>LR989873.1:15000-2768456 GCA_905146925.1 Autographa gamma | reverse complement strand
GACAGTACAATGCAAAAAGTGAAATGGAAACAGTCTAACTTACTATAAAAATTGCAATTTTCACAACGCATGCCTTTAGCATACGGCCTTTTTTCAGTCTGCCATTTGAATGGAAAATAAAATACTTTTGATGTGCATTTTTTTTTAATTATTTCTATTTTATTCCAGTCAACATATTCATGAAATTAAGAAAAAATGATTTTACGAGAACCTGTTAGACCTAGTGGTCTACTAAAAGCCTTTGAAATATAACCGCTTATGATTTGCCCGCGGTCAGTAAGACTCAACCCTGTTGCGTCAACACAAACTTCCAGTTTCCTTTTATCAAATACTCCGACATCAATATTTATTTCAATCTATCTCAAAAAATAGGCATTTAGATAGGATGATTTTCACTTGTAATATTCTGAGCGGTTTATCATACCTTTCAGGTGTTAGAATAAATAAGAGCTTAGAAAATGTTGTCTTGAAATAATAGTGAAAAAAGATTGAAAAAAGTTTTGGCTGCGAATTTCAACATCAAAAAACAAAAGATGGTTTTTAAGAACATAACATAACATAGAAATGCTTACTGTTAATCGTATCAAAGACTATAATTCATCATAATCATCATCAGCTGGAAGACGTCCACTGCTGAACAAAGGCCTCCCCTCTAAGTGGGGGTTGCCATAATCCCCACGCTTGGCAGGCGGCTTGGGGATCGCAGTATTGTTGTTAGTAGTAACAGAAGACGCTGCTGCCCATCTTCTAGATTTTTCCCTTAATCGCCTCTTACGACACCCACGGGAGGAGTGGGGGTGGTCAATTCTAAGCCGGATACCAAACGGCAGACTATAATTATTAGATTTTAATTATTTATTTTATAGTACGTTCCACATTTTCAAAAAAAAACACCGTCTGTGTTCTGAAAATAAATACCGATTCTTATAACTGAGAACCACCCAAACAGATAAAATATATGAATACCTAATGCAGCAATATAATTAATTAATCAACCTCAACGTAAATTAAAAAGCAAATAGAAAGCTAATAATTACACAAACATAAAAACGAACTCTAAAAAATTGCCAATCAAAGATATTAAAGCTAAAAATCTGGGGGCACGGCAGTGCCCCTGCCAAGTCTCGAGCAAAAAAAAAAAACGGGCACCGCCGTACCATACTTTTCTCGAAGCGTTTCGCGGCTATTTCACCCCCCCTGTATCATCGAAACGGACAAAGCTAGGGGTTTAGGTTTTCGATGACCTAGAGACAGCATTAAAACGAGCTTAGCCTCAAAATTACATGACATTTAAACTTACAGTTTTAGAGTTATGAGCGATCAAAGTTACACCATTTTGTCACTCACTGACTGACCGATCATCAAAAGTCTAAGGTACTTCTAGCAGACTTAGAACCTCCAAATTTGGCACCAAGATAGGTTTTTAGCTACAAGTAAAGGGAAAATTATAAAAACGGTAAGAAATTATATACCTTAGTAAATATTAGGAAACAAATTTACATTTGCGGTTTTACAAGAACATGGTGTATGAATTTTGACTGCATTGTTAACTTTGTTCTTCGTTTATGTACAAAAAGTAAAACAAATCGATTTATATTATTAAAAAAACTTGAGAGGTGTCAAGGGACACCCGGATGGAACGAAGTTACTTTAATTTAAGTTAGTTAATTATTAAATAAAAAAATAATAAGCAATTTATTAAATTAAATATATTATGATAAGTTGGAAACGCAAAAAGACAATTGCTTGTGATTAGGATTTGAACGCAAGACCCGCCCCTTGGCAAACTCGTCATGTGTCAACACTGCCATCTGAGAAGTTAGGATATCTATCGAAATTCTTAATCATAAAAGACTGTTGACTAATGACGTCATTAAAAAGTGTCGTTACTACTTTTCGTAAGAATTTCTTCCGTCTAGCCCTCTTTCTCAACGCGCGATAAGGAACTTCATTCCAATGACTTGTAATAATGTATCTAGGAGCACAACAGTGCCGTCTTGAGCAAAACGGGCAAGGCCGTACCATACTTTTCTCGAAGCCTTTCGCGGCTATTTCACCCCCCCCTGTATGATCCATAAGGACAAAGCTAGGGGTTTAGGTTTTCGATGACCTAGAGTGAGTATTAAAACAAGCTTAGCCTCAAAATTACATGACATTTGAACCAATAGTTTCAGAGTTATGAGCGATCAAAGTTTATTAAATTTTGTCAATCACTGACTGACCGATCATCAAAAGTCTAAGGTACTTCTAGCAAAATAAAAGAATTTTCAAATTTGGCACCAAGATAGGTTTTTAGCTACAAGTAAAGGGAAAATTATAAAAACGGTAAGAAATTATATACCTTAGTAAATATTAGGAAACAAATTTATATTTGCGGTTTTACAGGAACATGGAGTATGAATTTTGACTGCATTGTTAACTTTGTTCTTCGTTTTTGTACAAAAGTAAAACAAATCGATTTATATTATTAAAAAAACTTAAGAGATGTAAAGAGACACTCGGATGGAACAAAGTTCCTTTTAATTTAGGTAATAATTTGAATTAATTTAATTTAAAGAAATAAACATAATTTAATTTAATGAATTTAATTTAATTAATATAATTTAATTTAACTTTTTATTAAATAAAAAAAAATATGATTCGTTTTAAACGCAAAAAAAAAAACATAGAATCTAATTATCATTAGGATTTGAACGCAAGACCCGCGGCTTATCAAACTCGTCATGTGTCAACACCGCCATCTGAGAAGTTAGGATATCTATCGAAAGTCTTAATCATAAGACTGTTCACTAATGACGTCATTAAAAAGTTTCGTTACAACTTTTCGTAATAAGATTTTTTTTCCGTACAGCCCCCTTTCTCAACGCGCGATAAGGAATTTCGTTCCAATAAATTGTAATAATGTATTGAATTTACATATTAATAAACAAAGCTAAGATAAAATGAAATGAATAAAGCTACAATCTTTCGTCCACATAATGCAATGCTATAAATATTCTATGCTCGCTCGACTTCAATTCGGGGATCTCTTACAGCTACCTAGTCAAAAAACTTTCATCTACTGAAACTAATAGGTTGTTAGGTTCCCTCAGTATGCCGAATCTGTGGAATGAACTATTTATATACGATGAACATACAAATGATATGCGACAGCCCAATGATTTTGAGTTCGTTGACATGCTCAATAGAATAAGTGTTATGCACCGTGGTTCAAGAGAAATCTTTATTTTAGGTTGTTGAATTTGAGGTTATAAAAGTTATTCTTCAAGGTTTATCAACTTCTAAATAGATATTCGTTTACTATTTGAATTGATTTTGTGGTAAATGCTAATAGCTCCCACCTTTTACAGACATTTTCATGTTAGTAAAAATCTCATCTTGGTGGCCCAAGTGAATGGGGTTGTCGAGTCAAAGTGCCATCCCATTGGGGTGGTTATGCTAAAATCACAATGTATTTTAACTAATCCTAATACACAGGTTTATTAAAACAACAATTTACGCACCGGCGAGACAGTGGTCGGTTTGTCCGATATACACCCGGTGTAGACATTTCTCGTTGAAACTAAAGTCGATTCTCTCGCTTAACAACAAAACAAAAGTCCGACGTAATATAACATCAGTAAATACGGAGGACTATTGTACAATGTTTACGAATAACTGGCTAATTATTTGACAGATAAATCTACCCTACGTATTATTTTTCTATGTTTGTAAAAGTACAAATATGCAGATGTAGGTACTGAGATTCAATTAAATAATCATTTATTACGTTTTCCAATGCTAGCGTAAAATAAATGCTACTAAACAACGCATATACATAAAAAAAAGATATGAACTTTGTATAGCATTAAGATGAGACTGCGCCGCATAGTCAACAATTTCCTATATGCATCGCTTATGCTATAACCACCCATAAAAGCCAGGGGCTAAGTCTAAACCACGCGATGAAGGACATAGGTTCCTCCGTTTTCACCTATGGTCAAGTATACGTGCCTTTTTCAAAAGTGACAAGTCTGGGTGGATTATATTTGGTAAATATCGATTTTAAAAGCATCAAAGTTCAGGAGACAGCAATAGTTGAATATAATCGACTCAGAAATATTTACCGCCCAAACTTGTGTGCCTTAAAAATTACGAAACATCACAATACAGGCAACAGAGTAAGAGACAGGGAATGGGCTCTAAGCAAAGCACCAGCTGAAGCCTAAGTAATAATTAAAACACCTAAAAATAAAAGAAAGCGACCTACCAAAAATTAATGAGATCCCACCAAAAACATTCAATGTAAAAAAAGCCAAGTCTCTCTATGCAATTCTTCCATCGTAAAAAGTTTTGAGATCGCATAGGAGCCAAGCCCTGTTTAATTTTATTTGTAATAATAAATAAATATTTTGTGACTATATCAATAGTTTTGTTTGCATTGCAATAATAGTGACTTGGCCATGAGCACAATAAGCTACAAATATAAAACGGCATATTTGGAGCAGTTGAAAGTAAATAATAAATAATATCAGGACATCTTAACCGACAGTCTGTATCATCCAAGATCAGTGAACTGCACATGCACTATAGCGCATGTTAAGTGCATAGTGATCTCAAATTCCAATTAGTTACAAAATCATTTTAACGATATTTGCACGTAATTACAAAGAGCAAACGACATTTAACTTGTGCTCATGGCCAAGTCGCTATTATTGCAATGCAAACAAAACTATTGATAGAGTCACAAAATATTTATTTATTATTACAAATAAAATTAAACAGGGCTTGGCTCCTATGCGATCTCAAAACTTTTTACGATGGAAGAATTGCATAGAGAGACTTGGCTTTTTTTACATTGAATGTTTTTGGTGGGATAATATTTACTCGTCACAAACTATCCCAACAAAATATCGAAGTGAACCTCAAAAATGCAAAGAGGTCGCATTCACATTTGCAATTTGGAACTAATAAAGTGCATTCGAGTTATTTGTGGGTATTACACAGAAATATTCCGATCAAAAAGACTACGTATTTTAACGAGATTTTACGTCATAATTTTTTCATCCGGTGTAATGTTAACATTTTGGATAAAATGTGCTTGTATATCCAGTATTGCAAAATTTTTGATAATTTTAGAATATTTCGTGTATGTTTTGCTTTCTTTTGTGACAAAAGATGAATATATGTACAGGCAGTATGAGATTATCACCCCTATTGATATGTTGCCGTATGCTAAGAAACTTTACGAAAAGTTTCAGAAAATAATAATAATAATTTTAATTATATTCATGTGTAGTTCAACTGTAGCGGTTTCGCTTGCTTGTTTGGAACATTATGATTTGTGCTTTGTTAATGAAACTATAGGTGTAGTAGGAAGATATGTTTTGTTTCTAGTAATTGACGTTAAACAGCTTAATTTAATTATAAAGTACTCTTTACTGAATATTCGTGTTAAAGTACTGAAAAATATGTTGAAAGATGATGAGTATGATAATATTGGTACGCAAAAATATTTTCCAAGATTTTTTATAGAAATGTATGAAGTGATACTTGATTCTCATAAACATGCTTCGGGGAAAATTACGGTAAGATATAATTTAATTATAAAGCTTAAAAAAAATCTTTGTTATGTTACATGTATTAGAAGCTAGATGAGAAATCACTCGATCGACTCAAACACCAGTGCCTGACAACAGTGGCACAAATAATTATTAACACAATAAAAATATTTATGAAATAAATTAAATTTTACAAATAAATTACCATTTAATAAAACATTAACTTCATACTTATATTAATATTTCTTTTACATTTCCAGATCTTGCCCATATTTTGTGTTACGATACCCAAATGGCTATCTGAATTATATGGTGCATTATTAACGATAAGATTAAATGTAAGTTTGAACATGAATAACAATAATATTAAATATTGTTAATATTATATAAGCCTTTGCCCAACAGCGGGACAGTATAGGTTATTTAAAAAAAGTAATGAATTTTTTTACAGGTATAATGACGGCTACATTTTTTATATTTTTTCAAATCAAATTCTATACAACGCTTTTTTTTACTACGGTACCAAAAATTAATAATACTTTGTTTTTCAGAGTCCAACTTTGTTAAATGTAAGCTGGATCATTTTACAAATCTTCAAAATAGATTTCGGGGCTATTTTCGGATCTATAATTATCGACAACGTAGTAATCGATTTGAATACTATTAAAACACTAATTGCTGATAAATGTATGCAGTGTTCAGGTACCTAATTATAAAGAATTTATTTTATATATTATAGATATTTTTGTGGTTTATTTTTGCCGAATAATTTTGCTTTACTAATTGCAACGATTTACTTATTTTTTCAAATTCAAATTCAAAAATTCTTTATTCAATATAGGCTACACAGTAGCACTTATCGAACGTCAAACAATACAAACAAAAATAGACAGCACCCTAAGGGTCGGTTCATATCCGGCGGAAGCGCACCACGCACCACCAGCCGCGCAACGCCAGAACAAACAAACACGCAATGAGACATCCAACCCCCACACCTGACGCGCTAACGCAACATCAGTTGAGTGTGAAAGGCTGAACGCCCCACCACGCATCCGCCAGCCCCAGCGCCAAGCGACCGACAATACGCGACGCGCCTCCCGCCAGAGATGAACCGACCCTAAATCGCCCACCCTTCACCGCTTCCTAAGTGCTTCGGCCGAGGAGAAGAAACGGCGCAACAAACTCCCCAGTAGCACGCTGCCTTTACAATAATACTGCATATAATTAAGGGACCGCGCCAGATAAACAAGTGTTTGAGGTACTAAGAAATATAAAAGTATAATATATATAATATAAAAGTTCAGACACTGATCTTATCCAAGGTCAACAGAACGACCAGTCACCGCAAGCAGCAACCGTCCACGAGTATGACGCAAGGGTCAGCCATCCCCTCCCTCGCCATATTAGAGGGAAGGAGGAGACCCGACCCAAAACGCCACCGCAGGCAGTGACAACTAAGGGAGCATGACGAAACTGTTGCCGGCTTAAACAAATATAAAGCAAAAAAGGAAATCCTCAAATACTGATTTACTGCACTGTCCCTTATCACAAAAAAATGAGTGGATACATAATTAAATTCTATAATTAATATAATTATACATAAAAAAAATACCGAACAAATATCGTTCATTGGACATTTGTAGGTACACCATACCTACATTTGTATAATCGTACTAACAATAAAATAAAAATAGGTAACAAATGTTACATACGAAATGTATGTAACATTTGTATTATATATTCTTAACTTATTTTATTGATTTAAATAATAGATAGCTTTTTTTACAAAACTTACTGCCGTTAAGCAGAAACCTTAATGGGATATGGGATTAGTTTTTGTGATTTAGCGTAATTGTGATGTAGTGACCGAAGAATCATTAATTCGATTTTAGTAAGTCAACTTCCAGGTATCATAGAATTTGGTATCCTAAATCGTAAGAGCGTCTCAGAAGTAGAGGTACTTAAATCTAAAATGAGGAATCCGCTAAGTAAGCATTGAGGTCACTCTGACTGAATGTTAGTTAGTCTCGTGAGTTGCAATAATTAGGCTTGTCACACCCATTCCTTCATATCTTTGTCAATAGTTTGATTTCCAATTATTTCCGTTCGTCTACTCATTGATTACAATAATTTCTATTAAATATTTATGTGGTGTTTATATTAATTTTGATGCTTTCCTTTATTTTGCAGATGAACGGGAACGAGCTGAATATAAGCTTCTTTTAGACATGATAAAAAATCGTCCGTTACAATACAAGGCGTGGAATATCTTTCCTTTAAGAACTATTACAACATTTAGTTTAATTTCTTTCTGCCTTGTAAATGTTATTGCTGTTATACAGTTAAATATACATCTTGGGGTTCATTCGTAAATAAACAGTAAAGATTTTTTAGTATAATATATTCTTAATTTCTTTTATTGCAAAATAATTTTACAAAACCATTCGTTTTATTTTTTTTACATCGTGAATTGGGATCAACCGCCTACTTTTAGACACAATAGACCCTTTTTATTTTATCATAAAGATTAAATTTTCCTTTTTTCTTAGCCTGACTGTCCCACTGCCCTGATAAAGGCAAAACAAAAAAATAATTATTAAATAATCATAATCTAACAAACCTACAACCTCACGCAAACAAATCCGTTCAATGAACCGTTATACCACCACGCCATTCTACCAAAATCCTTGTTACCCTTGAATCCAAGATGGCGTCACTGTGACGTCATCAAATAGGTGTTAATAAGAGCGCCCATTAGACATTTGTCAATCTCTCCCAAATTTCAGCACCTTGACCCAAATACTTTTTGTTTGATACCGTTTAAGCTTTGAACGCGCGCCAAGAAAAGGTAAAGGAGGATATTTCTGGCTCTTTGTGGAAAGATAAGTTTTATTCTGAAGTTTCTGTTAAATTTTACAGTTGTAGCCTATAGCGTATAGCTACTAAATAGGTGTTATGTTATTATTCTATAAAAACACGGCATTTGTTATGCTTTAAATAACTAATTAGTCTCAGTAATCAATAAAAAATATATCTAAAATCGTAGAACTGTGGTTTTGACCAATGCTCGTGTCTTCTCTAATGGGGAAAGGCCTGTCCATCAGTGGGACTTTAACAGAATTGCATATTTTTTTTGCAAGTTAGAATGCATTGCCTACTAAGTAAAAAAAAATACTAGTAAATATTTTTATCATTATTATCATTGATTAAAAAAAGAATTAAATCATAAAATATATAAAAATCAATAAACTCCGTCTACGTAATAAGAATTTCTAAAGAATTAAATTCAAAACTTAGCTACAATGCTGCTATTTATTTACAACTAACATAGACTGCTGTTATATTCAGCGAATTATAATAAAGGGTACATTTCTGGGAATTAATAAATAAGAACCATATTCATAAGATATCGAGCGTATAAAGGCTCTATACAACTAAGTTTTAACAGAAACTGACTTCAAAACAATTCTTAGAAGCCAAACAACAGTCCTGAAACTATAAGGAAAATAAACCAACATACCATGCCGAATGCCCACTTAAGGTAAATACACACCATAACATTTTTTTAATTTGAACTAAGCAGCTAGGAAAAATAACATCGCATTACGCAAGAAATGTTAAGAAAGGCGTGTGTGTAACAACCCTTATGTAAGTAGGTCGGCTTCGTTATAAAAAAAATCTTCTCACTTCGGCTGAAGTTTAAGCGAAAACATATTTATGTTGCGTTAGCAGACATAATTTAGTAGTTATAAGATATTGGATAAACGAAGTTTGTTAGACTTTTAATAAGTTTGGGTAAGTTATATTGTTTTTTAGATAGGATATTTAGATATTGTGTCTAAAACATGTTAGGATGTAAAAGTTTTTTCAATACAGTTCCTTATTACAAAGACGTCAAAAATTTAACTTTTAATGACGTCTATGAGTTACGTAATATTTATTAAGGAGAAATAACTAAAAGAAACAAAATGTTCATTCATGTAATTTTATCAATAAGTAGATAATTGTCTTCTTAATTAATAGTCAAAGGGCTATTTCAAGGTCGCGCGGGACAGGGACCGATGGAAGGAACTGTGGAAGGCCTTTGGCCAGCAGAAGAACAGCACGGCCTACAATAATAATAAATCTAAATAAAGTTCTAAATCCTATTCCACTATATTTATCCCAATCTCAAAAGGATGATAAATAAATGTGGAATAAGCAACTTATTTACTTTCAAACAAAATTAACCTCCTAAAACAATTAGGTTAGTTCCCCAAAACCTTTGTCCCTAAAATTATACTAAAACAATATCATTTAGCCAACCGCTGCATAGCTAAATGGGTCACAGTTGCACTTTCAAATGAACTAACTATATTATCTAACAAGTAAATGCACAATTATTATGATATCAAAGTACCGCAGGCTACATATGGCGCTAAACTGCGATAATATGCTTAAATGTTTAGACTGCTATTGTTTGTGATATTCTATTTGTGTGCGTTTGCCGCGTATTAGATATTAAATTAACAGTAATAATGAATGTACAATATTATCTATAAATGTCTTACTGCTGGACACAAGCTTATTTCCATGTGTAGAAGGAACAAGAATTGATCTCCACGCTTGCTCATATTAAAAAGTTCTATTTTTTTGGAATATTTGATTTTTTTATAGATCGCGGGAACAGGAGACCTAGCGATATTACACATATTATATCTAAAGATGTAGTGGTCAGAAGGCGCCAAAAAGCTATCAAGTATTTATCCACTCGTTAGGAGTAAAATAGTGAAATCAAGAAATGTTTTTTGGTCAATCAAAAAAAAACCAAAAAAGAACAGAAACTAGTATGTACATTTCTGTAATAAGAAAAAGCAAAGGATGTATCATAAAAAAAATAGACATATAATCACTGAATCAAACTACCAGCCACACAAAAACACATTGCATGTAAAATAACAACAGCATCACAATGTCCAACTCAATAACAAAACAATGACGTCACAGCCAACGTAACGCAACCTAAATATGTCGTACATTTTCCCTACGTAATTGTCTCTGGGTTGCCAGCCTAATCCTACATACAAGAATTCTTCCCATATTGAGTTTCTACGTAATATTTTGCTTCTGTATAAAAAAGCTAATTCTTTCGAACACAGTTTGAGGGAAATCGTTGTTTTTACGAAGGCTTTTTTTTATTTTCGATGAAAGGGTTTCAATCGAAAAATTTTTTAGTAAAAAATATTTTGTTGATAATAATTTTCAAATTATTCATCGTAATAATAATATGTAAAAATAAACAACAATTTTTAAATGTATGAGCTGGATTCCTTTATGAAGGACTGGTCCACGTTTGCCCTCAATAGAGAAGATTGAAAGGAATGGAGGCCTTTGCCCACCAGTGGGACAACATGGGCTGAAAATAATAATAATAAGTTATAAATACTCGTATTGGCCTAAAATCTAAAACAAACCGCGACAAAATCCTTAAAACCTTATTATTATTATACCTAAAAATATACAAACTCTCTATAATTGTTCAAATTGTATTTCGACTAAAATATTAAGCATTAAAAACTTCAATACGAAAGCGCTAATCAGTAAAAGACTAAACAAATAAGAGTTCACAGCTTTATTATTTTTCTTTTACAATTGTAGATAGGTAATTTATGAAAACCATAAAAGAAACACAATATTTACTCTAGCTTTCTCATTTGAGTAGGATGACCATATTTTGCGTAATTTTTTTTATGATTTGGGACATTAAATTTAACCGATATTATGACAAATAGTACACAGAATTGTTGTGATGGCCTAGCGGTTTAATGAACGGATTTGTATGCACGAGGTTGCAGGTTCGAACCCGGGCAAGTACCCGGTAAGTAAGAAAGCACTTGTAACTTTTCAAAAGTTATATGTGTTTTCTTAATTATTCTAAGATACTTATGACAAACGGCGAAGGAAAACATCGTGATGAAACCTGGATCCCAAAATTTGCGACCTGAAATCTCCAACCCGCAGAGAGCAAGCGTGGTGAACAATGCTCGTGCCTTCTCTATATGGGAAGAGGCCTGTGCCCAGCAGTGGGACGTTTATAGGTTGGATTTTTATTATGACAAACAGAATAGTCATGAGAGCAGATTGATAGTAATAGCCAATGTAATTAATCCTTTAACACTAAGAGCCTATTCTATTACTGAATCTCAATTACTAAATAGTGTTAATGGCTTTTGGACGTACGATATTCACAGAGATCTTATCCTTAAGATATAATTTCATACTATTACATGACATAACATAACATACCCCACGCCTGTATCCCCGCAGGGTTAGGCAGAGGTGTACCAATGTACACCCACAGTTCGCCGGTATGTTTAGGTCCCATGTAATAGGGGGCGAGCCTATTGCGACTAACCGGGCTCAAATCCAAACTCCGACCGGCTACTGAGAATTTCATAGAAAAACCCAATGACACCTTGGTCGACTTGGGAATCGAACCCAAGACCTCTAGCGTAGCAGACGAGCTTAGCACCACTAGGCCAACGAGGCATTTAACTATTACCTAGTCTTAGTTACAAGGCTCAAAATTACAGTCTTCCCAGGTTAGGCTATGCGGGCATAGTCTACTGGAAGCAGTGTGGACGCTTCGAGCGGTTGACAAAACAAAAACGAGCGACAAGCGCAAATAACGTGCGAGAGCGGTCGATCACCAGCTAATAGCTCTAGCAACGGGCATAGGGGTCCAGGTTAAAATCGACACTAAATTGCCAATTATCATTGGTTTTCTTCTATTATATGAAGCTATAGTTTTGAAAGATTCCAGTGTTGCTTTAACAATTAAACTCCTATAAGCGCCAAAAAAATATTTACTAAAAAAAATACTATAGAATATCCTGCAAATTATAACATCATGGTCACCCTACTCTTTGCATTTGTTTGCTTATTCAATCTCGATTACATTAGCCTTTTTTTCGCGTTACTTTACCGAGATATTATTATCCATTTTATTTGTTGTGTACCCAACAAGATAATATTGCTGTATTGATAAAATGATGCGAAATGGTATTGCTGAAAGTATATTTTTAGTAGTCACATTATTTTTTGTGACTACTAAAAATATAATGTAAATATATACCTTGTCATATTACATTTACTTAAAATTACAAAACTCAAAGTTTTTACAAAAGAGTTCTGAAAGTGCTGAAAGAAACCCATCTGCGAACTAACCGCAGCTAGCGCGGCTTAACTTCTACGATCGATTTGAGCGACTTATTGGAAGACTTCGCAAATGAATACTAAAAAAACGTAGGTGTTTCTTTCTAGGAAAATTATTGCTGACATAAACTTCCCGTTTTATGTATTAACATTGAAAATTGTAAGGTTATCCATTACGCCAAATACAGCAGACGAAAATATCTACCGTTTGAAATTATAATGAAAAAAGGTAACGTCAAAAATAGCTTGTGATGTACCTCCAATTAATCACTTGCTTTTATTGACAAATACTGCGATTGTTATGATAAATTATTTCTATATTATAGTTTCTATTGTTGCATATTATAGACAGATAGATACATAAAATATTCTTTATTGTACACCATTAAAATTAAATAATAATACAAATACATCAACAGTAAAGCCGGAAACCCACAGCGGCGCACGGAGAGGCTGTGCACGTGTGTTTAGCTTCGCTTTAGTACAAAATGTATGAAAGCGTTTCCACTGCAGCGCACGGACATGCTACGCAGCAATTGACGTCATAAACACACGCGTAGCTAGCTCGAATAGCCGGTACATAGCTCAACCCACGGCCGTGCGACGCATCCCAGCTGTGTGGGTCGGCCATTTCTCGGCGACCCACGAATATGTACAGTCTCGAGCAAAAATATGTATAACATAATATTTTTAAGAAATTATTATAAGAATAAGCAACTATAAATAAGAGGTACAATTAATGTTCCTAGTATATATACACACATTTAAGTTGTGATAAGTATAATTTATGTAAGAACTAAGTAATTTATAATTCAAATAAGTAAAACAGATGTTACTACACAATAGCTAAATTATATTGTTACTTGGAAGAGCTATTGTCTATATTATAAAAATAATATATTGACTTTAAGTAAAATATTTTTTTTTATTAAAAAATATATTTGAACAATTTCATTTTCAAGTGTCATCTGTCAGTATGCATTGATTGCTAGATGGCAGAAGAGATTCGACATAAAATCTCACTAATTTCGTTTAACAATTTCGCATATTATTATGCTACATATTTTTGCTCGTGACTGTGCCCCACGCATAGCTATGAGCTGTGTGAGCGACACATCCGTGTCCGTGCGCCGCAGTGGAAACGGAGGCCGACGCCGCCGAACTAATGAGCCCACGCAGCAGAGGTGAGCCACGCATCCGTGCACAGCCTGCGCAGCGGTGGGGTTCCGGCTTAAAGCGTACAATGGCGGTCTTATCGCTAATAGCGATATCTTCCAGACAACCTTTGGATGGACAGGAAATATAGATGAGGTAGATGAAAGTAACAAGTGTACTTAAACCAAAGTAATACATAAATCTATTTATAAATAATATATAAAAAATAAATATATTACATTGTTATAATAATAATAATATTAATAATCCACCCTATATACGTCCCACTGCTGGGCACAGGCCTCTTCCCATATAGAGAAGGCATGAGCATTGATCACCACGCTTGCTCTCTGCGGATTGGCGATTGTATTGTTACATGTAAATAAATATACCAGTTTATATATAGTATGATTATTAAAATATCATATTGTAGAACCAAAATACAATTTTGTTTGATATTTGCGTAACCTTTGTAGTCTCAAGGGGTTATTATCTCAAAATGGACAGCTCCCACACGTGAATGAAAACAGACCAATTTAATTAATTTACATAACATTTTAATTTTAGTATTTGATCTTTTACTCGTGTATTTGGTATCTGTATGGTCAACTATTTATGACAGTCGTTGTCACGTTTTTTCTTCATCGTTGGTAATAAAAAGATATTTTTTTTTCTGCCTATTCCTGCCTATGTTGATGTCAATTTTCAGTCTCACTGAATTCTGCTTAATACTAATATGTTTACGAAGACTGCCTATCTGGATTCTACTACGAATGTTAGATCACAATTTAAAAAAAGTACGAATTAAGACCTAAATGCAAGCGACAGGTAGGCATGATCTATCTAAAGTGACTAAAACAATAGGCAATGATCACCAAGTTTTTTTTCTTCATATTTCTCTTCGTACATAAATTAAAAATCAATAAATAACTCCAAAAAACAAATATTATTTAACTAAATCCACTGAGACTTTAACCTTCTAACAAAACTGAATAAAAGGTTAGGTAGGCAGTAAATAGATACAAACCGAAAGGATTATAAATAGCAACAGTTCTTACATATACTTAGACATGTCAACGTGAACACGAGCAAAGGATCTTTCTCACAACGAGATTAAATGTGAATAAAACCTTGCCTACTCTCCCCTTTTCCCTTTTCCTTTAGGAATTTTTATACGCGTTGGGAATGTGTTGATTTTTCATTTTCATTCAGCCCTGAGTAGGCACGCACGTGATTCGTAGGCATGAATTAGTTTTTGGTATCTTCCTGCTTGACGTCTAGATTTTGTTTTATAGGTTTTGACTGCGACTTCGCCTACGTGGATTTTATTGAGGGAACAAGTAGCGCATACCTATTTTTGGTTTTTAATTATGCTCCGTACTATTTTCTAGTTTTCGAAATTCATGCAAAATTGCTAGAGATATTGCGTAACAAAATACAAAAAAAAACTTACCATCAATAAATTTGAGAACATCCCTCTTTTGAAGTCGGTTACCACCGTCGAGTTTCTATTAAGACCTTCTTACCTCACCAAGCCAGCTTCAACATTGTATATCAAAAATTATGGTAAACATATTACTTTATGTGTAAACGCGTCATGATTTATGGCTCACACCTGACCGACAGTCCCCGCGGAAATTAAAGAATTTCCAGAAACCGCCACTACATGGGTTGCAGTATACAATTTTGGGTAACGCAAATGGGAGCTGGTAGGGTTGTCAGCAATATTGTTTTACATCACTGAATTTGTGAAGGTTAAGAGTTTTATCACAAATTAATGTTTCGGGGTCTTGGAGTTTAGAGGTGACTGGCACAGGACCGTAGAATATGGCCTATGCCCAGCAATGGGATGACAAGGGCTGTGAATGATGATGATGATAGTCAATAATGTAATACTACCTTTTATCCGCGTGCACGTCACTTATCGCGGCAAAAAGAATACTATGACCTTCCTTGGACTTCAAACTAACTCTATACTAAATTTTATCATAATCGGTTGAGTGGTTTACTCTTAAAAGCGTAACCGACTGAAAAAACTTAGATTCTTATTAAATATGATAGTAGTATTAGTAATAGTATGTTTTTTTTTTGCTGTTAAGTAGCTATGATGATAAGAATCCGGAGCTTAGATAAAAGGATGTTTTTGTTTTTCTAAAGTTAGTAAATCAAGGAAAACAATAAACATGTTTAAGGATGATAACGACAAACAAAACTTTCAAAGCTGTACAGTAAACAACTAAAGTAATCATAACCAATGTAATAAGTTTTATTCTTCAGCAAATGGTTACAAGACGACAATTTTAATACAATAGCAGCTCTCTAACGTTTTCAGCAGTTTTTCAGTTTCTCGGTAGGTCTTGAAGGTTTTTTTAGACTAATTTTTTACGTTTATTTATTTACATAACCTTCAAAACAAATTATTGTCATTAGATTGGTTCCCTGTAGTTAAATACATACTATAATTGAATCAAAAAAAGCATACATCTAGTAATGTTATCTTATTATCAATCTACTCCTTGCACAGGCCTCTTCCGATTTTCTGGCACGCCATTGATCTTATTTTTTTTTTGTCCAAAATACAATCATAAAAAACACAAATTATTTATTGAGTTATGAGGTTTACGCGAATGTTAGACATTGAAATAAAACTACTTTTACGGATTTTTTCGCGATATCATGGTCACGGTCTGCCCGTGACCATGATTCCTGCAAAGGTGTCGAAACGTCGGGAACTAAAATACAAAACGAAAAAATCCGTAAAAGTAGTTTTATTACAAATTATTTATTTTATTTTTGTAATCTTTTTTACTGACAACCCTATCGAATGTAGAGCGAAAAACGTAAATGCATGGCATTCTTGTCCACATCGGGTGAAGCTAGAATCTAAATTCGATTTAGGAGTTTCATCTACCTACTCTAAGATGCATCTCGAGTGATGCAGTTTATTCAAAAAGGTGACAAGATTTGTATATTTTGTAGGACACGTCTTGGAAAGGAATGACAGAGTTGAGATGGAAATTTAATAAGTATACAAATGTTTTGGATGTTTTTTGAGTGTTTACTTGCAATGTATGTGATTTAGACACACGTCAGTGTGTCCGCCAAGTTCGAGCAAAAGGAAACTGCTAAAAAACCATTGTGCTTTTCTCTGACTATTATAATTTTAGGTATTTCTTTGTAACATGATACAAAATGTACCTTAAAAACTGCTGGAAATCAAGTGTGCATTCTTATAACTATTTATGATTTGAGTTGTTTTTATGGAACTTGGTACTTATTTAGACCTCACTTCTTTTATAGGCGAAGCATTGCCATAGTATCGAACTTGGCAGCCTTTTACATTTATGTTTTTGATGGGATACATTTTACTTCTTTGTAGATAGACACTTTACTTTTTCAGTTATTCTGAATAAATAATTTCCTTATAATTACGATGGTTATTTTAAAAATAATGTTTTGAGACTTTGTTGTATGTTACACAGCGCTTTATAAATATACCTTCACAAAAAAAAACATACTTACACATACTGCACCATGGAAAAATCCTTGTTAATGAAGTAATAAAACCTTGGTTCTTGCAAATAATATATTTAAACCTTCCAATCTTTAAAGAAACTTTAAACACTTATCTATGCTATTAATTTTCGCATGCCTACTGAAGGCAAGATATGCTAAGGGACTTATTTTGTTTTACCACCTTTTGCATTTACCATGTCTTTGCGAATAAAGATTTTCATTTTCATTTTCATTTTCAAACATTAGTTATACATTTAATATAATCTGCTATTCAAGATTCTAACAAGTTTAGTTTTCACAAGAATATTACTATTTAATCATAGCCCAACATAAAACTCAACAACAGACTCAACCAAGATAACTGAACATATCGCCTGAATATTTTCGCCAATAAAACTGCTGAGTGAATACGTCATTTGTGATGACGTCACCTAACTTTATATCTCGAACGGTAGAAGTCGTAAATTTTTATTTGCGACATACCCGTACTATGATCTCTTAAAGCAGTACTCTTGCGGTTGTGGGAGCGAGACAGCGCTCTATACTGCATAGCGCTGTCTTGCTTACTCAAGCGAAAATCCTACTTTAAGATCTCATGGTAAGTATGCAGTTGATTTTGAATGGAAACCTGCTGATGATGTGAGCTTTGGTAAAGTATTGATTTATAGCTTTCTGTTTTTGAGTCTCATTCAAATTTGAATAGCTACTCAATTTTAAGTCACCGTTATTTACATGCTATCTCTATCAGTTTAAGCTGTAATATAGAGAGGGCAAGATGTGTAAAGACGTCTTAACTTGAAATGAAGTTAATATATAACTAAAAATAAGGATAGTGAAGTGGTATATGTATAGTTTAGATGTTTGTCAAGTATATGCCTTTACTAAATAAATATCAAAAAAATATGAATAAGAAACTCCTTCACAGTTTCTTGGCAAAATGTCTCATACTCACTTCATGGTATATATATATTTTGTGCATGTTGTTGGAATGTTTGTTTATGCCTCCGCTTAATAAGGATTAAAGATATTTGAAGAAAAAAAATCCTTCACAGTTGCTTAGAAAAAGTATTTGATACTCACTTCATGATAAATTATTATGTAGGTATATTTCTTGTTAAATCCAATCTATCTAAAAACAAACCATTTTTCTCTAGCTTAAACCCAAACAAACTTATTGTTTTGACAATAAATCAATAAAAAACAAGACTGTTTTAGGAATTCCTTTAACACAGATTCTGTATAACAACCTTCGAGCCGTAAACCTACGAGATAAGATAAATAATCTAACAAAGCTTTAGGTATTCTGGCGCCGACTGACTAAAGACGAATTTACCACTTACATTAAAAGGATAGTGTGAGGAACAATTTTAATTAATTATGGACCGTGTTGGGCAGAACAATATAGATAATTGAAATAGAATAAAACTACTTTGATCCGTGACCATTACAACTGCGAAAACGACGGAAAGTAAAACCTAAACCAAAAATAGAAATTGCAAAAACAGAGAGGTTTGGAAGAAGAAAGGGAAGGCCCAGGATTGGGATCTATCGTAGGCAAACAACAACAAAAAATGGCTAGACCGGACATGTAAAAATAATACACACGCCATACTAAACGACATATACTAGAATCGTAACCATAACCACACTCCTCATCATCATTCCCGAACCTTTTCCCAACTATGTTAGAGTCGGTCACCAGTCTTACCGGATTTAGCTGAATACCGTATTAACCATACAACCATAATCACACTATTATGTATAAAAAGAAAAAAATCTCACTAAGTATTAACAACACAGTGTAGATCATCTTTACGAACACACTGTACAACGTCAATTTATGTCCTACATATTCCACGAGTTGACCAACAAAATGCTTTAAGCCCTACATGCAGAGATTAATAAAGCAGTGACCCCGAGTAACCCCCAATATTCCGTATCTCAAAATATTAGGCTATAAACTTCGTTATCCGGATTATAATCCAGCCTATAAGCGTCCCACTGCTGGGCACAGGCCTCTTCCCATATAGAGAAGGCGTGAACATTGATTACCACGCTTGCTCACTCCGGATTGGCGATTTCAGATCCCAAATTTAGGAATCCAGGTTTCCTCACGATGTTTTCCTTCACCGTTTGACAGAAGTGTCTTAGAATGATTAAGAAAGTATATATCCCACCAAAAACATTAAATGTAAAAAAAGCCAAGTCTCTCTATGCAATTCTTCCATCGTAAAAAGTTTTGAGATCGCATAGGAGCCAAGCCCTGTTTAATTTTATTTGTAATAATAAATAAATATTTTGTGACTATATCAATAGTTTTGTTTGCATTGCAATAATAGCGACTTGGCCATGAGCACAAGTTAAATGTCGTTTGCTCTTTGTAATTACGTGCAAATATCGTTAAAATGATTTTGTAACTAATTGGAATTTGAGATCACTATGCACTTAACATGCGCCATAGTGCATGTGCAGTTTACTGATCTTGGATGATACAGACTGTCGGTTAAGGTGTCCTGATATTATTTATTATTTACTTTCAACTGCTCCAAATATGCCGTTTTATATTTGTACCTTATTGTGCTCATGGCCAAGTCACTATTATTGCAATCCAAACAAAACTATTGATATAGTCACAAAATATTTATTTATTATTACAAATAAAATTAAACAGGGCTTGGCTCCTATGCGATCTCAAAACTTTTTACGATGGAAGAATTGCATAGAGAGACTTGGCTTTTTTTACATTGAATGTTTTTGGTGGGATCTCATGAATTTTTGGTAGGTCTCTTTCTTTTATTTTTAGGTGTTTTAATTATTACTTGTGCTTCAGCTGCTTCTTTGCTTAGAGCCCATTCCCTGTCTCTTACTCTGTTGCCTGTATTGTGATGTTTCGTTATTGTTAAGGCACACAAGTCTGGGCGGTAAATATTTCTGAGTCGATTATATTAATATTAAACTATTGCTGTCTCCTGAACTTTGATGCTTTTAAAATCGATATTTACCAAATATAATCCACCCAGACTTGTCACTTTTGAAAGAGCCACGTATACTTGACCATAGATGAAAACAGAGGAACCTATGTCCTTCATCGCGTGGTTAAGACTTAGCCCCTGGCTTTTATGGGTGGTTATAGCATAAGCGATGCATGTAGGAAATTGTTGACTATGCGGCGCCGTGTCTCATCTTAATGCTATACAAAGTTTATATCTTTTTGTATGTATATGCGTTGTTTAGTAGCATTTATTTTACGCTAGCATAGGAAAACGTTATAAATGTTTATTTAATTGAATCTCAGTACCTACATCGGTATATTTGTACTTTTACAAACATAGAAAAATAATAAGTAGGGGAGATTTATCCGTCAAATAATTAGCCGGTTATTCGTAAACATTGTATAATAGTCCTCCGTATTAACTTATGTTACATTACGTGTTATGTGTATCGAGTTGATCATTTACATTCCTCAAGTGGTTTTGTTGTGTGATATCGGACTTTTATTTTGTTATTAAGTGAGAGAATTGACTCTAGTTTTAACGAGAAATGTCTACACCGGGTGGATATCGGACAAACCGACCACTGTCTCGCCGGTGCGTAAATTGTTGTTTTAATAAACCTATGTATTAGGATTAGTTAAAATAATTGTGATTTTAGCATAACCATCCCAATGCGATGGCACTCTGATTCGACAACCCCATTCACTTGGGCCACTAAGATGAGATTTTTACTAACATGAAAATGTCTGTAAAAGATGGGAGCCATTAGCATTTACCACAATATCAATACAAATAGTAAACTAATATCTATTTAGAAGTTGATAAACCTTGAAGAATTTAACTTTTATAACCTCAAATTCAGCAACCTAAAATAAAAATTTCTCTTGAACCAGGGTGAACAAATGGATATTGTTTGCATGACACTTATTCTATTGAGCATGTCAAAGAAGTCAAAATCATTGGGCTGTCGCAAATTAATTGTAAGTTCATCGTATATAAATAGTTCATTCCACAGATTCGGCATACTGAGGGAACCTAACAACCTATTAGTTTCAGTAGATGCAAATTTTTTTAAAGGTGAATTTTTTCTTACCGGCGGTAGCTGTAAGAGATCCCCGAATACTACGCTATGTAACGAAACCATATATCGAGCGAGCATAGAATATTTATAGCATTGCATTAAGTGGATGAAAAATTGTAGCTTTATTCATTTCATTTTAACTTAGCTTTGTTTATTAATATGTTAATTCAATATATTATTACAATTTATTGGAACGAAGTTCCTTATCGCGCGTTGAGAAAGGGGGCTAGACGGAAAAAAAATCTTATTACGAAAAGTTGTAACGAAACTTTTTTAATGACGTCATTAGTTTACAGTCAGATTAAGACTTTCGATAGATATCCTAACTTCTCAGATGGCGGTGTTCACACATGACGAGTTTGATAAGCCGCGAGTCTTGCGTTCAAATCCAAATGATCATTAGATTCTATGTTTTTTTTCTGCGTTTACAACTAATCATATTTTTTTTATTGAATAATAAATTAAATTAAATTATATTAATTAAATTAAATTAAATTCATTCAAATTATTTCTTAAATTAAAAGGAACTTCGTTCCATCCGAGTGTCTCTTGACATCTCTTAAGTTTTTTTAATAATATAAATCAATCTGTTTTACTTTTGTACATAAACGAAGAACAAAGTTAACAATGCAGTCAAAATTCATACTCCATGTTCCTGTAAAACCGCAGATATGAATTTGTTTCCTAATATTTACTAAGGTATATAATTTCTTACCGTTTTTAATTTTCCCTTTACTTGTAGCTAAAAACCTATCTTGGTGCCAAATTTGAAGTTTCTTTTATTTTGCTAGAAGTACCTTAGATTTTTGATGATCGGTCAATCAGTGAGTGATAAAATTTAATGGTGTAACTTTGATAGCTCATAACTCTGAAACTATTTTTTAAATCTCATGTAATTTGAGGCTAAGCTTGTTTTAATACTCACCCTAGGTCATCGAAAACCGAAACCCCTTGCTTTGTGCGTATCGATGATACGGGGGGGGGAGGGGGTTAAATAGCCGCGAAACGCTTCGAGAAAAGTATGGTACGGCCGTGCCCGTTTTGCTCGAGACGGCACTGTTGTGCCCCTAGATACATTATTACAATTCATTGGAATGAAGTTCCTTAGCGCGCGTTGAGAAAGGAGGCTAGACGGAAGAAGTTCTTACGAAAAGTAGTAACGACACTTTTTAATGACGTCATTAGTCAACAGTCTTATGATTAAGACTTTCGAAAGATATCTTAACTTCTTAGATGGCGGTGTTGACAAATGACGAGTCTGCCAAGGGATGGGTGATGCGTTCAAATCCTAACGATAAGCAGTTGTCTTTTTGTGTTTCCAACTTATCATAATATATTTAATTTAATAAATTGTTTAATATTTTTTTTATTTCATAATAACTAAATTAAATTAAAGTAACTTCGTTCCATCCGGATGTCCCTTGACACCTCTCAAGTTTTTTTAATAATATAAATCGATTTGTTTTACTTTTTGTACGTAAACGAAGAACAAAGTTAACAATGCAGTCAAAATTCATACACTATGTTCTTGTAAAACCGCAAATTTAAATTTGTTTCCTAATATTTACTAAGGTATATAATTTCTTACCGTTTTTATAATTTTCCCTTTACTTGTAGCTAAAAACCTATCTTGGTGCCAAATTTGAAGGTTCTAAGTTTGCTAGAAGTACCTTAGACTTTTGATGATCGGTCAGTCAGTGAGTGACAAAATGGTGTAACTTTGATCGCTCATAACTCTAAAACTATTGGTTTAAATGTCATGTAATTTTGAGGCTAAGCTTGTTTTAATGCTTTCTCTAGGTCGTCGAAAACCTAAACCCCTAGCTTTTTCCGTTTCGATGATACAGGGGGGGTGAAATAGCCGCGAAACGCTTCGAGAAAAGTATGGTACGGCTATGCCCGTTTTTTTTTTTGCTCGAGACTTGGCAGGGGCACTGCCGTGCCCCCAGATAACTTTGAAAAGTTACATTGGTACTTGCCCGGGTTCGAACCTGCAACCTCGTGCATACAAATCCGTTCATTGAACCGCTAAACCTAGACTTGATCAAGATATATCCGGATTAATTTTGATGAATATATCTTGACCAAGTTCGGACGATCGGCTATGCAAGTTATATTGAAGCGTTATGTGCGAAGTTTGGGTTCAACTTTCGTAGTTTGACTGCAAGTGCAGATTGCAGTTTGGTTTGAAACCTCTACGGGATATTCATCTTCGGATTACGTTTTATTCATCTTTTTACTCAGCTGTATATGGTTATGTTTTTGGAAGTATACTTGTGAGTTTATTTATTTCTTTGGTAAGCTTGAACAGCTAGATGGGTTTTAGATCCTTCTTCATTGTGAAAGTCAAGCTAGGGAATAATATTTTATACATACATAATAATATAATCACGCCTGTTCCCCGTAGGGGTAGGCAGAAACCACTTCTTTCCACTTGCTACATATTTTATCAGTTTATTTATTTGATTGAAAATTTTATTCCGTTGTTTTTTTTTCTTTTGTGTATCGGGTCTTTTGTTTGCTTTTTGTCTAGTTACTCTGCATAGTAAAATGTAGGAAAAGCTTCCGAAACGCGTGGGTGGTAAACTCTAGTGTTGATTTGTAAACGTAAAAAAATGTTGAAGGGCAATTCTACACAACTAGAGATTTTGCATATAGAATTGAAAAGAATAACTTCACCAGTTTCAGACTACTAGTTATTTTTCAATATAGAAAGTTACAAAAAGGTCGAATCGATTTCTGAATGAACTATTAATAAATTTTATTATTAGCAACTATAACAGACGACTAGAATAACAAATCAGACAATTACCTAAACCTCCTTTAAATCGAGTCAAATCGATAAAAATCTTCATTCTTTCTCGATTAGTAGAGCTCAATCAAAGCCTTATTCAGACCACAATAACTACCGATTCAAGGTGAATACAAAATTCGTCCATTTTTATTCTCGTTACGATATTACCAATTCAAATTTATAGTTCAACAGGTTTTACCGATTCGCCTTTGAAACCCGAAGCAGATGATATTAATAAAGGATTAAATTCTTTTGGAGAGATTGAGGGATATTATGGCGATGAAAAATAGGCTGGAGATTTGGGCTTTAGTAAAACCGTGATCAGGTTTTTAATGACTGAAATGACCTAAGTGACCGTTGTAAGTACACATAGATAGTTAATATGCAGGGTGTTAGCGAAAGGGTATATCAATCCAAAACGGGTGAGGAGTGCTCCCAGCATAAGGTAAGTTTATATTTCAGCTCAAAATGAGAAATTCAAATTCAAGTTCAAATTCTTTATTTTGCAAATAGTACTACATTCAATCACTTTCACGCGTCTTCTTAATCTAGATGAGGTCGACATTTCCTAACTGACTACCCTGAGAAGAAATGTTGAAACAAACTCGGGGGTCACAGTCTAAGATAGTTAAACAATCCCCCAAAACCCTTTTGGTAAAATCCTGCATATTGATTGGCTATATTGTGATTGGTCAACTTCAATATAGATCATATACATACCCTAAATTCTTAACATTATTGAGGCTCCTTTACTGTCTTAATTTTGCACATAGGTATACAATTTTTGTTGTCGTTCAATGTATGAAGACTTACGTGTTATAATTTCTAGTTATTACTTTCCATTAAAGAAAGATGATATTTCTATGATATTCGAAAATACTTTGAAGACATCCTGTCTTGTTTTCCCTTTTGATATCACTGCATAGAAAACATAAAACTGCGTTTGATATTTTCCAACACAATAATTCATATTAAAAAAAATAACGTAATTTAATCCAATAATTGCTTTAATAAATAGTAAAACAAACCTTACATAATTTCCCCTCTCATTTACGTTATAAATGTGCATCAAGTTACTTACCAACTGTTGATATAGTAGAACCTTACTGAAAATGCAAAATGCTGAACACCACAAAGGCTGGATAAATTTGATCCAGTACATTTAAAGTTTGACGTTACAGTTATTTCAGGCGAGAACTTTAAATTCTGGTACGTAGTGAGTTAGATTCTGAAAACTAAGGATTCTGAGAATTTTGATTGGTTAGAATTTTAGTGTATTTACTCTATATATAGAACTAAACGTGAGCTATAGTTTTGTTGCTGTGAAACAATTATTCCTTTTGATATTTTTTTTTAGTTTTTTTCTTTTCATGATAGATATTAATTTAATAAATGTGAAAACTGTTTAACTCGTTTTTGAGCTACATAAATATTTTATAAATAACGACATACCTTTTTTCATTCCTGGTGTTTCCAAAGACCTATAGGTTTGCTTTTTCTTTGTTTACATTAACAGTGGAGAGTTTAACTCATGAATAATACATACATCCTGACTGATCCATTACATTGTAATCTGTTTAGGGATTTAAAAGTTATAGTGGCATAAAAACACTCACATAAAACTAAATGAGCTCCGAACACAACTTTTTGGACAGAAGTGAAAAAATATTTCTGTTTACCCCAGCAATTTGCAGGCAACGTCATGTACGCTTATGCATATAAGGTAGGTAGGTATAAATAAACAAAATAATTTCAGTAGGTATAATCCAGTTAAACATTTATTCTTCCCATTATTATAAACGACATCACTGCCATATTTCCTCATTATTAATTAGTTTTACATTTTAATGTTAGATCAGAGTGGTGGGTACAATTTAATTATAAATAATTAAATGTTTAAAAATGCGCTTGTATGAAATTTCATTAAAAAATACAATATGAATAAAAATTCAATAATTTACTCCATAAGCATAATTTATGTCAATTGAATAAAAAAGTAATATTTTACCAAAACAGTATTAATGTAAAAAACAAAAGCAAAATAATTGCGACTAAAGTGGTCCTTTGTCCCAATCCAACTCATTTACAAAACAAATAATTTAATGTAATTAACATTAAAAACATTCATTTACAAATCCTCGATTATTTTTGCCGCAAATATTGGCTTCAATTCGACCAATATTAATTGCACATCAATATAATATTAATCGCTCTTACATAACAGATTATCCGAGAATTTAATAGGATTAAAAATGTTTGCAACATCAACAGAATTACCGCCTGGTCCTTTAACGCTGAAAATATTCAATAATTTAATATAGAAAACATATCATAAACGTTTACAAAATGAAAGTTCATTTTAATAGTTTGTTGATTTTGACTACTGTTTTTTGTAGTTAAGTTTTGGGTATACCAGTCCTTGTTAGTTATAGTAATACGTAATTTTACGGTAGATTTTCAAATTTGAGATTGTCTGTATTTATTTTAAAATATAGTATTAGGATTTTAGAACACAGCTATCATAAAATATTTAAAAAAGTCAAATTAAGATACTTTTTACATCGCTGATAAACTGGACTATTACATTTTAATCATAATACATTATTTAATGTACACTATACATATTATTACGTATAGCTGCATAGTAAAAACAAATGTCAGACATAAAAGATAAATATGATAGGGTAAAACCGGGATAGATGCCCCACTTTTCGAAAGTGTTTAATTATTTGAATACTAAACATATTTGCTTAGATTGACCCTGTAATATAGTTAGTTTAATCATTCATAAAGCTTTAGAAACTGTATTTATTTACCTAACCATTACTGGTTTTGCAAAAATGTAATTCTTGCGAAACACAGTTTTTGGGGATAGATGCCTAACTATATGGATAGATGCCCCACTATGAAATCACTTAGGAGGATAGATGCCTCGGATGCGGGATAGATGCCTTTTTAAATAATTAACAAGAACACGTAATCACAATGTAATATTTATTTATTATCTTCATGTGTAGGTAATATAAAATGCTTAACCATAATTATATTTATGCATGTCTACAAAATATATAAAAAAAATTAAGCGATAACATATTAAAACTATCTCAAACGAAACATTCCCGTTTTAATGTAGAAGTAATTATTTAAAATAAAAAAAAAACAACATTCATATGAATCTCTAACAAAATAAAAGTTAATAATTTCGTTTAGGTTTCGGTGTTTGTGGTACCTTCGTTGTTTCTGAATTCCATAACACAAGTGCTTAATAGCTACTTACTTTGGGTTCAGAGCAATGTATGTGATGTTGTCCGCATTTATTTATATTTATTTATTTATTCTACTACGGATATTTTTATTATATTTTCTACGGATATTTCATTGATCCCCAATTCTTTTTTATCCAATTCATGGAAAGCTGACTGTAGCTGCTTTGTTGTCCTTTCTTTTGTATTTCCTTGGCATGGCTCACCTACAATAAGCAAAGTAAGTATAAATAAAACACTGTTTCTACACTCATCTCATCACATTCGAATTATGAAATTAAAGTTGGATAATTTTTTTTGGTGTTTTCTAATATTCTACTATTAGGAAATACGAAAATATTCACGACTATGACTTTTAAATACTTCGATAAGGCTCTTGCAGTATAGAGGGATAGATGCCTCTAAAGTCAACTATCCCTTGTAAACTCGGGGCAACTATCCTTTTCACTAGGGATAGATGCCTCTCAATATTTTATAAATAAAATAAATGCAAACATCAGTGATTGACTCTTAAATGTGTTCTCAAAGAACCAATGTATTAAAACAATTCAAATAAAATGTAATCATTTAACTGTTTATAAAGATATGGAATAGTGAATACTTACCTTTGAAATTTTGAAGCGTTCGTCGCGTCCGCTGCGAATGTAATTCGACACACAAGCGAGAAACGTCCGTTTAGCACAACAACTCGCGCGTCACAGAGGTTGGGGGTGCATGTGGCGCGTATGTAAACAACGAATTTGCTGTTTCGTTCTCTGGTAGTTGAGTTTTAAGAAACGAGGCATCTATCCCAGTGCGGCATCTATCCCGGTTTTACCCTATCTGCCAACTTTTTATAATTACTATGAAAAGCTAATTTAATGAAAAACAAAGTCTGAAATATTACATATTGCATAAAATTTCTGAATATAAATCCATTGATTATACAATTACTGATCTTCATTTGTGTTAACACATGAATACCAGGAAAGGATTAAAAAATATTAAAATTGTTGTCTATAAAATTTCAAACAAGCGCATTATAATGCCATGGATGACAAAAATACAATAAGTAATACAAAAGCAAATTCAGATATACACCACTCTAAATATATACATTTTAATCGAATAACATTAAAGTAATTGATACAAAATTATTTGTTAATTGAATACCAAATCCAATTCTGAGAATTCAATTAATTATTCTGATTATTATTATGACAGCCGCAATTATGACTAAAATTAAAACAATAAATGGAATAGGTATTTGTACTTAGTTACTAATTGTTAGTAAATTTTCAAAATAACAATGAACATTGTAATTAAAAAAAGAAAATAGTAATAATAATAATATTTTTATTCACTTCAAAAACAGTGTTCATTACGAAAGTTTTGCTTATAAACTAGTAGGTTTATAATATGAGATACATGAATAACATTTTAATTACAAAACGTTTGCGTGGCTGAATACTGGTCTGGGAAAATTTAACTGTCATCGATCGACACGATAAGAAGAAGAATTACAAAACAAATAATAATTGGTTCTCTCTAAAATTCATCTAATAATCTACTGTTAATGAGAATCTTTATAACTTCCAACTTATATTGCTCAAATAAATACTTCAACACATGCATACCGCTTTCAAAACCTGACAACAGTCATTTTAGCAATACAAACATTCGTTTAGTATTTACATAGCAAATATTTTGTACATTCATTAAGTTCATAAGTTCATTGAACCGTTAAACATTAATTGAAATCAAAACTGATTTTTATGCTAAACAGGTGGTAAGACGACATTCCTTATGCGTCTCAACTTAAAACCTATAAATGACATATGACCTCTTTCTATAATTACACAAAAATCAACCTTAGTAACTGGGATATAAAGGCGCAGTAATATAATGCAATTTTCTATTCTAACTGCTACGGTCGAAACTCAAAGACTTGTTACGTGAGGTATGAACTTGTGCAATATGATTCGTATGCAAACAGCTTTAGCTTTGTATTGACCGTTGAGACCTAGTAAAACGACTGCACTCACGTGAAGATATCACAGGTACTCCACTAGTCTCAGAATCAAACGACCCCATAGATATGAGCATATTGTGTTATGACCATTCAATGACATAAAATAATGCTATTACAATGAATAAGAGACAGAACAAAGCATAATTTTCGTCATATTTACTAAGTAAATAAAAATAAATCATGAATACAATATTTTATCAATTTATTAAATAAATATTTTAAATTAGGTACATCACTGAATAATTTATTATTGTTGCTTTATCAATTGCTTATAATACGAGATGCGGCTGCCATAATTAAATAAAAATACACTGTAAATATGTATCATAATAAAAACTTAGAATAATTCGTATATAATACATTGATTTTAATATTATATTTATGTTCTGGGAGATAGTGATGTGAGAATTGTTATCTATAATTTAGATATTTATAATAATTTAAATAAACGCAAAAAACGAATATTTCCCTGATAAGGTACGTTTAATTCTGGATTTCGTGCTTCTGTATTCAATTAATTAAATCGTGAAGATTTAAATTCAATAAATACCATTCATAAAATAAAGCGTATTATTTCACACATAATATAAAATGTAAAATATATTTTTATTATTATATTTAGTTAGTAATTCCTAACTACACATAGCCAAGTTTATAAGGCTACAAGTAGATGGTCTATTAAGAAATGAGGCGATTATAGCCATATTCCCTTACGACGCCCATTGGAACTAACGGCTAATGCTCATGTTTACAGTAAATGTTTTACTGATATGGTCTAATGTTATGTTCTTTAGTATTAAGTAGCTCACTTAGAGACTGCTAATCTTAGTAAGTATTATTTTGAAAGGCTAATATTCTCTGAAACGTCATTCAGTTTCAAACAACTGTGAAGTATCATGCTGTCTCTCTCTTAAAGGTGAAGAACGAAAGAGAAAGAACGACTCTGCGTTGCAACATTTTGAGGTTAATTGCATAATTTGCTGATAGCTGAAGTTTAATGATGCCTTAAAGTTTTGAAGTGGCGACAGATAAGGCATTATCGCAACCTAACTTAAAGATGTTGTAAAATAAAAGAAAACTATCTGTCTCACCGTCACACATCAAAATGACGGAGAAAGGATGACTTAAAGGCAACTAAAGTTGTTGTTCCTAACGGGCTGATATTTCCAATGCCAGATATATCTATTCCATATATCCATGAAATAATTTAAAATTTTTGGCAGTTCTTCCATACATTTTTATCTGTCGATTAAAAATTACTTATCAATTGAAAAATCAGCCTTAAGACTAGTACATAATCTTGACTACAAACCAGATTTTCAAAACAAATGAATAAATATAAATATATTGAAAGTTCAAGATAATATAAATCTACAAATTAATAAACGTTCCAAATACTACCTTCAACTCACAAGTTTCACAGTGTTATATCACTCACTCATATTACAGTGCTAATAGCTGGAGGCAACTAATAACCCTTCGTAATAGCTTCCTCAACTATCCTGAAGCCTACAAGTAAAGCCTACATTTAGGCCTAGATGTGGTTCATATCTGTTCAGTACTTAGGACCGTTTATCGTCTGTAGACACGATACATCTTTGATGTTGGGAAGTATGGTCTTTTTGGTCCTTAGGACCTGTTTAGAAGGATCAAAGGACGGGTAAAAGACTAAAGATGAAACATTTTTTTAATTAATATGTTAGTTCAGTATTGGGTAGATGACTTTTTTTTGTGGCTTGCAAATAGTTTATTAAACAATATTAGAATTTACTTTTTTTTATTCAAAGAAAAGCTCACGAGGTTACATTAATTAAAATGTTGCCTAAAGTTTAAAAGTATGTGTCACGTGTATGTGTCATTAAATAAATAACAGGAATTTATTTATAAATTCCACAACTATGCGAGTGTGCATTAAAATAAACGCAGAACCCAAAATTCATATCATAATGTAATTACCATGAAGCCGGATCAATATGAAAACTAATTATAACTGATAACAATTCCAAACAACGATCTCCCAGAAGTTTGAATAATAACTACCTACAATTCCTTTATCTATTTACAATGTAAATAAACCTTATTTACATAATAATGTTATAGTTACATACAGTTAGGGAAAACTAAAAGTTATATAAAGTTTAAAATGTTTTGTGATAAGCTTCATGAAAGGGAGGGTAGTTAGATATTTTGACACTTTTACAGTCACCACAAGTTTTGGATATTTGCAGAATTTATCTCATCAGTGTTTGATACATAGAACATTAAACCAACTTGAAACAACATGTCTATTTTACAAGTTCCCTTTTGAAACAAAAATAAGAAGTGTTATGTAAAAAATATGCAGTGTGGAAAATAAATCTTTTTTCCTCATTCCGTATTAGAAAGAATTATATAAGTATTTTTGACCTAACAGGCTAATTCACAAATTAGTCATTCATAAAATAGTCAGGTAAATTGCCTTGAACTAATTCCTATAGTCATATTAAACCAACGCATTTATTCATCTCTTAAAAGAGTCAATAAACTATACACATAAAACATACAATATTTTCGTCCTTTGCGCCTAAGAGTCAAAAGCTCAAAGGACCAAAATGTTATCTCCGCGGTCCTTATAAACGTGCCTTTATACGTGGCTCTGTACGAACTAATGTGCTTTAATTCCGCAGGCCCTAATTAAAGTCAACAAAATTCAGCTGTTAACGTCTACCCAACATTGACATTTTCCGGCATTTGATTAAAACTTGCAAACTTCACACATTTGAGCGGTTTATTAAAATTTCCGGTGCAAAATATGAGATTTATACGTCAAATAGCGTCAATTCAACGTCAAATAATTCAAAAAGCCTTGAAATAATCCGGTTTATTATTTCCCCTGAAATAAATTTATACGTAATTCCACTTTTCTTATACTTTTAGACTGTTCCAGGTAATTTTCTAAATCGGAAAGTAATATAATTTCTGAAGTCCAAAAATAAATATTTAAGGCACGCTCCTAAAAAGTTTCGCAGTCACCCTTTTCTTACTTTTTTAGAAACACGTGTATGACTGGAATTTTAATAAGAACTTTATCCTGCACACAATCAATAAAGATAATCGATTCAAATTGGAAATAAAGTCGTAATTTCATTTTACTGCAAAATTAAAGCAATATAGTACACCTTTACATAAATAAGTGGCCCATGTCCAATGCTCGATGTAATACGAAATCGAGAAACAATCGAAAATCCGCTTTACCTACCAATTCGATTAAAATTCTACTCGATTCTAGGCACGTAATTATCAGAATCAGATAATAGGGTTTCCCGATTATGTTCTACGAAAATTAGTTACGGTTAAAATTTTAGATGAAATTTTACTTTTGTTATACCACTAATTGTTCGAGGTTTAACAATCAGCTTTCGTTAATAAGGCAAATGTTGACGTTTCGAATATTTTAACAAGTACAAATTATGTTTTAGACTACAAGTTTCGTAATAGTAATACTTAAAATGATTTAATAATATTAAGGAAAAGCAGAAAAAAAATACATCACTTTAAACCTAACCTAAATAACTTATAAATAATTGATTCTAAATCAATAAACGCCGCAAATACACAAACAGCTTGTAGCAGTTTGACAATCTATAAAACAAAAGACTAGCGGGAAGGCGCACGTGACGCGTGAGAGCGGTCGACAGCTCGCGCAGTCCGTGTGCGTTGATCACTGACTAAGGCAACTCGCACACTAGACGGCCACGACCACGACTAGTGGCCGCAACGATCAGATTTACTAAGTGGCTAAGTGCGTGACGTTTAAATGGTTTCTTTAGTAAATCTGGTCTTTGCGGCCACTGGTCGTGGTCGTGGCCGTCTAGTGCGCGAGACGCCTAACTGCTTGAGTAGTCCGTGCATAGGTGGCCTAATATTTTGTTAACACGAATATGTTCCATTCTTATTTAATTTGTTGTGCTCTCTCAATATTGTTTTATATACATAAGGACGCGAGTTAGCTCACGGCAATTTCTATTTCTCCTTTGTTAAGCAAACGAAGTTTTCCTTATGTGTGAAGCAAATATTGTTCACTAGCCATTGGCTATTTGCTTACCTTGTTTTAATTGATTCGTTTATTTTTTTCTTAGTTAAGTGTAATATTTGTTGTATCAATAAAAGCTTAATAATAACAATAGGTGCTTCAATGTTCGATAACTTTTCCGAATTCTTTCTTTATCCATTAAAAACATTTTCGCGAATATAATTTCGTTAAACAGCTCTTAACATTCATAGAATTACCTCGCAGTTACTAAAAGGCGTCGAAATTCAAAGCATATTTTAATAATGGATTCCTTTAATAACCAAAACATTGGTCCGGCCTACATTTTGATAATACCAATGTTAATGAATTTAAAACGTTCGGGTGAACGTTACCTGAAACATTTTATCCGCAATAAAAAAATGGTATAACAGGTTACCCCTGGTTATCCTTTAAACCTTCTGTAAATATGAAATTAATTTACTCGACAAAGGGGAAAACATTCGGGTAACAATCGTGTGGTTTCGTAACTTAATAAGTGTAAATGAGTATTATCAAGCCGTTACTACTTTACATGTCAATTTAGCTAGTTAATGACCAGTTTCCAACACCAAATAATTTAATTAACCGACTTCTAAAAAAAGGAGGAGGTCAATTCGGATGTTTGTATTTTTTTTGTGTTTGTTAGCGCATGGCTCCGTTGCTAGCCATACATTTTTTTTAAAGAACAGTTTGTATTTTTGACAGTTCTTCAATACCAAATGTCAGTCGTGAATGTTAAATCTCGAATAACAATTATCAGGTTTTGGACCGGCCCAAGTTAAACTATGCTTTCTTTCTTCGATAAATTTTATTTAATCAACCTTTTTTTGTACAACTAACAAAAAAATATCGTTATAATGAATGTGTAAGCAATGTAGATGTATTTCCGCAAGGCTTAGTAAACGATGCCCTTACGAATAGCAGATTAGGAAAGCGATTAGCTTAATGAGGCGTTTCTTAGGAGCGCGGGGAATACTGTCCTTTATACGAAAATAACGATATATTTATGTAGAAAACTAATGTGTACTCGACTTTGCAGATATCTTATTGATATGCAGTATTTTTCATGACGTTTGTATAAAAATATTTGAAGTAAATCTCAGGCTATTTAAGGATCTATTGGATCAATAATTGAAAGGGAAAAATGAGCGTAAAAACGAACCGACTGCAATTAGTTAATTTATATAGAATCACCACAAATATTTTTATTTTTGAAATTGATCTTTAATTGCCGGTGATATCACGAAACAAACAAAATGCCAACAAGATAATCCTCATTTAGAAGTCGATTAAAAATATTATTTCATGATATTCAAATAAACTTCAATACTAATGTCTTATCGGGGCATACATAACTATGATAAGGAACACCTCTTATATACCAATAAACTTTAATTTTGACATTGATATATGGGTCAGTACCTTCGACATTTAGGAATTCAAAGACATTATATACCCAATGCTGAAAACGTTTAAGTTAATATTCGGAAAATACAAATATTTCGTAGATTCCATTATAAAAGTAATTGATCTCAGTGAATAATACCAATAGGTAATTTATCATACACTTATTTGATTTCTTTGCCTCTGAAATTGTAATAAGAAAAAAAAAATTGATGTTCGATTTCTACGAAACAACAATTCTGACGTAGCTTCTATTTATGATAGCGTGTAGGTTTTTATTCTAAGCCTTTATATTTTTATTACATTGAAATTTCAAGAAATATGTTATGTCAATTTCATTGTCCTATTTTAGTTCTGATAAATTAAAAATTATAATAATCCGGGACATCTCACACACGGTTATGTGATCCCAAGCTAAGCAGAGCTTGTGTTATGGTAACCAGACAACTGATAAACATACTTATATATTTCTAAATACATACATATTATAGATAAATTACACCCAGACACCGAACAAATGATCGTGCTCATCACACAAACACTTGTCCCGGGTGGGAATCGAATCTACTACACCAACAGGCCCGTCCAAATAAATGGTCAAATTAATTTGACAAAACTATTTAGGTATTGTTAATTGATTACGGGAACTTAAATAGTTATTTTAGTATTTAATTTTAATATTCATTATTATTTACCATTATCATTGGTGAAAATTCCTTGAATGTGTCAGTGACTGTAAAAGCATTTTATATATCACTCCGTTTCATAATTTCAGCTTAAAACATTTTAATGCGGTGATAAAAGGTAGTATCATGTGGGTTAAATATGCTTTGGCTTTTAATATCAACAAAATTTAAAATATGAACATGTTTAAATTTTAATACACCTCTGTTGTGTACAATCGTCGACGGGCTGTCCTTTTTAATCAAATTATTCATTCATTTTATATTGTAAAGGTAAAGTTTTGTTCTTCATTCTTTAAGTTTAAATCATCTTGTAAAAGTAATAATCTTGTCATTCTTCCGGGTCACGATATGTATTAAGAATCAGCAGTAAAACCCAATGGCTGGTTTTATTTCGCGTGTTTCAAATCCCGCATAAATTAAAGTGAAAAAAGTATTTTTTTATTTTATGGCATCCTTTCCTCGTAGGACACTAAAATATAAAGGAACGCGGAAGAAAAAAATATGAGCAAATAACAACAGTCGACGATGTACGTAATTCATATTTTTTAAAACCAAACTTCAACAGTATACCTTTTTAGTTTTCTTTGAAAACTTAAAGTGTCAGCCAAAAGAATATTTACACAACCGACAATAAACTTAACGAGCTAAGAAATAGAGTTTAAAATAACACTTTTTATCTTTTAGAATTTTAATACTTTAAGAGAACGTACAGTCGGAATAGCCCGCGGATGTACTTTTAATGACTTCCCCGTTATTTTTTTATTAAAAGTTGTTTGAACTTCAGTTGAAATGTGAATTAATGGCTACAAATTACAAAACTTGAAGACACAAAGGCTTGGAAATTTAACAAATGTTTTAAGAAATTATTCTTGATTGGAATAACTCGAAACCTCAAATCTTAATTACCGACAAAGCTATCATCGAACTAAAAATGTTTGATATATTTTCTTTGACATAAAAGGAAGCGTATTTTACTATGTATTTAAGTTATTTTTCCGATCCCAGATTTTCTGCGAAAGAGCATTCCTTGACTTAGAAATATTTATAAGAATTTCAAAAGGAATGACTTTGAAAACGAGCGCGGAACGACTGCAATTTTCCATTCAATAATGTAATATAAAACCGAATACCATCGATATTCAAACACAGTTTCTCAACCATTAAATATTCTATGATCAAATCATATTTGGATCCTTAAATTTATGGGTCATAAATAAAATTTGACAAGTCATTACTTAGATGAAAATTGTGGGTGAGAAGCGCCGTAGCCTTTATGATGGTATGCGTGAATGCGTGCGTGCGACCGAGGGCTATAAAAAGGCCGTAAAGAGTCCCCGTTAAGGAACCCTGCTATAAACTGTGTATGAGTCTTGGAACTGCGACGACAGGGTTTAAAGCTACTTTTACACTACGACATTAGTAACCTATGGATTTTATTGCCAGTCTTCTCTGAAAACATTTTGGAAGAGGAACACTGACGCGCATTTCAATGTTCTAAATTTTGTATTTTAAGTTTCATTACATTGAAAACTGCAGTTTTGAAATCGAGGGTGCGTCCAGATCTGACGAACGCACCCCGAACGAGCATAACACGAACAGGTCGCGAGCACCGCGCGAAGATTTCTTCACTAAACAAAGTTTAATGTTCCCATTAGCATATCATCACAAACTGAACTTTCGAGACCAATTAGGATTCGACCACGAAGAGTTTAGTTTTTTTTTTTTACATTTGCGGACAGCATCACATAACGCACATTTTAAAATTGTATCTCTGCTTTTTGTAGCAGGTCAAATAGATACATGCTACAAAAAGCAACGTTTTTTTTTCGTAATAAACTTTTTTATCTTCTTTTTTAATTTCTTAACAAGTTGTCTGTGTACACTGTACACTTATGTGTTACACTGTAAGTGTGTATAGTGTCGCAATGTAAAGGCAGCCTTAGAATTATGTGCGGATATTTGAGTTTATGGCTGGAAAATTGTTGCTAGAACTTTTGATTTGTTGTCGAACTAAGTTTGGGATTTCAAGTGTTAAATTAGTGATACTGTCGCAGTGTTAGGATGATCGGAATGATTTCTTTTGGTCGTAGATTTTATTTTTATAGGACAAATTTGGAGGGACCGACAAATATTGTAGTTTTGTACCGGTTTTTAGAAGAAAGCGCGAACAAACGTGGTATTAGATTAAGTTCAAAACAAGATATGAGGTGTCAAAATGTTCCAATTTTATTCGTCATCCTAAAAAAAGTGCTACAGAGATAAGTTTAATGTTGTCATAAAGTTTTTTTAACTTCCAGATGAAATGTAATAAGTCAGTATTTACTTAATGATTATATTATTATCTGGTAAGTATCTTAAGTATAAAAAGTTCTTAGGATTGTAATAAGTAGCCAAATATAGAAGAAGAAAATTAAAAAGTACATCCACAAGAACAACTGTCAGAAAGATTATTCTAGCGTTTACAAACGTAGTAATTGTGACTAGACGATACATTACAGGGTGTAGCGCGTCCATTGCGCGCTGGCTATGTGTCAGCTGACGAACGCGACGAGTACAGCCAGCAATGAATCGGAGCAGCCCGCTGCGCCGCCACGCTGCATCGCTAGCGGGTTCTCGCCTGCGAAAAATACATTATTTTAGAATTTTATAAATAAATATCGATTTATTTGATAAATGAAGGCCTATTTCCATAATATATAGAAAAGGAACGAGCATTATTCACCACACTTGTTCATTTCGTGTGATGTTAAAAGTGATTATCAATTTCTGATATTTTTTTTCAGGATTAGGTTTCTCCAAGATTATTCCACCATAACATAAGCACGTAATATACGTCAAAATGCGGTCATTGAACTGCTAGGCAACAATGACACGAAGATAAAAAAGTGAAGAAAAAAACTTTTCATTTACACGTGTTTTCTTTTTTTGTGTATATCAAAACGTAAATTACACAAAGAGAAATGATATCAAAAAGTTATAAAAAATAATTTATATTGTCAACGGCAACTTTTCCAAAACAAAGAATAAAATATTACAATACGTTATTGTAAATGAAAAACAAAAACTAAACCTAAAAATTATAAAGGCAAATACAAGAAAGTATCGTCGCGTTCAAAACCTTTTAAATATGAAATGTAAATAAATAAAACTACATATAAAAATAAATATAAAAGGTCTAGTTTACTTTTAACCCATCAAAAGACTCTTTAAAATAAAGACAAATTTATTTTCAACCCATCAAAAGAGTATGTTATCTTAACAAATAGAAAAAAACTCACGCTATCTTTCACAGCAAAGAAATATTCAGAGAATCGTAAATTGATTGAAGTTCCTTTAATATAACTGAGCCAGCCAGATTTGTAGTGACAAATAGCGAAAAGGCAATAGGCAGACCTTTGAAAACGAGAGAGATGGCTGCCATATATCTAAGCTTCTGATATCAAATGGAACAACAAATGTATGGAGATAGATAACTGTTATTTATATGGAGACGTAAAGGATTTTGTGAGAAAATCTAAAAAGAGTATCTATGTCCATTTTATGCAAAAAGTCTGAGTCTAAGATTTTTTTGCTGAGATTGTATTTCAGATATGAAATATCACTATCATAACTTAAAAATACTTTGAATAAATAATACGTTAAAAAGGAAAAATGTTAAAAAATATTTCTTCAAAATTTGAAATTGAAATAAGTGTAATATTTATGACAAATCGCGTAATTGTATTTTCAAACATTTATCGATGAAATATTATTACACCAATCATAATATTTCAAAGCATAAACCCGACAATCGTTTAAAAACGAATCTTCCCTCAAATCGTATTCTGAATTTAAAAGCAACAATTCATTTCAAACGAATTCTTTCGAACGGGAATTCAGTTAAAATGGATTCTGTAATTCGTAGGATTAGATTCGCAATTGGTTCGGTTCATTTCATCGTTCGATTTGTGAATGTAAAATAAATAAATTGAGCCATTTTAATTTTGTACACGATTGTACATGTGTTGAGTTCAGTGAACTGAATTAGGTAAATGAAAAACGCTGAATTTGAATATGGTCCGTATGTAGCAGCTGTGCTTGCCTGTACTTGCGTGAAATTACAATTGGTTCAGTGATTTTTGTTTTGTTTCCGTATTATCTTAAGCCTGAATTTTGTCTAAATTAATATTAATATACCTGTATTTGTTTTAAAGGAACCCTTCTGGCTTATTATAATTAAAGCTAAAAACAATAGAGAAGTCTAAAATTCAGAATGTTACAGTAATTATAAAATTTATTCACTGGAAGTTTCAACCAAGTTGAAATAAAACTGGACATGGTTATCACTAGAAGTACGGTAAGGGAAATATTGGACCACACACATTCAGATGACTTTATATACTCAAAAAAAAAAACACTTAATTCGTAACGGTCATATACCTACGTTATATCCAAACTGTTTTCCTATCAATATTCTATTAAATATCACTTGGCTAACTCCCAGAACCGAACCCAGTCCTTTCTTATAAACACATAAACCAACCCACGTGATTGAGGGCAAGCGTTCGTCATTAACCGCTTCATTGATCTCTCTCCACATCCTGAATAAAAAATAAACGCTAGAACAAAGAGGTTGTCTTAGAAACTTAGGTCAATGCCCTTGAGTTACTTGGACTAAGATCTTTTTTTTATTACACCCACACTCGTTTAGCAAAGAATGTGTTTAAGAATGATATGGAAATTTATTAAAAATGTCAGCTTAAATACATAGGAGAGTATGATAATATGTAACCAGGGTGAGTATGTATAGAATATGGGGTAACGTACTAGTAGTAGTGTAGATTATAATAAAATAGCTTTTAGTGTTGAAAGCACTAAAACGACTATAATAATAAGAGGTGTCTTGAGACACAGGCGTTGTGACCTGAAGATTGAGGACTCTGGTTATGACCAAATACTGTCGTTTTGGTGTTCACCAAGTAAAATTGGCTACTCTAGCTAGTGACATTTCCAAAAAAAAAACTTAAACGGTGATCGGAAATCACAAGACTTAGACTTGCCACCTAAATACATTCGAGTGATTCTCGCCATTTTTAACCAACTTTAAAAATAAAGGGTTCTCTATTTGACAGATTTTTTATGTTTTGTTTTCGGCTAATTGGGATGATCTTTTAAATTAGACGATTGTTCATTAGAAGTAGCTTTAAATTTAGACACTAGATTTATAAAACAATACTTGGCTAAAGAGCACGTGTAGTTACCAGAGTCGCTTCTATTGGCGTTCGCTAAGTTACTTGTGATGAGTGAAAGTGATACTCACCTCTTAACACCTGCACAGACACGGCGGACGCTGCGACGTCGGCCAGCGAGCATGTGTAGTTACCACAGTCATTTCTATTGGCGTTCGCTATGTAGAGTTATGCTGATGAGTGACAGTGATACGCACCTCTTAAAACGTGCTCAGACACGGCGGACGCTGCGACGTCGGCCAGCGAGCATGTGTAGTTACCACAGTCATTTCTATTGGCGTTCGCTATGTAGAGTTATGCTGATGAGTGACAGTGATACGCACCTCTTAAAACGTGCACAGACACGGCGGACGCTGCGACGTCGGCTAGCGAGCACCTGTAGTTACCAGAGTCGTTTCTATTGGCGTTCGCTATGTAGAGCTTTTGATGAGTGAAAGTGATACGAACCCCTTAACACCTGCACAGACACGGCGGACGCTGCGACGTCGGCTAGCGAGCACGTGTAGTTACCAGAGTCGTTTCTATTGGCGTTCGCTATGTAGAGTTACTTGTGAGGAGTGATGGTGATACTCACCTCTTAACACCTGCACAGACACGGCGGACGCTGCGACGTCGGCCAGCGAGCATGTGTAGTTACCACAGTCATTTCTATTGGCGTTCGCTATGTAGAGTTATGCTGATGAGTGACAGTGATACGCACCTCTTAAAACGTGCTCAGACACGGCGGACGCTGCGACGTCGGCCAGCGAGCATGTGTAGTTACCACAGTCATTTCTATTGGCGTTCGCTATGTAGAGTTATGCTGATGAGTGACAGTGATACGCACCTCTTAAAACGTGCACAGACACGGCGGACGCTGCGACGTCGGCTAGCGAGCACCTGTAGTTACCAGAGTCGTTTCTATTGGCGTTCGCTATGTAGAGCTTTTGATGAGTGAAAGTGATACGAACCCCTTAACACCTGCACAGACACGGCGGACGCTGCGACGTCGGCCAGCGAGCATGTGTAGTTACCAGAGTCATTTCTATTGGCGTTCGCTATGTAGAGTTACTTGTGATGAGTGAGAGTGATACTCACCTCTTAACACGTGCACAGAGACAGCGGACGCTGCGACGTCGGCTAGCGAGCACGCGTAGTTACCAGAGTCGTTTCTATTGGCGTTCGCTATGTAGAGTAACTTGTGAAGAATGATAGTGGTACTCACCTCTTAACACGTGCACAGACACGGCGGACGCTGCGACGTCGGCTAGCGAGCACGTGTAGTTACCAGAGTCGTTTCTATTGGCGTTCGCTATGTAGAGACGGGATAGAGCGCCGTTGGAGGTCGCCTCTGTTTTGACACTGTGGACAAAATTAAGTGTTTTAGTATTTTGTATGGAATTAATGATCAAAACCGTATAATATGACTCGAAAAAGGGGAGGCCTATGCCCAGCAGTGCGAGGAAAAGGGCTGTCAAAATTGAAATATAAATAAAAATATTTTTATTTCAAGTAGGCCTTTTCAAGCTCTTTTAAAACGTTAAATTTACTGACTCTAGTTGCAGGTTCCAAAATGTCATTCCAATGGAGAGGAACCGGCAAGAAACTCCATAACTCCTGTGGATGATGAATAAATGTTTTTTACAGTAAACATAAATAAAATGTCTTTATATGTATAATGGGTATGTACTTTTTCGTTTCTACTTCATTTCCCACTTTTTTATGTTCAAAGTTAGGTAACCCACAATTTATGTATTGCCTTTGATGATCAATATTACGGAGCAGAACAAAATCTAAAAACCCAATACAGATTAGTTTTCGCAATGTACGACTTTTGCAAGTCTCGCTAATTCAGGCGGCGATAATGATATCCTTACGATCGTTCTAGATCTCTGAATCTACCTCTTTAATATATTATATTTTTATTGCAATTGTATCCTTCCATGCTTTAAATGGCTTACATAGAACTTTACATGTAAGTTTTCAGTCACAACCGAGTGACACTAAAACCGTACAACACTTATCAGACCACACCAGATTACCTTACGACTATCAAAAGACTTCAATGCAAATGGAATTCATTCACCACCTAAAGTATTTGCCAATCCCGATCATTGAAAAACTAGTGAGGTGACCTACTTAGGAGTAGAGTCCAGTTATTGCGACCACGTAGCTTAGCATTTACTTTCAATTTAGATGGTGTAAAGTATCGGGTTTTACGAATATCGTGAAGTTGAAGACAAGAATTATAATAAATGAATTATGAAATCAGAGTCCATATTTTGCTACCAATCCTTACATATCTGAGCCTTTACTTTCAATATAGATCACATAAAGTAAAATGTAAAATGAATGGGAACAATGAAAAGTTGAAGGCATGGACAAGACTAAGAATAAATCAATTACTGAAATCAGAGTCTAGTTATAGCGAGCAGTCCATACATAGCTAAGCTATAACGTTCAATTCATCCTATTTTGGAAATATTCTGAAATAAATGAGAAGATAAAAAGTTGAAGATCAGAATAAGAATAAAAATAGTAGCGAAATCTAACTACGCAGAATGAATATAGATATGCATATAAATATATATAAATAAATCACACTACCTAAGGAGAATGGATGGGAGAAATATAATAAAGTTAAAAAGGTATAGAAGATAATATGACAAGCGGATTGGATCAGAGGGGCGGGGCTGATAGTGAGTGAAAACAGTTGTGTTGGATTGACTGGGGGGTACGGTGACGAAAAGGTTTATGAAGTAAAGATATATTAAAAAAGATGGGAAAACAACCGTAGGTACATAAATGCTGTAGTGCAAAAACGTATTACGTAGATTTTGTTTTGTATTTGTAAAAATAAAAAAATAAACCTAAAAATTGGAAGTAGGTTTACCAACGTGAGCCTGACTTCGTGAGGTAAAAAAAAAATAATTGGAATGAAACAAAGTAAACGAATTTTTAGTTGTCACATAAATAAATAAGTAGAATACGTCATCATCATCATCATCATCAGCCGGAAGACGTCCACTGCTGAACAAAGGCCTCCCCCCTAGAACGCCACAATGAACGACAACTCGCCAATTGCATCCACCGGGTGCCCGCCACTTTGACGATATCGTCAGTCCACCTGGTGGGAGGCCTGTCAACGCTGCGTCTTCCGGTTCGTGGTCGCCACTCGAGAACCTTTCTTCCCCAACGGTTATCGGTTCTTCGAGCGAGTAGAATACGTACCACATTAAATTCCTAACAATTTGATTACTACACTTCATCAAAAATAACAAATTGATAATTAAAGTACTTAAAGATACTTTCACCAAAATAGAACAAAAAAGAAAGCTGTAATACAATTTAATATTAAGTCAAATTGAGGTCAATTTCATCTGTCTGGCTTATGTAAGGCAGACCTGAAATAGATATTTGACATATTGACAAATTAGAGGTTCGAGGTTAAATTTATATTATTGAAATATTATTTGAGGAATACTGAGATACCTAAGTATTCCAAACATTTGAAAAAACAACTGTATCATTTACATTTATGGTTAAATTTGCGCTACACTACAATTATAATACAATTTTTTAAGACGTTTTAATCTAAAAAATAATAAATCGTTTTAACCTACTTCAAAAAAGAGGGAGGTACTCAATTCGACTGTATTTTTTTATATTTTTACCTCAGAGATTTCGATTGGGTAAATCTTTTTGATTAGTTTTGTTTTTTATTTGAAAGCTGGTTATCTTCTGTTGTCTCAATTTGGTTCAGTTCTGACACTGGAATCCATAAGTAAACCATATAATACTTATTTGAAGTTATTTTTAATTATTAAGAGAATTGGTCAGTTGAACTTGGACTACACATAAAGTTGATGTGTGTTTAACATCAAATACCACAAGTAAATTAATATACTGTATATACATCTTAAGTAAATTAAATATATTATGAATTTAATAAAGTGATAGGGTAGGTAAACATATCGAAGTAATTAAGACCGAAATATAAACACGAGTTTTGTTTTATATCAAATGAATGTTCATCTATCAACAACATTCACACAACAATTTCAGGGAATTTAATATCAGAATTTGTCCATTTTTTATCGTACATTATATTTGCTTTTACCTGTGGTTTCGCACGCGTATCAGTCGTAACTTAGCCGGAAGCTTATATTCCGTGCTGCGGACATAAGCTTATCCTATTACAAGTATTATCAAAATCGGTTCAGAGGTTTAGCTATAAATGCGTGACACAGATAAAAAGACAGACAGACTTTCGCATTATAATAATAATAGTATAATATTCCCAAGCTAAGCAGAGAAATATAATGACAAAACAGAAAATAACTAGGGACCAATATAATTACCGTGTGATTGATGTTTAATTTTAAGTCAAAATTGTAAAAATATTCTAAAAATAAGTTTTTTGAAGCAAAGTAACTTCTCTAGTTATATTTACGGCACGCGGCAGCTTACAATCAAAAACATATTACAAAGTACTTAACTCCTAAACTAAGCAAAGCCGACAAAGTAACTATTATTAATGTAAATACCCTTAAGTTTTAGAGCCCATAGTTAAAATATTTCAGTTAAACTTCGCTTTTGTTAAGGGTTCACTAATCGCCTTGCTTGACTTAACATTTTAATTAAGCCTAATATGGGATAAGCAGTTTTCTTAGATATGAGTTAGTTGGTAACTGGTACAGTCATGAACAAAAGCCAATAAATATTTTAAAGAAGAACTGAAGATACTACATAATTATTATCATTCGTTTTCTTTTTTCAAGCAAATTCTATGTTTAGTTTTTTGCTTTGAGAAATTTTATCAATCATCCTTATTCATATATTCTAACGCCAAGGTAAAATTTGTAAAAAATCATAATCACTTCTATATCCACACAATTTTTTCTTAACATAGAATTTTTTCAACACACCAGACAAGTATGTAGTATTCTAAAATACAAGCCATTTTTAGTCCTCTCATTTACAAACGGGACTGGAATCACAATTCATCTATTCACAAAACCTATTTCAATCAAAAATAAACAATAAGGGTTACTCTTATTACCCGTTTAATTTCCTAAAACATCATTAACACACAAAGGGCACTCGATACAGGATACACCAACAATGTATTCTGACAACTATTGTTGGACTAGCGTATGTAGAACAGGGATACTTCCCTTCGGCTCTAAACATATTTCATACGATAACGACCTATTAGCAGCTTAACAAATCCTGTCTTAAGGTCTATTCATTAACAAGATATTAATTAAGGCGTACATTATAATAATAATAATAATGCTGGATGCGAGACTGCCTCGTTGGCCTAGTGGTTGTAAGCGCGACTGCTACGCTAGAGGTCTTGGGTTCGATTCCCAAGTCGACCAAGGTGGTATTGGGTTTTTCTATGAAATTCTCAGTAGGTCGGAGTTTTGATTTGTGCCCAGTTAGTGGCAATAGGCTCGTCGCCTATTACGTGGGACCTTAACATATCGGCAAACTGTGGGTGTACATTGGTACACCTCTGCCTAATACATGTGTACTATAGCACAGAAAAGTCGAATAATTTCAGTAACCTTGCGAAACCGGGGCGGGTCGTTTGTAACATTTTAAAAGAAACTGACTGTTCGCTTCTATAAATAAATCGCTGTTTTGATTTGATTAGATTTGGTATGGGGTTAACTTTAATTTCAAGATAAAGCAGATTACTTTTTGAACGATAAAGCCGGAACCCCACCGCTGCGCAGGCTGTGCACGGATGCGTGGCTCACCTCTGCTGCGTGGGCTCATTAGTTCGGCGGCGTCGGCCTCCGTTTCCACTGCGGCGCACGGACACGGATGTGTCGCCCACACAGCTCATAGCTATGCGTGGGGTACAGTCACGAGCAAAAAAATGTATACATAATAATATGCGAAATTGTTAAACGAAATTAGTGAGATTTTTTGTCGAATCTCTTTTGCCATCTAGACACACTGACAGATGACACTTGAAAATAAAATGGTTCAATTTTTTTTTTTTATAAAAAAAATATTTTACTTAAAGTCAATATATTATTTTTATAATATAGACGGATAGCTCTTCCAAGTAACAATATAAATTAGCTATTGTGTAGTAACATCTGTTTTACTTATTTGTATTATAAATACTTAGTTCTTACATAAATTATACTTATCACAACTTAAATGTATGTATGTATACTAGGAACATTAATTGTACCTCCTATTTATAGTTGCTTATTCTTATAATAATTTCTTAATAATATTATGTGTGTATATATTTTTGCTCGAGACTGTACATAGTCGTTGGTCGCCGAGAAATGGCCGACCCACGCAGCTGGGATGCGTCGCAAGGCCGTGGGTTGAGCTACGTTCCGCCTATTCGGGCTAGCTACGCGTGTGTTTATGACGTCAATTGCTGCGTAGCATGTCCGTGCGCTGCAGTGGAAACGCTTTCATACATTTTGTACTAGCGAAGCGAAGCTGAACACACGTGCACAGCCTCTCCGTGCGCCGCTGTGGGTTTCCGGCTTAACTATCATCCAAACACTCGGGTTGGGAGCAAGAGCCAATATATCCTAATCCTACTGATATCATTACGTAAAAGTTTGTGTTCATGGATGTCTGATCCTCTTTCACGCAAATATCACTAGATGGATTTCAACGAAGTTTGTCATACTGATACCTCATAACCTTGGTAAAAATAGTGGATATTTTTATCACAGCAAGTCTTCGGTAAAGGAAAAACGTGACTGAAACCGAGGAGCACAGCTAGTTATCTGAATTCTAATCTTTTCTGTGTTTTACAACTAGTATTTGTTACCGTCTTCGGTTATGTCACTGTTGGTTTTAACACGTTACATTCATTGTAATTTCTTTTTTATCAGTTAAAACGTAAAAACCAGATTAACACAGTCACTGACAAAGGTATTTATAAAATATAACACATCATCACGCCTGTATCCCCGAAGGGTTAAGTAGAGGTGTACCAATGTACACCCACAGTTCACCGGTATGTTTAGGTCCCATGTAATAGGGGGCGAGCCTATTGCCACTAACCGGGCACAAATCCAAACTCCGACCTGCTACTAAAAATTTCTTAAAAAAACCCAATAACACCACCTTAGCGTAGCAGTCGCACTTAGCACCACAGGCCAACGAGGCAGTTTATATCATCAAATAAAATAGCTTCACTAACAAGTTCTTATAAAGTTCATCCAAATCGGATAAAATATATCAGTAGTTCGAATACCGAAATTATTTGTTAATATTCTAGAAAGGACAAAGAACAACCTATACGTAACATAAATCAATCTTTTGATCATATATCTTTCCAAGAAATCCTTTTTTTTAAAGATATATTGGATAAAGATACAGACATTACTATAAAGCATTGACCTTTACATAATTATGTAAAACCTTTTTATCCTACGGAAAGATCTGAAAGGTAATTCAGTAAAGAGGCTTATTATTTCTGAAGTCTGTCTGTGATATGTTGTATCGATATTTATTACACGATATGGATACGGATTTATAAAAAAATAAATATAATGTTTGTGATAGGAAACCAATGGGCTGTTTTTAAACTGGTAGCTTTCTATGAAATTTCGTCAAACGTGGTTCAACAGTTTTCAAGATGTTGTCAGGGACATACTGGCATATTGAAACCGAATGCTGCTGTTATGTCAAAGGGAATACATCTCATATAACAAAATCATGATTTTACATAATAAATCTGCAAGTTTCATATTTAAGTAGATGTTTCTAATTTGTATTTTGATTTAACGGTCAAAAAGAAACCATTCCAATAATTTAAACAACTTTCAGTCAACTTAATCAAAGGTTAAATTAGAAACTCAACATAAATCTATATTATTTGGCATCTAATTTTAACCTGTAGTTATCTTGCTAATTAAATATAACCCCTCTAAATCAAGTAGGCACCTCGTTACTAAATAAATACGACAATTAAACGACCTGTAAATTTGGCTGGATAAATAACGATGGTAATTATACATACCTCTGGATTTACTGTTCATAAATAAATCTGGAATACATATTTGTAGCACATGGAATTCCCATTAAAATTTAATTATCCTACATGGTTGCTACATAACATAATTTATTACAAATGGTGTGTGTGTGTGAATGTTATATGGGGACGTCGACAGTGACGTAATTGACAGTTCAACGTATCAGAAAATATAATTATGGGATCCGCAAAATTTGGCCTATATTTGGACCCGAGTATATTAGTGAAATTGTCGCTATGCAAATATTACTCCATAGCTATAGGTATAAATACCCTATGATTTTACCTACGTCATATTTAAAATAGTGCTTCTACCCATTGACATTATACAACTGAACCATTTTCTACAAGAAAATTTAACTATTGCATGATACGGTATCGTTGAAGAAAGGTAGCTAAATAGTGGAAGCTAAATACGCATTGCGCTGACCTCAAGTAACTAATAGTAATCTTATAGAACGGGGATTAGCGCGTACATGCATAAATACCTTAAGGGTTTGACGTTTCAACCAGGTTACACCGGCCGTGGTCGCAAGCAGACTGCTGTATTTATTTATGTACGCGCTAATCCCCGTTCTATAAGATTACTATAAACATGAGCGCGATAGTTTAAAAAAAAAACTCAAGTAACTAAATTGGAACAATGCAGGGAGATGATCTTTGAAGTAAGGTCATATTTGTGGGCTAAAGCTGTATTTGAAACGAACTATGATTACATTTCTATAGCATTCATTCAATTTTCAATTTTCTTTTTACCGTTATACATAGTCAGGGATATGATGCCAATGGTGGCCACGGCAAGGCAGAAGAAGCGTCGGTCGTCAGGGAGCAAAATGGTACGACGTCATAGTAAAATCCCCTTCGTACCGAATGCGAATTTGGAGCTCCCAACCAAAGCATGCCCCACTTGCTAAATTGCCCAAATTGTCCCTACACCCACACATTGGATGACTTAATGCACGCTTATGATACTGCCATTAATGTTGCAACTTGCTGGGCCAATATACTCTAATTACAATCTACCATCAATACGAAAAGAAGGATAGGAAGATAGTAAAAGTCGCGTCGAGACTGGATAAGGCTGGCACAGGACCGGTAGAGAATGGCACGAGAAAGAAGACGCCTATGCCCAGCAGTGAGAGAATAAGGGCTGTGGAATATGATGATGATACACTCTCAATACTGGGATTCAATAATTCATTGTTTTGTCTGCCTCGTAAGCCTAGTGGTTCTAAGCGCGACTGCTACGCTAGAGGTCTTGGGTTCGATTTCCAAGTCGACCAAGGTGATATTAGGTTTTTTTATGATATTCTCAATAGCAGGTCGGAATTTGGATTTGTGCCCGGCTAGTGGCAATAGGCTCGCCCCCTATTACATGGGACCTAATCATACCGGCAAACTGTGGTGGGTGTAATGTACACCTCTGCCTAGCCATTCGGGGATACAGGCGTGATGGTATGTTATGTTACATATCCTTATTATTATATTCTCCACATACCTGACCCCGCCCCTCTTCGTGTCATAATTGAGCAGTCTGGAGCCATGCTTCCAGTTGACCTGCCGCGTCGGCTGGGGCACCTCGCTGACCACACACCGCAGCTCAATGATAGAACCTTCTTTGTAGAACTTGTCTTGGAGAGGCCGCCCTCGCTCGTCTACGATCTCCACCTTTGGGACTGGAAAAGAGGTTGGTTAGTATACAGGGTGACGTATACATTACCTAAGCTTTTACATTTAACATATTACACACACAGGTTATGTAAAAATAAATTTTCATTTCTTGGAAAAATTTTAGTTTGTCGAATTAGTCTTGGTTTGCGTTTACATCTGACGATCTAGCATAAGGGTGCGTCCACATCTGGCGTACGCGAGCTCGCGAGCTGCTCGTGTAATGCTCGTTCGTCACGATGTGGACGCACCCTTAAACTTTTACTGTACTGTACACGGAGTTTGTCCCAAAACTGTGCAGTGTGCATGTAATTTATTCATTTTTTTAACAAATGGATATTCATATCTAATCATAGTTGTAGCTTTGACGTCAATTTAAAAACTGTTTTATTTTTCATTATAACCGAATTGAAAGCATTAATTGCGTGTGTGCTAGAAATGTAAATAAATATAAATAAAAGGCACGGTCGGAATCAATCACAATTATTTTACATTTTAATCTAGTTCTTTTTCAGCGCTGAATTTATTAGACTATAAACAAAAAACAGTATTATTAAATTTCAACAATGTTCATACCATTTTATTAACACTTTACTGATTTTGTTTCAATTTAAACGAAATGTAGCTTTCATTATTTAAAAATGAACAATATTTTTTCATTATTATTTTTCCACTTTTTTGGAGATCAGTTATCTAGTAAATATTACAAGTTATGATATTCAAACTAAAAACGACATTGTAGGCATAAAATTGGACTCGTAAAAAATATCGAAACCAATATTTGTTTAGTTGTAGGGACAAATATCGTGTATTTCGATGCCAATATAACTAAATAAATACACGTTTATGCAATGATCTCAATTTACGAAATTTTCAATAACTTATATTACATGGTGAATACATGATTGATATGATCGTTTTATTTGTCTTATTATCTCAAGCGGCCGCTGGGCAAAGGCTACACAATGGGAGCCAGCAGACGGACGGCGCCGCCGAAGACGTCCCAAGAGAAGGTGGCGGGACGACCTGGACATTTACATTTAGAACTGGTTCGAGGTGGCGCGAGACAACGACCAATGGAAGGATTTGGGGGAGGCCTTTGCCCAGCAGGGGGACAGTAAGGGCTAACAAATAAAAAAACTCAAGAATAGAAACACAAACGTCATTGACCCGTAATATAAAAACAAACACTAATCACCATTCCATCACTAACCTACATTGACTTATTATTAAACAAACTCATAATAATATATCAACTACAAAACTCCTCCCATTTCAAACAACATGAACACGTTAAAAAAGAAACAAAAATTATATTTTAAAACGTCAATTTTAACGACTCAATGTAACAACGACAATTTGATTATACTCTTTGGTCTTACAATGTTTGGTCACGCTAACCATATTTATCAAAAACAATATTTATTTACACGTATAATAGGCCGGTTAGTGGCAATAGGCTCGCCCCCTATTACATGGGACCTAAACATATCGGCGACCTGTGGGTGTACATTGGTACACCTCTGCCTACCCCTTCGGGGATACAGGCGTGATGATATGTTATGTATAAAAGGCCGTCGACCCACATTTTGACGGGTTAGGTATTTAAGTGACCAGTTTATGTTAGTTATTTAAACATAACGAGTAAATAAGTTTCCTGAAATATGTCGTCTAAATGGAACTTGCTTAATTCATTTTGAGTAAATTGCAGGACCAATCCAATTAAAGACATGCAATGAAACGGTTTTAAATATACTTTTCTCATTTTAAAACGAAGTAATTGAGCTTTAATAAAAATGGGTGTAATAATTGGTCAAAATCTGTTTATAAAGAGAAAGAGAGAAAGTCTATCAAATCTGGATTTACAGGACCGACCAAAGTGTACGACCTTCTCAAATAATAATGACTTTTAATGTAAAAAAATGAGTCTTTTCATGATAGTAATAACTGCCTGGGGACTAAGGGGACTAGATGCGGAAGGCGGAGGACCGGGTGTTGTGGCGCAAATTGAGAGAAGCCTATGTCCAGCAGTGGACTATGATTGGCTGATTGATTGATTCATTGAATAACTGCCTACATCAAAACATAGCAAAAAATCCCTTTATGAGTGCAGTTGCAAAAATAAGATACTTTTTCCTACCGCGCCAAAAATTGTCTATCTAAAAACCCGCTACATTACGCAAAATAGTTGCTACCGCTCACACGTACCTTTACCCTCGTAAACAGCCCACATTAGTATTCCTCTACTGCGTGAACAAATAAACAAAACACAGTTTAAACGTACCAAAAATGGCGAAAAGTAACTGTGACGTATATTTAGTAAACAAATATTGGGGTTACTGTTTGAATTGTAAATAGTTTTGATATTGAGATGTTTTGTAAAGACGGTAGAAATTGTGATTGTGATCAGAAATGTGTTGTTTTGCATTAGGTTCAATGACGTCCTTCTTATGTTCATTTCAGAAATATTAAAACGGCTTTTCGGAATTGTTTAAGAAAAAATCTTTTTCAAGTAACTTGCTGAAATATGAAATAACATATCTTATTTAAGAACGTTCTGTGTTACACCTCAAAATAACATCTCTGGAAACTGAACATAGAAACAATTAAAACAATAATGTATGGCAAAACAATGACTCCTAAGCAAGACCAAAGTTAAGTATGTATAAGCAAGTTACTTTATTTTACATATATTTTCCATTCCAGAATGCTACTGAATCCCAATAATTCCAGTGTCTCTAACAACCTTCAAATTAAAATCCAACAACCCAACAAAATAACAAGATTGTGGAACAACACAACACTTACAAATAGAAAAAAGTACAGTGCGACTGTAAAGGTCAAACCACTTTGACCAAAAAATACAAACAATTAAATGTCATCCAATTCTAGACCTTTCTATAGTCCAATAACCCTAAATCCATCTCAACAGATGTCTTCCCTTATTCCTAAGAATTTCGTTAACGCTTCGCTCCAAATTACATTGAATTAAGGCCCTACGTAATCCAAAAAATTGTGTGCTACTAATAAATATGTGAACCACGTTTGCGACCTACATGAAGGGTATATGAATTGTAATCAGCTTTTATAGATACATCTCGTCACGAATATAAAATATCCCAACACATTTTGGTTAAGCTTCCCCTAAACAGATTTATTTTCGAGTTGAAAAGAAAATATTTACAGGTATTTTTGTGTGTGAATTTTTGTTTGGTTTGGGAGCAAGTAGTAATAAGATAAAGTAAACCTAATGTACAATAGCCAGCGTTTTGAGTATCATAGTTTGTATAAAAAAAGCATATTACGTGTTTCAGACAACTAATTTATTATCATCAGAAGTTCACTGACCCGAAAGTCGTCAGCAAATGTCAGTTTATAAAAAAAAAAATATAGAGTACACATTACTCAACATAAAATATTGTAGTCAAATAATGTAGTTATAATAAGAACTAACAATTAAAATGTCAACATTTCCGCGCATTTTCCGCATATTTACGTTCATACAAAGTTATAGTCCTGACAATTTCAAATACAACCAAAAAGAAACGGCCAAATCGGTCGGGCTCTATGCATAAAGCAATTGATTGTTATTTATATAGATTCCGATTATAAACTCTTTCCTACCAGTTACAAGGAAAGCAAAATAATTGACTTTGAAAAGAAGTAAGAAATTAAAGTTCAACGAAAAATAACAAGCTCTTAAAATTCCTTACAAACCGTTGGAATCCAAAGTTAAGTCTTTATTAGATAAACGAGGCATCGAGCTCCCAAGATCTTTAACTGAAATGCATCCGCTTTTCATTTACCAGACCCATACCATGATCTCTTAAAGCAATACAGTTGCAGTTGTGGAAGCGAGACGGCGCACTACACTGCATAGCGCTGTCCCGCTTACTCAACCGCAGCAATCCTGCTTTAAGAGCTCATGGTACGGATCCAGAACTCTTATACAAACGGCAACATCGTTACGTAAAGAGCCCAAGATTAATAGTTTGAGATGAGTTCGAAACTATTGGAGCAGGTGTACGCCCTTCTGATAAAGTTAGTACTTGTAAAATTTTGAGATAGGAAACTAAAGTTGTGAACTATCGATTATAATGAGGAAACAAACTCAATAACCTAAAAGTATTGTAAAGTATAACAGGATGTAGATACTTGAGATGAGATGAGATAGTTTAAGCCGTACTCTTTAACAGAAATATAATATAATAATAATATTAATAGTGGGAATTCTCAATAGCACGCTAGCTTTTCTAATAACTACATCTATTTCTATAACATTTTCAGTTAGGAAGCAAAATAAAATATTTTACGAATCTTTTCCCACGACTTTTGCCGTATATTTTAATGTCACGAAGTTCTCATGTCTTGTGTGGAATCCTTATGCTGCTTCTCATATAAAATAGCTTTCCTAAAAAGAATCCTATATTATGCCCCAAAATATCAGCTATCTGTAAATAAAAGTCCAATTAAAATCGGACTGGTAGTTCAAGAGATTGAATTAACAGAAAAGCTCTTCAGCTTTTATTACATTAGTTTTGTTTCCTACTTGATTTCAGTCCAGTCCAGTCTTATAGTTTTCAGCATACAAACAAGTTAATTCTGATTTTTCATAGCAATAATAAGCTAAAAGTTTGGCAACTTCTCAAAGTATTATGTTATTACGTCATTGACCTAATTTTATAAGTTTGTGTAAAACTCATTTCTATATTGTCAGGTAAGATAAGTAAATTTTGGAGCTTGTGCTGTACTTAGACTGGCACAATTGATTAACTTAACAAGATTTTCCATTTTCTTTTGGCCTCATTTATACCAGAAATTGCGCCTTGAAATAAAACTACTTTTTACGGATTATTTCGCGGTTTGTATTTAGATTTTAGGTCTCGACGTTTCGAAACCTTTGCAGGTATCATTGTCACGGGCAGACTGAAGAATAACAGCTGTTCTTTTATTTTTTGAGAAAAAAATATATTCCATCTATCCTTGACAAATTATTTTCTCAACAAATATATATAGTTTAAACTACCAATGTGCGAAATTTCGACTATATCCATTCGGTACCTAATATTAGCCATGGAATAGATTACGAAACATAAACATTCGCTTTTGCACTGCAGCTACTAAATTCCTTTTTTTGCTGACAATAAAATGACTGGCCGTATTACAGTTTTTGAATTAATAAATAATTTGATTTTCACAAAATTCTTGCACGCATCCTTCACGTTTATTGAATCATTTCCAAATAACGCTTGACATCCTAAGTTGAGTTTTATTGTGCGTAATATATAACTGATCAATCAACTAAGATTGATTGTGACAGAGTAATACAATGATAACCTCGTCAGCGGATTCCTTTGGAAATATCCTTGAATTACTTATTTGAAAGTCATAGCGGAATTAAGAAGCTTCAAATTAAAGCGAAAATGCATTTTTTTATTATTTCTTAGGATATCTGAAACCGTCAACTAATTTACGATATACTCAATACGCATTGCATTGACTTTAAATAATTAGGAACAGGGCAGGGAGATGACATCGTACTCAGAGACGTTAATGGTTACTTAAGAAATTAATTATCATCGCTTTAAGTACGCATAATTTAAGACTTGGTTACTGAGGAATTTCTTTCGAAAATTGATTTCGGTAAGGCATCTCTCACACTTCTGAAAATAGATACTAAGAAATCTCTTTAGTTACTATTAACGTTTCTCGGTACAGTAGTAAAACTAACAACCAATCAAATAAACAAAAATCCTATCCCAGCTGCTATAAACTAGGTTCTAATTAACACATTTTAATTCCAAACTTTTATTCCTAACTCCAACATCACGGCACATTGTCACTACCCTTGTAAGTCGTATAACCAACATTTTGTAAGTTTCTTTCAAACGACAATTGCTAACGAGGTACGGAGGTGAGGTCGTTCAGTCGAGCTGAATGGCAAAGCTTTACCGTTAGTTGCCGAGAGAATCGATACGATCGCAGATGTGACTTCCATGGTATAGAGGTTTAGTGGATATGTATACATGTAAGAGAATATACTCTTAAGGTAAGTTCTTAGAATATTGGTACTTTCAATTCAAAAACAACAACCCAATTGTGTAAAATAAGTTGCCCTAAAAATCTAATGTGTTTAAAATCGATGATGTTTTTCCTAGCATATGCTGTCACACTGCTGGGCAAGGCTTCTTCCAAGTATATCCCATTCCATATACAAACTTATATTTATAAAAAATACTGCAACCAAGACCGCATATAAAAGCCATTTACGCCAAACGTCAAAAGGCATATTCGGGTCAGTTACATTGATTGGTCTCTAAAGCCCACCCAGTATTAATAAAGAAAAGAATTGCAGTAAACAACTAGATCAGTTATTACCAACTTATCATTCATTCTTTCAATCGCTGCTTATAAACAAAGAAACCCTGAATTCTATCGAATAACCCGTAATCTCTAAAAAGGCAACAAAACTCACTCATCTTCCTACCACATTGTTACATTATTTTATATTAACCAAAACAATCTCGGCCGAGTTCGACTTATTCCTGACTTTATGCCGAAACCCATAAAAAGGACTTCAAATAAGTAACTAAAGGCTACCTTTATAATACCTTTTTCGAGAATATTTTTCTTTTTATGTTGACATAGGCCAGCCTATCATATTATACTGGATTTTCCTTGTCAGAATTCAGATGAAATCTGGCATATTTTCAGTCAAAGAGTAAAAGTATCTTTGATGTCCGGTTTTGAGTCTAGATTTTTAAGCAAAAAAGGTGGAATTAAATTCAGATTAAAAACAGGTCTTCATTGAAACCTCGTTTTTCAGTATTTGCAGGCTGCCTTGAAGAATGTTTACGTTATAAAGGTAAATACCTTCTTATTAAAATTCTTGGAAACATATATTTTATTATAATCCAGGTTCGTAGAATTTTATACAGTCTTAACATTTTGTCGTTTGTTTTATCATTTTATTCTGTGAACTAAAGTATAAAAATACCGGTACATGTGACGGAAAACTCATTTTAATAATATTAAAGTAAATATTTTTTTTTTAATGAGGATATTTAATGAGTACATTTTATGAAATTAGTAATATTATGTGTAAACACCTTTGCTGTCGTAAACAAGTAATATTTTTACTAGCTTTAACGGTGCTAGAAATTGTAACAATAAACAAATAGAAATCACTTTTTATTTCGATAGCATATGAGATCAACACTGGTAAAAATATTACTTGTTTATGCAAAAACATTCCTCATAAGCTAATGCCAGCATGTAACCATGTACCAAGGCCATATTTTTAAACGTATAGTTTCACATAATAATATTAATTTACCATTACATCCTCTACTTTACCAGTTGACAACAAAACGTGTAATTCTGCGTCAGAAAGGGATTACGGAGGGAGGCTCGTATGGCTCGATGTACTTTACTCGATTGGGATTAAGGAAATGCGTCTAAGTTGTGAAGGAACTCTACTTATTTGCATATAGAGTAATAAATACTATTTGTATAGTACTAGCTGTTGTCTGAAGTTCCGCTGCGTGGCTGTCAATTATCGCGACAAAATGTAGTCAATGACTTGGTTGGAATCCAGCTTATTCTAACAAAGTTTTTTTTTTTCAAAATCGATAAAGCGGTTTAGCCTTGAAAGATGGACAGAGTTACTTTTACAATTATAATATTAGTACAGGTAATAAAAAGGTTTGGATTTGAGGTACGGTACAAATTATTTATTATAGCTCATGGCGTCTAAGAGCAAGGAATGTTGAAATAAGTGTGAAAAATAACACACATTGTAATAATTATGTTGAACAGATCATAATGTTAGTAAGTTCAAAGTAGTTTAGTTTTATTAGCCAGGTTGTTGATACGAGGAAGAATGACTCTACGAAAACCTATATACACATAAAAAATAAAGAACGTTAAGTTTTCAGACTCGTCTCTCTTTAAATTAAATAAACACATAAATTATCCCATTAATTCTAAAGCAGCGTTGTCAGACGCTCTCGACTCCACAACGATTGATAATTAATTAAGCTACGAACATTTAGAACGTCTGCGAGATTCCAACTAACATTCTGTAAAGGAAAATACGGCGAGAAAACTACGACTTGAGCGTATTCATAATATCCGATACGATATCGGTATCAGACACCGATATTTATGGCTAAAAAAACTAGGTAAGTAGCATTTTTTCATAGGGGCTGCTTAGTCAGTGATGAGGTTATGGAAGAGGTTGAAAAGGCCTTTGTCCACCCGTGGGACAGTGAATTTAAACTAACGAATCTGACATCCTTTATTGGATCAGATATTATGAAAGGCATGTTTCATATATTTCACTTGCCTGATATTGATATCGATCACCGATTTTATACGGCGGCAAGAAAAGTGTATACATGTTACGAATACTATACGATATTGGTATCAAGCACCTGTAAGATACCACGGAGTATGAATTTTCAGAATCCGATTTGATATCGGTATTGAATACTGATACAATTTTCGGGTAAGCAAAATATATGAAACTTACGGTTCAGATATCCGATATCGTATCGGATTATGTGAAAAGCAGTCGCACCATTTTAAATCGTCAAGTACTATAAACCTGACATTTTCTCTAATAGTTTCTGTAATGGGTTATTTTGTCGCGGTGCCAGACAGTCATATATTTTTGTGAGATGAATTATTTTTATTGGAGTGTATTTATTTTTATAAATCTGAGTTTGTTGTGGAGTTTGTGTTAGAGTGGATCTTAGAGACTGAGTAAAGTAAATATATTTTTCAATTAATTGGCTTAAGGCTATAGTTAGAAAGTAAACGTAAATAAATGCCATTACGTGAATAATTCCACTTAATACAAATTAACCTTCTTTTAAGGAACAAAAATATAGGTATTTACATCGTAACAAACTAAAAGTTACTTAACTGTACTGAATAACGCATTTCCTTCAGAAATTCGAGAAAACATATTTCAAAAACAGAAACGTAGCATTCGCACAATTTAACCCTAAAAAGCTCACGTCAAAGAAAATTTATTCAAAACAATTTTCTTCACCACTAAAACCCATTAATTTAAAGAGCATAAAAAACATTGAAGTTACCTAACGCTAACATGGTTCACGTAAAGATCATATTTCATCTGTAAGAATATTTGCTAACGTATAAATATATCAGTTTGTACGTGCTCCGTAACTTGTGGGAACGTTCTCATGCATAGAAAATATGAAAAACAATGAATAGGTAATATATGCAGCTGTTACTACATGTTGGCTTTCGAACAACATTGAAAGGATATTAGGTATTTTATGGAGGTTTTCAGTTTTTCGTTGATACTGGATTTTTATCTACATCTGCGCCATTTTTGAAAATGGCTTGGAATTGGCTCCCAGTTTTACCGAATGCAGTCAAATAAAAGGATTTGATTACCGAATCTCTAATATGTAATCTTTACAGGCTTTTAAAGGTTAATTTCGCTAATCAAATAATACGTCAATCATCATTAACCACCAAGCAATGTTATATCAAAAATGTAACAAAAGTTTAACTTCAATTAAGTGCAAGATTTTACACAGTGCAAGTGGAAGTACGACAGTATTTCTGAAGAAACATCTAAAAAAATCTAACAGCATTGAAACAAAACTCAGTGTAGACCAGCTTAATAATAAAATTTTGTACAAGCAAGCCAATAAACTAGAAATAACTTAAACAAATCCCAACAATGAGCATTGAAAACAAAACTTTTCGTCGACTGTTTGTCCAGCGGCAAATGGTGGCCATAAAATATATTTAGTGGCTATTACGTCTTCGTATAAAAGGAATATTCATGGCCTGTTTATTTAGAGGTCAGTTGGCAGCCAGTGACAGAATCTGTTGAGGGATTAACCCTGATTTAATATGTTTAAATACATGTGTGAGTTGTGACTGAGATGTTTGTGAGGTTAATCATTTTTGGTATAACATATAGGGGTTTTGGAGGTTATGAGACTGTTAAATAGGATTTGATATCAGATTTCCTTAAAACGAAAGAATCGCTGTAGAAATTGGATTCAAATAAGAGAGTGACAGAAGTAATAGAGAACAATCTATTACGACTTAACAGACGAACGAATTTGAAATATGGCGCTGGTAGATTTTGATCAGGATCAAACTATCTTAACTCCCATCCGTAAAAATATCTGCCAGAACTAAAAATAATAATACTAGTACTTATGTGAATGTGATAATTATGTAGTGGAAGCAGTATGTCCCCGTCCAATGGACTAAACCCGTGAAAAAGGTAGTTGGATCGGACCGCATTTCATAACCGGAGAACGGGTTTTTTTTTTAAGGGAATTACCTCAGACGCAAAACCACAAAAGGCTGATTGATTGATTAAATAAAGATGATAAATAAAGAGAAGAAAGAACATAAAGACGAAGTTTCAAACAGAAAGCGACGTCACCCAATCAGAAAACAGAACACAATAAAGCTAATCCCCTCAATAATATTTACTACCTCCATGGTTATATTTTCACCTGCGACCAAAACCAGCCATAAAGGCTAGTCGTAAACCTTACTATTCCAACTTGTCCTATTGGCTATTACTGTATTAACTTCTATTCTGCCTGTCCGTATAATTGGCCAAATGCTAAGAGTATACATAAGGAACTAGAGTGAACCTATCAGAGTTTAAACCGTAAGCACTAGTGTGAACAAGTGTTGTCGTGAATTACGTATGAAGATGGCGCTTGCCGTTTCAAAAATTCTATGTAAAACACTAATATTATCCTAACAATGTCAAAACCATCGATATTTTCGTTTATACGTTTCTCGTTGCGCGAAAATTAACTTAAATGAAAAACGTAACGTACTAGGTTCAGACTAAAAACTGCTCTCGCTTGGCGCAAGGGGAAAGAAACGATAGTAGCAGTCTATGTATCTAGTACGTCAATGGGCTGATATTATTAACTTGTTGTGACTTTCTGAATGCCTGTTTACTCAGGTTAGGCGTTAGGTTTTTTGCGATGTTTATTTGTTTGGATCGAATAGGGGATGTTTTGTGGTGTAGATACACTGGACGATATTTATGATAGAAGATTTTGAAGTTTTGGCGCTTTACCGATTGGTAAGGTTCCAATTTCTATGGGAAAATTTGTAGATCACTTTTCTTTTATTGCGAAATCAGGTGAGATTTTCAGTCCATGGTTGAGTATAATAACGGAAAGATGGAAAGTTCAGTTTAGTTGTTGATAAAAACAGCAATGCGAAATGTTTCTTCCCTAACTGGCCTTCTTTATGAACCTAAAATGTACTCACTATGAGTCTACTACAAAATCACTTGTTTATTCTAGTTTAACATCAAGAAAGAAGTCCTCGGATATTATAGACCACAAACCGGCCAATATGTACCCAACCAATAGCCCAACAATTAAACCACCAACTACCAACCTCTAAGTCAAACATACTCAATACAATAGCAATTTTGGCAACAAATTGAGTGCAGTTAACACACATGTGGGCCACAAGTTGTGTTCAGACATTTACACTATTAGTGCCGAGATGGACAGTTATGTGCTCGTAATATAGCACAAATAGTGTCACAGTGGCATTAGTGTATTCCGGCCCTAAATTCTGGAGGTCAATGTTCTGAGAGTAACTAGTGCAGACAGATATTGTTATATACTGCTTTGCTAGTATCTAGTATTGTGTGTAAGTCGTAGGTAGATTGCTGTCTTATTTATTGAGATTCTGATTAAAATTTTGATAGAATATGCTCTATTTAAGTCAGGATATATGTATATAATCGTACGCACTGAACAAATGCACCAAACGCTAAATTTATAATCCTATTCTTGATCTGTTTCCTTGTTGACATCATATTACAGTCAAATATTAATTTTATTATTGGTAGCCAGATATTGGTTTTATTGTTGATAATAAACTTTATAATACACGAAAATAGATCGGTATACAAAACAGATTCATTAATATAAATCAATCCAAAGGACGGTCTGGTCCATAATAACCTACTGAATATTTAATAATTTATACGTTCTTTGTTTGTTATTACTCCATAAAATTACTTGGGTAAACTCCCAGACATAATGATGGCACTATAAAAAGACCGTGTGTATAAAACGTACTTTTATAATCAAGTATTATTTGATAGATTCGCCATCTTCTTATGTAAATTTTTAGTCTTTTCCTATCTATAAAAGTCAACGCATAATTTCCCGATCGAAAACCCAAAGTTCTATGAAATTTTCAGTAGCAGGTCGGAGTTTGGATTTTTGCCCGGTCAGTGGCAATAGGCTCGCCCCCTATTATATAGGACCTAAACATACCGGCGAACTGTGGGTGTACATTGGTACACCTCTGCCTAACCCTTCGGGGATACAGGCGTGATGGTATGTTATGTTACGTTAAAACCCAAAAAAGATATAAGTACTTACCAACAACAGTTAGATGTACTCTTCTAACAAGCGGCGGATGCGTAGAGATCTGGCACTCGTAGAATCCTTCGTCTCTTTCGCTCACGTACTGGATGAGCAGGCGCCAGTCGTTGGGATGCTCGAAGGCGAGGGAGTAGCGGGAGTCGGCGGAGTATGTGTGGCGGCCGAACGAGAGGAGGTGGAGCTCTTCTCCGCGGCGGCGTACCCACGATATCTAGGAGAAAAAGTTTACATTTTAGGCTTGCTTCCTACCTTTTGGATTAGTTTTACAACGCTTACTGCATGTAGACAGAGTATTTTTTAAATACACACTTTAAAACTAGAAAGTGATTTAGTTTAGAAACCAAAAAGGGAGTGTTCACTTGCAACAAAAAATTAATAAAAAGAAAACTTGAAAATGAATTACCTCATAATAATTAATGTTATATTTTTGATATAATCTTTTTTGTTTCCCACAGCTGGGCAAAGGTCTCCCAGTCTGACTCCAGACATTCCTGTCTCGAGCCACTGATACCGATTACTTAAGAAGCTTGTCATCCCACTTTCAACAATCTTTTAATTAATTGCTATTAATCTACAGTACCTAATATGGGAAGAGACGTAAATACAAGTCGCTAATTACAGTACCTACATACATTGTACAGTACCTGTTTTAAAAATCAGATTTTTGTACACACATTTCAGATAGAGGAATATCGGAAAATTTCAAGTTGTCTTTTCTTATTTTTTAACAAAGTATCGACTATATAAATGATTTGATTAAGAAAGGTTTTTTTTTAATATAGAAGCATTCTGTAAAGCCTTTAAAAGGCAATTAAACTTACCGTCTTCTCCCCCAAATCATGTACCCTACAATGCAGATGCACTCGACTGCCGAGTTGAGCCGTCACGTTATTAGTAGAAGCATCGTCTTCGAAGAAAGGCAGGGGCTCGGAGGTGGTGGTGGACAGGTCCTCCTCGTGGTCTTCATACGTCTCCGTGAAGACCTCGCGCCAGAAGGGACCGGTGATCACTTTCTTGTCACCGGTTTTGAAGTCTGGAAAGAAGGGGTTTGTGAGAAAAGCAATAAATTAAGAGCCTACATCAGCCTTCAGGTAATGTAGGGTTATGTGTTAGGCCTATTTTTTGCCGGAATTACTGTGGTCTGGTACGTAGAATATGATTTGTTTAAAATTGTGGCCTGTTGAGTATCGTGAAAGTTAAAGCTGACTTTATCGTAACTTGAAAAAGCATGATAAAACAAGGTCTTCAGAATATCCTCGTCCTCCTCACAATATTATTATGTTACAGACACTTATGAAGAATAACTGTATTCAGCTGAATCCGGTAAGACTGGTAGCCAACCCCAACATAGTTGGGAAAAGAGAGGAAGATTTTGGGTTTACCATCGTGGTGAAAAGATTAGTCAGCTAGACTCTGCGTTAACCAGTGCTAGCTGTCCAGGGTGCGCCGGACGTTTTGTATCGTGGTACGATTGATGTTAACGCCGCTCGTGAAGGCTCGAGATGATGAGCTACTTATGAAAAAGTGCCTCGTTGGACTAGTGGTTCTAAGCGCGACTGCTACGCTAGAGGTATTGGGTTCGATTCCCAAGTCAACCAAGGTGTTATTGGGTTTTTCTATGAAATACCAATACCAGGTCGTAGTTTGGATTTGTGCCCGGTTAGTGACAATAGGTTCGCCCCCTTTTACGTGGGACTTAAACATACCGGCGAAGTGTGGGTGTAGGTACATTGGTACACCTCTGCCTAAACCTCCTGGGATATAGGCGTGATGGTATGTTATGTTATATACTTATGAAAAATTCAGGAATTCTCTTGATTAAACAAATATTAGGCCTAGGCGTGTAGGTATTCAATGACGGGATTCTGAATAATGAATTATACAACAGCGAAATCTGGCACGAAATATGTAAAACGAGGCATAAGGGTACATGTCTAATTTTTTAATGTCTGTTAGATGGCTTTATGAAAGTATAGGTTCTTTTTTCACGAGTCAACCTAAATGGCAGACAGAAAAAATAGGTTTTGGATTTTTATACTTAGTCATCTATCCTATTGTGAAGAACAATTGTATTTAACGGAGTTATACATGATACGCAAAAAAATCTGTTATAGAAACAAATACAATGATTCGCTTATATGTATAGTTTATTTATTCAGTTCTTCTCCTATAAGCTTTCAATTTTTTGTCTAGCATACAACCTGTTCAGTGTTTGCGTTATAAAGATTCCTTTTGTGCCCCAGAAAGGCAAAACGAATAAGTTCAAATAAAAATATCGAATAAGAAGTAAATTCAATTACTATTTACCTACAATAATATTTCACGAAAGATTTTCGATAGAACCGGCAAAAACCTGAATCCTGAATCTTGTTGACTTTAAGTAAAAAAGTGTCGTATCGATAACAGGTAAGGTAATCCTTTGGGTATCTGCTAGGGTTGCTCACCCTTTCTTGCGTTACTATCGATACCCCGAAAGTCCTAAATCCAGGCTAGCTTAAGATATCAATATCCAAGAATTTGGCTCCAAAAGGTGGTTTAGGAATTGTATTCACACATATAAAATCTGAAAGATGAGAAGAAATGTCAAGAAAAGAACTATTCAAAAAGAAAATAGGCATAAATAAATGGCGTAATTAAAAGAAGAAAATTACTGAACAGTAAATAACATTCCGAAAAAAATAAACGAACATTGGCAACCTCCCAAATACAGAAAACACAAGCTCACAAATTAAAACAATATATAAACGGGAAAGTCACCGTCTCGACCAAAAAGATCAGAAATTAAAGGAGAACGTTGAAAGCTTAAAAGAAATCCAGCTAATTAGCAATTAGGGTGACTTTTTCACGGCAATATAAGCCAGGAACACATTTAGAGAAGAATTAGGACCAACCATAATACGTTTTGCAAAGTACCAAAGAAGGGACGCCGTATAACTTAGGATATTGTACTTAATGCCCAAGAAAAGCTTTGGGAAAGGTAAAATGTGGCCGAAGGCTCTCAAGGAAAATATTAAGCGAATATTTATTCAGTGAACAAAAATGATAATGATATGACATATTTTGGGAGATTATGAGATTTCGAAGTATCTTAGAGGAAATTCACTCATGGGGATTTTGGATCCTTAATCTTAACTCGAGAATGTTTAAATGTATTATTACTTGAGTAGCGGTAATTGGTTTAACCTTGTACGGAAATTCGGGATTTAACGTTCTGTTTCAATTTCCTTTAAATTCGTACCCTCACTGCATGGTTGAGCAACTAATATCTTTTTTCTTTGGATCTTTCGACGACCCTATTTGCGTAATGGTTTCCATTACATACGATTCGATTGTGCTATTGTTATTTAATACAGTATTTCTTGATAGGGTTAGGTACTCTCTTATTCACATCTGTACCTACCCTTAATTTACAATATTAAGGCACTAGCTATGCCCCGCGATTTCTCCTGCGTGAGTACATAGACTTTTTTTTTAATTATAATTGAAAGTAGCTCATTCGTCCTTATAATAATTAGCTTACTGTTAGTGACAATGGCGTCACAATGGGTTCAGCCGAACATCTATTTGAATGCATAGATAATTTAAGCTATTCACTTTTCAGCGATTGAGAATTTACTTGCTACAAGTCCTACAAAAATGTGTAGAATTGAATACAACAGTATTTTAACCGAATGATAACAAAATTTCAAGTGAATAATAATATACAATTGAAACTCAAGAAAGAAAATCTAAATCCAAGCAAAAAGCGAAGATCAAAAAAGAAAATGTTTCATCTATTTTCCAGACCCTTATTAAGGGAAAGAAAAATTACAAGAAAATCTAAGTCGCAGGCAATAAATAATAAAACACAAGGCTTGCAATAAATCTGAACGAAATGTCTGTAGACTGAAGAAATTTATGAGATAGGTAATAATTTTAACGTGAAACAGGGGCTAATTATTTAGGGGAGACAATGTAACAAACATATTTTCATGTGTTCTTTTATATGATTTATGTGTGTCCTTAAAGTAAGGTTACTTATAGGGCAGACTTCTTTAGGATCTGTTATGAATGTTGGGTTATAGCATGGTATGTAGGATAGATTTTAGTATAAGATTGCTTTTGTTAGTTTTCACTGTATTTACCAAATATTTCGTATTGTAATAAGTAGTGTACACGAACATAAAAACGATTTCTAGTCAGTTTGTTTGTTCCAATCGTCAACTGGTTGCTCTTTTTGGTGTAAAAACCTAGTTTAGAAAAATATATTCATTTACTGTTCCTATAATCACTATGCCCGGTACCTAAAAATCATAACTAGTTTTGTCTAATTTAATAAGTGAAACATAAAACTTATAATTTACAAAAAAATACTTCAAAAAATTTTGATTTATTTATTTTCAATACCCTAGAAATTACCGAAATAATTTAAAGGAAAAATATCTTGAAGATAAAATAATATGGCCTTATTTAAGATACGGCCTTAGGGTAAACGCTAGGCAAATGAATGGCTTCTAGAGTAACCTAGACCTAGATAAACAAGATTTTGTTTGAAGTTAAAAATTAAACGTTTTTAATTGGTATAATATTTTCAAAGGCAAACTGATGTTAATAAACGATATTTAATTCCGTGAACAATATTTATTACGAATTTGTCGTAGGTAGATTTATGTAACTCAAGGAGTTCAGGATAGATCACTTCCACTTGATATAATCAATTAAATTTGTACCAAAATAGGTCTATTGACGTAATTTTCTTCATCGTCATTCCGTTATACTTCATTCCTATATCAATTAAATGCCCATTGTCCCTTAATATGAAATTATGACAATGTAACGTTACAAAACAAAGGAAGGAAAAAATAAAACTTGCGTAACTTTTTGTCATCATATTTCGCTTTATCAAATCACGATCAACAGAAACAAATTAATGGCATTCTATAAGCAACATAATTTATTAAATTATTCTTATTTATTTTTATTAAATTTCGTAACCAATAATCGATGATTAAGAATTCCATTCCCTACTATTATTTCCAAAACACGTGTTTTCTTTTATTTTGTGACGTATATTTTACACACCTTTGTATTCTTGAAAATAATAAAAAAACGAATCTTCTATCTCATGAATCACGTTCTGTTTAAACGAGTTGATTAAAATACATGATATGCGAAGAATGTCGAGTTTAACCCGCGAGTGAGCGCGTCTTAACAAATTGTAGAACGCGCTTACATCTTGGTTACTGTAAATTGAAGACAAAAAGTTGTTTGCGAATTGAGATGTTTGTTAATTACATGTAAGCAGAAAGGTAGGTAGATAATCGACAAATATGTATGTTTAGAGACAGAAGATTGGCTTTTTGTAGAAAGTATATTCAATATTAAGATGTGAAAAATTGTTTGATAGCTCAACAATGTTTATTTTATTTTATTTTATTGGGGAAACAAACGAATATAAATGTACTGCAAAGTAGATTTTATGACATTTATTTGTCGGCGACACACATCTCCCGAGACTTCTACCAACTATGTTGGAGTCGGCTTCCGGTATTACCGGATTCAGCTGAATACCGTATTTTACATGGAGGGACTGTCTTTCTGACCTCCATAAACCATTTTACTGGGAAACACAGTATTCCATGGTAAGACTGGTTGCCAGATTTGACTAATCGACTGCCAAAGATCTATGTATGACAGCCGGGACCTACTGTTTAACGTGCTTTCCGAAACACGAATTTTATTTGTCGGCGACAAATGCACGAATATATCTCTTGAACCAAAACAGTTTTTGTATCTCATCTTATTTAGAAATAGCAAATACATTGTACCATTTTTCATTTTCAGTAATCTGCTGTATGATTAAAAATCTTGGGTATATACTAGCTGTAGCGAAAATGTGAAAAGTATTTACAAATCTTTTTTGATAGAATCACTGATTAATTAATCAAAGAAAATCTAGACAGTCTGAAGTTCTTTGAGCTGACGCTATTAATACCTACATGAGTGACTAACCTAATTTTCTTGCTTTTGTATAAGATCCTACGTTCTAAACATAACATTAAAAGAATTATAACATTTATAATATTATTTACAAAAATGAGGTCAATATAATGGAATTAAATCTAAAAAATAATCCGTAGTAGTAAAATGTTTATTATGTTAACATACATATAATCACGCCTGTTTCCCTTAGGGGTAGGCAGAGAGACCACTTCTTTCCACTTGCTAAGATCTTTAAATACTTGTTTCGCTGTATGTATTTTTGTTTAACATTCGCGTAAATCTCAGCCTACAGACACAGACTGCCTCGTTAACCTAGTGGTTCTAAGCGCGACTGCTACGCTAGAGGTCTTGGGTTCGATTCCCAAGTCGACCAAGGTGGTATTGGGTTTTTCTATGAAACTCTCAGTAGCAGGTCGGAGTTTGGATTTGTGCCGGGTTAGTGGCAATAGGCTCGCCCCCTATTACGTGGGACCTAAACATACCGGCGAACTTGGGTACATTGGTACCCCTCTGCCTAATCCTTGGGGGATACAGGCGTGGTATGTTATATGGATTAGCATACGAACCTGGAATCTGTGGAGCAATAACGCATAGCGTCCTAGTGAGCAGCGAGCAGAAGACCAAAAGACCAGCCGACGTCATGTTGTCAGCCCCACGAATTTGGAGCCATAGAGTTCATGACCCACTGTCACTGCATCTGGAACAACACACGATTACATTTAATGTATAATAATATATTATGGTAAATTGGTTCATTCAACGTGGCAATGCTGCCAGCCTTCTGGGCACGTTCCCCGCCATTGACAAGGGTGACGATGAGTTCTTTGACGCCGTTTAGTTTTTATTTATGTAAGTTTTAATTTTAGTATAGTTAGAGTTTGTTATTATATTAGATTTAATTGTGTATAAATAACAGTTAGATTTTCGACAGCGATGTGGATGAATTTTTTGATGCCTTATTTTAGTTTATATTTTCTCTTATTTACCTACTCTTAGATTTTTGTTTAGAATCTAAATAAACTAAATATTTAGTTGTATTTATGGTTTGAAAAAGGAGGTAGATTGGTAATTAATTTATTTGTCAGGAAAAAAATGTGTCCTATTGAGATTTTTTATTTGTCAATACAGGTATTCATAACTTTATTTTAGCATTCAGATAAAACCTTAAAAAATGTCCTTTTAAATAAAAGTTCGCGTATTTTTCTAAAACAGATTAACAAAATATTTAACGTTGTGACAATATTATTATAGACACACCTACAAGTTATGCGTGAAATATATAACCCTTTCTTGGCAGTCGGGTAAAAATATAGAACGCAAGGCAACTGTCACCGTCATTTTTGACATTCTTTTCCTGTCATTCATTCTTTCTTTATCACTAAAGCTTAAATTACTCTCTTTCTGCACAGCATTAAATCTCTTCACACAGTCTTTAAATTCCATTTAGAAATAGCGTTGAATAGTTAATTTACAAAGCACAGAGTGATTACAAGACAAACATTTATTGTAGCCACTTATCTTGTCGAGTAGTTAAAGTCAAGTGCGGAAAACGAATGGCTCTAAATAATTGTATTCCGAAACAAAATGGCCGCGTCTCGGGGCATTGCTTACATACGTGTGTTGTAAGCATCGACGTACTACATACATAGACTGCTACTATCGCTAGGTTCCCCTTGTGCTAAGCGAGAGCAGTTGTTAGTCTGATCCTAGTGCATTTCGTGTTTCATTTAAGTTAATTTTCGCGCAACGAGAAACTTATATCAGAAAATATCGATGGTTCTGACATTGTTAGGATAATATAAGTGTTTTAGATAGATTTTTTAAAACTGCAAGCTCCACCTTCATACATAATTCACGACAACACTTGTTCACACTAGTGTTTACGGTTCAAACTCTGATAGGCTCACTCTATAGTTTCATATGTATACTCTAAGGTTGTTAGATATATTGTAATGTATTGTTATTTACCCACATTTGGTTACACGTGATATATTAAGCAGATGGGTTGGTCATTATTTTAGTGTCTTTGCCTATTTGGGTTGTTTTAAGAATTTATTGGTGGAGGATTGTTTTGGGGTCTTTCATTGCTTTAAAGATGTAAATTGAATAATAAAGCTTGTTTTCCGGCCACTAGACTGCCTCGTTGGCCTAGTGGCGCTAAGCGCGACTGCTACTCTAGAGGTCTTGGGTTCGATTACCAAGTCGACCAAGGTGTTATTGGGTTTTCCTATGAAATTCTCAGTAGCAGGTCGGAGTTTGGATTTGTGCCCGGTTAGTGGCAATAGGCTCGCCCCCCATTACATGGGACCTAAACATATCGGCGAACTGTGGGTGTACATTGGTACACGTCTGCCTAACCCTTCGGGGATGCAGGCGTGATGATATGTTATGTTATGTTTTCGGGGCACTATTAAAACATCTGTCCTAATATTATAAAAGCAAGATCATAAAGCCTTCAGGAAGGCATAATTATGCTTCTTATTCAAAATATCCGACTAGGTAGTCTGTCCGCGAAAAGAAGTCTGTATTGAAGAAGATATAATTACAGATTTCAATGCCCTATATACTTGCAGCAAACGAGTTTTTGAAACCAACTTTCGTTCAAAGAATAAAATATTTTTAAACAAACTTTGATCCAATGCGCTCCTAAGGGATTGCCATAAATCATAAAACATTTTATTATTTATTAGTTTTCAAGAGTTACACCACATTTTAAATCGAAACAGACAATGACTTGAAATCTGATTTCCAAACGAATTGTACATGCTGTTTTGTATAATTCCAAATTTATCACAGAAAATCCAGTAATTTCATTCATCACATAATAATAATAATAATCCAGCCTATAATCGTCCCACTCGGCCTGTGTCCAGGCCTCTTCCCATATAGAGAAGGCACGAGCATTGATCACCACGCTTGCTCTCTGCGGATTGGCGATTTCAGACCCCATTCATCACATGTCATTCAATATTTGCTCGTGTTAAATTTATCACCTCTTTGAGGTTTAGGTATGCAACGAAGCATCCACAGGGTAAATAACAACAAACAAAGAAAAACAAGGAACTTACAAACAAACAAAAAATAAAAAAAACATCCTTAAAGAAAAAAATACCAAAAGTATTATTTAAAAAGCAAAGCCAAGACAATCAGTTAAATACCGGCCGTTTCATCTTTTTATAAAAGGAAAACGAAGCGACTTATTGGAGCAAACTGGAGATGACAAATTGCGTAATTTTCTTCTACAGATAAACACCATTTTTATAAAAAAGAACGTATTTCTCGTTTGTCTTTTGACTTTGTTTTTTTTTTTTCATTTTCACACCATCCTTTAATATTTGAAATAACGAACGCATTGTTGGTATTATATTCTAAATTCAAACATTTAATGTAGCAAAGCTGCAACAGCCATTGATTAACTTTCTTACTTTGAATTGAAATAAAATTATCTAAAGTTTTAAAATTGCTTGATACTTGGCTATGGCTAGTGTGACTACAAACAAATAATCAAATAAAAATAATTAATAATAATAATATCCTGGGACATCTCACACACGGTTGTCTGATCCCAAGCTAAGCAGAGCTTGTGTTATGGTAACCAGACAACTGATAAACATACTTATATATTTCTAAATACATACATATTATAGATAAATTACACCCAGAAACAGAACAAATGATCGTGCTCATCACACAAACATTTGTTTAGAGTGGGAATCGAAACCACGACCTCCGGTATAGCAGTCAGGGTCACTAACCACTAAACTAAGAGGCCCGTCAACTAACTATCTAACAAAATTAAGTTATTATTCTGGACAATAGTTCACAAAACAAAAGAATCGTTGAAAAACACTTGAAAGAATATTAATAGTCTTTTCCTTACACTATTATGTTCCTGAATTCCAGTTTTAAAGAAACCAATTGCATTGCGCTCGTTAATATTCTAAATTGGAACAATTTAGTTTATTGTACCGAGCTCTAACCTCGTTTGTTTATTGTTCTAATTTTAAAAAAGGAATCGAATAAAAAGCCAGTTTGATAGCAGTGTTCAATTTAAAAAACCGATTGGTATTCCAAATTGTGTTTTGATTACATTTATTTTAGTAATTACCGCCAAAATAGTGTAATAAATACGCATAAATGAGGAGAGAATAAAATAGAAAATGGCCAAGAACAAAATAATCATTGAATACCAACCTATGGATATACCATGGCTGGACACAGGCCTCTTCTCATTTTGAAAAGAACGATTTTACACTTGCGTATGGCAATTGCCATTAACAGACCATAATTATTTAAATGTCTTAATCACAAAATAATTATGCAATATTTTGCTTACCACAATTTCCATAATATTCTACAACAAACGTAAGACAATACTAGCAGACAATACATTCAGTTGAAAGCAACTCAAAGCTAATATAAACACGTATGTTATGCTTAATACAAAGATGGATGGTCCATTCCAAGCCATTCCTTGCTGAGGTAGAATGAAATAGATTCAGTATACTGTGATAGAGAAAGCTATGATATTTATCGCTTTGAAGTATTGAAATGTTGCAGGGAAGTTATATGTCTATAATGCTTTTTGGAATTTAAATTTAGTTTTTCAATTGTCATATAATAAAATGAAAATTAATACAGTTTGAACGCCGCTGGTATATACAAGAGTGTTAAAAAGGATTATACATTTTTTGGCATATTAAATGCAAAAAAACGAGGTTTGAGAGACAAAGCTTTTTTACGTAAATATTTTTAAAACACATTAATATATAATAATATGAATACTTATAACATTTAAAACAAAAGGTACTCTTAAATTTTTAGTGAAATTTACTTTGCTATTACACAGAAAACAAAAGAATTCGAATCAGATATTCAAAACAATTTAAATTTAAAATTCATTCGATAAGAAAAGAAATAAAACGCGTCGAATTTAAGCAAAAATACAATCTAGTCTAAACGATTTTGGGCCCGACACTATTTCACTGATATGATCACGATTAGCCAAACTTCTGAATATAAAAAGGTCTACTTTATTACTTAGAACGGAAAATATGGTGTTCATAATGTATACAAATTGCTAAACTTTAAATATATATTACATATTTTATGTTTTCGGGAAGGTTTACGATGTAACACCACGCAGTGGGGCCACCTGTCACCACTCGACGTACTTTTATTTAGTTTTCTATTAGTTTTTAATATATGATTTTGTTTTTGAGGATAAATTATGTATGTAGAGTTTAACTAATAAGGTATTGGGATATAATTTTTGGTAAGTCTAGGCCAAATAATGATCTATGTCCGTCGTGTATCGGGTCTATAGTTTATGGAAAAATACGCTATGGAAGTGATGAGTATTCTTTCTTAGTAGTAAGAACCGATTAAATGTGACTTCCGCATCAAGGGTTCTGTACCATACAAGACCATTTGGAGAGACCCTTGAATTTATTTATATTATTTTTTGCCAATATTAATACGTACCTAGTCTGGGAAAATTCTAACTATCCACCTACTACGGTTTAGCAGATACAAGTTGCTGACAAACTGACGAATGGACGGACAGCAAAGCTTTAAGGATTTTTTTTACTTTGATAACTCGAACTTTTTCTCATTCACAAAATTACACGTGTGTATATATTTTGGTACAATCCAAAAGTTCAGAACAATCCATTTCAGAGCCAAACAACTTTACTTTGTAATAAGATAAGGGGCTTATTTAAAGAGAACTTCTTAATTGCCTTTATGCTTTAGGCTTATTTAACATAAAACATAAGTATTTGTTTACATAAGCTTTGTTTTTCAATGACTTCCAATCTTCATTACTCCAATGTTCCAAATATTATTGATTGTAATGTTCTGAGAAATGTGTTTGTTTTGACCTTCTTCGTGTTTACGAAAACTTGTATAAACGAAAAGGATAATAACAATGAAAACTGTTCCAATTAATTTAATCTTTTATCCAAGGCATTGATTATCCGTATGTTAAATTTCCTTTAAATTCTTCAGAGTAATGTTGTGTCAAGAACATCCAAACTTACCCAAAAATAAACATTCATAATTTTCTATTAATATTTTTGGTGTTTGGTCTCTACAGCCTGTACTATGCGCTATTTAAACAGGACAGTTGCTATTGAGGGAGCGAGACGGCGCACTACACTTCACATAGCGGCGTCTCGCTTACACAGGTCACCAGTACATGCTTTAAAAGCTGATAGTAAGCACGCAGACTAGTTTAAAGCTTCATCGTTTAGAGACATCGAATAACATAACAAACCATCACGCCTGTATCATCGAATGGTTAGGCAGAGGTACCAATGTACACCCACAGTTCGCCGGTATGTTTAGGTCCCATGTAATAGGGGCGAGCCTATTGCCACACATTGGCAGACATCGAATTATATTTACAATATAACATTATTATATTTTAGACTAGCAGCCCGCCCCGGCTTTGCTCGGGTGCAACGCTGATACCAAATATAACTACATAATCATAAAGTTCTGTAGGGCGAAGCACAGCCTTGGACGCACTATTTGGTATAGAGGCACACGACCCCCGGCCCCCGCGCGGCCCTTCGGCCTGTACCGCCGCAACCGCTATGTCCCTGCATTTTAAATTTGTAATGTCTTCGAAAACATTCATTTAAATTACATGCTGTAAAGGGCAATATTGATCTATATTACATGCACAATTTATTAAAGGTACTTAATTGGATAAGGATTAATACTGTATTGCTTAAAATCGATTTTTCGTAAATAAGTAATAAATAAACGATAAAAATGGTTATTGTGGGTTATCCTCAAGAGATAGACATATACCATCGCGGACTTTTTTGTAGATCTTTTTAAGGAGTACAATACTGTAATACATTATTTTGATCTATCTCGTAGGGCCAGCCAGCGTTCGCAATGAAAGCGCAAAAAAAGTGTTCTTTTACGACCTTACTTTAGAAATCTCTAAGATTATCCGTGTTTCTATACTTTATTATGCATGTATTATACATATAAACCTTCCTCTTGAATCACTCTATCTATTTAAAAAAACCGCATCAAAATCCGTTGCGTAGTTTTAAAGATTTAAGCATACATAGGGACAGACAGCGGAAAGCGACTTTATTTTATACTATGTAGTGATGTATTATACTGAGAACGTAGAGAAAGAGAAAATAGAGGTCTTGACCTACAAAGAAGTTCAAGAACTAGCACAGGACAGAGATAAATGGGGAGAGCTGCACCGACAAGGGCTCTTAAATTGATGATGGTGATGATACTGAGAACAGTCATAACATAACATACCATCACGCCTGTATGCCCGAAGGGTTAGGCAGAGGTATACCAATGTACACCCACAGTTTGCCGGTATGTTTAGGCCACAAACCGGGCACAAATCCAAACTCCGACCTGCTACTGAGAATTTCATAGAAAACCACAATAACACCTTGGTCGACTTGGGAATCTTACCTAAGACCTCTAGCGTAGCAGTCGCGCTTACAACCACTAGGCCAACGAGAACAGTCTATCCATCTATTTGCAAGGCCTAAAGTAAATGACTTCAGCACAGTGCTTTAATATCCACGTGTACCCTCGGCATCCCTGAGGGCGTGTTAATTACCTCACGGTTTGTTCACAACCAAACTACAAATATTAATCAAGTGTTCCTAGTGTAGCGACGGTTTATAAATATGTTTGCGCTCGAATCTAGGTTTCATAAGTTTGAACAAATGTTGGTTGCAATGTGTGGATAAAATAGTGGCGAGGAAGCGTTGGCTTGACTGCCTCGACCTTTCATTTTTTTTTATTTTTATTAGCATTGTTTTCGGCTTGATTCCCATAATAATATGTTTATTTTGATTGACTTTTAATTTAAATGTTACTTCATTACTATCAGAAAGCATCACTACATAGTATAAAATAAAGTCGCTTCCAGCTGTCTGTCCCTATGTATGCTTAGATCTTTAAAACTACGCAACGGATTTTGATGCGGTTTTTTTTAATAGATAGAGTTATTCACGAGGAAGGTTTATATGTATAATACATGCATAATATAGTAGAGGAACACGGATAATCTTAGAGATTTAAGTAAACGAACAAATTTTTTGCGCTTACATTGCAAACGCTGGCTGAACCCTACGAGATAGATCAAAATAATGTACTACAGTATTGTGCACCTTAAAAAGATCTACAAAAAAGTCCGCGATGGCATATGTCTATCTCTTAAGGATAACCCACAATAACCATTTTTTATCGTTTATTTATTACTTATTTACGAAAAAGCGATTTTAAGCTATACAGTATTAATCCTTATCCAATTAAGTACGTTTAATAAATTGTGCATGTAATATAGATCAATATTGCCTTTTACAGCATGTAATTTAAATGAATATTTTCGAAGATATTACAAAATCACTATCACTTCATCACTACATAGTATAAAATAAAGTCGCTTCCAGCTGTCTGTCCCTATGTATGCTTAGATCTTTAAAACTACGCAACGGATTTTGATGCGGTTTGTTTTAATAGATAGAGTTATTCACGAGGAAGGTTTATATGTATAATACATGCATAATATAGTAGAGGAACACGGATAATCTTAGAGATTTAAGTAAACGAACAAATTTTTTGCGCTTACATTGCAAACGCTGGCTGAACCCTACGAGATAGATCAAAATAATGTACTACAGTATTGTGCACCTTAAAAAGATCTACAAAAAAGTCCGCGATGGCATATGTCTATCTCTTAAGGATAACCCACAATAACCATTTTTTATCGTTTATTTATTACTTATTTACGAAAAAGCGATTTTAAGCTATACAGTATTAATCCTTATCCAATTAAGTATCACTACATAGTATAAAATAAAGTCGCTTCCAGCTGTCTGTCCCTATGTATGCTTAGATCTTTAAAACTACGCAACGGATTTTGATGCGGTTTTTTTTAATAGATAGAGTTATTCACGAGGAAGGTTTATATGTATAATACATGCATAATATAGTAGAGGAACACGGATAATCTTAGAGATTTAAGTAAACGAACAAATTTTTTGCGCTTACATTGCAAACGCTGGCTGAACCCTACGAGATAGATCAAAATAATGTACTACAGTATTGTGCACCTTAAAAAGATCTACAAAAAAGTCCGCGATGGCATATGTCTATCTCTTAAGGATAACCCACAATAACCATTTTTTATCGTTTATTTATTACTTATTTACGAAAAAGCGATTTTAAGCTATACAGTATTAATCCTTATCCAATTAAGTACCTTTAATAAATTGTGCATGTAATATAGATCAATATTGCCTTTTACAGCATGTAATTTAAATGAATATTTTCGAAGATATTACAAAATCACTATCACTTCACTACATAGTATAAAATAAAGTCGCTTCCCGCTGTCTGTCCCTATGTATGCTTAGATCTTTAAAACTACGCAACGGATTTTGATGCGGTTTTTTTTAATAGATAGAGTTATTATTCACGAGGAAGGTTTATATGTATAATACATGCATAATATAGTAGAGGAACACGGATAATCTTAGAGATTTAAGTAAACGAACAAATTTTTTGCGCTTACATTGCAAACGCTGGCTGAACCCTACGAGATAGATCAAAATAATGTACTACAGTATTGTGCACCTTAAAAAGATCTACAAAAAAGTCCGCGATGGCATGTGTCTATCTCTTAAGGATAACCCACAATTACCATTTTTTATCGTTTATTTATTACTTATTTACGAAAAAGCGATTTTAAGCTATACAGTATTAATCCTTATCCAATTAAGTACCTTTAATAAATTGTGCATGTAATATAGATCAATATTGCCTTTTACAGCATGTAATTTAAATGAATATTTTCGAAGATATTACAAAATTTAAAATGCAGCGACATCGCGGTTGCGGCGGTAACGGCCGGGGGGCCGTAGGGCGCGTGCCTATACCAAGTAGTGCGTCGAAGGCTGTGCTTCGCACTACAGAACTTTATGGTTGTGTAGATATGTCGCAGACAAATAGTATAATTTGGCATTTTACATAAGGCATCGTCAGTTTAAAAACGTTTGCGGTTATGTAATATGCCCAAGGCAAAATGTAGATTGCCGTGTCACTTTATAATATGCCTCACCACAACATTTCATCGAAAATTTAAACACCAAATACATAATGCCGAGGCAAATTGAAGTATTTAGTTTTTGAGGTTATCCAGCACGTCAAAAATGCTAAGGTATCCATAGACCCTGGGTCGTGAAGGACTCCTGCAGAGTATTTTTGGTCAAAAAACCATGTATGAACGAATCCATGATCGAATATTCATATATTCATAGGCTCAGAAATCAATTGCTTGATTAGGTTCGACTTTGTGACAGAGATCAATAGGTTAGGTTAGGTTAGATATTGTCAGAAGGAGACTGCGGAACGGGAGAGGGAGATCTCGTCTCTCTTCCCCGGCCGCAGAAGGCGCACCGGGCGCAGGAGAAGGGCGGACAACGCCCTTTTCCGCCCCCCATGAATGGGTCCAGGGGCGAGGGACTTGGGGAAGTCCCCGCCCCCTAACCGCTGGACCCGAGGCGTAGGCGCGCGCGGGTGTCGGCGCGCGCCTCCGAGGCGGAGCACGGGGTAGTCTTACACCTCACTACCCCGTGCACGAGAGGAGGCCCGGACAACCGGGCCAGCACCAGCGTGGGGCTGCGGAAGAATTTGGATTCCCGCGGCCCCACGTGCACGTGCGAGGAGGAGACACCGGGGGGTTTTAGCCGGTAAGAGTCCGGCATGCCCCTCCGCCTCTCCCCAGGCGGAGGAAGTCCATGAGGATTTCCCCCCGAAAAAAAAAAAAAAAAAAAAAAAAAAAAAAAAAAAAAAAAAAAAAAAAAAAGGTTAGATATTGTGACCTTGCAACAGAGCGAGCGAAGCGAGCGACGACGTATGTAATTCAAAGTTTTTCTCGAGATTTTAATGAGCATAGTCACCCTAAAATAACACTAACGTCGCATTATGACGATTGAATGATTTGACATTTTGCCTTCGGCATATTACATAACCGCAAACGTTTTTAAACTGACGACGCCGTATGTAAAATGCCATATTATACTATTTGTCTGCGACAGATATATAGTGTAGGTATCAGCGTTGCACCCGAGCAAAGCCGGGGCGGGCCGCTAGTTCTTAAAATAATCTCGAGATGCGCTATTTCGTACATATTAATTTCTGGTTAATTTAAGTTAAGTTCTTTTTTTTGGTCACACGTTGCCAAAGTCCACTAAAATACCTTGCTATTTAAAGAGTGAATATTATAATTATCTTTCTATATAAATATTTACGCCAATGTTCAAGATCACCATGGGGGCCAATGTTTGAGCCAACATTGGAACTGCTGTTATAAGGGTTATAAATGAAAGCCACATCCTTCCACATTAAATTTCTGTCCAACATCTAGATCATATTTCGTTTGGAAACCTTCCAAAGCAGTAAAACAGTTGACGTTTACCGAATATTGGTAAAAGTGAATTATCTTAGTAAATTGTTTTTTTTTTGGTCCGACGCAATTGTTGTTTCCTAAGTGTTTTTGTTAAATAAATCATTGTTAGAGGGCAAATATCTAATTTGTGCGATCGAAATATATGAACTTTTTTAGGTGTCTAGACACTTATAATCTTGTGTGGTGAAACAAATTGTTTTGAAATAAATCTAAGTACAGTAAAGAAAGGTTTCGTCAATGTCAATTATTTGACCTAATATCAAGCCTGCCTACTTGTTTATCTGTTATATTATTATGTGCTTTACGAATAGACTTGTGATGCTTTGGTTCAAGTAAAAAGTTAACGATTTAGTAGTGCACAAGGTATCATTAGACAAAATCTCATGTTCTAGGTATTACAAGTCTGCTATAAATTAATCCAGCCATTAAGAATTACTTAAATGATTTACAATTTGGATATTTACCGTTATATTGTGCGCTATACTATAGAAAAATCTAACTACTATAGGTAAATCACATATACTAAACAGATAAATTTATATACCTACTATAGGCAAATCACACATCTAACCATGCATCGTCACAAATTAAACATTCATACCATCGGTTAAAAATATCTGCTACAAAATTGAGTTCAACAAACATACATACATTACACGTTAATTAAAAGCTTGTAACAAGACTACACTAGCATAAAAGGTAGCCATCAATTATCAAAATAATATTCCAATAGTGAATTAAGTGCCCAATAACATAAATTATTATCAACCGAATCATTAAGAGACTAATTTGAAGTTCCTATTTCAAGGTAGCCATTTATCACCAGTTGTATTGTAATCGCGGCTTAAAAGGCATTGATTTACAGTAAAGAGGAACCTGGAAAATTTCTCCGTTTAATTTGAACAGCAATTATTTTTATGACGAGCGATGAGTTAATTGGGGCGCTCCGTTCGACTTTTGTCGTTTACTTTTTAACTGTCTAGTGAAAGAAATATCGAGGTTTCGGGATAGTGGTGAGAAGTGATATTGGAATTTTCAGCTTTTTGGCTCTCCTTTGATTTATTCCTTTCAGTCTTGCCATAGCTAGTGAAAGATTTACGAAAATGTGTGCTATTTCCAGTATGGAGTTAATGAGAACTATGACCGTTTTATTATATTTGCCACTGAGTACGGTATGTAATGAATAGTATTAGTAGTAGTATGTAGTGAATTGTGACCGAGGTGAAATGAGGCGAGACTGAAAAATCCACTTTGTTCACCTGGGTGTTATCACCCACGTGAACTAACCTGTGCTCGGCCTACTAGACTTAATATTAATTTAATTTTGTTTATCTTTAGTTTCAAAGCAAAACTAGCGCTCCAATATATCTAAAAACCAAATTATAGAAGAGGAAAATATATTAATATTATAATTAAATCAACAACTAAGTTTGTGATCTGTAAACAGCTTGTAGAATTGTTTATTTATTTTTATTTAAATTCTACCTAAAACTACAATTGATTATTTGCCAGTTGCTGAATAATATCAGGCTTTTATAACTTTTAAACTATCGCGCTGCATTTTTATAGTAATATTATAGAACAGGGACTACCGCGTACATGCTAAAATACCTTTAGGACTTGGCGTTTCGACCGGGTTGCGTCTGATTGCGCCCATGGCCTGTGTAAGTAGTCTTGCTTACTTGCAATTTTAAGCATTGTACTACGCGCTAATACCCGTTCTATAACTATAATATTAGGTTTTCATTGTGCCACATCTGGGAAAAAAACTCAAAGTCTTCTCATATAAAGAAACCTAAGTTTTGACCAGCCAGGATAAGGGGCCGGTCATTGAACCGCTAGTACACCGCAAAAAAACCTCCTGACCTACTTATACACATTTATCCACATAAATTCATGGAATTTCTAACCCGAAACCCGTCGCACACAATATCGTGAATCCTTTTTAGCCAATTCCCTGTACAATATATCTGTCACTAAATAGAAAGAAAATTCAAGATGGTTGACAAAATGGCGCTTGCCAGCCAATAGATAATTTTCTTTCGGTATGTGATGTGGGTGGTATCCTTCAAACGGAACTATCCAATCCATTTATAAGTTGGAAATATGAAAATAAATAATTTATTTGAATTTTCTTTTTATTAATATTTATTTGCAAGGCTAGTGGGATCTGGTGGGATTTTATTTCACGTTTTCTTGGTAACGGAATGAGCTAAACTACTTTTTATTTAAAGCTAATAAACTTTTGCATTCTAGTGTTTTTTTTTTCAATTTATTTATTTATTTATTTATCTGATTTCTAAATAAACAAGACCTTTATTTTTTCTATAAATAATTTAATTAAAATAATCACGTCATAGTTGCCAAATCAATTAGTTGATAAATTTATGTCATTGAACCAGTTCATTTCCAGGAATTGAGCGTAATTAATAAATACAATATGAATATTTTAAATTAATAAAATACTACGTAAATGGCATAAAGTTTGTAACGAAACAAAATTTAAAATCAATGACCAAATTCAATTATCTGAAAACGTGTTTCAAAAAATGTAATATATATTTTGACTCGTCTTTTAACGAATATCATATATCTGTACTCATTATTATAAATGCAAAAGTCTGTCTCTACTTTAACCGCTAAACCACTTAACCGATTTTGATGAAAGCCGCAATACACAACACAAATAATTAACTAGAAGACTATCAAATTACAGAAAAATACGATGATCTTGTGTGTGAGTGAAAACAATCTAACAATCCGTGCTAACAAATGTGTTACCCACCGCTGCGCAGGCTGTGCACGGATGCGTGGCTCACCTCTGCTGCGTGGGCTCATTAGTTCGGCGGCGTCGGCCTCCGTTTTCACTGCGGCGCACGGACACGGATGTGTCGCCCACACAGCTCATAGCTATGCGTGGGGTACAGTCACGAGCAAAAATATGTATACTTAATAATATGCGAAATTGTTAAACGAAATTAGTGAGATTTTTTGTCGAATCTCTCCTGCCATCTAGCAATCAATGCATACTGACAGATGACACTTGAAAATAAAATGGATCAAATATTTTTTTAATAAAAAAAAAATTACTTAAAGTCAATATATTATTTTTATAATATAGACAATAGCTCTTCCAAGTAACAATATAATTTAGCTATTGTGTAGTAACATCTGTTTTACTTATTTGTATTATAAATTACTTAGTTCTTACATAAATTATACTTATCACAACTTAAATGTATTTATATATACTAGGAACATTAATTGTACCTCTTATTTATAGTAGCTTATTCTTATAATAATTTCTTAACAATATTATGTGTGTACATATTTTTGCTCCAGACTGTACATAGTCGTGGGTCGCCGAGAAATGGCCGACCCACGCAGCTGGGATGCGTGGGTCGGCCACGTGGCTGAGCTACGTTCCGCCTATTCGAGTTAGCTACGCGTGTGTTTATGACGTCAATTGCTGCGTAGCATGTCCGTGCGCTGCGGTGGAAACGCTCTCATACATTTTGTACTAAAGCGAAGCTGAACACACGTGCACAGCCTCTCCGTGCGCCGCTGTGGGTTTCCGGCTTTATGGTAACCAGACAACTGATAAACATACTTATATATTTCTAAATACATACATATTATAAATAAATTACACCCAGACACCGAACAAATGATCACGCTCATCGCATAAACATTTGTTCTGGGTGGGAATCGAACCCACGACCTTCAGTATAGCAGTCAGGGCCTCTAACCACTAGACCAACAGGTCTGTCAATTGAGCAGATAGTCCCTCCATATAAAAAAAAACAGTATTTAGCTGAATCCAGTATGACTAGAACCTGGTCAAAGCTTGAGAAAAGGCTAGGCATAAAGCATCTTGATGAGATTCCCAACATCTTTAAATTATAACAAATTAATTTCTGAAGCATTTTCCTCGACCCTTGCCGGCAATAACAATATTTTCGGCACGCTTGATTTAAAACTCAATCGCTGTGTGATGGTAGTACTTAGGTGCAGAGGACCATTCATCTTTCAATAATGGTGGAAGAAAAGTAGTGAAAAGTAAACTTTATTAGATATACAGAGTGTTATGGAAATGCGTAGTTATATTTAAAATACTGTCTAAAATTTTCACCAATAACTAAATTCTTTGAAAAAATACCTTGCATATAGTTGCAGTTTAAATAGCTTATGGCCAATGGTTTTCTTATTTTTTTTTAATTTTTATGGGTAATTCAGTATTCGGTGCGCGTTCACCAGATCTGGACGCAAAGTTACGCCCTATACACCGTTATACCCATTAAGAAGTAAACCAATGGTTTGGTATAGTAGCAAATGAGTATTTGGTTTTACATTTCTTAACCCTTTCGTTTTTGTATTTCCAACCTCGAGCATAGTTTAATCATAATTAAAAATACGAGTACTTTTCGAAAGCCGTTTTATTGTTCTCAAAATCGTCACTCACCTAAATAATACTTACGTTTTACAAATAAGAAATATATTACAATGTTTGCTATATTGCCTACAAAGGCTTACTAAGGACCCTTCTAACGGGCATCTAAACGAAATCGATAAATACTTCATTTGGAAAAACCGGTCGACTAGTTTTAACCCTACTTAAATATCCACTCTTCATATACATACTTGTCCATTTTAATATACCAGAAATTTATAATAGATTATTTTTCTTACTATGGTCCAGCCACTGAGATAATGCGATTCTGACACCTGTCAGTTGGTCTTGATTAAATAAAAAACCATTTCATATTATTCTTTGTTATCTAGTATAATTATATAGTTTTGAATGCTGAATAATCTGAAAACAATATTTTTACTTACTATGGTCCGGCCGCTGAGGTAATGCAATTCTGACTCATGTCAGTTGGTCTTGATATTATTCTGCTAACCTAGCACAATGATAGCTTTCAATGCTATTATTAGTTTAACTAAGTGATAGTCATTTATATTTAGTAAATTCTTTGCCACATATAAGTTATATCTGCTAGTTGACCACCAGCTGTAAGGAACGCATTCCCTTAGCGACCTGACTATAAAATGACAAATTTCAAAAAACACTTCGACATCTTACTACATTTTTGGCACCTTCATTTCGCCATATGTTTTTTGTTCGATTTATCTCCGTTTTTGGCAGTTAGTAGAAAAATGTAGGTACAGTTAGTAGAAATGACATGCTCGTTACAGAAATAGATTCTGAAAAACCTGTTCCATTATTTCACATATTTGGAGTGATTTCTACTAAAGTACTAACTGTATGTATTTTTATTTTCTTACCTCAGCATAAAATTAATATTGTTTTATTTTCTTTTAAGCTTCTTAAATAAATGTAATTAGTGTAAACTGTCGTAATTAAAGTATGTAAATAAATCATGGCTTATTTGTAGATCATTTTTTAATGAATGATTGATGGTTCCCATGGCAACGAAATGTCAATAAAGTTTTGTTATTTTAACCTTTCTAATGGTGTTGTCGTCGAGTTGCGAAACAACAAAAGTTTAACCGTATTTTAAATTCGAATTTGGAACGCGAACATTGTTTAAAATGGCGAACAGGATTTAAGGCTATTACATCGAGTTTTGAGTTCCAAAATTCTACTTTTAATTTGAGGTTTTTATACTCTTTTTGACCTTTTTTGGTGCTTTTATTTTATGGTTCCTGGTATTACGCTAAGTTTCTTAACGATGTCATTGAACATTTCTAGGTAAAATTTTTATTTTAAGATTATAAATATTTGTTATAAATAAAGGTTTTTAAGAGTTTCCGAGAGCGACGTATCTTGGTCAAAGATAATGCATACAACAAGTGAAATATAAAGTTTAAAGAAAATGAAACAAAATAAAAATTTCGTTTCCTATGTGTTGCTGTAAATATAAGAAACCGTATTCTTCGTTAAACTCTTTTGCCCGCGCTCCATCTTTTATCAAGCCATAAAATAAAGTAAAAAAAAAAGCAATCGAAAATAGTTTGACGCATTAAATACATATGACCTACATACGTTTGCCAGAAAAAAACGCGTATGGCGTTAAATTTAACGATCTTAATATCTAGTATTAAAAGTCAGAGTTTTAAAGAATGTGTAAAACATTTGGCAGGCCGCCATTCCTGAATAAGTTTTGAAGTTCCGTTTAAATTAGTTCTTGAATTTTTATCTGTCGAGTTCGTTAATTAATGAGTTTAATGCTTGAGACGTATGTTGCTTGTTAAGAATTCTGGTTGATATTAAACCTACTTGGTATCTTATATAGGAGACTACGACTTGAACAAAACGAGAAAATTTTAAACGTCGCGTATAATAAAATTAAATGATTGCATATAAATGTAAGAAATAACTAACTTCAGCGAAATTATATGTATTGTATGTGTAGTATCATTTCTGAGAACAAAATATTTTTTTTAAATCGATTAACAATTTTTCTCCCAGACATCGCGTTACAAATAAATAAAAAAAAACATACAAAGTTCATATTCGTCACTCATATTAAAAACCAAAAAACAAAAATTTCAATTTTCAGTCTGAGTTTTTTAAAGCTAACTTTATCTCCCCATACATTCTCCAAAAACATATAATAAAACACTTCGTATTTGAAGCATTCGCCTTCATTCTGTCGGTACGTTTTCCAAGAAATTTAAAACATTCTCGATACGTGACACAGAAGCGTATCTCCTCACACGTTCCCGAAAAACTTCAGCAATTCTTCCTTTTACTTGAAGAATACTAAGTTTATATTTCCTGCTCAAAAAGGCACGATGGATACAGAATTTGTGATCGAGAATGTGTATAGAAATACTGGACATATGGCAGTACTCGAAAGTCTATTTAAAAAATAATTTAAAACAGAATAACAATATAAAGTATCTTTATTAATACACAATTAAATCTAATATAAGAACAAACTCTAACTATACTAAAATTAAAACTTACATAAATGAAAACTAAACGGCGTCAAAGAACTCATCGTCATCCGTGTCAATGGCGGGGAACGTGCCCAGAAGGCTGGCAGCATTGCCACGTTGAATGGCTATGCCGATTCCCTCGTTGAATGGCTATGCCGATTCTCTAAATCTTTTCAAAGAACTTTCCAAACGTTTGGTAGAATCTACTCGTGATCAGAGGGCTGGTTTGTTCCTTGCACAGAGAATCAGCATAGCCATTCAACGTGGCAAAGCTGCCAGCCTTCTGGGCACGTTCCCCGCCATTGAATAACAATTAAAATTCAAAAAATGTGTTAGGAATCAATGGAAACAAAAATGGTGAAATATTTTTTTGGGAAATGAGCAATATTTTAATTTGCGTTACATAAGTAAATCTTGTCACTAAATATTAAGGTTACTAACATAGATATAAGATTTACTTACTAACCCACTATGGATGTAACTTGTCCGAAATAAAGTTTTTTTTTTTAATCCTTTATTGGTAATAAGACACGATTGTTTAAAAAAATAGGTCTTCATGAATAAAAATCACGTCATACAGTTTTGGTTGGCAACATCGATATCCGATGTCGTACTGTCTCAAAAATTACAAATAAGAAAAAATAGAGCAAGAATGTACCCAAAACCAAGAAGAAAAAATTAAAAATACAAACGTAACAACCAACATTCGACATTCAAAACAGGAAAAAATATAAATTGCTTTGGTAACTCAAATTTTGTAACAAGGTTTTTAAAATTCAAAAAAGGAACACACGTTGTCGGCGTAATGCCGCAATGCGTACGAAGCCGTTTGCTTGGAAAACCCGCCAAAATATATATTATTCGTTATCTATCCCTCGGGTGCGGTCCATTTACGGTCGTGAACATGAAACACTATTGGTCTGCATATTATTATATTATACAGGCCGCCTCTGATTCGTGTTAAGAACTAGTTTAGTTCTGCGGTCTGCCACTGACTTAGTGATGGCGCGACGTGTTCAGATTTTTTTTCTTAGTGTGTGTTACTGGCCAATATTTTTATCTCACGCATAAGGTAAGTTACGTTTTTCTCGTTTTCTATAGGTGTTTTTTCTTTAGTGGCCAGCAATGTCTAATTAGGTGAGAAAATCTTTTGTACTTTTATTTTTGTGTCATATATCTAGTTCTGTCATATTTAATCGTTTGTTTAGGAAGGGATCTTCTATGTGACATTATTTAAGTCTTATCTATTTCAATATCCTTCGGGTTTACTTCTAATTATATTTGATACAGTGTTATATTTCACAAATTACGATACTTTATTACTATTAGCCCTAAAGTTTTCCACTCCAAAATTACTAATGCCTTATCTAATGAAAATGGAAATAATTTGATTAACACTCACGAAAATTAATGACGAATGTCAAAAGCAAGAGTGAAAACATCAATTGAAATCAAGGTTACTGGTCTAGACTAATCAATTCTATCTGAAACTCAATTAAAAGGGTTACTCAAATATTCGGGATCAAACATAGAGTTTAAAATTTTTAAAATATAGAGTGCCAGTCTCGCTAAAAGCCCATCGTGCCGAGCGTAAGCACATTTTTGGCTGTATGTAGTAAATTCGTTTACTGAATTAGGTTATTTTCCGGAAAACGACAGACGTTTATGCAAAAATATCTACGGTCCCAATATTATTAGGTTTTATAATAGTTTTATTTATCGGTGCGCTTTATTTTGATACTATTTTTACGAAGAGACTCGTTCATACTAGTGATCACTGTTCATACTCTAAAATACGCACTCTATACTTTATCTATCCTCTAAGGGATTAGATTAAATATATGATTTAGGGAAAGAATGTAAGTTGGATAATCTGGGATCAAATAAAGTACGAAAATCATTGTTATCCGAGGCTTACGAGTAATAAATAATGCGTAAAGGTCAGTTACTTTTGTAGTCTTTTATTATAGTAATGTAAGGCGATCCTGTTTTTTATTAATCTAGAAAGTCTACATGCCCTTTTTCTTAATAGGATAGGACATGATGTGTTAATGTGATTGTGTGAATCTTGTAATTGTGGGAGAGTCTTACGTTATTTATAATCCATGTTTTAAGGAATTAATTATATAGCAGTATAAGTAAAATGGGAAAACAACATTTTTTTTTTTCAAAAACAGTTTAAATGATTGGCGAATATTATTATCACAAAATATAATGGTACTAAGCTCACCGTGTCCCATATTCTTTCTGCTTTTATTTATTCATTCATACGTATTAAATTAAAATAGTCAATACTTTCATTGTTTAAATAAGTCCTATTATAAGCTTGTTAAAAATTAAAGTGTATAATTATGTTCGTATTGTTTGTACCTTAAGGACTAGTATTATGAACATTTTATTTATATCCGAAACACAATACACTTTCAAAGAGCCTAATTATATCTCTCGCATCTATTAATAAATCGCTATTATTTTCCATCTCAATCCTCATTAAGCTTCAACTAACCTAAACTTCACGCATTACTGAACTATCATGATAAACGACCGAACTAATTCTCTACTGCATCAAATCTACATCAATCATTTACTTTTCATTCTTCAATACATCATCATCTACCGAGCCTTTTTTCCAACTATGTTGGGGTCGGCTACCAGTCTTACCGGATTCAGCTGAAGACCGTATTTTACATGGAGCGACTGCTATCTGACCTCCACAACCAGTTTTACTGGGGTACACAGCATTCCATGGGATCTATGGACCAGTCTTAGTATGGTAAGTCAGAATTGACTTGACAACCGCCAAAGATCAACTTATGACAGTCGGGACCTACGGCTTAACGTGCTTTGCTTTGCGACGCACGGAGGGGTCTCAGTATGTTTATAAATGGTAACCCATCCTCGTACCAACCGCGGCGAGCGCGGGTTAGCCCCCATATTATCGGCCAAACCGTTCAGCTTATACTTAAGCACCCTGTTAACGGACAAATTTGTGTTTCAAACTTCACGTTTTCATCAAACATAGCTTACCTAAACGATCAAACCAAATATCAAACAAATTTGTAGATAGGCGTAGTCCTCCTTGACACCTTGACACAATGAGTGAGATCTTTCTTGACCAACACCGCTGTTCACGTCAAGCCTGTTTGTCAAACTCCACATCAATCCAGATTTTCATCAAAAAGCTGTACACTATCAAATAATTTGACAAACAATTTGATCGTTTACAGGGCACTTTAGCCACGAGCCCCTGATACATGTTCAATACATTTGACTCTTATTAACGCTCTCGATCAGCCAAGTGATAGATTGAGATGGGTTGCATACGTCAATTGGCTTTCAATCTGTCATTCTGTGCAATGAATCTGATGCAAGTCCGGCCGATCTTGTGCGGTTGATCGATCGGAGTGGCTTTAATGGTGGCAGTTTGAATTTGTGATTATAGGGAGTTAAGAGTCATTTTTCAATATAAAGGGCTTGATTTTTCGGAATTTTGTGTTCAGCTGTAACATAATTCCAAATTTCAATCATTATGTAAGAGTTGTAGTTTAAAACTAAATAATAGAAAATAATAAAGAGCATAAAACTGAAAATCAATAATCACATGTGGAAAAAAATAAGGAAAGAAAGAAAGAAATACTTTTATTTGGCACAGCTCACAAAATAGTACAAAGAAGATAAATAAATTAAACTATTATATGTGAGCACTGAGCTTTACTAATTAAATACACAATTTTACTATCTAAGGTTTATTTCATAGCAACAAACCAACACTCCATATCTTTCTCACCACGACTAATAAAAGTCTCGAAGGACCACCATATTTTCCAGTCCCAAAATAAAAGTAACAATTATCCCTTCCCCTAAAAATCTACTCAATACAAGCGGTGTCCCTTTAGGTAATTACGGGCATTTGTCACCGAATTGTTCTAATAAGTTGTCCTAAGCCAACAAACTGGGTACAGAGGGTACAGTCGTGCCGTAAATTTCAGCACAATTAACTCCCGTCCGCTTTGTTTTTGATTAAGTATCTGTGTTGAATTGTGTACGGCTGCGGGGCAAGCTTATCAGATTTAACCAGTGCCGACAGTTGCTTGAGGCCAAGGTAAGATGAATATCAAAGTGCGTTTAGTGCAACTGGGTCCTTTGATACAAACACTAACAAGGTGTTGTGCATTAGAGTCTTGGTCAGGTCTTTGGTGGTGCTTGTCTTTATATAGTTTAGAATGTCAAGTTATGGTCACTCGCTACCTGTTCAAAAGATGCATGAATATGAAACAATAGGGGTATGTAAAATTTATAAGCAAGAGAGAGTTTTGCAGTTCCCCGCAAAAAGCTTTCAGGAGCCTGCATGCTTAAAACATGAACCATAGAACAACATACCCAGGTTTAGTTATGCATTATACTTTTCATTATATCATTGAAATGAAAAGTATATTATAAAGAAAAGGCAGATTTAATTATTATTTTTGAACGTCAGTTTAAGAAGAGCTTTACTGCTAATGGTACTGGATGGACCTATATTTTTATCCTTATTATATCTACCATTTCTTTAATTTAATAAAATTCCTCTTACTAATAACACTAACTAAACTATACTAAAGTTTTCTGGTCCTTGAATCCGCATCCCTAGTCCACACGTACCACAAGACCATAGAAGGAATTACCACAATTAATGCCATCCATTCTTCGGGATGATTGTTACAATTTACGAGGGAAGCAAACAGCTGTTTTCTTTCATTTTCCTTCAGCGTAATGTTATTGTTCGATGCAATTTATAATGTCTCTATACGTCATAATAGTCGTAAATGTCGGAAAGCGGGTTCTACTCGCATGTTTTCTATTATACGTACGTTTATGATTTATTTTTCAGTTTTTGAAGATGTTGTAGCATAGATTTTATTTCTACTCAGATTTTTTTATGAGGGTGCTTGTGAATATAGATCTTGTGATTATATAGTTGATTTTTCACGGCTTGTTTTTTGTTTGTTAAAAAAAAGGAAAAACGTAACACATATATTTTTAATGACGTTGTGAGTAAATAAATATCACAAGGAGTCTGCTTTTGACCACGGCCAGTGTAACCTGGTCGAAACGTCAAGCCCTAAAGGTATTTATGCATGTTCGCGCTAATACCCGTTCTATAATATTAATATAAACATGCAGCGCGATAGTTTAAAAGTTATTAAATATCACACCATTAAATATCATATTAAGAAGAATTATGTTCAGACGTAACACATGTTAATCCGTCGTGACAGAGACAAGTATTGATTTAAGTTAAAAACTTACTAAATTCAAAATATGTTTGTGTGAAAACTAGTTTAAAATATGCAGTGCAAAGTGCCAAAATTTACACTCAAACTGCAAGGAGAATCTTCCTTGCAAATTGCTATGAATATTCTACAAACTTTTGCGGCACTGCACTTATTTATACCAATTTGAAACTTCATGAATGGACACAGTGGTTTAAAATTATGAATGTTATTTTATGATCTTGTTACGGAAAATAAATGGTTTATTTAAATAGACAGTTTACTACTTTAAATGCTCATACAAATTATGTATGAGTTTTTTAATAACATACAATGTTATGCATTCATGCGAGTTTACACTCATATTTTTAAAGTAACATTAAAACTGGTGAATTTTCAGAAAATAATTTTAACTTGCAATTTAAGTAATACGTACTCCATACGTTGAGCTTTTGCAACATATTAACATCTTCTTTTGAGAGCAACATGGGTGAACCATAATCCAAAAGTTTCGGGTCAAATCAGGATGAGACTGGCACAGGACCGCAACGCAATGATATAAAAATCAATCATCCATGAAGGAAGTTTTCAATCTCTTCCTTATGATTAACGATTCTTATCACTACAATATGCTACTAGCCCACTAATCAACTCAATGATCACAACAATAACACATTCCCAAACATAATTGTTACAATTTGTTCAGAATGATAAACAATTTAGCTATATTGTTTCTTTTATTCGGCACTAATGTTCTTATATTGTGTTATAACTGGCCTCCGGTTTCTTACGATGGTCCTTTCGCACGCGTTTTTGGTCCTTCGGGCGTCGGCACTTCAAGACAGTCAATTGTTCTTTGGGCCTTTTAGTAAGATAGTTTGCGACAGTCTTTATGACCATGTACTTATAGTTAACATTCCAAGGAGAAAATGTAGATTTATCATAGACACCCTTGTCTACTTCTTCGACTCACGAAGCTCATTATTACCATACATACATTATGTATTTGTTTACAAATCCAAACAGCTGCGTCCGTTTCTCAGAAATTCCACATCCGCGAAATCCGTTCTAAGCTAAACACTTGAATATTTATACACAGTGTATTGTCTCTCCTTGCACGTTTTCACAACATAGTTTAATCAAAAAATGTAACCAAAAATCTTGTGGCATCTGCTACGTATTTTTCAGTGGAAGCTGACTTCGGAACGATATTAGTATTCCTTGTGGATCCGCTGTTTATCAAGTAAAATTGCAAGCTGTACTGTACTGTTATTGGGGGGGAAATGGAGGGCACTCATTTGTTCCAAACAATAGAGTTTGATAAATGTGACAGTGTCTTCAAGTATGAATAATACAAGGTCTTTGAAGCTTATGGTTGTCAAAATAACTTGATGTTTACGTATTTTTTTTTGTTACAAGGAAAGTATGATACACTTATTGTAATAGGTAGAATAATGAAATGTATGTTTTTCACAGAGTCTGTGGTAGATGCAGGTGGTAATTTTAAGATACTGAAAACTTGTAAATGTAATGTATTTTAAATAAAAATAATCTTATATATAAAAATGAATCGCTAAATGTGTTGGTAAGCGCATAACTCAATAACGCCTGGACCGATTTCGCTAATTATTTTTTTGTTGTGTTATTTATTATCAGGAGAAGGTTCTTATGTTCTATAAAAAAAATGGAAAATTACGCGGAAAAAAATATTAAGTAGTTTGCACAATGGCACTTTGTCAAATTTATACCCAAAGTGTTTTAAAGATACAATCTTGTTTATACTTGTTCACTGATTACGGAATTGGTTTCAAAGATGTTTGGGGTAGTTGCTAAACGATTTATCAGTGATAGGTGTCCCAATGTAGATAACATTTCGCATCCTGAATTTGGAATTAATTATCGGACTTCTAATTTGTCAAACGTTTCTTGACATAGAGGTTAACTAAAATGAAAGGTTTTTTTTTCTCCTTCACGAAGTAGGTACTTACTAAATATATCATTATGCATATCTAAAGGTACGATGTGTTACTACTCTTATTTTGTAATTTTATGTTGTAAATCTATCTTTGGCAAATAACTAATTTGAATATGAGATCGAACTATGTAATACGATCAATAAAAATAACTCAATATCTTTACGAAATACCAATTATATAAAACTGTTTAATAAGGTTAAAATATACAACGCTACATTTTTATGTAAAACTTAAAAATTATGGAATTTTTATTTGCCACATTTTGTATCTCCATATTGACTCATAAATAATGAAGTGTAACCTCATATTTTCAGCGCTTGCAAATACAACAACAAATGGGAATTAAATATACAGATGGGTCCATAAAATAACTAACAAAATTCAATCTGCCACACATGAATATTTTCTCATGTTTTAAATAAACAAATTGATTTAGTATCAAAAAATGAACAATCTTTTAGATATTGTCTATTTTATACTGATAAAATATATTTTAAATACATTTTGTAACCTAATACATTTTAAATCGAACTATATATTGAAAAGAAAAGTAATCATTCGCAATAACCTCGATACTCAGAACATCCGTTATAATAAAACAAAATGCCACCAAATTGTCCTTCATTCCTAATTTACTCCTACATCACAAATAAATACCCAAACCAAGCTTAACACGAATGAAATGAAAATGGCGGAATAAAATGAAATTAAAATCTAAAACCGTCTGACATTTGATGGACACGGTCCTTGGAGTCTTTCGAAGTTATTACCGAAATTTTCGTGGTCTTTTCGTCCGATTTTTTTATCAAAATTTCTTTGTAACTTTCTGACAGTCTAACTTACTATTGTTTAAGTACAGTTTTAAGTTGATACCGGTTTATTAAAAGTTATTTTTGATTTGGACTAACGCTTTTAGACACCATTTAGAACTCCAATAAATTATGATACTAATTTGGTATGATAAATTTAGTATGGATTGAGGATTTTAGACTGGGTTTGACATAATTATGCATGTTTTCGTGCAATGCTAACTTCAAATATCCATCATTTTCCTATAGTCAAATGACTTTATTACCAATGTTAACCCTGATCGAATCGCTCAATTGGAAGTGACCATTCCAAGTCAAGTGATTAATCAAAATGAAACGTCATTTTATACATTTAACATCAATTAATCGAATTCTGTCACCACACTTGTATAAATCACATCTCATCATCTCTCATCGCCTGGTCCTTTTTCTTTACATCCAAATGCGAACCTTAGCGTCCAATTTCCGCAAGCACGAACACTAGACTTTCTAAATTCATAAATAGCTCCAACCCCAAAGTAACAGATTAACTCTAAACCTATCAACGTAGTCTAAACGAACTGTATTTTAAATTCCCTCGGGCTATTTACCTGACACTTGTAAAGTTTGTGAGATAAATTCTCGAAATTCATATGCGAGTAAGCCTTTATGACGCAATCATGCTGTCATCCAGGTCACATATCTACAATTAATTCACATTTTCTCAGAATTGGTCCTTTGAGACGGAATACTGTGAATATACATATTTCATTTGAAATAACTTTATAATTAGATTACTTGTGATATTATTATGAGGACATTAACTTCAAAAACATTTCGAAATTCTTTTCTGCATTCTTATAAAGAAATGCGCTTCTGTCGGTATTATTCGAGAGAAGTCACGAAGTAATAACTTGCAGTGTCAAACGATAGAAACAGTCAAATAAACTGTATTTTTTTTAAACATGAATACAATAACGTGTGTACTCCGTTATTTTTTCTGAGTATCTTATCCTATACAGCAATAATCATATTGATTTCTGAGGTTTACGCGAATGTTATTTTATTTTTTTAACCGTCTGCAAAAAAGGAGGGGTCGCAATCCAACTGTATTTTTTTATGTTTGTTTTCACAGAACTTTTGACTGGGTGAACCGATTTTGATGATTCTTTTTTATTTGAAAGCTGATACTTTCATTGTAGTCCAGTTTTGACACTAAGATCGATTAGAAATAAGCATAAGACTTATTTTAAAGAGAGTTTTTTGTTAGAATTATTATTTATTTATTTCAAAGGAATAATCATGTTTAAACTCCAAAAATCTTGTGCCATCATACAAATAATATTTCTACGAACAAAAGGTCACTCAACACGTCCAACCAATATTATATTAAAGTTGCATGCACATACCACCTTTACGTTATTACGCATCGTCACTTAAGATATCATATTTCATGTAGCACGCAATCCTCAAATCAAAGCGTTACCGATGGAAGAAATTCCCGAAAAGTAAGCTATCAGATTTTTTTGGTGAAGGAATTATTTACATAAGTGAAAAATATATTTATGTGGCATTTCTTGTTATTAGTAATGTAGGAGTTTTAAGCTCGTATTATAATATTAGGAGGGATAATAGTAGTTTCAGACGAAAAAGACATTAGTTACTATTTTGTTTCTAAATAAAAATTTCTTGTCATGAAGATGAAAATTTACGATTTTTTATATTAATATATTCAGAACAACGACATAAAGCGTTACTTATATAAATCGATTAACGACGTTTACTTTCAAGATTTCTTAACTATTTATAAACCACACCTTCTTCATAAAACCCTCATTAACAAAGTTAAGTTAAACCTAGTTTCTTTTCTAAAATAGTTGTCCTCAAAAAGTACAATAAAGAACTACAATATTTCAAATACTGGCCAGACTTAATAGCCATTAACCACGCATCAACAAACAAGGCAATCCAAAGCCAATAATTTAAAAAAATCACTCACTACAATAAACAAAAGCATTAATTCCAAGTTTAAATATTTTCGAATGTTCCAATTGCTTATAATGCCATAGAGAAATGGGCTCAGCCATTTATTTATTCTTATCGTTAAATCTAAGTGCGGTTAATGAGAAAACTGGCGGCAAATAGTTTTCGGCCAAAAATTCATAAAAAAATAATTATAACGTAAAACAGAGTTTGCTAGCTAATGGCCCTATTGAAATTACTGAATTATTAGTTTGATAACATCTAAGATTTGGGCAGTATTTGTAGATATTGATTCTGGTGCGTACGGAATTATTTTATAGTGCCATAAAAATAATTTTGGAGGTTATAGAAAGATTTTCTTTCTTTGATTTTTTAACTGAAATAAGTAATTGAAAGCAATAAATTTGGAATGTAAGTTATTACTTAATGGTTTTTGTTGTATTTTAGCACTGGGTTTCCTAATTCAGTTATTTATGACTACAGACCAAAATGTACCAAATCAAAATTAAAAACATGCTACTGATAAATAAACTAATGCATTTTGCTAAAAGGAACAATATATTGTTCTATAAACAAAAACTAATCAACATTAATATTATAATTAGTATCCATTTCTAACAAGAAACTGAAACACTAAAAACAATACAAAAGTTACTAACCCAACATGATTAGTAAAATTACATGCGAAACTAAACCTTATTCCCTTGAAATAAGGGTGCTGTCAATATCAAAGTGTTGAACGCGGTCGACAAGCAGCTTTTATCATTAACGAAACTTAATTAAAAACCTTTTTCAGCTAAACAGACCAGTTTTAAGCTACGTTTACACTAACACGGGCTGCCCTTACACGGACTTTTTCAAGCTGACTGCTCCGTCAATAATTAACACATAGATATAGAAAAGAACGGACTTTAGTGAAGGTACATAATTGTTATACATACATAAGAAAAGATATATAGCGGTATTGAGGACCTCTTCTTTTTGAAGACGGTTGGATTGGATAACAACAGTCGATGCTTACTGAGTTTGGTGCATTGGTTGATCTCGGAAAAAGCTATTATGTAGTAGTTACTAGAATATAACTAAACTAGTATATTTTTGTTAAATTAATATTTATTTTAATCATATCTCTGCTGCTTTTTCAGTTAAATAAAAAAAAATAGCGCCAACAAATGTAATCGCGTTACTAAAGTCCAAGGAAAATACGCCAATCTGTAACCACCCTTCAACATAGTTTACACCGCCCGCAACACTCACCTATTTTATTATTAAAATAAGCAAAAAGACTTTAGAAAGACATCTTAAAGTTTCGGGACCCGTTTGTAAAAGAACAAAGCTCTTAATTAGTTTAAAAGACTGATTATAGAGGCTATTGTAATTTAAGACAGTGTGACTTTTATTAGGGAATATTAAATGAACCCATAAAATACTAGAGACAGTACTATATTTAAAAAAAACGGTTCGGTTCGTCCTGTAGTGAAAGCAAAAAAATATGTATTGCATTTGACTAGCATTGGTTATCGCGATGAAAAGTAGCATTTCCTTCTTTGTGATTTAAGCGTAAAACATGTTATTAAAAAGTAGTGAATCTTACGTGTATCAATAAAAGTAAAATCCTCATACACAGAAAGTTATATAGTTGCTATGACTAGACTACATAGCTTGATGGAATCATAAACATCCAGACCCGAGACCATGTGGAAAAAATAGTTTTCTACATTGACTTATCCGGGGATCGAACTTGGACCTTAGAGCTGGTGACATTTCGAAAACCATTGTGTACGCCACTCGACCAAACGTCTTCAAAAGCTCTATGAACTCTCATAATATGTAGAAGTTAATTAAAGCAAAAAGGTTGTGAACCTCCAACTGAGTGCAACGATCTGAAGAACTGGTCTGCAAGAAACTTTTTTCTTCTACACAAAAGGGTGGTTTAGAACCAACAATGAGCAGACTTATCGTAAATTTCAGAATTATAATATACAAACTAGACTAAAAAACTAGTCAAGTGAGAGTTGGAATTGCATACGAAGGGTCCGTACCTTTAAATACTTTTGTAAAAAAGACATGCAAAAATGTTGGAGTGTAAGCGTTTGTTTTTAATTTGCTTAGCGGTCATTTTTTAAGTCACTTATTTGGTATTTTATCTTTTTCTGTTTAAGTGGCAATGGTGGATGCTATTGGCGAGTTGTCGTTCATTGTGGCGTTCTAGGGGGGAGGCATTTGTTCAGCAGTGGACGTCTTCCGGCTGATGATGATGAAGTGACAATTACGTACATTATGTGAAATTTACAACTACTACAAATTTATAACGATTTATGAGATACAGCACGCTGACAGAGAAACAGATAAACGGATAGGCAGACACTGGCGGCTTAGTTTATCGCTAAAAGATTTCGTTACCACAATTCAGCTGCGGATCCCTAAAAAGAATATTTCAGTACATTTTCAAAGAAGTCTTGAGAGAATCTGTGCCCACCAATAGCGCGCAAGCTTTCCGAATACAAATAGGATTACTATCTATATTCTAGAAATCTAGACTGAACTCTAGGTTTATGTACGATTTTTCTCGGTTTTGTCTGAATTTCAAAGCCGGTTTATTCAAGTGTGACAAAAAAATAAAATGAACATGATTTTTAGTATCCAAACATAAAAGGAACACGTCTTTGGTATGAACTGAGGTTGTGTATAAAACCTTTTTCTTTTTTTATTCGATGCAACGTTTGACTTTGTTTTTTACTCGCAACAGTGTCAAGTGTTTGTTTCTCATTAAAACGTATGTCAAAATATTTTACCTTTGCAATTTGGATAGGTCCACAGAATCATAAAGGTGGAATGTAATAATGAAATCTTTTGTAGAATTAGTCTGAATATATTTTGATTGTAATTGTGTACGGTCCAAAATCGCAAACGCTTTTGCTCTAACAAATAATTAAAGGAAAATAACTTCTAACTGACCAACACGCCTGCTCTATCTAAATTATTTGTTGAGAAATAAATAACCTTCTGTTTACAATAATATATATTACTATCAGCAACAAATTATTTACCAACGCAGCATTATCTAGAAACCGTAGGTATCCTTTCAGCTGCGTCATCAAACAATTAATTAATAATGAGCGTAATTACACCCTATTGTGTAATTAAGCCAAACACGTGCTATGCAGAATTAAATTTGAGATAATTTTCTGTGAAAAATAGGTGTTTATAATAATTTAAGATGTAAGTTCAATTAAAATATCGAAATAAATGACTCGATTTACCAAACTAAATATTTTGTAACTTGATAAAACTTTCATATTTTTACTATTTAAATAAATATTTATACATGTTTAAATAGAACTAATAATCATTCCCGAGCCTTTTCCCAACTATGTTGGGGTCGGCTTCCAGTCTTGCCGGATTCAGCTGAATATCGTATTTTTCATGGAGCGACTGAGATTTGACCTCCACACCACAATATATGTTATTATATTGTGGTGTACATAATATTAGCGAAAAATGTATTGATAATAATTTGTTTTATTCAACATCGTGAGAAAACCTGGATTCGAAATATTGGAATCTAAAATCACCAAACCGCAATGAGCAAGCGTGCTGATCAATGCTCGTTTCTTCTCTATATGAGAAGAGGTCTGTGCCCATTGACATTTATTGGTTGGTAGTTATTGATTTATTTTTCTTCTTTATTGACTCTGTCTAGAGCATTCCTCCCGTGGTTCCTACTCAATATAGCATAGTAATATTATAGAACGGGGATTAGAGCGTGCATGCATAAATACCTTTAGGGCTTGACGTTTCGACCGGGTTACACCGGCCGTGGTCGCAAGCAGACTGTTCCCGTGCTATAATATTACTATAAACATGCAGCGCGATAGTTTAAAAGTCAATATAGCATGTTGTTTTTTTTGCAATAAAGATTATTTTTATTTATTTATCATTAAGATTATTTTTCACTATTTACAGCTTATCATGTCAGATTTAAACAGCAAGCATAATGTGGTCACACAATAAATACTCAATATTGAAATAGATCTGTAACCTATCTAACATTTTGTGACATAAACTATACCGGTTGTTATTCGCTCGATACGTATGATTATGGTAATGTCAACTCCGCCCAACAGTTTCGTAATAACAGAGCTGTTTTTCAGAAACCTACACAACAATATATAATACAGCTAATACATGGTGGCTTTTTTTGACTACTCTATCTTTGGTCTGCGAATTCTAGGAGTAGATTCTGGCCTGTTGGTCTAGTGGTTAGCGACCCTGACTGCTATACCGGAGGTCGTAGACTTGATTCCCACCTAGGACAAGTCTTTGTGTGATGAGCATAATTATTTGTTCAGCGTCTGGTTGCAATTGTAATAAAAACAAATAATAATTTCCATATTTTGGACTTAGAAATAAATATTTAAGTATGTTTATCAGTTGTCTGTTAGTTTTGGATAAGATGATATACATCAATAATCAGATCCAGCCATCCGTTGTTGTTTTACTATTTTAAGATAGTTAGAAACACACTAAGGCTAGGGCCGAAACCCACGGGGTCGCGCTTAGCGAATGTTTATGACGTAGTTAGTACTTACGAGTATATTGCTCTGCCTGTGTACTTATTTTTATATTTAATTCAATTTCTATTAAAATTCAATTCAATACGATTCCAAAAAAAATATAATAAATTGCCCGAAGCTATTAAAAACGAAAATAAATTTTACAGTTTTTCAAATAAATTAGAACTATTCTTACAAGATAAAAGCTACTACACTATTAACGAGTTCCTTACAGATAAATAATTTAAAATAAGTATGTTGTCATTATAGTTGTATTTATGTTATGTTAGTATTATTATTATTTCTAGTTAATTTAATTTTGTTAATAACTTTGCAAATTAAATATGTGTTAGTATGTAAGAAAATGTTACTGTATTGCTGTGCCCAACAGGGCCCATAATTGTTTCCCAAAATTAGCTTTAAGCACACCACCTTTGTACATTATGAAAAAGCAATAAAGATATTATTTAATATTTATAAACGAATTAGATATTTAGGAATGCTTCATTAGCATACATTACATATTCTATTCGTCACATGTTCAAATCACTTGCTTCCCATATTACGTGATGTTTATTTCGTATACAAGTGTAACCACATATCTACATTTAACTAAAACATGTATACAATGTGTTACAGTACTGAACATCTCCCGTTACAATGTGACGACTAAACCACGCGACAATGTTGTGTCAGTACAACAATGGAATAAATTGAGTTCGTTTTTGTTTTATTATCAATCCTACACGCAATAAAAACTGTTTGGATGAATTGAGTTTGAAGTTGGTTAAACTGGTAGTAGTATTTAGTTTAAGTGTGAATCTGTGTATCGGTTATAGATATCGTAGCTTCAAAACAGATGAACCGAATTTGATGATTATGTCGCATTTTCAAGTGACCCCACTATTTTATTTACTTCAGATATTAATCAATTATTAGTCTATTCTTCTCGGGTATTACGGTCTTTTACGGAAAATTTTGGGTTTATTAGATTCAAATTATTCTTATTTAATTTCATTAAGAACTTTTATACTATTGCTATTGCCTATTGGTGCAACTAAACAGTATAGCGCATTGTGTATAGCTAAGGGAAATTCGTTTTTAAACATTTGTTCTTTCCCTATACCAACAATATAAAATAACAATAAGCAAACCATTCCTCCCCAAAATATTACAGTCCATAAACATAAAACACTGTCATAATCATTAACTAAATCTATCAATAAACAGCCCCCATAAAACATATAAAAAAACACTTACGCATTCTACGCGCAAACTTAAACAGCCCCACCGCATTCCGAAGTTCTGTAACTGCAAAATTATTCATGAAATGTACCTTCCTAGTGATTTGTCGTTCGCGAATCACACTTGAGTACGTGAGACCGCGAAAACCGCTGTGTTTTACAATACAAGATACCTTCCCTATTGTAAAATCGTACGGAAAGGGGAATTTTCGAAGTCTTCCAAATATCCTGAGATTCCCTTTGATATATGGCAAAGAACATTTTTGGGTTGTATTCCATTGCTATGTGAAATTTTATCGTTGGGAATTCACTGGATATGGGAAGGAATATTTAAAGAAATTTGTCTTGACAAATTGTTAAGGTGCGCACGTAAAGAATCTGGCTCTTTAGTGTTTGTGCATTTATTTATTTTGGTACTATGTCAGGTACTGAAATATTAACATAAATATGTACAGTATTAGCTACGTCTCTTTGCTCCAAATTGCGGTATCTAGGTACACTACAGGTATCCTAACGTACTTTCATCTAAATATGATTTACAACCCTTTAAATAAATCAAGCAATACCATCTTGACTAAACAACAATTATTGATTAACACACTGATTTTTTATCACAAATAAAAAAAAAACAAGCTAAAACCAACGCTACGAACCTGAAACCACCTGTAAACTTGATTCGTCGCCTTAATTAGAGTCAAAGGAGGAACAAAACAAAAGATGAAATATCACATAGATATTATATAACAAAGAGTGCTTTCCATCTATAGTTAGAGTCACCCCAGCCATTGAACTGAAATCTTAGAACTAACTTTCATATACAAGTAACTCTATCTAATACTCCAACTTTAGTCTCTAGAGAAATTCGGAGATTACACGCAAAGGTATTTTAATTTAAAGGACGAAAGCAGCTTTAATTTATATACCAAATATTCATAGACAGGCTTGTGTGATGAGTTACTCGCAAATCTCGGGAGTTTAGTGTTGGGCGATAAAACAAGCGGGAAGTGATCCTATATATTTTATACACGCAAATTTCTGTGTGTATGTATGTTTGTTCCACTATCACGCATAAACGGATGAACGGTTATTGATGATAATTTGCAGAAAGATAGTTTACAACTGCCTCGTTGGCCTAGTGGCGCTAAGCGCGACTATTACGCTAGAGGTCTTGGGGTCGATTCCCAAGTCGACCAAGGTGTTATTGGGTTTTTCTATGAAATTCTCAGTAGCAGGTCGGAGTTTGGATTTGTACCCGGTTAGTCGCAATAGGCTCGCCCCCTATTACATGGGACCTTAAACATATCGGCGGACAGTTGGTGTACATTGGTGCACCTCTGCCTAACCCTTAGGGGATACAGGCGTGATAATATGTTAGGTTATGTTTTTAGTTTACAACCTAAACTAAAACATGAGGTATAATTTTACCGATAAATTAACGAGAAAGAAAATTACTTGAATAAAACAATATTTAATGAAGATAAATATATGTGCATGGTAACTAACTATTCATCATAATATCTAATAATTTCTGTAATTTTTTAGTTTTACGAACATATTCGTACTATTGTATTTTATCTTCATGCAACAATGAAATTGAGAACAATTTTCAACGTTTACCTCTAAAACATTGCAACAACTTTATTGTTTCGTCGAGTTTGATATCAAACGAAACAGTTTCCTTTAAATACGAAATCAAAAACTCTTTCCGGAAACGTTTACTGGCTCGGATAGATTGAATGCTATGTTAGAACTAAAATATTTTTATAGTATTTTCTTAGTAACTTTAAATATTGCTGTTTTGAAAAGTGGTCGATTATTCATTTATTTATTGTAGGTATATCAGAAGAAATAAACACAGCAAAATTGAATACTAAGTAAAATAGCGGTACAAAAGCCATAATTAACTCGCCAATTTCTGCAAATTGACATTTTTTTTTACACATGAGTGTCTGAGTTTAAACTAGGCAGAGCTTCTAGTAGGCCAAACAAAAAAACAGATAATCAAGAAAAATATTATTGCCAGTGCCATACATGTGTAAATTAATTTAATTATAATCATAAACATTTATTCTCTCACAAACATATCACAAAGTATAGAATACATATATTAATGACAAATATAAAAGTACATATATTTTGTTAATATTGTGGGAGGCTGGTGCCTAATCTAGGCTTTAGGTCTGTGTTTCAGGACACCATGATGATGATGATGATGATGATGTATTTCTCGGCTATTTAATAAGGTACCGACTTTCTGTCCGATTAACATCGAAATAAAACCTTTTAGTGAGAAATGGAACGAAAAAATATGGGAAAAGGAAAAACTACTTTCTCCTTTAGTTACACGTGCGTTATATAACAGTAGGTACTTTAATATAGAAGTTTCATAAAAATAAGGTACAGGACATCGACGTATGATATGCATAGACTGCTACTATCAGTTTTTAGTCTGATCCTAGTACATTTCGTTTTTCATTGAAGTTAGTTCGCGCAACGAGAAACTTATACACGAAAATATCGATGGTTTTGACATTGTTAGGATAATATTATAGTTTTAGATAGATATATAAACGGCAAGCTGCATGTTCATACATAATTCACGACAACACTTGTTCACACTAGTGCTTACGGTTTAAACTCTGATAGGCTCACTCTATAGTTTCATATGTATACTCTAAGGTATAGGATCTGCTCTATTAGGTAATGTCAAAATATCGAGCATTTAGCGATTGGCATCCATCCAAGTCATAAATAAACTTACCTACATCGTTAATCCTAATTGGGTTTTCTATATTGTCGATGCCGAGTATTGATATTGGAAATTCGGTACTTTGGTAAACCAATTCGGCAAGTACCTATATAATAAAAATATGTTACCACTATCACTGGATAAATTAATATTTTATTCTTTATTAGAAATCATACCGAACAGAATAACAGTAATATTATTTTTACTTTCTACAAAAAATAAAAGTTAATATTTGAGAGCTATCTTATTTATTTATTACTATACTAACATTAAAACTTATATAAATAAATAAAAAAACACACGTCAAAAAAATCATCGTCATCCTTGTCAATGGCGGGAAACGTGCCCAGAAGGCTGGCAGCATTGCCACTTTGAATGGCTATGCCAATTCTCTGTGCAAGGAGCAAACCAGCCTTCTAGTCACGAGTAATATTTTAAATTCCATTTTCCATATTTCTGTAAACTTTAAGGACCAAGCACTAAAGCTAATAAAAAATATCCTTGACACTATTTTGTTTAAAATTCAACAAAACATCTTACATGCTTATTCAAACCCCTTCACATCACCAAGACATGTATACATTTATACATAAATAATATGTACATAAATTGTATAAAACAAAGGTCACTTCTCACTTCTCAGCAGTTCTAGCCAAACAGCTTTACACTAAGCTCAGAAAGAAAGAAAGTTAGATACATAATGCCGTTATATGAATTCACTCGTATTTTCTTATAGAAGGTTCTGTTGACGGTAGTGGCTTTAATTAGAAGTTTGTGTCGGAATAAGGACCGAAGGACTGGTCCTTTTTGTCGAGAAAAAAGATGGAATGTTTTGTGGTTTTATTGCTTTGGCAGTAAAAATATCGTGAAGATAACAGGATGAACAAATTATATCAAAACTAAATGAGGTTTAGATATTTTTTGAGGTAAAAATATTAAAAAGATGAATGTCTTATATAGAAAACCTAGGGTTTGAGATGAAATCCATTTCTGGAAGCAAAATGCTTGAAAAATTTGCAACCCTAAAACGAGTACAGCATAACGATGCCTTGAAACTAGATTTATAAACCAATCAATAAATCAATAATTTACAACACATAAATGTAAACAAAGAAGCTACTTTAATGGAATTTCTACAAAACCAACCGAACAGAAATCGATCCCCAAGTAGGTACGACAGAGCAAAACAAAATTGAAATAAAACCCCAGGTACCTACTACAGAGATCGCAAGAAACAAAAAAAGCACCTCCACTTTTTGAAGTCGGTTAAAAAATAATTAGAAAATGCCTATACCAAGCTAGGCTAGTAATCTAACTTAAAACACACTTCGTCCCACCTCAACGGCTGCAATCTTGGTCGCACGGCTGTAATTAACACGCTTGTTAGCCGGATTTATGCTTGCAGTGACGCCATTACTGCAAGTTGGTAGAATCTATTATAAATCCTATATCATTAATCGGGGATTTGACTCAGATAAGAGAGAACGTATCAAAGGTCAATCTATGCTATAACTTTTGTACACTATTTTCTTATGACTGTCTCCTTTATTATACCTTTGTACATTTTTATATAAATGTATTTTTTTTATTTTTCGACTTTTTGTTTTCAAATATTTATAGAAATATAATAAAGTTAAAGACATAACGTATATCAAACAATACATCTTGCAAAGAAATCCATACACTGACATATGCATACTTTTATCAGCCCCGGTTCAGCCGTTCCGACAATTTCAATCGTGATCCTAAAAGAGGCATACGTACAGACAGATAAATCTGACCCGATAAGAAAGATGGAGTGTTCAGTATAAATGCGGACATAAATTGAGCTAGAACTGCACAATGCTATAAAAGGCTATCTTTACTTTGTCAGCTCAATGCAACATTGCAGAACGGTGCACTTACAAAGATGTAGGAAAAATCTTTGATAGATTGCAATCCGAAGGTGGAGAGCATAAATTGTTATTAAAGGCAGTTTTAGGTAGAAACTAGAACAAAGAGTTGCATGAATGCGCTTTTGTTATTTATCGAAAATAAATAAGACAGAATAAAGGCCAGGTCAAGAGTACCCTAAACCGAAGAGCATGTATGAAGGGAATTATGACAGTGGTTGCAGCGAAAAAGCGAAAGGATAGTAGCAAGTGGAAATAAGTGGTCTCTACCTACCCCTACGGGAAACAGGTGTGATTATATGTATGTATGTATGAATAAAGCCGACCCCTAGATAGTTTGGGAAAAAGCTTAGGCTAGTTAATCTGGAATAAATAACAAGTCATTTGACAATTTTTTATATGATTTGGCTAATTTCATTTTTAATAAGACATGATACTAATCTAATATACTTTTTGCATATTTCAAGTTTTATTGCACATCTAAATAATTTCACCAAAATAGCTAAAACACTGAACGCTATATTATAAAAGTGTTTTTTGTAAGAATCAAATTCTAGGGAAATAAAGCAACGAAAGGAAAAAGCTTTCCATAATTACAGTCATTCTACGAACTCCGAAACTTCACAAAATCTATTTAAAGAATCCATGGGAATAATGCTATTTTTTACGGAGATTACACCAAAAATCCTTTTTACGTTCACGATTACAATTTGCCTTCTTTATACATTTCGGTGGGCGTAATAGATACAAATTCTTTCATCCTTACAATAAGAGATGGGAATCTGAGCCTCAAAAATATTGCCTTAAAAAGAAAAAAGTCTATTGAAACCTCCAAACTTGGCTTAGTTATCAATCACGATTTTCAGATAACAGAACTAATCTTATACTGAGTTCTTTGGAAATTATTTTTGTATAAAATAAAAGGTATACAGATTGATGGTTACATTTCCAGGTAAAAAAAATGGAAGGGAAAATAAAATTTTGATTTTTTCCTTACAAATTGATGACGACAATTTTGACTTGAGAAAAATATTTTCATATAAAATATAAGCAGGATTGCTATTTTATTAGTTTAACAGGCAAACCAGAATACAAACCTATTCTGGTTTCTCCCGGCCTGATTGTGATAGCTATATCAAACTGGAAGCAGAAGGACCCAGATCTGACGGACAAACATTACGAACAGCTCGCGACTCACACTGAGGTGTTTGCGCCATACTCGCGAGCAGTTTCGGTGCGTGTTCGTAAGATACGCATCCGAACGATTCATAAAGGACTAGAAACCTATGTACTACAACATAGGGTATTTTTAACCGTCTTCAAAAAAAGGAGGTTCTCAGTTTGGCCTGTATTTATGTATGTATGTATGTATGTTTGTCCGCGATTATCCCTCGTTTATCTGAACCGATTTTGATGCGGTTTTCAGAAAATAGTTTTTTAGATCAAGGAGAAGGTTTTAGGATTTATTATTTAATTAATGTGTATTAAATAAAGTGTGACCTTATCATAACTATTGGACATTGGTCCTCTTGTCAACATGGCCAGTACACTCTGTTCGAAACATCAAACTATTCAAAGTACGAGTTCAGCTTAGTTTAGCACTTTTTTTATTTTAAAAGGAGACGGATACGCTTTCATACAATTTTGGGCCAGAATGTAAAAATATGAAACTGTGTGAATTGATAGCTACTATATTAACAAACAATCACTGAAAATATGGCCGATTTTGGCAATCTGAGAGCTGAGATAAAAGAGATTAAGTTTAAGTAAAAAACTATACTTTGCTGCCTTAGAGTATAGGTAAGAAACTAAAGAGTGATTCTATCATGGCTTGTTTAGTTCGCTTAGCAGTCAAGGTTTATGATGGTTTTGTTTTTTTTTCTTATAATATAGATAGACAGGATTTTAAATATTTCTGTAGAGTGGGAAGGAGATGATGCACAAAAATGAAAATCGAATTTTATTAGTATTTTTATTCATCTTCTATTATTACAAGAACGTCATCTAAGAATTGTGCAGGTGGTACTATATTATCTTGGTACCTAGCCCAACTAAGGTACCATATTATTGTCATCACATGGGCGCAGCAGCCCACCGTCTGTTTGCCTACGATGCAGTTACAATAATATTTAAATATTGCTTCCCTACGACCGACTTATTAACGAAAATATCCAGGGTTTTGACATTGTTAGGATAATATTAGTGTTTTAGATAGAATGATTAAAACGGCGCGTTCCGTCTTTATAAAAAAAATCACGACAAAACTAGTTCATACTAGTGCTTACGATTCATACCCAGATGATAGGCTTACTCTTTAGTTTCTTGTATAATATATACTCTAAGGTAGATAATTTGACACTCGTTTAGTGTCGAATGTCGATCAATGTCAATGTCATGCATGTCCAGTCAGAGTTAGCACAGATTAAAGAATACAATAATCGATTATTAAATGTGAATCTATTTATCTTAATTATGTAATACTTAATCTCTTAATACTCTAATTCTAATGGATTTAATTATTTTAATTAAATAAATCATCTAGTGAAAGCATTTTCGTAAATAGTATGAACTCTGTTGATGATGACATTTTAATGTCATCATCAACAGAGTATTTACTTAGACTATTTACTTCGTAACCCAAACTTAATTATTGGATATTTCATTTTCCAGATTGTAAATTGAGTTGATTTTTCACACTTTGAAATAGAAAAATATAGCCTTTTTTTTAAGCCATGTCTTAACTTATTACAATTTGGCCCAGAAATCCCCGTCTCCTTTAGTTGTTTCATGCCTGAATCCCGCTACTATTTATTACCTCACAGACCTATTGGGTAATATAATTAATATCAACTAGATCTTCTTTTATTAAAATTCCTCGAGTCACGTTGCTGACTGGCCACTAATAAATTTAAAATGTTTAGAAAAAAGTTCTCTATTTTAAATTGAATTTAGGCATTCCAATTACATTCTTTTAAATTTCAATTTTGGTGTGAAGATATTTAAGAAGAAAATATTCTTTTAAATGGCCTTCATTTAACTTTATTGAATTTGGTGTTTTAAACGAATTTCTTTAAAAATGTTTTAGTTTTTCGCTAATGTTTTGTGTTACTTTTAGAAGAAGTTTCGAACTTTCGTTTGTCTTAGATAATTAACTTAACGCCATAAAAGAATTATATATTAAATTAACAAAAAAAAATGAAATTGATGCTTTCCACAGAGATATCGCGAAGCAAACATACGGTAGCTTTTTATTACAGTTTTACACAAAAAAAAAAACTGTTTTTTCCATTTCAAATTCTAGAACATTCTAGATGTTTATTCCTTTGAATTGTGCTCGTAATAGCATCTTCAACAAAGAAGCATTGTATAGCTAAGTATATTGCGACAATGCACCAACCATATTGGATTTCTAGAAGCATCATTTGTCTTGCAGACGGGAAATATACGATTTTAAAATTCGCTCTACATATTTCAATTTATCGCCTATTTAGTAAGATTGATTGCGGGTGAAGCTTGCTGTAAACAGTTTGCTGGAATATTGTACAAAGAAAGGTTTGTTGATTTTGTCCGTGACTTTTAAATTATACTATAATATAATGTTACTGTACACATGTCATGTCAAATGTAATACTTTTTTTTCAGCATGAGATTCTGTAAATAGCCTGAAGAATATTTTTGTCAATCATGCGTATGGCTAGAATAGGGTATGTCCATACTTATCAGTATGTGTGATGACAGAAGTTAGATCAAAATTTGCCAAAATGAAACATTTTTTGCCGTGAAATTTAAAGGTCACTTTGGCCACAATTATAAAAAAATAAAATTCGTTTAAAACTCCCTTTTAGTGACGTAACTACATCAGATTAAAAGGTGTCCGGGGAAAACTCAGGTGGTCTAGTATTTAGGTATTAATATTATTCACAACTCGACCTACAAACTACGCACTAAAATAAATTAAACTAGAGTTTATGTATGACTAAAATTTACATAGAAATAACAAACATGTTTATGTAAAAATTGTAAATTAGTTATTTTATTACGTAAACTGTAAGATGGAGCTCGTTTGTAAGCAAACAACAAATTATAGTTTTTTCTAAAGCCTTACGGCATAGAAATGTAATTATGTCAATTTAATTGCTTTCAACAACAAATCCTGATTGCTTGTTTTTTAAAGAAAATGAAGACTGTGAAAAGAGAATCGTCGTGGCGTAAAATAAAACTAAAATTACACAACATAAAACAATTAAGAAGACGAGAAATGAAATATTATGTTCTTATAATTTTTTAAATATCAAGACGTTAAAGTCGCTCTTTACTGATGCAACAGTATTATTAACATAATAAATATAAAAACTAACCATGGTATACAATACAGTTTTATTTCAGCACAGACTTTACTGATGTTACTTATAGATATTATATTCGAACTAAGCAAGGCAAACCACATTAAAAACACCCCTCTTTTTGCGTCTGGGGTTAAAAAGATCAAAGAATACGACCAATACCCCGCTTAAATAGTAGCTACCTTGTTTTATATTCATCCAAATTACGCAAGATTTATATAAATTATCTAATGTTTACAACACTCTTTAGAAAGAAAAATTATGAATATCAAAATAATTCCATGTAATACCAACACGTAATAAAAAGCTTTTAAATCTTCAAGTGTTTTGTGAAACAAATAGCTGTCACTTAAACAGAAGGTGTGTTCAGACGGTAAAGTGGCGCGGGATAGTTACTGGCGCTAGTAACTACACTACTGCTAGTAAACAACTCTATTGTAACGTTAGAGGAAAACCGAGGAAACCGGCGATGTCACGTAATGCAATTTTCTCGGTTTTTGTTTTGCAGCGTCTTATAGAAGTTTTGATATTGTTGTTAGATACAAAAAAATCATAAGAAATATTTATTTTTAATACAGTATTTTTTATTGTGTTTTTTTTTTATTCGTAAATATTTTTGGGTGAAAATGTGTTCTAATTATTTTTTTTTTGTAATTTTAATTAAATGTAGGTTTTTTTAATATTAATTAGACCATTACCTTGATTAATATTATGATAGTGTACAAACTTCTAATTAGTAGTCAGACATATTTTATTTAGGTCTTGAAATGTAATTTCATCTAATTGATATTCTTATCTAGATTAATACTTGGAATTAAAAGACGTATTTTAATTAAGAAAACTAATTTGCAAATTACTGTAAGACAAGTGTTTTAAGCGTTAGTAAAATAGTTAGGTACATCACCAAATGTATATCTTAAACAAAAGAAAGAGAGAACAGTTCATGAATATGTTTATAATAAAACCTTACTAGTTAAGGTTCTGGCAACAGATAGGGACGGAGTAATATTGTCAAATAGCTCTATCTCTTTCACTCAATGGAATGTGGTGACATTAACAATTCTTAGCGAAATTGCAATCAAAATGTTCTGTTTTTTTATAATTTGGCTATTTATCTCCAGTAGTGGCGGAGCATTATAAAGACGATTAGTATTATTAGAAAGACCAAGTGAGTCGGCTTAACCTATAATGACTGCATTATTCTTAGCACGGGATACTGTGTGACCCAATTAAGTGGGTTGTAAAGGCCGTATAGGCATTCGCTCCATGTAAAATACAGTATTCAGCTGAATCCGGCAAGACTGGAAGCCGGTTTGGCAAACATAGAATAGAAAAAGGTTAGGTAGTAGTAGTAGATTTTGTTACGCTAAGTCGGTCTGAACGAACCTTAAAATAAAGCTCTTATAACAATGAAAAATAGTCACCAAATGTTATTACTTTAAAGCTAGGCCCTAGGTATTGTATAATAAAGCAATTTAGCCAAGTCTGAATGTCTGTAAAAGGAATGACCTTTCTGTTCAGGATTATTGGATTGAAGTAGCCTTTTAGCTTTCAAATGTTTTACATAAAAACAGTGCATTAATTTGAAGATAAATGCTACGAGATATCTAGAGAGAAGGTTGATATTTTGCCATTGATATTACAAAAAAATATGAAATAAAATGAAAACGAAGACGCTGATTGCCGACACCTACCTATGACAGAATAAGAAACATAATTATAACCTCTGGTCTAAAACTAAATAAAATATACGTTTCCTCTATGTATACAAATAATATTTTTAACCGACTACAAGAGGAGGACGTTTTCAATGCCGTCTTTTATGATATTTATTTCCTTATGTTATAATTCCCGTTGCCTTATTTATTTATTTAATCTTTTTTTACACCGTTGGACAAAGGCGGACTTAATGCCAAAAGGCATTCTCTGCAAGTCAACCTTACGGTGCAGCAGAAACAAATCTTGTATCGATTTAAAAAACAGAACAGAACCTCAAAGGTAACCCATCCAAATATTCATAAAGTTCCTTTCCATATTTACGTGTATTCAATTATGGCTAGTTTTAGTAAAATTTCATGAAAACTACTGCAACTGGAACCGCAATACACACATATTTTCTTAGCAATGTCCATGTTTCTGTACCGACCGCATTCACAAACAAGTCGACTTGAACTCTGTACAAACAGCTGTCGGATCTGTCAATATTGGTTCCCATAACCATCGGTGAGCCTGATAGATAAACGAGACAGTTTTGAGAGGTATACAAAAATCGATTTTGACAATATTTCTATGGGACCACTTCTGCGATAGGTATGATGGGTATATAGTTCACGAAAAAAAATCTGAAGTTTATCCAAATAGCTGGATAACAAGAATTAAAAAAAAACTTTAATACTTATTGATTAAAATTTATCATCTAAGAGGTTTTAAGATGTTTACAAATGAAACGCATAAAAGCTTAATAAGTACGTTGGTGACCTAACCTTCGAATTATAATACAGAGATTATTTTAATCTTATCTAGATTTAAATAACATATATACTTCAGTACCCAGAAAATTTACAACCAAAACCCCAATCTCAACTCCCTCCAATTGATATAAACAAGACCCCCATAAAATAAAACAATACAATCAGAATAAAGTACAAGATAAGACACATCGAAAGGACATTTTAATTTCCTGTTTAATTATTATCGTACGAGTAAACTTCCATTGTAGCATGAATGTTTGAACTCATATTCATTGCATAGAATGATTAAAATTTTGAATTTGCTAATTATAACTTTACTGGTTAGCGGCTGCTGTTTTGTCAAGGGGTAGAGGAAACAGAAGGCTCATTTAATTAAGGTATAAAATAATTTTGTGAAAAATCGTTTTTAAAATAATATAATAATCTACCCAGGCCTCTTCCAATGTAGAAAAGGCACGAGCATTGATCACCACGCTTGCTCTCTGCGGATTGGCGATTTCTGATTCCAAATTTTGGAATCCTGGTTTCCTCACTATGTTTTCCGTTACCTTCCTTTACCGTTTGTCAGGAGTGTCTTAGAATAATTAAGAAAGTCAGTATTTTATTTTAAAGAGATAAAAACATACACAACTAATATGAAATGATAGGTAAGTTAGTGTGAAGTAATATCCTTTAAGTAATTATTTATATTCAGTAGGATTTTGAGTAAAGTAGTGATTAATTTAAATACTACAATTTATTTCAATAGCGTCTTGCATCTAATTCAAACCACTTATGTAATGGAACATACCTGTAAACGACGTTTTCGATAAAAAAAGTATCTAAATTTAGATACCGTGTTCAAAAAGTAGTTTCCTTCCTACTTAACAAAACCAATTTTTTATATTGTATTTTCTTTGCAGTTAAATCTCAAAGATCGTACAAAGTAAAACTTCTGCTGACCACTTCCTTTGTCACCCAACTGTTACAATATAGATGTTAATGTTTTAAGTTATAACAATGACGTTAAACTTGGTTGGGTGTTAATTAAGGGCTGTGCTACAAGATCAGGAACTAAGGAGTAATTAAAAGAAACTTAGATACTCTTACATATGTTCGACTTGGGATGAGTGCGTTGTGAAGATATTTCCAATTTATTAGCTTATTAACTGCCATACACAGGGATGCTAATGGTTATTTAAGGGAATTTTAACCGACTCCCAAAAGGAGGAGGTGTTCAATTCGACTGTTTTTTTATGTTTGTTACCTCAGAACCTTTGATTGTGTGAACGGATTTAGGTGATTCTTTTTTTTATTTGAAAGGTAGTAATTTGGAACTCTCGAAAGACTGAGGCTTGGATTGAACATCTAAACCAGTCGCTGGCGGTTCTGTGTGCAAAAAAAAACAGAAAATATGTCTTATCCTCTTTGGGGGCAAACAATCTAGCCATTTTACGAGTATACAGCTTAAAATTACTTTTTTTTTTCATCTACGAGACTTTAAAAATGCAACAATTTTATAAACACTCATGTTGCTGTAATCTTAATTATACTGTTATTTTTCTTTTTAATCCTATTCCTGAACATTATAGAAATATTTTCCTCAGCGGAATTCTATTCTGCCACAGATATGATCACAAATTAACAGAAAAATAAACGTATCACAAACCCTTTAATGCCATAATAAAGAAATACTCAACAACATAAAAATCAAGTAAGTAGTACATTACAAAAGTACTTATATCTAAGTTTTATGACTCAAAGAGACAAAGCCACCTTTTGTCCAGCCCTGTCCAACTTTGTACAAAGGAAAACCGACATTAACTTAGCAAATGTAGTGTAGTGTACTTAACCAGTTTTCTTTAGTAAATAAACTAACAATAAGCTGGTGAAAGTTGGGAAGAATTGGCTGTCTTAATTTTGTCCTGGTCGCGACATTTTGGGAAGCGCCTTTTTTGTGTTACCTTTTCAACCGACTTCAAAAAGGAGGAGGTATTCAATTCGACTGCATGTTTTTGTGTTTGTTACCACTTGTCAGAACTTTCGACTGGGTGAATGGATTTTGATGATGTTTTTTTTATTTGAAAGGTGGCGCTTTCAGTATGGTCCATTTTAATTTGGTCCAGTTAAGACAGTGGGATCCATAAGAAAACCATATAAGACTTATTTTGAAGTCGTTTTTTTTTTTTGTAAGAATTATTTGTTATGTAAACTGTTTATGTTAATTGGAATTTTTTTTTTGTCTAATTTATTGCACATCTATTTTTATTTAGTTTAAAATATTTTTTTATTTTTCCCGTAACTGAGGGAGCACAACTCAAATGTACACTATTCTGTTTGTCTAGTTGTGTGTTTTACTGTATTCTCTGTAGGACATCCAAAAAAAAAATAAAAAAATTGTAAGTGAGTCTAATCCTAACCAGAATATATTTCCACACGTCTCACTCTAAAAATCACAGACGTAATTCAACCATTTATTATTATCGCGAGTGAATCCAAGAAAAACAGCTAGTTAAAAACTCATAATCCAACCACATGTTAATTAACTTCAGTAAAGTACAAAAAACAATTATAATCTTATCATTATACTCAAAGAATTACTGTGACTTTAAAAGAAATCTTACCATCAAAATCATATTTTAAACCAAAAACCCCTATAAGGAAGCTCCTTATTATAATTAACAGTGATTTTAATTAAAATCTGCGTTTTAATTAAGTTAAGCACACACTTACAAGACAGCGTAATTATAACACAATTGTAATTTCATAATGTAATTAATTTGTAATTTATGAAATGTAATTTTAGGGCCTTTATTATATTTAAATTGTACGTTTATGAACCAGGTTCTGTTAATAATATGAAATTAGTGGAAATAGGTACAATAATTATATTCTGTTCATAGAAACTTTTGATTTCTAATATTATATTATTTTTCTTGAACTACATATACAATTTTAATTGTAAAAAAATATAATATTGCTATCTCCAATAAACCACAATATACATATAAATTTATACAGCGTGGCGCTACAATAGTGACATTAATTTAACACACATATAGGTTTTCACATTTTTGTTTCATGAAGAACTTATGTTTCCATTAAAAGTTGTTATTTGCGGATTTATTTAAAGTTTTATAAAATAGCATTTTGGAGCAACCTGTACTTAAACCTCTCGCGTTAATATATATATATTATCACAAGAGATAGAGACCAAGAAATCAATTTGAACCATGAAAGACATGTGAACAACATCACAAACATTGCTCCAAAACCGAAGTATCTAAAGCACTTGTGTTACAGAATAAGAGACAACAAAGGTACCAACACAACCCAAGACAATGCAGAAAAGTAGTTTAACTGTTTTGAAATAAAGTTTCTGTCAATACCAAACAGTTATCATTGATATGTCGATAGAACTAAGCTATCTTCTCTCAAAGGAATTCTCTATTTGTCAAGAAACCTTTGTTTAATAGTGACGAATGTAAGGCGAGTGTGAATGAAAGTTGGAAAGGGTAGACCTAGGCGGACATTTCGAGACCAAATCGGGGATGTCTTGAAAAATGGCCAGGTCAAGAGTAGGCCCTAAACAAAAGAGCATGTATGAAAGGAATAATGCAGGGGGTGCCCTTAGTGGACGTTGCTGACGTAGTTTGTTTTTTCCTATTGCTCTGGCTGGAGGCCTTAAGGTCCTCGCCAAACGTCCGGTGAAGCAGTCAAAGCCTGCGCTCAGGCTAACTGCAAAAATCTCTACCATAAAAAAAGAAGGGAATAATGAAAGTGGACGAAGCGAACTAATTATGTAAAGATCATAGCAAGTGTAAAGAAGTGGTATCTACCTACCCCTACGGGAAAGAGGCGTGATTGTATGTTTAATAGTAAACAATTTCCATTCTAAAAAAAGGTTAAAAGATTTTATCTTTTACCACCACGCCACCTACACGAAAATCCCTATGTACACCGTTTATCTTTTAAAAAGAAAACCACAAACATTTTTACTTTTACGAGAAATACGCTTTGCATATGTAAAATAGCTTTGTCTTAAGAAGGGCAACAATAAGAATAAAAAAAAACAGTTTATATTTAAGTCCTTAAAATGCTTGTGTATTTTGTATGTATGTTTTAGTAGCATAATATATAACTAGTACAGTTTTACCTGTTGTAATTTTAATACTCCTTAGGACATATATATAACAGGACATTTTTTCATGTTTATTCTGTTCTCATAAGAGATGAAAATCTTAAATATCGTGTAGTGGGTTGAGTTCTTGCTTATAAGAGTTCTCTATTCTAAAATATGCTTTTTATGTTTGTTGCGTTATTTTTATACTTGCGTTATTTGTAGACTTATATCACATTTTTTTATATATGTACTTGTTATATGTGTATTTTATATGAACTTTACCATATCAATAACGATTCAGTATCTTTTTTTAAACTGAAAAAGGACATTGAATGGTGAATTTCAGGCGTTTGACTGAATCTCAAAATGGAAATCCAATATAGTAAATACCACGCAAATATGTACCGTGTATTAGGCAAACAACTTTCTCCGAACTTAAAACAACGAAAACTAGAGTTACTAGATGGTTTGAAAGAGCCCACAAAGGCCTACTTAAAAATAAAACAATTAAACATTTTGAAACATTTAAAACATAACATACCATCACACCTGTATCCCCAAAGGGTTAAGCTGAGGTGAACCAATGTACACCCACAGTTCGCCGGTATGTTTTTAGGCCCCATATAATAGGGGGCGAGCCTATTGCTACTAAAAGGGCACATTTAAAACGCCTTTTATAATACCGTAAATATTAGGTTTCAATTTCAATCTCCAAGGTATTCTCCGTCAACTAGTTCGCATACAATCGCCTGCCGACCTACATAGGAGAATGGCGTCGTTCACACAATATATACCTCGGCTTCTGCTGACCTGGAAAGAGCCATTCAGACTTCATAATACAGATGACCAGCTTTATTTGATTTGTTACGGATTTTTAAACTGCTTTGCGATGAAATTATGAATGATTTTGGGTGGGTATCACATCCATTTTGGGTTCTCCTTACCTTCATTCTTACAAATATTCGTTCTGTATTACATTCTTATACTTTAGAACTGTCAAATAATGATTATAGAAAAAACTTAGTCTTTATCTTTAGATCTAACCAGCTCAACTCATTGCCAAATCAATACCTGTCCGGTTTAGCGCAGTTGTTCAAAAAAATAACAATAATGATGCCCAATCACCGCGAAGTATGGTCGAAAATCAAATACAATAAATATTTACTTAAATACCGGCCAAGTTATCTTTTCTAACGTGTTAAACAGAATTCGAATTTCTTCAAATTCAAAAAAAGATTTGAGCAAACGCAACCGTCATTGTATTCCTATTTCAAAACATTTTTAACCGACTTCGCTATTTAAAGTAACATGTGTTGCTACGCAAGAACTTTAAGTTCCAAGTAATCACAGGTTCTATTTGCGGAGCAATTTAAAGCGGCATCGTTACCTCCATTAAGTGCTAAGCAAGTTCGCGAACTTGTCTAACAGTGTTGCAAGTTTTGAACGATGCAGACGCATCATATTAGATACCACACTTAGCACATCAGCATACTATAATTTATAAAATGTAATGATTCAAAAATAAGTTATTTGGTTGCATTTTCTTCCGCTTTTTCTGCCAAACACCGTTAGTTACATCAATAAGGGTTAAAAAAAAAGATTTTGAATTCGAAAATTACCCTATCTTGTTAATCTTGTTGGAAAATATTGGTTATTGTAGCAGATTACATGCTACATAGATAACATTAATTCAAAAAAATCATAAGTATGTATAGATATATTTTCCACAAACGCAAAAAATAAACTTAATTCTCCTACCTGCTTAAAATGCTTATTTCATATTGAAAACCATAACACATTTAGATTTGTAAGCCAGTAAACAAATCAGAATAAAAACACACAATCAATCAATCAGCCAATCATAGTCCACTGCTGGACATAGACCTCTCCCAATTTGCGCCACAACACCCGGTCCTCCGCCTTCCGCATCCAGTCCCCTCCAGCGACCTTTCTCAGGTCATCAGTCCACCTGGCGGGCGGGCGTCCTACCTTACGGTTGCCGAGCCGCGGTCACCATTCTAGGACACAAAAACACACACCACACACAAAATTTCCTCTTCATCGTAAAATGAATCGGAAGCAACGCCGGGTAAAGCTAGTCTAATAAACACCACCTAATAGGGGCAGGCAATTTATGTTCGACGCCAATCAATTACGTTTGCAGGCTTGTCAGGAATGAGCGATGCTTTAAGAATTCCGAATTCTGTTTACACGTAAATTGATATTTTGAAAGGTGTTTGAAGTAATTTGGGGGTTAAATCGATTAGGATGTATGTTAATGTAATGAAAGGGATGTGTTTCGTGATGGGTTGATACCACATAATTAAGAGGTATCTTTTATTTATTGTGAAGCTTTTTTTTATCCACATAACATAACATATCATCACGCCTGTATCCCCGAAGGGGTAGGCAGAGGTGTACCAATGTACACCCACAGTTCGCCGATATGTTAAGGTCCCATGTAATAGGGGGCGAGCCTATTGCCACAAACCGGGCACAAATCCAAACTCCGACCTGCTACTGAGAATTTCATAGAAAAACCCAATAACACCTTGGTCGACTCGGGAATCGAACCCAAGACCTCTAGCGTAGCAGTCGTGCTTAGCACCACTAGGCCAACGAGGCAGTTTTATCCGTTAATGATTTAATATTATAAGGATATTGATGAATTAGATAACGCCTTTGAAAAGTATTGTAAAATAGCTTTTCTGTTGCTCATTTTTAAAGTTTACTTATTTTTATCTTCAAATTAAACTTACTTGGTTTCATTTCTTAACAGACAAAGATATTCGGATTATTTTCGTGTAACTTAAAATTGTACGATAAAAATAAAATATGTAGGTATTTAGATCATTATATCGCATGAATCAAATAATTTAAACCTAATTAATCAAAATCAACTTAGTAGTTCAGGCGCTATTGTAAAACATACATCAAAATATACCGTTAAAATCAAAACACTTCCTTTCAGGTTTACATCATCTAAAAGGGATTATTTAGGTAACAGAGGCTTATAAGTTTCCTGAAACAGAATATTAATATTATAGTTGTTGTAAAATAAGCTTCAAATATTAATAATGTATCTAAAATATTTAGTGAAACAATAATTCTTGATAAGCCAAGCAACTGGCAAGAACATGACCTTGGTTGGAAACAGTGTGAATGAAAAAGGCCAGGTCAAGAATACCCTAAACCGAAGAGCATGTATGAAGGAAATAATGACAGTGGAAGAAGCGAAACAAGTGTGTAAGGATCGTAGCAAGTATGGTGGTATGGTATGGTCTTTATTAAGTATAATAGAACTAATTACAATTACAAGAATAGGCCCTACAAAACCGTATAAACGGTAAGTGGAAAGAAGTGGTCTCTGCCTACCCCTACAAGGGAAAGAGGCGTGATGTGTATGTATGTAAGAAACAACCAAAATAACAAAACAATTTTCTCACTGCCTACGATATCAGATTACATGAACCGTAGTACAACACAGAGAAATCTGAAGCGTGAATAGTGGATGTCAAATCCTACTTGATTCTATTTTCTTTTGGTTTATTCTGCATGTAAAATATTCCAGATTTTTTACATTAGGTATTGAAAATAATAATAATATCTAGACAACTTACACACTGCCATTAATCCCACACTAAGCAGAGCTTGTACTATGGTAACCAAAAAACTGATAAACATATTTATTTATAAAATGGTGTAAATTAAAAATACTTCTCCTTCTGCCCAGCTATTTTGGAATAATAATAAATAAAAACTGATAATCTGACTTTCACAACCCTTTTTACTTAGTAAAACAGTATCCCATATTAAAACTGCTTGTCAGAATTCAAAGTATGAGAGCCAGTAGTTCACAAAAGAACTAATTTCAATATAAATCGGAAGGACTGCCTAAACATAGATTGCGTACCTACTTATGCGACTAGTCAAACTCACAGGGAAACTTTCAGGAAAACCGATAAAAATCAATTACCAAAAGTCAACTCTAGTTCCGAGCGTCCCGAATCTACAGTAGGTAGTGTGTCATCGTCCTAAGTTACATCAAACATTCCAACTGAATTCGACATTCCAGATTCATCTGGAAATTAGGATGTATTTCCACTTTCCACTTTCCAATAACGCCAAACCAATTTTAACGAATAAAGGGGCAATATTGCTGAAGGATTTATAAGATGCTTCGTTTTCTCTGGCGATTTAGTTTGGCCTTTCTTTATAGGGTCAATTCTAAGGATCTGGACGGATTAACGAGCCAATATCTTTGCTTGATTGATTCTTATTTACGCTAGTATTTTGGCTTCGGTACTGAAGAGTCTTGGAAGAAATAAATTTAAAAGGCATTACTACTATAAATAAAGTGTAATAAAACTGTTTGAAGTATGTCCCACGCACAATTGAATGTACTTCAAATAAGCAGTGTAATGTTATACCACCTACTCACTTAAGATTAATTGAAAATTGCTTTTCTTTATCATTACATAAAGGCTGCTCTATTTGTAAAGTCTTCATATTTTTCCGAGCTATTTAGGGTCCGCTTACAGTCTTACTAGATAAAGTAGAATTTTATCTACAGGCCCCCAAAATAATACACAAAACTTACTAATATATTAAAATAGGTCAATAAAGATCAAGATTCTTACATTCTCAAGCAATAAAACTTTTAATTAATATGCAAAAGCCTTTTCTAATTGCTGTCTGACTTCGAAGGTTTGCGAGAAGAATGCGTAATTAAATAGTGTAATCGTCTTCAGGCTCATATTTTATGTAAATTTAAAGGCTGTATGTATCTTAATGCTTCAACCGTCGTTTTAACCGAAATGAAGTCAATTACACAGTCCGTAAGCACATCGATTCTTTTAAAGAACCTGGTCTTTAGGCACTTGTCCGACCACCAATGAGCAACGAGTAAAACTATTAACTAGAAAACAGTTGGCGAGCAGCAATAAGCGAGCGAGTAGTGCCGATAGTTTTGTTGCTACAAGCGAGTGCGCGAGTCGGATGAGTACTCGGCAGAATAGAATCACCGCTAGTTCATCGCTCGGCAATTGTTTTGATCGCCAAGCGAGCGCGACTCTGAGTGATGTTTGATAGCTCTTGCCGCCGCAAAAAACAAATGCAGAATGAGTTCACTCTGGCTCAGTGTTTCCAGACGCATTGAAATTATAGTGGATACTGAGTTCACAGCAAATAATCACAAATGATAAGAAATAAACAGGAAAAAAACCTACATACTTTTCGAAAAATGCTGTTTCATTTGAGCAAGTAAAGTAATTAGTAATTAATATATATATAGTAGTATCTTGTGGCCAGTCAGCAATCAACTACTATAATCTATACTTCATCAAGCATTATCTTTTATGACACGAGATCTAGATCTTATTCTACGTTTTTTGATCGTAAAAATAATCAACAGTAAATCGTTTACTCGTCGTTGGAACAACTACTTAAAGCAGTACGCATATAAAAATATCTTGACCCATTCATATGTAGATAGTAAACAACGTTTATGAAGATAAAATCTTATGTTTACTGATGTCCCAAGGCCGGTGCTTACAGTAATGTTTCTCGGTACGTTGTAGTTGGACAAACGAAGACATATCGGCTTGAGTAGGTGTTGGATATATATACTCGTAGTAGAGAGATGGTTGGTATGAATTATTGTTATTATATAGATAGTACGTGGACTAATGTTTATTGCTTGTGTTTTGGCTATGGCATTGCAAGGAATTAACTAGAAAGATATAGGAAACATCGAGAAAATAATAATAAAAAAGGTTGTCAGTATGTGTCACTAAGGACAAAGAAAAGCAACTCTCTGGTTATGGCCCATGACCATGACACAGAGGCATTGAACAACCAGGCACATTAAGAAGAAGACATAGTGACCGAAGACGTAATAAACATTTCCAATAAGTACATAGGACTGAATAAAAAGTGCCTACGTACTACATCCCTACATTTTAAACATCAATTTCATTTCTAAGTAAAAGCAGAACAGCTCTAAAACGAAAGTCACTGTCACATTGACAGCGGTTCCGACAATATTACTCCCAATAGTTCCTCCATTCCTATAAATCTAGGTTAAATCGGTACCAGCAAATACCTCACATTCAACTACTTATTAAATTCCGCTGCAATTGTGGGTCTCGGAAAAAATGCATTTGTCACAATGAGACTCGATTCCGACATCGATATCTTCCATTCGATTCAAGCCTTTCCATTCTAATCGATTCGATAGAACGCTCGCCTCGGATTTTTACACAGAAAATATTCTATTGACTGAGTCTGGGAGTTTTATGTTCTTTTGATGGGAGTTCTGCTTAAATTTGGGTCGAACGAGGGTAAAAGAATAATTTTCGTAATGACTTCTAAAGTAATTGATCAAAAGCGTTTCTGAGTTCGGTGATCAGGGTTTAAATCGTTTTGTCGTTTCTAAGTATTTAAGATGTCTTCGAGTAAACCGTTCTCGGGGGAGTTGGATTCGATTAAATGTTGCCATCACCGCTTTTAAGAACTTAGCAGCTGCTAATGATAAAGTAGATGGAAACAAAATGTCTCGCGGATATTAGGAGCTTTTAAAAGTTAGGATTATATGGTAATTTAATTGCGGTTGGAAAAATCACTGTCTACATGCCATAATTTTATCGTTTATTTAGATATTGCTTAAAATGTTTTATTTTTATGAATTTAGTGGGCTCTGAATGCAAAAAAAAAAACACTTTTGAACCTACAATTCACTAGAATTTCTGGTTAAAATGGATTCGTAATTTAATACACTTCCATAAACCATACTTATTTCCGATAAGTACTTCTATAAACAATTTCCAGTTGAAAAATAACAAACAATAGCCAGTAACCAGTAATCTCGGCCCATGTTAGCAGTAACAACGCCATAATCAAATAATCGACTTTACTGCCTTGTAATAAAGACCCTGTTAGTATCCATTAAATACTAATAAAATATAGTTGAGTGTACATTCAACAGTAAAATTATTATTTATTTTTTCAGTGTTTTCAATATCTTAGCATTGAATAATGAACTCCGTGATTAATCAATTATTATTACATATTTAGATTTGAGATCGGCTTCATTTGTTTGAAATGTTCATTTGTTCTATCTTAATTATTATCTGCTCGTTCTTTTACCCTTTTGCTAGCATGGTCATCTATTTTCTAATTATTAATGCACTAATTATTAGAAAACTGTTTAACAAAAAGGAACACATAATACTTCAAACAATATTCTATGTCCAAGCTCATCCTTGGGGAAATCAGATTTTTCAGTAACTCGTAACTGTTTTAGCAAAATACTAATTAGTCTTTCTACGATACTCTGTGGAGCTTTTTAAGTATAGATATAGTGGTTATCTTTTATTCTATATTAATTTTGAACGTGATTTTGCCTGAAACTAAATCTGTTTTCAACATGATAGTCCTATACATAGGCCAAAACAATCAAAAGCCACGTGACAGTAAATTAATTAAATATATCATTACAATTTATTACAAAATTTGAAGCAGATTTATGGTTTTGTCGGCCTTTAAATCCTGCATAAATAGACAGAAAAAATTAAAAAGGAATCGACTTCTATGAAATGTAGATGAGACCACCTCTAGGGACTCCGATTTAAATCGATCTACCACAGCCTGAAAAACTGCCAACAAAACATAAAAAATATATTATTATAATTAAAAAACAAACTATCCAATGAATAACCTGCCCTTTTGAAGTAGTTTATTTATAGTTACCGTTCTATAGTTTTAGACGCCCACAAATAACAAATACAATAAACAGAAGAATCTATTTGCCTGAACTTAGAACTAATATAAATCGAATAACAATGTATAGGCAACAATTGTTCTAGCAGTAAATAGGGATCTGTTGTTACTCAATTAGTTCAGACAACCACGTTTGTACGCCCACGCAGAACACGAACAAAACAACATCTAGTTATACCCAAGTTTTATCGATTATATACTTTAAGTACATACGAATAGAATACATTATGGATTACAGAAATAGTAGCCACAAATTATTTGTTAACAAAATCCGGTCAACTGTGAGCTAGTCTTGCGCATGAAAGATTCCGTACAAATTTTACGAAAAACACCTCTTGAAGGATAGTTTTTTTTTGTTTCGTCGTCAACGAATACTGCTGCCTGCCTCGTTGGCCTAGTGGCGCTAAGCGCGACTGCAACGCTAGAGGTCTTGGGTTCGATTCCCAGGTCGACCAAGGTGTTATTGGGTTTTTCTATGAAATTATCAGTTGCAGGTCGGAGTTTGGATTTGTGCCCGGTTAGTCGCAATAGGCTCGCCTCCTATTACATGGGACCTAAACATATCGGCGAACTGTGGGTGTACATTGGTACACCTCTGCCTAACCCTTCGGGTATACAGGCGTGATGATATGTTATGTTATGTTATGTCAACGAATACACGCTGTGAAAATTACAACTGTTTACCCATTCCGGTTCATGAGATACAGCCTAACAGACATACGGCCGGACGGGCAACGGACGCTTCGTAATAGGGTCCCGTTGGCGTTTGGGTACGGAACCCTAAAAAACCTTAATAACACTTTCCTGATTTAAGAGTTTTTGGACCGTGAAATGGTAACGAAAGGAGACAACCTTGAGGGCTTTTTTCGTCTCTTCAAGGGCAGTCAATTAGGTAAAGCTCTTGGACATTGTTACAATATGAAATGTACAGTCAGCTTTAAATTAATCGGAGTATTCAAGGTATAAAAAATGATTAAATGGGTCTTTAGGAAAAAAAATGTGGGTCATCAAAATTACAGCAAAAATACTTTTATCTTGTTTACAATAAGATTCTTAAATTCTATTAAGACCACTCTCATTACTCCTTTTTATTATTATAAAATTGTAAAAAAAAAGAAAAACAAACAGAACGTCTTCAAATCATATAACCCTTGTTCGGACTAGCTGTGCCCCTCGGTTTCACCCGCGTGAATGACAATACATACACTATCTGTATAAATTATAGCTTAAGTGTTCTTCCGATGTATCAGCTATTGTAAAGTTTTATTAAAATCCATTCAATAGTTTTTGCGTGAGAGAGTAACAAACATCCACACATCCATTCTCACAAACTTTCACAATTGTAATATTAGTAGGATTTGCTTGAAAAAGAAACAAACGTATTTAACACATTTCCGACCATTTAAATTCCAACTCTACAGTAAAGTTCTAGATTTTCATTCAACCTGAAACTCCCAAGGTTCAGTGCTGTTGTCCCTTTATTCTGCAGTAGTTAGCGTCAAAGCCTACCCTTGAACCAGTTGCTATTGTTCGTTTGAGAGCCTCTAAACTGTTACCTTGCTCTGAGAGACATTTTCATGGAGTTTGCAGTAATGATGTGGAATGTTCTGAGAATTATAACTGAAACTGAAAGTTATGGAAAATTTAATTTCGTTAACTCAGTATTCGTAGAACGTTTGTTGATTTTAATAAAGAGATTATTTATTTCAACATTACAATCTGTATATCAACTCACTGTTTTATATAGCATGTATGCTATTTTGCGAATAATCTTCATCAGCATAAAGAAGTTGAATTATCATAACGAGATCTCTTCAATAAATTATTTATATTTCAGATTTTTGAGTGTTATATTTTTTGAATTTGTACTAAATAATAAAGTTACCAAATCTTTAGTAAATATATAGCAAATCTAAATCTAAAAAAACCCTTCAAAGTAAAAATAAAAATGGCGATAATAATATATGCTAGATTTAGTTGGTATTTCCCAAATAAAGACCTAATTGCGCCTCTTAAGACGAATACACTTCTGATGAACCAACCAATCGCACTAAGACACCAGAAACTAAGCTGATAATTATAAGATAGACGAAGGAGAAGCAAATGTGTTCCTAATGGAATGCCGATTGCCACTCCACGCTAAGCTAAGATATATCCAACACATTAGTACTTCATTAGCGTTTACCCATTGCGCGTTACAAGCCTAATAGCTCCTTATGCAGACTAGAAGCTTATCGAAACACTAAATTGATGTCAGAAACTTAGATGGATCGCAAATCTTCAGTTTGAATTATTAAGATAAATTTTCCATCTTCATTTGTGATCTAGGCGAGATTAAATTTAAATATGATGGGAGTTTACATATGGATGAAAATGCAGACAGAAAAATTGAATTAAAAAGTTCTGTACTCAAAAACAATGATGCAAAAGCGTTAAAAAGCCTGAAATAAATCAATCTCTGTCAGGTTCCATTAGTCACCGTAAACTAACATAACCCAAATCTAAATTAAATGGAACAAACGGAAACCTAAAATGTAGTGAATCCGTAACAAACCACACTTCATCTGAGATAATTTTGGTTGGATCTCTAGAATCCATGAAAAACAAGGCATTGTAGGTACCCTTGGAAACTCGTCTCTGAAGAAATCAAGATGTTATCATCCTGACGAGAGCCAAACGGAAATTAATGGATCCGCCTTTATATGGAGTTTTTGGGGACTGACGCAAAAACAAATTAGATCAGAAGGACAATCTCATACAATTGTCTTTGATGGCATATTGCTGAATGTTCGGAGAAGGGACAAGGGAAAGTTGGCTGGCGATTGGCCGTTTGTTCCTTGAGATAAACTTTAGTTGTTCGATGGAACTATTAATTATATATTTATTAGCTGATATTCTGCTTACAATGAAATCAATGAGCGTTGAATGCGCCAAAAATGTTTAATGTAAAGATCGAGTTAAATAAAATAAAGCAAATGGAAATCCACCATGTAATAGAAGTTAAAACTTTTATATTTGATGAATGAAGAATTAGGAACCTCCTCTTTTTTCAAGTCGGTTAGATATAAATAGTGAAACTACACAAGCGGATGTTGAGGTTTCTTTTGAAAGTTTAACTTATTAAAGCTAAAAAGGTGTTAAGTTATCTCAACAAAATAATCCGAGCTTCTTTGATCAACGGTATACACGTGGCTTGAAAATAAACCTGATAATCCAACAACATTTATGGTTTCAAACCGACATTTACTATGAAATCTTAAAGCAGGATAGTTGCCAGTGTGCGAGCGAGACGGCGCTATGCGCAGTGTAGAGCGCCGTCTCGCTTCCACAATCACAACAGTCTCGTTTTAAGGTCTCGTAGTACAGGCAATGATACCTTCACTTTAGTATTCTCACAGAATATTATAAATTCCTAGCTCAATTATTTGCTGAAAACGTTCTCCAATTTATTTAATTGATTTAATCGTAGATATTTGATTTTGCAGCACAATGGATTCTTGGATTACGAGTTGATTGTGGTAGATCAGTGCAATGCTACCCTTAGGTATAGGTATGTATTTAGTCTGATGCATAATTAAAAGGTTTTAATAAAACCATGAGCGTTTTCAGCTCATCGTTCAGATTTAGGATCATGTAACAATTAGTGACGTACACTTAGTTGGTGTTTAATATCGTCTTGATAAAATCAAAACTACTAATCCTAATACCATACTTGTTTAACCATGAAATTTCATCCCAAAATAAAATAAATCATAATAATAATTAATAAGAATTAAATAAATAAATAATTGTTACTGTAATATACATAAATCGTCTGTCGGACGTCGTTTGCGACACCAGTGCGTTCGCGGCAGGCCCGCAAACGGCTCGCGATTTGTTTGTGATGCTCGTTTGGTGCGCGTTCGCCAGATGGGACAAGTAGATCCCTCCTGCACTCATTTTCTAAAGTCATAAATTACTTTGCTATATGAATAAAATACAACAAACGTCTGTTTTAAAGTCCGGTAAAGCAGTCATAGACTGTGCTCAGGCTAAGAAGTACACCAAAAAATATAAAACAAATGTAAGTGTACAGAAAGTTGTGAAAACCAAATTTTATTCTTCTCCTGTATAAAACGGAACTTTTGTATCTCTCTGTATTGTACTGTCGTCTGCTTGAGATATATAAATGCGGATGATACGCTACTGTAATTTATTCTGATTTGTTTGTCTTAAAAAAACCTCTCAAGTTGTATGAGACATGTTTCGTAACATTGCCTTCACGGCTCTTTAAGAAAGAACAAATCCATCCATTTTTATTTCCATTCGAATACTTTTATGCGGATTTTTGCATTTTATATTTTATGGTCGAAACCATTGTCGAGATAAATTATTCGAACAGACGGGAATAAAAAACGTAAAAATATGTTACTAGCAGTGAATTGGAATGAAAATATATTTGTAATACCTGAATATTTGGTGAATATTTATGATATGTATGATGTTTATTTAAATATCACTGACTGATATTTAAAGTGTTTTATTTATGTGACATAGTTTTAAGTTAATTTCGTTGCTATTTATAAGTCCCAGTAAAAAATCTTTAAATATCAAAATGAATTGCTGTTCGTTAGTCTCGCTAAAACTCGAGAACGTCTTGACTGATTTGGCTAATTTTGGTAATGAATTATTTGTGGAAGTCCAGGAAGGTTAAAAAGAAAAAAAAAAGGAATAATTACAAAAGTTTTGGCTTCTATTTAACGATTGAGGCAGTACGGAGTTAGCTGGGTCAGCTAGTATGAAATAAAAAAAGACATCATTAATACGATGAACCGCATCGCAAAGGATCCATTAAAGAAAGGTACTGAAACACGCAGACAGACCAACACATCGAACTTAGAACTTTCCTATTTTTGTGTCAGGGATTCAAAATTAAAATATAATGAAAATGTATAGCTCTGTAATTAGTACCTAGATCTAATGTCTCAACATTAGCCAACAGGTTACCGCAGTAAGTGTTAATGACTCCTATTTTACATTTTAAACCGACCAAATGACATTAATGGGTCAGGTTAGGTGGCACAATAATTTTACCCTCGTATGTGTATTTTAGAACATCTATTTATATTAGCTTTACTGGTTTAGCTGCCTTTTTGCTCTGCCCATAAAGCCAGCGTGATTTTAGCTGTACATATCTAATGTAACGTTAACATCCTTTGGAAAAAAGATAATAATTCAGTCCTATGAACGTTCCACTGCTGGGCACAATCCTCTTCCTATATAGAGAAGGCACGAGCATTGATCACCACGCTTGCTCTCTGTGGATTGGCGATTTCAGATCCCAAATTTTGGAATCCATGTCTCCTCAAGATGTTTTACTTACTTTGATAGATGGCAAGGCAACGCTAGATGGCGCTCATCTAGTAATCATAGTGTAAACAGTGCTCCTCGAAACTTTTTCCTAAATAATCCAAAAGTGTAAAATATAATTGCCTGGGTTCGAACCTGCAACCTTGTGCATACAAATCCGTTCATTTTAAAAAAAAAACCAATAAAAAAAAACACAATTTTATTTAATCTACGCTGTCCCAGTGTAGGTCACAAGGTTATCTTATTTTTAAACGTACGAAAAAAAAATCTAATTTAATTCTCAAAGATCGCGAAACTCATTCTGTTTTCAATGATTGCGAGCCATATTAAAATAAATTGTTAAGGCTCACATTTCAGAGTCAAAGCGAAATCTATTTCAAAACATGAGTGGAAGATACGAGTATACCAGGTACACAACATGTCATTATTTTTAACCATGTAAGACAAAAAGGTTTTTCATTTGAATGTGTATTTATACGTAGTAAGTAATCACACAACCTATTTTTTTTAATCTCTTGTTCTAGTGATCTTTCTTTCAGAATCAAAACAAGACCAAGATTCGCTTAACACCAGTAACTACAAAAGATTTTCATATTTCCAAAACTATGCTTTGCTAGCCAAATATCTTCCTAATGCTTGCTCGATAAAAGTCCGGTGAAGCAGTCAAAGCCTGTGCTCAGGCTAACTGCAAATATCTCGAACAAAAAAAAAAAGAACTTGCCCGATAGTTACAATCTGAGAACATTTGAGAAAACTCGACCAAACCTCACGCGAAGTAAGCTTCCAGTGAAGGACATTTTCTTATGATAACCAACCTCCTTGCTTGTCAATCCTCATTTCATAACTAAGCAATCCCTTCCCCATGCTCTTATCTTAATGACAGAATCAGAATCACGCCCAAATAAATCAAATCCTATTGTGTAGCAGAATATCCCGTAAATCTGAGTATACACAATATTTCTACGGAAAATACTTGTTTTTATTGCGTGCAATGTAATGATTTATTCGTAAGAGGAAAATTTATTTAGGGGCTAGACACTACTCATAGTTATGATAGCCATTAAAAGTATAGATTTTATTGGTGTTTGTGTCAAGCTAAAATAGGTTTTGGTGGCTTGTATTTATGGTTGCTTATTCATTACCATGGAACATTGCCATGGACCAGTAAATAAATCTATCATATGCATTTACTTGTCTACAAGCTGTACCTGGCTTGACACCTTACGTAATTCTCACCTTATGTAAATCTCTATTTAGAAGTCTAAAAATATATTTTACGTATTGCCTATATTTTTTTATTCGGACTATGTAGCTAACTTAGCTAGTAACTTAGCTTTTTCTTCCCCAATTTTTACTCCACATTTCTGAGCTTCCAAAAAACAAAAATTTACACTTATGGTAAGTGATCCTATTATATCCTCATCATTAATATCATCCTATTCCTCAAAAGCCTAAGTTAATTCCATGGACTATTCCACCAATCACCATCGCTTCCGAACCCACCAATAAATCTCCTACCAACCAAAATCCTCGACCACAGAAGTCATTCTTATATCTCGTCTCATAAATCGGTTCCCGCACTAAAATAACTTGGGGAAGTTGGCTCCCATCCAGACCGGTACAGCGTTCCATCGCTGGCTCATTTTACTGCTTTGTAGCTTAATAACGCAGGATTTAAGGTCGTTGGCTAGTTGACTTGGGTTTTGAGGATGCTGAGAACAAGGGCAATGTAACGTGTCTTTGTAACCGATATTCTTTTTACCATGTCGTTAGAAGCAAGCCCGATGTCAGCCATCTTCGAAATCGGGATTAACACTTGGGATTTGAAAAAATTGGACAACATAACATAATAATAGCTCAAGCGCTTGTGTTATGGGGTTAGATACAGAGAAGGTACCAGTCTGTTTTGTGGCATCTTGTCTCCCAAACGCATAAACCGATTTAGACTTTGTTTTTTTATGGATGAAAGTTCAATTAGTTGGTAGTGTTCTTAGTTATGATTGATGGAGATCTGTTAAATATTTCATTTTAAAGGTGTTTTGTAGACAGCCTGGTGTAATCGATTTTCAGGGCATTTCCAAAACTTGAATTTAATGACTGCTAGGTCTAAATTATCGAGAATAGCTTCTATCGATCGTGCCCTTATGGTAGAGAACCGCTTAGTGCAAATTCCAACGAAGGGTCATCTATTTCTGAAAGACCTTGTCTAGCGTCGGTTAACCTTCCGATTCATTATTATTCAGTGTATACAGTTAGTTGAGTAACATATACCGCATTTTTATAGCACCTTTCAGGCATAACGTTCAAGTTTCAAGAATCGAATCGCTTAAATGTGAGTTATAGAAACTAAATGTCACTTCCATACATTCAATACCATTTAAGCAATTTCTATCATCGTTGCTTGTAGAAATGATAATTGTTTAGGGGGGAGTTTTATTCTTATCCATGTTCAGTGTTGAACGTTATAACAATCATCAATAATGTTGACACTGGGTTTTCCCTAAATTGCGATAGATGGCGTTGTGCTTTGGGAGACGATTTCTAGATCGCGCTATTAAGAGTCTCCGGCCATAGTATATAAGCTCCAACGATATTACAGTGCAAGTGACAAGTTGTGTATTAAATTCTTCTAGACTTAGTTACCCCTACCAGTGCAAATTATATTGTTTTATGACATTTAATATCAGGCAACACTTAAAACTGAACATTCCGAAATTATCAGGTTTATTCTTAATATGTTAAAAGCGTACTAATTGTTTGTTAAAGAACTATAAGTACCTACAATAGTGTGCAAGATAATCCAACGTACCTTACTACAGGGACATTATTATAAATGTAGAATTAACTTTCCAGGTCATTTTTAGTCCCTGTATATACAGGTTGAACTTAATTTTCTTATCCCTAATAGTCCCTACACCCTTTAAACGAGGTGTCGGGAAATGTACCTCATTAGCTTAATTATAATATCCCTTACTTTAATCAAGCGGTAATTAATTACTGCCGCTTCAAAATAGGGTGTTTTTAATAGAGTGGTATTGTTCGTTGTAGTGCTGTTGTAGGCGTTTATTATATTATTATTAGTTAATGTGCTATGAAATATGGCAATATGGTAGTCGTTAGTGAACACGTTTGCCTAAAAGTGATGAAAATTATTTTTAGGTAATGATTCGACATTATAGTAATCTTGTAGAACGGGGATTAGCGCGTACATGCATAAATACCTTAAGGGCTTGACGTTTCGACCGGGTTACAACGGCCGTGGTCGCAAGCAGACTGATGCGCTGCGCTAATCCCCGTTCTATAAGATTACTATAAACATGCAGCGCGATAGTTTAAAAATGATTCGACATCGCAATTCTTACGTGTCTTAAAATAATTAAGTGAAATCAATATTGATCAACAGTAAACTAAAGAAATGCTTCTCTAGTATTAAACATGAAGAAATATAATAAAGTATGTTATTTATGATAAAGTTTTAAAAATTTAGTTGTTTTTTTCTTTTTTAGGCATCATCTATCGTCTCTAATATTAATATTAAAAACAACCATTAAAATATGAAATAAGTCAATAATTATTATTTTCACACACTATCAAGTTTAATCTTCCATCACTAACATTTCTACTCTAAAACCACTAAAATAAAACAAAAAATTCTTACACCAAAAATTGTCAAAACAAATTCCGTAGCTCCGATATAAAATTGATAGATGATCAATATGAGTGACAGGTTGATATTGTGTCGTATACGACGGGCCAAGGTCTCCGTCCCGAGGGATAAGCATGCATTGTTTAACATTGTTCCCTAAAAGCGGTGTCATAAGGGCGTGGTGGTCTTATTTATAGAAATGGCTTAGAATGTGCTGGAAAAATTGAATGAAATGTGACTTATTGAATGGTTAATGTATTTTTTGATGATTTTAAGACACTTCTGACAAACTGTGAAGGAATACATCGTGAGGATACTGGAATTATTATTATTTCTTGATAACGCGAATATACAGAGTGTTACAGAATCCAATAGGGACGAGGAGAACTCCTGGTATAGAGTAAACTTCGAAATTTTTCAGGACTGGACTAGAGACAGAGGAGAGTGTCATACACAAAAGGAGGGCTATGCCCAGCAGTGGGTTGGACAAAGCCGATAATGATGATAAAATAAAAATAAAAACCGTTAAAACAGAAGACGTTTGTTGTCAACACGGACATTTTGACTGATCAAAATATCACATAATAAATAATATTATCATTACGTGAGGTTACAACTTCTAACACTAGGTTTATTATAATATCTGCAATGCGAGCTATTTCTCATATTCTGACCTCCGATTATCCCAGACAGAAGCTACTAAATATCGGTATAATCGTTCACCTAGGACAATCGGTAATAGCCTTGTTACACGCAGAATTGTCCCTTTGCGGTCGTTGTCGCCATTTAGGCCTGAACATATAAAGTTAGCGAATAATTATAGGTTTAACAGAGTTCTCGGTATCAATTCCTGTAATAATTTTGAATTTATTGAGGTCAGGTATTGATTATAGATTTATTCGAATACTAATTCGATATTTAAGTTTTCTGCCTAACCTTACTATAAACCATAAAAAAAGTTTTTAAAACATGATTATATTATTCTTGTCTACTACTCTCACAAGCTGTTAAAGTAAATAACTGCGGACAACATCACATACATTGCTCTGAACCCAAAGTAAGTAGCTGAAGCACTTGTGTTAAGGAAATCAGAAACAACGAAGGTACCACAAACACCCAGACCCGAGACAACGTAGAAAAGAGACTTTCTACATTTTACCGTCCGGGGATCGAACCCGGGACCTCATAGCTAGCGACACCTTTAAAACCGGTGCGTACGCCACTCAACCACGGAGGTCGTCGAAAAAAAAAAGAAAAATTATTTCACTACCTATGTTTCATGCCCATTTTTGCCAATGTTTAGCTGTCACCACTATTCGTTCCCGTGTTAGGTATGTTAAATACGAGTATCTACGGTTAGGAATGTCAAATCTCTATCGCGAATCCGATTGTTTTTCAAACTCTCCTAACCCTAGATATTTCTTCCTTCATCCCAACAAAGTCGATTGCTAACTAAATCAATAATATGAAACACAACACCGCTCCAATAATATTGCGTTTCTTCTGAACAAACGTTCTTGATTGCAACTCCAGGGACTTTGATTATAAACTCAATAACACGACTTCTCCAACTATTTGGGTAATACAGTTGTCCAAGTAAATAGGGATTATAAACCTTATTGCCCTGTGATAAGGAACGCTTTCGACGATAAAGTAATAACTGATGGGTTGTGAACTATTTGGGCAATACAGTAGTAAGTAAACAGGGATTATAAACCGTATCGCGTTGTAATAAGGACGCTTTTAGTGACAGTTATTTTTGATGGGTTGATTGTACAAGGTCAGTTCGTCTTAGTTTTGATTGTGATCAAATAACTGTACACTAACTGTGTTATAAACTAAATATGTTTAAGGAAAACTTTGGTATGAATCTGGTTTTGAAGTTAAAATTATTTCTTAACGGTCAGTAGAGATAAAGAAATTTCTTTATGACCATAATGATATCTTTTTTGAAATAAACTTTTTTAGATTTCCTTTTCATGACTCCGTAAGATAATAAATTATGAATAGAACTCAGTTGTACATACATTGTTTTTGTAACACGGCACTTCCTTCATACAAGATATGATATCTTATTTTACTTTATTATTTCATGATTATTAATAATTACACATTGACCTAAAATAGTCTACCAATCCTGTACTACAGTACTAAAACCAATATACTAAATACATGCAATGCAACATTTCGATCTGAACGCAGTCAATCTAGGGCACGCTAATAAGCACGCCTGAAGCTGCCTACAAACTTTCTAGCATACTGAAAGCAATTATGGGTGCCGAATATACGATACAGTAGTTTAAATATTTCAGTACTAGCAATAAGGTTTTTACAAAGGAAATACTTTAGGTTTTTTTTTTTTTTTACAACATCACATACGTTGCTCTGAACCCAAAGTAAGTAGCTATAAAGCACTTGTGTTATGGAATTCAGAAACAACGAAGGTACCACAAACACCCAGACCCGAGACAATGTAGAAAAGTAACTTTCTACATTGACCCGTCCGGGGATCGAACTCGGGACCTCAGAGCTCGACGCCTTGGAAACCGGTGCGTACGCCACTCGACCACGGAGGTCGTTTTTATTATTTTTTACGCATGTTTATTGTATATATTATTATCGAAGATATTACATAGCTTATCATGCTATAATAATATCATCAGGTTTACTCGTAACTAGATATTTTTGACGCCCAACTAGATCAAATACTAAAACGGAGATAATCTGAAGTTAATCGGGAGATCTCGAAAATTATGCGTCACTAAATTGAAGAGACATCATTATATACTATTTAAAATTCGGTTAAGATGTGATCGTATTATTATTGTATTCATATTCAAAACTAAAACAAAGATTCTGAGCGAGATATTTCTATTTTGCAACTTTCATTTGATTAAGGTATATTGGCATAAAACTATAAACCATCTCCACTAGGTACATATTTACGACATTATTACTATTTATTACATCGACACATGACCGGCAATTCCACGTAAATATCGATCCTAAAACCGAAGTACAACCAGAGCCCATCAAATTCAATCACTGCGAACGAACGTCACTCAATTTGGGAGCATTAAGCTACAATATTTAACAAATCCAAGATTCTCGTATTGGTAAAATGATTTGCGATTGGATTTGAGTGATTGACGAGTATATGTAAGTATTTTTATATGTTTTATTGGTTTATTATAAGCTTATTAACTTTGTTTATCGTCTCGTTGATGTTAAGATTAATTTCCTTTCGTTTTTTATACTTGGTATGTGGTGAAGGAAAATCATCGTCAGAAAACTTGGATTCAAAAATTAAATATTTATTATTATCAAATAAACGCGGACAACATCACATACATTGTTCTGAACCCAAATTAAATATCTGAAACACTTGTGTTATGGAATTCAGAAACAACGAAGGTACCACAAACACCCAGACCCGGGACAATGTAGAAAAGTTGGTTTCTACATTGACCCGTCCGGGAATCGAACCCGGGACCTCAGAGCTAGCGAGACCTTGAAACCGGTGCGTACGCCACTCGACCACGGAGGTCGTCATAATTGCAAGTGAGCATTTTTTTTTTTGGTAGAGATCTTTGCAGTTAGCCTGAGCGCAGGCTTTGACTGTTTCACCGGACTGCAAGTGAGCAAGCATGGTGATCAATGCTCGTGCCTTCTCTATATGGGAAGAGGCCTGTGCCCAGCAATGGGACGTATACAGGCTGGTACTATTTATTATTATTGTACGTGGCTACAGCAAATATAATTCTATTTCTATTTATGAAAGAGTAATTTCGTTACAAAAGGTATTTGAGTATATTTTATAGTTCAAATAATCACATGGCTTTGTAATTGTTCAAACAACTATATAATATGGCTGGTTAATATTTCTTAGTGCAGTCAACTTTAAAATAGTTTCAAGTAACGTTGTAAACAAAGGCTGTAATTAAAAAGAGATTAATTTAATTAAGAGCATTAGCATAAGCACCCAGCTATGAGAAAACCACTGAATTACAAGCTTTGTTTGTCCACAAGTTTTAATATTTAACCATTTATCATATGATCTGAAACATGAATGACGACCTCCGTGGTCGAGTGGCGTAAGCACCGGGCTCAAGGTGTCGCTAGGTCTGAGGTCCCGGGTTCGATCCCCGGACGGATCAATGTAGAAAGTCACTTTTCTACATTGTCTCGGGTCTGGGTGTTTGTGGTACCTTCGTTGTTTCTGAATTTCATAACACAAGTGCTTAATAGCTACTTACTTTGGGTTCAGAGCAATGTATGTGATGTTGTCCGCATTTATTTATTTTTTATTTTTGAATGAACAATGAACATCTTGTTCCAGGTTTGGCTTTTGCACAATATAATATTTCTGATATCTTATTATTTTTTTAACGCCCCTAATCAAACCAAGTGAGTCTGGATACTTTTTTAGATCCCAAAATTAGATGTTTAATCCTCTTTGGTCACCCGGTTTATACAGTGTCAAATTGGTACTGACAATTCCCAAACTGAAAAAGGACAGCTAATAGACAATTAAATCTAATATAAGAACAAACTGTAACTATACTAAAATTAAAACTTACATAAATAAAAACTAACAGGCGTCAATGAACTCATCGTCATCCTTGTCAATGGCGGGAAACGTGCCCAGAAGGCTGGCAGCATTGCCACGTTGAATGGCTATGCCGATTCTCTGTGCAAGGAACAAACCAGCCCTCTGATCACGAGTAGGAATGGACTATTTTTATTTAAAACATGCCTGTACGCAAAACCATTACTGCGTTTAGGTTTTAAAACTTTCAAACAACGCAAATCCTAAATTAAAATATTTATTTTTAAACAAGTGACGATCGAAATTTTGTATATTTTGTGCCATTTGATGTTATATCCATTCAAACAAACATCAACTTTATTCTAATTGAAATTAGGTTAACATTAGCCTGAACAATACAGTCAAAAAGGTTACAAAGCAAATTAACTTGAAATGCAAACTGAACCTTATGTGTAAGCACTACAATTGCTATTCCTAAAACTAGTTTTTGGCATATAAATTATTGCAAACCAAGTATATTGCACAGTTACTGTATACTTGTATAGCATAATTTATACCACTCTCCTATATCATTTACGGTATAAACGAAGCAGGTGAAGCCTTTAAATACCAATTATTATAACAGGGTATTACCGAGATCCATAAACTGTGTGTTACGAAGCCTCAAGCACGTTTCGTATTATTTCTCGAATAATGTTTACACACTTCAGCTTTCAATGATGAAACGTAGCCTAGTTAGATGAGTTATTTTACTCTGCGATACTAAGAACGTCTTTTTAATATCACATAATCACATACATATATTGCTCTGAACCCAAAGTAAATACCTCCTAAAGTACTAACATAATTTAAAAAAAAAAAACATATTTGAGATTGTAGCCAAGAACCAGTTCAATCACGTCAGATTTTATACAAAAAAATGCATCACAATCGTTTCTTTCATTTAGGAGCTACCATGCAACAGACAGACCAAAGAACAACACTTTAAACTGATTACACCCCTCCATTTGCCGTCGTGTTAAAAAGCACTTGTGTTATGGAATCAAAAATAAGTAAAATACCACAAAGACCCTGACCCAAAACTAAAGAAAATCTACATTAACCCGTCCAGGGATCGAAACCGGGACCTCACATCTTGCGTCTATTAATAACCGGTGCGAACGCCACTTGACCATGGAGGTTTTAAGGTTAATCTCGGTTAAGATAAAATATTGGATATGAGACAGATACCGAACACATTTTTGATATTTTATCGACCGTTAGTCGCACGATAAGAGTTGGAACGATCCTTGAAAGTTAAGTTACGACTTTAAGGGAATAGGGAATTAAGATTAGATGGTGGGATTCGAAATCTAGAACTTTAGGTACTTTTGAGTCTAGCTAGGATAGAAATGGAAAGGAATGTAAATGAGAGATGTTTTAAATCGGTTTGAGAGAATATGGGCTTATTTAAATATGGATTGAAAATTGTTGTATCTGAAAACTGATATGTTAAGAGCTTTGTAATTTAAAAAATGATCTACTGGTTCTAAATGTGGTGTTTTAAATTAAGATTAGATGTTGAAAGTTATCTAGAATTTTGCGTAACTTTATTGAATCTGAAAGAGGATATAAATTAGAGAGTTCTTTAATCGGCAGTGAGACAATACGGGCTTATTAGATTAGATTAAAGGACATCATCTATTTTGGTCCAAAATTTAAGACTATGTAAAGAGAGATGTCGTATAATGAAGAGTACTGTACCGAATTTTGTATGTTGACGACACTGTTGCGTATTGTAGCGCGATTGTTAAACATAACATAACATACCATCATGCCTGTATCCCCGAAGGGTTAGGCAGAGGTGTACCAATGTACACCCACAGTTCGCTGGTATGTTTAGGTCCCATGTAATAGGGGGCGAGCCTATTGCCACTAACCGGGCACAAATCCAAACTCCAACCTGCTACTGAGAATTTCATAGAATTTCATTTACATCTGGGTATTTGTAAAACCATGTTAATTACTATTTCCAGATGATAAAGGTTTTATTAAATGCAATGATTTTAATGTTACCATAATATTCATTCAATTGTACGCTACGACGTTTCTTATTTTTTGCAAATTCAAATTCAAAAGAGTTTTTTTAAGCTAACTATCAAGGTAATAGTGAAGTTTGACAGTTTCTGAGACGTTATATTTTTATCGAAGTTTTGTAATCGTTTATCGATAAGTAAATAAACTTGTTATAGTTGATTTGTACGTTTATAATACAGAGCTATTTATAGCGGCAGACAGGCGTGGGCTGGATTGATTGATTGTGTATTACAGAGCTTATATAAAAATACTGTCTCAAGTACGATTTAATCATTTAATCTAATGTGGGTAGTAATCTCTATGACAGAAACCAAAGAAAACAAAATAAAGCTTAAAAATATTAATTATCTAGGTATTTTCTCAATTACATAGTACGAATAAAAGAAACAAAAGAATGAGAATCATTTATGTGCATGTTATATGTGTACCGACATAAGTTGCTCCATATAAAAAATAAAGGACCGTCATATATACCAATATTTGTTGTGCAAATGTTATATAAGTCTTGTTTATAACAACTAAGTTACATTTAAAATATAAAAAAAATAAACATAGTTCTGTGGTTAACTTTATTTATCTATGTGGTTACGCATACAGTTTAAATTACAAATGCAGCTCATTTCAAATTCATTACACGCCAAACAGGCCATTTAAAGCCATTCGAAAAAACAAAATGCGGTTTAAAAATATAATTCTATTTTTGTCACCAATTTTTAGAACAGTCAGAGCGTTTCTAAATTATCGAATACGATATCGGTATCAGATACCTATACGATCAATACGATATCGGAGGCAAGTAAAAATATGAAACATGGTACATGTGTGTCATTATTAATATTATAAATTATATTTTATTAAAAATAATTTAATAAATATTCTATTCTATCTTTCACATTATCCGTTCTGAAATCGGGTATAACATTAGTTATTTTCATATGTTTTACTTGCCGCGGTATTGTATTAGTATCGAATACCAATATCGTATCGGATAGTATGGAAACGCTCTAAAGGATTGCCGAAAATATCTCTAATAGGGTTGGGAAAAGTGCTGGAGCTCGCAAATAATATAACAATAGCCAAAAAGTGCGTGTTATGTGCTTTTTCTTCCGGTAATGTAAAGGGTGTTGTTATTATTTTCGGTACGAACTATAAATAGAAATTCATCTGTTGGTTCCGGGTGCTGAAAATAGGATGGTTATTATTTTTCATGATATAATATATTATGTATTAATGTGTGTTTTTGGCGATGTTTCTTTTTGTTAGTTTACTATATTTAGTACTGTTTTGTCTCAAAAGTACCTGCCTGCTGTTCTTGTTAAATAAAATTTGAGGTAATTTTACTTACTCTGCTTTTAAAGTAATTTACTCAAAATTGAAAAACTCAACACATAAATCATATACTACTTAGTACCAACAATTTAAAGAAACAAAATAATAACGATGGAAAAAATGTAAAAACGTAAAAGTAGTTAAAATAAACGTTATAACCAACGAAACAGTAAATACAAATCAAACACAACCCCACAAACAGTAAATCAAAGTAATTGGAAATAAAGCAAAATAGCATGACAAGGTAATTCCTAATCCTTTCCGCGGTGAACAAGCAAAACGAACGAATAAAGTAATTCTCTGAAATACGGCCATTACTATAGAAGCAATTTTTGGTACGTATCCAAGGAGCATTGGAATCACACTTCAGACATACCATGGCCTCTTAAAGAAAGACTTTTACTGTTGAGTAAGCGGGACACCGCTATACGGCTTGTATCGCGCCGTCTCGCTCCGTCAACCGCGATAATACTACTTTAAGATTTCTTGGTACAGGTTCAGGTAACATTTGTCATACCTCAATTGAATTTATGGGATAGTAAATCTATTGATGGTTCCATTGTTGGGATTTAGGTTATGGGTGTAAGTGTTGCTTCGTCATCGACTTATGGTGTATAAATGTGGGGGAATTGTTTTATGAAGTCAACGTTAAAAACAGTTGATAGGTACAACATTTTTTCTGAAGCTTTTTTTAAGGTTTGTTTTAATAGTGTCCTCCCTTGATTCTTACCAGTCAAAATCTATTTTAGCAAGGTTTCAATATCTATTGAGAAAAAATAACTTGCTCATGAGTTCAATTTAAAACTTAAATTACACATACTAAATATATCTCTTTCCCTTGTAGGGGTAAGCAGAAAACACTTATTTCCACTTGCTACAATCCTTACTCACTTGTCTCACATTAAAAGCCCCATAATTTTCTAAATAAAATTCAGAATGAATGAAAAACTTTATTAGTTTCAAGTGACACACCGATCTATAAAATTCATTGTTTTAAAATTGTCTGATCATAAATTGATGTCAAATTATCTGTATAGAGTACACCATTAATAAATTGCCTTCTATTGAGCTCATACACAGCTGTTTGGCAAGTGAAATATCAAATTAATTAATTAGTATGATACGTCCGAACTAATTTAGAGCGACACTCAATGAAAATTATTAGAAATATCAATTTTCAAACATTAATCGGAAACCGGTCGGTTAATTATCTTGTTACTGTTCGACAATATTGGTAGAGTGTTACTAGTTAAAGTTTTTCAGGACATACTCTCTATAAAGAAATGTGCAACGTTAATTAATTGAAAAGTAACTACAAACAAGTTGAAGTTTTAAATAGATCTCTTTTTACAAAATGACCACTCAGGGTAATTACAAATCGGATGACAGTATTTACTCTGAAAGTCTACATAAAAGTTTAAGGGATGAATAACGATTCAAAATTCAAAATTCAAAAATCATTTATTTAACTTAGGCTACAAAGTAGCACTTATTAAACGTCAGTATTTTTTTTTTTACAAAAGACAGCACCCCAGGGGTCGGTTCATATCCGGCGGAAAAGGCAGCGCGCAACATCGGCCGCGCAACGCCAGAACGAGCAAACACACAACAAAACATCCAACCTCTCACACCTGACGCACCAACGCGTCAGGTCAGTGTGAAAGGCCGAATGCTCCATCATGCGCCCGCCCGCCCCAGCGCCACGCGACCGACGACACGCTACCACCGCCAGATATGAACCGACCCCAAAACGCCCACCCTTCACCGCTTCCTAAGTGCTCTGGCTGAGGAGAAGAAACGGCGCAACAAACTCCCCAGTAGCACGCTGTCATTACAATAAAAATTATATAAAATAATAAAAAAAAATAAAAAAATAAGGAACCGTGCAAAGTGAACGAGTAGTTAAGGTAGATGGGTATCATACTATAAAAGAGTAAAAATTATTATATCTACGTGGTGACCAAGGTCAGCAGAACGACCAGTCACCGCAAGCGGCACCCGTTCACGAGTATGACGCAAGGGTCAGCCATCCCCTCCCTCGCCATAATAGAGGGAAGGAGGAGACCCGACCCCAGACGCCACCGCAGGCAATGACAACTAAGGGAGCATGACGAAACTGCTGCCGGTTTAAAGAAAACATTTACAAATTAGGAAAAAAAAACCCCAAGCACTGATTCACTGCACAGTCCCTTATCAAAGCGGCATTAAAATAGTACATTAATGTACATGCGTATAACTCCATTAATAATAAAACAAATTAAACAATATAATGTTGCATACAGAGTGTATGCCAATCAATTTGGAACAATAATAAGTTTCGATAAACTAATATGTCAATTCAAAAAAGATAATAATAATAATAATAAAAGTTAATTATACAATAGTATAATTGTATCAAAATATAGTAACATACTATCAGTATGGCAGTCAAAATTAAAAATAAACAAAAAAAAAAAATTAAAAATAGGAATAGATTATCCCTGAAATTCCGCACAGAACCGTCTTGTGACTATCAAGGCGACCAACAGTTTTTATCGACTAAGTAGTCATTTAATGTATAGTAGGCTTTCGTACAGAGCCTTGTTTTAACTACCGATTTAAATGAATTAAATGGTAATTCTAACATACTAGGAGGCAGTTTGTTGTAGATACGAATACTAAGTCCAATATATGAGTTATGCACCTTGTGCAGCCGGTGCGATGTAGTGCATAACTTATGCTTATTTCTAGTATTAATGTTGTGTATGTCACTGTTTTTAGTGTATAGGTGAATATTTTGTCTAATATACAGTATATTGGCTAGAATAAATTGAGAGGCAACAGTGAGAATCTCAATTTCCTTAAAACGCTCCCTAAGTGAGACCTTAGCGCCTAGCTGGTAAATGGACCTAACAGCTCGTTTTTGCAGAATAAATATTGTTTCAATGTCTGCAGCCTTACCCCACAACAGAATGCCATAGGACATAACGCTGTGAAAGTAACTAAAGTACACTAATCGAGCTGTATCCACGTCCGTTAGCTGCCTAACTTTCCTAACTGCATATGCTGCTGAACTTAGTTTGCTTGCGAGGTATGAAATATGAGCTGCCCATTTAAGTTTACTATCTATTGTAATACCTAAAAAGACTGTCGATTCTACAGTCTCCAGCACTTCATTACTAATAATTATATTTGGACCTAGATTTTTTACGTTTGGCATTACAAATTTAATGCACTTTGTTTTCTTAGCATTTAGTACTAAGTTATTAACAGTAAACCAATTTGTTACCTGAAAAAGTGCACTGTTAATGTGATCAAAACTATCACTATTTCTATTAACTTTAAATATGAGAGACGTGTCATCAGCGAAAAGTACAGTTTTGCAGATACCTTCTAAATAAAACGGCAAGTCATTTATATATACTAGGAATAAGAAAGGACCCAGTATAGAACCCTGGGGCACACCTAATGTAACCGGAAGTGGCCTAGATTTTACGCCATTAATATCTACACATTGAAGGCGCTGCTTTAAATAAGAATCCATTAAGTTAAGGGCTATATCCTGTATACCATAATATTTAAGTTTAGCGAGAAGTGTGCCGTGATGAACGCAATCAAACGCCTTGGAAAGGTCACAAAAAACTCCTATGGCATTTTGTGAATTTTCCCAGGCGCTATAGACATGTTTTAATAAAGCTGCACCGGCATCAGTTGTTGAGCGACCCTTTGTAAAACCATACTGTTCATTGTGAAGCAGCTTATTAACATTAAAAAAACCTAATAATTGCTGCAATATCAACTTTTCAAAGATTTTACTAAATGCGGGTAATATTGATATGGGTCTAAAATTACTCACTTCACTTTTAATACCAGATTTAAATAATGGTATAATTTTGCTGTACTTCATGAGGTCTGGGAATATTCCTAAATCGACACACTTGTTAAAAGTAACAACAAGATAAGGAGCAACATTATCTATGATAACATTTAATAACTTTACAGAAATACCCCAAAAATCGCCAGTATTTTTTAAATTGAGTGATTTGAATGTTGTAATAACATCCCGTACGGTGACATGTTGAAAAGTAAATACTGAGTGACATTTTGGGGCGCAAGTTAGCATTAGATTTTCCGCAGCAACCGTGGATGAGTGTAAGGAGCAAGTTGTGGCTATAGGAATGTTAGCGAAAAAGTCATTAAATATCTGAGCTACATCTACTGCTTCGCTAATTAATTTGTTGTTATCAGCTATCTCTAATTGATTATCGCGTTTGGTACATTTACCCGTTTCGTTATTAATAATTGACCAGGTCGTTTTAATTTTATTTTTCGATTGTCTTATTTTATCACTAATAAACTTAGCCTTGGCCATGTTACAAACTCGTTTAAAAGTTTTAGAGTAAAGTCTAACATACTTCAAAAATGGCTCATCAAATTTATATTTTTTCATTCCATATAACTCATATAGTCTCGCTCTACTTTTATATATACCAGCTGTGGCCCATTGATTAAATGGAGCTGTCGTATTCTGTACATTTATGGTTTTAGTTTTAAATGATTTTTGAAATTCGTTTTTAACAACGTCAAAGAGAGTTCCAAAGATGTCGTTAGGATTTTCAAATTCTAAAATTGATGGTTTTATTTTAGAAACAACCCTCTCTTTAAAACGATTACAACAACTAACAGTGTACGGTCTACATATAATTTTACGCAACTTTTTTAAGATTAAATGTGGGAAACTAGCTAATTGTCCACAGTGGTCTGATGTTATGTCAGTTAAAATTTGTTTACTATTAGCATCAAAATTACTAAATATATTATCGAGACAGGTGGAAGATGAGGATGTGATTCTAGTGGGTTCGCAAAATAAGTTAGCCAAATCGAAAGACCTAAACAGATTAAGTAGCCTAGTAGTGGTAACAGTAACATCTAAAATATTCACATTAAAATCCCCACACACGATTATATTTTTCCTGCTCAACTTAATTTTATTAAGTGAATCCTCCATCACTGTTTCAAATAAATTAAAGTCACCTATAGGGGGCCGGTAGACACACACTATAACATATCGCTCTAGCTCAACACAAGACAGCTCAATAGTGCGCTCGATAGAAAGCTTTACAATATCTAACCGCTCTTTACACTTAACAGTATCTGAAACAATAATCAGAGATCCACCACGAATTGCATTCTTTCTTACGAACGCACTCTGTACAGAATTAGCGATTAACGATTTTTAACTAACCAAACCTTTACTAAAGCTTCAAAGTACTCTTTCTCAATCTATTGCAGGTTATTTCAACCTAATAACGTAGCAATAATGGCAAGCTACGAGATAGACTAAGTCTATTTAGCCCAAATACAAATTGCCTACTAATTGAAATAATAACATCGTTTAAACAAAAAATGTCCATTCGTACCAAACAATTACAAAAACACGTTAAATAAACATTGAATACCCCAAAAACGATCGAAAAGGGTCCGGTAATAAGATCCTATTTTTTCCTAATAAAGGGAACTAAAAACCTTTTACAGTGTTCTCTTTCGATATACAATACCAAACATTTGTGGAACGAAACCAGTTAAAAGCGGTCTAAACCGGTTGAAACCGGTTGAAACCGCCGCCGGCCGCCAATATCCAGACGATACTGGTATCGGATGAAAGCCATTCGCCGAAAACTAAATTTTTGCGGACCCACTGTGTTTACCTTGGCGACCAGTTTCCCTTTGTACATTATTGTTTTAAAGATTTTGAATTGGGCTGCGGTTTTTGATACGCCTAAGATGGAATGAGCTGACAATTTGATATTTTGAGAAAATGGCTGCTAGTTTAGTAGCTTTGCTCTTTTCATAGTCGTCATTTCAACAAAAGATATTTGAATACTGTATAGTGTATACAGAAGTAAATTGATTTCGGATATTATATTCCAAAAACAGCATTGCCTGTTTTTGGAATTTATGATGAATTTATTTGTTTATGATGGACAAAGTTTTTCCCAAAAAGCGTGTCAGTGACACGATTATTCAAAATTACGCACATTAGTATGTTTCATGAGTTTAGCTCATGAAACACTAATCTTTTATACCGTAACATCCTTCACACAACACACATATTTCTTTTTTTCTCATCAAATTACGGTCACGGTCAATCTAACATCAAATTAAACAATTACCTAACACTCTTTACACAACTAACACATTTTATCTTTATTCACAAAGAAAATAGTGTTAGAGAACAAAGCCTTAATATTTTTGTAAGTAATTAGTTATTATTACATTGTCTGTAGATTACAAGTCTGAAATAGTCTGAATAAATGCTTACTTCTTAGAGTATACATAAACAACTAGAGTGAGCCTATCAGAGTTTGAACGTAAGCACTAGTGTGAACTAGTTTTGTCGTGAATTATGAATGAAGACGGAGCTTGCCGTTTAAAATAATCTATTTAAAACACTAATATTATCCTAACAATGTCCAAACCAGCGATATTTTCGTATATAAGTTTCTCGTTGCGAGAAAATTTGCTTAAATCAGTAAACGAATGTACTAGGTTCAGACTAAAATCTGCTCTCGCTTGGCACAAGGGGAAACTAGCGATAGTAGCAGTCTTTGTATATAGTACGTCAATGGCTTACTTATATAAACACAGGCTTATGCGAAACAATAAGATTATCTTTATTCTTATGAAAAGCACTTTATTTTTATTGCAAAGATTAGAGATTGGGCTTGTTATTTCACGTGAGAAAAATGTTATTTAAGGGAGAATCCGTCATGGAGATATTTTCTTCTTTTTGGTGATCTTATACTTAGAAAGTAAGGTATGTAAGGCTTCTAATGGTTAAACCCTATGCGAGTATGTTCCTACCAAAAACAAAACAAAAAGAAACTGCTGTATACGTCGTTGCTTTTCTCTTCGTTTTATGCTTTTTCAACCATTTTCGCATTCCTTTAAAATACTTTTTTTTTCATCCGGTAACGGGTAGAAAGTGGCTCCGGATGTAAATGTAGTGCAAAGTAAGAAGAAAAATTGTAGGATGCGAAAAAGGTAGGTAATAAACAGTAACCGCAAAGAGAGTATAACTTTATTTTCTTAGGCATCTTTATCTAAAAAAATACTCTCCATAATGTTACTCCTATAGTTTCAAATGCTACTACAAACTTTTTACTAGCATATAAAAAACAACAGGATGACAAACTTATGAATGCTGATGACAGTGGCGTTAGTGTCGACGTCATCGCCTCAAAAGCTGTCAATTCGACGTCGAATTTGTACGTAACATTTTAGTTCCGATTTTCGCCACCCGCAGAAATAAATTTGCACTGGTAATAAATAAAAAGTAGAGGAAAGGTTGTCGTAAAGATTCTCAATGGACGATTTCAGGTCGTAAAAATGATTGAAGACGAATCACAGCAATAAACCGTTAACTGATTTCTCTAGTTTTGGTAGGACCGCGTTTTTTATTGAATTCATATAGAAGGAGGAACGGCCATAAAATTTATTGTAGTGTCGCCTTTACGAGTTTATTTATATTACGTTGTACTGTATTGAGATCTGTATCCTTATTGTTCATATGGTTTATTTGTAAGTGTAAACAAAAATACAGATATGTTTACTGCGTAGTAGAGAACATTGACATTAAAGGTGATTGAAAACATGTATCGTTAAATTTTTTGAAGGTTCCTTTGTTAATGATAAATGGTTTATTTGTCGCGCACATACGATTTATAAATTATAAAATTAAATACACTATTCGGAAGCCATTAGGAATAGTTAACGTTTGTAATTTAATATTTAGTGAGAAATGATTAATGTGAAACTGAAATAAGAATATAAACCGCCTAATATTTTGTAGAGCTGAGTATCGTATAGGTACAGAGCTAATGATGCCTTTGTATAATACACAAAAACAAAAAACTATCAGATAATCCTGAACATGTATAACGACATTAGAAAAGTAAAATTGAAAAGAAATACAATGGTATAATGCACTAATGTAAAAAAATACGATTTCCTAACTCGTGGCATGTACCAACCTACATTAAATATGAAATAAAGAATTTAAAGTTTTGATTCAAACGTGGTACATTCATCATTTGTCCTTTAAGTCACCTGAAGTGAAACAGTAATACTGCTATCACATATAAACTAAAAATCCAACTTAATCTGTTCTGAAGCATTATCAAAGAGAATATACCTTTCCATTTGACAATTGAGATGTGATATACACTGGCCTGCGTTGGCTCAGTTCCAAACCAACACATGTGGGTAGGAAACTTTTTTAAGTAGAGCATTTTACTCGCAATATCTTCGAAGCAATTAAAGTTTCTTGGGTCACCGCTAGATGGCAATGACTAAGTACAGCTAAGATACGGTAAGTAATTTAGGTGGAATAGGATTGATTATATCAATTAATATAAATATTAAGTGATTGGTTTTATGTGGCTCGAGACAGAAAAGTTTGGAGTCTCACGGAGAGACCTTTGCCCAGCAGTGGGAAACTAAACAGGTTACATAAAAAAAAATATAAATATTATATGTTATGTGGTAGTAATCTGTTAAAGTTTGATAAAAAGGATTATAAAATCATTTGATTCTTGCGTTGGCTCAGTGCTAATCGTGAAACACATGTGGGTAGAGAACTTTATTTAAGTAGAGCAATTTACTCGCAATATCGTCAAAGCAATTAAAGTTTCTTGGGTCACCGCTAGATGGCGATGACTTGGAGGGTAAGTAATTAAGATGGAGTAGGATTTATTATTATCAATTAATATAAATATTTTATGTGGCAGTCATGTTTTTTTGTTTATAGATGAGGTTCAATATTTTCTCAATGATATCATGTCCAGGTAACTTATTTTAAAAAATGATGTTTACAATTTGTGTCTTTTGGTTAAGTACAAGATATGTCTGACAAATTGAGCACTGCCATATATATGGATAAATACGCTTGAAATTGAAAAAAAAAACATATTTCATTAAAAATCTAACCATAGTACGAAACAAAGGACAATCACATGGAACATAAACTCTTATTTATCAAACATATAATTCCATTGATCAAACTACAGACAAAAATAAAAAACTATATACGATACCAACAATAATAAAATAAATCTGAAGCAATCTGAAGGGACGAAATAAGTCACGGATATAGAAATATAAGAGGACAATAAGTCCATTTAGTAAAAAGGAATCAATGATTCGTATGTCTGAAAATAAAATGGTTCTCTTGTGAAGAGTGCTTGACTGGAAGACTCTTGTCACCTCTCATTTTCCTTAATACTAGTTTTGAAGATAACTAGCTGTAAAAGGATTTAGGTATTTCCGGGTTTCTATAAACAGTCATAGTTGTGTTGAGTAGTTTTTATCTTCCCTGCTAATTTTGAAAGACCACTTAATTTTAAGAATTAATCTTAAAATTAAGTGGTCTTTCAAAATTAGGTTATTAAATGCTGAAAGATTCTTAACCGACTAGTAGTTTTAATGATTTGCGCATTCAAGCTACTGAAAGAATGACGATTTAAAGACTTTATAATTTGTCTCCTATTCTTCATCATTATATCTTAAAACGTATCAAGGTTTATAAAGATTTTTAATATTAATAAAACAGATAATAACATGTAACTTCAAAAACCTAGCTTTTATGCAGGTACTTGTAAAGTTATTAAAAAATAAGAGCAGAAAGATCGTACTATCCCAGTACAAAAGAATTAAATATAGACCATAGCAAAATGAAATAACTCAAATATTATTCCTACGTCGAATCAATCACACATTCTCGCATCAACCGAAAATATAATTTATTGCATTTCAGAACTTTCCCAGTAAACATCACATTTTCGTTAAAAATAATGTTGAATTCATCGACATTAATAGGATCGGCGGTCTGTGGCCAAAATGGCGGCCATTTTTCCATGAAACCAAGCCTTTTAATACTTGTTAAATTGCAAGCTTAATCCCCTAGGCGTTGAATGATATATCATGTTAAAAAAGCAGACTGTTAATTTCGTCTGCGGTTTTTCCCATAAAATGTTGAGGGTAATGATTTAAATGTTCTTTTTGCTTTCTGATGTTTTAGCAAATATTAGACATTGAAATAAGGTTTATAGCCAACCAGAACCTATCGCGCATTATTTAAGTAAAAAAAACTCTTGTATATTGTTAAGATATTTCTATATTGAAATAAAACTACTTTCTACGGATTTTTTCGCGGTTTATATTAAGTTTTTAGGTCCCGACTGTCTGCCCGTGACCATGATACCTGCAAAGGTGTCGAAACGTCGGGACCTAAAATCTAAATATAAACCGCGAAAAAATCCGTAAAAAGTAATTTTATTTTAATGTCTAACATTCGCGTAAACTTAATACCAATATTTCTATATTATTTTAACTTACGCATTATTTGATATTTGCTATGTGCCAATAAATATTGCTAAACACCATGAGTGTATAAATTATCTTGTTATTCACTCAACTTTAGCTTTGAAAACTTATTATTTCTACCTTTTTTTGGTCATAAAATTATACTATTTTTGTACCTAACAAAACCTTCCAGCTAAGTCAAATATTGAGAAACTACCATTCTTAGTAGCAAACAACCGTAAACCTTGGGGTCACTAGACTAATAAGGCGAGCAAAGGAAAACCCCATAAATCTTTATGCCAAGTCATAACCGGGCAAGAAAGTGTGGTTCCGTACCCATAACTAATTGTTTATATCAATAAGGAAAACATAAAACTACTGGTCAGTAAGATGTATCACTGGTTTATATGATTATCTTTATTACGTTAATACTTGGTGAATTTTTCTATCATTATTCAGCCAATCATAGTCCACTGCTGGACATAGGCCTCTCCCAATTTGCGCCACAACACCCGGTTTTTTTTCTATAAGAGAAACATTTTTAACATCAAATCTACACAAATATCAGCGATATAAACCATTTACAATAGTTTTATTTCAATGTCTAACATTCTTGAAAACAATAAAAAGATTACTAATATACCAAAAAAAACAGCTATTTTCACCAACACATAGTAGTTACCAGTTACCAACACTTACTAGTTTGAAATGGTTTATTTATTTTCTCACGAAACTCTAAAGATTAAGTTCGAAACACTGCACTTCATAGGACATTTACCTCATGTAGAGGTCTTCTATTTTTAGCCTGACCTATTTATAAGCATAGAAATGTTGACAACATCTCTTTCCTATATTTTTCATTCATCCATTCAATAGTATAAACAGAATATTTAAACCATGCTTTGTTCTCTACTCAATTCTAACACTACAAAAACAATAGATTTAAATAACATATGCGTCAACGCTTGAACATTTTTCACATATATTTCAAACAAATTCAGGTCATCTACACAATATAAATACATAATACTTAATCCTATACCATCATCTGCCGAGCCTTTTTCTCAACTATGTTGGGGTCGGCTGCCAGCCTTACTGGATTCAGCTGAATACCGTATTTTGCATGGAGCGACTGCCTATCTGACTTCCACAACACATTTTTACTGGGGAATACAGTATCCCATGGCAAGACTGGTACTCAGAATTGACTAAACGACTGCCAAAGATCGACGTATGACAGTTGGGACCCACGGCTATACGTGCTTTTTGAGGCACGGAGGGGTCTCGGTATGTATGGAATGGTCACCTATCTAGGGACCAACCGCGGCGACCGCGGCTTAACCTGGATTATCGGTCAAACACTTAGCCTAGTCTCGAAAGGTGCATTAATAGTGTACCAAATTGACCTAAATACAAAATTATGTTAGAGTAGTTAGCCTACTTATCTCATTATCGTTATATTATTATGGTGAACATTTAGTAGCTAAATGATTGATGTTCCCTTCCTAATAGGGGAACGAAAACATATATCTTTAGCTACGGGGTAAACGGGAGTTTTATATGAAGAAAATAAACTACTCGGTAGAGCTTTAGTCTACCCATCACGATAATTGGCAAAGAGATTGAATTGATCAATAAGCCGTGAAATAATTCCTTCAAAAATCTAATATTTTAAAAGAAGACGAGCAAAGACATTGTCCAAAAGATTTGTCTTTAAGTTTTTGTTTATTTACTAAAATAGTCGAATGTATAACAATTCCACTTACTTACCATCACAATTTGCAATTTAATGAATACCTAGAATTTAGGGACATGCAAAACGGAACTTCCGAGAATTATTATTTTTTCTGAAAAAGATTTCTCACAGTCAGAAGGGAGAGCAATGAAATGAGAGAAATATAAAATCTTAGTTTGTAGTTGTTTTTCTCACTACATTTTCCTCCTTAACTATCGGTATTTTCCCTTCATCCAATAATTTCAAAGTATGTTTCGCAGGTAATGTTGGCACGTTGACACATTTCGAAGGCACTTCCAAGAAAGGCTTTACAGTAAATACACCGTCACATAAATTAGATTATGAATACACAAGCTTTAAATTCCTGACAGATTTTCTTTTTTTTCTGACACATGACGTATATCACAACAGCGGATCGATAAAAAAAAAATGTTCATAACTTTTTACCTAACTATATCCACAGAGGATTACACGATTTAAAAGTATGTGTTAGTTTGATGGAACATAATAATATTTTAAAATCTAGCCAGTCTTACTGCGGAATACGCAATTCTCTAACTAGCCCATGGGTATATAGGGAGATATTTATATTTAACCATGAGTAAGGGAAGTCAAATAATAATAATATGTATTTTCTCTTATTATTATATGTGATGCATTCTGTTATAATCAAATACGGTCCCAATATACTTTGTGAAATCTTAAGGAAATAAGTGTAGACAAAAAATTATACTACAAAATGGTAACTTGGTTTTGTTTATATTTTGTTATATTTTCTTCAACATAATACAATCTAACTACAGGCTAAATTATCTCAAAAGAGATAAAAATGATAAGAGATGCTACGAACAAGAACCATTTGAATAATACTAATACATAATTAAATTAATTTTACATATGGAAATCTCCGAGAGAACAGTAAAAACAGAATATCATTAAGATATCGGAAAAACGGAGCCAATGTTAATGTACGAAGCGTTTTATTAAAAACAAAAAGAAATATTTTATTAATATTCATTGTTTCTGTTATAATGTTTGGCTGATGTTTTAATTAATTATGAATTATGACAGTGGATGAAGCGAAACAAGTATGTAAGGATCGTAGCAAGTGGAAAGAAGTGGTCTCTGCCTACCCCTACGGGAAACAGGCGTGATTATAATAATATGTATGTATGTATGGTTTAATAATATGAACTTAAAAAAGATTCATGTATTTATTATGTTTTTATATCAATACGTATTTTTAAACAAAGTCTCGCCAATCTGTTTAAAATCTACCACTAAATTAAGAACTGTACTAAATTATAAAATCTAAAATTACTTTATTGATAATATTATATTGATAAAATACTATATTGAAATATAGTTATTTCGGATGAATATATAATACGTATCCAAATACCTATGTCAATAGCTAAATGTCTATTCACATAATCTACTCCATTCTATACTACCGAACCGTATTCATATCGTTTTCATCAATAGATACTCTATCTAGCGATTCAATATAAATATTTTTGACTATAATGAGTGATTTTACAAATGATAAATAACATACAAAACATACCATCACGCCTGTATCCCCGAAGGGGTAGGCAGAGGTGCACCAATGTACACCCACAGTTCGACGATATGTTTAGGTCCCATGTAATAGGGGGCGAGCCTATTGCCACTACGCGGGCACAAATCCAAACTCCGACCAGCTACTGAGAATTTCATAGGAAATTAAAGGGAATCGAACCCAAGACCTCTAGCGTAGCAGTCGCGTTTAGCACCACTAGGCCAATGAGGCAGTTTTACAAATGATACCTATTTGAATATCAAAACACAAAACACATATGGTTTTGCGGTTTCATTTGACTCTATCAAAAACCTATACAAACATGTCAACACAATGCCCCTACGAAAAACAATTAATTAAATTTAGTAGCTTAATCAGGTCAGTTGTAACGAAATGGGTTGGCAGCAGAATTTCCCTGTGACAAACGTTGCCGACCGATACTCGTCGAAAAGTACGCGCTAATCCGTATTGCGACACATCAACGCCCTCTGACGGCGATTTGTAATTAGGTGAGCTTATTTACAGTGGCATTTCTATTTTAGGTAGGGAACTCCTGTAATATTGTTTTTTTTGTTGGTTCATTGTATAAAGGAATATTATTGGGGCCTTTGTAAATAATATTGTGTATCAGTAAAAAAAAACTGTTTTTTTTTATTAGGTAATTCGACAACATTCCATAATATATATTATTATATGCTCAGTTAAATGTTTAGATAACGATATTTATACGCATGAACAATCGCTAAACATAACATTGTATAAACGTCACAATCTTCCAAGAAAAAGCTAGCTCGTGTATCTAGTATTCTCGTTTTACACTTAATTATGTATCACGAGGAACTTATTACCGACACGTGTCATCGGAGAAATAACAAAAGAAAACTGGTTAGATATTTACTTAGTACATACATACATAAATAATGTACAGGTTGTTAAGAACCCTGTCCGATGTGTAAGGGTATTGTTAGGTATCGATATCTGATTACAAAAATGTAGAAAAAAAATAAGATAAGATTTTTTTATCTAAAAAGTGGAGTGAGAGAGTCGGCGTCGTTACAGATGCTACTTAATTACCAAACAAAAGGCCCCCGAAAATACCGACGAATTTGATGTTATAGTTTTTGTTTTAATCTCATGTTAAGGGAATTTCATGTCAAAAAATCGTTATTTCAAAGTTCATTATTATTAATACTGTTATAAATATTTCTTTAATATTTTATTTGGGCATGTAAGTGAAACCTATATTACCCTTTCGGGTCGGACAGGGTTTTCTTAACACCCAGTATAATCAGGCATTTTCCCTTGTAGCGGTAGGCAGAGACCACTTCTTTCCCCTTGATACGTTTGTGTTCGTGTTTCGCTTCGTCTATTTTTATTATTCCCTTCATAGATGCTCTTCGATTTATCGTACTGGATATTTACTTAGTACTTATTTAGATATCTTATTACATTATTGTTGATGAACCAATAGAATTTATGTTTGGTAGTATTGTGTTTTCATTTTTACTGCATTTCTTTGTAAGTAAATAGTAATAGTAGGTATTTTTATTCTATTCTTGTTAAATGATTAGATAAATTGAGACAAAGAATCGAGCTATTTGTTATAAAGCTTTTTTAACTTTAATAATAATGTGTGTATATCTGTTTTTATAGGTTAAATTATAGACCTTAAATATAGGACCACCATTTTTCGTGTGTCTGAGATAGAATTTTGCTTGTATTAGCTAACTCTTTAGCTAAACGACGCAATGCCGTCGTGTTTGATTCCTCTTCACTAGAACTTTAAACCTCATTAAATAGCTTTTGCATTCAAACTTATTTGACATAAATATGAAAATTAATTTATGTACCTAATAAAATGTACCGACTAATATTAATACGGCTTTCCAAAGATCCCATCTCCTTTACAGAAATTAGTTAATAAATTCTCTAAGATAAACCAATTATAGCATCGTCATGAGTAAAGAGCGATGATTTAACAAAATTAAGTAAATCGCAACATTGTAACTAAAGGACAATGACGTCAGCATGCCTATCATTGGATGCTTGTTAATTCAAATTTGGAATATCATCGTGACCTAGAAACGTCTTGAGATCCTCAATGGTTTCTTATTAGGTTTAGTTTTGGAATGATTTGCTTTTCGTTTAAAATTAGAATGGGATGCTGGCTGGTTATAATTATTTATACAGGCCCATTTTTCTATAAAATAAAATAATAGGTGTATTTTTGTATCCATTATTTTTATATTTTGCAATAAGCTTCCCGTTGACAGCAATGTGAGCGAATTTTTTTGCGAAGTTATTATATTTTATTTTGGCCTAGTTCTTTGTATACTGTGTATGTATATAAAAGTTCCATATAAAATAGTTTTGGATATTAAAAAATAAATAAACTGAAATATTCATGAGCTGATGACAATTTTATATTTATCATTTTTTTTCTGACTTTTATTTTATTTCCTCCTCATAACCAAATGGGTTGTGTACAACACTTTAATTTCGATTTCCTATTTTACATTTAGATAGCGTTATAAGTTTGCTAGGTCAGTCTTGATTAAAGACTCAGTTTGAATGTAAACTAGACAGGCGATCCCAAAAGAATTACACTACGCGAATACAAAATACTACAAACATAATTATTTACTTATTAAAACGGAAGTTAGACAATTCTCATTACTTCAACTGTGTGTACAATAAAGAATATTTTTTTATATTTTATTCTATAGATTCCGATATTGACAAGGCAAAAGATGTTGGTCCTTTGCCTTCTCAATCATAGGCGGGTGCGTCAGTCATACTATGGTGAGTTTAAATAACCAATAGTTTAGAGTTTTAAATATCTTATCATTTTTAAAATTATAAAATTAGGTTTTTCATTTCTCATTTTATGGAGCAAACATTAATTATAAATTAAACAATACCCCAAGTTACTTCTCTATACCTTGTTCCAAACAGTAAAAAATAAAAAATTCTTACCTACTTTAACTTCACCAGACCAATAACTTTAGTCTAAAAGAAAATTGCAATTCTTCAAAGTGGTAAAATAAAAATATATTTTTAATTTCTCACGCATTCCGTTCAATATGAAGTGACACATCACACTTTCAACACTTGTAAAAAGACACGTTTTACACTGATTCTGACTGAGTCAATGCATATTAAACAAATACAATAAGGCACAAAACCACAGCTATCACTATTCAATCAAAAAAAATAATGAAATTCTTTAAAACGACTATCTCTCTGCATTCTACAAAAAAAAATCTTCGACGTGATAAAATAAAAATATATTTTTTAATTTCTTACGCATTCCGTTCAATATGAAGTGACATGTCACACTTTTAACACTTGTAAAAAGACACGTTTTACACTGATTAATATTTTCAATGCGATCTGAAACCTGGGCTTTTCTCCGGAGGATTTCACTTCATTAAATGTGACGAGGAATTTAAAACGTTGCGTTTTTTTGTTTTAAATTTCGAATGGAGATATTTCCTGAGGTGTTTGTGTTGGTGTTTTTTTGTAGTAAGAGTGAATTCTTTTTTTTATTTTAAATATGTTTTTGGTTCGCTGAAAGAGTAATGATTTCTTTTTTACTAGTAATGATGTGAGCCTTTTTTTATTAAACATAAAATAAGTTATTCAATGTAATTTAATAAAGCTATAGTTAGGATTTCGCTTGGCACACCTTCTTAAATAATATTTAATTTTATTTTCATTAAAACTTAACATATGTTTAATTTAGTTTAGTTATGTTAATTAAGACAAAATATTTACAAACATATAAGTATGTAATGTCATTTTTGGTAAGTAACCAATTACGCGAAAATCCTTTTATGTTAAAATCTTCCTAAAAACGATAAATTTTACCTATGACGGTCATACAAAAATCATATAAGGAAGTAAAATACACTAAAATGTTTTACTCAGTTTACATAAACGCCGTTATCTTCAAAGTACTCAACAGTACTCAGAAATTTGGAGGAAGTCAAGTAGAATACTCTACAACTGTACAAAGTAACATTAAGAAACAAATTAAGAATTCCAACTTACCACTCAACACATTATCCGACACCGAAATGCCTTGAATACTCAAAACAAAAATCTTAAACGAACTTTTTTATTCACAAAAAGCACTCAAAATAACACGAAGAAGTTTGTATACCTTCTCACATAAAACGTCAACTACTTATAAAAAAAATCACTTTAAAAAACACATCTGTCACACACACGTCACTCGATTTTCGAATCAGGAACTGTAACGTACGGTCAGTGCTACGAAAGTGCTACGGGCGCGCTACGTCGTGCCGCTACGGGCGCGTATCTACGACTGTGCGTAGATGCTGCTACGCCCCCTATCGGGTATTTTCGGAAGTTCCCACGAGCGGTCGCTCGAGCGATTTATTGAACAAGGAGAGTTTTAGTAAAAAAGTTTTTACTTCATTGATACTGCAACCCTTTGGGAGAATGGAAACCAAGTAATGTCGTGTTTGGTAGTTCAGTGAAAGAGGAAGGCGGGGTTTTACGCACTATAACGTATTTCTCGTTATTTTTTCGAAGAGATTTCCTTAAGTTTTCGGGCGGATAAAATCTGTTGGGATATAATTATGTATGAGAAAGTTTGGGAAACATATCATGGTGGTACGAGGAATTCTTAGAACTAGCCGGTTGGAAATAATAAAAATAAATAAGAACTTTAATAATAGAAGTTCTTGGAATCTGAAATAGAATTATAATTTTTTAGTTGAGTAGATTAATATTGGACTTGCTGGAAAGATTAGAGTATATTATTACATTTTAGTACCTACTCGTTTTTCAATATGAAATATAGCTACTATTTAAGAATAATAATTCATAAGTTTTTTTTCAATAAATTAGATACATTTCTCATTTATAACGACGTGATTATTACGATAGTTTAGTTCCAGAAAATAAAAACATTTATTTAATCGATTCCCAGTTGCCAAATAACAAAAAAAAACATACCATCGAAATGAGAACCTCCTTCTTTTTGCAGTCGGTTAAAAAAATCTCATTCACATTTCTGCACATTCACAGCTCTTCTTAGACACAGATATTTGATAAAACAGTACATTTGTATCAAAAACGAACAGCGAAGGCTTTCAATAAATAATTCAGGACCGCATTCTAGCATCTAGATCGACCAGATCGTTTGCTCCGGATTACTTCGGATGCCAAAGGGTTGGCTTAACTCTGGTCTGTACTATATGATTTTAAAGTGTTCTGTATAAGGACTGGAGTATTTGATGCAAGACCAAGTTCAGCGTATTATTGTATGTTTGTGTTTTGTGGTAAAGGGATGATTGCAATTGACGTATATGCTTACTTCTATAATAATATTATAGAACGGGGATTAGCGCGTACATGCATAAATACCTTTAGGGCTTGACGTTTCGACCGAGTTACACCGGACTGAGTCTGCTTGCGACCACGGCCGGTGTAACCCGGTCTAAACGTCAAGCTCTAAAGGTATTTATGCATGTACGCGCTAATCCCCGTTCTATAATATTACTATAAACATGCAGCGCGATAGTTTAAAAGTTATTAGTGCTTACTTCTGTCATCCAGAAATAATTGCTAACAACTAAAGAAAAACAGTTTTTTATCACACTACAAGACATAGGCCAAATCCTCTTCTAAGTTTTATACATTTGTTAAGTTTGTTTCGGCTATTATTGTAATAAAGGGCTAAGGCGTGCTATGTTTAACTTCTTCCCTTTGAACCTTACGTTTATTGCATGTTCTGTGTCTTGGTGTAATTAATGTGTTATATGAATGTATCTGGAAATAGGTTAGTATGTGTATGATTTGTTTGGATACCATAGTACAAGCTCTGCTTAGTTTGGAATCAGGAGACTATGTGAGTTGCCCCAGTATTATTATATTATTTAAATTTTATCAACAGAACTATAGGGTGTATTTTAAATAAATGCGGACAGCATCACATACATTGCTCTGAAACCAAAGTAAGTAGCTATTAAGCAATTGTGTTATGGAATTCAGAAACAACGAAAGTACCACAAACACCCAGACCCGAGGCAATGTAGAAAAGTTGATTTCTACATTGACCCGACCGGGACTCGAACCCGGGACCTCAGAGCTAGCGACACCTTGAAACCGGTGCGTACGCCACTCGACCACGGAGGTCGTCAAATACACTTACTGCTTTGTTTTATTGACTGTAACTTCTTTATTGTATCCTAATTAAAAAGCAAATAACTACAAGCAACTCTTTCCTACTGAATTATTAATCTCTGTCTACCTCTTTAACAATATAGCTGTCTATCTTTTTATAGCCGTAAAGATATCCTTATAAATTCGATTGTAAAGTACTCCGGAAAGATATCGAAGTCATTTGACTCGAGTACATTATTCACGTTTATGGCACACATTAATCTCGACAAAGTTTTGGGGAAAACAGCTTGAGACGGTGTGATACGATACGGTAGGGATGATGCTACTCGGCTAACTGTGTTAGGGAATAAGCAGGCGATGAAAGAAGAAAGAAAAAACATTTATTCGCCATGATTATGACGTATAATTTAAATACACGAAGAAATAACAAAACGAAACAAAACCATAAATAGTAAGAAAATATGCGTCACAAGCACGCGAAATGGCCCACAGTTCAGCATATGATGACGATTCCAAAATAAACAGCCTCGTTAGCCTAGTGGTTCTAAGCGCGACTGCTACGCTAGAGGTCTTGGGATCGATTCCAACCAAGGTGTTATAGTTTTTCTATGAAATTCTCAGTAACAGATTGGAGTTTCGATTTGTGCTCGGTTAGTGGCAATAGACTCGCCTATATTACATGGGACCTGAACATACCGGCAAACTGTGGGTGTATATTGGTGCACCTCTGCCTAATTATTCGGGGACACAGGATACAGGCGTGATGATAAGTATGTATCGCGATTCAATATGCAGGGTGTTATTGAAAGTGTATATCTATGCAAAAGGTGTGAAGAGTACATCTGGTATAGAGTCAGTTTACAAAATATCAGCTCAAAATTAGTTAATTAAGAATCGATATCCAATTTCACGTAATTTTTTTTTCACACCAAGAATAGGCAGCCTGTACTAGCAACTAGACTTCTGATAAACATATACTTATATATTTCTAAATAAATGCATGTTGTACATAAATTACACCCATTAAACTCAGAACACATCGCGGGATAGACTCCACTCATCACACAAAAAAAATCCTGAATCGAATCAAACCCGCGACGTCCTGTTTAGCTGTCAGTGTCACTAAAAACAAGAACAATAGGCATACTATAAGATCTAGTGTATCCAAATCTTAATTTAAGACAGTTTAGAATATTTTCCTTTTGTTCAATATAAGGCGAGAGACTTCGATATTATTATAATACAGAGAAAAACGAATTCCATTCTTACTGAAAATAATATTCAACATGAAACCTAAATAAATGGAGCCTATTCGTAAATCAAAACTGATTGATCAAAATATTTGCACCACATTTTATTCAATAAAAATGACAAAGGCGGTATACATATTGTTTAGACAATCAGTCACAGTAAGCCTCACTGCAGTATACTAAAACACCATTGATGCGGAACAAACATATCGATATCTCTCGATTGTTCGACTCGATTCAATTCGATTTTACACAATAGCCCATAATAAATAATGTTCTTTCACCTTCCTTCCTTAATAGAGTTACGTGGAAATGTATTGTGTAACGAAGCGGTTTAAGAATTTACTCGATTAAAATGTAATCGAGTTGACGTTTCGATTATTTCTTTTTTCCTTTTACGAAGTAGGTTACATGCTGATTGAATAAATGGTGCGGAAATAGGGTCGTGAAGTGTTAAAGCTGTATAGTTTTGTTGTGAAAGAGATAGCGCTATATTTGTTTAGTGCTATCTCTGTCTGTCACTAGAAATATCATGGTTTAAAAAAGTGATACGGTGACTGTAATATGAATGTTTGTTACGTCACGCGCTTTCATATAAAGATAGTTCATAAGCTGAATTAGCATATAGACTAGCTTTCCCTTTGACTCCGCCTGCTTGAATGTTAATTTTCGTAGTAAAAAACGTTTGTGCTTTGTTAAAATTCAAGCTAATTTTGAACTAAATAACAGAAATAAAGTTTCTTTTACATTTATCATATAGTATGAAGTTTATCAATGTGAAGATTGAATATTATATTTATATAATAAGGGCAAACAATTCTTAGTAGCCGTTTGATTTTGGATTTGTGCCCGGTTAGTGGCAATAGGCTCGCCCCCTATTACATGGGACCTAAACTTACCGGAGAACTGTGGGTGTACATTGGTACACCTCTGCCTAACCCCTCGGGGATACAGGCGTGATGATATGTTATGTTTATAAGGGCAAACAAGGCTCGAAGAAACGTTAATTAAGAAATACATATCGTTGATCTGACAAGTAATCCCTAATAGAAATTAATTTGAATATAGGATTGTCAGAATGTGAAGGTTCAAATGAGATAAACATTATTCGTGATTCAATTTGTTGGTATAATTGGTTTGGTGTTTATTGTTCGTGAAATTAGTATTATTATAAACATGTTTGAGTATTATCACGCCGAGTATTTGAAAGGGGGGTGGCAGAATTTGTTAGAGTATAGTTTGAACTCTTAATTAGTATACAAAAAACGTCGTACCGCCTAATAAAGTTAAATATGCATATGAATGAATAAAATTGCACCACTTTAAATTACGATTTATTAATAACTAGCTGTTGCCGGCGTATTCGCTCGCAAAGGTTTCAGTTATTGCAGCAAAATGTAGTCTTCCTTATTGCCGTAAGAGCGTTACAGATGGACAAAAACTCATAAGTACATACAGACTTACTTCAGAATGTACAATATTACCATGTAACAAATATAACCCTTAGGATTTTATAACTCAAAATCTATACCTCCACATAACAAAACAAAACATATCAACACGCCTTTATCCCCGAAGGGTTAAGCAGAGGTGTACCAAAGTACACCCACAGTTCGCCGGTATGTTTAGGTCCCATGTAATAGGGGCGAGCCTATTGCCACTAACCGGGCACAAATCCAAACTCCGACCAGCTACTGAGAATTTCATTGAAAAACCCAATAACTTGGTCGACCTGGGAATCGAACCCAAGACCTCTAGCGTAGCAGTCACGCACAGCACAACTGGGCCTACGAGGCAGTTATCTAAAAAATAAATCTAAGCCTAATAAATGTATGCCTCCAGTCCTTTAAATTTTAAAAGCTTCTCTCCTTTTAAATGTTACACGCCAGCTAATTAACATTTACTCTGTTTTACCGACAGAATCAAGTAAACAGAACATATAATACTTTTATTGTGAAACGTTAATTTTATTATTAAAATGACAAAGGAAAGCGATTGCGACATTAAGCTGAATTCACACTCACTTGTGTAACTGTATAATATTTGTCACTTATTTCATTACCCATATTATATTTCTCTTATATGTTACTATAACTACTTACTTAAAGACATTTTCCTTAGAATAAAAAATGACATATAATTTCATTATTACTTTGCAATAGACCTACTTTTTTAATGGCATCTATAGCGGTTTATTTCGATTTTATATCCCGACGTTTCGACACCTTTGTAGGTATCATGGTCACGGACAGACTGAGGTGGCGTTCGTTTAGACAGTAGATGTTGCTCGTTCTACCTTCATACTTTACCTGTTTAAATTTATTATGTAACTACTTGTAAAAATAACTTTCCTTTATACATTATACCAAAAGCCTATCTCCGTAAAAATACCGAAAGCTTATGAATTCCTCGGTTTAATATTATGTGTTGTGGTCACCACAAGTCAACTTCGATCAATGAAGTCACACACGCCAGTGTCTGCTAGCTCATACAAATGTTAGTCATTATATTCAATGGGCTAGAGTCTAGCCGCTAGATAATAGACGTTTGAATACTAGGCTAACAGTTTGGTAGAGTAGGTATTTAAGTATAAAATATATGGAAACTAAAAGTTCTATAACCGATAAAGATGTTTGTATTTACTTAAATACATGTGTGTTGCTTACTGAAAATGCGTCCTATCATAGTTCAATAAGTAGATGGGGTTTTTAAATGGTCTTTTCATAGACGAGGTAAATATAAGAAATAATATAAGGAGAATATAAGAAATAACATATTTCAGTTCTGTTCCCGTAGTGGCGTAACCAAATTCAGTATTTTATTATTATCGGAAACTATTTATCCGATAGAGCCCAACTAAAATAATTAACCTCTTTTTAAGCCACCTGCTGGGCTCTAGATGCCCAGACAAAGCTAGAAAAAAGACTTGCAAAATGTCAATCAGAAGCAAATGATCTGGTTATGTTTTAGATCTGGTCAAATCTAAAGAAACCATCGTCACGAAAGAAGACTTCTATTGAAATAAATGTGACTCATAGAGCTAATCAGTCACATTCAATGTGACTTCAATTCTTACGAACTCACAATATAAATGTGGTTTCTGCAAGAAAATCTTAAATAGAAGAGACACTTGAATAAAAGTTTGCAGGAACATTTTAAAAAGACAGCAATATTTTCTGCAATATATTAACCTCCGTGCGAAAGGTATCACTTGTTTCCTTATCAAATAAAACGAGACAGAATACACATTGAAGATATGTGTTACTGCTCTTTGTTGAACTGCCTCGTTGGCCTAGTGGTGCTAAGCGCGACTGCTACGCTAGAGGTCTTGGGTTCGATTCCCAAGTCGACCAAGGTGTTATTGGGTTTTTCTATGAAATTCTCAGTAGTAGGTCAGAGTTTGGATTTGTGCCCGGTTAGTAGCAATAGGCTAGCCCCCTATTACCTGGGACCTAAACATATCGGCGAACAGTGGGTGTACATTGGTACATCTGTGCCTAATCATTAGGGGATACAGGCGTCATGATATGTTATGTTATGTTATGTGAATACACATTGAAGATATGTGTTACTGCTGTTTATTTGGAATACTATGTAATTTACTACATAACAAATACTGATATTATTTGTTCAGGCTTTTTACTTTTATTTTTCTGGTGTATGCGTCTGTTTGTAATCCTTTTTAAGCACTGGCTTTTTATAAACAAGAGTGTTATAATGTTGATGTGTCCATTTGTCAGCAACATGGTACCTCCTAAAAGGCCGGACCGAATACGATAAGTATTTTTTTTATTGTATAATGACGTTATTGAGATGGTTCTTAGCTATAATTTACCCGAAGATTTGCACGCGTACCACGAAACAGAATACACATAGTAGATATGTGTTACTGCTCTTTGTTGGGAATACTGTACTACATAACAAATACTGATATTATTTGTTCGAGCTTAATACTTTTATTTTTCTGGTGTATGTCTGTTTGTAATCCTTTTTAAGCACCGACGTAAACAAGGTTGTTTTAATGCTATCATGTTGACTTGTCTGTGGCTTCGGAGCTCCTAAACGAATGGACCGATAATGATACATATCATCATCATCACGCCTATATCCCCGAAAGGTTAGGCAGAGGTGAACCAATGTACACCGATAATGACACGTTTTCTTTTTTTAATGCTGACGTCATTGAGATGTTTCTTAGCTGTAATTTATGTCTTATGTCTTACGACAAATTCTTAACGTGGAACTGCCGTCGCTTAAGAGCGAGACGCCACCATGCACCATGTAGAGCACACACACAATACAAACAGTATTTTTAAACAAACTTAAGCCTACCCAATAAATATCCCTATAAATAAACGATCCCCACAATGTAAATACACCTTAACACGCGAAAATTCCCAAAACGGAAATCTATAGAAAGCATTGATTTACAATTGTACTTTATTAACAAGAATATTCAGTGTGAATTTACAATAAATATTACACTTTACACATCCGACAGTAATGAGTATTATAATCATTTCATTTGTCAGCTTTTCCATTGAAAACGATCATTAAATTCAATGATCATGTATTTGTTGAATCTATTCGAATTTATTATGTTTTCATTAATTTTAGACTTGCATATAATTGATACTTAATATCATCACGCCTCTTTCCCTTGTAGGGGTAGGCAGAGACCACTTCTTTCCACTTGCTACGATCCTTGCACACTTGTTTCGTTTTGTCCACTTTCATTATTCCCTTCATACATACTGTTCGGTTTATGTTACTCTTGACTTGGCCTTTGAAGAATGATTGTATAATGCCTGTTTTTAGTAATACTGGGGCAAAATTGATGTGAAACAAAGGTGATGTTGAAAATGCAGAGAGTTATAATTCATAATAATTCATAATTAACGCGTTATAGTTAGTTTTTACAATTTAGATAATATTTATTTGATTGTGTTTACTTAAATAGCATGTCCACATAAAGTACTTTAAACTTTTAAAAATGAAAAACTTTCTTGAATTTAAAAAAAAAAACCCTTTACATCGCAACTATTCCATTTTGTTTCATATACTCATTTGTAAAAAGAAAAATATGTCATATTTGCAGTTACATTCGTGTGATACAATTTGAAGCTATCACGAAAAAAAAAACGTAGATATCATGATTATATAATTATATATCTATAATATTATAACAATATTATTTTCATGGAGTAAAATCCAAAATCCTAATCCATCCTACTGTTCTAATTAACAAACCCCTAATCTATCGATAATCTAAATAGTTTCAGAAATTAGTTAAGACAAACAACTCTCAACTAAATTGAAGCTTTTCAAATTAAATTTAAATTCCAATCTCGCAATTGACTCGAGATTAAACGCAAGTTAAATGTGATCGCGTTCCTTAGGACGGGTTTCACGAATGTTTGTAAACAGGATCAGGTGAAGATAATCTCGATTAATCTTACAATTATTATTACACCTTCATATTATGTGCTCTGAACACCGTTTAGTCACAAGTCACATAACATAATATAAAATGTTGTATGGCTAATTAAACCTTTTTACTTGAATGCCACAATATGACATCTATCAAAATAATGTTATTTATGATATACCTAACATATTATTTAAATTTTAAGAAACTCGGAAACCGTTGACATTTGTTTTTTATACAAGGAATTTTAAAAATTGACAGGATAAGACTATTGGGTCAGCTAGTGACTAATAAATATACAGAGAAGTAAAGTTCGATTTTGCATTTCGCAAATGGCGCATGGTCTTTCAAATTTCAAACATTTAACACTTCAGTTTAAACACCTATCAATTGTTAAACACGATCACGAGTAACTTAGTTCGTAGTAACACATTTACTGGTGACATCAGCCCTCAGAGTTTAGTCAGCGAATCTCAGGATTATGTTGATTTAAGCCTTTTGCTATAAAGATTGCCTTTCCTACTTTTATAGACGAAAAAATTCAGAATTTTAATGATGTTTCGGATAGACTGCACCAAATTAATATGCATTCGGCCATTACCCTAATTCGGTTTTGTTGTTTCGGTCCTAAATTAATTTATTTCCTTCGTGCTTCCCATTTATGGAAGCACCCTCAACTTTTGGAAAAAATGGATAAAATTTTAAAAAATACACTCACTTCGGTTTTAAATGTGGCTTTGGACGACCGAGCCTGGGCTCAGGCCACTCTTCCCATCCGTATGGGCGGGCTCGGCGTCCGCAAAATTACAAGTATTAGTTTACCGGCATTCATATCCTCAGTCCACGGCACTGATAAATTAATCAGGAATATTCTCAGTTCAACACTGATTGATTTTGAGGTGCCGTGCTTCACCGAGGCTGTGGATGCCTGGAAAATTGCCTGCCCGAATTCAAATACTCCTGTCTGCCCATCTTCCCAGAGACAGTGGGACGAGCCGCTCTGCAGAGTAGTTCACGAAACTCTACTCTCTTCTTCTAATACTTCTGCTGAGCGTGCGCGCTTACTGGCTGTGGGAGAGTGGGAGTCAGGACTTTGGCTTCAAGCATTGCCTTCGTCGAACATAGGCACCTTGTTCGACGATTCTACTTTCCGCCTCGCTGCTGCTCTACGCATAGGGGCTTCGACTTGTACCCCGCATCGCTGTCACTGTGGCGAAGTTGTCAACAGCCTCGGACACCACGGCCTATCATGTAGCCGTAGCGCGGGCCGCATGGCGCGGCATGCTAATTTAAATGATATTATCCGACGAGCTCTTGTCGCCGTCGGAGTTCCGGCTGTACTCGAACCCAATGGCCTGGCACGCGACGACGGCAAGAGACCGGACGGCATGTCCTTGTTCCCATGGAAGGTGGGTAGGCCTTTAGTGTGGGACGCTACTTGCGTCGATACTCTTGCGCCATCCCACCTTCCCAGTACGTCGTGCTGTGCTGGCGCTGCTGCTGCGGCTGCTGAGAACCTCAAGCGGCGTAAATATACCAACCTAGTTGGTAGTTATATATTCGAGCCGTTTGGGGTTGAGACCCTTGGTCCGTGGGGTCCGAGTGCACATAGTTTTTTTAAAGTTTTGTCCAAACGCCTGGTTGACACTTCGCGTGACCCAAAGGCTGGCTACTACCTAGGTCAGCGCATAAGCATTGCCATACAACGTGGCAATGCTGCCAGCCTTTTGGGCACACTCCCAGTCGACAGCGATGTGGATGAATTTTTTGATGCCTTATTTTAGTTTATATTGTTTCTTATGTACTGTGTAGGCTTAGTTTTTTTTATTACCTATTGTAAATATCTTAAGTTTAATTTTTAATTGTAATATAGTATGTTTTATTAATTATTATATAACCATTCTAAAAATGTAATTATATCAGAATAAATTCACATTTCGTATGTTATTAAACATTTTATGAGATATTATTTAAGACTAGAAATAATATATGTGCAGCCTATTGCGTCAATTTTAAGCATAGGCAAGGATTTAAAAAAAACAGTCAGTACTGATTATGATTTGGTTCTGTTTTTAAAATGCATTATACTTTTCGTTCTTGTTAAATGCATGCTATAAGCTATTTAAAAAACACGCCTTTTTTAAACTGCCTTATAGATTCATTGACGTCAAGAAACACGTAAGTAAGCTACCTTTATCTTTATATTTAACTAGGCCTTGATATTTTAAACAATCATAAATGTACCACAGAACCATTATGTTTTCCGGACATACTTTAGCTATTTTATTTAATTACGTATCAATAAGTAAACAACCAAGTTAAATAATTGACTTGCTAGATATAATACATGGGACCATAATAGGACAGTCATCATATTTAAATTATAATACGAAAGTAGCTTATTATGTTACTTCCAAGTATAGTTTTGGTTGAATAAATGTTGGTTTCCTTATTGTACCTTATTTAACATAAATACAAAAATTAACTAAGTACTCAAAAATCTACTAATAACTATTTAGTATGTTTGTTTATCTGTAACGCTTTCAAGGCTAAACTACATAACCGATTTTGATATGAAATCAAATAGTGTATTCTTGCAAGTGAGCCTATATAAATCACTTTTACAATGTTTCCTAAGCTACATGAATTCGACATTTCCTAACTGACTACCCTGAGAAGAAACGTCGAAACAAACTCAGGGGTCATAGTCTCTTTTATAGTCAAAATATTATAAACGCTTTGTGTTAAGTTTGAACACAAAGAATGGATAATAGCCTCTTTTTGATGCAATAACCGACCTCCACGAAGGCGGAATCGCGGGCTAAAGCTAGTATCAAATAAATTAGAATAAATATGAACTAGCAAATACAGAACAACAGTAACTGATTACTCAAACGCATTGAAATGATTGCAATCAATTTAGAATCGTTTACATTCATATAATGGATAATTACCGCAGCATTTTCAATTTAGTAAATTTACCTTCACCAAAGCCTAAAATTTAGTAGATAAACGTTATAACAAGCTTTTATTAAACTAATACATTACTATTCAGCTATTTTAAATGTGTCAGTGGTCGGTCAGTGTACTTGTCATTGTGCCTAATTTTCGTATTCAGAAAAGCTTACAATAAAATCTCATTGAACCCTCGAAGATAATGATCGTGATGACAGTTAGCAGAATGCCAATTATAGTAAAAAAAATACCAAATGAAGCAGGTTATTCGGTTAATTCAATCAACTCTTAAATAGCTGAATTGAGGCCCTGTTCGTGTGTATGTTTACATAGATAAGTCCGTCAAAATTTGCCAAACCATTTTTTACCTAGTGGAGTTTGATATTTATACTATTGAGTTTGATATTTATACCACTTGGAAATTGATATTTATGTGAATTCAGTGACAATACAATATTAAGATTTTGTTGGCCGAATGAAAAATATCAATACAAGACTGAAATTGATTGAAGTACCAGTACCCGGCCACAAGAGCTGTAGATTGCCTTGAGTTATTCTGTTTTCATCATCAGAAAAGTTCTTCATAATCAAAATTTAGCTTAATCGAATACGGAAAAGTAGTTTAAAGAAACTAATTAAAAGTTTCTAAAATATTGTAATAAGGTACCAACTTTATTCTTTACATCATTAACGATTCAACGCGTTATCACGTCAAGCGCCTAATCGATTACATTTTAGTCGGGTAATCGATTACATTACTCGATTCCGAATACCGAGTAGCAATTAAGCCATGGAACTGTTGATCGCGGGAAACCGTAAATTATTTCACATCATAAACCCTTTCGGTGTGGTTCATTCAATTAATGAACATTGAACGAATGAATGTAGGTATATAAATGTATTGCGATTGTGATGACGATGAATATTTTTGGGTGTTAATGACATTTACGTGCAGCCAAATTTCTGTATTGTTTTAATATTCTGCGTGAGTGTTTCGGTTTTAAATCAATGTTTAATCGGAAGTGTTTTATTGGTGAACCTTGTTTTATATTTTTGTGGAGAACATCAGTTTTCCAGCCTTTTAGTATAATATATGAATAGTCTATAAGCAAAAACGACGCATACGATATTTATGAATTATTTTTTCATGCAATTAGACATACAGGAATATCAGGATAATACATATATTGTTCGTGATACTGAAATTAATTCAGCATGGCATTTTTATGACATGTATATTTGCTATAATTTTTATATTGATTATAGCAAATTAGTCTGTGTTTAATATACAATGTTTTAAATAGAAGTTGGTTAAGAAGATTATCTATTAAATCTAATAAAAGAACAAACTCTAACTATGCTAAAATGTTAATAATAAAGATTTGAGTATTGAGTTATGTTATGTTTATGTTATGTGTATTGTATTATATATAGTGATCAGAGGGCTGGTTTGTTCCTTGCTCAGAGAATCGGCATAGCCATTCAACGTGACAATGCTGCCAGCCTTCTGGCCACGTTTACCACCATTGACAAGGATGACGATGAGTTTTTTGACGCCTGTTAGTTTTATTTATTTATGTTAAAATTTGTTTGTAAAGTCTAGTTTTGTAGTAAAAAATAAAGAAAGAAAATTCTGAAAAAAAATTCTAAAAATAGCAGAGTATGAACTTGTATTGAATATTATGAGGTACTTCACTACAAATACTTGCCAGAACAAATAATAAAATATGTGTTTTAGGGTTACCCGAACCTTTACAAGAGGGTGCAAAAAGGGTTATTCGTTTGTAACATGAAATTCGGGATGTTATTATAAGGCCGTATATTTTTCTTGTTTAAGCTCGGTAGGTATCGCAAATATTTTTTCTAGTTGATATGGTGACTACAAGCTGTGCCTGGTCAGTAGACCGCTGTTAATAACGTCTACAGTATTAGAAATAATATCTTGGGACAGTGGCATGGCCATCTGATCTCAAATTAGGTAAAACCTGTACTATGGGAACCAGACAATGGATTGACATACGTATATATTTAGCTATATACTATTTCTACATTAAGCATTTCTATAAATACTCTAATATCCGGCCGTCTATCGGTCTAAAAAGACAACGTACGGATTTAATATGGGTTTCACTAATGGATATAAGGAATGTTTTAGAATTTAGTGTATAATTATTTAACGTTTTGTATATTGGTGCTAAGCATCTCGCTTCATCAAAACAAAATTTATAAAAATTTAAAAATATGGTTGTCTAAAGAAAGATCAACAACACCAACTTTGGCTTACCTCCTGTTAAGCCTAACTGGCATCATTTATTAATACCTTAGGTATACCACCTTGTATCTTTTGCTACCTTACAAAATTCGTAAGAAACAAAACCGCTTAATAAAGTAATAAACATACAATCCCATACTACCTAAGGGAAGGGCCAATAAATTCGCCGTAAGCCAAAAAAGGTTAGCGTTAGGTATATAGAACCTTCGCAATTCGTATGCCCTTATCCTCTCAGATAGCGGTGATATAAGGTAAAGGGAACCACTTTGGGTTGCCAACAAAACCGTTAACAGTATTTATAACTTTATTTTACGTTTTTTTGGGAGAAAAAGTGGGAAACTTATTTTTTAGGGTGATGGTGGAAATCTTTGAATTTTTATCGCGAACAATAATGGCCCATCTTAATATATATAAATCTCGTGTCACAATGTTTGTCCTCAATGGACTCCTAAACCACTTAACCGATTATAATAAAATTCGCACACCATGTGCAGTTCGATCCAACTTGAGAGATAGGACAGTTTAAATCTCAAATTATAGTCGCAATTTTAATTTATTGCTAATTATTTGTCTGTTATTATTTGACAGTCACAATTATCTGTTAACATTCACGCGGGTGAACCCGCGGGACACAGCTAGTATACTTATATAAACTTTTATCGCCTAATTCTTCATTAAAATATGTGGTCGATTGGTCTTCGGCCATCTTTTCTTAAAACTATGGTCAACTGCTTGTCGTATTAGCTTCGGCTGTATAACAGTTGTCAAATACAATACATGGAATGCCAAACTGCCTTTGACATCGACAAACCACACATTGAGTACTACAGTATGAAATTATATAACATAAGTATACCATACAACAATCTGTTTAGTTCTGGGTAAGAATAATTGATTACACATACATGTAAAAAAAAGAAGCGATGAAATTTGTACGGGACTACCTCTTAGGAATCTATGCAATATGGATGACAAAAAATAAAGTTGAAATCCATGCACAATTGGCATACGATAGCGTAAAAACATACAAAAATTACTGAAAAACTAATCGAGAACCTCTCCCTTTTGAAAGCAGTCAAAAACTAGGTGCTTAAATTAGCCTTAACTAGTTGCTATACCTAGTCTCTATAAAAACTATATCACAAACAACAAGAAAACAAAAAAAAAAGAAATATATCCATAACTAATTTCTCAAAATAAAAAACCACACTGTAAACAAACAAGAGAAGAACAAAATATTGTCAAAAAAGTTCGAATTCAAAATATCAGGAAATAAAACCTTGTTGCTGTTGGCAGCCCTATTTACCTGAAGTACAAGTAACAATAGGACACTAGCCCTTTAAGATTCGTTCGAGCGGAAAAAAGACAGTTTACTCACTCGTGTATCTCTCCCTGATAGAATTTGCATGGGAAATCTATACGTCTTGGGGGCAGTGTACGATTGTGTTGTATTTCATTTGTTTCGTTTTACCTACTTCCTTCTTTACATATACAGGGGCCCGAGACTGCTTTTGACAATTTTTTTAATCGTTTTGTAGTTTTGACGTTAAAATGCATTTTACCTACGTAATTATCCTAAAATGGACCTACTAACGCCACCCACTCAGAAAATTCAAACAATTGTCAAAAGCAAACTCGGGCCCCTGGTGGTATACCAGTCATATTTGCAGTTTATTATAAAAAAAAAGACTGAATTTTAATATAACTGATACTCAGTGTGTGCCTGTCTGTTACGCGTTCGCGAAAATCCGCTGAACTGAATGAAACTAGGTTTACTTGGATCCCATAAAAGGACGAAGCCTAGTTTTTGCCGACACCGAGGAAGCCGCAAACATAGGCTAGTATTAATATAAATGCGAAAGTAATTCTTTCGTCCTGTATTTTACGCTTTAACTTATACTTTATCATACCAAAAAATACATAAAAGGTACTTTTTTTACTGAAAAGCAAAGTCATTGTTCCCATCTACATGAAAGTTGAACACAATTTATTAAATCGAGCGAATACAGTAACTGTTTATCTTAATGATTTGTTGCGCAATCCTTTACAGATTAAAGTCAGCTGAATTTAAATCGATTGACCAATTTTATCGAGATGAGCTCGATTTTATTCGACTATTTTGTGTATCGATAATTTTGTTGTGTAATTTTGTATTTTGCTGTCAAGTTATTTTCGTAGTTCCTTATTTAATACTACTGTACACTAGACTAGTACGAAGGTTATGAATTCGATTACCGTCGGGGACAAAAGATTTGTGATGAGGAGGATTATTGGTTTTGTCTGGTTTTATTTTTATGCATTTATAGAAGTGTATGTATGTTTATCAGTTGTCAAGTTGCCATTTAAAAAAATCTGCCTAGTTTTAAGCTTAAACGGAGGGGTGTGATTAGTAAAAAGCCAAAGTATTATTATTATGTCGTAAAAAACTTAAGCACCTAGGTGCCCTAACATAAAAATGTAATATAATAATAATATAAAGGTACGCAACAGATTCTTTTACAATGCCATCCATGCAACTCAGGTGCAAGGGACTCTTTGAAAACCAATGCACGTAAACTATACAATATAACTTATTGAAAACTAGAAATATATTAAGGTACCGAGTTTGGTACTAGGTACACTAAGTACTACCTATATACACAATATTAATTTAAGAATAGAAGGTACATAGGTTCCTTACCATTTTCAAAAAATATTCCGTCACATTTTCTTACTTAATTTGTCATTGGCAGGATCGTATATATTACAAAGGCATTGTACCTAAAATATTAAAAAAATTAAAACTATTTCATTTTTTGACCGTATTTTATTTAAAGTCAAAGACTCAAAGACACTGCTCAACTGCATATATTATTACATCACAGCAAAATTGTAGCAATATTTCAATATCGAGGGCCAGTGACAAGTTGCTAAGCTGTCACCGACAGGCGCTGCACGGACAATCTAATTATAGCACTTAACTATTGCTGCAGGTTATTGAACTATATTTTACTGATAATTTAATAATTTAGCAATATAATCATTATTATTCATCATTACTCGATATACTTTTTGGATTAAATCAATGCAAACAAGGGTGACATTAAAACAGGTCTTGCTTTTAGGATGCCTGACAATATTTTTTCAATATGTTTATATTGATCCAAGCTTTATAATAGAAGAAACTATGATAACTTCTAATAAGCATCTCATTAGGCCAATTAACACATTACCAAAGATAATTACAGCAATCTTTTCTTGATTCAATTAACGCTCCCCAATTCAATAGTTATGAACACCCCTAATGCGAAAATTACTAATTGCATTAGCTCAGCTTTTCCGCTGAGCTAACGTTTTCAGTGTAAGTTGGTACTTAGTTGGTACCTAATAGTGTAAAAGCGCCTGCAGGCCGTAGGTAACGGATGCGGAACTCCTGTAGGTACCCAACGCGGATGTGGGCCGGATCTCGAAGCTCACTTCCGCGAATCCAGATGTTGAAAATAGGTATTATTTGTGTAGGTAAATTTGAATTAAAATTGGAAAAGCGAACGTTTAGACGGTTTTAAAGTTAATGAAATATTAACTAATGTGTTATGTTTGTGTTATTAGGGCATGGACATTGCAACAAATAATAGTTGGTTGACAAGACCGTAATTTTCTTATTGTACAAATTTATTCATCCAAATAGAGTAGGTACCTAGCTAGTCAGATGTAAGAACTGTACGTTACTTACTAAAAATAAGAGCATAACGAATCAAAAGACGCATTTATGTTAAAAATCTTACTAGATTTTTTTTCTTCTAGAAAGGGCAGGAGCGTGCAAGAACAATTATTCATCTTAAGAAAAAACGTTGTTTGCCACATTAGTCCTTATATGTCATCCTGCATGTAAAATGGAAGTATTAGTGTAACATAACCAACAGCTTCCATTGCTTCCTCTTATCTAAATAATCTAATTTATCAATAGCTATTCCCTTCTTAGTAATCGTCTAGAGACACACGTTGAAAGGTGACGTGTTACGGCATTACCAGCACACATATTAATATACATTTCTGTTTACACATTTCCCTGAAGACCTTTACTTGGTATACAGACCTGTTTCTTAGAAGACAGTTGTTATTTAATGTTGAAGGAGATTTAACACCTCATAATTTGTTTCAAAGGATAACATACAACGTTGAACTAGTGGAGCTAAGCGTAACTGCTACGCTAGAGGTCTTGGGTTCGATGCCCATATCGACCAAGGTGTTATTGGGTTTTTCCATGAAATTCTCAGTAGTAGGTCGGAGTTTTGATTGGTTTGCCCGGTTAGTGGCAATATAGGCTCGCCCCTCTATTGCATGGGACCTAATCATACCGGCGAACTGTGAGTGCACGTTGGTACACCTCTGAGTAACTCTTCGGGGATACAGGCTTGATGGTATGTATGTACATACTACGATCTCTGTGGTTGAATGGCGTGCCCGGTATCGCTAGCTCTGAGGTCCCGGATTCGATTTCCGAACGTGTCAATGTAGAATCCAACTTTTCTACATTGCCTCGTGTCTGGGTGTTTATGGTACCTTCGTTGTTTCTTAATTCCATAGCACAAGTGCATGAGCAAACTTTGGGCTCAGAACAATGTATGTGATGATGTCCGCATTTATTATTATTATTTCATGGACGAAGAAAACGCCACCGTGTAGATATATGCCAATACAATGCTTGTTATTGTTTATGATCTAAAATATTCGTATTCCTAGGTACATTATGAGCAAATAAATAAGTTCTATTTCTATTGTTCCAAGTCTATTGGTTATTTGATCATGAGATTTGAGTGTTTGTGGAAGGTACTTACCACCAATCCAGGAAACGATCGATTGTCATCTCGCCAGCTTCTTCTCGCACTACCTCCTTTGCACGGAAACAATAACAATTTTTGTCCTTTACATTATTTTCCAAATCATATTCACACACACATGTACCTACACATTGAACTTTATTTATCCTCAAATTATTAGATAGAGAACCAGACGTGTCCTACTTAACACTCTAAATTCACCAGACTGGGTTACTCTCCTGTACCTAATTAATTAAAGGGTAGACAGAGACTAGTATTTAACATAGATATCCAAAATGAAACAACCCCCCTTAAATAATATTATTAACAACTCATGGACAAGCATCTATAGGCGGAATTTTCATCTCAATATCAGTTTTATCAACGACATTGACACAATTTACCGTAAAAATAACTAAATTGTTATCACAATCATGAGACATAATTAATTAATTATATCAGTGCTTTTTATATTTCTCAGCCATATTTTCAAAGTTGGATGCCATAAAAATAAATAAAAAACATTGATTGTTGTTTTTTTTTTCTTTTTACGTAAGGAGGTTGTGAATCTTGTTTATCCAGAAGGGACCAATATAACTGGCAATAACGGGTATTGCGTGCATTGACCTTGATCCCGGCAAACGAGGATTTTTTGTGTCTATCATTGAAAGTGGTTTGTATTATAGTTATTTACCAATAAATTTACAGAGCGCGAAAAGTCGGAGACAATAATGACCAGTGTACAATAGTATTCTTTCCCTACATTTACATGCAAGTTTTCTTATCTACTTCCTTAAAGTCAGCACTGTCGTAAATCAAAGTCAAGTACTAAGCGAATGAGTCAACTGATCTTCCAAATTTAATGAATCTATTTATCTGATAAGAAGATATCATTCAGAGATATACTTGCTTATCAAAAAAAAATATTTTATCTTGAAGGTCGTTATAGTCACAGTTTATAATAACATTTAACGCGTAAAGTACTGTTTGGTGCAAGTTTATATTCGTAGTTTAGTTTAAATTTGTATGCTGCTTTATTAATTTTATATTTTCCGATGCTAAACTTCGCAACACATTAACTTAGTATTTTTGATTATGTGAGCGAACGCAGAATTTATTTCCTTAAAACGGAATGTAGTTTTTTTGTAAGCAATGTGATTGGTTAAAGCAAGAAAATTTTAACCAATCAAAGTACATCAGCCATTTTCCCTTATCTGTCAAAAGCAAATGTCAAACAATTCCGAAACAAATCCCAAGATATTCGCGATAATTCCAACAAAAGTGTAATAAATATAAATCTAATTTAACTTTACAATGTCGGAAAATGGGCACGATGCGTAAGAAAACTCAAGTGTCTTTCGTGATTCGGGACGAGGAGGAAAGGCGGCATAAAAATGGTGTTAGTTCGCTGCAACTGGATCCAATACAGGGACGATTATATTCGGCCGGTAGGGATGGAATTATACGAGTTTGGAGCTCCGCTACCGGTGTGCAGGACCGATACATCCAGAGTATGGAACACCACACCGACTGGGTGAACGATATCGTGCTATGTTGCGGCGGTAAGAACTTAATTAGCGCATCTTCCGATACTACCGTGAAAGTATGGAACGCGCCGAAAGGGTTCTGTATGTCGACGTTACGGACTCATAAGGACTATGTACGTACTCTAGCGTACGCTAAAGATAAAGAGCAAGTTGCTAGTGCTGGTCTGGATAGAGCAATCTTTCTTTGGGATGTCAACACTCTGACTGCTTTGACTGCCAGTAATAACACTGTCACTACATCAAGTTTAGTTGGTAACAAAGAGTCTATATACAGTCTTGCTATGAACCCACCCGGTACTATCCTTGTGAGCGGATCCACTGAGAAAGTCCTACGAGTTTGGGATCCTAGAAACTGTTCACGGCTCATGAAATTAAAAGGACATGCAGATAATGTTAAGGCCTTAGTTGTAAGCAGAGATGGAACGCAGTGTGTGTCAGGCAGCTCAGATGGAACTATTAAACTATGGTCACTATCACAGCAGCGGTGTGTCTCAACTATAAGAGTGCATTCTGAAGCGGTTTGGGCACTGTTAGCTACCGAAAACTTTAGTCACATTATTTCTGGTGGACGAGATAGGCTAGTCATTATTACAGAACTACGTAACCCAGATAACTTTATAGTAGTATGTGAAGAAACAGCTCCAATACTTAAACTATGCTTTACCGCAGACCAAACCGGAGTTTGGGTGTCAACATCTGAATCCGATATCCGTTGCTGGAAACTGCCCCCTCTTAATTCCTTAGAAATGTATAACCAAAACAATTATAATACAAATAATGTGTTCCAAACACAACCCCTACACAACATTCCTGGTGGCCCTGCAATCAAACATTACACAGTACTGAATGATAAAAGACATGTGGTAACAAAAGATACCGCTAACAATGTAGCTTTATATGACGTGTTAAAAGCTTGTAAACTAGAAGATTTAGGTGAAGTTGATTATGAAGAAGAGGTTAAGAAAAGATTCAAGATGGTCTACGTACCAAATTGGTTCAACGTTGACTTAAAGACTGGAATGTTGACAATACATTTGGGGCAAGATGAAACTGACTGTTTAAGTGCTTGGGTGAGCGCTAAAGAAGCCGGTTTGACTACGGAGAATGATCAGAAGGTGAACTTCGGTGCATTGTTGTTGCAAGCACTGTTGGATCATTGGAATCATCCGAATAGAGTGAATGAAGCGGGACAACGAGTCATTGGGAACAATTACTTTAGTGTGCCGCTACATACCCCTCTCATTTTCAGCGAAGTAGGTGGACGGACTCTTTATAGATTACAGGTAAGTGAAATTAATAATTCATGTTCTTGCAATCATTTTCGCATAGCAATGCGTTTGTTACATTTTAGTTGATAATTTATTTAAATGGGTTAATCAGAATGTGAAAATAATTTAATTTCCAATGGTGAAATACAGTAATATGAAAAAGGATGTAAAATTTAGGTAAAGAACAGTATGTATGAAGGGAATAATGAAAGTGAACAAAGCGAAACAAGTGTGTAAGGATTGTAGCAAGTGGTAATAAGTGGTCTCTGCTTACCCCTATAAGGGAAAGAGGTGTGACTATATGTATGTATGTAGAAAGCTTGCCATACATCTTATAAAACACATAAATTAGGGATATCAGCAAACATGAAAATATGTAAATTTAAAACTATTTCTTGAGTTACCTAGCTGATAGCAAACCTGCTTAAATACACAACAATGCTTATAATAATGTCAAGAATGTCTTTGTTTTTTGATCTGCAATTTTAAATACTGCCTTTACTGTACTTCTTGTCAGTATGTTTGGGTCTACCGCTAAGCATATGTCTCTCAAGTAGTTCTGCAGACGGCAAGATGACCCGTAATCAGCAAAAATGAAAATATGTTAAGCTATATAACTTGACATTCCCAACACGTTTCGTTTTACAGGTAGGAGACGCCGGCGGCGAGACGGAAGGCAACCTTCTAGTTGAGACCGTACCCTCCTGGGTGGTGGACGTGGCCATAGAGATGGCTGCCCCCAAGCTTAATAAGCTGCCTTTCTATTTGCTGCCACACTCCAGTTGCCAGAGCAAACAGGATCGGCAGAAGAAGGTAGGATTGTTTATATGAAGTTTTTATTTCACTGGTGTAAAACTAAGGGTTATTTGTTTGTGAATTATTGTAATTGATGAAGTCTTAAAATCTTAAGGCAGGGTTATTTTGATGTATCGGGGCGTATTGTATCGCAGAACAATGAACAAAAACTTTGACTCTCATGACACAACACTCGACTTTTTAATAATGTTGTTCTGGGTATGAAAACTAATATGTAAGTGATAGGTGCATTGCACGCTTTTACATCGATATTTCACTAATTTCAAGAAAATGCCGTTGCATAGTAGCTTCTTTACCGCTGTTATAAAGATGTTACTTGCTTGGGCTATCCAACCGTTTTATTTATGACTTAAATTATTTGACTAAAATTGTTAACTGTTTTGAAAGAAATGTTTTACTCTTTGTAGACATCCCCTAAGTTTATATTTCTTTACACGGATCGTGATCACAGGTAGTCTGATTGGACCTCATATTTTTTTTTAGTTTTTCATTTCTTTATTTCCACAATCCCACAGGACCGCCTCGTAGCCAACGACTTCATCCAATGCCGTAAGGTGGCGGAACACGTGGTCGAGAAGATAGTAGGCGGGGGCGACGTGAACGGCGCGAGCGCAGGCAGCGGGAGGGCCAGCGCTAACGAGGATAGCGGGAACGATGCGCCGGAAGAGAGGGTCGAGCTGCTGTGCTGCGATCAGGTACGTGTGCTACACGAACATCAACCTTATGCCAGTGTCCATTGAGTGCGTTTTAAACTGGCTATTTCCTACTGCTTTTGATAAAGTTAAAAAAATATTAAGTTGCAGTTCAAAATGAACCTTATGTGGAAGCATTACAGTAGTTTTTCACAAATATATACTTTTTGAACTGGTCCTGATGTTTCTGATTTTCGTATTAGGATTGTCTGAGAGTTTACTCATCTGCAATATACCAATTTTCTATTCCCCAGGTGCTAGACCCCAACATGGACCTCAGAACGGTCCGCCACTTCATCTGGAAATCCAACGTAGAGTTCACATTACACTATAGAGTTCTAAAACAATGAAACAAACCTAACCTCTACCGGACACAGTTCAGGAAGTACTGTACTTTCCATTGCCTGTATAGATTGTGAAAAAAAAAACAGTGTTCAAAATTTAAAAGTGACAGTTCGAAATGAAGAAAGAAATTTTAAGATTGGAATTTTTGGGTAAATATGGCTTCGCTTTGTGGTATTCAATTTAATTGATAAGGTGACCAATTTTGATGGTTATTGACGTTTAATATACTTGTTAATTGGGCATAGTATTGACCATGTGACCACAACACATTATTATTTAATTAAATCAATTGTTTCAGTTCTTTTGTAATTTGTTCATTATTTATTTTCACAACAAAAAAATCGACAGAATATCCGAAAGGTGGTCGCATGTTCTTTATTGACCTATACATATAATATATAGATTTCGCCAAATATCTTGACTTATTTCTTTGATGGTTTAGAATTCTCAAAATAGTCAACACGATTGATTAAGTTGGTGTTTATTTAAAAAACGCGACTTCTTGGTTTTATGACGAGCAGTTTCCATAATGGCGCATTTTGTTCAAGATATTTGCCGAGAACTAACAAAAAGTCTAGTTGATACTTGTAACTATCTTGTAGCATGACGATTTAAATAGAATGGGGTATAAGCTAAAATACTTATTGACTCTAGATTTGTATTCTATTGAATGTCGAAAACAATAATAACATAACTCTTTATTGTACACTAAAATGTAAATTTCAAACCAATATACCCAGTCGTAGGATAAAAATTTGGATAAACAAATTTCATATAATATCTACCCTATTTATACAGACTTCAAATGTTAATATAAATAGATAATGAAAAGTATACTTAATATACATAAGCTTTAAAGTTAAAATCTAAATAACTAATTTTAAAGCTTAGACACAATTTAATATCTTAAAAAAGTAATCAGAAATACTTGCCTTAAGCAAATATAGAATGTTAATCGCAAATTACTCAAATAATTCAAGTCGACTTTTAAGTGGCCGTTAAATGTATTGCTGTCCCTGTTACTCTAAGGTGTTAAGTAGCGACAGAAATACATTCAAGAAGATCTTAAATATAAGGAGGTTTTGAGTGATTGACCCAAGAAGAATATAAGCTATTAGTAAATACAGTTTTATTGTCAAATGAGGATTTGAGTTTTAATCACATAATTGATTGGAGTTGTACTTCTATTTGTTTCGGTTTAGTGTTGATACACAAAAATGTCTGTCTGTGATTTCTTATCAATATTTATATTTTTTTTTTCGTTTTTTGGAGTAAAGCTAAAATATAAACTAGAAATACCTATTCCTACATGAATGCCCAAAATAATTGAATGTTAAAATTGTATTTATGTAAAAATTGGATGTCTATAGATACATGTATCATTGTACTTTAATCCAAACATTGTAGAACACAAAAAAATATTCATAGAAATTGGACTAAGGAGTTCTTGACGAGAATAGCACTTATAAATAACTGCCATAATATTGTATCAATTACTTTAAGGGTGCTTGAAAGCTGTTTGTAAATTAAATATATTATGGCCTCTAAATACAAACTCTTGTATTCACAGAATAGTAAACCAATGGAGTGCAGCCTCATTTTCAACAGTTTTATAAATAATGTAACTCAAAAATAAAACATTAAGGTGCTCCCTCACCGCGAGCATTCACGTGTATTGTAACATTATAGATTCGATTTTGAGCATTACATTACAATAATACCTCCCTGACTAACGAGCATTTGTGTGCAATGTAACATATTGATTCGACTTTGAGCATTTCATAGCAAGATGTCAGAGTAAGCGGGAAGTGGAGCGCATTGATGTTACAAGTTGTTTCAAGATATTACATATTGTATCATTACAAGGTGTGCATTGTAATGCTCGGTTCTCCTCCTTCACTGATGTAATGCTCAAATATGTAACGTTACATTACGCTCCCGGTGAGAGAGCACCTTATGACTCTTGTGACTTTATAAATGAAGGAATTTACATAGCATTTTGCTGTTCTCACTCTATTTGTTTGTTACTCTGTAACTACAAGAATGCTTAAAATTGACTGTTTATAAAAGATATTGGACATCGAATTAAGACGACAAGCAAACTTAAACTTATCCTATTTGGCTGTAACATTATTAATATAATATTGTATAGATAACCACACGTTTAGATAAATATATTATTGTAATAAAAGTTCTTGAAAATACTTTTACCCAAAATAAAGGCTTTGGCGTAAGTGTCTAAAGACATTGTCGAAGTTACGCGACCGATGTTCGGCTAATTTTACGTTCTGAGGTATTCGGCTGATATGACACGCCATAAGTGCCGAAATTACTCGGCAGAAATTCGGTTAATGTGTGCTCACTGAATAAGTTGCCGCTGTACTTACGTCCCACCAAAGTTGCGTTGTGCGCTTACGCAGGCGTAATTGTGCTGAACTTCGGTCGCGTAAGTTTGGCATAGTGTGTTTAGACACTGATGTATAGTAAAATATTACACTGCTATGTTAAGATGAATGTGAACTTTTGATTTTCAATGAGTGTATAATATTCCGTACATATTTAATACCGTGAGCATATTATAATTCAGTTCCAATTTCATTTAGTGTAGTTTTAACTATTGACTGTTTTTATCTTTGATTTCGAGAATTTACCGATAGCCAGTTTGTTATTGCCATCTTTTGTACTTTTCTCCTACCTTCCTTACAATCGTAGATAGTGTAAACATTATTACAGCTATAAGAACAAGAATAAGTATGTAATATTGACAGGAAAATAGTTACAAAGGATATAAGTTATGCCAGTCTAGCTGTATACGATTTATAGATGTTTGATCTAGTAAAAAATGTAACAATAGCAAATACCATAAAACAATACGAGTTTTATTAATACACAATTAAATCTAATATAGGAACAAACTCTAACTATACTAAAATTAAAACTTACAGAAATAAAAACTAACAGGCGTCAAAGAACTCATCGGCATCCTTGTCAATGGCGGGAAACGTGCCCAGAAGGCTGGCAAAATTGCCACGTTGAATGGCTATGCTATAAAATTGTTTAAATGTATAATTTATTATATTTTAACCATTGTTAATTTAGTGTTAGGTACACAAACTAGACAACCTATTAGAGTTCTGCTGGCATGACTTATCTCCTCTCTCACAAATAAGTTTCAACAGTATGTTTTTAATAAAGCCGTGGATACATAAGGGGTCAAATGGACCAACAGTTTATAAACATGTCCCACAAAACTATGTGGAATGAAAAAAACGTTGCGCGTCATGTTGAGAAACATTTTATCCCCTTGTGTAGATTTGGCCTAAAACTCGGTATGTAGTTCTAAGTCACAAATCAATGGATAGTCAAAACTTAAGTTTCTTTCTCTGTTCCAGTCATCTAGTATATTAGTTTAGTGACTTAAAACGATTGTTCTAAAACATTTTTAATTTCTGACTGTATTCCTTTGGACACTTCAGTGGTTAGTATTCCGTGTCACATAAACATTTAAAATGATAACGTTTGTAGATTCTGAAGTCTACTGTAATGTGACATGCTTGTAATTATATTATTTGAAATAAAGTTGTTAATTTGATTAGCATGTTTAAATGTTTGTGTTTTTATTTAATTCAGTTTTTACTATATGCATCCAGAATCCGTAAAGCTGGTGATGTAAGTGTAGTTTCATAAAATATTAGACGTTTTGTTTTCGATCAAGGTACATAATAACTATTTATTACAAAATATATTTCCCAACTTCATGGTCTCATCTAATCGTAGACTGAGAATAAGATTTAAAAGACGCTGGTCTTTTAACCTTCCTGACTCTTGCCGAAAGACGTAAGTAAATATAGTCCCATCTTAGCAAGACAAAGGTGAGTAAAAGTACGGCTTTGCAGTTAAACCTTCAGTGGGACCAAATCTTATAAGATTACATGTAACGCAATGGTCGATACTTCCTAATTGTTCAACCAGGATCATCAACGACTAATGAAAATAGTACATGTTTAGGGAATAGAAATCGATTTTTGTTTTTCAATAATTTTAGTTCATCCAAACATTTCTGAACGACAACTAACGTTTCAGATATTATTATCAGCTGTCGCCTGTCGAACTTATCTGTCATTGTCAAATAAATAACCTACAAAAGTTAGACTCGTCTCAATGAAAAACTAAAAATATTTACAAAAATGATGAGTGGGAGACTCGTTTTGCGGTCTCTGTACTGCAACTTCACTTCAAAGTCTCCTTTAAAATGTGCCTTTCAGCGTTCAAATAAGTTAACGTTTAGCGTCATACAAGTTTTTCGCAACAACTTTAGTAGTAAGGTAGAAGCTGAATTCGTTGAGAAGAAGCACTGTAATATAGGCACTATTGGTCATGTGGACCATGGGAAGACGACTCTGACTGCTGCTATAACGAAGGTGTTGGCTAACGATGGGCTAGCTTCGTATGTGTCTTACGATGAGATAGATAGAGCGCCGGAGGAAAAGGCCAGAGGTATGGTTATGTCATGTTTGTTGTGGTCGTGAATAAGTGGTATTTACTGCTTTTTGTTAGTGAAATTCAGCCTGTTAATGTACCTGGCTGGTCAAAGGCTACCTCTAATACAAAAAAGTTGTAAGTTATCTAGTAGGTCTTCAAAATCAAAATCAAAATTCTTTTATTTCTTATAAACCAAAAAAAAGGCGCTCAAGAAACGTTACGTTAACTCTACTGATTCTAGTTGCTCGGTTCCAAAGTGTCTTTCCTATGAAGAAGAGCCAGCAAGAAAGTCCATAGGTTACTCTTTTAAAAACAAAATTATACAATTATTTTTACATTATTGTTTAAATATATGCATCAACACCGCAATAAAAGTACGATAATAAAATAAAGAAAAAAAATAAGAAAATAATTTAAAACAATCAATCCGATATAATGGATAGTAAAAACCGCGCTGTTGACGCATTCACAACAAAAAAGTACCAAAAATTAAAAATGAAATTGTATATAAAATAAAATAAAAAGAAAACAATTTTACATACAATACATATTTAGTCACAGAAAAAAAGAAATACCCTAACAGGAATGTCAAGGCATGTCAAGTGCCTTCAGGAAATACAGGCGGCTTATGAACTCATTTAAAGTAAACAAGCAAATCTTAAGGACCGCCGACATGTGCAGATATTAAACACTCCACGCCCTTTTGTCTTCCACGTAGTCTTTAACTTTATAATACGCTTTCTTTAAGAGAATAGATTTGACACAAGATTTGAATTTCTTACCGGGCAAGTTGGTAATGACCTCTGGTAGTTTATTATAAAAGCGTATTGAATTCCCTAGAAATGATTTTGAATTGGTTTTAGTAAGCCGAAATTTAGGAACTACTAATTTATTTTTATTCCTGGTATTGATGTCGTGATAATCACTTTTAACTCTAAAACTAGAAAGATTTTTACGCACATACATAATATTCTCGAAAATGTAAAGGGAAGGCAAGGTCAAAATGTTAATTTCTTTAAACTTTTCTCTCAATGACTCTCGAGGGCCCATGCCGTATATTGAGCGAATTTCCCGTTTCTGCAAAATGAAAATGGAATCTACATCGGCCGCGGACCCCCATAATAGAATACCGTAAGACATTAAACTGTGAAAGTAAGCATAATAAACTAATCTAGCAGTGGGTAGCTATATCAGTAAGCTGCCGAATTTTCCTAACTGCGAATGCAGCCGATCTTGTTATTCAATAAAATTCAAGGTCTTCAAACTAATGAACTGCTAGTCAATAGTAATTAAAATTAAATTCTTATCTAATTTATTAACCAATATTGTCATTTATCATGTAGGTAATTAATTAAATTTGAGGAGAAGACACCTTTTTATAGTGATTTAAATTTAATTTTGCCACTAAAAATAAAAAAGGTATCATCAACCTTCTCACCCATTGTCTCAATCAAATACATATTTACAAAAAAAAAAAAACTTAGCCTCATTCATCAATAAATTATAGAATCCAATAAACTATAAAAAAATTGTATATATTAATTTCAGGAATAACAATAAACGCAGCCCACATCGGCTACAGTACAAAACTCCGTCACTACGCTCACACAGACTGCCCCGGCCACGCGGACTACGTCAGGAACATGATATCAGGCGCATCACAGATGGACGCCGCTGTCCTGGTAGTGGCAGCCAATGACGGACCTATGCCACAGACGAGAGAACACTTGCTGTTGGCTAAACAAGTTGGCATACAGTATATCATGGTGTTCATTAATAAGGCTGATTTAGTTGATAATGAGGTGGGTAAGAAAAGAATAGAATCTATAGAAATTATTTTATTTTTCTTAACAAAGGGGCATGCCCAATTTCTCTCTGTAGTGTTTTAGGCCATAGATATATCAAAAATTGTTGTTGAAATTAAGTGTTATTAATCTTTATAGTGTTATATATTTAAAAAATACATTCTAACTGATGCTATTCTAAAAAGTATGAAACCTTTTCTATTTCAATTTGTGACATTTTTTTTTTGGTAGAGATCTTTGCAGTTAGCCTGAGCGCAGGCTTTGACTGCTTCACCGTACTTTTGGCGAGGACCTTAAGGTCTCCAGTCAGAGCTCAAATTGAGTCTGAGCAAAAGAATAATTTAAGAGTTAATGGATTTATATATATATTTCTAGGGCTATATAATTGTCCACTGTGGGACACACTTTTCCCTTTTGTAACTGTTTTTCTTTATTTATTTCAGTTGTTGGAGTTAGTTGAGATTGAAATGAGAGAGCTATTGTCAGACTTTGGCTTTGATGGCAACACAGTGCCCATGATTTGTGGATCTGCATTAAAAGCATTGAATGGGGATGAATCAGAATATGGTATGTTTTCTTTATATTTCATAGTAGGTTCTATTAATGTTTTCTTTAATGTAGGATATACTTTACCTTCTCTATGAAACAATAGTTTTTTATGTTACTTGGGTCTAATATGTGGCCGCGTGAAAAGGAAGATACTTTATACTTGAAATGTAAGGCTGAAGGTTTTAAAACTGTAAAATACCATTTACTACGCAAGTATTCTCCTATATACCAATCAAGAAATAATTTTAAAATAAGTGTTATTTTCCACTAGATTTTACAACACAGTACACTTCCCGAAAAATGTGTAAGAAGCTCACAAATATACAAAGGTGCTGATATCTCACATTTTTATTTTCCAGGTGCGCCCTCAATACGCAAACTCCTATCTACAATGGATGAATACGTGCCCCCCATAGTCAGAGACTTGAAGTCTCCATTTCTGATGCCCATAGACAACGCTTTCACTGTACCCGGCCGCGGTACTGTGGTCGTTGGTACAATAAAACGCGGGATTATGAAGAAAAACGACGAAGCTGAGCTCTTGGGGTTCGGGAATAATGTTAAGACTACTATTTCTGATGTGCAGATATTTAAGAGCAGTGTTCCAGAGGTGGGTGTGATAAATACAACATTTTATTTAGGGAAACATGTTATCCCAATTGCATGTCAATCCATTTATATGGGGATCACTAAAGTACTTAACAAAAAATATGTACCTAAATATTTAAAATCCTTTTTCATTTATAATCATTTTTTTCTTAACTCAAATGTTTTATTTCAAGTAGGTACCTACTTGAAATAAAAAAGGCACTTGAAAAATGTTTAGGTACCTACCTTTACAGGTGCCTTTGAACAATACAATGGCCTTATTTTCGCGCCAAAAGTTCACACTGGGTATAGCTGGATCTTAAATGAGGCAAACCCAGCGCTTGTAAAATAACAACATATAACATTTAAAATAAAAAAGTTTAATTATGTACTTACCAGAATGTTTGACTCAGTATTCCTTGTCATATTTCAGGCGTTAGCCGGCGACAATGTAGGCGTACTACTACGCGGTATGAAGATGAAAAATGTTGAAACCGGCATGCTGTTGACGGCCGCAAAGAGTTGCTTCCTAAGCAACCATTATAAAGCTAAGATATATTTCTTGACGAGGAACGAGGGTGGGAGAAGAAAGCCTGTTTTCTCAAAGTATTCGCAGCAAATGTTCAGTGGGACTTGGAATATTGCCTGTAGGATCGATTTGGGTAAGTTAATGGAATATTTTATTGGAGATACAGGAAATGGGAACTTTAACTGTTGAACTAGAAAACCAAAAGATATAGAAAAATAACACTTTAAAAAAAAAAGAAAATAGTTTGGTAACCCTAAAAGATAATGTTTCTTGGGTTTGCTTGCCGATCACAAAACAATGGTCCCAGATAGGTTGGATTTCCATTAACTAATCGTCACGTCTCTTCCATAGTAGGTACTAGTATTAGCAATTCACTTACCTCAATTGGCTTATTTATGTATGAGTAAAAAAGCATATTTTCTCATGTATACTTTACAATGTATTAATGAAATAGATTGTTCTGAAGAAAATATCTAACGACGTCATAAAAAAGCGAGAATAGGAAAATACCTTAGACTACTACTACTACGAATTATATATAGACTGCTACTATCGCTAGTTTCCCCTTGCTTGCTCTAGTAGATGACATACGTTTACTGTTTTAAGTTATTTCTCGCGCAACGAGAAACTTATATACGAAAACATCGATGGTTTTGACATTGTTAGGATAATATTAGTGTTTTAGATAGATTTATTAAAACGGAAAGCTCCATCTTCATACATAATTCACGACAAAACATATTCAAACTAGTGCTTACGGTTCAAACTGATGGACTCACTCTTTAGTTTCTTATTTAATTTTATACTCAAAGGAAAATACTTTTACGCTAAAGTAATTTAATTCTTCCTTTCAGACCCATCAATGCACATGATGATGCCAGGAGACCACGGTGAAGTGTACCTCACTCTACTCGAAGACATGGTAATGACACAAGGCCAGCCCTTCACAATACGAGAGAACAACGTAACAGTAGCAACGGGCATTATCACAGATATTCTACCCGGTATTACAGTGCCCAAAGGAAAGCTAGGAAAAGTTGTTTTGAAGTTAGAGGATTAAGTTGTAGATATTGTTAATAAATTGTATTATAGTGTTGAAAGTTGTTTCATTGCCATAATTACTAGCGCCGAAAACGTTAGAGCCGAAAATGGAGATAAAAAATGCTATTTTGCGCTAAGTATAGTTAATATCATTATTTACATGTTCACTTTATACTCAATCTTATCAAGAATAGAGTAAAGTAAGCCACCTTTTGAAGTACCCTTGTCATCCCTTTGAACTACTGAGTTTCTAGTCTGTTGGTCCCAGTAGATTCCTTCTAGTCAGTAATAATTACAACATTTTATCTCTATATTCGTCTCGCTCAAACCATAATTGCATAGGCGCCACTGGCGTGTCTCCAGTCAAAGCCCAACAACAAACTGGAAATTGACATTTTGAACACAACGTGCGACTAGCGCCTCTAGCGGCGAAATTGCTAAAGGTCGCCCTAATTAAGAAGGATAAAAAATAAAACTGCACAAAACATTTTATTCATTATATATTTTTTGTCAGAAGGTAATTAATACAGTGCCAAAACAGTAACAAAACATTAGTAAGAAAAAATCAAGAATGCATCTAGCATCAACTACTCAATATTCAGATACAGATAAACAATATCCTATACGGTTTATAGGAGGACAACATTTAACACTTATATTTTCACAACATTTGAACAAGACAGTTGGCATAGTAAGACTATTATTTATTTTTAATAATATATAAATTGTGAACTATTAATAACACCGATACGCCTAATGGATATTTTATTTTCTCTACATTATTATTATGTGGGTAGTCGTGTGCAATTTTAATTATCACTATTTTACTAATTAATGGCTAAACTATAAGTTAGAGCTGTCAATAGTTTAAATAATTAAATACAATTCGATTAATCAATTCATAAGTGCAGTTTTCTTTCAATATGGAATAATTGCCGCCCAACATGGGGCCAAGTAAATTTATTACTTAATTTGTGCATTTTATTATTGCAAATACATTCTTTATAATTCATCTAACAATATAAAACATTGAAGTACAGCTTTAACGCATCATAATACTTTCCAATTCATTCATTCAATCAAAACTCGGATATTTTTATGTAAAGATATGCTTTGGTTAATAATACGAAGACTCATTTCATTCCATTCCCCTGTATTACTTTCGTCTCTTTCCCACTCATAAGTAAACTCGAAGGTCTCTCTCTTCGGTCGTCAACAACACGTTACACACGACTACCCACATACAATACTGCACAAGAGCAGATCTTGCGACAAACGCCGCGCCTTATAAACCTGCCCTAAAATCAGTCTGTCGCTTGATCAACATGCCGCGTTTATCTAACATTTAATCACAAAATTACTGTATACACGGTTCTAACATGAAGAAAGACAAGAGGACATCTTCAAAATATTTATTTAAACCATCTATGTAAAATGTTAATACCGTCAGCAAGTGATGTGAGCTACACTTATTATATCCTTGGTCCAATGCGAGCTAAACTTGGCATCTTATGTAATACAATAGCTTCGATTACAAACCTTTTGAAAAATTAGTATTACCCGCTTTTCGATAATGCGCGTCTCTACTACACTAGTAATAAGAAGCCGCCATTTTATAAAAAATAAAATTATATTTTTAAAACATTCGTCATTTCAACAATGCTGAACGATTTTCACAAGCGAGTTTATTATAAAAATTAGCCAATCATAAAATAGTTTACAATTTTTCAGGACATTTATTTTAAGATTATAATAATTGGACATCAAATATATTAATTACGTGGATATAAAATTTACCATGGGAAAAAAATATGCAATTCTTAAGAGTCATACTCGTTTATTCCTGTTTACGTCCTCATATTTTTCCATGATAAATTCTTACAAAATTTCAACGTTAAGTGCATTCTTCTATAAGTCAAAGCTAACATTTGGATAAACATACATTGATTTTTCGTTCCCTTAAAAGCTATTTGAGTTACATTCAAAATGTGCTTACAAATACTACTGATTACCTTGAGAAACGGTGGAAGATTCACAATATATATTTTAAGATTGGACTGTGTCATGCGCGCGTCATTGGAGTTGTTTTCCACGGTAACTCTGGCACTTAGAGGTGACGCCCTATAGGGAGACGTGCATTATCAAAGTATACATTATTAGCACACCACATAACGACTTCCATCGCATTACCATACCACGGAATTAAGTTTTAATAAGCTCATAAAATTCGATATTCACCACAGACAGTAATATTTTGTATTCATTTATATATATTAAGTATCTTAAAAAACACCTAGTTTTTCATACGGACAGATCCAAAGTTATACATGAGATAAGGACTAGCGACCATCAATCTATGTTTTTATTATAATAATAGTGTTTGCGCCTACAAAGCTTTGCTAAAAACAACAAAAATATAACAAGAAACAATGATAATAAAAACAGAATGCAGTTTAATGGGCACGTTCAACTGTGGCAGTGTTTGGAGAAATGCTTATTAAAAATAGTTGCATTGAATATCGGACAAGCTCTCTTTCAACATACGAGAGTTGTCGTAAGCTCCATGTTTTGGTATTACTAACATTCATTGTTATGGCAAATCATTCGACAATCGACGATCACTGTATTCGGACTAAATGTAGTGAGATTTCCAACACTGAACAAATAATGACATATAAACATCCCATTACATTTGTCTTGTTTAACTGAATAAAACACTGTCACTTAAAACTTAAATTATAATAAAATATAGTTATTGGTGTCGACAAGTAGTGTTTAGCACCACGATTACAAACTATACTGTTACGTATGCCCTAACAAATCCAAGTGGCGCTTCAATTCCTCAAGAAAAAAGGAAAGAGAAAAAAATAATATATTCTCCCCGTGCTCAAAAACCTGCGTTTAATACTTGTGTACGCACACCAGTTACCTAAAATATGTAAAAAATTAATTCACCAACACTTATCAACTAGAAAAATATTTTAGAAATTCTCACTTACATTTAAGAGGAACTGGCAAAATAAATCCTGTATTTTCCCGTTTAATATTTTTTTATCATTATTCAAATCACAATTGAATACAAAAAAACCAGATTTGGTCCTCAAGTATAAAATTCATGATGCCATTCCTATAAATTGGACAGAACTATTCACGGTACGCGTATTGACGAGTAGCAAAAATATTAGTAGACTATGCACACTAAACAATGGCTCAAAATATCAAATCCACTAAATACCCAATAGAAAAAAACAATCTGCCTACGTGTTACGGCAAAACCTCGTAGAAGCAATGTTAAAACTTAAGAACCTAGTAGAGTAAGATTAAAATGGTGGTTGACCGCACGCGTCGCTCGTACGACTGGCTCGAACATATCACAATAAACTACCTAATAGGACTAACCACCGTTATTGTCCACACTCATTCAACTATCAAATACTATCATTTGCAACTAATATTAAAAAAGAAACATCCCATATAGCTTCACAAACCACGGAACTACGGATCCACAGTATCAAAAAGTGATTAAAACTCCTTTAATAAGAATTTATAATTAGAGTATTTTGTGCACACGATGCGTTTGCCCTCGGGAGCGGCGACTATAAACGTCCATACAAACTATCCGTCACCTACGAAGGACCGACACGTCGATTATTATGCTAAATAGTTACACTTTCTTCTAGACGAGGACTCTTTATACGGTTATATTTAAAAACATGTAACTATTAGATTCGTACTATAAGCTTAGGACCGTATCCTCCTATATCTATCTTCACCTAAAGGCAAAGGCTCATATCAATTTCGTTCACTACACAACTAGCATCATTTAAAATAGATAAAAAACCAACTACAATACACAATTTTGCAGGAATAACTATCTAAACAGTGAGTTATGTTTTTACTATCAAGTTTTTCTTGTTCAGTATTTTTTTTATAAATATTCATCCGTAAATTATTATCAAATTCGATAAAGCTCTAAGATTGATCCACATTCACATAAAACTCGGCGACACCGAGAGACACTGAAGCATTAGAACGCCAAACCTTTAAGTCTGACTACAACCAAAATATCCTCAACCAAATAAATATGTATGAAGTCCGTTCATAAATGCGACAAACATCAACCATCGCATATGTGACACGGCGTCCAAATTCGAGGAACATTATGTTAAAAACTAAATATAAAACTTGGGAATTATTTAAAGGTAACGACAGAGTCGAAACGTAACCGCGAAGCTATAGAATTAAATAATAAGAGAACCATTATCCAGTCTTGCTAATGGTGCGTTACCATGACTACACATTCCTAACAAAATAAAATATCTAGCTGAATTCACTAGCGTGATGTGTCACGTTTTTGTACATTCAGGATTTTAGGAGCAAACCTTTTTGTGTGAGGGATATCTTTGAGTACCTTAAACTAGAAACACTTAGACTGAGACAGCTGTATACATACATACTAACAGCTTACAATTTTCTACACAAAATCTTCACAGTTTGACACGAGCGAGTTTCTTCATATACACTGCGCATTATACATATACCAAATTCATATTATTATGATACAGATATAATGTTCAATGCAGTACGAATGTACGCTCATCAAAATTTCTTCACCTACCTGTCAATTTCTAACTTATAAAATAGGAATCACGGATATGTTTAGGCCATATAAAATGCAGGAAATGTTATAAATGCTAAAAACAATTTCCCCGACATTAAAAGGACTTGAGCAATAAGTTAAAAACCGAGCAACAGACAATCCAAGTGTTTCTATGTAAACATACCGTCTTGCGTATCACATTGTCTTTTAAACCCTACCAAAATGCAATCTAACTTCATAAGATCTTCGCTTATCACTTTTCTTATTTTTTCAAAAGGCAATATGTACGCAAAATGTACTGTAAGCCTGTTCGTACACGAGGCGACGGAAGTCACCGATACCCGACGACTTTACTCTTCAACGCCGTCAGCCTATGTACCTACAAACCTCAAGGGATTTTAAGGCGTTAATTGCATAGATACTAAAATCTTCAAGTATCGGATATTTGCGTCGCCTCGTGTACGGAAAGGCTAAGGTGCACGATTAATACAACATCGATATAGTACGAAAATATTTGCGAACACGTCTATCCACTAAAATCTCAATTCATCTAAACATTGACTAATAATAAACAAAACAAAATAAAAAATAACAATCGCTATTATGATTATTCATGCATTAACTACCTACAAAATCTAGCGTTTGTAAGGTATCTTAGGTTTAATAATGCGTATTGTTGGGCCGCTTTGGGGACAGATGTTTAGACCATCAACGCCTTAAAACGATGTTTAAGAAGACAATCTGTTACCATCTCTCTTATATAATACTTTTCCTTCGACCATTTTTTTGCATTGATATTACATTTTACTGATTTTACATACATATAGCCACGCCTCTTTCCCTTGTAGGGGTAGACAGATTATTATTTTTTATAACTTTTTCCGCAGTGACTCTCAAAAATAATGCAGTAGTGTGTCAGTGAAATTAAATGAGTAGTTACCAAGATTACGTCCTTCATCCAATTTAAGAAAGAGAATAAAGATGGTAACAGATTTAACTAACGTAAACACCATTGTATGGCAATATTTCAAGTTTCAGAACACTATCATGATTTCAGATCAGTTAAAGGGGGTATTTCTCGTCCAAATATCGTCACTACTTGAGCACGACTTAAAACTATTAAAGCGAAACTTACGACTTGCAACCAAAGTACCTGTCCCCAAACAGCTTACCAGAATACTCAAAATTACGTATACTTAATTAAAATTATTTCATGCGACAGTTTTGTGTACTGCTTGGATGTAACCCGCTATTTATATTCAGTCATTATCATTCGTCGAGCTTGCATTAGCACCGTTTTGTATACTCCACAGATTAAATATAGCTAGCGGATCAACATGGCAGTTGCAGGACGAATTACTGATAAAATTTAGGATTTCCACATTTCGGAACCATATTTTTCCTATCATAATTCCATAAGCGTTCTTTATTGGCTTTAAATTAAGTACTGAAAAGATTTGGTATTTTTTTTTTCAAATTTTCTTTTAAGGACTAAGTAAGGACATTATTATTTTTTAATTATAATTAGGTTATATCACACAATATTCTTAAAGATATGCTGTTATAAGCGTTGGTCATTGAAATTCAGAAATCATATTTTATATGTTATCATTTTTATATAATTAATAGCGTACAACATTTACCCTTAGAGGAGGAGACTAAATAAAATAGGAAGAGTAGAAACGGAAAAAAAAAGGGATGAAAAGGCATGTATGGGAATTGGTTTAAAAATGCAGTATGGGAAGCTTATGCTATGAAAATTCCAATATTATGTGGACGGAAGGAAACGTTATTGAGCTAAAACAAATTCGGGCTTTGTTGGCAAGCCAGTCGCGTCGTTGGGGCATTGTGTACTCTCACAGCCATCAAACATTAAAGCTGATATACGAACCATATACCTTGCTTGCAGTAGGCCAATATCAAGTCATTCAAAGTGTTCTTATTAATAATTTGAGGTATATCCAAGTTGAAATGCAAATTGGCTAAAAATATAACGGGCATCAAAATTTCTCAATACAAAAATAACACTTCTGATCACATCACAATTACGTTTAAAAAAATGAAATTCCATCAAATTTACGCAATAAAAATAATATTCAATGAACAAGCAACCAAGTTTTATAGAATTAATTACGTATACAAGTCAATATTTGGTTGTACTTATTTCATTATAGAACAATACCCCAAACGTAACGACGTAATTTTAAAAGAAGCTAGTTGTGGCACTTAAAGGTTCCCCATTCTTAAGAATATTCTACAAGTTAAACTAGAAAGCAAGCAACTCATAGCCTTGTATGGACTACGTAAATAATTATAATATGTAAATAAAGTCATCTGTGTCCAATGAAACTTAAATAAATAAAGTGTCAGCTACAGTGAAATTGCGAGGCGAAGCGATAGATTTACGACTTTTTTCGTATTTTTAGAATATTTGTAGGGCAATATAGCGTTAAATAGCTTTAATAAATTATATATTTTTTTATACATCTCGTACAAATTATAAGCTAATTTCGCTCAGTCTATGTAGGTATATTAAAATTCAAGCAGCCATTGCATTGGTTTCAGGCATTCGCTTCATAATGCTGCCTCTAAAAATATTTATATTTAATTTAATTATCTATTAATAAATAATAAATTTCTTAACAACAAAGCCCATTTCATTCAATATTATAATTTAACTATATTTTCATAGCGTCGCATATTTGAAGCATCGCATTTCAGTGTAGCCAAGACCTAACGAATCCATCTAACAAATAATAAACTTTTCAAACAGCAATGACACTTAGTACCTTTATTTTGCGCACGAAAAAAGAATAAGTATATAAAATTTTCTACTTTGCAAGACAGTGATTGAGGTAAATAGTTACTATATGGCAACATCGGAAAACAGTGAAGTAAAAAATCTTTCTTTTCTCAGTATTAAATATAGAGTCAGCTTTCATTAGGACGTGAAATAATTTTCTACCTACTAATTCACTAAAAAACTAAACATTTTTTTTTAATATTGTGCTAAATATTTTTTCTTTAAGAACAAGAATATCTTTGACTACATGCTATACGCTAGGTGCGAATTGATTGTACTAATATCTGTTTAATATATCAATATTGGAAGCATTCATGCATGGGGCTGGTAACACCTATATTTTATCTAAATCACTTGGGTAAAGCATTTCATCAGGTTTCTGCAACCTTTATTGAGGGTAGTTGCGAGTACTACCAAATATTTGTCAATCACAAGGATACGTTAAACAGAGCTCAAATAACCAGAAAACCTCTTTTGTCTCTGTTTAATTTACTGTAATAAATATTTTTCTAAATAATTTCCTAATTTCCATCCAACCCCATGGCTTTACGAACAGCACTACGAGTGCATTTAAAAAATAAATAAAGCTTATTGCACACGGAAATGCATCACGAGTAAGGTATAACTAAAAAAAACTATGAAAAAATCAACGGTCATTCGAGCAACTTGTCGAATGCTTGTACAAAACTGCATAGGGCTTAAAATGCATGCACATTTTATATAGAAAGGCACTACATTCAACGAATACTAATAAAAAATCTATAGCCATATGTAATTGATTAAATAAATCTTTCAAGTAACTACCGGTTTCTGATAATAGACACGAAGACACAGATGCTTAACAAAACTATTACTGATTTAATAATCATCTTAATCGTAAGTATACTTATTAATTACAAGTATTAAAACACCGAATCTCCCTACTTGAACATTGAACAGGAAACACACATTCGCACAGAAACCGGCATTACTAAATAGTTAAACAAATAATAATGTGATAAAGTAAATAACTAATATTTGTTCTTACAAACTAACGAACTAAGATGGAAGATATTTTACCCTATCGTTTTGGTTACGACCTGCCGTTGGCAGTTTGTGCACTGTACGATATATTACTGGAAATCCCTACAGCAATGATATTGTATACACAAGATCTTTTACCTCCATAGTTACAGGCAGATATCAAAATGCACTATATATGAACAGTACAGAAAATAGGATAGGCACGCGAGTAAAAGAGACAGCTATCGTTTGACAACGCCTAATAAGGATATTTCGTAATTTGCCTCATTTTCATATACAATATCATTGCCTTCGAGCGGGATGATACGTAGTTATTAGTGATTGTTTCATGCAAAAAATTACTAATGAAAATATATACTAACATAATGACTCTCCAGTCAATTTTGGCCGAACATTTACTACACACACGTGCATTCTCTAACAACATTGTTCTCGTATCGTAGCAACGACGAAGGTTCACATTACTACAGTACAAATTAAAGTTTGTAAAGAATTGACGAAAACCTAGCCGACCCAACCTTACATAATAGGGTGGAAACATTTACTAACAAAAATTATAATTTATACCTTTAACATTGTTAAGCAATTATTATAATACCAAGCTGTAAAGGGCACACATTATAATTTTTAAAGTCGATTGTTCACCCTAAAGCGATTCAGTACGTTCCATCATTCGAATAAGCACTAACTATCAACTATACAAATTCATTCGAATTTAAATTCATTGTTTTTTCTTTTTTTTTCCTCAATTAAATAAATAAAAAGTGGTACACTTATACTCTAATAGTTCATAACTTCATTTCATATACTTTTGTTATTCGAACGTGATATATTAAAATAGTGTCAACTAGTAATAACGTAGAAACATCACATTTTTAAAGGGTTTTTTTCGACGTTCGGTGTGAGCGAACAACATTACTTTCAACATTCATAAAAATACTTTGTTTGATGTGTGACTAGAAACTGTTTTAAGTGTATTGTAAAGATTGGAAACATTCAGAACCTAGTTGGTTTTATATAAACCTTTAAATTGCATTTAATATTGCATTAACTTCCAATCAAATTTGAATAACAACGACTATTAACGACTTCAATTTGTTAGTCTTCTCACACACTACATCTATACTAACGCATCTAACATTGAATTCAAAAAGCGATCTAACCTCATAACTAGCTGACTTCACTTTTCAAATTTAACAACCGTCACTCTTGTTCCGCTCACACCGATATATTTTGGCAAGTAACACCGCAGCTACCCAATAATCCCTTTATAATACTTTAAACATTCAGCTAAGCAATGAATAAATAACACAAATCTTGATACTGGCAATTATCTAACCTACACACAGAGTAATATGTAATTTATTATAATCATATAATATTCGTGGTCTCTGTTATACCTGTGTAAAGTCTTAGTTGGAGTGCACTTTTTAAAACTGAGTACGCTAAAGAATACATCTAATGATACATTGATCAAGATTATTTCACCTTCAACAGCGCGCTATAATAATACGTAAGACTTTTTTTATGTAATGTAGAAATCTTCAAGTCACTATGAAAGTACAAAAGCTTCTAATCGGTATATAGACATTTAAATTTTTATTTTTTATTTCTAAAGGACTCAATATGAACTTTAAAATCTATGATCAATATACCATGTAATATTCTAGCGTACATAAATGCAGTTTGTAATCAATATTAAAAAGTGTCACTCGTTCCCTACAATATTCGTATGTTGATATGATATTTTTATGATTGCAACGATCCCTTGCAAACGCTCACTTGATAATTAAAGTATGAAATATACTGGAGAGGTGAGTAATATAATATATAAATTTCATCTAAATAGGTCATCAACCTCAACGATTGGAGATAGTCTGGTCAAACCTAGAACTTTAAAACCCAGTAACGTGTATAAGGAATCTTATTTTATATTGTACTTTTACTACAAAACGTTAAATGCTATCTGTATCAATTAGCAAGCTTATATTAGACAAATTTTACCATTTAAAGCCACCTTTCATTCCCTGGTCTATAAAGAGAGCTAAATTCACGACTATGTCATCTAAACACCGAACTATTAAAATTTTACACCGAGTAAATATATCTTTAAGTATAAACTTTTATGTATTTCATACTTTAATTATGCAAGAGTTAAAATCCTTATTTCGTCATCATGATAAAATGCTTTATGCTGAGGCTACATTGGCTCGAGTTTTGCGTTAAAATAGTATTAAAACCTCATTACAAACGACATAGAAAAGTTTTTCGCTTAACTCTTTTGTATGCCTGAACAAAAGTTGAGCAAATCATGTCGAAAATTGAGTATGCATGGAAATATTAGCATACGTGTAGTTGATCCATTGAAAATGAATATTTAAATAGAAAATAGTATCATATCCCAGCATTTTTATAGAAAGATTTGTATTATTAAGTCGAGCTAAGCGTGTATAGGATTTATACTCAACTCAACATGTATTGATCAACTTTAGATTACCGATAAAAACGTTACCCCGTAGATGTATTTCAACTCCATTTGTGATGCATTTGACAATACCAAACATTTCGTTTATTTTAAGTATTATTATTATGGCAGTTTATTTCATCCAAGTAGTTCGAATACTATTATCTAATTAAAACGATTATTGCACCTGTAATTTATTCATGAGTTTACATCTAGAGGTAAACGTTCAATCGTTCAGGCTTTACGTGAAATTATATTGTCTTAATCACACATTGGGCGAATATTTAAAGGATAATTGAACCTTATTTGTGGACCTAAATAGCGTCTTTTCAATTTACTACTCAATTATATTTCATTACCATAATTAATTACAAAAACAGGGAGTTTTGGGCAGTTAAGTGCGTTAACGTAATCTTTACATCTCTTTTTAACAACATTCAAAATTCAAGTCAAATCATTATTATATTCGTATACATATCTCATATATTTCAGCAGTTTTATCAAATTATTTGTCAGGAAAAATCTTCATCATGAAATTCGACAAACATATTTAAGCAGCAAAATTTCATCATAAAAATATATATCCAACCAAAAAGTCCTACAAATAAGGTCCAATATTGACAAAACGAGCTTAATTAATAGGTCCTGTAGCGAGATAATGATAGGGGTGTCGGTTATGCATGAACCGGCTATCGTACCTCTGATTCTTCTGGTAGAAGTCGCTCCGTTGGTTCACCTTCCTGTAGTTCTGTGTTCGACGCTGGTTCTTGTCTTTTTCAGTCTGTTTGTTGGCCACCGTTTTCGGTGCTTCGTTTTTGGTTTCGCTCTTTGTTTGGGGTTCAGAGGTCGTCGCGGGTGGGTTTTCCTAGAAAATGTGTATTGATATAAGTCGTAATACATTAATAAAAAATGCAGATATTTGAATTTTGAATAAGTTCAGACATTATTCATAAGTACGGAAAAACTTGCAAGTGTTTAGATATTTATGCTTGTTACTTTAAATATTACATTTGACTGTTTTTATTTAACTGCATAAAATGTATATGCAGGACAGACATGTTTTGAAACCTCATATTTTAATTTCTCATAATGATTATTGTACCCAGCTTTTGCAAAACAACTGTAATGCTTGACCATAAAATTCCATTTAAATAAGCAAACTATAAATATATTTTTTATGACTTTTTCATATGTGCTGAGCAGTCTAAATTGGACTACTATTTACACTAGACTATGCTAATGTTTCATAACTCATTCACTCACTTTCATTCACTTCACATTTTATGGCATGCAAAAAAGAAAAAGTATTTGATTAAATTTTGTATTAGCTTGAAAAGCAAAAAGCATTATTATGCTGTACTAGCTGTGCCCGCGGTTTCACCCACATAAATAAACAGTCCCCGATGTTTAATAGTTATTCTGTTATACAGGGCCAGACCAATCCATCAGAATTCAGATTAAAGATCATAAAACCCGTCTGTGCGTAATTGAGTCATAAATGTTGTAATCAACCCGACTTAGTACTAGTTAGGTACATTAGGGTATATGCTAGCTTTACTATATTTCGTAATAACATCCACACAAATTACACAACAGATTTTATGCTGGAAAAGCTATATTAATTTCATAATACGTGGACGAAACCGCGGGTGAAACGCTAGTCAGCTATAAAACAACATATAAATACCTCTTTAGCGTCAGTAGTTTCAGCTTTGACTTCGGCCGGTGGAGTGGCGCTGGCCGTGTTCTGCGGTGAAGGCGGCTTCGGTACTGGCGACGGAGAACTCTGAGAGGCGGTGTCACTCTGTAATTAACAAATAATCTATTATCTCGGGACATCTCAAACTAAGCCATCTGATTCCCTACGCATAGCCTGTGACTACTGATGATCATTTTTATGTATTTCTAAATACAAACATATAATAGAAAAATTGTCTCTGGTATAGTAGTCTGGCTCTCGACCATCTGTCTAAGTAATCTGTCTAAGCCTTAGTTTTTGACCGATAATATGGTTAAGATTCTCGCTACGTTTGCTACGTGGATTGGTGACAGCATACCGAGACCTTTCCATAAATAACGCTGTTGGTCCCGACTGCCATGGATCTTTGACAGTCCTTTAGTCATTACAATCAGACTAACTACGAAATACTGTGATACCCAGTAGATAGGATGTGGAGGTTATCGCTATTTAAGTGTTCAGGTGAATCCGGTAATTCTGAAAGCCGATCCTAACAACAAAACTTAAGATAGGTAGGAAGAAAGCTAATTGGACGATATATAAGTTGGTGCACTCTGACAGACTCTCCTAAGTGGATTTTGGTTTCCGGTCCTGAGTTTAAGCTTAGACTTGTTTCTTTATTTAGTATTTTTGATCTTCTTTCTCAATATTTTTGTATATCTTACCACAGCTTCCAGCACAGCAGGCGGTGTCTGCTGTTCCCGTGTGTGCGGTGGGGCGAGTGCCACAGTGAGCGTGAGGTCACACCACATGGCACAGCGAGCACGACGAGCGCATATACTGAGTTGTTTCACTGCGTCTGCTAGCTGGAGTATGGCTGTGGGCGGAAAAGGTTTCATAAGTAATTGTTAGTTATTTTGATATTTTTACTACTAATAATAGTAAGGTTAAGTTTACCAGTGTGTACTAAACTAACGAGTGTGTATATAATAAATTAAGAGCATTAAATACTGAGTAAAATTATTAATAATTAGTAATTATTTTTGGATATCATTTATGATATGACAGGTACTAATGTGGTAAACAAATTTTTATTAAAATGAGTATTTAACAGCAATGATAGAGCGAATTTTGCTGACTATTATTTTGGAAATTATTTTTTTATATATCATTATTATCACATAGGATATCATTAACTTGCATGGTCAATATCTTAGTATATTATGTAATTTTGAACATTTTTGGGAAAGGGCTTCGTGTAATAGTGGTAGTGTTTGGGGCGAGCTGGCGATGAGGTATTTGTGTAGGTTTGCATATAGTAAGGTTGAAGGAGTGTGTACTGACGGTCGGGTCGCACATGCGCGTGCTGCGCGTTCCGGTTGCGGTGCGGCGGCGGGTGCGGCGCCAGCTCCCGGCGGCGGGCAGCCTGTACCCCGCCCACCGCGCTGCGCCACGCCAGCATGGCGCTCTCCACCTCGCTGTGGGGGGCGCTGGACAAAGAATATATAAATAAATAACTATAAATAAACATAGTTTTTTAGAAACTCTGATATTTATCTAAATAGCGAACAGAACTTTGTAATTTATAGCTGAAAATCATATTAATCAAGTCAGTTTTACAACAAAAAACTGTCATAATTGGTGGCACGTCATACTTATAGCACCCATCTTTTTGAGTAACAGATTAACAAATGTTGCAACACGTAAATTGCTCGAAACTTAAAAGTAATTAAAGGACTTCTATTATATAATGAGAGCAAAAAGTAACACAAACATCTAAACCCAAGACAATGTAAAAAGTGATTTTCTACTCAAATTCGGAAACAAACTTAAAAAGTCAGAACTAGCCCCAAATACGCTTTGAATATTACTTGTTTACCTAAAGGAAGACCCATTAGGCGAAACATTTAACATTTTTAGTTACATTAACTGTCTAACGCACGCTAAATACTCTTTCTACAACAAAACCGCAACTTACATCTCAGACAAGTTCTTAACATCATCCCTCCAGGAGACAGGGTCAAAGGTCGCGGGGTCAACGCCCTCCCTCTCCTCCTTAACGTCCTGACCTCGCTTCAACACTATGATCTTGTTCTCCTCAGGTTTGTTAGGCTTCTTGTTCTGAGCTACGCAGACGCTCGCTCGTAGAGTTTCCATCTTACCCATTAGGGTTAATACCTGTTGGTAGGGAAATTGATTTTGATAGATAAAATATTAATACAAGGAACGGTGAAGGGTGGGCGAATTAGGGTCGGTTTATATCTGGCGGTGGTGGCGTCGCGTGTTTTCGGTCGCGTGGCGCTGGGGCGGGTGGCTTTTCACACTGAACTGGTGAGGCTTTGGTGCGTCAGGTGTGAGAGGTTGGATGTTTTTTTGTGTGTTAGTTTGTTCTGGCGTTACACAGCCGATGCTGCGCGCTGTCTTTCTTGCCGGATATGAACCGACCCTTAGGGTGTTGTTCTTTTTGAAATAATTTTGACGTTTAATAAGTGCTACTTTATAACCCAAGTTAAATAATAAAACACGGTAAACAGACACAAATAATATAATTTCTATATGTAAGTGAGATTGGTTGCTTAACACAAGATCGTGAATAAAGCTTCGTACACGGGGTCATTTAAAAAGTCTTAAAATATCCAATTTACAGTAGCACCCGTTTGGGTCTACATGGTAAATCGGTTTTACTCGATTTTCTACCAAACTACTCTTGACAAAAATATGTAAGTAATTTGTATTTTTTTTTGTGAAATGAATAAATAAATGTCACTTTTTCCACCCTAGGTTTGGACACGGCCCGGTCGGGGTAGGCGAGGCTAGCCTGGCCTGCATATAGCTAGCAGTATGTTATCCTACCTTAGTATGTTCCCGCAGCATATCCACGGTGAGCCTGTCGACTCTAGTGGGGCAGGGCGGCAGTCGCGGCACGGGTATGGAGTTGGACGAGGACACGGCCCGGCCGGGGTAGGCGAGGCTAGCCTGGCCTGCATATAGCTAGCAGTATGTTATCCTACCTTAGTATGTTCCCGCAGCATATCCACGGTGAGCCTGTCGACTCTAGTGGGGCAGGGCGGCAGTCGCGGCACGGGTATGGAGTTGGACGAGGACACGGCCCGGATAGCTGTCGGGTACACCATGAAGTACCTGGGATTGGTGCTCGACAGCCGGTGGGAATTCGGGCCTCACTTCCGGCGGCTAGCGCCCAAGCTGATGGGCGCGGCGGGCGCGCTTTCAACGTTGCTTCCTAACATGGGGGGCCCGAGCGCCGCCTGTAGGCGGTTGTACGTGGGAATCGTGCGGTCTATAGCCCTTTACGGGGCTCCCGTTTGGGCGCTAGACCTGACGGCCAGCACTCTCGCCATTCTGCGAAAGCCGCAGAGGGCGATGGCCGTCAGAGTCGCCCGCGGGTACCGCACGATTTCCTACGAGGCGGCTTGTGTCCTGGCCGGATCCCCGCCCTGGGACCTGGAGGCGAAAGTACTCGCGTCATTGTACCGATGGCGCGAGGAAGAGCGGGCGCGGGGCTCGACGCCGGTGCAGCGGCAGATCGAGCTGCGCCGAGGAGAGCTCCGTCAGGTCCTGGTGGCGGAATGGCGGCAAAGGCTTCTGCGCCCTGCCGCCGGCCTCGCTACCGTCGAGGCGATCCGGCCAGTACTCAACGACTGGCTCGGGAGAAGGCACGGTTCCCTGTCGTTTAGGGTGACGCAGGTGCTGTCGGGGCATGGGTGCTTCGGCAAGTACCTGTGTCGCATGGGCAGGGAGCCGGACGCTCGGTGCCACCACTGCGTCCATTGCGGGGAGGACACGGCGCAACACACGCTCGCTGAGTGTGTAGCTTGGGAGGAGCAGCGCCGTGTCCTCACAAATGAAGTAGGAGGCGATCTGTCGCTGCCGGCCGTAGTGCAGAGTATGGTCGGTAGCGCAGAGTCGTGGGACGCGGTGGTGTCCTTCTGCGAGGACGTGATGTCGCAGAAGGAGACTGCGGAACGGGAGAGGGAGATCTCGTCTCTCTTCCCCGGCCGCAGAAGGCGCACCGGGCGCAGGAGAAGGGCGGACAACGCCCTTTTCCGCCCCCCATGAATGGGTCCAGGGGCGAGGGACTTGGGGAAGTCCCCGCCCCCTAACCGCTGGACCCGAGGCGTAGGCGCGCGCGGGTGTCGGCGCGCGCCTCCGAGGCGGAGCACGGGGTAGTCTTACACCTCACTACCCCGTGCACGAGAGGAGGCCCGGACAACCGGGCCAGCACCAGCGTGGGGCTGCGGAAGAATTTGGATTCCCGCGGCCCCACGTGCACGTGCGAGGAGGAGACACCGGGGGGTTTTAGCCGGTAAGAGTCCGGCATGCCCCTCCGCCTCTCCCCAGGCGGAGGAAGTCCATGAGGATTTCCCCCCGAAAAAAAAAAAAAAAAAAAAAAGGACACGGCCCGGCCGGGGTAGGCGAGGCTAGCCTGGCCTGCATATAGCTAGCAGTATGTTATCCTACCTTAGTATGTTCCCGCAGCATATCCACGGTGAGCCTGTCGACTCTAGTGGGGCAGGGCGGCAGTCGCGGCACGGGTATGGAGTTGGACGAGGACACGGCCCGGCCGGGGTAGGCGAGGCTAGCCTGGCCTGCATATAGCTAGCAGTATGTTATCCTACCTTAGTATGTTCCCGCAGCATATCCACGGTGAGCCTGTCGACTCTAGTGGGGCAGGGCGGCAGTCGCGGCACGGGTATGGAGTTGGACGAGGACACGGCCCGGCCGGGGTAGGCGAGGCTAGCCTGGCCTGCATATAGCTAGCAGTATGTTATCCTACCTTAGTATGTTCCCGCAGCATATCCACGGTGAGCCTGTCGACTCTAGTGGGGCAGGGCGGCAGTCGCGGCACGGGTATGGAGTTGGACGAGGACACGGCCCGGCCGGGGTAGGCGAGGCTAGCCTGGCCTGCATATAGCTAGCAGTATGTTATCCTACCTTAGTATGTTCCCGCAGCATATCCACGGTGAGCCTGTCGACTCTAGTGGGGCAGGGCGGCAGTCGCGGCACGGGTATGGAGTTGGACGAGGACACGGCCCGGCCGGGGTAGGCGAGCGCGAGTCTGGCTTCAGTACGTTTACGTTCGCGCTCCAACTGCCGCCACTGCTCGTAGCAAGCGTCCAGGCGGGCGTGGAGGATGCCAGATGATGTTGCCGCACTGCAAGTTATGTGCTTATTAGTACTGCAATACTTGTGAGTGACGGCCACCGGCTAGACATGTACCAAGCCCAATCAAAGTACATGAAAGAGGGTTTTAAGTTGCTGTCGCTGGCTAGCGGTGGCTGTCGTCGGTGGCCCATTCACTAAAGGGGTTGAAATTAGTTTCGTCAGATTTAACTCCTCCTTAACGAGAAGAAAATGAGTATTATTACTACATATTTTCTCATATTTTTTTATTAATACATAACAATAAATTATGGTGTTTGATACATCTGTAAATGATAAGGTCAACCAAAGTCATTAATACCAATATTTTCTGAAAGAATATAACAATTTAAACAATTTACCTCATATTCCGCATCGCGTAGAATGGCGCCAAAAGAGGTAGATCAAGCATCGGTGATGGCAACACTGGCGGTGGGACTGGAGGACTGGGGCCTAGCAGTGCACCCAGACCTAAAATATTCATCAAATTAGTTACATGTGGCAATACAGTCTTTATTAGTAATTTTTATTATAATGCATAAGAGTTATAGTCATAAATCAACTAGGTATCTGTAATAAGGGACTTTTACTGTGAATTATGGAAGAAAAACCTTGAATTTAATGGAGTAGAGTAAAAATTACAGGATACGACAATATCTACTATACATATAACAAACCTTTTCGTCATCTATAATTGAATTTATATTACCAAGCGTCATTATAACGTTCTAAAGATTATTGAATATAAAAAATATCCATCAAGGTCAGTCATTGAATACGCGATTCTAAGCTAAAACAATCTATGTAACACTGTTTATTGCAATAAATTGACTTTAAAATGTCTTTAAACACTCTTGAATGAAAATGTAGGTTTATTTGCGATTTTAATACATATTCTTATGTAAATAAATCCCGTTTCTTCACTATGCAATATTTCCTTTTGTTATTTGAAATAAAACTACTTTTTACAGATTTTTTGCTGTTTATATTTAGATTTTAGGTCCCGAAGTTTCGACACCTTTGCAGGTATCGTCACTGTCTACTATATTCAATGTCTAACATTCGCGTTAACCTAAGAAACCAATATCCTTTTCTTAACTTATCGAGTAATGTAGCTTAAACATAAATATGTGGGGAACTTACCTAGATTAAAGGGGTTATTTTCGTGTAAGAACGACACATCCACATTCAATGGGTTAGGTGGCGGTCTATTCCGCATAAGTAGAGTCATCTGCCGAGCCAACTCCTGATTCTGCCTCAACAAAGCTGCTTGTTGCATATTCTCCCTACCGATATTATCAAAATTGGTCCTCTCGTTCATATTACCATTGCCCTGAAAGTTGTCTCGCTGCATCATTTGATTTAAATCGCGTCTTTGCATATAATCGTTCTGGTTGTACCCGTTGGGTTTGTAATTAATCGAGTTGGCTCCAGAAACGGGCGTCGATTGATTCGAGAAATCGAAATTCTGGTTCATTGGGCTTCGATCATTCATTTGAGCCATCATATCAAAGAAGTTATTCTCCCCGAAGTTTTTATTCGGAGGCATTTGCTGGAAGTTTCTGTTGTAGAAGACCTTGTTCCTCTCATCTTGCATTTTGTTGAAGTCTTCGTTGGGGTAATGGCCATTTAAATCCATTGGCATCTTGAAATCTATATTATTAATACCGTTTTCTTCACGATTTCTGTCAGAAGACATGTTCAACTGATTCAGATACGACAATATTTCTGTCTCCTGATTCTCCTTCATGTAGTTATCGTACTTGTTTGGGAATCTTTGTGCGTTATTGAACTGTGGGTCATAATTTGAGTTATAATTCATGTCAAGATTTAAGCTGTTAGGTCTGTTGAAGTTGTTCACTGAGAACATATTGGCTTCTGGCAACGAATTTCTTTGGTTCGGTTCGAAGAAGTTGTAGTTGAATTTTTCGTCGTATTTATTCGGTGTTGAGAATTGAGCTCCGCCTATTTCTTGCGCGGCCAGTCTGAGTAGGTTCAACTGTTCTGGCGTCACAGTATCATTGGTGGTATCGGGTACTGGGTCGATCCCAAGCAACGCATTCACATCATTCTCGTTGTAATTGACAAAACCGTTGGTGTTTCCGAACCCGTTTTGCATGTTATAGTTGAAACCGTTCTGGTCGTTTTGGTTGAAGTTGTAAAGTCCGTTGTTTTGATACGAGTTGTATGACGGTGGCATGAATGAGTTGCTAGAATCATTTTTAGGGTATTGCCCGTTCGCTTGTAAGCTGTTTAAAGTTTTTTCCGGTGGTTGTAAAGAGCTAGAAAAGAAAAATATCAGATTTAGATACATAAACTAAACCCTTTTACTTTCGTTTATATGATAAATACGTTTCATATAATAATATAATAGTATATCAAAATGTATGAACTTATTTGTTTAAGTCCCTTTTTTTACTTGTCATTCAGCAAAAAACTACTACGTTCCTAAACTTATTATTGAATTTACGTCGTACATAGATACCCTAATAAAAAAGGCTCAACAATACTTGTACAGTCACTATACATATATCAATGACTGTACATAAATATTATAAAAGGTCATAAAACGATATGAAGTCGTAGCGTAAACTGGACCTTATGTGAAAGCATTACACTCGTATTTGGCATATAAATTCCGAACGCAGTACAGTTCTGTATTAAGTGACGTAGGTAGTTGACTGTACAATTTCGTTGCAACAAGTTAACATGTCATGTCTACTAAAAATAAACCAAATAATCGCGACAAGCAATCAGCATAACACTTTTATTATGATAAAGCTCAAACACGAACCTATTATACTTTTAATGTGACTTTTTGACGTAATTTGATTACACAAAGCATTTCCCATGTAATCTGCCTTCACTAAAACATGAATTTGGTGTTACTAGTAGGTACTTGTAGCATTTTTGAAGCGATTACGTGATAGTCTGTGACAAGTTTAAAGCGAAACCCGTCTTCTAACGTTTTAATTAATTTGAAGTTTGACAAAGAAAACGAAAGGTCACGAAGCCCTTTAAATGTTCTCCAACTAAAAAGATCGTTGCGTAAATATTTTGGCATTGTGTTTTGCTGAAACATTTTCTTAAATCACGTGAACCAGACGGATATTAGCATTTTCATTTAAATGTGGGTTGTTGAAGTAAATACCAATTATTGTTAAATAAATATAGTGTAGGTACTGACTGGCCTTTTTTCTTCGATTTATTCAACTTTGTTTTAGTCCAATTTAGTTTAAAACAAGCTATCTTGGTACCTATGTCGCAGTATTATTACAGGATTACCAAGAAATAACATATTTTTAACAGCTTCTATATATTATAACATATTCTATATATTTTTAACAGTATCTAGTCTAGTCCCGGTACAGTGTCTAACCTTTGGGAATGTAGCTAAATTATTATATTGCAATAAAAACAATTGAAATAATGTGCAACGCTATTGTTAACCTCAGAAATAATTTAACGAGGTTCTATCAATTCAATCATGCAGCCTTGCAGACCCAATAATAATACATCTCTATTTAAGGAACCTAAGAACTTGAAGAATCAATGATCGGAGCGACTTGCAGCCGAGGCGAAACGAGACAGTGTAACGTTGCGTCCCGCTGAAACTATCGATCACAGCCTTAGAATAGTTGCATCGAGTTCCCGTTGAGCGCCACCTCTGATGTTACATGAATAGCCACTGACTTTGAATAATATGAAATTTTATTGCTGGTTTTATAGGCGATCTTTTAAATGGTAATAGGTGGGATTTTTACAAACGGATCATTTACTGGTGCACAAATTGTTGACCACTCAGATTGCATGTTTCTTCAAAATCGGCCCATGACGCATTTGAGGGCATTTTCTACTACTTATTTATAAATTGTAATAACTAATATGCCACTTTTTGCGAGTTTGGTCACTATAAAATACTTAAAAACTTGCTATTAGCAAAAGGAGGGATCTCAGTTTCTGCAATATGCTGAACGACAAATTACTGAAAACCCTAAGCTAAACTTAATATTTTACTAGTACACAACAAACTTTTATAAGTTAGCACAAAAATAACATACACCTCGAATAACTAAATGAGATTCAACTCAAAAATCATACGAATTCATCTAAAAGCTACCGTATATTCGCTGCAGTTCTGAACACAAATAAGTGGTCCATTTCCCGACCTATTGTTAGGGCATCAAGTTGCATAAACGAATGGATATTGTGTGTTCATTACTGAGCGCAAAATTTGTTCATTATAAATCTCGCAACGCTGTAGGGTTGAATAATGGAAGCTGCAGTTAAAATATTATGGTAAATTAGAATGGCATTTTTCTTTAATCTTTTCGAATAAAATGGAATCTTTTACGCGTATTTAGGAAAATTCGTACACAGTAGTTTATTGCTAATATATCATACGATGTGTATAAGTGCAGGCATAGATTAACTACAAAACGATGACACTTCAGAAGAATAGGCGATAAATCTGCTTAGTATTTTCAGATATTTTTGCTAGTGAATTTAGTAATCGCCAGCTACAATTGCAGTTGGTAAATCTTTGGTGATAAACTATACATGAGCAAGTTCCTATAATGAATGTAATTAAAATTTCAGACTACGTTTTCATATAAATGGCATGTGTTATAACATACGCTCACCATGCAATTCATGGAATATCCAAGTGTGAACGTGTTGTAAATAAATGTATGGTGAGCGATATTCTAGAGCTAGATTATATGTAATCATATTATAGCGTAGTCTAGATGTGACCTTAAACATATTAGTACTAACCTGCCCCCTTCTGTAGGTCCGGTCTCATCAAGGATTTTTGTGATGAGATCACGGACGATTGAATTTTCTTCCATAATGCGTTCCGACTGTAAACAAAATAATACACTATTAATATTTAAGACAAAATATATATTAGCTGCTATAAAAAGTCTTCCATACAATTGCAGACCCCAAAAGGTCATAAATAACCATATAGAGAGTTATTCAAAACATACACAAAATTGTGCGGTGAAATTGCATTTCAGTACAGTGCAGGCACTTCTAAATTCATCCTTCAATTCACGACAGCAAAACTGAATAATAAAAAATCGATAGTCCGAAGTGCATTCCGTCGCTTCATACATTTAATAACACAGGAACGAGACGCCTCGATCAAACTCCTATACCTACCTATACTTTACAAGGAATTTTCCAATATTGACGTAGGTATATACCTCTTAAGTTATGCGATGAAGCTGAATTTTAAAGCAAAATTGAGTTTACATAATGTCCCTTTCCCCAACCCTACTATCGGAGAACAGGCTTCACTGAATTTTAATCATAAAACAGTGAACTAGACAAAATAATTTATATTCATGATTCAACGGATCATTTAAAACTGTTTGTTTACTTACTCTATCGGTATTCGAAATACCAATAGAGTAAGTAAACAAACAGTTTAAAGTAAGTAAACGTCGGGAGGTTAATTAGTTCGCAAACATTTCAGGTACATTATGATAGGTCAGGAATAGTCCGTTTATTAGTGAGGCAGTCGGACACTAACTGCTCGGCATTAGTGATCGACGTACACAAACTGCTCGAGGTTTTGACCGCTTGCTCTTGTTTTTTCATAATTTCGAAACAAGCAGTCGGACGTCGGCAGTCGGACTGTAAATGCGTCTTTTTCATCAAATTTTCAAGCTTTCCTCAATAAAAAGTAAAAGAAAGGTAGAAAGGCGGCTCTTCTTCTACTGAAGAAGTCCATGAAGGATTTCCCAGTTAAAAGAAGTGAATAAGTATACTGACTGTACTGATTTTTTTCTATGATTTATCTAATTCTAGGTCTAATTCAGGCAAGGTACGATATTAGGTCTTGCATAAAATATTGCTTTGTCTAGACGGAGCTAAATTGAATTTGTTTCAACATTTTAGGATATTTCGTGATTCAAAATAGGTAAACATAAAAATGGTACATAGATATTTCACGTTTAGTGGTAGGAAAGGGTCAAAGAAAATCAGAACTAAACACTTAAGATAGTAGAAAACTAATACATATTTAAAACCTCAGGAGAAATCAAATAATCCCTTAATGTCCTTCTATGTTATGCAAATTATTGTATGCTGAACATGTTACAAAATAAACGTAATAAAGCACGTTCAGTTTTCGCGTTTCACGTGAAAAGAGTCGTGTTTTAATATCTGTCGCGTCACTATGAGTTATTTACTACTTCCATGAAACAAAACCGCTGTAGTAACTGCACAGGGTGCGCCATTAGGTAACTGTATTCTAGCATGAAATAATATAAAACATATATTCTGAAGAATTCTTCTAAAAAGGGGACTTAAAACATATTTGTAAGTAATTTTAAGTAAGGAGGTATAAGTCAGATGCACAAGTTTTAAACATAAGGGTCAATCTGGTATCCCTCACCTGAGGAAAAAAAATTAAGGTTTATTTCAATCAATAGTTTTTCGAAAGAGTCTTCAATAAATAAGGTTTCATCCAACACCGAAAATGCGAAGGTACAGTACGGTGCAAACTTAATGGCGGCTCTGAACACGAGGCGAGTCGCTGCGCAGTAAGAAACTTATGCGCCAGCGGGGGTGCTGGGCGAGGTAATGCGCAGCGTGTAGCTAACTTCAGAGCCGCCATTAACTTTGAATCCAACTATACCTAAGATTTTTTGTTCCGTTTATTGTATGCTTTATTTGAATTAGACAACAGGATACAAATCGCACGTCATAAACTCATTACAAGTACAACAAACAAATAAAAATTGTCGCAATTACGTCACACAGGTAACATTCTATTATGTACCTTTGTACACAATAAACATTTTATTAAGATTAAATACGTGGGTACTAAATTTACTCGCGTTAGTCATGTGAATCAATGTCAACACCTACTTATAACATGAGGTACAACAATGTGTAAATATTTATAATAAGAAATAAATAATACCTATTTTTATAAACCATTTAGGTATAAAGTATTGTAAATCCATGAATATGTATGTGTATGAATATGAATGTATAAAACAATACCAAGACTTAAAATATTTAGGTTTGAGGAGTAGCACTTAAAAAATACATAGGTACTAACTTTCAACATAAAAATTTAAGTGTGAAGCGCAAACAAATCAAATATATTTGTTTACCTTTCTTGACTTGTTATGCTATTAAATGATTATTATTATTATTATATTATTAAGATAAAAAAACATTGAAATTTTAATCGCATCTATTTCTCAGGACAACAAATTAAAATTATTGTAAGCTTGGCATTTATAATCTGCATAACCTTTTCCCAAGCTATGTGGGAGACGGCATACAGTCTTGCCGGATTCAGCTGAATAGTGTATTTCATATGGAGTGACTCCTACAAAATTTATTTTACTGACTTACAGTATGGCATAGTAATAGTGGTTCTTAGAAATATAAGCTCAGCACTGTCTGTTAATTTAAGAGAAATGAATCTTTACACTTATTAGCCAAAGTAGTCATTTAATGTTCAACTAAGTCTGATTTAACGCTTACCACTATCACAAAGGCAAAAATCTGAGAATCACATGAATGATATGGCATAACCCTTTGCCTAACCCTTCGGGGGTACAGGCGTGATGATATGTATGTATGTGATATGGCATAAATTCAAACTACTAATAGTTACAGTTATATTTTCGCCAAGCCAAATTAAATCCAAAATAGAAAATGAGTAAGATAGTAATGACATCACACTAGTTTTTGTGTAAACAGTTTGTAATGTAAACAAACAAGTACTTAACTATTGCATCATATGTGATCAGCTTTTGATTTATTTATGAAATTAATGGTAGTTAATAGGATTACATTGCTTAATACAGTATGACTAGAACACAATATCAATCAGATTAACTTTGCTACCAACTTTTATTTATTATTTATGATTGACAAAATTTGGTATTATGACTGTTTAAACAGCTCTTTCAAGACTGGCGGTTTAAATAATTACAGTAATACTTCTAATTATTGTATCATCAGCTATAATCAAGGCTACGAAGCCTTTTGCCTAACCTTTTTCTAAACTATGTTAAGAGTAGCTTCCAGACTATAATCTGAGCAGTTTCATCGCTACACAATTATTTTACTTGGTGCTGCCTCCCTGTAAAACTTGTGTGATTCACAATATGTACAAAAATATACAATTACAGAAATCAGTCAGTCATTTTTATGTTGGGGTATTTTTCATACTAGATAAAACTGCATCACTTGACTGACTAACAAAAATACCAAGGTAATTACTTAATGCACTATTGCACATACAAATTAATAGGTTTCTTTTTGGTAATTGAAGGCTTGATATGTAGTAAAGCTATTTATAAATATAGCAACATGTACAGTTAAGCCTTTTCTCAAAGTATATTGGGGTCAGCTGTCATACTCACGGGAATCAGTTGAATGAAAGTAATTTAGATGGAGCAACTGTCTTTCAGACTTCTAAAACTCATTTATTGAGTTAATAAAAATAGATTAAGTAGTTTTCATGATACAGATAGTTTGGTTAAAGACAAATTTCATATGTAAGCTTATTTGTTACCTTAGATATCAAGTAGGCTGAAGGACGACTAATAATATGCTACGATTTTGTTCAAAAAGTACATTACTAATAGTTTCATATGATGTGATGAGTGCATTATGATTTAAATCATTGAGTTGAATATTCTTTTTACTCATATTCTTGATATAATTTGAGTAAATCATAAACATCACACCATTTTAATGAAAAATCAGACTATCCAATTTAATTTCAATATTCAATTTATATAAAATTTAATATGTTCTATAGTTAATACATTATATCAAACTGTTACTGGTATTGATATTGAAGAGATACTAATTATGTTATAAATGTTATTATTGCTAAATAATAAAAAAAAGAATAATTTCCTTAGTTATATTTCATGACAATTCTTAAAATTGAGATATTTAGCCCGTATTGGGCCGTAAAAATATGTGATAGTGTTATCAAGAACATTAAAATGATCCAATGTGCATATAATAGTATTTTTAAGTTAATCATTAACTTAAAAAGGTCAAAGGACCTTAAGATCTTAGAATTCAATAAGATTATTACAAAGATAAATTGTCTTACACATTTTAAATACATAGTTTTAGGATATGTTTAATCAAGGACATTCTTATTGTTTTCTTATTAGAATGTTGATGATTGACTCAGATATTCAGGATATAATTCAGTGGCAAAGTATATTATCAAAAAGCAGCTAATGATTGGTTTATGTAAATATCAAAGAACACAAAACATATAGCTGTATTTACATAAAAACTAAGAATTGTAGAAAGTGGGAAGGTGTAAGCATATTGTCCATATAAGTAGCACTCCACACAAAAATCTTTCATAACATTTGGATGTCGTCATTTAAATAGTATATTTATAATGTGTTACCTTGTTATTTTGTCCTCTAACGTACAAACTACATAATTCTAAAAATATTATGTGCATTCCCCGATGTCATTACCTACACTTCGTGAAAAAAATATCGTAACACGACACATAAAATATCACCACAAATGTTCACATAAACCATATTTAGCACTTAGAACAGTTCACAATGGAAAAATAATGCACTTTAAACAAATATTTCGTGTAATATCACCCGGATTTCAGGTCAGATTGACAGTCCAAGACATTTACAACACCCATTGAAAAATGGCACTAAACGAAAACACTCACTTACCTGATCTGTTTCATTTTCCACGGTTTTGTACGCATTACCTATGTGACATAAATCACTGAAGGCCATTTAAATTATAAAATTATTTCTTGCCACGATACATATGAGCTTACTTCGGTGCTAAGCCATTTTTTCCATTGACCTACATGTGTATAAAATTATACGTGCTTACTCGCAAACGGTGTTGCTGTCACGAAACGACTATTTTGTTGGAAAATAATGATTGATTTGTTATTTATTAAGTTAAAAATCGGTTTCAGTGTAAAACTTACGTGATAAATCGTCAGTTTTTAGTTAACAATAAAATTTTCTCAACTTGGATATTTTTTTATTTTGTGAATTTCCCGCCCTTTCAAAGAATTTTGACTTTTTTATTTTTTAAACACACGCAATCAAGCTTTACATAAAATTATAAGACACATAACGAATTGGATAGTTACATGTACTTATTAACACAAATATTAAATTATTAAGTTATGTACTTTCCTGTTAAATAAGCTGAGTATAAATATTTTTGTTTGAAATCAAATATTTAAATATCAGAGAGATGGCAACACTGTTTAAATTACAACGCAATCTCAAGGCAAAACAAACAGTAAAAGCTTTTTTTATTGTTCTTAGGGGTTTTTAAAGGAATCGAAAATTTAAAAATCAAGGCAAAATTTACAATTCAATATTTATATATAAAAGTTATTTTAAAAAGAAAAAAGTTCTACTTTTTTCTTTACTTCACTGAAGGGTCATCTAGAATATAAAACTGTAACCATCTGATGGATACAGCGAACTAAGAGGCAGAAAAAATCGTAATGTAAAATAGATGGCGTTGTTGTAAGTCAGACTAACTGCCTGTTATCACGGTAGATGACGCTACGTGTAGAATTGTAGATGAAGAACATTTTTCTTTCACATGGTAAAATTGTTAGGTACTTAATAATGTAGCAGTGGAACTTAGTTAACTTAGTTAATACGACTTCTTAAGGCATATGTTTATATCCTTCTTATACAATAACGTACCATAAAACAACTAATGTGTAGACTATAGTCTGAACTATATTCAAATAACTGTATCAAACGAGTAATCACGTAAGTGAATTACATGCGAGTAAGCTGAATCGGAGTGTGACAAATCCCTTTGTGATCAGTGTACGTGCAATTGCATTAGTTCATTTGTCTGTCTATGAACATTGGTCAACCTGATGTAATGCACTTTGTACCTAGCTATACGCCTGCTGCATCCAAATTTCGAGAATTCGGAGTTTTATCATGCAGTAAAGGTGTTAATTTAATATGCATATTTTATTAAGGCAAGCGGTGTAGCGTTTGTTAATTTTATATTTACTACGATCCTGTTTTAATGAACTTCTTACCCACTTAACAAATACAGAAAATAGTTTACAAAAAAAAGGGACTAATTAATTTGAGCCGTAGCCAGTAGCCACTAGCCCTAGCTAGCGTAGTACCTACTTACTTACTATAGGTATATGTAGATAATTATAAGCTAAGACGATTTGTTGTCTGAATATTTCGATCAAATATGCAAGCTTCGATCAATATAGTAACATATAAATAAATATCATCTAGGTATGTGGAACAGAGTAAGATTAGTTACACCATTCAGAACTCAAAACGAGTGGACTGATTTTGATGGCCTTCGTTTTATTGGTTTGTTTTTGTCTTGTCTAAATCCTAAACATCAGAATTACTAAAAAACATCGGAAATGGAGACAAACCACAGCGGATTCTCAATATACATTTTTGCAATCTACGGTTCTTATGGAAATACTAAATCTATTGATTATGGCTACTCATTTGTTTAATTCAGGTACCCAAACACTACACCACACCTCGAATCCCTAAACAAATCCAACAGTAACTCAACAATAAACGTGAAACAATACACCATACCTTTCCATTTAACGTCAGTCGCAGTGTTTATTTTAATCATCGCGTTTTGAGCGCAGATAAATTGGATAATGAACGCGACTGTCGGCTCAGCGGGGGGTCGTGTCAGGGACAGATCGCTAGACTGCCGTTTTGACGTTCGTTGATATGGTAGAGGTATTTTCGGGTGTAGCATAAAGATTTAGTGGAAAGAATTATGATTTATTATTATTACTTTTAGCTGCCTCGTTGGCCTAGTGGGTCTAAGCGCGACTGCTACGCTAGAGGTCTTGGGTTCGATTCCCAAGTCGACCAAGGTGTTATTGGGTTTTCCTATAAAATTCTCAGTAGCAGGTCTGAGTTTGGATTTGTGCCCGGTTAGTAGCAATGGGCTCGCTCCCTATTACGTGGGACCTAAAGACACCGGTGAACTGTGGGTGTCCATTGGTACACCTCTGCCTAACCCTGCCGGGATACAGGCGTGATGGTATGTTTTTTTTGTGTATGTTTTATTATTATTTTTGGGCGAAAATAACTACTGAGTGGTTTCCTAACGCCGGAACTCGCAGACGAGGCAGGCCGAGGAGACGGTGGCGGGATGATATCGATCGCTTCTTAAGTGATTGGTGTCATGTGGCTCGAGACAGGAATGTCTGGAGTCAGACGGGGGAGACCTTTGTCCAGCAGGTGTTTTTAACCTATTAAGTGTCCCACGACATTTATGAGGTTAAAAAAAATATAACCATAATATAGCCATTATGGTTCCACCGCAGGGCAAAGGCCTCTTTTTCTTCCAATTCTCCCGATCCCGGGCTGTTGTGGTCCATAATATGGAGAAAGAGTCAAGCTCGGCCCGCAATCTCCTTCTGGGTCGGTCACGAGGAAATAATTAAATGGATTCATAAAATATCTTCGGAGCTATCTGTCTGATAGAAAAAAACCAGTTTATATTTACAAGCCCTAGGTCTTCAGTAGCGGTTTTAATTAAACGATAAACGTGTGTAAGAAGCTGCTTACAAAAATAATAGGTTACATCCTTTTTTTTCGTTGCTCATAGATTCTGGAAATTATTTTTTACAAATAAATTACGGTAAAGACATCGTGCTAGACTGCTGTTGAACACCTTTCCTGTTAATAAAGCAGAGATATTTTTGGGCATGGTTTGCAGATCATTTTGAAAGGTTCCTAACTGATAAAAAAAACGTGTATAATAATAAAAAAAAATGAGATATATGAATGATACATTTTTGTATATGATATTGCTTGATTTGCAACCATCTGATTACGAAAAAACATTACTCTATACAAAGACTACCGTTTTGAAGTGATGTTTTTGAATATGCTGGAGGTATTTTTAGGCAAAACGTAAAAAAAATAATCGCTCACCTCTTGTTCTAGTTGAAGTGAAATAGGTAGAACTGTTTGTAAGTATTTAGTACAATACTAAATGTTATTAATTTTTGAGAACAGGTAGCTAGGTACCGTATTGGGCGCTACTCGCTGTATAGCTACAACTCTGCGTTGTATAGCTCGATAAGTATGACTTACTGACGTAAAAAAAAACATTTCATAAGGTACACAAACAATACATTAGTTGATAGGATGTTGAAAATTAGATGGCCATTATATCATTATTTTACTTTGTCATCCAAGTATTAAAATTTAAAACGCTTCTTAAGAAAGCACGCTTTGGCCCCACGTTGGGCGCCATTTATTGTTCCTCCAGTATATAGCAACTATAACACCATCTAATATTATCTTAAGGTTTGTTAAAGGAGTTTTCATAGCATTATACAAAAACCAAATTAATATTGATTGAAAATTAAATATCGTAACTTTCAACAATTTATTTTGCTAATTATCTCTCGACTCATTTTAAGTAAGTATAGGAAATACCGTGACAAGAGCCTTTTGGCAGTCCGTGGGTAATACCAAATAAGGACATTTTTTTAGTTAATTAAAGTCTCTTTCTTGTACTAGCTCAGAAAAAAATACCTTTATGAAGTCATGCCCAAAGTATGTAAATAATTACACACTAGAAAATTATAAAAGTAAGTTAGGGTATACAAATTAAGGCAATGATAAATAAACATGCAGCTGAAGAGATCAGTAAACAATTGGTTTTTAACAAGACAAATGTAGAAGCAATCATTTAAAAATATTTGGGGAAAGCGCTAATCTGTTATACAAATTATTATAAAAAGACCTAGCTATGTTTATTTAATTCATAAATGAGCAACAAATATATAAGTAATGAAATATTGCTTGAAAACAGGTTTCAATCTGAGATCGTAAGCTTATATCGATCTATGGTTATTGCTGGATCTAGCTTTTTCTTGTAATATTATCTGACTAATAGCATTGTCTCCTTAACATTTCATGAAAATATTTTATACTAGGGATCAATTCTTTAAAATTAAGTAACAATACAACCAATAACCCCTAAATAATCTGGGCTCAGTATCCAAAGCCCCTCACATTTTATTTAAAACAAATAAAACACAAGCAGTTAATATTAACATCGACATGCCTTTTCAACAGAGTGAAAAACAAAAGAAAATTCGTATAAAGAATTCAATCGAAATCGAATCAAGAATCCGTCTACCGTGCGTTAGACAGAGATAGACGTATATAAATGTTCGTGAGTTGGAAAAGGACGTGGATAGCGTTAATCCTATTGGCTTATACCGGGCGACGTTTGCCGCGATTGGTCGCTGTGCCTTATTGAACTGTCACTGAAGACTGCGGTTTAGGGGGCGACCGGTAATTCGGGGGCAAACGAAGGGGGGTGGGAGGGGGGATAGGGTGGCGGGTCGAACTCGCAGTTTGGCAATTGACTTGTGGGTAGTTTTCGGGGTTCCTTTCGCATGGATTTTCAGTGAATTGAATGTTGAAATTTTATTTTGTTTGAATGTGTATGATTTTGGATTGGAGCCAGGTTTCTATTGTTGGTTTAAATGAGATTTGAGACTTAGAAGTATTATGCAAAGAGTACTATGCTATACTTGAGTTTTCTATACGTTAAGATATTTGCAGATATTTAGCAAAAGAAAAAAAAATGCAACAAATACATGCTGGATCGATTAAATCAGACACCAAGGGACCCTTGGCATTTGCCTACCAATTTTGTATATCTGGATTATCGACAAAGATTATCAATCCTAGATAAACTAAGTAGAAGAATACGTTACTGAGGTTTTACCTTCAGAATACAATTTAGATCAATGAAAGCAGATCTGCTACATTGATTTATAAATCCATTTATATTAAAAATAATGCCACCGTGTAACTTGTTTACTAGTATTAAGGCTATTTCTTGACATCTTGTTCTTGTTAATTATTGAATTTTGTTTTATTTTCTTAGTTCTTGATATTTCTTATATTAAGTTGACTTGTAACTTATATTGATAATTTATATTATTGTAATCCTGTATTCGACACAAATTTATTTTTGTTCAGAATAAATAAATAAATAAAAAATATATATTTGTAAAATTATCTGTACTGGACTACGTGTGCAAGCGAGGACTGAATTTACACATTTTAACACAGCAAAATATAAACACTGAGTTTTTTAAATTGAAGCGCGATCAGCTTATGGCTTTCAGAACGACTTATATACCAACAAAGGCAAATGGAAACTTATATACGATTCTTATAACGATAGGTATCTTTATAACACACCACGACATCAAAAAGCACCCAATCTTGACAGGTACCTTTCGCGCCAAAATCACCGCGCGCCCAATGGCAACGCGGGAACCGTTGACTTTTCGTCTATGACAGTTGTTCTCTGTAGGCAAAGGAAACACGCCACGCCCTGCCAAATGTGCGTATTCTTATTGGGTGATATCAAATGTCATTTCTATGTGTATGTATGTTATATTTTGTAAATTGCGTGTTGTTTTCAGCAGTTAGTAGTTAGCAGAGAATAAATAACTTAAATCTAAATATAGGCAACAATGTTATTTTTTTAATGAACCGCGTATCATTTAATAAACCATCGCTTCTCTATTAGAGTCGTTATCTTAAGCGTATACAATAATCAAAAGCTTGTTAAATATCACCTGCTGAGTATTTTAATATTGATCTTTATATCAATTCCTTAAAACTCATATTTTAAGGACATTTTCCACTTTTCCACGCTCTCCGTTAAATCATTACAAATAGAAGAATAACGTTAAATATTATTAAAGTAGAGTAGTGGCTTTAGCAGGTTTATTTTTATGTCTTTACTACTTTAGCTACACAAGTGTTTCATGAATTCTAATAGAATCTAGCCTGTATACCACAAACATTTGGCACAAGACGCTAAGGCCACTTCTGTGGTCTTAGCAATATTATCAAACAATACGTAGACTTAGGTAGTAGGTAGGCAATTGTACCTACCACAATAGGTTGGCAAATAGGCTAGCTTACCTAAGTAAATGGTAGTTTAGGCTATGTACTTCTCCTGCTTGTAGACATAGGACGACGATACTTATTTCTTAATCCCTTGCAAGCCAAATGCCTAAGTGTTCAAATTCTGTACGGAATCGATTTCTTACAACGGAAGAAACGATCACACAAAATCATAAAAATAATACGAAAATTTTAAGCTTTTAATATTTTAATCCCTTATAATCATGGCAGTCTCTACAAAATTAACAGTCTAAAAATCTAAAAAATTCAGACGCAGAAATTAAAACTCTCTCAATAAAATATCTTGACAAAAAGCTCGGAGACGCTAGACGTCTAAACGAACCCATATCTAATTGTTCCTATTTAAATTCGAACAACCATTCCACGTTGTTATCGGAAAACGGAACGTTCAATCCACGTTAAAATGTACGACGTCATTATTCTAAACGACAGGGCCGACGCAACAGCGGCGTAATGCCACAAATTAAAGCTTAAAACGGACGGTTAACAGCTGACCCAAAATCGAAGTGTCCCCCTGTCTGGGGGACAGAGTCAGACGCGAAAAGCAACGGGGCGGGGCCTCGCCACGCCTTCGAGCATACAGGCTATACCGCGTCAAAAGTTCCCCGGCCGTGGCATAACGCGCGCGGCTCGTGCCCGACGGTCCCAGAAAAAATAGAAACGTCAAAAGTGAAACGTCACGTGCTCCGTCAATTTTTTGGAGGGAACGGTTGGGTTTTTTGTAGTGATCGTTGTTTGAAATCCTCATTATTTTAATATAAACATTCGGTTAAATATTTTTTAAATAACATATTTTTTATGTTATTGCAAAAGGACCTACCTATATCTTAAGGCTCAGATATTTTAAGAAGACTTGGAAAGTCTTCCGTAAATTGGGTAAGCAATATATTAAAACAATGATTTCAAAATACAAAATTTTGAGTAGTTACTTCGTTAGGCAGACATCTTAAGAATAATTTAGGAACTTCAAACCTATTTATTGCCTGTTTCTCTGTAGCTGCTTGACTGGAATATTCTCAGGAATGGAAACATAGGTAACGATGAACATAAAGGCGTAGGTACTAAGAACTCCTTCTATTATGCGTTTTTTAGGTTCGTTAAGTCGTTTAAGTTTTTTCCCATATTTTATCCCAGAACTGCTATGTACCATGAAGATTTTTGTAGTTCAAAGATAACAGAGTAATTTCAGCTTCAGACTATGAGGCTCAAATCAATATCTTATCGCTATCTTATGAGCTTTTGCATAAAGCAAACCCTTCTCGATTTCTTCCATATCTTATAGCTGATCCTGAAGTTGCAACTATGTTTCAAATCACTTTTTCTTCTTTTGCGGATGCATAGTTTTAAACATGATCCGCACAAACATTGACAAATAGATGCCTTTTTGGTTGCTCTCCATTAAGTTATCTACCGGTCGACTTGGGTATAACTATTAATGTAGCTTTCAATTGATTTCATTAGCTCTGATTTTCTTGCAGTTTCGTTAAGCGTTCATTATTAAGCCCATTCTCTCCTGCAGTCTGGAGATTGGATTAGAATGTACATTGATAATACCAGTCACTAAAAACAATTGTGTTTTTCTTGTTGTACGGCTTTGTAGTACAAGTTCAAGTTATCCGTACAGCTATAACCAGCAAACATTTTCTGATATAATTTTGAAATAATTTCCATAATTTTCGTTATTTCAGGCTAAACCAAATATTTATTAATTCATAATCTTTTACGTTTAATGTATCTTTATCATACACACCTGTACAAATAAAAAACAATGTAAATAGCGGTAAATAAAATTAATTTAATTAATAATTATTACGTATTTTGTACATAATGTAGTTAACAACTGTTTTTCCAAAATACCTCAGTAAAAGAGTCGTTTTCTTCCGTTTAGCATTTTTCGAACTATGTTGGGCTCAGCTTCCAGCGTTTTTACAAAGAGCGAATTTAAATGTCTTCTGTACATTTAAAAATGGATTTTCATATGGCTTTCCCCAATAAATAGATTTATTTAGAGAAAAGGTGTTGTGTATAATTCATTAAGGGATTTTTCGGCGAAACGAGGCAGACTGATAGTTTTCTGAGTGGGAAAAGAAAAATATTATACTGCACACATTAGTAGATAAATATTTTCCTTAAGAAAATCATTAAGACACATATTTTTCCGTAATATGTGTCAGTATTTGAACAAGTGATTCTAAGGCTAGAGTCAGGCAGGTCACAACATTGGAAGTTTTCACAGTCGAAAGATAAAGAAAGTTCTTTATGAAGATTCTGATAATCCAGATGCCTTAAATTGGCTTACTACTTATTTCAGACGACGATAGTCATGGGGTTTAAGGTTTTGAACCCCTAGGCCTTTTCCTAAGATTTTAATTCAAATACCCCTGTCAAGCTCTTTTAAAACATTAAATTACTGAATCTAGTTGCAGGTTCCAAAATGTCATTCCAATGGAGAAGAACCGGCAAGAAACTCCATCGATTACTCTCTTAAAAAAATATTCTACATTGTTTCTAAATTTCCTTAGAAAAAGTATATCTTCCAAATTTTAGAACCTATTAAGGATTTTCGATAGGATATTGGTAGGTCCTTAAATGCAATTACTAACCTTAATAAACCTTTAGTTATAGAAGTATGAAACCGATTGCCTAATAGCAATAGTTCTAAAAAGTGTTACAAAAGTAATAAGAGACTGTACAATGGAAGTGGCGCAAACTCCTTTGCAATTGACTCAAGACCATTCTGATGCACGGATGACAGGTGAGATTTATATTTTTTTTTAATTACAAGTTACCTTCTTTTTGTTTTGTAGTTAGTACCTAGTGGATTTTTGCCGTCAACGGACACAGGGCAAAGCAAACATTAGGGCAAAACGCCGAGATTTCTTACTCATGATGCAGTATTTCTTAATAGTGTAAACATAGTCAAGAAGCAGTTAAGATAAACGTAAGGATAATTTTGACCAAAGAAAATGATGCAATTAAGTTAAAAAAATATATTAAATGAAGCATTACATGATTATAAAGCAGTTGGTCGCCTTTTATCTTCAAGTTTGCATGTAAGTCAAACTTTAAGCATGTTATGGCACAAATATAGAGAAATGGAGGCCCTATTACGGAGTCAAAATGACAATTATCTCTTGTGCAGACAAAGAACAACCTTTAAAAACAAAATGTTCGATAAATATTTTCGTCGTTAGTCAAATATTATTAAAACAACTTACCAAAAAACCGTTACAAAAAACACCCGCCATATTCAGCCTACAGATAATATTGGTACGGCATTTCCCGCGCGGCGGCCATACTTCTAGTTTTTTAAAGGCAAAGGCATCATTAGTATTCAGTCCTCGGCAGCCAGTAACTCGGGGGTCTATTTGACTGATTTTCAGCCTCTCCATGATTTGCCACTTTACCCGGTCAGAGTGTTGCCTGAATACAAAATAACCAATAGTACGAAGGGGGATTTGAAATTTCATTTTCGCGTAATGGCGTCGCGTTTTGAATATTTGGTATTTTATTAACACTGTATGTAGGTAGGGATAATTTTGTTGCTCGATAAATATAATGGACTTAGCGATTTTGTTTGTACATTTATTTTATTTGGAGTTGTTAGTGCTACTTTTACATGATAAGTTTTGACAATATTTTCATAAGGCTTTATTGAGGTAATCATGGTAGGCAAATGTTACAGTTTGTCATCAGTAAAGGACTAATGATGCTAGATATATACAAAGTAAAGCAGATTTTCGGAAATCTTTCAAAGGTAATTTCTTTAAATTTTAATGAAAACCTAGACTATAATTTAACCAGGTGCTAAGACGCAGGCTGGTATTCAATCAAAGGATTTAGGTAATTGCTATATAATTCACTTACTTACCGACGCCGCGACGGTCAGATTATTGGCTGCTTTAACCTGTACGCTGAATGTAGACTTCTCTACATATATCGCCTGCATGCCTGATGAACTAAAATTATACAATAACGAACCAATTATTTTCTATACTTAAAACAGCTGTAGGATACGAATAATAAAATTAATTAAATCTAAATAGTACTTGGAATTTTTAAGTTAAAGTAGATAAATATATCAAGGTAAATAAAAGTCCTAAAGATTCTCGTAGGTCAGATTGGAGTCCATTGATCGCAGAGATAATATTTTGTATCATCAACAATATCGTGGAAAGCTTGAAAAAATATAACATAGATATAAAGTTAAAAAAATATAAAATAATGTCTTCGTTCCTATGGAAAAGGATCTCCTGACACACCCATCACAATTCTATAAACCGATCATTACAAAATCAAAGGTGTCCCGCAAAAAGGCTAAGATCCAAAATCCGATATTCTGTAGGCGCGAGTCCTGAACGAACCCTAGAGGGTAGGGGTGGGGGTGAAATTAATCAGACCGGCTCAAGGGCTGCAGCGTCAAAAGAAAACCAAATAAAACGGCAAGCGACAAAGTTTCTGAACGAAGGCTCTGAAAGGAATGGAGACTTCGGAATCATGATTTAAAAGTTGAACGGTTCAATGGGAAAGGTTTTAGATGTGTTCTGGCAAATAAATTTTAAGACACTCCACATAATATATTATGCTTAAAGTAAATTTAATAGACTTTGGTACCTACTACTTTTTAGTTGCTAAATAAAATACTTGTATATTTAAATTTGTAAATATAATTGGATAATTCAAAATATTACCTTTTCTTGGACAAGGAATTAATGTGAAGCTTCACAATATGTCTGCAATTTTTTCGCGCTTGTCTTAGTGTATTAGTATTTAGTACTTCAATTTAATTAGCATTCATCACAAACAGAAACCCTCAAGAATCAATATTTTCAGCAATTAATATCGCAACAAGACGAACTCTTTATTACCTACATTCCAAGTGCGAGAATCACAAAAATCTCTATCCAAAACCGTCGACTCCACATCTTTCTGTACCCCCAGTAAGTGGCGCTCTAACACAAACAAACATTGATTTATCCTGATACCAGGGATTTGGGCGACGCCTACCCATCCCGCTGACTTCCAATTTCGGCCCGAGAACTTTTTATGTGTCTTATAAAATTTTCTTTTATGCCTTCTCTCGCGTTTCGTGTTGGCAAATGTATTGTGACATAAATCGGGGCGTTATTTGTGGCGTTGTTATGTTTCGCTTTGGAGTCTTCTAGGCAGTCGGAAATGGGTGTGATAACTAGAATATCTAGACTAAGATGGCTAGATTGCTTTGAGTTTGGAGTTAATTTTTTAGAATTAGAGTTACTTTTTGGCTAGCAAACTGTTCCTGTTAAAGTAAGCTCTGGAAAGATTGCTTTAAATTCAATTATTTGTTCCTAAATTCCAACATAATCCATTAAAAAAAACTTCGCACCATATAGAAGTTTGTATATTGCTATCTGATCCAACATTGCTTTTCACGATCAAATTTCTTAAATTACGAAATTAAATAGCCGACGGATTTTCTGGTCTTCGTGCGTTCGACCTCGAAAATACCTGAAAATAATACCAGTAAGAGAATACTTTAAGACACTATTACATATCATTCCCATAATAATATGTTCGTTAATTATTTACTTGGCTTCTTTCAAAATTATTACTAACACTCAAACATGAAGGATCATAGTTGTCTACTAGTGATGTTGTTCCGAAAAAAAATATAGCGAAACCAGACCGCTAACAAACATAGATTAACCCACACTTATTTCAAACCAAATAGATACCTACGTTTCCAACAAACTCGCTCACCCAAAAGTCTCCGATCATAATATCAGTATACCGTTTTAACCCACCTAATGTCTGGTCCCATGTGCGTCGATCCTCAAGGGCCCAATCTCCGCTCATATTGATTTTATATTGCTCACATATTGCGGTCGGCCCTAGCTGCGAATTTAAAGGTTAAGGGATGGTTTAATGGAATTGAGTTGGTTGGATTTGGTGCTATCTAGATAGAGGGTGTTTTGAGGTTATGTTTTGAGAATTTTGACGAGATACTTTTTTTAGCATGTCCACTTTGTCAATACAGAATTTCGTTTAAATTCACCCATATTTAATGAGTGATTTCCGAAAAAGCAAAAGGTTTCTTTTTAGCCGTATTTTTTTAAACATTTACAAATGAATATTTTACAGATTTTGATTAAATCATCATCATCATCATATTATATACGATATTACAATACCATATTTTCTTAAGCGCAAGGATATGTAATGCAATTTGGAAAATTACTTTCATAATCATAATATTTTAGCATTTTGTTTCCTAGTTTATATCTATAGCAGTCTTGTTCACAATGAAATGTAATTTAAATACGTTTAAATTAAAAGTCCATCAAATATTTATAAGCGTAGGTACAAACCTTTTTAACGAAATCCTCTTTGCTAACAATAAAGCTGTCAAATTCGAATTACGAATAACCGAATCAGAGAGTTGATGATTAAAAGAGCATAGACGATATAACGAGAGGCGGGTGCAAATCTAATTAGCACCCGCTAGTGCCCGCCGGTTCCCGCCGGTCCCCGCTAGTACCCGCTAGTGGCGGTAGTGGTGCGAATATAGTTACTGTGTATGACATGGCCCTTTTATCTTGTTTGATGTAGAATTTGGTTGGTATAGAGTGGACTAGTGATGTTTGGAAATTTTAATGATTCAACAACGAAGCATGGTTTTTTCAAATATGAAAATTTAATTATCAATCCATGATACATGGTATATTTATATATATATATATATTACGTTAAGAGAACAGCTAGTTATTAAAATTACATTTTACTTCTCTTTTTTTTATGGCCCTCAACAACTTAATTGTCCTTTACATGCTTTAGGATATGGAAAAGGTGGTAAATAAATAAAAAAGTAGTAAACAGGAATGTCTCTAATACCGCAAAACAACACGAATTAAGCTGCCCTGTTTAATACTCGTGTAATATCTATTTAGTCACCCAAAAATCTCATCGACTATTTTATATAAAGCAAAAAAATATCGATCAACAATAACAGCCCTATCTACCCCACCTCTAGCTCTACATTACCTACACATCGAGTGTCCCCAACACAACGCAAACACAATGCACTTCAATTGCATCCCACAATTAAATGTAACTACTATTTCTGTTGTCATTGATTGGTTAATTCAATTGTTCTTCGTTTGGGGCTGATTTTTCGTTAGCTATTTTTTTGTTACCTAACTATAGCAAGAGTATTTAGTTGTAGGTACTTTTTTGTACTGTTTTGTGTTGTAAATAATATCTTTTTAAGTTGTTTTAAGGCTAACGATTTTACGGCAATTCAGGATCAGTATCAGCACTTGAAAAATTCTTCTCCCTTTTATTAAAAAAATATGATTATTTTAATCTTTATGTTTAAAACACCTTTACACTTAAATACAAGCTAAACTTAACGTTTTTTCCATTTTTTGATAATCAACCCAGGAGTAAAAAAAACAGCATTGTAACCCGAAAATAACTAATTTGATCTTGTTTCTTATTACATGAAATTATAGTATAAAGTTTTATATTTATTTAATGTAAATCTGTATCATAAATAATAACAATCCAGCCTATTAACGTCTCACTGGTGGGTACATTCCTCTTCTCATATATGTAGAGAAGGCACGAGCATTGATCACGCTTGCTCTCTGCGAATTGGCGATTTCGGACCCCAATTTTAGAATACAGGTTTCCTCGCGATGTTTTCCTTCACCGTTTGTCAGTAGTGTCTTGAAATGTATCATATTTCTTAGAAATAATAATAGTCATACAGTGATTAAAAAGTGCCTAAATCGATATTTTTAAGCTTCTGTCCATTAAGAAAGTACTCCATAAAATCACGCCAAAATTCCTTAAGTTCTCACCCTGCAATCAATTTGTCCGTCTCTCCAATCACTTAATTGATTCGACACATTTGCTCTTAATCTATCTGATAAACCCACAAATCACCATCCTTATATCCTTGCAATAAGGTTCAAAATTGCTTAACAATTTTTGATTTAGGGTGTAGCCCTCGTAAGGGAAATCTATTAAATGAAAGGGTGTGATTTGCAATGGTTATTTTATTAGCTTTATCGAGATTAAATATTTTGAGAGTATTTGAGGGTAGGTTGATACTATTAGAGTATTGTGTGAACATAGTTATTCTGTTATGGATGGAATGGGGTTTCGGTTACAATTTTGTTGTAGGTCTTCTATGATACTACTTTTAGCCAAAGTTATAAAATTATTTTAGTAAACCATATTCAAATAATTTGCTCTAAATTCTTTAAAGCTGTATAAAATACGGATTAGAAAGATTAATTAGTAACAGAAGTCTTCATTTTAACTGCCTAGAATGGCGCTAGGTAAAGTTCTTTTACCTCCATTGAAACGTAATTATAGTAATTGTTTATGTATTAATTTATTTGTACTGGTATTGTGACTTGATTAATAGATTGCTGACTAATGAAAAGACATAGTTTTAGATAGAACTTTTTTTAAAAAATAATATTTAGGTAATTTTAATTTCATGGCTCTCATTTGCTTCGAAGCTTCAACATGCGTTTCACCATCAGACATTCAACAAATTAATAGTTCTTTTGAAAGCAATTTACAAATGTAACTGGTGGTAATGCTACAAACTCTTATATATTTATTTATTTATTTATATTAACCATTGTCGTCCCACTGCATGTTAAGGACAGGAAATACAAAATCTAACCACGTTATTTCATCCCAGGTGAAGGCAACTCCTCACCCCTCCGCTGGTCTCCTCCGTCATCAGCGGCGCTGGTAGCCGCGGCGCTCGCCCCGCCCGCCTTGCGACCCTGGCTGCCAGACCCGCCCAGCAAGAAGACCAACCACTTGGGTAAGACAGGTTGGCATCCGACCTCACATTTGTAATACTTACTTCGAGTTTTTGGTGCTACAGAACCTAAATCAAGTGCTATTTTATTTTAAATTTTTTCATGTAACATAAATAGCACACTGAGGAACACACTATCAATGAAATCCTTTTTTTTATCGACAAATCGGATATCACTCGTTGCAAACATAAAATACTACCCTTCACAAGCAAGAGCTTCCATGTTTCTGTCATACACAGATGATCTAACAGTCCTAATATTTCTAGGTCTGATCTGCGTGGTCTGCGGCGACACCAGCTCTGGGAAGCACTACGGCATCCTCGCGTGTAACGGCTGCAGCGGGTTCTTCAAGAGATCTGTCAGGAGGAAACTTATATACAGGTTGGTTAAGTGCACTATAAGGCAAAGGCTTTTCCCCAATATCCTCATAAATTTCCATGAAAGGAATAGAATTACTAACATGATTTTGATTGAAAATAATAAACTCATCCTCATTCTTTCTTGTTTCATCGCTTGCCATCTGTTTTTTTTTCTTTTCGATATCTATTTTATGCTTCGACATGTTGACATAGACATGTGCTATATGGGTTAATCAATAAGTAACAAGATTTTTGCGAATTTGTTTTATATTAGGTAGGTAGACCTAATACTGTGCAATTGGCTAGGTCCTCTGAAATTTCCTCCGTCGAGAATTCTGTATGACAATTAGGTGGTGAGGACAAGAACATGATATACAAAAACTAAAAACAAAGGAGAAATAATGCAACACTTCTCACAAATGAAAAATTTAAGTTCTACAAAATTAGATCGTTTAAACATTAGCTGTAATATTTGGACAAATGTATAGTCGTACAGTCTACCCATCAATGATACCTTTGTCTTGTAAAGCATCTTTAATACTGGTGCCGTAAGGTCGATTTTGGTAATTCATTGATGCTACATATATGTGGTTTACAGTACAAATTGCATTAAAGAGAACAAGTGAAACTCCTATTTCGCCATATATTTGTTTTATATTTTGTTATTGAACTGCGTGAACTGGTTTTTGGAATGGCTTGATTACTCAAGTGTGGTCTGAGTAATTGTTTGATGTGTCTTCATCTATTAGCGGAATTTTTGTATCTTCTAGGCCAAACATATTGTTATATTACACCTGCAATATTGGTTGGAAGGTGTCTCCAAAAATGCAGGCCAAACTTTATGTTCCTAAATGGATGTTCAATTCGGGATGTCTACTGGTTTCGAAATTTTACATAATGCAATACTGAATTGTTTCCATAGTTAAATAATTTTCCGAATCCGTCTCGTGTCAGTTTCGTAAAAAAATAGTTATTTACTCATCATTATTTTTCGTAAATCATAATCATTAATTATAGTAATAATCTAACTATTTCTTTAAAGAAAGTCTGTGATTGTGAATCTCTTACCTAACAATTTTTATTCTGATTTATAAATACTTAAGCTTCAGTTACTCTGCCGTCTCCGCTTCATTCATCCTATATGCTTATAAATTACGCCGGTTAAATTAAACACAAACCAATCGATAGTAATCTCACAGAGAAAGTCAATATTCCTTAGGTCACAGATGTGACACAGATCAATATCGGATGTGGACCACTTGAACCAACAGCGAATGGTGACATAGTGTTACAGATACATGAGTCAGGTGTAACTGTTGACTAACCTGAAACACGTGAATTGGGACGTGAAGGTAATGAGACAATAGGTGTTCGGATAGTTATGAATGGTATGCGTTTCTAAGAATTGGTAGTGATAAATGGTCAAAAGATTATGATTAAATGTGTGAATGTAAAAACTGTTTTGTAGGGTTTGATTCATGACAAACTTAGATTTTAAAAATATACGGTATTTATCAATAGTAATGTATTGTAAGCACTTGAATAAGAAATTATTATGAATATTAATCGTCAATATCTTATTTTATAATAACTATATTTGTTTTTTTAGAGAAAATAAATTCTTTAAAAAAATTTAGACTACTTTTCGTGCCCAATAAATCGCAGGATAATTTAACGGGGACGAAAGTCAACTCAACTTAAAATATGGGTATAAACATAAAAATCATGTTAAGTACATAAATAAAATTGTATGTTTAATGCGATTCTTAATTAAATCTGTAAAAATATTAGATTGCGTTCCAATGATTCCCAATATTTTACCTATCATTTTCCATCTAAAATCAAATTAATAACAACTTACAAAAATCAAAACAAACATCTAATCTTTAAATCCCGACCAAAAATTGCAACATGTTAAAACATACAACGCTCATCTGTGGCCTCCTACCAAAAATGACAATAGAGAGAGCGGGGGCTCTTGAGCGCTTGAACCCACTTAATCCATCGCAGAAGAGAATGCTTCTGTAATTTTTGGTACATCTGTGACCCGAGTTAGACTGTGGATACTGTGAGGGGATGAGCGAGTGGAATATGTTAGAAATTGATATTTTTTGGCACTTGATGCCATAGACGATGTTTTAGAATGTATTTGTTCATTTATAATTCCTTTATGGTACTTAGGTAAAAACACAAAATAAAATAAAATTAAGAAGAATAAACATCAAATCAAATTGCTACTTGTTATTTTGAGAGGTATTTCTTGGAAGTATACTTTGATTTGAAATTATATCCATAGCAGCTTTTAAAAGCGTTACTATTTACAACATTAGATGGCGGAAATTCATTGCTCAGTTACATTAATTTACCATCCATTTTGGACGTTAATTTACACTGTTTCGCTCTTTCATTATTTTCTCTCCCTTCATCCTTTTAAACTGAATCGCTATCGTTTGTAATGTGTCCTCACCATAATTTCGTCAATCGAGGGGCATTTAAATCCGATGTAAATTTTATTTATTTTAAGGTTATTACTACTGAATTTTCTTTTGAGTGTTCCCTGATGTGATTTATAAATACTTTCTACTTGATATTTTTCTTTTACACTAAGCTAAAGAGCTTAGTATTTATTAAATGCTATTTAAGTATGTATATTATTGAGAACTTTAGCAATATCTTCATAAAAGATTCAGATATGTTCTTAACTGAATCTGTGTTGAATTATGAATACAAAATAATCACAAATAATATGTTTTCAATTAAAAGATCATACTGTTTTACCTTGCTTACCTCAGGGCACCTACTTAGAACCCTGTTCCCAAAACAGCTCACATCAATTTCCATTCACTTGTCCAAAAATATATCATCCAAAAAAACATCAACAATACAATTTCTAAAGCACCATACAAACGGCAGATCTTAGATAGCATTAAAAACTGTTTAACATTTGGCCCCCTTTATAAGTGGCGTTTCAATTAATTCGCTACCCGTGCTAATGTTATTAATATTACACCCTTGTGATAGATGGTCAAGTGTGACATGTGTACCGGCTTTATGATTCGCTAATTGATTTTCTGAAGCGCTTCTGTAGATTCTGAATGATTTTTGTTATCTATTTTTATTGTTTGGTTGATTTTTGTGTAATATTATTAAGTGAACAATATCAGTACAAGTGTCTACTTTACCGTCTGGTTAAGCTAAATTTCAAGTATCAAAGTACGTCGTTTCTCTATTTACTTTATGGAACAGAATACTTATTTTGTTATTTTTTCTTACTTATCTTGTTAAGGTTTTATACTTATTTCGTTTATATTTTTACTAGCTTCTATATAATATCAGTTGGATATTACAAATCACCTTTTCCATTTCTATGATCATCATGGTACAGTTCATTAAGGCCAGTCTTTTTCTCAGTACATAGTAAAAACTAGGCACTCAGTCCCGCTGTGGATCTAGAACTCTCACGTACAAATCACTTTAACGTTTAAATACTAAATTCAATCCACACACTCCAGCAAAATATAAAAAAAACCTGAGATCTCCCATCTAAACCGCCATTACAATTCAAAAGCTTAAGTGGCGTGAAACAGTTCGCCATACTCGGCCACGAGTTCCCTTTTATATAGAATTGCAACAAATGTCAACGTAGCCGTAAGCCTATTACAGAAGGGATTATCAGTAATGAAATATCTTTAATCTGTATTAGTTTCTGTGGCAGCAGATTTTTGTTGGACGTTAAGGTGAAGTACTATACCGCAAGAAAAAAAAGTATAGCGAATATTAACGGGAACTCAAGGTATTTTTTGAGGTGTTAGTAATCTAAAAAAAAACGTGGGTCACATTAGACCTAAAAACCCATAGTTTAGCATTATCTAAGTCTTACAAATGATATTTTATTTACTGAAATGTAAGTAGAGTTCGATGAAAATATTTTTACCAAAATAGGGTATTTCTGGCCTTTGGATATACTATTTTTCTATATATTTTATTTAAAATGTTTAATTACTTCTTATTTTTAATACCGTTAATTTTATTTGAGGTTGTTGGAAGTGTAGTGTCTCCTTAAGTAACATTCCCTCATTTTGATTGAAAGCTTCTGTCGTATAAGGATAATTATTTTATTAGTACGAGTAGAAAGAAGTGGAGTAACTTTTGTATCCTTATTTTCTTTCTTTTCATTGATTATCACTTTACAAGAATTTTAAATAATTGTATTCTATTACTTTGGTGTTAGATCATGAAAGACAGGTTATATTAATTATTTTCATTCGTTCTTTTTAACAGTACATTTTTTCGTCTTTATAATATAAGAAAAGGCTTTCTAGGTCTTTAGCTTTCTTCATCGACTAGTCAATGTGTTATTATAGATTTATCTATCAGATTACTTTATTAACTTTCATTGTCAGTTACCTTTTATTTGTATTTTAATTTATATTTTACTCCGCTTCATTACATGATACATTGTTGACAGATGTCAGGCGGGCACAGGACGGTGCGTGGTGGATAAGGCTCATAGAAATCAGTGCCAAGCTTGCAGGCTCAAGAAATGCCTCGCCATGGGAATGAACAAAGACGGTAAGTTTATAATAATCTGGCTTTTTCAATATTGTAGATGGGGTGTGACCAGCAGTCAATAACAAACATACCGGAGCAATTAATAAGATGGTTAAAAATTATATTATAGTGATGTAAGTAGTTACGAATTTAGATGTGAAGAAATCATCGGCATAGACAATAATTAAGCCATTCTCATCAACAATAATGGTTTTAGCCCTTGAAGAACTATTCGATGGTATCTAATAATTATATTTTTTGCGGAACTCCAAAAAGCGGAAATAAGGATTTCGCGAACATTCATTTCATTTAATGATTTTTCTAATTTTATCTTTAGTTCATTTGTATCTTGGTGCTCTTAGAATGCCCGGCAAAATAATGGGTTTCTACTACTGTAGTATTTTACCGGATGCTGTTTAAATAATTATGTCATTTATGTAATGTACACAATTTAGGCTGCACATAGTGCTCATTGGCGCTTCCGCGTCGCGATTACATGCCACTTCGATGAACATTGATCACTTAGAAGCATTCAATAGTGTTCACATCCATCTGCTGCAAATTACACACGATCTAATTTGTACTTGCTTCCATAGTTTTCAGTAAGCTAGTGATGGATATAAAGAGTAAATTGAATTCCACGAAAATGTGTCCTTTTTTTTATTTATGTGATTACATTTTTTTATAGAATGGCACGAACGGATTTAAAAAAATATCTGTATATCATACTGTGTCTGAATAATCATATGAAAAAAAATTGTCATGATTTGATCATTCGAAACTTGGTTGTGCGGGTAAATATTTTCGGACGAATATTTAGTAGTTAATAATCGAATCAACTTATGGTAAAAAAAAATCCGAATGTGCTAGACAAGTCCTGATAGTACCTAAGTATAATAAATAGCCAACACACCATAAACTTAATCCAAACTAATATTATAAATGCGAAAGTAACTCTGTCTGTCTGTCTGTCTGTCTGTCTGTCTTTGCTTCACGCCTAAACTACTGAACCGATTTGTGTGAAATTTGGTACAGACATAGTTTGGAACTTGAGAAAGGACATAGGATAGATTTTATAACAAAAAAATAAAATCAAAAATAAAATTTATTCCGAACATACAGCGCCATCTATTGGTGAAGCGTCGGCATCAATTCAGTACTGAAAATTCATCGGATAAAAGTAAATGATAGTAAAAAGGTATGACAAAAGTAATATCAATATAATAAAACTTTTAGTACAAAGAAAATGCCCGAACGGAGTATATCCAAACTAATATTATAAATGCGAAAGGAACTCTGTCTGTCTGTCTGTCTGTCTGTCTGTCTGTCTGTCTTTGCTTCACGCCTAAACTACTGAACCGATTTGTGTGAAATTTGGTACAGACATAGTTTGGAACTTGAGAAAGGACATAGGATAGTTTTTATAACAAAAAAATAAAATCAAAAATAAAATTTATTCCGAACATACAGCGCCATCTATTGGTGAAGCGTCGGCATCAATTCAGTACTGAAAATTCATCGGATAAAAGTAAATGATAGTAAAAAGGTATGAAAAAAGTAATATCAATATAATAAAACTTTTAGTACAAAGAAAATGCCCCAACGGAGTATATCCAAACTAATATTATAAATGCGAAAGTAACTCTGTCTGTCTGTCTGTCTGTCTGTCTTTGCTTCACGCCTAAACTACTGAACCGATTTGTGTGAAATTTCGTACAGACATAGTTTGGAACTTGAGAAAGGACATAGGATAGTTTTTATAACAAAAAAATAAAATCAAAAATAAAATTTATTCCGAACATACAGCGCCATCTATTGGTGAAGCGTCGGCATCAATTCAGTACTGAAAATTCATCGGATAAAAGTAAATGATAGTAAAAAGGTATGAAAAAAGTAATATCAATATAATAAAACTTTTAGTACAAAGAAAATGCCCCAACGGAGTATATCCAAACTAATATTATAAATGCGAAAGTAACTCTGTCTGTCTGTCTGTCTGTCTGTCTTTGCTTCACGCCTAAACTACTGAACCGATTTGTGTGAAATTTGGTACAGACATAGTTTGGAACTTGAGAAAGGACATAGGATAGTTTTTATAACAAAAAAATAAAATAAAAAATAAAAGTTATTCCGGACATACAGCGCCATCTATCGGTCAAGCGTCGGTATCAATTCAGTACTGAAAATTCATCGGAAAAATGTAAATAATAGTAAAAAGGATCGGCAATAACGGCTTTAATGCCCTAAGTGAGTATACATATCTTCAATTCAAACGCAGAGCTCATTATGTTGATTTTTGAAGAGTTCCCTAGAAGAGAACTATGTGGGTAAAACCAAAAATCTGCCGGAAGTCACTATTCCACGCGAACGAAGTCGCGGGCAAAAGCTAGTATTTATAATAAGCGAATTAAAGGACTTACAAGCAAAACAGCTTCCTACACAATTCAATAGCTATAACAAAAACAATATTTGCAGCGAAGATTACACAAATACTACTTCCTTCCCACAGTTAACCAAACATGTCAAAACATTTCATATTGCCATAAAAAGCCAACAAATCTGTTATACGGGGCCTGTCGCACGCATGCTACAAGTCAATTAGGCATGAACATATTCATATAGACAGGCCAACCCTCTTTACCTAATAACATTTGAAATTAAGCCTTAGTTATCTGATGTAGAGTCCATTTTTGAGTGTATTGTATTTGAGGATGCTTTAGGTATGGTTAATTTGGAGTAAATGTGCGAGGACTATTGTGACATTTGGGAAGGATAATTGAAAGCTCTTGTGCTGATGTTTAATCATATTGAACTAGAACTAGATAATGAAGTGAAGAGACCAAGACAATTGATATAAGATATCGAGAACCGGGATCTAGACTTCTTATATGGTATTTAGTTTTTTACTAATAATAAAATTATTTAATACACGAAGCATATCTAGCTCTAGAGGGTAATTTCTAACTAGTCTTTTATTATAATACATACTTAAATTTACTCTGAGCCAGATACATGCTACGTTTTCCCGTTATTCTTGCCGTCGGCATCTATAATACGAAGGACGTCTATTCAGCCCTTTGATACAGTCGCACTAGTTGTACTTTACATATAGCTTAGGTAGAGAAATAGCTTTGCATTTACAAGTGTTTACATAAGTAAAACCTCTGACGATATGGTCAAAAAAGTCGTGCTTATTCGACGTGAATTCAAAAACACCGCTGAAAAAATACAAAACTCTTCTACATGAGCAACAAACAAGAATTAAAAATCTAAATCTGCACCATTACCAGAACAAACTTTTAGCGCTAAAGACAGAAGGGTTGTATAATAGATACAATCTTTAGACACGTGTCGACACGTGCCTGTACCACCCTGTATACAAATGATGGCTTAGAGAACACTAAAAAGTTTAGTCAAACTAAGGCGTGCATACGTTTGTTAGTTTAGTATATTATTATGATTGGTTCCGGGAGAATGGATGTGGTGTAAAAATTTAAATGATTTTTAGGGGAAGTTACCGAATTTGATGGTTAAGGAGTTGACAAGTGTGAAGTTTTTTGGGTTTCAAGTTCATTTGTGTGTGGTTTTATAATAGGGTTTAAGATGTTGCAGTTTTTTTTAGAAACCCTTATTTGGCAACCCGAACTATTTATTCCTTTGAAGAAACCACCATGGAGATTCCACAATTTAATTTGTATGTGTGTAGTAGGTTAGTAGCCCTAAAATAATCCATCAAGTAAAATGACTGAATCATTTGATACTTTTGAACACAGCAAGAGCGCACCTAATAAATTACCTTTCTTTATAAATTATCACGTTATTCATATACATATAAGCTGAAGAGAATCTTTGCATTAGAGTATAATGACAAATTGAGACTACAAATAACACATTCTTGACCTCCCATTCTCTAAATAAATTAGTTCACACATCATTGTGCGCGCCCTCCGCCCTGCGGCGATCGTTCTATTGTTGCTTCTGCTACTTATTACTGCACAATGGGAACTGTCACAGTTACATGCTGTTTCTAGTTATTAGGGAAGAGTATTGAGATATTGAGAGTAATGTTACGATGCAGTAAGATGGTAATGTTCTCTAATTTTTTGCAGTATGTTTGTTTAGCGTAGCAGTTATTTCCAATTAGCAGACATTTAATTTTCTTGTCATTAAATTAATCTAAAACTAGTTGACAATGTATTTTGCTTGGTTGCTAATGAATTGTCGACATAATTATCATAGTAGAAGTCTGCCAAAGTTATATGCTTAGGTTATCTCATCTTTGATAGCACATGTAGTAAAGAAAACGGTTACGTAAAAAAATAACAAAGACAAAAATATGTCATTTGAATAAAAACACTATAATCCAACAGAACAGTATGCTCTCTTCCCTAACAGAAACGACACAATTATAAATGCAAAAATTCACACAATAACAACCGCAGAACTGCACCACAGAATCAAAACCATTCACAGATCACGTAATGCCCTAAAGCTGGAACTAATAAGGCGAAACTCAGTCACTCCCATATTATAATGAGTGGGAATCCGCAAACAGATAATTAAGGAAAAACTACAAAGCGATGTCCCTCGGGCGGCTCGCTCACATTCAAATGAGCACCCTTCGTTATAAAGTGGGATGTTTAACCGCGTGCAATACTCAATTTAATAATAATTACGATAGTTGGTTCAATTTAAATTGGGGAAAAAGTCTCTTATATTACATACTGAAAGTATACAATTCTTTATTATATCAAAAAATATAGATCAATATTTTAAGAATTGACATGCATAGCTCAGAATATAAGTAGAATAAAACCATGCAAAGAGAACATAATTTGTTTCTTTAGATTATCTTCTACAAGAATAATGAGCTACTGATACAAACTATGTTTTTCTTTTATTCCCAGATCTGCATGGAATCTTCTCAAGATACAGTTCGTATAAATACATTATATAAATACGTAGATAATTGTAGGCACCCATTAAAATTAACTTTGAACAACACAAAAATTAAAATTAAGCCAAGACTCATTAATTAAATCAGGCCTTAGAACACCGCGAGGCTTTTGACAAGGTGAACCTACCACACCATCCGAAAATAATTAGATTGTCGCGTCGACATCTCAAAGCGTAACCAAATTACACTTTCCTTTTCATGCCGGGGGTCCCAAAGACCAAAATAATACAAAGCTTAAAGTGATAAAGGCGTTCCCGTCTGGCGTGCCGCAGGGCACGACACTGGGCCCTCGTTACTACCTTTATCTTTTTGACACTTTCTTTCCGCGCAAATTGGATCACATTTTCATTGTTCGTTGTTCATGCGTTATGGTAATTCTGTAATGGATGTTTCTCGGTTTTATTAAGTTTGTGTTCTGGGTTCCGATTGCTTTTGTTTCGACTTTTTGGGTTTTCATTTGATTTGATTGATCAAGGCTCAGTTTTATGATGTATTTGCTCTCTAGTATGTTGTCCCAGATTTAATACACACTTAATGTATGAAGATAAATATATTAGATATAAATTTCACGAGGTAATAAGGCATTTGGCCTAAATTAGTAAAATGAAATACAAGAAAATGTACGGCTGAGTAATAAAGCAATATTGTAGATCTACTTCTTATTTTTTCTTAAGAACAATGGTGTATAATATGACCAGGCACTGATAAGGGTATCTAAAAGAAATAAAAACGTGTTTTATTCATAAAATAAAAAAGCTTATTTAGCCATTTCTTCGTCTCGTTGACTATCAAAACAGAAGAGAGTAGAAGGCAGAGAATTAAAGATTCATTTGTAAAATTAAATGCTAATGGCGGTGATTTTGTGTTTTAATCCGCGACTGTACCTACTCCGTGAGATTGTAAGCTCGGTCTTAAGGTAGCGTCGCCGTCAAAAGTGTTTCCATGTTTTGGTACTTACGTAAATGGTCCTATTTTAAAAATTTCGAGAGCTGACGATTAAGTGTTAGATATAATTTCATGAATAAATAAGTATGTCGAGAAACAAGGTATTAATGCTCATGAAAAAGACTTCCTATGTGGTTAAAAGTTAAAGAAACTGCCGACAACTTTGTGTAAAATTGATGATTACTATTCTACTATATTAGATAAAGCATAAATCGTGCTTTTAAAACATGACTTAGACTCGTCTCATAAAAGTATCATGAATAAGTAAAGACTTATTCTGAAAACACAAAATAAGTGTCTTATCTAGTACCTATGGTTGTATGTATGATGATGATGTTGTATGTATGATCAACACTTATTCTGCCTTTTCTCAAAATGTATTATTGCTGACACTAAAATAGACGGACAAAAATATTTTTATTTGGTAACTTTTCTCTTTGAGAATAGGTTTTACTCTTTTAGTGTTACTACTACAGCAAAATCCAGCTTCTCTATAACTATTTAAATATACCTTTATGACGTAAGCACTTATGATTTATATCTGACAGTTAAACATTGGTGCTCGCACCAGTCCCGGCATCCAGTTTACCCTAACACTTAACTGTTTATACCGAGAGTTAAATCTGCAGTAACAGACACTGATTAATGCGATTTTAATCCATCCATAAAACCCTAAATCCAACCCTGTATTAATATTCCACCGAACTCACAAGGTCACAGATCCATTTAATTCTGCAAACGATATTCAACTGTATTTCGTTGGTTTAAAGTACATTTTGTGTTGGACGACCATTTGGTTTGAATTTCTAACTTTTAAAGTGGGAGTCCAAATTCAAAAGGCTCTAGTTGTGGCCTCGAATCCAGCGGATTATGTAAGGCGAGGCTTTACTGTAAGCTGAAGAATTATATTGTGATTATGTACGAAAATTATCTACTGTATTATGACATGCGTTTCCTTTACTTCTTCAGTAGATATAGGTGTTTGATTCTGGAATGTCTCACGAATAATTCGAGACTTGATCACTAAGCTTGCTCATTAGCGGGTTGGCAATTTCAGTTCCCAATTTTGAATTCTATATGTTTTCTTGGCTATTCTTTTACTGTTAGGCTCGTCTAGTGAACTCAAAAGTACATCTGCTTCTCCATTTGACCCAAAGGTTGACTGGTTTATAATGCCTTGCGATATAAGTCCGCCTTATGTACCACAATTGTGCATGACAGTTTAAATAAATAATGATCATTTCATTTAAATTTCAAAGATTACATTGCTAAATAAGTAACCTCGTAGGTAGTAATCCTTCTTCTGAAATGCGAAATACCACGGCCGGTAAGAAAATAATGGTATAACCGAAATTAGAGCTATGCCTATCTCTGGGCATGACAAGACTGATGATAAAGTAGGAATATAATACAGTAAATAAATAATAAACTCACGTATTGCACATTACCGCTACATATCGGACCACAACCTTACAAGTCTCGGTCGTATTCGCCATATAAAGAACACTCAAACGAAATTGATCCTACTCCACATAAAAATACAGTTCAAATCCCTATGCTTTTAAATCGAAATCAATAACCATTAAGTCGCCGGTTTGACAGAAGTCGTTTATAAGTGAAATGGTAATATATGACTTTATGCGAGAGGGAGGGAGACAGATATCTTTTTATTAGTTCGTTTCACTTTAGGGTTGTTGCTTGCACCTGATCCACATGATTTTATTTTCAAATTATGATTGTATTGTGTAAATGTGTAGTGGATTATTGCTGAATTTATTTTTTGTGCTTTTGGAATAATACAGGACTTTCTACGTTAAGTTTTTTTCTTAAAAGGGTATACAGAGGCCAATTACTAAGAAAGCTTTTACTGAAAGCAAATGTCGCCGATTTGAAACATATATCATTATAAACATAGGTCTCTCTGCCTGTTAAAAGTCTAGGCCTATTTCTAAAACTTTAAATACCACAAGATGATAAATAACATAGTAAACAGCCTTCTTCCTAAGTAACCTAACATAGTAATTAGGTTCAGGATGTTTGATAAGAAGTCGCCCCGTGTTAGATAAGGTAAAACTGGGCGCCGACGCGGCGACGTCGCGACGCTAACGTAATTGTAGAAGGAGCTAATTAACTATAAAATAAAAACAAATACCTGTTACTTATTCACAAACACTACGGTCTTCCAAAATATGTATAATGTGCTGTATGTAATGAGCCAGCGTGGCTATAATATACAGAGAAAACAAGCGAATTCCAATGTCGATCGATCTTTAAATCAAGTCGGTCAAAGAGAACACTAAAAACCGCCCTTTGACGAATCTATACGTTTTTATAACTTTATAATGTTATATAAAGTTAATCTTTCCGCTGGAACATGCATCACTCTACGATATTAAACGCTAATCTCAGCTATTTGAAATGCCTACGACTTATTTTCAAGACCTTTTTACTGAAACACGATATTTTGTTACTTGCAAGATCCCGATTACAAAATATCGAAATGTCAAAATCACATAATAGTTTAATCATTCCCAAGAAGACTGCAAGTGTTATTAAAATATAAACTATTCGCACAAATCCAAAACCGAATCAGTTAACCAGGTTACACTAATGTGCCAATAATTTATATTCAGTGGTTCGCTTTAAAAGAATACAGCTCACTGATTCGATTCATTCAACAAGCTCGCCAAAGCTCTCCAAAGGTATTTGAAACTAAATCAAGAATCACAAACATATATCTATCCCACTCACACTTACTGACAAAACTATAGCGGATAGTTTTGTCCCGTTCGCTCAACACCGGAAGTGAGATCTCAAAGATGGCTGCGGCCGGATGTGGGAGGGGCGATTTGATTTATAGTGTAGGAGTAGGGGTAACTATTTGTGAGTGTGTTCTCGTGTGTGTGTGTGTGTGTGCACATTAATTTGTGTTCAAGTTTCAGTTAGTTGGACAGGCGTCAGAGGCAGTGGTTAGATGTATTTTCAGGCTCACAGATTATGGAGGATAGGTAGAGTTGATGTTTGTATCATTGGTTTTAACGAAGATGATAAAAATGCAAGATGTTATAACACTAATCTAAGTTTATTTATACCAACAAAATATGGGTAAAGAGCCTTCAATAAACGGTAATCTTTTATTTACAAAACAGAGTCGGTTTAGTTCAGCCATTTATAACACCAGAGTCAAGACCGGGACAGACGAATACAATCTTTGATTTTCGGGATTCTTTTCTTGCCATATAGCAGAATACATATAAGAACATTCCTACGAAACGAATTAATACGAAATATTCCTGTGTTGTGTGTACATAAATGATTAAATAAATAAATAAAAAACACAAACGTGAAGTACAATATTTTTTGCTCTACACAAACAGAGGAAACTTACGTGTCACCGTAAATCACAACTAGAAAACTGATCTCACAGTCAAACAGTTTGTACTGTTTTGTGGGACACTTATTAGTTCCTAAGAATACCATGTTCCTTTGTAAAGAATAAATAAATAAATAATAAATAAATTTATTTTAAACGTTAGATTCTACGTCATACAGAAAAAAGCTTTATACATACTTCAGTTGTTTCACTATCTAGTGACATCTACCTTTAGATCACTACGTACACAGCTATACCTAGGTATGTACCTCCATCTGCGGGTGAAGTCAGTGGGGGCAATAAAATCAAACGAAGCCACCCCCCAGGGGTCTGGGGTCTGGTCGGGGGTGGAAGACGGTATGTGACATTTTTATTGCAGTTCTTTTTGCGATTTATTTGCTTATTGGTGGGGGGAAGTTAAGTGTTTTGAGATGTATGTGTCTTGCTTTAATAGGTAGGTTATTTAATGGTACCTTTTGCCTGCGACTTTGTCAGATAAGTAGTAGATTCAAATTTGACAGATATTTGAAAACATATTTCAAAGATGGTATGACGACTTCCGTGGTCGAGTGGCGTACGCACCGGTTTCAAGGTGTCGCTAGCTCAGAGGTCCCGGGTTCGTACCCGGACGGGTCAAGGCAGTAACCAACTTTTCTACATTGTTTCGGGTCTGGATGTTTATGGTACCTTCGTTGTTTCTGAATTCCATAACACAAGTGCTTCAGCTACTTACTTTGGGTTCAGAGCAATGTATGTGATGTTGTCCGCATTTATATGGGATTTGAAAACTATGGTACCTATCCAAAATTTCCCTTTAGCAAGGTTCAGGAAAATCGGTCCAGCAGTTAAGTGTTACTGACAGACTGAACAGAAATAATCAACGTTACTTTACTTAAGTCTCTTAATTGAATCTCGATTTGAACCAAAATCGAGATTACCAAAACTTATGTATCTTTATGTATTTCAGTACTGCTGAAAAGATCTGACGCTTTTATGTTATAATAATGCTGGGGCCACATAGTAGTCACACCCTTTGTGTTGTCACAACCAGTAATTCTATTAAACAAGTTACCGTGTTGTAGTTCGCAGCACTGGCGTCGGAAAGGCGTCTATAGGGTTGACACATTGGATATCCTTTGGCCTTTCAATCCCAAATCTTCTGGATTGTTTCAAAGACTTCTCAAATATAATAAATCCACGAATCATGAATTTCGCCTAAATTTGAGTTTGTACTTTTTCTTTAAGAAATTGTAACGTAATATATTTTATGCGTACTGGAGATGACATTAAAATTTTGTAAATATAATTTTGGTTTGGCTTCTTGTTTATTTTATTTAATAACTGATGCATCTACATAATTTGAATATTTTGACTGTTTAGATCTCATAAGTCGCGTAAGTCGAAACAAAATAGATGTTTACAAATTTTCCTACAGTATTATTTTTTTATAAAATATTAATTTGGTATAGTACTACCACTTCATTAGCTTACACTAATAAAATCACGCAAAACAGAATAAGACTCTTTGACTTCACTATCTGAACATCATCATCATCAATACCCCTCTCATATTCTATTAACTTTACCCTTTACCTACCCTCACAGTAAATCTATCTAAATAAAGTGCCAACCCTATATCGTAGGGGCGAGCGTCGGACACTTTTATTTTGCAGACCGTACGTGTTTGTCTCTGGCTTCAGTACATCCCTATCAATCATAACTTGATGGAGTAGGAAAATATTATTTAAAAGCTGAACTAGTATAGAAAATTCATCATTCTCTATGACTTGGTAGAAAAGTAGGTGAGCTTACTGGAAATACAGAAAAAAAACTGTCTTCTTTTCTTTAAGATCAAATATTTCATTACTGTTTTTTAGACAGTAGTGCTGGCTGTGGTACGAAAAAGTTCAAGATTGTGTAATTAGTTACAGTTAGAGATCTTTTAACAAAATGCTTGGTTTCATGATCGGTTTAAATAAAATAAATAATTAAATACTTATAAATGAAGGAATAGGTACCGACGAAAAAAATAAGCTTAATAAACTTACTGACACGGTTAGGTACCTACACCCGTAAAATACCTAAATATTTTTAGGTCGGTAGGTACTAAACAAAATGGCCTAGAATTTATCATTATCTGTCACAGGTTTAGGACATACTTCATATTGTATGAGCCAGCTATCAATCTCAATTTATCGTATTTTTCTATTGCTCAGACCAAAATGTGGTTGTTACTACCTTTTTATTTTAGGTACGCGTATTAATCTGATTTCATGTACTTAATTTTTGTGTATGACACATCATTGCATCACACAGGACTAAAGAAACGACAGCGGATGTATAAATCCTTTATTATTGACCTTTCAATGATCACCAGCTTTCAAATTACCAGGCCTAGCCAAGCGGATATTTTTCAAACAGGAACATCGATCCTTAGTTTTATTATTTAATAAATGATTATTGATTAAAAAAGATTTGGTCATAACACGCGTAAACTATCCTAGTGTAGATAAAGTCTTTTCGCATTTAGACAAACATCTTTTATTATTCAACACAGAACACCAGCTATTGCATATATTCATAGCATCAGAAATAAATACTAACTCCAGCTACCTTCCGCAGCGGTCCAGAACGAGCGCCAGCCTCGCAACACAGCCACCATCAGGCCCGAAGCTCTAAGAGACATGGATCAGGAACGCGCGCTAAGAGAGGCTGCTGTAGCTGTGGGAGTGTTTGGGTGAGTTAGCTTATATACCGAAGCCAGCAGGTTTACTACACAGCCACCATCAGGCCCGAAGCTCTAAGAGACATGGATCAGGAACGCGCGCTAAGAGAGGCTGCTGTAGCTGTGGGAGTGTTTGGGTGAGTTAGCTTACATACCGAAGCCAGCAGGTTTACTACACAGCCACCATCAGGCCCGAAGCTCTAAGAGACATGGATCAGGAACGCGCGCTAAGAGAGGCTGCTGTAGCTGTGGGAGTGTTTGGGTGAGTTTAGCTTATATACCGAAGCCAGCAGGTTTACTACACAGCCACCATCAGGCCCGAAGCTCTAAGAGACATGGATCAGGAACGCGCGCTAAGAGAGGCTGCTGTAGCTGTGGGAGTGTTTGGGTGAGTTAGCTTATATACCGAAGCCAGCAGGTTTACTACACAGCCACCATCAGGCCCGAAGCTCTAAGAGACATGGATCAGGAACGCGCGCTAAGAGAGGCTGCTGTAGCTGTGGGAGTGTTTGGGTGAGTTTAGCTTACATACCGAAGCCAGCAGGTTTACTACACAGCCACCATCAGGCCCGAAGCTCTAAGAGACATGGATCAGGAACGCGCGCTAAGAGAGGCTGCTGTAGCTGTGGGAGTGTTTGGGTGAGTTTAGCTTATATACCGAAGCCAGCAGGTTTACTACACAGCCACCATCAGGCCCGAAGCTCTAAGAGACATGGATCAGGAACGCGCGCTAAGAGAGGCTGCTGTAGCTGTGGGAGTGTTTGGGTGAGTTAGCTTATATACCGAAGCCAGCAGGTTTACTACACAGCCACCATCAGGCCCGAAGCTCTAAGAGACATGGATCAGGAACGCGCGCTAAGAGAGGCTGCTGTAGCTGTGGGAGTGTTTGGGTGAGTCTAGCTTATATACCGAAGCCAGCAGGTTTACTACACAGCCACCATCAGGCCCGAAGCTCTAAGAGACATGGATCAGGAACGCGCGCTAAGAGAGGCTGCTGTAGCTGTGGGAGTGTTTGGGTGAGTTTAGCTTACATACCGAAGCCAGCAGGTTTACTACACAGCCACCATCAGGCCCGAAGCTCTAAGAGACATGGATCAGGAACGCGCGCTAAGAGAGGCTGCTGTAGCTGTGGGAGTGTTTGGGTGAGTTTAGCTTATATACCGAAGCCAGCAGGTTTACTACACAGCCACCATCAGGCCCGAAGCTCTAAGAGACATGGATCAGGAACGCGCGCTAAGAGAGGCTGCTGTAGCTGTGGGAGTGTTTGGGTGAGTTAGCTTATATACCGAAGCCAGCAGGTTTACTACACAGCCACCATCAGGCCCGAAGCTCTAAGAGACATGGATCAGGAACGCGCGCTAAGAGAGGCTGCTGTAGCTGTGGGAGTGTTTGGGTGAGTCTAGCTTATATACCGAAGCCAGCAGGTTTACTACACAGCCACCATCAGGCCCGAAGCTCTAAGAGACATGGATCAGGAACGCGCGCTAAGAGAGGCTGCTGTAGCTGTGGGAGTGTTTGGGTGAGTTTAGCTTACATACCGAAGCCAGCAGGTTTACTACACAGCCACCATCAGGCCCGAAGCTCTAAGAGACATGGATCAGGAACGCGCGCTAAGAGAGGCTGCTGTAGCTGTGGGAGTGTTTGGGTGAGTCTAGCTTATATTCTGAGGATCAGCAGCTTTTTAATGACGCAACAGGACTTTCCCTAACTTGGGGACGGTGGATATAGGACTTCTACTGGATAAAAACATTGGGCTAATTCTTTAAGCACTTAATTGGGGTTCCGGGCCACTGCAGGGCGGCATTTGTGAAAGAGAAATAAAATAATGGGTGCTATAGAACTAAGCCGAAGAAGACATGACAGGGATAATAATATCTATTGACAACCAAGGAATTCTGGTACCTAGTTAATAAGTTGTGAAAGCCATAAATATCTATAATACTACACAACACACTAAAATCCGTTTAAAAGTAAGTTTAGGGGAAAGGCTACGCAGAAGAAGACAAAACAAACTCATACATAAAGCGTTTATCCAATAAAGCAAATGATGTTATCTGGTAGTGTCCGGTACAATTTCAACTATTTCAAATCGGAAACCACAGGAATACGAGTATATGCCTAACCTAACCACGCCTAAATGCACAATAGAACCAAGCACAAGACTGAAAGCATAGAACCAACATACCTATAAAAGTATTTTTTCTAACACAAAGACTTCATCCGCATCGCTGCTTTCCAAACGAAACATTTCCAGCAGAGGAGTCAAAGAATGTCTGTGATGAACGTTTGTTTCGTGATTGTATTCAGTAGCTCGGTGTTCAAACTCTTGAAAGGAATTTAAAGTGGAAACAAAAGATGTTTCAAACGTGAGATGGTTTTAAAGTTAAGTTTAAGGCTGTTTAAATTGTGAGCAAAGATTTTGTAGGTGTTGTTGGTGCTAGATAGGCCTAAAATTGGATTTATTCAATCATTCATCAATATTTGCCACAATCACAAACAGACTGGTTTCGAAAGGGTATATCTACCCAAAAGGGCTGAAGAGTACATATTATGGTATAGAGTAAGTTCAGGCGTAAAATTTGTAATTAATTAACTTATAAATGAACTCATTTTGAGCTGAAACTTTGTAAACTGACTCTGTAATACTCTGCATTTGTTTACACAAAATTACTATTGTATTATCAGGACTAAAAGAGACTGTGACCCCCGAGTTTGTTTCGACATTTCTTCTCAGGGTAGTCAGTTAGGAAATGTCGACCTCATCTAGATTAAGAAGACGTGTGAAAGTGATTGAATGTAGTCCTATTTGCAAAATAAAGAATTTGAATTTGAATTTGAATTTGTACTAGATGTATCTGTTATGGACCAATTGATAAATTGCGCATTATACACAATGCCCGGTCATTATGAAAAATGCTCAATATGAGAGTGCAATTTGATAATAATTATTCAAATAATCAAATTGCCTGGGCACTATACATATTGCCCATCACCTTTTGGGCAGGGTAATACAAACATATTTAACTACTATTTTTTTGTCTACAAATAGCACGAAATCGTTACTAAATATAGATTTTGAATTAAATATGTCGTCGCTCGCTTCGCTCGCTCTTTTGCAAGCTTAAAATATCTAACCTAACCTAACCTACTGATCTCTGTCACAAAGTCGAACCTAACCAAGCAATGGATTTCTGGGCCTATGTCAATTTAATACTAAGCCGAGAGTTTGATTTGCGCTCGACAGCAAGTTGGCAGCGATCATTACTTGATTTTTTTACATATACCGAGCCTTATTGTAAATCCTAAGATTTACCAAGTGAATGATGGTAAAAGAACGAATCGCAAACCTTTTTGGACATTTACCATCAAGAATAATAATTGGTAAATCTTAGGTTTTACTGTAAGTACGAGCTTTTATAGTAACATATATACCTTTATTATCAAATTGCCCAACTATCATGTAACAATATAATAATGACCGTGCAATGTGACAAATAATGAAGTTAAGGTAGTAATTAATCACTTAGCCCAATAAAGCTACACATTATTCATAATGCTCGTGCATTATAAATAATGCCCGCTTTAATCACCTGGTCCATAACATATCTACTCTTTACCCGTTTTGGATAGATTTACTCTTTTAGTAACATCCTGAGTACTCTAAATTTTCAAATTAATAGATATAGCCTTTCGGTTTCACCCTGAAAACTCTGACTTTCATATCGTCAATAGGTATAAATGTCTCCTTTTTGTAAATGTCACTGATGACGAAATCTAGCTGCATACAAGATATATTTTTAGCCATGCATTCACCGATACCTATTCTGCATTAACTGATGCTACTTGCTTTATTAACTTCATACTCCATAAATAGAGGTCTGACGTCAACACTCAGTGATATATAAATAGACGACCCATTATAGAAGCTTTATATGAAAATAATACAGCTAATTATAGATGATCTTTAAAGTAGATGGGAAAAGGCGTTCAATCTTAAAATGATTCCGACAGAGAAAATTACTAATTCAAATGAATTCTGGAATTTTGTTCCGATTTTCAACGAAACGTTTGTCGGAATAGAACATACATTTTTTTAAGGAAAGATCTGAAAGATAACTGACGAGTAAATCGCAGTTTTAGAAGCTTTATGACAATTTAATAAAAAATTATTCGTAATTTTCAAAGCATAGTATGGAATGTTTTGGATAATTACCAATTTTCATGACTCGGACGTAAATAGGGCTTTTTTCTATAAGAAAAACGATATACGTTTTTCTTTTACAAAAAAAGTACGGATATACCATTCTTATATACTTTTCAATATTTCAAAAAGAAAGAGTCTTACCATTTAGTCTGTTCATCGTTTTCTCCATTCCACTCTCTCACTAGAAAGGTATTTTTTTTAAACGACTACTTAATAAGGAGTGTAATGTTTTCAGGGTATCATGTATGTATGTATTTTCTTCTTTACTCCAACCGATAACCGATTCTACGTGTATTTATTGAAATAATTCCGATACATTTTGAAAAGGAGACATTTTGTCCTTTTATCAAGAAAAATCTATGAGTTTTAAATTACATGAATGATGATAGTCTCAGCCAGAATTTCCATCTCAATCAATCTATAAATAGGCGGTACCCGCCGAGCTGTGTCGATCAAGTCTCATGTTTATGATCAAAGGTTGGTCAGCGTGACTGGCTGGCTCGCTTGATGTGCTCCGTGAGACAAGTTGGTGCTTCATTAACTTTACAGTTTAGACTAGTCTTTTAAGGAGTGATTTGGAGAGCGGCGGTTTGATGTTTGTAATTGGATTTCGCTTTTCCTTTAATCGTTTAAGAAACATTGAAAATGTATGTGGAATCATTGATCACAATGATAAATAGCAATAAGAATGTAAATTAGAAGAGTTTAGATTCGAGTCAAACAGAGTTTAGTGATCATTGACGAAGAAAAAAAGATTCGATATTTAATAAAATACATGACTTTAAAAATTGGGAATAGTTCTTAATTTCCCTGGGATATCATCATCATCAGATCCTGACATAATGACCATGGAATCAAGTGGAAATGGAAAAAGCAAACAAAGATGCCAAAGACGTTAGAACCTTGATTTATTTTAGGAAATGTATCAATTATTGAGTCTCGTTTCACGAAGGTGTTTATACGACTAAACGTGTCAGAAATGTCGTTTTATGCCACTGAATAACAAATTCTACTTTATTATTATTTTCCCCATTAACGACACAATTTGAAGTAGGTATATTCTAAGAAAAAACCTTACTGTAATCAAAACACTTTCATAAATAAGAACTCACCTTTATTCGTCCCCTCAACCATAAAAACTCCATGAATTGAACATGTAATAAGCTTATATTTGGTACACAGTAATGCACTAAGCGAGATTGTCTGCTCAATGGAAAACGATTGGGTTTTATTCGTATGAATATGAGTTTTGTTATTATCTTAGTTTTTTGATGGCTTATGAATAATATTGGATCCTTGTTTAAGGGAATTTGATTTGGTATCTATAGGTAGATTTGAAGCAAGGGAGAGCGTACGAATAATGTAAGTGTTTCTATATGTTATCTTTGGTAGGATTTTTTGGGGATTTTTACAGGTAGGTTTAGATAAAAAGGCTTAAATATCTAGCAAATATGCTGCTGCTGCAGAAATTCCAGCGACCTTCAAAATTTTACCGATGCTGGTCAATGACAAGGGCTCTTTTTTTAGTGAAGTTACATAACAGTTTTTGAGCCTTTTACCCCTGCGTAGCTAATTAAACAACAAATATAACTATAGCAAGGATTGAAGATATGCACGGGTCTGCACTTTTAAAGGTTTTCTATCAAGAAATCTATTGACAACTGTTCAATACAAGTCCATAAGCATAATCTCAATAGTGTCTAACCTAAACGTGTCGTTCTTCTTCTTCTCGAGTCAAAGATCCAACTTTCAAATGCTCTCTGACCAAAAAGATGCAATCTGGATGGTTCGGTCGCTGGCCTCCAACACTTCCTGGAGAGTGCAGGTGGTAGTGCAGGTCGGGCAGGACAGAAGGTGTGCCACGTCCTGCGATGAAATAAAAAAGTCAAAAGTGTGTTGATAATAAACAATAACTCCAAACTTCTACAATAGAACTTACCTCCACAGGCCACCAGTCTCGCTCGCCATGGCACTCTCGCCCGCACGCTACCCGCTGCTGTCCCCGCACTACGCGCCGCTGCCGCCACCGCAGCCGGCGCAGGCACAGCCCGACTCCTCGCACGATCATAACGAAGATGGGAACCCACATACTGATAGTGATGGTGAGTGAAAAGATAAAGTAATGTTTAGATATACAAACACATAAATTAAAAATGAAGACAAACAGAGAAATATTTTATTTCTTTCTTTTTCCGCAAAATCTTGCAAATGCAACTCCTGAGTACATGACATAGTATATGCGATAAGCGTCTTTGGCAACCAATCTTACCCAGGTTACCCAGGATTACCCAGTAAAATGGGTTGTGGAGGTCAGATAGGCAGTCGCTCCATGTAAAATACGGTATGCAGCTAAATCCGATAAGACTGATAGCCACCCTAACATTGTTGAGAAAAGGCTCGGGAGATGATGAGATGATGATGCGATATATGCGTATTAGAAATTCCCAAATTGATCCTCATATGATATTCTATGCATGGATGCATATAATTTCATATGCGAAAGGTGCATGTGCAATTTTTATCGGCAGGAACAGTGATCGATGTACATTGATGATTGACTCGGAGAATTTTAAATTAGGGGTATAGTTGATTGATTTTGTTGTGATTTTTTTTTTCATGTTTTTAGACGACAGCATTGACGTAACAAATGAAGAGGACTCCACGTCATACTCGCCGCCAGCCGCCATGAACTACCAACAGAACTGCGCTTCTTACAGGTGAGAGAAAAACTTTACAAACTCATTCTGAACTGATTCTTAGTAAACTGACTCTATAACACATGCACTCTTCACACCTTTTGAATAGATATTCGTTAACACCTTGTATTGTATGCGTGTTGATTTTCAAGATGTTTATTTTATTTAAATGAGCATATCTAGTTTGTACTGCTACGCTGGAGGTCTTGGGTTCGATTCCCAAGACGACCAAGGTGTTATTGGGTTTTCTATGAAATTCTCAGTAGCAGGCCGGAGTTTGGATTTGTGCCCGGTTAGTGGCAATAGGCTCACCCTCTATTACATGGGACCTAAACATACCGGCGAACTGTGGGTGTACATTCGTACACCTCTGCCTAAGCCTTGGGGGATACAGGCGTGATGGTATGTTATGTTATATCCAGTTTCCGCACTCGTTAACTGCTTAAAGCAGTTAACGAGTTAACCCTTATTTTCTTTTCCTGTAGGCCTCTTGGAGTAGAAAGTGCAGCAGAGTCCGCCGCTCGTCTGCTCTTCATGGCAGTCAAATGGGCGAAGAACCTGCCTTCCTTTGCTAGCCTCGCTTTTAGAGACCAGGTATGTTATCTCGTCTCATTTGCTTTCAGATATCACTTGAATATTATCGGAAACTCATTTTGACGTTTTCGTTTCTGTGCATTTAAACATCCTGGTTATACGTCACGACTATGTAGTACCTTGTGTTACTTTAATAAAAGAATCACATAAGCTCACTTTGTCGTAATTAGACTAGTATCTTAAGTAGGTACAACCCAAGGGAAATTTCTACTTTAAAAATTATTTAAGCATCACAAATCTCAAAAAAATAATCGTTGAACTTGTTAACACTATCCATCACGAATATTCTAAACCGTATGATTGAGGTATACTTTTAAAGAATCAAGTAATATTCAATTTAATATTTCCAGGTAATTTTACTCGAAGAAGCGTGGTCAGAACTGTTCCTGCTAAACGCAATACAATGGTGCTTGCCGTTAGATGCCGCTTGTGCCGCGCTCTTTGGAAGCGATCAGATGGATCAAGGTAAATTATATGACTTATAAACTTAACAATATCACAGACTTGCAATAATCACAATTATGTGAAATTTTTAGAATATAGTCTGCATAATCTAGGAAAAATGACGAAATGAATTTAGTATTATCGGATAATAAAATAGTTTTTCACCTCCGACACAAAAATGGAGTGTCATAAGTTTGAAGTCTGTTTGTCTGACTGTAGCATAGTAGTTCCATAGAAAATGGTATTTAGGAATGAAACATAGGTAAAACACATGCATATTATTATGTACAGTAGGTATATAAAAAGCATTTTAAATATATGACCTAAAATATCGGCGATTTCTTATACATTCAATTTATATTTAGGTTTCAAAACTTGATAAGTGATAACGTCCATTGAAATATTAATTCTCAACTGTAAATTATAAATACTTCGCACATCGGAGATTTTTTTAATGAAATGTGTAATTGAATAACCTTGTAAGTGTTTTGTACACAGAACGAATGCTCCTCAACCTCCATTGCATCACAATAAATGGTTTTGCAGAGAGCTGCGACTCCGCCACGCTGCGGCGCCTGCGGGAGGTGCTCGCGCGGTACCGGACTGTGATGGTCGATCCCGCCGAGTTCGCCTGCATGAAGGCTATTGTGCTGTTTAAATCTGGTGAGTTTATGTAAAAAAATTAAAATAATAAAAAGATAAATTGATAAGGCAATCTCCAAATTTAAGGTTAAGAACTCCTTACATTTTGCCTTATTTTTAAGGCAATGTGTGTATTTTTTGTGTGGGTTACAGTAAAGCCATTAGGAGCTCAAAAAGGGCATTACTTGAACACTTTTCTAGGAGTTTTGAAAATTAATGATTTCATCGATTTTGACGTGTTCTCTTCGAATTTTCACTTTGCCACCTCGTATTTTTGCTGTTCGCGCCAAAAATTGTGTTCAAAACCAGTTTCTTGAAAATAAATTTTAAAATTTTTGACATCATTTTAAGATAGTAGAGAATATTTTCTTCAACCATCCCGCTACCTTTTTTTGTTCTCTTTAGTTCTAGCGTACAAGCCGGAAAGGCCACCACGCTTTTGGCCAAATAACTAGTTTCCACACCACCATGAGGTTGATAAAATGGCGCGTTTGTAATGAACAGAAATAATAAAGTACTATTAGCTACTCAGGAAAATAAAGTCCCTCAAATCTCCCCCAGAAACCCGCGGTCTAAAGGACCCCCTCCAGATCGAGAACTTACAAGACCAGGCACAGCTGATGTTGATGACGCACGCGCGCGCCGCGCACGCCGCCATGCCCGCGCGCTTCGGCCGCCTGCTGCTGCTGCTGCCGCTGCTCAGGTCACTTACCTCTTATTACTTATTCCTGCCGAAGGGTGAAGAAGTCGTGGTCGCCTACCCACTGCCACTGCCAATTCAAGTGGCGATTTTCTGGTCAAACAGAGTTTAGAGAACATTGACTCGAGAAGAAGAAGCGGTGCAATGAACGGATTTGTATGCACCAGGTTGCAGGTTCGAAGGCATGTACCAAAGTGTTTTTTTTTTTCAAAATTAAATGTAATTTCTTAATTATTCTAAGATACTTCTGACATGGTGAAGGAAAACATAGTGAGGAAACCTGGATTCCAAAATTTGGGATCTGAAATCGCCAGCAGAGAGCAAGCGTGGTGATCAATGCTCGTGCCTTCTCTAAATGGGTAGAGTTCTGTGCCCACCAGTGGGTAATTTTTAGGCTGGATTATTATTATACTTATTCCTTTTTTGAAACCCAAAACCTAAAATTCGGAAAACTAAATTAAATTGGAATCGAAATTCAAAAAAAAACGATTGTAACTCGAAGCCCGTAACTTTTCGCGGAACCTATGTTACGTTTCGTTCATTTGGTAGGTCCTGACCTGAGGTACCAACCACCACAGCTTGTCGGACTCTTTACCGGACACCCTGTATATTCTAAATATATAACTAGTATTTTTATACTACTATGTAGGTATAACAATACGAATAATGAATTTATGCTTGCAGGTTAGTCAGCCCGCAGATGCTGGAGCGGGAGTTCTTCGCGAAAACTATAGGACAGACGCCCATGGAGAAGGTGCTCGCTGATATGTATAAAAATTGATTTTAATTTGTATGAAATTAAACTATAGTCCAGGTGGTCAGAGAGAGCGTTTCTGACAGCTGTTATATGTAAAAAAAATATATCCTAGCCGCTACAAAGAAAGCGTTTCTGACAGGTAATTGTCAACAAGAAAATGTAACTTTATTGTGAAAATTTAACTTAACACAATTTACTTATAAATCGAACAAAAAAATCGACTTATATTTAAGTCTTATATGGTTTTCCTAGGGATCCAATGTTTCCAAAAAATTGAAACTCAACCATACTACTAATAAACAATTGGATAATGTAAACTCTGCAGTTTCATTTATGATGTAAATAAGTGAATATGCAGACTTGTGATGTAGTGTTTAGATATTTTTAAGTGTTATGTATATAGCTTCACTCTACAATGTATTTTAAAGTAAGAAATGGCTTTTAATATTCCTAGAATAGGTTTATTTTCGTTCGAAATATAATGAGACTAGTTTTATCGCTGTCTTTACGAATAGGAATTATGTAATTTAGATCTTGCAATGTAAAAATCCTGTCAATTTTAAACACAAAAATATTATATTCCCGTTTTTTTCTCCCTTTTTTATATAAAGCCTAAGGATAGTAGCCGTGTAAATAACCTATAATTATTAATGTATTTCTCTAGTCTGCAATCCTATGTACGATATTCAAGAATTTACAAATAAACTCTGCACATTCACTTACCAAAATATAGCTCCAAAGAATAATGTAACAAGACTATTTAATAAAGATAGGAATATTAATTTGTGTATTGTAAATATTTGTCTTTATAAATAAATGGAAGGCCTCGATTTTAATTAATCAGAGATTAATATATATTCGCTATTATTATTAAGTACCTAGTAATTATTGTAGTAAACAAGTTGTAAGTATTACGTAATTTTATTTACTAATATAGTAGGAAATAATATAAAACACCGGATTTGGTTAAATTAAATTATCTTTTCCTGTTTTTAATTGTACCTAACCTAATAAGGCTGTTTTTGATAACGTCACGAAATAACATTTCAATGTAAATTCATATGTATTCAATTAGTCGTAAAGTTTGTATTCATGAATTTACAACTTGAATGATTTGACTTAATTAATATTATGCAATAATCAACCTTATGTTAAGAGCTTTAAAAGGGAATTCAGATTGGAATTTACCACGAAGGAATGACGGAAACAAATCGATGCGTAACTTACTATTGCACAATCATGAAAATATGAAAACGTCATGAAAACTTATACATCATAACAATGATTTAATAAATATGATGAAATAAATAGTTATTGGGAAAAATGATACCTATGTCACACTGCTTAAGGTAAATGTGCGAAACTTGTGACATATAATTTTATGACGTTGGGAAAGCAAAAACGTAAGTACTAAAAATACGGTTTTTTTTAAGGGAAAGTACCTTGATAATGGAAATAGACAACTATACTGTAATGTATTTTTATTATAAAAATTAAACAAAACTTCAATCCATTTTCCGAAAAATTTCTTGTTTATCCGGGAATCGAACTGCAAAATACGAAAAATGTTTTTTTTTTGTGAACTAAATATCCGTCTTACCTATAACGTCTTTATTTTAAAAACTAATTTACACTATATTTTTTTGTAAATAACTGCCTAGTTTTAATCTCGCTTTTCTTGTAAATAATTGTAAGTACATAAGTCATTAATGTTAAAGAACGTAGTTAGTTAGCGTACCTACTTAGTACTTAGAACTTAGATATCTAGGAACTGTACCTAATAATGAACCTACGTATATGACTGTAATTAAAATCAGATTATTTCAATGTAAGATTGTCCTAACGCCACACATCAGGGCCAAGATTCTGCTATTTAAAAGTTGCTTGAATTGACCGAATGATCTGCTTCATTTGGTCATTTTTACGATAATTGGCATTCTGATAACTGTCATTACTATTATTCTCTTCGAGAGTTTAGTGAGATTTTATTGTAGGTTTGTCTGAATACAAAATTTTGGCACATTGACAAGTACACTGACCGACCACTGACATGCTTTTAAAATAGCTGCATCGAGACCCTTGCCATTCAGTGATTTGATAAAATAATTATGATGTCAATCTAGGTATAATAATTTAAGATTTAACTAAACTAATTAACAGTTGATTAATTAAATCTCTTAGAATATGGTTGTAAATAAAAACGCTTGTAGAAATTATTTGTTAATAGTGTATAAGTGTGTTATTATTATAAAACTGCCAAATGTAATCGGTGTAGCCAAATGTAATTATAAATAGGTAACAATAAATGTGATGTCTGAAATAAATTATTAGTTTCATTTCAAATGATAAATGACAAAATAATGATGAAAGTCAAAAATCAAATCAAAGCAAAATTTATTTATTTGAAGTTTTCCTTTAAAAGCTTTTAAAACGCTAAATGACTAGTTACAGGATCCAGTGTCATTAGTATGGAGAATAACTTAAGTTATACTTACTTATAAATAATATGATTATTACATTGGTACATTTTACCTACCGGGTAATTTAGTGTACGTACTTTTGTGGGACTGACGACTGACAAAGACCACGTATACTAGGCGGAAGTTTGAGACCAAGGCTGTTAGTTTTTATTTTTACCCTACCCAGGATTCGTACCCGAGACACGCGGTAACTGAAATTTCTACTGATCACTTAATTATTAAGAACGCGTATGCAAAATAGACAATATTATTTTTGGTCAAATTACCCATAAATGCCATTAATATCACACTAAGTGATAAATATTGAACATTATTAAAACTTTTAGCTTAAAGCTAATTTTGTGGTTATTGGTCAGACAGTAGCGCCATCTTGTTTCAAATACGCGAAAACTTTAAGTCAAATTAGGCCGAAGCTCTTCTATTTATCCGATAGATGGAGTGACTGGCGATAACAAGTGAATCAAAATAAGCAATTAATGTCTATGGAAATCAACTGTTAAATAACTGATTTAAAACAAATGACGTCAGTTTATTGTTCAGAAATTCTGTTCTCATAACAGTAACACGATTAATTTGTACTTTGCCTCTGCTTATACCGATAACGCTGCTAATAAAGTAGGTAAATAATATTTATATATTATTGTTTTCTAACACGTTACAAAATGAATCATAACCTGAGGCAATAAGGCATATTTTTGCGTAATAATGACGTTTGAGGGTCGAATCATTGGGTTTTCCCGCCGCTTGCAGTATGGAGTTGTTGCCGTTTATTACCCTGCCTAGGGTTGTCACCATCATTTGGAATGACGTAATTGTTGATATTTTAATAAAATTTCCTTGGTATGGTCTACATCATTCTAGATTTTATTGTTAGAAAGACTTTGGGGCACATCTAGTCTATTAGTTTCAGGAAAAGAATTGAACGCACAAGGTTGTAATTTTAAACCCAGGCTACCAGGACTTATGGAAAACAATAAATTTCAAAGTTCAAAACTTCTTGCTCTGAATAAGAAAGAGCATATTATTATGTCCATATATTCTTATAATTACTACAAAACTATTCGAAACCACACTTTGTTTACACACTTGTTATCTATTTCGTAATTCATTTTAAAAACATAAGTTATCTTAAAGTTAATTAAGAGAGACATCGGAACCGATTTTGTTGTCACACTATTTTATTATGTTATCGGAGATGCTAAACTAGTTTTAATCGCGCATTTAATCATGAGGTCATAATGCAGCGAGGTCACGTTAAGAAGATCACAACACGTGCTGTTAATACTTTTTAGCTATCCCACTGCTGGGCAAAGGCGTACTTGTACTTCAACTGAGTGGACCTAACCTATCTATAGACATAGTTTACAAAAGCCTGGCGAAATGACATCGATATGCACTAACTTTCAAACCATAGAGCTGCATGTTTACAGTCATACTATGTAACGGGGATTAATGCGTTCACGTTTAAAAACCTTAGTATCGGTAGGTACATGCAAATTGACCGAAGTGGCCCAATGTCTAAGGTCAGTTTATGAGACTATTATGATAAAATCGTAAGCAGAACTAATCGTCTCGACTAAAAACGACTAGCTAAGCTTTATCAGTTCCAGATCAAGACTGATTTGATTTTAATTATAATTTAATAACCGTATCGAATAACATTATTACTTTTTAAGAGGTTACTTTAGACGAACTTAAAATGAGTCTGATTTTTAGGCGTCGGAAAAAAATAGTAAAGTAGATTTTTTTTAATTGATTTGAGTACTTTTTTTTAATAAAATGTCATATTTTGTCAATGATTCAAGCGTGGAAGATTCCCATTTGCAAGAATTTATAGTCGTTGTTTATTATCGTAATCACAAATCAAATTCGATTCACATAAATCTTTATCCGTGTGTAATCAATGATTTATTTACACGTTAATTTGGGAATTCAGTTTTTTTATATGTCCGCTCATTGATTGGTGCATTTACTTAAATTACGGTTTTTTCATAAAATGCAACAAAACCTTTATAGAAAGCAGGGAAAGGAAAGATAGCATCAAGTCTGTTATCATCCCTTTACCCCTTGCTTCTTAGTTTGGTATCCATAATTAATTATTCGGTAAGTCAGATCAGGAAGAAAACTATCGCTTGTTACGAAGAAAAAAAAACAAGTAAAAACACCTATAGCAAAGCAAACGTTCCGAAAATAATATTGTTCGTGCCACTGTTGGCAGACCAAATAGGACCAAAAAATATACGTTCAAATAAAATGTTAGTAGCTAAATAGAAAGAATAGATTCTCAGATTTACCGTCTATTTCCTAAAAAAAACCGTTAGTATTTGAATCCTGTCGCTTTATACAATCGAGATTCAACGTAAAAATCTAACTACGCATGATGAATTAAGTTCTTATATAAATTTATTGCAGAAATGGTGCAACCTAATTAGAATTTGTTGACATTTGTGGGTTATCCCAGGTGTCGTCATAAGCTGAAGACGTCAGCCAGAGCGTCATTTGTTTATCAATTTTTTACGTGCCTCAAATTAAATGGATCACGACTTGATGATAGTTTTTTGTTATGTAGAGCTTACACGCTTTTTTGAGATTAAATTGATTTATGAGTAATCTTTAGCCTCATTATGATTTAGAATTATCAAAAACTTCAAGAATCTTAGGTTATTTTGTGGGGGTCAACGAGTGTCAAATTTCCGCTAGGGTCTAACTTCGATCTATATCTATAATTCTGCACTAATGAGAATCAAGCTATAATTTGAAAGGCCTGTTGGTCTAGCGGTTAGTGACCCTGACTGCTATACCGGAGGTCGTGGGTTCGATTCCCACTCAGGACAAAGGTTTGTGTGATGAGCACGATCATTTGTTCTGGTCTGGGCATAATTTATCTATAATATGTATGTATTTAGAAATATATAAGTATGTTTATCAGTTGTCTGGTTACCATAACACAAGCTTAGCTTAGCTTAGCTTGGGATCAGATTACCGTGTGCGACTTGTCCAGGAATATTATTATTATTATTTATTATTAATTGTCTTGTGATTGGTGGAAGTTGACTGAAATATTTTACTCGACATCTAGTTTTTTTGAGCCGTAGTCGAAACCAATAGTTTTATAGTATACATTGCACATGAAAATGAAAAAAAAAAACCAAACAGAATTCAAGACTTGAATTTCAAAACTTGGTTCGACAATAATTAATTACGTTTTGACAGCCCTACGGTCAAGCCGTTTTCCTCTTAACTTATAATTGTAAGAAAAAAATATATTTATAGAAACAAGTCGACGACAAACGAAACGTGAGTCAACTTTGCAATATGCTATACAAACTATAGCCACTTGAAAACCGGTACGATTTATGTAATGCCAAAGGAATAATACGAATTAATGTGATTTGAACGATCTTGGTAATACCCACGATAAAAGTTATATTACTTATGGATTAATCAAGGTTATACCGCGGTTGCTGAGGTTAGTTTTTAGATGGGTGGCCAATTTGAATACAAGTCCCTTATATACCTCGAAAATTACCAAAGCTATGGTCAAGCGTCTGACATTTGTAAAATCGTTTCAGATAACGGTATTATCAGACTACGCGAGTGCAGAAAAAGAGTGACTGGGATTCACTTCTTTATTTTGGAATGTACCAGTAAGAATATGCCATCGTCAAGTAGGTACCATTGGGTTCAAATGTAGCCGGGACAGTACCTATCATATGCTGGAATATCTAAAACGCAATTGGCTAGTCTCAGTTGACGCAGAAAATTTTAATTTTAATTCCAGTGTAGTACCTAATTGATTGTAATTCCGGCTAATTAAAAAAAATCCTCGCGGACTTGAGACTTTATTTAAATAGATTAAACTGACGTGATTAGGAAAAAAATAAGAATCGTGAATTACAATCGGAACAACAAAAAGAGAGAATGGTTTGCAACGTTGGCTTTCAACTGAAATGAATAGAGGTCTTTGACCCGCAGTAGGATGATTCCTTTAGATGCTGCACCGATAGAACTTTTTTCACGACAAAAGAGGCGATGGAACTACACCTACCGCACGATTACTTTTTATACTTACATCGAAACAATTATTTTTTTAATTAAGCATTCCTAAATGTACCGTTATACCTAACTGTAAAAGAAAAAAGTGTTTCTTTATAATTTTATATTAAATTTTCTTTAATAATTGAAAATACCCTACGCATAAGTTATGAAATACTCTATGGTCACGTTAATTACCTAATTGGACCACATCGTAAAAAAAAAGATTTTTCTATTTCAAATGCGTCAAACAAACCACAATCTGTAATCTCGGTTCGAAGTTTATAAATCCGAATAATTTAAAATAACTACATGTTACTGGGCGAAGTAACAATAAGCAAATAATGATTTAATGCGTAAAGTTGTTGTGCTCAGTCTGCGGTTAATTATAACATTTACATTAGAGAGGCATATTATTTATGATGTACTAGCTTTGCCCCGCGGTTTCACTCGCGTAATTAGCCATATTTTGGAGAACTCACACACTATCTTTACAAATGATAGCCGTGTTATTCTGTTAATATTTAAACTGAACCTGAACACAAAATTAATTTAGTAGATTTTGCGTGAAAGAGTAACAAACATCCATACATCCAAATAAACTTTTGCATCTATAATATTAGTAAGGATGTATATTTTTGCTTGACATTTCAATTCCATAAATATTTTACTAATAAAAACGCGTGAAAGTTGTTCTAGGTACTATTAGATAACAGCATTGAAAGTATTAGGTTTGAAAATATCAGAATGTGAATATATATATATAGGTTCTATTTTGTAGTAAAACAGCCGTTATTTTGATAATACCTAGTATCCACATGCAAGGTAATTATTATTGTAGTTATGTAATTCACCAATTTGTAGTCAAATAAAATACTAATTAACGTAATTTAAATTATTTAACTAAGTAGGTTTGTTTGAAAATCTTCGAGTTTTTCTCATTGTGGTGAGCCAAGGTCGGTGCCCATGCAGCTTAATGTCACTGTATACGGAACGAAATCGCGTGACCTCTACTTATTTTACGACGCAGGTAAATAGTGGGGATACCTACAACTTAACATGGAAATAACTTAATATTTCGACGACGGTTTAAAAAAATAAATTATCGAAAATGAATTTATCAGAAGAGAAAAACATTGATTAAAAATGTCGCACGACGTCACAACTTTGTATAAATTCTGCGAAAGTGTGACGTCATTAGCTACGAATCTTGAATCTTGATACGCTTTATCCAATAAAAAAGAATAATATACTTGTCTTATGTGTTCGAAGATTTTGTTTTTTTATACCCACTCGTCACACCTGACTGGCGATAAAAAATATGGTAATTTGTAGTGTAAACAATTTATGGAATATAGACCGTATAAGGTACACACACGGGCAAAGTTACCTTGGATATCACAATAAAAGCATTCATGAGTACTTTGTAGGTTAATGAAACATTATTTTCACTGCATTGCTAGGTCATTTACTATTTAAATAAGGGTGTTTTTAATTGCCTCATTAGCTACCTATTTAATTTATTATGCAAACTAGGGTGGGTGGTTACAGAATTTTCCCTATTTTCCAGTAGGTATTTGTAGAAAGACTCGGAGGAAGTCTATAGGGAAGGCCTGCATATAGAATGTTTTTCCCGTAATCAATGATATTTTAATAAACAGATATGTTATTCGCATACAAAACAATCGAAGAAAGTTTTCCGCGCAGCAGCGGCAGAGCAAAAGAGATAGCGCAATAAAACCCATAAGAAAAAAAGAGACAAATAGTGTTGTTGTTAATGGCAATACGTCCCAATTAGGACGTTTTCGAGTCTTCACGATTGCACGCTTATAACATATCTGTTTATTAGAATATCATTGCCCGTAATACATCTATCAGACAACCGTTTTTTTTAATGGTGTAGACTGGATAATATAATCTATAGAAGTCTCGACTAGGTATATGTTTCTAAAGGTGTGTTAGAGTTCGACATTATTCAAATCAAATATAGAAAATCAGATAGTTGTTTTCATACTAATTTATTCACTATCACTAAGTTTTAAACTTAAAACGAATTGCGTTTTCAAATTATAATTATCACAGATCTTATTTACTATCACAGATAAAACAAAAAAAAAATACAAAAGTGTACCAAAAAGAATTTTAATCAAATTTTTCGAGATTTAAAAGGTTATTTCAGTTTTTCAGATCTATCACAATTGATCACAATATATTAAAATTATTAAAAACTATTTATGGTGACTTAGAGTTTTAGACTGCCTTCATGGAGTTCAAGGTCTCTTAATATTAATAAAACGTTAAAAACACATAAAAAACTCCTCCAGAAATGAACAAATAGGAAAAAAAACATGACTTGCCAAGCGACTGTTGTGTGTCACTCACTGGCTTTTTTAACCTTGAGTATCACTAAAGTGATTAAAAGATAAACCAAAGTAGTTTAACCAACTTTGAAAAAGGTAAGTGTTGTCTTTCAAACAAAAGACATTTTGTCAAAAGGATTTTTGTAATCATTCTAACATAAAATCAAATTAAAAAAGCTGATATTAATTTATGCTTAGACTTGCTTAAATAACTAGTTTTATGAGAACAAGAATTCTTTTAAATTAGTTACTAGTTTTCAACATGATTATGTTAAAAAACAGGTAAACAAAAAACCAGAAAAAAAAAACAAATGTAAATATAATCAAGAAAAACAATCATCTGTTAATATTATTACCTAGGTTTAACTAACAGATATTATGGGTATACAAAGTACTATTATTAAGGACAATTATTGTAAAATCCCACATGAGGGCAGTCCATTTTAGTTTAAATAACCAATAAATATTTCCAATGAATTATATTATGTCTGTACCTACCTAGACTAAGTCATTAAGGAAAATATAATTTTCCTCTTAATATCCATCACATGTTGTAACACAACACAGTAATTTATTTACATAAGAGAGCATTTTGTATTACAATAATTAATTAAGAATCTCATTTGCATTAGAAAAGATAAATAATATGAACACCAAGAGCACATCAGTTGTCAATAACAAAAAAAGAAACAAAAAGAAAAAAAGACACTTTATATTAACTGTGGTACTTAAAAAAAATACTTAGTGGTGGGATTATTTTTATAGATTTAATGAATAAAGGAATAGATAATTGAATTATTATCTTAAAACCACAGAACTAATCTGCCATGTTTTCTTCTTTAAAGTGCTCACATGTTTCAAACTGATGTTGTTTAAGGTCAGATACCAGTATCTAGTTAAACTTGTTTGAGTAGATAAGTTATAATTATTGTAATAACATAGCAGTTGCAATGTTTCAAGTACCTACATATTTCTTTAAATCAACTTATAACAATAATTCTAACATCATTGGTGTTCAAGAGAAAATGTATGCAAAAAGTTTGAATAGAGAATTTAAGTTTCTTTTTCTGAATCAGAAAATCAACATGAGTTTTGAAGTAGAAATGCAGACTTTGTACATTGGATTTTGTTTTAAACCTAATTATTTTCAATACACTGATGGCTGTCTGTAAAATCCACCAAATACAATAGAATTTGTTACTTTTTCAATGATGACATATGTGAATGGTCTATTTGCTTGGAACTGTACAACTCCAATGCGGTTGCTGAATTCAGCCACTGTTACACCGGCCGCTTCAGTGCCATCTTCCGTGACTTCAATCTCTGCCTTGTGCACCACTCTGGACACATACACAGGGGTGCGGGCCATGTAAGGCAACTTAGCACTACCTGCATCAAACAGCTCACTAATACCAAACTGGTTTCTGAACACATTTGATAGATCTAAGTCTGATTGGATCTTGAATCGGGGAATGAAACAGTCCACCTGATCTTCTGAATATAGTTCCTTAGCCACACTTAGTTCATGAAACAATGTGTCAAGGTTTACATTTTTAAAGTTGAAGAACATGTCTTCTAGAGATACTCCTTTGTTTGGCAGCATAATGAGCATTGAGAGCCTGTTCTCATTGCCGTATGGTAATTCTATGACTCTTGCTTGTAGTTGTCTAATGTTAGCGAATGGATAGTTGTTTCTATTAGACATCATGTTGACTTCTCCAATTTTTTCACCATTGCTGTTGTAAAATGGCATTTTGGATGTAAATGTGGCATTAAAAGGAACAGTCCATTGCCCCTTAAAGTACAGAGCACTGGCCAACATCATTTGGGTGTCTTCAAAGTAGCTGGGGTCCACCATGTTAGGGATCTTTCCTCTTGTTAAGTTTGAAATAGCCTTGTTTACAGTATTAGCAGAATTAACGCTGTCTTTAAAGTTTAATGTTATTGTTTCTGTCTGATAGAATGACTTGGCTATGTCTCGGAAATCTGGAAGCGCAAGGCGATCGTTGTTCATGAATATGGCGTTCATTTTAGCAAGTTGTACGGTGTTGGTGTTGACTTGAAGCCACTGGGTTATGTTTCTGAAGCCGAGGCGAGTGTTGTCTCTATCACGCACGGACAGCCGCAACGCGTTGTTGATTTCATTCCTCGTGTTCCCTGACGCACCTTCAGCTATAACAGCCATCACACTCCACACAGTTATAGGAGACATAATAAAATTTTGCCCATTAACTAAAGTCTTGGATGTATGGTACAACACTTCAATGGAAAAGTTTCCGATCCTCTCAGACAGGTCATTGTGAAGGCCTGTATTATTATCAAGTGGACTTGGTACGTTTAACGATTGTCCGTAGCACAAAGCCACACAGAACACTAGTTTCACTATTAAATGCATTTTATTTTGTAAAACACGAATTAAAAATACTTTATCACTGTTTAACACGACTATTTATCTAAACGAGTTTTGTCAAGCGCTAAGCATTTTTAAACTAATCACAAATTGCCTGCGCTACTCAGACTTGTTTACTACCTACGCGGTATAAGGAAACTGACCGGTTTTATGTTTTTGTGCAGCGTATATATACCGAGTAGATTTATAAAGCAGGTTTTGTTGTGCTTCGTTATAATATTTATATATAAAATCTCTATGTGAATAATATTTGTTTACAAAGCAATGATAATTATTGTTATTGTTAACAACACTGTAACCGCCGGCTTTTAGCTAACCGTTATCTTGTTTTAACTGTTTTACACATTCGTCGAGTGCCCTTTGTATGCTTGTCTAAACCAATAAGAAGTCTCACAATTAGTCTTAAAATAAATACGTAAGTCGGTACATGTTAAAATATTAACAATAATAACCACCAATTATTCAAAAATCTGAAAGACGACTTGTTGGTGTTGCTAGATAAAGCATGTAAAATTCCTGATCATGATCTTAAACTTTGTTGAAGTTAATGAAATAAGTATAAAATTTTAGGTATCCATTTATTGGTATTTATTTATTTATTTATAACAGGCACATCAACAACATAAACACAAACATAAAAATAAACATTATACAAGTCTTATAACTAGTGTTTACATCAATTACAGACGTGCACAACAATTAACATAAAAGTCTTCACAGTTTTCACAGGTAACTATGCCATATCACTTTTAGTTTCGATTTTGTTTCGGTATGTTAAGCATTATTTAAGTAAATAATAAAGTGGAATGTGGAGTTTGAAAAGTCGTTATGTTAGACCTCTCATGAAAGTTTATTACAAAAAAAATTGGGTACAATAAAAAAAATGAATAAAATATTTAGTTTAAAAGTCTAGGCATACAGGGCCTCGATTTAGCTTTTTAAGAGTTGCTTGAATTGACCAATTGGCATTCAGCTAACTGTCATTACGATCATTAATTGGTCATTATCACTCTTTGAGATCATCATCTCTTTGAGAATCAATGAGATTTTATAGTAGGCTTATCTGAATACAAAAATTAGGCACATTTAATAAATACACTGTCCGTCCCCTGACATTCATTTAAAATAGCGGAATTAGGCCCCAGGTTTTATACAAATGAATAAACATGCAGATTTAAAAAAGCCAGAAATATTTGGATTTTATTAAATGTAGATTTGTGAAGATCCCATTTACAGTGGAACTTAAATAATTATTATCTATGTAAAATTGTAGAATTCATTTATTACAGGCATAATTAGTCGTAAGCCATTATAAAAAAGGTATTCATTATTTAACAATTATATTCGGTGTACGTATTTGCAACTATGGGATTAATAAAAAAACTAAATCATAAGATCAGAAAGTAAACTGCAACAGTTGATTTTTTTATCATGTCATAAAGTCTAGTTGCATAAGGTAAATAAAATATCGACGGTATCATAAATCTATCTAAATAAAGCAGCGCTAAAGTACAGCGTCACAGTTTTAATCTAATTCAATGGGAAAAAATACCTAACTGTTGCTGACGTATTTTTGATTTATCAAAGTCCAATATAATTTAGTTTTACCTATATCGACGGCTATCTGTCTAACATGGGATACCTAGTGAGTCATGTTTCAAATATAATTGCAATATAACAATTACTTTTTGTATGAATCACTTTAGGTATTATTCATACAAATCAATATCAATTCCAAGTAGGTTTCTTACTAAAATAATTTATTTTGTATTGCTGTATGAGTAATCAACCTTATTTTTGATAATAAATAAAATAAAATAATAACCGTTACTATTTACCACAATTTAAGGGTAATTATTCTTATTCTTGCAACACTTGCGTAACGTTAAAATATTTAGATCAGTACGGTCAATCTGGGTAACTTAAGCTTTCAGTACAACTTTGACTCACCACTTCCAATTCCGATTAATATTTTTTTTTCTGGCTCTGTACAAAACTTTACGCATAGAAATATTTTTTATTAGATACATAAAGGGCTTCGTTAAAACCCATCTAATGTCATTATTTGATAAATGTTAAAAATCCATAGATATAAAATAAAAACGGCGGACTGTGCGCAACGTCTTTTTAAAAGTGCTCAAAAAACTTTGTTGCTTTGCGATTCTTAGACGCTGAATAAAGGTGAGTTTCAGTTCAGACACTAAATTAAAGTTTAAAAACTTAAATACAATTAAAATTTTCGCAATATTTTTATGAATATTGTTAATATTAGCAAAATAGTGCATCGGGTCCTTTAGAACTATCAAATCCAGGTAACTTTGACTCGGGTCAAAGTTACACTGATAGTTGGAACTAACTCCACTAACGTACTGGGGAAATTTAAATATTTTTTTTTTTAAGTTGAACTTACATTTATATGGCGCGAAAAAAGTAGGTAAAAAAAAATTCTATACATTACATCATTATTATACATTTCGATGGTAAAAAGCTTAAAATGTCACTCATGCAGAAGGCGATAGAGGGCTGAAAGCTGCCTAATAAGCCTGATATTATACGCTGTTTCCCAAAAAATGTCGTGAAATATTTGCCTACTACTAAAGTGACCAAAATATTTATTTTTTTATCATTGATGATGATTTTCTTTGTATGGAATGGGGAAAGTAAGGCTGGTAAAGAGCTGATTTTGTTATTTTCATTTTGGATTTTTATGTTAGTTTTTATAATTGATTAGGATTTGATAACTTAGTTTTGTTATTAATGAACAATTTAAAAGACTTATAAGACTGATTAGATCTTAATAAGTTCTAAAAACCCGTCTCCTTTTAAAAACTAGCGATTCCCCTAACTGCGCACTTTATTTTTCATGTTTTCAACAGGAAACCTTTGAGAAAAAAAATAAAAATTGTTTCTAATGTTATTTTGTTTCATATTATGGCATAAAAAGAGGGAAACCTCACCAAATATCTCTCACCAAATATAACAAAACCTAATTTAAAACAGCAAAATCCGTATCATTAAGTGTGTGAGGTAATGTTACCCAAGTCACCGTATAACTTTGCCTCGTTGAATTTTCAATGATTATAAAGCTGTAGTTAAAAAAAAGATTAACTTTTTTTATTTCTTAAAAATAGGCATTGTAAAGCCACTAAAAACATTCATTTCACAGTAGTTTGGTTAAGAATTCTATACGTAATTTTAAAAAAAGCTCATAAAGTGGGTCAAAGTTACCCAACATGATGGTAACTGGTTAATTACTCAGATTTTTTTATGTTTTGAAGAATAATACATTATGTATAGTTTAACGCAGTGCATTCTTGATTATTAGGTATCATTATTTACTTATCAATATGATAAAATACGCTGCGGTAAGATGTTAATTCCCTGAACTCGGCAATCGGAATTTTATGTGACGTATTTGTTCTTCTGTATGAAGATTTATAGGGGTCGAAATCTTCCTTATTTATTTATCCAAAAATACATTTGGAATTACCAAGGTTTAACAACTTTTTTCAAGTCATGTAAGTACCTATGTATCTCAATAAGACTGATCGAAGTCCAGACTCCACACCGACTAAGTATTAAATTTTGAAAACCAATGTAGGTACCTACCTACGTCTTGGAAGCAAATATATCTATTTAGCTCCCAGACTTATTAAATTTCCATAGCTCAAACAAATATTAGCCAAGTTTTAGAGCAAAACAAATAGGTAGTAGCTTTACAAATATTATTTCGACAAACCAGTTTTTTTTATTACCTCAACGAAATATTATTTGAAATTAGAATACAGCGTTTTTAGTATTGGTAAGATGAGGCAAGTGTGACGTTTTTTCGACCAAGGCCCATTTGTAAAATAAAAAAAAAAATGTTTTAAACCTACTTCCAAAATGTAGGATTATATTATCAATACAATAGGTAAGTTGTCAATTTGTACAGTTGGTACCTTTCTTAATTATTGGACTAGTAGTAGGGGCTGGTTTTTTCCTTGCAATCGGCATAGCCATGTGGCAATGCTGCCAGCCTTCCCGCCATTGACAAGGATGACGATGAATTTTTAGACGAGTGTTAGTTTTAATTATTTATTTACATTTATATATTAGTTTTAATATTTTTATTAACGTTCAATTATGTGGGTAATTGTTCTGCATTAAACGCGTTTCAAGAAATTTTTCGCCTCGAAATCCTACGATGCAAACCTACTATTGACAGTTATTTTATATTTTGTTTGAGTGTTTATCAGACTACGTGACATTTTTATTTCCTTCTTCCAAAGTTATATAACGTAGTAAATACATAAGCGGAACAAACAGGGACAAACAACAAACATCCTAAAATGGACCTACTATACCTTGTGCGCTGTAGCTTGGTGCGGGTGACATTTGTCAGTATGACGTTGAAATCTATCAGTATCACATGGCTAAGGATGTAACGTTATGCAAGTAATTTTTATCGATGACGTTTTTCACAGCAAAAATCACATTTCCTTTTTCGTTATTATAAAAATAATTGTAACATTAAATTTAATTGTATCTATGAAACTACTAAAAATATTTTTTGAATATAAAATTTATCATAAACATTATGTCTGATTGGGATCGTGATATCCATATCAATGGTGATTTTATGGAATCATCGTTAATAATATCAGTTGCAGATTCAGATGATGAATTGAGTCACAATTCAGATGTGTACTTTTTTATTAGTTATAAAAATATCGATATATCCATCGTAGCAGTACATACCATCACTAAAGAAGTCTTTGGCGTTACGTTATACGCATAACACTTTGCTTATTTTTTCTTCCAATATAATTTTATTTGTAAACTAGAACATTCTGGTTGGTTTAATTTAATTATGAACCTTGATTAATGATTTAATATATTACAAATATGGTGCACCTGAAATACTAAGGTCATAATTGTAAATCGCGGCAACCTTCAAGAGTGAAACGAAACATGACTGACAACTGTCACCCGCACCATGCTACAGCGCACAAACTGTAACGGCACCCACTCAGACGAATGGAGCCATTGTAAATAGCAGACTCGGCCCCCAGAATTGATGAGCATGCACAACCTTCCCTTTAATTCATACCTATGTCATGTTAGGGATATAATTCGTTTAAGTTTATCCCCGCAATGTTCGGTCACAATCTTATTGTTATTTATAATGGTTTCTGTCTTTCATAGATACTTTTATGCAATATAATTTTTTATTAAGTATCGAAACTTCATGCATGAACTATAATAGGATTTTTTTATGTGGCAGATAGCTACTTAATAGAAATCCAGTTTAAAATTACAAATGGCGTACCGCGTAGCAAACTTAGAATATCCTGAAATAGATTTGCATAATATTATTTGCATGGCGCGTATATCAAATATTTAGGGGAAAAAGGCTCTTAATTTATTCGTGTGTGCAAAATGAGGTAAATTACTGTGTCCAAAATACAACCGCAATGTAGCAGAAATACCTATTTAATCTTAATTATGCTCTTTCTTGGAACGAAACTATAAGTAATACTTTACTGCATAATTTGATAAGGATAAAAAAAATACTGTAGATAAACTAACGCGTAAAATTCCAAGTTACGTGACTAACTTTCTTAGGAAAACCCGCAATCGGTAAAGTGTGTTTTAACTGTTTTAAGAATTTAATGGTATAGCGTAGCAAATCGCATAACCAATAAATGGTTAATAAACGCTTGTGGCAATGATCTGTGTTTTATTGCATAAACAAATAGAATACTTTCCCGCGATTTGGTATAAAAACCACAAGATGTGTGAATTAACATGATTCACTCATAGCGGCCTAAGAGGTATACAGATATTGATTTTATCTGTGTAAACATGATGTAGGAGAATTAATTGACAGGGAATGGACTATACGTAGGGTGTTAAAAGTACCTAAGTAGATAATAGGTGGAACCTACGCAAACGTGGCATGAAAACTAAGATAAAATATTTAATACTATGTTACGGTAAAAATGCAACTCGACGTATGTATAAAAAGCTGAGGTTAAAGGACGATTAGGCCCGAGCCGGCAAAACTAGCAATAAAAATATGTCTCTAAATACTAAAAAATTTGATCCAGCCATCCCTTGTTGTTTTGCTTTATTAAGATTGTTAGCAACGCACTAAGTCGAGGTCCGAACCCCGCAGGGGGTGCCCTTAGTAGACGTTGCAAACGTAGTTAGTTTTTCCTATTGCTCTGGCTGGAGGCCTTAAGGTCCTCGCCAAAAGTCCGGTGAAGAAGTCAAAGCCTGCGCTCAGGCTAACTGCAAAGATATCTACCAAAAAAATTAATGCTGAGGATAAAAGACCAAAATAACTCAAGCAAAAAAAAAACCGACTCCAAAATAAGTCTTACATTTATTTAAAGTCAAAACTGTATCGTAATAAAATTATTCCAAACGGGAAGCACGAGCTTTAAAAAAAAATATATCAAAATCGGTTCACCCAGTCAAAAGTTCTGTGGGAACAAACATAAAAAAATACAATCGAATTGAGTAGGTAACTTTCTGAGACTATTTTGAAATCGATTAAAAAATACAATATTTACCCGCATTTTATTATCAAGTTCAAAGGTTTCGGGTTTTTGGGATAAGCTGCTTAAAGTGATTTACCGTTTAGGTATTGGGTTTTATATTAATCCAAAACCCAATATTTTGAATAGATATAAAACCCGAAAAACGAGTTGGATATAATATTGTGTTATCAAATAACCAAAGGTCAAAAACTTTTGTAATGTTATTTGTATTTTTTTATCGGAGTTTGGAATTTTTTATACCTAGATACAATATCTATAAATAAAGGCATGGCTAATGTTTAAAAAAATTATTGTGGTTGAAAAAAAATCTTCATAGACTACAAAACTGTCCAACTAAAGGACAAAGGCCTTATACACTCCCATTTAGTATTCACCTATATCCCCAGAAAATTACATAACATATCATCACGCCTGTATCCCCGAAGGGTTACGCAGAGGTGTACCAATGTACACCCAAAGTTCGCCGATATGTTTAGGTCCCATGTAATAGAGGGCGAACCTTTTGCCACTAACCGGGCACAAATCCAAACTCCGACCTGCTACGGAGCTTCTATAACTAGAACTTCATAGAAAAACCCAATAACACTTTGGTCGACCTGGGAATCGAACCCTCTAGCGTAGCAGGCGCGCTTAGCGCCACTAGGCCAACGAGGCAGGCTACAGGCCCAGAAAATTAAAGAACTAAAAAAGGTTGAAAAATAAAACACAAACGCATTTTTTTATCTAGAGCTGACTGCAATACCAGTTCTATTTTCATTATATTCTCTATGGGCCTCCACTAATATCCTGCCAATAGCTTTAATTAATTTAACTTTGAATTTAATAACCTTTTCATTATCTTCATACTCGAGAGTTTTTATATCTCGTTCTAAGTAGTAATCAAAGGTGTTCCACAGCATTTCTCTGGCTTTTAAGATGTATTCCGCTTGGCTGTAACAAGAGCAATCAAATATAAAAAATAGAATATAAAAAATTGTATGGTCGTAATTTCATATCGGTATATAATATGAGAAAAAGGGGAGGCCTATGCACAGCAGTGGGAGGACAAGGCCTGTGGATGATGATGATGATATAATATAAGACCAAGATAAATTATGGCCACTTAGTATCCTCACATAAGTAATATATTATAGCGGTCTACTGAACTTTTACTTATAGTATAAATGTAAATAGTACACCCTTAGTAAGTACCTAAATTATGAGCAGTAGCAATTTCATTTATAGTATGCTTTAATTTGATTTTGAAAGATTGCCGGCAATTCATTAAATCCAAAGGAAAAATATTTATGTTACAAGAAGGACACTATTCGCACCATTCCAAAATGATTTAAAATAGTATTCCTATACAGAAGAATAAGCAAGAAACTCCATACATCAGAACAATTAATGGACTTCCATCTAATTATAAGCGACAACATATAATTATGTGACGTCACGTTCCATTAAACATATCGGACGTCGATCAAGTGTAAAGTGCTGGGATTTCCAGTTTATCTGTCTGCCCGAGATACCGGTTGTCGAACTGGTCGGGTATCCCCGATCAGGATGCATTCAGACGTTTATATAGTCGGGGTTTTTATTGGTGTTGTAATAATAAGTGCAAAACGGTGCACAGAGATAAAAAGAAAAAGAAAACAATTTCGTTAGGCTAGTAATCTAGGTAACTAATTTTGATGATATCAGTCGCGTGGCGAAAACATTGTTTTTTGGTGTCACCAGGTCGGAGGTCCAAGGTTCGATCCCTGGAAGGGTAATTCAGAAAACCACTCGGAAGTTTGTGGTTCTTAAGTTCTATATTATATAACACTAGTGTTTTTATTACTTGCTTTTGGTTCAGAGAAGTGTACCTATATGTGTATTTATCTATGTTAATAATGTTTGGCACTAATTTTAATGAAGAATGTAGTATAAATACATACTCTGTAGGAATGTGAACATTTAACCGATGCTTCGGTAGACTCAGGACTGTAGTATCGCCATTTTCTTCCTTTAACAAAAACAAACAACATTTAAATAAAAAAAGTTTCGCAAGGTCGAATAAATTAATATCAGTATTTCTTATCAGTTTAATATTTGAAAATCACAATTAATTACCTTGAAGGAAAGGTAAATATAATATATCAGGTATTTCTATTGTTCTATTATAGTTTTTCAAATGTACTAAGTACAATAGAACTTAGTGCGGGAAATTTTGGACTACATTTTTCTAGTGTTTCCCTGAATTTTAGTTATCCTACTAACATTACATTTTATGTGGAAGTTGGGAATTGCCTACTCGAAAAAATCACTAAGGATATTTAAATTTGTAGTACTAATAATAGCTCGGATTAAATTAATTTAAGTTAAAATAATAATGATATCAAGACTAGAAATGGCTCAGGGAAGAAAAGTCTGATTATAGAATATTTTGGAAGGGGACTATCGCAGTTATCTTGAGCGCAGGCTTTGACTGCTTTAACTTTATGTGGATTCAGAAGGGGGGTATTTTTAGCCACCAGTTGGATACTAATAATATAATCGTCTTTCATATTCTACTTCTATTGTACCTTATATATTTATTTGTATTTATAAGAACATACTTTTGCGCCAAAAAAACAGAATATAAGGGCCCTATCTTTTTACGTCCTTCCTAAAATATATTGCATAAAAAATCTCTACATATTACCCCCATACAATTTAGTTCTAACTACTTCCAACTCTTGCTAGACCTAGATAAGGCAGCAAAAGGTTGTTATTATAGATTTACTATAATACTATTAGTTATGGGGAAAACGTATATTTAATACAGTAGTAAACATGTGACGTCACCAATCATACGATGGGTAGGATATAAATAAAGGCGAAGTGTGCGATAACATATTCTTTATGTGGACTCCAAGCTTGACTGACGTGTGAAATTATTATTATGCATATATCATGCTCTTCAAGTCTATGCAGTGCCTCTTCATTTTAATATAGTCAAAAGATTTTAAGACAGCCATTAAAACGAGAAGCATTTTTAATTTTCCAGGCGAGATTTGATCTGAACAAGCATACGATTATATATGTAAAATTATATACACAAAATAATATCATACCTATCATCATCATCATCATCATCATCAGCCGGAAGACGTCCACTGCTGAACAAAGGCCTCCCCCCTAGAACGCCACAATGAACGACAACTCGCCAATTGCATCCACCGGGTGCCCGCCACTTTGACGATATCGTCAGTCCACCTGGTGGGAGGCCTGCCGACGCTGCGTCTTCCGGTTCGTGGTCGCCACTCGAGAACCTTTCTTCCCCAACGGTTATCGGTTCTTCGAGCGATATGGCCTGCCCATTGCCACTTCAACTTGCATATTCTTCGAGCTATGTCGGTGACTTTAGTTCTTTGGCGAATTTCCGTATTCCGGATCCTGTCGCGCAAAGAAACCCCGAGCATAGCTCTCTCCATAGCTCGTTGAGTGACTCTGAGCTTCTCCAAAAGGCCAACCGTTAGCGACCACGTTTCAGCGCCATATGTCATCACTGGCAACACACACTGGTCAAAGACCTGCGTCTTCAGACACTGCGGAATTTTGGACGAAAAGATGTCGCGTAGTTTCCCGAACGCTGCCCATCCGAGTTGGATTCTTCGGGCGACCTCTTTGTCGAAGTTGGACCGGCCTAACTGAACTATCTGTCCAAGATAGACGTAGTGGTCGACAACTTTGTGAGTATCATTCCCAACAATAACCGGTACAGGTGCGACATGGACATTGTACATGATCTTGGTCTTGTCCATGTTCATTTTAAGACCCACCTGTTGGGAAACGATACTGAGGTCGCTGAGCATAGTATTAAGCTCCTCCAGCGACTCTGCCATGATCACTATATCATCGGCAAAACGAAGGTGAGTGATGTATTCGCCATTGATATTGATGCCGAACCCGTTCCAGTCCAAGAGCTTGAAGACGTCCTCCAACGCACTTGTGAACAGTTTCGGAGAAATAACGTCTCCCTGTCTCACACCACGCTGCAGTTGGATTGGCTTCGTGCTCTCGTCCTGTAACCGAATTGACATTGTGGCTTTACTGTACAAACACTTCAACACCTCGATATACCTATAGTCGATATGACATCGCTGAAGGGACTGCAATACAGCCCAGGTTTCGATTGAATCGAAGGCTTTTTCATAGTCCACAAACGCTAAACACAGTGGCCGATTATACTCTTCGGTCTTCTGTATAACCTGGCGGAGCGTGTGAATGTGGTCCATGGTGCTAAAGCCTTTTCGGAAACCAGCTTGTTCGGGAGGCTGGAAGTCATCGAGCCTGCGTTCGAGACGGTTCGTAATGACCCTCGAAAACAACTTATACACATGGCTCAGGAGCGAGATGGGTCTATAATTCTTCAACAAGGTGTTGTCGCCTTTTTTGAAGAAGAGCACCACCACACTCCTGTGCCATGATTCTGGCGTAGTACCCTCGAGTATGACGGAATAGAATAGCCTCTGGAGGACTAAAAGTACCGGTTTTCCACCCGCTCTCAGAAGCTCCGTTGTAATTCCGTCATCACCCGGCGCCTTGTTGTTTTTAAGTTGTTTCAGAGCCACTCTAATCTCGTACAGGCTGATGTCTGGGATATCCTCAGTATAGTGCCGGGTCAGTTTGGCTCTAGCGTCCTGAGCCACACTGACAACGGGTTTACGTGTCGAAGTGTACAGCTGTCCGTAAAACCTCTCGAGCTCCCTCAATATCTCCGGTTTCGATGAGATGATACTGCCATTGTCGATCTTCAGCTTCGTCATTTGGCTTTTCCCAACAGAGGAATTTCTCGCGAACACTTTGGAGCCCTGGTTCCGCTCAATTGCGTCCTTTATACGGGCAGTATTAAAGGAGCGCAGGTCGTGACGCGTGGAGTTAGAAATTCGCCTATTGAGGTGACCGTATTCCGACATATCAGCTGAAGATTGCAATCTCATCTCATTCCGGGCTTCCATTAGTTTAATGGTTTTATTGGAGAGCTTCTGAGGTTTTCTTCGGAGTGGGGTCCTAAAGAACTGGGAACCCACTGCTTGGACAGCTTCCACCAACCCGCTGTTTATCTCGTCCGCAGTTTCGCATTCGGCTAGGCACTGGAAGCGATTACGCAGTTCGAGTTGAAAGGTTTCGGGATTCTGGATTTGGACAGGACCTGGACGGAGCGTGGACTTAATCAGACGAGATCGTTCAAGCTTTACATTGATATTCAGTGTGCCTCTGACAATGCGATGATCGCTGCCGGTTTTCACCTTCCCGATCACAGAGACATCACTGAATATACGCTTCTTGGTCGTCATGATGAAGTTGATCTCATTTTTGGTTGAACCATCGGGGCCAATCCACGTCCACTTCCTGGATGGTCGCTTCTGGAAGAAGGAGTTCATCAAATAGAGTTCCTCCTTCTCCATAAAGTCGACCAGCCGCTGGCCCCTCTGGTTCCGCTGCCCATATCCAAACGACCCTACTCTCAACTCATCGCCATTCTGAGGGCCCACCTTAGCGTTGAAGTCTCCCATAACAACGGTGAAGTAAGATTCGGAGGCATGTATGGCTTCGGAGATCTCCTCATACATAGCCTCTACTTCATCGTCAGGGTGTGTCGAGGTCGGCGCATATACCTGGATGACCTTCAACGAATACCGATCGGTGATTCTGAGTATCAGGTACGCTACCCTGCTTGACACACTATCGACTTTTATCACGTTGTTAATGAGAGACTTACGGACGAGGAACCCGACACCACCCTGGGATTTTCGGTCTCCTTCCCGGAAGAAGAGCATGTTGCCGGAATCTAGGATTATCGTATCCTGCCCCTCTCGTCGGATTTCAGATAATCCCATGATGTCCCAACGCAACCTGCTCAATTCTTCCTCCAGCTCGACAATCTTCTCGTCAGTCCGCAGCGTGCGGACGTTGTGCGTTGCCAGGGCCAAAGTCCGGTGGGGGCGGTAGCGCGAAATCCACCGGGGATTCTTAGCACCCCCTGCTCCTCCGTTACCTGACCCGCTACCATAGCCAGGGATAGAGGAGCTGCCGGGTACTGGGGGCCGTCGTGCCGTGCCGTCTGTCATTATGGGGGGGGGGGGGGGTTGCCATAATCCCCACGCTTGGCAGGCGGCTTGGGGATCGCAGTATTGTTGTGATAGTAACAGAAGACGCTGCTGCCCATCTTCTAGATTTTTCCCTTAGTCGCCTCTTACGACACCCACGGGAGGAGTGGGGGTGGTCAATTCTAAGCCGGATACCACACGGCGTACCATACCTAACACAATATAATAAAAAAGGAAACATAGCAAAGCTAATCAAATATCAGGGAAGGTTAATTTGTGAGTAAAAGTAAACCTTGATAGAAGAAACAGCCCATAATTACTTTAAATTTTCTTAAGGTAGCACCAATTAACGTCTCTTTAATTGATGGTACCTAACTTATATTACCTAACATTTTATTTTGAGCTTACATTTTGTAAACCTGCTGTATACCGGATGCACTCTTCATTCTTTTTTATAGGTATACCCTGAACCGAAGACTGAAGTTGGGGAAGCAGCGATTGTTGCAGTTGCAGCTAAAACTGATGGCTGAGCGATATTGACCTACACTAAAAGCTCAATGCATAATAGAACTAAGAAGATTAAACAGAAGGATATAACTGAATTAAATCTGGGCTTTTCCATAAACTGTTTACATTTCTTAGAACTAGTATCAAAAGTTTTGTGGTTTGAATTAACATAAACTGCTTTGTGGTCCACCACATTGAGTATTCGGATAAGCTAATATTCTAATATTAACAATTGTGTATTATTAACAAATAATAGAAAGAAAATCAGCTATTTAGGTATTTTACTTTAGGATTATGTAAGTTATTATAAAAGCTTTTGTTGTTCATCAGTTTATCAGTAATATTTCTTGAATCGTTATGTGTTGAATAACATTATGTAAGTTGGTGTAAGTGGAGAAGCTTTTCGCAAATAGTTGTAACTGCATCGAAAACTATTGATTAAAATGCTTGACTATTTCAATCGTGCATTCCGCTCTTACACGAGGCGACGCAAGTCTCCAATACCTGACGATTTTAGTATTCAAGCGACTACTACCATTGCAAATCAGACTTTGGTGTATCGTTTGGTGTATCGGCACGCGTCGTTGGCAGGCTTAAGTCGGCAGGTTTCGGAGACTTGTGTCGCCTCGTGTGCAAAAGGGCTTATTCATGAAATAGGTTAGTAAAATACTACAAATTTCTTAAATTAGTCTTCGTCTACAACCTCGTCGGGAACCTTGCTTACCTTGTGGTATACGCTTTTATATTAAAGTGTTAAATAACATTACCTTATGTAGGGTCCCCATAGAGAATATGAGCGGCGTCTGCGGCGGTACTAACGACGTCTTATACACGACGAGCGCGCGTCTGTCGGCCGAGTGATGGCCGCCGAAGTAACACAGTATGGACGGCCGGGAGAGCTTGCTTATCTTGTGGTTCACGCTCTGACTGCCGATGTGGGCTCGCTCGCCGGTACTGTGGGGAAAAGATATAGTATATAGGTAAATAAAAATAGCTATTTAGGTATATCATAAAACATTTTTTGCACACATTTTACTTGGGCGCAAACAACATTTTGACACGTCTACATTGACTGACACGCCAACTGGTGTCCATTCTTAGAACTACTTTGATAACTACAATGCAATGCATGTAATTTTGGCAGAACAACGTATAAAATAGCACTCGCGTATTTTTTACCTATCAGTAATACCTCAGGACAACAATAGACCAGGAACGAGAGAATTGAAAGAAGGATAGGAAGCCTAGAAGATAAATAATGTATCTTTTCTTAATATACTTTACCTAGTAATAATATCCACGACAGTCTTAATCTTTCTCTTAGTATGAACATATCGTCTGGTGGTCAGTAACGCGTTGGCACCAGAGAGCAGCACTCCAGCCATCAACTCTTCGATCTCGGAGAACTGGTTCAGTTCTTCAGCTTCAGTTGTAGGTAGTATCATGCTGGATTTGAGGAGTTGGTCCAAATGGAGGTTGGTGAGTGCTGGTGGAACGAAAAATTTATATTTTTTAGTATTTTTACCGCGGCGAAGGTGGTGTGATGATCTAGTTAGTTATGCGGGACGCACGTGGAGAAATCGCTAAGAGCAGAGAGGTTTGGAAAAAGAAAGGGGAGGACTTTGATCAGCGGGATCTTACATAGGCTAAAAAAAATGATTTTGATAGTCAATTATACTGTGCTTAAGCATTTGTATAAGGAAAAAGAAAAAGTTTTTATAAATATTTACATAATTAGCAAGATTCTTGTCAATTGTCATTGTCAATAAATAATCTCGAGTTTCTTTCAAGTGAACGTCTTTTCCTAAAGCAGAAAAGCGTTCGGTAATTGTTGGACTAAAGCCGTCTATTTGCGATTCTAATAAACTCTTTTCCTGGAGGCAAATAAATAAGGTGACATCTAGCTGGTAACATACATCGTATATACCGCAGCCTGTCTTGCCTCAGGCCGCGGCTGCTGCAGTACTGTTCTTGGTCGCTCGCCTGCGAGAGTCGCTCCAAGTCTTGCTATGTGTCTGTATGCTAAGGCTACTGTCTACAAGGGCTGAAGCTATTTAATACACTCACATCGTATATACCGCAGCCTGTCTTGCCTCAGGCCGCGGCTGCTGCAGTACTGTTCTTGGTCGCTCGCCTGCGAGAGTCGCTCAAAGTCTTCTTGAATGCCGTATAGAGCTGCGTGGTCCGATGTCTGACTGTAGCTGCGTTTTGTTTCACGTATTTCTGCAAAAAAGACAGTTTTTATTATCTTTTCTTTTACCGATTCTGAACCAACTCTGAAAACTAGGACATTGAAAAATAATCCTAAAACTATTCTCTACTAGACTCACCATCCCTCCTATCGGCGGTGTTAGCGAACACTTCAGTGTTGCTAGTGCAGTGAGCCGCCATGTTGGTGACGGCGAGCACATTGCCCACCACAGCTAGTATGAACTATATAGCTCACAGACAGACAGACACTCACCATCCCTCCTATCGGCGGCGTTAGCGAACACTTCAGTGTTGCTAGTGCAGTGAGCCGCCATGTTGGTGACGGCGAGCACATTGCCCACCACAGCTAGTATGAACTATATAGCTCACAGACAGACAGACACTCACCATCCCTCCTATCGGCGGCGTTAGCGAACACTTCAGTGTTGCTAGTGCAGTGAGCCGCCATGTTGGTGACGGCGAGCACATTGCCCACCACAGCTAGTATGAACTATATAGCTCACAGACAGACAGACACTCACCATCCCTCCTATCGGCGGCGTTAGCGAACACTTCAGTGTTGCTAGTGCAGTGAGCCGCCATGTTGGTGACGGCGAGCACATTGCCCACCACAGCTAGTATGAACTATATAGCTCACAGACAGACAGACACTCACCATCCCTCCTATCGGCGGCGTTAGCGAACACTTCAGTGTTGCTAGTGCAGTGAGCCGCCATGTTGGTGACGGCGAGCACATTGCCCACCACAGCTAGTATGAACTATATAGCTCACAGACAGACAGACACTCACCATCCCTCCTATCGGCGGCGTTAGCGAACACTTCAGTGTTGCTAGTGCAGTGAGCCGCCATGTTGGTGACGGCGAGCACATTGCCCACCACAGCTAGTATGAACTATATAGCTCACAGACAGACAGACACTCACCATCCCTCCTATCGGCGGCGTTAGCGAACACTTCAGTGTTGCTAGTGCAGTGAGCCGCCATGTTGGTGACGGCGAGCACATTGCCCACCACAGCTAGTATGAACTATATAGCTCACAGACAGACAGACACTCACCATCCCTCCTATCGGCGGCGTTAGCGAACACTTCAGTGTTGCTAGTGCAGTGAGCCGCCATGTTGGTGACGGCGAGCACATTGCCCACCACAGCTAGTATGAACTATATAGCTCACAGACAGACAGACACTCACCATCCCTCCTATCGGCGGCGTTAGCGAACACTTCAGTGTTGCTAGTGCAGTGAGCCGCCATGTTGGTGACGGCGAGCACATTGCCCACCACAGCTAGTATGAACTATATAGCTCACAGACAGACAGACACTCACCATCCCTCCTATCGGCGGCGTTAGCGAACACTTCAGTGTTGCTAGTGCAGTGAGCCGCCATGTTGGTGACGGCGAGCACATTGCCCACCACAGCCGCTTGTAACACGCTGAGGCCGAGACGAGGGTGTAGGGTTAACGACGATAGTAACTGGCCGACGCGGGTTAACTGCTCTTGAGGGGTTAATGCTCCTGTGGACAAAAAAGGGGTTAAATAAAAAAAAAAGATCCACCAGAGTCGCTAATATCGCCTCATGTCTGCGTTTGGCCAATCACATTGGAGGTGAATGAGAGATCGACCACATAAGCTGTTAAAAACCAGTATTCACATCGGAAGGAATTTCTGCTGTTGGTCACAATTGTAATAAATGTAGTTCTGACAATTCTAACAAACATTTATACCAAACGTTACTGATATGCCCCGTAAATTGAATTATGTAGGTTAGAAAAAATTACTTTTTGTCTTTCTTTTTTTCCTTTAAAGACAAGGCAAGAGACAAAATTGTTATTAAATCCCTAACACACATATTTCGTTTTCTAAGTTCAAAACTTCGATTTATTATTTACAAAAAAAAAAAACGAACAATGTATTATACACAAGCTAGTTACAAAATAAATGCAACAATGCTTACCTATATCTATAAGATCGTTGACAGCGAAACGTATAGCCTCTTCAGAAGGCGGTTCCGGCAACTCTGATAGGAAAGCACCGATTTTCTCATCGGGAGCATACGACTTGCAGTCTAACACAGTTTGTTCTAACGGTATTCTGTAATAAATATACAGTATTAAAAGGGTATATCAATACAATAGGTGTGAAGAGTACTCCTGGTATAGAGTATTGAGGATTTTTTGTTAGGTATTTGATACGAAAAATTGGATATCAATTTTGTACTTTATTTACTATATTGCTTATAGTGTTTGTTAATTTGTGTCTATTTTATTAGATGATTTATATTCTGTATGTGTGTATGTTTATTTTTTTATTCTAGATATCTTCTTCTTCTAGATATAATATATTACATAAGATTCGCATTGGCGTAAAATGTGAAAGTGTGACATTGCTCTTAACTTAAATTAACTCATTTTGAGCAATTTTTTTTGTAAACAATGTCTATATGATATGTACTTCACCCCGGAAAGATATACTCTTTCGGTAACACCCTGTATAAATAATTAGAAAAATATTAATATACAAGGGTTTATAAGGTAGTAGATAAGTATACACACCTTAATATTTCAGGTGTTGTGTGTTCAGCAAATTCTGATTCTTTTTCTTTTGTGTACATCCTATAACAGTGACCTGAAAATCAAGACGAATATAAATTATGTACTTAGCTACTTAGTTTCATTATTTAAAAGTACATACAATTAATTTAATTTTAAACTTCCTGTTTTTCAATTAAATAAAAAAGCGTTTTTTTTATTATTTTGCAATCACACAGACAATATAACATAAACATTACTTAAAAGATCTTGGCAATGCTAAGAAGATTTAGGGTGTGTCATGTTTTATTTTATAAATGGATTGTGGATATCAGATAGGTAGTCGCTCCATGTCAAAATACGAAAAGTAGACAGAAAATTGATTCCAAAATAGCTTGAAATGGGCTGGACAACAAGAAATAGATAAGATATAATAATAATTTACCTGGCTGTACTCTCCCTGCGCGACCGGTTCTTTGCTTAGCGCTGGCGAGCGACACCCAAACTGTTTCCAAACTAGCTGTACCTGAAACATTCAATAGGATATTTCATCTATTGCATAAGTTGTAATATGTATTTAACGAATAGGAATGGCGGGCGGTCGTTGTTGCTCAGCTTTCCTTCTGTTCAGCTCCCCTTCATCGTGAATGTATTCAAGGAACGCGGCGAAGTCGGTTTCTCTTGTTAGCTTCTCGTGCATTCCACCCGATGTCAAACCACACTCTCCAAATTTGACTGCTCGCACGGTGTTGCCAACATCTGATCCCGAATACGCCCAAGGCGGTTAAACCTTGACGCTCCTCTTTACACTCTCCGACATATTTATAACGTTTAAGTATAAAACTTTAAGGTAAAAAATGCATTTGTCAAGTTTAAATAAAAAAAACGAAACCAAAATTTGGTCTACATCTTTTTTAAACACTCTCCTTATACTCCTATCGTGCATTTACTTTTTTATCATCAACCATATTTCCATACACTCCATTCACCAAAATGATAAAATAACATACATACCAGTCCCCTCCTTAATCCTGCTCTCCTTATGAGCGCCAGTATCCACAACGTGCACCACATCCGGTATAGTTATAGAGGTCTCCGCTACGTTGGTAGCGAGGACTATCTTACATAACATACATACCAGTCCCCTCCTTAATCCTGCTCTCCTTATGAGCGCCAGTATCCACAACGTGCACCACATCCGGTATAGTTATAGAGGTCTCCGCTACGTTGGTAGCGAGGACTATCTTACATAACATACATACCAGTCCCCTCCTTAATCCTGCTCTCCTTATGAGCGCCAGTATCCACAACGTGCACCACATCCGGTATAGTTATAGAGGTCTCCGCTACGTTGGTAGCGAGGACTATCTTACATAACATACATACCAGTCCCCTCCTTAATCCTGCTCTCCTTATGAGCGCCAGTATCCACAACGTGCACCACATCCGGTATAGTTATAGAGGTCTCCGCTACGTTGGTAGCGAGGACTATCTTACATAACATACATACCAGTCCCCTCCTTAATCCTGCTCTCCTTATGAGCGCCAGTATCCACAACGTGCACCACATCCGGTATAGTTATAGAGGTCTCCGCTACGTTGGTAGCGAGGACTATCTTACATAACATACATACCAGTCCCCTCCTTAATCCTGCTCTCCTTATGAGCGCCAGTATCCACAACGTGCACCACATCCGGTATAGTTATAGAGGTCTCCGCTACGTTGGTAGCGAGGACTATCTTACATAACATACATACCAGTCCCCTCCTTAATCCTGCTCTCCTTATGAGCGCCAGTATCCACAACGTGCACCACATCCGGTATAGTTATAGAGGTCTCCGCTACGTTGGTAGCGAGGACTATCTTACATAACATACATACCAGTCCCCTCCTTAATCCTGCTCTCCTTATGAGCGCCAGTATCCACAACGTGCACCACATCCGGTATAGTTATAGAGGTCTCCGCTACGTTGGTAGCGAGGACTATCTTACATAACATACATACCAGTCCCCTCCTTAATCCTGCTCTCCTTATGAGCGCCAGTATCCACAACGTGCACCACATCCGGTATAGTTATAGAGGTCTCCGCTACGTTGGTAGCGAGGACTATCTTACATAACATACATACCAGTCCCCTCCTTAATCCTGCTCTCCTTATGAGCGCCAGTATCCACAACGTGCACCACATCCGGTATAGTTATAGAGGTCTCCGCTACGTTGGTAGCGAGGACTATCTTACATAACATACATACCAGTCCCCTCCTTAATCCTGCTCTCCTTATGAGCGCCAGTATCCACAACGTGCACCACATCCGGTATAGTTATAGAGGTCTCCGCTACGTTGGTAGCGAGGACTATCTTACATAACATACATACCAGTCCCCTCCTTAATCCTGCTCTCCTTATGAGCGCCAGTATCCACAACGTGCACCACATCCGGTATAGTTATAGAGGTCTCCGCTACGTTGGTAGCGAGGACTATCTTACATAACATACATACCAGTCCCCTCCTTAATCCTGCTCTCCTTATGAGCGCCAGTATCCACAACGTGCACCACATCCGGTATAGTTATAGAGGTCTCCGCTACGTTGGTAGCGAGGACTATCTTACATAACATACATACCAGTCCCCTCCTTAATCCTGCTCTCCTTATGAGCGCCAGTATCCACAACGTGCACCACGTCCGGTATAGTTATAGAGGTCTCCGCTACGTTGGTAGCGAGGACTATCTTACATAACATACATACCAGTCCCCTCCTTAATCCTGCTCTCCTTATGAGCGCCAGTATCCACAACGTGCACCACATCCGGTATAGTTATAGAGGTCTCCGCTACGTTGGTAGCGAGGACTATCTTACATAACATACATACCAGTCCCCTCCTTAATCCTGCTCTCCTTATGAGCGCCAGTATCCACAACGTGCACCACATCCGGTATAGTTATAGAGGTCTCCGCTACGTTGGTAGCGAGGACTATCTTACATAACATACATACCAGTCCCCTCCTTAATCCTGCTCTCCTTATGAGCGCCAGTATCCACAACGTGCACCACATCCGGTATAGTTATAGAGGTCTCCGCTACGTTGGTAGCGAGGACTATCTTACATAACATACATACCAGTCCCCTCCTTAATCCTGCTCTCCTTATGAGCGCCAGTATCCTCAACGTGCACCACATCCGGTATAGTTATAGAGGTCTCCGCTACGTTGGTAGCGAGGACTATCTTACATAACATACATACCAGTCCCCTCCTTAATCCTGCTCTCCTTATGAGCGCCAGTATCCACAACGTGCACCACATCCGGTATAGTTATAGAGGTCTCCGCTACGTTGGTAGCGAGGACTATCTTACATAACATACATACCAGTCCCCTCCTTAATCCTGCTCTCCTTATGAGCGCCAGTATCCACAACGTGCACCACATCCGGTATAGTTATAGAGGTCTCCGCTACGTTGGTAGCGAGGACTATCTTACATAACATACATACCAGTCCCCTCCTTAATCCTGCTCTCCTTATGAGCGCCAGTATCCACAACGTGCACCACATCCGGTATAGTTATAGAGGTCTCCGCTACGTTGGTAGCGAGGACTATCTTACATAACATACATACCAGTCCCCTCCTTAATCCTGCTCTCCTTATGAGCGCCAGTATCCACAACGTGCACCACATCCGGTATAGTTATAGAGGTCTCCGCTACGTTGGTAGCGAGGACTATCTTACATAACATACATACCAGTCCCCTCCTTAATCCTGCTCTCCTTATGAGCGCCAGTATCCACAACGTGCACCACATCCGGTATAGTTATAGAGGTCTCCGCTACGTTGGTAGCGAGGACTATCTTACATAACATACATACCAGTCCCCTCCTTAATCCTGCTCTCCTTATGAGCGCCAGTATCCACAACGTGCACCACATCCGGTATAGTTATAGAGGTCTCCGCTACGTTGGTAGCGAGGACTATCTTACATAACATACATACCAGTCCCCTCCTTAATCCTGCTCTCCTTATGAGCGCCAGTATCCACAACGTGCACCACATCCGGTATAGTTATAGAGGTCTCCGCTACGTTGGTAGCGAGGACTATCTTACATAACATACATACCAGTCCCCTCCTTAATCCTGCTCTCCTTATGAGCGCCAGTATCCACAACGTGCACCACATCCGGTATAGTTATAGAGGTCTCCGCTACGTTGGTAGCGAGGACTATCTTACATAACATACATACCAGTCCCCTCCTTAATCCTGCTCTCCTTATGAGCGCCAGTATCCACAACGTGCACCACATCCGGTATAGTTATAGAGGTCTCCGCTACGTTGGTAGCGAGGACTATCTTACATAACATACATACCAGTCCCCTCCTTAATCCTGCTCTCCTTATGAGCGCCAGTATCCACAACGTGCACCACATCCGGTATAGTTATAGAGGTCTCCGCTACGTTGGTAGCGAGGACTATCTTACATAACATACATACCAGTCCCCTCCTTAATCCTGCTCTCCTTATGAGCGCCAGTATCCACAACGTGCACCACATCCGGTATAGTTATAGAGGTCTCCGCTACGTTGGTAGCGAGGACTATCTTACATAACATACATACCAGTCCCCTCCTTAATCCTGCTCTCCTTATGAGCGCCAGTATCCACAACGTGCACCACATCCGGTATAGTTATAGAGGTCTCCGCTACGTTGGTAGCGAGGACTATCTTACATAACATACATACCAGTCCCCTCCTTAATCCTGCTCTCCTTATGAGCGCCAGTATCCACAACGTGCACCACATCCGGTATAGTTATAGAGGTCTCCGCTACGTTGGTAGCGAGGACTATCTTACATAACATACATACCAGTCCCCTCCTTAATCCTGCTCTCCTTATGAGCGCCAGTATCCACAACGTGCACCACATCCGGTATAGTTATAGAGGTCTCCGCTACGTTGGTAGCGAGGACTATCTTACATAACATACATACCAGTCCCCTCCTTAATCCTGCTCTCCTTATGAGCGCCAGTATCCACAACGTGCACCACATCCGGTATAGTTATAGAGGTCTCCGCTACGTTGGTAGCGAGGACTATCTTACATAACATACATACCAGTCCCCTCCTTAATCCTGCTCTCCTTATGAGCGCCAGTATCCACAACGTGCACCACATCCGGTATAGTTATAGAGGTCTCCGCTACGTTGGTAGCGAGGACTATCTTACATAACATACATACCAGTCCCCTCCTTAATCCTGCTCTCCTTATGAGCGCCAGTATCCACAACGTGCACCACATCCGGTATAGTTATAGAGGTCTCCGCTACGTTGGTAGCGAGGACTATCTTACATAACATACATACCAGTCCCCTCCTTAATCCTGCTCTCCTTATGAGCGCCAGTATCCACAACGTGCACCACATCCGGTATAGTTATAGAGGTCTCCGCTACGTTGGTAGCGAGGACTATCTTACATAACATACATACCAGTCCCCTCCTTAATCCTGCTCTCCTTATGAGCGCCAGTATCCACAACGTGCACCACATCCGGTATAGTTATAGAGGTCTCCGCTACGTTGGTAGCGAGGACTATCTTACATAACATACATACCAGTCCCCTCCTTAATCCTGCTCTCCTTATGAGCGCCAGTATCCACAACGTGCACCACATCCGGTATAGTTATAGAGGTCTCCGCTACGTTGGTAGCGAGGACTATCTTACATAACATACATACCAGTCCCCTCCTTAATCCTGCTCTCCTTATGAGCGCCAGTATCCACAACGTGCACCACATCCGGTATAGTTATAGAGGTCTCCGCTACGTTGGTAGCGAGGACTATCTTACATAACATACATACCAGTCCCCTCCTTAATCCTGCTCTCCTTATGAGCGCCAGTATCCACAACGTGCACCACATCCGGTATAGTTATAGAGGTCTCCGCTACGTTGGTAGCGAGGACTATCTTACATAACATACATACCAGTCCCCTCCTTAATCCTGCTCTCCTTATGAGCGCCAGTATCCACAACGTGCACCACATCCGGTATAGTTATAGAGGTCTCCGCTACGTTGGTAGCGAGGACTATCTTACATAACATACATACCAGTCCCCTCCTTAATCCTGCTCTCCTTATGAGCGCCAGTATCCACAACGTGCACCACATCCGGTATAGTTATAGAGGTCTCCGCTACGTTGGTCGCTAGTACTATCTTACGAACGCCAAGGGGTGGCTTCGCGAACATTTTAGCTTGGTCTGATGTTGATAACCTGAAAATATAATGTATGTTTATACGGTTTGATAATGTACAATCATATCATCGTCCGAATGGATCCCACAAAACCACAGACAACCACGTGGTAGGCCCAGACGGAGATGGCGAGATGAGCTGGATTCCTTTATGAAGGACTGGTTCTCGTTTGCCCTCAATGGAGAAGAATGGAAGGAAGGGAGGGAGGCCTCTGCCCAGCAGTGGGAAAGCATGGGCTGAAATAATAATAATATCATACAGAAAATCTCCAGAGAAGATTAGAGCCCGCGACTACTGCTTACTAGTATTTGTATACAGGGTGTCCGGTAAATAGTACGACAAACTGTGGTGGCTGATACCTTAGTTTAAGCCCTATCAAATGAACGCAACATATGTTCCCCGAAAAGTTACAGGATTCGAGTTACAATCGATTTTCGGAATTTTTTGAATTTTCTACCTTGCATCAGACTTTTCCATTTTGCTTGCTGATTAATAGTTTTCGTAATACTTTTTGTACATCAAATTAATCTTAAATAGTTACTCTAAGCTTTAATAAGTCTCATATTCATCTAAAAGAAGAATATATTGGCGAAAGGGCCTTCCGTTAAACAATTTTCACTTTCCGTTTTTCTTAGTGCTCAACTTTGAACTGTAGTGGTGAAAAATAAATGTATGTAGGATTTTTGTACAAGAATCTTAAGAACTTGCTTGAATATTGGTGATTTTGGGAAGGTACAATACTTGCGTATTTTCATTACAAAATTTGACAAACCAAGCTGCTGAAGTACACACGGGCCTATTTTTTGAAATATTACGAAAGTAAATCTGAGGAAAAATGAGACGTAACTTAACGCGGATCGTCGATAATAGCAAATAGTAGACCCCATATTTGTTTGAATATATATACGAAAATAGATCTTACTGCAATATGCACAACTTTTAATTTTCGTTTTAGCCTATTTACGAGTAGGATTACATGACTAGGCAAAGACCTCCTAACTGTTCTTAAATATTAAAAGTAAAAAAAAAAAAAAAAAACTTTAATTAAATTACTAATAGTAAAAGTTTCAAACCATTTTGAAACAAACAAAATCAGAGTAAATTTTTGATTATAATTAAAGAATTGTTATTTTTTTATTAAAAAAATACTAACAAAAATCTACTTATTCATATAAGTACGCACGTACGCACACACACTTCAGAATAAGAAAATAATACGCCGCCATCTTGAATTTTTTATGCGACAAAAACGAAAATTTAAAATATTAACAACTAGTAAATTAACACGCAATCACATTATTGTTTTGTGAACAAGTATACAATTATTCTTGTGAACTTTATTTATTTAAAATTAATGTTTTTAGTTATGTGTTGCAACTTGCTCGCTTTTCCATATTTATTATCTGTGGCAGACAGTTTATAATTTTTTATGGGTCGTTCGCGCGCGCGTTTTCGTCTTTTCTTGAGCAACTATGGTTTAAAGTTTTATTTATTGTGGTTTTGTAAAGTGGCTTGGTTTTAATATACAGGAAAAGCTGTGTGTGTGTGAATTATAAGAATGAGAATGTGTTGAAAAGTGAATATGTGCGACTATCATACGTGCGGAGTTACAAACTTACTATCATCAGATGGGGTTTGCCGGCAAAACTTAAAAGGTAAGGATCTTAGTCATTTTTAAATCAAAATGCTTGTGAAATTAAGCTAGACTAGCGGTGTGCTACCGGTATCGTGCTAGCTGTTTTTTTTATTCGTAGCCTTCTGATTGTCAAACACGAAATTATTGTTGCGTGAAATTTTCGTCGTAGTTATTCTCGTATCCGACCCCTGCGGGATTCGGACCTGGACTTAGTGCATTACTAACAATCTTAATAAGACAAAACAACAAGGGATGGCTGGATGTAAGTTTTATTTAGGGTCATTTTTTATTGCTAATTTGGCCGGCTCGGGTCGGGACCTTGATTCAGCTATTTTAAATGCGTCTGTGGTCGGTCAGTATGCTAGTCATTGTGCCTTATTTTCGTATTCAGATAAGCCTATAGTAAAGTCTCATGAAACTCTCGAAGAGATTGATCGTAATGACCAATTAATGATCGTAATGACAATTAGCAGAATGTCAATTATCGTAAAAATGAACAAATGGAGCAGGTCATTCAGTCAATCAGCTTGGTCTAGGGACGGATGGAGCCTGTATACCTTGGATGAAAATCAATGTACGCTGTTATCTACCCTTACCTAGAATGAACTGGCAATATCATGTGCGTGGCTGATTGTCCGTAATGCTCGTCTAGCATTTGCTTCGTCACTTTGATTTCATTCCAACCCGGGAGGAATACTAGTATAGCGCCTTCTTTTTGTGTCTTGTCCACAGCTTTTATTACGTCTGCTACCTGAAATGAAATAATCAAAATGTTAAGAAATTTTCCTTTTTGAAGTCGATTTATTCGATATTTGTCAAAAGTATTTGAGGGAAAGTTTTTTTTAAGGCAGATATTATTATTTACATAATGAAGGTGGCATGATAGATGGAGAAGGAATATACGGGAATATCTGTGGTGTACTGTAAAATAATTAAATAAATATGTGCTCCTGCGACCCGACTGCGCGACATTACGTTGACAGCGGTCAAGCGAGTGGACGTGTCGCAATAGCTCTAATATAAATATAAACTAACTAATAACTGTGTTTAAATTAAACCACCCAATAGTTAAGAAGGGACATAACATTGGCGACGAGGATAAAGAACGTGAGTAAAATAAACAAATAAAATTAAATAAATAAAAAAGGTGAAAGACCGAGGTTATCTAATTCATCACAATAAAACATTGTTCATAATTCCTTGAAGTTAATTTAAAAAGGAATATGGAGATGAATAAATATATTGTTTAGTGAAATATAACAAGATTAAGTTTAAGCAAATTACTGATAATCGATATCTTCGGTCAAAATAACCTTATAACCAGTGCCTGCTAATACTTACCAATGAAACATTGTTGTGTAGCTGGTTTGCACGTTCCATTATAACGGTATAATTACGCACATAATACTTTGGTATCGTTGTAGGCAAAACGTTGTGAGTTATTTTTCGTGTTATTCTCAACCTACCCACATTATATTTTATTATTTATACTTACTTTTTGAGTTATACCGCACGATTATCTACTTATTATCACAGAAATCACGTAGTAATATTACAGTATTTATCATTCATAGGATCTTAAATTTAATTTATTTTCAACTGATAGTTAATCAATTTACATAAATATGAAATAAACCTATGATTAATAGAATTATAGGATATAGTTACATTTAAACATATCGTTACAATAAGCTACCAACTACACAACAACAAACTATACGTGCCTGTAAGAATTAGCCAAGTTGTAATAAAATGACAAAGTACATACTGTACACTATTCCAATGGGTAAATACCCATCTAGTTCCACATATACTAATAAACTGTACTAGTATATGCAATTCCACAAATGAAATTATCCTTGTTCCAATCCGAAAGTTCAGTCTTAAATAATAAAAAACATAATAATATTTACGAATTCTATGTACACCTTTTACGTTGCTTATCATATCGCTACCAAATAGGTATAATGTTTAATTTCCGTAGTGCTTGAATCATACATTTTCATACCTACTTGCAGATCGTCCCAACATGTCTCAATTACCGACCATAGAAACTCTCGACTGCGATGGTGATCCAACCTCACTAGGTCATCGGTGGCAAAGATGGAAACGAGGCCTCGAAATCTACCTTCTAGCCTTAGGCATAGACCAGCCCTTAAAAAAACGAGCGACACTTTTACATACCGGTGGTTTAGGATTGCAAGATATCTATTATAACCTTCCTGGCGCACACGTTGAAGAGAGCGCCTCTTCCGATGTTTTCGAGTCCGCTATTAAAAAACTAGACAAGTACTTTTCTCCGAAGCAGAGTTTTGTTTACGAACGACACGTATTCCGACTCATGAAACAGGAACCAGATGAAAAGTTAGAAAAATTCTTAGTTAGATTACGCAATCAATGTTCCAAATGTAATTTTTCCAACAAAGATAACGCACTCATAGACCAAATTGCTGAAAAATGCACCTCATCAGACCTTAGGAAGAAAATACTACAGTTAGGAGATTCAGTTACCATAGAAAAGGTTATTTTAGAAGCCAACTCAATTGAAACCGTAGAGAGGCAATTAAAGGAATTCCAAGCAACAAAAACTGAACAGGTTAATAGGATTGGAACAAAATCAAATACAACCCGAACTCAGGGTATTCATACGGATAATATCCGGTGCACAAGATGTGGAAGTGAAAATCACAAGTGTGATGATACGCGTTGTCCCGCCAGGGACAAAGTATGCGATAAATGTGGCTATAAAGGTCACTTTATGAGTCAATGTCGGACAAGAAAACTCAAGCGTAAAGCACCCACTGTTTGGAGCAAACAAAAAAATGATAGTAAAAAAACTAAAACAAACGAACCACAGACCAAACCACCAGTCAGTAATGTAAACTATATATTTCATATTGACGATGACGCTGAAATAACTTGTCAAGTTGGAGGTGTCAACGTAAATATGCTCATCGACTCTGGGAGTAAAAACAATATCATAAATGACAAAACTTGGGAATATTTAAAATCAAAAGCCGTCGTTGTGTCTAACCAGCAACCAGGTTCCGATCAAGTGTTTATGGCATACGGTTCGAAAGATCCTCTGGATGTGCTTGGCACATTTGAAGCATCAATCGGAGTGGGACCAGAGACAAAAACAGCAAAATTTTATGTGATTAAAAATGGTACCCGTAATTTATTGGGCAAGCACACAGCTACGTGTCTCAACGTGCTTAAATTAGGGGTCAGTATAAATCTAGTATCTACACATGTTTTTCCTAAATTTAAAAATGTCCAATTAGCTATCGCTATAGATCCATCTGTAACTCCCATATGTCAGCCATATAGGCGAGTACCAATTCCGCTCGAAAATAAAATTAATGATAAGCTCGATGAGTTAGTCAAAAAAGATATAATTGAACCTGTAGATCAAGCCACGACCTGGGTTTCTCCAGTAGTACCAATTCTTAAGAGTGATGACACCTTAAGACTATGTGTCGATATGAGATGTGCCAACAAAGCCATTATAAGAGAGAATCATCCTTTACCTACAATGACCCAACTTCTTCCAAAACTTAGGAAGTCATGCATCTTTCCTAAACTCGATATTAAAGATGCATTCCACCAAGTCGAAATAAAAGAAAATTGCCGGGATATAACTACTTTCATAACTAGTAAAGGCCTATTTCGATATAAGCGATTAATGTTTGGTATATCGTGTGCGCCAGAACATTTTCAGAAAATCATGGAAAGGATGCTTCTGCCTTGTGAGGGCGTAGTTAATTTTATTGACGATGTTATTGTGTTTGGCAGTAACGTAAATGAACATAACGATAGACTAAAACATGTATTACAGGTTTTTAAGGATAATAATGTGGTCCTTAATGAGAGGAAATGTATTTTTAACGCGTCAAAAATAGATTTTCTAGGTCACGAATTATCTCCACGGGGCATTAGGCCCCTTGACAAGTATGTCAAAACTATTCAATTATTCAGAGAACCTAAAACAGTCGAAGAAGTTCAAAGTTTCTTAGGACTTGTCAATTATATTGGAAAATGGATCCCTAGGTTGGCCACCATGACCGATCTAATTCGAGAAATTTTAAGGCACAAACTCTCTAAACACGCCGACATAGCTCAATATTGGAAAGATAAGCAATCAGCCGCGTTCGCAGAGTTAAAAGAAAGTTTAAGTGCCCTTCGCACCTTAGGTTTTTATGATCCACACGATAGGACACAAGTCATGGCAGATGCTAGTCCTGTAGGGTTAGGGGCAGTCCTCGTTCAGATTGATGTGCAAGGACCTAGGATTATTGCTTTTGGTCATAAAAGTTTATCTGAGATTGAAAAAAGATATTGCCAGACCGAAAAGGAGGCACTTGCCTTGGTTTGGGCCATCGAACATTTTAATATGTATTTATACGGGTTAAAAGAATTTGAGCTAATCACCGATCATAAACCTCTCGAGGTAATATTTGGGCCGCGATCAAAACCTTGTGTACGAATTGAACGATGGGTGTTACGGTTACAGGCTTACAATTAAAAGGTTGTCTACTGTCCTGGAAAAAACAATATAGCTGATTCCCTGTCCCGATTATGTCCAAATCATAATTCACATCCACATGATAACGAGCATCACATTAATAAAATCGTGGAGTTTGCTAGACCAATGGCTGTACCCATGGAAGATATCATTAGTCAATCTAAAAGTGATGAGGACATTCAATTAGTAAAATTAGCTCTTTCTGGAAACCACTGGGACCCCAAAGTCAATAACTATAAACTCTTTGAGCACGAACTTTGGATGCACAACGATATTTTATTACGTGGAAACAAAATAATAATTCCCACGGAATTGCGTAAGCAAGTGCTTGCATCGGCACACGAAGGACACCCAGGTATTGTTGCCATGAAGAGTAGGTTGCGTACTAAAGTTTGGTGGCCTAAAATAGATAAAGACGCGGAAAACATGGTTAAAAGCTGTAAAGGGTGCACTCTAGTAGCAGGACCCAGCCTTCCTGTGCCGATGAAAAGACGCGAATTACCCACGCAACCGTGGACTGATATAGCTATTGACTTTCTAGGCCCACTGCCAAGTGGACACAATTTATTAGTTGTAATTGATTATTATAGCCGTTATAAAGAAATAAAGGTTATGAAATCCATAACATCTACAGAAACTATAAATGTTTTAAAAGAAATATTTTCTAGGCTAGGTATCCCAGTTAGTGAACGTCGGATAATGGACGTCAATTTATTAGTGAGGAGTTCAAATCCTTTTCTTCAGAATTTGGCATCAGGCTTTACAATTCTATACCTTACTGGCCACAACAAAACGGAGAGGTCGAAAGACAAAACCGCGATATTCTCAAGCGCTTGAAAATTAGCCAATGCCAAAAGTCTGATTGGAAGGATGATCTCCTTCGCTATCTCATGATGTACAACAGCACTCCCCATAGTACAACTGGAAAGACACCTTCAGAATTATTTTTTAATAGGCAATTCCGAGACAAAATTCCGTCGGCTGTAGATGTAGAAAACCGACGTATGGACCTAGAAGTATATGATAGAGATAAAATGATGAAAGAAAAGGGAAAGTTGATTGAAGATAGGAAAAGGAAAGCTAACGACAATGAAATTAATATAGGAGAAAAGGTTTACGTTAAAAACATGACAAAGGAGAATAAATTGACACCTGATTTCAGCCCTACCCCACACACAGTAATGAGTGCTAAAGGAGGCGATATCAATATAAAAAATGATGAAACAGGTCAAAACATAAGAAGAAACATAGTTCATCTCAAGAAAATAGAGGGACAATGGAGAATTCATAAGGAAAACGGAGAAATAGACGATGGCGAAGTAGAAATAGACCCGGATGATTAAAATTGTATTGTAATTGTAATTGTAAAAGGATAACAGATAACAATTATTCAAAACAAGAATTATATAAAATCTCGTGTAGCATAAGTAGTGATTATTAACCTAGATTTAATTCAGAGTAGTGAATGTGATTCGTTTAAAAAATATATTGAAAGGAAGAGATGTGGTGTACTGTAAAATAATTAAATAAATATGTGCTCCTGCGACCCGACTGCGCGACATTACGTTGACAGCGGTCAAGCGAGTGGACGTGTCGCAATAGCTCTAATATAAATATAAACTAACTAATAACTGTGTTTAAATTAAACCACCCCATAGTTAAGAAGGGACATAACAATATCTATTTTTCTATGGGCACTTTGTTGAGTTTTTTCTTAACTTTAATTCAAAGCTATGTCGCCTGTTTTTATTTTGTGTTTTTTATGCAGTGCCTCAAATAATAAAACTCATACAAAGATGAGAGAGAAAGTAACAAGTAAATGCCTTTTTCTAAGAATAAGTATAAGAAAAACCTAGTAAATAGCTCTTGGACTTAGTCTAGCAGTGGGATGTAATGTAGGCTTATAAAATCAAATACCTCTTGACAGTTTATTTGTGGCTTCCCATCTTCCCTCTGGCAGTTTTCCAAAGTGTTCGACAGGTTTAAATTAAAATTCTTTCGAATATCATCTAAGTGAGAGATTTCTACCGGAAACGTTCTACCAGGTACCTCTATTATTGGACATTGGTCGAAATATCTGTAATACAATTATAAGTTTTAATAACGAAATGAGTCATCATCAATACTTAACTTGGGGTTGGAACAATACTATGTTATCGAACATTATATTTGAACTATTTATCGTTACCATTTACTACTGACAAATATATAAATGACATTTTAAATGATAATCATCAAGATATTTAGTGATTGTAGATTTTGAAGGTATATAATACCTTCAAAATCTACAATCACTATATATACATTTTTTTTTACAAAAAAAAATTAAATTTTTTATTTTGTTCTTACGTATCATTTTGTGCTATGTTTTAATTTACTTTTATAACCATCCACCACAACTAACTCAAACTCGACGTTAGTAACAGTTTCGATCAGATTGAAGAAAAAAATAGTTCTTTGTAATGGACATTTATTTAATTAATGATCGGGTTAAAGATATTTTGTCCGGTTTTTAGCGTGGTTAAGTGCTTGGACCTTACGAGGATTACTATCTCATTATTTACTACAATAACTTACCTCGTAAACACACCAGTATCCAACGTAGCGCTCATAATAACTATCTTGAGTTCAGGATTGATATTAAGCGCCCTCTTTAGAAGTAGGAGTGTGACGTCAGTGTTGACGTCACGCTCGTGTGCCTCGTCTATGATGACGTGACTGCAGCCGTTGAGGCCTGTGAACAAAGCCAATGAATAATAGGAAAAAATAATCTAATATGGCGTATATGTAAGCAAGTATTGAGCATGCCGGTGAATGCTCGTCCTTTCCCTGTATTAGAGAAGAAGAAGCTATTTGCTCAGCGGATAGGTATAATAGGACATATAAATAAAACCTCTTATGTATGGGAACTAAAAATAAGACTCAACTACCCCAGTACCTGACTTGCATGATCAGCATATAGGATGAATTAAGGAATGCCCCATTTACAACCAGTCGTTACTATGGGATACTGTGCTTCCCAGTAAAATGGGTTGTGGGGGTCAGATAGGCAGTCGCTCCATGTAAAATACGATTTTCAACTGAATACGGTAAGACTGGTAGCCAACCCCAACATGGTTGGGAAAAGGCTAGGGAGATAAGGAATGTCCCATTTAAAGCAGTTTTAATGCTTAACGGTTCTAAAGGGTGGTAAGTAGTGGTAACAAAAAAGCACATGTTATCGAATTTTATGTTCACCTGGATTTGTCTGCAGCCTCCTCAATAAGACCCCTGACGTACAGAACAGTACGGACCCACCGGGCGGCTTCGGTGGCTTGGAGTCTAATCTCACATGATAACCAATTGATTCTCCCACCTAGAAATAAATCATGTTGGTATAAGTTCTATACATTTTTTTTAGACAAATGAAATAAGGTCTATCGTATCCAATAGTATTGCCGACAGTCTTGCAATGGTTTCATCTGTTGGTAAGAGATAATGATCGCTTACGAATCTTTCCAATCACTGAGATGTATTGAGAAAGGGATTTGAAATCTGCCGGAATTTAAAAGGAGGTCGACTGAATCTTTAACATATCACAAAGTTGCAGTGTACTCCATCGTTAGTCTCTTGCCACAATGTCGAAACCCAACTACCTAATGACGTTTAATTCTGGTAACTTCTAAAATACCTCTTCACCCATTGAAATAAAACTACTTTTTACGGATTTTTCGCGGTTTATATTAAGATTTTAAGAGGGACTTAAAATCTTAATATAAACCGCGAAAAAATTCGTAAAACGTTGTTTTATTTCAATGTCTAACATTCGCGTAAACCTAAGAAACCAATATGTAACCTCTTCACCCAGCTCGCTGGCGACTCTCTCAGCTAGCCCTATGGCTGCTACCCGCCTCGGTTCCGACACTATGGCAGAGGTACCCGCCCCGCAGTGACGCAGTATGGCCGCCGGTGCTCGGGTTGACTTGCCACAACCCGCTGCTCCTACTATGACCGCGACTCGGGATTGATCGATGGTCGAGGTTATTTGTTCGCTGTAAAGGAATTTTTATGCTTATAAATTCACATTATCCAGTTAAAATTGTGTAAAGTGGATTTATCCTTTGCTTTTCAAATAAAACAAGTTTCACATAAACTTATTTGAGTTTTAAATAATAATGAGCAGTTAAAAATTGTAAACTAGGTTAAGTGACGAGCGAGTAAAGTTAAGGGCTATGACGAAATATTATAATCGCAAAAGACATGACAATGCCAAAGTCGATTAACCTTTTCAACAAAACTATTTGCTTAAACTGGGAATCGAACTAAATATCCGTATACTTAGTCGCTTGTACAAAATTTACTTTCAATTTCTATATTATAAGAGTGCTACAAACTTGCATCTAAACAAAAGCAAAAGTGAAAACCTACTTTCGAACGCCAAAATATAGTCTAAAGAGGTCACAGAACACTCTTACTAGTAAACATACGTCACAATCCGCGAAAGTTTGGCAGAAAAACGCTAAACGAAATCGAGAGTGATAGAAAGCGAATGACGTGATTAGCGTCACGCTAGCGTCAAATGACTACGTCAGAGGACTGCGTCAGAGGCCTGCGTCAGAGGCCACAGCTGGTGAAGATCGAAAGTGAAACTCGATTTCGTTTCGCTTTCGATTTCGTTGAGTGACGTTTGTCCAACGTATCACGTTACGTAGACGTCTGACGTATAAGAACATACGTATGTAAGAAAGGCAAGAACATGCATCAAAACGATTTCTTATTCAGATTTTTGAAACAAATGGGACAGTAACTGTTAAGTTGAAAGCTTCAAATGTCAAAAATGCATCCATCGGTATCCAAAATACAACACCTAGGTCGAAAATGTACTTTATTTTAATGAGATTATGAGCCAATTACTTTACTGTAGTGTAACTCAAAATAAGTGACCTTAAAAAGTATGTCAATCAAACTAGTTCACAATCTTTCAACCAAAAATCTAACATAGTTCATAAGTACTCATACCACTTAAACTAAACATATTTAACTCTCAAAAACCTTAGTTTACCTACTAACCTACAAGCCAACCTACTCTTAATACACCTACCGATGCATTTCTGACACACAATCGGATGCAGGCGTCCACTTTCCGCTCTCGCGTCGCTAAAACGCATCGAATTCGTTCGAAAGTGACACAGAATCGCGCGGAACGGTCCAGTTTCTGTAGAAACGAGGTCGCGATGTCCCGCGAGTGTAAAAATGAGGTTCCATCGCCGCTCACTTTTGGCTTTCGAGAGCCTTGGGTTGGGAAAGGAGCGAAAGATTTCTATAATGTTGATGGTCTGCCTTATACTTTTTTGGTTTTGGTACATTTTATATTTGGTCTGGGTAAAATTAGCGCTTTATTGAAGTAAAACCTCTGTGTATTTTTTCTATATTTTGAATATCAAAGTATGTATAGATAGTATGTAGGTTATTGCGCTGACAACAAGTGAGATAAGGTAAAACTCAATTCCAGAGATTAGAGACAAAAATTGAGAATTTTGGCTTTTGAAAAAACCTTTGATATTTTAAAAATACCAACAAGACGCTTTTATTTGAAAAGGCCTATTAAACAAAACATCTTTTAAAAATTAAGTCATCATCTATCACGCTTGAATCTCCCTCATTTATCTTTTCTTATGTAAGAGAAGAACTTTATAAACAAACATACCTATTCGGTTTGGAACACTAATACATCTATCAAGCAAATGCAACAATAATCCCAACCAACAGCACAACCCGACCTAAATAAATACACGTGTAACCTATAAACCGCAATTCGCGATTTTCATACGAACTTCCTAGGTCAGAACGCAAGGTCAATTTTGTAGGTCACGTTTTAAGGACGTTCTGTTCAGGTGTCAAGGTCAATTGTGTTACGGGATAAGTAGGTTATAGGAATGGGACAAGGATTTAAGAATGAGGTTAGTATCGTAGAGGTCGAATGTGGGTGTGAGCTTGTGACGTTAGAATTTTGTATGTGTGTGTGTGTTGTTAAAGGTTATGGACGTTGGTGTTTTGTTTTTGTTTCCGGATATATTTTTATGTATTTTAATTTCTTATTGAAGGAAGGTGTTGTAATCGATGATTTTATTATGGCTATTTACCTACTTACGTATTTTAATTTTTGACGTCACTTTGCTCGATTTTTTTTTCAACAAGATGTTGAAACTTCTTCATAATTCTACACATTTGAAAACTATACTTGATAGTAGTGAAGAGTGGTAATTTTATATACGAAGTCCCATTTTAGTTAACACTTGGCAGTGTTGTGTAATAAACTAGTTGCTATTAAAGTCCGACAGGCGCTAATCATCAAATTACTATAGCAATTACCAGCGTTTGCTTATGCTTTAAATATGTTAAAGGCAGGAAAGGCATTTTATATACAGCATGCATATACGATGTTTTATTAAGATCAACAATCTATACAGGCTTTGGGTAACTGAATTATTTATTCTAATTCGGTAAGCAAATCGGCTTTCTGACTTGTTTGTACCAACAGACTTCTAAAAACTATTTATGAATTACTGTTTTTGGGTTAAGAAATCACTATTAAATTAATGGAATAAAAAAAAACACTTACCTAAATTGATCTATCGGCAGAGGAGTTAATTCTTGATCATATTGTTGAAACTTCTTTTTTAGATACCGGTCCCTTCTTTCAAGCGACAACGCAGCTGGCTTGTTCACTTTCTTGCCATATACAGGGTGTACATGGGTTTTTAATTCTGTGTAAAGAACAAATTGTGTAAGGTTTCGTACACAATTGTTACATAGAAGTAAAGATATTTTTATCAGATGCACTGATACAAAACCTTTATTATTTAAAAAGTGATTTTCGTATTTAATTTTGTCATTTTTACTGTCTACAATAAAGATATTATATCTACCTATTCATTAAGTTTCATCATGATCAAGGGTAGGTAAAGTTGGAATTCGATGAGAATATAGGTATTTATTTAAGTAAGTAGTCTTTTAAGCTTATATGATAATGACAAATCATGGTGACTTCAAAAATATTCAAAATGATATTACCTGATGTAGCCATTAGACTATTAAATGCTTCATCTTCAGACACATCATCTGTAACAAAAGATTACATTTAATTTTCATTATGACATTATTTAGGCATCATAGTGTGTGTTCTATCCTGTGTAAATGTCAGAATGTAATTGCTAGGCAAATAGTAGGTTATTTTAAAAATTGAATAATACATGAATCTTACCTTCATCAATGGTCGAATCTTTGGTCAAAACTGCGGGCGAGTGTATTACTCTATGCTTAGCCTTTTTAAAAGTAGCTTCATAGATATCCTCTGCAAAAAATAGTAAATTTTTTTATGAAAAAATTAAATATTAATAGAGCTCAGTTATGTAAGGAAGCACCTTGAAAATTGGAATGGAGAAATATAAAAATCCACTAGGGTCGCTAGTATGTTGCGACGTCTATTTGTCAATTCCCACTTATCATAGGGTAGTAGCTTATTTTTCATTGGTAGGAACGATAATAAGACCTGAGGTGATACTAGCGTTACTAGCGTGAAAAGGTGGCAAGACGCCGCCATCATCAGCCAGTTTTCAGCCATATTTCTTTATTCGAACAGAGATATGCAGACATATCGTCATTTGCTCTTACTATGAAAACAAAACGCGTTCAAAACTGATAATCACACCCTTAAAACCTTCAAGCTAGCATAAATAGACGAATTAGTATAGAAACCACAAACAAACCTACTTATTCCACTCTCATACTCGTTCCATATCTTCTCAACACTCAGCATAGACTTGTCACTGATAGTCACATGTATTGGATCATTGAGATTACTCTTGATTTCTTCTAGAACATTCTTGTCGTATATAGGCTGGCCTTTGCTGTCGATTCTCTTGTTTATGTACAGCCAGTGGAGAGCTTGTGTCGCTGCTTTTTCAGCTGCCTGGCGTTTTGATATTGCTGTGCTGTGAATTAGAATTAGCATTGTTAATGTTTTGTGTATTTACTGCTAAAATAAATAATAAGCTTTAAAGCATTCAAGTCAATGATATTTTGTAGAAAAATAAATCACATATTAAGTTTGATTTCAAGCAGATTTTTTTTTAAGCTTTAATTATTCAATTTATTGAAGAGCAACATTATTATTTTGGCTCTAGTATACAATAATCTGGTTTGAAAAGCTTTCTTATGATACTGTTATCTTTTCTTGTTAGTTTCTTTCCTATTCTCATAAGATTGCAATAAAATGTGTACATTTTTCCCTTAAACACAATGTTTATAAAAGCATGCCTTTCATAATCAAAATTTACATTTTTAATCTATAACCGGGCAATGTTCCATGTCACTTTGAACTTTACCAACTTGAATTAAGGTCCAAAACTAATAGAATTTTATGATATGATTACAAAATACATTTTACATGATTAAAATTTTTGAGAATAAACTAATTTACAAAAGAGGTATTTTATAAAAAAAAAATACAAATTACCTTTAAGGGAACTCTTTCCTAGTTACTGAATTGAAACTCTTTACATAATATACCAGAAAATCATAAGAAATAAAGTATCTTTACCCTTCAAACTTAGCTTTTTCAGGCCAGATAAAGTTATATGTACAGGTCCAGTCGTTACTCTGAGTCCTCTTAATACTCTTAGTGACTCCTTTAGGTGCGAGTGTGTTTTGTTTGTAATGAATGTCAAACACCTTGTCGGGTGTTCTACTGGCTAGCTCGTTCAATGCCACTCTTGGTAATGGAAATATTTCTGTAATCTTCTTAAGTACTGTAAAATGTAAAATTATTTATAATAATAATTTATATAATAACTGTAAAAATATATATAAAATATATAATATATTTAATATATAATAACTGTAAAATGTAATATTATAGGTATGTTAGCAATGTTGTGATCAAATAAAAATTAATGACGGGCCTGTTGGTCTAGTGGTTAGTGACCCTGACTGCTACACCGGTGGTTGTGGGTTCAATTCCCACCCAGGACTAATCTTTGTGTGATGAGCACGTTAATTTGCTCTGTGCCTGGGTGTAATTTATCGATAACATATATTTAATTAGAAATATATAAGCATGTTTATCAGTTGTCTGGTTACCATAACACAAGCTCTGCTTGGCTTGTGATCAGATAAGCATGTGAGATGTCTCAGAATATTAAAAAAATATTTGATTTAACTCTTTTCATCTTTTGTAGGCTGTGGTAAGAAAATAATCTTTGAGTAAATGTTTTATTATTATTATAATATATGTAATGTTTTTCATAATAAATAAAAAAAATAATAATAATTTTATTTCAGATTTCATTGATCCATATGATGTTAGTAGTACATTACTTTAAAAAAAAAATTAAAGAATTTGTGGGACAAATTTTATTTTAGATATCTAAATAATGTGAACTCTTAAAACTAACTTATTTCAAAAAGTGAGTGAAACAAGGTCTACTGTTTTTTTTTTTATGTAACCTCTTTAGTTTCCCACTGCTGGGCAAAGGTCTCCCCCATCTGACTCCAGACTTTACGGTCTCGAGCCACATGACACCAATGACTTAAAAAGCGATCTATGTCATTCCGCCACCGTCTCCTCGGCCTGCCTCGTCTGCGAATTCCGGTATTTGGGAGCCACTCGGTAGCTATTTTCGCCCATCTGTCCGGAGCCAAACGGCAAACGTCTACTGTTATCTAGTTTTAAAATATTTTTGACAGCATTATTCCTTCATCATCATCATCATCATCAGTCGGAAGACGTCCACTGCTGAACAAAGGCCTCCCCCCTAGCATTATTCCTTGTCTTTATTCAAATAGGTACATAATTAAAGAAATATTTGATTATTTACTTACCATTTCCTTGCCGTACATTTAAATGGTTTTCTTCTTCATTTATTAAACCACTTGAACACCATTTTCTATGTATAGGTAGTATATTATGACTATTCCTTATATTTTCATGATCAAATATGTAATTTTTTTGTATGCAAGCAGAAATTCCTGAAATTAATAAATTTAAGTTTACTCTTCTTCTTGTTCAGCTTGTAGTCACTATTTACCCATAGTCGTGTATATGCCTCTTCATGAGCACGCCAAGTATTGCAGTTCCGTGATTAAAATTAAGTTTAGGATAATATAAAATAATACTTTTAAGATTGTTTGTGAATTACCCATTGTTTATTGCACATTTATTAGATAATTATTAAATATATTTAAGATAAGAATATACAGGTTATAGACAAACCTAATTTAATTATGAGTTTTGAACTAGAAAATATGTTTTATTGTTATTAACTATAATCAATTAAAATACATTAAATTATCTGGTATAAAGTGAAAGATTTTTATTTTAATGCCCTTATTTTTATGACAACTTTAGTCAGTAATTTGAACTCATGAGACTTTGTATACTCTATAGTATTATTAAATGTAAATAAATAGTTAATTATAACATATTTAGGGCGATTGGAGTAGTCACAAGCCCACCTAAGGTTTCTACACACCACATGCTTGATATTACTATGTTACCTATGTTTAACCAAATAATTATCATTATTATAATTTACAACAATTTTACATTCTGTAAAAAATTATAACTTGTGGTGGTTAGTAATAAACCCTAATTAGAAACCAACATGAATAGAAATTATAACTTACCTCTTTGGTTTACGTATGATGTTATAACATTATTAACTGCATTACTACTTAACAGATATTTCCTCCAAACATTTGTCCGAACAATCCAATTTTTACACACAAACATCTTAATTTAACTTCTGTATACAAGTTGAAAAGAGGTTATGTTATGATTCCTGTTTCTTAGTCAAACACTTCCATTACACCTCGGCCGGTATCGTATATATAAATGGACGTTACATAAGACTCATATGCGGAATAATATTGATCTAGTAAGAGTGAACTTATAAATACATTTATCACAAGATTCGGTAAATTCCCAACCAAAGTGTAGCGAGAATCTTTTTGAAACTTAAAATGTCACTGTCACTGTCAATATCAAGTGTCACTCTGACAGGTAATTAATTACAGTCATAGAGAAATCGTTCTATATTCTGAAAAGTTATTCATATTCATATTTTATTTGCTTTCCACAATGTTTTCACAGGTGTAACAAAGGCTTAAAGCTTTTTTTTTTTTTTTTTCTTAAAGATAATACCTGATCAGGATTTTACTTATAACTAGTGGGTCTTACACTTAATCTCTACGCCTCCTGCGAGGAGCTGGAGGCGTGTCCTCGTCTTCCTCATCTGAATATTCAGCCCTGGTTCTTCTTTTCGTACATGTGGCTACGGGATATCCGAGTTGGGTCAGCTTAGCCTTGGCTTCATCGGATAGCTCACCCAGTTCAGCTATGGCCATCTTTTTGATATATTTCTCAATAAGCATGGCGTGAGATGATGTGTGTGACGTAGACATCTGGAAATTGTCTCCCACGAGCTTGTTGAGCTTTGCGTATGTGATTGCTGCATAATATAAATCAGGGTAATGGGCTTGGTTGAGGCTAGGATGGCTACTCGGATCTCGGACCCTGCTGTATGGAAGATGGGAGTCCTCCCTCTTGGCTGCTGTCCACTTCGCGTGGAGATCTACTGCTTGGTCAAGAACTGCCGGTATCTCCATTGCTCTACAATGCGATTTGATAAACAGGTCCATGAGGAGTACTCCCAGACCAGCTTGACTTGAGTGAGGACAGCGCCCTCTGCTCCTATTTTCTGAAGGGATAGCAATCTGTCAACAATCTCTATGCGAAGATCAGGACGTCCGGATACGATAGAGTGAAAGGCTGTGGCCACCCCCAGAATTCCTGACCACGATGTGGCGGGGAGAAGATCGGTCAGATTTTGTGATGCTAGGGCCGCCTTCCATCGCTTAGAGTAAGCAGGTGTGTTCTGGAGACAGGCTTTGCTAGGGTCATAAGGGCTGACAGGGTGATGGAAGGATCTCTTGGTTCACCCTTTCAGGTGTTTTGGTTGCATCCGGGGGCGCAGCGGCAATCGCAGTTCTCTGGCTGTCAATGGACTCGGTAGTGAAGGGAGCTAGATATGAGAGCACAAGGGACAACACCACTTCCTCCGTGTATCTAACCCCCTCTGGCCGAGTCTCTCCTCCCGCTTCGTGACAGGCTCTCCAATTGGTCACGTATTGGTATGTCCTGGTTCCGCTGAGGGTGAGTTGCGTGTGTTGGGCAGGGACGGTGAACGGCATCTTGTGGGATTCCGAATGGCTGGTTTGTTCCTTAGTTGAATACCTCTATGGTTAGTTTATACAGTTTTTTAGTTTTAAGTGAGTTTAATAAAATGTTGCTTTTAATAAGATTCTATGAATAATTGGAATTGTTATTGTATTCTTCGTTGGAAATGTTAAGACTTCCTTCGCCGTATGGCTGGTGTTATTTAGTTCAATTATTTATCTTTTTAAAATCTAAAGCTAATCTTACTCATCAAGATACTTACCTATGTTTTTAATGTAAGATACTTACTTATCTTATTGTAATCTCCATCACTGTATCCGCTTTTAAATTAGGTTTTCAAGTCTATAGCGGTAAAACCTAAACTTTGAGCTCTGAGCTATTTTTATAGATAAATTTATTGTAATAAATATCATGTACTTTGTTGTATAAATATTTATGTTAGATTAAAATAGTAGTCAACAATGATTCGACACAAATTAATTATAATTAAGTACGAAAGGAAATATTTTCCTGAATAAAATTCCTGCTACATAACTAGGAAAAGCATCAGTATTTCCTCAATGATTTTAGACCATTTACCTCTTAAATTATTTTATTTTTTACAGACTTTTGTAACTACAAATCGAAACACTATTCAAGCAGATATTATTCGCATTTAGCCTTAATTGTTTTAATAACTATGCAGAAGCAGAGATACCTACTTAGCTTAATAAATAGGTAAATCTTTTCATTCCTTCATGTATGTACTAGTTACAGATGATCGAGATACTTTGCAGCAGACTAGTTCCTGGGGAACAAAGACTTTTGACTGGCCTGTCGGTGTAGTGGTGACCTGGACTGGCTAGGTATACTGGACCTCGTGGGTTCGATTCCCACCCAGGACAATTTTTTGAGATGAGCAAGATCATTTGTTCTTCTATCTTATTTTGAAATATATGGGCATTGTTGTCTGTTTACCATAGTACAAGCTCTGCTTAATTTGGGATCAGATGACCGTGTGTGAGTTGTCCCAGAATATTATTGCCTTATATTACTACTATAAATTAATATTAAAAAAAATATAAAAAAATATAATATTACTACCTTAAAGATATAAATAATAATTTGCTTTAGGTTGACATAAAGCAGGAAGGATTGCCACTTAATTTAATTCTCCTGTTAATTAGGATAATCCCTGACCAATTTTAGAAATTATAATTGGTTTAGCCAAGTACCAACGGAAAATGTCATGACCTTTTCCATTTGGTGAAACACGTTCCTTTTGTCACATAGATTGTTATATTTCCTGTTATTTGTGCATACTGATTTGTTAGGATCATTATAGTGTAATGAATAGTCCTTCAGCTATAGAAAAAGTATACAATGAAGTTACAGGTACATATTCTGTAGGCCTACTTTTTATATTTACTAGTATGGATGTTTTACTTTCAAAAACTGAGGACTAATGCCCGAATACTTAAACGCAATTCAATATTAAGGCACTGTTTATCTGTCGACCAAAGGGCCAGTTAACTATCCGATCTATGTCTGCGGTGTGGCAGATATGTCCAGTCTTGAGAGATGAAACAGCGACTTTAAATTGAGTTGCGTTTGAATATTTTTAAATGCACCTAACTCACGACACAATGGATGGAACCTCAGAATGGCAAAAGGCATCGCGACAGGCCCAAACATACATATTTTAAAAAAGACTATGCAAAAGAAGAATTTTTAATCTACAAACCATTCAATTTCTTTTTTGTATAACAGCATACCGGTGAGTTGGTTAATTTTGGGAGGTTTTTGCTAGCGAAATACGAGTTGGAATGTATATCAGGATATGCTATTATTCTGTACGTCTGTGGAATCGTACCTTCTAAAATAGTGGATCAATTTTAATGCAGTTTGCAGTTTTTACTGTTTGAATGCTCATGTGACCGAGACAGACCTTAGGTATAATTAAGTATATGAATCTCTTAACAGTATCCCTAAAGTAATCAGCTTCTAGAGAAAAAAGCGATACAGAATGATAGATATAATTTGTACTAGAAATCAAAGCAACATGAGAAAAGTAACAAGTTCAACAAATACATATAAATTAGAAGAAACTGGTTATTTGTGAAAAAACAGGTTAATAATTAAAATTGCATTTAAATTTCAATGTTATTGCCACTACACAAAGTTTAATTTCCTTTATCATCATATGTAATCGTTTGTGTAATCAAATTGATAGTTTAGAATAAAAAAATACTTTGATTTTAAAACTTGCGAAAATCAATTTCAGTTTTAAATTGAATTGATTGGCAAGGAAGAGTTATTGTTTTTAGTAAAAACCGATTATATCGTTGGAATAAATCAAGATTTAAAAAAAAATAGGTACAGTACTTGCATTTCCACCTTATTAATTTAACCGTCAAATAAATTTCTAACAAAACTGAAAAGAGTATTTTACATACTTAACTCACGGATTTTATCTACACTTGTGTGTTAATTTAGCATACAAAGCTACTATGCTTTGTTTTGTAATGAGTTTTTTCCATCTGAGGTAATTCCAATTCGGAAAAGATCTCTGTACGATAAAACATGACTCAGTACGCCTAAAATAGCTTCTTTCATATAATTATAATGTTTAGAATGGATTATTTAAGTCTATTTTTGTCTTTAATATGCAAAAAATACTAATAGGTAGGAAACTTCATGACAAACAACACATAACACATAAAAAACTTATAATTCTCTTCACGACTCGCGTAAAAATGTCAAGGAGATGCACAGAGGTATACATTAGCTGCACTTAAACGTACATCGCTCCTCCACAATAGGAAGCATCGAATACAGTGAAGTTAAACTGTCAATGGACGTCGAAATATAAATAATATAAAAGTCAATATTAAGGTCCTCTAATAAACTAAAGCACCTTACAACAATCATAAATACTCTTAATTTTAATGCACTATAAAGTTCATCTTATAATTCAGTTCAAGAACTACTCGAACACACTTAAAAGTCTTGAGTATTTAGTAAACGGTAGGTTTTGAGTAAATACCACTGAATAGCACTGTTGTCGTCGTTTTCTCCATAATGAAGTAAATGAAAGGTCTGTTGGCGTGGAAGTAAGGCGCAGATATCCTGTCGGAGAAAGTAGCGGTCGTTACCGCCGACGCGACGGTCCCAGACTCCGTCACCTCAATGTCAGCCTTATGTACAATAGCAGACACGAAGATATTATCCTTCGAGACTCGCTGGAAACTGGCGATATCCGGTTGGAAAATATCGTAAACACCCATGTCATTTAACGGCTTGTTCAAAACAAGATTCGTGCTAATATGGAACCTCGGTAACTTTACATCTACGTCGTCCATACCGAACGCATCAACGTCATCCTGTAATCTCTTGAAAATGTCCTTTAGAGTCACTTTAGCAAAGTTCTTGTACATGTCCGCAATTTTCGCTGAAGGATAAGGCAGTATGACAATCATAGAGTACTTCCCATTCGTCCCGTAAGGCAGCTCCACCACAAACGACTTCAATGCCTGCATGTTACTGAACGCAAAGGCACCTTTTTGAAACATCATGTTGACAGATCCAATAACTTTCTTATCTTCATCGTAGAAAGGTTCCATAAGCGTATCAGACTCATTGAAAGGAGATTGCCACAATCCTTTAAAAGAAATCACGTTAGTTAGAATCATCCGCGATTCACGAAAATCGTCTGATCTGAGAACATTCGAGACACGACCGCCAGATTTCTCTATGTATGTGTTTGCGATCCGAGCTGAGTTTGGGTCGTCGAAATCCAGGACTTTTAATGAAGCACCGAAATCATTTTGCAGGGAGTTCTTGAATGCAGGGAAGACAGTGAAATCGTTGTCCAAAAACACGAAATTCCTGCTTGCAAGACTGACACCATTGTTTCCTTCCGCTAACACAGCATCAGTGAGTTTTCTGTATCCTGAGACAAGAGTATTTTGATTTTTGGGCAGGATGAATGCTCTGCTAAGTTGGTAGTAACTGTTGCCAGTCGCTCCAAGGGCAATACCAGTCATCAAAGTCCATATTCCGAACGGCGATAGCACAACATGTCCATCCGTTTCTGCTTGTGTATAGTACAAGAGTTCTATACTAAAATTTCGCGGCCGTTCATAGAAATCAACTTGACAATAACACGTCCCGATAAATAAAAACACTAACGCAACCGATCTCATTGTGATCTCGACCATGTCTCGTATAACACTGAACAATTATAATGCGAAACGGGAATGTGACTAATTTATAGACATGTATATTACAACCACGGTTGAATGAAAAACAACTTTGTGTTGTTACATTTAAAGTCTTGTTTTCCTGTTGTTGTGTGGTTTAACACTATCGAGTTGAGTTGGTACGTGAAGATGAACAAAACCGGTATTCTTGATCATTTTGTGTAGTGTTTTGTGATTCCGTCGTATGTTGCTAACTTGTAGTCCTTACATACACGACGAATGACAAATTCTGCGTCTGTGTGTGTACAAAATAAATTAATTTCATAATATAATATTTGGAATGTTGTACGTAAATAAATAACAAGTTTTCGTTATCTGTTCGGTTGATTTTCTTAAACAAAACATAGTTATTTCTTAGTGTACACAGTCGTTTTCTAAAACTATTGCAATTAGTGGAGTGTCGTTGTAATTCTATTGTTTTCTATTATGAATAGAGAGACGTGAATTGCTTCATAATAGTGTTTAGTAATGAGATAATTTAAAGTCGTATCGTGGACGAGTTTGATAGTTTCTTGACCCTTATCGCTGTCTTCATTTTCACCTGTAACTGATACAAACATATGATTTAGTAGCTGCTACGAACCGTTTATACTTTGACGGTAAATTTAGGGAATGCCGGATTTGTTTCGAGACAATAGCGCCTTTAACCATGTAACCAAACAAACAGAACACAATTGTGGAGATAATTCTATAATTCATATTATTTAATCCTTACTAAGATTCTGAATGCTAAAAAATCAGGGCTATCTTTATGTGCACCAAATGTTAAATTAAATGTAAGGTTCAATAAAATATGCTATGTATGTAGCTGTTTACAAAGTGCTTCCATGTGCACAATATATCTTTAATTAATCAATACATGTAAACTATTTTAAAATTTAAATGACAAGTTATTTCCTTCATCGTATATTAAAATGCATGAAGAAGTAGTAGTACGTCTGCAATAAATATGAGCCTTTATGGTTATGTATAGGTGCCACACGTAGTTGCTATGAAAAAAGGACTTTATAAATATCTAAGCAAGAGTGTAAGCCCTCCGCAAATAATGTAACCTGCGTTCCCTGCCTATAGATCAAGCTGGCCTGAGCCGGTAAAACTATCAATAAAAATATTCCCCTAATGAATAATATTTTTGTTGATAGTTTAGATTTGTTAAGATTGTAAGCACCGCTCTAAGTCGAGGTCCGAGCCCTGCAGGGGCGTTGTTAGTTTTTCTTTTACTCTGGCTGGAGGCCCTAAGTTCCTCGCTAAAAATCCGATGAAGCAGTGAATCTGTTCAAAAAGTCAAAATCACTACTACAGTAATTGTTGACTAGTGAACATATTCCCTGATTATAAGCAAAGTAATCCCGGAAATTGCCTGATGGTAAGATAGTTGGCAACTTACTGCTTATTGTCTTGTCTCCATAGCAAAAAATGGCAAAGGTTATTGAACTCATCAGCTTTTTTTCACTTAATTTTCATCTATTGTATTGTGTCAACTATTGTATTGGCTTACGCGTTCGTCCTAATTTCAGGATGTAAGCAGAAATTGAGTTTGTTGACCTCTCATTGAACTGCAACTAGATTTTCAAGGATTTTAAAATTATCTAAATTTTGTGTAAAATATGCTATCTCCATTCCGAAGCAGGAAAAACAGATAATGAAATTTAAATAATACTACTTTTTACGGATTTTTTCGCGGTTTATATTTAGATTTTAGGTCCCGACGTTTCGAGATTATGAAATATTTAGTATCTATTCCAGCAAAACCTTTTATTGGATGGAATCTGTAAAAATCTGTACAATTACAACTAGATAGGAACGCTACTAAGTCCAGCAAAGATTTACTTGAAATGTACGTTATTATATCGTTTATAGTATTAGATTTTTCTTAAGGCATTTTTTTTGTCCTTATAAAGAGAGGAAGAAGAAAGCACACTGAGAATTTTCACTTTACAAAACCCTGACACACCTCTTTCCGAGTATTTTGTACAACATCATTAGAAAAGTTAATTTGAAAAAATAGGTCAATTATTAATTATATTATACTGTTCTTACGTCAGAACAATACGATTGACTCATCATTACGCTAAAGTTACTAACCGTTTTGGTTCTAACCTCAAAATTAATTATTATTCATTCAAAAACCTTACTGCATGACTGGATCTATATTTGTAATCAGCTGTTTAAAAAATGGCGCGTTGCATTTGCGGTTGACAGATATAACATTCGAAGAAGCGTTTGGTTTTTGTTTTTTAAGCGATGGAATTACGATTCTGGCTAAATAATTTTTATTCGTGAATCGTGGTAGCGTAGTGGCACCAATGATCGACACTTTAAGGATCTTAATCGATCATAGTGGGTTTCTTTATTAAATTAAAGGTATATTAGTCACTTTTAAACCAAAAGTAACATTTGAGTATGGTAAGGTATATTCTTGAGATAAGAATAGAATGTATTATTTTTATTTGCTATAAACAGACAAGAAAAAATATCAAAAAAATGAAAAAGTGTAAGAATCTCCAGTAACCGACACCTAGTCATTTGACTGTTACCAGTAATCGACACCCCAGTCATCGACACCCCAGTCATCGACACCCCAGTTATCGACACTTACCAGTTATCGACACCCCAGTTATCGACTATTATCTATAATGAGTATTTGCCAAATAATCACACCATTTCACCACATTTGTCGGTCTTTAAAATAAAATTACCTGTTTAATAAGTACCTATGCATATCGAGCCGTTACCGCCAAATTATCGTAAGCGACACTTTTGTCGAAAATGCTTTTTTTATCGTAAGTAGTATTTTAAACCATAACGGATCTATCCCTGTTGACATTTCCCGCCAAAATTTAACCGTTGTAAAGTTATAGCAAGTGCTAAAATTATCGTAAATACATATATTTTTAAAGCCATAACGTAAGCGACAACAAGCATTTTTATCGTAAGCGCCTTGCGATCAATTTTTTGTAGCGAAAATGACACTACTTGTTATCGCAACCGACATAGGTGATAGACTATGAGGCGTTTACTATAAACAAACGTTGTCGTGACCTGTTTATTTCTGTGAAAGTAGTGCGACAAAAACATCGTTCTTATTGAATTGTAGCAAATTATGCAGTTAATATCACCACTTCCCATATCAGAAGATAGTAATCCTGGAACTGCTTTTCCCGAGAACATACAGCAAGATAAGGCCCCAGCTCTAGATCAATTGTTACTAACAGACAGCTTCAACGATATTGACATGGACCCGATATTAACTGTTACGACATCACCTTCGTTGATCGATTATATTTGTGATACCGATTTAAATTCTGAGCTCAATACTAACGCATTATTAACACCATTACCTCAAACTAAAATTGTCGAATCCAGTGATTCAGATACTAAGAATACTTACACTTTAATGGATTTAGATCACCAGAACATAAAAGACTTAACAACTTATGATCCTACTATGCCAGCTTTCATTAATCAATTAATACAGCCGAGCACCAGTTCACTGTTTGACCAACAAGAACTAAATATGTCCAAAAATTTGGAGACCCACGACAGCATTGCCTCTATTGATAGCGAAGATTCATGGAAGCCTGTCTCATCGTCCAGTGATTCGGATGAAGATAAGTCAGTTCAAACAATAGAAGAAGAAACAAGTGTTGGTAAAAGAGAATATAGGAAGACTTTTAGCCAAAAAAAATCGTAAGGCTGCTGTAGGAAAATCTATACAACCAAACCCTTGTATGAATAAAGAATGTGGTAACTCATGTGGAAATAAATTTACGGAAGATGGTAGCAAAAATATTTTTGAAAACTATTGGGGATTAGGTTGTGTAAAAGACAAAAAAGAAAAAGATCCAGAAGTAATGATCGCAAAATATCATACGATTATTTTATCACCTACAATGGACAGAATATTAAAGTATGTCAACAATTTTTGCTTAAGACCAAATGTCTATGAGATACACCATCGAAAATGCTAATAAAGCTCTGAATACCACTCGAGATGGCAGAAGAACTAGTCGTCCTCATAATAAATCTGATGAGGTAAAAGTCGCACAGTTAAAATTATTTATTGAGATGTTGCCTGCTGTTCCATCCCATTATTGACGCAATAAAAGAACAAAAGTATATTTACCTCAAGAATTTCAAAATATATCGTTTTTGTATTTACAGTTTGTTAATTACGTGAAAGAAAATAATCCAGAATCATCAGTATTATCAAAAAGAGTATTTCGTATCATTTTCAAAAGGGATTTTAATATCGGATTCCATCTGCCTAAAAAAGATAAATGTGCTTTTTGTGAGAAGTTCAAAAATTTCTCATCTGAGAACAAAATTATTTTTGAGCAAACCCCTGAATATAAAAATCACATTCTAGGTAAAGAAAAATGTAAGCAACTGTTTTTAGAGGACCAAAAAATGAGCAATTTAACTGATTCTAACTCCGAAAAAGTCCTGAATACTCCACACGGTAAAAGTGTTACCCTATACTATTCCAGGAAGTATGCATACTATAATGAAAGTATATAAGAAAGTGGTACAAGGGAAGGTTACTGGTACCTGTGGGGTGAATGCGACGGAAAAAGAGGCTGTAATGAAATTGTTACAGTCCTTTTTAAATACTTGATTATGGTAGACCAAAGAGGTACCAATGCAGAGATAAGTTTATACTCCGATAGCTGTGCCGGGCAAAATAGGAATCGAGCAATGATACCCATGATAATTCATTTCTTGAAAACCGCAATTACTATTACACAAATAAAGGTAACTTATCTTTTACCGGGACACACCATGATGCCTGTTGACTCTATTCATAGCACTATTGAAAGTTTTGTGCGTAATAAAACAGTATGGGCTCCTTCTGCGTGGCCAACTATGATTACTAATGCTAGAAATAAGCCTAGAAACTACAATATAATTATTTTAAACTATGGAGACTTCATGGATTGGAAGAATTTTTCGCAAGCTTTATTACCGGCAAAATTTAAGATTAATTTTAATTCATTAAGGGTGGTGCAATTTCATAGAAATAATCCTATTGTTAAATTTCAATACGGTTTTTTCGAAGATAGTGACAATTACGAAATAAACATGGATTTCATCATCAGCACGAGAGTAAACAAAGCTATTGTGGAAAAGGGACCTACACCTTTATACGTCGAAGAGCTCAAACTTTCATTAGCTAAATACAAAGATTTACAGTATCTGTGTAACAAAAACGTGATTCCAAACAGATACCATCAAGAATATTTAAGTATGAAGCATGATGGAAACGTACGTGATGCTTTAGCTGAAACAGATGAGGATGAGGAGAATTACAAATATTTAATTTAATTTTATATTAATACAATATTGATCTCACTAATCCAAATGATTGATATAATTATTTAATTAATGTTTTGTGTAAAAACCAAGATAACCCTGGTATTCAGTGAAAACAGGCTAAGATCATTCGTACGAGAAGAAATACTGTATTTCATTTTAAATAACTAATTAAGTTTGTAATTATGCTGATTGATCTCATTACTCCAATAAATTTTAATTTTCAATATTTTATAACTATTTCATTTAAATGCCTTTTAAAATATCTATTTATTTATCAAAATATAGTTTATTGTATTAGTAATATTAATGGATATTTTTATCGTAAATGCCAAAACAACCTTAGATTATGACAGCAAAAATAAATTAAGCGACATAAATAGCTTAAATACTAAATATTTTAGCATTTTTTTCCATTACATATGTAAATGTCTGAAAATCATTAGTGTATGTAAAATTTCAATTGACTAGCACATTTATTTTTAAAAATATTTAAAAAAAACCTTCTCCTGTAAAATTTGGTTTTTGTCGGTTGCGCTAAAACGGCGGTAAAGGCTCGATATTTTGTTACAATAACCATATTTCTCTTACTAATGGGTATTAATCATGTAAATACTCGTACAAGACAGAAGATATTGACAAGTTGACTAGCACTTGGTGAAGGGTGGGCGATTTGGGGTCGTTTCATATCTGACGGTGGTGGCGTGCTGTCAGTCGCGTGGCGCTGGGTCGGTCGGGCGCATGATGGAGGATTCGGCCTTTCACACTGACCCGACGACGCGTCAGGTGTGGGAGGTTGGATGTAAAGTTGTGTGCTTGTTCGTTCTGGGGTTGCACGGCCGATGTTGCGCGCTGCCTTTTCCGCCGGATATGAACCGACCCCTGGGGTGCTGTCTTTTTTGTATTAAAATTTTGACGTTTGATAAGTGCTAACTTAACTTAACTTGCTTAACTTAAATTAATGATTTTTGATTTTGATTTTGGTTCTGATTTTGTCTGTGTTGATAATTTTTAATTTTTGAATTGTACACTTCTTTAGCGGCTTTTCGTAATGGGTAAAAAAAATTAAACTCGCGTCAGGTTAATAAACGTTCCAGTGCACTTTACACTTGTTATAGCCACTGGCAATCCTACAAGGTCAACATTGGCAAGTAGGTGTACCTAAATTTTTCATTAAACTAAAATTATCTGGATACGAAAATACCTGCCACTCACTGACTTAAAATAGAAACATCGGGCCCCTGGACACGTGACCTGATCGAAAATTCGTATGACGAAAACTTCTTTAGCGGTGCTGTACAGTTTTTTTTTTTTGTAATGAGTCAAAATGATAAACCCGCGTCAGGACACGTGACCTGATCGAAAATTCGTAAGACGGATGTAATGTTTGTGTACGATAGCGCAATAAATTTATATTGTATTTCTACCACAGGTATGATAGTACTTTAATACTGATAATGAAAGCAAATCGTGCAAAATTATTACCTAACCGTATGGTTTAAAAAACTATATTTTTTTTTTCCTTTTTTTTTGTAGAGATCTTTGCAGTTAGCCTGAGCGCAGGCTTTGACTGCTTCACCGGACTTTTGGCGAGGACCTTAAGGCCTCCAGCCAGAGCAATAGGAAAAACTAACTACGTTAGCAACGTCTAGTAAGGGCACCCCCTGCGGGGTTCGGACCTCGACTTAGTGCGTTGCTAACAATCTTAATAAAGCAAAACAACAAGGGATTGCTGGATCTAAGTTTTTATTATTTAGGGACATAAAAAAGAAACTATAATTTTTATAAGTCCTGTATAGGACTTATTTTTTTTTATTTTTTTTCGGAATCTTTCCGATTTTTTTCTTGTATTAGGTTGACCTTGTCTGTAGCAACTATTTAAGTTCTAAAAAACAAGGCCCCACGACGCACCGTTTTCGAGTTATGAGCCTTTTACTTGAACGGCCTTTTAATGTAAACGGCCCATAAGTCGGAAACTGTGCGTCGTAGGACCATACTTCTAAGATCATAAATGGTTTCTATAGATAAGCTTAATCAGATGCTGCAATAAAAATGCTCGAATTCTATAAAAAAAAAAACTAAAAAAGGTCTCCCAATTTTTTTTACTATTTTTTTTTTGTTTTCTTTGGTGCTCATAGTGCCCAAGCGTATGCTCCAACTCCTACCCTCCGCCCCTAAGACGACCCACTGAACCAAACTGGTCGGGAGTATAATTTTTTCTCAGAGCCATCTCTAAAACCAATCATTGACACATATTATTTCCCAATAATCGTCACTTGTCGATTTCTGGTAGGTCAACTTTGATTAGTTTACTTCAAATATCTACCGAGAAGCAAAGTTAGAAGAGCTATATATTCACTTATCAAATGAAAAATGTTTCTAATAATTACTATCGACACGTGTCGATAACTGGAGAAAGTCAGTTTGTGAACACCAATGATCGACACCAACATTTTACTAATATTAAAATAATCTTGAACTTGTGTTATAACAAAATTCCACCCTTTAGTTCTTATAAAAACCCGTAAAACTCATAAATTTCAAATAACTTACAATACATTAGCATAATTAACAAAGAAATGTACTCCCTTCCTTAACGATTTCAGTAAGAAATGTTGTTTTTCTCGCCGGCACTCGAGCCACAATCAGTTGTCACACCGCTACTTTCAAATAAAACTGTAAATATCGCTCAAATGTCAATGGGAGCCAGTTATAAGTGTGCTTTCTATGTTACAGTGTCGTCAAATAAATAAATCGTTATCCTACTCTTTATTTTATTAAATAAAAAAATAAAGTGTCGATTACTGGTGCATGTCGATTACTGGTGCCACTACGCTAGTAATGGACTTTCCAAATGCAAAAGGTGGTTAGAAATTGAAATGTTGCAGTTGCATTCTTTTGTTGTTATCCCGGAAAATTATATGTTCTTATAACTTTCCCCAAAATATTCCTTTGAAAAATTCATATCCATTTGCCAAATGCAGAACAATGCTGTTCGCCCCATTTATTCTCTTTACCTAAAATTTTTCATAGGCTACTGTATACGGTTGTGCAAGGGCCCATTATTATCTGAACAAAATTACAAAAAAAAAAAAATTGGGTAAAAAAGATATTTTAGATCAGAAGCCGCCTCAAAATAGTTTTGAAAAAAAGGCTGGGCAGATGACGATGAGCTCATTGTAAACGGCACTTTACAAATTTGAATCTATGTAAATTTTTTTGTAAACAGCTAATGCTACTTATGGGTTTTGCCGGTCTAAAATGTCACAATGCATTATTGTATGCTAATCGTAATGCGAGCACAAACGATACAGATACGCTCATTGCGCTTAGGTTATTTAGATGTTATTTTTTACAGAAGGACAAAGATTAGAAAATAAAGTTAAATACATATCATCACGCCTGTATCCCCGAAGGGTTAGGCAGAGGTGTACCAATGTACCACAGTTCGCCGATATGTTTAGGTCCCATGTAATAGGGGGCGAGCCTATTGCCACTAACCGGGCACAAATCCAAACTCCGACCTGCTACTAAGAATTTCATAGAAAATCCCAATAACACCTTGGTCGCCTTGGGAATCGAACCCAAGACCTCTAGCGTAGCAGTCGCGCTTAGCATCACTAGGCCAATGAGGCAGTCAGAAAATAAATTGAGGAAGAAAATGATAAACCTATAGATAATTTAATTTGTTTTTAAATGCTTTCTGTAAGCAATTTTCCTTTTTTTTTGCATATACTGTGTTCATCTGACTAAAATAGTTGAACAAATTAAGACGAAGACAAAAACTGGGGCAATACAAAACCAGGCCGAAAAAACTTAATAACGAAACGGAACATTTGTGTTATGGAAGTTCACTAGATAATTTAATTAACGTTAATTGATAGGCAATTAGCTATCTGCCTTCCTACTCTGTATTAAAAGAGGCCTGTAGTGCTATTCTGTAACATTATTTTCGTATCTCGACGGCGGAATCCGCGGTGAGATGTCAAAAACGTATTCTCAAATTTGAATTCTAAATAAAGGCTAATTGGGTTCACTTTTGAAATGAGCTTAATTATCACTCAGATGAAGCTCGATATCGAAATTATTTACAGAATAGAGATGTACCACAGTACATAACAATAAGGTGTGCTCTTCAACATGAATGGAATGGTTACAGAAAAGTGTTGAATGAAATATTGAAAAACAAGTCTAGAGATTATGAATGGTTTCTCTTGTTAAACTTGCTTCTAAAGCTATCTTGGTTCCACTAGAATAGGTAATAAAAAAATACATATTCCGCAAAATAATATAAAAAAAAATCTTTCATCGGGGTTTTTTGGTGACCTAAGTCAACAAAGTAGGGTATAAGTTATAAGTAGGCAATTTACTATTACATTACTTTACTACACATGTAAGATAACCTATATTCCAATAACTTATGAATCTCTTGCAAAGATAAATAATAGACATAAGAATAAAGGACAGCTAAAACTTTTCCTTATAAATTTTCCGCCATTTCAAGTGCAGTCTTCACTGTAAATTCAGTATGTTATATCAAAACAAATACTAAGAAGTAAATAATCATGTATGATATCATTAAAACATCATCGTCTCAATATAACGCCCTTTGATATCATTAAACACCTGTATTGTTCGGAAAAGTAATAAATACTTGAAATTCTTTCAACAGGGATGACAAACTTTTAAGGAAATAATATCACTTAAAATGATATTCGGATTTCTAATAGTAATGGACAGATAAAGCTACTGTAATGAAGTGTTACTTATAAAAAAAATGGCGTCGATCGCAGCTGCCAATCAAAAATTTATCACCTAGAATCAATTTTAAAACAGAAGAATCCTAAAACTTATTCCAGAAAGCAAATAAACACTTACAACCAACGGTTCGGAAACATCAAATAATAAAGTTCCACTAAAGAAGCAAAAACCTGTAACTCATCTTCTAGTAACAATAATAGATTTTAATTACACACGCTAATTAACACCAATAAAACATCGATGGCAAGAAACTGCGAAAATAACAGATGCGTCCAAATGAACAAGGAAACATTGCCAAGGTCTTATTACAAGTCAATAAATACAATAGATCCAAATACTGGTTTTTAAACTTTATTTGATGAGACTAGAAATCGAACCAAAAAAGAATAATGCAATTAATACAAAAGGTAATTACTTTGATCAAAAAAGGTAGCATTTGTTTTAAAAGATTGGTTGCGGAGGTCAGATAGGCAGCACTCCATGTAATATACGCGATACAGCTGAATCCGGTGAGAAAGTCATAAGAAGAAAAAGTGAAAATGGTTTCTTCCTCGTAGAAAACTTTTGGACTAACCTAGATTGTGGCATTAGTGGCGTATGATTAGAAAATCCGGTGGGATTCCTACAACAATTGACATCGGACAAACCAGCACAACCAAGTTTAGCCATCAAGTACGATTCTCAAATGTGTATAGGGGAATTTTAAATTGCGATCATAAGTCAAGATTTAGGATTTACCGTTCGTGCAATATATTAATGTATGTGAAAAACTTTCTCATCGTTGAAACTTGTTAGCTAGTCATTATACTTTACATAGGAAAGCCCAGAACTTGTTAACAGAAATTAATATTACTTGACCAAGAGTAGTTGCTACGGAAACTGATGGTTTTATGTCGTATATACTTTATGTATTTGGTGTATCAGAATGTATTCACTTTCTCCTTTCTTCCTTATTTATGATGTCTTCATTATGCCACCATTTATTTAATAATAATTTATATGCTAATTTATATTAAATAATATCCACTTATTGAAAAGTGATGCACAAAGGTGCTGCTTATTTCATAAATTTTGCAAGCAGACCCGCGAAGACAGAAGTCGTCAATATTGGCAGTCAATTTATAAATCACTGTATTCAGTTCTATAGTTTTTTTTTATCTATAAACAATATTCGATGCTCACAGGTCATTAAGGTCATCAGCTATTGCTACCTGCTTTGCGCAAACATGTTTGGCTAGTTTTACTTTTTAGCAGAATTCGGAATTCTAGCTGGGTTAATTATTTCTTACTTTATTGTCCTACTGTTAGTCAAAAAAGTCCTCAAGGTATGCTTCTAAGTCTTTCCACCACTTACTCATTTAAGGTTTGCTTATTAACACAAATGGTAATTTTACCATTGTCTGCCAACCCTACAAATTAATCGTGATCTCCAAGCCTACAATATTCATTCAATACGTATGGGTTTGTCCAGATAAAGTCGTGATCTTACCGAGTATGCGTCATACATCGTAATCGCTTCAAATGAATAGTGAAATCCTAATTGTAAACAATAAAATTCTAACTTCAATTTAAGATAGCAATGAGAGGAGGAAATTACCTCATTAAATTTCGTAGGATTACACATTGGGTACTCCATCGCATTCGAATTTTAATAAGAATTTTTATTTTTTGCATTTAGATTTTCTGGGAATTCTGTTGCAATGTCATCGAAAATGCATCTTTCCTTATAGTATAAGATTAAAGAACGATCTATATTTCAATAGAATTATGTACCATTGTTTACTGTTATCTTCAGGATCGTTATAACTGGCTTACAAATCGCCATCTATCCACTAACCAACCTTGTAACCGCGGCTGATCCTTTATTATCTGTCAAATCTTAAGGCTCGCACTAAGCAACAGGCCCCTCTGTACCATGTGTAATGTAGATACTAACTACTACTTATAACATTACACGTCCCGATTACATTTAGATATTTAGTCGTACTCAACCGCATCAATCAAAAACCTAATTAACGAAAACCACAGAAAGGTTTCAATGTAAATCAAATTTCAAGATAAAGGCAGTTAAAAAACAATAGGGTCTTAAAAGCCTAATGCTTTGAAGGAGCAAAAAGAGGGGATTACCAAATATAATGCACAACCTTAACCTTCAAATAATACATTATGCAAATATGTAAAGGTCAAACTATTTTTATTGTTTCATGTAATTTAGCATCCTTATGTAATGTCTGTAGTGTGTGTGTTTGTTTGTTCGTTGCTATTTATAGAAATAGGTGATCGGCGTATTTCAGTATGCCTACACTCTTGATTAGTGTTCTCCTGTTGTTCTTAGATAAAGGTGGTCTTATATTTAAGTCGTACTCTTTAGTTAGGTAATGATTAGTACTCAGTTAAATATGAACCACATAAAAAATAGACAGAACATGAAGATCGACATTGTGCTGAAATTCAAATAATCTTTTAAAAATAAAATAAAAATAAAAATTGTTTATTCTTCAACCATTGAACTTTACAGTTAATCTTTTAACTATCTATTTGTTTTAAAAGTACATGATATTCATTATTTTTTTGATATTCGTATATCATTTGATTAAATTATCTCACCGTCATGGGTAGTAATCGAAAAAGACAGACGTTTTAAAAAATCAAGGTATAGGATTACCCTTATAAGATCTGATGTAGGCTTATAAAAAATACCCACATTAAGTTACCTATGAAACTCTAACCAACATTGACTGGTCTTTGAAGATAAAACTGAATTTGTTTATGAAGCAAACCAGTCCACATCTAGTTTTATCAACCAGATCCGGAAACAAAGCTTCATTTTTTCCCATACTTATTTCATCGTTTTCTTTGTTACTATATTATTATAATTGTGTAATGATGCTAGTAAATTGTGTCAGTGGATTAATTGATTGGTCTGTCATTGAGGTCATTACTTCTATAAGTTGTACTATAGAAACTGATACGTTTATTGTTAGAGCAGAGACATTGAGGAAAGAGACTAACGGCAAATTTTAATTGCATAATTATCTGGAGATGGATTTCACTATTAGAAACAATACTTTAACTTAGCCTTATAAATCATGTTAAATTTTATCTCCGAGAGAGAAAGCTATCTCTACATAATTTCCAGCATTAATAAAAGATAGTTGGATAGATGTAATTTTATATCAACCGTAAAAGGAGTCATTTGAAAATATATCAGGGTGGTCTGAAATTGATGTAATTTATGAAAGAAAGAATATCAAAAGTGGAATGCTGTTGCCTTATATTAGACATTCACTTACATCTTGCTTATGTATGCTAAGAATACTCTAAGAAGAGACAAAACAGGAAAATAATCGATTAAGGAAAACAACATGGATTTTTCGGCATTTCTTCTCTTTCAAAGTACGTCATTGATCTGCGAGTTATTCCACATATTCTATGACGTAGACCTTATCACGTACACATTATATCAGTGACATAATATCAGTAACATATCAACAACACTTAATCCAGCATAAAACAGTTTTATTGCAGGCCAAAGACCTTTCTAAAAGACCTTTCTCCGTAAAAATGCGCTCGAATTAAGACGACTATTAACCCCTATTAAATAGCAACTGATATCCTTAATCGATATTTTATGTATTTAAAAACAAATATATCAGTTGTACTTACCAATCGATTTGGAAAACCCGTACTACAGTCGTTTTATTTTTCTGCCACTACGATGCCAGTCGTGTCAAAGTTAATCACGCCAGTGATATGGCAGTTCCATTAACTTTGCATGTTTCGATTATATTTGCATGTGTTGCTTGACATGTGTAATGTTTAGGCACTGACGTTTAAAACCTCGTTTCTTTCAATAAAATATTATAGTACTATAGGTTTATTTACGTCAAATACATTGAGTTGGAAAGTATACCAGTATTGAGTCTGCCATTAGAGGTTCCATTAACTAGCAGCGGTGGCCAAACATCGTAAAGCGCATCGCATCTGCCCATTCTGACATGAGCACATAGCGATCACGACTTCTCTGTTAAGAGCGTACCAGATAAGACGAGGAAAGTATATCTAAATAATCCTTTCTCTTCAGGATAAGGATAGTTTAATTTCTCTTGACGGTGTCAATCAGTCAATCAATTCGATTTCTGTCCTGTGCTGAACAAATGCCTCTGCCAAAATCCGCCACAGCACCCGAGAAAGGTTTGTTATGACTTAAATTTCCTAAACTACCTTTACGTTATCGAGAATAAATGTTAGGATGCTTTGGCAGGAGTTATTTCCCCATTTTGCAGTGTATTCCCTATATAAAAAGTGTGTAACTCGAAGTTAGTAATGTAAAGCGAATGGCTGCTAGCAATTGTGTGCTAAACAGCTTTATCCTATCGCCCCTCAAATACAATTTAGATCTAAGAATTCTGATAACATTGTAAACAAAATCGTGAGGTGTAGCTAAAACACATTATCATTTTTATTAACATTTCAAGATTTTAGCAAGTTTTAGTGATCTTCGATTTCGAACTCGTTTGACCTTCAAAACTGAAACCTGTTTTAAAAACAAGACTTAATTAATAGCACAAATCGGTTGTTGGAATTGATAGTGTGTAATGTATTTAAAAATGAATTTTAAACGTTAGTCTCGCCTATCATCCTGATCTTTGGCAGTCATTACAATTCTGGCAAGTAGGGATACCTACTGTGTTACCTTATTCAGCAAAATGGGCCGTCAAGCTCAGATAGGCAGCTGCTCCATGTAAGCAACGGTATTTAGCTGAACCCAGTAACACAGTAAAACTGGCAGCAGACCCGAACACAGCTTGGGAGAAAGGGTAGGCAGAATGATTTGGAATTTTTGTTTCGGAAAAGTGTTCACTGACAAACGATAAATAAAAGATCTCACATAAAGTATACAGTCGTATTTCACATAAGGAAATTGACAAAAAATACGCTTATTTTGACTTGGCCACTTCAACTTAAATAGTTGCTCCAATTATGCATTCTAATTGTCATGGAAGATCTTTTGCAAACAGTTCAATAAGGTAGACAAAACAGACACATAAGCACGCACAGACACACATACACACACTCACACACACTCACACACACTCACACACACACACACACACACAAACACACACACACACACACACACACACACTCACACACACATCTTTATTTTTATACTTTCCTTCTTTTATATTGATGTTAATAGTTACTCACCTACTGTTATATAACTTGTCATGTTCAATAATTTGGTTATGAAGAGCGGGGTCTCCTAGCACAGGTATTCCATATACTTAAAAGGAGGCCCTTGCGTATGATTAATTGTGAAAGTTTTAATGTGACAATGAAATAAAAAGTTTTTTTTTTTTTTTTTTTTTTTTTTTTTTTTTTTTTTTTTTTATTCTAAGAGTCTACCGTTACCAGTTCCACCAGAGGTGCTAGTCCCTCGTGGTGTCTGAAATGTCAAATTCCATAGTTGGTTGCTAAGAGTAAGTACCTAAGTAATTATTCCAAAGATTTTTGGTAATCTTCAATAGGTGACACACCAGAGACGCTAACTTGTGAACACAATAGCTCTCATCATGTTTTATTATTTTTATTATGTAAGATAATCAAAGAGTAATTAATATGGGAGGATAAAATAATAATATAGGAAAACTTTACCTGCCCTGGGGATTACTTGCATTTTTTGTGTATGGGAAAACTAAGCAGGTACAATTAATCTAATTTGATAACGTATTAAAAATACCCTGTAATGGGTACATAGGGGCTGATAAGTGTGTGACTTAAATGCCTGGGTTTTTTCACAAAACTTTGATTCTCTGTTATGAGATAGAAGTCTGTACCTAGATTTATAGATACGATACAAGGTGTTACGTAACCCTTGTCCGACCCGAAAGGGGGATATAGAGTTCATCATCACATGCCCAAATAGAATGTTAAATTTGGAATATTCATGATAATAACAATAATAATGAAATAAAACTACTTTTTTACGGATTTTTTCGCGGTTTGTATTTAGATTTTAGGTCCCGGAGTCTGCCCGTGACCATGATACCTGCAAAGGTGTCGAAACGTCGGGACCTAAAATCTAAATACAAACCGCGAAAAAATCCGTAAAAAAGTAGTTTTATTTCAATGTCTAACATTCGCGTAAACCTAAGAAACCAATAATAATGAACTTTGAAGTAGCCGCCAAATTCCATAAATTTGAAGATAAATCAAAAACTACACCACCATTTTCGTCTGTGTTAATGGTGGCATTTTGTATGATCATTTAACAGAACCTGTGATAATGCCGTCACTCTCACTATCCATTTGGAGAAAAAATAATATTTTTAGGTTATATTTTTTTTCCATTTATTTTCTACATTAATGTAATCAGATATCGATACCTAACCAGCCCTTAACGGATCGGAAAGGGGTTTCGTAACACCCTGTAGGGATGGATGGTAACTATGTCCTTTTATTTTCATGACTTAATAAGACAACTTTTCAGTCTTCATGGATAGATTTCAAGCATTTATTTAGTGCTTCTCATATTTGTGGGATCTAGTAACAATGAAAGATGAAATAGATTTTTTTGTTCTTCTAGTTCATTGTATGAAAGAAAGAAAAACCATTTATTCACGCATTAAAATATATGACACTTTTTATCAAATGCAGTTATAAAGTCAGACTTTCATTAGTCCCGTACTTTTTTTTTGTGAAAGGTATACTCAAGTGCATTGAACGCCAGTATTTGACCTACCTTAAAAAAACGTGAGTCTTTGCACGTATCAATGCATATATTAAAATTATTATTTTATAAGCCAATGCCCAGTAGCATAAGGTGATGAAGATGGTTAGGTAGGTAGATACTTATTTTATCCAGAGGACTCCAGGTAAATCAGGACACAGATGGATATCCTGGATCTGCCTCAACATCCAGTCCGACCCAGCAACCTTTTTTAGGCCATCAGTTGGTAGCTAAGTATTTTGAATATTAGGCTGTTTAGTAGAAAACAGCAAGACCGTTTCGAAGAAAAGAGTGTTTTATTTTAAGTAGTTTCTTGCATATTTCCCCTAATGCCTATTCCCCTTTCTACACCTGGGTGATAAATAAAAATAATTATAATTTAGTTAAGCAAGTAGAGTGTGGAGTAGTTTATAGAAAAGTTAGCTACTTCACAAAAACATTACATGATTTTAGTTTACAATAGTGGAATAGCGACATCTATATTGTGTGTTATTCATTATATTACCAGCCGTTGCCACTACATACAACCAGTTTCAGTGTTACGAGTCATATAACTTCATAGTACTACGAAACAGTAGGAAAACTGACGACGGCGAATAGATGGCGCTGATTTACAGTTTTTTTTTACCAATGTTATATTGTCATGGAACTCGTGCACGTCAGAAATCTTTATAAAGGTACCAAATCTAGGTACTTATAAATACTGTTATTTTTTTTTACATAAAATAATCTCAGTTTTAAGAGTCAATAAAAAAAGTTGTGATGAAATGATGTCCTAGACGTTTTGGATGAATGAATGTACCTATATGCTCCTTCTGAATTGGACCAGTTTTTACTTTAATTAAAACGTTGGAGGAAAACGTTAGCAATTTCAACTATTTTATGAATAGATATATTCTCTCTGACCTACTCGTTACCTTTCTCTATGATTCTGACACAATTAAATCTTAGATTAAACCTGATTAAACTACAGGCTACGACAGTGACTGTCAATCTTACTTGGACAATTCTCCAAACTGAGGTGTCCCTGAAGATTCCCCTGCTTTAAAAACTTAAAAAGATTTGCAATCGCATCGCATATGCTACAGGGTTATACAATCTAAGCCACCTAAACACCTCGACCATTTATCGTGATTTAACAAATTGTTGCCGTTCCCTTCAAGCCGGCCTCATGTCGCAACAGAACAATCGAGAGATAATACCACACTATCCCATGGCTTTTGTTTTAAAAGATAAATGTTTCTATGGATTCCTTTGTGTTGGAATTGGAGTATCTAGATGTGTGGTGCGAGAAACCATTCATGTAACTATGTATGATACATAGCTCTTTGAATAGGTCACTTTACGTTTGTGATCTAATAATGTCCTCAATGTAACAATGTTATCAATATTGTATAATGTTCTCTGTATGTAAACGGGTTTTCGTACAACTAGCTGGTTTTAAGGGATAATGTGAAAGAAAGAATTCGGATATTTAGCCAGCGACAATAGCTTAATTGGCAGAGCTATTGGTGCGCCTGTAGAAGCCTAATAGTTAGTGACACTAGTGCGTTTAAGAGGTATTCGATAATTTTACCCAGCAGATAATTTGGATCCATGTTAATTAAATGTTCACTTGAAGGTACATATTGAACCTAACATCCTGAAACTTGAGTAAATGGAGAAAAGGTAGCCAACCATGATATATTTTGGCGAAACTAAACATAGGCCTAAGTCCAAAAGTGGACTCCCATATGTTGAGCTGATCGATTGGAAAATATGACGACTCGGTTAAAGAAAGGAGCTTAAAATGCGACTTAAATCTGGAAACTAATTGGTTTACTAATGTAACTTAAATCTGTTTTAATTCAAGTTACATTAGGTTTTACCCACCGTCATACGCCACTATTAACATTGAAATGACATGATTGGACTGATGATTGCATGATTAACATGCAACTAGATGCATAGGAGCTGCATGGAGACATAACGTGAACAATTTACGTGTTATTTACTTAATTTACTTATCAACTGATGATTATGCAGTTGCTGGATTATTTGTTGTTTATGTTGTATTTTCATAAAAGATGAATTCAAAAAACTTAATTTTTCATGCAACCCATAACGATTGGGGAACTTAAAGACAATTAGGTAGAAAATATAAATAAGTACTTGTAAAATATGATTAGAAAAAGTTGATTATACCCTTTTTTATCAATAACATTCATCATCATTATCATCATCAGCCTGTAGCAGTCCACTGCTGGACATACGCCTCTCCAATTGCATGCCACTCAGTAGGTACTATCCTCGGTTTCTCGCATTCAGCTCCTGCCAGCCATCTTGCGCAAATCGTCACTCCACCTAACTAAAATAATAGCATTCTTACACATAATAATAATTATAATCCTGGAGGAATTGAACCCGTGTGGCATGTCGCGCATTGAGGTAATTGGCGTGGCGATCTATCCACTCGGTTATTTGTGTCTGCCTCGTTGGCCTATTGGTTCTAAGCGCGACTGCTACGCGAGAGGTCTTGGGTTCGATTCCCAAGTCGACCAAGGTCTTATTGGGTTTTTCTATGAAATTCTCAGTAGCAGGTCGGAGTTTGGATTTGTGGCAATAGGCTCGCCCCCTATTACATGGGACCTAAACATACCGGCGAACTGTGTGTATATTGGTACACCTCTGCTTAACCCTTTGGGGATACAGGCGTGATGGTATGTTATGTTATGGTTATTTGTGTAGTCAAAGTAAAAAATATATGTGCAGTGGCCCGCTTAGAATATGTAGTAGAAAAAATACAAAAGAATCTACAGATAAAAGTGATGAACAATTAATTCGAATTACGTTATCTTAACAAAAGACGGACGTGTTTGAAAGATACAAATTATAAATGAATAAACAAATGAAGTCGGAAACAAGATATACAATAAACACAGGAAGCGTTTATACTATTGTAAATTGTATGTGCTAAATGACTATCTGAATCATCGTTATGTAGCAAGTTTAGATGAATTCTTGTTACTACTAGACACGTGAAAATACGAACTTCCGAATTAAGAACCTCCTTCTTTTTTAGAAGTCGGTGAAAAATAGTTTTTTTTTCGCATAGCTGTATGTCTGTACATACAGCTATGCATAATGTTTTGTAATACTTATGAGATATTGTAAAACTGCAGGTGCCCCGGTCCCTCAACGCGACGTACTTTTTTTAGAAGTATTAAAACATACTTAGGTACTTTAAGATTGAGTTTCTTTTTATTATTTTTCACTTTTTAAAGAGAACTTAGATTTTGTGGCGGGGATTTTTTTAATATTTATTTTTACTATTGAATAAAAAAATAAAGCTTTTTAGTTTCAATGTGTAAGACCGCGACCTTAGGCAGAGAGAAATGGAAGGAGGGTAGAGAGGCCTTTGCATTGCAATATTTGCAGTGGGACAAAAATGGCTGGTAAAAAAAAACATTGTCCAAATGCCTTAGGTATGTATGGGTATGTGTCATGCCTACCAAATACTTAACTCCAAGGATACTTCAGTATATTACAAAACCAGGATCTCTTACCAACACCGACCGTTGGTTTTTACGCAAAAAAATATAACTTAGGTAATCTTACATAACTAAGAAAATCCGGCTTTCAAGGTACACTGATTTTTGTTAAAAACAGTCACGATTGTATGATGACGTCATAATTAGCGTGCGAAGTAAAAAATATAACAATTACTATATTTTTATGGCTGTATAAGAATTTTTGTTGAACGAAAATTTTGTCTCACATTTTTGGCTGCTTTCCGGATAAATGTAGAGAATTTAAGAAAAGAGATCTATTGTGTTTAGATCCCTGTAGTAAAATAATAAATTTTTGCATTCTGGACTTTTTATACTAGTGTATGTGTTTGAATATGAATATTTTGATCATGATTTTATTTGATGTTAGAAGAAATAGGCCTAAAACCAAGGTAGAGTTTTTTAACAGACCCAGGTATGTGCTCACTTACCTATAACTTGAGGACATCTTCATAAAAAAACCCAAATAGACTCATTAAGTTATTACAATTAACACAAAAACTAAAATGACTCAAATAATTCTCACATAAATCATAAAAAGCCTAAAGCACCTGAACTACTATTTATCATGGCATTATCATCTAAATAATGAATAATTTAACTATGTAATTATTATTATTTACTTGGAGTAGAAGAATAAAACTAAAACATTTGACCTAGACAAAGTCTTGACATTATAACTTATTTACCATTCTCTATACAAAACGAGGTTTTGATTTTGCTATTCAAATATTTAGTTTATGTCGTAAGAAACAATTATCTGTGTAATCGATACATGATTGCTACAAAAAAAAAACAAAAACACGTTTAAAACTGACGTGTGCTCAAATAATTCTTATAAAAAAAAACCGACTTCAAATTAAGTCTTATATGGTTTTCTTATGGATCCCACTATCATAACTAGATCAAATTAAAATAGGACCACACTGGAAGCACCACCTTTCAAATAAAAAAAAAATCATCAAAATCAGTTCACCCAGTCGAAAGTTCTGAGGTAACAAACATAAGATAAAAATACAGTCGAATTGAGTACCTCCTCCTGTTTTAAGTCGGTTGATAAAAATCTTCCAATCTTCGTTGATTTTTAACAGACAGTATGTGTCCAACCAAAGGCACACCTTTCTACCCAGTGTACATAGTAAGTAGGCTGTATAATAATAATAATTCCAGCCAAGAAACGTTCCATATAAAGAAGACAAGATGATCCCCACGCTTGCTCAATTGCGGATTGGCGATTTAAGATCCCAATTTTGGGATCCAGGTTCCCTCACGATGTTTTTCTTTACCATTTGTCAGAAGTGCCTTAGAATAATTAAAAAGTACATAATAATATGACTTTGAAAATTTAAATTGGTACTTGCACGGTTTCGAACCTGCAACCAGTAGGGTGCATAGGTAGCGATCTAAACCAATGTCCTACCTATATGGAAAAAGGGCAATGCCTATAAGATAGAATGAATGCTGAATTGAGGAGTAGAAGAGATGGAAGGAAGCTGAATACGCACTACTACAAATAATTGGGCACACTGCTGATGTGTTGATGATAAAAGAGGACTATGTTTTGCAGTGGGAGAATTACAATACTTAATATCTGTATAATAATTTCTAAACCAGTCTGATAATGGGATACTGCCTTACCCACTTAAATGTGTCATGGACATTAGATAGGCATTTGTTCCACGTTATAATTACCTAGCTGAATCCAGTAGGACTGGAAACCCACCCCAACATAACTTTGGAAAAGGCAAGACTGAAGTTTATATCGATAAAGCACTCTTAAAGAACACTTAAAAACTATGTAAAGGCACTAAGTAACCTTGATAATGTATTCAAGACTTTTTGCACTTAAACGACAATTTTGCGAAGGTATTTTGCTTATGTAATAATTTTATTAATATTTAATCTCGACATTGAAAAATAACAATGCATGTTTTATAATATTTTGACCTCTACAAGGTTGATGGTCATCATATTTATAAGTTTTCTAATAAGTATTTATTTAATCAAAGTTCTTGCAGACATTACTAGATGGTATAGCAATACCTCCCAAGAGACTTACACTTTAACTAAGCTAGATTTGGACTTATCTACTTCTAATTGAATTCTGATATGGATTTTCTGTAATCTTCATAACATAAAGTAACATATCATCACGCCTGTATCCCCGAAGGGGTAGGCAGAGGCGTACCAATGTACACCCACAGTTCGCCGACATGTTTAGGTCCCATGTAATAGGGGGCGAGCCTATTGCCACTAACCGGGCACACTTTTCATAAAGTATATATCTGAAGCACATTATTCGAAATTACGAACTAAGATTACATTATTCCTAAGTGATCGTTAAATAATTTCGAAATAGTTGATTGAAATTAATATTTATTTATTTTTTTGGTTTTATTTCAACAATATTTTCATGATATAATTAGTGTTTGCAAAATCAAAGTTTACGAGGTTAACTCGTTTAAGGTTTAATTATTAAATCCATGTAATAGTCACGTTTAATATTCAATTTAAATTCTGACAGATTTATGATAGGATGCGTCAAAATAATTATAAGGAGCTAGGTGCAAGGCAATTAAATATCCTATATTAATTTGAATTAATAATTATAGTTTTTGGTTGTTGAAGTATGATCAGTAGAGGTTATGAATCTAATTCCTTATTGGATCTATTAAAAATCACATACTTAAAATGTTTATGTGATTTTTAATAGTTCGGTCTTTTGATCCGCGAGGTTAAATATTAATTAAATCTTAGTAGCCTTAAAAGGGAAGTTTTTTTAGCAAGGTCGTTTAGGAACGCATTGCTTTTTATATCTTTATTTACTTATTATTACTAGCTTTGAGTGGATTAGTGGGAGGCGACTCCAGACAGAAGAGTCTGGAGCAAATAGGGGGACTGTGTCCAGCAGTGAGACCTATAAAAGGTGTATTAATAAGAATATTTTTGAATTCAAGTAGCTAACTATGTAGTAGCTAGCAGGTAAGTTTTTATACATTAAAGTAGTAATTAACCGTAACACAAATTAACTATTAAGATAACACTTTCAGTTGCACTATAGAAATATTCAATTGCTTTATCTAACAGGGGTATCAAATAAAACTCATGTGATCATCGTGCCAAAAATTTCCCAATCGTCGAATTGATCTCATAATTTTACGCAAGCTACCGTCTTTGGAAACTTGAACTTGGGTATTACGAAATAAGTTTGTTGAGATCTGTATTGTGAATGAATAAGTATTGCGAATAAACTGAATAATTGATTATAGGTTGATTGGCTAATTATGGTAAATAGAGACGTTAGAAGTTTAAAGGTTAAAGAAGAAGATTATCTTATCATTAAAACATGGTAATATAATTTGAGTAATATTTAAGCGGCTTATAAATTTGAATCTAATTCACACGATTGTCAAAGATTGATTAAAGATTTGCAAATGGATCTTTTAAATGTAGGTGTTCAAAAGATTAATGGGTAGGTATGATTCTCACATTATATGTAAATGAGAAAGGTTATTGTCAGAGATTTGGGACCTAGCTCCCATCACAAATCAATGAGTGTATGATCATTAATTACCTCTTTAATATAAAGGCGATGTCGAGGTGCAGTTGACTACATAATATGCACTTCTACCGATTACTGCAGAATACTGAAATGATACAACACACACAATCATATTATGTTATTAACTAAAACAGTTTATAATTTAAACACAGGTTCATCAAAACACATAAAAACAGTACAATTATAAACTCAACTTTGTACCATACGGTACCCGGATCAAAGGACCAAACAAAAAACAAGAATCATAAATTAAAAACTTTTAATAACTTAATGATATACAATTAAAATTAGCTAAATTAATTATTCACAGTCATTATGCCTATATCAATTATTTTATGGTGTCAAGTCATGGCTAAAATTTACATAATATTGTGCAGAGAATCTCTTTCATATATGTCTTATGAAGACTGAAGATGAGTAACATTGAAATTGAATAAAATGGCACTTTCAAATTTTGTGTATAAGAATTGATTTTGTGAAATATTGGATTGCATTTTCTATACGAAATCTATTCAAAAGATTAGCGGGAATTTTATTCATTTACGTCAGAATTGACCTTTACATCATGCACTTACAATACATTTTTTTCGTCATCTCAAACTTTCGTTATAATACTTTTATAGTAAACTAGATTTGTTTATGTGTCATGATTTTGGTTAGATTTATACTAAATATGTAGTTATTAGGACCATTTTATTGCGCCTCAAAAGATCAATTGGTATAAATGTATAAATTCGTTAAAATATCATTAAATGCGCGCACAGGTCAGATACTAATTATAAAACGCATTTTGTATCTTTTGATTGCTGTTTTGCTACTTAATATAGATGAGTAATAAATCATTATATTATTTAAAAATGTTGATGGAAGTAACTCGGACGTATATAAATATTATACATAGCAGGCCTATTAATTGTACTACATATTTGTGCAACTGCCAATTTTTTTAATTAGTTCTGGCTTCTTTTAATTTCATTTTCTTGAATTTTATCACTAAGTTCTTCATTTCGATATTGTACTTATTAATGTCCTTTTTAATATTTTCTAATTCTTCTCATATTAATGTACTTTTTGTTTATGGCTGTACTATTCAACAAATAAATCATTCCACCAACACATTCACACTACAGACGGCTCGCCATACACTCCCGCAAACAGAATCACATTACACCTCCTCTGCATGATCAGGAATACAAACTCTTTGTTCGCCTCAAACCTTTGTCCTAATATCCTATCTTCAAGACCAACAACTGTCGCAGCCGCTGCTACTGTTCCCTCCTCATTGACTTCTATTTCCACATTCTGGATGGATGAAGTCACGTACAAGGGGTTATCAGCAATACCAGGCAGCTTAGCCCTTTGCCTGTCGAATATTGAGTGAATCCCCGTATACATCATTGGAGGAATCAAATCTTGTCTGGATGATAATCTGAATCTAGGTATGTAAGTGTCTATAGCTGGTAAGCTACCTTCTATCCTGAAGTTTGTCATCCAATTTTGGGATTTAGTGGCTAAGTTATTGAGTACAGTTTTGATTGACGTGCCGTCGTATGGTAAAAGGATCATCATTGAAAATTCTTCGTTCTTTCCGTATGTCATTTCGAGAATCTCAGCGCCAATTTCGTCTGAATCTCCGATGTGGTGAGGTGCTTTATGGTACATCATGTTCACAGACCCTATTGTCTTTCCTTGAGAGTTATAGAAACTTTCGACTTTAGTTTGAGTTGGGTCAAAGGGATGAGTCCAATTCGCTTTGAAATATAACGCATCTATTAATACCATTTGTAAGTTATCCAAATCTTGAGGTTTCACTGCGTTTAATATTCTGCCATCGGTAGAGTAACAAATAAATAAATTTATATCATGCGCGAGCTCCGTTGTGTTTTTTGTTTCAGCTGAATATATTGACGTATCATATCTCAGCGCTGACTGGCAGAACTCTTCATGAACTTTAGTTGTGCATTCCGTAAACATAGCCGATTGTCCTTTAACAATTACATCGTCATACTGTGACTTTAACACATCGTTAGCAGCGGAATGCAGACATTGCGTTTTCCTTAAATCCTTTGGCAATCGCAACGCACTCACTAATTCAGAAAACGTTTCTCCCGACGATCCTTCAGCGAGTAACGAAAATATACTCCACACAGAAAGGGGAGACAAAGCTATGTTTTTTGTTCCGAAATTTTCTTGAAAAGCGTAAGTGTTTTCTAGTAATTGTAGAGTGAATTCGTTGACGGGTGTGAAGTCGATAGGTGAGGCCGAGCGCGCGGCGGCGGCGGCTACAAAGGCCAACAGCATCCACACGACAAACATCGCGGCAAACTTTAACGCAACACTGATCACGTTCTCACGTGCGTACACCACAATGAATATAATTTAACTGGTTAGGTAACGTTTGTTTGTGCCTTTATGTATAGATAATACGAGATTCTACGGATCGGTAGAGGGATGCCGGTCATTTAGCTAGGTATAGCGCGCGATGTTACGTGGTTTCAAGTGCAGTTCGGTTGACCCTGAATAGATTTATGGTCAACGAACGAGGTGTTGTTTTAGCTATAATTAGTCTTATTATGCAATCCAAGCTGTTTCTAAATAATTGTTTAAATATTTCTGCATCAATTCGTTTCACCTTGCACTTAAACTTTATTTTAAATGAACTCCTATCGCAATAACAATCACATTTATTTATTTACTGCAAATGAGATGCCAATGTGTTTTGTTTTTAATTCCCACGTACGTCAGTCTTGTTGGAGATTTATTTGACACGTCCGTCAATTAACTCCTAACTAAGCTTTAACCTGATGTTTATACTTGAAACTAGTACATAAATCTTTTGACCATCACGATAGACTACATTTAACTTAGTCAGTCTTTATTAGAAAAATCTCCATACTAGTATTATCAATCCGACAGTAACATTGTTCTGCTATCACGGCTAAACAACTGAACCGATTTAGATGAAACTTGGTATGGAGTAAGCTTGGACCGTAATACAGGACATAGACTTACTTTATAGACTACTTTTTGGCGTGATAGCCGACACCCACGAAGCGAAGCCGTGGGCTATGACTTGTATAATAATTAAGCATATACGAATGTGGGCCTAAAAATACATAGCGTATTATTTATTTTCACATACCACGCAAATAGCGATTACCGATTTGAGCGACATACTAGGTCAAAAATGTTTACTTTTTGCAAAACAAGGTACGTATTAAATGATAAGCCTTGTTCGTTTGTCTGCACGTTTGTCTATCGCAAATACTATGATTGATCGAATTAGGTAAAGGTTTTATTGAGGAATTTAGACTTTGAAGTAATTTGTTTGTATATGGAGATCTATTTTTCTCGCTTATTTCAGTTGTTTTTAAATAAGCCTATCGACGATTGGTTTACATGATGCCAAAGTTATGTTTTTTTTAGGCTCTGTTTTATCCTCTATTTCTTTGATAATTTTAACTTAAAAAACGGGTGTTGTTTAATGGTAAGTCTCATTAAAGCAGAACAATAAACAAAAATATTTTATTAACACAAAGTTTTCAAAGATATATCTTGACTAATAAAATACAGTTTTAATTAACTTCACAAAAAGTGTAGTTTACATCTTTCATATCATTTTATGATGTGCAGAAATGAGTAATTAAGCATATTTTGGGAAAACACATGAATATTTAGTAATGCATCGTTGAGTTATAACATAATATTTTTGTGGATTATCTTCTTAGTCGTCTAGGTTATATCTAGCCAATGACGTCATCTAGCAAATGTCTATGTAGATAAATGGTTTATTTTTTTTTACCAACTCAAAAAAGAGCAGGTTCTTAATTTCGATGATACGTTTTTTTATTGCTGTAAAACGATATTTATGGCAGTTCTGGACTGAGTGAAATTTTTTGTGGTGCCTGGTGGGTAATTGTACTCGTAGCTCAGAGGTAGTCCCATATCAGTTTCTTTGAAAGTCAGTTTATTTTTACATTTACGTGTAATGATCATTGTTTAGGCAAAACGATAACTGCACATTTATGAATGTAAAAAACAATACTACTAAATTTTGAAAAAAGGCCAGGTCAAGAGTACCCGAAACCGAAGAGCATGTATGAAGGGAATAATGACAGTGGATGAAGCGAAACAAGTATGTAAGGATAGTAGCAAGTGGAAAGAAGTGGTCCCTGCCTACCCCTACGGGAAACAGGCGTGATTATATTATTATGTATGTATGTACTAAATCTACTTATTTTCAGAGTACACTAACTTTTATAAAAGGTTTAGATAATTTAGCTTCGTATTTAAAACAACTTTGAAATTTATCGTTTTTATAATAAAATTTGACACGAATTAAATGACGGTTTCTACAATCAAAATGAGCTGTTTTTTACATTATTAGCCAATCAGAGTTAATTACTTTATTATATGAAATAACGTTTACGGATCTTGTTACAAAAGATTGTTAAATTGATGTTTTTATAAAGGATGATGGCATTAAACAAATATTTTAGCAACGTATCAATATTTCTTTTGTTAGTTGCGAAATTGATATTTAAATTTGATGGAGTTTTTGTGTATAAAAACTGTTTTACGAATGAAGGCGTGTATGATTTCCGCGCATAGTTTCTTTATACGTACGTACTTATGTTTTTAGGTTTGAATATATTGGTATTTTATTATTAAAGAAACAGCAAATAACCTAAAAATCACGAGTTTGTTTGTTTTCTAGCAGTGCTCCTTACGTTTTCCACATTATCTCTAAATTCTGTGTAAAATATTTGTTTTATTAAAATCGTTAAATCAACATTTTTCTTCAAGTCCCTAAATAGGTAAGCAATATGAACATTTTATTTATAAAGATCTTCTCTTTATTTATATGCAAATTAGCCAACCTATGTGTCTCTGAAGACAAAGATAGTCAAATTAGTTAGCGGGTCTTGTTCCTTTGAGATCTAGTGTGTAAATGTGAAATAGTCAAAAGCTCACATTGTGATCTGTGAGCTTTTGGCAAGTCAGTTAAAAAAAAAAAACCGATTACCTAAATACAAATGCTTAAGATTTAAAATTTAGAAAAACCACAGAAACAGATATGGAAAAAAATAAACAAATGCCTTAAAAAAAAATGCAAGCACAAAACTATTATAAAGAATTCTTTCAATACATAAAGGCATTGAACCTTAAACTTAATACCTAGGAAGCATAGTTTACCTAAATGCATCAGTCCTTGACATACAAAACATTTGATGACATTAAACCCTCCTTTCTACACTCAGCCTTCAACAGCCTACATGCATTCACTGATCACGAACTTCGCAGTTATTTTTAGATATACATACTTTATATTAAAATGTAATTCGCTATAAGTAAGTGCGAAAACTTCCATACTATCTAAACATGTGAAAGAAACTATCTGTTTATCTGTTTGTGGGTTACACTTTTGCTAAACTGTACAATCGATTTTGATAAAATTTAGGACGGAGTTAGCCTCTGTACTTGTGAAAGGCGTTCTGTCTATCTGTTATACTTTTTACGTTTAAACTACACCACCGATTTGTTGAATATGATATGAAACCTATCTATACTTATTAAAGGAACTCTGCCTGGTTATCATAGTGGATGTTTCTCTTTTACATCCAAAACAACAACAGATTTTGTTAAAATTTCGTATGTAGTCAGTTTAAACTCCAAGCAAGGAAGATCTAGACTAACTTTTGCAGTCATATGTAAAATTTGGAGCGTGTGAGTGCAGCCGCGGGTTAAAGGTAGTTTCATTTAAAATCGTTATTTTTGTCTTTATTAACAATACAATAATGGATAGAACTATGTGGGAGAGTTTAAAGAGAACTATAAAATTCTAATTTAGGTTTAAAACAAGGAGGTGGACAGTAAAATAAATGGCTTCTTAATGTAGTATTATTTTAATAACGAGATATTATAACAATTAGGGTCAATGAACTTTAACTTTTTAAACGATCCGGATTTTTCCATCTGTTTCAAGTGATTGTAAGGTCTAGCTGATTATTTATGTAAATTACTCGTAAACTTACCTATCGATATCGTAAATACATTTGTACCTGAAATAAGATAAGCCAAACTAGGTTTGTCAGTTGATTAAATTAATGAATCAAAATAGGAGTCTGAATAAAAAAAGGCGCTCACACAAATTGCAAACTTAATTGTGTTAAGAACTTCCTTCTAATTTGAAGTCGGTTAAAATTTAATATAAAACACCATTAATTTTTTTTTTAATTTTATTTATTTATTTATGGTCAGCCAACGATTGTTTTCACATAATATTACATTTAGAATTGACATAAAGACATTTGAAAGTGTAACAATCACTTATAGGCTAACACCACATGCACTATAGGTGAACGGCTTTTTACTATATTAATGATTTCAACTATTTCCTTGCACAAATAGTACGTATAGTCAATGGTGTAAAAACTTGATCCATCTCAACTCTGTTAGTTACTGGAAACCTGATGTTTAAATTGGAGTACCAAATAACCGAATTATCAAAATCCGACACTAACAAGGTACGGAAGTTAACAATTTTATTGTTTACAAAACAATTGTTTTTATTGTTTCCTCTTTATGTACCCAAATCTTTTACTTGTAATGCAGTTTTGACCTACATTCAAGGATGAAAGACAGAAATCACTTTTTAACCGACTTCCAAGGAAGGAGGAGGTTGACTGTATTTTTGGTATGTTTGGTAATCGTTATCTTCAGCTTTATAGATTTAAAGAAAAGAGTTTTTTTTTGTTTTTAATAGGGTAAACTTTAGAGGTGGTTCCATGTAAATATTTATCATTGAAGTCTTTTCTACGTTTATGTGTCATCAGTTACATTATATTTTTTCTACCATTGCCACTCGCAAGGTTTTTCACTTGTACTCATAATTTTCCTGTAGTAAAGGAAAAAGCTATAAATATGTCAAGACTGCAGTTATTCGTCATTATCTCACTTACTCATTAAGATACAGCCTTTGTATACATGACGCTTTTATTCGCTTATGAGTGTTTTATTACGATTTGTCTCCATATCGTCCCGGCTGTCATACATAGAACTTTGGCAGTCGTTAAGTCTATTCTGACAACCAGTCTTACTATAGGATACTGTGTTCCCCAGTCGCTCCATGTAAAATACGGTGTTCAGGTGAATCCGGTAAGACTGGTAGCCGACCCTAACATATTTTGGGAAAAAGGCTCGGGAGATGATAATTATGATATTCTAACTAGGGCAATCTATACCATGACATAATTTTATAATAAAAAACATAAATAATAATATAATAATCCAGCCTATAAACGTCCCATTGCTGGGCACAGACCTCTTCCATTTACAGAAGGCACGAGCATTGATCACCACGCTTGTTCTCTGCGGATTGGCGATGTCAGATCCCAAAGTTTGGAATCCATACATAAATAAAATTATTGCATTCGCATTATAGCTTGAAAATTATAAACAATAGTTTTTTTAAATAGGTATATTGATATGTAGTCAATGTCATACTGTATTTACTAGAAAATTAAATATTATTACTATGTGTACAAGGACCACAAGACATTATAATTAAAATAGCAATAAATATTATGAGCAGACATTGTCAAAGCACATTTTCCTTGATTATTAAACAAGAATCTTCAAAGAGATTTCCGGATGTTGGATATGAATATTTTAATTAAGGTGAGAATATAATGAGTAATAATTATTAATTATTTTATTTATACGTGACATGTCATTACTGTAGTGGCACCTTCCTCTATACATCTGGGATTTAATAGACGCCGGTGACTATTCGTTTTTAAATTATTTATGTTATAGTAAAATAACAAGGGTAAAATAACGGGAGAATTTAGGACAAGGACCAAAAATAAAATTTTAAAATATTTTAAAATTTGAATTTTCTTATTAAATTGCAAAGGCACTCCTAAAATAAAATATAATTAGAAATTACATGAAACAAAATGGTTTATTCGCACATAGGACTGTAGAAACCGCTTAACACACCTTTTTATTGAAAAAAAAAAAAAAAATTGTTTATTCTTCAACCATTGAACTTTACAGTTAATCTTACGCAGGGCCCTTCTTTTAAGTAATAATGTACTTGTGCTAGAAGGACCCGCTCTTCAATTACAATGGTAAATATGGTAAAAGTTATGTACAAGGAATAATTAAGGAATTAATAAGGAGTAACAATGAACAATTCTTACATGACTGCGTTAGGAAGAAAGAGCAAAATTTGTGTTAAGAGATAGAGATGTAGCTTGATCTCCATAATTATAACATTCTACCTTACATAAAAAAACACTTATTTTTCCTTACAACAAGACACAGTTAAATCAATCTGTCGCCTTGGAAACCTACGTGACAATTTGAAAGCGACACTACGCGATAGGGAATTTCTTAGCCTTAGGAAGTAGAGTAAGTGACGCATTCAAAAAACCCACTTTCTGTAGTCAGGGTTAAGAAATTCCCGCATTGAGTAAACCTAATGCCCTTTATGGTAAACTGCACTTAGTCAATCTAATGTATTTATTGCAAAATTAATAATATCCTGGGACAACTCACACACGGTCATCTGATCCCAAACTAAGCAGAGCTTCTACAATTGTAAGTGGAAAACTGATGAACATGCAATATGTTAAGAAAGCCCTGTCCGTGAAACTATACCCAAGGGGTGATATAGTTTTCCTAATAACATACCCAAATAATATTTCAAACTTGGAATATTTATTATAGCACTTAACACCCTGTATATTTATAAATACATACACAAAAACATATTACAGATAAATTAGACCCAGACACAGAACAAATAATCATGCTCATCACAGAAAGATTTGTCCTTGGAATTGCACCCACGACCAGCAGTGACCCTGTCACTAACCTCTATGACTAGACCAACTGACCAGTCATTAAACGAAAACATTATTGATAAAAATATAGCCAAGTGACTAAACATCCTATTGATGTTTTTGTCCTAAGATCCTTAAGATGTTTGTAAAAACTTGGATCAAATACTTGGAAATTGCAAGTTTTATGCAAATTATATGCTAGTGCTTTTTATAGTTATTCTTGTAGATGAACCTCACTTCTTTATAAGTAATCTAACCATTTGAATATATAAATAAAAATGGATTCTTTCTCGGTTTTTACTTAAGTTTTAGTTCCCAACGTATCGATGCCTTTGCAGGTGTCATGGTCACAGGCAGACTCTGAATCTGCTAAAAAAACCATTCAAAGAAGTAAGTATTTCAATGTATAAAATTCGCGTAAACCTCAGAAAAGCAATACCTCTTAATTTACCCTTAAATTCGAAATGTTTATTTTTGTAATCTAGTCCATAAGCATTTTTAATTCTAGCGCCGACATCCACATTATTGCAAACCTATGTTAAACAGTTGTAATATAACATATTTTACTATTGACATCACCGAACTTGTAAATAGTAGCTATATTTACTTTTCTGATTCACAACATTTCAATGCATCTAATGAACTTACATTGTCATCTTGTTTATTGACATTCTTGTGTTTTTATAAAAAAAAACACATATCATCACGCCTGTATCTCCGAAGGGGTAGGCAGAGGTGTACCAATGTACACCCACAGTTCGCCGATATGTTTTAAGTTCCATGTAATAGGGGGCGAGCCTATTGCCACTAACCGGGCACAAATCCAAACTCCGACCTGCTACTGATAATTTCATAGAAAAGGCAATAACACATTGGTCGACTCTGAAATCGAACCCAAAACCTCTAGCCTAGCAGTCGCGCTTAGCACCACTAGGCCAACGAGGCAGTTGTGTTTTTATTCAGTTAATATTGTTATGGGGTTAACGCCTAAAGGATCTATTGCAGTTATGTGGTCCAATGATGGTTGAAAAGACGGTGAAGTAATAAATAGACCAACATGCCAATGGCCTCTGTACGACCTGCTTTGGGTTCTATTCTTGTATGGTATAAATATTTGACACCCACTTTCTGCGACTGGACGTTTTAGGTGAACGAACTTAACCTTTAAAATTGTGACCTTAAATCCAGGTACATACATTAATTTCAAAATCCACTAATCCCTTCAGGGTATAATCATGATAATACATTATTTATTAGTATAAACATACCATACAATATCTCTTACAAAAATCAATTGATGACCACGTATGTAGCAACGTTTGGGCGCAATGAAGCAATGTTTGGCAACAACTCGACCAAAGATACGGTATTCGCGTGGATCAATAGACATGACCTTAGAATCTTTCTAAAACGTGACATCAGCTGTTAAGTTTCATTTAGAATATCATCACGCTAATATTTACTGTGAGAGTAAGCAGAAATGTACATAAACTCTATATTAACATAACTTGGAAGATGCACCAAGTTATACAAATATTTTTTTACCTGGCTGCATAAAATCGCAATGAGAATGTTACAGAGAACTTAATGAACTATTTTCCGTTTCGGGATTACCCTGTACCCTGTAGGATCACCCCATGAACTCCTTTGCCCTGGAAAAGACAGAGGGTCATACCGGACTTTTGAGGGCTTAAACAACCGGGGTAGGTACTCTTCCTTTACCGCTAACAGGAACAATACAGGAACGCATTTACCATGTCCCAATTTTTTTATTTTATGAAAGACGTAAGTAGGCTTTTAGTAGATCATGATAAAATAAAGAAGATGACAATCGTTGTGTTTGAACCTTAACATGGATTTTAAATGTGAAAATTGAAATAATAACAAAACCTTGAAATAGATGTCGATGCAGGAACTATTATTTAACAAAGATGCACGATCGTAAAATATTGATTACGCATGGCATATGAAAAAGTAAAGTAGGGAGTTGTGATCTTGTTCAAACACTTTTGGTTCTGTATATCTAACTCTTGTGTAGATAAAGTTACAATGGCGAATTTATCAGAAATATTAACTTAGTTCTTGGTGCAATTCAACACGATGTATTTGGGAATTGGACCCTACTTATTACTTTACTCTATGATTAGGCTTTTTAGGAATTTTGAACCACAACACATTTTAAAAATTGTATATGTCTGTGTGTTGTCTTGTGTACTGTACCAAATAAATGTTTTTCTATTCCTATTTCTATATTCTGAGCTTGAACCGTTTTTGTGCTTGTTAGTAAAGATAACGCCTAGTATTTAATAGAAATTACATATTACTAAAATATGAAACTAGAGAGAGCATTACGATTCAAGGCATGTACCTATGTAGGTTGTAATGATAATTTCTTTCAATTCCCCATACTAATAATTTTGAACTTGAACTTGCCACAGAACCCTATTACTATGATTACGTATACAAATTAAACACTAGTAACGTATGATTTATGCACGTTACGCTCTACGTTCACGGTTCGTTTGCTATGGTTTACACCTTCCATACGATGACGTAACACTTATGGATGAGATTAGGATACCATAAGAGGTAAACGGATTTACAACTGTTTTGGGAAACACCTTACATACCTAGGTATTCTTTTTCTTTGATGGTTTCTGTTCAACATCTCTGAAATTACTTTCTTTTTAGCTAGTTATATTGGCATTTTCTTTGTTTATTTATTTTACGTGCGAGTTATACAACCTATTATCACGCCTGTATCCCCGAAGGGTTAGGCAGAGGTATACCAATGTTCACCCACAGTTCGCCGATATGTTTAGGTCCCATGTAATAGGGGGCGAGCCTATTGCCAATAATCGGGCACAGTTCCGAACTCCGACCTACTACTAAGAATTTCATCGAAAAACCCAATAACACCTTGGTCGACTCGGGAATCGAACCCAAGACCTCTAGCGTAGCACCACTAGGCCAACGAGGCAGAGTTATACAAAGGTGGAATTAATGACCTAAGTTTTTTTATTTACTATTAAATCTACTGCGTTGCTAGGGGCGTTTGAATCTAGTTGTGATCATTATGATAATTTAAATATCTAAACCTAGCTAACTGACTATATTTAAGATTTGACTGCAACCAAATGGGCGTACTTATTATGATCTAAGTTTATATTTGGCACAAAAGCTGTGTGGGGTGCCACTGAAATGAATATTCGTTCTTTTTGGTATTGCAGAATTTGTCCATTAATTTATTTCATTGCCATTCTTATTCAGATTCGTTTGTAAGAATGACTTAATCAGCCCCTTTTATAGTGTTAATTATAACTCATGATTTCAGAGGAAATTGGTTGCTTAGTGATAGGTAGAAAAGTAGGCAATAAAAATCTTTTATGCCACTGTTGATGGAAATAACAAATATATTGCATTGATCTATTTAGAGTGGGAAATAAATAATTAAATTTTGTTTTTTATTTGACGGTTACAAAGCTACTACAGTAAAGCTAAAAATAGGCAACTAAATATGAAAGTTTGTTTCAACATTTCTTCTCAGGGTAGTCAGTTAGGAAATGTCGACCCCATCTAGATTAAGAAGACGTGTGAATTTGATTGAATGTAGTCCTATTTGCAAAATAAAGAATTTGAATTTGAAATACTTTATTTTATTTTTACATTATATGTGTCTTATTTTTTAGTTAGTTTTATGTCTATGTACTAAAACACAATGAACGATTAAAATACGTGAAATAGATAGTTTACACTTATTTTAGTTATAAATAATGTAGGTACCTATTGCTATTTCACTTGAAGATGTTAAAGTAATTATTACCTAACTCAATGCAGTTAAGTAAATGCCATTGACCTTAAATATTTTCTACCTACCTAACCTACTTTGGCTTGACTGCATATTTATAAATCAGCTATTAGTATCTGTCATCTATCAGTTAATTTAACCAACATAACCATCGACGTATGATATGCATAGACTGCTACTATCGCTAGGTTCGCCTTGTGCCAAGCGAGAGCAGTTTTTAGTCTGATCCTAGTAAATTTCGTTTTTCATTTAAGTTAATTTTCGCGCAACGAGTAATTTATATAAGAAAATATCGATGGTTTTGACATTGTTAGGATAATATTTGTGTTTTAGATGGATTTTTTAAAACGGCAAGCTCCATCTTCATACATAATTCACGACAACACTTGTTCACAATAGTGCTTACGGTTTAAACTCTGATAGGCTCACTCTATAGTTTCAAATGCAACCTTGTTGAACATAACACATTCTTACGTCAGCCCTAAATACCTTATATCACGTGTAAAATAACGTAATGACAGGAAAAAAATATGTTTACCTTAGTATTTAAACACGAATATTTGTCAATATACGGGTGACTGAAATATTTTGAATTGCAGTAATCTGCATAGGCATTTTTATTATACATTTCGAAACCTTTGCCTATTTTAAATTACCTACGAGTTTTGAAACTAGGTACCTTCTGCCCAAATAGCTGAGAAACATACCAAAAGAAGAAAATAACTGCAATAGTAGAGATACTTATATCCTTTTTGCTGAGAAAATAAAGGTTTTTTGTTATTCATTCATTCAAGTAATTGGGTATTTTCTTTTCTGTTCTGTTTACCATTAATTATAGTTATGTACACAATTTTATTTTTCTCTTCTGTTTCAAAAATAAATCACGTTACTTTAAAAATATCTTCTTACAAGAAAACAAGCATATAAAAATTGTCATTTTAAAAAACTGGTTTCAGCGCCATCTATTTAAACTCTACATAACTAATTAAAACAATGGAGTTACAATGGAACGTTTCAAATAACTCAACTAAAACTGTGTAGATGTCGCTACTATCACGAGACAACTCATTTGTTTTATTGGTGTGTAATTTTGGTCCTTTGGGTACAAATTAACAAAAGCAGGCGCACTCAATATCTTATATATAAAAATGAATTGCTAAATGTGTTGGTAAGCGCATAACTCAATAACGCCTGGGCCGATTCCACTAATTCTTTTTTTGTTGTGTTAGTTATTATCAGGAGAAGGTTCTTATGAAAAAGAAAACGGAAAATTGCGCGGAAAAAAAAATAAGTCATCACCGGCCAAACATAAAGGCACCGGGAACGGGACCTAGATATTCATGCGGGTGAAACCGCAGGGCACAGCTAGTAGTAAATAAATGAATTGATGGATTATTTCTTGCTAGAAACGTTCTACTATATTTTAGAAAAATATGATAGCGCAATAATTAAGGCCACAGTGCAGGACTGTTGCCAATATCATCAAGACTTGATGATTATGATAATATTCTCTTTAAAGCATTTATTGCAATATTCTATGAGGTTGTAAAAGCTGTTATGCATGAGGCCGAAGCCGATACGCTGATGACTTTGTAATGAAGCGCCGAAATTGCTTAATTTGGTGGTTAGGTGATTTTGGTTTTCATACTTTGATACTGAATTAGGTAATAATTCCTCCTCTTATCTCATTAATGCTTTAACATAAATTTTAGACAACTTAACACCTACTTCCAAGGTCTGTTTTATATACTGAATGCTTGTTCCTGCTATTTATAAGAAGGGTGAAAGTTTTTTCAAGCAAAAACATGCATGAAATCTGTCAAATGCGACAAAAAATGGACTAACAATTTTTGATGCTGTTTATTTATTCTATTTATATAAACTATAGGCGGGCTTACTTCCATCGACCTTAGGCTGTTGCAGGGACAGTGGCGTTGAAGAAGCACAGAGTTTTAGATAAAACTAATTAAAATAACTGTTTATGCTGCATTCTATTAGATATTATTGTAATGATACCTAGGTAGTAAGTAGCACAGAAGAATTACGTTCCTATTTAGTCCCTCTATCCTTGTAAATAATTTACTCAATCTAAGTCCAAATGTTCACCCTTCATACATTTGCCACAATAAGGTCACTGCGTGGGAGTCCGGTCAGGCAATGACCGATGTCATTAAAAAGTGTTCCATTTTTAAATCCACTTTGGAAAGGGGTACCTTGACAGGACCTTTAGTCAATTGTTTTTTACGCCTGTTACAATTAACGTATTTGAAATTTGAATGGAAAAAGAATGCTATTCATCCTTTTGAAATAGATGTTTATTTTAAGTCCGGTGTTTTTGGCCTTAGGTTACGTTAGGTGACCTGTGAGGCTGTGAATTGTGATATAAGTTACATTTGTCAGCTTTGGAGACTCTTGTTGACTATAACCACGATTTTTCGATTTTTCAAGTATTTATAGGTTATATCGAAGTTCAAAAAATCTTTAACTTGTGGAAGAAAAAGAAAGTAGTGTCTCCTTCTTTCAACCTTTAAAGTACAGTAGGAATGAAGTCAATTTATAAGATTATTAATTTACTACCTATCAGCCAAAGCAAAGATGTCCTTCTTTCCGCAATTGAAGCATAGTAGGAATGAAGTCAATGAGCATGATTTTCACTATCCATCACGCGAATGTCGGTTTGTCAGACACATATACAAGAAGAACTGTAAATAAGTCCCTCCCTTTTCTTTTGCAGTACTAGAGCTACTTCCCTATTCCATCGCTGCAAGAGATCGCTGAAACATTTTACTATAGCACCAAATATCATACAGAATGGACATTATAAACTATTAAATGTAAGTACATGCAGCAGTCAAATTATGTGCCCACACGTTCAATGTTATCAATGCGTCATACAATAACCCGTGGTTAATTAAACCTACAACATGGTTACGACAGCTAGTTACGTTTGTTAACATACAGTACGATAGTTGGTGGAGCTTGTTGGGAAGTTAACTTACTAATTTAAAATTTAAATAAGGATGATCTTCTCGAAGGAACCAAAGTCATCCTTGGACAAGAAAATGTTGGGTATAAATATTATTTTCAAACCTATGCTTTATTATTATTCGACCTAAACTTCCACATCTGTAGAACACCTGACTGGAGTACGCCTAAGGAACACATGTTTCACATATTTATTTCCACTTAGTTCATTATATTTCCACATACGTAATTGAATTAGACTGAATGCAAGATAGCGACAAACATAAAGGAATGAAATATATTGAAGAACGATCACTCGGGGAGGCTGTCAAAAACATTCCAATTTTTGTTATAAGGCCGACTTACCTTGGCGGGTGTGAAAAAAACTACAAGACCAGTTAAGTGCTATGCAAGTGATCAATGAGTGGAAACAAGATGGCGATATCTTTTACCTCTTGTCTCTCTTAAATCGGACGTTATATAATAATTCTTCTTTATCAGCGTTCTCCTTCTCTAGTAATTTAAGCGCCAAATCAGTGCGAACCCAACCCCGTATCTCCGTAAGTACATAACATACATATTGTATCGACCGCCCGTAGACCGCAGTCGTTAATTAAACCATAACAACGGTGCACTTACGATATGGACGCTGTCACATAGTAATAAGACGCTTCTGGAAGACAAAAGATTTATATTTATAGCAAAAAGATTTGGTCCTAATATAGTCCGGCAAAAAAAATATGGTTCTATTAGACAGAGTTTTTTTTTGGTAGAGATCTTTGCAGTTAGCCTGAGCGCAGGCTTTGACTGCTTCACCGGACTTTAATTAGACCAAGTTCTGTCTTAAGAACTGTTGGCGACAAAACTTTTAACATTTTGTATAGTTTTGTCGCCAACAGTTTCTTTCAGTTGGTATATTGTAACCAGAAATAACACTGCCATGAATGAAAACCCCCTGTTTATGTATTTTAGATATATTTGTAACTCTTAAAATACTATAATCCTGCAAAGGCTTTGCTCTTTTTAATCGATATTAGATGTGGACAACATCACATATTGCTGTAAACTTAAAGTCTTAAGAACTTGTGTTTAGATAATCACGTCCACAACTCCCGGATCCGAGACATTGCTGAAAAGTGTTTTATCTATATTGTCTCGTCTGGGGATAGAACCCGGGCCAGCCACCTTAAAAACCGATTTGTTTCTTGACCAATGGGTTCTTGTTTCCCATTTTCTTGTGTATTTTTTGATCTTGTGTCATTATCATTCTCGTCATTATTACAGAAGGCATATTAATTTATCCCCGATGTAAAATAAAAGCTTAAATAATTATGCTTTACCTAATCCTCAGAGAAACAAACGCACCAGACTATCCTCTCATTAAAATCCGTCCAAAATCACCCAAAACCAAGCAAGTCTGTAAGCAAAACAGACGCGATGTTACGTAAACGTTAACGTCTCGTACAATTAATTATGGCGGCGCTATAATAACTCGCGGCTCATTAAAACTGAAACGCAAACCCCGTAGCACTGACACTTTAAAATTGTTTGCTATTATTTATTTATGAATAATTATGGTCTGCTGTGGATGTTGTTGTAATGAATCTGCGTTACGAATTTATGTTTCAATCTATCGTAGTGGTTTTTAAGGTTGTAAATGACTATGAATTTCAACGATTGATTCCTACAATTCATCATATTTATATCTCTAGGGAAGTGTAGTACCTTGAATCAAAAATAAATTTATTTTCAAAGTAAAGCCTCCGCAGTATTAATTATATATGAAAGAAAGCCCTGGGCATTTGAAAGTGAAAGAAATTGACGCGAGAAACGGACTACCGTTATTACTGAAAACTACCGAAAACAATCTGTTCTGTACTAAAAAAATATTAAAAAGATTGTTTCTGTCCCACTGCTACCATAAATTCTTACTGTCCTTCCATTTACCTCACTCTTGTCAGTACCTAGCGTATCTAGCCGTACATCAGGACAGTAACAAATATTTATTTATTCACCACCAAAAACCGACACGACTCCGTATCCTTATACGACCTTTTAGTTATAAAAACATACTCCTCAAATTCAGGAAGCCAGAACAGTATTAAAACACATACGAAAACAATTACATACATTAACAAAAATAAGACATTTGGAAGTTGAAGTTAGCTAAGAAGCAGTAAGATAATAACGTCAGGAGCGAGTTTAATTCGCGCCACACCTGAAAGGTTCGCACGGGTGATAAAGAAGGGCACTACTATTTGTTTCAAGCGAAGTGAGGTGAGATGGTTGTGAGTTTTGCGGTCTACGTGTAAAGTTGTGCGGTTACTACACCTATTATTTTCAACGCATTTTCAGATAAATACTTTTTGTTTAATGTGAAGTGAATTGATTGTGAGTTGCGAGTGAGTTGTAATGTAGTTCTTCCATTAATATCAAAGCTTTTTATTGCTATTAAATATTAACACAACTAACTTTAATAGTGGTATCGTTTTATATTTGTAACCTAAATCGTGTAAATCATACTAATGATATAAACATGAATTTGTACTGTGCGCCACAAGTATAACAAAAATCGGCATCAAATAATTGAATAAACTCTTTACCCAAGATAACATTATAGATTCAGTTCGTTAACATAAGCAGAAGATTAAAAAAACACATCAAATAGAACAAGCTATCAGTCCTCAGTCCTCAAAAAGAACACAATTTACAAATAAAAACTAAATAAAACGATATAAAAGTTTAACAACATTAGTAACTACTAAAGTTCAAGTTGCATAATAATCTAGCGCCATTAGTAATTGCATTTGGGAAAGCTAATTTATCTCGCAGATACAAATTTCACTTTGCTCTTAAACCATGTGATTTGATTACTCGGAATTCAGTAGATTCTGCTAACTACTGCCATGCACCTAACTTTACACACTTACTGTAGTATATGCATACATAATCTAGATATATGTGATTAGAGGGTATTACTTGAGTTGAAAATTTAGATAAATTGTATAATTATTTTTTAAATAATGTAAATAAGTTTTAAGTTGTCAATTTGTCCACACTATGGTAGAAATATGTGTTTTACAATTGTCATTCAATTTCGACCCACGTCGAGGGCACGACGTGGTGATATGTCAGATTCGCATCGACCAAAAATACCCCGGTCCCTTTCTTGCATCACAGCGCAGCTCCTGCGTGCAACGGTCCTTTAAAGACTCCTTCTAGAGGAATCTTATGTGACTTGCCAATGCCGTCAAAAACTCACACAAAACTCACTGATTCGAGAACAAGTAGTAGGACCCACGGAATACCGAGTTACTTCCTATAAAATGATAAGCCTAATTTCGTTGATGTTACATTAAATTTTCTAATGCTTTGTACTTAGCTAATGTGTTTGAGTATTAAAAGTATTAATGTTAATTTATATTCATTGTTTTATTGTCAACAGAGGGTGTCTTACAAGAGATTTGATGAGTGAAGACGTTTTATAATTAGCTGGGGTTAGCGATGTAATTGATTAAATATTTATCTTTCGAAAAATGAGGAGCACTTTTTTATTTGTATTTTTTTAAGAATTATTAGTTAGTCTGTTGAGTTGTTATGATTTTAGTGTTGTGATCGATGAATAATGGGTCAAAGAATAATTGCTGATTTTCTGTTTCTAGTTATTGACAGGCTCATTAGTTTACCTAGGATTGTTTTGTTAGTAAACTGCATAATAATATGCAGTGTTGTATTCCTTAACATAAATCAAAACTATTTAGAAAAGGATAAAGCTATACAATCCTAATTAGTTATTGTTCTTAAATTGAGAATTACGATCTCAAACTATTTTTATTTAAAATTCATAATATTTTTCTCAAGCATTTCTGTACTACCACCGCTAATGATTTCAGAACATTATACAGAGTGTTAGCGGAGGGGTATATCTATCGAAAAAAGGCTGAAGAGTCCTTTTGATTAAGAGTAAGTTTCACTCATCAATTATTAAATTAACTCATTCTGAGATGAAATTGTATAAACTAACACTGTACAAGTGACACTGAGCTGAAGAGTAACTTACATCACGTTACTCTTCAGCTCTTTTGGATATAGGTGGGTTAATCGGTAATCTTTTTAAACTCTAACCTAAATGTTTACATCCCCTTTCTGCTTACAACTTTAAGTTATAAAATCCCAATCCGATTAATCCCAATGCCAAAATATTTGTGTAAGATCTGTACTTTAATGTTGCCACCCTAAATATCTTATAGCAGAGCGCTAAAATGATATTATCGCTGAATCATATATTATGATGATTGTATTTTATTTGTTCCCAGTTGGTTACGATTAATGTAAGTGTTCATTTATAACCGAAAATCAGAAAGTCATTTTATGCTCAACGATATTAAATTGTATATTATTCTCAACGTTTCCACACCCATGCCAGTATAAAGGTATTCTGGTTTAGGCGTGCATTCAAACAAATTCTTTGAAAATATTTTCAATTCTATGTGTTTTATTCTTGTTACAAATATAATTATCTAATAAAAAGTAAACCGAGATACAATTCGCCAAAAAGCTTTTTTATTTTAAAAAGTCAGGTGAAGCAGTCAAAGCCTTCTCAAGGGCTAACAGCAAAGATATGTAAAAAAAAAGATGTATTTTAATGTAAAATAATTATCAATTTCCAAAATGAATGACACTTCGTTGTACTATTCTGCAAAAGTACCATTTTAGCGGCCCAGTTGAGACCAGCGTGGGAATCCACACAACTGTCAATTCTTCCTTTTATCCGTTCATCCCTTTTACTTTTCAATGGACAATAGATGATGGATGAGATAAACATAAATAGTTAGGAAGACACGTCTTCTTGTAGATTATAATGTTTACATTATCTTAGTGATGTTTGAAACTTTAATCATGCTTATTTAATTTTATAAAATGTATAAAGATGGGGATGAGAATGATTTTGATTTGTTTGGTTCTTCTTCACACCGAATAGCTAAAAAATACGTCGACAAAAGTGAGAATCTTGTAAGTTTCTATGTAGTTTTATTGGTGGAAAGCTACGGTATTGTAGAGATATATGTATAAAATGTTAAGTTTTATATAAAGAACTACAAATAAAAAACCCCAGATTCTTTTCAAATGCTGCTAGTAGCTTTGATGCCACGGATAAAACAGACATGAAAGTCACCTTTACAGCACCCCTTTTTTGTGAGGTTTAAAAATAGGCGTTGCTAGTACTATAAAATAATGTCACTAATCTACGGAAGGTTTCTACCAATCATTCCGTCTATTACAAAATCTAGATGTAAATTCCTATCTCTGCAAGCGTGACTTTCACTCAGCACAGTTTCCTCAGATAATGGCTCACTTTGAAGGCTGTCATCGAAGTTATCTGGTCGTTTTCAACTGTCCGAAGTTGCCTGGTCTGCCGTCCATGTTACTGGGAATGCTAGGTTTAGTTAGAACAACGTTATTGGTAGGTAAATGTTTTGTGTAAGACTGTTATTTTCATGTTTTTCTATTTATAATTTGAATGTAAGCCTTTATCTTTAGAGTTTACTTGGGTTATGGTTTAAAAATGTATTATGTAAAAAGAAATACCAGCCTATAAATGGCCCCTCTGCTGTGCACAGGGATATGCCTTTAATAATGATTACTTTTTTAATCACCCAAACATATTATTATTTTCTGAAACATGGGAGTCACATGCACGAAAGGTTTTATTTTAAAAGAGTTTTATGGTATTGTAATTATTTACTAAGGGGTTCCAAAAACCTTGCATAAATATTCATTAAATTGTTAACACATTTATTATATACTATCTCACTAAACCATGCTCAAGGGTATGGCATATAAGGCTCGTACATATGAGTAAAACACGAAACACTCCTTGTAAACCCAAAGGCATCTTACTACTTAAGAGGACAAATTAAAGAAAAACACCCACATTCCCAAAGAACCAGAAACAAGTGACAAATGATTAGAATTCCGTTATAATTGGCTCCTTACTCAACATGACTTAAAGCATAAATTCCCATTAAACTTACTATACCGCTATAAACTAACAATTTAAAGGGAACATACCAAAGACAAAAGATCCTTTTTCCTTAAATTGTGTGCGATTTGCACTAAGTGGGACGGACCGGGGCATTCTGAGGCCGACTGTAACCATTTATGATTGTTCCCCCTTTACACGACTTTCAACCCTTGGTCAATAAGTTTAGGGTTGAATTTTAGTTGGTTTGAAATGTAAGGTTGTAAGCTACCCGTAGTTTTAGCAAGTCTTCGCGTTTAAGAGGTATATCTTGTCGTTTTCGTTATGTTTGTAAAGTTTTCTCGACTTGCGTGGAACAGTTTAGGTCTATTTTGGACATATGTTTAGGGATATAATATATGATTCAAACAAAATGTTGTTTTGTATCCTAATTCATCAGCTAAATACATGACGTTTGGGTGATTTTTTTAACACTTGTGAATCACTCAAATTCATACACGCAAGCTTTGTCGAACATTGCCTAAAAAAATATCCTAAAGAACAATGGCAGAATTTGGTCTGGACTTTTTTTGGCGTCCATAGATTTCATAAATAACAATCAAATTTAATTAATTTTCTACGATTTTTCAATTATTCACTTCTTCTTGTAAAAGCCGGAGTTATTTTTATGTTTTTAAAAGCTCATAAAATGATGTTCGAATTAGGTTACCTACATTCGACATTTTACCATTCAAATAGTGGTGTGACGCTGTATAATTAAACGAATGATCGATATAATCGACCGATCGATCGACCCGTGTAGAGTTCGGTTTGTTTTTAACATAATATTAGAATTATCTATTCTTTCGTCTTTAATCAATGATATGTTTGAAGAAATGCTCCTACTTTTAAATCCATTAATAATGGATCAAAATATCAGAGGATCGTTTCAGTGTCGTATCGATTCTCAAGAAAAACGAATCCAAAAGTGCAGCACTACTTTTGTTTTGGACAGTGAATGTTATCTGTGGTTGTCTGTCAAGTGAAGACGCTACAGAACTACCCTCCATTATATTTTTCTGTGCTACAAAATCCTTCCGCGTTTACTATGTCGGTTGTGTTTTATGTTTATATTTGGCTTTCTATTTATTTTTACCCTACCTGGACTGTTTATGGACTGATTGATACTGCCTTGTGTGACTAGTGCGTGCCCTTAGGACTACGATATTGCTTTTGCGTGAGCATAAGCTAATCTTACTTTGCTTCGATTGTGCCTATATAGTGAATTGGATTTTTGTTGTAAACCCATAACAATAACTATGGAAGATTACGATAGAGATCATCGTCGCACGCGCATTTTATGTGTAATGATGATAATGAGATGAAGAATGAAATAAATAATTATGTTAAACAAAATATGTTTTTTATTTGCCCTAACATAGTTCTATTGTTTACGCGGCAAGTGCATTTTTTTAATACGCGCTCAGCTTTCTTAAACATACAATAATTGAGTACTATAGTAATATTATAGAACGGGGATTAGCGCGTACATGCGTAAATACCTTAAGGGCTTGACGTTTCGTTCTATAATATGCAGCGCGATAGTTTAAAAGTTTAAATTGAGTACTACTCTACACCGAGTGTTAGAATTTATTTAGGTTTTTCCCATTTATCCGTAAATACTCTTATTCTCACTTAGACCACACTACATTATCATTTCTTATGGACATAATTTCGATCTGCGTTATATTTTATAGATATAGCTCATTGACATTGACGTTAATTCATAACCTAAATAATAAAATTCTAACACCGAAATCTTTTTTTTCCGGCTTTCCCAAATGAAAATAGTCTCATTTATAGATTCTAGAACTAACGCCAAATCTTTTAACATATTTTTCATTAAGGGACGCTTCAATTTGATCCCAGACAATTCTTAGTATGGAGACCTGCCATTGTCCTTTCTAATGTTTTTTTTTTAACGACGCAAGATATGTATAAGATTTTCAATAATTAACATATTACTTTAGCCTTACTCCAGTGCTTTCCAAGTAATTTTTCTATATCTATATAGCATTGCTAAAATATCCAATACGAACAGCAAGTAATTTTTTAATATAATTTTAAAACACCAACACCTTACTGAATGAATTTAGGATAATAACGTTATTTGTACACCTCAGGGGGTTGTTAGTCAGCCGAGATAACACCCTTTATGCCCGACTCGGACATAATTATAAGGATATGACTAAAGTTACACCGTTACTAGAAACAAAGTTACGTTTTATAGCGGACTACTAAATCTAAGTAATCCTAAATTAAGGTAACTAATTGTGGATAAAAGTTACTAAAAAATGTATATTATTAATTATGGGGACTGCGGGCTTATTGGCTATCTTAGTTGGCAACTTAAACGATGAGCAATTAACAAAACATAGCATACCATCACGCCTGTATCCCCGAGGGGTTAGGCAGAAGTGCAACAATGTACACCCACAGTTCGTCGATATGTTAAGGTCCCATGTAATAGGGGGCGAGCCTATTGCCACTAACCGGGCACAAATCCAAACTCCGACCTGCTACTGAGAATTTCATAGAAAACCTCAATAACCAACTCAATACCACCATGGTCGACTTGGGAATCGAACCCAAGACCTCTAGCGTAGCAGTCGCGCTCAGCGCCACTAGGCCAACGAGGCAGTTATGATGATCAATTAATACGATGATATTGGTTATATCGTATAACGATATTAATATTTACTAAATGCTACGATTAGAAATACAATTGTTGACTTGCTATCCTTTGTAGCCTTTAATTGTAATTGAAGGCTACAAAAGACATTATTTTGTGGTTGGAAGTAGATGAGTACCTATAGCAAAAATAGTTAAGTACCTTAATGAATACCTCAAAATATTGTCAAAAGCAATACCAAGACCATAATTTCAAAAACATCACCTTTTATTATAAGTTAGCACGTTTTTATAAAACATAAATAAAAAACCTCAACAGCACGCAATCCACAACCTTTTCCCTACAAAAAAAAAATTAAATACGGTCATTTTCATACTATTTTTCTTAGCACTCAGCTATTAGCTGTACAAGAGGGGTCCAAAACAATGGCTATTTGTTTGCGAGTCCAAGTTTCATCCCTTACACAATATAGCTCTTCGTTCGTTCACTCACTCATTCATTCAACCCCCTTAGCGGTAAGCTGTATACTTCGTTCGCTTGGTTTGTGCAACTTTTTAATGGTAACATTAAATTTTTTGTTGTTGTATATAGCAGTTGGATTTTAAAATAGAATGAAGTTTAATGTTTTTTCTATACGGTCAGAATTATGCTTAATTTACGGAGTTCATTTCAATTTTTATATTGAGAATAAATGCATGTTTGTAAGAGCACAGATCAAAGCGTATTGTTCACGTTCAAATCATAACTTCAAAAGTGATTACATGAAAGATACCTAATTGTGTATATAAAATCCCACCAAAAACATTCAATGTAAAAAAGCCAAGTCTCTCTATGCAATTCTTCCATCGTAAAAAGTATTGAGATAGCATAGGAGCCAAGCCCTGTTTAATTTTATTTGTAATAATAAATCAATATTTTGTGACTATATCAATAGTTTTGTTTGCATTGCAATAATAGCGACTTGGCCATGAGCACAAGTTAAATGTCGTTTGCTCTTTGTAATTACGTGCAAATATCGTTCAAATGATTTTGTAACTAATTGGAATTTGAGATCACTATGCACTTAACATGCGCCATAGTGCATGTGCAGTTCACTGATCTTGGATGATACAGACTGTCGGTTAAGGTGTCCTGATATTATTTATTATTTACTTTCAGCTGCTCCACATATGCCGTTTTATATTTGTACCTTATTGTGCTCATGGCCAAGTCACTATTATTGCAATGCAAACAAAACTATTGATAGAGTCACAAAATATTTATTTATTATTACAAATAAAATTAAACAGGGCTTGGCTCCTATGCTATCTCAATACTTTTTACGATGGAAGAATTGCATAGAGAGACTTGGCTTTTTTACATTGAATGTTTTTGGTGGGATCTCATTAATTTTTGGTAGGACTCTTTCTTTTATTTTTAGGTGTTTTAATTATTACTTGTGCCTCAGCTGCTGCTTTGCTTAGAGCCCATTCCCTGTCTCTTACTCTGTTGCCTGTATTGTGATGTTTCGTTATTTTTAAGGCACACAAGTCTGGGCGGTAAATATTTCTGAGTCGATTATATTCAACTCCTGAACTTTGATGCTTTTAAAATCGATATTTACCAAATATAATCCACCCAGACTTGTCTCTCTTGAAAGAGCCACGTATACTTGACTATAGGTGGAAACGGAGGAACCTATGTCCTTCATCGCGTGGTTTAGACTTAGCCCCTGGCTTTTATGGGTGGTTATAGCATCAGCGATGCATATAGGAAATTGTTGACTATGCGGCGCCGTGCTTCATCTTAATACTATACAAAGTTCATATCTTTTTTTATATGCGTTGTTTAGTAGCATTTATTTTACGCTAGCATTGGAAAACGTAATAAATGTTTATTAATTTAAACCTCAGTACTTACATCTGCATATTTGTACTTTTACAAACATAGAAAAATAATAAGTAGGGTAGATTTATCCGTCAAATAATTAGCCGGTTATTTGTAAACATTGTATAATAGACCTCCGTACTTACTTTTGTTACATTACGTGTTATTTGTATCGAGTTGAGCATTTACATTCCTTAAGTGGTTTTGTTGTGTGATATCGGACTTTTGTTTTGTTGTTAAGTGAGAGAATTTACTCTAGTTTTAACGAGAAATGTCTACACCGGGTGGGTATCGGACAAACCGACCACTGTCTCGCCGGTGCGTAAATTGTTGTTTTAATAAACCTGTGTATTAGGATTAGTTAAAATACATTGTGATTTTAGCATAACCACCCCAATGGGATGGCACTTTGATTCGACAACCCCATTCACTTGGGCAACCAAGATGAGATTTTTACTAACATGAAAGTGTCTGTAAAAGGTGGGAGCCATTAGCATTTACCACAATATCATACATACATACATACATATAATCACGCCTTTTTCCCTTGAAGGGGTAGGCAGAGACCACTTCTTTCCACTTGCTACGATCCCTGCACACTTGTTTCGTTTTGTCCACTTTCATTATTCCCTTCATACATGCTGTTCGGTTTATGATGTGGTCTTCTTACATTCACACTCGCCTTATACTCTTGTTTTTTTTTCAATCGTCTTCATTCAATCTCTCAACACAGCCAAAACCATCTCAGCTTACCTTTCTTTATTTTTTCTCGACATCCATCATCTGACACACTGCATCCACCCATCCATTCCTCCTCTTGCACTCAACGCAGCGAAACGGCTTTCCGTGGCCCACTTTTCGCCCCCGCGAGGAACGAGACGTGATGGGTGGCGAACCACATCGCCGCCATTTTGGATAATTCAAATTATTTTTATAATTATCCATTGCGTTCCTGCGGAATAAGGATTTAGGAAAGGATATGTTGGAAAGAATAACAAGGTAGGACGGGTTATGGGATGCTACCATCACGGAGGTACAATGAATGTGACAGCAACAGCTAGGGCAGTCCGGGGTCGCGTACCGTGGTGGATCTAGCCAGCTGTCGGACAGATAACTGGTAGATCCACCCCCTGAACTCGAACCTGAACCACAATATCAATTCAAATAGTAAACGAATATCTATTTAGAAGTTGATAAACCTTGAAGAATTTAACTTTTATAACCTCAAATTCAGCAACCTAAAATAAAGATTTCTCTTGAACCATGGTGAACAAATGGATATCGTTTGCATAACACATATTACATTGAGCATGGCAACGAAGTCAAAATCATTGAGCTGTCGCAAATTAATTGTAAGTTCATCGTATATAAATAGTTCATTCCACAGGTTCGGCACAATGAGGGAACCTAACAACCTATTAGTTTCAGTAGATTAAAGTTTTTTAAAAGGTTTTTTTTTTCGTACCTGCGTTAGCTGTAAGAGATCGAAACCATAGCGCGATTTAGACCAGGTACACAGCCATCTTTCGAGTGAGCATAGAATATTTATAGCATTGCATTATGTGGATGAAAGATTGTAGCTTTATTCATTTCATTTTAACTTCGCTTTGTTTATTAATACGTAAATTCAATACATTATTACAATGTATTGGAACGAAGTTCTTATGAAAAAAAATCTTATTACGAAAAGTTGTAACGAAACTTTTTAATGACGTCATTAGTGAACAGTCTTATGATTAAGATTTTTGATAGATATCCTAACTTCTCAGATGGCGGTGTTGACACACGACGAGTTTGATAAGCCGCGTGTCTTGCGTTCGAATCCTAATTCTATGTTTTTTTTTGCGTTTACAACTAATCATATTTATTTTTTTATTTAATAATAAATTAAATTATGTTAATTAAATCAAATTCATTAAATTAAATTATGGTAATTACATTCATTTAAATTATTTCTTAAATTAAAAGGAACTTCGTTCCATCCGAGTGTCTCTTAACATCTCTTTAGTTTTTTTTAATAATATAAATCGATTTGTTTTACATTTTGTACATAAACGAAGAACAAAGTTAACAATGCAGTCAAAATTCATACACCATGTTCTTGTAAAACCGCAAATGTAAATTTGTTTCCTAATATTTACTAAGGTGTATAATTTCTTACCGTTTTTATAATTTTCTCTTTATTTGTAGTTAAAAACCTATCTTGGTGCCAAATTTTAAGTTTCTAAGTTTGCTAGAAGTACCTTAGATTTTTGATGATCGGTCAGTCAGTGAGTGACAAAATTTAATGGTGTAACTTTGATCTCTCATAACTCTGAAACTATTGGTTCAAATGTCATGTAATTTTGAGGCTAAGCTTACTTTAATACTCACTCTAGGTCATCGAAAACCTAAACCCCTAGCTTTGTCCATATCGATGATACGGGGGGGGGGGGGGTGAAATAGCCGCGAAACGCTTCGAGAAAAGTATGGTACGGCCGTGCCCGTTTTGCTCGAGACGGCACTGGTGTGCCCCTAGATACATTATTACAATTCATTGGAATGAAGTTCCTCATCGCGCGTTGAGAAAGGGGGCTAGGCGGAAGAAATTCTTACGAAAAGTAGTAACGACACTTTTTAATGACGTCATTAGTCAACAGTCTTACGATTAAGACTTTCGATAGAAATCTTAACTTCTCAGATGGCGGTGTTGACACATGACGAGTTTGCCAAGGGGCGGGTCTTGCGGTCAAATCCTAACGATAAACAGTTGTCTTTTTGCGTTTCCAACTTATCATAATATATTTAATGTCATAAATTGTTTAGTATTTTTTTATTTAATAATTAACTAAATTAAATTAAAGTAATTTCTTTCCATCCAGGTGTCCCTTGATACCTCTCAAGTTTTTTTAATAATATAAATCGATTTGTTTTACTTTTTGTACATAAACGAAGAACAAAGTTAGCAATGCAGTCAAAATTCATACACCATGTTCTTGCAAAACCGCAAATGTAAATTTGTTTCCTAATATTTCCTAAGGTATATAATTTCTTACCGTTTTTATAATTTTCCCTTTACTTGTAGCTAAAAACCTATCTTGGTGCCAAATTTGAAGGTTCTAAGTTTGCTAGAAGTACCTTAGACTTTTGATGATCGGTCAGTCAGTGAGTGACAAAATGGTGTAACTTTGATCGCTCATAACTCTAAAACTATTGGTTCAAATATCATGTAATTTTGAGGTTAAGCTTGTTTTAATGCTTTCTCTAGGTCATCGAAAACCTAAACCCCTAGCTTTGTCCGTTTCGATGATACAGGGGGGGTGAAATAGCCGCGAAACGCTTCGAGAAAAGTATGGTACGGCTGTGCCCGTTTTTTTTTTGCTCGAGACTTGGCAGGGGCACTGCCGTGCCCCCAGATACCACAACTAAATAACTGCTCTATTACCACGACTATCAGAAATAGTTTACAGATGAAAACGGACTTTTAGACCATATAATAAAGAAACAAATAATTGCAATAATTCTACGAACCTATTATTATTCTAAAAATCAAAGCCCGCACCCCAACCCATCGAATGACATCCAAACATTGATGCATTAAGAGGTATCAGGGATGAGACAATGGCTTTTGTTGTTGCGGCTACCTTATATTGGATCACTCGCTTTGACAAACCTATACAGGCCAAGTCGGAAATGCTGCCAGTAATTACTTCGGTAGGGTTAAGAGTTTTCGTGTATTGGTTTTGTGATGGGGCAGTGGGAAGCTTACAGTGCTGGTTTAATGATGCGCTGAAGACATTATTTAAAATAAAACTTGTAACATAATTGAAAAAAAAAAAACAACGATCCATGAAGAAACCAGGAATTGATCCCGATGCCAACTCTAAACGTGCACCCTGATGATCAAGACAAAAAATTAAAAGTCCATATTTTTGGAATGAGTTTTTCCATTTCCATCAAACAAGTAGGCAATGTCTTTTACCTTTGAGTAGGTTTAAAAAAAGTCTAAAACAGGTAAATGAAAAAAAAACTTAACCCTGCTCTAAAAGTACCTCATTTCCCCTGCAAAAAGGATAGAAAATACACATCTGAAAGCAACTCCACAAAAACTTGTCGCGAATCAGTAGATTTACACCTAGAGTCACGTGTGAAACTGTACGTGAGATGCGAGAAAAAATACAAAAGGACACAAGTGGAAAAGAGACGGAAAATCCCGCTGTCACCCTACAAATGTTGTCATTGAAAGCTGGTTCGGAAGATGAAAGAAATGTATTTGTGCGGTCTGCATTCCCTTTGAACAATTTAAATGCGATTAAAACCGACGTGTGATATTCTGGAAATCGCAAGTTCTGCATGGAAACATCGCCTGTTCATTACGAAAAAACCTGTGGGTGTACAACATTAGAAGAGGAATTGATTTTGCAATGTTTACAGATGTTAAATAAAGCGATGGTAGTGATAAAATGGGAAGCACTCGAGAGATTTAAGAGGTTACTGTACCACCTAACACTACATAAATGCACGAGGTAGGCGGCCATTAGAAAAGAGTGGCGGCAACTTGTGAAGCTTGCCACCAACACTTGAAGTGATGACCACGACAATTTTGTCAAGAGTGATCCCGACAAGGAAGAAGAAGTTAACATCATTTAAGCATAGTAATCTATACGCCTAGCATATTTCGGTACTTGTTATATCAGAGTTCAAGCTCATTTATTTAAATTTGAAAGCATAAAAAGGTGTAGTAGTTATTTCTACATCCCATTGGGAAGTCAAAAAACATCATTTAACGCGTTATTTAGTTGATGTATATAGATCTAAGCTTCAGTATATTTCAAGAAACGTTTGTCCATAAAATCATTCACTAGATAATTACTTGATCAAGCAAAAATGACGATGGCCCTTGGTTTGCACAAAAGTCAAAACCAAGGTTACCACATGCACTACTCTGCAATTTGGATACAAATTCAACGACACACGACCAACTCGCTTTCCGAACAAAGACACACACTGTTAGACTAGATAATTTTCTCGCAACAAAGTCAACGGCTTTCAACTTCAAGCCACAACTTTAAGTTGTGAAACAGGATCGAACACGTTAACCCTGTTCCAAGTTTACAAACTCACTTTACTTTCAATTGTTTTTAAAACTGTATTAGTGGAGCGTTATTTGGTTTTTATTTTCTAGAATTGGCTGTTTTGAAGATGAAAATATCTGAAATGTTGTGTTGTGAAAAGCTTATAATAAATTGAGGTAGGTCTTTTCTTATTTTGGTTGGTTAATAAACCTGATAAAAAAAATACAAGAATAAACGTACAAAACTCTGTCATTTGGGTCAATCAATGTGATTAGAATTCACTATAACATAGTTTCATTAAAATCTCAGCATAGTTTACGAAACCATGAGGCCGAAATAAAAACAGATTTGATTTATAAACTGGTTCTGTTACCCTTTGCAGAAATGGATGCTCAAAAGCCAAACTCAGAAGCAAAATCTAACATACCAAAACTACTAGTCGAAACTAAAATCAAACGACAATCTAAACTAAATCCATGCACAAAACTAAAGTTAGTTCTTATTAACCACGAACCTAACTACATCTGGAGCGGTAGTTCGCTTTTAAATCGGAATTGAATTCGCATTGGAGCGTCTCTGTATTCGGATGAGACGCCTGCCGCTTATTCGATTTGTTGCTAGTACGAGATTTGAGTTTGTAAGACCCTGAGGTGTGTAATGTGAGAAGGAGTGGAGGTGGCATTATGTGGATTTTAAGTTTTATTATTGACTTTGCTAAAAGTATACTGGCCAGTGGTCATGTGAGCAATGAAATGGAAGAAGGTGCAAATAAATAGACGAGAAGTGTGCGGAATTATTTAAGACAGACTAAAGTAAGTGGTTAGGGTCATCGATGTAGATATCAAAAGTAGGATGATATTAAATGGAAAAAAGTGCGAGCTTATCCTATGATAAGCTCGCACTTTTTTCAGGCTGCAATTCGTGGATATAGCCCAGAAAAGTGATTCACCATTATAAGAATTAAAAAAAAAAATAAAGAAAATTTATTTATTTATTTATAATATCGGTTCATCGTTAACGGCTTGTCGTATTAATTTGACTTAATAATACGACGTGATCATAATTCTTCTGGAAGTAAATATTTTTTCCACCTGTTTACCTTAATAAACTATAAACTGCCACATCCAAAAACCGACTAGTAACTGAAGGATCCTGAACAAAATCCTCTCCCGGGAGAACTATTGAATAGCTCCGACTTCCAACTAGATACAGAGGAAAGTGAACTCGCAACTTATAAACAAACACGAACTATTTAATTGATTATTTATATCTCTACCATTTATTATAACTTTGACTTGAACTTTGTAATAATTTACTTAGTTTTAAATTATTTATTACAGGCTGTTTAAAGTCTGTCCAAATTACTCATACATAGTTTACTCTTTAGAATAAATGGAACCATATTTCCGTACTAAAAAGTATTATAGGAAAAACTATATACTTCAAAAAATACACCAGTTGTTATGGATACTTAATAGAAAATAGCTATAGAAATCCCATTACAATTCTGCGGAAATAACTATGTATATACTTCGCAACAGTTCATAGTAAATGTGGCGATTTTTTAGAAAATGTTAAGCTTAAGAAATGCCAGAAAGGTTGAAAAACTGCTTTGTAAAAAAATACACGAAACTTGTATCGTGTACGTATATGTTTAAAAAAAAAAACATAATCTTCTTTTGCCGTGAGAAAAGTGCGCTTGAATACCAGATTATCTTCCCTTTATCGATACGAAACAGTGATTTATAAAATAAAAAATAATGTTTAAACAAAATTGAAAAATACAGATTTATTTTCAGTAACAGCAAAACAGACTATTTATAAACGGGATCAAAAGAAAACTCTAATTTCATCCACTGCACGAGTTTGTAGTATCCCATAGACGTGCAATGACGCATCCTTTACAATATACTCGTCTCGCTCTAACGTACGTAGTATCATGTGAGGAAGTGAGACGGATGACTTCCATAATCTGTCAACAAGTACACGCTAATTGCACACTCGGGGTGTATCGTAGGGTGCATATAAAGTACGATGTAAAGGAGACATTTTTTGTAAAAAATAGACATGTTAAGCATTTTCTAATAGAAGTTACGTTTAATCCATGCTACAGTCGATATTTTTACATAATTATGAAAAAAAGGAAAAGAACCAGTACTTTTTTATTTATATATTAACGTCCAAATATATTTTTTTGGTTTTTAAACTTCGAGTTCTTAAATACGCAATACTTTCAAACCTTATCCAAAACCATATTTGTAAGCTAGAAAATGAACGGTAAAACACATTTTATTAAAATCTACCACAACAAAATTTAATATAACTTGTCACGTGGAAACATGTCCTAAAACCGACATTTCTTAAAAATATCACAATATTGTCTAAACATAATCCAGACTAGTCTCTTAATATTGTCACCCTACCAAAGCAGTATGAATGCACCTCGTTAATTAGTCGGTTTATTAGGGATTCAAGTGTTGTTCCCGTCGCTACAAATATACAAGGAGGTTTATACATCTATTTTTTCTTCAACATTACATTTGTTCAGTCTTTGAACCTTTTTCTTTATTAAATCATCTTTGTGCATGTTCAATTAGTTGCTTGCGCGTGCTGCAGTTTTAAATAAAGGCTTCTTTTGTTATTTTTGCTTGCTATTTTATGGAAGAAAATGAGGTTCTATATTTTTTAGTTTTTTATAATGTTACTATGTATGTACAACTTCTTCTGACTGCCTTGTTTTAAATTTTTATATTGTGTGTTATTTTTCTGTCACTCATCCCAACTGCTTGTCATTCCGCATTCACTCCTTTTTTAACCGACTTCTAAAAAAGGAGGTGGTTCTCAATTCGGATGTATGTTTTTTTATTCTTATACCATCTTTCACACAATCTACTCAAATATTTTTCAGTTTTTCTCTGCTTTTATATCGAACCACTTTCATATTTAAATCTGTTATCGCACATTCGGTAAAAAAGTTAAAAACGAAAAAAACGAAAAAAAAAAAAAAAAAAATTAATTTAAATATAATTCGGAAGATTTCATTTATATTAAACTAACAAGGTATTAACAACGGCCTAACATGTAGCCGTAGCGCGGGCCGCATGGCGCGGCATGCTAAATTAAATGATATTATCCGACGAGCTCTTGTCGCCGTCGGCGTTCCGGCTGTACTCGAACCCAATGGCCTGGCACGCGACGACGGCAAGAGACCGGACGGCATGTCCTTGTTCCCATGGAAGGTGGGTAGGCCTTTAGTGTGGGACGCTACTTGCGTCGATACTCTTGCGCCTTCCCACCTTCCCAGTACGTCGTGCTGTGCTGGCGCTGCTGCTGCGGCTGCTGAGAACCTCAAGCGGCGGAAATATACCAACCTAGTTGGTAGTTATATATTCGAGCCGTTTGGGGTTGAGACCCTTGGTCCGTGGGGTCCAAGTGCCCATAGTTTTTTTAAAGTTTTGTCCAAACGCCTGGTTGACACTTCGCGTGACCCAAAGGCTGGCTTCTACCTAGGTCAGCGCATAAGCATTGCCATACAACGTGGCAATGCTGCCAGCCTTTTGGGCACACTCCCAGTCGACAGCGATGTGGATGAATTTTTTGATGCCTTATTTTAGTTTATATTTTTTCTTTTTTACTGTGTAGGCTTAGTTTTTTTTTATTACCTATTGTAAATATCTTAAGTTTAATTTTTAATTGTAATATAGAACGTTTTATTAATTGTAATAATGTAATATTAAATAAATATGACTGTTTTTAACTCGATAAATACAAGGTAAGTAAGTACAAACTCAAAATCTTATCCCAGGAATGTAAATATACCCGTACACCGCCGGTATTAAGTATCGATACTACCACGATGTATTCCCGAAGTACTTAGATACGAAACTTGTGTGGTACACTGAAGCTGTTTGCCCTAATTTCTTGAGATTTAGTGAAGCCAATCCAAACTTTGGTTGACTAGTAAAGTTTGGTTTAATTATTTTGATTGATACTTGCAAGTTTCGGGCTTTTTAATTAAAGACATTGCTTTACTTTAGATTTAGTTTCGGTTGGAAGAAGGGAAACGGACCTTACACCTTTACGGTGTATGTCTATCCTAGCTGAGTTTGCTATACAATATTTATTTTTATGAAAGTAAAAAATAAATTTAAGGTTTAGTTTTGAAGTAAGTATAAAATTTTGTAGTTGTTACAATAATGTAACTTTTTTTTTTGTATTACATAGTACAATAGGAAAGTAAGAAATCTATTCGTGCAATAATTATTAGAAAAACATGTTTCCTACATGAAAAGTGAAAGGGGAAATATTTTTGTAAAAAGCGATACATTGTACTTTTTCTTGTATTCTTATGAGCCCAGGAGTTAAAAATAAATAAATATGACGTTTTCATCTTTATTCAATTTCGCATCTTCTTTTAAGGTTCATCTAAAAAGAAAGCGTAATATAACTTAAAGATATAACAAAAAAGTGCACACGGTAAATCAATTTAAGTAGGACCGGGATTTGAAAGGGGACGTAAAAAGAGTTATCAAATACCGCTAGCCATTCAATCTAGATAAAAGGTTCTAGATCCAAACGTCTCGATCCATTCTAACGTATGGAAAATTGAGAGTTTTCTAGAAATGTGGTCGACAATGAAAACATTTTCGTTTATACGAGTATCAATGTGATCGGTTGAAAGTATTGTTTTTTTTGGACACATTTTTGGTCCATAAGTACACTGTCTTTTTTTAACTGCTTGCAAAAGAAGGAGATTCTCAATTCTGTTCTATATTTTTTTATTGTTGCGCTTTATCTCCGGTATTTGTGAATCAATTGCAAAATTCGATTTACAATCAATAGTAGTCCCATACTTTTTTTTTTAAATTAAAGTCCGTCTGTATCATTTCATTTTATGAGTTATTAATTATTAATTAATTATTAAGTTTTGTTTATACTTTCCTTTACCAGACTTTTTAGTACCGGGTAAAAACTACAATAGTTGAATAAGCACAGGGAGTGGAGGTTGATGGATACATGGAGTCTGTCTACAGACTAGCACTAAATAAATATAGAGTTTTAGCTGGATAACAACACTATTTACTCAAGTAAATAAAGTATTAAATTAATAAACAGTAAACTAGTCGCTGAGGGCTATTAATTACTTTGTATATTACGCGCAAGCGAAGTATAGTTAATTTATTTTACTCGTACAAGCATTTCATTTTTTACAATTTCTTGTTTACTGATTTAAATATTTGTTTTCATGTTGTAGCCAAATTAAAACCCCTTTATAATAGTTATTTTTTGTTCCGATTTTTTTTTCTATACTTAAAGGAAATAGGTGTTTTATTAACGTCTATCTGCCCGCCTTTTCCCAAGCTATGATGGGGTAAGATTCCAGTCTTACTAGATTCAGCTGAATTCCTACATTTTACATGTAGCGACAGCCTCTTTTTTTCCTCAGGTGAAACTCATTCATGAGCCAGCCTTAATCTCTAAGGGGTGGAGCTGACTGCCTCTCTGACCTCCACATCCCATTTTACTGGGTAACATAGTATAGTACGTCTGCTTGCTTTAAGTGTGGGTGTTATATTTACTTATGTAAAATTTATTAGCTCTAAGAGTTAGGGAAGTTTGGGAGCTTTACCAATTCCGGTGTCAAAAGGTAACTTAATACACACTTGAGCGTTTCTCAAGTTGTGTGTACCATTCGTTAAGTAACGTGTGACGTACATACTAATGTTTGGGACAGGCTTGAACGTAAGTGTTTTCTAAAATAAATTAAATGGTGTTTTTGCTTGTTTTTAATTGAAGCACATTGTTAAAAAATCCAAAATATGTTTTTCTTTTATTAGGTAAAATTATTTCTATATAATCATCCATTCACAAGGTTTAAGCCCAACAGTGGTGTATTCTACATGAATGATGCTTTTTTTTGGGTTTTTCTCTTGAAATATAATAAAAAATTAAATTATAATTACACGTAATAATTATCTAAGCATGTAAATCTAGTTATTAAGGTCTCAACAAAAAAACATTTGTATGCCAATGAAGCAAAACATAGAGCTACTACTATTTATTTTATTGTTTAATACCATCTATGTAAAACCTATGTTTACAAATGAATAAATGATTATGATTATGATTATGATTACGTATTGTGTAATTTTGTATTTTCCTGCAATTTATTGTTTTTTTGTTTTCTTACATTATCTGCCATTTTGATTATCACTAACTTTGAAGTTTTTCTTACATCACACGACGTATTACTCCAACTTTCACGTTATTTTTTTTAAATAAATGTATTCCCAGCCTTCCTATTTCCCTATCAAAATCTTCACTCATGTATCATCACTAGTTAATCTACAAACATGTCACCCGTCTAATCAATTCGGTGTTAATGAGCTCAATCCACGTGAAAGCGGCCTGATTAGTTGTCGCCGCGTCTTTAAACAAACATTCAGTACAGTTCATTAGTCACTACTAGGCTACTAGGCTCATGTAGTTTCTTAGAAACGTAAGTAAAGTACTTGAGTATGTGTATAATTCTGTCTGTACTGAAAGGTCAAATAATAATAAAGCTTCTTTTCTACGAATTATATTTGAATCCCCGAAAATTTTAACGTCTTAGCATGTGTCATGTTCACGGGCAGTTATAACGAAAACGAAGAATTGGATATCAATTATTAAATTAACCTTTTCAGACATTATTTTTTTTTCATCCGATTGATTTGGTAAATTTCATGTGTCTAAAGTATAATAAGTAGTTTTTTTTTAGTATATTGTGCAGTTTATAAGTGAACAAATTAATACAAACGTTTTCAATCGGAAAGCTTGAGAGATCAATATTTATTTTTTTAATTTATATAGTAAGAATGTAGTTCTGAAAGGTATAACTCATTTTGAGCAGGAATTTTGTAAACTGACTCTATACCAGATGTAGTTTACACCCCTTTTGGATAGACACCCTTTCGGTAACACCCTGCATATGCCAAAATGTGTAGGGATTCTGATCTTCAATGTTTTCCCCTATTCATAATTAATAGGGATCAGAGACTCAACATGATTGTAAGTCAGTTTTGCTTACTGTACACATTGTAATATCCGTTTATCAATCAATTTACATATTGGAGCATTGGCATTAATATTGAACGACATCGAATATGTAATGCGACGGTGTCACGGCTTGAGTATATTCGCAGTAAGGTTAAAGAATATGATGCTGATATTTCTGATAAAATTCAAAAGTATCTATACATTTTTTTTCTTTTTATAGTTTCATTTAAGTTTATATATTTACAGATCGGACATACAGTATTTTTCTGGGCCTTATTTAGGTTCTTATTTTCTGAAGTGTATGCAATGCAAAAATCCCTCGTAATATGCAGCATTATACAATCGTTAACGTTAATCAAATAGTGACAAGTATCTCATCGAAAAAAAAGTATATATTTTCATACATGCCTGCCATCATTGCACCGGCCACTTTCCATCATTATCAACGTTTATAAAAATGACACTAGTCTACGAGGGCCAGCATTATATAATTAATTATTGGGAAGTTTACTAAAACAAACACAGTTCTCATATTTAACAACACTGTTGTGTTATTTATTGTATTTGAGAGATGAAAAATATGGTAATGAAATTATACTAACAGATTCCTATTATGCTCATATCCTTACAATATCAGCATCTAACCCTACAACCTTTACTAGAATACTACACCCGGCTATATCTCGGTGAATTACGACGGCTCGTCATTAAGCGATGCGAATTATACAGATTATTCATGAGCCCTCCGAGCGAGACTTAAGTGTTGTTTGAGTACAACTCACATCGATAGGTATTCCGTATGAATTAATGCTGGAATATATCTCATGGTCTCGGGTTTCGATATAAGATCGTGTGTAGTATCGATTGTATATATATATACTACACTTAGATTTTACTTGACTGTGTTGTGGTTTTACAGTTGGTCAGGGATTTAGACTTATTGGAATTATATCAAAAGGTGTTGGGATGGTATCATTGACTATACATATTGTAAAAAAAATAACTGTAGAAATATAGAATAATCTCCGAGGTGACCCTTTGAATGGCGTAAAGTTTCTGCAATCGATCCACAGTTGCCGGAGAAATCACATAACAAGCATACACACAATACACAGTCAAAAAAGGAGCTCCTTCTTTTGAAGTTGGTTCATAAAACAAATGACGACTGGACTTGTGCAAAACGCTGGGCAGTGAAAGATGTATGAATGAAATAGAGAAAATTGCATCCAACTGAAATGATAATGCTTTACATAATTTTGATTTATAACACCTCGTGTATCGACATATCTTAGGAGTTACATTGTTATATCTCTGTAGCTATGTAGTAATAACTAGTATTATAGTTAGTAAATATATGCTACATCTTACTATTACGTATCCAAATACATGATACATATTAATGACAGCTCAGACCGCAGAACAAAACCCAATCAGCACACATTAATAGATCTTAAGCCCTTATTAAAACGGCTAAGCATAATCCCCAAAAGTGGAGAACGTTAAAGAATTTTAATTTTCCCGAATTAATTCGTATTCATTTTTCAACGAGAACGCGGCTGCGACGGTGGAAGACAGAATTACTTGGAATATGGTACGACAGGATAAGAATAAGACGAACAGACTAATAAAATGGCAGCATCAACATTTCTGATTTCAGTTTGAGAATTAAAAACATTTGACCATATAGGACAAATCGAAAAGCTGCGAATAAAAGTTTCCTAAATAATCTGTCACTCATTTTAGGTAACTTGCAATAAACTAATAATAACTGTAATTTTAATGTAATTGTTTCACCAAAAAACAATTATGCTTAGCGTATTCAGACTCTTCAGGTGTATAAGAGGATTTTTTTTGTTTTCAAATAATGTATCATTGTCTAGTTAGATTATTTTTCTACAGAAAATTTAAAATGTTAAATTTCTTAGCACCTACCTGTGCTTTCTCTCCACCACCTAAAGGTAGACTGGTAGAGAACGCCTAAGGCGTTAAGTGCGGCATTGTACATTGTGTGCAAGAAGTATTTAATAAATAAATAAAATTTACTGTCTTTGGCGATTTTGAAAAAAAATACAAACTAAGTTACAGTCATGTACAAAAAATCTGTCAGTGCTTTGGATAATTAGGTCATTACATATCCATTTCCTAAAAATCTACGTAAAATTATAACCGCTACAGAACGCAGCCCAGACGGATTACAGTATCATTTTTATACGGAGCTAGGTTTATTTAAATTTATGGAGCGCCCAGCGATGAAGTTTTGAATCCGATCCTTAGATAGTACATGTAGCTTAGATTATTTTTCACTGATTATAAACAGTATTGGAAAGAACGGGAAATGTATTCAGAAAAACCGGATAAGATAATATTGGAATACTAGCTTTAGCCTGCGGATTCTCCTGCGTGGATTTCGGTTATTACGGCTAAAAGTGGCCTATGCTTTTTTTAGGATCCGAGTTAACTCATTTTTTTTTAATATTATGACTAGTCGCTGTAAAAGTATAGCCGACAGAGTTAATTGCGCACTTATAATATTAGTGTAGATTTCATCAACATAAAAGTTAAGGGTAACAACAAGACATATCGATTAATAGTGGTTAATTCGCACTCATCTACAATTGGTCAGTGGATGGGTGACCATTTCAAATTAAAACCCCTCGTGCCTCGTAAAGCACGTTAAGCCGTGATCTCTCCAGTTATGTCCTATTTATCACATCATGAGAGGGTGACTACCATGTATTTGTATTCGCACCGTAACATACCATCACGCCCGTATCCCCTAAAGGTTAGGCAGAGGTGTACCAATGTACACCCACAGTTCGCACACACCCTATTCGCCCCATAAACAGAAATAAACTAGGCTGACATCATAATAATATCAGGATAGCTTAAGACTTTGCTATTTATAAGTACACATAAACAAAAACTTTCGACCATCGACTTAAAGATAGGCTAAACATTATTATAATTTGAGGCCGGGGGCTTGTATACTTTATACATAAAAACTGGAACAAAAATATTCAAAGTTAAAAAAAGAAATTTGCAAACGATCAATCGGAGAAAACTTCTTGTTATTTCAACAAGAACGGTATAGCGAGTCTTGTCCCGAAGTACATATTTGTTAAACAAATGAGCCGTGGCTAGGGTTGCCACAGATTTTAATGATGAACTTTTAAGTTTATTTACAAGTGCCTTGTACTGATCACACATGCTTAATTTTTGGATGCTATAGCAGTCTGGATAGACTATAGTAGTAGTAGTAGTAGTAGTAGGGAACATATGCCAGTATGACACCTAAACGAGTATTTTTCCTTTTGGTCAGATTAATAACAAAGATTCGTAAAAAATAAAAAATTTCATGTTCAATAGAAATAAACTGTCAGGTAACTTTATCATGACACATTAAGATTTAAAAATAAGTAACAAGGAATATACATAGAAGAGGCCATATTACATAGTATTTTTATTTGATTCTTCGTAATAATAAAAAATAATGTCCTTTAATTCACCGACTTTTTGGCAGAAGCTTTTCTTTCCAAAGCATTTATTATCACGTTTTACTTGGTCAGATTTCTAATATTAATTACAGTAAACAATTTTCCTCAGTGCCAACCCTACTTGTATTGTTTTGCATCCGCAAAGCACTGGGTGGGAGGGGCTACTTTTGAATTGTAAATGTGTGTTTCTGCATAGTCCGCGCTGTAATCACTGTTTGTGATGATTCCGGATTGATATTTCTAGGTCTTAAGGGTAAAATGTTTCTGCAATCTCGAGTAGTACGATTCTGTAAGAAAAAGTGCACAGAAGTACACAAGTGTTTGAAAGATTCTAATAGAAAAAGTCTTACAAAAAATGTATGATTTGTTTTAACCACTGTTTTGACTATTGCCTAGATTAAAACGTGGTATATGTAACAATAAAAATAATGTTTAAAAAAAACTTACTTACCTTAGATTACGATCCAATTGACAGCTTGATCGAATTTTCATTAAAATTTCAAGGTTTCTTGTACATGATTTATTACAGATGAAAATAATAAAAGCGTGAACATAACAAACTATTAATTTTCAAAATAACATAATTACAATATCACGCATTCAGAAAATTATCATTTATATTGAGCCTTCAATATTCCACCATCTTCCTACAAAACTCAAGGATAGAAGGAAAACTAAACTAAAAAATATTCGAGGCAACTGGTTTAGCGGTGAAAAAAGAGAAAAAACCCATCTGAAACTGCACGGCAAAGTAGTTCGGCTAGAATCTAGTTTTACGGAGTTTCTGTGGTTTTAACTTTTATACGCTACAGACTTATCTTAGCTAGTCTTAACTGTAGGAATGGTGGGTTAGAATTGGTAGTCTGGGTTTGAGAGTCATATTTTATGCCGCAATTTTTTCTCTGACGACTTTTTTTTTTATCTTATGAGTAATAAATATGTTCTGTGTTATGGTCAACTTGAATTGGGATTTAAGGAATTATTATGAACTAGTCGAGGGATGATGGTTATCGCGGCAAATAGTAGCTTTTCTTGGGATCCAAGCTTAGCACATACCCAGTTTCTTAAAATTGCATCAGTGATTCGGCTGTGAGAGCGTAATAGACAAACAGAAAGAGTTATTTTCGTATTTAGAATATAGACATGGATATGGCTTTAATTTGTCTTTATAGAATCCATAAATAATCGTACATCCCATTTAGAAAAATAACCAAGTAATGCTTGAAATATTTCTCACCAATAAATACAAATCCTATGCTATCCCTATAGGTATTTCTTCTCAGTTATTAATAACTAAAACATAAATCAGTTATCTGTAAAACAGCTGCAAAAAATTATACATTTCCCGACGCAACGTCAACGTGGTGGAAACGAGTTTAACTGAAGAACCAGTGCAGTTGTCTTTTTTCTTATGTCTTTTTTATCTTTTTCTATTACTTTGCAGGCATTTCGTAATTATATTTTTCTTTGGTTGGCAATTTTTTTAGTGTAACGTCAAAGCAAAATATAGACTGGAGTGCATAAATATGTCGAAGCCTATAAAGCTATACAAATATAATTATATTAACAAAATATGTTGCTTACATAAAAGTGTAAGAAAATTTTCTTACAATTCCGTCCGTTTGTATGCTATTAAAACTAATTCAAAAGAGGTTGGTGAAAATGGTTAAAATACCCATTTAAGATTCAAGTCGCTGTAATTACTATGTGAACTTTCTCCGTAACTCTAAGAACACTGCACCGACTCATTTGAATACTTTAAACAAGATGTGGAACTATGCACACATACACTTTGAAGAATAAAAGAAAAATAAGTTATTCAAAAAATTGTCATACACCTACTAATCGTGTAATTACATCTACAAACTAAGCTTTAATTCTAATGACAACACTGGCTGGTAACACACCCACTTTACTACACGCCAAAAGCCAAATACCAAAATAAAAACAAAAACACGTTGCGAAACATAACCTCATTACACTTCAATCATCGAATTCGGTGCAAGGCAAAACAAAATAATAAACAACTTCTACTCGATGCTCGCTGTAATCGTTTTCAATCGAGTCAGCGTTGCTAAATCGAATTATTCGCGTCCCGCCGTCCGTCCGCAACTTTGCCTGTGCCTGATTTTTTTCTAACTTTTTTCTGTTCGTTTTTAGAAAACACGGGAGCGGCGCGTATTTTAAATTTCGATTGTCTCATTGATGAATACGTTTTGTTCTATTTTTATAGTAATTATCATAGACGAATTATATGCAAAGACTGCTACTATCGCTAGTTTCCCCTTGTACCAAGCGAGAGCAGTTTTTAGTCTGAGACTAGTACATTCGTTTACTGATTTAAGTTAATTTTCGCGCAACGAGAAACTTATATACGAAAATATCGATGGTTTTGACATTGTTAGGATAATATTAGTGTTTTAAACAGATTTTTTAAAACGGCAACTCCTTCTTCATACATAATTCACGACAAAACCATTTCACACTAGTGCTTACGTTCAAACTCTAATAGGCTCACTCTAGTTTCTTATGTATACTCTAAGGTAATTATTTTTCTTTTGCTTTCTTATAATGATTCATGAAAGCATTCGTTCCAGGTAAATTTATTATTTAATTCTCTATATTACGTAGTATTTAAAGTAAAGCTTTGTTGCATAAAATGTTTTATTTCTCAGTAATCGCTTTTCATTACCGATGAGTATTTCATTGAATTCTGTTCGATCTCATTGTATCTTTTGTATTCATGTACGACATACCAACCTATTTATTCATGATGTAAGTTTCCATGGCATTATTCCTTTTTACAGCAATAATGCAGTAAGTAAATATATGGTAATCACACCTATACCTCACGAAATGCAAACCTCAATTTACTAACAAATTCCTATTATTCAGTATACAGCTATGCTTCGTAAATGCGACTGACGCTGAAGCTAATCTAAGCTAATCCAAACTTCCCCTACCATGAGCTTTTAAAACAGGACTTGAAACATTGTGGAAGGGAGACAGCGCTGTGCACGGTGTAGCGCGCTATCTCGCTCCCACGGTAGTAAGAGCTCTTCGTTAAGCGTTCATAGTACAGGCATCGGACATAGATTTAAATGAATGAAATTTATTAGTTTTAGAGCACGGGAGATTTAAGTCTGCTAACGAATGGTGACGTAATGGAAATCCTTATTAACGCTGATGTGCAGTGTTAGGTAACATGATTATGTTACAGAGAAGTTGATAGCTACGTTACGTGCCTCATAATACGCGATTACACGTGCGAATTCTGATACTGATAGAAATGAAAACATATTATCTGTGCAAGAAAAACATTTATGTAAAGTCAGATAGATGGCCCTTACAGGTGAATTTCAACTTGAATGTAATTTTATAAGAGTCGATACAGTCGAACATAGAACTTCCCAATTTTTGGACATCGGTAAAAAAAAAACTTACTTTAACCCAAATATCTATTTGATCCGTTGTCATCTTTTTACTATCCACTGTTTAATATAGGCATCTATTTAAATTAGCATTAATTAAGATAAAAATATCGACGAAAGATTTTCTTGTAATAATTGTACGTGGGAACAAACTAAAGTAAAACAAGTAAAAATTATAAAAACAATTTAATATCTTCACTTTTGTAAATCCAAAAACGCTTTCACAGCTTTAAAAACATCCTTCGCAAACTCTTCAGGCCTTTCGAAAGCAATGAATTGTCCTCCAAAATTATAACTAGTAGTACCAACGAGATTGGGATATTTCCACCGAAGAACGAAGTCGGGGCTATAGGATATAGAGTTTTTTAGGCGAAGAGCCCATGTAGGTACTTTTGTTGGAATCCTGAAAATGATAAAAGAATATTTAGATATACAAGTTATCGAAAGGGTGTATTTATCCGAAAAGGGTGAAAAGTGCTGGTGGTATAGAGTCAGTTTATATCATGACTGCAGAAAATGAGTTACTTGACATTGATTATTGAATATTTCGCATCAATAATTATTAGAACCCTTATAAGACATGCTGTGAGGTTTCGTTTACGGGATTCTTTTTTCTCCAATTGATTATAGCTCCCCTTTATTTGTTTTAGTTAAACTTTTCAATGAACCCTATCATAGGGTCTACTCAAACGTAAGTCTTATAAACACTTTTTAACCTTATTTCGGATTTAAAACGAAACGTCTTGGCACGCTAGAATTTTAAAAATGCTTTTTTTTGTGCATAATAAAAAAAAACTAAATAGCTTGTAAATACTCAGACCAATTTAAAACAATACTCACTCAGCCAAAGCTTGTTCCACCTCATAATCATTAACCGTCTCCTTAAAAACCCTCAAGGAGGTCGTGATACTCCCACTAATATAATACAGCATAATATTATCCAAGAGTTTATCGTAAGAGAAGTACTTGTCCAGACCACCGTCAGGGTCCAACTTGTTAGAAGGGTCAGTCAGTAGCATCATCCGATCGAGAATGTAGCTGGCGAGACCCACTGGGGAGTCTTGGAGAGCTATGCCTGGAAAAAGACAGGAAAAATTTGTAAATGAGTGAATGGAAGATTTTGGGTTAACCTTACATATTACATACACATCACATAAACATATCATCACGCCTGTATCCCCGAAGGGGTAGGCAGAGGCGTACCAATGTACAACCCACAGTTCGCCGATATGTTTAGGTCCCATGTAATAGGGGGCGAGCCTATTGCCACGAACCGGGCACAAATCCAAACTCCGACCTGCTACTGAGAATTTCATAGAAAAACCCAATAACACCTTGTTCGACTCGGGAATCGAACCCAAGACCTCTAGCGTAGCAGGCGCGCATAGCACCACTAGGCAAACGAGGCAGTCAGGGATTTGTGATGATGAGAATATTAATGAGGACTTAAGAACAGTATTTTATTAAGAAATACCCTCACCAATAGTATCCGGCTTAGTACTCTGCAGATGAAGAAAACCAGACTCCTCCAAAGAAAACATAATCTTATCAGACAAAGGATACACGCGATCAGCTTCCCAATTAGTCACAAACGTTGGCAAAATAGAACCCAATATCGACATCAAAAATGCTCTCTTAGTAGGAACGATTGGAAAACTGGAATGGAAGCCAAGAACCTCCTTAGGGAATATGGTGGCCATGTTGGAGCCAATTGTATGGCCAATGTCGTTGCCTTGGACGTAGTAATAGTTGTGACCAAGGCGTTGCATTAGGTTCCTCATGATGATCGCCATTTGGTGTGGAGAGAGGCCGGGACGAACTGCTCCCTGAAAATGAATTTAATTAATGAAACTACAAAAGATTAGTTAGATTGTACAAGCGGTATTTAAAAAAAAATGAGGCTGACTTTGGTAGCCTTTAGGATGTTGATTATCAGATTTTCGTACACCCCTTGGAAATCATACAATTCAAAAGGAACAAGCCTTTTATTGAATTTAACATAGTAGTGAAGCTGCAATTATTAAACAAAAAGGAAATCAATACAAGCTAAAGTTACGATCCAATTCTACTCATAAACAAAAACCAATCGCATATAAAAAATCTAATTACCTCAGAGAATCCAAATCCGGGTAAGCTTGGAGCAATAACTTCGAACACGAAATTATATCCGGGTCTGACTGTAGTCAGTAACGGTATAGCTTCGTAAAACTCCCGGATTGACCCAGGCCATCCATGTAGGAGGAGTAAAGGTAAAACCTGAAAATAAAAAACATATAATTGGTATTTTGATCATAATTTTAGACTAGAAGCAAATGTAAATGATATTGTGATTGAAAATTCTAACGAAAAAACCGATTTTAAAATAAGTCTTAAATTATTTCTTATGGATACCGACAAAACAGGGTCAAATTACCAGCTTTCAAATAAAAAAAGAATCATCAAAATCGGTTCACCCAGTCAAAAGTTATGTGGTGACAAACAAAAAAATCAGTCGAATTGAGTACCTCCTCCTTTTTTGAAGTCGGTTAAAAATGTAAACTAGAACGTAAGAAAATAGAAAATAATTTAATTATGGCCAGTCCATTTCCTTTTACTCTAGTAAAATACAGTGGCTATAAATAGTATTTTTGCAGAAAAGGTAGTGAAACTCGGGGTCTGTAATGTGTTTTTTTTAATTGCAACACAATCTCCCATTTCAAGATATTGTGTCACGAAGAGTTTTGTTTTTTACACATTTTATAATTGACGTGATTTCTACTAAAAAAATGTCTATTATTCCCACTCTTAACTCAGTCAATACACTTTTAATATGTACTCAATACCAACTTCAAAGTAATACAAAAACATGAAAGACATTTAATCAGATTTAGCGGTCCTGTCGAACTAGATTCAGAGCCGGTTAGAACTGGATAGAACCAGATTGCACCGACTAAAATCGTTAGCTATCGAGTAACTCTCATTGAAGGAAACATTTGGGGCACGGGTGCCATCTTTAAAAATTCTATCCGTGTAACCGGATCAAAACGTAATCTGGGATTGAAATTCAATTGGAGGTTTATGAAGGTACAGAATATTCAAGGCGTTATTGTTTTGTTTTGGAATTAGATTGGAATGTAAATATTTTGGATTTTGAAGATTTTGATTTTGAGTTTGGAATTTTAGCTGTCTCAATTCGTAACAATAATTAATTACAGTTTTATTAATTTTTTTTAAACTGTGCCATTGTTTTGGGTTTCGTTAAGTTAACAATTTTTTACTAGCTTTTACGTAATTTCTGTTGTATCTATATTTTTTTTTAATTCAAATACTTAATTATAGCTTTTATCGGTTTATATTGTTAGGTATAACATTAAAAAAAATTTTTTTTCAAGCTCCAATTGTATTTCAAACAAGTAATAATCAAAATAGATAATATACTACTCACCATCACATTCTTATCCACTTTAGGTTTCACATGAATATAATGAATATCCAACCCTTGAATATTCGTCTTATATTGGTCAAACTGGTTCAAAAACCGCTCTCGATCTCTAAAGCTATACTTAAAGACCCAATGGGAGAAGATCTTGGCGAAGGCATCAGAATGGACTCCATAGGTCCAGGCTGTGTCTTCGAAGCTTTTCTTCCTGAGCGTACGACGGTATACCTCGAAAAGCCAGCGGAGTTCTGAGTTCATCTGGAAAACACATCGGGTGATGAGTTTATCATTGCATCTAATTATTGACGGAGAAAGCTTAATCATCATCATCCACAGCCTTTTTCCTCCCACTGCTGGGCATAGGCCTCCCCTTTTTCGTGCCATAATATACGAAAGCTTAATGTGTCTTGAAAATAATGAATAATTAAAATTAAATGTGGTCAACATCACATACATACATTGTTCTGAACCCAAAGTAAGCTAAAGCACTTGTGTTATGGAATTCAGAGACAACGAATGTACCACATACACCCAGACCCGAGACAATGTAGAAAAGTGATTTTCAACATTGTCTTTTCTGGTCCGTCCGGGGCTCGAACCCGGAACCTCAGAGCAAGCGACACCTTGAAAACCGGTGTGTACGCAACTAGACCACGGAGGTCGTTAAAAATATACATATAAGATTGTCTGGCAAAAACCTTGTTATTTCAGTTTTGTATGTCATTTCAGTGCATTCATTCATCCAACATCCTGCTTTTCTCAAAATTAGTTATTACTTAAACGTTCTTACCGAATCAGAAAACACAATTCTATACGGCCTAATAGACGTGTCCTTAGGTTCCGTAGATCGAGGTCCCCAAGATTTATTTAAATCCAATTTTGGCATCTCAGGAATATGAGTTACATCTTGATACACGAAGTTTGCTAAAACGGCCAGTCCTATTAGAAGTAAAAATGGTATTATTAACGCTATCTGAAACAATGAAAAATATTATTGATGTGTGCCAAGTTTTTCAATATTATTAACAGGATAGTCATTTTAGGAATGACAGGAATACACTATTTTTAACACGCGTGGCCACATGCATGTAGTTTATTTAATAATTATTTATCCTTAATTAAAAATCTATCCTTTTGCGGTTTTTCCTACAAATATATATATCAATTTATACTATAAATATGAAGTATGTTATGTTTTTATCTCTAGATGGAAAACCACACTTTGATCCATTATAAATGTTTTAGGGATTTAGGAAATATTACGAGAAACAATTTTTGACCAAAATAAGTTGCAAATTGTCAAGATACGAGTATAACAATTTGCAACTATTTTTGGTCAACAATTGTATCTTTTAAAATGTTTTTTAACATTCACTAAATGAAAATAAATACTTACAATTGAAGCATTGTCACTTTTCCTTTCCTCTTTCGCTTGTTTCTTCGTCTCTTTCTTTTTACTAACTTTAACACTTTCCGTCTCTTTCTTTTTATCCTTTTTACCCATTTCGCGTCTTATTCCTAGCCCTACTTAAATTTAACTAAATAAATTTCTTATCAATTAACCTTATCACCTAAATGGCTGATGTGTTATTTATTATCTGTTTACATAATGTTTAATCTGTAGATTATAGGAATGTGTTACATTGATTAATATTGATATGAAGAAATTTTTATCTAAGATGCTAATATTTTTGTTAATCTTACGTTGTTTTAGTTTAAATACTCGATTACCCCACAGTGCAGTTTACTTCTATTTTTATTAAATGGAATATGACACAGTTACTTCAAAAAACTAAAGTATGTAGTTTAGAACACATTTTTCGTAATAAACAATTAACTTACCTAATTAACCTTGCCTTGTTATCCAAACATAACATAAAACCAAATCTAAGTATCCAAGAAAAGAAGATACTTCCATATTATAAATTCATTTTTTTTTTCCACATAGTCATCATCATCTGCTTATAGCAGTCTTCTGCTGGACATAGACCTCTCCAATTGCATGCCACTTAGTTCGATCCTCGGCTTCTTGAATACTCATACTTGATGCTAATAAAAACGTGTTACCAATAATTTATGTTTAATTATTACCTACTATTTTAAATTGTCAGTATAATATTGTAGTTGGTAGCGCCATCTATCTTTTTAAGACGGACTACTAGTCGTCTCATCCATATTTCGCAATATTAGTTCCATTCATTCATTTGACCACTTTTGGAATGAGCGATGTGAACCCCGCCGCTTCCTGACCAATCCTTTCGCACGCCTGGCGCGTAACGCACGTACGCGCTTTCGCAAACCACTGGAAATAAACGAATCGCCGAGAGGAGACACACGATATCGCGCCCGTGTCGCTCCTGTGCTGCATCGCCTCCTTACTGCTGCTGCCGGATAGCGAACTTTTGTGATAATCCGCCCGCGGGTGTGGACGTGACAGTTTTGTGATCGCATCGGGAAGAACGCCGCCCGCCATCTTGGACTGCCCAACGCTGGAGAGCCAGGTATGCGTGCTTTTTCCCATAGACCTACATCGCTCGCTCACCTCTTGGCGATAATCAGCCATCCTCCTAAAATACAGTCCACTTAAATCTTATACCTCGTTTATTTCCAAACCATTTTTTTGGTCCTTCGAGCCGGATTTATATATCCGTATTCCCGCTCGCGTAGGTGTCTTTTATAAGTGCCTACCTAGGTAGTTGTAGCACCTAGCTGCACTCCTAGTTCATAAATATATACCCATTACGTGGTTATTCCCGCACCCCCAGTAGGTAATATACTCAACGTAGCTACCTACTGACTTACAATAATAATTATAAACTAGGTATATAGTCGTTTTGTAAATTCATAATTTCAAGCGCCTTTTACCACCGCCTTTAAAGTCGTTGCCTTATTATTAGGTACAAGTACTTACTTTCCGCATAACATAAAACTACAGCATAATTTTAGGTTATTTACTTCTACCTACATTTGGAATATAAAATGTCGCAACAAAAGAAATATACTTCTGACGAGAATTAATTAGCTATCTTAGAAGCTAAACGCAATGTTTTATTTGAGCGCATACAAAACATTTACGAGCGTTCTAAAACCGCCAAAATTTCCGATGTCAACAAAGAATCATTTCTTAGTTATTGTATGACAGTAGACGATATTCGAACCGATTTTCATAAATTATTAGACGCTTATAACGCACAATTACTTTCTATTAATCCTGAATCTAAACCAAATTATCAGGCGTTCACCTCATTCGAAGATCTTTATTGTATCATAAAACGTATACAATCGCAGTTAGATAATCGACAGTCTGCGAAGCCCAGCGCCGGACCGGCTGTCCGAGCACCGAAACTGCCCGCGATTGAACTCGTGTCATTCGATGGCGATATACGAAACTGGCCATTATTTTATGCAAGTTTCAAGTCTACAGTGCACGATAACGCCTCGCTGACGGACGCTGACAGGTTGTACTATTTAATAGGTAAGCTGTCGCCGAAAGCGCAATCTACATTCGCAGGTGTCACACCAAGTGCTGAGAATTATCAGGTCATTTTCCAGTCACTTCTTGATAGATATCAGGATACTCGCATCCTCGCGTGTACTTACTTTGATCAAGCTTTGAATCTTAAATTGTCTGGCCCCGCGTCAGTTTCGAATTTCCAACTGTTTATTGATAACTTTGTTACCGCAGTAAATTCCCTTAAAAACATAAAGTTAGAAAACCTTGCAGACTTTATGTTATTGCAACTCGCATTAAAAAAGTTCGACACGGAAACCGTTCGTGCATTCGAGATGACCGAACGTCAAAATAAATTACCTACCCTAAATAGTTTTCTTTCATTCATTAAGGATCAGTGTCGAATATATCAGAATACGCAGCCTAGTTCGTCTAGCTCGTTTAGTAATAATAATACAAGTAAACAAAACTTTAATAAATCGCGAAATAGTAATAATAAGTCGGTCCCTAACCCACAATCTTACGTAGCATGTTCGGATTCCGCAAATAACTCACACAAGTGTCTGTGCGACAATATTGTTCACGACCACCTTTTTAAATGTCCAGCCTTTAATAATTTAAATCCGACTGCTCGTTTTAAATCCGCTAAAGAAAATAAAGCTTGTGTTAATTGTTTGAGTATTAAGCATAAAACAAGCGATTGTTCTAGTAAAACTAAGTGTCGCTCATGCAATCAACAACATCATACGTTATTGCATTTTGAGAAAAAATCTCCGTTATTTGACCGCGGTAACCTTAACGTAAACGTAAATCCTAGTCCAGCTGTTTCGTTCTCTGTACCGCAGGCACAGGCCGCTCGTACCACGGCGCCTGTCCTTCCCGCGTCTCAGCCCGGAGTTTCTTTGTGTACGACATCCATTGCGCTCGCACGCCGGCAGTGCGCACGCACTCAACATACTCAGCGCGAAGCAGAGCGTCAATGTAACGCGTCTACTACGATATTATTAGCGACCGCGCAAGTTATTATTTATGACGTGAACAACACACCACGCGTGGTTCGTTGTTTACTTGATAGTGTATCACAAAGTAGCTTCATTACTTCGGATTGTTTCAAATGTCTTGGACTTTGGAATAACTTTAAAAATACTAACTTAGTAGTTAAAGGGATCGGTGGTTCAGAAAAATCTTGTAAGGGTTCCGTCGATATTAAAATACATTCGCGTTTCAATAATGATATTAATTTCAACGTTTCATCTCTTATTGTGGAACGTATTACGGACACGTTGCCTAGCGCTCACGTGGACGTGTCGTCACTCGCGCACCTCGAGACATTGCCGCTCGCTGATGCTCACTTTGCGCAGCCGGGTAATATCGATGTTTTGATCGGTGCTTCAGTTTTTCCGCACTTACTACTACCTAATGTTGTACGTAGTGAGCAATATAATTTACCTCCCGCTATTGAGACGGTATTTGGCTATGTAGTTATGGGTGCCGTACCTACGCTGCATAATACACATTATACTACGTCTTGCTGTTCTGTTCTTCAAGAAAATAATATTAATTCTCTTCTTAAGCGATTTTGGGAGCTTGAAGAGGTCTCCGCACCGCCCTCGTTGAGCCGTAAGGATCTCGAGTGTGAAGAACATTTCCGCGCTACCACTGTTCGCGACGATAGTGGTAGATATATTGTAGCATTGCCGTTCTGTGGCGACCCGTATTCTTTAGGCGACTCGCACGCTGCTGCACTTAGGCGCTTATACTGTTTAGAACGTAAACTCGATGCGTCGCTTAAATTACGCGGTGCTTATAATGACGTCATGCGTGATTACATAAATAAAGGTTTTTTAAGCCCAGTTGTGAACGACGAGGGCAATTCTCTTCCCGCGTATTATATTCCGCATCACGGCGTGGTTCGCGAAGATAAGACCTCCACTAAACTTCGTGTAGTTTTAGATGCTAGTTGCCGAACTACATCGGGTCAGTCGATCAATGACATTTTGCATGCCGGTCCTGATCTACAGGGTGATTTATTTAACATCTTAATTAAATTCCGCCTTTTCAAAATTGCACTTTCAGCTGATTGTAGACAAATGTTTCTCAATATCGGCATTCGCGAATCCGACCGTAGATTTCAACGAATTTTATATCGTTTTGACAATAGTGAGCCTTTAACCGTGTATCAATTTAATCGCGTTTGTTTTGGACTTAAGTCTAGTCCATATCACGCGTTACGAGTTGTCCGCCAGTTGATCGCTGATGAAGGCGACAACTTTCCCGCTGCAGCCGCTGTTGCTGCTTCCGCCTTATACATGGACGACATTGTCTGTAGTGTCGCATCCGCTCCGCAAGCAGTTTCGCTTTGTGAAGAGCTTATTCAGCTTTTCAAACGAGGCCAATTTGACCTTGTCAAATGGACAAGCAATTCCAAAGAGGTTCTCGCGCACATACCTGATTCGCATAAAGCTTCTCCGGACATTGAGTTCGAGAGGTCCGCACATCACAAGGTTCTTGGTTTACGCTGGGACAGACATTGTGATAACTTCCGCTTTGACATCTTATCACCAGGTGATAAGTGTACCAAACGCGCAATGCTATCCACAGTGGCTCGTTTATGGGACATAATGGGGTTTGTGGCTCCTACCATTTTGTATGCCAAGCTCTTAATCAAAGAGCTTTGGTTAGCAAAATGTGATTGGGATGACACTCCTCCCGACCATATTGTCGCTGTTTGGAAACAGTTTTGTGCTGAACTTCCCGCACTCAATAAAATAATTGTGCCGCGCCATCTAGGTTTAGTAGATGGATGTTTTGTTAACTTAATAGGTTTCGCTGACGCCAGTGAACGCGCTTATGGCGGAGTCATATATTTGCAAGTCCGCATTGGATCTAACCACTCTGTGCAGCTAGTTTGTGCCAAGTCTAAGGTCTCGCCTGTCAAAACCATTTCGGTTGCGAGACTGGAGTTGTGCGCGGCTCTGTTGCTGTCTCGGTTGCTTCGCAAAGTTCAAGACACAATTGCGCCCCATCACTCCATCAATAGGATATATGCATTTTCAGACTCCAAAGTAGTGCTCGCTTGGATTAATTCTTCTCCGCACCGCTGGCAGACCTTCGTCGCCAATCGCATTACTAAAATAATTGAACTTATTCCTGCTACTTGTTTCAATCACGTCGCGGGTACTGAGAATCCTGCGGATTGCCTGTCTCGTGGTGTTACTCCGGCTAATCTTCTGGATCATCCTTTGTGGCATCATGGCCCTTCTTGGATTTCTCGTGATCCATCAGAGTGGCCTATACATCCATCTGTCCACGATGCAGAGGACGAGGATATACCTGAGCGGAAGTCTGTCTCTCATCCCGTGACCATTGAGGTTGCGGAATCTCTTATTTACGCACTCGCGCTACGCATGTCATCGTGGTCTAAATTACTACGTGTCATCGTTTATGTCTGTAGGTTTATTAAGAAATTACCTAATGGAACTTCTATTTCAAGCTCTGATCTTGAGGTCGCAGAGTATACATTGTTGCGCGCCCTACAGGCTGTTCATTTTAGTAAGGATATTCAAAATTTAAAAAATAACATTCCTTGTTCTCCCGCTCTTCTTAAACTCAAGCCGTTTCTCGATGAGCACGGCATCATACGTGTTGGCGGTCGTTTGTCAAATTCGGACGTACCTTACAACTACAAGCATCCTTGCATCCTGCCGCGTCACGACCATGTAGTCAACCTTCTTGTTGATTACTATCACAAGAAGCATCTCCACGCAGGTCCAGAGTTACTCATGTCCTTACTTAGGCAAAACTACTGGATTCTCGCTGCACGACGAATAATTCGCCACATAATTCATAAATGTAACACCTGTTTTAAATTCCGTCCGCGTCCGATCTTTCCTCCAATGGCAGATCTTCCTAGCCAACGTGTCAACCAGGTAGATAAAGCGTTTACACATACCGGTTGTGATTACGCAGGACCACTGCAGTACACACCAGTTTGTGGTAGAGGCGTCAAAAGCCGTAAAGCTTGGCTATGTATTTTCACATGCCTTACAACTCGCGCTACGCACATCGAAGTTGCGACGGATTTAAGTACGGTTTCATTTCTCGCAGCTCTAAAACGTTTTCTTTCGCGACGTGGTCCCGTAAAGTGTTTATACACGGATAACGGCACATGTTTCGTGGGTGCAAGTTCTTATCTACGCGATCTCTATAAATTTCTCGATAAAGAGTATAGTCCACGTCTTCAGGAGGAACTTTCCATTAATCGCATTGATTGGAAGTTTATTCCGCCTGCTTCACCACATTTTGGCGGATGTTGGGAAAGCATGGTCAAAGTAATTAAAACGCATCTCTTCAGAGTCATAGGTCAACAAATCCTTTCTTACGAAGAGCTTTTAACTGTCCTCGTGCAAATCGAGGCACTTGTTAACTCGCGCCCGCTCACAGCACTCAGTAGTGACCCTGCTGAACCATCCGCGTTAACTCCCGCGCATTTTTTAAATACTGTGCCATTGTCGTCACTTCCCGCGCCTGAAGCAGACTCTTCTAGCTTGCTTCAGAGACATACTCTTCTTGACAACCTCGTACAGTCGTTTTGGCGGCGCTGGCGCTCAGAATATCTTCACCAACTTCAGGCTAGATCTAAATGGAATAGTCCTGCATCCCCTATACAGGAGGGTACGTTGGTAATTATTATAAATGATAATTCAGCACCGCTTTCATGGCCACTGGGCATTGTTGAGAAGTTACATACCGCAAAGGACGGCACAACCCGCGTCGTTACTGTAAAAACCGCTAAGGGTAGCTACGTGCGCCCTGTTGTACGTCTCTGTCCGCTACCGACTCAGTGAGATCTAGCCTGAAGTTGGATCTCTTTCTTAGTTTAGGTATTTAGTTTGTAATTCAATTATAATTTGTTCCGCTTTGTTAACGCAATTAATTTAAAATATTTTAACGCTCGCTGTCTTAGACTGTGTATAGGTTATGCGGTAGTACACCTTACATATCTAGATTTTTATTATTATATTTCTTTTAAAGGCAACCCTTTAAGGCCGGGGGGAAATGGTAGCGCCATCTATCTTTTTAAGACGGACTACTAGTCGTCTCATCCATATTTCGCAATATTAGTTCCATTCATTCATTTGACCACTTTTGGAATGAGCGATGTGAACCCCGCCGCTTCATGACCAATCCTTTCGCACGCCTGGCGCGTAACGCACGTACGCGCTTTCGCAAACCACTGGAAATAAACGAATCGCCGAGAGGAGACACACGATATCGCGCCCGTGTCGCTCCTGTGCTGCATCGCCTCCTTACTGCTGCTGCCGGATAGCGAACTTTTGTGATAATCCGCCCGCGGGTGTGGACGTGACAGTTTTGTGATCGCATCGGGAAGAACGCCGCCCGCCATCTTGGACTGCCCAACGCTGGAGAGCCAGGTATGCGTGCTTTTTCCCATAGACCTACATCGCTCGCTCACCTCTTGGCGATAATCAGCCATCCTCCTAAAATACAGTCCACTTAAATCTTATACCTCGTTTATTTCCAAACCAGTAGTCTTCAGTTCCTACCCAAATTAGACCGGCACGCTCTTGTAAGTACCACTCCTGCACTTACTCTGACGTAAAATATTGGCTCTGCCACATTTTGTTCGCAAATAGTGTAAGACTTTTCGACGTTACTTCGAAGCTAAATGTTCAGACTATGTATCTATACTCTTGTATTTATACCAACTATATATTATGAAGGGGAAAGATTTGTATTTATAATAATAATCTAGCCCATAAACGTCCCACTGCTGGGCACAGGCCTCTGTGATATAGAGAAGGCGCGAACATTGATCACCACTTGCTCACTGTATTTGCGAGTATGCAGGTTTGAAATTAAATAATGCTAAACTACTGGCAGACATAAAAATAAAATCTTAACTACTACCAAAATTATAATTAATATAGTTTACATAACTGTAGAGGGTCGGTAGTATTTTATTATTTCGCTTACCAGTGTGAAATAAAGACGAAAATAATACAATAATAGGTACCTACGTATCATTTGACTACTTAAATAGTCTAAGTCGTAGTCATATACAATTTGGTTGAATTCGCTGGACTTATTTCGTTGTCAAAACTCATACAGGCTTTCCACTTGCTCTTAGTAAGTAAGATATATTCCAGACATTCGCGGTTTTATATTGAGAGTGCAGTTTCTGGGTCATTCGTTTCATGTAGCGAAGTGCAACGCCTCCTTCAAAGGTGTAGGTGCAGTATGTTGTTGCAGGAAATGGGGACATCGAATTGGAAGAGTAAACTACTCCGGATGCAACTTATTCCAAAATTCTTTTCAAAAAAAGAAATAATTGTGAATAGTAAAATTATATAACGGGAATTAGCGCAAACATCCATAAATGTTGTTTTGGGCTTGACTTTTTGACCAGGTTACATCGGCCGTGGTCGCGATAGTTTAAATTAGGATAATAATATTAGTGCAATATTTACCAACTAAAACAAGCTTCCAAAGTTACCTTACTTTTAGTTTTTTTTGCCTTTTAATATGGCTATTATGTACGTGTAACTAACTTATAGATGGTCACTATTATGTATAAACATAATTTACTTCACTGCATTCCTATAAGCCTAACCCCTAACTACGAATTCCCTTGAATAAGACTGGTATTCCAAATCTTAATAACTTACCGACAGTCAAAGATCAAAGTACCACAGTTCGCCATTCCACCACTATATTGTTCATTAATTCGTATCTTCGTCTTATTTACCCACATCTCATATCACTGAAAGCAAATCAAACATGTTTACATAAAACCTCTGTAATGAACAGGTTGTCGCCCTAACCGCGTTACGTCTTTACATGCAATAAGGGGATGCTTCCCTTTATTGCTGTTGATACAACCGTGTGCGTTACTGGCTTATTGTGACCGTGAATTGAGGAGAAATGTATGTATATACTATGTTATAATGCTTTTTTAAACATGGTTTTCTACCTTTACTTGTAAGTTGTTACTTACTATGTAAAATTGTTTTGGGAGTGTTTGACACACTGACCGGTTTCCGATTAAACTGAAACTTTAGTTTGAAAAGCGGTTTTTTTCTGTGTTTGGAAAGTTGTTTTTTAATTTTAATTTGTTAAAAAATACGTACTTTGATGATGAGTGCCACCACGGGTCATGTAATTGGAAGTTTGCGTATATAAATGCAAGTCTTGTTTTTGGAAAACGTTGTAACTTTTATACTTCAATTAGATTAATAGAACAATCTTGTTTTACGGTATATAATTTTATTTTTGCATTTTATTTAATACAAAACTAATTCTATACAGATCTTTCTAAATACACAATTAAATTTAATGTAAGAACAAACTCTAAGTATACTAAAATTAAAACTTACATAAATAAAAACTAACAGGCGTCAAAGAACTCATCGTCATCTGTATTATTATGATGTAATTAAAATATACTTAATATTTATATCTAAATTATATTTACATCCGTCGACGAAAATAAAAAAAACAAATTTTGCATAAAACTCAATACACCTCATTCACTTGCCATAAGTTTATTGAGTTCTCAAGAAATCCAGGCCAAAACCAAGGCATTTCTACAACATTTGTGCTATTACTACAAAACCGTCATCTCATCGATATTCCTCTTACATCCCGCCGCTCGTACTCTGAATACTAAAACGCTTAGTACGACAGACGATTTTAAATTATTATTAAATTTACACGCTGTTGAAGTAAATAGAGTAAGATTTATTATACATTTCTGTTCGTTTTGGCGGGTGTGAATGAAAGTGTTGGAAGGAATAGACCTAGGCGGACGTTTCGGGACCAAATCGGGGACGTCTTTAAAAAGACCAGGTCAAGAGTATCCTAAACCAAAGAGCATGTAAGAAGGAAATGATTAAAGTGGACGAAGCGAAAAAAGTGTGTAAGGATCGTAGCAAAGTGGTCTCTGCCTACCCCAACGGACGAGAGGCGTGATTATTTGTACCTATGTATGTATGTCAATTTGTTTATAAAAATATTGGTCACTGTGTAAAAGGGTCGTATACTTGATGTTTAATTATCTTCTGTTATCTAACCATCTATTGTCTCATAAAAGGACAAAGGCCTTTTTTATTCACGGGGTTAAATCTAATGATTTCTACGCCGAGGGGACGACGAAGGGATTAGTCGGAGTTGCACCGACTAAAACCATGTAATATAATATTTATTTTCAATGGTTAATTAACCGGTCTATATACTTTCCTCTGCTGGGCCTGTGCCTCTTCTCGTATAGACAAGGAACGAGCAGTGATCACCACGCTTGCTCGCTTGCGTTTTTTGGCGCATCTAGGTTTCCTCACGATGTTTTCCTTCACCGGTTGGCTGTAGTGTCTTAGAATAATTAAGAAGATACATATAACTTTGAAAAAGCCACATTGATACCTGCCTGGGTTTGAACCTCCAACTTTATACATAAAAAATCGTTCATTGAACTGCTAGGCCACCACAAATCTATATTTATTAATAAAAATATCAAGATTCCATTATCATTTGCATAGTAACAAGTCACCTAATTAAACTTCATCACTAATTACGAATTATTCCGATCATATCTTTGAACGCCAACAAACAAACATCAAAATATAATCATTCAAGTACCAAACCTAATCTCAATCCGATTATAACAAAAAGGAATAAATTCATTCATTCGCAAAACAAAATACAAACGCGTGCCTTACGAACACCAATTTATATAATAATCGCAAAACAATCTGATAAAATAACAATTTCTCACAAGAATTGAATGATTACAAATAAATTGGTACATTTCCAACCGAATACAAAGCTAATAAATAAATAAAAGAATAAATTTTATTACTATAAGAAGGAAAAGTTTTTGTGTATTTAGCAAGTAAGTCAAGAAAAGTTTTTTTTTTTAGCCGTCATTGTGCTTAGCGCTGATTGGTCATTTAGTCAACCAATCACATTACCATCTTTTAAACTATCGCTCTGCATATTTTATTTTTTTTTTTATTTTATTTTATTCGGGAAAACAAACAATTGTACATTGTATAATACATCGAAATGGTATAAACTATAGATAAATGTACAATCCATGGCGTTTCCACAGTTTACTATTGTAGGATACAATGTAGATACATGCAATAAATATACATTTATGTGTAGGAAAATAACAAATAACTATTCTTCAAAACAGATAAATAATTAATTAAGTAATATTTGTCAATTTTCGAACTATTCACTCTGACTCAGAAACCAGAAGGCATTTAATTATTTCTTTCTTAAATAAATATTTAGTAAGGTTAAATATATCTATGTGATTAAAATGATTATTATATATTGTTACTAATCTCTGCAGAGGCGCCCTCCGGCCCGCATTTGTACGACTGGGAGTCGTGGCAAACAACGGGTAGGAGCGGACCTCTCGTCTCAAAACCGTTCGAGGCACAATATAACATAAATTGTCAATTAGTTCTGAGCAATCAAATCTGTTGTGTATCAGTCCATGAAGCATCATGGCTTGGAGCAACTGGCGTCTTGAACGCAGTGGCAACAATTTAAATTCAGATAGTGCATCTTCGTATGAGAGGCGCTTCTGACGACATTTATATTGCATACTTTTAAGAAATTTACGCTGCACTCGTTCCAATGCATTATTATATTTGGCGTAGTATGGGTCCCAGATCATGCAGGCATATTCGAGCTGTGGGCGTACCAAGGTGTTATACAAATACATATAAGTTAATGGCCTTTTAAAATCTGATGCAGCCCTCATCACAAAATTATACATTTGGTAAGCTTTAGAGACGATCTTATCAATATGCAGATGTAAATGCAATTTACTATCAAGAAGAATGCCTAAATCACTGATACTTGTTTCTTTAGTTAGTATTTCATTGCACAACGAATAATCATAGGAAATTATTTTCTGCTTTTTTGTAAAATTAATGTACTTACATTTAGAAATACTTAACATAAGTTTATTTTTGCGACAGTACTCAGTTAACCTATTTAGGTCCTCTTGAAGAAGGTAGCAATCATTTATTGTACTGATTTTTCGAAAAACTTTGAGGTCGTCAGCGTACAGTAGAAAATTACTATGCAAAAAACAGTTGCCAATATCGTTCACATAAATAATAAATAGAAGAGGACCAAGGATGGATCCCTGGGGAACACCAGACGAAGCCAGAAATGCTTCCGATTTATATCCGTTGCTCACCACTATCTGATTCCTATTGCCTATATATGAACAGAACCACCGAAGTAAATTTCCTCTTATGCCGTTGAAGGCAATTTTGTTTAACAGAAGTTCATGGTCCACCCTGTCAAAAGCTTTCTTAAAATCCGTGTAAATTGCATCCGTTTGGAGTCCCATATCCATAACATAAAACAGAAAATTAACAAAGATCGTCAAATTAGTATTTGTAGACTTCTGCTTAACAAAGCCATGTTGTTCCGGTATTAAATTTTGTTTTAAGTAAGGATAAATGGCCTGGTGAACAAGCTTTTCAAATACTTTTGCCAGAGTACAAAGTATTGAAATAGGTCGATAATTTTCGATATCTTGCCTAGGACCACTTTTGTAAACTGGCACAATATTGGCTTTTTTCCACAAGGCCGGAAATACACCTTTCTGTATACATCTGTTTAATATCATAGACAAAGGCTTGGAGATAGAATCAGCTGTTCGCTTAAGAAACAGAGGTGGTAAACCATCAGGTCCAGACCCCTTATTTGCATCTAATAACCTGAGTTGTTTACCAACAGAATGCGTATCGAAATACAAGGTACAAAGATGATTATTATTATTATTTGCCTGATACGGAGCCGGATACCAATCCGGTTTTACAGTAGATGGTTCGTATACAGATTGGAAAAACTTAGAAAAAAGGTTACAAATTTTAAGTGGGTCACTTGAGGTTTCATTTTTATAAAACATACAAGATGGTATACCCGATCTCCCTTGTCGATTTGCCAAGTAAACCCAGAAGTGCTTAATATCCTTAGGAATGCCATCTTCGATACTATTCATATATCTCTGAAAACATTTGCTACACTCCTCTTTAAATCGCGCTCTATACAATGAGAATACCTCATAATCGCTTATGTTATTGTACCTTTTCCATTTGGACCAAGCTTTCTTTTTGTATTTAGAGATACGAATAAGTGATCTAGAAAACCATACAGGATAATGTGTATCCACGGGTTTTAACAAAGGTACACGGTTTTTTATTATGTTATAAATATGGTCATAGAAGATATCAACACAGGAATCTGGTGAATGATTTTCTAGTGCATTAACCCAGTCAATTTGATCGATATCACTATTTATTATGGTGTAGTCGGCTCTCCGGTAATTATGTTTCGGGGTACTCTGGTGATTCGAATAATATATATTAATATTCAAAGAAAGTAATGCATAGAATGGTGGATGGTGATCATCAGCTGGAACGAGATCTAGATTAGGTTTAAAGACTGTGCATCTAACAGTAGATATTAGGAGATCGAGAATGCGACCCATAGAATTTATCAAGTGATTATATTGTTGCAAATCATGTACAATCAAGAATTCCTTTAGACGATTACAGATAGAGGAGTTACCCCGACACGTTTGAGAATTCTGATCAGGGTTTAGTTGAACCCATTGGGCTGTAGGTATATTGTAATCACCTACTAGTATAATGTTATCAATATTTGTCACATTAATTAAGTTGTCAATATTATCAAAATAAGTATTATAAATTGAGAGTGGTAAACTATTCGGTATGTATGCTGCACATAAAAGAGTGTGTGCCGAGTTATCACTACTGGGAATCATAATAGCAATTTGTTCAAGGTGTTTATCCAGTTGGGGGTCCAACTGCGATGAAGGAATACGCACCGCATTATATTTGCGTAAGATTGCGATAAGCACTCCACCACCTTCAGATTTCCCCGTTGCAATTCTGTCACGGTCACTGCGAAAAACAATATATCGACTATCTATAAATTCGCTATTACTTATTGCCGGGACTAGCCATGTCTCTGTCAAAACAATTAAATCATAGCTGTTACACAGAATATTCATATATAAAGTGTTTAATTTTGTACGAATGCCTCTGGTATTCTGGTAGTAAATACTAAAATCATATTTATTTGAATTATTAGCCATTGTGACAAATATTAATTATAGAAATAGAACATAGTTATTAAATTTAAGTTAATTAGTAACAGTGGACTTAATCTTATGTATATCGTTTGTACACTTAATAGCTATGGTAGAAGAGGTATCGGATTGTTTTACAAGGATTGTAGAATGCTTTACCCAGACATATTTGTACCCATTCTTCCTAGCCGCCTCACGAGTTTCACGCAGCAAATGTTTCCTTTGGAGTGTTAGGTGTTCGTTCACATATATGGAGTGCGAGGTGCCAGCGATGCCCAGGTCGGTGGAGATGAGTCCTTTCTTTTTGCGGCACGCACTTAATATGTTGTCCCTCATTACCCTTGATCTTAATGTAGCAATTATATTTTTGGGGCGATCGGTAGTTGCTGCATGCGGGACCCGATGAACGGAAGTAATGTCTTCACGAGGTATAGGATGGTTGATTGATTTCCCAATATTTTCCAACAATGAAAGTAGATTTTCTCCTCGCCTCTCGGGAACATTAGAGATTTCTAGGTTGCATTGTCTACCCTGTTGCTCCAAATGATCGATTTTTATTTCAAGGGCCTTAACTGTCTCTGAATTTACGCTGAAGGAACGCTCGCTGAGTTTACAAAGTCGATTTTGAATGTCGTCATATTCGTCAGAGAAATGTTGAGCCGATTTTTTCACCCCGGCGACTTCTTCTGTTAATTTCGCGACCAATTGTTTTACTGCGACATTCTCGGCTCGTAGGTGTTCCATTTCCTTTTTACATTCCTTTACGTAGGCCTCAAGGTCACCTCTTATTGATGTTATATTAATATTAATAACAGCTAGCTGTCCCTCCAAGCTTAACTTCCATTCGCTAAGCGTCTTTTGCAGATCCGCTTGGAAGGCAGATGTCTTTTCTAGGTCCGCTCTGATAGCCACAAAAACTGCCTCATGATCACATTCAGGTTGCTTCCGCTTGCGACAAGTAACATTAAAATCAATATCTGATGGTGAAAGGTTAGCTAGATCCGTGTCGGAGACGGATTGCTCAAGTCGAAGCGTAGGTTTAGTCTTAGGTGGCGTGCGTTTAGTACTAAACATACTGAAAAGCCTAGCGTGTTTAAGTAGCAACCAAAATCGAAACCCGAAGCGCAGTGTTGCTAATACATAAAGCGTAGGCGCTGCAATTACGTAGCGGTGCGTGGTATGGTGGGGCGCGCTGAGTGGGGTCTTTGATTTTGACCACTGGCGACTAACCTTGGTGGCGCAACGGGGACACGGCCGACTGCGAATCACGCGCTGCAGGATCGAAACTGGGTGGAGCAGCTTATGATCAGGAATGTGAAAATATTTTCGTTTCTTTCTTGTCCGGCCCACTGGGAGGGGTTAGTCCATTAGAGCACCTCAAGATAGAGTGAGAAACGTCCTTCACACCCGTCAACCAATCACAAGTAATAACACAGACTATTTATAAAATGCAACAACACGCGTCTATACTGTATCAAGTCTCAAAAGCAACTGAATTGAATTTTTAGTACCTTTAAACCTGGATTCCAAAATCTGAAAACGCCAATCCGCAGAGAGCAAGCTTGGTGATCAATGCTCGTGCCTTCTCTATATGGGAAGAGGCCAGTGCCCAGCAGTGGGATGTTTATAGGCTGGATTATTATATTTTTAGTAATATTATTAACGGAAATTAGCGTGAGACAGGCATGAATATCTTTTTGGGCTTAACATTTCTATCAGGTTACACTGCAGTCGAAGGCAGAATGGAGATGCGGTGTCACAATCACATTAGTTGTATATGATTTGACGAATTAATTTTTAATCTTTTCCAGTCTGCTTGCGACCACGGCCGGTGTGACCCGGTCGATACGTCAAGCCCCAGAAAAGGTATTTATGCATGCTTATTCTAACGACTATATTGGTCAGCCTTTCGGAACCAGGTCTAGTCTATCTTCTTGTCCTAGATTATTCAGTTGCCAATTTGCACTAGAAAAAATGTGCACAACCCGTTTAGTTTTGGGCACAACAATCAGGCAAACAAACACGTATCTGCACAATGCTTTAAAGTTTAGCGTAATTTAGCGTTGCAATGATACTAATTTACATAGGAAAATACTAATTTACAGGCCTTGTTAATTTATAGGCACAATTTACATGTATTCTAAATAAATTTTGGTTTGAGGAAGTGAGAGACATAAATTGTGAGAATACTCAAAAGTTTATCGACTGCGTATCCTCATTATCGTTTTCCGACGTTTTTGAAACCGAGGATACTAACGGTGCTTTTAACTGTTTTCACGACACTTTTACATTATTCTACAACTTATGTTTCCCAAAAATCCTTGTAAAAATGAATAAAAAGCCTATCAGAAATCACTGGATTACCAAGGGTATTAAAAAATGCAGTATTAAAAAAAGATGTTTGTATATCAAATACCGACTATCAAATGCAAACAAAAAGCAAAACTTGAAATCATACGAAAAATACTCAAAAACTTTAAGAAAATGTATCTTTCTAGCTCATAAATTAAACAACGCACGATACTTACTAAATTCTAAAAATAAAAGTAAGGCCTCTTGGCAAATTATTAAAAATATTAATAACGATGTCTCACATAAAAACGACATAAATACAATAATAAGTGACGGCAAAATCTACTCTGAACCTAACACAATAGCAAACGAATTCAATAAATTCTTTATAAATATAAGTAATAACAGTAATCCTTTAAGTGAATTAACTACTTACAATCATTATGAATCTAGTTTAAAACATTATCCCAACTCAATATACTTGACCCCAGTACATAAAGATGATATACTAAAAATTATTGCTTCCTTAAAAAACACAAATTCTACTGGATATGATGATATCAATACAAAAATCTTAAAACTATGCTCTACAAGTATATCAGAACCTCTAGCTCATATTATAAATTTATCGTTGTATCATGGTGTGTTTCCAGATCGTCTTAAACTTTCCATTGTTAAACCACTATTTAAAAAGGGTGACAAGACTGATTTTAATAACTATCGTCCCATTACACTAATACCGATATTGTCAAAAGTTTTTGAAAAGGCTATTCACGTTAGAATTTATAATTTCTTTACTAAATATCAAACTTTAAAATCGGAACAGTTTGGGTTTACAAAAAATAAATCGACTACACTAGCTTGCTTTAATTTAATCAATCTTGTTACAACTTGTCTGAACAAAAGAATACCAATAACATCTATTTTTATTGATATGTCTAAGGCATTTGACTTCGTAGATCACAAGTTATTATTGCTTAAATTAAATAGATATGGAATAAGGGGAAATGCGTTGAAATTAATAGAAGATTATCTTGGTGGTCGAACGCAGTGTGTTGAGGTATCAAGTTACTTTAAAAATCGTAAAGCAGTCGTCAGATCTCAATATAAGCCAAATAATTATGGCGTTCCACAGGGGAGCATATTGGGACCTTTACTGTTTATAATATATATTAATGATCTACCAAATATAACCACACATAAGTGTGTGTTGTACGCAGATGACATTACCATTAATATTCAAAATAATACAAATAATATAGAATATGAAAAAGAAATAAATAGAACTTTGGTTAGAATTATAGACTGGTTAAGGCATAACAATCTACAAATTAATATAAGTAAGACAAAAATGATTAGATTTCAGACATACAATACTAGACAGGAAGCACTAAAAATAGAATATAAAGATAATGTTGTCAGTGAAGTCGAAAACACCAGGTTTTTGGGCATAACCATAGATAAATATTGTAATTGGAAGGCACATATTGATAACCTATGCATTAAACTAGAGAAATTTGTTTATGTCCTGTATCGCTTAAGACGTGTAGCCAATATGCAGGCAGCATTATCTGCCTACCACGGATATGTATCCTCAGTAATACGATACGGCTTAATAATATGGGGTAACTCTGTCGACTCCATTAGAGTGTTTAGAGGGCAGAAGAAATGCATAAGATCTCTATGTGGACTGCACCAGCTAGATAGTTGTATTCCATATTTCCAAAAACATCACATTCTGCCACTCCCGTCAATGTACATATTTGAAATTTCGGTTTTCGTGCATAAAAACAGCATGTTGTTCGAAAAACATAATGATGTTGTTGAAAGGGCTAGTCGACAAAAACACAAATTAAATATACCCAAACAAAGAATACAACTATACTCGAGAAACGTTTTTTGCATGGCAATACATATTTATAATAAATTACCAGCTTGTTTTAAAGAAATGAACATAAGAAATTTTAAAAATAATTTATTTAAGTTCCTTTTATCTAAATGCTATTATTCGATCAGTGATTTTTTAAACGAGAAGCCTGATTGGAAATTTTAAATGTAAGTGTTATTGTGCTTTTATTTTATAGTAATTGTTTTGCAATTTGTTGTTATGTGTAAGTTTTAGTATAGTCATTATTTGTACCTTCTCAAATATTTGTGCGTCGGAAACGGCAGAATATTATGGAGCAAAATGTTTTTATGTAATATCTTAATTGTACCATATTCTAACAAATAAATATATCTTATCTTATCTTATCTTATCTAAAGTGTCAACATGTCAGTTGATTCGATAATTGAACAAAAAATCCGTTACAATTTAACTGAAGACGTTCGAAATTCGAATCTTCATCCATTATGAGGATTACGGATGTCTGTGTGGGTTTGGGTGAGGACATGTTGATGATAGAAGTGGCTGAGGGGAAAATAAGGAGTTTTATTTTTGTAGGACGTAAAAACGAAATGATGATTACTCAAGCTACAAAAATATCCAAAGCTTTGAAACACGGTTTTTTATTTGTAACCAGAAGTTTGTGTATTTAAATGATGAGGAAAAAATCGATGAACCTCCCAAATAAACTGTCAACTCACATTATTTTGCACTTATAAGTAAAGCTAATAAAACGTTTCAATACGATACAATACATATTATTTACAACCAGAAGCTCGTAATGGCTTCTAACTTTCTTAAATTTTTTTTCTTTCCATTCAATCTTAAATACCTTTACCTTCTTTTCCGTCCTTATTACGTTAGGTTTTAAAAATTATTTATATCATTCTTAATTGACGCCTAAAGTAAAAAATCAATATGCTCTTAAACTATTGAAAAACTTTCTGAATTTTTACTAGCGACAGCCCCCATATGTCACAGCAAAATCGCTCCGCTCATCACCGTGTCCTCTTCCCTTACCAACGTCAGCATTATGTAGATTAGACGTCTGCTTGTCTTGTAGGATCGAACGATTCCGTTCCCAGTCCGCGCTGCGATTCGTTTTGATACCCACAAACTATATTTTGCAGTCTATTTGAATGTTAGAACTCCATTTTCTACGCTCTTTCGCATTTATGAGGTATAAAGTAGTCTTTGTTTTTTCTTTTTGAATACAAACTGTTTTTTCGGAGTATTTACGAAGGTTTTTTCTGAGCTGATGTTGTGTTTATTTAGTGGGATAGGAGTTGGGTAAATACGTTGGGAAAGGTAAGTTACAGTACATAATAGAATTGTGAAAATAGGAAGTGAAAAGTTCCGAAAGGCAAGCAAAATTCAGTACTTAACAGAAAAAAAATGATCCACAAATTGCGTGAATTAGTTTAAGGTTCAGATACAAAAAAATGTGACAAAATAGTTAACCGCTCTTTTACGTTTTAGTTTATAAACGATTTTAGTTCCACAGTCAATAAAATAACTCATCCGCGACCTATCTCCACAAAAAATCATACAACACACAATTTAAGTACAATTTGAAAACGAAACCGTACCTAAAAACAAGTCAGTTTAGTGCAAGTTATTCAGTAAAATGTCAGAGCAAAATAGTGGTGTCCTTATCTCTCGCCGGTCGGTCGGAATGACGTATTGTGTTTTATAACTGGCAACAAAATGGTTTGCAGCGGGAAAATACTAGTGCGATGGAAAAGTTTTCGAAAATGTTCTGCAACTAAAATATAGAATTTTGTTTATTCTGTTTGTAGGATTTGTTAACTTTCTATGTGATTTTCATTGAGTTTCGAGGGAAAATACTGATATAATGGCTTTAAGTGTCGTTCTGCAACTGGGATAGTTTTCCGCTGCACGAAAATATACTCTATTTTCATTCACAGAAAGTAAGAGAAATTATAGCTATGCTTGATGAATTATTATTCAATGATGACATCACTATTGACGGTTCAGATCATTTAATCTGAGTTACTGCCTCGTTGGCCTAGTGGTGCTAAACGCGACAGCTACACTAGAGGTCTTGGGTTCTATTCCCAAGTCGACCAAGGTGTCATTGGGTTGTTCTATGAAATTCTCAGTAGCAGGTCGGAGTTTGGATTTGTGCCCGGTTAGTGGCAATAAGCTCGCCCCTTATTACATAGGACCTAAACATATCGGCGAACTGTGGGTGTACATTGGTACACCTCTGCCTAACCCTTCGAGGATACAGGCGTGATGTTATGTACATTATAATGTTGCTTTAAGTCAATAATGTTTATAAGCCGTACAATAGAAATAGTGTGAAGACCGAAAATTATATGCAATATGTGCCATTGTTAATGTTTCAACATGATATTCAATTCAGTTTGAAACAACAATATTGCATTTTCCTATCTCCATATTATCTTCTGCATCAACAAACTACTGTGATCGGCAATTGTTCTCTACATTTAACGATAAATGCTTCACTTGCCAATATCTAAGTGATGCATAAGCTATCACTACCGTTTCACCAAATTACTGGAGGCACGGTGGTGTGCGTGGTGGTGTGAGTGAAAATTTTCGTGAAATTAGTTCGGCATGCGTCACCGCCCGTAATCTCCAAACTGAATAGGGGACAATTTGCGATGTCACATACAGACATTTTCATATCATCATGTTGTAAAAATGGAAGTGGCAACGGAAAAACTAATTATATTTTTCTTACTTTTTTATTTGCAAAAATAGGCTAATGATGTTATATGCCATATATGTCAATAGAAAACAAAGTTACGGGTATTTATGCTCTATACACTTGAGTGGTTTAATATAGAATGGTTCATGGGGTACCAAGATTTTAAAAACGTATTAGATAGATAAATTAATCTGAAACTTATGATTTTTGAAAAAGTTATCTATTGCATATTTTCACATAATTTTCCAGTACACTCAAACATTCAAGCAAAGCTTTAATTCTCATCTCACATTTCATTCACATCATTCTATTTCCAGCCATCCATTTAAATGTAACATCCTACGAATTCAACAATCCAGCCTTCCACGAAACCCATCCATAGAACGAGCATCCCTGTATATATTGTGTCTGGTTGAATTCCACACATAATTATTTCTGGCCACAACACAATACATCCAGCCTGTAGATGACAATTAATGCCGGGAAATGGGTCATGAAGTTACTCGGAGCGAGTTGCTGATACACATTTGATGCGGAATTGTATGCGTTTTGGAAATTTATTAAATTGACAATGAACGTCATTCGGGGGGATATTGTTGAAGGAATTGTCGGAAATTATTTGTGCGAAATGATTGTAGGAGACTGTTGCAACGGGATGTATTTAATGGACTGATTGGTTACCTGAAAGGTAGCTGAGTCGGACTGGATGCGAAAGGAGGGCCGAATTTTATGATCTAACTTATGATATACGGCTGATATTATCTAGTAGTTATTGATTGACTGACATATAAATAATGTTACACGCAGTAGTGAGACAGCCATATTTTTTAGGCCTGTAATAGTAATATCCAAGCCAGGTAAATGTAATGAAAAATAAACTTAATTTTTTTTAGGGCCGTGAATATGGATTTCTCAATGATAATAATATATTAGCAATTGGTTTACACAACCGATCAATTGTGGTAAATTAATAGCATTATTTCGTCTCGATTATGTAGTCTTGTACAGTTAACTTTGTATTTAAAAGCACAATAATAATTTTGTTCAAAATCTATGTGTTATTATGGTCAAAATTTTGGTGAATGAGAGAAACAAAGGGGTGCTTTATTTAGATCTGCCATTCATCTGATTAGTACCACCCTTGTCATTTACAGGGAACAAGATGCGTATCATATTGAATTCAACTTTACTGGGCAGGAAGACTAATTCCAGTTCGACGTTTATGTTTTTTTTTTTTATAATTTCATTGGACTACGCCAGATGGAGAGCTATGTTTTTGAGTGTTTGTGTATATTTTTTTGACATGTCGTGTGACATAAAAACGGGTTAATGGATTTCTGAAATGAAATTTCGGTTTTGAAGTGATTGGCATTTCATTCTTTAAAAAAAAACAAAAGACTTGTTATTGCACTTGTGTTGGCAGCTGGTATTATGATAGTTATTGTATGCACAAGGATCTCGGCTCAAAGAATAGCTAAATTTTCTGTGTAAGAAGCATATGCCCAGTTATGAGACAATAGCAGGCCGTATTATAATGGAGTTACCAAAGCAGCGTCCAAATATAAAATTTGTTTTCCTTGTACGTCATACATTTATTTCATCTTCTTCAAATTCAATAATAAAATTCGTAATCTTCCTTTAATCATCTGCCTCACTATTTCCATTACTAACACGAACCGTAACACTAAAATCAAAGCAGAAAAGTCGAAACAAGTTCAAAACTCATCTTCCATTGATAGATGGGGTAATTGGAGAGCTGTATTGGTAACACTAATGATGTCGCCTGACTTTGTCTGTCTCGCTTCAACCCCTTCAATCCTATTGCGTTTGAGTAAAGGAACTTTGTGGTACTGATTTCTGTTTGTGGCAGTGGTTTTTAAGAGTTAATTTACTTCGTTTGTTTGTGGTGTTTGATCTACATGGTGTAATGAATGTATAAGGTTTTCATTCAAGTGCCAATAAAAAAAATTTACCGGAATATAAGGTTTAATATTCAGATTTTAGAAACGTTTTATCACTTGACTTCCTTCCATCTTTCCGCCTATTTTTGACCAAGTGCTATTTCGTTTTTTGTTGATAGTTTATAACAGTATTTTATTTTAAACATGTCAATGAAAGATATATCTTTGTAAAATGTAAAAACCGTTCTGATATATCTCATTGTTTGCCATTATATTCTTCTTTTACTAAAGCCAATATCATTTTCATCGGATGATGATAACAAAAAATTTCAACAATTTTGTTCTTGCCTTGAATAAGTTTATTAGAGAAAGGGGTAGGTGTACTAAAACTGGCACAATCTACTTCTGCTTAATTTCCAACCCTCAAATTGTAGCACCAAAAACCCTTATAATAATTCCCCATCAAATCCACTATCATCTACATCAGTCTGGCAACACTTACGTCACTTCAACACAGAAATTAGTTGTACCACATTCCCGAGGAACTCTTAGGTACACGTCTTGTAGGTAGCGTCCTACTAGAGTAATGTGCGATGCGATGCTATAAAGACAATTTTGTGAGCAAATAATTTTATATTGATTTTTGATTCCATGGGCTAAAATTACCACCGAATGGTTACCATCACACATTAGGCGTCAGCGAGGCAGACCCAGGCGGAGGTGGCGGGATGACCTACATTCATTGATACCAAACTGGCCAATCGCGGCTCTTGAGAGAGACAAATGGAGGGAGAGTGGGGAGGCCTTTTCCCAGCACTGGGATATATTCTAGTGCTTATTGTTTCTGTAATAAAATTAGTTGTTGAGTTTTAGTATGAATGACATACACTTACGCAAAATACTGACTTTTAATAAAAACTATCCCGCTGCATGTTTGCTGACTGTCAGCTTGCGCCACGCTCGGTGTAACCTGGTCAAAACGACAAACCCAAAAAATGAGTTTTTTGGGTTTGTCGTTTGTTGCAAGTTGTTGCAAGTTTTTTTGTAAATACTGACACTAAACTTCGTATGCCAAGAACTGTCGCAGGAAACTTTAAAACGAGACAATTTGAATTTATTGAATTTTTACCGACTCATAATTTACGGTTATAACCATATCAGGGGGCGGATACCGGGTCATAGCACATGCATCCTTGCATGTGCTACGCAAATAATGAAATCTACGAAGCCAAGTTTGGAAAAAAAAAATGCTATTAAAGGCACACTGCTGAGAAGCGTTCTTGTATAGCATAGCTTCGCTATTGTCACCTATCTGGGACTAGGTGACGGAGGCGCGGGCGTAACATTTCAAACTTATTACTATTAAGTTATTGTCAAGTGTTGTAGTTTCGCGGTTAAGTTAGAACTTGGCAACTGTTCACCTAGTCTGTTTACAGTTACATAAATGAAATATGCTCGTTTCTGAGATTCGGAGATGTTAACAAGTTTGTATATAAGGATAACATTTACATGGATAATTAATAAACAGTTATACTTGCTAATGAAGAAATTAGGTAGGTACTTTAGGTCGACGGCAGTAACTTAAAAAAAGTGCTAAGTTGCAATATTAAGTGTAATCTGACTAATTTACGTAGCAAATTTTCATCTTAATAGGACAGAAAAAATAAGATAATATAGCGACGTTCTTGCGAATAACTATTAATTATGATTGAAATAATTAAGTAACATAGAAATAACATTCGTCTTCCTTTAACAATTTAAAATAATTATGTATTTGAAATTTTAAAAGCAGAGTTAAAAAAATTAAAACCTCTATAGTTTTAATTTTTTTAACTCTGCTTTTAAAATTTGCGAGTATCGCTAAAAGCCCACTGTGCCGAGCGGAAGCACATTTTTGGCTGTATGTAGTACATTATTTTATTGATTTGAGTTATTTTCCGTGCAATGACAACGGTTTATGCAAATGAAAAGACGATGATCCCATATTATTATGGTTTGAGAGTGTATAATTAAAACGGATCACTACATGTTGATTTTTTTTTACTACAAAAGTAGTTCATACTATAATAATATGTATACATGTTCATACTATTCATACCCTGACAGGCACACTCTGTAATTTCTTATCTACCCTCTAAGGATCAACAAATTGTATTCTAACAAGAAAACAAGCTTATTCCGCAATATTATTAAGTTTTCAGTGTTTGCCAATAAATTACAAACTCGGAGGCGGACAGAGTTTTTGAATATCATTAATTTTAACGAGCTAGATCTCCGTATTAATCAATGTTGTAATGATTCTGTTTGTATTTATGGTAGATTCCGATCATTTCTCATTTGTTATTAGATTTCATTGGCGTACTTTGCCGAGTTTGGATATTGATTTATGATATTAATTGTTTTTTAATTTATCTGCCGATATCGTAACAAATGCCTTATTAAGGATTTTTACATGGGAAATACCTTTTCGAATTTACTGAGGAAATCGAAGCCAATTTTGAAATTTTGACTTTTGTTTAGTCAATAGTTAATTTTTTGATTTAAGTGTTATGTTTTGTATTTTTTTTTAATTAATATACTAATAATAATAATAATCCAGCCTATAAACGTCCCACTGCTGGGCACAGGCCTCGTCCCATATAATACAACTTGTTAATACCTCAGTCTATACTCAAAACTGGTACAATTTCTCAACTCTTCTAAAAAGCAAACAATTCCAGACCAGGATAAGAAAACGCTTACACAATATAATTTGGAAACTAACCTAGACTAATTTTCTAACTAGACCGCATAATTTAGGGCGCACAAGCACATTAGCGGGCCAAGTTAATTCATAAATCATAAGTTAAGCGATTTAGCCCGAAACATCGTCAGTACAAGTTTATTGTTTATTATTTTACTAACAAAGAAGAAAAAGTTGCTTTCCATATTGTGCTTTGAATTTGTTCTACCTGTAACGTGTATTATCCACTATGGTAACTTTCACACTGAGAACCTTAAATACCTTCTTAGGAAGCAGTTTTGTTACGCCTGAAATCTCTCTGAAGTACTCAACTCTGGAGTCAGCAGTCAACAGTGATGATAGTATGTATAGTTTCCCATGGTTTTTATGACTCCAATACACTTTTTTATATAATATGATATTTGGATAATATGGTCAAAATGTGCTTTTTGCAAGTTTTTCAGTTACTTTCAATAAATGTATCTAGATTTATGTAAGCTTGTTAAGATCAAGTTCTGAAGGGTTTTATACGAGCCAGTTCTAGACATCGATTAAAATGAAATCAAATATAGTTTACATAAAATTTCGGTAACAATACAAAAGTATATAATTTTAAAGCCTATCTGATGATGGAGCCAGAAGATACTGAAACTCAATTTGATTTCATTCTGTTTGAATATCTCTAAGAAAATGACACGATTGCATTTAGTCAAGACTTGTTTGATTTGTCTACAGTTTAGTGAAAACTTATTTTGATCCTTACTTCCTGCCCACCATAAATAAAAAAAGCCTTCCTATATATCATAAATGTCAAGGATAGTATAAATATCACGTGACGGGTCACTCGTATTACAAACGCATGACAATCGGGTCAATAATATTCATATCACGTTGATCGCTGGGGAATCGGACGGGTGGATTATTTTATAGTCTAGTAAATGTCATTATGGCACTATTGAACTTTACCTATACACCGTTAAAATTTATAATTTATTATGTTTGAAACTGTGAAATACATGAACGGATGTAATATGACGTGTAAATTTAGGTACTTCTATTTATCAAATAATGAGTAGAAGGCTATCGTGTTTTTTTGGAATTATAACTTACAAAAATACATAAAAAATTATGTTTTATTAAATATTTAAATTATAAAAGTCGCTGTTTTAATTAAGCGGTCTTTCAAGAAGCAATATAACAGATCTGATATTAGCTATTTGTTTTTTTTATTACCCGCCTTTATTTTTAAGTTAAACTAGCCATGTGCATGATAAATTATGAAAGTGAATTTAAGTTTTGTCGGTAAAACGTTACATGCCATCAGCGCCATCTAGTTTCCTTTCTACAAAACTAGCGGAAATGTCGGTAAAACAGACTCACATATTTGGAATAGACTGACTATCCACACTACTATGTCTATATTCGTGTAAGCTTCTATGCACTACATACGATTGGGTCGCATATAATTTCTCTAGGGACAACTGTCGGTTGTCTCACTATGTTGTACAGATTACCTGAAACAGTTCAAATACAATACTTAGTTGTCTTGCCTCTCTGTAATGCATGTAGACATAAATAAACTAAGTAATATGTAAAAAATATGTATCAATAGGAAAATATAAGAAATTGAAGGAACTATCGCAACTCCATTCAATCTATCTAAATGTGACTGACAAGCACAACTATATATAGATCTCTGATTGAATAGCCTATTTAAAAAGTCATATTTTGAGGTTTGGCTCTCGCCTACTCACTCAAGCCACTCTCGTCTACTCACTCAAGTCACTTTCGCCTACTCACTCAAGCCACTCTCGCCTCTAATATTAAACTGACTGAAAATATATTAAATAATGAATAAAAATAATATAAACTACACCTGGCCTTATGTTTTTCTTTTCAATAGTTTTAAAAGTTGTTTTCTACACCTGAAAACAGCTTCTGAAATGGTCATTTTGAAAAGGTTCCAGTGCAATAGAAAACATATTGACTCATGAATTAATTACCACCTTGAATCAATCGTTTCAAAAAACGATTCTACAATTTAAAAGTCTTTATAGAACCCTAAATTATGAAAGCCTTTAAGATAAAAAGCAGAGACAATATAGGTTAGGTTGCAGCCCAACTTCCAGCATTCATTATCGCGTTATATATTCAGTGGCACGGCGCATGATCCAATCTGCGTTATTTAAGCCACAGTATCTTGCCTTCAAGCCCCAAGCATTTATGTTCTTTGTTTCCATGGCAACCGATCTATGTAGAGTTTGTTGGTTATTATTTTGAATAGTCTGAGCTGTACCTAATATTTAAGCCTGTGTTTTCAGTAGATACTGAGGCTGTGGTTCATGATTGTTATAGTAAATACCTCGCATCTTTCTGCCAATTATGAATTGATTTAATGAACATGAACAACCTATGTATGTGGTATGGTGATTTTATGATTTTATGATAGATACATAGTAGGTTTTAACCATATTAGTTTTTTTTTTATAAATAGACACAACATTGGCATTGGGTCATGAAGGATACTTGCGCACCAGCCTAAATTATTTTGAGTTTTAATACCTTAAAGTTAAAAACAAATGAAAATTTTCATAATAATACAGGAATGAATGTTTAAGGACTAAATTAGAAAAGAGCCGGCAACGCGGTTCTATACATCGCTAAGATCGCTAAGACAATAACATATCTTCTATCATGACGAAATTATAGTATTTGACAAGCCTAATAACTTTATACTGGTTTTTTTCAATTATTCTGAAAGTTTCGTATCTTCCAAATGGTATTCAAGGCAATATCTTTATTTTAAAGCCCCACAAGCGGCTGTCGTGTCGTTCTACACCACAACCAATTTTCAATAGTGGTAGGGTAAGTGTGAGATTGTATAAAAATAGGATACTTTACTCTTACTCCTTTTTGTTCTTAGAAAAACTATAAAAAGGAAGAAATTTTCAATTGTATGTAATTTGAAAAATTTACTGAGTGTTATTATGTTTCGTTGAAAATGTTTAATAATATACACTTCTCATCAAAAAAATCGAAACACCTCGCAGTTTATGATTTGATAAGGATTATCGGAAAAATGTGTATATTTAGGAATAAATGTAAAATGTCATTTAATAGTGAGTAGTATGAGGTTTTTAAATCCTAATGTTAATGTTCTAAATTCAAATTAAGTCTTCATAGGTTTCGTATTTTGTATAATGAGTAATTTTTACCGTGTATGGAATATGAAGGAAATTGATAAAACAACACGCGTAAATGAAAAAAAATGTAAGAAACGTTTATTTAATAACTTGTATTCCCTCCACGAGCTCTTATTACTGCTTCCATACGGTTCTTCATCGATCGGATGAGAGTCACGATCACATGTTGCGGTATATTATCCCATTTCTCTTGGATTGCATTTTGCAGCTGGCTAAGTGTTTCTGGGGCTGGATCTCTTGCTCGAATTCGTCTCTTTAAATCATCCCATAGATGTTCAATGGGATTCATGTCCGGGCTTCTTGCTGGCCATACCATAATGGAGATACCGACTTCGGTAAGATAATCTCGTACGACGCCCGCGGTGTGAGCTCTAGCATTGTCGTACCGTTGTGTCGTGCCGTTGTGTCGTTGCCAATAAAATGTGCATAGGGCATCACATGAGGTTCAAGACACTGTTCGATGTACCGATGAGAGTTTAGTGCAGGCAGCCGTGGCCCAGACACAAAGGCAAGTTCTGTCTTACCGTCGGCGCTGATTCCTCACCAAACCGTCCACGAACCGCCACCATAGCTGATCTTTTCTTCAATGCAGCATTGTGCAAAGCGTTCTCCATCTCTTCTGTAGACCTTGTTCCTTCCGTCGTTACCATACAGCATAATTTTACACTCATCGGAAAACAGTACTTTGCTCCACTGAAGGTACGACCAAGTTAGGTGCTCGCGTGCAAAGTTAAGGCGCGCTCTTCGAGGGTCTGCAGTTAATTTCGGCCCATTCGCTGGCTTATGCGGTGCCAATCCGCGTTCCTTCAACCTTCTTCTTATTGTAGAGTCACTTACAGCTACTCTTCGTACAACGCGAAGCTGCTGCTGCAGTTGAAAAGCGTTAAGGCGTCGATTTCGTAAAGAAGTTGTTACAATAAATCGATCATCTCGCTCAGAAGTGACCCGATTCCTGCCAGATCCTGAACGGCGCGTGAACGAACCAGTCTCCCGATAGCGTTTGTAGACTCTATGAACAGATGATAAGCTTAGATGCAATCTTGCAGCCACAACACGCTGACTAAGTCCAGAATCCAGCAATGCCACCTCTTGGGCGGCTTTTGCGGGCGAAGTATCCATATGTTTTAGAAAAAAAAGTTTTTTCAGACGTCCCAAAGTCACAGTAAATGAAATAAGAAACAAAAAGTTTAAAGACAAGCGCTAATTTTTAGTTTTTAAACGAGAAACGTACTCCAACCCTAAATACACATTTGTCTCAAAACAGTGATTAATTTCATTTATAGGATAAACAAATGAAATTCTAATTTCGAATTTTGATTTTTTTCTTCTTACTGTAATGACCAAACTGCCAGCTACGCAATAATGTTTTTTTTTTCATGGAATTAATTCTCTTTTGTAAAAAATTAGGACAAAAATAATAAAAACGAAAGTGTTTCGATTTTTTTGATGAGAAGTGTAATATAATATTCCGGGACATCTCACACACGGTTGTCTGATCCCAAGCTAAGCAGAGATTATGTTATGGTAACCAGACAACTGATAAACATACTTAATATTTTTAAATACATACATATTATAGATAAATTACACCCAGACACCGAACAAATCATCGTGCTCATCACACAAACATTTGACCCGGGTGGGAATCGAACCCAAGACCTACTAACCACTAGACCAACAGGAACGTCAAATTTTAATGTTAGACATCTATATGATCCATATTTAGAATTACATAAGGATTTTTGAGTTCCGTATGAACAGTGTTCAGAAATAAATAATACTATTTTGTAATTTAATTTATTTTCAATAGAAAATAGAATGAAGTAAGTTCCTGGTAACAGAATCATGACATGATATGAAAAGGATCAGAAGTCACTAAGCTGTGAATGTAATTTTAATTACACTTTAGACGACGAATTTAAATATATTTTTTGTGGCAGTAATACCTACAAAAATCTGGTTTAATCATGAAGATTTCCGGGAACTTTTCAAAGAGGACAGACGAAGTTTTTAAGGCTTCGTTTTTTCCAACGCAGATTAGGTAAGGCAAATACATAGACAAGGTATATAAAAGAAAAAACAAAATCCAAGATGAATAAAAAAAAACAGCTGTATGTCGGACTGACCGCATTTTTTGGGTCAAATAAAATATTTATTAACATTGCTACCAGAAAATAAAAAAAGAAAGAGGGCAAAAATATTTCGGACAATTTTGATTTACTAGCCAAATATTAGCCTTATACCCGGACACTTTAAGGTAAGGTGGCGACATATAGACATTTGATGATTTTTAAAGTTAAAAGATTATTTTAAGCTTTATTTTTTTTCAACCAAAAAAGCATTCTGTCGCAAACAGATCTTGTGAAGAATATTTTAGAAATCCCCGGGAGGTATAGCGTTACGTAAAAAAAAAACACAAAATACATAAAGTCCTTTTGATATCGGTTAAAAACAATGATTACTCGACAACCGAACTTCATACATGGTAGCTCAATATCTTCAAGAGTATATAAATCCTTCTACACAGTTGTATAACACCAAAACGACGGGTCCTACGTATACTGGTGTAACCCGCAAAACAGCGAAATACGTTTTTTTGCACCAAAAGCCTTAAAATTACCTTAACTTTATATCCTGTAAAAATTATATTAAATTATCAAGTAATTTCAAAGATACAAACTTGTAAACTAATATAAGTGACATGATTTTCTGCCACACGACCATCTACACTGGTATAAGTCACTTGCACCAGTGTAGGTAGTCGCGTGCGACGCGACTCGTGGTCGGGAGCACGTTACAACACTGGTATAACTGCGATGCGTTTTAGGTTACATATTCATTTATTAAAAAACTATTCAGATTTGGTTTGTCTTGATTTAGTAGTGGTAACATGTCACAACAATGAAGCGCTCAAGAGGTCAAGAAATGCTAGATTTATTAGAAAAAAAAAATAGTAAAATAAACACTCCAGGAAATTACGAAAATAAATATTAATTGACATTTTAAATAGTAAGATGATATATATTGTATTGTTTGATCATATATAAAACAAAGTAACTCAATCTTTCGTTTTTGATTTTAAGTTTTGCTTCCCTTTTTTGAAAACTGGAAAATAATTCCATGGGGGAACTTTAAAAAAAAGGAGGAGGTTTTCAATTCGGATTTTTTATGTTCGCGCATATCTCCCTTGCTTTCCAAACCGATTTGAAATATTTTTTTTCTTTGTTGGAAAGGGTATACTTCCCAAATGGTCCCATAGTCACCAAGTCGGGATCTGATGATGGAATCTTGGTGAAATCGAGGGAACTCTTCAAATGTTATAGCGTTATATAATGTTATAGGAAAGCGTACAGCAAATTTGGTTTTTCCTACAGCAAGTGAAGCATTTGCGTTCAAAAAGAACCATTCTACCATCAGATCTGATGATGAAGCTACGATGGCCTCGTGAATGTAGCCGGAATTCGTTGTTTGTGAGATGCGTGGCACTGCATTTGGTTTGATGGAAATTATCATGAGAATGATGAATGGGTGAAGGCCATATTATTATTATTATCTAAGATTTAAAATATATCACTAAAAATAAACCAATAAAAAACTTTGTGCAAAGAATAAACTTACTTTAAAAATCGATAATAGCACTAAAAAGTTAAAAATAATACTATAACCTACCTAACTATATTAATAAGCCAAACCTAAACTAGTATTAACCTACAATACAACTTTATAATTTTATGGAGTCGGTGCCTTGCTAGGTATATATAATTACCGAAAGTTCCTAATTAAGAAGATTAAATTTTTGAGTTTTATTATTTTTAAGATGGCAAGTCCATCGATTTTATTTTTCATTAAGAGTGCCGCATAGAGGATAGTAATATGAGTGCCATAATAATATTAACGTCCGATTAACAACACCTATTAAGCATAGGTAGGTCTGGAAAAGACTCCAATTTTGTATTTTTATTTCATTTCCTGCCTCACCCTTTAAATATTTAAGTTTAATAACAAATAACAATGCAGAAAACTGTTGCAAGTAGTTTTCCAGTACTGAGTAAACTGGTGTAAGTGTTTAAAAGTCGATAAAAGAAGATGTTATTGTTAATATTATAACCTCATATTAATCAGTAGATTGGAAATAGCATATTAAAACAGTAAAATTCTTAAATTTTCTCTTACTACAAGAATAAGCAAGTACATTGTATACTGGTATAAGTGGCCACTTGTATCAGTTTACAGGTTTTACCATAATAAATAAAACAAGCTACATCAATGCAAGTGACACTATTTTCCAAAGTATAAAAAAAAATTAAGAAACAATAATGCAATCTTGTTTCTTAGAGATTCAAATATAACATCTCAAAATTTCAAGTATTTCTATTGATTTATGACAAAATTACAAGCTTTAGAACCTTTGAACCGCTCTCCTGAACAGTTGTGTTTTTGCACTTGTACCAGTATACGTAGGACCCGTCGAAAAGTCCTCGTAATAAGGAACGCATGGTGCCTATATTTCTCGAACGTGACTCCGCGACTCAATATTCAATTTCCTAGTTTGTGATACAGTGGCCGTGTTTTTAAAAGTGTTTGTTTCGACGTGACGGTCTGTGATGAGACACGTGTTTTTATAACTTTGTGTGGCGTGAGTGTTTCAGTTGCGGTTTTAAAAGGCTTAAAACAAGATCAAGATCAAAAAAAAAACAACCTTAATCTTATATAATTCTAGCATAAAGAGACTTCTATATAGATACTTATAGCACATAAGAATCTACTGTTACTTTGCTAACTACATTTTATAAACGAGGAATAGGCGCTGATAGTCGAAATACAGGCAATGCCTAGTTCGACTACAGAGGCTTAATTCATAAGACTACAAGAAAACATGATAGAGCCTGTCAAAATTGTTAACTTAATTAAGTGTTTAAATAAACTGATTTTTATTTTATTATTTATTATCTGACTTATCAAAATCAGTTGAGCCATTGAGTAGTAAGGAACAGACATACATACAGATTACACACAATAGTAGCAATAAATTGAGATTCTTAATTATTTTTATTTAAAAATTCTATGTCTTTTGCGTTTTGTTTTGTAGAAATGGGACCAATGTGGTGTAACAGTTTTATACGATTAACTGAGTCAAACACTTTTTTTGATGTCGGTTTAAAGTATGTCATTGTTTTATGTTTGCTAACACGGAGCAAATACAAAGAGGAGACGGCCTAAGCTACCAGGCACAAGACTACAACCAGGCACCGACGTCATCATGTGGGCGTGGCCTAACTCGTTGACATATTGACATTCATCGGGTGTATAGTTGTTTAAAAATACGAATTTTATTGCAAAGCTGAGCTAAAACATGAGGAGTTGTGTTTTAAATTGTAACAACTACACGGATAGACGTTCAGATGCTAAGGAAAGCATCTCATTTCACCTTTAAGTAATTTTATACGTAATTTTCTTGAAGATATTCTAGAAAAGTCTCATAGTTTGGCGATTCCAAACATAATTCTATCGAACACTAGATGGCGACACTCGAAATCATAGAAACTAAACACATTTAGGTATGTAGAGATCACTTGTACCATTTTTTAATAATCATATGTTTTAAAATTTGATAGATATTTATTTTTAAAGGTTTGTAAGTATGGTCAAAATGTTATTATTGTAGTTTTTAAATTATTTTTAAATAGGCCGCCATCTATGGGCAAAAAAACATAAACAACCGAATACAGGGACGTAATTAGAATACAATTATTTTACTGAAGCTACCGCGGATATCTCTTACATGGAAAGTACTTGGATAATTTGAGACACTGGAAATAAAAATACCATATCCTATAAGCTAAATAATTTATCTACAATAATTTATTTTACGTAATAGTATGGTAGTTGTTTATTTAATTTAAAGTATTTATACTCAACTACTTTATTAAGTTCAATATTAGATACTGATACTAACTCATATGTTCTAGATTTCCTTCTGATAAAAAGTAAGACAGCAATGGATTGTACGTACGTGTAAATGACCAATTCAAGCATTATGGTCTGCAAATAAGAAGTATTTGTTTATTCCAACATTGATGATAAAGGGTTTTTTATTTATTCTGCCGCTGAAATCAGTACTTATTACCTACCGACATTAATGGTTATGGAAGGATTGTCACGTAAACGAAACGTGTGTGTGTGTGTTTCTTTTTCCTAAAAGAACTCTGTTTGCTATCTTCATAAGAATTTTTAGCCAAATCAAGTCATTTCATTATTACAGAAAATCTAATAATCTTCACTCATCAAAAAACATTTTATACTAGCATGTTTAATTAAACTATTTAAAAAAGAATACCCATTAAGACATATCAAAAATGTAATTAAAAATATTGCTCTTTGATACGAAAATTCTGAGTACGACCCTAACATCTTGCACTTTGCGACGTCTATTGGCAGATAGTTGCGTAATTTCAAAATTAAATCGAGATAACGAGCTAATACTTTTGCTATTGACCCATAAATGGAAAAATTAAAAGTGGGCGGGTTCTTCCTCCCCCTCACCCCGCAAATTGTCACGCATTGTTTCATAGGAAAATCTTATTACGACATCTCCTCTTTGTATTTGCTCCGTGTTTGCTAAGCTGTTCGTTTTGACATACGCTTAGTTGACGGGACAAACGTCGCGCTTAACTTTGTCGTGTCGTGTGGTTTGGACTGGGCGTGATTTGATTTGAGTTGTGGTTATAGAGAACGTTGGTAATTCTAAGCATCTATTGTGGTTGTTCTATTGATGGTAATGTAGTGAGAAGTTTAAAATATTTTAATTTTATACGAATAACTACAAATGCTGGTCTATTCAACATAGGCTAGCGTTTTTTTTTGCTCTTATGAAGTTGAAAGCTTTTTGAACCGGATAAAGAATGTCTTTTTTACCATAATTTATACTACATAAACTTAACTTTTGCTATAATATAAAACAAACTAGCAAGAAAACCATAAACAAAACACTACATATTAAACTTAATGTATTATTTTGAATATTACATCTGATATAAGCAATAAACATCTAAAAAGTGGACATATTAAAACAACATAAGAAAATAAACAATATTATTATGCATTTATAATTAAATTTCTCAACTATAAAACTACCAAACAATAACTTAAGATAACAAACCAATTACAAGAACGACGCAACAGCCAGGCTTAGTTTGAAGTACAAGACGTTATTGAGCTGAGTCTCGCTTGGTCCCAAGGGTCTATGGCGTCTCGCAACTTGAGTGGGACCAACGAGATAATGATGAACGATTGTTACTTTAACCAGCACTTTAATAGTTATGTTTTAACCGACTTTTAGGCTATTAATTCGTAATTGTTTTTGTGTTTGCCGATTACTTAAAGACACTTTCAAAAAATGATTAAATTTTAGATTCTATTTTCTAAATGTATGTTCACTGATTACTCGAAGACGCCTGGTCGAATTTAGAATATACTTTTTTTAATTCCATGTTTTGCAGCCGTTGGCACAACACTCAATACAAAACATAATTCTTTGATAGTCCTCAAGTCATTACAATGATGACAACCAGCCTTATTATAGGATGCCATGTTACTCCACAAAATGGGCTGTCTAGGTCTGCTATACACTCGCTCTACGTAAAATATGGTATTCAGTCAATTCCGCTAAGACTTTCATCCCAACATAGCTTGGGAAAAGGCTAGACTTGCTTAAAATATATGATCGACCACACATATAAGCCAAACCTATCCCAAAGCCCTCAACTACCCAAAAGTCCTAAACGTGCCCATACTTCTACAAAGTGGTCCGATAGCCCGATACACGAACTCCCAAGAGTCCTGTTATGTTGCTTGTAACAAACGTTCTGTCAATAGGTGGCCGGTAATTTACTTAGCGATTTTAGTAATATAATGTTTTATTGAAATAAAACTACTTTTTTATTTTGTCGCAGTTTATTTTGATTTTAGGTCTCGACGTTTCGACACCCTTGCAGATAGCATGGTCACGGGCAGACTGCCCTGTCTGACAAAATCCTTAAAAAAGTTGTTTTATTTCAATGTCTAATTCGCGTAAACCTAATAAACCATTAATGTTTTATGTTCTTATAGTATTATCATCTAAAATAATATACATATGGACTATCAATCCCAAAGTCCTCAACTACCCAAGGTACTAAACGTGCCCATACTCTTCCAAAGTGGTCCGATAGATACATGCACTCCCCGGGGCCCTGTAATGTTGCTTGTAACAAGCGTTCTGTCAATAGGTGGCGGGTAATTCGTAAGCGATTGACGTTTTGAGGGCAAACGATCGGCTTCTAATTGACGCTTTGATTTGGAGTATACTGCTGTTTCAATTTTTGAAATATAAATATCCTGTCTTTGACGTTACTTAGTAAATGCTATTGCGCTTTTAGTTTTGGTGTATGCAATGTAGCTCCTAAAAAATAGACCAATTATGTCGCGTTCTTTTGATATGATCTAGAAATTTATAAATAAAAGGCTACAATTTGTGAAGATCTGTTCAGCAATTAAAATGGAGTAAGCAAATTTTTGAGGTAGGAGGAATATTTGAGCAAATTTTTGAGGATTTTTGAGGGTATAAAAAACACGTTTTTTTTTATTCGTTTTATGCGCTGAACGTACTCTAAATACGTACTTTAAACACGAAAAAATACTTTACCTGCATCCTACATACTGTTCAGTAATTTCATAAACGACAAATTACCCTTATCACTACATTCACATTGAATACATCTCCATACAAATCCAAAACAAACCGTCAAAGAAAACTCGGACGTCAAAATCATATTGAAATGAGTTCAAAAGGGGTTAGACCAAAGCTTTACACTCGTGTGTAAATGAATGCTCTAATAAGCAAGCATCCGCCTCGCTTGGCCCCTAAGCGATGTCTCTGAGAAAAAATATGGCAGTTACTGTTCAGAATGTGCGGCATTTGTGGGAACGGGTTCGAATTGGTAAGGTTTGGTCAAAGGATAGTGGGTTTTAGTGTTTTGTTTAATTTTTAAGGAGGTGGTTTTGTAGTATCATTTATTTTTATACTTGTTACACAGATTTACATTAGTAATATTTCGAAAGATATGCCCGGGTGTACTTCAGCTGCTTATTTTGTCAAATTTTGTAAAGAAAATATGCAAGTATTGTACCTTCCCAAAATCACCAATATTCAAGCAAGTTTTTAAGATTATTGTACAAAAATCCTACATACATTTATTTTTCACCACTGCAGTTCAAAGTTGAGCACTAAGAAAAACCGAAAGTGAAAATTGTAAAACAAATGGCGTTATCGCCAATATATTCTTCTTTTAGATAAATATGAGACTTATCAAAGGATAGAGTAACTATTCAAGATTAATTTGATGCACAAAAAGTATTACGAAAGCTATGTATCAGCAAGAAAAATGGAAAAGTCTGATGCAAGGTAGAAAATTCTAAAATTTTCGAAAATCCATTGTAACTCGAAACCTGTAACTTTTCGGGTAATATATGTTGCGTTCATTTGATAGGGCCTGACCTAAGGTATCAGCCACCACAGTTTGTCGGATTATTTACCGGACACCCTGTATACTACGTCTAAACTAGACCAAAGATTAGCCACCACTACCGCAAAAAGAGAAATCCCTAAGAAAAATAAGAAACATCAACATAATTCATTAGCTGTCGTCCTAACTGAGATAGAATATTAAAAACGTTGGCAGTTAATTAGCAATGTAAATTCACTAGAAACAAGCCAGTAATCTGTCTCCGTTTATTAAGTTATTTACTTTCAAACTAACTGCTGTAAACTCGAATTTATTTTGTAGTTGGACGCTTGGTTATTATGAACTTTTGATTTTCGACCTTATTGTGTTGGAATAAATGTGTTGTAAAGTGACACCACTTGTGTGCGTTAGGATGTAGGTACTAACATATTTTTGATATCTTTAAGTGGAACTAAGTTTTTGTCGATTTCTGAAAACTCTGTCTTGTAGATATTTTTTTTACATAATTAATGATTGTATAGTTTACTTAAAATAATTCTCTATTTATCAGACTGGTGGACAATTTACTGTACTATTTACGATACAAATGTTATCATCAACAAAATCTCACCCATAACAAGTTACTGGAGAGTCTGAAAAGCCTCCCAAAAAGGATGTTCAAGTCTCATACATAATTTCATGTGAAATCCGCAGCAGTAAGCATTCAAACTAAATAATTAAACCTACAAGCTTTTAAAAAGAAACATTTAAAAATAAAAATATTATTATTTTCCAATCGGTCCGAGATCGTAATCGGAAAACATACATTGCATATAAAAATAAAATCACTATATTTTTTAAGACGATTAAAAATACCGATAATTTAATTTCCACTAAAGATATTATGAAACATTAAAATTTAATATTTTGAGAAATATATCAGTGGCCAGCCAACATCTGTTGCGGCTTAAATATCGTGTGACCTAGTTGGACATTGGTGATATCGGTTTTATACTACGCTACGATAATATTGATATATTCAGTTCACTTTATTGAATGCATTTATTTTATAAAGTTGCTGCGTTTTAGAATGCAGTAAGTTCCTTGTATAGGTAAATTAAAGAAGCCTGTCTTTTGCTCTTACAGAGCTGTATAATTGTATATGAAATGTAGTCATTACTGTTTTAATTTTAAACACAATATATGTTATGTTGTTAGATTTAAATAATATATCTATAAGGCAAATAAAGCTAGCAAACATTAAAAAAAAAAACATTGTTTCAGCATATAGCTAAGCACGAAAATACTTTATTTCGAATTGAAATGTACCTTCTACGTTCTTAAACAAAGTACAGGATTATAAAAATAATTGTAATTCATTTGAGGTTTACTCATACATTATTTTATTTATATTCAAAAAACAACGACATATTTTTTTTTGTTGTTTGTATAGGATATAATTAGAAATTATTTCAACTTCAATAATCAAACAAACCTGCTGACTCCATGTTGTGAAGCCCCACGTCGGGCGCCATTAGCTGAAGTATCCTTAAGTTATAATTATATGAAGAGCAGGCGTCCAGCGCAATATAAGCTGACGTCATCAAAATGTCGCGGACGGGCCAAAGTTGTTTTATTATATAAAACTTTATAAGCCCTTGTTGAGACTAAAATAACCGTAGTGACACGACGAAAATATGTAAAATGCATTTTTTGATTCTAAGAATAAATATTTATGTGTTAGTTATTTCGTGATTTATCTTCTGCTAACTCTATTTACTATAAATTCTCCATACATTCTTTTATGTTTATTTTTGGAATAAAAATACCTTTTACAATGTAGTTTAGAAAAAAGTGAATGTAAAATTTCAGCTTAATTGGAAACTGGAAAGTTGGAAAAAAAAAACACTGTTTTTGTATATGTCCAAGATACAGACAAAACTAAAATTTCAAAGTAAATAACCCACATGGTTTATCCTTATGATAGTATAGTTTTGTTGCATAGATCTAAGGCCAACCATATACGAACTGCTCGAGCAGCTAGTCAATGATCAACCAAGCGCAAGCTGTCGACCGCTCTTGCGCGTCAGGTGCGCCTCCCGCCCGCTTGCTTTTTGTTTTGACCGGTCCAGGCAGTCGAACTGCTGCAAGCAGTCCATTTACGAGCTGATATTTAAAAAGTCAATAGTTCACCATACAGTTGAAACCGACTGCTTCAACTGTCCTTGTGTTCATAACCTTAGCCAAGATACTATAATTAAACTCATCATCATCTCCCGAGCTTTTTCCCAAGTATGTTGGGGTCGGCTACCAGTCTAACCGGATGAGCTGAATACCATATTTTACATGGAGTGACTGCCTATCTGACCCCCTAAACCCATTTTACTGGGAAACACAGTATCCCATAGTAACACTGGTTGTCAGAATTGACTTAACGACTGCCAAAGATGTGACATGTCAGAATTGACTTAACGACTGCCAAAGTATGACAGCCGGGACTTATATTTATTTATTTTTATTTATAAATTAATGTACACACACAACAGACAAGCACAAGTAATTAACACATACAGAACAACTAGGTACAAAGGTACTGCTTATTTCATATGAAATTTCTTCCAGCAGCCCTGCGAAAGAATACATTTAAAAGAGACGTAGACACAGTGTGTAAGAATATAAAATAAATAAACAATAATTAACTAATAAAATAACAAAAAACAACAAAATAAATACAAAACTACTATATTATAGATGGATACATTAATTCTGGGAAGAAAGAAAGTGTTCTTTTACTCGACGCTTGAAGGAAGAAATAGAAGGAGAATCCCGTATGTTAGGCGGCAGCGCATTCCACAGTCGGACTGCATGGACAGAGAAGGAAAAGGAATAAAAATCAGTGGTATGGGGTTGGATTTTGAGGTGGGATTTAAGATGGGATCTACAAAGGACATCAGGGGAACGCACATAGGAAAAACGATCACGCAAGTAGGAAGGATAGAGGGGGTTATGAAGGATATTATATAAAAGACATAGGATGCGAGTGTTCCTGCGAAGGCGGATCGGGAGCCACTTGAGTTCTTTGCGGAAGTGAGAGACATGATCGTATTTTTTGAGACCGTAGACAAAACGAATACAAATATTTTGCAATCTCTCAAGCTTATTTAATAGCTCCTCTGTGGCATCAAGGTAGCAGGCATCGGCGTAATCAATGATCGGCTGAATTAAGGATTGAGCTAGTAAGATTTTTGTTTTCAAAGGTAAGAATGTCTGGAGACATTTCAACGAGTGGAAAGAGAAGTGTACCTTACGACTTACCTCGTTAACCTGATCACGCCATGATAAATGTGAATCCATCATTACCCCAAGATTTTTCGCTGTTTCGGTGAAGGGAATCACAACACCGTCAAGAGTGAGAGGCATCAGAGAGGACAGATCAAGCGCGTTACGGTAGTGCCTGCTGCCAATTATCATAGCCTGTGACTTTGCAGGGTTTATCTGCAGGCCATAATATCTAGCCCACCTACTGATGCTAGCCAGGTCGCGGTTCATGTTATCTATGGCAGAATCTACTTCAGACACTGGAAAATGATGGTAAATTTGCAAATCATCTGCATATAGGTGGAAGTTAGAAGAAATAACAGAGGAGACGGAGTTAATAAAGATGGAGAAAAGGAGAGGTGATAGGACACCACCCTGAGGCACGCCCGCAACTAGATCGCACCAGTCAGAGAAAGACTCATCAAGGCGGACCCGCTGAGAGCGGCCCCGAAGGTAAGAACCAAACCAAGCTAAAGAGGATGAGGAAAAATTGGATGTTTGGAGAATAGCTAAGAGGATGTCAAAATCCACGGAATTGAATGCCGAACTGAAATCAAGTAGCACAAGGATGGTGAGGGATTTGTTTTCCATAGCCCAGCGGATATCATCAGTGACTTTGAGAAGGGTAGTTACTGTACTGTGGCCAGGGCGGAAACCAGATTGGAAAGGGGAAGTAAGGTTATAGGACGTTAGGAAGTCGGATACTTGGCGGTGAACAATGTGCTCAAGTACTTTGGAGAGAAAGGGGAGTATGGAAATAGGCCTGTACTGCGCAAATGAGGATGGATTCGACGTTTTTGGAAGAGGCATAACGTGTGCGAGTTTCCAGGCTGAGGGAAAGGAACAGGAAGTCAAAGAGAAGTTTAGAATATGAGAAAGAATGGGAAGTAGTAGTGGAAGAATAGGTAAAATCATTCGGGAGCACAAACCGTCGTTACCGATCGCAGAGGATGATATGGCTAATACAGATTTTTTGACATCTTCTATAGCTACAGAAGAGAAATAGAAAGATTTTTTATAGTTTAACGTGCTTACCGAAACACGGTAAGCACGTTACATACGATAATTGTACTCTGAAAATGAGTCCATTGTTCAAAAACTACATGCTCTATCACCAACAATTATCCTTCAGAAAATGTATCTAGAAGTAAAAATGTCTCTCCCAACATATTGTAGAAGCGAATTGCGTTATAATCAGCGCCGAGCGTTTTATACGCGATATATCACGCTGGATACACAGTACAAGCGAGCACAGAGTACTGTGAGGATAGAAGCTACATACTTTTAATAACTAAAAGGCAAATATCTGGTATTTCGATCTCTCTTAGTTTATTGTGAATTATACTGAAACAAACTAGGATACCTTTGTTCAGAAATACATCAAAACATTAAAACTTTCATTTAATTAACTTCTTAGTCAAGTCAATGTTGGGCCAGAAGACTTATTCAGGCTATATTAAATAGTTTTATTGTTATTTGTACCTGGCTAATTTATGTACGCACTACTGATAATGGCTCTTAAAACAGAAGGTGTTCCAATTTTATCATGACCTCCACAATATTTCTAAATTGATGGTTAAGATTTCCATATCAAAGCTATTTATACGACTTAATTTTTGAGATAAACTACATAATGTACTTTTATTATATACGTTACGTCTAACACATCTAACATGAACATTAATTACAAGCCTCTCTCTGTAATCACCCCCTACTCTGCACCCACGCCGCTAGCGGTGGCACACAGGAAGAGGCGCGCTTATCTCGCCAAGCAACAAATTCGCCGCGTATTTTACATGACGAAATATTAAGAGCGCGTACAATGTTCAGCTCAAAATGGCGACACTAGTGTGTTGTACATGTAAATATTGTGTGAAGGAGGTCGTATGTCTTCTTGTTCTTCTGTACTTATGAAGGGGAAAATATGTTTGCTTGTAAAGGTAATTTTTTATAGAATAGATGCCTAAGACAAGATTTTTTTTATAATCGTTAGCGATTTTCGATTGGTTCAAATGAAATGGAAGCGATAAATCTAAGTTACGTGACTGATCGAAAAGTAATGACATCTCTGTACATTTAATGTATGGAATAAAAATATCAATTTTGTATAATATATATGTTTCTTGTCTACGGCTAAAGCTAAAATCTTACAATTTAGTGGCTTGACTACGGGAAAAGGTCAAATCCTTGGATGAATAAGATTTTATTAAATGTGTAGTTTTATATTATGAGATCCAGTCCTACCAAAGTATGATGCAAAATCCAGGATAGATTAATTGTATATAATTTACTTAAAAGTAAATAATATGAGTAAAATAATAATTAGTTTTGGCTTTTATAGCTCATTGACTTTCATCCATATTTTCCCACATCAACACAAGTTTTAATTATAAAATCCGAATAGAAATGTCTTGCGAAAAATAAAAGTCTATTTCTCGTATTTCCAAAGTTCTCTAAAGTTTAAATTAAAATACTGAAAAAAAAATCGTTCGGAATACAAACTTGTGTTTTTGAAACTACTTTTACTAATTATAAGATTTGAGATGGCTTTAAATAAGTTCTTAGTTTTCTTAATTAAAGAGTTTTGTGTTAGTTAGACGTGTTTTCAATTATAAGATATTTAAGTTTATAGTTTTTAACATTTCGCATAATCCATACTAAAATATACTAAATATACTAATACTAAAATGTAATATACTAAATATTATAATAGTCGTGAAATATTTTTGCTGCAATTACCGACACCCACGAGAGTGGATTCTCTTGGAAACTTAAACAAAGCTTCAAAATACAAAACTATATCAAAATTTGCTGTAGGTTTCAGCCGCGTAAGCAAAACAGACGACAAGACGCAGCGTTGGCAGGCCTCCCACCAGGTGGACTGACGATATCGTCAAAGTTGCGGACTCCCGGTGGATGCAATTGGCGAGTTGTCGTTCATTGTGGCGTTCTAGGGGGAGGCCTTTGTTTAGCAGTGGACGTCTTCCGGCTGATGATGATGATGAAGCAAAACAGACAAATAAAATTTATTTACAACATCTTTAATACTTTGTCACGTCCTATGTGCTTTGACTCGCCATATTATCATTCACTTAAATTATCACTATACAATGAAATTATTATTATAAATTTTCTTCAGAATCTTTTAAGTTTATTTTATTTCCTTCTAAAATAAATACATTTCCCTTCCATTATATTCTATTCACCATTCGTAATACTCTGAAGGCCATTAAAAACTTCGTCGTAAATTATCTTAACATAGAAACACATTACCTAGGCGATTGTGCCGCCTGCTTGAGTTTGCGGACAAAAGGCGGATGTCTAGTGATGTACTGGTTTCGGGGAAGTTAAGGCCGAGGCCGAAAACATATTTTTATTAATATATACAAAATAGTTGACGTGCTTTTGTGCAAGATTTTTTTTTACTTTTTCTCATAAGTTTGAATAAAACTATAAACTATATGGTAAATGGTGGTCGCTTTATTATATTAATTACCAGCTTTTTACCGTCACAGATACAGTATTTTTTGTTGTGCAAAGAAAGAACAAAAATAGTAATAAAAATTGCTTGACAACGGTTAGAAAATAGTATTAGAATTGTAAATGAAATCTAGTTTCCGACTTAGTAGTATAATCTTATCTATCATAAATTATTAAACTTATAAATATACCGAAGTATAAATACTATGTTTCTGAAATCAAGTTCTCCCTTACAAAAACAATAAGACTCAGTCTTTAAAAATACAATACTAATTTTCGGTAATAATATAGATATTTTGAAGCAATACCGACATTGGAGGAAACCTTCTCAAATTTCATAATATAATTATTATGTTAATTCTTTGAGTTTCGGTGGAAACAATTAAAGGCTATTTTGTAACTAAATATCGTACTTTTGAAATAAGTTAGCTAGGTAGCTAATAAAATAGTTTATCAGTTTTCGAAACCTATTATAACTAGAAATATAATTAAAACTATGTTACTATAAACGATCCCCCTTATAACTACTGCTTTTTTACTGATACTATAGAAAACAAATTATTTTTTTCGTTGGGTCTGAGTTTTTTATTAGTGTATCTTTTATTATTTTTACGTACATACTTACCGACAAAAATACATTAAATAAAACATAGAGTTGCAAACAAAACAAACATTGTCACCAGATTCGTAACCCCTGACAACGAAAATACAACCCTCTCATTATCTTGTAAAATATTCATTCAATGTTAATTCGTCCAACCAAAATATTTGGAAGCCGAATCGTTACTCATTTCGCCATTCGACCTTTGGCTTTAGGCATACGGCATTTGAAAGCCAAAAAGAGTTCTATCTTTTCGGCTCTCGGCTTTTGGCTTTTGGCTTTCAGATTTCTTTTTTCGACTTGAGACCGTCGGCCTTCGTTATCCCATCCTTAGTCACGGGGAGTTGAATGCAACGTTGATATATCGCGGTATACGACTAATGTAGCGAATAAAATGCACTGTGTCGCATCTGAAACCTTTGTGTTGCGGTTCCGTAGAAGTTTATATTTAGGAGCACCTCGGAGTTCTTTCTTATGGTACAGTTTATTGAAAGAAGTAGCTCTGAAAGCAATACTTTGAAAAGTCCTGGAAGGACCACTTTATATCCTCAATTAGAAAAGTAAACACCAAAATTCGACTAAATAGATTTTTATATTTTAACTTATTAAAAACCCATATTATCAGCTCTTAAAGCAAGACTTGCCTGTTTGGAAAAGAGATGCCGCTATGTGTAGTGCATTTCGCCGTCTCGCTTACACATTGGAAATAGTCCCGCATTAAGAGCTCGTAGTGAAATGTACTACTATTTATGTACTACTATACTATTTTCCTTAGTTTTACCCTGCTATTTGTTTAAGGGACTTAGCTTGATCTGCAGTAAATTTATCCTCCCTCGTAAAATAGAAAGTAAAACAAAAACATAATTGATACCCATTCTATAAGTAGTTTCAGACATAGAGCGCATTTAAAAGAACTCTTCAGCTATATTCTAAATATATTTTTTATATAATATAAAAACAAGATTCATAAGAGCACGTGTAAGTCACAAAAACTCCAGAAGCGATTATCAGTTGAACTCAAGCTGAAATCAGTTTTATATCTTCTCAGCCGAGTTGGTCCAACATATTGGCCTGAGTCAATGTAGTGCACACAATCCGGTATATCCTGTCGACCTGTACGCTTCGCTACACCCTGTATGTGAGACTTCGCACGATTTTCCTGAAAAAGGTTCTTATACAGTGATGTGAGGAGGTTCTTATCATAAATAGATTCAGTGTTGATAGTTAAGATCAGTGTTTGAGATTTTTGTCTGTTTGTATATGAAAAACACACGCATTTTTTATTACACTCTTTTCGCATTTTTAGTAAGCTACTATTTTTTGAGGAATTAATTTTGCTTAGCAAAGAAATATCTAAACATGCGTGGTTTAAAACAGCTTAATGTTAATGTTATTAAGGCACATAAGAAAAGGTTTTTAAATATATTTTTTAAAGATTTTCACAATTACCAATTAAGTACCGGAAACCTTTGAAAATGTTGAATTACCTTAATTAAATAAATACAGTAAAATTATATGAGTACAGTATATAGTAACTACCAATAAATAAGTTAACATCAACAAAGAGTTGTACATAAATTAATTTGTAACCACAGTAAGCCCATAATAAAGGCATTAACAAATTTTGTTTAAATACAAACACATAATATTTGAATACGGAACAATTGAAATTGTTGCACCCGATTCTACAAAATGGCGAACCATTAATTTTCAATTTGCACTTCACTGGAACACGGATGTCGGACTTTTAGAAGTGACATTTAAAAGTAGGTCGAGTAATCAGTACGGCATGTGGTCTGGTACAGGTAATTTGGAATATCACCCTTATTGCTTTGTTGTTAAGGTACTAGCAATTTGGGTGTAGGGTCGAATATGTGAGGTGTAAAACAAAATAATGGTTGTGTGTGCAAGGGGAAGTCAAAAAATTTAGAAAAAGCAAACTTCTGATTCGCTCAACAATGCAAAAGGATGTAGTTTTTGGAATTCTATGTCATCGATTTCTTGGAAGAACAATGCTTCTTATTTCAACCGACTTTCAAAAATGAGGTGACTCAATAGCTGTTGTCTGTATGCGTATTTATATTTCCATTTTTTTTTGTTTCAACTTCGATTATTTCTAGATTCAGACAACATTTAAATTAAGGCCTGCGGAATTATTATTCATTTTATTTTACTGATATTCTCTCTACCTACATAATATGTAAGTAGATACCTCACATTAAAATGTACATACACATAACACAGTAACCGCCCGATTTATATTTTCCTGTGCACGCCTTATTGCTATGCCCACCATGATTCGGTTCAGTTTAACCCCCGCTAGGTAAACTTAAAGCTAAACCTAGCTTCGGGGTGATAATAAACGATCTATATGAGGTGAATTTTTAGAGACTACAAACAATTTAAAACGTACTCGATTTTAATCCTTATGTCGTTGGGGTATGGTTGGTTTGAGATGTAGGTTAAGAGAGTTGCATTTTCGTGTGTCAATATTTGGATGAGAGATTTAAGGTTGGAATTTTTAACGGTGGCATTGTGTACGTGATTTTTTCGTTATGATGTCACATGATAAATAAGGTAATTTAAAAGTAGGGAAGGAATATGATTGAAGAAATTAAATAAAGTAAAAAAAGTTGAAATACAACAATATCAATTTGTAGATTACTTGTTTTTTTTACTGAGTTCTGAAAATATTTTATGCTCGGTATAAGTCAGAAGTATATCCTACATAAATTTAGTTAAAGACAGTTATATTTAACATTTATGTAAAAACAATTTTTGCTTTTGTTTTTATTTTGTCCACATTTACTTCAAACAAAAAAAGGCAAGACAAGGCTAAACAATTTTACAAAGAAACTCAAATAAAATATCTTAGTATTAAAAATAACACCGGAAGCTTAATTCCCTTCCATTCATTTAACATCGGCGTTTAATCGAAATAACTGTAATCGTCATAATTTGCGTCGCGAATCGGGAATTTTGGGTAAATAGGCGAGTGCGTACGAGCATTGCTGCCCCAGTAATTCGATGTTAAATTGCGACAATTTATCGTGAATCGTATTAGAGGTGTATTGAAAATGGTGATTTATTCCGTCATACTGTTAGTGGCTTGCTAATTGTGGCTTTGGTGGGGAACTCATTCACGAACTGCGGTTTTCGTCGAGTTATAGAGAGATCGCGTTTAGATATGCGTTTGTTGCATTTGGATGCTGTAGGGTTTTTTTAGTACTGTATACGCCAAGAACGTCCATCAAACCATGCTTGATTGATGTAGATTTCAAAGAATGCAAAAATTTAAAAAAAATATAGGCCACAAAAGCTTCTCGTCAGAGACAAAAATAATGGCTTATACTAATAATGTAGGCCCAATCACAATGACTAAATTAAACTTTTGCACACAAAAAATACGGAAAACAATAAACAAAGGAATTAATTTTTTTTTTCTTTTTATCGACGGATTTAGATTTAGATTTAATTGTATATTATTAATATACAATTAAATCTAATATAAGAACATACTCTAACTATACTAAAATTAAAAATTACATAAGTAAAAACTAAATGGCGTCAAAGAACTCATCGTCATCCTTGTCAATGGCGGGGAACGTGTCCAGAAGGCTGGCAGCATTGCCACGTTGAATGGCTATGCCGATTCTCTGTGCAAGGAACAAACCAGCCCTCTGATCACGAGTAGATTCTACCAAACGTTATTAATTTTTTGATAGGACAAATTCACGTAACAGATATAGTCAAAAACATTGCTATGCACGAAAAATATTCATAAATTCATTTTTTTAAATAATTTTACGGTTTCTTTTGTGCATGTTTCAAGTGACATTTGCCTGGGGACAATATTTACTGATGTTAATATTCGTATTATACAGTATTGTAATTAAATGACACATAAAATGTATGTTTATAAAATGTTTATTCAACTGCAAAAATTATTCAGATTCTAAACGAACAAACAAGAGAAAGTTTTAGACAAACAGCTGGCAGTATTCTGTCTATTCCCTTGATAATATGGTAAGCTATGCTCTTAGAGTATACATCTGAAAGTATAGAGTGAGCCTATCAGAGTTTAAACCGTAAGCACTAGTGTGAACAAGTGTTGTCGTGGTTTATGTATGAAAATGGAACTTTCCGTTTTAAAAAATCTATATAAAACACTAATATTATCCTAACAATGTCAAAACCATCGATATTTTCTTATATAAGTTTCTCGTTGCGCGAAAATTAACTTAAATGAAAAACTAAGTGTACTAGGATCAGACTAAAAACTGCTCTCGCTTGGCACAAGGGGAACCTAGCGATAGTAGCAGTCTATGCATATACTACGTCGATGGCTATGCTCTAGTGTTTAATGTATAAACGATGTTTACATTGGAATATATAATTATACTGGTAATAATGACAAGCTACATGTTTGTTCCGGTAACACGATATAGACGTTAGATTTGTGTACAAGTTAAGTACCTAGGTCCTCGAGTGATGTTATCGTGGTAGTTGCGGTTCATTGCGGGGCAGCGCTGCTATGATGTCATTAGCTATCGATCATAAACGGTAATGTACTGCTATCGCGCAATAATTCCCGCTTCGTTTAAATCATTGACTCTTGGTGTTGGAGATGTTCTTGGACTGCTGCTTGCTGACCTGCAACTGTCCTACTGCTAGGCAAAGATATCTTCTCATATACAGGGTTATAAGAAAACCCTGTGCGACTCGAACGGGTGATATAGGTTTCACAATCACATGCCCAAATCAAATATCAAATTTGGAATATTCATGATATTAAAATTAATAATTAACTTTGAAATTACTATTTTTTGGCTCTAAATTCCCTAAATTTGAGATTAAAAAAAAATACACCAATTTCGTCGGTCGCCTTTTGTTTTTTCCATTTTGCATTCATGGTACCAGATATCGCTACCTAACAATACCTTTACGGATCTGACAGGTTTTTCTTAACACCTTGTAGAGAAGTAACGAGCATACGGAGCATAGATCACCACGCTTGCTCATTGCGGGTTGGCGATTTCGAAGCAAATTGTGAAGCTAGGTTTACTGACGATTCGAAGAAGAAGACGCCGAGGAGGTGCTCGCCCCGGAGGCGTCTAATACGCTGAAAACCCACCTATAACATCTGACGAAGGTGGGCCTTTGAGGCCACGGGTGCTCAGAGAGGGGACTCTGTCGCCCATCAAGTGTCCTCGGAGAAGACGGCAGTACTGGTCAATGCTGCTGTGTATAAGGGAGGCTCAGGGAAGACCTCTTTACAGTCTTTCCAGGGATGTGCTCTAATAGGCGTTGCACAGGGGGGCTTCTGGTTTGTTCTTTAAGAGGTAACAGAAGTCCCTTTTCATGTGCTGATGGTGACCAACGGGGTGGTTTTAGTGCGGTAAAAATCCCACACTCCCCGGTCTTATAAATCCCCATAATGCCGGGAGCCTTTTGAAGGTTTCCCACCGCAAGAAAAAAAAAAAAAAAAAAAAGGTGACTGACGATATTTTCTTTTACTGATAAACTACCAGCCCTATAATTGTCTGTATAAATAAAAGTATTTACTGAACATTGACGTAATGACATGGTTGTCAAAGCATACTATTCTATCAATTTGTATAGTCTTTGTATGTCACAATAAAATGACGAAACAAAAGACTTACTTTACGTTTTGTTTTTTGTTATTTACATAATTTATGACTCAATTTTCTTAGTTATTATTTTGTTTGGGTTCTGTAGTTGTTTATTACAGGCATAGAGTTTGATTGCACATTCCAGAACAACATTATTTATTTATTTTATTGAGTTTTTGCGGTTCTCTGAGTATTTTGGAAGCGGTGAAGAAAGGCCTTATCTGGGTGCTGTCAATTGTTCACTTTATTAAAATTTATAAATGAATATTTGACAGCGTATTGTGAATTTTGGTTTTTCATCTTTATGGGAAATAACTAATTAGATACTAGTTTACAACATTTGTCTAAAGTGTATGTAAAGATATGTCTATGTAAAGTAAATAAATTCATAGTTTACACCGTCTTGAATATCTAATGTCGGCCATGACGGGAGAACATGCCAATATCTTAAAAAAAAATAACAATAAAATAATAATAAAAGATCTCTAAAATTATTGTTATTTATGGAATCCAATACGTTCAATTTCTTTCTTTATCATTTGTTTAAACAAGTGAAATTATTGTTCTGTTATAACTCAATAAACGTTTTGTTGATACATTTAACAAATAAACAAGAGTGATTAGTTTTACATTTACAATGTTAACAGTTACATGAAAATAATTTTATTTCCTGATTTTTTATTTTGCAATTATTGCGAGCTATTTTTTTAAACTTTATAAATAAAGTATTATGTTTTTCTCAGCTACTTTAGTAGGTCATACATCAGCTGGTGTTGAATTATTAGAGCATATTATTTAAATGAGTAAAATAATTTATGAAAAAAAAAACATACTTAATAATGTTGTTATTTTAAGATTAAGTTTTTAAGGATAAAGTAAAGTGCATCTAGAAAATTTGCAATGGAGGTTTCACCTTTTTATAAGCAGGTAAGTTTTGGAACTACAATAATAATTTGTATTCATAACGATTTTAAAGCAAGACATTAAACAATGTGTAAATGAGCATAATTAATCTTGATTGTCAGTTTATTTATTATCATTTAATTATGTGTATTGTGCTGAGGTTTTCAGTTGCATAATTTTAATTCGGGACAAGAAACCGACTCTAAACTATAGTTTTTTTTTTATGCTATTACCAAATAAATTAGTCAGTCGTAACATAAACAGTGTGAAAAGGCAAGAATCCTGAATCCAAAATATTAGATGAATAGTTTTTTTTCTATTTAATTTGGCTTCTCACCAATGTGTACAATGTTACATACAAAAAAAGAGAAACAATTTGAAATTGCTCTTTTTCTCATTCTCATTTTAAATTTGCTCTTATAATAGTATTAAAAATTGTATTACTTTCAGGTGTATGTGATCATAGCACCGCTCCTATCTGCTATATCTCTTGGTGGTACGTTGGGATATCCTGGTGTTCTCTTACTGCAGTTGATGTCTGATGAGAGTACTATTAAGGCTGACTATGAGACAATTTCTTGGATAGGTAAGGGTTAAAACTTTGCTGGTTAGATTACCATATAAGGCAAAAGTAGTGTCAAGCATTAAAATTATTTTTGAGTGTAATTTATGATTCTATTGCTAATTTGTGATTTATTTCCATAATTTCGAGAACGACGACGTATTTTTCAAGAAAAATATCTTATTGATCTATAAACTTTTAAAGTATCGCGCTGCATGTTTATAGTAATCTTATAGAACGGGGATTAGCGCGTACATGCATAAATACCTTAAGGGCTTGACGTTTCGACCGGGTTACACCGGCCGTGGTCGCAAGCAGACTAGCTAGCCCTTAAGGTATTTATGCATGTACGCGCTAATCCCCGTTCTATAAGATCTTATTGATCTGTTTATTAAATATTGAGAATATTGAAATACTGTGTAAAGCTAGTGTGTAATCGGCTTAAGGTCATTTCTGTCCTAAAATAGTACAAGTTCCAATTCCATCAGTGATCCATATCCATAGTAGTAGTATCGTAACTAAGTACAAATAAATGTTAATGAGGAAATGGTATGTTTATCGAATGCTAATAATGAAATTGATGAGATGACAACATTTGTTACAGCATCAATGCACGGCCTCGCCGGCTTCGCAAGTACTCTAATGCCAACAATAATGCAGTACAAAGGAAGAAAATACACATTCATTGGCAGCTGTCTTCTTCTAGCCATCGGTTGGTTTCTAGCATTCGCAGCAATGGACATCAATACTGTTATTCTATCGTCTGTTTTCCTCGGATTAAGTTCAAACTGTGCTACTATAGTCAACCTTGTGACTGTCAGTGAAATGTTAGCTCCTAACTTTAGATCATTGTCTTTAACTTTATTAAGTGTTCATCAATCATTAGGAATGGTTTCAGTTGCTTTATTAGGGGTTTGTTTAGGCTGGAGAATGGTTGGAATGGTTATGTGTGGTGTCTCAATATTAGCATCATTACTGCCTATCATTTGGCCCGAATCACCTTCATGGTTAGCTTATAAAGGGAAATTCGAAGAGTGTGAGAAATCCTTCATTTGGTTAAGAGGTACAGATGACGCATCTATTAAAGAACTGCAAGCGTTAATTGCCGCTCAGAAATCAAATAAAACGAATCCTAAGAGAAGCAATCTGAAAAGAATTAGCCAGCTGATGAAACAAAAAGATTTTTATTTACCAATAACGTTAATGTTTTTAGTACTTGCGAATTTCTTTTTTGGTGGTGGAGTATGTATTTATATATTCAGTAAAAGTATTATAGAAATAAGTACTGGAGATGCTAAAATAGCCGTTATAGGTTATATAACTGCAGTGTGCACTTTACTATTAGGATGTTGTATTTCTTTAGTGTTAATAAGGTTTTTTGATACTAAGACTGTCTTGACTAGGACAGCTTATGGTTGTGCAGTTTTCTTGCTATTATGTTCATTAGTCCCGTATTTGAAAAGCATTGGTTTGGTTCCAAAAGATTCGTTACTGTTCTTGTATATTTTATTAGCTTTCAAAGTGACTTGTAATTCTGGTTTTAATTCTTTAACTTTTGCTTTATCTATAGAATTGTTGCCTGTTAAACACAGAGGTATTGGAGGTGCATTGTTTAATATATTTACTTCTTTATTATATGTAGCTACAGTTAAGCCATTTATATATACAATTACTAATTTAGGCGTATCTTATACTTTTATGATATTTGCTTTTTCTACCCTAATTTGTACAACTTTAATTCTGATTTATGTACCAGAGACGAAAAATAGAACTTTACAGGAAATTGAGGATTATTATAATAATGGTGGTTTTGTAAGTCGAAATCTAGATGATATTGAAGTGGATTTGCCAATCATTAAAAATAAAAATAGAACTTGAATTAATGTTGTTGTTTTATTTTCCTAATATAATTCAAATCTAGGTGCTTGCTTGTCCATGCAATTAGCTTGATTAAAAAAGTGGATATAAATGGACATGGAAAAGAATGATAATTATAATAAAAGTGTGTAAATAAAAAATTGCTATTTACAATTTATTTTCCAGTACGCTTTACTAGTTAACTTATTATTATTATTTCAGCCCATGCTGTCCCTCTGCTGGGCAAAAGCCTTCCTTTCAATCTTCTCTATTGAGGGCAAACGTGGACCAGTTCTTGATAAAGTTAATTTACTAAAAACTATTTTATTTTAAACGCTAGATTTTATTTTATCGTTATATTCACGTATATTGATAGCTTTGAGATGTAGGCCACCTGATAATAGAGCGAGATTGGCGATGACGTCACCGATGCGAGTTTTATGTGCGATATAAATGTACCATTGAAAGCTAGTGCCAGCTCAATTTATTAAATCTAGATATTGATAAGAAATATTTCAGTTTAAAGGATTATAAAGTCTTCATTACGTAGAAAGTCTGGTATTTTGTTAAAATACTTCCAATGGCTACATGATTTAAACTTAATGTCTTATTGTTTTTATCACTATAAGATCATTTTTTATAGAGCATCCGATAACTATGTCAACCATGCCACTTGATTTCAATTGCCTATTAAATACCTACAAATGTTTTCTTTCTGACATCTAAAAGAAGACAACTTTGGCTCCAAGACTCTTTTAAACAAAGAGTTATTGAAAATGACTTTCGGAAAATTAGAAAGGGTATGTCAAGAAAAAAGGCTGATTGGAAGCCCTAAATGTAATCTGATGAAAAGAGGTCCATTTAATTCCAATGAAACATAGTTCTTTAAACCAATGTACCTATATTTATACCTGTTATGCCATTTAGAAGGACAAAAATAAATGGTCAGCAGAAAAATATGAAAGGAAACGTACCACAAATAAGTTACTTATATCAACGAATTCAAAGCCTTCTTTGTGGTCCCCGGTATTATTAGACGCTTTGATATTTCGGGGAACTTACAAAACGTTATCTAGGCAGTGTTGAGACTTCGATAGAAGAAATACTGAGGCTTTTAGAAAAGAAGTTTTGATGTCATGTCTGTTTTATTTTTGTTTTTTATTCTTGTAATTTTTATTATTGTCAGTTTGTACTTATTCGGTTCATACAAAAGATTTATGTTCCTTTTTTGAGTCTTTGTCAAATTTTTCATGTTTCCTTTTATTATTAGGACCTTTGATTTGTAGGTTTCTAAGACGTTCTTTGTCAGACATAAGGTTGCTTTTCAACCAAATACTGGTGCTATTTAACTATAGTTTACGCCTTTAAGCCCAGTGTTGCTTTTTTAAACCTGGGCTTAAAATAACAGTGTGTTATAAGTTTGAGAGGTCTGATAATGCGTATGTGCGTTTCTGTGTTCATGTCTACCTATGAAACCATAGCTCGAAGATACCAAATTTCCACATAGAAAACAGTTTCCCTATTAAATGTTCCTAAAATAGGTAATCTCTAATTTACATTTTTATCTTGACCAATCCTTAGGCGTCCGCACTTTATATTTCTTGGCGCTCCAACGAAACAAACTTTGATTTGTCATTCATGAATTTTAATAAGAAGATGATGACAAAGTTAAATTGAGTTTTCTTGTCGCCTTATTACTGTCCGGTTCGGGTGCGTTTGTGGCTTCCGCGAATCTGAAGATTTTATTTTTAAGATTGGAAAAATCTAGACTCATTTCTTGCTTACGAAGTTTTATTCGAAGTTATTACTAAGATTGGATTTAGATCGGATAAGTTTGTAGTGGGTATTGATGTGGTAAAATTGTAAATTTATATTTATCTAACTGACCACTGATATACTGGGTAAAGACATACGAATTGATCCCCTCCAAAAATATTTTAAAGCAATCAAAACTTACAATATATTTTAAGCGCGAGTTACAAACTAATCTGTCTAAAATAACTGGTATTGATTCTTTGTGTAAGTATATTATAATGACATACTTATGTAGTTAAAGCAATAAATTATTAATATCAAAATCAAGAATTTTACATAAATAAGTTTTCCGTTTTCATACAGTCTGTCTCACAATTTTCTTCCTAGACATTCCTTATCAAATAACATCAATATATAATAAATGCAGATATATATTAAATGACATGTATCACGTAAATTAAGCGTTCGAATCAAACTAAAATTTGTCGTGTCTCGATCCACAAATTGGAAATGTAATAATGTTACGGCGCTACTCAAATGTTAAGAGGCTCTTACACTGGAATACTTATTGAGAGATTTAAATGTTTGTATGATTTTGGTACCGGTTTAAAAGGTGATTAATTTCAATGTTAATTTCTTTCGTTTAGCGATGGATGTTTTATAAGTTCTTTAGAACAATGAATGCCATTAAGTATTTAATTTATTTTTAATTTCATATACTGAAAATATTATAGGCTCTTTGAAAGTCAACCACGTTTAAAGGACTAAGATTTTTAATGGCATATGAAAAGATTTTAAGATCGAAAAAAGTTTCGAAGCCAACACCGACAAAATAACAAATGTAAAGACATTTCGTCTTATTTTTTTTATACATCAAGTCTTATTTAACAATACAATTTGATACGTATACATGCAACAATTTTACTTATTATCATTATCATCATCCACAGCCCTTGTCTTCCCACTGCTGGGCATAGGCCTACCCTTTTTCGTACAAATTATACTAAACCATAAATTAAAACATTTTTTAAAATTACTTTTAAATTTAAATAAGTGTAAAACCCAACTAAACCCAAGTCTACAGTCTCCCCTAACCCACCGCATGTGTAGCAGACTCTAATAATTTGAGAGCGAGTTAAATCTCATCTCGACACAAATCAAATATTTAGCTAAGTCGGATCTCGAAGCCAGACACACAAACAGACAAGTAGACGGGAATTATTACATATATAGTTTGTACGTTTAAGTGATTCTGAAATTAATCTTCGGTTTGTTTCATGTTCATTGGGGTAGTGGATTTAGTACCTATGTAGGTTTTGATGTTTAGAGGATATAATAAGGGGAAGGACCTTGAAAGCCAGGAATAGATATGAATAAAATTGTCTGTTTTATTTTGGGGGAAGAAACTGATTTTCTTTTCTTGTTCAATTCAGTATTTTTAATTTTTATAATTCTATAATTTTATTATTCGTTAGAATTCGTAAAATTATTTTATTTCAATGTCTAACATTTGCGTGAACCTCAGAACTCAATTTATTATTGGGTGTTGGCAAACAGGCATCATTGGCTTTTGTAATGCTTCTTACCTTAGGTATGCATCTTTGTAAAGATGTTTTCATTTCCCATCTCATCTATATTTCTATACCTTTTAATGGCTAAGGATTCTAAATTATGAGTAATCTCTCAAGTATGAATGACGGGAAAGAGGGAAAGCCCTAGGAACATTTATCGTAACATCACAGTCCCCACTATGGCCTATAAAAAGTTGCCTATATATTATGTAATCACAATAATAAAACTAGACTAGCTCCCATGACAATTATCGCCTATCAGGAAAATCAGGCTTAATAACACACCAATCAACCATCAACATAAGCTTACTGATAATCTCAATAACTCGATAACCAACTTATATAACAATGGTAACTCCTAAGATTCGAGTCAAAAGTTCGAGAGCATTCAATTCTAAAACTTTACAAGCAAACTCACTACAAATCTATCGTACATCTAAATCGACCAGAGACATGTCAGCGAAACGCTGCGCCCCCAACTTTGATTTGTAATTCATGAAATCATTATGAACTTCCCGCCAAACTTAAATCGACTTCCCTTGTAGTTTCTACCAAACTTTGATTTGCGGCTCACAAACTTTTCGCACACCCAACTTTCACCCTTACCGTAACAACTTTAGAGTCTAATTCCTTTGTTGTTTGGACTAAAGCAACTGCACTGAAAACTTTGGTTGTAATCTGACATCTACCAACTTTGGGCTCAATGACAATTTGTTAAACGTCTTTTAAGTTTTTTTTTGTCTGTTTTAAGTGGAAAGATTTATTAGCCACTACGCGGAAAGAATTCGTTTTCCTTTGGTTGGTACTTAAGGAATCTTTTGTATTTTTGTTTTAAGGAAAAGATGGAGTTCTGGAATTGCCAATGCTTAAGGCTGTGATAGACGAGCGTTCTTAAAGGTTATATTGGCTTGCCTGTAGATGATTGCAAGACCGTACTTTTGGGAACTTTTGGTGAGCTACGTGCAAGTAGTAAGATTCAGAAACATAAAATTGTAGTAACTTACAAGAAAAACTAGAGTTTTTTAATACACGTACTAAGTCTAAGAAATAATTTGTACTCTTACAATTTAAAAGATGTAATTTGACTAAAGAGTGTAGCGAAACCAAAGAGAAGGTTGTCCCTTAAGTTGACTCTCCTAAAATGTTGGCAATACATTTTTGTCCACATTATTTTAAATACTGACTTTTTTCATACTGTTTGTTATCAATTAGGAAGTGTACATTTTCCCACAGCATTTTCTACTAAGACTCGCTCGCTTACCCCAGCGAAGCAGCTACGTATATAAATAAAGTTACTAGTTTCTGCGTCGAGTTTGCTCGCATGAAACTTGCAGTTGTAACTCCGTTGATAGAATTATCACTTCGTTCATAATCTAGTTGAAATTGTTTCAGTTTTAAGGTTTAAAGCGATTTATAGAGAAGAAGTGAATACAATAATTTCGGAAGAATATAGTGAGGGTTAATTTGGAAGCCAACGACATAAAGGAGAAAGACGAAAAATAAAAGAGATTTTGATTGTTCTTTTGTTTTTAGATTTTTATGAGAATATATTTTGAAAAGGTTGGAAGAGTTGCATGATGAGGATAAAATAAGTCCAATTACTTTAAGACAGTGATAAGACTGATTAATTATTTATTGTTTCTATTTATTAGTGCTGTTTCTAAAGCACTAAGGTTCGATGTAGGCTTTGTAGACTGAGAAGTACTACAGCGGTAGTAGAATCGAAGAGTGGTTTCTAAGAAAATACATATAATGAAGAAAAAGTAACACAATATATTAAAAGAACCATAATATCATAGTACAAAGATAGAAATAATGTATATTTACAATATGCACTTTAAACAGATTTGCCTATCGGTTTTATCCTTTGTGAAAATCTGTAAAAATAATAAATGATCTGTTATTTTTGGAAAAGCCTCTTTGTGATTCTGAGCGATTTCGAATATAATGAAAATATTTCACTTGACATTTAAACTGCTACACAATATAATAATATTGCAGGAAGTTAAATGCTATACACTGTGTGAATGGTACTTGAAAACTTTAGCTCAAACATTATTGCAGTTACCTGGAACTGAAATATTTTGGCATTATGTTGCATATTATTTTATTCAATCATATACCTATCTACATGAGCAAAGGATACTCGATTATATTGTTATATACGATTATTTTTTTTTCAGAATGTATATTTTTGGTTTCAATGTGTTATTTATTTTAAATGGATGGATTACTATTAAGTTCTTTATTAAGATGATTACTTAAACTTACTCTTTGCAGTCTACAAATGATTAAAAATTGTAATGTATAAGATAGTTTTAATTGCAACATTGTTTGGTGTCGAATATATAAGTAAGTGGCGTGCAATTGGAGATTAGCTGATGATGATGATGATGATGATTGTTTGGTGATATGTCCTATGGTCTCTAAATTGAAAACATGCCCCAATTGATTCAAAAGAACATTATAGGTAGCTAAATTCACTACCATTCTTGTTTAATACAAGCTTCTTCACAGACAATCACTTTAGTTACAATTAACAAGTCTACAACTCTACATACATACAAATTTTCCTTACATTAGTTAACAAAGCATTACAAGAACGTTTTGAATTTCAATGAAATACCGTCTTCTAATATTACGCGATGATAATATTCCCCTCAACATAATGTCTCGCTAAACATCTATTTCGTTGGAATCCACCTGATTTGAGTCATCTCAAAGTTTCGCGATAATCGCGAGTTGAATTTGTAGAATCGTTTTCTAACGATTGGATTGTATTTATTATTATTTTGTTGTATTTGTTGTTCGCGTTATTTAATAAGCTTGCTGTTTTATGCGACTTTGTTTTGTTCAGTTGATAAGCTGGCTTCTTACTGCTTTGTGAATTAAAAAAAACTGAGTTTATAATTTTTAAACACTCACCAGTTTTGTATTAGTTATGGTAATATATTATTATGTTTGTTGTAGTTATGGACATGTTTTATTTGAAATATCGGTTTTTATGTACCGTAGATAAAACATAGCGAGAGGTTTTTAAACTTCGAGGCTTTTAGTTAGCTAAAATATTTAACCCAAAATTATTTTAGAAACTATAGAAATTTTAAGATTCCGCTACAATTATTCTAAGAATCTCAATATCTACTGACTAGGACTATCTAGTCCTTAGCAGAAACATTTTCATCAATTAATACCTATATAAAATATTTATTGACAAACTCAGCAATATTTTAGAAACCAAAAACCAGGTAACAAATGAAGTTAATAACTTTAGTTTTCAATATAATTTACTAAGTCATTGACTATTCCGTTTGGAAGGAAAACAATTTGATGAGTTAGTAAAACAACTTTGTAGATGGTTTTTCTAAGAAATCTAAGTTTCAGTTGCTACAGAAAATATTGCTTTACCTCAATTTTCTTAAAATCTGCTTGTACTATGATAATGACGCTCGGTTTTGACGATGAGTATATATCGTGTGGATTGCTGCACATTGCGTGGCCGCGCGGCAATGGTGCTCTATGTGATTAATGAAATACAGCAATGTAAGGCAACTTTACGATATTTTTATCATCGTCTGAAAAAGTAATATATTAGAATTTATATTGGTTGCCTCTTTGACTTTATTAGTGTAAACATCGTTCAAAATATATGTAAAGAGCACGTAACTAATATAAACTAGTACTTTGCTTCCTTTGTACCCGACTGAGATATGTTTTTCGCGCGAATCTTGTATTTTTCAACGTCGTAGCTTTCAAGAACTAACTTTATAGACACTTGGCTCCAGTAAACAAATTGCATAATATAATAATAATATCCTGCGACATCTCACACACGGTTATCTGATCCCAAGCTAAGCAGAGCTTGTGTTATGGTAACCAGACAACTGATAAACATACTTATATATTTCTAAATACATACATATTATAGATAAATTACACCCAGACACAGAACAAATGATCGTGCTCATCACACAAACATTTGTCCAGAGTGGGGATCAAACCCACGATCTCTGGTATAGCAGTCAGGGTCACTAACTACTAGACCAACAGGCCCGTCGTATATTAAATAATAGATAAATTTAATAGCTCCTCTTGATATCCTAGCAAAAATGTAACATAAAATAAAAGCATTCGCACGATTAATACAACATAAAATTGAATACAAAACCGTTTGTTTTGTTTCAACATTTTCAAGTGGATACTAAAAGTGCTTTTGACTACACAATTTTATTATTTATATTAAATTTGTGTTCTATAATAAACAGAATCTGGAATAAATTGTGTCCAAAATTCGTAACTCAATGAGCTAACGCGCGAAACGCGGTCACGTGGTGTAAGGGTGTTGCTACGTTGATAAGCGGAGCGGTTTATTATGCAATTTCTATTTGTTTGTTGGGTAATAATTTTGATCATGTTTTGTTTATTTTTCTTGAAGAGAGTTTTACTGTCTGGTACAGCAAAATTTTGGACAGTTTTAGACTTGTATAGTGATAAAATAAGGTAGTTTTGCACAAAGGTATTCAGGTGTTAAAGTAAATATAGAACATGCATAAATAACGTATAAAAAACATTAAAACTTTGATTTTTTTGAGAATATTTTAGTGTACAATGTAAATGAGTTTTAGTTGTTAAAGGCACGTTTTTGTGTAGAATATTCTCTTAAACAATAGAATATAACAGAAAATTAATTAAATGTTTGAATTCTGAAAATAAAATGTTTGAAAGAAATTCTCATTTTCCCTTAGAAATACCGATTTAGCTGAAATCGTGTTTGTTAGTAAAAACACTATGTTTGATATGTATGATAAGATACGTTTTCAAAATCTTTCATTGCCTAAGTTGAGTGTTTAAAGTTATACAGCTTGGTTGACTGTGGAATGCACGGTCTGGAGATTGAGATTTATTTTCAGCAACAAATGAAATTGTAAATTTACAAAAAGGTATTATAGAAAGTTGACAAAGTGATATAAATTCCATGTAAAGTATGCGTTAACGCATATTATATTCCGCTCTTGTATTTTATCAGTTTAATCAAACCTCCCGCTCAATCTCGCTGCACCCCCAACACACAGCATCCACCCTTACTTTTCAAACTTCGAACATCATTTGCAGCGCCCTGCCAGTAGCTCTCGATCGTCGGAAGGGGGAAGACGCGTCCTCCCCTGATCGTGGCGGGAAAATTGTGATTCTTTTTTCGAACGTCCGAAAAAAGTATTTTCGTTTCCGTTGGACTTTTTTTTCTGGATTTGACATTTGTGTGTTCAGTTTTAATTGTCAGTGATGACAGTTGGTGTTTAGAACTTTTTGGTGAGTATTAGAGTATGGAGGTTCTAATTTAAGTTTGTTAAGCGCCAATCTAAGTTTCTTCTCTGCTTTATTGTTCTTAGTTTGTTGACAACTTTTGTTTGCATGAAATATAATTAATTGCTAAAGGTTTATTTATTTTGGATTCAAATGTATCTTAAATTTAATTTTGATTTTAAGCATATTTGACATTCATTGTCAAAAGCTGCGTGATTTAATGATGATAATAACAAAATTTCAAGTTTCATACAGATTAAAATTCACAATGTTAAAAATCCGAAAACTAGACTAGAGACTTTTAGTCAGAACATGTACTTTACTATAGTTATAACCCATGACTCCTTTGTTATAAACTTACTTTACTTTTAAAAGTATGACTGCATGAGTTTTAAAAGTAAACTTTTTACTTCCGTAGATCATAGGGTAGATGAATTTTTTTTTTATGTCTGTCAGATAAATTAAAATCATATAAGACACGTAATTTTTTATTTTATACATATAGTAAACAACTACTATCACTTGACGTCATTATTACGCTTATAATATATTCTTTTACGATATTAACATTTTTATTAATTTTAAAACTGAAAGTTATTTTCTTTATATTTATCTAAATACATTTCGTCTTAACCCAGTCGTCTGCCCTATATACACACCATGTTATATTTGGTTATATTTCAATTGAAAAAACAAACGGCTGATGCACTAAGTAGGCATTTAGTACTTGTCAGTTTTTAAAGCAATGTAAGTTTTATTGAACTTTGAACAGACCTGCGTAAAATGCTTCAGAAGACAATTAATAATACTAGTTTTATATGACATTCATAGAATGGCACATCCAAAAATATTAACACAATATTAATAATAACATCAACACAAATAACTAACGACTTTCAAGGCAATTACTATATTGCTTATTATTATATTCAAACTTATAGTAAACTTAAGAAGTAAAGTAAGAAATACAGTTTAGAAATAATGTATTATAAAGCTCTACACAATAAAAGTGTTATATATTTTCATACATATCAACGTGTTTGAAGATATACCTAATTAATATTAAAAAGTACATTTAAATAGAAACAAAAATAATAAAAATCAACTAAATTTTATTTTCTTCTTCGAAACGTCTACGATATTTCACTCTATAAAAGGCTCATTAACTGACTCATTTATTTTCCTCTCCTTAAAATAGCCACACGCATAATAATCTTCAATTTCCTTCAACGTTCTATTACTGGTATCTGGCACATACCTCCATATACATAAAATAGAAAACAAACCATAAACAGCGTAAATGAAAAACACGCCCCAAACGTTAATATACAGACACAAGTAAGGATAGGCTTTCAATGAAGAAGAATGGAGGACACACGTAAATATAACGTATAGACAGCCTCCCATGCCCCTGTGTTTTACAGGAATTATCTCACTTGCAGTAGAAAACCCAATACCAACGGCTCCCAAACTGAAAAACGCTATAAAACCGACCAAACAATACGAACCCCATTCACTATCCTTTGACAGTGACCCCAGACCCTGCAAATACGTCACAATGCCCGCTAACATCATAAAAACAGCTGATCCCGACATACTGGACAACATAACCTTTTTGCTACTGACATAGCGGACTAAAACAGCTGCGATATTGAACCCAACGAAGATCAAAATGTCCATGATGAGTTTAATCTGTCCGTTATGTATCCCTGAAGTTTTGAGGATCATATCATTTCCATACACTACAACTGACATACCCCCACCCCAGTATAAAACATTGATCAGCAAAAATGTATGTACAGCTGGCAAATAGAATGTTCTACTGGTAGCCATTTTCTGTAAATCTTTGAAAGTTCTCCGAGATGTTGGTTCAACATCTTCTTTAGAATTGAGTAATGCCTTCAGCTCCCTTTTGGATTCTTCGTCCATTCCTCTCAGCTGCTTAAAAACCTGCTCACATTCTTCGTACTTTCCTTTATATGCTAGCCACGCGGGTGATTCCGGCCATAAACAGCCTAACACTAAGGACAACAAAACAGGAGATCCCATGACGAAACCCACAGTCTTCCAATGCATATATCTCCCTAATATACTCACTAAGGAGATTCCAAAATTTTGATATGTGCTATAGAGCACTAAGCACATATTTCTGTATTTCGGTCGGACCATTTCGGAGACGCTGAGAAAGCTGACAGCTAAAAGGCTATTTGTTCCTAGACCATGGAAGCATTCTCCAATGATGAGTGTTCTGACGTTTTGTGCTGTATAAGCGAAGGTCCAGCCAATGATGATCAAGATGCAGCTGAGCATGAAGACTAGCTTTCTGCCTCTGTACTGCATGAGGAAGGGCAGGAAAATGGTTGGTAATCCAGCTATTCCGTGAACTGATCCTGCAACAAAAACATACGTCAAAATAGGCATTTAGCAAACCTTCTCAGTTGAGACATATTCCCACTACAGTATGTACACACAACAAGCTGCTCTAAATTAATTCAGTTTCCTAATAATCCCAATAAAGAGAGGGGCTCGTGACTAAGTGTAAGCCGCACGGTTTGACCGATAATATAGGTTAAGGCACGCTACCCGCGGTTGATCCTTAGCATGGTGAGTGTTTTCTTGACATACCGAGACCCCTCCGTGCCTCGGATAGCACGTTAAGCCGTAGGTCCCGATTGCATACGTTTATCTTTGACAGTCGTTAAGTCAATTATGACAACCGGTCTTACTATGGGTTACTGGATTACCAAGTAAAAGTGGTTGTGGAGGTCAGATAGGCTGGTCGGTCGGATATAACTCCATGTAAAATACGGTATTCAGTTGAATCCGGTAAGACTGGTAGCCGACCTCAAAATAGTTGAGAGAAGTGATGATGAATAATGTCAATAAAACAGAACCATACCGATTCATGATCCGTTGTCTAAGTCTAGTTGAATGATGGTGTCATTCGCTTGCAACTGGTGAAGCAAGACACCCGGATAACCGACCACTCCGCCTGCTGAGAATGCTGCCAAATGCGTCGATCCCGCTACTAGGAACTGAAACAATTGCAACAAAAATATTAAAAAAATGTACCTGCTGCGGATATGTTATTAATGACTTTTTTCACTACTCGTTGGGTTACTCGTATTTGGTATTTAGTGTGCAAGATATTTCTAGATCGCTTTCTTAAATGAAGTGTCCAGTAGACCAAAGATCAAAAATATCAGGCAGACGTTTAACTACTCGTACATATTTTTAAATTCCTCCATGTTAGAAAACATAATAATATTCTTTTTTGCATTGCATGAAATTATAATTTAATTGAATATTAAAAAGGTTAAGTCTCATGAGTTTAAAATTGAAAAAAGATTATGAGAAACTTACCTGTCTCACAAGAGGTGGTAGCATGGTTGTGTTTATAAAAATCTTCAAAAAATTAAAATTTGACAATTTTCACTTGTTGAAGTCAAATTAAAAAATGTTTCATTAACTACAATGGCCACCTAGTTTTGTCAGACGAAACACACAAATAAAGCATTTTAAAGGAAAATCCTTAATTATATAAGTACGTAGGCACATAAAAAATAGAAATATAAAAATATTCACACGAAACTCAAAATTTTTGAATAATGTCTTATGACGTGCCAAAATGGTTTTGGAGGCACTAATTTTAAAAATAAATTGAAAATATATGTAAAACTTTTCAAAATTCAACTTAATCTATTCTATTTTTACTATGAATAGTGTTTGTTAACTGTTAAGACAATTAAAATACAAAGAGTTTTAAATGTATGTTAAAAATTTTCATTATCTATTTTTACATTATACAAAAATCTGTAAAGTTTGTCTGTTATAACAAATATTTGGAAGAGATTAGAGTTGAAAATATTTTTAAATTTAATAGTTCTAAACTTGAAGAAAATATTTATTAACGCTTACAAAATTAAGGCTAGCAAAAATATAAAATAATAGCCCTTAGTAGTTAATAAAAAATGCAAATAAAACCGTGGGCCTCATCTAGTGCAATAATAAATGCACCTCTTTTTAATGATTGCGTATTTACCAAGAAAAATATTTGCTTAGATGCAGTTTTGTACAGATGCACTATATTGTTGTATGTTTACTTCATTATAAAATGTTTGTATTACAAATTAGTGTACAATGCAATATCGTAAATATTTAGGCTCAAAGTGCCAGTGAGGATTAATCAAACAAGCCGAATACTATATTGCATAGTACACCCTTTGGCCACTTTTTGGCTCCATCATCAGGCCAGCTCAAAAATACCATAATTGTTATTTTTTTTCCGATCTGACTTAAGTACGCATTTGATCCTAATCGGATGTCAAGAAGTGGTTATCATTTAGCTTCCTTTAAACAAACAAAATCATAGCAAGTTAAAGAAAATTTTATAATGAGAATGCTGTTTTGAGACTATCAGGAATATAAGGTTAATAATTATTATGATAAATGATTGACGGAATTAAGTAGCCTCGGAAGAGTACATATTCTTTTATACAATATGTTTAATAGGGTAGATAAATTGGGAGTGAAAATACAAATTCTATTTAGTTTACGAATTGTAACATTGTAATTTAAAAGTGTATCTAATCTGTATCAGAAATGTCTTTCGTAAGTATTTTTGTAGCCATCCATGATTCAGATGTGAGTTCCTTCACATGGCAGTTGCGCTTGCTACCACTAGATGGGGCAGTCTAGTAATTATCGTCCTAAAAATGAGATACTCATAGATGAATGGATTCATTTTATTTCATTCAATGAATCGATACATCAGCGATATTATATACTGTTATGCGATGTGATAGTGTCTGGCCTGGCTCCGTCGTTAGAATCACCTTCAGACATAGCAAGTTAAACAAAGACCTGTATGTAATACAAATATGTAATAAAAAACCTTTATACAGACCAAGTGGGACCTCTTCTTGGTCTGTATAAAGGTTTTTTTATTTGTTCTAACTCATTTAAAAATTTTTCCCGTATTCATATTGTTTCGTTATTTTAATTCGGGTCGACCCTTAAATCCCTAACTTATCTTTAAGTCATATTAATATGAATGGAACGTACCTTTATTGACATCAATTAAAATAGTCATTTCAGATATATATCTATACGGTTTAGGAGATACAGCTTCAGTACAAACGTACAGATAGACAGATGGACGGTAGAAGGGATAGTTAGAGGATCTTGGTGGCACTCTTAAGTTAGGGGCCCAAAAAGGTAAAATAATTATCTAGTAAGACCTATGAATCCGTCGAATAAAAAAAAGCGATGCATGCTATAAGTCATAATTATTTATTTATAAACTTAAGTGCTAATTAAATTACTGCACACTCTTTAAACAATTATAGATTAATTGAATACAGAAGGTATTACTTACTAACCTTATCTAGACATGTATAAAATATAAACATGGACAGTCAAATCATATTCTACATTTATCATCATTTCGGCCTAAAACCACCCACTGGGTATAGGTCCCTTTTTTCTTCCATTATTGCTATCGTGTTTTCAATATTAGTTAGTAATCAATAATTCATTTTATAAAAGGCACATCAACTGCCTCATCTATGTTCCTCTCCTTAAAATACCCACACACATAATAATCTTCAATTTCCTTCAACGTTCTATTACTGGTATCTGGCACATACCTCCATATACACAAAATAGAAAACAAACCATAAACAGCGTAAATGAAAAACACGCCCCAAACATTAATATACAGACACAAATAAGGATAAGCTTTCAATGAAGAAGAATGGAGGACACACGTAAATATAACGTATAGACAGCCCCCTATGCCCCTGTGTTTCACAGGAATTATCTCACTTGCAATAGAAAACCCAATACCAACGGCTCCCAAACTGAAAAACGTTATGAAACCGACTAAACAATACGCACCCCATTCGCTATCCTTTGACAGTGACCCCAGACCTTGCAAATACGTCACAATGCCCGCTAACATCATAAAAACAGCTGATCCCGACATACTGGACAACATAACCTTTTTGCTACTGACATAGCGGACTAAAACAGCTGCAATATTATATCCGACGAAGATCAAAATGTCCATGATGAGTTTAATTTGTCCGTTATGTTTCCCTGAAGTTTTGAGGATCATGTCATTTCCATACACTACAACTGATATACCCCCACACCAGTATAACACATTGATCAGCAAAAACGTGTGTAAAGTTGGTAAATAGAATGTTCTACTGGTAGCCATTTTCTTTAAATCTTTAAAAGTCCTCGCAGATATTGGTTCGACCACTTCCTTGGAACTGAGTAGTGCCTTCAGCTCCCTTTTGGATTCTTCGTCTGTCCCTCGCAGCCTTTCGAAAACCTGCTCACATTTCTCGTACTTTCCTTTATATGCTAGCCACGCGGGTGATTCCGGCCACACACAGCCTATCGCTAAAGCCAACAGAACAGGAGAGCCCATGACGATGCTAACAGTCTTCCAATGCAGATATCCCCCTAAAATACTAACTACAGAAGTGCCGAGAATTTGAAACGTACTGTAGAGCACTAAACACATATTCCTGTACTTCGGTCGGACCATTTCGGAGACGCTGAGAACGCTTACTGTTAGAATACTGTTGATGCCTAAGCCATGGAAACATTCTCCAATTATCAGAGTCTTGACGCTTTGTGCAGAATATGTGAAGGTCCAACCGATGACCATGAAAAAGCAGCTGATCATAAACACCAGTTTTCTACCTCTGTACTGCATGAGGAATGGCAGGAAAATGGTTGGTAATCCAGCTATGCCGTGAACTGATCCTGAAATCAAAAGAAGGTCATTAAAACTTGCGTTTAACAAAAAGATAAAATATGAAACAGAAGAAAAATTAAACGGGAATGTACTTGGTAGAAAGTTTTTTTTCTAAGCACTGATTGACGATCTAAGCTTTACGCAAAGCCAGCTGTATTTTCGGTAGATTTTTGATCAAAACCAATACGGATACATACCGATCCATGATCCGTTGTCCAAGTCTAGTTGAATGATGGTGTCATTCGCTTGCAACTGGTGAAGTACCACGCCCGGGTAAGCGACCACTCCACCTGCCGAAATGGCTGCCAAATGCGTTGATCCCGCGACCAGAAACTGGAAATACCATCAATAACAAAAATAACAAAAAGGAATCAGTTTTCGGAAAACATTTTATTTTAATGTAACACTCAAGGACGAAAGCAGGTCATAACAATTTCTGTTCTAACAGAACATAACATCACGCCTGTATCCCCGAAGGGTTGGGCAGAGGTTTACCAATGTACACCCACAGTTCGCCGATATGTTTAGGTCCCATGTAATATAAAAACGACAAAAAATAGGGGCGAGCCTATTGCCACTAACCGGGCACAAATTCAAACTCCGACCTGCTACTGAGAATTTCATAGAAAAACCCTATAAGACCTTGGTCGACTTGGGAATCGAACCCAAGACTTTTAGCGTAGCTGTGACGCTTGGAACCACTAGGCCAATGAGGCAGTTTCTGTTCCCTGGTAATAATTTTTAACAAATATTCTGACAGTTTACTTGAGTTACATGTACTATAAGTCGATTGGACGCATCACGTAAAAGCAAAAAGTTGTAAGTACGATACATAAAACAATTGCTTTTTATGGGACTTTCACTATCGGTCAAACTTACTACTTTGTCATAGGATCTAGGAATTACAAGGGGACTTAAACATCTGTTAAGATAAGAGACCTCTTAAGACGAGCCTCGTAAAGATGGAACCATGATACGGTGTCCCAAGGATTAGCAATCCAATGGCCTTCAAGATAATTCTGAACCCAAAGTTATTTAATGTTATTGCGTCACTCATTTACATGAGCTGGTAAACGTGTTTTTTAATTGGTAATTGTGCCTTTGGAAATAATAATTACATCCCGTTTTCCAAGTAAAATGAGCTGAGGAGGTCAGAAAATTGTTGATTGTTAAATGCGGTATACGGCTCAATCTTATACATGTATTATTATGTACAGTTTTTGGAAAATTGGAAGCATGACGTGATTTTAAAAATATTTATTTGGGAACTCAGTCAATAAATAATTAATTAGGTAAAATCGAAGAATATGTTCAATAATAATATTGTAATAACTACAATTCAATTTTGAGTTAAGCTCGCCTCTGTACATCAACTTTAATTTATGTATGTATGTTCTATGTAATCTATTTGTGTACAATAAAGAATTAAGAATTAAGAATTAAATAATAAAATACAACAAATAGGAAACTTACTTGTCTAACAAGAGGCGGCAGCATAGCGATTTAATTAATCACCAAGAAATTTTATTTTTAATCAATCATCACATACCTAAATAATTTTAAGATTTTTTTTTTTTTTATAATTCATTTAATTTTATATTATAGCTTCTACTTCAGCGGCTGACTTATTAAAACTGAACAAAACATAAAACAAATACATCTTGATAACTCCTTTAGGTATAAAAAGATGGATAAAAAATATTCACACAATTATACCGACCGTAATTAATAAACAAACATTATTGACGCACGAGCATTATTTTAGGAATAAACAAGTCAATGTAAATAGAAAATACTTTTTTTTTTGTAATTTACTTAACCTATTTTTGTAACTGTGACCAATGTAGTTTATTGCAATAACTACTCAAAGACTTTAATATCCATTCAAATATACTCAATCTGTTTGTTTGTATGTTACGGTTTTACGGATAAACCGCTGCACAGATTTCTATAAAACTTGGTATGAAGTTAGCTAGATTATCAAAAAAAGACATATGGTACTTTTTGCTTCGATAAGAGATATGTACGCGCGCAGGACCGTGAGCGATAGCTAGTATCTCGTTAAAATTACAAAAACAATAAAGGGATATTTTAATTCTCAAATGTCAGAGTATACAATAGACGCATGTAAACACAAAATACATGTATTTAAAAAAGAAATCCATTCTTACAGTCGTGTCATATCATAGTTATTCTTAATTCTTTATTGTACACAAATAGATTATATTGAACATAGTACATATTATATTAATTAAAGTCATTAAATTATACTTAACATAATGCTACGATCCTTCACAGCAGATATAAAAGTCAGGTGCAACCGCGGGGCATAGCTAGCAAAGTAAACGCATTACCTACTTTTATTGATTGGATATTTACTTCAACAATATTTGCACAAGTGCATTCTCTGTTGTTATAATGTGTCATTGTCACATGTTATCTTAATTAATTTACATACCGTAAATTAGTGTACGATGTATTTTAGGTATAAATTAGGGGATTTGCATAATGGTTCCGTTTTTGAGATGTTAAAGAATAATATTTTAGTAATAATTATTGAATATGATATAAGACGACCTCCGTGGTTGAGTGGCGTACGCACTGGTTTTCAAGGTGTCGCTGGCTCTGAGGTCCCGGGTTCGATCCCCGGACGGGTCAATGTAGAAAGTCACTTTTCTACATTGTCTCGGGTCTGGGTGTTTGTGGTACCTTCGTTGTTTCTGAATTCCATAACACAAGTGCTTCATAGCTACTTACTTTGGCTTCAGAGCAATGTATGATGTTGTCCGCATTTATTTTATCATTATTTTATCATTATATAGTTTACATCGCAATATTGCCTTTCTTGTAAGTAGGTCAAAAACTCTTAAAGAACACGATGTCTAAATGTATTGTCTATACGCGTACATGCATAAATACCTTTTTCGGGCTTGACGTTTCGACCGGGTTACACCGGCCGTGGTCGCAGACAGACTCGGTCAAAACCTCAACCCCATTCTTTTTGACAAATTCCTTTATATCTTATTTCAAAGCAATAACATACCGTTTTGATATTTATAATTAGCTCAAAAGTCAAAAGTACACATAAATCTAACCTGCTTTATTTCCCACCGGTTATCAAATATCAAATTCGGGGCGACCCGTAAATCCCTTAGTTGGCTTGAAGTCATATCCATAGCTTAGACTAGGCCATCCCTCTAGCGTGTCACGTTTCACACCTCACGTCAGCAGATAAGGGTTAATAAACCCTCCAAGAAATGTAAACGACTGAAGTTCATAGTGTGATAACAGGTTTGAAAAAAGTTGGGAAATTGTGGGTCGGAAAACTAAAAAAAAGAACTGGTTTTCGAAGTGATGAGATTTGAGAATATGAAATAAAGTTATAAAAGGAGTGTAAAATGCATCTGACGAACGAGCACAACACGAGCAGCTCGCGAGACGCTCGCGAGCCGTTCGCGAACCGCTCGTGGCATGCTCGCGAGCCGTTTGCGAATCGCTCGTGGCATGCTCGCGAGCTGCTCGTGTTGTGCTCGTTCGTCAGATGTGGAGGCACCCTAACAAACTATCTAAGGAACAAACTATCTTTTCACTATTTAAGGAAACGCGAAAGTATTTAGGTATTTAAAACTAAATTCTTAAGTAAATATGGAACAATCTCATTAAGTTATTCGCTGTCGGGAAAAAATGTTCATTATACCCAAAAATACTTTGTTAACCTTTTACACGTGTATACCATTCCACCTCCGATTATAAAAACTAATAAAAAACAAAAATCAATACCTTCAACGAAAATCCTGCAAAAACACAAAAGGCCAAAAACTTTTCACGATGTTTGTTGACTGAATTCTTTTTTCGGGAAAACGGAAGTCAATTTCCCCTATGAATATGTAAAGGGAGGGGTCTAGCCTCCGTAGGACCTTTAGGATGTAATTATAGAATTTGAACCCCGACTCGGACCCTTCCGGAGAGTCCTATAAAACTGTTGAATAAAATACGCGAAAGCCAAGTATATAAAAATCTTATTTGTTCGTGCAATGGCGAAAAAGTAGGTTTGTCAATTCGGCCTGTTATCTAATATTTTTTCTTTTGTTGGTCCTATTATTTTCTGCGTTTCGTTTTGAGAATTTGACATCACTATTTGGAAGATTTGGTCGATCTTTTTTTGGCTTATTCAAAGCAATTAACTTAACCTATATTGCCCTACAACTGGACTTAGGTCTCTTCGTGAATTTAACAAAGTGGTAATTCAATTTCAAAATAGCATAAATGATGCAAAAAATTCTAAAAAAATATATAATTATTTGCATTACATGAACGGAACTTGGTTGTGTTTAAAGAAAACAATGCTTTTTAACCATGCAACTACCACAATTTCAGGATCAAAGCATTTAAAAACAATGGAACCACTTCATAGGCCTACATAAAAGTATTCCTCACTTGTGTATTTCCAAGAACTCGTCCTTGCAGTCCAGTGGTTCACCATGTTTTGCCAGGCTGTCAGCTTTATAAAAGCAATAGGCTTTTTTAATTATTCTTCTCCAAGAATTGGTCTATCAATTGCTAAAATATATTTTTAAATGTCAATAGTAGCTACAGAAATGATCGAGTTCCACCAAACACACTCTTTTATTCTATTTTATACTACCTGTGACCCGCGGTTTCACCCGCGTGAATACCTAAAGTCCGTTTTGGATGTTTTTCTACTTATTCTATATTCGGGGTGGAGACGATTTTTTTTTAACTTATTCAGGGATTTTTTTACATTTTTTTCTCCGTAAAAACCATCCTCGTACCTCAAGGAATATTATAAAAAAATAATTAGGGAAATAAGTTCAGCTGCTCTCGAGATTTGCCCTCGCAACAAACACATTATTTTTTTTATATTATAGATAGTATAGTTGTATAGTAGTTGTTATGCATCCATTACCGGTTTTTCAGCGGAATAAAGGCTAGTACATACTATAAATCATGTAGCATATTTAGTGGCAACCAATAATTTCCCAAGGGTTGGCTTCCAATAACGCTGTAGTGTGATCCTTTGTGTAACTGACTTTATCGGGTTATATATTCTATTTAACGTTAGGTTAACTTGATTACAAATTAGTTGTTTATCATTAAAAATTCATTTAGAAAATACCAAAAAATGGGAAAATGTAAATGCATTTCATCACCTACCTACGTTAAGTTTTGTGTAAAATTTTGGTATACTGCTATTATGACGTCATGGGTATAGGTATACTTAATAGCTTAGCTTTGTCATTGAGTGCAATGGTTTCATTCCAATCGTCATTTACTAAGAACCTACCTCAAAACGAATTGATTGTAATCCCCTCTGAACTACCCTTACTGAACGTGGGGTGCCTGTCAATTAAAATCTATTGAATAGCTTTAGAACTCCCACCAAGATGCAAGTAAAAACATAATTATTTTTTAAGTAAAATTTTCCTAGTTCTTTTGTTTCAGGTGATTAAACACGACAAAGTAAATTGAGTGTTACGTAATAGGAAAATGGCGAAAACGTTTCAAAAGAACACGTTGCTATAAGGATTTTCGCAGGCGGTACAGTGATACAAGTAACAAATAATAAGAAATGTGACAGACTATTATTTTGCAGAATGTCAGTTGTCATCGTTTTTGACGTGGGTGAAGTTGCTTGTTATACGAATAACTCTAGCGGAGCCTTCTTGGTTCGTGTTTTATGAATAGACAATGTTTATTGCGTTTTTGGGACGAATTTTTTAAGAGTCATCTCAAGGGACGGTCTTGGAATTGTCTTGCAATGCTTTGTATTCACTTACCAGCTACTTGTCCAAATCATTTTATATTTATGATAAACATAACATAACATATCATCACGCCTGTTTCCCCGAAGGGGTAGGCAGAGGTTTACCAAAGTACACCCACAGTTCGCCGATATGTTTAGGTCCCATGTAATAGGGGGCGAGTCTATTGCCACTAACCGGGCACAAATCCAAACTCCGACCTGCTACTGAGAATTTCATAGAAAAACTCAATAACACCTTGGTCAACTCGGGAATCGAACCCAAGACCCCTAGGGTAGCAGTCGTTATATTTATGATCCACTAGAATAAAAGTTTGCTTTTATACAAGCTCAATATAAGGTCAAACAGTTGTCGTAATTGGGAGACAGAAATGTTATTCTAACAGAAATTAATATCACATGCCACTTAACTCGTATCAGACGACGACGAAAACCGACGCAAGTCTCCGTCTCTCGAATTCAGTATCCAAGGAAATACCGCCAAACAAACCACAGAGGTCCGTACATAGTTACGCATCGATGGATACTAAAATCGACGGGTATCGTACTTGCATCGCCTCGTGTACGAACGGGTTGTACCGAGTTAGTGTGGGCGTTATAAATCACATTGGTATGTTTCACTTTGTGGTATTTTTAAGCAAAAATCTAATTCCGTCTTATCAAAGGACTGGAGATTATCTAACCGTAGGATTTTTTTATGATAACGAGGTCTTATTTAGCTCAAAGGATTAATAACTCTTCTGATAGTCTACTGAGGACTAAAAATGTACTAGGGGTAATGGTTAACCACTATATTAGTTGTCAGATGATTATATAATAATGTGACAACTCACACACGGTTATCTCATCCCAAACTAAGTAGGTGGAGCTGGTGATATGGTAACCAGATAACTGATAAACATACTTATATAATTCTAAGTTCAGACGCAGAACAAATAATCATGTTCATCACACAAAGATTTGTCCTGGGTGGGAATACACGACCTCTGGTGTAATAGTAAGGGTCACTGACCAATAGATCTACAGGTTAGTCATGGTGAAATGGTAGTCTATAATTATTAAATTAAGAAAAAAAAAATTACATCTCGCAATGTAAATGAAAAAACTTTCCATAAAATCAAACAAACACATTACATATTACACGGGATGTAATCGTAATGCACGACTGAACACATCTGTTTAATAAACTCTCCCGAGTGTTATAATAGAGGAATTTGAACAGAGAAAAGTTTAAGTTGATCCCAAGGGTTAGGTTCACGATGCACATATCGCTGGCACTCCCGAAGGCATACTCAGATATCCCTCTGACTGAGAATATTCAAATTGCCCCGAATGAATATTAATTAGGAGCCTCGTTTAACTACTATTTATTCCAGTGGTTGGCTTGTACGATGCAGATCTTGAAATGGGGTGGAAATAAGAATTGGAGCAAGAGTTTACTCCGAGAAAGTAAAGATCCATATAATATGAGAATTCGGCAAAAAAATTAACTTAACACAAATCACTTATGCTGAAAAAAAAAAACAGTCAACCTGTCCGTCTTAGGAGGATGGATATCAAAGTGTGTTTTTTTGTATAATTTGTGCATTGATGAAAAAAAATACATTTATCCATCTTTTTCATTAATATACCTAAAATCACGTTTTTTACTGTTAGTTTAGTTGTTAGTTAGTAGTTTTTTACTTGAAAAAGTGTGATCAATTATATAAGAATTGAGCGTAAAATGTACGAAAATAAAGTAAAACTTGTTCTTTGATTTGAATATAAAGAATTTTTTGATTACCATTCCATAAGAGAGGTCTTACGTTGCATCCGTCAAATATTACTCCCTATATAATGGCATTACTTTGCACTAAATAACGCTAGAAAGTAAAAAAAAATACATCATTACAAAATGTACAGTGTCAAAATTTAACTCACACGTCATTTCCATCCCCCATTTAATGATACGTCAAGTTATCTCAAACAGCATTCACCGATGATCTTAATGAAATTAATTCGCCTATCCAATTACGTGAAGCTATAATTAATGCTCAGGGCACTGAATTCAATTCGACTCATATAATTAGATATACCGTACAACGTAAATTAACTTAGTTAAGGTCCATTTGTATAATACAATAGAGTCTTGTAGGATATTGCTTCAAGAAGCAAAAGTTTTTCTTTGTTTTCAGTTTGAGTTTCTTAGGGATTTTGAACGTTAATAATTTTGTTATTTTGATGTTTTTCGCTGGGTAGCAGATTTCTTATTTTTACTTTACAACGAAAGTTCTTTATTATTAAATTAGCTTGGCTTTTCTTTTGTATGCAATTATTGTTGGGTGTGGGATTGCACGGTTCAACGGATTGCTTACGTGGTTCTATAACTTTGTTATTTTTCATCTTGTGTTTTTCTGGATTAAATTTTGAATAAGGATCCTGCAATTGCTCGTAACTCAAGATGAAAAAAAAATTGTTCAAGTGGTTGACTCCCAAAGTTTCCAAAGTTACGAAATTGCGCCCATTCTTTTGTTTTCCCATCCTCAGCTACGTCATCTTAACTCTCTCATCTTACTCACATTACCATCATCAATCTTAACCTGTCACGGTCAGAACTCCTTTCTTCCTTTTATCCTATAACTGACCATAACGGACATTGGGAAAAGGACTCCATACCCCAGGTAATAGAACACATAATTGTTCATTGCTACGGTCAGAATTCTAGTCTTCTTGCTATCCCATACCTGAACATCAAGAGATTTTAAAAAAGGACTCTATACCTTAATTGTTACAACAGATAATTGCATATCACAACGGTCAGAACTCTGGTTTTCTTGCTATCCCATACCTGACCATCACGAATATTGAAAAGTAGACTCTAAAGCCAAGTAATAGAACACATAATTGTTTAACCCAAGTTTCCATTGACATAAAACTTTTAAATACCTAAGACGAAAAGAACAGCATATCCTATCGCTGGTAGGTTCTTAAAAAGTGGCGTAAATTTATTCATGAGCCGCTGATCGTGTTACAGATAGGTCCCTTGCGGTTTTATTACACTGTTTACTGTGGTACGTCCCAACGTTGCTTGTAAAAACATTTTGCCGCAGTAAACCTGACTAGATTTAATATAACTCCTTCGCCTTAAAACTGAAAATTATATTTATGAAGAAACATTATCCTAAATATTAATAGGAAGAATTTCAGGTCCAATGAATCTTATGTATATTTCAAGTTCGTTTCTATTTTTTGAAAATCGTTGTTATCCATTTTTTACTGTCCCTTATAATCTTATAATTATTTTAGCATATGTTTTCCAACTGCTCTTCCCAGTCCTTTTCCCACGCCTCGAATTAGCCTTCGCACGTCTTATCAATTGATTATTCAATTGGCTCTTACTAAGCTTTTCTCGCTAGACCTGCATCAAGGTTTCTAAGTATTCAATATACTATCACGAATAAATACTTTATTTTAAACCCTCTTGCAAGAACACTAAAAACAAGTCTACCCAGTGAATCGTGAATCTTAACTTTCCGAACAACGCTGGATTCAAACTCGTGCCTTTGGGATTAACGATACTAACTACTTAATCCTATGGATGTTCGTCGATGTTTGGAAAAAATTGGATGCTTCATAATACAGTCTACCTTAGTTTACCTGTCTGACCTATTTATTCTTTCTCTTTTATAGGCGATGTTATTTATAAAAGTTTGTTCTGTATAAGCCCGTCATGTGGCCACGTAAACAGAGTCATAATGTCAGGGACCACTGTCTCCTTTGAAATATTATTCATGTTCTTTATATGCATGTCCATTATTTCAAAGCTGTTCTTTTCTTTAAGAATATTTATCGGCCGTACTAAAGTCACATTCACAGTAATGATAATGGTACCTACCAAAATAAACATACCAACGGATTCTTTTTAACAATTCACGTCTACCAAAGAAAGGACAATTTCCCAAAAAATTACAATACTTGGAAAAGTAAAATGGAGGAATGACCCATAACAACCCCATTTAACCTGAACATAATGATAATAACAAACAAAACGTCGCAAACGCGTACCAATAATAAATTCTACGTTTTTATGTATTTTGTGGCAATAAAATCGATAAAAGGTTTGCCACCAATGTGCTTCTGAAGTTATGACGCAAATATCATTTGTATACGAATTGCCTTTTCGAAATTTTGTAAATTATGTTGTGTACGTATATTTAATAATGTATACATTTGTGGGGCCTAAAGCCGTGTTATGACATTTTAGATACATTACTGCTTCAGTTACAGAGGGGGGTGAAGCTACACAGACAAATAACGAAATAATGCTGTAAAAATCATGATTCTCAACAGATCTATGATAACTAGATCACTTCAGAACATAGCTCCATACGTGGCCTAGAGATCAAACAGATTCAGTAAGGCGTCCGTCCATATTTACATATGACCCAAAGGTTCACACGTCTACCCCTTTTTTCTTTTCCCTGGTATATCCAGCGATATTTGAACACTAAATGGAGATTTTTTGACGATGTTTCTATTTCCGTTAAGCTCATTTTTATGATCGCTTTTCGCAGTTGGATGGACACTACACATGTCCATAAATAGCCTAACTGTACTATAGTAAGGCTATTTGCTGGTTTGGTCTCATTTAGAGTACTGTTGTTTCTTCTCGTTATTTTGCGTATAGGTATATGCTGATCCACTGGTAAACTACCACCCTTAGACTCTTCATAGTATACAAAAAATTCAAATTCAAATTCTTTAGTTTGTAAATAGGACTACATACAATCACTTTCACACGTCTTCTTAATAGTAAATTCGTGTAAACAAATGCAGAGTATTTACTGGACGGGTCTTTAGAGGAAAGAACCAGATCGATCTGAGCAAGCCTACTATACTTCATCATCAACTCAGGATCTGAAAGTAATATTGATAATATTTCTTTATTTCCTATGCTGGACATCCAAAGCAGCTCTTTACCAGTTTATTGAAACGCCATAACACTCTCTTTTTTACAATTTTGGTATTTAATTTTTGCCCACAGTCAGTGTGGGCAAAAATCTGATATAATAATAATATAATAATCCCATATAGAGAAGGCGTAAGCATTGATCACCACGCTTGCTCACTGCGGATTGGCGATTTCAGATCCCAAATTTTGGAATCCAGGTTTCTTCACGATGTTTTCGTTCACCGTTGTCAGAAGTGTCTTAGAATAATTAAGAAAGTACATATAACTTTGAAAAGTTACATTGGTACTTGCCCGGGTTTGAACCTGCCACCTCGTGCATACAAATCCCTTCATTGAACCGCAAGGCCACCATGACTTTTAATTTTCTTCAGAAGTTCCTGTTTTAATATTTATTTTTTGTCCTATGCTGGACATCCAAAGCAGCTTTGTACCAGTTTCTCGTAACGCCATAACACACTCTTTCTAACAATTTTAGTATTAAATTTAAAAACTTACTGTGGGCAAAAATCAGGTATAAATCGTAAAACGTTAATTCAAGCAGTACAGGAATACCAGATCGCCTTGATCCGCTTCAACGTACAAAACATTGTTTGTTTCAAAAAATCTTGTTGTTGAAACATTTTGATTGAAAACACAAAGTTCCGAGTTTCGATTCAAATTGATTCTGAACAAAAAAATCTATGTTTTGTGAAGGAAATGAAACAAAGCTTTTGAATGCTTATTGGGAATCTGTCTGCGGTATCGCTCTCGTTTTGCTGAGATTGTTAACAAATATTTCTTTAGTAGATACAAGTGAAAGCATATTTTTGAGATATTTTCTAATAAATTCAAAAGAAAAAAGAAAAGAAAGTGGAAGAGAGATAGAAATCTTCTTTAAATAATTACGTCAGTTTTAATTAAAGGTCTAATAACATAATGAAAAAATTAGACACAAAGGATATTATGTAACTAAAAATAGTGATAACAATATTGTATCCAATAAGTTTATTTTTATATTTCTGTACTCCGTGATTACAATTCATTGTAACATGAAGCAAGTATGTCGCAAATAAAGATGAAAGGACGAACGTAGTGACACAATTTTATTATATGAATTGAAAAGTAGGCAATATCTTGTACATTAAAAGACTAGGAATAATGATGAAAGTAGCTTTTAATATAATAATAATAATCCAGCCTATAATAGTCCCACTGCTGGGTACAGGCCTCTTTCCATATAGAGAAGGCACGAGCATTGATCACCACGCTTGCATTCTGCGGGTTGGCGATTTCAGATCCCAAATTTTGGAATCCAGCTTTTAATATACGAGAATAAAATATCTATCCTACTACCTTAATTGTATAAAGATGAAGAGTTTGTTTAAAAGCTTTTTTTACTAGTTACTAGCTATCTGGGGGTGAAGGAATTTATTAAATAATTCCATTTTTAACATAAAATATTTTTATTCCAATAATAATATAACAACATATTATGTATACTGATTTGGTGCACTCGTTAAGATTTGTATCGCAGCTTCTAAATAATTGGGTCTATTTTGATGCGATATTTTTTATCTAACGCGATGGTTCAATGCTTTAATTTATGAAAAACTGTTTGGTGTTTTAACCGATTTATATATTTTTTTAAAGCCAACGCTATGGTTTCATGGTTTAATTTATGATAACAGTTTAGTCTGCCGACAAACTGTTAAGCAGTTTGGCAGAATTTTTGTAAACATGTTTTGTGTTGATTTTTGAATAAAAATTAAAAAATAAAGCTTTTTTAATTCAAGAGAAAATTTCTGAAATGGTCTGATATTTCTTAAATTTTTAATTTACATATATTATTTTATCACTAGCTTGTAAGGTTTCTCTTTCTCTCTTGACGAATTTTATCTGATGTCAATATTGCTCCCCCAAGAAGCCATTGTAAAACAAAGCTTAAAAAATCCCGTTAATTGTTCACAAGCTATTAGACCCCATCCTGTCCTTTGATCACTCAGCGGATATTTGTAGCTATATTTAGATTCCCTTTCAAACGAGGATATTAAATTATTAACTTCCAGTGGCCTTTTACTGAAAAATATAAGGTTTTTCTGACAAAGGCAACAAAATTGGACCTATTTTCCTTTCCTCGTTGCTTTTAGGTAGTACATTGTTTTTTATTTGCCGTTCAGTTATTATAGTGAAGTAAGAATTTATTGAAATATTTAATTAAAATATTCTGTGCTCTTAATATTCTATTTTTTATACTATTTGCATGCATTTATTTAGTCTTGGAAACTTGATTTTAAGTTTCGTCATATTATAAAACGTTTTTTTTTCAATATCATTTGCTTTATTCGCTTAAAGTCAGTGTGTAATAAAGGTCAATCGTATTTTATGATATTATAATTTAGCAAGACAGGAATATAATATTACTACTCTTATTTACTTTCGATTTATTTAGTTTTGGGATCCCAAGACTATTAACAGTTGCCCTGGGGCTAACCAAGTTTAAATGTCTTTATAGTATTCATGGGCTTCGCTCGGAGAAGATATACAAACACAACCCCAAAAAACAAAGAAACAGAAAAAAATGTTATCAAAAGGGTATATCTATCCAAAAGTGTTGAAGAGTGCAGGGGTATAGAGTCAGTTTCTTGATATCAATTATAATTATTTAAATAACTAATTTTGAATTGAATTTTTATTATATGGTGACATGACTCTATACTTAATGAATTTTTTGCATTTTTATTTATAAAATATTAAATAATATTAAATAAAAATAGGAATGTCCACACAAATATATCTTTCACTAAACATAAACAAGCCAGCAATCGTAGTACGCGCCGAGCTAGTTTTTTCGTTCTACCCAAACCCCGAACAAATTATGGCAAGTCGATTATCACTTTTGAAGGAGTACAGATTTAAAACAAAATACCCTCAACCATTCAAAGTGTTAACTCATTTAATGTGTTAAAAAAGAAACTTGCTCAGTATTTTTCCAATTCAGTGCTAAAATATTGTTTCATAAAAGTGGCTTGTGTGACGAACAGAATTTCTTTTGCGTATCTTTGTTTTCACGTAAGTGACCATAGTAATATTGACTTTTCTTAGGAAAAAAAATCCTTAAACCTAAACCTATACCAGATGTACTGTTCACCCCTTTTAAACAAATATACCCTTTTGATAACACCTTGCTTAAGTATCTAAATAGTGTTTACTTTTTGGTTTACGTCACAACCCACTCGCTGTGCCATGTAAGCGTGTCCCATACCGCTAGCCATCAGACCCGTCACCAAGTTTGTGACTGACCAATTTTAAATAAACAATGAACAAACGGCTGAACGAATTGTACAAACAAAAACGAATTATTCCTTTGTATTTGCCATAAAAATACTTTTTAGTATTTTACTGTAGATTACTAAATAATAAGGAAATAAACGGTACTGTACCTTTGTACATCATTTATATATCTTATATGTATATAAAAATGAATCGCTAAATGTGCGCAATAAGCGCATAACTCAATAACGCCTGGACCGATTTCGCTAATTCTTTTTTTGTTATATTTGTTATTGACAAGAGAAGGTTCTTATGAAAAAAAATATTGCGCGAGTATATTTAATCACCATATTAAGTAATCCTGTCTATTGTTATTTGATAGTGATTTGTTGGATTCTGTGGTTGGATTCATCTCCGCCCCCAATAATATAAAGGCAACGGGAACGGGACCTATGGATTCACGCGGGTGAAATCGCGGGGCACAGCTAGTATGTTATATTTACTAAACTATTGTGTGGGTACATAAATTATTAAATAAATAAATAAACGTAGACAACCTCACATACGTTGCTATGAACTCAAAGTAAGTAGCTATATCACTTGTGTTATGGAATCAGAAAAAACGAAGGTGTAACAATCACCGAGACTCGAGACAATATAAGTACGATAATGGTATAGTTAATAGGTTAGTTACGGTTTTTTCCTACTGCAATGTAAAATAACACAAACATAACATAACATATCATCACGCCTGTATCCCCGAAGGGTTAGGCAGAGGTGTACAAAACACCCACAATTCGCCGGTATGTTTAAGTCTCATGTAATAGGGGGCGAGCCTATTGCCACTAACCGGGCACAAATCCAAACTACCGCCTGCTACTAATGCCATGTAAAATAGAACTAAAGAAATGCTATACATACTGAAAACTGAATTTTGAAATAATGTTATTTTAAGTACAATTCTAGTAATTGAACATTACTAACATATTATTTTCTTTGTTATAGGTTTAAACTGAATATGTTCAACTTTTGGATTTTCATTGCCGCTGCAGTTTTCACCGATTCATGTAAGTAATTTAACTAAAGCATTTATTTTATCATGACATTTAATTTACCTCAAAACATAGTAACTATAAAACTTATACTATAAGATAACTAAAAAGTTTAAAAGCCTTGCATTTAAACTATTCCATCCAACTTCGCTAGAACAAATAAAATACATTGCATATTTTTTCAAAGTTACGCAACTTTACCCCAGTTTCAAAACCCCACAAATGTTCTATTTAGAGTCAGTTATTCAACAAATCTAACTACAAAAACAGTACGTTCGTTGAATGTTTATTTAACAATAGATTTGCTAGTTTGTCGCCTCTAAAACAATTGACGGTGCACTCGACATACGTCACAACAAACGGAATACACGAACAGCGCTGGAGTTGTTTTATTTTGTACACAAGCCAGGGAATAATCACCGACACGCTCAGTTACTCCCATTCATTCGGTCGTTCATTCACTCGGTCGTTCATTCGTTCGCTTTGGAAGTTCGCTAAATATTATAATGAGTGCACATTTTTCTGTGAGTTGAGTTTTAGAATTTCTGTTGTGTTTGGTATTTGGTCCTTTACTGTGAAATAATTATGCAAAGGGGTGCATAATAAGATAGGTGTATGTATGGTATATATGGTACCAAAATTGTACTTCAGAAGATACTACGCTATCATTAATAAATTAAAATGTGACAATGACATTATGACATTTATATTGACATTGACAATATCCGTTGAAAACTAGAGATTATATAGGATAGGTAGTTCGCTTTTTCTAAAATTATGAGATGTTTATATCTTTTGCATCCTTACGTAACAGAATAATGTAGAAAAATCCCTTGAAAAAACCTTTTCTATACATCGAAATAAATTCATCACTACAAAAAAAAAAAAACTATGCAACGCTAGCACAAATAGATCATACATAGTGATAATTAGATACGAATTAATTAGACATTTTCTCAATTCGATCATAAATAAATCTAATTTTTCATTACGTACTTTACCAATAAAGAAATCGGACTGATACGTTTCTTAACAATACAAAGACCTTAAAGAAAGTGGAAGCTAGCTACAAAAGATTTTACCTAAAATATCAAGTTTCGCTTTAACTTAGAAACGAAAAGAAATTGAAACTACTAGAAACTTCCATTTTAGAGCGGTTGTCTGCGATGGACATCCAATTAAGATTTTCTTTGATTTGTATAAAATCTTATTTAAGTTTTTTTTGATTTTAATTTAATATTGAGGTTAAAGTTTGGAGGATAAGTGATTTTTAAAAGGCTTATGACTGTGCATAATATGTCTGAATAGAATGTTAGCTGAAATTATTAAATTGTATTTTTTGTTTTTTATTGCCTGAGTGTAGTTAAAATTATGTTCTTTATCCTCAAAGTATAAATATATGTGACGCGTTTACGATACCATAACTGAATGGTGTATTGCTATTCTTATTTTTTTATTATTTAGAGAATTCTAGGTTGGTCTTTTGTATGATTCCCTGTTCATTTATGTTGATGAAGCATCTTGGCTAAACCTCAAATAAATTATATGACACATTTAAACCGTTCTGCTACGACCTATTTTCTATTGACAAAACAAGACTAGCTCTAAAAATGTTTGTAAGGCAATATAAGCTGATCTTTTAAAGGCATTACTGAAATAAGATGAAGGAGTCTTTAAATCCGTATTAAAGTTAAAGGAACTTGAAAACGCTACCTACATTGTTGTCACATAACTTTGTAAAGAAATCTTTGGACTTTAAAAGCTACCTTCGAGTTTGTTTCGGCGTTTCTTTTGAAGGTTTTTGAAAATACCAACGGTATTTAGACCCTGAAAAATGTTAGAGAGTTGAAACGGCAAAATTAAATGATAGATCATTATTCGAATCACGTTTCTGTTTCTATCATTGTATGATAAATCCTACTAATATTATAAATGTGAAAGTTTGTGAGAATGGATGTGTGGATGTTTGTTACTCTTTCACGCCAAAGCGGCTGGACCGATTTGGTTGAAATTTGGTAGGTTAGGTAGATAAGTTATACGCTGGATTAACATATGGGTTTTTATCCTTTATCCCTTTATTTTATGGAAACTGTATATAGGTATTAACGCGGGTGAAACCGCGGGGCACAGCTAGTTTTGAAATAAAACTTCTTTTACGGGTTATATCGCGGTTTGTATTTAAATTTTAGGTACCAACGTTTCGACATCATCCTGCGAAGATGTCGAAGGCAGGTATCATGGTCACGGGCGGACTGCCCATAACCACGGTAGCTGAAGGGTAAATGCTAGAAAAAAATCTTCTTGCGATATACTTCCGATGTACAGAAAAGGTTTTAAGAGCTATTAACACAATTCAAAATCTTCTGAAATATACAAATATGCTGAATTCGATACAACAACCCGAAAACCTCAGTACACAAAGAAACATGATTGTTTGTCCAATAAAATTGACTGGACAGAGTATAAATTCACGCAGATTCGCAAATTAATATTTCTCAAATTGATCACCGCCCTATATCCACCGCTATAAAGAAATTGAAATGTCAATTCACGAACAAATTACTTTGGAATTTAAAATAAGAATTGGAACTCTTACATTGATTGCAAGACTCATTAATTCCATTCGTTCTTCTCATTTAGTCATTCGTTCTATCGATGTTAATTCAGTTCAGCTAATATTGTCTGTGCAGTTCCTTAATTAATTCCGCTTTTTATTTTATATTTGTCTTTCTTTGTTCTATAAGAAATTCTTATTTTATATATTGATTGGATAAGTAATCAATAAAAAGCGCTATTATGAAGCGAGTCTTTAATATATATTTTTTTTATTTTTTTTCATATCTATAAACTGATAGACCGACTACCAGAAAAGTAGGGTCAGACTAGAAAAGGCGAAGTACTAACTGAGTCGTATGACCTAACTTGCGTAAGCAAATCGATATTTCTATCAAAATGATAATTAATATTACCTGTCGCCATAATATTATACAAATTACAACGACATCAATTATTGTACTTTATTCGCTGTCAAAACCCATCGCTCTGCGGTCGCTTGGGTTTTGTAAAATATGTAATATGTAAAACTAAAACGATGGGATAGACTTGTTAGGAAAGGCAAAATACCTCTTTTCAGGCCTTTATCTAGCAGTGGACCTATACATACATATCATCACGCCTGTATCCCCGAAGGGGTAGGCAGAGGCGTACCAATGTACACCCACAGTTCGCCGATATGTTTAGGTTCCATGTAATAGGGGGCGAGCCTATTGCCACTTACCGGGCACAAATCCAAACTCCGACCTGCTACTGAGAATTTCATCGAAACACCCAATAACACCTTGGTCGACTCGGGAATCGAATCCAAGACCTCTAGCGTAGCAGGCGCTCTTAGCACCACTAGGCCACCGAGGCAGTTGACCTATAAAGGCTTGTAAAAATAAATTAGGTTTAAACCTCCCCCACAGTGAGAAATATCACTACACAATGTACAATTGCTAAGCTTATATTATTATGTATATAGATGTATATCAAAGCTTTCACGGCACAAACGTCACAGTTACCGCACGTCAATGGCAACTAGGATTTACGTGCTAAATTAAACCTTACTGCATTGGAATAACGGCGCTGTCAATACCAATGACTGACCGCTGACATCCATTTGACTTAGCAGTTAACCCGTTTCAAAGGATATGTCGAAATGCATTACTGAAGACCTTGTTATCGTATTGTAGTAGAATTTAGTACTTTAAAACTAATCTAAGATATATTAAGGGATATGGAATTGGTTTTTAAGTTTACGCGAATGTTAGACATTGAAATAATACTAATTTTTAATGATTTTTTCGCGGTTCATTTTGATTTTAGGTCCCAAAGTTTTGACACCTGTGTAGGAATCATAGCCACGATCAGGATATAAAATTCTAAAATAACTCCATTAAGAAAAGGTGAATTTAAAATCCTCGACAGTTATTTTTGCAATAATTATCCATTTTTTTTTTTGTTTCAACTAAATACTGTGTTTTACATGGCTAAAATGCTTATCTGGTCTGCACAACAGACTCATTTTACGGTGTGACCTATACCATAGTAATACTGATACCAAAGATCAACGTACTACCAAATTCCAAAAAATACAAGAAAACAAATAAGGATCGAAAAAATGAAATTGGCCCAGCATAACATTATAATGGCCAACTAGTAAACCGCATCCACTCCCCACTACAAATAAAATTATAATAAAACCTCCACAAATCCAAAAACGACAGCTGTATAACAATACAGACCATTATATCAGCTCAAATATGAATCCGAAACAAGGTAGAAACTAACCGAACTTACGTTATTAAGGCCAAAATGAAATCCCGTGTTTTGCCCGAAGCAAATGTCAGAGTTCCATATAAAATGCCCCTTCTGTACCATCATACGTAACAGTGTATCATTATATTATAATATTGCTATTTTCTTAGAATTCAGGGTTGTTATTGAAATTTGAATCTGGGATTGTTTTGTATATTGCAGATTTTGATGTTGACATTATTTTGTTGGAAGAGTAATGTTGGCTGTGATTTGGAGTCGTAGACTTGTTGTTAGAGAACAATGGTATTTTGAGGTGTTTTAAGACAGTCCATTAGCAGAAAACCAGTAGGTAAGTATGTTATTCCCTATGGACAATCTAGAGGATTTATATGCTGTCGCATTTAGACGCAAGGCGAATTAATAACTACTCTTAATACAACCTTAAACCACGTATGATATTAAATAAAAGATAGGGATTAAGCAACTGCAAAAAACTTTTTTTTTTTAATTGAAATGTTTTGCTCTTTTCATATATTCTTTGTATAAGGCAGACAGACATCCACAAAACACAAGGCAATCTTAATTATATCTAAGTACAAATTAGTACTGCAATCCACTTCTACTTCTCCAAACCCAATATCCAAGAGAAAGCCACTCAAACTTGGGAACCTATCAAAGTTAAATGCAATCAATGCTCTCATCAAAGTTTGATTTGACAAATTCAATATAAAACCGTGGCGAAGAGTAACAAGTTAGGGAAAGTTCCGAGGACGAACGGTGACTGATGAATATGTATGGCTCCTGAATTGAAGTGCTGTATTGAGTTTTTGAGATTTCTTAAAGGAATATTGGAACAGGTGAATACTATTTTTTTTCTTGTGTTGGGGCGAAATGAGGATTTTGATAAAAGTGTTAGGTGCAAGTGGTGGATAATTACGGATCAAAATTTTACAGAGCTGAAAAAAACGCATTCAAGGGTTTAGATAATGGATTTTTTGTAAGTTTTGAAAGGAGAAGATTTCCAAATAATTGAATAGAGTATTAATAAAAGAGAGCCGTAGAAAAAGAAGCTATAAATAAAAGGAAAAAAGACGAGTAGTTATATTAAATAACGGTTATATATAGATGAAATACTATACTTTGTGAAAGGAATTATTTGAATCTATCCTGAAGTCTTAACAGAACATCGTTCGAGATTGTAGATAGTTTTCATATTAGACACATTCTAAAACAAAGGACAAAGTGATTTTTTCTTGTTTCTAAACGTAGTTTTTCTCACAGGAATTCCAGACGAAATAGCTCTAAACACTTTCTTTGAAGGCCATCTGTTTTACTTTTTTCTGCCTTAAGCTGTTTTAGATCGGAAAATACTAACAAATTCGAAAATTTAATTATTTTTTCGGTACAACGATACATCTTACATAATTACGAAACTTTTCCGTCCCCAAAACATAATCTCGCTACAAAATTGTCAAATTCAATATAAAACCACATCAAAGTGTAATAAGTTATGGAAGTTTCTCGAACAAGCGGCAGCTAATGAAGTGTTCTCGTAACTAGGTAATTACGCCGGTCTCGTAGATACAGCCGAATATGTTGGAACGGGAAACGCTTGGGGTCGAACTCTAGGTTTCAGCAAGATCTTTGTTTTGAGAATTCTTCTGGGAAAATGCTGAACTGTTTTTTATCATTTGGAGAAAGCAAAGGATGGTTGAACGCCTAAAAGGAGAACCGTTAAACATATTACATAGCATAGGCTTGTTTAATTTTCTCATAAGGGTTAATATTTTATTCATTTTACCTAATGTAAATGTCCCATCATCATTCACAGTCCTCCGACTGCTGGGCATAGGCCTTTCTTTTCTCGTGCCATTCTCTACGGTTCTGCACCAGTCTTATCCAGACTCGACCCGATACTTTTACTATTTCGTCGACCCATCTTGCTCCCGGGCAGCCGACGCTTCTTTTGCCATTTCATCCTATACCTTTTGTCATATCATCCTATACCTACTTAAAAAGTTAAAACTCCGAGTGATTATGATTAAGGTATTTCAAAATACTTAAAAAAAATGCTTCCAATTATAACCTGTAAACATCACGCTTATCGTTTTGCTTTCATATAGGATAGATGAATTACATTATCAATTTATTTGTATCAGACTCTGAACTACAGTATAATGTTACTGTACACCACACAATCCTAACCCGGGTATCACAATGATTGCTTAACACTGCACACATCGATGTAATTCGTGTAGAACTGCAATTTGTCGGGACCACACAGCCAGGCGACGGTAACAAAGGCTCTAACGAACGCCAGCGCCATCTATGTCGCACGTGGTTACAGATTTATCGCTAAATGTAGTATACTACTATAGCAGGTCTATTTTTGGTCCTTTTTTATAGGAAAGTACAAGTGTACTATTTAGTAGATATATTGAAAAGGACTAGTGTACTATTTGGGGGTAAATGGGAGGTATCTTCTTCATTGTTAGTGTGGCAATCGATGGTCATATTTCTAGGATTATGCTACGACAACTACATTTTCAGTTGCTGTCATAATAATACTTAACACATAATGCGAGGTATGATAAATGCATGTACCAAAGAATGTGTAGTACATTTTTTAATACGTCATGTATATGCAAATGAAGAAATGCTAGACATCAATATTTTTTTCAGAAAAATAGAAAGAAAATATTACTGAATTGACCAGCTCTAAAAAAACGTACTTTTAATACTGACAATCAAAGTCTTGTAAGTATTTATGATGAAAACAATGCCTTGCAAACCCTTCCCAAAAAAAACTTCATAAATAGTTAATATTTCAATATTCAATACAAACGCTACTATTAAATTACTGTCCCCTGTCTCTGATGCAGCTTAACAGCTTTCAGGGAAGCGACCGATATGAACGACAAAGGGAACTAACGATACGGAACGCATTCATATTGATGATTACTGGAATCTACAAATGGAATTTAGCTGAGGAAATCTTTTTGGATGTCATTTTGGGCTTGAACGTACCTGAGGACCTAAATTCGTTTTAAGGTGTTTTTTTTTTTGGTGGCTCCAGATTTTTTTCCCGTAAACGTTTTATTTATGCGTGTGAGACAGGGTTGTTACTCCGATTTTTACACTTGAAGATAATTTACCAATTTATTTAATCCTAACAAATATTTTTGGTAAATGATTATTATTTCCTGATACTACTTGTGCACCACAAATTTTCAGTGGACATTGTTATGTCATAAAAAAAATCATAAAACTTTTAGCATTTAAAAGTATGTCCTAAGTTCCTACCTAACGATATAAAGAAAAAATTGCCATCCGCAACACATTTAAAATCACCAACAAAATCTGAGAAAGTCAGGTAACAAGAAAAATAGATTCGACAATCGCACCCCGTGTTGCTACGTAGCTCCAGTGACTCAATACAGTCGACACAATATAGGTCTAATGAACGACGTCGTAACTAGCTGTATTCAGGCATCCGCGTTATACGTCTGTACAGAATATTCTAGAGAAAGACGTACGGTGGGTAATCGAGTGTAGTTTCATTACTGTTTTTAAGTGAAGCAGTGTATAAAAAGGTTTGGATTTGTTTGATGCTTTTTGTTTGGTGATTAAAACCTGACTTTAAAACAGTTTTTTTTTTCACTTTCATATTCATGTAATTAGTGTTTTGATGAACCATTTAATAACTTTACTTGCCTATCATTTTGGCTAAATATAAATAGAACAGCTTTTCTATATGAGAAAGGTATTCTAGACCATGATTTTATATTGGGTCCGACTTTCAGCCTCAGCGAATTCTATTGATAATTATGGTGGTTTCTAGTTTAATTGAATTCAACTGAACTCTGGTATTTTATAAGAAGTTACTTCCTACCTGACTTCTAGACCGCAATTGCTGAGTTATAAGGTAAATCATCTTATAGAACTGCAAATGATTCGTATAATATTTAATGCGTATTTAATGCTCTAGTTTCTTAAAAACTAAACATTAATAAATAAACAAAGTAATTGCATTTCGCAGAATGCTTAACACAAAGTGTTCTTAATTTACTCGTCCGCTGCAAATAATAAAGGTGGGAGGATAAGACCGGATCCTTTTGTGTGCCATTAATTCTACACGAGACAAAAGTATTAATTAATTCAGAATTGCAGATAAATAGCGTATGTTGCATGAGAGCGTTTCCAGTAATTGCTGATTCGATAGTATTCGAAATAAATTACGGGATATAATCCTACGGGAATTAAAATGTAATTGATTACACAAATATAATAAGGACCCAACCTTTTTAAATGAATGTGGTCTGACGTTAGTAGATTATTCTGTAAATTCTGCTTTTTTAATTCTTTCCTAGGTTCCGAATAAGACACGTGACAAACATGTAACAAAATGTAGTGGAATTGAGGACCTCCTATATTGACACACATATCATCACGCCTGTATCACCGAAAGGTTAGGCAGAGGTGAACCAATGTACGCCCACAGTTTGCCGATATGTTTAGGTCCCATGTAATAGGGGGCGAACCTATTGCCACTAACCGGGCACAAATCCAAACTCCGACCTGCTACTGAGAATTTCATAGAAAAACCCAATAACACCTTGGTCGACTTGGGAATCGAACCCAAGACCTTTAGCGTAGCAGGCGCGCTTAGTACCACTAGGCCAACGAGGCTTTTCAGTTCCTATTTTGAAGTCGGTTGAAATAGTACGAACATAACCCACTGCATAACATAAGCCTCTTAAAGCATTGATCACGTTTGCTCATTGCTGGTCGGAAATTAGCGTGAAAGCCTTGTCGATGTTCATTCGTAATAACTACAAGGCTATTCTCGGAATATTTAGCGTTGAATGCTGCGCTGCACAATGTTGTAACTAAAATTATTGTTAACATTTTCGTTTAGTTCGTCAATCCAAAATATTTACATAATAGCTAAGCGTTTTGGATAGAATCGATTAAAAAGGGTTTTGAAGAATCATAATTACAATATTTTTGCGAATTTGATAATAGTTTTTTTTTTTGTTAAAGCTGCAACAGATATGTATATTATTTGTTTTTTTTTTATTAATTTACATTAAAATAATTTAATTAATCATAGATATTACGGTTTAGGAGATAAAGTAAGACGGATGGATAGTAGGAGCTTATTACTAGGGTCCCGTAGACACAGTTTGGATACAGAACCCAAAAAACTCAGCAACAGGACCTTTCAGAGTCAGCTTTGTTTGGTACAAAGAATAAGTACACTTTATCTTTGTGGTTTATATAAAAAGTTATAAAAACATCTGTGGGTTAGGAATGCGGGTCTCAGTTGGGCACGGTAATGATAACTTGACGAGACTGAATAAAACGTTGTCTTTTCAAGACTTTTATGTACTTTAGTTTAGGATTTTTGTTGTTGGGTTACTTAGATTTAATTGTTAGATGTTATGTGACTTGATTTTAGTAAAGTGATGCTGATTATGGATAAAACCAAATGACGTGCATAGATTTAAAAAAAAAACAGCATAATTTTTTTTTTTCTCTTAGTTTGAGCTGAATTTTTGTAAACTTACTATACCAGATATACTCATAACCCCTTTTTGATGAACATACCCTTTCAATTGTTGGTGGCCTAGCGGTTCAATGAACGTATTTGTATGCAAGAGGTTGCAGGTTCGAACACGTGCAAGTACCAATATAACTTTTCAAAAGGTTATTCTTGTTTTTTAATTATTCTAAGACACTTCTGACAAACGGTGAAGGCAAACATCGTGAGGAAACCTGGATGTCAAAATTTGTGATCTGAAATCGCCAATCCGCAGAGAGCAAGCGTGGTGATCAATGCTCGTGCCTTCTCTATATGGGAAGAGGCGTGTGCCCAGCAGTTAATAGGCTGGATTTTATGTACCCTTTCAGTAACACGCTGTATATAAACTTTAACTATCTCACTTTTTTCGCCGAAGATAACAAAGAATATAACGCAACGTGATCAAAATACATAACAACATATACTTAATCATGTATTGTCAACGAACATTCAATTTATATTGATAACATGTAATGTCATAACAATAAATTGCATCGAAATTTCGGCCATAATTCACGTTCACATCTGCCTTTAATGATTTTCAGAACAATACAGGAACACTGTAATATTGGAAGCACAACAAAAACTATTTAATTATACCGCCGTTCCATCATTAGCATACTTAACTATAATAATTAAATGGAGTAATTATTTTCTGAAATTAATGATTTGGCTTTAGTTTCGGTTTTATGTGATTTATATTAATAATGTTCGACGAATTTATCGATTTTGTCAAAAACATGGGTTGGAGTTCAATTATGTTGTCAATCATTGGTTTTCATTTTAATTTTGGTTCATTTATTTATAGGTGATTCATTATTTGAAGAAGATTTTAGACGTCTTTGTTATCTACCTAATAATTTCTTATAGTAATAAGAAACACTTTACACATGGATTATTTCGCATTTTTTTTTGGTTTGCTTATTTTACCTGTGATCAATTTATTTCTTTATTCATGTACCTAACAATATCGCTTTCAAGCAACTTAATAAGACAAAACGCAGTCTGTAATGTCACTTACAGTGCTTGCAAATAAATCATATTTCATTTAAATCATATTTCAACAGTTAACGACTGAAAGTATAATAATATTATACGTATTTAATGTATCAAATATTTTTTCTATTAGAAAACGGAAACAGTGTACTCTTCTACCTAATTACTAACTGCCAACTTACTTATAGAATACTATTTTTCCGACCCTAAAACAGTCTCCTTAAGTTTTTCATCCACTTTCATAGTCCATTCTAATTTATTCTCATTAATGTCATAAGAAATTCTTTACAATTTAAAAAACTAAACAACAGTTTAGAGTATGATAATGAAAAACAGTTTACAAAGTACTTGAGACGGACGAACCGCGTTGGGTGCTCATAAATATTAATCAGGAGACATTGCTTGCATATCAAATTGCAGGGAGAAGCTTAGCAGGTTTCAAATATTTTCTTATATTTTTCATATTTTGCTGTTTTGGAGTTTGGGGTATAATTTTAATGTGGTAAGGATTTTTGGAGCAAGATTAGTCGACGACAAGTCTCATTTCGAGTCTGGATGAGGCTGGCACAGGACCCTAGAAAATTGCACGAAAAAGGAAGCCTATGCCCAGCAGTGGGAGGACATGGGATGATGGTGATGATGACGATGACAGGATTTTTTTTTTTTACAAGCGGTGACCCGCCGGTTTTAATACGTTTGTAGCTTCCGTTCCTGTATTTTTTACTGATGGTTTTATAGTTATTCTGCTACTCTGACTAAAGGCAAACCAAACAAATAAAAAATCATGAATTTCGGTCCAACTGTTCTTGAGTTATAAATGGTCTAACTACCCGGACTTCATTTTATTCAGATCGTATTAATATTATTTCTATATTAGTCATCAAAGCCATCTTTCGTACAGTTCATTTACAAATGAATTTAAAACACCTACAAATCTATTCCCATATTAAACGAAATAATCGATTTCACTCTTTTAAAAAATAAAAAAAAATTAACAACACGTTTCAATAGCCGTATTAAATCTCACCTTAAATTCCATTTACATCCATAAAATAATACCCCATGTTTGTTATTTGCGGTAAAAATACACGGAAAATAAATTCAAAATATTTTCATAAAATGTTTTCACTCAATCATTTAGCCCCAATTAAATTTTGGGAATACCGTACCAAGAAACTTTGCATGGAATCCGAAATACCTCATACCTCAAAACATACTTTGTGATGGAGTGATATTTGTTTTCCATTTCGGTGAAGAACCCTTAAATACTTGTTCTAGTGAAGTGCACTTACAAAACTTCTTTGAGAGTAAATTATAATATGCATTATTAGGTAATAAAAGGTATTTTACTAATTTATGTATTTATACCAGATTTCTGAATAGTATTTGCTAACTTGAGCAATATTTACACGTATGGAAGGATTTTTTATCTTCCAAATCTCTCTGTTTTTTTTGCGATTCTAGCCACTATACGAGTATTACTGGATAAACAAGAAGGAACAATTTCAGGCACATAATTAGTAAGAAAATTTCTCGAAATGGGACGACGAAAATTTCAGATCATCAAAAAAAAAAAAAAAATACAGATTCCAATTATTTTTAAACAATAAAAAAAAACAACTCAATTCATTCCCTTATCTCTAACATCATTCACAAAAAAACTCGATAATTTAGGATAAAATAAAAGCAGAACACATACATTTGGTCTTTAGAACCCTGGGACTAATCTACGGCCATCAGCTGAGAATCACTGCACTAATGACGTCATTACGAGCAAATTACTTTTAGTTCATACGTGATTAGACCTATTGGGGAATGTTCTAGATTCGTATGTAGGTATTCAGATTGTGATCTACGCTATTTTATCAACCAAGACGCCAAAGCTAAGGGGTATAATAACTAGTAAGTTTAAAGTGTCTTTATCTCTCTTTCTGTCTGTCGCCTTGTGTGTGTGTCCGTAGCATCGTAGGTCCTAAACGAATGCACTGATTTTGATGCTCTTTTTTTCGTCAAAAGCAAACGTGATCGAGATGGTTCTTAGTCTTAATTTATGAAGTTGGGGTTAGTATTATGAAAGCTATGAACAATTTTAGAAAACCTGTCGAGGTTTCTTAAATTTCAATTTATTCATTTATTAATTATTATATTAAAAAGTTTCAATTTCGTTATTGTTCAAGGTTTGTCGAATCATTTTATTACACGTTGTTCTTATTCACACCTAATGCTCTTTACATAGGTATTAGGTACCGACATCTATTTCCTATTTATACCTTCCCAAGCTATTTAAGTCAAAATCAATTGGATTTATACTCGTTACTTAGAAACGTTTATCTAATACAATGTCAGTTAACTGCAACAAGATGCTCTCTATTTACATTAAGTACTAACTATCAATTCAAAATGCAGCAAGGTTGACTTCAAAATAAATTGAAGAGAAACACTGTTCGATTCATCAAAATGATAATATTTCTAATAAAAAGCAAAAAGCACTCAAGAAACGTTTCGTTAATATCTACTGATACAAGATGCTCAGATCCAAAGTGTCCATCCTATAGAGGAGAAACGCCATTAGCTCCATAAAAAAACTGACCAAACCTCAAAATTTCTTGCCTTCCTATGGAGGCATGACGGCTCTGTCAAGACCCCATTCAATCTATAAAAAAAAAGCTGACCGAACTTTGATGTAATTCTACCAACAATATTTCCTTCAGTCTTTCTTATCTACAAAAGCATTTATCCAGCCTACACGATAGAACTCCCTTCCGAGACTTTTCACTTTTCACCAAACATTGTTTCGGCCTTATCAAAAATACATAAACACGATACGGCGTAGAGTGACCACGAATTGCTGGCTACAAAGCGATTGGCCTCGAGCTATTTACATCATTACCCGATACGAAACCTCATGCATTTTGCAATGACTACTGTGGCCAGGTGCTCCGCTTTTGTCGGATATTCCCAACGCCATTTTGATTCCAAAATAATTATAATTATACTAGGATATAAACGTCTCGATGGTACAATTTGTAAACAAAAAATAATTTGGAAACATTTTCAAGAAACAGTTTGTTTTCATACACAAAAAGAACAACTGAATAGACAATTTTTTATTCAGTAATCAATGGTGTTTTTTTTTTTTATAATATAATAACAATAACACCATCCTATAAAGCCACTTTTAGGCACAGGCCTCTTCCCATATAGAGAATGCACGAGCATTGATCACCACGCTTGCTAATTAGCGGATTGGCGACTTCAGATCCCAAAATTACAATCCAGGTTTCTTCACTATGTTTTCCCCTGCTTTTTGCGGATGGGTGATTTCAATTCCCAATTTTTGGAATCCAGGTTACCTCCTGATTCTTTCCTTCGAAGTCAGAAGTGTTTAAGTATGAATAAGAAAGTGCATATAATTTTGAAAGGTCGCATTGATATTTGCCTAGGTTGGAACCTGCAGCCTTGTGCAAACAAATCCGTTCATTGGAACCACAAGGGTGGCCTAGTATTTTGTATCGAGTTACAAATCGTTGTGTAATGTAACACTGCCTCGTTTGCCTAGTGGTGCTAAGCGCGCCTGCTACGCTAGAGGTCTTGGGTTCGATTCCCGAGTCGACCAAGGTGTTATTGGGTTTTTCTATTAAAATCTCAGTATCACATCGGAGTTTGGATATGGGCCCGGTTAGTGGTAATGGGCTCGCCCCCTATTACGTGGGACCTAAACATATCGGCGAGCTGTAGGTGTACATTGGTACACCTCTGCCTAGCCCTTTTGGGATACAAGCGTGATGATATGTTACGTTGTGTAATGTAACAGTTACTACGTATTTTTTTATGGTGATATACGTTTAGTTCTTGAGTGCTTTGTACGTGTTTGTGATCTTTTATCGCGGATTAGTTGGTTTGAGCTTCTGAAAGGTTTTGTTGGTACTGAGATAATATATAATGCTGTTGTTTTTTACTATCTTATGTAAAAGGAATGATGTGGGTTGTTATGTTGTTTTTTTATCGTTTAGAAGTGCTATTATTTATAACATACTTGAGATAATATTTTTTACTTTTGATTATGTTTTGTGATAAGATGTAGATAGTAGGTAGATAATCATTTACTAACAAAATAGAAGCATGGTAAAGGTGGTGTCTTTTCCAAAATTATCATCTGCCTAGTATTTTCCAAATCTTTGTGTCTTTTCTAGCAGTTACTAAAAACAAGTTATCAATAAAAAAATAGCGATATCATTTCTGTTGAAACAGCTTTTCTGCAGAATAATGTTACAATACCCTTCTTGTTTACATTTTATATCAGAAACCTCATTACGTATGTTACTTATTAAATAGAATATACTGTTTCTGTCTGTGTGATATGGTACTGGTAAAATAATAAAACATGTAATTTAATTTACTCAGAAATCGGTTAAAGTAAATCATTAACGTATGAAATCACACAATACCTCATTAGGCATGAAAATATACTAACCACAAAAATATTCGACTAGCTATTCCATGATAAATTATTAACCACAAAAACTTACTAAAAACACCAATATATTCTACTAGTTATTTTCCCATAAATAATGGCTACCCTAAACTACCCATTGCACGTCACTCACCCTTTATCAGACGATGTTCGCGAACCCCCATTCGCCTTTTGTTTCAAGACTTAAGACTGTCTTCACATTATCCGACACGAGATATCGCGCTACAAAACAAAAATGATATTTACTTACCCGATATCGGATCGGATAATTTGAAAGACAGATGCCGCTGTAAAGATAGTCTAGCAAAATGGGGTATCATAGATCCTTCCGATATCCGGTGTGTGCGGCTTTCCCGACCAGACAATGCCACACCTGCTAGAGTGCCCAAAGTGTCCGGACACCTGCACTTTGGAGGATTTAAACCTCACCAATGACGCTGCAGTTAGTGTGACCCACTACTGGGCGCAGCGTATTTGAATTTTGATGAATAAGATTACCATCGTCTCGAAAAGAAGAAGGGGCCGTAGAAGAAGGGTCCGTGTGGAAGCGAGACGGCGCACTACACTGCGCATAGCGCTGTCCCGCTTACTCAACCGCAACAGTCCTGCTTTAAGAGCTCACGGTACGGCCCCTGGTACTGGTTATCTGAGTACGATATTTTATCGGAGTACGATACCGATATCGTATCGGATATTGTGAAAACAGTCTAGGGTAAGGATTTCAACAAAACTCAGAAAATCGACAAGAAAGATAAAAGTTTCCCCAAATCTCTTTCCCAGTACTTATTGTTCGTGGTTTTAGTATAGGGTAGTTAGGGTATAAATTATTCTCTACTTAAGGTTACTTTTTATTATTGGACTAGTGAAATTTTATTCGTTTTGTGATTCGAAATAGACCTTTTTTTTGGAACTGCTAGTTTTCTACTTAAAATATATTTTCTTTGTTTATTTTAATCGTGATAAGATTATGTGGTGGTATTATCTGAATTCAATGCATACCTATACGGTTTCTAATATATTCTGAATATTAAGTATTCTCTCGTAATTCTCTTTAATATTTAAGATTCTGCAGTAAACATTTTATACACTCATTATTAAATTTTGTAGCAGATCTTCTTCAATTATTCTTTAAAAGGCAAGAAAAATCTATTAAACAAAGGCGAACAATTTATTAAATCGAGTAAAAATTCAAAATTTTAACTTAAAGTATGCCTTTTAAGTAAAATAGCGCGACGGCTTCGCCTTAATACAAAGTTCGAGTATGCAAAGCTTGTTTTAAAGTGCTTCATAAGTAACAAGCTTGCAGGGAATGTTTTAATCTTATTGTCAAGTACAATTTTCTGGGAAATGTAACTTTAGGCTGGATATACACGAACTGCTCGAGCAGATAGTCAGTGATCAACGTACACGGACTGCGCGAGCTGTCGACCGCTCTCGCGCGTCACGTGCGCCTCTCCCCCGATCACTTTTTGTTTTGTCGACCGCTCGAACCAGTCTGCCTCGTTGGCCTAGTGGAGCTTACCACGACTGCTACGCTAGAGGTCTTGGATTTAATTCCCAAGTCGACCAAGGTGTTATTGTATTTTCCTATGAATTTCTCAGTAGCAGGTCGGAGTTTGGATTTGTGCCCGGTTAGTGGCAATAGGCTCGCCCCCAATACATGGGACCTAAACATACCGGCGAACTGTGGGTGTATATCGGTACACCTCTGCCTATCCCTTCGGGGATACAGACGTGATGGTATGTTATGTTATATTAAACACGAACTGCTCGAGCAGTTATTCAGTGATCTTCGTACACGGACTGCGCTAGCTGTCGACCGCTCTCGCGCGTCAGGTGCGCCTCTCTCTGGCTCGCATTTTGTTTCCTTTACCGCTCGAAGCTGTCAAACTGCTTCCAGTAGTCCGTGTGTAGACGGCCTAATGTTTTTATAAACCATGAAGTTAGAGTAAATTCTGCTTTGTACTTGAAATACTTCAGTTAGTTCAGTTGTTAAATAAATTACACATATTGTGACGAAATTCTGCAATATTTCTGAAGCCCAAATGTTCTTCTTCCTAACCGTTTTCTGAGCTATGTTGGGCACGCCTTACATGTAATCTGATTCAGCAGATTGCTGTATTTTACATGAAGTGACTTTATTTCTACTGCTTAGAATCATTTTTGTCAAGATTTGACGACACAACACCCTGACTTAAACATAAGAGCGCTTATTTTTGTAATTTTTATTGATTTGTTAACAGAAAAATCGTGTCAATACTTTTTTATTATTCAACTGAAACTACGGGTCCATCGCATGATCAAACTTACACTTGACCGGTTCCAATGTATTTTTAATCGGAACGCAACATGATCGCGAATACAGATGAGAGAATGCATAAATAATTAACAATTTCCTCTTTTGTTTCGCTATAAATTGCATCAGAATTACCCCCGTAATCCCAATGCAAAGGTATAATAAATGCTTACGTAGGCGCTTAACCCACTTGTTGAGTATTTGTAAATTATTTATAGAACAACTAGGTAAGTTGGCAGGCTAGTTTCATCCATATTGGATCGCTCGCTTATTGCTCGTGCATATTTTAGTGGAAGTCGATCGGCTAGTAGTGCATTTCGCTTGAGTATTCTTTGTATGTTATGAGGTCACGGTTTTATGTCGATTTCGTTCGTGTATGTTTGTTTTGGGAGTTAAAGGACGTAACTAGAGCGGTTTGCGTCGAGTTTTTGTGAAAAAATTACGATGCTTGTTTCGGTTTGGGAAAATGTAGAATATTTTTCGGATAACTGATAAATTGATTGTGTGTTTTTTATATGATAGTACCTAAGTACTTTTTTTATTTTATTTTCACTAGCCTACGTTCGATCACACTGCTGGGCAAATTCCTTCCCTTTCTTCTTCAAAACCTCTCTGTCTTTCGCGAAATCGGTCCATATACGCCCCGCATAACTGACTAGATCATCACACCACTTTCGGCGCGGTCGACCTCGGCGAAGATGTCCCTCCGGTGTCCAGTGGGGTATTTAGTTTTTATTTTCTAAAATCAATATCCACACTATTGACGGGCCTGTTGGTCTAGTGGTTAGAGACCCTGACTGCTGTACCGGAGGTCGTGGGTTCGATTCCCACCCGGCACAAATGTTTGTGTGATGAGCACGATCATTTTGTTCGGTGTCTGGGTGTAATTTATCTATAATATGTATGTATTTAGAAATATATAAGTATGTTTATCAGTTGTCTGGTTACCATAACACAAGCTCTGCTTAGCTTGGGATCAGACAACCGTGTGTGAGATGTCCTAGAATATTATTATTATTATTATTACTAATAAAAATATAGACAATTCTTTGCGTGTATATATTATAGTCCTCTTCACCGTATCCGGTGACAGCGACCCGGACTAGTTTTGATTTCTTAAATGTGCTCTCTGGTGGCTTGCAAAGCTAAACTTGGTTTTAAATATTCGGTATGTTTTAACTAACAAATTGTTGATTTTAGGACTTCATATTTTTTTCGTAATGTTTCATAAACTTGGCACGTTGCGAACATAATATAACGAACCTAAATAACAAAAAACTAACCTACATAAAAAAAAGCGTAACTTTTAATCGGCTACACTGAAATTCGTTCAACCGTTCACTAAAAAAATGCTAACAAAACTACCGTAAAAAAAGCTAACTTATACTACGCACGTGCTATCCAACGTTGGAATTTTAAATGCAGCATACATTTATGATTTTGTTCGAGAATAACTTAGATAATTTGCTATCCCAGGAGCAATGTACACGGTTTTATGAGGTAAAGTCGCAGAAATTTTAATCTGTATGTATAATGTGGTGGGATTTCTTGGTTTTGTTAAGAGTATTAATATGGGAGATTTATTAATTATGTTTGCATTGTATTGGATGGGATGGAAGATAGATAATGTATTCTATGGAATAGATATTGACTTGTGGATAGTGTGTGTTCCGGGTATATGGCGATAGGATTAGGTAGGTATCTATTTGTAAGAGTTTACATAATCTTAGCATGTTTTTGATTGGGTATGAGCAATTGGTTTATTGATTTTTGCTATAGGTATTTAACGATCTAAATTGATATAAAACTAAATAATTTTTAATTAGGCAAATAGTTTGATTTGATTGACCGGGTGTTGTGGCGCAAATTGAGAGAGGCCTATGTTCAGCAGTGGAATTTGATTGGCTGAATGATGATGAAATAGTTTGATAAAAAATTGTAGATGTCTAGATTTTTATGTATCTTGGGCTTCAAAAATATTATATACACTAACCACTGTTTATTTTTTAAGGTATTTTTATGTACACGTTAAATAAAAAGCAAAGCTCTGGCTTTAGTTAAAATAATAAACAGTGAAAAAAAAAGATGTTTGTTTTCATCTGAAAAAGAATACAGTTAAAATGAAAATTCTAAGACGAATGAATAAAGAAACAAGATTGAATTGCATAATGGATGCAGCTTATAAAAAATCTCGCTACAAACGTTGGTCAAGCGATGATTGTTTTCTATTAGTTTTTTTTTCATTTTACAGAGGGTTTTATGGAGTAATTGAAACTATTAGATAAAAATGAAAATGTACGTTTTAGGTAAAAAAGTTTCGTTAAAAGTTTCGTTTATTTTTCGGCAGTTTTGCTTTAAATAGGAATACTTTTTTTAAAACCAAGTATCCTCCTGTTTTACTCTCGTACTTATTTATTCATCGGATTAAAAAATATTTTATATGTTATAAACTAAATCAATGTAAACTTTTAAACTATCGCGCTGCATGTTTATAGTAATATTATAGAACAGGGATTAGCGCGTACATGCTTAAATTCCTTTAGGGCTTGAGGTTTATTTCTTGTAATATAATTCACGGGAATAAATGAATATGCATAATTTTATCTAAATCCATTCTGTAATTTTCTTGTGAAGGAGTAATAAGCATCAATCCGTCTAAACTTTCCCGTTTATAATAAGAAGATTTATGATTCGTAATTACTGTTCTAATACTATCCGAAACCATATTCATATCCAAAATATAAGGTCCTCATCGCTGATACATTTAACCTACATTTTAATATAACATTGTTTGTGGACACATAACATACTATGGTCTGACCGCGAGTGGGGACCCTAAGTGTCAATTTACACTGTAGAGGTCACATCGCTTTGTTTAAATTATTTCCAATTATGTACATGTTTGGGAATCAATGTAATGGAATGGTTTATTGTAAATCGAGTATTAGTTTCAATGATTTTACTTAAAATATATTTCTTGGTAAAGGTTCTTCTTCGATTTTTTTAGTCAATATATTTAAATAGTCTAGAATAATATGTAGATCAGTGGATGTAAAGTAGTCTTTCTTAAAGTTTTTTTTTTACTTTATTATTCCAATTTAACCAAAATTATTTAAATTTCAAGTAAAATGGGTCTTTATATTATAATAATAATGTATCTTTTAAAATCAGGTACGGTACTGCTTTTATACATTTTTGATTTTTTCTTATCTGTCACCTTCTTCGTATCTCCATTAATTATTTTAGTAGTAAATACTATTCTGGTTAAACGCTATAATTCTAAAAACTGTTAAATATTACGAAGCAAGTAAAGCTCTAACTAAAAAACAACAAATTTTAATCAAAGATAGAATATCTCGGGCTTTACAAAGGAGATCTTTGAATGCTAAGAAGTTTTCATGCGGGCATAATCTTCTGTCTTGTCTTATACCAAGCTATGTTGGGGTCGGCTTCCAGTCTCACTGGATCTAATTGAATACTGTTTACATGGAGCGACTGCCTATCTGACCTCCACAACACATTTTACTGGACAACACATACGACTGCTAGTTAGAATTCTAGAAATAATGAGTATCAAAGTCCTACTAATATTATAAATGTGAAAGTTTGTGAGAATGGATGAGTGGATGTTTGTTTCTCTTTCACGCAAAAACTACTGAATGGATTTTAATGAAACTTTACAATAATGTGGCTGATACATCGAAATAACACATAAGCTATAATTTATTAAGATAGTGTATGTATTGTCATTTACGCGGGTGAAACCGCGGGGAACATCTAGTATGATATATTGTGTTCATTGGTTTAAAGTGATGCTGTTAAGAAATGGTCACCCATCTACGGACTAACCTCGTTGAGCGCGTCTTAACCTTCATAATCGGTCAAATTGTGTGGTTAACCCTTAGCCCGCGTGGCAGAGGAGCTTGTGCTCCTCTGCCACGTGGGCTTAAAATAAGTATCACAATAAAACAAACTATTGTTATACCGGAGTCCTTAGTTTTCTCATTTCCTTTGTATTAAACGCAATCATGAATTGTGAAAATATATCTTTAAATAACCGCCCATTTCGTGTAACCGTAAATTTTCGCAAATTACTGCTTGGCGGACGTTCTGTTTCGCTATTGGTAGCTCTTTGTTTAGTTGAGTTGCATTTTAAATTCAGTTTCGTTTAAGGATTTATTTCCTACCTACTCGTTCATACCTTTTTAATCGAAATTCGCCATATTATTTTGTTTATTGCAGTTAAATTTTTGGATCACGTTCACTTGTCCTTGTTTAAGTTTTGAGAATTTTATGTTTTTGTATAAAAACTGTCTTATTACGTGCCGAATGGTACAGTTTAAAATAAAAAAAAAAGTTTTTAGTTGCTTACGTATTTATGTTACAAAAACACACATTATTAATTTTTTTCTTGCTCATTAATATAGCATATAAAAGCTGTATAATTTTAGGGCTCCCTACCGAAATACCACATTGCTGAGCGTTTCCCGTCTTTCCGTCCTTCTGTCCATACGTTTGTCTATTAGAGAGTTATGGACCAGCATATTACAGGTTCATGATCGGATAAAACAGGTAGAGTTGATATTTAACACGCCGCATATCTGACTGGTCTGTTAGTCTAGTGGTTAGTGACCCTGAATGCTATACCGGAGGTCGTAGTTTCGATTCCCACCCAGGACAAATGTTGTGTGATAAGCATGATCATTTGTTCTGTGTCTGGGTGTAATTTATCTATAATATGTATATAAAATATATTTAAAATATATATAAGTATGGTTATCAGATGTCTGGTTACCATAACACAAGCTCTGCTTTGCTTGGGATCAGATAATCGTGTGTGAGTTATCCATAAAAAATATTAATATTACAGGTCTTGCAAATTTATTATTAAACTCTCTATTTATAAACAAACAACCCCTCTTCCTTATCAAAAGTTATTATCTATCTCAGCCAGCCTTACCGAATAAACGTCACAGTTTCAAGATAAACGTCTCCCAAAGTTGTCAACTGTTAACTTTGATTGACGGCTTACAAACCATCGCTAACAGCCCCCGAAATTATAAGGAGGTTCGTTCTTAAATTAAAAAAGAAAACTGGTTTAGTGGGAAACGGATTTTGTATTGAGGGTTCGGTAGGTATTAATTTATTCATAGAATTATGTATTAACTATTTAGTTTTATAAAAGTTTTATGAAATAAAGAAGAGATTTAATGAAAAAGATTTACACTTTGTTTTTTTTTCTTATTATATTTTCATTGACACTAATTCTGAATTATAGTTGATTTTGTGCTTATTGTTTAATTTGTATTTTATTTCAGTTAATTTTTTAAGATGCATCTGTGTTTTGAGTGTATATTTATTTATTTAGTTACTTTAATTAAAAAAATGGAAAAATATTTTCTTGTAAATTTAAGATAATTAATTTATATACTAGTACTACACAATGGAAAAACAAAGACAGTTTATAAAATTTTAACTAACAGAGCTAGCTGGCAAGGAGACAGACGTTATAATAGGGTCACGTTGACACCTACGGAACCCCAAAAAAGAAAGGTATAATACAACATAATAGCAATCCACGAAAAACAATTGCTCGCGGGCATAGCATTGTTGAATAATTAACGCTTGGATTCTGCTGAGCGCGGTAGTAATTAAAATTTTGGAAACTGCCTGCCTCTATAATGCATAATTAAGTTTTGCTGCAAAAGTGTTGATCGATGAGGAAAATATTGTTACTATGGTAATTTTTAGATGACGTCATTATTTTGGTGATTTATTTTCGTATATTATTTTTCTTTTTAATTTAGTCGTGGACGTTGGAAAGAGAGGCCTTTGCCCTGCAATGGGACGACCATGGCTGAAATAAATAGTATGAGCAATTTGGTGGTTAACTATAATTGGATGAAAATGTAGTTTCCTAAGAGACCACAGCTCACTGGAAATATTTTATATTAAAAAAAAACTCATTTCGTCTTTTAAATACCGGTGCTTATAAGGTTATTTTTAAGCATATTGTTATGTCTTTGACAGCTTCATTTGAACCCTAAATACGTAACTCTATTCTTAATACCTAATTAAAATACTTTTATGAAATAACATACATAACATAACATAAAAATATCATCACGCCTGTATCCCCGAAGGGGTAGGCAGAGGTGTACCAATGTACTACCACAGTTCGCCGATATGTTTAGGTCACATGTAATAAGGGGCGAGCCTATTGCCACCAACCGGGCACAAATCCAAACTCCGACCTGCTGCTACTGAGCATTTCATATAAAAACCCAATAACACCTTGGTGGACTCGGAAATCGAACCCAAGACCTCTAGCGTAGCAGTCACGCTTAGCACCACTAGGCCAACGAGGCAGTCTGAAATAAAAGAACCGTATTTTAATTTTTTAAACGGTATAAATAACACATGTAGTTAGGTATATTATTTATAAGTATGTCATTACCATAAATAATACTCCATTCTTAGCCAAAAATACGCCGAGGAGTGTTCAACCATAAATAATATGAATGCTTCCGTTCATCTCTTTATTCTTGTTGATAATATACTGAGAAGTAGCAACAACATTGAGGAGAAGTTGTTGACTTTTTAGGATTCCGTGATTAGGAGTATAAAAGACTTGATAGGTACTAACTTTTCTTTCCTGATATCTAGCTTTTTATTAGATTGTTCCTTTAGTTATAGAATTTAGAGATTTAGGTTAGTAAGTAATAAAAATAGCCTGTTGAAATCTTGTTAGGTTATTGTCAGTAAGGCTAGATTTAGTGAAAAACAATACCTTTAAAATAAATATTGTAATTATTAGAGGAGGTGTGTTGTTCTAGTCAGTTATGCGGGGCGCACGTGGACAGAAATCGCAAAAAACAGAGAAGTTTTGGAGGGGAGGCCTTTGCCCAGTAGTGGGATCAAACGTAGGCTAAAAAACTAAGCTGGAACAAGCTGTTTAATATTCTGAACATTCGTAAAATTCTGATACAAACATAAAGAAATAGGTTGTTAGGCTCATTGTTGGGTTAGAACCTTTGATGCACGGTCTGATTCACACGATAAAATTATTTATGTTCTTGGACATGTAGTGACATTAAACATGATTAACGTTTTATCTGCACTATAAACACAAATTATTTGTAACTGTATATTTAATCCATCAATCAAAAGGAAATTATGTCATTGTGCCGTATCGTAAAAGCGTCAAATTTAAATTGAAAATATAACTCTCTTTGCAATTCGAGTGATTTAATGTAATTTCCAGATTTTGTTACATATTATATATATAAATATTTACTTGAAATATTATGTTGTTGAATGATACAGAATACTTATACATAAAGACAATCTTTCTGTTTATATTTAGGCTTTAGTACATAATCTTATAATCCAAAAATAATATATCTTGTAACAAGAATAGATTGTTGATTATTAACAAACGTCAAATCTATAAATACAGATGTGTTACAAAAATAACATGTCTTATGTTACAACAACAGACTGTTTATTATTTACAAAAGTCAATCTATAAAAATAATAGGACTGCCTCGTTGGCCTAGTGGTGCTAAGCGCGACTGCTACGCTGGAGGTCTTGGGTTCGATTCCCGAGTCGACCAAGGTGTTATTGGGTTTTTTATGAAATTCTCATTAGTAGGTCAGAGTTTGGATTTGTGACCGGTTAGTGGCAATAGGCTCGCCCCTTATTACATGGGACCTTAACATATCGGCGAACTGTGGGTGTACATTGGTACACCTCTGCCTACCCCTTCGGGGATACAGGCGTGATGATATGTTATGTTATGTTTTAGTACATACGAATAAGCGAAAATAGAATAGGTTACACGACCAATTGGGGTATTTTACACAGTGCTATATTTCGTTGGTCTGTACCTACCAAACTCGATGTGAAAATGTTTATTGCCGTTCAACGAGGCAACACAAACAGGTCGTAACTATAAGCTTCATGAAACATTTTTTAAAGTTTATTATGAAGGCATTTACTTATTTGATAAAGATATTTACCATCAAAATTATTTGTACTACGTTATAGGTGTACAAATATTCGTACATTATTAAGTCGAGTTATATATTTTATTATACAGCAAAATTTTCCTGCCAACCAGAATATATCTTTATTCTAAAAGAAGCTAACTGTACAGATCAAATTATTTTTATTTCAAGTAAATTTTTAAGCTTTTTCAAAACGTTCAATGACTAGTTGCAGGTTCCAAAATGGGATTCCCATGAAAAAAAACCGGCAAGAAACTTTATAGGTTACTTCACTATACTTCACTTTATATCCATACTTTATGTTAACCATGTCTCAACGGATACATAATAAATAAGCCTATCTTTTGTCACAAAGACAACAACTTACTCGTCTTTTTACCAAACACTAATCACCAATAACAGCCAGACAAACTGAGAGGCGATCCTAATCAATAAGAAAAGAAAGGAATAATAAAAAAGAATAAAAAGGAGGAAACATTGTAACAGACTGAGAATATGAAGAGCATCGTTAGCTAGTCTGATGAAAAAGAAATAAGAACGAACTCAGTCAGTTATAACACAACAGTTTGTAATTTTAGACTAAAATAAACATTTTTAAATAATACCTATCCGTGACAATTTTTTCTACAACCATCCAAAGTACCAATGTCTCTCAAAAATCTCTAATTATAATTAAGTAGGTATGAAATATTTAGTTTTTTCATATAAACAGCTGCTTAAAATTTCAAAGCTGGGTTTTACCTATTGATTCAGGAAACTAAAAAACTATTTTTTTTTAAGTTGCATGACAACTACTACAATAATATATCGTAAGGAATTGTATTACTAAATATCTACCACAAATAAAGACGGTTAAATCTACCAACCAGTATCGTAGATGTATTTAGAAATGTATCCTCAGTAATTATTTCATAGTTGATGCACAAAAAATCATATAACACACAAAATCAATATCAAAATATTTTTATTTCTTATAAACCAAAAAAAGGCGCTCAGAAAACGTTACGTTAAAAACTACTGACTCTAGTTGCTCGGTTCCAAAGTGTCATTCAAAGGTTACTCTTTTAAAAAAAAGGTTTACATCGATGTAAAGATTACTTGATTTTAAAATATGCGACAACAACGTAAATAGGAGAATGTTTAGATTAATGTAAACTAAGACATCCAGAATGGAAGAGAAAATAGAATCGACACAAAACATCGAAACAAACACAACGAACAATCCAGTCTTAAAAACTCAACCAGAAATACCGCAAAAATCCTCTCCATGCAAAATATGTATCCTTTCATTCATCTTCCCTTTATTCGTTCAGAGTATCATTACGCTATCTGTTACATCGGAAGCGGGGCTCGGCTTCCTGTCATTACAACATGTCGTTTGAGCCAACCCTTCTCTGTATGTTAGGCGGTATTTATAATGACGCTGGATTCCTTGGTACGGGTTTGGAATTAAAATATTGATGTAATTTTTTTTATGATTTTTTGTAGTAATTTTTTAAACTTTAGTGTTATTGATATACGATAGAAAAGGTTGTTGATTAGTTAAAAATATATTAAGTATATACCTAACTTTCAAAAAAATTGTCAAACCGAATATTAACTGCGATTCCGTGACTAAAAGGCTAAATGAGCATTTGATTTACAGTTTTTTTTTTTCAGATAGTTGTTCTTCAAGAAAATTGATGTTTAAAAAGAAGAATAAAGACCAGTCTATATAATAATCCAGCCTTTAAACGTCCCACTGCTGGGCACAGGCCTCTTCCCATATAGAGAAGGCATGAGCATTGATCACCACGCTTGCTCTCTGCGGGTTGGCGATTTCAAATCCCAAATTTTTGGAATCCAGGTTTCCTCACGATGTTTTCCTTCACCGTTTGTCAGAAGTAAGACACTTCTGACAGAATAATTAAGAAAGTACATAAAACTTTTGAAAAGTTACATTGGTACTTGCCCGGGTTCGAACCTGCAACCTCGTGTATACAAATTCGTTCATTGAACCGATAGGCCACCACGACTTCTCGACTTCACGACTGAAGACCAGTCTATTTTCTTTTATTCCTACCAAAAATAAATATATAAAGTATCTAGACACAACAATCTAACTCTAACAAACTCGTTATAAAAAGTACTCCACCGTTTTTTGAATCCCCAATAATTATAACCCCAAAACCGCCCAATCTGTTCGCTCCCTTACCGAACAAAATATAGGTCCTGTCTTTAGCACACGTCATAATTGCGTATTTCGTTCCATAGAGAACCGTAGAGAACCGTTAGTGAGCATATCGCGCAAATGGAACTCGGCTCCTTATTACAATGTACGGAATAATTATTGTGCGGTATTTAATGAGAACGGATTATAATGAGGTGACTTATGTTTTGGGGTATTTTTAGAGAATTATTACAGTGATATGTGTGTTTCTGGGGAATCATTATGGAATTGTGTGCTTTATTGTAACTAAATGACTAAAAAATGAGGAGTTTCTTAGTACGTTAGTATTTTTTATGCGTATGTTTTGCGATGTTTACGAAATTTGTGGACCGATTTAGAAAAAAACACTTACTGATAGTTTATAACTGAGATCTGTTCTTATATGAATTTCATCAAAAGCAATCCAGTAGATTAGTTTTGTTTTAATTTTAATCTGTTTTCCTCCATTGACGTAGAATCAAGTATTTAAATGAGTGCTGTCTATCTGTTTATTAAATGGTGGTTACTAGATATTGTTTAAAAACTTTCTTATGAAGAAAATTTACAAACCAGTAATAGATAGTTAGACGATTGAAACAAATGTCATATAACAACAGGGGCAAGAATCGAACGGCAACTTTTTCCAGTGAATTGGTAACCCGGATAAAACCTCCACTAGGCTACCGAGTAAGAATGTATCACAAAACGCCATAATTATAATCATTTTCAAAGTGCCTCTTGAGCCTACTTTACATGTTCATTTTAATATCCATCTTACACATCGACGTATGATATGCATAGACTGCTACTATCGCTAGGTTTCTCTTGTGCCAAGCGAGAGCAGTTTTAAGTCTGATCCTAGTACATTTCGTTTTTCATTTAAGTTAATTTTCGCGCAACGAGAAACTTATATAAGAAAATATCGATGGTTTTGACATTGTTAGGATAATATTAGTGTCTTAGATAGATTTTTTAAAAAGGCAAGCTCCATCTTCATGCATAATTCACGACAACACTTGTTCACACTAGTGCTTACGGTTTAAACTCTGATAGGCTCACTCTATAGTTTCAAATGCAACCTCGTTGATCTTACATAAGTATACTTGACATTATTACGTAAATTATATCATTCAATTATATCCGTATCTCTTATTTACGTAACATCACAAAAGAAACAAATATTTTCTGTATCTCAACCGTACAAATTAGGTTCGCCTTATGCCAGGCGAATTATGTAAATATTTTACGAATTGGTCTGAGATTCCCTTATATCACAGTAAATTTTTTTGTTCGTTGTAGCTTGAAAATTGTAAAAGTTTCTTAGAATGCCTTAGGTACTAGGTATTAAATAGTTCACTTGCTGTATTGTTAGTATACGTAAGTTTAAGTGACATATCATATGACATTATACAGAGTGTATCTGTTACCGAAAGGATATATCTTTCAAGCAATTATTTAATGAACTAATGTTGATCTGAAATTTCGTAAACTGTTTCTATGCCAATCATACTCTGCAGCCGTTTTGGATAGATATACCCTTTCAATAACATCCTGTATATAAAAACAAGTTAAATAAAATGATTAATCAAATAAATCTAGGCCATAATAGAAAAGGGCGTCCTCACTATTACCCTAAATAAAATATCCTTCTTTATTATATTATAGCCTGAAGTATTTTCTTTCAGTACAACATTTTTACCATTCCTCAGCGCAAACACAAATAAATCATCATTATTTTTAAAATTCAAAAAGAAAAACCCTTTTGCCTAGACTTGAAGATAGGACACACAAATGCAGCAAAATGAATCAACTTCGTCCCGCTAAAGCAGTAATGATGACTACAATTTCGGTAACAAAGACAAACAAACTTACCAAAACAGTTGTAACAAACCTTACTACTCAGACATTTCAGTTCAAAATCCAACAGCAGAACTTCCAACATAAATTGGTGTTGTGCAATCTGGTGGTTGTAAATTGGACTTTATAGTTTGGGTCGTAAAGTTGAATTACAAATGTAGGTTGTTAGTGAGGCTATATTTTGAAGGATAACAAAATGATGGGTCTGCTAATGGTGGACCTTTATTATAAGGAACAGCTTGTTAACTTTCTCACGATTAGGCTGAATAGATTTGTCTGAAGATGATATGCCTTTGAAGGTATAAAGATGTTGATACAGAATAATAAATGTAGATTTTAATCAAAATTTTGGAGTCTGGTACGAAAGTAACAATTTCGTTAAACGAAGAAATAATAAAAATAATGATATGATAGTAAAATCTTACATAATATTTTCATAAATACTGGAATTCTTTTACATTTTAGCTACGCAATAATCAGGCTACTTATAATGTTTTTTTTTTCCATTACAAGAGTTAAAGTAAACAATTTTCCATCAATGTATTTATAGATTTGTAAAGTCAGAGTCTACAATTTATAATTGCCAAGCCTTTTTCTTAAAATCTTCTTATTTGTTTTTATTTTATCTCAAGGTATTGAGTCTATTATCTATATAATTTTGGCCTGTAAATAGATTGTTCCTAAGTCTAAGTCAGCAGTAAATTATTTATTGCAAATTTTTCCATCGGGATGACGTCATACTATGGGATACTAGATAACCCAGTAAAATTGGTTGTGGAGATCGGATAGGCAGTCTCCGCCGACGGCGGGCGGGTAGGGCGCGGACGAGATCCTCCGTAGCCCAGAGGGGGATGCAGAGGGTGGGGACGGGGTCCCTCAGCCTTCATTGCACGCGTCTCCTTCCTTGCTGGGCGGGGGTGGTGTAGTGCCATGCACTGCCTCCGCTGTCCTCCCTCCTACATAGGACGGAGGTCATGTCGGGCCCGCCACTAAACGGGCAGTCGCCGGGGGCGTTATGGTGTTAAGACTTCGGTTGGACGCGTAACGCCGCCACTAAGGCGAAGGATGGCACCAGGTGTTTTGCCGGAGTAGTCGGAGCCTTTCTCAAGGCTCTGAAAGCCCGGACTCTTGGATCCTCAACCCCCTGGGGATGCAAGGCTGGCTCATAAATGAGTATCACCTGCCAAAAAAAAAAGGTCGGATAGGCAGTCGCTCCATGTAAAATACGGTATTCATCTGAATCCAGTAAGACTGGTAGCCGACCCCAACATACTTGGGAAAAGGTTCGGGACATGATGATGCAGAACGATGACGTCATAATGCGAGCACCTACAAAATACAACTATAGTATTCAACATCACAAAGAAAGAAATTAGGCCAATCTGATTAAAGAACCTTGTTCACACGGAACACACATTGTTCACAGCGCCATTCAACTGTAATTACTGTACTTAACCTTTACGTACACTTCTGGCCACATACACGTAGCAGCCTCAAAAGGAATTTTAAATGCTTGAAATGTATTGTTGGGTTGGAAAGCCTGATTGTCGAGTCGATCTGATTTTCTGTTCAGTGTCGTTGAAAATGTTGTATATAGGTATCGAGACATTGTTAAGCACAAAATCAGAATTTTATTTTTGTGATATCTATTTACAAAATAAACAATAGGAACACTATGTTTTCCCGTGAAGGCGTACAAATATTTAGGTAGGAATTATTAAATTTAACATATAATTATTAATTAAATATCAAAATCAAATGTGACGGTTCAGAAACTCTACAGTACTGAAAATATAGCTGGAAATGTAATTAAAGATAGTGCTTTTCTTGTTTAAACTTAAAAACTAGTATAAAAAAAAAGAATAAAGCAAATGCATGTAAAATATTATCTATATAAAACCAACGTGTGTGAATCTTCAAAATATTCTTAATGCGTATGATTTACTGCCTCGTTGGCCTAGCGGTGCTAAGCGCGACTGCTACGCAAGAGGTCTTGGGTTCGATTCCCGAGTGGTGTGGGTGTACATTGGTACACCTCTGTCTACTCCTTCGGGGATACAGGCGTGATGATATATGCGTATGATTTAGCTTTCACTGAGTAATAAATATCTAATTTTGTACTTAATCGTAAAGAAAACATGACCTTAAATTGTTTCTTTATTTTTGTATATTGACCTTTGTAAATAATAAACAGTCTGCTGTTGTAACATAAGACATGTTATTTTTGTAACACATCTTCATTTTTATACATTTGACCTTTGTTAATAGTCAACAATCTATTCTTGTTACGAAAAATATATTATTTTTGGATTATAAGCTTACGAGTAAGGAATTCTTTAGTCTGTAACTAGTGAGGCAAAACCTTACAAGCAAGATAAAGACATCGCGACGAGCCTATTGGTGTAGTGGTTAGTGACCCTGACTGCTATACCGGAGGTCGTGGGTTTGATTCCCACCCCGGACAAATCTTTGTGTGATGAGCCCAATCATTTGTTCTGTATGTAGCTATAATTTATCTATAATATTTAGTTATTTACAAATATCTAAGTATATTTATTAGTTGTCTGGTTACCGTAACACAAGCTCTGCTTAGCTTGGCATTAGATAACCGTGTGTGAGATGTCTTGGAAAATGATTACTATTTTTTTTTCGTTTATTAGTTTCTTAGGTTTACGCAAATATAGACATTGAAATAAAACTACTTTTTACGGATTTTCATCAGAAAACCTTTATGTTTCTGTTTTGATTTTTGATTATTAAAATTCCTTGTTTGCCTAATTTTACAAAATTATTTTGTAAATACCAAAAACTAAAAGGTGATACACTAAACTTGCTCGTCACTACACGGCCTACCGCATGAAAATTGTAATAAGCCTAATTTCAGTGCACGTTAAAACCCATTACAATTCTATACGCAACACAAACAATACAGTATGACGTTAATTACTATTTGTTAATTGAATTTCAGTCACATTTCGCTGTCATTCGCAGAATGCTGCGTAATTAGTAGCTAACGGCATTATGTAATGTATTACGTATAGGCTATCTGAACCTCTATTCAGCTATTTTAAATACATGTCAGTGTACTTGTCATTGTGCCTTATTAACCGACTTTAAAAAGGAGGAGGTTTTCAATTCGAGTTTTTTTTTTGTGATTGTTACCTCAAAAATTTCGACTGGGTGAACGGATTTCGATGATATTTATTTATTTAATCATTCATGTACACACATCACATTAACAGGGAATATTTCGTATTTAAAAATTATGTACAAAGGTACTGCTTATTTCTTCAAGAAATTTCTGCCAGCAGACCCGCGACAAGAGAAGACGTCAATATTGGCAGTCAAAGTGTGCGACTCAATTTATAAAGCTATAAATAATAAAACATACATATACACAAATACTACATATAACTTAAATATATATTTACGTATATATATATATAATAACTCAATCACAATTTATTTTATTTGAAATGTGGTGTTTTCAGTGTGGTCTCATTTTTGCCCAGTTATGACAGTGGGATCCATAAGAAAAACAATATAAGACTTTTGAAGTCGTTTTTTTGTAAGAATTTTTTTCGTATACAGATAAGCTTACAATAATATTTCATTGAACTCTCCAAGAAAATAATTGTTATGACCAATTAATGATCGTAGTGACAGTTAGCAGAATGCCAAATATCGTAAAAATTACCAAATGAAGCAGATCATTCGGTCAATTCAAGCAACTCTTAAATACCTGAATTGAGGCCCTGATTGAATGTAGGTGAATAAATTGTTGTTTTGGTTGTTATAATTTTATTTGGTAGAATGTTAATGTTTGTTATTTGAGTTGATTAAATTATTGTGGTCTGAATACAGGTCAAAGACCTCTTTTTATGTTTAGTTTTGGTGGCTATCAGGCTTGTTGGCGATTTCGGAAGGTTTTTTTTTTATTCAGTACCAACTCCGTGTTTTAGAATAAGTTACATTTTTTTTTCCTAATGCGACTATGAAATATCTCATAAGCTTTTATGAATAAGTTTCATTCAATATTAAACAACATAACACATAATCATATTTTTGTTTTGCAGTAATGCGTGCCTTTCTGTTGACTGTTTAAACAATCTATGCAAACATTTATAATATTAATGCAATGGATTATAAATACTTTTTTTACCTAAAAGAATGATGTACATTTTTAGAACTAGACTTTTTGAAGTCTTAAGCGCTTACACCTGCACGATGGACATTTAATGCAAGCAATGCACTTCTCGTAGCAGAATTTTGAGCTGACACAATATAAACAGATTGTCATCGACACAAGAACAAGAACAATTTATTAATAAGTTGTAGTTTTTGAACAAATAAGTAATTGTTTTTTTACGGAGTAGGTATTATGACCACAGATTTTCTCTCACAAGAACCCCAGTTTTCATTCCGTTGTTTATACGCACTCTTGACCTAGTCTTCTACACATTTATTTTAATCAAGAAAACATTTCTACACTCTTAGAAAAACCTTTTATAAATAGCTCTCGAGATTAAGACTTAATATTATTATTTTGCCACAAATGTATGTATGAAGACCAAAGCGTGACCTGGTAATATCAGCATTGCATCATCATCATCATCTCCCGAGCCTTTTCCCATCTATGTTGGGTTCGGCTACCAGTCTTACCGGATTTATCTTACATATACATACATATAATCACGCCTGTTTCCCGTAGGGGTAGGCAGAGACCACTTCTTTCCACTGGCTACGATCCTTACATACTTGTTTCGCTTCATCAACTGTCATAATTCCTTTCATACATGCTCTTCGGTTTAGGGTACTCTTGACCTGGCCTTTTTTCAAGACGTCTCCTATTTGGTCTAGAAACGTCCGCCTAGGTCTACCCCTTCCAACACTTTCATTCACACTCGCCTTATACACTTTTTTCGTCAATCGTTCCTCATTCATTCTCTCGACATGGCCAAACCATCTCAACATACCTTTATCAATTTTTGTCACTACATCTTCTTTCAGACCACAACGTTTTCTTATTTCACTATTTCTTATTCTGTCACTCAGTTTAACTCCTATCATACTTCTTAACGCTCTCATTTCAACTGCATTTATTCTGCTTGCATTTTTCTTCTGCCATACCCAACTTTCACTTCCGTACATGAGTGTCGGGACCAACACTCCTCCATGCACAGCCAAACGAGCCTTGTTAGACACCTTCCGACTGTTCATAAAGGAATGCAAAGCTCCATTCACCATGTTTCCTGCATTCACTCTCCTTTCAATATCACTCTCACACTTTCCATCTCTTGTAAACTTTGAACCCAGATACACAAACTCATTCACCTGTTCAATTGGTTCATCCTCAATCATGATATTGCAGTCTGTCACTGCCTCGTTTCTTTCAAACACCATCACTTTCGTCTTCTTTACATTCATCTTCATTCCCTTTCTTACAAAAGTTCCACTCATAGCAGTTACCATCTCCTGCAACTCCTCGGCTGAAGATGCAAGTAACACTTGGTCGTCAGCATAGAGAAAACATTTGACGAGTAACTCATTCATTCTCAACCCACTTCCATTCTCTTTTAAATCTGTCAAGCAATTGTTCATGAACAGGTTAAACAGCCACGGTGACGCTACACATCCCTGTCTAACACCTTTTTCGATATTAAACCATTCAGTGTATGCCCCGTTTATCCTTACACAAGCACTAGAATCCCTATAAAGAGATTGCAATGCTCGTATGAGGACACTGCTCACACCGTTCACCGACAATGCTGACCACAGTTCATTCCTCACCACTCTATCATAGGCCTTTTCTAGGTCCACGAACGCGCAATAGACCTTCTTGTTTTTAGCCAAGAACTTTTCGGCTATGCACCGCAAGGAAAAGACCTGATCCGTACATCCCATTCCCTTTCTAAATCCCGCTTGTGCATCCCATACTTTTTCGTCTGTTTCATTCACAACCCTTTCAATCAAAACTTTCGCATACAATTTGCCGACGACACTGAGTAGGCTTATACCGCGGTAATTTATGCAGTCCTGTCGTGACCCTTTCCCTTTGTACAATGGCACGATAACGGCTTTGCACCAGTCTCCCGGCACTAGTCCATTGCGCCAGCACAAATTGAAAAGGCGAGACAGCTGGCTAGCCACTATGCCTTGTCCAGCCCTCAGCATCTCGACGGTAATCCTGTCATACCCCGCAGCCTTACCTAATCTCATACTTTTCAACGCTTTCACTATTTCATCCATTCTTATCTCACTTTCATCACCATTTATATTAGTTTCCATGGAAGTTGCCGGACGTTGCTCCTGCACTTCCGCTCTTTCAAACAAACTTTCAAAATACTCTTTCCATCTCTTTAACACACATTCTTTTCCATTTATAATGCTCCCATCTCGACTCCTGATTGTACTCAGCTCCGAGGTAGAAGCTTTTCCTCTGGCTGTCTTGATAGATTTCCAGAAAAACTTAATGTTTGACTTGAAATCTTCAGTGAGCCTCCTATCAAAATCATCCTTACGATCTTCTTTCTTTCTAGACACAACTTCTTTCGTTACTGATTTTAATCTTTTATACTTCACTCTTGCTTCCTTGATTTCATCATCCGTTGCCTTTTGGACTTTTTGGTTAGCTTTTGTTGCTAACCAATCCAACCACGCTTTCTTCTTTTCTTGCACAGCCCTTTGAACATCTTTATCCATCCACACATTATCGTTCTTTCTTCCTTTTCTCCTTTTAGCTACACCACATACCTCAGTAGCAGCATTCACTATCCCTTTCTTAAATTTCTTCCACAGATCTTCAATCACACTTACCTCTTCTATGCCTTTAAAACTTTCTTTCAGTTTCTCTACATACTCGTCTTTCTTTTCTTCTTCTTGTAGATTTTCCACTTTTATACTTTCCAAAACACTCGTAGCCTCGGCTCCTCGATGTCGCCATAGTTTAAAGAGGCCCCGCATTCGGGCTATGACCAGAAAATGGTCTGTGTCTAGGCCTGCGCCGCGATATGCCCGAGTGTCTAGAACTTTCTTCCTCAGTCGTTCATCCACAATTACAAAATCAATCATACTTCTAGATTCACCCTCCTCTCTTGTATACAAATGGATCTTTTTGTGGTCAAACATTGAGTTGGCCACGCAAAGATTCTTTTCCAAGCATACTTCAAGCAGCCTTTTTCCATTTATCTTAATACCGTATTTTATATGGAGCGACTGCCTATCGGACTTCCACCACCCATTTTTACTGGGAAACACAGTATCCCATAATAAGACTGCTTGTCAGAATTGACTCAACGACTGCCTATGTATGACAGCCGGGACCTACTGTTTAACTTGCTTTCCGAAACACGGAGGGGTCCCGGTAAATTATAAATGGTCACCCATCCACGGACCAACCGCGGCAAACGTGGCTTAAGCTTTATTATCGGTCAATCCGTACGGCTTACACTTAGCCACGAGCATTTCATCATCATGGTCATAAATGTCATCCTAGGATGAGTGTTTGTGCTTGCGATAATGAAGTCTCTGCCTACCCCGTATGAGATTTACAGGCGTGATGATAGGTATGTATGTTATCTGTACTAAGAATATTTTTCGTACACTAACTCGTCTTCTCGACTTAGTCTGCGTAGAATAATGACTATTAATGGCAAATATTCAATATTCATACTATAAACCGAACAGCATGTATGAAGAGAATAATGACAGTGGACAAAGCGAAAGAAGTATGCAAGGATCGTAGCAAGTGTAAAGAAGTGGTCTCTGCTACCCCTACAAGGGAAAGAGGCGTGATTATATGTATGTATGCATATATGTAACTATGCAATAAATATTTATCATATTCTTTCGCCGTCTAATAAAAAAAAAAAAAGATTTTTTTATAACAAATTTTGAGCTGAAATTTTGTAAACTGACTATACCTACCAGATGTACTATTCACCCCTTTTGGATAGATATAACCTTTTGATAACACTGTATACATACATACACCTACAAACATAACTAAACATATTAATACAGCCTTCACTATTCATAGGACTGCAAATAGGGTAATTATTATTGCAAAGGACATCATAGTGGCCTAGTTGTTCAGTAATAAGATTTGTACGCTCAAGTAACCAGCTTGCAAAGTTATTAACGTTTCTATTTAAGGAATACAAATGAAAATGTATTAAGTAACTATGTTTTTAACCACGACAAAAAAGGGGTAATTAATCAAGTATTTATTAGTGAATCTGTATGTTTGATTGCGGTTTCATAGCTGCCAAACGAATAAAAAAAACTGTACTCAAGAATATAATTAAGGCGTTAATTACACATCAATAAAAAAATACTTCAATTATAAAAAAATAAACTACTAAATCGACTTTGATAAAATTTTAACAATCCTATCTCTGAGTTCTTCCACCTCGCAATAAAATATTGAAACCTAAATCTAGTTGAAATAAAACTACTTTTTACGGATTTTTTCGCGGTTTGTATTTAGATTTTAGGTCCCGACGTTTTGACACCTTTGCAGGTATCATGGTCACGGGCAGACTGAGATGGCGTTCGTCTTGACAGTGGATGTTGCTCGTTCTACAATCATATTTTAACTAATTTTGAGTTCCGACCTACGCAATATGAGCTCACTGTGTCTTGATGTCTTGCAGCGCTGCTCTTGGGTTTGCAGTTTTATTTCAATGTCTAACATTCGCGTAAACCTAAGAAACCAATACTAAATCTAGTTTTTTGAAAACAAACTTTTTTTGTCTGTTAAAAAGGTGTCTATTACGTTTTCTAGGCCAGATCGTAACTCCTATAATATGATGAGTCTTTATTATACCAGTTAACGACACTTGGAAGAACAAGAAGTAACTATTTACCTTTCGCTACACGATCCCAAATCTAATTAAATACCTCTTAGGAAGTCAATAAAATAGGGAGTTTTATTCGTTTGTTTATCCCGATGTTTTGGGAACGAGTAAGGCTGCCCGCCGTCCAATAATCGGTCACCGATTTTTTATAGGAGACAATTTTTTTTTTTCTCTTCTCTCATTTTGTAAATAAACTGTGTCTTGTTTTGCACCGAATAAAAGCTATATCTATCTATCTAAATAGAACATATTGAAGGCAATAGATTTTGATTGAGATTCAGACCTGATGAAGGCAGCTGGCAGTGACTGGATGCACAGGGCGTGAGATTGGGTGCTGTGGCGTTCCTTTTGGAGTGGACTGCTACAGGCTGACATGATGAAGTTGATAATAATATAATGAAAGCAATATTGCAACACACACGTCCTACATCCTGACCGATCTCTCCTCTCTTCTGTTTCTCATAAGCCAAAGACAAACCTTTTCTTTGTAAATCTACTTTCCTCCTGATATTCATGAGATTCTCTCTGTCCATGACGTGCTGTTCTCTTGATAACCTTGACCACAGACAAATTTTGACGTAGACAAACTCGGTCCTAAGAATCGGAGGAAAAATCGGCCCGATCATCTGACCTACTAAAAATCTGACGTGGGCGGGCAGCATAATGTGGAACAAGCTAATCTTGTTTTTCATTATACTGATGGATGGAAGAAAGAATAATAAATGTAATTTATATATTATTGAGCTTTTAGTCTCAGGTAGGGTGGGTAGAGATGTACACTTTTGTATGAACAAATTATACGAAACGTTGTAAGGAAATAATGTTTTTAGATTTTGGGAGATTATTGTTTTTGATACAACAACTATCTTTATTTACCTGTGGTTTTGTTCAGATTGCAACTAATAGAGTATTATAATATGTATATTGTAGGTTATGACGTAGAAAAAAGTAATCTACTAGGAGATTGATAAGAGATATGGATGATTGGTATTGCAAACAGGCCTAAGATAGTGATTATGAATAAGTAACATAAATATACCCATAAATTAAATAAAAAACCCCAAAAAGGTTTTGGAAACAAAACTATGTATCATACAAATAATAAAACTATAAGATGAAACAAATAGGTGTAATTTCAACCAAAACCCAGCTTACTTGGTTTACCTAAATAACCGCGATAATAGAGTTTGCATACAGCTTAGACATGATATTACTAACTAGGTGTTGTGTTGCATGTGCAGTGAAATTAGATAGTGCATGTTTAAGTGGGTACGCCATGCGGTATACAAACATTGTTATTTTAAGTTTCTTTATATATTTTGTTCGTTTTTGTTATAAAAAGCAAGGTTGCCATTTATTTCGCTTTTTTAACTGACGAAAACGGAGGAGGTTCTCAATTCGACGCGTATTTTTTTTTTATGTATGATCATGTATAACTTTTTTTTGCAGAATGATGAGCTTATTAATTTGTTTCTTCATTTATACATACATACATATCATCACGCCTGTATCCCCAAAGGGGTAGGTAGAGGTGTAGGTACCAATGTACACCCACAGTTCGCCGACATGTTTTAGGTCTCATGTAATAGGGGGCGAGCCTATTGCCACCAACCGAGCGAAAATCCAAACTCCAACCTTGGTCGACTCGGGAATCGAACCCAAGACCTCCAGCGCAGCAGTCGCGCTTAGCACCACTAGGCTAACGATTTCTTCATTTATTCAATAGATATAGACGTTAAAAAAAGAGTGGTACAGTATAATATTAAGTCATAGAACAGGCAGATTTTAGCAGTTGAAAACTAAGAGATTTTTTTTTATTAAGTATAGTTTGTTAGAGATTCCAAATATCAATTTTTGACCTGTTTTCTAGAAATTTTTGAAAACAAGTAACAGCTAAAATTGTAGTTACAAATGTAGATATGTTCCAAAAATACTCTAAGCTTTTCATCATTTTATTATGTAAGTAAACTGTATCCAAAACAACAATAAACAAACCTTTTGATTATTCGTTAGCGTCCTACCCTAATGTGCTGTACACAAAGTTTGTGGAACAGTCACGAGCAAAAATATGTATCCACGTAGAGAAATAGTACAACTAATTTAACGTTTTTGTTTGTTAATATTAAAATAGCCAAATTATGTATACGATTAGGGAACTGTTTAAAATATTACTTCATAATATGATAAAGAATACCAATGTTAATTAAAGAAATCATCATTAAAACATTACCTTAAAATTACTGACTCTAGTCGCTCGATTCCAAAGTGTCCTTCCTATGGAGAAGAGCCGGCAAAAAAAGCCATATGTTACGCTTTTAAAAATAAAATAGTAACAAATTGTTTGTACAATTATTGGTTAAATACATAATAATATATGCGTCAACCACGCGAAATTGCTAGCAAAGAGAAATGCAATGCAAAATTGCTTAGTGTACACATATTTTTGCTCGTAACTGTACTTGTTTTAGGTTTCAGAGCGCCAGTCGTCCAGTTTTCAGGCTTGCTGACTCACTTAATGTACCAACTTGTACGTATGATGGTACGGGATTTATGTATTTAAGTTATGCTTCACTTAGTTTTAACTATAGATCCACTGAACTTTCAATTCTTACCAAAAAAACCGACTTCAAAATATGTCTTATATGGTTTTTTTATGCATCCCACTGTCATAACTGGACCAAATTATGATTAATGACCACTTATATATTTTCGAATGGGTGAACCGATGTTGATGATTCAAAATCAGTTCACCCAGTCGAAGATCCTGAGGTAAGAAACATAAAAAAAAAACAGTTGATATATGATTTGAATACTTCCTCCTTTTTAAAGTCGGTTAAAAACATGCTTGGATAGAACGTGCAAAGACTGTACTTTTTAATGATAGGTACTTGTTTTTTTTAAGATTTAGTAGTTAGAGTAAAAGAAATGTTGTGAATAATATTATTTATTTTAAACTGATTACGTAATATAAGTGGTCAGCAGTTAAAATGGTGGAAATGGGGTGTAATTTATCTATAATATGTATGTATTTAGAAATATATAAGTATGTTTATCAGTTGTCAGGTTACCATAACACAAGCTCTGCTTAGCTTGGGATCAGACAGCCGTGTGTGAGATGTCCCGGAATATTATATTATTATTATAAATCGCCTTAATGTAATGTGCCTCTAGGAAATCAATTGATTTGGTTTGCACTATGTTTATCGAAAAAAGGGGTTAAAAACTAGCATAAAATTGGTCTAGATATTTAGGACTTGTGCAGACAAACCTCATACAGCAAGATACGTACGTTTCAGTAAAAGAAAAGTCATCAAAAGTTAATCTTCTTTGTATAATATTTGACGGGCCTGTTGGTCTAGTGGTTAGTGACCCTGACTGCTACACCGGAGGTTGTGGGTTCGATTCCCACTCAGGACAAATGTTTGTGTGATGAGCACGATCATTTGATCTGGTCTGGGTGTAATTTATCTATAATATGTATGTATTTAGAAATATATATGTATGTTTATCAGTTGTCTGGTTACCATAACACAAGCTCTCTTAGAGCTTAGCTTGGGATCAGATTACCGTGTGTGAATTGTCCCAGAATATTATTATTATTATAAATGTTTTTTCATCCCCCACAATAAAATATTGATAAGTCCAACATACCCTTACAAACATACGCGCAATTGTTTAAGGCAGCATGTTAAGTTTTTCTGACAATTTTATTAAACAAAACTGCATAAAAATACAGAGTTCTTTTGAGCGTCGTTTCATTGAAATATTTATTTTGAAAAACATTTTCAGCCTTCCTCCCGTTTGTATGAGAGATTTAAAATGCATTGACATTTATTTCTTTGTATTAAAAATAAATATTTCATACGTTATAATATCCATGTCAATGTTATTTTGGATGTCAGGTAAACAAAAGGTCGGTTGTTATTATTAAGCTCGTGTTCTCTGAATGGTGGAGTTCTATTTTGTATACATTTTTTTTGTAATACAGTCTTTGGACTTATGGAGACGTATATAAAATCAGTTTTTACAGTTATAAGACAGTCAAAAGTATAACTATGAAAATACTAAAATAAACAATATGTACCAAAAACTTCAAGTTATAACCTGCTGAAGGTCTAGTACAAAATGATATTATGGTCTTATACATTACAGTAGTTCATATTTTAGCTGCATGCGAAACCCTTTTAAGTAATAAAGTTTTATCAAAACATCGAAAAGCATTTGTAACTCAATATAAATCGACTGAAATCAAAAAGTCACAATAAATTGAAAAGTTCACAACCAACTTCATGTAGCGCTACGACGTAGCAATTTCGTAGCTAATGCTACAGAACTACGGTATTCGTAGCAAAATATTTTGATCAACAACGTTCGTGTTTTTTGTTTATTTTATGTAAATTAAAGAGAAAACATCTTTTAGTTATTCCTTAAATCTTATTTTTGATTGTTTTTCCTAAGTTTCTTGTTGTTGGAATCTGTTTTGCTTCATAACGGAGAAGTTGAATTGGGTCAAATATAAAAACTATTTTTTATGAGTTATTTTTTTGTTTGGGCCTAGAAAATATTTTTTTCTTGTCTTGTTATTTTTAAACTTTGAAATGATTTTAGTAACTTTTATGAGAGACTTTAGGGACGAATTAAAACGTGAAGATAAATATGCCACTAGACATTATTTCCTTACCAAAACTGACTTCCGAACCTTTCTATATTTTACACCTAACTGTCCACTCACTTACAGATATCACTAAAACAAAACCGTCTTTATGTCAACGCATTAAGGTTGATATTCCAATGCGTTTTTATCGACACATGTTTGTTTACACAAATGTGTTTGTTGGTTACATAACCATCAGGTAGTGTGAAAACATGGGACTTATCGCGCTGAACTTTTGTTTTGAATGTCATATAAATGACGCAGTAACTCGTACAAACAAACAAAGAGGAAAGTTCCTAACTTGCATTTACTTGAGAATTTGAGAGTTTATTTCATAAAGATTTCATATCTAGTATGATAAGAAAATACCTGAAAATACGGTCTACTTTATAAACCGTCAAATATAAATTTTTATTAGTAACTTGTTTACTATAAATATAATTACTGTAAAATATCATAACATAACATATCATCACGCCTGTATCCGCGAAGGGTTAGACAGCGGTGTACCAATGTACACCCACAGTTCGCCGATATGTTTAGGTCCCATGTAATAGGGGCGAGCCTATTGCCACTATGTAAAATATCACCTTGGTATAAAACCTTGTCCAGGAGTAAGATTGGTCGACGACATAATTAAAGTCTCTGGTCGAGTCTGGATGAGGCTGGCACAGGACCGTAGAAAATGGCATGAAAAAGGAGAGGCCTGTGCCCAGCAGTGGGAGGACAAGGGCTGTGGATGATGATAATGACACAACCTTTTTTTAAGTGTTATTGTTCTTTTCTTAGCCTATACTGCCCAGTGCGGGCAAAGGCTTGTTTTTTTTAAGATAAACCCATTCTGTTACCGGTGTTAATAAATCTAGTTCACGTTCTCAATACATAAGATATTCAAAGATAGGCTTTCATTTTAAAGATATTTCTTCAATCAAAAATAATATAAAACTCCTAAAAATAATTACAATATTTTTCTAAAGTATTCATAACCATACTTGTTTTTCATTATTTCTAGAAATATCTGAAAACCTTTCATCCGTTTTTATTGCTTTCCAGGCAAAAACTATGAAGACTATTTTATTATTATGGAAGCTATTTTCTTAATCATTTTAATTATTTCCTTCTTCAACAGTTTCTGAGAAAGATCGTAAAACATTTAGAATGGGGAAACTATTATTTTTATAGTTTGGTATTTAAATTTTATAACTTCTAGGCGAAAGTATTTTATGTCTTAAAGAAGAGGATAAGTATTTCTGTTTAATTACGATTTTTGAGTTTTTTTTTTTTGTAGAGATTTGTGCAGTTATTATGAGCGCATGTTTTGACTACTTCACCGGACTTTAACAGATTTTTGAGGTGTATATTGATTTGATAGCTTGGCTGGTTAGCTTGTAACCTTCCTTCAAATTTGGGTTATCGCGTAATTATTATTTTTTACTGCTGGTAGTTACTGAGAATAGGTCTTTCAACCAAACAAACTCTTCTGCTTTATAATAATAAATGTAATAGTATAGATAAAAAAATAAACCAAAGAGCATGTATAAAGGGAATAATGAAAGTAGACGAAGTGAAACAAGAATGTAAGGATCGTAGTAAGGGGAAAGAAGTGGTCTCTGCCTACCCCTACGGGAAAGGGGCGTGATTGTATGTATAGTATAGATTTGGATGCAATAGGCTACTACCTACCCTTTAACCAACAGAATCTTCATAGTAGAAATAGCCTTATTTAAATTAAACACAACCGTTTTCTCGAAAAACCATTATCTAAATACTACATCTAAATGGAACTCTGCTATCCCCTTTACGGAGATAGCAATAGCGTTATAGTCTCTTTTTATTGCCAAAACCACTTCGCAAAGGAATTCAGGGCACTTACGAACACAACGCTTTCATTCTGTTTAGTGTAATGAGTTTTTTCTTTAAGATACCCCTTATAAAGACGTTGCTGGAAATTCTTTTGTTTTGATTTGAATATTGCTTTTTATGGTTTTAATTTGGTGTTTACCAACAAAATTACATTTAAATTATTAACATACTCATATGATTATTTTTAAAATAGGAATTCTTACAATCGTTGATCAATTTGTCAAATTCTTGTCTGATAGAAAACAATATACTTGGTCTCTTTCACCTGAATTTATAATGACTATAAAACATTGGCAATAGGCTCGCCCCCTATTACATGGGACGTAAACATAACGCCGAACTGTGGGTGTATATAGGGACACCTCTGCCTAACCCTTCGGGGATACAGGCGTGATGGTATGTTATGTTATGTTTTATAAAACATTATATATTTCATATAAAAAACTTGAAAATATGCCTATCTTAAAAACCATAGCCATCATTTACAACAATATTTGCCATCATGGCACGACAACTTAATATCCTAACTTACAATTTAGTAAAAAGTCGTTTATTTCGAATCACAATCAGACACTACAAATTTATTTATCTGTATAGATAATGTTGGCATCAGATGCAGAATTATGACAGCACACAAAGTCAATTTCGTAATCCATTGTCAACGGTGACATGACGTGTGGTTAATAGTACAGTCGCCAACAAAACAGATCAATGTCAGACGTCAGAAATATTTAGTGACATGTAGTAAATTGGTTTTCACGGAGTTTTCTATGAAGTTCTAGTGGGAAAGCTATTTTTTTTTTGTTCTTGGTCTAAATAAAAAAAAATGCTTTTGATTTTATTTAAAAAGCATATATTATAACGTCGTTTGTATAACTGCTAGACAAATTATTCTTCTTATATTCCCGCAATGATTTGTAGTAGGAATTGATAATAGTATGTACTACGTAAGTAAATATAAGCATTGTGTTATTGAGTGTAAAAAAAAAACGTATAAATAAAACATTGAAAACTAACGAGCACTTCTGTAGCTCACTGTCCAAACATCATTAAAACATTGTCAGATAAACCATTACATATTCGCTTAAAGCGTAACCACACAACGCAATTAGCAGCTCTTAACGTAATTTTAATTATCACTAACAACACTAATTTAACGTAACGTTTAAATAATCACTTGGTATAAGGAAGAATTATAAACGGGTTAACTTCAAATTTCCATTTCGACTCCAGCGCCCTTACCGAAAACTCTAAAAACAGGACTGCGTCGTGGGAGAGGGACGCCGCTATACTTGCTGTATAGCGCCGTCTCGCTTGCACAACGGTATCACTACCGCTTTCAGGGTTCATAGTACGGGTTCAGATCGTTGTTTGAAAGTAACTGTCACACCGAAGCGTGCGAGCGAATGTTTATTATTTTTGGGGTTGAGAAAGTTTTGTATACAAACTTAAATACCGTTTTGAAGGTTGAGGATTGTTTTGTAAGTTTGTGGGGTTAAACTGTTTTTAAATATGTTTTGGTCGTGTATAAGTATGCATACGTATGAAATTAAATCTGTCATGTGTTTATGGAATCTACATTTTATAATTCTCAATACTAATGAACTGTAATGTTTGTTAATTAAAACTATCAAAAACTGTAGATTTTTAAGATAAATTCGTGTTTGAATGCGTTATACTTAAATAACAAATCTTTAGATTTTGATTTTATGTTAAAACGACGATCGTCGCGTAAACTGATATGTCTCGGTGTGATAAAGGATTGATATTAAGCTACTTTCACTTGGCTAGCGCGTAGCTCAAAGCATGAATAAATAATTTTGGCCTACACTGCATAATATGCAAAGTCTTTATCTACGTAAAAAACTAAACAGATGTCTTAGCATTTTTAAACTATCAAGCATGTTTATAGCAATATAATTCACGGGAATAAGCGCGTAACTATTTTGAAAACTAACAACTTTCGAAACGTCAACCCCAAAAAATAAGGTATTTATGCTTGTACGCGCTTATTCCCGTGAATTATATTATATTAATATTACTAGGCAGTATGGTTAACATAGGTAGTATGTATAACATAGGGGTTGTGTATCACATAAGGCAGCATATGTTACTCAGTATTAGTTTTACTTTTATTCTTGCGCATCCAAATAGTAAATCCGAATAGTAAACTTATCAGTCTCTTAAGTTGAATGTCTCAAAGTTTATTTATATATTTATTTAGGATCTCCAAGAAAAGATACAACACCAACGTAAAAAATATCGGATTAAAAAAAATACAAAACATTTTCATGAATCCTAATATTATGTTTTTTTCTTAATGGCATTGGAGACATATTTTTTTATATTTTGCGATGGGTAGAGTTATATCCAGGGCTAAACGCTTTGATAGGTCATTTTAAACACACAGCTTCGGCAGAGCGGCAAACTATCCCATCATCATCATCATCGTATCAGCCCGGAATCACCCACTGCTGGGTATAGGCCTCCCCTTTTTTTCTGTCATTGTTTTCTGTCTTGCGCTTCCCTCATCCAGGTGGTTCCCATTACCTATGTCGTCAACCTAACGTGCTCTCGGTCCCAGATTGGTTTAATCTTAAGTATCTCGAATTAGTCCTTTAGGCATATGGTTGGGATGTGACCGACTTATCACTGTGACGGAGCGATGCGTCCGAATTGGATGTCGCTTATCTTCACGCTTCACTTCCCTAAGGGATGGGTAGATCATGTAGGCGGTTTGGAGATGGATTTTATAAATTAACTTGTCTTCCTACTATACTGAAACATCAATCTGTTTATAGTATTATATACTTAGAGTATAACAATTAAAGTATAGAGCCACAATCGCGTCATTTTATTAAACTCTTACAAAAATAATTTCTTAACAATTCCACAGAAAGTTACTTAAATCTGTCGTGCACCAGTTATTAAATCAAGAATGAGTAGACCAATTTTCATAACCATCTTTGATTTATTGGATTCATCGCCCTTCCGAATAACATAAGAACTAAAAAGACATCGGAAACGGGACCTAGGTATTCACGCAGGTAAAACCGCGGGGCACACTTAGTACTTAATATATTGTAGTCTATAGAATAGTATATCCGATATCCATTGACACCGATACTACAACAGCGTTGTGACGTCACCGCAATTAAATCAACACTCCACTGAGCGTGTTTACTCATTCAGAATACATTGTGTGTATGTGTGTGCGTGTGTGTGTGTGTGTGTCGTACTTTGCGTTGTAGTGGAGTTGAAATAATTCTGGTGTGGACCTCCGTCTTAATTTAAAATCTCATTTTATGTCGATGAGTTTTGAAGATTTAAATGGCGCTGGTGGAAGCAATGAACTGTTTATGTGATTGTATAAAATAAAGAATTGTAATAAAAAATTGAGTGGAAGTGGAACTATGTACTTGTTTATTTTATTAATTATATAAATTATTTAGCAATAATTTTCTGGATACACTAGTTTATTTTTTGCACTGTTAAGGCTTGAAGCTTATTTAGTGAGACTTGTCGATGAACATGTTTAAACGTTACGGAATTAAAGTACTTGAACTTAGATCCAATGATGATAAACTCATTGTACCCCCTTGACACAAAACCCATGACCCAACCGACTCTTGTTCATGACATATCCACCATCCCTTATTGTATAACCTAAGTAGTTCAAGTAATGAGAATTTCAGCAAAGAGGTTTATATACAGCCTTTAAACTGATAACCTATGTCACACCCGTCTCGCCCTGTCGACTTCTAACAATAGACAATCCAAACTCTACATTTCCTGACCTGTACTTATAATAACTCTTAGGCTGCCTGCCAACGTCCGATAATAGATGACCAATTTTTTGTAGGAGAAGAATACAACACACTGATAACAGTAGTGCAACACGTCCTACGAAAAGTCGGTCGGAAATCAGCGCATCCCGACCGATCTTTTCTCTCTTCTGTTAGTCAAAAGCCAAAGACAAACCTACCTCCGTAAATTCACCTTCTTCAATATATTCATGAGATTCTTTCGTCCATGACGTGCTGCTCCCTCGATAGCCACAGACAAAGTGATGAATTCGGGCGTTGAGTCGACCACAAAATCCGTCCTAAGAATCCTAGGAAAAATCTGCCCGATTATCTGTCCTACCAAAAGTCTTGTGTGGGCAGCCCTAAAGAAAGCTTGCGTCACGGGAGCGAGACAGCACTCTACAGTAAGTAGCTGCGTCTCGCTCGCACAAAGGTAGATGATAGTAAAGGTACTGTCCTTTTGTCAAACATAATTTAGTTGTTACGGCCCTTTTATAGGAATGTAGAGATAGTTTATTATGTCCCTTATAATGCCTTTTGTTATTATGGTTGTATGAATAATGTTTTGCGGAAGCTTGGATGAGTTTCAACAAGTTTCACTAAGTTGGTTTGTTGATACAATTATGTCCTGTTTTTTTTTTAAATATGTTTCTGCTTTTGACGGTTTGCAGTTTCTACTGATGCATTTGACGGTTTTGATTAACTTTCGTCTTCATTCACACTCTTGACACATTTTTCATGGGTATGATAAATAGCTAATTACTCCTGAAATCAGAATTGATTAAATTAATATTCTCGTCACTATTACCTGAAGATCGAACTACACCAGCGGTATCGGCATGATTATCGGTATATTCTCTTTGTCTTGCATTGTATAATAGAATAATTAATCATAACGTCGCTCACTTTTAACAATATTGCAAATGTAACTTTGAATCTATTAACGTAATAATACATATATTGTTCAGTGTATCACTGATTTCCTTCTAATACTACACAGGCTAGTTTCAAATTACCATAAATCAGTAAATAACTGTCTCATTGTGGTTTAATTTACCCAGAAATTAAATCAAAAGCTAAAATCAAGCCTTGGTTACTAAATATCAAACGCATGTATAAATCTGATTGTGATTGGAATGGTCTCATAAACAACAATATCTGTTGTTACAGACCCCAAATATATTATGTAAAGTAAATTGACAATCAAAGCTGGTTATAGTTCGTAGAATCGGTATTAACAGGATTGGTTCTGTTTAATGTTAGCCATCTAGTATGAACTCTATGTCGTATTTTGGCTATTGGTTTAGACAAAGAATTTTCTTTTTAATATTCAAACTTATGTCAAGTAGGTAGTGCCAAGTCTCGAGCAAAAAAAAACGGGCACAGCCGTACCATACTTTTCTCGAAGCCTTTCGCTGCTATTTCACCCCCCCCCCCCCGCCCCTCCTGTATCATCGATACGGAAAAAGCTAGGGGTTTAGGTTTTCGATGACCTAGAGAAAATATTAAAACAAGCTTAGCCTCAAAATTATATGACATTTGAACCAATAGTTTTAGAGTTATGAGCGATCAAAGGTACACCATTTTGTCACTCACTGACTGACCGATCATCAAAAGTATAAGGTACTTCTAGCAAACTTAGAACCTTCAAATTTGGCACCAAGATAGGTTTTAAGCTACAAGTAAAGGGAAAATTATAAAAACTGTAAGAAATTATATACCTTAGTAAATATAAGGAAACAACGACTTGGCCATGAGCACAAGATAAAGGTTAAGGTGTCCTGATATTATTTATTATTTACTTTCAACTGCTCCAAATATGCCGTTTTATATTTGTACCTTATTGTGCTCATGGCCAAGTCATTATTATTGCAATGCAAACAAAACTATTGTTATAGTCATAAAATATTGGTTTATTATTACAAATAAAGTTGAACAGGGTTTGGCTCGCATGCGATCTCAAAACTTTTTACGATGGAAGAATTGCATAGAAAGACTTGGCTTTTTTTACATTGAATTGAATTGTGGATATTTATTATTGTTTTAAAAGATTACTTTTAAACATTCTTGGAATCCAAGCTTACCCAACACAAAGTTTTATTGAAGTCGGTTAAACGGTTTAGCTACAAAGGCAGATATACAGACAAAGTTGCTTTCAAAGTAATATTATTATGGATGACCTATGATATAAAGGAGACGGGGATTTCTGGGCCAAATTGTAATAAGTTAAGACATGGCTTAAAAAAAAGGCTATATTTTTCTATTTCAAAGTGTGAAAAATCAACTCAATTTACAATCTGGAAAATGAAATATCCAATAATTCAGTTTAGCTTACGAAGTAAATAGTCTAAGTAAATACTCTGTTGAACTCTGTTGATGATGACATTTTAATGTCATCATCAACAGAGTTCATACTATTTACGAAAATGCTTTCACTAGATGATTTATTTAATTAAAATAATTAAATCCATTAGAATTAGAGTATTAAGAGATTAAGTATTACATAATTAAGATAAATAGATTCACATTTAATAATCGATTATTTTATTCTTTAATCTGTGCTAACTCTGACTGGACATGCATGACATTGACATCGATCGACATTCGACACTAAACGAGTGTCAAATTATCTACCTTAGAGTATATATAATACAAGAAACTAAAGAGTGAGCCTACCATCTGGGTATGAATCGTAAGCACTAGTATGAACTAGTTTTGTCGTGATTTTTTTTATAAAGACGGAACGCGCCGTTTTAATCATTCTATCTAGAACACTAATATTATCCTAACAATGTCAAAACCCCGGATATTTTCGTAAATAAGTCGGTCGTAGGGAAGCAATATTAAAATATTATTGTAACTGCATCGTAGGCAAACGGACGGTGGGCTGCTGCGCCCATGTGATGTCAATAATATGGTACCTTAATTGGGCTAGGTACCAAGATAATATAGTACCACCTGCACAATTCTTAGATGACGTTCTTGTAATAATAGAAGATGAATAAAAATACTAATAAAATTCGATTTTCATTTTTGTGCATCATCTCCTTCCCACTCTACAGAAATATTTAAAATCCTGTCTAAAAAAAAAAAAAACCATCATAAACCTTGACTGCTAAGCGAACTAAACAAGCCATGATAGAATCACTCTTTAGTTTCTTACCTATACTCTAAGGCAGCAAAGTATAGTTTTTTACTTAAACTTAATCTATTTTATCTCAGCTCTCAGATTGCCAAAATCGGCCATATTTTCAGTGATTGTTTGTTAATATAGTAGCTATCAATTCACACCAGTTTCATCTTTTTACATTCTGGCCCAAAGTTGTATGAAAGCGTATCCGTCTCCTTTAATCTTCGCATTAACACCAATATGTTTCACATCGTTTAAAAGCGTTCTAATTATTTAAACTTACTTTATTAATCTAAATTTAAAACTCAATCAATAAGACCAGTGTAAATTAAATAGGCACGGTAAAGAGCACCCTAAACCGAGGAGCATATATGAAGGAAATATTAAAAGTATACGAACCGAAAAAAGTGTGCATCGTAGCAAGTGGAAAGAAGTGGTCTCTGCCTACCCCTACAAGGAAAAGAGGCTTGATTATATGTCTTATGTATGTATGTAATGTTAGCACCATAGATTTCGGACACTGAACACAAAACCGACAACAAACGTACAATGGTCTCCATTTTATCATTGACTAAAATAAATTACACTTTCTAACCTAACTGTAAAAGAGAACTGAACCTTTTGATTTCACAGATTTGATTTATTATATCTCATGAAAAATTTCAAACAGAATTATGGTGGGAAAGATATGGAAGAATTTATTTCTTTCTTTAAGAAAACCTTATTAGTACCACCTAACTAGTCCAAAGAAATGGGAGCAAACTTTAATTAAAAGTTTCATATTTCATTTAAGCTAACTTCGCGCGACTTCATTTTCAATTTTGTTAATTAAATTGTTTGACAATTCGGAAAGTTGGAGTAAACCTCTTATAGATTTTTGTATTTTATTGACCTTTTGGAATATAGTCGATATTTTAAAGGTGTATAGAATTTGGTTGAATACTAACTTGTTCAAGATTTTTACTATACTAAATTGATTTTGTAAGTTTTTAGAAAATAATGTAAAATGTCTTTCCTTTAATTTAAGAGCAGGGAATATTTGCTCTCAAAATATTATTAACTACTATAATTGAAACTACTTACTTTGTGCGTCAGGTGTGAGGGGTTAGGTGTCTCTTTGCGCGTTTGTCTGTTCTGTCGCTGCGCAACCGATGATGCGTCTTCCGCCGGAAATGAACCGATCCTTAGGGTGCTGTCGTTTTTGTGTTTGTATGTATTGACGTTGATAAGCGCTACTTTGTAGCCTAAGTCAAATAAAGTATTTTGAATTTGAATTTGAACTTACTAAATAACCCATATTTAAATACCCTTTGTGCTGCACTAATCACAAAACGACCCGACCGGGGATCGACCCGGGACCTCAAAGCTAGCGACACCTTGAAACCGGTGCGTACGCCACTCGACCACGGAGGTCGTCAAAATAATTATAATTTAATCATATTTATCTACTAACCTACATTTAAGTACTTACCCTTGCTAAGCTAAAACAAAAACGAAATACACCATTTTTCTTCATAAATTTTTTCGCAAGTCCATAAGCAACCTTCCAAATAGCAGGTGCTAAAGAATATATAATTTTACACTGTGAAGCTTCTTTTCATAAAGTCTTGATTAAAGGAGAAACGAATGAAATACGAACATTTTGACTTTATGTTTCTATTATGTAGTCGTGAAAGGGTATTTTTTTGTTCGTGTATCGATTTTATTTCTTGATGACTAAGTTGAATATTGATCTCTCGTCATACATGCCTGCACTGAACGTTGGCCTAGTGGTGCTAAGCGCGCCTGCAACGCTAGAGGTCTTGGGTTCGACTCCCAAGTCGACCAAGGTGTTGGTGGGTTTTTCTATGACTTTCTCAGTAGCAGGTCGTCAGTTTGGATTTGTGCCCGGTAAGTGGCAATAGGCTCGCCCCCTATTACATGGGACCTAAACATATCGGCAAACTGTGGGTGTACATTGGTACACCTCTGCCTAACCCTTCGGGGATACAGGCGTGATGATATTTATGTATGTATATGTATGTATGTCATACGTGCCGTGAAATATATCAAACAAGAAAAATACAATACTAATAAAGTACTACTAAAAATTTACAAAATAAAATAATTAGTAGAAAACGTGAGTAGAACGGAGAAGCTTAAAAGGAGTAGAAACGGACTAAAAGATCGTTTCCAAGATTTCTAAGGACAACTGTATACCTATTACCTAATACTTAATAGAACCCAGACATAAAAATAGTATCATTGTTACAATGACTATTCAAAATGTTGAAACAATTGTAATCACACTAAGCAATCGGATATACCTACATAATTGAACCCCAACCAGAGTTCTAAACATTAGTAAGTAAGAAATAAATTTCAACCCACTCACATAGCAACAAGAATTACTTTTCAATAACAGTAAAAACAAAACCATCCAAACTTCCAGCTTAGAAAGTATAATATGACACGAAAAAATCTAATTACACGGAAAATAAATTAAATATCTCTGAAAAAACGAATTTTCGACGCCTGAGACTAAAACGAGCCGAGATAATTGAAATGTAAGAAGAAAACAAACGCCTGTCACGCCTACCTACTTAACAAGAGCCATGAAGATAAGGATAAGGCATAAAATAACCTTTATTTATTTTCACACTTAATATATCAAATAAAAAAATCATAATAAACTTGTGACCACTGTGGAAACTGACTCTATACCAGATGTAAGCTTCACCCCTTTTGGGTAGTATATAGTATACCATGTATATTTGTTTATTTTGTAAGCCTGCTGGACAAATATGACTTCTCAAATACGGAAGGATATGGTAGGTACATAAAATGTATAGTAGGTATTATCTATTACTTAAAGAAGTAAGAAACATAAAAGAGTAAGATAATAAAGAAAGCTATAAAAATATAATGCAGAAGTTTTGACTGAGCTGGAAGTTAGTATTTTTTTTCCATGTTTTTTGTGTATTTCATGTATAAAAAATCCCCAATACAACGATTATTTCTTAGTGCTATCATTTTTCGTTGATTTAAATTAAAATGGATGTATATCTATTATCATAATAAATCCAATAGAATTGTATAAGCAGGACGTAACATCCTAGTCACTTTTTAATTTAAATATTAAAATAAAATAAAATCTTATTATAAACCAACATACAAACACTCTTAAATTATATATCTCTCAAGACATCCCTCGTGCATACTAATCCAGTCACAATAAGGAAAAACCTACACATACCGCATCCAAAATAATAAAAGGTGAGCTTAAGATTGGCGGTCCGCTCGGATTGCGGCCAAATCCAGGCCAGCTATATTGCTCACAATCTTGTTTTATCCAGTTAATTCTGGTTAATACCGGTTCACTGGTAGCTCATAATTACACGAACATACTAAGCTACGCGATGTCTGTTAGCTCAATCCCGGTTAAAGCAAATCCTGGTATTAATTCGGAATTAAACTATAGAAGCAATTTTGGAAATAATATTCTTAGTAAAGTATTTATTTTTCTTCTAAGGTATAGTCAAATCGCCAATCTGCAATTGAGCAAGCGTGGTGATCAATGCTCGTGCCTTCTTTATATGGGAGGAGGTCTGTGCCTAACAGTGGGACATTTATAGGCTGGATGATTTATTTTTATTTATATTCATATGAAATAAATACTGAAGGATCCCTTTCTAAGGTCCCATTTTGAATCGAAATTAAAATTCAGAATATCTATAATCCGTACAAATAATTTTCCTCGGGCTATTGAATCCATTGATAGATTTTCTTGACTTTAAATAAAAATCAGAAATTCAAAAGTCTATAAGCCTCCTTAATAAAAACATTAATTTCCGGTGTAACATTAAACCCGAAGATTTTTTAAAATGGAACGAATTTCTTTTTATATTCAAGAGTCACAATTAAAATGTAAGGGGAATCCTTCAATCATAAATCTCATAGGTAGGAGACAATGTTGTGAGTAGCTTCTTGATATTCTACTCTTCGATTGGTGACTAACTTTAAAGGTTTCTAAAAGATCCTTTGTCCATATAGGGAGTCAGAAAGCTGCTCTTATTTTTTAAAGCGATTTCTAAGGGAGGAGGTTCTCAATTCGTCTGTATTCTACTTCTGTTTTATTTTAAACTAGCTGTGCCCCGCGGTTTCACCCGCGTGAATGAAAAAACATACACTATCTTTATAAATTATAGCCTATGTGTTATTCCGATGTATCAGCTACATTATTGTAAAGTTTCATTAAAATCAATTCAGTCGTTTTTGCGTGAAAGAGTAACAAACATCCACACATCCATTCTCACAAACTTTCACATTTATAATATTAGTAGGATTGTACATTAGATACTCGATACAGCCAACAGAAAATGTGATTTGCTTCAGTGATTTAATTTTTTCACAAATCTTACCTTTCTCAGAAAGCCTAAAAAAGGACATGATGAAATCTGAATATGAATCTATTGGCCTTGCTTACTTAAAGCTCATTAATCGATTTATAATTTTAAACTGCAATCTGCTTCATTACATACCAGATAAGCTGTTAAAAACGTCTCTTTAAGTAATTACCAACTTTCTGTAAGGAAACGAGATAATAAAATAATTGCTTCTAGAAGTAACATTGGTACTGGAATGGTTACAGCCACTATAATATTTACTTATGTGCAGCCACGCTTCCAACCACTTTACTCTGAACATACGTATCTATCAATTGAGTCGCAGGAATGTAGGTTAAAACATATCGTCATTTTTTAAATTGCCGTGTAATATCGAGAGTGGTTGGTAATATGGCGGAGAAGTGACTTCAGGACGTCATATTGACAAGATATGTTTGTTGTTTGTAAATGTAAATTGGAGATAGTTCGAGATGTGACATCTTGTGTTTATTATGTCATTATAATTGTGCTTTGAGTTAAGTAACTTTATATTACGCGTTGTTTTATTTAATCGAAATTAGTCATGGTTTTGTGAAAACTTATTTTTTTGCTGAATTGAACTCAAAAGCTAGCTTTAAGTAAAATCTCGGCTCTTTTGGATGCCAAGTGGTTAAGGAACTAACGTTATAATCTTTACAGTCCAATTAATCTAAAACACCTTGTGTTCAGCGGTCTACCTACTACAAAATAAAATAGTATACAAAGGCACGGTATACCTCTAATATTTTTTTTTATGAGAGAACAAGCAATTTTTTTATTAATTTTTGTTTTCATTAACTTTTTCTGGAGCATGAATACTCTTTTCATATCTCCCTAAAATATGTTACTCACTATAATCAAACCATCTTACCCATTCGACGGCAGCAAAGAACAAACAGCTATCTACAAAATCACTAGTTTACAGGAGAGCGTTTTTAACGCAAAAATGTAATAACTTCTACAATATCAAAGCTAGCTTCTTCAAATTTGCAATACTTAATTAATACGGCATTTCGAAGAAAATAGTGGAGGTCAATTAACAGATATATCTTTTTTTTTCGAAGTACGGCAGATGTCTTTATCTACTGCGCAAAAAAAAAATAACTAACTGAGTCAACTGCCATATGTTCGTTTCTACGTAGGACCTTATAATTCCTGATTCCCAAATAATTTCACTTATAAAAGGGTATATTACTATTCTTTTTTATAATATGTATCTAACTACAACAACAAATGAAGGGTAACTATGATTGTTGCCAAAATATTGTAGTTGTCTCAAATTACTTCGTAATTCTAAAGGTTCAGATATTGATATTGCAGATAACATGCTAAGAATATGATGAGCTTTTGCAGTTTAAGATAAAAATTAAGTTATGTGATTATTTTTTAATAATCGTAATCATATTACAAAATAACTAAAATGCAATATTTGAAAAGAAAACAATATTAATATCCTAAAAAAATTAAATAATTAAATCTTATACAAGGTATAATCACACAAACGTAAATCAGGGTATCAAGGATATTCAACCCGTGTTAATAATACAATTTTAAACATATTTTTTTTTCTCCGAAATAATCAAATTCTAAACAAGGTACAATCACACAAAGAAACTGAAGCAAGTTAAACTTGCTTATTTTTATAACAATGAAATAACTTTAACAAATTTATAACTGTGAAATTATTACCATCAATATAATTATGAACTAACTTCTGTGCTTATTCAACAACCTTATTTTAATAATATCACAAACAATTACTCTGATGGCATTATCTTAATAATAATCAATGTCGTAAATTATTCTCAAATATCTAATTAAAACGACCTATCGACTTAGTTAAAAATATGTAAAAACAGTCTTCTTCTTCTTCATCGGATATCGTATTGTATCGTTGCATGCTTTAGTTTTTTATCAAAATCGTGGTATCTTGAAGGAATTAAGTTCTTTTCGCAGAGGGAAATATAAAGGGAGGTATTAGTGTAAGCATTTTGTAGTTTTACAACATGAGTTTGTCTGTTTGTATTTTTATTTATTTGTATTTTTACCAATAAATTGCCATTGCTTGGTATCCACGTTCTGCAGTAACTTTTGTAAGGCATTTAAATTTTCAATTTTGGCAAGCTGGTTTTAAAACTTTGCCTTGTTGTTTTTTCCTCCCCTTGATATATGGGTTTTACCTTGATTGATCAACAATTTTCTTCTTGTATCTAGCCAGTTATCTATTTTACATTTCCACTTTTTTTGTGGTATCTGTGATAAGCTTACGACGCTTTCTTCCTGTAGCTGATTATGGGGAGGAACATTCACTAGATGCTTCAACAGTTGAGGTTGTTGCACTGGTACTCAGTTGAAATGGTGACTGTGGCCTTGGACTAAAAGTACCTGATTCATATTGAGAGGTATGAGTTGTCTGAGATCTTAATGGGCTAGTAGTATTTAATTCATGAATTCGAACAACGACTTCATTAAGTGACGTTCGTGTATTTTTTTTTGTAGGGATCTTTGCAGTTAGCCTGAGCGCAGGCTTGGACTGTTTCACCGGACTTTTGGCGAGGACCTTAAGGCCTCCAGCCAGAGTAATAGGAAAGACTAACTACGTCAGCAACGTCCACTAAGGGCACCCCCTGCGGGGTTCGGACCTCGACTTAGTGCGTTGCCAACAATCTTAATAAAACAAAACAACAAGGGATGGCTGGATCTAAGTTTTAATTATTTAAGGACATATTTTTATTGCTAGTTTGGCCGGCTCGGGCCAGCTTCTTCTAGGCACGGGGGGAGACGTTCGTGTATCTGATCTTCTGTTGCATGGAGACATATTTATAGGACTGGAATCAATGTAAATATCATCGCAAGGAATTGGAGTTACTGATCTTGATTTGGATGCCGATGTCTTCAAGCTTCAGCACCGGAAGTATCTAACAGTTCGTTCTTTATCTCAAGTTCAAAGTAATCTTGTGTGTTACAATTATCATCTGCGGGAACACTGTCATCAATATTTAGACTTGGGTTCAAAACATTGCCTGTAATATCATAATTCATATCGTCAAGGATGTCTTTAAAGTATCATCTCCGAATGGAGACAACTTATGCGAACCTTCGGCGACTGTCAGCTTTTAAAATAACTCACATGCAGCACTGTTTCACGGCATTAACTCATCAGTGATTCCTGAAAATCCGTCAATGATAGATACTTGCAAATACGTCAATAATAGACTCGATTTATTTAAATTGTTTTATATTAGAGCAAATGCGTAAATATTTGCATTAAACCTACCTTGGAAACGCAAATATAATATAAAACCGTGAAGTACATTGAGATAATTGATAAATCAACCAAAGTAAAAGCGGACAACAGACTGATATCTTTCTGTGCTTTGATTTGTTAACCTTAAATTAAAAAGTTTGAAAAAAATTATATTGTTAATAAAAATGCTTTATGGAAATTATTAAGTCCGCAAGTTAAAAAAAATGTCGACCGCCCGTGATGAAACGGTCATGTGACTGGTATCTTTGTTTATGGCACGCGTCGCGCCGAATTGTACGATGCACACACGGACAGCTGTAGGTGTCCCTGTGTACTTCGTTACTTTTCAAAAATAGGTGTAGTTGTCTTTATCTACGCGACAAAATACACCGAAAAAATGGGTTTTTCAATGAAAAAAAAATATTACTAAGTAGAATAAAGAATTCTGAATTCAATTATGCAAAAAAGTGATTTTCGCAAAAATGCAGTTGTCTTTTTGTTCTTTGCGGCCGTCGCATTGTTTCCTTCATACCGACATAGATACGTACAATTAGAGGTAGTACAAGTTAGGGGCAAGATACACAGGCCATAAGGCTAATAGACCAGCTACGCCCATTACGCAGTACAACATTTGGTGGGGAGGGGTAACGTACACTGGGATAGATAGGCCTATCTTGTGGGGGTTAGATTTATTTCGATGTTTGGTTTTTTGTTCAAGTTTTGGGAAATAATGTCAGGTTTCTAAGATGTTTTTGTCGAAGTACTATATATTACGTTTATGTTGATTTTCTACAATTTTTTATTGTTTTTAAGTTTCTTCTATATCTGCTCTTTTTTTTTCATGGAGATGACTACTTAAAACCTGCCACTAGAGTTATTTGACGTTTTAAAAGGGCCTTAAAAATCTCAGTTTTTTTTTAAGTAACGAAAATTGAATAAGTTATGAATAATATATAAAGAATGGTAAAAATCAACACTTTAGACAAAATATCTATTGAGAGTTGTGTTTCAACTTGGGAAAGGTCTATGTCCAGCAGTGACTGTCGATGAGGCTTAATTGATTGATCGACAGCGTTCAAAGTCTTAATTAGAATTCTGTTGCAAACCTTTAATATTCGAAAAAGACAAACGCGTGGTTTTATTAAAACACCGTAATTGTAGACGGTTATTGACTTAGTACTGGAAAGACATAAAAATCTATTTACAACACATTGTAGAACAAACTAACAACTTCAAAACCTCGGGTAGCGACAATAAACTCACAAATACAGTTCTTAAAGACGTTTCTACGATGCGGTCTCGTCCCAAATATTGTGCCGAAACTTAGCCAATTATCTATCTACGAAGTCCAACTATTTGTTCTGTACCAACCGAAATCGTAGACTTGTAATAAAACAATTCTGCTAGAACTATTCAATTTCTAGATACGTCTCTGCTTTTAACGCTTGTTAAGATGGTGAATAGAAAAATAACAAAGTTGTGTATCTATGTAGTCACTTTGTTTTTCCATTAAAAGTGACTATCACTAAACTACTATTGTTAGTGTAGAGAACCAATTTCAAGTCTTCTTTAAGTTTCATGTCTTCTGAATCACTTTTAAATGGTATGTAGCTTGAGAAGCATCCGATAATAAAGTCTTAAAGTTTTATAAGATAAGATAAGATAGATAAGATAAGATATATTTATTTGTTAGAATATGGTACAATTAAGATATTACATAAAAACATTTTGCTCCATAATATTCTGCCGTTTCCGACGCACAAATATTTGAGAAGGTACAAATAATGACTATACTAAAACTTACACATAACAACTTTAATAAAAATATAATTTGAATTCTATTGAAAACGGTGTCAATGTAATCAATCAAGATCAAAAATTATTTATTTGACTTCGGCTACAAAGTAGCACTTATCAAACGTCAAAATTTAATACAAAAGGACAGTACCCTAGTGTTTTCAGTTTGCGCAAACCTTAAAAATCAGCAGGTCATCTCTAGCCTAGGAAAATCCAATGTTGAGCAGAGGCCTCTTTTTTTTGCCACTCTCCTCTATATTTTGCAAGTCCGTACTTACTCCAATCATTTTCTATAAATAATCAGCTCATCTTCAGTCTTCCTAGATTTTGCATTTGAATACCAAATAATTATAAAATTTTAATTTATTTTAGTGACCTTAACACAGATTATAGTTAGGGCCAAACAGCATGTTCAATTTAAACATACTACTCAATAATGGGGGGGAGGCCTTTGTTCAGCAGTGGACGTCTTCCGGCTGATGATGATGATGATGATGATGATGATGATGACTCAATAATATCGACACTCCATTGTTTTTCTCTCACCTCAGCTTTGCCACGTATTTTTATATCGATGTTAGTTTATGTTTTAACAGTAAACCTTTGCTGTACCAACATGCTAGTGTCCCCATGAATAATATGAGCCAGTAACCGACATTGCCTTTGTCGGCGTAAAATACGCTCTTAAACGTAATTTAGTGGCAATTATGATGTTGTACATAATTAACTTGATGACTCTCCTGGCTTACAATATGGCTGACACTATTGCGCTTGCTGTGTTTGGGGGTGAGCAGTTTTGGTGGTATGGCACTGTGATCTTGTCATGATAGTGTAATAGAAATAAAAAAGAAAAGTTGCTTGGCTTAAATTTAAGTGGAAATTTATGAAAAAAAAAGTTGTAGAAATTAGATAGACTAATTTCTACAACCAGAATATGAATATGAAGAATATGTCAGTTAATGTATGTAAAATAAAGGTCGATATAAAACTTAAAAAAACTTTTAGCTTATTTATTGTTTATTCAATATGAACAATAAATAAGTTAAAAGTTTTTTACAACTGATTCTAACAGAACTATACAACACTTGTAAGTAAGGGATTAATAGTATATTATGTATTGATAGTGTTTCCATTCACATAGGTACATGAATTAAATCATTCAGTACTATAATTTTACTACATTCACAAAAAACACACCAAAAAATAGTCCTCAATTTTTGTGAAGTTTATTTTACACCAACATTTTCATTCACACTTCACTTCGTTCATTCGTTCACTCAGTATGCGTCACGCCTAAAACAACATTTGCTGCTAACGATGTTCTTACATTAGTAATAATATTGCTGCAGAACTACCTCTGTTGTTAACTAATTAAGTATTTGTTTATGCTTGTATTTGTATTTTGCGGTGTGTTTGTATTTCCATGTTCAGGATATGTAAATAGTTCAATCATTGATTTCCCATTCATTCATTTTTTTTTCTCCAAGCTAGATATGTTCATAGATATATTGAATGTTTAAATAAATGATTGTCTTAATAATCAATAATTTATTTAAACATTCAATATATCTATTCTTTTTCTTGTAATCTTTGAGTCTATGAAGATTTGAGGTGGCCACGCTTTGACGAAAACTTCAATGAAATGCATACTTATATTTTTTATCTAACAACAGAAAACACTTTTTTACGATTAGATTAACTTTGACATAATTTAATTTAATTATCTTTTTGATGGTGGGACGAACTTGACTCCTTTTTGGGAATATGGAATACCATATCTCAAGACCGGGAGAATTGGATAAAAGAAAGGGAGGCCTTTGCCCTGCAGTGGGACGACAATGGCTGAAAATTAAGATAAAATATCTATTTACAAAAAAACCTACTTATACCTCAAGCTGTTATTCTTTTTAATTAAAGTACATTAATATTTGCAGTGCAATACGAACAAAAATTACAAAACTAAAAGAGACCGAAACAAACAAATAACTAACTACATCTTTACCCATCCTTTCAAAAGCCAATTCCATTGTTTGACAACAGACATGGCGACGTAACTTGTAACTCGCGCATTACTCACATAATTACTCCTCAGTGGTCTAATGGAAAAAAGCCTTCGTGCCGCTAACTAGCTGAAGAACCTATCTATAAGTAGTGGGCGGTGGTTCCGTAGGTCGTTAGTTGTGAGGTATGAAAAGAAATGTTCCGATGTTCTCATGGTTAGGTTAAAGGCTAGGTTTTTATGTAAATAATTATGATGTAAAGCATAAGCTTTTCATTGGTTTTTATTTTCTTTAATCATCTAAAAAAAGAGGAGGTTCTAAATTCTCAAGGCAGTTGTGGGTCTTTTTCATAAAACCTTTTTTTCATGAGAACCTAGTTTATACCTCTGGATGGATTATGGATACAAAAACTTTTTTTTATATAAAATCTTAACTTTAATTTTAACGCAAATAATAATCTCCAAAAAAAGGTTTTAATAAAAATACTTTCAGTTTCTTTTCACATTTACTAACTATTTATTTATTAATACACAATTAAATCTAATATAAGAACAAACTCTAACTATACTAAAATTAAAACTTACATAAATAAAAACTAAAGGGCGTCAAAGAACTCATCGTCATCCTTGTCAATGGCGGGGAACGTGCCCAGAAGGCTGGCTGCATTGCCACGTTGAATGGCTATGCCGATTCTCTGTGCAAGGAACAAACCAGCCCTCTGATCACGAGTAGATTCTACCAAACGTTTGGAAAGTTCTTTGAAAAGATTTCGTGCGCTCGGACCCCATGACCCGAGCGTTTCAACCCCAAACGGCTCGAAAATATAATCACCCACAATGTTATTATAGTTCCGCCGCTTAAGGGTCTCCGCAGCTCCAGCAGCAGCGCCAGGAGAGGCTGCTGAACTTAGAACGTGGGACGGCGCAAGGGTGTCGACGCACGTTGCGTCCCACACCAAAGGCCGACCCAATTTCCAAGGCAGCAATGACATACCGTCAGGTCTCTTGCCATCGCCGCGCACCAAACCATTGGGTTCCAAAACAGCTGGTACTCCGGCGGTGACAAGAGCACGACGAATTATGTCATTCAAATTTGAGTGGCGAGATATACGCCCTGCGCTCTTGCTGCAGGACAGGCCATGGTGACCGAGGTTTTCACATTTGTTAATGTTAACCAAATGTTATCATGCTTCAAAATATACTCTTCATTACTATGCACTTTTATTTATTTATTTAATCATTTATGTACACACAACATAGGAATATTTCGTATTTAAAAATGATGTACAAAGGCGCTGCTTATTTCTTCAAGAAATTTCTGCCATTTCTTTTTATATTTCTAATAGAATTTAAAAAGTTCTACACAGACACAGTCGCTAGTATAAACTAGTCGAACTTTATCTCGATCACCGAACCGTAGCACGGGGTCAGCGATTTATTCATACTCGTACGTGCCTCACCTATAAATACCCCATCTCCCAACATCTCCACTTAAAAACTCTTTCGTTTGAAGTCACATAAATAAATGATCCCCTAAACGGTAAATAAAAGGCCTCTTAGAAACATCTTCATAATAAATATTCCATTTAATACTTTTAACGTTTTCACATTGACGTACTATATACATAGACGGCTACTATCGCTAGTTCCCCTTGTGCCAAGCGAGGGCAGTTTTTAGTCTGAACCTAGTACATTTCGTTTTTCATTTTAAAAGTTAATTTTCGGGCAACGAGAAACTTATATGCGAAAAGATCGATGGTTTTGACATTGTTAGGATAATATTAGTGTTTTAGATAGATTTTTTTAAACGGCAAGCTCTGTCTTCATACATAATTCAGGACAACACTTGTTCACACTAGTGCTTATGGTTTAAACTCTGATAGGCTCACTCTATAGTTTCATATACTCTAAGCGTTTTCATGTCGTGCAAGACAGATAGTTTGCGATTGAAAAATTGAGTGCTTTCTTTGATAGTGTCTTGAGTTAAAATAAGAATTTTACTTCGCTGTTTCTTGCTTTGTTTATGCTGATTTTTCTATTGTTTTGCTTTTGTTTTAATTTAAAATGTAGGGGTTGTTTTCGAATGAAGGGTTGGACTTGGAAAATGTCCATTATTATTTGAATTTATTTGAGAAAAAGGTCTAAATAGTTAGTGTTATGTTGTTGAATTAAAATATTGTAGTTAGAGAATTCTTACACATTGTAAGTATACATCAAAATGTTTTACATTCTTTTTCAATTAGTTTGATTATAGTCGCTTGAATCGTATGTTTGATCGAAGACACCTGAAATAAGTAATTACACTGTTCCTGAAAATTGTTTAGGATGAGCTAATATAATTACTGAAAATAGCACTTGAACATGAAATTATGTATCTTTTAAATGTATGTATCTTGTTAAGTGTACCATATTTGGAAAACGTAAAACAGGCATTAGTCTGTACATTGATGTTAAATCAAGCATATTAATAAGTGGATACGCTTCATTACTTAAATGGAAAAACGTGTTCAGGGAAACTGATGAGTAACGTGTAAATATCATGTAAGGTTTTGGAAAATTGTGTGGTAATCGGAGGAATATTGACGAAACCTTATTGCGCTTTATACGAAAAACAAAAAGGAAAATTATGCGTATGTTTTCAGGTATTTTGCAAAACAATTTGATAATTTTCACTGCAGTCTACTTTTTTTTATCAAGTTCTTGTCATTAAATGGCTATAATACAGGAGTTCGTAAGATTATGTCATGTTATCCACGAATTTTCTTGCTATTATGTAGAAAATTCGTTCCTTCTTGACTCATCAAAAAAAACCTGTATCTAAAATAATCATCATTAAACCAAAAACCGTCATGGTAAAATAAAAAAAGTCAAAAAGTTACTCAAGCTGGTTTACCAAAAACTTTTTTGTTCGAAAGTATTTTACGCAAAGGGTCCTCAAATTGACGGACCCCTAAAAACTCGGAACAATATACCAGAAAAGCTCCATACTTTATATAGAAGTTACATCGAGCGAGCTAATAAGCACGCATCATTAGCTTAATGGCAAGATATGCTCAGTTTGAGGTTTTTTCATTCACTTTACACGTTCATTCATTCAGCCGTTCACTCGCATTGAGTGGGTTGCTTGATGAGTGGAACGAATGAATTGATCGGTGTTTTGTGAAAATTAATGCTGGATTTCGAGTTGTATTGAATTTTATAACCATACCTATTCGAGTTTTGCAATGGTGGATTTTAAAATAAATTTTACTATTTTTAACAGCTTTCGGCTACAACAGAGATTCAAGTACAATCATTATGTATATTGAAAAATAATGAATAATGAAAATAAAATTATATTTCTAGTACTAAAAGCCGAAAAAATATATAACGTAGTGAGTAGATTTGGAAGAGTGATTTTAATAACGATTCTTCTTAACATATTTGAATTTCATACCATTTCTTTCTGCACAATAAATTCTCTGTTAATAATATGACATTGAGTGAGTACACATTTATAACTTTTTATTTAATAAGGGGTGGCTTTTACAAATCGACGGCAATTCAGTCGAAAATTTAAATTAGTTTTCATTAGAGTGATTTAGTGTTAGTATAGTAGAGTCGATACGATTTCGTCGAAGCAAAAGTTAAGTTGTGTTAATCAAATCGTTTGTATGCGTAACGATGGTCAGACATTTATTCTTGTATCGATTGTACTGTACTGACTTCTTTTAAGCTTTAGTAATTTTGTTGGATTGAAATCGACTGGGTACTTTTTCTGACGGAATTTCTTTGGTGTTAAATACTCTAATGTATTTTTTTGTGTGTGATGTGACAATAGATATAAAAATGTTAAAATAATGAAATATAAGGACTAAAGGATTTTGACTAGAAATGGGACGGTTTTCCTGTTTAGATTTGTGTATGACTCTAACTTTAGATATGTCTGAATAGGACTTTGTTTTTACTTTTCGTCAATATTAAATTTGGACTTTTTTGCGTATATAGAAACAACAAACAAAAAAAAAATACTATCATTTACACAAACATTTTTACCTAGTTTAAAAAGTAGTGCTTGTTATTTTTATATCAAAAAGTAACTTTATTAAAAACATACACTTGATAAAATGATAAATACAGGTACCAAAAACAGTTGTTATGATTTCTTTGATTGGACAATATTCAACCAATCAGTTTATATGCCAATGTTACTGTAAAAAAACATCAAATAGTAATTGTTGTGTCATGATGGCCTGACAGTTGTCCAATTTTGATGTTTATATAACAGGTATAAAATACGAAGCATTTACTTTCTTTGTGTAGTTCGGTGATTTTTTCTTCTCATGGATAAAGTTAAATCTGTACTTAGAAATAACTAAGCCTATTCGCGGAAATGTTGATGATTTACAATTTAATTTACTAGTTGGCCATATCTGCTAAACACCTAATAATACCGCTATTTGCATAGTCTCCACTATATGAAAATAGCAGTATCTATTATTTGATTCTGAATATTATTTGAGTTCTATTTGATGCTTATTTTTGGAATACACATCGGTCGAACTGTGTCTCAGTAATTTGAGTCATTGCAAATGACAATTGAGTATTCAATAGCACCCTTTACAGTCCAACAAGCTTGATAATATTAAAATACAACAACAGTATAAAAAAAATCATCGCACAAAATCCCCGATCAGCGCCCGCTTATCCAACAAAAAAAATCTGTTAAAATATCGCTTCGATAAAAACGAAACGTTGCCGTTTTAAACACTAAAAATAGAGCGAAAATACAGGCTTTACATAACAAATTTATGTCGTTTCTAGAACAATAAATTGCAATTTGTGGCCTCACCACCATTTAATGAGGCCTCATTCAGGGTGGAGATGAAATTTCACACTGAAAATTTCAATTTTCACCATCCAGTTAACAAGTTGTATTCAGAACGTATAAAAAGGTGTCGTTGCTCCCATTTCAGATTATTCACTTTAATTTATCATTGGTTTTGTTTTTTAAACGCAATTTTGGGATCATTAATATTTTACTTTTTGATAGCCTTGGGATACGTCATTGTGCTTTCTTACTTAATCCACTATCATATTTAGTCTGTGCTTTTACGTTTACTAAGAGAAAACAAAATATTTTTAAGAAACAGATGGTAACATGGATCAACAAGATCATTTGTGCTATCCTCATTATAGAAAATTACTACGTTATAAAGAAAAAGGTTTTAAATTCCCCTAAGGAATATTTAAAGATCTTCCAAGGACAAACAATTGAATAATATATTTTAAATTTTAATTTACATGCGAAGATCAAGCATACAGTAAAGCCGTCACAAATCCTTTTGTCCCATTTGGATGAAATAATTTACATTTCACCCACCATAAGGCCATATTAAATCACAACATACCACAATCAAATTCATTATCAAAACTCTTATCAAGAAGTCAAACAAAACTCAGGTAACTTTATGCGTGACAATTAACGTCCCGAATTTGAATACAAAACAATTTTAATACGCGAACGTCGTTTGTTTTATGCTTGTCGTAAAAGCTTAATTTGTTTTACGCGTTATAAACTTTAATTACATTACATTAGAGATTATAATGGGTTGTAGGTGATGATTGTGTTCGGGGTCTGAGTTATGGGTATTTTGCGTTTTGGTGTAAGATTTTGAATGTGTGACAAGGCGTTTTCTTAACAATACTGTTTTGTTAAAGTATGGCACAGTAATTTATTTATATTTCGTAGTATACATCCAAAATTTAATATTAAAGATATAAAGTAAGAGTTGCCATTCTTGAGTAACATGACCTTAACACCTTCTACTCGAATCATAGATCCAACTTTCAAATTCTATCAGACGCTAAAGATAAGAAGCACCCTCTATGGGATATTTACTAGAGTCCATACTAAGAACGTGATGATGATCCGTCTTAGTTAGTACCACTTGTATTTAATGATCATCCAGTCTTGTTGACAAGCAGAAAAGATGAAGAGATGAAAATATAAAGTTATATTAGATAAAAAATAAAAACTTTTTATCAACGATACACGAGGCAATTTATTGTTCTATTTACACACTCCTATTAATTTAAACATATAATTAATTAAGGAGCCTGTTGGTTTAATGGTTAGTGACCCTGACTGCTAACCGGAGGTCATGGGTTCGATTCCCACCCAGGACAAATCTTTGTGTGATGAGCAAGATTATTTGTTCTGTGTCTGGTTGTAATTTATCTATAATATGTATGTATTTAGAAATATATAAGTATGTTTATCAGTTGTCTGGTTACCATAACACAAGCTCTGCTTATCTTGGGATGAGATAACCGTGTGAGATTTGTCCCGAAATATTATAATTTTTATTTCCATGTACCACCTAAACTAATAACCTTTTCCTTTGTTCTAGGCACTGGCATCACAGTATACATCCACAAGAAGGAAGACCACACACACGTGCTTCGCCAGTACCAAAGGTAATACTTTTGACATGTTTCAAACTTATCCATACTGCTGTAGTTCCATGTAAGACTGATTTCATATTATCCGACACGATATCGGGGGCAAGGAAATGTATGAAAATTACGAATCTGATAAAGACAAAGATTTATTTATTTGTTTTAACATGTGGTAATTACAATAACTATGTACATGTAATGGTGATAAATGTCGTTTGTACCGGACATATATATTTAGACATATATTTTAATCGGCTGAGGGTGCAAGCGTGGTGATCAATGCTCGTGCCTTCTCTATAGGGGAAGAGGCCTGTGCCCAGCAGTGGGGCGTTTATAGGCTGGATTATTATAATTATTATATTTTAACCGACTTCAAAAAAGGAAGAGGAATTCGACTGTATTTTTTTATGATTGTTATTGAAGAATTTTTGTTTGAGTGATCCAATTTTAATATATATTTTTTTGAAAGTTGGTGCTTCCCCTTTGGTCCTATTTCAAATTGGTTTAATTTTGACAGTAAGAACCATAAGAAACTTTTTAAGACTTATTTTGAATTGGTTTTGTTAGAATTATTCATACATTTACTTGCCCCCGATACGTGTCGGAGTCCGATACCGATATCGTGTCGGATAGTGTAAAAGTCTAACGTAGAGTAAAAAGTTTTGGAAAATTGACGTCAAAGTTTTATAAGGATTTTACATAACAAAATATCTAGTTGGTACTGCACAAAGTATGGAACTATATTTTCCTTAGAACTAGATAAAACTAACTAGATAAATTTATGAGAGTAAAAATAACGAATTTAATCAAACTTGTACTAAAAATATTCCAGTTTTAAGGATTTTTTTTTATTAAAAATCTTTACAAAGAAAAAAACATATACTTACTTAAATAAGGAATCAAAAATTCAAATAAAGCCCTCGAAAATACCTGCCAAATGTTTTTGTCTCTAGGTCTACAGTCTCAAAGGTCTATCAAAGTTGTTGCAATGTTCATTCTACTTCAAAAATCGTCACTATTTAATCAAAATTCCCTTCAAATTTCAATTCCAATCTGCTTTACACTTCATAAACTCACAAAAGACATTTCGGATATTCACTTTGCAGTATATCGGTAGAGCGGTACAGTTAAATAAAAAAGTGCTTATCAGCTGTGTCGAGATGGTACCAGTTTTATTGGCTTTAAAGTTTTATGTGCGCCACTGTACCTGTAAAGTTGGGGACGCAATGAGCTTCGGAATTTCTATTCGAGTTTCAAGAGTTTTCGAGTTATGAGATTCGAGATTTATTCGGGATGTAAATGGAATATAGGTGTAATAAACAGTGGGATTTATGTTTAATAGTTTTGTGTAGTATTTACTGGGCAATAATTGGTTTTGTTTGGGTGTAATTATTTTGAGATGCAAATTTTTAAACGTGGATGTAGAATTTCGTTCCTGTTTTAAATTGTTTTTTTTTTATAAGTCATTTTAAATGGTTGTGAGGAATAATCTAAATGATTGTAAAGATTAGAAAAAGTCTTAAGTTAAAACATAAATAAGTTCCTTACAATTAGTATTATCCAACGCCAACGCTGCTTATTCTTTGGTGATGTTTCGATAACTAGATGGTACCTATCGATATAAGAATTTTTGTACATTTTATATTTATTTATTTGTTTATTTTATATTACTACACAAGAGTGCCTTGTGTAAAAAATACATGAAATAATTAATTAAAATAACCTACCAATTAATTTCCCCTCCCATAGCACACCCACCTTATTTATTTAATGCCGGCAACTGACAAAGTAACAACACTAAAGCGTTGAAATGTTAAATTGGGAATGAGGTATTAAATTCCAGTAACTCCCCGTTTATGGCAGATAGGAAAGGGATAATATTATATATACATAGGTATAAGGTACTAGTTTAAGGCCTTGTAAAATTTCACGGATGGAAATGATTATCCATTTATAATTGAGGTAATCCTTACAGAAATTTAGAGAAAATACTAGAGCAAATTAGGTAGTTACTTAAAGACATTTTCAAGACATAATTTAATTTTACAGTTAAGTAATATAATCATGAAAAAAAAAAAAAAAAAGTATTTTCAACACTTACAACTCAATATTGGGTTGTCTAATTTTGGTAATCTTAATTTTTTGTTTGTGTTTACTGCGAATAACAGATATACAATCGAAATATTGGAATCTGCTTACTCCTGAAACCGCGAGGAAAAGTTGCTAGCATGAATTAAACTACACATACTATACTTAAACGAAATCATTAAACACCAATTTGTAAAATAACAACAAATTTTCGCAATCACAAAGTTTTCTCTTCCTGTACATTTAAATCTATATAAATAGCACCTTTAATCGAACTACAACTTTACCGTCGCGAAAGTTTTTGAGAAAAGCCTACAACTTTGCTAATTAGTTAAAACGTCTATTTTTAAAGCCCAAAGCTAACAGACTCGTGTTATAAGTTCAATGCACTAACTGAATCCAAAAGCCATTTGATGGGTTACACAGTATCTCATGGTAAGACAGTTTGCCAGAATTGTAATTACATAGCTACTGACAACGATTAACGTATGACAATAAATATAAACGGCTTAACATGCTTTTCGAGACACGGATGTAGGTATGTGTATCAGTGTATATGAATGTGTATATGTGTATCAGTATGTTTTCAAAATATGGTCACCCATCTAAGGACCAACCGTGACGAAAGCGCTTTTCCTGTATCATCGGTCAAACCGTACGGGACAGACTATTTTTACATTGTCTGACATAATATCGGACGTAGATGTGATGTCGGGGACTAGTAAATGTACGAAAATTACGAATCCTATATTCGATATAGGACCGATATGTTAAATAGAGGTACATGTTTCATACATTTCTTGCCCCGCATCGTATCGAAGTCCGATAGCAATATCGTACCGAATAATGTCAAAACAGTCTTAACGTATTTTACGAGGTACGGTCTAGGTATGTGTACAAATTGTCACCTATCCTCGGACCAATTGCGACGAGTGTGGCTTGACGTTTATTATCGGTCAAACTGCAAAGCTTAGACTGCTATCAAACCGTTATCAGTCTGATAGCGATATTATGTCTTAGCCGTGATCCTTGACTACCTACTTACTATGCGTATCTTATACTTATGTGCCCAACAAATCCTCATTGGACACCAAAGGATCAAACTAATACCTAATACATAACATTACCATAACACACACAGCTTAATTAGTCATTAATTGTAATTCATTTCTAATTAGCAAACCATTGTTCTAGTGATGCGACGTCGCAGTCCCGGGCCCGCGGGATTAGCGCCGACACTCCGGACAACCCCGGGAATTATGGTGAGTAATGGACAGTGTTATTAATGCATCCCCCGGGACTGGATCCCGGGATGGCGATTAGAGAACTGTTGAATTATTTTCATGGATTTACTAGAATTTAGAATGTTTAAGAAATTGATTCTGAAAATTGTTTTATTGTAACCAAAAATTAAACAGGGTGTTACGAAACCCCTGTCCGACCCGATAGGGTTCATAATCACATGATCAAATAAAATATCAAAGGAGACGGGGATTTCTGGGCCAAATTGTAATAAGTTAAGACATGGCTTAAAAAAAAGGCTATATTTTTCTATTTCAAAGTATGAAAAATCAACTCAATTTACAATCTGGAAAATGAAATATCCAATAATTAAGTTTGGGTTACGAAGTAAATAGTCTAAGTAAATACTCTGTTGATGGTGACATTAAAATGTCATCATCAACAGAGTTCATACTATTTACGAAAATGCTTTCACTAGATGATTTATTTAATTAAAATAATTAAATCAATTAGAGTATTAAGAGATTAAGTATTACATAATTAAGATAAATAGATTCACAATTAATAATCGATTATTTTATTCTTTAATCTGTGCTAACTCTGACTGGACATGCATGACATTGACATCGATCGACATTCGACACTAAACGAGTGTCAAATTATCTACCTTAGAGTATATATTATACAAGAAACTAAAGAGTGAGCCTATCATCTGGGTATGAATCGTAAGCACTAGTATGAACTAGTTTTGTCGTGATTTTTTTTTATAAAGACGGAACGCGCCGTTTTAATCATTCTATCTAAAACACTAATATTATCCTAACAATGTCAAAACCCTGGATATTTTCGTAAATAAGTCGGTCGTAGGGAAGCAATATTAAAATATTATTGTAACTGCATCGTAGGCAAACGGACGGTGGGCTGCTGCGCCCATGTGATGTCAATAATATGGTACCTTAGTTGGGCTAGGTACCAAGATAATATAGTACCACCTGCACAATTCTTAGATGACGTTCTTGTAATAATAGAAGATGAATAAAAATACTAATAAAATTCGATTTTCATTTTTGTGCATCATCTCCTTCCCACTCTACAGAAATATTTAAAATCCTATCTAAAAAATAAAAAAAAAAACAAAACCATCATAAACCTTGACTGCTAAGCGAACTAAACAAGCCATGATAGAATCACTCTTTAGTTTCTTACCTATACTCTAAGGCAGCAAAGTATAGTTTTTTACTTAAACTTAATCTCTTTTATCTCAGCTCTCAGATTGCCAAAATCTGCCATATTTTCAGTGATTGTTTGTTAATATAGTAGCTATCAATTCACACCAGTTTCATCTTTTTACATTCTGGCCCAAAATTGTATGAAAGCGTATCCGTCTCCTTTGGAATATTCATGATAATAACAATAATAATGAACTTTGAAATAGCCTCCAAAATCCCTAAATTTGAAGACATATCAAAAACTACACCACCATTTTGGTCGGTATTAATGGTGGCCTTTTGTATGATCATTTGGCAGAACCTGAGACGATGCCATTACTCTCACCCATTAGAGAAAAAAAAATATTTTAGGTTATTATTATTATTTTTTTTTTTTTTTTATTAGATATCGATACCTAGAAACCCCTTAACGGATCGAACAGGGGTTTTGTAACACCCTGTATAACATGTTTTTATTTCTATACTTTTGTTATAAATTCAAAATTAAATAGTATTAAACTGAAAAGCGTGATATTTGACTTTAATAGAACAGTTATAATTTGCAATATTATCTCGTAGTCGAGGCATATAAATAAGAAATGGTGTGGCATAAATTCGGAGCTGTTGCTATATTTCGCATTATTTTTTATAGAAATCGATTTAGAAGTTTAGTCTTAAAAACGTTGCAAACGGACAACTGGCGCAGAAATCAATTAGTAAAACACGCAAATGTTGACTTACGCAAACTTAAATAACATCAATATGATCTATTAATATCTAATGCAAGCTAACTACATTATTTAATGTCGTTATCAATGTCTCCATTAGCTCTCAACAAAGTGCATTTGCATAATAAATGTATGTACTTTGTACTAATGCAGTTATTTACAAGTTCATTTCGGCCAGACAAAGTTTGAGACCGCTTGCCCGTGGTTCCCTCTACTGAACATTAGTATGTGCACTTCAGAGCAAAATAATACAGACACTTTAAATTATTTATAAAATAAAAATTGTATTTTAGTAAATTGAATATTTTATAGACTAACTTTGTTATATCTAAGTAGTTTGTATAATACAATTCATTATGGACTTAACCTTTTCTCTTTATTGCTTTTATCTTAAAAGGATAAATAAGGCAGCTCTACTTAGAAGTACCTACCTTAATTTGTATAAAATAATATCTAAAAATAATCTTTCTGAACGAAACAACTTTCTGAACAAACAAATAACACAATACATAACTTAAACTTGTCTTTACTGATATTATAAAGAGGAAAGATTTGATTGTTTGTTTGAATTGAATAGGATCCGAAACTACTTGACCGATTTAAAAAAATATTTCACTGTTGGGAAGCTACACTATCTGCGGTTAACATAGGCTATATAACATTTTCAAAAAATCCATAGGGTATAGGTATTAACGCGGGTGAAACCGTGGGGCACAGCTAGTACAAAATAACATAAAAATTTACATATCTGACAAAATAAGGTATATTAAACGGAGCATCATAATATATAAAATGATTTGCATTCACCTTCAAATTCTCACTTGATACTAAGAACACACTAGTACATAAATTTAACTATTGCATTCAACCCCAAAATGGCCCTTTCAACTAAAAACACAGACACTCTCAATGTCACAGAAAGTACCACTAATGTGACACACTAAAGTGACCGCTACAAGGTCAGTTACTTGGCCCGAGACACTTAAGGGGCGCATTTAATAATATTATAATGTAGTTGGTACCAGCCCTGCATAGTTTGAGAGCTTTTAGCTGTTTAAGTCACTGAAATGAGATCAAAACCTTCGTGTCATAATTATTATGAGTTTTAAAGGTGAACAAGTAAATAAATTGTGTGAAAATTATGTTTTTCTTATATACAAGGTGTTACCAAGAGGTCATAGACACCTTGGTAAAAAAGGGGTAAAAACTACATCTGGTAGAGCCAGTTTAAAAAATTTAAAAGCAAAATTAAGATAATTTTTGCTTAGTTCAAGATCAATGTGGTCACATACGACTCTTACAAAAATACCCATTACCCATTTTAATGTTTTTGTTTGTCGAAACAATTATCTGAAGTATTCTGAAGCATTTCGAATAACAAAGAAATGACTTAACTTACAAATCCGATCGATTTGCGATGCCTGAATAGTTTGGTGCCCAACTGGGACCTACATTCGTGAGCTTACAACTCGTCGATGTCCAATGAACTAATTGGATAATAATTACAAACAACAAGTTTTACCTATAACTACAGGAAGCAAAACGTTATAATACTGTATTCATATAAAGCAACAACAATTCAATTTCGCATCAAACAATGACCGTTATTTACACAATAGTTAACGAAAATACACACTCGAAGCATTAATTCGCAATTTCAACGATCACACAGCATGTAAATTAAAATATAATTATGTACGAAGCAATTTAGTTCATAAATTGTGTTGGATAGAATTTTCAACAGAGACAGTAAATCATTTTGTAATGGCTACTCAGAGACAATAAATATTGGGATAATGTATAGCTGGATAATAAATTGTGGGGCTCTTAGTTTGTATTTATGTGTTGTAGAGCTCATTATGGCTATCTGTTGTTTGCTGGGTTGCGGAATCGTCTTAGCGGCTATCGCTAAATACACAATTGGACTCTACTAAATAGATGGGTGTTAATTAGATGACAAATATATCGTACATTGACATTCAATCGACACTGAAGAGGAATAGTATTTTGTCATAAATTCGTTTTTAGGTTCTTTTGAAACTGTGATTTTGTACTTTTTTTTAAAGTTATTCAAATCAATACCCGATAATTCCCTTGTGATATTTTACTCATGCCAATAGAGAATTAGCAATATTTTACGTTTATTTGTCATAGAACTAAACAATGCTCTTTATACCTAACGACAGCGAAGTTAAACCAAAATATGTATATTGCAAATTCGAGATAAATACGAAAATCGCAACTCAAAATGAAATAGTTAACAATTGTGCACCCTTTAAATTGTCCTAAACTGCACAAAACTTTTTCGTTCCCTGAAACTGCGGAGTAGATTGTCCGGAAACACTCAGTTGTGAGCGAGTTCACGATTTCCTAGAATTTCCTCTTTTTTTTAATTGGTTAATAGATCCACCCGGGTATTGTCCGCTTTAATTGATGCATAGTTTCTGAGCGTTGGATTTCTGATGTTCAGCTGTTTTGTCCTTTAGTTTTGTCATTCGAATTGCGAGATATTTAATTGAGTATGAAAGATATTTTGAAAGAGATTTTAGTAGCGGATTTTATGTGTTTGGATTTTATGTTAGATGCCGTGGATAAAATTGAACCCGTACATACAAATTATTTTAGATAAATAAAACGTAGTAGGCTTTTGACTTAGTTTTTTATTTTATTTATGCTTAAAAAAATAACTTTTTAAATCAGAACTATTGACAATTTTTTCTACCTCATGTTGATTTTACAACTTATATTATTTACCAACTTTTACAACCGCTTTTTACCAATCTTTTGTACATAGGTACTATACCTACATTAGAATTGGTCTACAATTCAACTGAGCATAACTGCAGAGTGCGCTTTGGATTGTCAGGTGCAGTACAAACTATTCTGAACAGGGACAATGCATGGAAAAGTTATGAACAGCTGTCGGCTACACGTTGAGAGTTGGCCGAGGACGCGAATTGGATTGGTTACCGTTAGTGATTGGTAGCAACTTTTACTGGACTGTGTTTTACTTTTGAGTGCATACATCATAGTCTTAACTGAATGAAAAAGAAATAAAAAACTATTCTAGTTAATTTTAGGTAAGTTTTGATTAAATAATATAAAAGAAGATTTCTTTAACTTAATTATTAAAGAAACCTAGACAATTATAAATGACACTTCCTATTTTTATATGGGTAACTATTAAACATTATGATTAATGTTAGGTTTTACACAGACAACAAAAAAATACTTCTTAATATTTTCAAATACCTTATTTCTTTTTACCTTATTTCAGTGCTTATTGATTTGCTTTTGTTTTTAAGTTCTACAAAACTGAACGTATACCTACTTAAAATTCTTGTTCAGAGGAAAATTTTAATCCGAATTAAGAAACTCTTTTTGGTAAACAAAAACCCTCAAAATAAACTCATAAAAGCGATTCTAAAATATTTAATCCCCACTTATTAAGAGCCGAACAATTCAAACTTCAACGAAACGCAACGGCTCAACTTTTTTCACCAATTTTTATTTTTCTTACAGAATGTGCTTTATTCCTATACACATAAAGTCTAAATTGGTGCTGTTATTAACAAAGTTTAGTATGGATTAGTGGTCCGGAAGCGAGAAACTTTGCCGGGAGGAAATAGTGTTGGGACGCTCCAATCGACATTGATTTACTCGAATAATTTATGATTCGATTGTAATATATTTTGTTTGTTTATGGTTTGGGATTACTGTATTATATTCACATTTTATTGTTTATTTATATTGTAAGGTCGGAAATTTATTCAGAGAAAATAAACGTATAAAATAATAATTTGGTTAAGTGTAATAATAAAATATTGCAATAGTTATGTTCTGAAATTGTAATATGAAAATTTTCACGTGTAATTTAAAACTTTGCTCGTATAATCGAATAAAAATCGAGCAAAATCGAATAAACAGCACAACACTATTAGCAACCGCAGGCAACGGAAAGTTTGTAGTGCATCGGGAGTTAGTTCACTAGTGGGTACTTTTAAACTAAACCGTTTGGAAATTGCTGGATCCCAGTTTTTTAGTTTTTCTTTTTTTATTTTTTACTGTGAAGTCGGTTACGGCTGTAGTATGAATGTGAAGTTTCAAACTACAAGGTACGTTGATAAAATGCGAAATTTTTATGACGTTTCGTTTTAAAAAGTTTTTGCCGAATTTCGAACAGGTTTTTTGACGGTTGAAGTAAATACTGATTTTCAACTGTTCGTTTCGTTTTTTGTGTTTTGGCTTGTTTCTGAGAAATAGGTTATGGTTGTAATCGTTGAGAATGAAATCCTTCCCAACAGAAAAGGTGGTGGTAGATTGTAAACAATTTTGACATTTATTTTATTTTTTAAATCCCTTAATACACTGAAATAAAAGCAATCTCAATATTGAGACTTAGGATCAGCCTTTCTTGGTCTTTGATAAAAATCCTTTAGTAACATCAAAGAAAGAATACCTTTCCACTAAACATAAATCTTATACCTAAACTAAAAATAGATTTTTCTTTTTATAAAACTACAAACAATAAGTATTAGAATAAACAATTCATGTTGTTGTATGCTTTGAAAATCCCCTAGATTTTTCCAATATCATGTGCGGTATATAAACACTAGAATCTCGATTCAAAGCATCGTTTTCCAAACAAATATTGTGGCTCAGTGAGTGAATGTTTATTTATTTTCACGCTTAAGCCTCAAAATAGAAACTGTAGTCTAAAAAAAAAAGAAAAACTATTTTTTCCGACTAACCCCCGCACATAACTGCGTTCGCATTTTATATTCGAAACATGTTAATAAAAGGTTTTAGGAAAAACAACTATAATGCCTTCATATAAGGTTCAGTTATAGCTACAATTTAATATTTTGTATGTTTTTTTCAACAACATTGGACAGTCTAAAGTGAGCTCTATGTATAGCAGCATAAAGTTTGTAAACCTCTGTCACTAAATTCCTAGAAAACATTCTGAACCGCGTCTCCGTAAAATTCCTAAAATAATATGATTTATTTTGTTTATTTACAGGTATTTCCAGACAAGAAAACAATGGTCAAGATCACCACCCATCTAAGTAAGTTATATTAAATCATTACCGTTAAATGTTTTGTGTATGAAATACAGTTTTTTATCAGATCACGTAACTGAAGACTGAAAACAGTTTCACTGTCACAGTTTCACCTTTACTTAGTCTAAGGGTCACTTCATATGACAGCAGACTCTAAATGCGAGAAAAATTTACGCTTTGAGTCCGTTCGACTCCTTACACTGGTTTAAAATGAAACCGCTATAATCTAGCATAGCCTAAGGGTCAGTTCATAACACAGCAATCTCGAAAAGGTTCAAGAAGTTGACGCTTTTTTCGTACGTCTCGTCGCTAATATGAATTTGCCCTTAACTAAATAAGTATTAGGACTATTTGTGTTAAAATTTTACAATTCATTTAGACATCAAAATAAATAACGCTAAGTTTTAACTTTATTTACATTTGAAATACGTCTAGAATAATAATGTAAATATAATTGTAAATTTTCAAGTCACACTATATTTTGCTTTGAGCTAACTCAGTAAATTAGTTAATTATGATAGTGCAGTCGTGCTTCTATTAATTTATTTGTTTTCATAATAAATTGAAATTTCCATCACAATAAGCTGGTACTGGGTCTGTTGTGCTATGTAATTAAACTAAAATAATTATAATAACAATGCGCTCTGTTTATTGTAGTGAGGAGTAAATATATTTTGTAATGAAGTACGGAAACCGTTCGTGCTCAATGAATAGAGATTTCAGTTCGATATTTTAATACAATAAGGTTATTATTGTTATTTTTATTTAAAGCCTGAACTGTCCCACTGCAGGGCAAAGGCCTCCCTTTCCTCCTTCCACAAGTCTCTATTGTTTGCTAATTGTTGCCACTCCTTCCCGTATGAGTCCAGTTCATCCCTCCATCTCCGCCAGGGTCTTCCACGTGGCCTTCGTCTATTAGGAACCCAATTTGTAGAGGCTTTCGCCCACGGTCCTTCTGACATTCGGCACACGTGTCCGGCCCAGTCCCATTTCAATTTGGCAGCCTTCAGGGCCACGTCCGCTATTTGAGCCTTGGAGCGCAGTAGAGAGTTCCTTACATGGTCCGTGAGCCGAACTCCGAGGTTGCTGCGCTCCATAGCACATTGGCAAACACCGAGGCGGGATTTTTGAACGTTGGTGAGAGCCCAGGTTTGCGCACCATACGTTAGAATAAGGTTACGAAGAATAAATCTTAGTACGAAACAGAATATATTGACGTATGCTTTTTATGGCTATGCATACTTTTATTGCCTAACATTGAGTGTTTCAATCGGTTTTACTGAATTAAAACATTTTTAGTTTGAAAATTTTGTCTACAGATCAAATGTTTTGTAATGAGTGTAATTAGGTTTTTGGCTGTAAAAGGTGTTACCGAAAGGGTATAGCAATCCAAAAGGGGTGAAGAGTACACCTGGTATAGAGTAAATGTACTAAATTTTGGCTTAAAACGATTTAGTTTTTTAAATTATATTATTATTAATACCCAATTTATTACATAAGTGTTTTTGGCTTCACTAAAACTCTTTACACTTTCGGTATCGTCCTGTTTTATATAATCATTTCTAATGACTATTTTACAGTGTGCTTTTCTAGTCACAGTCTATATTATACTTTTCTATTCTATATTCATCACATAATATAATTTAAAAGTGAAACAAAGAAGAGAAATAACCCAACTCCAAATTTCGTTGCAAAAAGTTTGTATTCAAAACAAAAGACCTTTACTGAAAACATAATCATAATAATAACCTATAAAAATAGCTAGAGAAAGAGAATTTTATTCAGTTAGAGCATTCGATACCCATCTAATATATAGCCTAGCATTGAATGTTCGTACCTTAGAGTATACATAAGCAACTAGAGTGAGCCTATCAGAGTTTGAACGTAAGAACTAGTGTGAACTAGTTTTGTCGTGAATTATGTATGAAGATGGAGCTTGCCGTTTTAAAAAATCTATTTAAAACACTAATATTATCCTTACAATGTCCAAACCAGCGATATTTTCGTATATAAGTTTCTAGTTGCGCGAAAATTAACTTAAATCAGTTAACTAATAATAATTAATAATAATATTCCGGGACATCTCACACACGGTTGTCTGATCCCAAGCTAAGCAGAGCTTGTGTTATGGTAACCAGGCAACTGATAAACATACTTATATATTTCCAAATACATACACATTATAGATAAATTACACCCAGACACCGAACAAATGATCATGCTCATCACACAAACATTTGCCCCGGGTGGGAATCGAACCCACGACCTCCGGTATAGCTGTCAGGGTCTCTAACCACTAGACCAACGGGCCTGTCAACTAATGTACTAGGTTCAGACTAAAAACTGCTCTCGCTTGGCACAAGGAGAAACTAGCGATAGTAGCAGTCTATGTATATAGCGTAGCATTGAATGTTCGTATTGATATGGCCGGTCGTGCCAATGCATAGTAATCGCGACTTCGAACCAATGGCGAAGGAAAAACAACTGGAAACGAGTTCATAACTCACAGAAGTTCGGACTATGGGATTCTGATTAGTGTTTTTAAAGTGTTGGAAATTGGATTTTTGTTAAACTTTATTTCGAGGTTTTTTAAAAATAAATTGTTGCAAATATACTTTAATAACAAATATACTTTAATTGTTTTTCGAAAAAGTTTTTTTTTGTAATTTAGTCGATTCGTTGAACGATAAAAGCATAGATTGTCATCTGTAATTTTGTTCAGTCATCGTCATTTGTTTTAAGCTCAATGTGTTTGAAAGCGTTTGGTATTTCATAATGTTGTTTTTGTATAGTTTTTTTATACCTACTAAAAAGGTATAATTAACATGACACTTTGACTGCACTATATCTAGAAACAAAAACAATTTGTTCAAAATAGTCAAGTAAATAAGTATATGTAGCTACTTAAATATCTCTCTGGTCGTTCCCTCAATGCTGAGGATCGTGACTGTATGTCAGTCTTCTCCATTCGGTCCCGTCTGTGCCATATATACTGAAATTATGAAATATTTAATGTATTGAACGTTATTTAAACAGTTGAAAGTGTGTCAATCTTTTGTGGCATAGTTTCTCACATTCTTTGATAAATTGATTGCTGTTAGCATATTTTTTAGTATTCATAAGTTAAATATCCCAATAGTGTCTAAACTGACTGTCTTAACTATGAACAGTTACATTTTAACTCGGAACTAACATGGCTAGTTCAAAAACATTTCACTACTCTAGCTTCAACTAATCCAGATATTATAAATTCGAATTGAGTTTGTTTGTTCGTTCGTTCTATTTTCCGTTGTTTTCAAACTGTTTGAATGAATGTATAGTTCTGTACAGGTTGTTACCGAATAGTTGTATCTATCTAAAAGAGGTGAAAAGTGCATCTGGTATAGAGTCAGCCTACAAATTTTTGGCACATAATGATTATTAATTAAAATTTGAACAGAGTTCATTTAATAACTGATATGTAATTTTTTGTACACCGAAAATCATAATAAACTTGTCTACGCACTGAAAAGATCAATAATTTATAACTTCACATGCTTCATGTTATCGATACTTCGCTTTATTGGTCAAGGTACGATTTTGGATCTAAAAAAAAACCAACTCATTTTGAGCTTAAAGTTGGTAAACTTACTTTGTACCTTTTGGATTAATATATCTTTATTAATATATACCTTTCGATAACACCTTGTATAACCAAAAGTGAAAAAAGATTTCGTCAATATTGTCTTTTACATACTAAGATATTCACTGTAACCTTATTGTATTTAAAAAAAGATAAAAGTAAAGATATAATAATATTATGTAACCTTTCAGTAACACCCTGTAGATCTTTGTAGTTTAAACTATCTGGCTTACAAAAACTACGACCTACATATTGTACGTAATAGTTTTTCCTAGACGTATCAAGTCTTCCGAGAATTGAATTAAAACTTGCTTTAGCTCTTTTTCCATTGGAATCGGTATTTAAAGCCCTGTGTTATTTATTTGTTCACCCAGTTTTATAACATGTTAGTCTTGTTTTAAATCTCAAAGTTACGCCGCCACTAAGGCGAAGGATGGCACCAGGTGTTTTGCCGGAGTAGTCGGAGCCTTTCTCAAGGCTCTGGAAGCCCGGACTCTTGCATCCTCAACCCCCTGGGGATGCAATCCTGGCTCATAAATGAGTTTCACCTGGCAAAAAATACAAATCTCAAAGTTTATCGACTGCAACACAGCTATTAAGAATTTAAAATTTTAGATTATAGAAAATAAACAGTATAACTAATTTTCAACTGAGATATTGTTTATGCTAACCAGCTGTAAATACTTGATACATACATACATATAATCACGCCTGTATCCAGTAGGGGTAGGCAGATACCACTTTTTTCCATTTGCTACGCTCCTTACATACTTCTTTCGCTTCATCCACTGTCATTATTCCCTTCATACATGCTCTTCGGTCTCGGGTACTCTTGACCTGGCCTTTTTTGAAGACGTCTCCGTTTTGGTCTCGAAACGTCCGCCTAGGTCTATCCCTTCCAACACTTTCATTCACACTGGCCTTAAAAATACTCGATAATACTTTAAAATGTTTTAGTAAGCCGTCATTAGTATTCTGTGAATCCATCCTAGTTAAAAAGAAACTTGTAAGTAAATCATGCAAACTTCAGTAATTTTTGTTACAAAACTTACAAACATCCATTCTCACAAACATTCAATTTGCTAGATTATCAGGTAAATGAGTATTGACCCACTTTACCTAGCCATCTATTTCCCTAAAATTCTTACTCTGAAACTAGCCACTAAATTCCCCAATGTCATAGGTGGCCGATACCGTTAGAGTATAAATAAGAAACTAGAGCGAGTCTATCAGAGTTTGAACCGTAAGCACTAGTATGAACTTGTTTTGTCGTGAATTATGTGTGAAGATGGAGTTTGCCGTTTTTAATAAATCTATCTAAAACACTAATATTATCCTAACAATGACAAAACCATCAATATTTTCTATACTAATATTATAAAGAGGAAAGATTTGATTGTTTGTTTGAATTGAATAGGCTCCGAAACTACTTGACCGATTTGAAAAATTATTTCACTGTTGAAGCTACACTATCTGCGGTTAACATAGACTATATATTACATTTTCAAAAAGTTAGGGATGCATAGGATATAGGTATTAACGCGGGTGAAACCGCGGGGCACAGCTAGTCGTATATAAGTTTCTCGTTGCGCGAAAATTAACTTAAATCAGTAAAAGAATGTACTAGGTACAGACTAAAAAGTGCTCTCGCTTGGCACAAGGGGTAACTAGCGATAGTAGCAGTCTACATACATACATACATACATATAATCACGCCTGTTTCCCGTAGGGGTAGGCAGATGTATATGTATATGTTAAGTCTATGCCGATTCTCGATCGCCGTTCTACGTCATAAAGAATTCCTGCTGACCATTGTAGCGCCGTATTCTGAAAATGTGAACTCATTTCCGGAATATCGAACCTGCTTCGTGTTAAATGCTGGTATTGAACCGAATTCGGATCTCGGAATCTCTTACATTCATTGCATATTGACTGCTGTTTGTAGTTTCCTAGGTGGTATTCGTTTATTATGATAAAATAATTGAGATTAAAACCTTTACGCTTATTTATTTCTGAGCAAAAAGAGGGGTGTGATAAATTTATCGTGTCCGCAAAACGAATGAAAGCTAAGCCGTTTCTATTAATGCCAATTATGTTTTGTTTATTATTATTTATAGTTATAACTCAAACGCCAATAGTATATTTTGTGGGATCATCATCATCTCCCGAGCTTTTTCCCAACTATGTTGGGGTCGGCTACTAGTCATACCGGATTCAGCTGAATACCGTATTTTGTTGGATATAAATCTCTAAAAAAGAAATCTCTCTGTGAATAATATCGGTCGTAGCTTTTGTATACTTTATGGTCCCTAAAATCTTCGATGGATGTGAGTTATGTATTAGATTAGCCCGGCAAAAAGTGATATTGTCATGATAGTCTCCACAAAAAACAGCCTTTTCTTGTCAGGAGATTTTAATAGTAGCTGCTAAAAATACACGATGAAATCGACTAAAAAATGATGATGATGGAATTTAAGACGCAAAAAAAAAAACAATCTTGTTCTAAAAAGTGAATGCGTACATTCCCAAAACAAGACGATGATAATATTCCCCATTTTATAAGAAAACTTCCCTTATTTATTAATTTAGGGAGCCGTGAACAGCACAATATTTGGGCAATATTTCTGCCCTTATCAAGAAAACTTTACGCCGTTCCCTAAAAACCTAATTATCCCAAATCCGGGGAATTTCCTTACAAACAAAATAAACCTTAGCGTGGTATAATTATTAACGGGTACAGTTTAACAGCAGTTAAGTTAACTATGCATAAATTAAACTTAGATTAATGAAATTACCGTACATGGCTCGCTCGTGCCGCCGCATAATATGCTCTCAATTTGTATTTATAGTCGGGGAGTTCGTAACATATTGTTTGATGTAGCTGTTATTGTTTAGTAGGTTTGCCTTGCATGTATGATGGAGAAATCTCTTGGACTATTGATCGGTTGGTTTGTAATGTGTGTTTGCAGAAACTTTGGTACTGAAGCGCATTGTAAGCTTGGCATAGTCCATTGCTAACCAGTGCATAAATTGCCTGAATAAATATCAGACCGATGGTAAAGTCGTTTGTTAGATGAATATTTGCTTATTTGTGTGACTTAATGGGAAGTAAAAATACATGAAAGTTGTAAGTAAAATATTGATAGCATTAATACAACAAGCACATGGTATTCTGATCACAGGCTAGGCAGAGCCTGTTATATTACAACCAGACAGCTAATAAAACATTTACGTATTTCTAAAAAACAAACATGGTATAATTACAAAAATGAATTACACCAACTGAACAACAAACCCACGCCATCCAAACCGGAAGTCCAAAACAGACTTCGCAGAACTGGGCATACTATGATGATCTAATCCACTATCAAGTAAATATTTCTCTAGAATTCTATCTTCCTGTTATACCAGAAAAGCAGCTAGACAAGATAATTAGCTTATAAGACCAGCCATAACGGTCTTTGTATTGTATTTCTACATCTTCTTTTTCAGGTCAATTAAACACAAGAAAAAGGATAGCAAGACTCATAGGGGTTATGCTAATTATGGTAAGTAATTAACTTAAGTTTCTGTGTCTGTTGTCTGCTATTTTAGTTTCCGTAAAGAACTGGTAAATAAAGAAATTATGTATAATTGTTTGTGTTATGTTTATTTATTTTAAATGTTGTTGTAGTTTTGAAATTAGTTTTGAGTTTAAAGTCAGAAATGATTTAAGTTATTTTTTTTATTTTTTCGTTTATTGTTCATCTTACATTTATTTATTAGTCACTTTCTGACTACGTAAACCTCTGTCGTTCGTCTAAAGCCTTTATTACGTCTTAGACGAGCAATAAATACATATCTTGATAGCGATGTAGTTTATTTTTGTAGAAAGGTATAACACAGTGTTGCAGATACATTGTAGAAAGCAAATAAAATCGTGTATTTCATACGAGTATACATTTTATAACACTATGTTACTTTTATAGGAGTCCAATTCGTCAGGAACAAGAGAGACTTGGGATCAAACAACGTGCTCATCACGCAGCATTTTAGTGAGAAAGTCATCACACCCGGTGAAGAGGTATGAGTCAAAAACAGTTTCTTATTCCATCATAAATTCATATGGAATTAAATTTCTTCGAAAAATACTTTAGGAATTTCTTATTAGAAAGAAACCCTTTAACATATCTGAGTAGTACGGTAGTATACAATTTAGGGTAACAAAAGTAATCTCAAACTGATAATTTTGGATTAGGGACTTTATATGTTTGTCAAACGTAAAATGAAAATACCACTCCTTAAAAAAAAAAAAGAATTATTTACCTATCACTTCGCCATAAACTTAATGATTAAATTAGTCTTTCTATTGCAGCTGAGTCTACAATGCACAGCTACAGCAGACCGACCTCCAAGGTTCATCTGGGAAAGAGATGGAGTAGTCATATCATCTAATACTGATCAGAGGTAAGTTAAGAAATTCACCATTCAAATCCGTTGCTAGGCAACAGATCAACAAACACAGGCTCACATAGCACCAGATGACAAGACCTCTTTAAGTGATTTAAAGAAAAGGCTATGGGTTGTCATCGATATGGTAATGCTGATAGGTATACCTCAGAGTTGGTCCCATATAAATATAATTGAATTTGGTTCCTTTTTGCATAATACGTGTAAAACATAATATGTGTAATACATTTTGGCAACTTTTTTATACATATAAATAAAATAAGCAATAATTTTGATGACAGTTGTAAATAGTTTCTCCAGGACAGTATTATAGTTCAGAAAGAATGTCAAGAGGAAATAAAGTGTCAAGTACCTATTTAGATAAGCACACGTTGTATACAAATACGTTTCATACTTTATTATATCACAGAAAATTTCTGCATAATAATAATAGGTGAGCCTACAAAAGGGTTTAAAAAGTTTCTCTTACCTAAACCTATCTATAGATCGTGTTACAAGTAATTTCTTTCATCTAGATGAGTTTCTTCGTTTGTCAGCAAATCGTATGCTGACAAACGAAGGCTGGGGTGTAACCCTTTTTGCGTATTGTCATTCACTTCTAAGGCTCTTTAAGCCTGTGTATTATTTTAATTAAGTTATAGTTTATGTGCCTATTACGATGTGCACATATTAAAATAAACTTAAATATTGGGAGCGTAAATTAACATGTTTTCTCGCTATTATGGTTAAAATAGTTTATCTTTATTTATATTCAAAGTATAAACTTTAATTTAATTAATTTTACTTTGGTCATCCAGTGTTTTTGTTTTTAAGACAGAGGCAACATGCATTTTATATACAAGTTATTAACGATAATATATATGCAAACGTAACTACAAACTTTCACACTTAAAACAGTAATAAACTCGTCGCCTTATTTATTAGGAAATGTACTTGCTCCTTAATAGTGGAAAAGTCATATTAGTACAAAAAATCAAATTGCAGTGAATATTAAATGATCAAATTATTGAGCATGTTTCAAACGCGATTGCCGAACCTGCGGCTTGGATTCTAACCGATAAACGGCAATGAAATTACTTCTATGGCACATTTCGTATTTGGCACATACCTTTCAAAGATATAATGTAAAATCGATGTTTATTTAAAAGCTTGATATTATATTTATGTAAAACTACTTTTTACGGATTAAATCGCGGTTCAATTTAGATTTTAGTTGCCCGTTTCAACAGTTTTGAAGGTATCATCGGTAATCGAAATGATTAGTAAAAAGTAATTTAATTTCAATGTCTTACATTAACATAAACTAAATACTTGTAAATTAAAGTAAGCTTTACATTGCACATGCAGTGTATCATACAAAAAAAATCATCAAACATATCCATGGAATCTTCCAATACCTATCTTCCTTTGTTATCACATCTATAAAGGTAACTACAGAGTGCGTATATTATAGTATCAACATGACACTAGTATGAACACAGCTGCGGGGTTAACATCTATTCTACAATACACTGTCATCTATTCTACATTCTACTGAATAGGTCACAATAATATTTCATTGACGGAATCTTCAAACATGAATAAAAGCAATAGACGGCTATGTAGCTTTTTTTAGCAACAAAGTTTTTATTCAATATTTACCTCATTCAAATGTTTAAAAATAGATTGAATTAGACTAAAAAGTAACCTATTTGTTACTCATCTACTTTGATTAGAGATTATTTCTTATCAAGATGATAATATTTTTGTGTACGACTCAACCTTTAGAAGAATATTACGTTGGTGTTTTATATATAAATAGTATCTGCCTACTCAATGTTCAAAGAGATGACAATCTGAAGATATTTTGAAATCTTGCGAGTATATTTGGATTTCAACGTATTATCTTCGATTCATAAAGGCTGTTTATTCCATATCTTTCAGCTTAACTCATTATTTGAGTTTATAAATAATAACCTGCCTATTTGTTAAAGAGAAGATGCTACCCAAAAAGTGTATTAAATATTTATCAATGAAAAACTACAAAAACTTTTTTTTTAAATGTCATCGATGTCTTTACTTAAAGATTAAGGGTTGGTTAAAATAAAGTAATATTATAATGACAAAAAAATATTTTTAGACTAAAACGTCCTAAGAGCAGAGTGTTAGATTCTGAAAAAAAAAAAACAATCTGTAAGCCATTTTACTTTCCTTAATTTTCCAAGTAAATAAACATGACTTTTTCTACCGCTTCAAATATATTTGACTAACGTATTCGGCATCTATAGCAGTCCAAGAGCCGTACCATAATCTCTTAAAGCAGTACTTTTGCGGTTGTGGAAGCGAGATGGCGCACTACACTGCGCATAGCGCTGCCCCGCTTACTCAACCGCAACAGTCTTACTTTAAGAGCTCATGATATGGCCCCAGTCCGGCAACGCTAAAATACCAATTGATATAACATTGAAAAGCCAAATTTTATTTTTGTACCAAACTAAACTTTCACCAAATACCGGTAAAAAAAATTGAAATCAATTTTGTAGTTGGTTTCGAATACCTAAACAAATTAACTCCCGAATTTTTTTATTCAATCATGTTTTTTTCTGAGTTCGGCGACAGTTGATTAAGTTAATACTATTGAGGTCAATAAATGTAGGAATATTTATGAAGTAACATTTTGGATTACACTTATTTATGGCGCGTAATTGAAAGAGTAATTCTGCACTCGATACTTAATTCGTTTATTGCATTCCATACGTACAATTTAGGTCTTAAAATTAAAATACAGATGCTGTATAAACCCTGTCGGGCACAATCAATACATTTGAAGATTATAAATAATAATAAGTTCAATTAGTTATTTATCATCTAAGTCCATAATTTTGTTTGCAATATCGATCCTGAAATAATAACAAATGAAAACTATAATATCACAATGATACTTAATATCTGATTCTGTTGAAACAAGACATTTTTATATAAAGGTTTATTCAAATATCTCCCACATTGTTGTTTTATAATCTTTGTGTAATAAGAACTATTGTCATAAGAAAAGAGACCCTTTTTCGTGAATCAAATAACTAGTCTCAAGAATGAAAAAAGATTTTCTTAAACTAATCCAAACTAATATTATAAATGCGAAAGTAACTCTGTCTGTCTGTCTGTCTGTCTGTCTGTCTGTCTGTCTTTGCTTCACGCCTAAACTACTGAACCGATTTGTGTGAAATTTGGTACAGACATAGTTTGGAACTTGAGAAAGGACATAGGATAGTTTTTATAACAAAAAAATAAAATCAAAAATTAAATTTATTCCGAACATACAGCGCCATCTATTGGTGAAGCGTCGGCATCAATTCAGTACTGAAAATTCATCGGATAAAAGTAAATGATAGTAAAAAGGTATGAAAAAAGTAATATCAATATAATAAAACCTTTAGTACAAAGAAAATGCCCGCACGGAGTATATCCAAACTAATATTATAAATGCGAAAGTAACTCTGTCTGTCTATTTGTCTGTCTGTCTGTCTGTCTGTCTTTGCTTCACGCCTAAACTACTGAACCGATTTGTGTGAAATTTGGTACAGACGTAGTTTGGAACTTGAGAAAGGACATAGGATAGTTTTTATAACAAAAAAATAAAATAAAAAATAAAAGTTATTCCGGACATACAGCGCTATCTATCGGTCAAGCGTCGGCATCAATTCAGAACTGAAAATTCATCGGATAAAAGTAAATGATAGTAAAAAGGTATGAAAAAAGTAATATCAATATAATAAAACCTTTAGTACAAAGAAAATGCCCGAACGGAGTATATCCAAACTAATATTATAAATGCGAAAGTAACTCTGTCTGTCTATCTGTCTGTCTGTCTGTCTGTCTGTCTTTGCTTCACGCCTAAACTACTGAACCGATTTGTGTGAAATTTGGTACAGACATAGTTTGGAACTTGAGAAAGGACATAGGATAGTTTTTATAACAAAAAAATAAAATAAAAAATAAAAGTTATTCCGGACATACAGCGCCATCTATCGGTCAAGCGTCGGTATCAATTCAGTACTGAAAATTCATCGGAAAAATGTAAATAATAGTAAAAAGGATCGGCAATAACGGCTTTAATGCCCTAAGTGAGTATACATATCTTCAATTCAAACGCAGAGCTCATTATGTTGATTTTTGAAGAGTTCCCTAGAAGAGAACTATGTGGGTAAAACCAAAAATCTGCCGGAAGTCACTATTCCACGCGAACGAAGTCGCGGGCAAAAGCTAGTAAGTTTATAAATATTATTAGCGTCGGAATTAAATGATAGATTTTATTGAAAAATATGGTTTGCAATTTTTTTTTGCTCTATTTTCCTTGACTTATGAAAATAAACGAGTTTTATCAAAATCGATTAAGTACTTTTAAAAAGATAGCCCGTTCAGAATGTCCCAATACAGTATACACTACAGAATAAGTTTTCGTTTTTAGTAATTTTCATTACAGTTTTGAATATAAAATAATATATTCAAACCAAATTAATATTTTCAGATACACCCTCGGCCAGATGATGTCATCAACTGGGGTCGGTGTGGTCTCCCAGCTAAACATATCGAGATCTAGAGTGGAAGACGGAGGTCTTTATGCGTGTATAGCAATCGAAGGAGAATCCAGTACGGGACATTCAGCTAGGATTGATGTTTTTGGTGAGTTGTGTTTTAAAAGATGTTATTTAGGTGGTTTGGAAGCAGATTTAGGACTAGGTTATGAATTAGTAGAAGAATCAGTTCAAATTTCCTTTATTTTAAAGAGGTCGTAATTTTAAGGAGACAAGTTCAGATTTGAGAAATTTTCTGAAGTAAATCAGACGACAAATTTTCAAACTAATTTGAAATTTTGGATCCGATGTGGTGGTAATATTTGATTCAATACTAAAGTAGCTATTTAAAAAAGAGGCTCTGTAGTTAGATATGTCTGTAAACGATAACTTACCTATTTATTACTAAGTTGAATTTTGATTACGTTGTGAGATTTTTTTTTCAAGAGATTTCTGTATTTTGTTTTTAACTATTACTTTACCATAATTAAAAAGTTTTAGTAATTAGTCGCGTCTGGCATTTTTAATTTTGAAATTATAGACAAAAAATTTGTTAGTGAGTTACTCTCTAAATACTTTTATTACAGGACCACCATACATAAGAACGTTACCACCAATCAAAGTGCAAAGTGGAGAATCATTAAAACTAAGATGTCCTTACTACGGATATCCAATTAGGTATGTTTCTGCATTCACAATCTTCCACTCTTTAATTATTGTAATGGCGTCTCCCAGTTTGAATGAAAGCCTGATCCGTAATTTCGCGTGACCTAATTGTGATGGGATGTCTGTTTGGCTTGCAGAGAAAGTACAGTATTCAGGCTTAGATAGTTTGATGTTTACTAAACATACATATTTCTGGAAATATCTAGATTTTCTACGTGTGTCAAGTAAATTTTTCGTATTTTCATTTTAAACTTTACTTAATTATGCCCTTTTTTGACTCCCTGACATATTTTAAAATAATAAATTTTATTCATTCATTTTCTTTTTCTAAAATTGTACTTATGCATTGATACAGAGTGTTTATGATAGATAGTATTTTAAAAATTTCTGGATGTCAACATATTACCTGGATTTTCTGTTTTATACTAATGTTGAAATTAGGTAAATACATATTTTCCTACAGTAAACTAGAATGGGAACACAAAGGCAAGAAGATAATCAGCTCAACTCTCCCCCAACATTCCCGATACAAACGCACATACGCAACTACTTCCAACAACAGTAAAAACACAAGAAGAAAACGTAAGAAAAGACAGCTTTTCGAGTCGGGCGAAGACGGGGTACTTAATATAGCAAGAATTGTTAAAGAAGAGAACGGAGATACCTACACTTGTATTGTTTATAGCCCTTCAGGAGAAATGGCTAGGAGGTATGGTTTCAAGTTCAATCAATTATTTGAATTCTTGATCACGAGAGCGAAAATAGAGTATCAGGTTGCTTATGAAATTGAATTTATTTTGGTAACTGTGATATAAGATATTCTACAAATAATTAGTTAGAGATTGATATAAACAGAAGTGTTTGGAAACTTTGGGAAAGAAATTTACCCGGTGAGACACATATACTGAAAAATAAAGAATGTTCAGAGAATTTCATACTCTGTAAATACCAAAATAATTGATTTGCTAACATACAACATCCTTAACTGCAGGCATATAACTAACATAATTCACATAACAAGCTTCAATTTTATGAGAACGTTTCATAATCAGCAGGCTTCTTATCATTATTTCAGGTCATTTGAAATCCAAGTAGTAGAAGCACCGGAATTGGATGAACTTCGTGTAGGTACTGGACTAAAAGAAGGTCAGATAGTGCAAATAACTTGTAACATAATCGGTGGAGACCCACCTATTTATTTCTCGTGGTTAAAGGATGGGAAGAAACTGCCTGCCAGTTTAAAGGTTGGTGTTTTTTCGATATTAAATTCAATATCCGTATTGTATAGGAAAATTATTTTGGCTGCGGGAATATTTACTGCATTCGATTATTCTTTTGATTCTCGTATGTTTTCGTTTTAAATTTCTCTTGCTGTGTTTTTTAAAGTAATTTGTTTACAATAAAAAAGTCTGAGTTATAAGATTCAGAAAAATAATTAAGACATAAATACAGGGCCCTATATAGAACCTTGTGTGACCCTTTATTTTATTTTCAGATTACAGAAAGAAGTTCAGAATTATTTAGCGTTTTGATCATTAAACGTGTGTCTCTAGAGCACTGTGGCAAATATACGTGCATAGCAACTAACCACGTCGGTAAAGTGAACCAGACTGCAGATCTTTATATCAATGGTGAGTGCGTCAAACGCTTACGTAGAATTCATGATTTTTAATTCATGATTATTATCTAAATTGTTCATAATATTGATAAAATGTTTGAAGTAGATCGTGGATAGTATGCGCAATGAATTTTTTACAAGTTTTTGAAGCGGTATTATTTTATACAGTTTCTTGCTTGTTCCTTATCGGAATGTTTGCTTTAGAAAGAGCGAATTTATGGACTAAACTATTTTCATCAAATTACCAAATTGATAGTGGATCTCTTTTGAGTAACATTTCAAATGTTTAATCCTACCAACAGAATGAATAGTTTTCTAAACACGATGTTAATATGAGCATTTCAGCTTACAATACACATTCACTAAATTCAATTTAACTCGACATGTTTACCTACTAATTCATGTCGCATGTTTACAGTCGCACCAAAATGGATAGAAGAGCCGACAAACACGTCGCTGCTATTAGGACAAAGAGGCATAGTTTATTGTAATGCTAATGGCTATCCGACACCACAGATACATTGGATGAAGAGGGATGGTGAGTTTTTACTGGAAACTAATTTTCACTCTCATGGTAGCTAGAAGAAAATCAAACATTGTCATTGAACACCAATTGTCTCAGTCATAGAGAGAAAATAACTTATCAAATAGTCTAAGAAAGTAATTTGTAGTTCTAAACCTAGATCAATTTTGGAACGTGACACGCTATATTTCAGGTGTGTTTAGTTAACGATCTAGCTAAATCATTATAAGGGCTAGAATTTTGCGAATTTAAAAATACTAGGTTTTTTCTTCTTTCTTTCTATTTACTGCTAAATAGGTATTTTGTTAAAATTAAAGTATTGTTTTTGAGAGTAATAAAAGTCAACATCGTATCAACAAAGGCACAATGAAATAGTTATTTAACAAACCTTATGCACCTGTAATACGTTTGACACACAAATTAAATATTTTATATATTTTCCAGCTACTTTAGGTATTTGGCGTCCAGTTCTCGATTTGGCTGGTGGTGGGGTTATAAGCTACCCCAACGGTACGCTGATAATAGAAGTGGTATCTCTTTCTGATGAAGGCATGTACGCTTGTAATGTCGAGAACGGCGTGGGTGATGCGCTGAATAAGAATTTGTGGATCAGTGTTAACAGTAAGTTCATAAAATAGTATTTATTTAGTTAAAATTGTAGGAACACGAGTTGTGATCAAAATTTCGAACCCGTAAATCAGCAACAAATTTAGATATGGGAAATAAATATGGCAATGTAGCCAATACTACCCAATAATAGATTTTAAAGCCTTCTTTGATAGAAATTATTGCAGGATATAAGAGAAAATAAAGTTAATTGTATAAAAAAGTAAAAACACAAACCTATATATTGTTATGAAATTGACAATGTATCCAAATTAGAAAACGATCAAAGACTATTAAATAAGAAAAGCTTTCTGTTATAAATCCAAAAAGCTTTCAAACATAACACATCTAACTATCCCTTTAGGCATACGAGTTATTGGTACTTACTATGTTCATGAATATCAGTAAATTTACATGGCCCATAAAAGCAAAGTGTAAGAGCAATCAATCAAATTGATCGAGCGATTCGTGTCTATTAAATGTACGAGGAAACTGTAACTTGAACCAAATTAACCCTTCTCCTATTTCACGATGTACCAATTAACTGATCGTGTTATTATTATTGCTTTGTTTTGAATAGTTATTCCAATTTCATTAGATTGGGATTTGATTAGACCTTCCTATGTAAATAATTTATTCGAGGAAATAATTTGGAGGTATTTCATTTAGTTTAGATGAGGTACATTTTTTTACTACTTACTACTTCTTAGTGTGTCGATGGCCATATAGGTTTGAGCCAGAATTCTGCTAGGAGAACTGCATTTACAAAAGCTGTCATTAATTTTTTCATAATTTTTTCAAACCAATCCGTCGATCTAATATAGTAATATTCCTACTACAAAATTATTTCTAGAGCCGGTGCACTTTGAATCAGTCGGCGCTAATCTGACTACCAAAATGGGATTACCTGTGACGTTGACATGTAAACCTCTGGGAGACAACCCTATCAGAGTCAAATGGTCTTTGGATGGAAAGCCCGTCGACTTTACTACATCAAGGTATCGATTGTTTGCACTAAAATGCATGTCCTATTCCGACTAACTTGTATAGTAATGCCATCTAGCGTTCACATTCAAACAGAAGGGTATCTTTATCTTGCACAATTTGTTTGAATTAACGATATCTATCGGTCTACTTTGCTATTATTTCATGTCCCGCTGTTGTTTTGAAACCCTAGCTGTCATCTAATGTCATAAAGTACCACTAGATGGCGTTACCAGTTCAATCTTTGAAAAATACATGTAGAACTGTAACCAACAGTTTCAGGGATCTGTTAATAGTAAATAACAATAATTTAATTGCTTTCAGGCTCACAATATCTGAGACATTAACCCACAATGGGTTAAACAGCGTGATAAACATTAACTACGTAGAGAGCAGAGATGGCGGCACTTATGAGTGTCGAGCCAGCAATCCGTATGGGGTGGCAGCCTTCAACGTGCATTTGGATATATTAGGTGAGTGAGTTGTTTGGATATGAATGATTCACTCTCTGTGCAGACTCTGCTTTTAAGTCCACCACTTATTTTGAGTTGAAGACTTTAGGCATTGCAAAGAGAGTAAGTGTTAAATGATATATTGGCGTATTTTTCAAGTCGGTTACTGTTTATTTAAACAACTATGAGTAAAGCTAAAATAAAAATAAAAAAATCGTATATAGTCATTTTATTTTGAAAATCCACACAGCATTCTCAAAATAAAATGAAATGAAAAGAAAAGATCTAACTTCATTCAGAAATATTCTACAGTTCCTTATTTCTTTTAGATGGGATCCATTTCCCACACCATCCCTTCTCCCCTTGTTGAACAAAGAGATTCCTGATTTTTTCATAACCTTTTATTTACCAACCACATTTACCAACCAGTTCATAAACTAATAATAAATACATTTATCCTTCCAGAACCACCAACTCCCCCTCTAGACCTCCAACTAGACACAGTGAGCAGCAACTCCGCCAAGCTATCCTGGAGAGACACCATCAGCGCGCATGTGCAGTACTACACCATGCAGTACACCTCCAACGATTTCATGATGTGGGATAGCGCTAAGAGTATTAATATTACCAGGTAAGGATTTTTATATAATTTCTGGTTTAAATGTGTGTTATTTTAAGGGTGGAACTTTACAGCGGTTGTTGGTGACGAGCCTGGTTCGCAGGTCGTCAGTTCTTTAGCTCATAGCTCGCCCGTCGATCACAGCCTTTACGTTTAATTTCAGAAAAATGTACCAACTCAAATCTGTAATTTTTTATTTCCACTGTTTACATAAACTTAGGATTTTGATTTTCAAAATTGTTGAGATCCTTAGAACATTAAGCTAAGAGTTCGTCATTAAACCTTAGCCCAAATTTACTTTTAAGACCAGTGTATACAGCAATATATAACAAAAAAGGCTTTTATTTATATTGCAGACAAGACAACGACGCCCGTCAAAGTATAGAACTGCGAGATCTTCAACCAGCGATGGATTATCGCGTGAGAGTCGCTTCAGGCAACCAGGTCGACATCAGCCCTTACACACAACCTGTGCATTTTAGTACTCAGCAGGAAGGTGAGTACTTAAGTTTCCCTACTAAGTAGGAGATTGTATTTGATCTACATACAATCTGCGGTTTGGCTAATGATCACTTTCGACTTAGGTACTTGAAATTTTATGTAGTTTTTCTATCTTTAAGCGTACCTTACTTTGTCCTGAATTTGTTACAAGGTTCCATCGTAAGCTGTTCTACTAAATAGTCGTTTCATTGCTAGCCATTTCATATAGGCTTGCTTTCTGATTTTGTGAATATAGTTTTAGTTCATAGATTTTCCGTAACTTGACATAGGCATATTTATCACCTCAGCGGATGTGCCAACGACATTTGAGATGAATTTCAAAAATGCATTATAATTTTATCTTTTTATTTCAGCACCATCATCGACACCATTAGGAGTTCAGGTCCAGCAGACGGATAACCCTGGTGAGCTGGTGGTGTCCTGGCTCCCACCGCCGAGGGAGAGCCATAACGGACCCCTGCAAGGTTACCATGTGAAGGCAGTGCCAAGAATGAGTGGGGATTCAGGTAATTATAAAAATATCTAGCAATATTTCAATTGGTTTTCACTTCACTAATATGCGTAAACTGCTGTGCCCCGCAATTTCAACCGGCGTTTGAGGTGCCCCTGTCCAATGGTTTTTATAGTAGTTCTGCAGTTTGAAGTGGATACGAATTATTACGAATGCAACAAAACAACCAAACAAATCTATTGAACCGTTCTTAAGTTTTAATTAATGTCACTAACCCGACTTTGTTTCACGTGTAAAGATTAGGTGGTCGATCTATTTAATCATTTTTACATTCACTGAGCCGATTACCAGTTCTTTATTTATTTATTTAACATGAAATTGCCTTTTACCCCTGCACCTGAACTCATTTGCATAGTTTTTATCTTGTATACCATGTTATTGTTTAACTTACAGTTCCAAATGACACTCAAACTAAAATGGTGAAAGTGATGACAAGAAAAGGAAAACAGGAAACAACTCTAAGTGGTCTGCTCAAAAATGTGAGGTAAATATTACTTACTAGTAAACATAATTTATGATATTTTGACCCTAAGTTCGAAGCTGAATAATTTACTCACTTAGCTATCTTTAAAAAGCTTGGCTAGAAAAACATATTTTCAAATGTTTGTATTGACTGATTACTTAAAATTCTAGTTAATTGGAATATGCGAGATATTAATTCAACAAGACTCAATTGTTTTACGCTTTTTTAGGTACGCAGTTTCAGTGAGTGCATTTAATTCAGCTGGGAACGGCCCGTTCTCTTTACCAGTCTACCAAACTACAAGGGAAGGAGGTAAGTCCATAAAATCTGTAAATAATATCTCCATTGGCATGAAAACACATTGACCTCACTTCACCCCGTTTTCTAAAAATCTTGACGAATTTAAAATGTCGCCAAATCAACTGATCACGACTTTGATCGTCTGATCAAAAGTCTAACCACTTATCTCTGTACATAACATGATGTTTGATAGGTGATTAACTATTGTAATTATCAACGTTTCAAGAACCGGGGGTAAATGCATCGGTCAACGAAGAGGTTTTGACTTACATAAATACTTTATTTTTATCCTCTTTCAGCTCCCGAATTGCCTCCTTCTGGTGTAGAATGTAGAGGCGTATCATCATCATCGTTAAGAGTTGCGTGGCAGCCAATCACAGCTCAAGGAACTTCGCTGCTCGGGTACTCCGTATACTTCAGTACTGAAGGTTGGTTTAAAATACGCTCAGTAAATCTTACATACATAATATACACTCGCCTCTTTCCCATGTAGGGGTAGGCAGAAAACACTTCTGTCTACTTGCTACGATCCTTACACACTTGTTTCGCTTCGTCTACTTTCATTATTCCCTTCTTCCACGCTCTTTTTATTTCAATAATGAAATTGATTAGAAAAGTAATTTGTATCAGATAGTTTTTTTTATGCTTCTTGTGCTGAATATGCTATTGCTCCAAAAGTTATGACTCTAGATACAAAATTCTTCCTATTCGTTGTTGAAAGAGTAATGTTAAAACAGCTTAAAACTTACCTTTTACAAATAATAATTCAGATGTTCATAATTTCAGACGGTCCGTGGCAGAATATAAGCTCGCCGCACACGGAGATGTATCTCCAAGCTCTTCTGAAGTACACTAACTACACAGTGAAGGTGGCTGGATTCTCCAACTATGGTCTAGGACCATTTTCCTTCCCAATCGTTTGTACTACGCTGCAAGATGGTAAGCCTTATATAAACCAAAAATGTCTTAATATTGATTCTGTGTAATGTCTGATGTTACTGCCAAAAAATCTTGCTCGATGTCAGACATTTTGGATTCGAAATTTTCGGGAAAAGGCCTTTAATGAGATTCTGCCATGTACGGTATAGACTTTATTAAAAAAAATACAGTAATATGTATAAAAACGTGTGATCTCAAACCACATAAATGGTTTAATTAAGGTCATAGAGTCACGATAATTTAAGGTCAAACGGACAGAAGATTACTATTCTTTTAAAAAACGTAACTTGACGAATAAAGATACAATGAATCTTATTTACACATCACAAACAAACAGACAGCAAACAATAGAGCCCTGTGGAAGGAAGAAGGGGTGGCCTTTGCCCTGAAGTGGGACAGTTCAGGCTTTCAATAAATAATCATTTACACATCACTAGGTTTATCCAGTCATCCTACATTTTATGTATGCTTAGAGTTATATTGGTTTCTTAGGTTTACGCGAATGTTAGACATTGAAATATAAACTTAGAGTTTCTCACAATATTCTTCCTTATTGCAGTACCAGGGCCGCCATCAGCCATCAAAGTATTAGTATCATCACCGACATCACTTCTGGTCAGCTGGAAGAGGCCTGAGCAGGCCAATGGAGAAATTACCCACTATACTGTCTATGTCAAACCGGTTTCAAGGTATGTAGGACTTTATTTAGAGCTAGTTATATTTCACTGCCTCGTTGGCCTAGTGGTTCTAAGCGTGACTGCTATGCTAGAGGTCTTGGGTTCGATTCCAAGGTCGACCAAGATGTTATTGGGTTTTTCTATGAAATTCTCAGTAACAGGTCGGAGTTTGGATTTGTGTCCGGTTAGTGGCAATAGGCTCGCCCCCTATTACATGATACCTAAGCATACCGGCGAACTGTTTGTGTACATTGGTACTCCTCTGCCTAACCCTTCGGGGATACAGGCGTGATGTCATGTCATCTATCTTCCAGCACCGGTTCCCCTCAGAACTACCGCGTAGAGTCTACGTTAGAGAGCAGTCTCCGTCACGTGACGTTCCCGGTGCCCGGTCTGTCGACCAGCCGACAGTATGAGGTGTTCGTGAGAGCTCACACGCCGGTCGGGGAGGGCACGCCGAGCAATAGAGTGCATATTGATCTGTCTTCTAAAGGTAGGTTCCATTTTCTTTTTAGGTATTAACACAAAGGTAGTTAAATTTTTATATTTTTAAAGAATTTATGAAAGATTTGCGTACGAAAAAGCAATCTTTCGAAAATAATTTTATGTCAGTGTGTTTTTTGGATTATCATTGCAGATTTTATATTTGTATTTATCTTTAGGCGATTCTGTGATTGGATTAGCTGCTAAAGTTGTATTCTGTTTCTAAAGCAATTAATATTAACGTTTTATCTACTTTTAAAATGCGATTTCCAACTTGAACCCCAGAAAGCATGTAATGCTTATGGCAATGTTTGATCACTTTCAAATTTGTCAATTGTCAGATTGTCATCTCATCCCACTATGAAACTGAGCTGAGAGCACATCTGTGTTTGCGCACAAATTCGTACATTTTCGTATTAGTACATTTCGTATTTTTTTATGTTTGTTACTTCAAAAAACTTTTGACTAGGTGAACCGATTTTGATGTTTTTTTTTTTTATTTGAATGCTGGTGCTTCCCGTGTGGGCTCAAACTTCTCAGACTTATTTTGAAGTTGTTTTTTGTGGTCCAGTTTTGACAGTGGGATCTATAAGACTTATTTTGAAGTTGTTTTTTTTGTTAGTATTATTATTTGTTCTAATGCAACATATCCCGCTTCCGCAGTGACAGCGGGCGTGGCGTCGCTGGGCGGGGTAGTGTCGGCGGGCGCGGGCAGCTCGCTGCTGCTGCCGTGCGCGTGCGTGGGGGTACCCCCGCCCCGCACCGTGTGGTACCACAAGCACAACATCATCACGCACCATCCGCGCTTCACCAGGAACCACGATGATAGCTTGTTTATTAATAGTGAGTTTCTTTTCTGTATTGAATTTTCTTGCAAATAATTTTTTTTTTTTTGTTTAGATGTTTGAGGCTGACTTATTTTTCTTAATGTTTTTTTTTGGTTACTGTTAATCTAATGACAGGCATTGACAGGATACATAATCAGTCAAAGAAAACTGGTTTCTTTAGTTTTTGTGTATAAGATAAAAATCAATTAATAGTTGAAATTCATTTTCATCGAGTAAATTAGTTTCATATGATGATTGTATACATTTTCTTATATTTACCTAATATAACAGAGATTTTAGTATCATGTTTGTCAACTGACTTATCGAAAAACATGATTCTGATAGAATATGGATCCACCTAGTCTGTGATATAAAAATTTAATAATAAAACTAACTTCTCGATACTCGAGTCTCAATCTATTTCCATCTCCACATTCACAGACATAGACCAATCCCTAAGCGGCAACTACACGTGCCTAGCCAAGAACCTGTACGGCTCGGACTCGGTGTCGTACGAGGTGTCGGTGCTGCCCACCCCGGAGCCGCCCGCGCTGCGCGTGACGTCACACAAGGACGCTATACACCTGCAGTGGGACGCGCCGCGGAAGATCGCGGGCCGGTCGCAGAAAATTAGTAAGTGATACAAATATGAACAAAATTATAGATCTTAATTTATTTGTGGGATATTGAGGACCTACTTTTCTAGGACACCCAAAAACATGAAAAAACATGGAAAGAATATTAAATATCTTTTACACTCTACCAGAATGGGATGTTATGGCTTCTTTTTTGTTTTTTTTTTTTAATATAGTTTTGTGAAGATGCTGCGTAACTTAAAATGCAGCTTAAAAGCACGACAGGTGCCATCTTCGTTTTGATGATACGGGTTATTGCAATAAAAAAGAAGTTTTCCTTATGTGGAATTTCATCAAATTAAGTCTACTTTTCCTAGCTCTGTTATAAATTTTAGGGTTAGGTAAATTTGTACTTTTCTTCCATTCAGCACATCTACTTGTCTACTCATTATTCATTTCTTCTTTCTCATGCCATATTTCTCAAAATCCATCCCCAATTACCCTAAATACAATTCCTTAAACCATCGTTTCTGACCAGGTTACAACCTAACCTGGAAAGAAGCGACCGGGTCCTGGCAAGACGCGTGGTCCAGCAAGGGCACATCACTGCAGGGCGTGCAGGAGTACACCCTGCAGGGCCTGCAGTGCGGCACTAAGTACTCGCTGCGGATGACGGCAGCTAACAGTGTGGGCTCATCACAGCCGACGTATGTTGATGCTACTACTTTGGGTGGAGGTGAGAGAATTAAATATTATGGTTGATTTTACCGTGTATGTTTTTTATGTGTTTCTGCCCATTAAAATATACTAGCAAGGAATTATCAAAATTTCTTAAAGGAACAAACACCAACATTTCACTTAAAAATTATATTGAATGATACAGAATAATAATCATCTAAAATACTCTTAAAAACAATGACATAGATCATTATTTTACTTACCGCCACACTTGTAATAAATCTATTACATGTAAGTTAAATTTGTGTGTCTACCTTAATATCAACTGTATGCTGAAAGACAAAATATAACCTAACAAAGAAATTAATTAAGCATATACCGACGAACTGTTAAGCTAATCATTTAGCTTAACAGTTCGGTAGTCATCTAAATACTATTATGTATTCCAGTTCCCATATCACCGACCAGTACCGAATGGTTTTGGAGCAATGCGACCCACGTTTACATTCAGTTGAGTGGCTGGGACGACAACGGATGTGAAATAACAAGATTTGACGTTGAGTACAAGGAATATGGTGGCAAAGTGTGGAAGAAAGCTGAAAATAGACTTGTAAGTTATACCTTAATAATTTTAAAAACTCAAAATAATGTATACGTCAGTAATCATTTCATAACATTTGTGTCAGTTACTGCTATGTGCATCATAAATCATAAAAGACGCCAAAGCAATGCAAAGGTGCAATATCTTATACGTCACTTGCAAAATGATGTTATGACTTTTGCTGTTAAATAATTGAAGCAAAAAATTGTGTATCAATTATTTAACTACATTTTTTTAACTCGTATTTCTAATTTCATAATACAAATTCCATACTTATTTACTTTGGGCTCAGATCAAACTGTGATGTTACCACAAACAATTGTATTTTATGTCAGATATCAATTTTTAGCTCCAAAATCTCTGTTTTTTAATCAAGCTTCTCTCACTTGTAGGGGTAGTAAGAGACCTCTTCTTTCCACTTGCTACGATCCTTCTTCAAAGAAAGAAGGATATTGAAATAAAACTACCCGTGACCATAATACCTGAAAAGGTGTCGAAACGTCGGGACCTAAAAACTGAATATAAACTGTGAAAAAATCCATAAAAAGTAGTTTTATTTCAATGAAATGAAAATGAAATTAGAAAGAAGGTAATTCAATTTGAAGTCCAATATTACAATTACCAACCATCTTCTTCCAGCCACAATTAGACCAAATCTGGAGCCACTATGTACCCACCTCACTCCTCAACCAGCCGAACTCGTTCGTGCTGGCAGAGCTGGCGCCGGCGCAGTGGTACCACATCAGGGTCACCGCGGAGAACGCGGCGGGGGTCTCTACCTCGCTCTATAGTTATGCTACTACTACTGTGCAAGGAGGTAAGGAATAATTCTTATTTATTATCATCCTTTAGTACTACTAGAGCCGTTCTCCATATAGCAGCCAAAAATCTAATTTGGCATAATCATTAATTGATAAGAGACAAGTATGTAAAAAAGCCTCTTTTTTGTCAAAATACCTAAACACATGAATTAATTTTGCTGAAATTTAAATGGTTTATATTCTCTGGGGTATAACTTCTCCCCTGCTCATTCTATCCATCACATTTTTTTTTAATCAATTCAAAATTTCGTACAAACGTAAAAAATATATGAAAAAACACATACGTTTATTGATTCATTTCTAAAAGATACATCTCAAATTCCATATATAAATTTAAAAGAAGGAAGTACAACATTACATTGAACTTACAAACCTGCTGCTTGTTATGAAGACGATATAAAATAACTTTCTTCTTTATTCGCATAAATCACAAGTTTAGAAAACAAAGATTTCTTCCTTACTTAACCTAAAACATATTTATTTACAGAATCAATAGGGCTGCCATCAGATTTCTTGGACTTGAATATGCTGGTCATCATCTGCAGTTCCATTCTCTTGATGATCTGCTCGCTGACCTGCGTTTATATACTCGTCAAGAGACATAAGTAAGTATTTAATTACTAAGAATCTCTTTTCTGTTATACTATTTAGTTTTTGGTCAAGATTTACTGAGTGTTTTAGATTGTGCTACAGAAACTGAGTCGCCAATAGAGCGACATACAATGCTCACTTTAATTTTGATTTATTTTTATATCTTGCGATGAAAACAACTCTTTGAGATACACGTTTTAAGAATTAAAAAAAAATGAGCTAAATAATTTAGAAGCTTAAAACCATAACTGTAACATAAATATAAAAACATACATGAACGCTAAAAACATAACACTCCTTTTTGAGCAGTCGTGTAAATAGAAACTTAAAAGTATTTTCCCAACAGTGTGACAACAGGCTTCTTAGTTGTTTCGCTGTAACTTGACGAAATAAAAAAAAGGAAAAAAATATCAAAAAAAATTGAAGTACCCAATGATACACCAGTAATCAGTATATACCTACCATAACTCTCTCGTTAAAACTTATATTACAACTTTTTATGTTTTTTTCAGTCACCAACATCTAACAGAATACAGAAACTCTCTGACAGCGGAATGCAAGTCGGAGAGGAGCAATGTGACAGTGAACACGCCACAGAGCGTGCCCACTGACATCAACAACAGAGTGTACAGCACGCCCGTGCACCTCACTGCTGAGAACAAACATGGTGAGTTAGAACAATAACAATAATACTAGCCTAGCGGAATGCAAGTCGGAGAGGAGCAATGTGACAGTGAACACGCCACAGAGCGTGCCCACTGACATCAACAACAGAGTGTACAGCACGCCCGTGCATCTCACTGCTGAGAACAAACATGGTGAGTTAGAACAATAACAATAATACTAGCCTAGCGGAATGCAAGTCGGAGAGGAGCAATGTGACAGTGAACACGCCACAGAGCGTGCCCACTGACATCAACAACAGAGTGTACAGCACGCCCGTGCATCTCACTGCTGAGAACAAACATGGTGAGTTAGAACAATAACAATAATACTAGCCTAGCGGAATGCAAGTCGGAGAGGAGCAATGTGACAGTGAACACGCCACAGAGCGTGCCCACTGACATCAACAACAGAGTGTACAGCACGCCCGTGCATCTCACTGCTGAGAACAAACATGGTGAGTTAGAACAATAACAATAATACTAGCCTAGCGGAATGCAAGTCGGAGAGGAGCAATGTGACAGTGAACACGCCACAGAGCGTGCCCACTGACATCAACAACAGAGTGTACAGCACGCCCGTGCATCTCACTGCTGAGAACAAACATGGTGAGTTAGAACAATAACAATAATACTAGCCTAGCGGAATGCAAGTCGGAGAGGAGCAATGTGACAGTGAACACGCCACAGAGCGTGCCCACTGACATCAACAACAGAGTGTACAGCACGCCCGTGCATCTCACTGCTGAGAACAAACATGGTGAGTTAGAACAATAACAATAATACTAGCCTAGCGGAATGCAAGTCGGAGAGGAGCAATGTGACAGTGAACACGCCACAGAGCGTGCCCAATGACATCAACAACAGAGTGTACAGCACGCCCGTGCATCTCACTGCTGAGAACAAACATGGTGAGTTAGAACAATAACAATTATACTAGCCTAGCGGAATGCAAGTCGGAGAGGAGCAATGTGACAGTGAACACGCCACAGAGCGTGCCCACTGACATCAACAACAGAGTGTACAGCACGCCCGTGCATCTCACTGCTGAGAACAAACATGGTGAGTTAGAACAATAACAATAATACTAGCCTAGCGGAATGCAAGTCGGAGAGGAGCAATGTGACAGTGAACACGCCACAGAGCGTGCCCACTGACATCAACAACAGAGTGTACAGCACGCCCGTGCATCTCACTGCTGAGAACAAACATGGTGAGTTAGAACAATAACAATTATACTAGCCTAGCGGAATGCAAGTCGGAGAGGAGCAATGTGACAGTGAACACGCCACAGAGCGTGCCCACTGACATCAACAACAGAGTGTACAGCACGCCCGTGCATCTCACTGCTGAGAACAAACATGGTGAGTTAGAACAATAACAATTATACTAGCCTAGCGGAATGCAAGTCGGAGAGGAGCAACGTGACAGTGAACACGCCACAGAGCGTGCCCACTGACATCAACAACAGAGTGTACAGCACGCCCGTGCATCTCACTGCTGAGAACAAACATGGTGAGTTAGAACAATAACAATAATACTAGCCTAGCGGAATGCAAGTCGGAGAGGAGCAATGTGACAGTGAACACGCCACAGAGCGTGCCCACTGACATCAACAACAGAGTGTACAGCACGCCCGTGCATCTCACTGCTGAGAACAAACATGGTGAGTTAGAACAATAACAATAATACTAGCCTAGCGGAATGCAAGTCGGAGAGGAGCAATGTGACAGTGAACACGCCACAGAGCGTGCCCAATGACATCAACAACAGAGTGTACAGCACGCCCGTGCATCTCACTGCTGAGAACAAACATGGTGAGTTAGAACAATAACAATTATACTAGCCTAGCGGAATGCAAGTCGGAGAGGAGCAATGTGACAGTGAACACGCCACAGAGCGTGCCCACTGACATCAACAACAGAGTGTACAGCACGCCCGTGCATCTCACTGCTGAGAACAAACATGGTGAGTTAGAACAATAACAATAATACTAGCCTAGCGGAATGCAAGTCGGAGAGGAGCAATGTGACAGTGAACACGCCACAGAGCGTGCCCACTGACATCAACTACAGAGTGTACAGCACGCCCGTGCATCTCACTGCTGAGAACAAACATGTTGAGTTAGAACAATAACAATTATACTAGCCTAGCGGAATGCAAGTCGGAGAGGAGCAATGTGACAGTGAACACGCCACAGAGCGTGCCCACTGACATCAACAACAGAGTGTACAGCACGCCCGTGCATCTCACTGCTGAGAACAAACATGGTGAGTTAGAACAATAACAATAATACTAGCCTAGCGGAATGCAAGTCGGAGAGGAGCAATGTGACAGTGAACACGCCACAGAGCGTGCCCACTGACATCAACAACAGAGTGTACAGCACGCCCGTGCATCTCACTGCTGAGAACAAACATGGTGAGTTAGAACAATAACAATAATACTAGCCTAGCGGAATGCAAGTCGGAGAGGAGCAATGTGACAGTGAACACGCCACAGAGCGTGCCCACTGACATCAACAACAGAGTGTACAGCACGCCCGTGCATCTCACTGCTGAGAACAAACATGGTGAGTTAGAACAATAACAATAATACTAGCCTAGCGGAATGCAAGTCGGAGAGGAGCAATGTGACAGTGAACACGCCACAGAGCGTGCCCACTGACATCAACAACAGAGTGTACAGCACGCCCGTGCATCTCACTGCTGAGAACAAACATGGTGAGTTAGAACAATAACAATAATACTAGCCTAGCGGAATGCAAGTCGGAGAGGAGCAATGTGACAGTGAACACGCCACAGAGCGTGCCCACTGACATCAACAACAGAGTGTACAGCACGCCCGTGCATCTCACTGCTGAGAACAAACATGGTGAGTTAGAACAATAACAATAATACTAGCCTAGCGGAATGCAAGTCGGAGAGGAGCAATGTGACAGTGAACACGCCACAGAGCGTGCCCAATGACATCAACAACAGAGTGTACAGCACGCCCGTGCATCTCACTGCTGAGAACAAACATGGTGAGTTAGAACAATAACAATTATACTAGCCTAGCGGAATGCAAGTCGGAGAGGAGCAATGTGACAGTGAACACGCCACAGAGCGTGCCCACTGACATCAACAACAGAGTGTACAGCACGCCCGTGCATCTCACTGCTGAGAACAAACATGGTGAGTTAGAACAATAACAATAATACTAGCCTAGCGGAATGCAAGTCGGAGAGGAGCAATGTGACAGTGAACACGCCACAGAGCGTGCCCACTGACATCAACAACAGAGTGTACAGCACGCCCGTGCATCTCACTGCTGAGAACAAACATGGTGAGTTAGAACAATAACAATAATACTAGCCTAGCGGAATGCAAGTCGGAGAGGAGCAATGTGACAGTGAACACGCCACAGAGCGTGCCCACTGACATCAACAACAGAGTGTACAGCACGCCCGTGCATCTCACTGCTGAGAACAAACATGGTGAGTGAGAACAATAACAATTATACTAGCTTATTAAAAATGTCTCACGGCTAGCCATCGGCCTCTTCTCATGTAGAGTAAAAATAAACATGTTCAGTTTTATAATACAAAAAAGGACAGGATAGCTCAGTGATCCAAAATGTTTTTGACTTACGAATTGAGATGCGCCATTTAATTTCAATGTTTGGAAAAAGCTGGTCAATAATTGTTAGGGCTGTCTTCACAGATTTTAATGATTTACTCTAAATATTATTTAACACTACAGCTTTTTTTATTTGGTATGAAACATAATCCCCACGATGAAAAGTCCCTAAAGAGAGATATGAAGAGACTTTTTTTCAACTAATGTGTTAAACATGGAATTATTCCATTTGCTTTTTTTCAGAATTATACGAAATAAGTCCATACGCGCAGTTCGCGATAGGTTTCCGAACCTTCGGCCATGTTGACAACCAAGAAGTGCCGAGCAGGATACATCTACCGGGTAACAGCAAAGCCCGGTATGATAGTGGTTAGTATAAACCTTTTATTTAATTTTAAGCTTTATTTCGTAGACTGTAAGGTCTAAGTTGTAATTTTAGGTGTCTGTTACTATATTACAACCACACCCGGTGTGCTAGCGGTTAGTATAAACCGTTTAATTCTAAGCTCTATCTCATGGATTACAAGGTCTAAGTTGTAATTTCATATGTCTTTTACTGCATTACAACCATATAAAGATATTTATTTAAATTTTAGAAGTTATTCAGAAATTAATTAAATAATTCGATGCATCTTTATATCATCATTTTGATAATATGATTGTAATATTTGTTGATATCAGATGTTTAAATGGTCATTTATAGCATATAAAGACTGCAAAACATGTTTAATGTATCTCACAAAACAAGGTATATACTAATAACATTATTTTTATTGTGTTTTCAGAAACAAGTTTTCAAATGCGATCAGAGTCTGAAGAAAGCGATTGTGTATCGCGAACTACAACACTAAAGAGTGCACCAAGAAGTAAGTGGCGTAAAATTAATTAGATTGTTATATGGGTATAGGATTTTTTATCACTTTTTTAGTAAGGTACACATCCACATAAACATTTTTGAAGAAAAAAAAACACAAGTAAAAAATAACAAGAAGGTCATTTTAACCCGGCGTCATTGTGGTAGGAAAATGTTACACGGGCGTTGAGGTGGGTCAATTTGACCCGTATATTTAAAATATGATATTTTCTTAATTTCTGAGGACATCCAAAATTTGTGTTTATATATTGATTATTTATATCCAAATTTATAAATTAATAATAAAACAATATTAATAAAGAAACATTTATTCAAGTTATATAAGCTTTTACATAGACTCACAAAAATAGGAATAAAATTGACATCACTTAAGTTATCACTATTTTACTAAACTAATAATCATTCTTTATAGTAATTTAAGCACTTCTATAAATCTTAATAACATATTTGAGGAAACAAAAACAAAAAAGCCTAATTCGAATCTTCATTGTAAATGCATTCACTGCAGTAAAATATGATGTGTTCAGGGCAAACGTATTTGTTACACCCTTGACATGTGTGTGTTTTTTTTGCGGTCTCTATATCGATAAATGTTGACATGACACAATCTTATGTTGAATACATAAATTGGTTCTGGAAAATCTGAAAATTATTCTTCTGCGTCATCATTATCCGTCAAGGCGTCCACTGAATCAGATTCCTCTAAAATTGCCTAAATACGTCGATCTTGTCGGTAATTCATTTTTCACACTACCTTTACTACAATGAAAAAAAGAAATCAGAATAAGAACACTAAAATACAAAACGCACTAAATAAAAACACTAATTAAACAATTTACAGCAATAAAAATCACATGTGAAAAAAGACGCGAAATTGTTACATCAGTTGTGAGGACGGGTCATATTTACCTTTTTGAGAATTACAGACGTATAGCTCCCAGTGCGGCGTCTGCCCAACTTATTTCTGACCATAAACGTTTAGAACACACTATTGGCTCCAGCTACTGAGAAGAACGGCAACTTACTACGCGTATTTAAAAAAATATTAGCATTTTCAAACATGTCGGGTCATTTTGACCCAACCTCAATGACGCCGGGTTAAGTCTTATCACATGTCACGATAAGAGTTAAATTAAAATCACAATGTAAATATTTACATTCAGTATACAATAGCATATTATGTTAAGGTCACCACCCGTTTAGTCCGTGAGGTCCGAACCCCGCAGGGGGTGCCCTTAGTGGACGTTGCTAACGTAGTTAGTTGTTCCTATTGCTCTGGCTGGAGGCCTTAAGGTCCTCGCCAAAAGTCCGGTGAAGCAGTCAAAGCCTGCGCTCAGGCTAACTGCAAAGATCTCTACAAAAAAAAAAGGAATTCTGACAAAAATTTGGAGTAAACATGAAAATTGTATGTACCTACTTATAAAAGTGATTTTTTTTTCACAGAAGCCTGCAGGGTACCTCACCATAGGTAGCTGACCTAAAACCTTGGAACTAGGATAACAAAATGGTTGTGTTCAGAACAACTGGTACGTTTAGTGTCAACTAACATATTGTTAAGGTTGTATCGACTTTGTTTGTAACTTTCATAAAATTCATACTAGTCAACGATTTGAATGCACAAGTGAAATAAGTTATTTTTCAAGTATATTTTTTATCTTTATAGATATTTATTTTTTGAATTATGTGATTTTATAATAATAATATTGTAATTTTTTTATTAGTAGGACAATTCATTTTCATTACAATCTTTAAAAACAATTTTTTGGGGTATAAATAAATTAGTTTGTAAAAAAAGTATATGATAATTTAGCTTTTGAAATAACTGTTTTTCTCTTGTGCATTAAATACAAAATTACCATTTTTGATCTCAATATATTTTAGCAATGTAACATAAATATTATTTCACTAAGGTGTTTTTATTAATTGTAAGTTTTATATAAATATAAAGTTCAATAAAATTTATTGGTAAGGCAATTTTTGATTGTAACCCTTTTATTATAAAGAATGGATAAGTATTATATTTAAAGAAAAGCTGATTCTTTTATTTTCAATAACTAAATTTAATTATCTTTGACAAATAAACAGCAAAAGGAAACATAATTGTAAATATCTAGAAGAGGTATAAATAGGTCTTCAAATCGTTTAGATTGCATTTAAATGAATCAGCTCCTAAGTTCATTATTACATTTAAAGTAAATGGAAACTTAATTTTTAATTTATCAGTATCGAAAACTTTTTAATGACCCTTTTTGCATTGATACGATTAATAAGACTATGTATAACAAAATGACTTAAATAGCATCATTCCATTGTTTATTTTTAGTAAAATAAGGAAGATAGATAATTTTAAACTGGATTTTTTGTTACATGTCTTAATTTAAAAGGAGATTGGGCAGTTTCAGATTCACTTTTTGACGCGTACGACTATTTGATATAATGTATAATTCCTAAAATAATTTTTATTGATTTTATACTTCAATTCATCGAACAATTTGAAGGTATTAATAAATTTACGTTTTTATTTAAATTAGTATTTAATACAATAAATGAGTACATCAGTTGTTTAATTATAGTAATTTGACATTCGATGAAATGTCAAACAAAATAGTGTTTTCTATTTATCGTGTTAGTTGGCGGTAGACTGCGAATATTGTCATTACCTTTTTTATGTTAACAAATACCAATTCGTGTGGAGTTGAGTTTTAGGATTCCTCCTTTATTTAGTACATGAAAAAAATAGTTTTTTATGTGAGTGTGCTGTGAAGTGAATCGTTAGAACGTTTTTTAATCCACAGTGATTTGTACTAGACTTGAAACATGTTGTGCTCTAAAAACTTTTCTCTTTTATTATCACACTCGCTGCCTAAAAACCAAATCAGAGAGGCAACAATGTTCAATATTTCACGCACATGGATGAGACATAACCTCAAAAGGTAATCTTAACAAAACTTTTTTTTTTTTTTCGAAAGCCTCACTATGTAGGCCACCCGCGGTCGAGTGGCGTACGCACCTGTTTTCAAGGTGTCGCTATCTCTGAGGTCCCGGGTTCGATACCCGGACGGGTCAATGTGGAAACCCACTTTTCTACATTGTCCTGGATCTGGCCGTTTGTGGTGCCTTCGTTGTTTCTGAATTCCATACCACAAGTGCTTTAGCTACTTAGGTACTTTGGGTGCAGAACAATGTATAGTGTTGTCCGCATTTATTTATTTTTATATTTTTATTGGAATTTAACCTTGTTTTAAAGTATGACACAATCCCTTTTTTGTGCCATAGTAACTTGCTCAATCTCCATTCTAACATAAGCAAAAAACAGAAATATTATCTAGTATAAAACAGTATAAGTTGATAGGTAAAAACCTTTTATTTAAATTTATTTATTTGTAATATTGTAAAAGCAATATTCTACATAAATCACTAAAAATAAATTTGACACATGTAATGATGACATTGACAATGACATGTCAATAGACACTTTTTTTATCTTCTAATACTGTTTTTTTTTTTTACCAGTAATTTATTTTAATTTCAACGGTAACCCACTATGTATAGTTATACTATTAGATAATCTAATAACATCCTGTTTCAAAATCTTCAGACAATTTTTTTTTCATATAATTTTATTTATAAATGAGGGTTTTAGTCAATTTTGTGCCAAAATATACATATCTTACTCTCTCAATTATTATTTAAATTCTCGTTATTTATTGTGTTATAGATATAATTAATATTTCTTGTTAATAGGAATAGGGATGATGAATTTTTTTTTCATTTATGTCCATCTTTTAGATGCTAAAAAAATATTGGACACGTATTTTTTCGTTTGTCCCGTAAACAAAAACTAATCAAGAAAGATGAGTATAAATCTTGCGTGACGTCACGTCTAAGCAAAAGTTGTACCAACCCGTGACGTCACAAGACTCCTGATCTTTAAAGCAGTTTTTCTTCGTATTTTGTACTTGGTTTGATTGAAGAAAAAATACGTGTTTATTGTATTTTGAATATTTAAATGGTGGACTAAATTGATTTTGACTTTTCATACCCAGACATCTACCCTATTGTAACTAAAATTACGCTAAATCGAAGTTGCATCTCTTCATAAAGATATTTTTGTCTTTTTTATGTTAACTGATATTGTTGGATTATATTAATTTATTGAATACGTTAAATGATAATGAATGTGGTTAAAATGTGCCAAAATACAACACTAGTTCAACTATTTCGTAATATTTTATAAGCTTATTTAGTTATTTAGTAAGTTATTATTTGTAATTATAAATTAATTTAAATGTCTGAAGTCAAAGAAACGGGAATAATGTAGTGAAAAAATAAAGTAAATTGAAAATTAATTATCTTCAAAAGACTGATTGTTTAACGTTTATTTTTTAATATGTAAATCCTCGATTTACTATAGAAATAAAATTTCGAAAATATTAAATGTTAGAATACTATTTCTTGTTTTATTTTCTACCTTAAAAATACAACGCTTTATTGACAGAATGGCTATCCTTAATTAATTTAATAAGTGTATTAATTCAGGATAAAAAAATCTACTCGATAGTCGTCCCAGAAGAAAGGAAAGTATTTTACCGAGAATTAATTATTATGAACTTGATATGAGTCAACTTATTTCCTTAACAGAACGAAAACAGTAACTAAACAAACTTAACTACTATAAGTTCTAACTAAACTAGTCAAAACTAACTCGTAGTAACACTACAAACGGAATCTAATTTCTAGTTGAAAAAATAAAACACAAGAAGGAAGATTTTTAATAAAACTCGGAACTATCCAAGTCTAAACAATAAACAGTTTTAGAAGTCATAAGAAAGTGACTTCAGTTATTTGAAACAATATTGAAGTCGTTGACTAAACTTTATTGAACTACGTACCAAAGTCTTAGGATGGCTTGCTACTGGGTGCAAATTATCTTGGTTTTTATTGTTTTTTTTCCTTTAATTATTTTATTTATTTTATTTGGCAAAATAAACGGTTACACAATATATGCTAAGGTACAAAGTTTAAGAACAGAAAAATAATAATATCAATGTATAACCAACAACATTTTCCACATAATATAAAAAAAATAAACAAAACTTAGGCATAAAGGTAAGTGTCAATTTCAGCGCGAGACATAAATACATACCTACTTTACTAAAACATTTTATTTTGTATACAAAAAAAATAATAATTGTGTGCAAAAGTTTGTAAGGGTGTTACCACACCAATCGAGCGATCGTCGATCGATGGCATCGATCGATGGTAGAATGGATTAGTCGACGTCGTTCGATAGTTTCTACCACACCAATCGATCGGTAGCCTAGATGCCATCTAACGATAGAAAAATGAATTGGTCGACGTCGATCGATTGTTTCTACTAGGTATCTGTCGACCGATGCCATTGACCGGCAATCGATCGCTTGGTTAGTCGACTGGTATCCGTCGATCAACTTAAGCTACCACACCAATCGATCAACGTCGACCGATGTCGATCGATGGCATCGATCGATTATCGATCGATTTGTGTGGTAACACCCTTAGGATGGATGTATTTTTATAACTCAATCTCGCCAGCATCGTTGAAAAGATTGAGGTGTAGAAAAACCTACCAACTTCAGGCAGATTTTTGTCCGAAAAAAAGTATATTCACCGCGGATTTATCAAATATATTAACTTACTCCTTTACGAATTTTTGATATGGTAGATTTTTTAGCACTAAACACTTTTTATAAAACAAAGACCAGTAGCATACCACCCTTACACTCACCGTACAAGTTTTCATATAAAATCCTTTCGAACGATCATTTACTTTAAGCGTGCAGTCAACCGAAAAATTGCGGAAGTTTCTAGAAAAGGATTCCAAGTTTAACACGTTCGGTGTTTAAACTTGATTAGTAGGTATAACGGTGAATTTTAGAATATTCAAAGAGGTAGTGAACTGTTAATGACGTTGTTTCAAAAGAATCTAGGTAATAACGTAAAAGTAAGATTTAATCTTAGAACATTTCTAAGATTTTTTATGTTATTTGGACCTCGATTCAACCGTATGCTATAACTTACCCAACATAACCAGATTTTATAAGGATTCATTGTTTTTATCGATAAAATTATCATCAAAAAGGCCCTAGAAAGCAAAATGTGGAAAGCGAAGGTAAGGACGTTGTTCTTTTTGTACCGAAGTACGAACGGTTCAAAAAATAATAACACTCAAGTATTATTCTATTCACATTAATTTCCTCAAACATATCTCGCATCTACGTAGCCTTAAAATTGTATTTTCTGTTATAACTTTTTTAACGGAAATGTGACCTTTCATATACATCGTTGATATTTTTTACCGGGAACAAAAAAGATTAAAATAGACATAAAAAAGACAACTGTTTTAAAAAACAACTGCCCAAATACCAATTGCTTTTCTATAAGCAAATCTGCTCGCTATTCAAATTGAACCCTTTTAAACTTGATTGATACAAAACACCATGCGATACGTAAAAAGTATCTTTTGCCGAGCATTGTAAATTAGGGCATCGATTTAAACAGGCTGGACCGTCCAATTTTACGGTTGGTCTATTGCAGCCTCGCAGGACCAAAGAGACTTAAGCGTTTGTGCATGTTTCAATCAAAATTATTCTTACATGCTGTACGCTGTTGTGAAACATGCAACTTTTTGCAGGTCTGGAAATAATATGATTTATCTGTTTAGGATTTTCTGATTAAATTCTTTGCCTTGTTCTAAAAAGTGTAAAACCTGTACTTAAACTAAAAGAAAAAAACTACTAGAAAAAAAACGTTGACAATGGATTAGATGACTGGGCATAAAAGACAAAAACTAATAAGTCGGTCAGTTAAATACTATAAAAGTATGAATACATTTTTTCTGCATTCTCAAAATAACTGGAATCTAAGTTGATACAGTGAATTAAAGTTCAAAAGTTCATGAATAGCGCAAATCAGTAATAATATATAGATATTTACAATAGATTGTTAGGTCAACTTGTCGAGTAAGCTAACATTTAATAAATTAAAAATATTGTTTAATATACATTATAATCTTAATTATTATTTATCCATTGTTAGCATCTTAATTGCACGAATTCTGTCTAAAGAGCAAATTAACCATTTCATTTCAACTCTGTCCTCTATCAATTATACATTACATTAATCTTCAATAATTCGATCCTACTGTCCCTTATAATAACCAAACAGAATTATCGAAACTAATCCTCGGGATAATGAGATAACCAACCAATTAAACAGCAAACAAAACCTATACATATTTACTTATACAATCCGCAGTAAATTATAGTACAAACAATACAATTGCTTTGCACATAACTAGGAAACACTTTCGCTGTGGCCGCGACAACTTGAGAACTTCGATAATATAAAGTTGGACCCCTGAAATTGCGGGGTCTCACCCCTACTCTTGGTTTTTGTAACTCGAAAATGATGTAAGTTAAGTACTTTAAACAGTGAACAATGTTTCTTTAAATGAAGAATAGAAAGGAGATCCATTTTGAAACATTTTCTAACAAATAATTAGTCTTTTTAACAGTTATGTGTGTGAGACAAGTAGATGAACCATGTAGACGTCTTAGGCCAGTATCAAGACATTCGTAAAGTTAAATAAAAATAGGAGTAATACTGTTTAAGCAACATTTAATATGTCGATTTTACCACGATTGTTTCGGCAACGTCTGTCTTGTCAACCAACCTTGTGTTTATTTTAGAAAAACCTACGGAACAGAGTACTGGTAAGGCTTATAGTTTATGATTAACCTTTTAACTCATAATATTGGCCTAAATTATTAAGATTTAAACTATGACATCAATTATTAATGACACCGCACCTCCAGTCTGCTTGCGACCACGGTTTGTGTAACTCGGTCGAAACGACATACAATATACAGGCAGCGCTATAGTTTAAAAAATAATAATCATATAGTTCATTCTTCTCCACGGACTTTACTGGAAACTCGAACGCAACTCGCCTCATTTCAAGTTCTAACCAAAACAGTGTACATTGATATCGTGGTAGACCGCAACAATCCAGCGCAGTTTGTCGACTAACAAATAATTAATCTACAGTGGCTAGAGTTTAATTGCTTGTTTGAGTTTGTCTTGTTCGACGTAACAACACTATGCTAGGTATATTCGTAGATAGTGTTATTCTGAAATACATTCAATGATAAATAAATTGTATTTAGTTACATATATTTTTGATTTCCTCTATGTTTTTGAATACAGGAATTTAGACTGGAGCTCTTTTTTCAAATGAATCAAAAAATATAGATTTTAAGTAGGCTTATAAAAGCTCTTTTAAAACGTCAAAACGTTCCAAAAACTAGGAAGAAACTCCATTAAAATATTGTAATAATTTAGTGAATTCATCGAGCATATAACGTGTAGTTACATTAGTGTATAAAGAAAAAATATTTGCATTGGTTTTTGTACAAATTTGTTAAAACATTAAAAATATTAAAAGATGTCAAATTTTAGATTGCACTGATTGAACTGATTTATTGTCTTTGAGAAGTCGATATACCAATATCCTTCCCATATAATATTCGTTTAAGTATCCAGCAAACTCTTAAGAAGGCTTATATCTGTCTCAATAAGAACGTTCATATAACAAAACCACAGTTTCTGAGTCACGTAAGTATTACTAAGATTGCGTGCGGCGTATATAAATGATGTTCTTTTGTTTATTGGCAAATAATAGGCCTCGAATACTGCCAGGATTGTATGGATCAAACGAGTTATTTTGCGCTATAACAAAATGTTTTTAAGATATTAATTCTGATTTTCTGAGAGTGAGTATAGTATAATTGTTGAGAGTAATTTATTATTTTAAGTTGCAAAATTTCTTAGGAAAGATCTTATTTGTAAAAAGTTTGCCTACGTAATTGTTTGTTTGTCAATTAGCTGGTGTTCAAATCTCTTTTTCCTGTTATCTACTATTTATTATATTGAACGTACATAAATTATGCCTGCCTCGTTGGCCTAGTGGCGCTAAGCGCGACTGCTACGCTAGAGGTCTTGGGTTCGATTCCCGAGTCGACCAAGGTGTTATTGGAACTAAACATATCAGCGAACTGTGGGTGTACATTGGTACACCTCTGCCTACCCCTTCGGGGATACAGGCATGATGATATGTTATAACATATCCATATCCGTTAACTGATTTTAATTGTTACATAAATTATGATCGTAATATCGCATAAAATTGAACGCATTACAATATTTCGAGATGGCTTAGATTGGGCGAGAAAATTTTATAACCTCAAAAATAGATAAGATACAAAAAATACAAAATCATGGGTAAGTTCTATCAACAAATTTCAACTTACCTTAAATAAAAATGAAGAATGATTAGCGGTCTTTCAAACGGCACACATAATGGCATTTTTAGAACTAAATGTAGGTTGGGTATCTACCATAGCTCTATGGAAGAACTATGTGTGAACTACAAAGAAAAGAATCTGTTGCAAATCTGGATGTTATTATGTGCATGTGATTTAAATGTTTGTTTAAGCCCCGCGGCACATGGATTAAATTGCTTACTGCGAAAGGTTTTTACAAAAAAATATAGTTATATAGGTTTTAATAAAAATAATGAAGATTATGACACATACTGAGCATAGACAGTGATTTCGAAGAGCTCCACCAGTTTTTAAGGTGTCGGTAGCTCTGACGTTCCGGGTTTGATCTCCGGTCGGATCAATTTAGAAGCAAACTGTTTCCACATTGCCTCGGATCTGGGTGTTTGTGGTACCTTCGTTGTTGCTGAATTTCATAACTCAAGTGTTTTAGCTACTTACTTTGGGTTCAGAACAATGTATGTGATGTTGTCCACATTTATTTATTTAAACTTTATTATGTTGTTCTACCGTGTGGTATCCGGCTTAGAATTGACCACCCCCACTCCTCCCGTGGGTGTCGTAAGAGGCGACTAAGAGAAAAATCTAGAAGATGGGCAGCAGCGTCTTCTGTTACTACTACCAACAATACTGCGATCCCCAAGCCGCCTGCCAAGCGTGGGGATTATGGCACCCCCCCCCCCCTTTTGGGGGGAGGTCTTTGTTCAGCAGTGGACGTCTTCCGGCTGATGATGATGATGATGTTTTCTAGGTTCCAGCTGTTCATGTGACAACCGCTGCGGGACCTGGTCTAGCTTCAGATCCCGATTGAGGTGTTCCGCAAGAAACAGAAGACTTGCGAAATGTCGGTGTAACAGACCAACATGTTTGAAGATTAGGAGAAGGGAGAGTGTAAGTGGATTTATTGCTTTGAAAAAATGAAGGGGCTATGGTGATGGTGAGGAAAAATGTGTTCCAAACATTGAAGTCTTTAATCGCCAAACCGTTTTTAGCAAGTGCGGTAACTAATGCATAGGTCTCTCTTATGGAGAAGGTACGTTCTCTTTAAGGGAAGAAACGTATGCATAACAGTGGGACGTTTATAGGATGGTATTATTATGGACTTTGGCAACGAGATTAATAGTAACTATGAGGACCAGGCACAAGTGACTGACGTTGATTAGATGTAACTCATATGACCAGAAGAAAACAGGGCTAAAGCGATGGACCACAAGTAAATGGCAACAATGAATGATGTTTTTTTTTATTATAAAATAAGTAACCATAGACATACATTTATTAGAATACGATTAAAAAAAAAATCACATACATATTTTTTAAACAAGTAGTTTTCAAATTCAAATCCATCCTGATTTTTCTACTATAATAGTCTCAAAGTCACTCTGGTTTTTTCAGACCTGCTCTTGCGCACAACATAAGTGCTATTCGACTACATCTTGTACGAAGAATGAGTCGCCACGGTCTGCCAACCCTTGTCCGAAAAACATTAGTCCCAAAAACCTCTGCCGATTTACTGTCGACGCTTATTTTCAATAATATGTACCACTCCATCCATAAATAAATGCACTTTACTATTCATATTACATAGTAATCATTTTTCATTTCATCTCTTATCTAGCCTATCAGTAAGTTTCTGATGTCCTACTGGCTTTTAAAAGTAACGGGATTTAAATCTCTATAAATATTTCTAAACGAAAAACACCATATAATATCTGCTATGGTAATTCAAAATTGAAAAAGTTACGCAATTAATCATCAACGCAGGATTAATTCTACTTAGTGTAATAAGATTTATTCAGCAGTGTTGTTTGGTGGTATTTAAAACAATATTTAAATGTTTTATAAAAGCCGTCTTGCAAATTAAAACATTACTTTCAAAATTTCTAGTCGGAAGACCAATAACTGCTAATTCTTTTAGCCCTCTTACGCACTTGCGGTTAACCGCGGGGGCGACTAGCCGCATTTCCAGTTTAATATGCAACCGCTTGTACCGATTGTACGCACTTAACCGCCAAGCGGTTGCATTAAACTGTACCGCGCGGCTAGCCGTCTCCGCGGTTAACCTCTAGTGCGTAAGAGGGCTTACTTCAAACCGCCGTTGTAGACCAGCTTAATTCGGAGTTTAGTACACCTGAAATACAGTCTTACTTAGCTTGTAGACCAGGTTAATTCAGAGTGAAAGGTCAATGGGTACCTTAGTATGGAAGCTATAACCACGCTACACACAAACAAAATAGGGTGAAATAGACAGATTAATGTCTCTAGTTTACGATATTATAGGTTGTATTACTGTGGGTATAGTCTGAAGTTATGCAAGGGGAGAGTGTCTGGAAGGGAAGGCCTTTGCCCAGCATTCTGACATTGTTTTTTGATCTACTGATGTTGAACACCGCAATAAAAATAAAAAAGTACATAAAATTACATCGTGAGGAAACCTGGATTCCAAAATTGGGATCTGAACCTCAATCCGCAGAAAGCAAGCGTGGTGATCAATGCTCGTGCCTCCTCTATATGGGAAGAGGCCTGTGCCCAGCAGAGGGACGTATATAGGCTGGATTATTATTATTATTATACATAAAATTTAATGTGGGATACAACTTAACAATTTATATATAAGTTTTCACAAACGGGATCAGATTATGCGCAACGACCTTTACCTTGATCAGTTTCATAAGAGTTATACTCGTACACCATAACATACGAGATTACGTTATACCTATCAACACCGTTCTATGGCTTTATCAATTTTCGTTCCAATTAGTCTCGCGTCTCTTGCCATTAATTACTGTTACACAAGCATTGAACGCTCATTTCCAACGAAATGTGTTTAGACGGCAGCTGTTGTAATTATAATTATTTTATAAATTATTTTGGTATTTGATATGTCTATATTTAGAAATTTTTGACACATCCGGAGATGCTTTTATGTTACGTGAAATAAAATGTTGACTGTAGCGTTATGTAATATAATTAAGACAAGATGAACACAATCTAAGAATCTTTAGACTAAATAAAAAAATGAATGAGGAATTTTTGCATGCAAGCCCTTTATGTGCGAGAAAAAAACTTGACAAGGCATTGCAACGAGTTTAAGGTAGCATTACTATAATGTTTAAAAAAATACTATTAAATTAGTTTAATGCTTTTTTTATTTCAGTAGAAGAAAATTTATCCTTCCTAATTTATATGGATCAAAATATCAATAACTTTGCTTCTTCAACCTACCACATTCATTAAGGAATTCGCCTACAAAACCAAACCGCATGCATAAAAAATCTATTCAAACTGTTCACGCAAATTACCGCCCACAACTTTTACGAGTAATGACATGTCCTCAAACTCCGCCAAACCTTCAAAGTAATCTATCAAAGTTACACCCAATATTAAAGTTGTCTATCTGTTGCCCATCAATAGTTTCCTCATTTGCAACGCCGTGATTAAGGGCTCTGAGAGTTAGCGAAACTAAACGACGGGTAATGAGAAAGGCGTGTTATATAGTCAAAATCATGAAAAATACTTAAAAGCAATAGCTAATGTGACGAACATTACGGTTAAAGATATTTATTTCACAAAAGAATTACGAATTCACTTATAGAGAAAACATAAGTTTAGTGCCAAACAATTTATCCGCCAGCAACCGTAGATAAAAACTACAACATTACATACATTGTTCATAACCTAAGCTAGTTTATTTTATTTTATTTTATTTGATAGGGATAACAAACAGCAGTATATTACATAGTAGGCATACAATATTAAACTTGCAATAAAGGTAAAAAATACACTACTCAAGACGTTATCCACAGATTACCATACAAAATAGCTAGCTGTTAGCACACCGAGTCAAAAAAGCACATATTTTACTTATTTACTTACTATATATTAGGGCTACGATCTCTTAAAATAGTCGTAATTTCTCTCTTAAATACAGCTTTGCTGAGGAACATAATATCAGTAGAGCCAAACTGTTTATTATAGGTGTCAACCAAACGATATAATGGCGAGCGAACGCCAGTTCTATACTTAATTTGGGTTCTTATCTAGTGTTTATATAGGTACTTGTGTTATGAGATCATAAACAACAAAAGTATCACAAACACTCACCTGAAATGATGTAGAAAAGTGTTTTTTTTTATATTGAACCCATAACCTCGGAGCTTGAAAACCGGTAATAGTATGTGCCTATCGAGCAAGAGAGTCGTCAAAAACATATATTTCGTTTGTTGTTTACGCAATACACCATCATCATCATCATCAATTTAAGAGCCATGCTCTTGTCGGTGCAGCTCTTTCCATTTATGTCTGTCCTGTGCCAATTCTTGAACCTCTTTGTACGTCATGTTGTACCTCCACCTTCTCTTACCTTACGTAAAACAACCGCGAAGAATATTACAATGTTTTAAATTTATCCTCTTAAAAATGTTTTTATTAATATTATAAATCGATGGTTTGGTTAGAATTTTTTCAGCAATAATTTTCATTATTGCTGAAAAAATTCTAGGAACTGATGTAATTTATTTAAAACGGTTTATTAAAAGCTCGTGTGTAAACTACGCATGTATAACTTTAAGAATATACGCATACTTTCCATTTTCAATAAATTATAGCTTTTTTCTGAATTAAATATTTGACGTAAATGACTATCTACTTCTGTCTGCTTTATTAATGCTATTTTTTTTTTATATTATAACATTTTTATTAGTTACTCACCAATTTTGGTCTGCCTGTTAATTTTTTCTCCATCACAGTATATTGACAATAGAACAAACTAAATTATGAACCTCAGTTTTTATCTTTCCAGTCCATCCAAAGGTTGTCTAGAAGATTTCGCTATAAGCGATAAGACCGCCATATACGCTTTACTGTACTTTATTATTTTCAAATATGTAACTTTAACGGTGTACAATAAAGAATATTCTCATTATCATCTACCTGCCCGGTTTCCAATTATTTTGGGTCGGCGCTATGCGTCTTCAGCTTCCATTCATCTCTACAACTTGTCATCTCAATATTCACTCCTTTCTTTCTCATATCATCTTTCACAGTATCCATCCATCTCGTTTTTGGTCTTCCTCTGCATGTATACCCATAGAATATTATTTTTCTCTATAAAAAGCATAAAAAATCGAAAGAAAAAGCAGAATAAGTGTGACCACAACTTTACAATCCGTTAGCGGCACTCGGAACAAACTTAGATTAGTTGTACAGCTTCTCAGTAATTACTGACGCGGTCCGGACTAACTAAGCAAATATTAGGTTCTTATACTAGCTTAAAGTCATAGGAAAACTATCACTGTACGAATAATCAGAGAACTCTAAGGATCTATGAGGCGACGTGCTTAGTTATCACGAAGAAATATTTGTATCATGTGTCTTCCTCTGCTAGCTTTTTCCCATGTTGGAGTCGGCTTTCAGTCTTACTGGTTTCAGCTGAATAGTGTAATTTACATGGAGCGAACGCTATCTGAACACCACCCATTTGGTGGTAACTTGGGTCAGAATTGTTAAGACTTAACGACTCAAAAAAAGTATAACAGGTGGGACCAACAACGGTCTAACGTGCTTTCCAAGGCATAGAGCAGCTGTTGCGAGGGCTCTTAATCTTAGAACCTCTTACACCAGCATTTTTTTAACTTTCATGTAACTTAACCGAATGCAACAGTGTAGCTTATAATAATATATTTTATTACTAGCTGTGCCCGCGACTTCGTCCGCGTGGAATAGTTACTTTTCGGGCAGCATATTTAGAATTAGGTTTTTATACATATACTTTCGCTTGGGTGGCTATAAATTTACTTTACAGATGCTTCTCTGTATACGATTTTTCTATGTATTTCTATGGATTTATTAATGTACCGATTGACATGAAATAAACACTAAATGTTAAGTGAAGCTTACTACAATATATTCGTGAAAACCGCATCTTAATCGAGTAAGCCGTTTCTGAGATTAGCGTTCACAAACACACAGACAAACAGACAAAAAAAAATAATTAATTATAATTTCAGGTTCGGCATCGATATTATAACAACCCTTGCTACTTTTTTTGTTTATATTTCCATTGTACAGACACCACTTTTCTACAATTTAGTTATATGTATAGATAGATGATTTTTCAAATTGACATAACTTTTTTATTTAAGTACCGATTGACATGAAATAAACACTAAATGTTAAGTGAAGCTAACTACAATATATTTGTGAAAACCGCATCTTAATCGAGTAAGCCGTCTCTGAGATTAGCGTGCACAAACACACAGACAAACAGACAAACAGACAAACAGACAAACCGACAAACAGACAAAAAAAATATTAATTATAGTTTCAGGTTTGGCATCGATTTTATAACAACCCTTGCTACTTTTTTTGTTTATATTTCCATTGTACAGACACCACTTTTCTACAATTTTATTATATGTATAGATGATTTTTCAAATTGACATAACTTTTTTATTTATGTACCGATTGACATGAAATAAACACTAAATGTTAAATGAAGCTAATTACAATATATTCGTGAAAACCGCATCTTAATCGAGTAAGCCGTTTCTGAGATTAGCGTGCACAAACACACAGACAAACAGACAAACAGACAAACCGACAAACAGACAAAAAAATAATAAATTATAATTTCAGGTTCGGTATCGATATTATAACAACCCTTGCTACTTTTTTTGTTTATATTTCCATTGTACAGACACTACTTTTCTACAATTTTATTATATGTATAGATATAGATGATTTTTCAAATTTACATAACTTTTTTATTTATGTACCGATTGACATGAAATAAACACTAAATGTTACGTGAAGCTAACTACAATATATTCGTGAAAACCGCATCTTAATCGAGTAAGCCGTTTCTGACATTAGCGTGCACAAACACACAGACAAACAGACAAACAGACAAACCGACAAACAGACAAAAAAAAAATTAATTATAGTTTCAGGTTCGGCATCGATATTATAACAACCCTTGCTACTTTTTTTGTTTATATTTCCAATGTACAGACACCACTTTTCTACAATTTTATTATATGTATAGATGATGTTTCAAATTGACATTACTTTTTTATTTATGTACCGATTGACATGAAATAAACACTAAATGTTAAGTGAAGCTAACTACAATATATTCGTGAAAACCGCATCTTAATCGAGTAAGCCGTTTCTGAGATTAGCGTGCACAAACACACAGACAAACAGACAAACCGACAAACAGACAAAAAAAATATTAATTATAGTTTCAGGTTCGGCATCGATTTTATAACAACCCTTGCTACTTTTTTTGTTTATATTTCCATTGTACAGACACCACTTTTCTACAATTTTATTATATGTATAGATGATTTTTCAAATTGACATCACTTTTTTATTTATGTACCGATTGACATGAAATAAACACTAAATGTTAAGTGAAGCTAACTACAATATATTCGTGAAAACCGAATCTTAATCGAGTAAGCCGTTTCTGAGATTAGCGTGCACAAACACACAGACAAACAGACAAACAGACAAACAGACAAACCGACAAACAGACAAAAAAAATATTAATTATAGTTTCAGGTTCGGCATCGATTTTATAACAACCATTAATACTTTTTTTGTTTATATTTCCATTGTACAGACACCACTTTTCTACAATTTTATTATATGTATAGATGAATTTTCAAATTGACATAACTTTTTTATTTATGTACCGATTGACATGAAATAAACACTAAATGTTACGTGAAGCTAACTACAATATATTCGTGAAAACCGCATCTTAATCGAGTAAGCCGTTTCTGACATTAGCGTGCACAAACACACAGACAAACAGACAAACAGACAAACAGACAAAAAAAATATTAATTATAGTTTCAGGTTCGGCATCGATTTTATAACAACCCTTGCTACTTTTTTTGTTTATATTTCCATTGTACAGACACCACTTTTCTACAATTTTATTATATGTATAGATGATTTTTCAAATTGACATCACTTTTTTATTTATGTACCGATTGACATGAAATAAACACTAAATGTTAAGTGAAGCTAACTACAATATATTCGTGAAAACCGCATCTTAATCGAGTAAGCCGTTTCTGAGATTAGCGTGCACAAACACACAGACAAACAGACAAACCGACAAACCGACAAACAGACAAAAAAAATATTAATTATAGTTTCAGGTTCGGCATCGATTTTATAACAACCCTTGCTACTTTTTTTGTTTATATTTCCATTGTACAGACACCACTTTTCTACAATTTTATTATATGTATAGATGATTTTTCAAATTGACATCACTTTTTTATTTATGTACCGATTGACATGAAATAAACACTAAATGTTAAGTGAAGCTAACTACAATATATTCGTGAAAACCGCATCTTAATCGAGTAAGCCGTTTCTGAGATTAGCGTGCACAAACACACAGACAAACAGACAAACAGACAAACCGACAAACAGACAAAAATAATAAATTATAGTTTCAGGTTCGGCATCGATTTTATAACAACCCTTGCTACTTTTTTTGTTTATATTTCCATTGTACAGACACCACTTTTCTACAATTTTATTATATGTATAGATGATTTTTCAAATTGACATCACTTTTTTATTTATGTACCGATTGACATGAAATAAACACTAAATGTTAAGTGAAGCTAACTACAATATATTCGTGAAAACCGAATCTTAATCGAGTAAGCCGTTTCTGAGATTAGCGTGCACAAACACACAGACAAACAGACAAACAGACAAACCGACAAACAGACAAAAAAAATATTAATTATAGTTTCAGGTTCGGCATCGATTTTATAACAACCCTTGCTACTTTTTTTGTTTATATTTCCATTGTACAGACACCACTTTTCTACAATTTTATTATATGTATAGATATACTATCAAGCATTTGAATCCAACTTCTAAGTGAATTTCATTCAAAGGTATTTCAGCTAGAATTTCATAGTTTCTGACTCTGCGTAAGCCTCTCGGGAAACGATGTGAGTACGTATATACAGGTTGTTGCCGAAAGAATATATCAATCCAAAAGAGGTAAAAATACTCCTGGTATACAGTCAGTTAACATAATTTTAGATCAAACTCTTGGCATCTAGCCATTTTTGGTTCCATTTTTGACGTGTAACAAATACGAATAATTCGATATAAATTATTCAATCAACTAATTTTGAACAATTATTTTGTAAACTAACTCTATACCATATGTACTGTTCAACGCCTTTGGATAGATATACCCCTTTCAGTAACACCCTGTACAAGATGCACTGTTCCACGTTTTATCCATAAAGCTCCTAAACATTAAATTATAAAACTGGAGTCAGGAACACTCATAAAGTTAGATGAGTAATTAAATTAATTTGAGGAAAGGAATTATGAATGTGGTAATTTTATGTTATGTTTACCTTCTTGATACCTTTTGTTTTACCTTTGTGTTTGTATGTCTTGAAAAATCATAAAACACGTGTAAGAATAGAGTTTTATTGTAATTCAAGAAGAATCACCAATTAAGGCCAGTTTAGTAATTATATAAAAACTAGCTGTGTCCCGCGGTTTCACCCGCGTGAATGACAATTCATACACTTTCTTTATAAATTATAGCCTATGTGTTATTCCGATGTATAAGCTACATTATTGTAAAGTTTCATTAAAATACATTCAGTAGTTTTTGCGTGAAAGAGTAACAAACATCCACACATCCATTCTCACAAACTTTCACATTTATAATATTAGTAAGGATAATAAAAAAAAATACTCTAATAAAATTTTACTTTAATACCTTCCTTTTACTACATTACTAGCGGTGCCGCACGGTTTCACCCGCGTAGCATAGCTTAAACCCTTAAATAGTTCCGTTTTTTCCTGACTTTTTCAAAGTTTTTTAAATATTCTGCTCTTCGGGAGATGAATCGTAGTAATCGTTCAACCTGTTAAAGATATACAGATCTGTATGTATAACAGCTAAGAAAGATCCAAAATAATAATCAACGTAACTTTCGACCATTTAAACTCTAAAACATGACACATAAGTCTTGAAACACTATGATGTCATTAAAATACATATACTTACTAAAATCTTTATCCATCTACTTTCTAATGTAATATTTCATGAACATATTAATCCCGGTCGTAATTTATATCTCGTATGCACATCACTTGCAGATCTTTTGTGTGGACGCACAATGCCCATCAGACGCAGCTTTTTAGTTTGTTTTTATTAAAACAACAGTATTGTGTTTCAGCTTTACTATAAAAATATTTTTGCGCAAAGTATTACGTTTTTTTTCGAGTTTTTGTTTTTTGTTTTTATATTCGGTATTTTTTGTGAAATTCTTTTATAAAGTGTGACCTTTATACTGTTAGCTGGAGGGTTGGCTGTTTTTGACGTTACAACGAGTTTTTGTTTTAGATACTGTTTCGTGTAACCGAATCTAGGAGCTGAACAATCGATGCCTTTGTATGCATAAATAATTTTAATTTATAGAAAATACTGGTATGTGGTGCCGCTGGATAAGGTTAAATGGAAGGACTTTGGCGAGGCCTTTGCCCAGCAGTGGGAGTGAGCAGTCTAGTAAAAAATAATAATACAAAATATATTAATCAAATCTTTGGGCTGGCTATATAAAACAAAAAATACCTGTATGTATACAACCGTATTAGATTTCGTGCTGCTAACATACTTTGACAAAATAATTAATGGTGAAAAAACATTTCCATCAATTTCAGCTTCTGATTCAATCACATCAATATTAATATGTACCTGTTAATTATGTAATACCACCATTCAACTATAGATTTATCAAGAAAAAAATAATTATTGAAATCGATAGGTACACAACGATCTGAGAGCCGCATAAAACATGAAAAAGATTTTGTCGAATTGAAAAACTTTTTTTTTTGAAGTCGAGTAAACGCTGCGTAAATATTATAACTAAGGTTATATATTCTAATTGAAACAGTGCTGCATAATATAACATCAAAAGAGTTTAAACTAATTAACGTTACAAAAATAAACATGTTTGATGTCAAGGATTGTGGCTAAATCATTGACGTACTATACACATAGACTGCTATTATCGCCAGTTTCCCCTTGTGCCAAGCGAGAGCAGTTTTTAGTCTGAACCTAGTACATTCGTTTACTGATTTAAGTTAATTTTCGCGCAACGAGAAACTTATATACGAAAATATAGATGGTTTTGACATTGTTAGGATAATATTAGTGTTTTAGATAGATCTTTTAAAACGGCAAGCTCCATCTTCATACATAATTCAAGACAAAACCATTTCACACTAGTGCTTTCGTTCAAACTCTGATAGGCTCACTCTAGTTTCTTATGTATACTCTAAGGGCTAAATAAACAGAGATTGGTGGCAAAATAAATATATCTCTGTAACAAAGTATGATTTCGTGCTATTTGTCAAGCGTACAATTTAATATGGTACGGTAAATGTGTACGGCATTTATAACAATTACAAAGGATTTTAAAAAGGGTGTATGAATGATACATGTTACTGTACATTGCGTGGATTGAAAATTATGTAGCTGTAAGTGTTAGATTCTTGGTCTGGTAAAACCGGAATAAAAGTATTTGACGGGCCTCTTGGTCTAGCGGTTAGTGACACTGACTGCTATACCGGAGGTCGTGGGTTCGATTAACACTCAGGGCAAATGTTTGTGTGATGAGCACGATCATTTGTTCTGGTCTGGGTGTAATTTATCAGTTGCCTGGTTACCATAACACAAGCTCTCTTAGAGCTTGGGATCAGATTACCGTGTGTGAATTGTCCAGGAAAATTATAATTTGCTATTTCCAAGGCTAGCATAATATTTTAGGAGTATTTTCTTAATACTTTTAAAATCAATTTTAGTAGTGGCCTAGTAAGTCCTACTGGTACCATACCTCACAAGCCTCTTTTTGTATGTTGTAAAAAAATATACCACGATGACTTTTTTATTCGACAAAATAGAAGAAAAGCAAAAGTAGATTAAAAGTTAAAACTTACATACCACAATAGAAAGCAATTCTAATCCGTTATTTTCAGTCATAATGGATGCTACAAAAAGCTAAAAAATAAAAACAAATTCCGCGTCTTATACGACATTAAGTAAACCGTAATGTCTGTTTCATGTCTCCAATCCCAGCACATTGTCTTATTCCGTGGAATTTTAAACTAAAATACAGAACAAGCTCAGCACTATTTCAAGCATTGCTAAGAAAGCTCAAAGTGAATGAAACTACCAACATAACTATAAAGAAGAACATTCAAAAATACACCTTAAGGGAGTGAAAATAAGGTTTGTTGTAACAGCAGATGTAACTTTGCCACTTATCTTAAAACACTCTGAAATGCAAATACGCCGCAATCTAGATGCATTCAAGAAAAAGTCGCGAAGATTTTTGTGTCAAAGATAGTTCTAGTTACTTCCAAGTAGGGTAAGTAGAGTTTTAAGTAGTCACTAACTTTGCTTACAAATTGCTCTCCCAATCTCGCTCGCGTGGCTTTTTGAATCTAGTGCATTTAATGCAGTCTTAGTACCTATATGAGGTCTGGAAATTTTGCACGGTAATGTTCCTGTTAGCATTTTTAATATCATACCTTGTATGCTAGAGAGAAAGTTAGAAGAGGTGTGCATTTAATGGCACAGTTTTTTTTTTTATTATAACACAAACATTTATTTTTTCTTTTAAGCTAGGAACTTTACCTCCCGCATGCCGCAATAAATAAACAATAAAATTTAATTGTGTCTCGCGTAGATCTGCGCTTCCGACATACAACAGGTTAAACGAAAAATAAAATTGTTCAAATCGACTGACGACAAAAAAAAAAGGAACGAAATGAAATAATTGTAAACAAGCCTAAAAAAGGCTTTTACCGAGGTAAAGGGTGACTAGTTAAAATGTGTTAATATTTTTTCCAAAATAAAATAAAACAGCAATTTCAAACAACAGACAGTTCTCAATAAAAAGTTTGTCTATCAAGTCCAAAAGATTTCTAAATTCAAATTAACAGATATTCCAAAAGCAAAATTAGATGCCATATCAAAAACAACGATGATATCAAAACATAAGCAAAGGCGTGACGTAAGAGAGCCAGACTGCCATTATGGGGGGCTATTCTGTACACCTGCTCGACACGATTCGAAACAAGTCGACGGAATTTAAAACGTTTGGAAGGGGTATCGAAAAGTTTGGTATTGATAATATGACCCCTCAGGATGAAATAAATTAGGTAAACAAATGGTTTAGAAAACGTGATTTGAAAGTTCAAATAAAATATTATGGTCACAGAAAATAGAAAAATACAGGTATTTTTAATTTTGACAATTACAACAAATTTTTAATAAATTGTATAAAAGAATCTATAAAAATAATGTTATCGAAATTATTTAATAAAAATCGTTACCGTTATACTCAGAAAGAAAACCACAAATTTCAGGTCTCAAAAAATAGTCAAAAGAATTCTTTACCTGTGAACCAGTTTCATACATTTTAAAAAGAATTTTGGAGGATTATGAATTTTGAAATTCATGTTGGTTACATAGCGAGCGAAAGCTTTCAGTATCGTAAGATCCAACGATATGCTATGCTGAGAAAATATTCAAGATAATACAAAGGTTTTAAAATTTCCTTGTTCTTAAAATATAAGTTAGGAACAATTTTAAGATGGGTTTCCGCGAAGTTAAGTAAAAATATTATTAAAATATAAAATAAAATAGGGTTGTCACTAAATAATTTAAAAAAAAAAATCGTTATTAAAAAAAAATAAGTTGAGTTTTTTTTTTAAACGATTTTTTTTACGTCATTCACTTTTGCTCTATATTTCTAAAGGATACATCTGTGAAATCGTATAATCATTATACATAAAATAAAATAAAAATTAGTGCTGTAAAGGAATATGCAAAATATAGTAATTGTAGGAACGTCAACCAATCAACTTATCCGCGTATTTTTCAACAGTAGGATATTCATAAATCGTAAAAATTATCAATTAAAAACTCATACTATTAAATTACAAAGCTGAACACTTCCTCACTTCCCATACATACATACTTAACAAACCAAATAAATTAAATCCATCAGTGTAAAACAAACATATTTCCTGAAACAAAGCCGCTTCTTGCTTTACATATCCCTTGTAATGTACTAAGAAAGATTAAACCATCTTCGCTTAACGTTAGCTTAACTGCATTACTTAATTTGTTACTTTAATTATGTATTAATGATACGTTTCAGAAAGTTTTGTTGTTATAACGAGGTGATCATTTTACGCTGTTATACGTGTTTCTTTCATAAAAATAAAATCTTCGAAGAATTTCGGTCTCGAATTCGATTCGATTTCGATTAGCACAAATATATTTAGCATTTTCCAAAAAAAATATAGATGTTTTAGGTGTTAACTATAGTGGATAAATATACTGACCCATATTAGGCACTCTTTTGTATCAATCAACATAAACTTAAAGTAGGTGCATGTTCAAGATATTTTTTGGGCTTTTCAACTAGGTACAATTAAACGACATAGTATACCATACTAAAAAAATTGTCAAAGCCGTATTCTTCTTTTTTTACTTTCAATCGCAAGCACATAATTCCGTATTCTACTTAGATGCGAATAAATCGACCAACAAAAAATAAATTACGCTAGGCTAGAAGTTGCGAGTGCACAATAATTTTGTTATGAAAATGCAGCGCGAAAGCTTGAACGTTACAATACAAAAAAAAAATGACAAAGCTAATACTATAAAATTCTCCTCATTAACTCCAAATCATTATCTGCAGAATCCTATAAGTAGCTACAATCTTACAATCGGAATGAGTAATACCATCTGTTGTATGTTCATTTGCTATTCTCTTTGCTAGCCTTCGCTTCTATACAATTAGTATTGCTGCTCAGATTAACTTGTAATTTTCTTCGGGTTTAGTCGGTATTAAGATTTGAGTGTGTCTTGAGATGTTGCTTAGGCTAGCTTACTAAGTATAATGACACAGGTTATTGTTACTTTTATTTTGTTAGTTTCATTTATTTATATTAGTTTTAGTATAGTTGTAAGTGTTTGTTGATGTTTTAGATTTAAGTTAAAATTTTAATTTAAATTGAACTTAAGGAACTAAGATAATTCAAGAAAGTTAATTATTTATGAACAGCTCATAAACATAGTTTCTAAAAGTTATATCTTACCTACCAAAGAAAACATATCGAACCAATATTTGTCGTTTTTCAATATTGCATTCACCTGAGCAGCAGAAACATGACAATCATACAGAAGGTTCAACAATATGATCCATTACAATCGACTAAATGACGTAATATATTTACTACGAGTAGTATTTTTTTAACAGCTAGATTTATTTTATACTTTGATCTTATTATAACATTTATGGTGTTTAAAAGTCAGATGGTATAGCCAAGGCAAGAAATACACACGTGTAAAGAAGTAGTCTTTAAAATCAAGAGTTTGCACAACCTTAATTACTCTGCAAAAAGGCAAAAACACGTCATATTTTTAGTGCAAATTTCCATATTAATAGCTAAACGTCCAAAATGTATATTCAAATATTTGTGAAAATCTAATTCCGCAGCATACACTGCCACATAATTATATGAATCTCTTCAAAGTCAGATCTCAAACTGTGTCGGGTTCCCAGGTAGAATAAATTAATGCGGAGACACCGTGAAAACGTGTTGAGTAGACCTGGTAATTCTCGAGTTGATACTACAACCCGTTTATTGGTCAGTTTTCCCGTTAAAAACAAGAAAGGTGAAATAACAAATCATTTAGATTTAAAAAAACGAAAGAAAATTGGGACAAGCACCAGCAATAAAATTATGGTAATTAAAATATATAAGATATGACTGGATCCCTTGAATATACATTTTTTTTTAGAAAATTATAATTATTGACAAAGTTCCTTTTAAAAAATACACATTCGAAATAACTGATAAAATAATAATATTATTTTATCAGTTATTTCGAATCACTAAAGTTTTTAAACAACTTTGTAACACAAAACTTAAATACACATAAACAATATTTTTATTAAATATAGTAATTAACATAAATAACCCTAGAATAATACTATACATTCACAAAGGTAGAACATAACGTTTCCATATTACCATCTCCAACCAAAGAAACATATTAACAACATCCAAATAACAGAAAGCTTCCATCAAATCTCGCGCCAAATAACCCAAAACAGCCATGTAACACCAAATTACCTCATCCTTTTTTCCAGCATCCAAAACTCTACCTCCATATTGCGGGCTTAATCTGCATGTCGTTACGAACCGTGTCTCGACTCATCCATAATTCACATAATAGGGACAAGCAGAATACTGGAGACGAAATAAGTTATTCAACGAGCAAGATATTTAGATTTAGGTGCTTATGGTCATGGTGTTATGAAGTGTCAAGTCCAAATTATGGGGTGAGAATTTGTTGGACTTGAAGAAGCTGTGCTGAGATTTAATGGGGAAGAAGTTTTGAATGTTGTTAAGGACTCGCCTAAAACAGATCAAATCCATGGAGAAGATGAAAATGAAATAGTTGAAGACACTAAAATAGCTAAGGAAATTTGAGATGCCTGTAAAAAGCCAGCGTATTCAGAAGATATTATATCCCACGTCAAATAAAATCCAAATAAAACGGACACAAATCGTGGGCGTCATTGACAGATATAGAATATGCAAAATAGTAAAAGTATTTATTTAAACATTGTTATCCAGAGGTATTGTTGTTGAATACACCAAAAAGTTTCAAACAATACGAATTTTAAAACAATGACCTAAATAAACCAGTAAAACTAGCGAAGCGTGAATATTTTGGTTTATACTTCATGGCTTTATCCGCTAGAAATACAATACATAAATAAAAGGTTTTTATCTGGATGGAAATAATCTTCTAAGTTACTTTTCAACTCGAGATGTCTCCATCCCAAGACAAACTTACTTTCTTATTTATATCGATTCTAAAAACAATCTACAAGTCGTCAGCTCACGTGTTTCCCCTATTCCTTACGAAGTAGGTGGAGACAAATCAAAGGCGTTTGTATTGCGGCAAGGCTGCATACATTATTAAGCAGAGCCCTGATAAACCGACAAATTCGTATAACACCACCAACTTACCATTACACTCCACAAATGTATTTTAAACAAATAACAGCCTTTTTACGACCACATAAAATTCAATTTCCATTAAGCTTGGTTGCAAGGTGTTCATTCGCATTTGTCGACTTCTACTTCATCCACAAATATTTTACTGTTTGAAAACTATTTAATTAGTTCTTGTTACCATTGCGTAAGGTTTAAATTGCGGTGCAGGATGGATCTTCAGAAGGTAATGTGGAAGCCAGTGGGAGAATTCATCAAGTTTGCTTAAAATGTTGATATTTCAAATTCCGAGTCTTTAATGGAGCGAATGTTTGCATTGTAAGGATTGTTAGCATTAGGCGTCTTATTAAAACAAAGTTTAAACGTTGTTTCTTCCGCTTGATTCAATTTCTAACCAAGTTCTCAGGGGTTTCCAATTTAAAATAGAGTCGGAGTTTGATCTTGTCTCAAGTGGGATTTCAGTCCGATTTGATGTTTTAACGAGAAATCGGTATTAAGAACAAATAATTATTTTAAATTAAATAAGCGAAATAGTTTGTCACAATTTCAGTTATGCTAAAAAAAAATACAAAGTCTTGATCTAGATAATTTATGAACTATAATACTATTAAATTTCGACCCTTAGTTGTCCCTTTTACTTATTTCAAGTACGACAATTTACCTTTAAGTTATTTATATGAAGAAACAGGTATTTCCTATATGCATCTTTAGTCGAACATCGCCTTTGAGAAAATAGAGTATACAAAAAGACTTCTGCCATCCCCTTCAAAAAGTATAAGCGTGATGACAACATAGAGTGAAGTCGACGCATGGATTAGAAATCTTCTAGTCAAATTGACGCAGAGTCAGCCGAAGTAAAATTAGAGCGTTATAAAATAATGGCGTCAAAGGGAATATTGAGATGGACTTTTTTGAAACCGAGAACGTGGTTCTGACGTTACATACAACTGTTTAAAATCACGAGCAATCAAACGTTATAAAGAATGCAAAATGGATTCCCCAAATATTTAAACGCAAATCGACTCGAATGTTAGAGCTTGAAATAAAACAATTTTTATGAATTTTATCGCGATTTGTATTTAGATTTGCAAATGCAAAGGTGTCGAAACGTTGGGAACGTTTCGACACCTTTGCATTCGTAAAAATCATTTTATTTCAACCTTCTTAATTGTATATCTGTCGCTAGTATACAACTTAAAGTGGCAGAGACAGCACGACACTTACCACTTCAAACTGTTAACTTATTGAGTGTTCGGCCGTTGTCTTGTAATCTCTAGGGCAAAGCTGAAGTAAGTGGTAGATAATGTCAATCAATCAGAGTCCTTTACGATGTCTAAAAGACAAAGTGGCTAAACAGACAGTTCATGGTACAATTGGCATTAAAGTATATGGTGTTTTATGGCCGATTTATAGCAAATTCTACCCTAATTTTACCAATTTTCTTTTAGAATTTCTAAGTAGGTATTTGGTATTGGGCATAGAATAAGCATTTGTTCGATTGGTGTAAATCGGCATTTAGTCGATCATACATACATTGAAAATTAAAATTTTTGAAAATTTCATGCAAGATAACATTTGTAGGCCAAATTTTTGAACAGTGTGTCCCAATCAATTCAATGAAACTAGGGCATTTTTGTCTGCTCAGTTTCGTGCTTAGCGCGGTTTTTTTAAACGAGCTTTCAAATACCCTCTGTTTTTCCGTACCTTCCGTATTTGAATATGCAAGGGTATTGAATGCCTCGCCTTTGTTACGGTTCAGTGTAGATAATGTGCAAATGAAGTGTTTTTGGCATATTGGATGCTGAAAACTTGACTCTCAAAAAAATCTTGATTACTTTTTTTTAAGAAGAATTTATGTTACGTTTAAAGGGAAAAAGAAAAGGTTTTTAATCGCGATGATGGTTCTATCGATGGAAGTTTACTTTTTTCAGTTCTTATTTATCATTTTCTTCGCCAAGTTTTTCTGAATACTGTCCGGGCAGGTAAATAAATAGCCTAGATAAATCATCTGGACAAAGGCGTTATAGAACCTTCATTATTCTCAACTTCCATTTCTATACCATTTTTGTCTGTTTGTTTTCCTTTGGGTATATTTAGGTATATATTTTTCCACAATAACTTCGAACGTTTGTTAAACTTAAGGGATATTTTTCAGCACAAATAGACAACAATTCATGCAGATAACCATTTTCACAATCGATTGCTTTAGATAAAAACAACAGTTTTACTCTGAGTTAAAACAAAATTTTCGGATTTTGTATTAAGGAATTCATTTAAAAATACCCAAGTCATAAATCTCGGAACACGACGACCGCTGACCTAACCCTTGCCAACATCGCCGCCCTAATCCTAAAGTCAATTTGCATTCACCTCGGAAACATTAACGACCATGGCGCCATCTGTAGGCCAAACCCTTAATTACCCAATACCATCCAATTCCAAACCGCGACGCAAACTATGCATTAATTATTATTACCAAATGTAAATATTATTCTACACTTGAAAATCTGCCGAACTTAATAAACATAACATATCATCACGCCGAAGGGGTAGGCAGAGGTGTACCACTGTACACCCACAGTTCGCCGATATGTTTAGGTCTCATGTTATAGGGGGCGAGCCTATTGCCACTAACCGGGCACAAATCCAAACTCCGACCTGCTACTGAGAATTTCATAGAATGGTCTTCGTCCTTGGTCGACATTGGAATCAAACCCAAGACCTCTAGCGAAGCAGTCGCGCTTAGAACAACTATTCTAACAAGGCAGTCAGACGGTGACAGAAACTATGCATTAATTACCAAATGTAAATATACACTTGAAAATCTGCCGAACTTAATGGACAGTTTAAATTCCATTGCGCCCCCTTTTGATAACGAAAGCAATAAAATTGGCTTTGAAACGTCAAACGATATGGTAATGTTAGGAGTGCCGCTTTAACATTCTGAGCACGCTACCGATATTTCACGGGATCTGCTTGAATTCAGATAAAGGGGATGTGTTGTGAGGAAATGGATTTTTATGTGACACTGCTTTTTGAGCTATTCTTTAATATATTTAATTTTGTAAAAAGCATCTTCTGCTCAACTTAGTATATAATTTACTACTGAGTTTTCTTATCCGCATTTTCACCCCTGATTAATCTAAGTGACAAAACCCACTTCGTTACTTATTACTAATTTTTTTTGGATTAAGTGTTCCCTAAACGGTAATAAAAATAATACACTATGACTTTACTATAAACTATAAACAACGTGTATAAACCATTCAAATAATATCATCTATTAAAAGATTATCTTGGTGATATTCTAAATCATATTCAAATTCAATATCAGACTAAAACTAAGCACAGTTTTATTATCGTACAAAAGCCGTTTCCCCAAAAATAACCGTTCAAAGCACCTGAGCAGATTGCGGGCTTACACTTACACCAATCGTTCCGGTTCCAATCGAGCTTACTTCAGAACTAAGCCCAATTCCTATAGCACTACGATCCTTAATACCACAAATAGAAAAACCACACCATCCAAAATGCTAAACGACAAACGATTATGACATTTCTTATCTAAAAAATAGAAGCGAAAATTGAAAAAGATTCAATCGCGCCGTATTGAAATGTTAGGGTTATTGAAAATTATGATTTGATAACACGAAAAATTTATTTTAGGGAAAAGATTGAAAGAGGAAATATGAAAGGGAATTTGTTAAATGGAATTTATGAATTACAATTAGGTACCGTGGCTTTTTGCTTTTTATCGCATAAATTATGATTTAAATTAATGTTCTGACGTAATTTCTTGAAATTCTTGTTAACATGGGCTATTGAAATGTTTTAGACGAATGAAAATGTCAATCAGCTTCGTCAATGAAAATCAATTTATTTTTCGTTTTCTTAGATTTTATCAATAACAATTTTAGATTGATATAAAAGTTTTAAACCGTTCACTCAACTACTAGACGAAGTGTGTCATTGTTATTTCTTGGTAAGACCTAGTTATCAAAAAGTTCAAGGCCTGAACTATTATTCATTAAGAACATTACAACAATATTTTTCTGAACCCATTGCCTCCTACAATCCTTTATCTCAATTTTCTCCAAGTCAATGGCCAATTTCACCGTCTGGCCCACAAAAATAATAAACAAAAGAATAACAAGTCCGTCTGGCCTTCAGACATTGTCCATTTGGGATTTTTATTACATGCTCACGATACTTGGAGCACATTACATCCCTAAGGAAAAACCTGAACTAACACAAATAAATTCCAATTTATAATTAAAGTTGTGTACAAAACGAAGCGTAGCTCCTGTAATGAATGTTGCAGCTTAATTGGTGTAGGTACAGCATTTAGAATTCATTGAAGTCAGTCAGGCGTTCCTTAGGGAACAATGTAATCAGGGTTCTGATTACACATAGTTTTCTAAAGTAGATGCTTTGACTTATATGATGCTTACGTCAGTTTTTGTTCCAGTGAAAACTTTTAGTAATAAGTATAAATATATAATTGCCTCGTTGGCCTAGTGGTTCTAAGGGCGACTGCTACGCTAGAGGTGTTGGGTTAGATTCCCAAGTCGACCAAGGTGTTATTGGGTCTCTCTATGAAATTCTCAGTAGCAGGTCGGAGTTTGGATTTGTGCCCGGTTAGTGGCAATAGGCTCGCCCCATATTACATGGGACCTAAACATATCGGCGAACTGTGGGTGTACATTGGTACACCTCTCTACCTACCCCTTCGAGGACACAGGCTTGATGGTATGTTATGTTTTAATAAGTATAAAAATACTACTCTAATCCAACTAAAAGCTGAACTGAGATAATAAAATCAGTCTTATCCAACACACTCAGTTGTTGTCTAAGCTATCTGTAGCTCTGTGGACAAATGGATGTGTGTTAAACTTACATAAATAGAACTAAGTGTAATATACAGTTTTCATGTTAACGAATCATGCAATAAATATTTGTTTGTTGCATCCAGAAATTAATACCGAACAAGAGAAGAAGAGAATTTATGCAATAATCATGTTTTTCTTTCGAAATTCAAATCCATTGTCTTTTAAAATATGGTTCCATAACTTTGGATCATAACGACAAAAATAGATTACATGATTTATAATTATGTTCCATTGCATGAATAGTTAATTAGTACATACATTTTCAGAGTACCTGCTTGGCATTAAAAATGTGCACGAAAATTCGCTTTTCATGTAAGTCCCAAAATATGTAAACATTTTTGGAAATTTTTTCCTCAATTTCGTTTTTGTAGAGGAACTGAAATGTAATGAACGCTGATGGCATGCCCATAAGAAGCCTTATTTGTTTGTTTTCTTATTTGTAAAGTGTATGACGGGGGTGGTTTTTGAGCTATTAAATTGGAGTACTTTGTGAAGCTACCTAACCTATTTGGGTATTAGTATCTTGTTGCCCAGGATTTTGACTTCCTCGTTGCTAAGCGCGCCTGCTACGCTAAAGGTCTTGGGTTCGATTCCCGAGTCGACCAAGGTGATATTAGGTTTTTCTATGAAATTCTCAGTAGCATAACATAACATATCGGCGAACTGTGGGTGTACATTGGAACAACTCTGCCTTTCCCTTCAGGAATACAGGCGTGATGATATGTTATGTTTACGAACACTTGTGCATTTATCATTACATGCGTGAAAGTTTTAGAATACGTGCGTTATAACGGCCCCCAATGTTGTTACATTTAATTGCACTGTAATTACACTGGATGAGTTTAGGACTAAAATATCCACCTCTATTTTGAGAATAAATCTAGAAATAATTGTATGTAGATAAACTAAAAAGAAAGACAGCAATTAATAACTCTTCATTACAAAGTACGTTTAAAACGAGTGTACCAGGTGTAAAGCTTCGTAAATCTTAGAAATATAAAGGCAGTTACACACAAGCACTTTCATTCTTCTAATTACATAGATAACAAAATTCACGAAGCAAGCAGGTTTTCCTAGTTTTCACTGGCACATTAAATTCTTGCTACCCACAACGTTTTCCGCTTGGCAACGCTCCAAATGGCATTGGTTTTTAAATTTTTAACTCATCCGAGGTGAAACTCGGCGAATTGATGGCAACATTAATATTTCATTCGTGTGTTCGTTGAAAAGTGTTGCCATTTTTTCAGCCTCCCGATTTCGGGGGAATTCAATTTGTTTCGTGTGAATTTTGGAGCGAGTTCAAATATTTTTTTGATGACATCGTTGAGTGGTGGTAAAATAAATTCGGTTTTGGTATAAAATATATTAACTTTAGAATAAGTTGCGAATATTATATGCGTACTAAGCGAAGGATGGAAGTAACATTGCATTGTTTTCGTGCACACACGTATTTTCGCTAAGCCTACTGCAATGGGGTCGGTTTCCAGTATTGGCTAATGCAGCGTTATTTTCCATATATTTAAGAAAAACTATTTGCATTGTTATTGTCTTCAAAAATACTTAGTGTACTAGATCAAGACAATTTTTCTCCAAAAAAAGATTTTTCGTTACCAACTATTATTAGGCAGCCTTTAAAATGAACATTACTAACAAACGATAAAATGAAATTATATGGGAAATAAGGTAATTTAATCGTTAAGTATGGCAATACTTAACGTACTAAGCGTTTACTTTGTGTAACGCGTCAGTTTCGCGAATAACAATAAAATTCGTAAGTTAGCTCTTTCGTATTATTTTACTGCTAGATCTTCGAGTAAATTCTCTTCTATATTTGTTATACAATTTAATATAGCTTGTTGTTATTACAACTAAACATTATTGCAGTCCTTTCTTTCTCTTTTATACAATGACATTTCGTATTGAATTTGATGCCTGCACAAATAGTGGAGTTTTTTTGTAGAGATCTTTGCAGTTAGCCTGAGCACAGGTTTTGACTGCTTCACCGGTTTTTTGGTGAGGACCTTAAGGTCTCTAGCCAGAGCAATAGGAAAATCTAACTACGTCAGCAACGTCCACTAAATGCACCCCCTGCGGAGTTCGGACCTCGAAGTTCATTGCAAAAAAACTCAATAAGGCAAAACAACAGGGGATGGATGGAACTATGTTTTAATCATTTAGATATATATTTTTCTTGTTAGTTAGGCCAGCTCGGGCCAGCTAGGTCTAGGGGCGGGGGGGGGGGTCAAATAGTGGAGTGGCATAGAGTTTACCATGCGGACTTTAAAAAAGACGCGAGTCAACTTGCTTATGGTTCGATTCCAGATTTCAACATTAAAAGGACAATGGCGAAATAATTGTTGATGTTATTCTTATGCGTCTACAAACGTCATCATTACAGATTTACATGAAATAATAAGTTACGTTTCTTCAAGCTTTATTTAAATAGCGTCTAAGTCTATGAAAAATTAGAAATACAATTGATTAAATTGTAGTTTGAGTGTTGCCATGACAGAGAGTTAAATCTGAACTAAGTCATACGAATATATTTCGCTAGTAAACTAAAAAAGCTGTTTTTTTAGAATACATTGAAGTTTTATGAACAATAATAATCTAAAGACATATTATTTCTTCCCAACATTACCGAAATAAATAAATGAAATCAAAATAATGTTACGTAAACTCACGGGTAAACTTCATTCCAGCATGGCAACAACAACGGATACAATCAATGTGACATTTTGAGTTATGACAATTGACGTTGTTTGTGATCTGTCAATTCAAACGTTCGTTACTCCTGTTATTGTTGTATCTATTAATGTTGTTATTTCTATTATTTTCCCATTGATCAGTTGATCTGGACTGCTTATGGACTTTCGACCGATCTCCTGTGACGTGTGCTTGCCAAAGGATTCCGAATACCTACCACTTATGACGACATTTTGCTGTGAACTTCCGATTCTACTTCTTAGTTTGGATTTGATTGTGTGTAAAAGATTTGTTTTTCACGATGGGAAGTCGTGTAAAGCCTCTGAGCACCGGCTGGTTTCCTGTATGATATCGTGATAAGGGAGGATGAAAATAGATAATCAAAAAATATAATTATACATGTAATGTTGTTTAATTTCTTTGACAGTCCCCTGTTAGAAATAATGCTGTTTTTTTATTTCATTCATGCAGTCGGCAGCTATTTTATAGATGATTTTGTACATTTAACAATATAACAAGAAAGCCTACAAGAAAACATTAACAGATTCTGTCAGGATTATAGATATTAAAAGATACCTCTGATTATTACTCTCTATATTATCAAAGCGATACCAGGGAAACCTAGTTTAATGATATCTATAGAAATAACTATGAAATAACCGGACTAAATCTTAGAAAACATCAGTGACTATTTCGCGAGGTTTACTTTTTCAACATATTTTCTACGAATTTCTGTTATGAAAGTGCAAGGTCGAGCAAAAGTAATTAATTGCTTACAGGAGCCCATTCATTTCACTTATAAATAACTGAATTTCTATTAGTTTGAACGAATCTTAAATGACAAGACACCTAACCTCAAATTCTTAAAAACTTAAATATCTTTTAATCGTGACTTCGTTCATCAGTGAACCTTAAGACAATATTGTTCAGAAATCTAAACTCTATATTTTAAGATTTTTTTTATTAGTAGACGCAACAAAATTATGTCAACAAAAATTTGTATGGGAGTTCGCCATTGTCCTTTAATTTGTGTGTCCCAGGAAGAGGTGGCGAGACCACCTGGACATTAACTTTAAGAACTAATTCGAGATGGCGCGAGACAAGGACCAATGGAAAGACTAGGGGAAGGCCTTTGCCCAGCACTGGGACAGTATAGGATAAAAAAAGTTTGCGTGATCTATCTTATTCTACTTGTTCTTGATAAACTTATTGTATTGTTTGTGAGGTCCCTTCCTCATGATGTATTAAATAGTTAACTTATATCTTATCTAGGTCAATAATATTAATGCTTAAGTTTAACACTTTTATATTTCCGGAAAAGTAGGCTTTAAAATGTACCCAATAATAAAAATAAATGAAAAACTAAATTTTACCGTTTTTCAAATAGTTATTACATGACCTCACTATATTCATATTTAATAGAGGTGAGTTAATAAACGTTATGACGCAATCATTCCGTGTAAATTGGTGTCAATATTTTAAAAATTAATATTTTTTTGTAATACTATTTTTATAATATAATCCTCAGAATTGAAAATGGTAAATAAATTAGAGATTATTTCTATTTTCAGATATAAGCCTGACAGTTTATGTCAAAAACTCAGAATAAGATGAAGATACTAATGGGCTTGATTTCTCTTATTTAGGCATTATTAATCTTTTTTTTTTATTTCTTTTCGTAAATAAGTATATAGCATTGGAAAAGCTAAAATAATGATACATGTCCCAATTCCGGATATTCTTAGAATTATTTTTACCACACATACATGAATAAAATTACTTTTTCTTTTTTCTGGTATACTTTCAAAAACAAGCAAACTAAAATTTTAATCTTATTTATATCCCATAGAAAAACCCGGAAAAAACTCTCATAACTAGTTCACAATCTAATTACGACAGTTGCTAAAATCCCTTAATAGGATTAAACTAAGTTATAGAATCAGGCGTTACTTTGCGGAAATCCATGACATTAAAATTAAATGTTGTGAAAAATATTTAGCTTTAATTCCGCTACAAAAATCCAAGCTTGGCAGCAGGATGCAGTCCCCCCTCCCTCACCCTCATGCAAATGTGCACATGCAGGAAAGCCCACCCTCCCGCCCTCATGCATATGCAAACATACACGAATAGTGAGAACAAAGGAAGGAGCATGCCATGCAACCAAACCAATACTCGACACGTGTTTCGCCCCTCCACGGGGCATCCTCAGGAGATGTTGACTCGACAGCCGCTCGGGAGCGAATGAGCCAGATGGACGGCACTCGCTCCTTTATATAGCGCAATGATGACGCATTGGCATCGGTCGATACAAACGTCACAAAGACGTTTGCATCGACCTACCTGCAATCATACTTAAAAGAGGTGATGTAATTAAGTTCGTTTGTTCATTCAACAGTGTATAGTTGTTATTATTATTATGTTTAGAAATTTCTAACTGTTCCAACACACACAACCGGAAACTTTTATCACATACATGGAGAATGTTGTACGTATTATTGTCGCTCAAGGAATGGCCGGTATCGATTAAATGTTTTGCAAAATGTGATTTTTCTGAATGGCCATTCCTGTAGGCGGCAACATGCTCCTTGTACCTTATTTCGAAGTTACGGCCAGTCTGACCTACATAGACCCCGTTGCAATCATTGCATACTAATTTATAAATACCGGATTTTTTTGAATTTTCTAATTTATCTTTACCGTTACATAGATTACGTAAATTATGATCTGAACGAAAGGCAACGAAAACATTATGTTTTTTAAGAATATTCGCGATTTTATCGGAAATGGGGCCTATGTAAGACAGACTACCGACATACTTGTTAATTGTTTCGGGGGTACATGCATAAAGTAGTGAGCGAGCCCTGTCATTCTGTTTATTCTGAATTATATTATCAATAACTTGTTTGGAATACCCGTTTGAAATTGCGATTTGATATAATATTTTTAGTTCTTTGACGTAATTATCTGCGGAGAGTGGGACAAACAATAAACGGTGGACATAGCTGCGGAAGGCTGCAAGTTTGTGTTGTAATGGGTGACAGGAAGAAGCGGGAATTGTAATGTCGGTGTGAGTGGGTTTACGGTAAATTTGGAAATCGAGTTTATCATTAACTCTAGTGATTGTTAGATCTAAAAAGTTGAGGGATTTGTTGGATTCTAATTCTAATTTGAATTTATGGTGCCCCAACATACGATTTGGCTAAATATCTCAATAACTTATTGAAAATTAAGTCTTCTTTTTCACCTAAATATAGTTTAAAAAATAGTTTAGATTTAATTGAAAAAATAAAAACTGTCAACATTCCTCACAATTCAAAATTATTGTCACTGGATGTTGACAGTTTATTCACTAATATTCCATTTGAAGAATGTATACGTATTTTGGGGAACCATTTGGAGAGACAACGGTTATATCCTGGAGAAATGCACGACTTTCTTAACCTTGCACGTATTTGCATGCAACAAAATTATTTTCGTTTCAATAATGAATATTTTCGCCAAAAAGAGGGGTTAGCAATGGGATCACCTCTAAGTCCTTTGATGGCGGAAATGTTTATGGACGACTTTGAATGTAAATATGTGGTGGGCGAGCCCAACATTCTGTTTTATTATAGATACGTAGATGACGTTATTATCTGTTGGACGGGTAGTATTCGTCAAATAGACACTTTTCTCAATAAACTTAACACTTTCCACCCAAAAATTAAATTCAAATTAGAATTAGAATCCAACAAATCCCTCAACTTTTTAGATCTAACAATCACTAGAGTTAATGATAAACTCGATTTCCAAATTTACCGTAAACCCACTCACACCGACATTACAATTCCCGCTTCTTCCTGTCACCCATTACAACACAAACTTGCAGCCTTCCGCAGCTATGTCCACCGTTTATTGTTTGTCCCACTCTCCGCAGATAATTACGTCAAAGAACTAAAAATATTATATCAAATCGCAATTTCAAACGGGTATTCCAAACAAGTTATTGATAATATAATTCAGAATAAACAGAATGACAGGGCTCGCTCACTACTTTATGCATGTACCCCCGAAACAATTAACAAGTATGTCGGTAGTCTGTCTTACATAGGCCCCATTTCCGATAAAATCGCGAATATTCTTAAAAAACATAATGTTTTCGTTGCCTTTCGTTCAGATCATAATTTACGTAATCTATGTAACGGTAAAGATAAATTAGAAAATTCAAAAAAATCCGGTATTTATAAATTAGTATGCAATGATTGCAACGGGGTCTATGTAGGTCAGACTGGCCGTAACTTCGAAATAAGGTACAAGGAGCATGTTGCCGCCTACAGGAATGGCCATTCAGAAAAATCACATTTTGCAAAACATTTAATCGATACCGGCCATTCCTTGAGCGACAATAATACGTACAACATTCTCCATGTATGTGATAAAAGTTTCCGGTTGTGTGTGTTGGAACAGTTAGAAATTTCTAAACATAATAATAATAACAACTATACACTGTTGAATGAACAAACGAACTTAATTACATCACCTCTTTTAAGTATGATTGCAGGTAGGTCGATGCAAACGTCTTTGTGACGTTTGTATCGACCGATGCCAATGCGTCATCATTGCGCTATATAAAGGAGCGAGTGCCGTCCATCTGGCTCATTCGCTCCCGAGCGGCTGTCGAGTCAACATCTCCTGAGGATGCCCCGTGGAGGGGCGAAACACGTGTCGAGTATTGGTTTGGTTGCATGGCATGCTCCTTCCTTTGTTCTCACTATTCGTGTATGTTTGCATATGCATGAGGGCGGGAGGGTGGGCTTTCCTGCATGTGCACATTTTGCATGAGGGTGAGGGAGGGGGGACTGCATCCTGCTGCCAAGCTTGGATTTTTGTAGCGGAATTAAAGCTAAATATTTTTTCACAACATTTAATTTTAGGATTAAACTTACAAAGCCGAGCAAAAATATTCGGACGCGAAAATATTCCGTGTAAAGAAATTAACAAAAAACGCTCTCAGTAGTTTGTAGAACCGAATCTAGTATTCAGTGCAATATAAAAGAGTCTTTGTGCACCGAAAAAGTGGGTCATCCTATTCCACTATTACACTGCCGTGCATAGAAATACGGATTGGTATTAAAAAATATTTTTCGCGTGAATTCAGTTTTTCGTTTATGAATGGGCTGCTTTGAGGATTTAGTAAATGAAGTTTATTATTTTATTTATTTGTTTGTTTTTTGAATAATCAAGTAAAGTGAGATAATTTATTAACTGGACATGATGGTGCACATGATATGCGAGGTTATTTATAACAAAAGCCTAATTTTTTTGCATAAAATAAATATAAAACTATTATTGTTCAAACGGTAAATATGCTGCCGGAAACTCGTCAAATTACAAAAAAAACACGCTGGAACTTCGTCATTGAAGACCTCCGTTCTCTTTGAAGTGAGTTAATAAAACAACTTTTTTGTTTACCCTTAAAAACATAATTTTCGACTCCTAAATAAATGACTCTTACTAAATTGAGTATGGAGATCGAGTTAGAGGCTAAGTACTAGGGCACCATAAAATCGAGAGGCCTTTGTCTTATCCATCTGTTTAGTGTTGCAGTTTGTAATTAGTGGCGCTTTGTAACCAGCCAGTCGCTTTAGTGGAATGTTCTAGTGACGTCACAGAAGATAGTGTTAGGGATTAGTTCTTAGAGTGCATAATGTATGGGTTAGTTTGTAAGAGATAGGAAATAGGTAGGCCATTTTCTCGAAGAAAAGTGTCATGAAATATACAACGAAGATAATAATTGTGACAGAACTGCGTTCAGATTGGGTGTGACTGTGCGGTTTTAGTTATATCTTAGAACTTAGGTATTATTGTAAATAGAAGAGTTTACTTTGTAAATATATATTAAATATATGTTATGATGGGGTTGACATATCCTTATTGGACAAAAACCCCAAAAGTTAAAATAAATAAAGATTAAAAAAAAACTTAGAAACAAAATGGAACCATAAGTATAATATTTTACTACTTCCCCTTAAATTGTATGAATAGGATAGGATAGATAGATATGATGTCAATCTAAGTTATTATATTATTACATTTGAGAAATAAAACGAAATATTTTTTTCCAATTAAAAAAAAACGCACTCAGGAAACTTAATGTTATAATTTACTGAATCTAGTTGATTTCTCGAGTGAATCCCTAATTCACGTTGACTACGAACGACTGATAAAGGCTATCCAAAGACATATTGACTTAACTTTAAAATCTACAGAAGTAGAATATTTCCGGAAAAAACTCAAATAGTTTTTGAAAAACGCCTACAAGGATACTCCTATCACATTATTTTAGAAAAAAACTTGACTATAACAATAAATTACTTCTAATAATTTTCTTTTCATTTTGTCATCACCAGGGCACAATAAAAGCGAAGAGCAACTAATTCTGTCCCGTATTGTATACGTCAAGCGTGTTGACCATCCGTTTGGTGTTGCACAGTTTCCAATTAGTGGGTCGGCTTTGTATCCTGCTCGATTGTCACCTTACTACGACATTCATGGCGCGATGTCATGCCGAAATACACGGTATTTATTCAGCGGTTTTAGAATTTTGCGCGTAAAAATCATATTTCGGAAATGGTTCTTTTTTTGAGGCGGTTTAGTGAGCAACTAGTAAGGACCACTAATCGATGTAATTGAAGAATCGATACCATCAACTGACACTCAGTACTTCATTTTCTCAAAGGACTTTCCTGAAAAGTTTGTGTTAAATAAAAAAAAAAATGCCTCTGTGTAAAACATCAATCTATGTTATTTCAACTGACTTAAAATTGAGGATTCTCAATTATTATTTTACATTTTTTTTGCATACTTGAAGTTTTTTAGTTTATAATTATATTGTTTTTCCGAGTTTTTTTTTTTAATAATTAATGATCTATTAACTGTAACAATCGTCTAAATAAAGACTAGTTTAAATTCTAGGTAAATTATTTCATAGGCGATCTATAATTCTGACGCTTACACTGTTCAATTATTTAGCGCAGCCTTGATGTAAGATAAACCGCAACACTAGTAATTCCTTGAAATGCATCAGGCTTAGAGTGATTAAATCATGAATTATGCTAGTATGTAGATTACTACCAGATTCTGTTGCCCTGATTGTAATAACGAGGCATAGGTTTACTAGATACTAAACTATCGAAATATCTATTCTATTATATTATAACTAGAATATTTATTTGCTTCTATATACCACATTTAATTTAGCTAGAGAAGAAAAAAAGCCTACTTGTATAAAATAGGTACCTACTGGTAGACAACCCTTATGTTCCCTAGATGAAAATAATGAGAACATCGCTTATTATTAATCGGCTAACGTTACTGACCACTAGTTTGTAGTAAATCTGTTTGGTCATCGACATTACACGATTTGAAATAGGAATATAACGAAACTAATATATTTTTTTGTATGGTGCACTGTTACATTATCGCTATAACAAAACGACAAAAATAAATTTTAGGCTTGCAATTTTATTTCTATCAAAAAACAAAAAAGTATCTGTGAAAAATATTTCAGATGTACCTTTTGTGTTGTCATAACTGTGCAAAATGGCTGTACAATTACAATAATACCATATAACAATCTACCCCTCCAGATTGTAACGAGTTTAATTAATTTATGTATCTACTTTGTACAGGCCTGTTAACACTAATTAATCGGTAATACATTCAATTAATTATATAACATGTGTTACAATTACACACAACAATAATTATATCCTAGCTATCTTTTCATCAATTCATACCATCATCTAATTTTCTGCCTAATTCATAAGTCTAAAATCACCAAAATTTTATTTAAAATTAATTCAAGAGTCCTATAATTCATAAATTGAAGGCTTGTTTCACAAAAATCCAGCGCTGCGGAATTAAACTCAAGCTGCTCGCTAAATTCATTCCGTTGTAAACGCTTGACCGCGCCGCCTAGATAACATGTTGTTACAGCGATGTGCTGTGTTCAGTAGCGACTGGTGGGCGAGTTACTAGCATGAAATTTGTCAAGATAATTGTGATAATAACGTTGTGTAACATGAAAGTGGGAGAGTTACTGGCATACATTAGTAATAGGAGGTGTGATAGTGTTTAGGAAAGGATTAAACTGACAATATTCATGTATTTATTCTTTATGCAAGGTCTGCATTAATACTGATTTAATTGCAATAAACTGGTTTTAAACATTGGTGCTGCTGATGATCCAAAAAAAAAACACGTGTACCTATGACATTTTAATTAAAACTTTTTTATATTATATTGCTAAATTCTGTGGACATGATATTTTCTTCGTATATAACATACATAATTTTGTTTAAATAAAAGTAACATTAAACCTTCCGCTACACATTCATTGTTGAGCTTTTAGGAATGCTTTCCTCACCACACACATTTTCTCGAAACATTCAAATTGTTAGCAAAAATAGTAATTCAACACATACTAGCTAAGTAATACCTAAAGCTTACATAATCACCACCCCGGTCCAGTAGACTCGCCAATCTAAACGCTCACTGGGGGCTTGTAGCCATATCATTGGGAATATCGGTCGGCCCGCATGGCAGCGCCGTGCGATACCCACCCCAATTCTGTTACCGAAATTACTACGAATTGGTACGTACACCCCTGTTTTATTGGACTAGGTATTACGCTAAGTTTTAGTGGGTTTTAGTCTTTATTTGCATTTATTTTGTTAATTGTTATTAGTTTGGGTGTGATGTTAGAGGTTTTGGGAGAATGTTTGGTCTTTTAAGTGGTCTGTGTTGCGTAATTTTTGCATCTTAGTGTCAGAGGATGTTGAACAAAAAAAATTGTTTATAACATTGACTTTTATGAAATTACTGGTCAGAGTCTAAATAACAATGGATTTTAATTCATTGAACCATTAAATATGTTTTTTTCCTTCCTTTCTCACCGTATACGTTAACCTCCAGTTTTAAACTTTTCTATATATTTTTACTTGTTTTCTTTTTTTAATACACCTTTATTAAAACACACCGACTCAATCCTTCAATCAATCAACAAAAATCGAATAACAATTTATCAATACCTCAATGAAGCCTCATTTGCGATACATATCTGCATCGTAACTACCTTATAACATGTATTAGGGAGGATCGTAATAGCTGAGATACGAACGCAGCTGCCCCACAATTTGCATCTATATAGGATTGCACTATCTGTGCTGAAGTGGCGTGTAATTTGAACGGAATTGAAGGCAAAGAATTTGTGGTAGGTTTCTGGTAGTGAAATATAAATAACGACATAACTTTGTTTAATGAAGAAAGTGTAATGTATGTATAGCCCTAACAATACATATTTTCCGCCTTACCTTACTTACTTACCTGACTTTCTTATTTGTTATCCGATATTGATAAATTAAGTAATCAATATCACACCTCTTATAACTCAATAACTACACTTATTGTAACAGCAAAACTCTATAGATATGCAGGAACATAGTTGTATAGGCCGTGGCCGTCCATTGTTGAACATATGCCAACCGCAGCAACGGACAATTTCGGGTGATATTGCGGTCAACAGTTTTGGCAGGTGCTTTGTTGATCGGAGAATCATTTTTATAGGGGATATTTAATTTTATATTTTTATTGAAAGTATGTGTTAACTAGAAATACGTGTTTTTAAGTTACTGGTAGTCGAAGAAACTATTTATTTGGGACCAAATTATAGACTATGCGACCCGAAAAACAAAACAAAAAGTTGAAATCAAGAAGACGTTAAAAAGCATTTCGAGAATAAATGTTGTAAGTACTCGAAATAAAAAAAAAACAACAAATAATTATGAAACAAGGAGTGAAACTACTAATCTACATAATAATATACTCACAAAAATCAGCAACTAAAACCCAGTTAACGAAAACCCACTCACCCCAAAAACTAACCGTAACTAAAACACGAATCAACTATATCTCTCCGAATTTAAAACGGATCCTTTGAAATACCGGTTTGAGGAAAAGGCGGAAAAAAACCGTAACACATTAATTCCCGCACGAATCGCCGGCTCGTGACAGTCGGTGGCAAACAATATGAGCGGTGCACGGCGCATATGAATTTCTGTTTAGGTAGGAGGACCGTTTAGACGGGGTAGTTGACTGGCATGGAAAGTAAAGAAAAATGTGAATGTCAATACTAATTGACATTTTAAAATTTTATGCAGGATTGTTATTCATGCAGCTGCTGCAGCTGCTGAAATCTGAATCTTTATAAGTACATACACAGTGTTTAAAAATCATAAGTCGAACATGAAATCTGTACAAAAATTTAATTTGTAAAAATGAGTGTAAATAAAATTTTTCTGTTTTGAATATTGCTGACATGGAAAAAGTAACTTCTATAAAAGTACTTAAGTAAATATAAATATTTAACTATCTAATTGGTGTTTTTTTTTTCATTATAGTTTAAATTATTTTCCAGTTTTCTTTGACGAAAATTACTTACATTATTCACTCATCAACACTCCTATTCAAAACAAGTAAAACAAACGAAGATAATAAATAAATCGTTAACTATATTAATTATGTATAAGGAAGGCAATTGTGCTAGTTGTGGGTTACCGTGGGATTCAGAACCGCTCGATGTGGCTTGCTCTACGTCACATGTGAATTTAAGCTTAGTTTCATGTTGCGTTTAGTATGGGCGAGTTGACTTGCCCGAACTAAACACTATGGCATTGCAATATTTTTTAACGTCACATTTGCCAACACTTTCTTCGTTAATATGTAAATCGCTCGAATCGTAATTCCATTTCTATTCCAGCCTTATTAGAATCAAGTACAACACGTTGCGTGTGTTTTTCTTGTTAGTATGGATTTACATCCGTTTAAAAAACCCCAAATTGAAATGCATAACACAAATTGTCCAGAACTTAATTGGTATCTGTTTTGGTCATGTAAGAACAGTTAGCTAGTACGTTTTAAATTTTTCAGTCCAGTGCCTCATTCAAACGAGGCATATGCAGCAGTCGCATTGAATTTAGGGCTACACGCTATCCATTCGAGATGTTGCTACGATTGTCCTATCAAAATCCGCTTAGAGTTTGATGATACCTACGATTGCTAGAAATTGGGCTATTTCCTAATGTAAGGAAGATAGGACACAGGAAGGATGAACAAAATACAGCAGACAAACGATACAGTACTTCTCAGTACTGTATCCTTTGTCTGTTCCTTTGTTTTCCTTTTCCCCAGGTTTGCGAACGGTGTAACCTGGTCGAAACGTTTAGCCCAAAAAGGTATTCATGCATATTCGAATTAAATCCCGTTAAATAATATTACTACAAGACATACATTTAGATGATCTCCGCTTCTCTAATGGTTTTCAAGGTTTGTCTGGCATTAAAGCCCGTGTTTGATGTCCGGACTGGTCAATGCAGAAAATGACATTTCCACTTTTTCGGGTCTGGGTGTTCGTGGTAACTACTTTGCTTCTGATTCCGTAACACAAATGCTTTAACTACTTACAGGGTTCAGAGCAATATTATGTGATATTGTCCACATTTATTTTTTAAACTACTCTACAGCAACTCTAAGCTTATAGAAATCTAGTCTGTCCAGCGTATTCTAAAGCTATGTTTAGGTCAGCTTCCAGTTTCATCAATTTCTATTTCCGTACATGGATTTTATATTTTTATGTACTTAAATTTTAATGTAAATGGTGCACAATTCGATTTAATTACGGAAAATACAATGTACGTTTTTCATCCACAAAAGATTCTTAAACATAAATGATTTCACATTTGCTGTCAAGAACATTATCATATTTGAAGGTTCTTAATTAGAAACACGTGTAATATACAAATTTAATTGTACGCTCGTGTATATAAGTATATTTCAAAAAGGTTATGAGTTTGGATATGTATATGTTACGGTAAATGTGATTAATTGAAAATTATTAATAATTTTACAAAATTATTAATAATAATCACATGTTTTGGTAAATGTTAATAAACAATCGAAATTTATTACTTTTAGTAGTAATTATTAATAATTCTCGACACATATTGGTAAAAGTGATAAAATAAATAAAAACCCAATGTTTTTTGACCAGCAGGTATTTATTTATATTATTCACTCTTACCCTGACATATACACTGACTTATACATATACACTTGGTTAATGTTTCTTTAATTTATAAAAATATATGTGATGGGTACATAGGTCGTCGCTCGCTTCGCTCGCTCTGTTGCAAGGTCACAATATCTAACCTTTTTTTTTTTTTTTTTTTTTTTTTTCCCGGTGGAAATCCTCCATGGACTTCCTCCGCCCTGGGGAAGACGGAGGGGTGTGCCGGACTCCTACCGGCTAAAACCACCGGAGTGCTTCACCGTTCCCTATTGCCGGGGACCAGGCGGGAACGCATTTCGCAATACTACCGCAATCCCCTGGCAGGGAAGCTCCATTATTTTATGGAAACCGCTTCGATTATGGAAGGTACTCTACCCCCTTCGCTTAATTAGAGGCGCGCGGAAGCACCGCGCACGCCATCTTTGGCCTGAATGTGGGCAACAGACTTCCCCAAGTCTGCTACCCAGGACCGATTATGGAGCCTGGAGGAGGGCAAATTGGGCCCTTCTTCTACCCCTTGCTCGCCGGGCGCGGATCGGAAGGTCGCTTGTAGCCTCTCGCGCTCTCTCCGCACCCTCTTTGAACGCCATCACTTCTTCACAGAAGTCAGTGACGGCGCTCCAAGACTCCTCACTCCCGACCATAGAGGCAACTACGGCCGGAAGCGAGAGGTCTTCGCCAATAATAGCAGCAAGTATCCGACGTTGCGAAGCCCAAGCAGGACAGTGCTCAAGCGTGTGTTGCGCCGTATCCTCACTGTCGCTGCAGTGGTGACAGCTTGGGGTGGGTTCCCTGCGGACTATGCGATACAGATATCTGCCAAAGCAGCCGTGCCCCGACAGTATCTGTGTCGTCCGGAAGGTCAACGCCCCATGTTGTCTGCTAAACCAGTTTTGGAGCACAGGTCGGATAGCTTCTACAGTCTTAAGACCAGCTCCAGGTCGCGTCAGTCGAACTGCCCATATCTCCAAAAAGGCATCGTGGAGCTCCTTCATCAAGAGGTTTATAGCATTCTGTGAAGGCCTTTCATCATAGGTGAGCAGCTCTTTTCGCCACTCGTGGGCACTTGAGAGGACTTTAGCATCCAGGTCCCAAGGGAGAACCCCTGCTAAGAGGCAAGCAGCTACGCAAGATGTTGTACGGTAGCCGCGGATGACGCGGACAGCCAAAGCCCTCTGTGGTCTGCTCAGTAGAGCTACACCCCGTGACGTCAGGCACTCCGCCCAGATAGGAGCCCCGTATAGTGCCATAGAACGAACTACTCCCAGAAAGAGCCGACGACAACTTGTACCCGGACCTCCCAAGTTAGGCAGCAAACGTCCAAGTGCAGCAGCCGCCTTCATAATTCGAGTCCCCAATCGCTGGAAGTGGGCGTCAAAATTCCACTTGCTATCGAGCACCAACCCAAGCTGGCGCATAGTGGATCCCACTTCTATCCTTACTCCACTAACAACGATGTGGGACCCCGCTGGTGGTGCTTTTCTAGGGCCATGGAAGACCAGGGCCTCAGACTTCTCTAGCGCCACGTCTAGGCCCAACATTTTAATGCGACCAACTACCTGCGCCACTCCTGCCGTGGCTAAATGAGCAGCTTCGCGGAATGAGTTACCCCGAGACAACACAAGTGTGTCATCAGCATAACAAATTACACTGACGCCCGGAAGAGTAGCGCTACGCAGAACCCAATCGTAGCCTATGTTCCAAAGAAGAGGTCCGACCACCGAACCCTGCGGAACACCGCAAGACATTTTCCTCGAAGCAAGACCACTTCGGCAGTCATACAACACCGCTCTCTCTTCTAGATAGGCCCCGATTATTTGCTGGAGGTACGCCGGAACTCCGTGATAACGAAGGGCTTCTGTAATAACACTCCAGGGTAGGGAGTTAAAAGCGTTGGCTATGTCCAACGATACTGCTAACAACACGCCACCACCCGACACTGTCTGGTCCGAAAGCGTCTTGATACGCTGGATTGCGTCTATGGTCGAGCGATCCTTTCGGAAACCGAATTGATTGTCGGACAGATCGGGCCCTACCGTCGACAGGTGCCTAACAAGACGTGCGGCAATGATGCGCTCGAAAAGTTTTCCCACCTCGTCTAGCAACACTATTGGACGGTACGCGGATGGAGCATCCACAGGTCGTCCCTCCTTGCGAAGCAGCACAAGTCGTCCCTCTTTCCACAGCTGTGGAAATTCACCTCGCTGAAGGCATGTGTCGAACAAAGCTTGTAGTCTAGGCCGCAAAGCCCCAAGAGCTATTAATAAAACTCGGCCAGGCACTCCATCGGGACCAGGTGCAGTGCTCTTCCCTTTAAGTCGCAGTTCAGCCCCACGCAGTTCAGCGCAGGTGATCTTCGGCACCGGTAGATCAGATCCGTCTGCTGACTGTTCGCTCATTACAGGTGGAGTGTGAGTTGACCTAGATGGAAAGAGGGCGGCAGTAACACTCTCAAGGAACTGTGGCTCCAGCGTCTGTGTGAGCGGAGGTGCCCTCGGCCGAAGTTTCCCTCGAACCATACGATACGGACGACCCCATGGATTGCTGTCTAGCGACGCCAACAGTTCTTTCCTAGCCTCGTCTTTAGCCTGAGCGATAACTACCTGAAGGGATAGCTTTGCTCCTCGATATGCCTCATATAGTTGAGTTTCTCGGTCGCGATCGATTATTCTTCTTCTGCGCTGCCGAGTATACTTTCGTCTCGCAATTATACACGCTGATCGCAAATCTGATAGATCCTGAGACCACCAGTAAACCTGACGTCTCGGTATAAATGGTTTAGATCTCGGCATAGCCGCATCACAAATTTGCGAAAACGTTTTCCGGAAATAAACAGCTTCTTCGTGGATCGTTGTGGATGCAGCTGTTGGAGCGATCCAGGCTTGGACAATGGCAGCCTCCTTGACGAGGTCGACGTCCAATTTGTTTAATGCCCATCGAGGAAAGGTGGATGAGAGCGGCCTGGATGTCTCGGCAGATATCGATGCAGTCGGGGAGGATACCTCAAATCTTATGTAGCGGTGATCCGAAAGTGTTTCAACCTCATCTAGAACTCGCCAATTATGCACGTTGCGTGCGACAATCGAGCTGGCAACAGAGAGGTCTACAATGGACCCCCCTTGCTGTCGAACGCACGTTTGTACTGTGCCTATGTTGAGAAGGCATAGACCAACCTCTAAGAGCCACTCCTCCACAAGAGCGCCACGGGCATCAGTGGCGGGAGAACCCCAAGCCGTTGATTTGGCATTGAAGTCTCCAAGAATTAGCACTGGCAAGGGGCGGTGCTGCCCAATGAGAGACCCAACATCGCTGAGAAAAGCTTCAAACTCTGCTAGGACCCTGTTGGGAGAGAAGTATACCCCCAAGACCAATAGGCCCTCGACCAACGCTGCAACGCAACCAGAACGCTGTGAAATGACCCGTAGAGGAACTCGCGCTGTCATAGCTACCAACCCCATAGTATCTCCTAGCCAGTTGTCACTGGGTGGAACAAAATAGGGCTCAGCGATCACCGCTACATCAATTGACCACTGTGCAATGCTCTGGACCAGCAGGTCCTGTGCTCTAGCGCAGTGGTTTAAGTTCGCTTGCAAGTATCGGTGAGCCATGCTTAATGCGACATGGATTGCACCTCACTAGCGGCCGCGACAACCGGTTGCACAGAAACGTCTTCTTTCTCAAAAATCTTTCTGCCTATCTTCGTCTTGGTCACTGTCTCCTTACAAACTTTAGCGCCTACAATGTGCGAGGCGGAAAGCCCCGTTGCAGCGCAGATCGGACAATGCGGATCCAAGCTGCACTCCTTGGACTGATGGCCAGCTTGTCCACATCGGAAACAGAGACTGGAGCGATCCACCACATCAGTGCACATCACCGCAATATGCCCTCTTCGCATACATCGAAAGCAGCGTGTTGGTTTTGAATCAAGGAGTCGCACCTGGACCGACACCATTCCGATCAAAAACGCTTTTGCTTTCGCAACTTTCTTGGCTGCGGCTACGGGACATCGTACCACAACTGAGCTACCACTCATACTGTGCTCACGGATGCGTCCGACCGAAATATTTTCAACGGGACACTCGCCAATACGTGCAACAGTTGCACTAATCTCTTCTGGAGACGCCGAGTCATCCATTCCTGACATAAGCAGCTCTGCACACTTTATAGGAATGGAGACCTTTAAAATGTCGGAACCAACAGCATTGCGAATTTGGTCCGCCAGAGCACTGGCCTTTGGTCCACTTGCTGCCCCCGGAACCCGAAGGATTCGCGCGCCTGAAGCAGCCTTTCTAAACTTGAGCCCGAGGTCGGAAGCGTCAATTTTTTGCTTCGCTTGATTCAATACAGCGGCGTAAGTAACACCACGTTCCAATGCATCAGGCTGCAGTTGCAAGACCACAGCTGAACAATTAGAAGTCCGCAGTGTTTTAGGTTTTGAAACCTTGGGCACCTTTTGCGTCTTCGGTGTTTGTTTCTTTCCATTGGTTGGATTATTTTTGGTTTTCCTCCTGCTCACCACAGTCCAGTCATCGTGGACGGTATTTGTGCATGCCACTTGCTCTACAATCATGGCATTCACGGGAGGTGGAGACGTTTTCGCCCCTTTCTTCTTACCCTTTCTAGGCTCATTAGCTTCAGGTCGGGTTGGTGCAGAAGATTGAGGCGAAGCCGGCAACGATGACGTAAGCCTGGTTGTTGTTGCAGCCCTTCTCACATCAGCAGCCATTGGTGGTCGAAGCCGTTTTTCAGGCAACAATCGCTCTTCTAGACCTTCAATTCGCGCGTTCACCATCGATCCTACCTGGAGCATGATGGCCCGTATGAGTTCTTCCTGCGGCGCAAATGGAGGAGCCGAAACGGCAGAAGCATTAGTAACGGCAGAAGTAACCTCCGTTGGTGCAACTTGCGTTCGTAGCTCGTCTAGCTCCTTACGCAAAGCGGCCAGTTCCTTCTGCAGGCGACCATTGTCTTCTTCTAATTTGGACGTCTTCCGTTGTAAAGATATAGTCTCTTCCGTTACCGACCATGTGCCAAGTGTTTCCACAGAGTCCTTTATAGTCGACACTGCGTCTTTAAGGGCTCGTTGAAAGGTCCCCTTTAGGTTGCCAGATTTCATGGCAACCTTCTGGACAACTTCCAGACTGGCTGAAACAGCACTAAGAATTGTTGAGGTGGATTTGTCAGACACACCTCTGCCTTCTTCAGCTAGGACCTCCTTCATGCGTAAAGCTGCCACGTGCGCGCTCTCTGCTGATATAGCCACCTCATCATCTGCCTTAAGGAACTTCCCCTGTTCCTTTTCGGCACTTCGCAGAGCTCGAGCCTTAGCCAGACCTACATACTCTCCAGTAGTAGGAGGCCGGCCTCGCCCTCTCTTTAATGCTGTGCCAATCTTTGGCGACGGCATATCGTCATCAGTCGAGACCGGTTCCGAACAAGTGTTCGTAATCGATCGCGGCCTTTTCCTAAAAAGCTTACTCCTTAAGCTCTTCGTACTCATCATACTTGATGCAGTATCGGAACACGATACTGCACCCGCGTTGTCTTCGGTAGTTTTAGTGTTAGTGTTAGTTTTTTTTATATTATTATTGGACATCATAATAATTCCCACGAGTATGGGGGAAATAAAAAGTTCGGCCGGGTAGAGCCCCCTGTACCCGACTAAGCGTAATACTCCAACAGTGTCCGCCGGTACTGTGGAGGTGCTCGCTAGCGACTGATATTCTCGTCAGCCATTCAATCCTTCATCATAAATGACAAAGAAATGAAAACCCTCTCGTCACGAGCAAAGTTAGGATTCGAGGCATTTTTTCAGTGGTTATCTTCCACGCGGTCCGGCCGGTTAAGGCAAGACCCCCACTCCCCTAAGGTCCCAGACCCTCGTTGGGGGCTGCGGTATGACTGCGGTGACCTTTTAAAAGGCCGTGGCCAGAGGCAGTGCGAGTGCACTCCGAACCCGCGTCCGCGCTCAAGCGTAGGACTCTCTATAGAACAGAAAGACACCTACCAATTGCGCCGCCCGAAGAACGGGCACTACACTTTGTCCAACGGTGACTAAAACCATGTTCAATCAGCAACAATAAATACCGACCAAACCCGTTGAATCACTCACTCCCATCTTCCCTCTTTAGGGCAAAAAGGAGGAGAGGAGCGAGAAAGACGCCCGCTGCCGCTACCCGGAATATGTCCGAGACGCCAGCAGGCCGCGACCGCAACTTGTCGCCCACACTGCGGTGGTCTAGATAAAACAAGACCCCACCGTCTAGCCCAAAAATTAAGGGCAGACACTTCACCCGCCGCCGCTACTCGGAAAAGTCCAAGACGCCGGCGGGCCGCGACCAAAAAGGTCGCCCACACTGCCACAACAGTGTCCAACCAGCAGTAAATACTGACCAGGACTGTTGCGACCAATCGCGTCCTCTCTTCAAGGAGCGATTGCGCTTTACTGGCTTCGTTCGCGCCGGGTAAACCCGGTGCCGCACATATCTGTACGGCATTCCCTTATCCACGACCTAGGGACGCGCCCGGTAGGGGCCCAGTAACCCCTGTCCACAGTAGACTCCTTTCCTGTGGTTCACGGGCACAATATCTAACCTAACCTAACCTATTGATCTCCGTCACAAAGTCGAACCTAACCAAGCATACTAATTAAACCGCCCCGCAACCCTTGGCTACTTATTACATTTATCACTACTAGGGTTAAATTATTAATAAAAACCGACAAATGTGATTAATTTATCACTTTTACCTCGACTTTCGGTAATTATTAATAATAATCGATAATTATTAATAATCTTCAATTAATCACATTTACCGTAACATATATATTTGTAAATGTATGTTTAATTGTAACGTCTAGCAACTTTTTCTAGGAAATGTTGGCAGACTAGTTTTCTTTAAGCGTCTAACGTCAAACGACGTGTCAAAAATAAAATGAGTTTTGAAAAATTTGTGACAAACCAAAATTAGATTCTGCGTGGTCCATAGTAATGTAAAGTGTTTGAGTAAATATTTTATAATCATCCACAGCCTAGGCATTTGGCTCTATAATTATTTATTTATTGTTTTACATGTTGCTAAGTAAACTTATAAACTGAGCCCCACAAAACCGTAGCAATGGTTTGACTGTGGGGTGACTGGATCTCTTTGCGTTACTAACATTTAGTTTATACTTATACCTAATTTACAATCAAGTTAAATTACATTTTTGTTGTGTAATTAACATATTTCAGTTTTAGTATTTTTTTTACTTATTTTTAAAACAATTTGTGTTTGTTTCACATCTTATGTCTACCGGCAGGCTATTCAGTAGATATGGTATTCGTTTTTTGAGAGATCTCTCACTATATTCACGTGAAATTCTCAGTGACATCCTAAAACGACCCAATGCGCTTGTTACTTTGACCTTGCTCATGAAAATAAAAACTTAATTCTATTTATTAAAGCCTTCCTTTTTCCCTTGAAATATACATTAACGACAACTGTTCCTGTAACCTAGATCCTCAAGAAATTATTACTGAAAGCCATAATAAAATCTTCTTACTACCTACCAAGTTAAGTTTGCGGTTCCGAAAGTGGTTTCAAAAGGAAATTTGTTTGTAAGGTTATTTTGGGGGATGCAAATACAATTTGTTTTCAACCCTTGTTTATTTTAACCCCTTGTAATTAACGTGGAAGTATAGAATTTCGGATTAAGTAACGCGACACTTAGTGCGTGCTGAATTAAATTATGTTTATAATAATATGGAGTTCTTGATAAAGTTGTTTCAAAAATATTTTTCATAGACTTACATGCTTTTACTTAGAAGCTGATATATAAAAATTACATACTCATAATAGCTTAGGTTTTTGGCATATCAAATATAGAAACTAAAATATTTTTGTGGTTCCATAAACTCAGACAGAAACTTTAGGGACAGAGGAGGGGAACTGGGAGGAAACTAAAAAAAACACACATTTGCTATTACATGGAATATTTTTGTATATGCAAATGTCATTCTCCAAATTAAACTAATACTTATCTTATTGAGTTCTGAGGTTTATAAGAATTTTAGACATTGAAATAAAACTACTTTTACGGACAAACCGCAATAAAATTCCTAAAATCATTTTGATTTCAATGATACTTATCACCCTAATTCAGAATTGCATCTTGAAGTATCCAAATAGTTTTTTTATTTAGTTACAATTAAAGTGAAGTTCGGCACAGCTGCAACAATAACAAGTGAGAGCTGGCTTCCCGCCAAAGTGTGGTCACCGTGTGTATGTACGGAGTAGTATACCTCTTAAACATTTGTATAAAAAAAAGTTATATTTATTCCCAGGGGGACATTTATAAAATGAAGTATTTTGTTAATGATTTCGTCAAATGACCAGAATGCATGTAATGATATAGGGATGCAAGGGTGAAATAAATTCAATTGGCTGAAACAATATGGCAAAATTGTACGATGTATTTGAAAATAATTTCAAAAATAATATCAAGAATCAAGTAAGCATACGAAGACGAAATGCATTAAGAAACTAAGCGTTTACGAAACAGCTTAAAAATAGCCTGGAAAACGTAATTTGCTTTTCATTCTGTCCCTTCTTTAGGTTTTTTTTTTCAAATTCATCGCTTCGTTATAATTCGAACATGTAACTGAAGTCTGTTGTTGAATATACCCTTTTTCCTATATTTTATTCATCATATAAATGTATAAAGAATTAATTTTACTATCATATTAAATACATACATACATATAATCACGCCTTTTTCCCTTATAGGGGTAGGCAGAGACCACTTCTTTCCACTAGCTACGATCCTTACACACCTGTTTCGCTTTGTCCACATTCATTATTCCCTTCATACATGCTGTTCGGTTTATGGTACTCTCGACCTGGCATGTTTTCATTCACACTCGCCTTATACACTTTATTCGTCAATCGTTCTTCATTCTTTCTCTCGACATAGCCAAACCTCCTCAGCATACCTCTCTTAATTTTTGTCTCAACATCCATCATCTGACATACTTAATCCACCTTTCCTTGCATTCCTCCTCTTACATTCAACGTAGCGAAGCGGCTCTCCGTGGGCCACTTTTCCCTCCCGCGAGAAACGAGACGTGATGGGTGGCGAACCACATCGCCGCCATTTTGGATAATTAAATTATTTGATTTTGATTGATTTGGATAATCATATTAAATTTCACCGTAATTAGTAAACATTTAATTGCGCCGTATTGTATAACTATGCACGTTGATTACCGTGCAGCCCATTCTGATTAATTCGAGTGTGTGGAATTCTCAGATGCCTGCATTGATTGTCTCTACATATAGGTCATATGTAGGAGTGTGTTATGTAAAGCCTGATCTCAGTTAGGTTAGGTTGTTTGGTTGAGAATGTAGTGCGTGATTGTAGTATGATCTAGTAAGATCATGGTTTAGTGCATACTGTTATGTTGTAATTTAATAATAAATGCCTAAAATACCTAAATATCTTATTCATTTCGATTCGATGGTAATATTAAATTGATGATTATGAGTATAATATTAAAAACGGTGCGCCCAGTAGTTGGCCATTTTAACTGCAGCGTCATTTGCGAGAAAAGTATGCAGGTTTCCGGACACTTAAATAAATGAATGATGATGATGAAGATAGCATGCTACCCGATTTCGGCTATTAATTTTAGTACTGAATATTTACCTCAAAATAATACTTTAGTAATGCTCATGCTGACTAGTAAGTACTAAAAGTATAAAAAGAGCATTATCTTTAGTTTACTTCTACTCTGATGAATATAAAATTATTTTAATTTAGCAATGCGCGGTGTGTTTTGAAACTAGTTATGAGTGAAGTAGAGTCACTTTATTATCTCCGGTCTAGTACATATAGAGAATAATAACTATAGAAAATTCCTTCATAGTGAATTTTCTATATGTAATCTACATATTAGGGTACACCCTCATAGGATGATTATTTTTTGAAAAGAAAATAATAAAATAGTTGAAAAAAAAGAACGTACTATAAATTAGTTTCTATAAAATCAGCAAGCATAATTATCTATTCTTCTTTGTCAGTTTGAGATAGTGGTTGCGGACAAAAAAGTTAATTTTATAATGTAAAGCTATATTTTTGTGTTCGTAGTATGTACAAGCAGAAAGATTCCAAGTGTAATTGAAATTGCAAATGCTAAATGTTAAGTTTGTGGTTTTTAAAGACATCTTCATTATCATTTACGTGGGAATCCTGCATTTTTGAAGTTTTTCCTATTAAGTGTTTCACTGAAAGTGTGTACGTGAGTAATGCAATGGGAAATATCTTGAATCTTGATGTTTTACTTTTATACAGGTAAAACGTGTGTTAAGGTAAAATAGTGTCTATCCGACCTAATTATTTGAAAATTACGAACTTTAATAAAACTTCTATGGGATCACCTGCCATCAAATATTTTTTAGAAATTATTCCATAATATTCATAGATGTCATGAAACAGACTTACATAAGAAACCTTATAGACGAATTAAGAACCCTCCTTCAAAAAATTATGCATCATAATGGTTTAATCGTCAATATTTTCTGTTATTTTGTATTTAATGCAAATTGTATTAAGTGAGCATCAGGACCTAACGCTTATCAAAATAGATCTTAAACTCTAAAGACTAACAAGATTTCGCGACAAATACGTTTGCTATACCTAACCTATCTACACAAACAGACAAACGAAAAGACTTAGTCGCTAGTCCGGCTAAGCTAGACTAGTCAAACAGTCTTCCCTTTGTAGCAGTTACTAAGATCTTAATGAACTTCCGCCTTGCAGACGATTTTCTGCAACTCAACAATGAATAGAGGTCATTAAGACGGTAACTTGAACAACTTAACATAAACTAACTGGAGTTATTCGGTTGGTAGAGTTATCTGAAGAAAGGGAAACAGTGAAGAAATAGTTATGGATTTGATTACACAAAAAATAAAAAAAATACTTCAATATTTTACAATCAAAATATGTAAACCTATGTCCTTTTAGTCGACTATGAAAATGTATTAAAAAATCAATCTTAAATTGTCGGCGATATTACTTAACAAAACAAATATATATATACAATCGAAATTGTAAGCCCCGTCCTTGTGAAGGAAAAAAAAAGAGTTTAAAAGCAAATAAGGCATCATAATTTTTAATCGCTACTCTTATTCCCAAACAAACACTCTAACCAATTATTTATATCTTAACAAATTACTGCATGCATTGGTACTTTTTAACACCCTAATCGCTAGACTATTACATCTCTATTCAAATGCATCGAGTACATTTCCCAGAACTATCCCATAAACATACATAAAATACATCGGAATCAATTTGTAACGATTCGCAGAAGTGCCGAGGCGCACTCGATTTGGAATCGTATTAATCGCCTTATCGGAACGAATCGATTACTTCTGGCGAGTGTTACGCAAATTGAATAAGTTTGGACAAGATGACAGAATGATTTGATGTTTGGCACCATTTCTGTTTACTTAGGTTAATGTGATTGGAAAGTGTTTTCAAATTTATTTGAATTTTATTTTTCTGATCAATTTTAAAGATTTTCAGTGGATACCTGGTCCTTTTGATAAAATCGGTGAGAGAAAGGACCGTAAATTAATTTCACATAAATGTCTTCAATTAAATGGGAACTACATAGGAAGACTTCTAATGTCGAAATAATGAATTTCTGTTTTTTTTTTTTTGTATTGGATAGTGAAGACTATTTTAGATATACCCAGTGAAAATACAGATAGACTTAATGATACCTATTCATTAGATATATAATTCGTACCCTCAATTTGCCTATATAAGCTCTGTATTTGTGATAGGCATTTGTGCAATATACATCTATGCATAATATAATATGTATACATGAGTTGTCATTCATAGGTCATTCAAAGTCATGCAATTTGATGCGATGCATTGAACACGTGTTTTATGCAACAAAGAAGCAGTCATTGAATCCGAATTGTATGTAATTTGATATTATGTGATGTTGTTAATGTACTATGACATATCTGGCACTACTTTTACGTCTGAACATCTGTTTTAAAAACCAGTAGAAATGATGATTTTAAATCTTTTTAAAGATAAACTATGAAATTTTTCAGTAATTTGTTTATAATACCTTGGCATATAAAAGAAGGTGTCATAGTCGCCAAAAGCATCGTTTCATAATTCATTATTAAAGAAATCCTACCGTATAAAATATATAACTTTACCTTAGCTAATATATTACGAAAATACACACCAAAAAGACCATCCAAACAACAGCTAAAACTCATTCATAACATTCTCACATAAAGGACCAATCTGGTCCTTATAGTCAGCCAAGCCGTCAAAAAACGTTTATCCCCCATTTTCTTTTCACGAAACAAAAATTAAGTACAATACAACAATAACAAACCAATGACCTCCGCTGAAAGCTGAACAAAAAACAGTTAGGAGGAAATCGTGCGTAAAACAGAGGTTTTTGAGTGGCAACGGAATCCGGTACAAAAACGCCCGGGTTATAATATAATATGGCATTATTTTTCCTTTCATTGGTCGGACAATACGGATCATAAAGTTTTATCGTGAGCCCGGTTTCACTGTTTTGTAGCTGTTGGCTATGCTCGGTTTTGTTTATAGATTTATTAGGATTTTGTTTAATGATTTGGTGGTGTTCTTTTGTTTTTTGTTTATTGGCTAAATTATCTATGAAATGAGTACTGTTTTATCTGTTGATAGTTTCTGTATCTCTTTCGATGAATTTAATTTTGCTGGCTTTTGCCTATCATTAAACACTTTAACCCCACCTTGAAAATATTAGTCACATTGACCTTGAGCGCAAATTTTTTTTTTGGAAAATCTAAAGTCACTTTTCGACTTAACGTCTAATCAAAACTATCACACTAAACTCAGGTTATCGGTGCAATCTACCCTACATAACTGATCGTTCCCTTTCTCGGATTAGCGAGGGAAGCACTTAAGATTTTATTTTTCGTCTCTTTCACGCCATAAAGCGTGTACGTGGCCTTATATTCGGAGAGTAAAAAATGTATATGCAAAAGTAAAACTTTTGCATATATATATATATGAGATACCTCGGTATAAAAAAGTGCATTGACATCTTTACTGCAGTTTTAATTAGCTTTGTTGATTAAGCTCATTCAAAAGTGTAGTCAGAAACTTAATTATTGCTTATTTTAGAGCTATTTAAGAGACCCCTACTAAGATAATACATAAAAAAATAAGCGACTATGGTTAGATGATCATCTGACAATACTCGATTTTTTTTTAATCTGCGAAATTTACAATAAGATTTTTACAACCAACATCCTCCTAATATTTGTTTATCTAAGGTAAGTTCATAGAATTGGGGCACAGGTCCTCGTACGTATGTATTTGTACATCTGTTGTTTTGACCCCAGAGATATAATGAGAGACATAATCGTTAAGATCCCAAAGCGATCATCGACATCTTCAGTAATTTCGACGAATGGTCGTAAATATTTATTAAATTGTATATAAACACTACAATTACACTGGTTAAATAAGAAAAGATAAGAAATTTTTGTGAACCATTTTATTTATCTCTCTAGTAAGAGCTTCGTAATTTTCAAAAACAACGTCTTATTTTAAAAAGTTAAAAGTTTTGCTCGTTTTCAATCCTAATCAAGTAACATCACATATTATATCAAAAAATATTTTAGTATACAAAAAATCCGGACAAAAGGACACCACATAAATAATTTAGGTACATAAATCTGAGCACATTACTACAGCATTTGCAAACACTTCTAATACACCATGAATTTAGGTCGATAGCAATTCTCAAACTGATTTAACTTTAATGAAACAATGCACGTGCCTTCAGTATCCAATGAGATCTCAGCGCAGATTTTCGTAACATTCACGAACTAGTTATACAAGGATCTAATTTATTCCCTGATTTATTCTAGGAGCGTAGGTTATCTAGATCTAAACAAAATAGGGGAAAGTTTAATTAGTGTAGCAAATTCAGGAGATTTTTAGAAGATAATTTTAACAAAAAAAGCCGACTGAAATAAATCTTGCATAGTTTTCTTATGGATCCCACTTTCAAATTTATAATGTATACTGGGACCACACAATGGCACCAGCTTTCAAATAAAATAGGAATCATCAAGATCGGTTCATCCTACAGTACTGTGGTAAAAAAATACACAAAAAAAAATACAGTCCAATTGAGTGTTTCCTCCTTTTTTATAGTCGGTTAATGATTTAAAAGGACCAATTTTCTTTTCGCTCCAGAATTGGTCCTTCGATCATTTTGTCTGAAGACTACTGAAAGTCTCTAAGGTGCTAATGTAACGTTTGACCGCTTGAAGCGGCTCTAAGGACCATCAGTCTATGTCAGGGACTCAAGAGAAGTATTAAGGATGTTAGTAATGCATTTTAAAGTAAACTGTAAGTACTATTTCTTTACCATGTTATTGATGTCATTTAAAACTATATGTTCTTAGAAACGCAGTAAAGAGTTTTCTCTATAAATAAGTGTAACAAAGGCTATAACATTTTTAAACTGAAAAAAATTATAACTCTCAAGGTTTAACTTGCATATTTATTTTCTTTCAGAGGATAATTTGCGATATATCTGATTTTATCGATGTCTCAAAGGTAGGTTATTTTTTATTTTAATTTACATCTGTTATGATTAAGTAGTTTTGTTTTTAATGTTTATAACATTTATAAGTTGTTAATCTCTTTCTCATATGTATATTAACAAAAAACTATAGTGACGAGTTGCAAAGAAGTGTCAAACAGTGTCAGTGAAGGTTACACGGACACGCCAGCAATTTGTGAACCAATCTAAGCTGACGTGAAACAATGCAATCGATGCTGACGCGGCGCGGAATCCGGAGCCTTCCTGAATGAGGCTTTATTGTTTGGGTTAAGAAATAATGTTTAGAAAAGTAATTCAAATTTTTGCGATGAGAAGTTGGTGAAAAGTGTGATGGAGTCACCGCATTATAGACGGGTCCCCAAATGTCAGTTGGATAATTTTCCACGAATTTAATAACATATATTAAAGCGTTTCGTATGTGTCAATATGAAAGGTAAAGCTCCTTGTGAAAATTATATGTCAAAAACTAGTACATCAGATACAGAAAAATGTAGTCCAAAGATGTGGAAAACCTTAAAAAATAAATATTTAAGTAAGATACTATTATAACCCAATATTTTAGTGTTACATTTAAATTTCAATGTAAGGCAGAGGCTTTTACACACAACTGAAAACAGTTAACTAATAAATACATTCGTCAATTATATTAACACAATTACCATCTCGTCACACTAAACCAATACCACTTATTGAACCAACACATTCTGCACATGTGTATTGTACCAACCTATCAATATTCCTGAACCGTATTTGAATAGTGCCGACCGAAATTCCTAGTACCAGGTCACAAAGCTTTATGGAGGTCGAAACGGGAACGCACCAAGTAATTCTCGTCTAGATAGCTATTCGATTGTACAAATACCTTTAGAAGGATTTGTCAAATGTTTGATCAAATTGTTTGTCAGTGGAATCTTTGGAGGTTGTTTGGCAAACATTTGAGCCAAGTTAAGTTGGGATCGAAAGTTGGGAAGTATTTTTGTTTGAATTCCATTACTTGGGAGGTCGATGAATTTTAGGATTTTGATTTACAATTTAGAATGAAATTATGTTTGTACATTGCTCCGTGATTTGATATTTTAGCCTATTTTAAAAAGAGGAGGTCATGTTCCGGCCGTAGGAAATTATATACTTCAGAGGTGTTTCTAAATTGCATTGCATCTTTAGGGTTCCGTACCCAAAGTGTAAAACGGGGACCTAACTACTAAGACTTCGTTGTCCGTCCGTCTGTCTGTCACAAGGCTACAACTCTAGAACCGCGATAGTTAGACAGTTAAAATTTTCACAAATTATGTATTTCTATTGCCACTATAACAACAAATGCCGTTAGTGCGCGATTCCGACTCGCACATTGCCGGTTTTTATATTTTGTTGTAGTCCATATTATCTAAATTTATTTGCTATCAGTTATTTATAACGGTATATAAAATTCACTTTTTAAGCGTTATTTTACATGTTAAATGATCTATATTTTCAACATAATGTTAAACATTAAGTAGAAACTACCATTAGTTTCCTTTCGCTGTAACCTCATTTAAGTGTTTATCAGGAACTAGTCCAGTTAACAAATTGCTGTACCGTTTAACTTTCTAAGAATTATTTCTACTATTTAGAACGTAACAATCATAGCAGTTTAGTACTCGTTAAATTTAATTAGACACTACCTTCGTATCGACTAGCACATTTTTGGCAGTCGTTCAGTGAATTCTGACAACCAGTCTTACCCAGTAAAGTGGATTGTGGAGGTCAAATAGACAGTTGGTCCATATAAAACACGGTATTGAGATGAATCTGGTAAGAGTGGAACCAATCCGAACATAGTTTGGAAAAAGGCTAGGTAGATGGTGATGGTTCTCAGCACCGAAGGACCTGATTTAGCAGACAGAGAAGATATTTTTTGTTCATAAGGACCAGCATCAAATTTTGTTTTCTCCTTTCCGTAACATTAAACAGAATGGTTGCTTCAAATGTTTTTCTAAATGATCGTTGTCTCAGTTATGATATGAAAATTTTCCATTCGCTATATCACATCCACGACTTAATGATTTTGTAGTTGGAGTATGAATGTGACTAACTTAACCTGTTTTATTAAACAGTAAATATTTGTGGTCCTTACAAACTAAGATTATTGTTATTACTGGTTTTCTGTTGCTATTTAACTTTAGTAGCTTAAAGTGTATTTAGTTACTTTTATTTAGTTATCACATAACTTAAATGAAAAATAATTAAAAAACACAGTAAATAAGATTCAAGACTCTACCTAAAAGTGTAAAAATGTACAGACGGTCACTCTGTTAACTCCAATAAAATTATAATAACAATTCTAAAAATGGCTAGACATATTAAAATGTACTAAGTTCTGGCCTATAGCTACTCTAACACATACCCAAAGAGCCTCATTTCGGGAAGTAAACAGTCTGAGAGCAATTTTCGCGCATGCAGTTCCAACCATTTATTTGGTAAGGGATGGTGTGGGCAAATGTATCGCTTCCCTAATTTAAAGGGTGTACGACTTAATTACGTCATGTATTCCTACCTAGTTGTTTAATTTATTTGTGGGCTATATTTTCTTGGGGGAGAAGAGTGGAACTTTTGGGTGAGAGTTTAAGATTTTTGGAGTTTGTTTCCAGAAGACAGGCAAGTTGAGATTCGGCTTTTTTTTTCAAGTTCTACTGGTATTAACCTTTGCGTAGACTTTGACTGCTTCACCGGACTTTTTGAAACCATAAGGGTCTACAGCCAGAGTATCAACTAAATATGTAAACCAATAAGGCTAGCAGTGATTCGGATTTTCTTTGGAAGATTTCTACTGCAGTTAGCCTGAGCGCAGGCTTTGACTTATTCAGCGCATTTTCGGGGAAACCACAATGACTTGCAGCCAGAGTACCTACAAAAGACAGATTTTGTCTTTTGTTTTAGGGCTCAGGTGTAAATTTAGCAAATGGTTTCGCATATTAGATGAAGAAACACACATTATAAAAATATGTTACTATCTAATGGGATAGAATCATTTCTTTATAACGTTTTCTGGAAATGGTACACAGCTCTGTCTCTATCATGTCTCTATCATTGTAGATACCTATAAATTGATTCTGCTGGTCTGTACAATGTATAGTGAAAAGAGTAAAAAGTAAAGCTACTAATTAAATAGATGAGGTTTCATCATCATCAGCCGGAAGACGTCCACTGCTGAAAAAAGGCCTCCCCCCTAGAACGCCACAATGAACGACAACTCGCCAATTGCATCCACCGGGTGCCCACAACTTTGAAGATATCGTCAGTCCACCTGGTGGGAGGCCTGTCAACGTTGCGTCTTCCGGTTCGTGGTCGCCACTTGAGAACTTTTCTTCCTTAGCGGTTATCGGTTCTTCGAGCAATGAGGTTTACAAGCTCTTAAAAGCTCAACTGATCAATGTTAACACACAAAAAAAGAACAGTCAGTTTCAAATGTACCTAGTAACAGAGTCACAAACAAGCAAACAAACATTCATACAACCTCTTTTTGTTAAGTAAAAAGTATTCGCTTCGTGACCTACATATGTAGGCAAATGAGTTACTGGCGCTGCAATAGTGGTCAGGCCACATTAGTCCGGTGTCTGAAACTGTAAGGCTTGTTCATTATGCTTTATTCAGTTTTTGGGAATTTGAATCTTAAGAGCAAGGTGGGAAGGTTGATATTGGATGCTGTGTTTTCGTGGGTGATTCAGTGATCTATTTATTTTTCGTTATTTTTTGTAAAAGTTTTAAATTAAATATGTTGTTTGTTGAAGTTGTATACTTTTCTGATACCTGCCGTATCCTTATAATAAAAGGTGTTTTTTGTAAATAGGGACGGACGAATGTTTGTAACCCTTTTAAGCAAAAACTACTGATCTAATTTGATAGTATTTAGTACAAAACTGACTTGGATTAAAACATAAGAAACTTTGCATCCAAAAAATGTCATGAAATCGAGAACCACGCATCTAGTAAAAACAAATCAATAAAAAAATAAATACAGAAATGAGAAAATACAAGAAACACAATTCAATTACTTTGTAGACCAATTCCGTTCTAATACCGTGAAGACAAACGCAATTCAAGTGGTCTGTGGGCAAACGGCAATCGTCATAATCACATCCCAGTACTGAATACTATGCAGCTTTGAAACCAAATCTCGAAGAATACCTTACCATTATTTATATATTTAAAGAAAAATATGTGAAAAGATGTTTACTGGTGTCTTTTTGTCAGGAACTTTCGGTATTTTTATTCACCTTAGTTTTGCCTGCATTTAAAACACATTTTTAATTATTACTAACGATACAAATGAAATAAATTGCTTTTATAACGTTATCATTAGATGGAAGTAGTCAACTATGAATGTCAATAATTCTTGTTAAAAAGAAATTAATACAATGCAGATTTCTGATGAAGGCTTCACTTCTATATTATGTGTCTATTGGAAACTAATTGAAATCAAAATATAGTATTTTTTGTAGTTAAAACGTGTCTACAAAATTAATATTATCTCTCAAATAACCCTAGAGTAACCCTGCTGGAATCCAAGGGAAAACGCATGAACCAAATCAATCCAATCCATTTCGTTCCAAAGAATATTTTCCTCGACAAAATATTCCCGTTCTGGCCTTTTCAGCTCCACACCCCAAGGGACAAAGCGAAAACTTTTATTCGAACAAACTTTTAAAATAAGCCTTTGAATGAAAGTATCAATAAAATTCGTTCGGTTATATTTAAACAACTTATTTACAGTAAATATTTGAGCTGTATAATTTTCTGATTGATTTGTTTCGTTTACTTAGAGATTCATTAAATGTTGACTCTTCAATACGTGGTTTTCGGAGCTGTAATATTTGCGAAAGAAACATTGTTTGTTGCGCTTTCATGACTAAACGGCTGAACCGATTTCGATGGAACTTGTAACAAAGTGAACTTGGATTCCAAAAAAAACCATTAGACAAATACTTGCAATAGACTTGTCCTTAATACTTACTTTTCTAGTAACGCTGTAGTGCAAGCCTGTAGTATGTTTTCGATACCAATAACAGAGTTATTGTAGAAACTTTTTATTAAAAACTAGTTGAGGCAGATACAGAGGTAAATGTGGAAATATATGTGGTATAAAGTGTAGGCCAAAAACAATTTAAGTTTTTATATATCTGCAAGACTTTTGCCACTTTAGTAATTTAACATAGGCATTAACATTGAAACAACCGCTCACACACATAACAGTAACAATTTTCGCACTCGAAATGGAGTTTAAAACTAAGACGAAATTACAAGCACCCTTTATCCACAGCTTTGCTTAAAACCGTACAATAATGTACCAACTTGTTTGCCAACATTCAAATCTGATATCACCGCGATAATACACGAAGGAAACTCCACAAAGCTTTCAGTACATTTAACGCGAACACAACGGCAAACATTAAAATTCCATACGTTTCTTTCAAACTCCCATCCGTACCCAAATTACTGTATGTCCATATGAAGATATCGTTATACCGCCAAAATTTACCACACAATTTATTTACTGTTGAACAAGCTATTATACATTCTAAAATCAACCTTATGTCTGGGCGATAAGGGTGAGAGGAATTGTAAATTGAGTTTCTGAACCGCAAATGTAATGTTGTAGTTGCTTGACAGGGATGCTTCGCTTCAGTACGTCAGTTGCCTCTCGAGGGTGCGCGCGTGTGTCGTTTTTTGCGGTCCCCGCGAAATAAAGTTCGAAATTTAAAAAGTTTCGTACGCGATGTCAGACATATTGGATTTCTCGTGAAACTTTTGTGTGTTGACGTTGATTAGTTGTTTGTATTTTTTTTTTTCGTTCGATCCCCTGGAAAATGTAATTCAGCTGTTGCGGATTTTAAGGTAGGTTTTTGAATAAGAGGATTTAAGGATTTGCTCGTAACGGTGTGTTTTTTGGGCTTATGCTCGTGATAATTTGATTTTCGAGTCTTATTTTGGGGCTTACGTTGTTGAAACTGAGCTTAAACAATTGGAATATACATTTGAGGGATTTAAGTCTGTTTGTATATACAATTGAATTTTTGCTTAATTATTCAACTTAAAATTCGTAACGTATTTGATTTTGAGGGTTTACAACATAATGATTTGAATGGCTTGACACTATTTAAGACGCTGTTACTGAAGATGTACCTTCCTATGTGGTTTTCAATCATAATAACTGTAAAACAAGGATACAGAAAACAACATGAATGTATTTTAATTTCATGACCAATTATTATGATTAAACGAAATAACATTATTAATTAAAATAAATGCAGGTATCGTTATATCAATATTATAAATGCTACCTACATATTTTGCATAGCCTTTTACAAGCTATGTTGGGGTCGGCTGCCAGTCTTACCCAGTTCAGCATTACATTTATTTATTTTGATGTCATTTAAAAAAAAAAACAATATAATGAAATAGGCTGCGTTTAATTTTATCTTACTTTTTTAATTTCAAATATTTACAATAATATAAAAACTTAACTACTTGAACACTAGAATTAAGAACAAACTATGTGTTTAAATATATTTTTTAGAAAATAAGTTTAATTTTATTTTTTATTTACATCTCAAAAAATTATGATTCTAGGTATTCTGAATATCTACAGAATTCAAAAATGTAGACATCGTTTGAAATAGAAATGTTTGATTTGCGCCGCAAAGTTAATAAAATTCGTATTTACACAAAACTCATTAAGTGAAGGGAATTCAAGTAATTACTATTTACATTTGGTAAACAAGTTCGTGAAAGAAAAAGTTATATTGCGAGTCGAGCCTGCGGTGTCGACTGTGGTTACGTTTGATGGTAATGGTTGAGAACTTGGAAAAAGATTAGAATTAAATATTGGAATAAAATGTAGATAGATTTGGCTTTAATTTGTACCTACATTAAAGTCTACTTGAAATTGATTAATTTAAAGATAGCATAGGTACCCTCAATTTCGTTTTCCTATTTTCTTTTTGAATATATTGGCTACCCTCCTATAATTACAAAGATCTTAAAAAACAAGCATTTATTTCTCTTCCCTTTCTGCATTTATCTTTAAATAACAAAAAATATAATTCGTTGAAATTTAAGTAGATAAAATTACGGTAAAAATACACACCAGAAGTATAGCATCCAAATGACATAGAAATGGTGTATTACCTACACACTTGAAAAACAGAAGGTGTAGTTAATGCCCCTAAGTTTTCAACCCAAAGACAGTTTCTAAGACGCCAGGGTCACCTTCAAAAATAATATCCCTTATAGGCAAACGTGACACGAAAGGAAGTCCCAATCTGCGGTCACCCGGCTAACTTCCTCCACCCATAAAGCCAATTCTATCTGAGAATAGAACGGCTATGTCTATGGCTATGTCTAAGGCTAAGCTGCTAGATTTGCGGTCGCCTTCTCGAAGTTTAGTGGCCGATATTAACGTGAACTTAGCCTTATCTAACACTGTTTAGGTTTTGTTGGATAGGTTATATATTGGTCAAGGTAGGAATTTGGAGACAGAAATAGAACAATATGGATTTGTAGCTGATTTTCAAAAGACCAAAATAGTCAAATTAAGATAAAATAAGCTACAGTGGTACTTCTATTAGAGAATAATCATGTATTCCATACTATAGCGTAAAAGACATGGCATATGTAAATTAAGACAATGACATGTAAACAGATCCAGTAACGGATATAAACCTACTTCAAGACGCGCTCCGACGCTCAGCATAAAAAAAACAACCTTTTGCGTTAATTACAACCGAACTATCTTCCTCAAGTCTACTTAGGGATAAGAAAATAGGTGTTAACTTTTTTATACACACTTGAAACATAACTGTTTCAATGTGTTAAAACAAAGATCGTTCTTGAAAATTTGTTTGCATATTCCGTATCTATGACAAAACAAACTAGCTAACTAAGAAAACACAAGAAAATGTAACAACTGTTCAGAAACAAAACCACTATACACTTTAACGTACAAAAAGAAACAATACCGAAATAACTATTCCTTGTGGAGCTAAGAAAAAGAAAAATGAGGTGTCAAAGAAACTTTCAAGAAATTTTCGTCACAGGAAAAACATTTCAACTTTATCAGATGTTCACTTATTTCGGGATTCGACATTCTCTAGGGGATGACGTCAGCATTTACTGATTAAATTGATTATAAAGATATCTTTTACATAGTCTTATACATTACAATATTGACATAATCTGGTATTAACATAAATACATACATAAAATGACATGCCTCTTTCCCTTGTAGGGGTAGGCAGAGACCACTACTTTTCAGTTGCGACGATCCTTAACATAAATGGTAAATTATTGTCGCAATTGAGAGTATGTATATCGTAAATTATTTTGAAATTAAAAGAAGATCAATTTAAAAATACTTTTTTATTGTATGCAAAACATCAATTCAACTACATTATGATTTATTTTTCTATTTACTCGTAAGAAGCGAGTTCCTATTGCTCACATTGCAGAAAGAGAATGACACTTTTTTTTAATCTTAGAATATACGCCATAAACGAATTGTCAAGACTATTAAAGATCAAAACTGTGTCAAAAAAAAACAAAACAGCCCAAACATTTCTTATAGTCTCTCAATCCAGAGAATTTTGGAACGCAGCTACATAGCTTTTAAAAATATGCCTTTCATTAGTCACACACAGGGAAAACTACAGCTTGTCACGAACGCAACATAGGAGGGCATTTTTTTGTATTTTTTTACATTCATGCAGCTTTCATAGAAGCGTCGGTGCATGTGTTTCATAGTTCGCCGTTTGGTAGGAATTTTAACACGGTTTTATTAATCTAGAAGCTAGTTTCCTGTTTCTAATCACAATTTCGTCTATGTCACAGTCATTTTTGAAGTCGGGTAGTATTTTTGTTGGACTTGTTTTAATTTGAGTCACTCTTTTTAGGTAATTTTGTATGGGGTAAGGGGATATACTACAGAGTTCCTTTATCTGAATATGTACTAATAAGTGTTATTAGTACATATTCAGATAAAGGAACTCAAGGTTTCGTTAGTTTTGAGGTCCCAAGTTTGATCATAGGACCGCTTAACGTTGATATCATATTTTCTACATTGTCTCGGATCTGTGTGTTTGTGTTACTTTCGATGTCTGATTCTATACATACATACATATAATCACGCCTCTCTCCCTTGTAGGAGTAGGCAAAGATCACTTTTTTCCACTTGCTACGATCCTTACACACTTGTTTCGCTTTGTCCACTTTCATTATTTCCTTAATACATGCTGTTGTTCTTGCGGGATCCTATAACACAAGTGTTTTATCTACTTACTTAAGGTTGTCCATGTTTTTTCTGGTAAAAGCCTGCCTTATGAGTTTCAGTACCTAAGTCAGTCTAAGGTTTTTCAAATCAGATTTTACTATTAAGTAGAAATTCTTTTATTAAGTTCGGTCATAAAATCAAAAGCTAATCCACCTTAGAGATATTTAAGTGGGTGTCCAATTTAATACCTTTGGATTCTCCTTTGAGAATACAAGTCTGATAGCATACATATTTGATATTGACATAAACTGATGGATTGGGTTCGTACGATTCCTCTTAGTAATATTTGATTTGGTCGACATGACTGGTCGAACCGAACCTAAAAATGTTTTTTCCTTGAAGTTGCACAAAACTTCAAAATTCATTTTTCGTTTCCTAGAAACCTTGATATGCTTTGAATTTATTATTTTTAACTTTAAGATTTTTGCCTGAAATTCTTGCAATTTTTATTAACCTTTAAGAGTTTTACATTACTCCTATTTACCCCATTATAGAAATAATGTACAATGACAGGCCTGTTGGTTTAGTGGTTAACTGCTATACCGGAGGTCGTGAGTTCGATTCACACCCAGGACAAATCTTTGTGTGATGAACACGTGTTCTGTGTCTGGGTGTAATTTATCTATAATATGAATGTATTTAGAAATATGTAAGTATGTTTATCAATTGTCTGGTTACCATAACACAAGCTCTGCTTAGCTTGGGATTAGATAACCGTGTATAAGTTGTCCTGGAATATTATTATTATCCATTTAAATTAAATACTATATTTGCCTAGTCTAGAAATATGAATTCATCCTTTATAAACACTAAACATAAAACCCGAATTAGCATAAATGATGATAAAATTTAATTGAAATTAAAATATAGGGCCATATAATTTTGGAAGGTCTAAAATTGTTGTTACTTTAATGGGAAAATGGTAAATTGTTAGGGTTAGGTAGTTTTATTGCACCCTAGCCGTTTATTGGGCTTAAGAGTTAAATATGAGGGGTGAATTATATTATTTTCGGGTTTAGTTTCCTCGAACGTATAATTACGTTAATTTTATCTGCAATTTATATTTAAAACTATGTGTGATGATGTTTGTTTAATCATACCTATCTAAGCATGTGTTTTTTGGAATTAACATTTTAAAAGAATATATACACATTCTCAAAAATATCGAAAGAAATATAGGTGAAAATATATTTTTTTTACGATTAAATAAAACACTCATATTATTAACATAACATATCATCACGCCTGTATCCCGAAGGGTTAGGCAGAGGTGTACCAATGTACACCCACAGTTCGCCGATATGTTTGGGTCCCATGTAATAGGCGAGCCTATTGCCACTAACCAGGCTCATTTTATTACTACATAGTAATTATATCTAAATACACAGTTATATTATTTTAATGTAATACTCAAACACATTATACAATAGAATATATTTAATTGAACAATGTAATGAAACTTTAATATTTAATTTCAATTAACGTTTTCTCGTGTTCACGCAATAATTTTAGTTATAACTATGTACCCAATAATATTATGATTTTATACATGTTACATTGGTTTTAGGTAATAAAGTAGATGAAAAGGTGCGAAAAGTCAAAATTTATTTAGTCTGCTATTTAGATAATCAAATTATAATAGACATTTTCTTCTATAATCCAGCCTATAAACGTCCCACTGCTGGGCACAGGTCTCTTCCCATATAGAGAAGGCACGAGCATTGATCACCACGCTTGTTCTCTGCGGATTGGCGATTTCAGATCCCAAATTTTGGAATCCAGGTTTCGTCACGATGTTTTTCTTCACCGTTTGTCAGAATAATTAAGAAAGTACATATAACTTTGAAAAGTTACACTGGTACTTGTCCGGGTTCGAACCTGCAACCTCGTGCATACAAATCCGTTCTTAGAACCGCTAGGCCACCACGACGATATCCATACCATTTTCTTTTACCAAATCAATAAATAAACAAGAACATAACCGCTTTAAAGTTCAGGAGCTTGTGACGTCACATCACGCAAGAATTGCACTCGCTGTATCTTCGTTATTCTTTGTTTAGGGGACAAAAGAAAAAACATTCGTTTCACATTTTTATCACATAAAATTGTCATCATCCCTATTGCAAATGACAAAAAAAATTAAAGGCACGTTAATAAAAATTCTTAGTATTGTACTAAGTATACTATTAATATGGTTCTCAGAATTTTCTAACAACGATTTAATATTCTGCATGATTCTTAGGAAATGAATTCAATAATAGTTAAGTGGGGCAAATATATTCGATCAGAGCTTAAGGCTTAAGGCTTTGCTGCATTGAATGACAATAGACAGCAGGATTTCAGGGAAATCTGAAGAAAAGCTTAGTCTCGAACTGCAGTGAAAAATTATTATGTATACATTTCTATATTTTTTTAAGATTGAAAAGGGGTTAAGGGGGTAAAAGAATAACAAATTATAACTATTTTGGCTAGGCTTTTTTTTATTGTATTTTTTATTCTATCTTACCAAGTATTATGGCGCCCATACAAAAAACACAAATATCACATGTAGATCAGATAGCCACATAGTTGCAACAAACAGTCACCCTATTTAAATTAGGTATTTTTTCTTCACACTACAAGCCATTTAAAAAAAGGTTTAAATAACGGTATCAAATTAACATAGTTACGTTACTGTACATCATATAGAAAGAAAATAGTAAAATAGACCCGTGGAATATCTTGCGAACTTGGAAATGGCCTTCACCCAAAAACATACTCACACCAGCAATCTTTAGAACACTACCCAAATCAAAGACACTTTCCTCCCAAAAGAATACTAAGAAAACCTATCTTATACAATCGCCGCCGTTTACTACCGCATTCGCGATCCAATTGTGATTGAATTCACATCGCATTACATTGAGCGTTTAAACTGTACGTGCCAAACTGGAACACGTATAAAACGAGTGATGGACGGTAATAGCAGCGATTCTATCGGGATAGCGTTGTAGTAAACACATAAAACATTGACGATTGTAATGTTAAATAGTTTGGAGGAAATTGGAGATTTCCGAAGCATTTGCCTTGAAATGTAGCTAATAGAAAAAATAAATATCAATGCCGTTTTATTCTAAGTCAGTGAAGTGATCAATGTAGAGTAAGTGAATTGGTAAATATCGGTGACTTATTTAGCAACAATACACTTTACCTATAAGGCTGATGATGACGTAATCTTTTAAAAACATCTTTTGTTTATATTATGTTATTTACGTTAAGAAGCAATTTACAGGACCAAATTCCAGTCTCATTTGAGTTATATGACACACCTAAAATCTATGTAACTTCTTAATTTACAAAGGTTATTTTTCGACTGCTTCTAAATTATGTATCAACACAATCGATCACCTTTTTTACTTACGATACCTTTTTATCTGACTTAAATTAATCTTTCTCCTCAGTTATACGGTTACACTTACATTATAATTTCAAATTTTAAAGCAATGTTTTACCACTAAACAGAAACACCAAGACACAGAGTTACATCCATTGCCTTACTCCACCGTCGGGACATAAATGGTGCGATCTGTCGCCGTTCTAACGCATTACACGATTTAAAGCTTTTATCTTGAACGTCGGGATTTCTCTACCGTTTTCCTTTTGGTTCAGCATTTATTGCTCATGTTCTCCTAATTTAGATTTAATTTTTACATTAACCTTTTGTATGGTATCTTAGGTTTATGAGAATGTTAGAAATTGAAATAAAATTACTTTTTACGAATTTGTCGCGGTTTAATTTTAAATTTTAGGTCCCAGGTTTCGACACATCCTTTGCAGGTAAAAAGAAGTTTTATTTAAATTAACCTTTTGAATAATATTTTGTAACTTCTTCTCTAAGCTAAAAGGCCAAATATTTCAATTTTTTATTTTAATCAGTGTCAGAATTGATTTTACAGTCGCATTCTGTAATAACGACAACAACACATGAAACATAAACTGAGGATGAAAAATACAATTTGACTGATCACATTACTTTAATGTAATAACATTGTGAAGCTTTTAAAAAAATATTTTCAATCAAAACGATACATTATAGAATTACACGTGCATTTTTGACCCAATTTCCTCTCATTTGAGAAGGGACCGATCGAGAGCAATTTGCATAGATGAAGTCCTTAATTAGCAGAATAATGTGCCCAAGACGACATCCAATGTCGGTTTCAGATTAAAGCCTGTAAAATTTCCAATTCAAATCCCGTCAATGGAATTCAAATGAAGAGAGTTTAGAATAACTTCGTGGCAGACGGTTTGATAAGTAGAATTTAAAGCTGTGTTAAAGCGTATTTCTGATATAATTTATGTTAATTTAAATAGTTTTTAGATTTGTGCTGCACTGGTTTGGATTGGTAAAGAAAAGCTATCGATTATATCTCTGGTCGATTTATCATGGTTCAAAAGTTTGGGCTTCTAGATATTAACGACCTTACCTGAGGCTATATTTTGAGTCCTAACTTTAGGGAATGGATGGGTACACAGAAATAGAACGTCTGTAGAATATATTGACTCACTCAAAAATTCAGATGGAAAAGTATTTTTCACTGATCCTTGTTTTAACGTAACGTTTTAAAGAAATAATTAGACGTCTAAAACCATAATGTTTAAGATCAAGTCACCAAATTAAACAAAAACGAAAATAGATCTAAAAACAATGACACATAAGGTTCCAATTTGTGTACCTGTCTCAAAACCGCCACCCTAGTTGATAAGGGAGCCATCTGCATAGATGAAGCTCTTAATTAGCAGGATAACGGGAACGTTCGGGACATCCAACGTCGGTTTTAGATTAAGGCCTGTAAAATCTCCAATTCAAATGCTGCTGTGGAATTCAAATGAACAGATGCCCTTACTAAGTGTCCGTGGAAATGTGAATTGCTTTTTGGTGGGCTTAGTTCTTGATTGCTTTTTGTTTGGGTTATACACATAACCCGTGTATGTGTTTTTGTAAATGATAGAAATATGGGATGACCAGAGTTTCATGACAGATGATGTGCTGGAAGATGGCGTAGTGATAACTAAGTTTTGATTGGCGGCTTAATCGGGAATTCCGGAGAAGATGTTACTGACAGCAAGTCTATATACTTATGCAAATATAGAAAGAAGAAGAAGATAGAAGAGGTAAATAAACAATACAAAGCACAAGAAAATTAACAATGACATGGAACTTTTCAATCTACACTCTCCATTAGAAGATACTCTTAAAGACCATATAAGAAATTCTTCTGTAAGAACTATTTTGGAAAGAACCCCAGATTTCTTAATGGGCACACTTCAACTGCATAATTTGGAACTGATATGGAGAGTTAGTTCTAGATTAGCATATCAAAGCAATTTTCTGGCTACGTGCCAGAATGTGCACTTACCTCAATATTAGGTGCCATATTATTTGGAACGTGTCAAACTTTGCCCGCAATCAATAATCCAGCATCATTTGTCTTTAGTGTTCATTTAATAATGGATGGATATACTGTATTTGCGTTCCATCAGACAGAATTACTTCCTAGAAATAGACAGATATTCTCCATTGAAGCTGTCTAAATTTCCTTGAAATCTCCCAGCCCTGGTCCTGATTACATGGGGCTTGTGTTTTTTACTATATTGAAAGAAAACTTTTCAGTACCTACTATTCTACGATACTCTTACGATAATGTTCCAGGAAATCAATCTTAGCATTTTCTTCGAAAACCGCATATTAGAATTCTGCTTGCACAAATCTATTTAAAAGAGAAAAATCTTTCCAAATCACGCTTTTAACAGAACAATCTTATTCAAAACCGAAAAGTCATTCTCAACTCAACCTATTAGCAGAAAATGCTCAATATACATACATTACCTACATCTTTCTTTCCAACCGTATTTCCATCGACCTACATAGGAAACAGTACGTGAATATCCAAATAAAGGACATAAAACTTGACTATTGAATACACAAGAGGATCATAATCTCATCTTTATGGCTCCATTTTAACCCGAATCACGTTTCCCTTAAGTTCCCTTCAACGACAATTCGCGAAGGCGTTTATTGAAAGTTCATTGATCCAAACAGTGTGTTATGTTGGCTTGGAATCACTTGACTAGCAAATATCAGCGAATCTTGGATTACTTTTGGAAATAAGTGCTTAATCAATATTAAAAATGTGAACATATTACGAAGGATTTTGAGCCTTTGTGCCTTTTTACACACGAGTATTGGGTGATTTCTGATTCAAATTTGAATTGTTTTATTGTTATATTATAAAGCCATTTGCAAATAAACGGACACGTTTTAAAAAACCCCATTGACTTTTTTCTGTAAAATTTTCATCAATGAAGAAGGGTGTTTGTGGTTTTTTCGTCGTCTCTGATTTCATCACATGTGATTTTGTGACGATTTACTTATTTAAAGAAGAATTTACATATTTCAAAGCTTTCTTCTTTATTACAAGTAACCTCAAGTGCAATGGCGTGAATCTTAAACTTATCTTTACTTTCAAAAGTCTCTTCACACATTCACTTGTTTTACAACTCGCACCCACATTAGCAGTAAATATAAATTCTCACTTAAATCACGTGATTTCCATTCGGGAACATTTAGTAAGGCCACAAATTTGGTCTGAGTTACGGCGGAGGTTGAATTTTAAGCACCCACGAATCGGTCGAGCGTCTTGCTAGGAATTTATTTCTGGTTTTTGCATTAGCCACTCGTTTGTTTGGGAACGTTAACATTGCTTGTGGGTTAAGTTTAAATATGGCATTTTGGAGGCGTTGGGTGATGTTTTTTTAGTTTATGTCGATAATAGGATGTGGATTTCTTGAGTGAGTTTAAATTTCTGTTAGAGAATTAATAATTTGATAGTTTGCATCAAGGCTAAAGATTTTTACGGCTTACTAATGTGGTGAGTTTTGTAAGTTACCGTAATGATAATTACCAAGAATATTATTATGACTGCCTCGTTGGCCTAGTGGTGCTTAGCGCGACTGCTACGCTAGAGGTCTTGGGTTCGATTCCCGAGTCGACCAAGGTGTTATTGGGTTTTTCTATGAAATTCTCAGTAGCAGGTCGGAGTTTGGAATTGTGCCCGGTTAGTGGCAATAGGCTCGCCCCCTATTACATGGGACCTAAACATATCGGCGAACCGTGGGTGTACATTGGTACACCTCTGCCTACCCTTTTGGGGATACAGGCATGATGATATGATATGTTATGTTATGTTATTATTATGTAAGTGCACTACAAAAATGCTACTCATTTCTTGTTAAATCCTTACTTACTGTTAGCACTAAAATATTTTCATTTAATAAACTTCAAGACGAATCAATTGAAGGAGAAATAAGAAATCTGCTGTCTTTCTTAGAAGAAGCTAGAATTAATCTACAGCTTCCTCTATTTTTCTTGTTAACCGTATTCTATTTATTATCCTTGTTTCACATTTCTGGTTACAAAATAAACGTACAACAAAATCCCTGTGTGGCTATTAGACCAATAAAAACGCGATTTAAATGCCCTACTAAGATTTAAACTTAACGTTTCGCCGATAATTTTATTATACCCCTTGGCAACTTTATTGCTATTGAACAACGCTTTTTGATTTTATCGCACGCCCATTCTGTCCGTATGAAAAGAGATTTCTGATATAACTTGTGTACTTACTGATTGTTTAAAAACAACCTTTTGGAGGATTTTATTGTGACAGTTTACAAATAAACTGTAAAAGAACCTCTTAAATTTATTTGCTTTAGGGAACTAACATTTGTTTTGGAGTTTATTTACTTTGTTCTTTGTTCTTAACCGATAAGTGCTTGAGATCTTCATATATCAGGCGATGAATTTAAATCCGTTCTAAATTTGAATCTTCATTGAAACATTATTTATTACTACATGTAAATCTATTGCATTAGGACAAACTGCCCTGTAATGAAAGATTAAGTTGATGAATAAATAAATAAAGGAGAATGACTTACATATTTATTTAATAACACATCTAGAATTAGGACAAGAATTAACACAAGGACAACTAGAATTAAAAAAAAATAAACAGTATGAATTTATTTTATTTTTGCAAGTGCCTTAAATCTTTTGCGACATAAAAAGAAACAGTGAAGACGATTCTAAGGAACCACTGCCGTAAGACCCTTTTACAGAAATTTATGGCCCAAAAAACATTTGGACGAAAATCATTAAATTCAAAATACGAACATCTTAATTTATGGGACGTTAGAAAGACATTTATTTCTGTCAATTGTTCACTTTGTTTTATTCCAATACTTTACGAGTAAACAATACTTCGACAGTCAATAAAAACTTTCTTTTTATACCTTCTATTTTTGTTTTGGAAATTCACGGGAAAATTTTCGAAGCGTTTATTGTTTAAAAGGTTTATTAATAACTTTTCGTTAATAACCTTTTTTATTGGAATTGGTTTTACTTTAGTTTGTGTTTTGGGTACGAAGTATCGGAGTTTATGGGAGGAGTTTAGAAGTAAAACAATATTTTTGACCGTATAACGTATTTGTAGAGCTAAACCACTCTACTTTTTTTATCAAGGATATCGAAAAAATATGCCACGTATTATAATTCCTGGAGTTCCTTTAGTAAAATTAGGAAACCTAAATATAAATTCATTTTTTCAACCCCTACAACCAATGTAATCGTAATACCGGATGTTGTAAATTATTTTTTATTTCCGACCCAATTTTGAGCTCATTACCCGAGCATAATACACCGTAGCTCATCACGTAGTATAAACTTTGGCCAGACAGCACAGTACTAGTTTTATTCAATTCAGTCATCTTATATAAGAAGAAATAACTGTTATAGGTAGCATATAAAGCTTAACTTACTTCAGGTAAATTTTAAGTACACAGTCCTGAGATTGCAAGGTAGCTGACTACCCAGGATGCATTGAGCAAATTCAAAACGCACCTAATTATAAGAAATTGGCGAGGCTCTCAATTTACTATTCTCTTTCGTTTTCTTCGACGACCTCCGTGGTCGAGTGGCGTACGCTCCGGTTTCCAAGGTGTCGCTAGCTCTGAGGTCCCGGGTTCGATCCCCGGACGGGTCAATATAGAAAACAACTTTTCTACATTGTCTCGGGTCTGGGTGTTTGTGGTACCTTCGTTGTATCTGAATTTCATGACCCAAGTGCTTCAGCTACTTACTTTGGGTTCAGAGCAATGTAATATGTGATGATGTCCGCATTTATTTATTTATTTATCTTTAATACGTTTTTTGACTTCAATTCAATGCTTTAGTCCCTGACATATTTATTCCAATTCTCATTCAGAAAACCTTTCCAGAAGATTTATTTCCAAAACTTTCTACCTATAATCATTTATCCCACCAAAATGATTCGATAATCGACCGATCAATTTATTACGAAGTTGCTACTGATAGTCGAAAGTTTCGGAATTTATTTACCGTAGGCTTCTAGCCGAAATGAGGTCAAAAGGGATCAGGTGCCTGAAAAAAGTTTGCTATCACTTAAGAGTTTATTTAACGCGTACGTGTATTGATTAGTGTATTTTTGGATGTACAGGTTTTTTGTTCTTTAAGTGGTTTTTGTTCTTTAACATTTTTGGTCTTAATTTTAGTATTTAGGGGTGCACTGGTCGCGCACAAAAAGGAGTGTTTAGAGTGGCTACAATTAGTAAATAACATAACTAGACTAAAGAGAAAAAGAAGGCCTTTGTCTTCCAATGGGAAAGTTCAAGCTTTAAATGAAATTAAATAATTAAATATAGTTTTGGTTGTAAGTAAGTAATTAAAATCAGTATCAGCAATTTCACCACTTGGTGAAATTGCGTAATCTTTACGTAAAGCTTAAAATATCAGTAAATGACTTCATTTACTGATATTAAAGCTTAAAATATCAGTAAATGACTTCATTTACTGATATTAAAGCTTAAAATATCAGTAAATGACTTCATTTACTGATATTTTAAGCTTTACGCAAAGAAAAATAAACAGTTTTATTTTTATAATAAAACAGTATGCGCCCTATATATTAAATACTATTTTATTCGTACAAAAAAAATACACTGCAGACAAAATTATTATTTCTGTTCTTCCTCCTAAATATCGGCTTCTTGGGTCTAGTATCTAGAAAATTTGCATAAAGGCTTGATAAAAATAACTTACATAGACAGACTTTTGCTTACATTACTTTATTAAAAATAAAAGCAGCCGGCGTTTCCTGAGGATCGGTTTCTACGAATTTTGTTCTATTTCAGGAAAAATATTCTCTTATGATGTCGACTTTGTTGTTCATAGTTAAAATATTTATTATTAAAATTCTTACAATGGTTATATAAAGTAACAATAGTATTTATAGTTAACTGACTTATATTATAACAAAATGTATGCTAATGTTAAATATGGAATTCGGTGATGATAACGAATTTACGATTATGCAAGATTAAGTAGGTAGTTCGACTAGATTCCATAACATAACATAACATATCATCACGCCTGTATCCCCGAAGGGTTAGGCAGAGGTGTACAAATGTACACCCAAAGTTCGCCGATATGTTCAGGTCCGTTTAGGTCCCATGTAATAGGGGGCGAGCCTATTGCCACTAATTCTAAGACTAGATTCCGCAATTTTATAACATAAAAATCAAGAAAAAATATGGTTTTCCGAGTTTAGGAATACGGTCTCCCATTTATAAACAACCATGTCTTTTATTAGGTATTTTAAGAATAACTTTCAGCTCCTATATTAACGACTTCCAATGAGACAATTGCCAAAACAAATGCAAAAAAAAACCTATTCCAGTCACAACATAAAAAAATAAAAGACATTTTTAATAAAGCTAAAACTCGAAAGAATTTTCTTTTTTATCCACAAATGACAGCTCAACAAATTTTCGAGTCTCTAATAATGTTTTTTTATACATTCAGCGAACATCCGCAAATATTCTTGTAATCGTAAAGGAAACAAACTTCAGATTACGTTCGCGTGGTCTGAATTAACAAATAAAGGAGTTTTTGGAAATAAGTCTGGAATAGGGTACAGTTAGCAAGAAAATCTAGAATCTTTACATTTTTTTTTCTTAACCTATACTGTCCCTCTGCTGGGCAAAGGCCAATTCCAGGTCTAATTCCTTCCATACTCCCTTATCCCGCAAATAAATAATATATATATTTTTTTTCCTAGCCATTTCTTTCCCACCGCAGGGCAAATGCCTCTCTACCCTCCTTCCATTTCTCTCTGGTTAATTTGTCTTCCAATTAGTTTAATAGCTTTTTACTAATTGCGTTTGAAAATAAACACAGCACATACATTTCAGCAAAAAACAAACAATTTTTAAACTCTTGTCTAGTTGTCTGTTTGTTTGCTACGATGAATCTCTGAGAGGCTTAGACCGACTTTAGCGAAACTTCTCTCGCTGATAGCTAATGCTATAAGAAGTAACTAAGGCCACTTTAAATAATTTTTTTAAGTTTACTTTGTACTTGTGTGAAACCGCGGGGCACAGCTAGTAGATTTCTAAAACTAAATTTTATAATTCATTTCTTAGAACTGAAAATTGTTGTGAAAATTAAGGAACAAAACAGGCTCGGCACTGCAGGTCTACTGAAAACACGCGAACCTCCAATATTCTAAAGGTCATTGAACGTTTCTACCGAATTACAAATCTGATTTTGTTTCCTTAAGTTTCTTGCTGACGGTACATCAGAACCTATGATTACATTTTAATGTTACTTGCAACTTTAACTCAAAGCAGTAAGGTTTATTTTCCTACTTCGTTATTTATAGTAACGTGCTGTACAGATTTAATTATTGAAATTATTTATTTTTGTGTAAAATTTTAGTCTATTAAAAAATCTTTTTGTTTGCCTCGTATTCACCTATGACAAAAAGGTTTTATTTAAATATAAAAAATTAAAATATTAATCCTCTTTAATTAAATTATTCACTTAAATGTATATTTTTTGTTACATTAAATTCAAAAACTCTAGCTAAAACGTAGTATCGTTTAGCAGTCGGGCCAAACAAATTACATGTTCAAAATGGAATTGAATGAAACCTAAGTCGATTGCAATCACGGCAATTGATTAGAATGAATACAAGTGCAGTCCATTAACAAGGCACATTCATGTTCACACACGAAATAATTAGAAAATCAGATTAACTACTCGACATGGTATAATCTATAAACGATTTATCACACTTTTCAATTTTTAAGAAAAATTGCACCTAGTATTTTAAACTTTGGTTGAAAATAAATTTTGTGTTTTCCTTGCCTTACCTTTACAAACATACAAACCCTTTTTTTATTCGTATTCGTTACAGCGAATCGGTAACTAAAACAATAGCGCGTAGACTTTCTACGATACGCCGTAGCATCGTAGCTGTTTGAATGCTACGCCGTAGCGATACGTGCGCTGTGCAATACTTTATTTTACCTTTGAATGACTTTAGGCAAAATTCAACGACCTGTAATAGGCTTACACAAAATATTGACAGTATGTATTTAATTAATTTAAATTATAATTTGTTTGCCAATACAAACAAACGCAGATTGGCAAACGATAAAATGTGTACAGAGTGCTTTAAAACATTGAAAGGTATAAATTTATTGGTTCGTAATGATCGTAATGAAGGAACTCGCAAATTAATAGCTATTCGATTATATAAGTTAAGCCACGCTCACCGTGACTGCTCTATGGATGGGTGATCATCTACTGATAAACTGCCACCCCTCTAACCTAAAAAAACACGATGAAAATTATTTCAATAATTTGATGTTGATTTTTGACATTATTTACAAATCTGGCAAGCAGTTTTACCCAGAATACTGTATTACCTAGTAAATTGGTTATGGAGGTCAAATAGGCAGTACTTCCATTTAAAAATGGTTTCAACTGAATCCAGCTATAATTAAGTTACTGTGAAAAATAAAATAATAAAAAAAATATGAAATAGAAGTTTATTTTCAACCGACTTCAGAAAGAAGAGGTTCTCAATTCGTCTGTATTTTTTTGTTTGAGTAGTAAATCGATTGAGTAGTTTTTTGATTGAAGTTGGTTCTCATATTTATTAGGAATCAATTATCAAAAATTAAGAACAGGTTGCAAAAATTCATTCTTAAAACTTTTCCTCTCTAAACTCTTCAAATTTTCCATCACACCTGTGTAGTACACAAAAACTTATTTTCCTACATAACTTGCACGTCCCAAAAACTAGCAAACATAAATAATTAAAAACTCATACGAGTTAGTTCGAAACATTTCAGCTCGTTGCCTAATAAGGCGACTAAAAGCGACGTTCACTCGAGATAAAAGTTAAACTGGGGTAATGAGTTCACATGAGTCTGTGGCATCATAAATAAAAATTCTATAGTTTATCATAGAAGATTGTTTTCATATTTTGTTTTGGGAAACATACTTTCAACTCCTGAATCAGAAGTTATAGGTGCTTGACATTTTTGGTTTTTGTTTAAGGAACATATATGACGGGCCTGTTGGTCTAGCGGTTAGTGACCCTGACTGCTATACCGGAGGTCGTGGGTTCGATTCCCACTCAGGACAAATGTTTGTGTGATGAGCACGATCACTTGTTCTGGTCTGGGTGTAATTTATCTATAATATGTATGTATTTAGAAATATATAAGTATGTTTATCAGTTGTCTGCTTACCATAACACAAGCTCTCTTAGAGCTTAGCTTGAGATCAGATTACCGTGTGTGAATTGTCCAGGAATATTTATTTATATTCTTCAATAAAAAATATCTGTTGTTGGGGATAGTAAATATTTTGCGCTTCATCATTATTATCATATCCGCCCGGAATCATCCACTGCTGGGTATAGGCCTCCCCTTTTTTCTGCCGTTGTTTTCTGTCTTGCGCGTCCCTCATCCAGGTGGTTCCCATTACCTTGGCTATGTCATCAACCCATCGCGCTCTCGGTCGTCCATCTTCTTCGCCCTGTCCTTGGCCACCATTCAGTCAGAATTTTACTCCATCGACTATCAGTACGTCTAGCTAGGTGTCCAGCTCATCATTCCATTTGAATCGTAACGCCCGGACCCCGACGTCGAACATTTTTCGTATTTGGGGCACACTGCCCATATGTGTGATTTAGGTAGCGCATTGTATCAAAACTTTTCTTGATAACCTGGTGAATACCACTTAGAATTAAATATCCTAGAAAATTGGTTGAGTATACCACAAAAATTAAAATTGGTTGAGGCTACCACAAAAAAGAAAACGGAAGAAGATGGAATACCAGAATATATTACTTTCAAAACACCACTACCCAAATATTCTTATTCATATATCTTATCATAAATTTTCTTCAATTCTCCTTCATCATCATTATCAGCCCAAAAAATCACTGCATCACATTTAAAAAAATCTTTCAAACAACATAATCTTATTATAGAGTGCAGCAAAAGTGCAAAAGAAGAAAGCACTCTATCCTTTCACCTTTAAAAATAAATGTATTCCTGTATTTTTCTTCATAAATCCTGCAGTTAATACCCTGACAGTATCTAGCTTAGCCACAACATAAAACTACGAACTTTAAGTTTAATATTACTTAAGGCTCACTTTGAAGGCTTCACTTGGTTAACTTGCACGTTGGACTTATCCGTAGTACGGTTAATTTTGACTTGCATGTATGTTTGCATATTTTATGTTGCAGTTTTTTCATTATTTTTTATGTCTATAATTTTAATGTATTTACTGCATTTCATAGTTTATTTACCTGCTTCTAGATGTTGATTTGCTTTTCTTTTACCGTGCATAGAACGTAAATCCTAAGATTTACCAAGTGAATGATGGTAAAAGTATGAATCGCAAACTAATTCGGACATTTACCGTTGAGAATTGGTAAATTTTAGGTTTTACTGTTGTTCGGGTTTTTACAGTGATATAATTATACATCCAAAAGCGGCGAAGAGACTCCTGGTATACAGTAAGTTTGCAGCTGAAATTTTGGTAACTGGCTCTATACCAGATGTACTCTTCACCCCTTTTGGATGGATATACCCTTTCGGTAACATTCTGTACCGTAGTAGTTTCAAAATAAGTGTAGTTTGTGGCTGCTAATTCCTAGAATTTACGATCTACAGTTCTCAAATTATATTTTAATTACGTTACTGCTATTCCCAGATTGGTATATTTCTCTTTAATTACATAACAATAATGATGAGTGAAGAACATGTAAAGAGTCATTCCTATATAATAATTACTATGTTGTATTTATACCAAAATGTCCAGTAAAAACGCTCACTCGAAGTGCAAAAATTGATTCAACATTTTTTTACATAAGCTTTATAATTTTCCACTAATTTGGTATCAAACTGCTGGATAAAGGTCTCCATCCAAAATACTTATTAATTTAATAGCTATTTCCCTTTTTATTGATCGTCATAATTAAAATATCCTTATTAAATTTAAATTAAAATATCCTTATTGAATAAAAATCAACCAACATTAAAAGAAAACATTATGTTTGTTCAGCAACAGAGGTATAACTCATAATAAAACATGTTCACATAAGCTAAGCACTATCTAACATACATTACACGTTTTAATAAAGATAAGTTAGGCCAAAGTTTTAACATGTAAACTTTTCATTTTCAGCCTTACTAGTCTTTATATAAAGTTGGTAATTATCTGGCAGTGATTAAGTTCTTGTGAGTTATGAGTTTCATGGTACAATGCATCTGTTGATGATGATATTAGAGCTTTTTGTTATACTAGTTTGTCCCCGCAGTTTTCTCGCGTTGTATAGAATTTTTTTGGAGTCAGATGGACCTTGCCCAGCAGTGTGACACTAAATAGGTTAACTTAAAAATATATATATATTTTTAGGTATCTTACTATAAAATTACTTTACAATCTTTTTAGTAGTGTTTGTGAGCAAGAAACAATTATTTATATATCTGTAGAAAAAAAAAATGATTCGTGTTTATTTTGCTAAAACAATTTCCACACTGAAAGTCCTAGAGCCAGTTTCAAAAACTAATTCATCGATTGATGATTCAAAACAATATTTTTTTAATCACAAAGATGTTTGTCCTAAATTGGGATCTGTCTCACTGCTAGGCATAAACCACACTCGAAAATAATGTTAAAAAAATTGTTGAAATTTTAAACTTAAAACAAAACCTCCATTACCCTGTTAGTACATAGTGTACTCTGTGAACTTCATAAGTGCCTTTTAATGGTCCGTGTTAAATAAAAGCTTTTGACAACATTGATTGTGATTAATTTTAAAAGCATGGACTGTGAACACCATGTATGGTAAACAAAATGTTGACTGACAATCCTTTTTGAGATTTTAAAATATGGAGGTTTTGGGTTTTTTTTTATGGTGTGAAAAGTGTTTACTAAGGCACGTGGTTTTACTTGCTGTTTCATTTACATATTTAATGATCAAGACTGTTAAATGTTAATGTTTAACAGTAGTTTAAATTAATTTTCCTATTATTTTTTACATTAACATAATCAGTTATCAATACCTAACAATACCTTCGCCTACCCTGTATTTTTTCAAGAATTTGGACATTCTTTTTTTTCAATCCTGTAATTTCCCTTTTTTAGGTTTCTCAAAAAAATAACTATTCGTGTTTATTGTGTTAATATAAATTATCGTATCCTTGTCAACATCGCTATAACATAGTACATAATACATAGAACTTACGAACCGCCGGCAAAATATGCCTATAGTTTCACGCTGCACAAACAGCTCCTCTTAATACAGCCTCCTAAGACCTAATCTTCATTACTTAATCTCAAGTTCCTTAATTAGTAACGCTGACGTCACAGGTCTAAATAGGTTAATTAGTATTCTTAGATGCAAGGCCACTGTTATAGGAAACTGTCATATTATTAAGACCTAATTACTTGTATTATGATGTAATTGTAGAAATTTCTATGGAAACATAATACAGAGAAGTAAAACCGATCCTTGTAGTGCTATTTCTTGGGATTGTAAATTAATTGATTTAAGAGCAATCAATGCAGAGTAGAGCAATCTTTTGTGGAAATTTTATTATTTTAAATCAACCGTTTAACGCAAAAGATGATTTGATTTTTTATCGATGCTTTTAAGAAAATGAAAATTAACAATCATTTTGGTTTACCTGTAATTAAGAACAGAAGTGGGTAATGAAAATAGGTACTGTAAAAAAAACGCAATAAAAATAGATTCATCCCCGATTTTAAAAAGACGAGTAATCTCATACTACAAAAAATAACTCCGGGCCAAAAAAAACGTCTACATACGGACTTTTTTGAGGAATTAGTATAGCTACTCGTACCACTACTAAACCTAAAACTGAAGTAGCTACACAACAAACAGCTAGAACCGGTATCTCCGTCAATATAGATAGTGATAATGAATTTAATATTAAATTCAAACCCGTCAGCTTAACCGCATCATTCCGACACTTTAGCCACCCAAACAATAGGAGTGAAGTTATTTTCGAAGTTCCAATTCTGACGGGTCCGACAGACGGCGAAATTCTGTACAGATGTAAGGATTTGATATAACCAACGACTAAATAGCAACAAGATATCAAAAATTTTGTTTATTATAGTGTACTATCTAACAAAAAACGCGTAGTAACAATTCTTATATAAGGAGCGATTAAAGATATCGTAACTGGCTAAGAAGGGTATGAAAATGGAATAGAGAAAAAGATAGTCAGGTTAAATCTTTGACTTATGGTAAAATGACAGGATCAATTTTATTTTTCGTGATCTCGCTATAGTAACTTATGCTGAATTGTAAATGTTGTACTTATTGTACTAGTCAATAAGACTGGTTAGGAAGTTGTCTTCCAATTTGGGAAAATAAGGTATCGTTCTCTTAGTTATCGTTAAAAATCTAGTTTGGATGTCTTTGATTTATGATTGTTACTGGTTTATACTCTTGTTGTTTGTCTTTCCCTCGAAGTGCATTAACATTGGTTATTTCTTCTAAGAATATAAGTTTGATAGTAAATGTATGTATGTACGTAATAAAATATTATGACATTTAAGTTTGAAATTGCTATTGCTTGGAGTTTACAGTCTGGAATATTATGTCTCCTGCTTGTCTTTGGATATAAAATGAATATCGAAAATGTTGTTATAACCCATTTATTTTTGTGTTATAATATGAATTCTTTTGTTATATTGGAAAATAATATGGTAATATTTACTTAAATACTTTTATATAAATATTTTTATTGTATTATTTTGGGGTAGTGAAACCTGCAATACACCTTAAATGTCAATTATTTTAAGTATATCAGTATCAGTAGCGGCAATTTTTATTATATTTTTAAACAAAATAATATTCCAAAATCCTCAATCTGCTTGTATCAATTTTCAATTCTGCGCAATAAAAATAACCCAAACAAAATACCACACATTACTCTACAGCGCAAATTTTCCCAAACTTACCCAAAACCAGAAAAGTTTCAAACATGAAAAGCAATAGGAAAATTTCCTAAACGCTTGTGAAACGTGACAGAAATAATCGCAAAATCGCAAATGCAAGTTTACCTTAGTTGTTGAAGCCCAAACTATTAGTCACAGATGTGTCGGATATCATCCGGAGTTTCCTAATTAGTAAAGTTTCGACCAAATATCGGGGAGAAAACTTGTTACTATGCAAACGGATGTCGCTTAGTTCGCTAAAGTATTAATTTTGGATTTTGTGTTAGTTTCAACGATGCGTAATTTTGTGTAATTTGAAGTATCATTATTTATTTTAGGCAAGGCTTCAGACATTTTTTTTGTTTTTATTTATTTGTCTGTTAGGCTGATTTGCTTTACATTTACGTTTAATGTGTTTATCGGTATCGTTAAATAATTAGTTTATGGAACAAGTTTTTAATACAGCTCATGATGATGACTATCTTTCATATGACTCGTCTTTTTATTTAACTTAATTTTTGATAACCATGATGGTCTTAATTGAACAAGCGAGAGTAAGTAAGTAGCAAACAGTAATTAAATATGTTCGCCATATTTGTACACACTCCGTATATTACACATATCAAAGTCTGGTACTATCTAAATACATTACAATAATTAAACATTTGAAATAGTTACGGAACATTCCTTTTCGAGTCTAGAACGAAGAAAAATAATGTTATCAACGCAGTGCTAAATAAATGTTTCAAATTAGGGTACCTACGATTGCTTAGTATAATAAGTTGTAGAGATCAGCTGATGAACAGCTAAAATTGCTTGGAAAAATTTTAGGCAATTTTTTTTTTCTTTTTTTCCTATTGCTGAGTAAAGGCTTTTCTCCCTTCCTTCCAGTTTTCTCTAAGGTGGGTGTCGATATTAGGAAAAATAAAACATTAATCCAAACAAATGCATATTAGTCAGCAAGAGTTTAAATTCTGACATAAAATCAACCTTTACCGATAAACCTTTGGTTTACAACCTTCTTACTCCCTTCACTCTGTGAGCCCGATCCCTAATATCACTTGAGTATCCATCGGACTATATGGGCAGCACTTGCTAGCCAACTTTACTAATTAGTGAAATTGGAACACTGGATTGTGAAGTTGGATTTATAAACAAATACTGTTCACCTCGGATAGTTTATTGCAGTGGTTGACATATTAGTGTATTTATTAAAAATTTACATAACATGTCATCACGCCTGTATCCCCGAAGGGGTGGGCAGAGGTGTACCAATGTACACCCACAGTTCACCGATATGTTTAGGTCCCACGTAATAGGGGGCGAGCCTATTGCCACTAACCGGGCACAAATCCAAACTCCAACCTGCTACTGAGAATTTCATAGAAAAACCCAATAACACCTTAGTGGACTCGGGAATCGAACCCAAGACCTCTAGCGTAGCAGTCGCGCTTAGCGCCACTAGGCCAACGAGGCAGTTTATTGAAAATTGTATCTGGCTTAAATGAGGGACAGACCCATATAGATAGAAGCTTGACAGCATAATATGATCATTAAAAGTCAAGTTTTATATGAAGTAATAAAACGTTTTTTTTGGAATGTTATCTTCATCACCATCATCATTCACAGCCCTTGCCTCACATCTGAGCATAGGCCTCTTTTTCCGAGAGCTATTCTCAACGTCCCATATTATAATACATACCTACATATTATAATCACGCCGCTTTGCCTTGTAGAGATTGGCAGAGATCACTTCTTTCCACTTCCTATCAGTACTCATGTTCGTACATCAGCTTATAAATGGCAATAATACTATATAATATTAAATCATACCTACAGAAAGAAGCAGCACAAAACAAAAGATTACGGTTTAAAAATAAACATTCTCAGAAAATATCATTTCTTTTAACAATTTCCATTAGTGAGTTCAGGATTAACTTTTAGATCAGTGTCCTTTTAGAAATATACTGTATTTTTCATCCATTAATTTAAGGTTATTTTAAAGCAGAAATTTTGTTAAAATTTCCCGAAAAACAGATCCGCCACATTCTATTAAATTCAACTGGATAGTTTTAAAAAGACATTTTGGTGCGAATTTTTCGTTGGAAAATCACTAGTGAAAATGCGGAAAAAATGTCGCGTTCAGTAATTTTTCTGATTAATACCGGATGAGATTACTGATTCGGATTCCTATGAGGATCGTATGCGTGTTTTAATTTTTCTGAGTAAGGTCTATGTTTGGTTTCTATCTTGTTTACGCTGTTTTGCAAATGGGAAGGAAATGATTTCAGGATTTTACTATTAATGAGAAATACTCTTTTTTTGGGAAATAAAGGTATTGTTACGCTATTTTCATTTTAACTTTCATGTAACCAATTATTGTATCCAATTATTTTTCCAATTAAAAAAAATACTCTTGAATATTTTTTTCATATTTTGGAATAATAATATAGAAATATTTCTTGTTATTAATTTCCATTAACACCATCATCATAAACAAGCTTCAACACGAACCTAATCTCAAAGCAATAAGTCTTTAGATTACAGGAACAGCACCGCTGCCGCGCTGCTAGCGCCATCTATCGCTAATCGTTAGCGTTGACAGCGTTATTGATGAGAGAGCAATTAATCATGATCACTTGTCCAAAAGGGTTTGGTTTCACTTAGCGCTGTTGCTTTTTACGCCCCATTTTGTTTCTGCTACAGACCTGTACATTCATTGATGTTTGTTCCGTGCTTTGTAAAATCACTTCTAGAATGTTCTGTTGATGATTTAACCGTGTTTCTGATATTATTAACTGCCTCTTCGGCCTAGTGGTGGAGGTCTTGATTTCGAATCCCAAATCCAAATTGTTATTGGGTTTCTTCTATGAAATTCTCAGTAGCAGGTCGGAGTTTTGATTTGTGCCCGATTAGTGGCAATAGGCTCGCCCCCTATTACATGAGACCTAAAGATAACGGTGGACTGTGGGTGTACATTGGTACATCTCTGCCTAACCCTTCGGGGATACAGGCGTGATGGGATGTTATGCTGATATTATTGTTAAAAGTTACGAAAATGTTGTTGTATGGACGTTGAGTGTGTCCTTGATATTATGGAGAAATAGTTGCTCCATAAATATGGGCCATAAAAATAATGGAAATGTGTAGTAAATACTGATTTATGACTGTTTCTAGTAAGATTGCATGTCTTTGACATTATAGTAAGATAAAGTTTCAAAGAAACATCTTTTAGCTTCAATAAATTGCCAAGTAAAATAAAGGCAGTATTGGAAACAAACCAAAAATCATCAAAACGTAAAACTTCCTAAGTTGTATAACACTTATTTAAGGGAAGATTGATTCAAACGGTAGAGGAATTCTTGAAGGATATAAACAAGCTCAATTACTAATTGCTAAATATAATCTAAAAAACGTTATTTGTTTAGCAGCAAATAATCAAAAAATAAACCCAGAAAAAATACTTACAACTATATATACAAAAAATTATAGCCCACGATATAAAAGCATCACTTATAGACTTTATTCTTGTAGGTTATTTAATCCCACTAAATCATAAAACAGGGTTATTTGCCCCAAAATTTTCTTGTAATTTGGCCGACGTCTCACATATTAACATGATGCCATCAAACTGTCGCGTCAAATAAAGAGGAAAATTCATAGCTGACATGAAAGTATAAGTACTGGATCGTAAAATCAACCCGACTTGACCCGCCTTATATCTTCTAGTTTTATGTTTTATGATATTACGTAGTTTTATGTTTGGATGGTGTAAGGGATGGGATGACGAAATCTTTTTGGATCAAGTCTTAGAGTAAGACTTTCTGCTCTTGGTTTCAGTCATTGAGTTTTATCAGTTCACTTTGGGAAAGACACAGGGGAAGGAATCAGGATAGCTTTAGTTACTTCAATGCCTCTTTCACAAAGTAGAGTAGCTTTGCCCAAACATAGAGATAATGAAAGTGTTGATATTGTACAGTCGCCATCAGATATATCGTAGCGGACAAGGTGACCAAATACTTCTGAACAATTTAAAATGTCAATAAGTTCTATTCGCTACAAGTTACCATTAATATCTGAACATTTATTACCTCGTTAATATCTGAGCAGATGCTTGTCAATAATTTCTATACAAACTACAAACCAAAAAATCACAACGTGTTTGTGAAAACGTTGTTGATTCCATGCGGAAACGGTTACAAGACGTATTGAATGCAGAAGGAGATTACACAAAATACTATTATTTATTTTTGATTCCTCCTTTATATCACGTAATAACGAACTAGGTGAGCTCAGCGTTTGACTCACTGACTTGACGTTTTGAGTGTTCAGATATTTTTGGTTTGTAGTTTGTATAGAAATTATTGACAAGCATCTGCTCAGATATTAACGAGGTAATAAATGTTCAGATATTAATGGTAACTTGTAGCGAATCGAACTTATTGACATTTTAAATTGTTCAGAAGTTTTTGGTCACCTTGTCCGCTACGATATATCTGATGGCGACTGTACACGCTCACATATACATTTCTGATAGGTACAACATTAAACGATAGTATGCAGTAATAATTAAGAAATTTCTGGATTTGTTTTTCCAAATTGTACTAATTAAGAAAAATAATCATTAGTGTGATTTATTAGCCTTAAAGTAACGAATATAAAAAAAATAAGGGATTGTTTCAACATTATATAATGTATTCCACATATCACGACCAAGTTCAAATGAACACAGCTTGAAACTCCAAGGAATTACGAATTCAAATACACGAGAGGAATCCAATATATGTCTGAAATCCGATTGCCTAACTAGTTGCGAAGTTTACCAGGACTCCCTAATTATGTCTTTGCCGTAGCTTTGGGGTCACCTAGCTGGTACGAGTTGCATAAAAGTTTGTAGGTACCGTTTTAATCATGTTTCGATGAATTTAATGTGTTATGAATGATACTGGCACTTTTCATGATGGACCAATGCAATGGGCTTATTTATAGAAGTTGTTGCAAAATTTTGACTTTTGGAACAATTTTTTATTACTGTTAAGAGGTATTGTCAGGGAGTTCTTAGAAAAAGATGGCGTAGCAAAAAGAGATATCCAAGAATGATAATTACATTCATTTTTGACCAATTTATGTCATTGTGACTTGACCAAAAAAGGTTTGAGATTCGTAAAAGTATTTTGATAGACTAATAGTAGATAACATAAATACTACCAGTCAAGATATTGATTGTAACATTAATGACTATGATGGTTTTGTTCTACAGAACCAATTTACTTCAAAAACACCAACAGTTATAAAAAAACATTTTGTAATTTCAATCATTTTAATAACACAACGATGAACGAATAAATTAATCAACGTGAAACCTTTGTAGTCTTGTTTTAATTTTAAAAACTCGCAACAGTATCAGAGTGGCTACTGGCTGGGCTTAATTTCAATGTAGCAGTAAGCTAAATGGAAATACTAACCACTTTCATCTGAATATTACAATTACTTCTGTGAATCCAGGTTGGTTGGTTAGTTAAGAAGAGTCAAAAGTACCTTTATTTTTATTGCAATTAATTTCATTTTACATTGTAAAGATTTAAGGGACGCTTATTTAATGCAATAAAAATGTAACAAAAATTGTAGCAGATCTAGATGAATGGTGACGAATTAATGGTTTTATCACCGTCAGATCGAAATCTTCAAAATTCATTATTTTATTTCCATTTTAGCAACTCTCGCGCTAAGCCATTAAATCATTGACACGGGGGTTTCTCAAACAATAAAATCACGTACATAAAGAACGCTTACTTAACTACCAAGTACTGCTAACCAAGTACATTAAATTAAATAAATGTATTTATTATAATACAAAATATAAACAGTTTCTATCTATTATCAAGCTCAGTAGTTTCAATTTTTTGTACTTTACACAAACAGCTTCACAGCTTTAAATCATTCCTTAAAGAAAACAGTAAACAAAATGCAATATCCTAACAGTAAACAAATGCTTTCTCTCCTCCAGAAAATTAGAAAATTTAATATCAAGAAAAATTGTTTCGTAAGAGAATGGAATATTAACTTTAACACGGTGTTATTCTTTTCCTTTATACCAAGCGACAGGCACTTATTAAATAACTGCACTGAATATAAAAATGAAGCTTTTTACTATACGACATACAAGCTTATAACAATTTACATCAGCAAGCTTTCTCACATTTTCTCATCAAGTATAAAATATTGCAAAATGTTTTTCTAAAACGAAAGCTAGGACTTTGCTTCAGAACTTTTAATTGGGCGGGATATTCTATCTGATCCTGAAATACATTAGCGTCCCATGCATTTGAAATATCAATCCATACTTAATACCTATTCCTTACCGCTAGATTAAGAATATTACTAAAAATATAAGATAAAAACATTATAATATAATGTATTATGCTTGTCACATTTTACAATTTGCAATAAAATTTAACATTACCCTCGTGGTTGCACGAAACTCAATTTTTCTCAGCCAGAGTAACAAATTCTTAACTTTGAAATGTTACACGCTATACTCGTAAAACAGCGAATGAACACAAAGAATAACAGTAAAAGTTGCAGATAAGAAAACCTGGACCAAACTATGAACCCTGTGGTATCCCGTAGTAAAAACTCAAAAATTATTCATATTTGCGACTTGCTAAAGTTATTTTTCTTCCTAATAGATATTTTGGACGGAACTCTAAAAACTTAGACAAACGAGGGCTGCCACTAAAATGTTATATCATACCATCCAGTATACTCTGGTCTGTCGAACCCTTTGGGTGAAACTGAAAATGTTAAGATTTAGATGGGATAGCGGGGTCAGATAAGCTGGTCACATCTGCTTGAAACTTATATCTAGACGTAATGTTTTATTTGACGCAACAGCGGGAAGGGACATAAAGTAAGGGATTGGGTTGCTTTGTGCTGGAAAAGTACCAAAGTTAGGATGATATGTGATGAAATTCTTTGGAAATCTTATAGTGATATTGTCTCAGATGTTACGTTACTTGGCTGTCTAGATTAACAAAATAATACTCTGTGTAATATAATATTCTTATGATGTGAGTTTAGCTTCTATTATTTATTGTAGTAAGACTCAAATATTTTTTTTTGCTTTTTCTTTAAGCATCATATATCATTAACATTCTAGAATCACATAGTGCACTTAAAAAAGAAAACAAAATAGACACATTTCATTTTATCAATATACCTATTTTTCTACTGATTGATTTAAATATTATATTAAATACAAATAAATTAATTTCTTCTATTGAAATAATATCTCAAAGTAACGTGGCACATGTAAGCAGTAAGCATAAATTATTCCATCAGTTAACATTACAGGCTTTATTCCGAAGGCTGTAATTACACGTGATGTATCATGAAAGTCTCTAATTAATTATTTCTTGCTTTAATGTTGACGCTTTGCTAATACGTCTGATTACGTACACGTTTACAAAGGAATTGAAACAAAAAATGCTTGAGAATTTAATGCTTATTCCAAATGATTTGATTGATATGGAAAGCTTGGCTGCTTAGGTGTGATATGAATGGTTAGTCTTATGATAAATGTCAATACATAAAAATATGCCAGGGAGGCGATTTACTTGAACTTTTTAGTGGTTTGGATTGTGCTTTGTTATATTTAGTTAAACTAGAAACGGAAAAAAAATATTTGTTCAGTCACATTTATTACAAAATATCTAGAATAGGACATAAAGTGTAGGCGCATTTCTTTCTTATATTCAAATAAATGAGACAATCTTTAATTATACAAATTATAATCATCTCATCTTTTATGATTAAAAATCTTTATGCTTTCTGTCCTTATCTACCAGAAGTTTTCAGAACCTTTTGATTTAATCCACAAAATTATAACCGACAGTTAATAGGAAAAACGCTAATTCTACTCGTCATTTACTTCTTTTGTTCCAAAGTACTTCGTAGATCTTTATTAATACCATAATCCCACCAAAGAAAATATTCCTAGAATTTTATCATCAGAGTAAAAAGTCCTGTAGCCATTAACTCAAGTTATATCAAGTGTTGAACCAACTTAGCGTGATGTCTTGCGAAAGCGACCCTTAAGTGCGTGTTAAGTATTACTTTAGAATCTTAAGACGTGCTTAACTTTTTTGAGTAGAAGCTTTTGCTGTAATATTTGTTTACTTACCAACGGTATATTGGAAAAGTTAAGCTTTCGGATTTTCTTATGAGCGTTACAAAGGCTTTGCTTTCCAAAGATTTTTGATCCGACGAAACAAAGGAATTTGCAACATCGATGAACCAGACAATCCTTATTTTATCTTCAGTTGGATTTTTGGGACAATGAGAGGAAGGATGTAAATATTTGGCAAACGGTTTTATTGTACAGAGATCTACAAAATGAAGGATTATAAATAATGATTATTTGATGTCATGCTATTTCGTGTCCTTTTACGGCTTGAAGATGAGGAATATTATGCTTTTTTCTATAAAATGTTATTAACAGTTATTTATAAATCATCGTGAAAGCAGAAGATATACTCGTTCACATCCCACGCACACTTTTTCTCCTTATGGAACTTTTGCTCCTATCTACATTGATATTGTGCTTATAAATATCGTTGCATTTCAAAAGCTTCGTAACATGAACTATAAAAATCTTTCTGTTATTAGGATGTTATGAGAGGAAGTACTTACTGTTCATATCAATAAATTCAGTGAATGATTTCCAATTCTTTGTTGATCTTATAATTTAATGATGTTTACCAAATTTCAAACTTTACAACACTATTTACACATCATCTCCTGAGCCTTTTCCCAACTATGTTGGGGTCGATTTGTAGTCTTACCGGAATCAGCTGAATACCGCATTTGACATGGAGTGACTATCTGACCTCCACAATCCATTTTACTGGGTAACCACAGTACAGCACTATATTTACACAAGGGCAAAAAAAAAAGTGATTCACATTAGAAACTAAATATGTTTTTTTACTTGCTAGGCCAGCCTAGGTTAGTTACTGCTAGTGTACAAACCAAAAAAAAATACAGCTAAAAAATACGCGAATATAATCGAACATTTTTGGCCGAAACGCTTTGAAAACAAACGAAGTGTATAGAAAAATACAGCGTCGGTAGAAACGTTTGGAACGTATAGGTACAACTTCCATGAGTCATATTTTTCTACAGTTAAAGAAGCAACAAGTTAGTTTCAATGCAAGAATAACAGTGATGCTTCAATGTAGAATAGAAAGAAAAACATTGAATAAGGTACTGTTGTTACAAGTTATAAGGAAACTTGCTTTTGTGAGGAATAGTTGCATTTCTGACCTACATTTTCCTAGTCGTATAATAAGTAGTTACTAATTGTGATAAAATTTGTGGTGTAGTATTCAATTTATCAGAAACTAGGTGCTCTGATACTGGAGCTAAAATCTCTAAAACTTCCATGTTATAATAAAAATATTGTACAGTTTTTTTGTCGTCTAAAAAGCTAATAATGACAGAAAAATAAACCCTAAACTAGGTATTCTCTGAACTTGCAACCACTACTATATTGTTATGCACCTTTCCACAATGTTCGAAAATATAGAATATATGAAAAAAAAAACTTTATAAAGCTAGCTCTTTATAAAAACCCTCATAAAATATAACACTTCCCCTATCCGGAAAGTGTGAAAAGGTAAGGCAATCTTAATTCCCATTTTGCATTTTAATCCAAAATTAACCCTGTCAATTTTATCATTGATTGATGAATCAATGATACCGGATAATGGTATAAAGGGTATCCTTGTAAATATTCACCCGTATCAAAGGGTTAACGTTCATTTTCACTTTATAAGGTCTGTCTTTGTATTGGCTTGTGTGTACCTGTGTTTAGGTGTTATACGATTTTGAACCTTATCGTTACGAAAATAGTTTGGTACATCTCGCGTTTAATATTTGTCTTTGGTGTATGACGATTTTTCAAAATAAAGAATTGCACAAGAATGTTAAAAAAATTATATCAAACTTCACTGAAATGTGGGTATGGCGTATACTCTATCGATGACACAATATATTTTTTATAACGATGCATATATCTCGAATGCTTCGCCTAACAACAACATACATCGAAGTAATCAATTTATAGGCGATTATAAATGGCTAAATCAGATTATCAATCTTTTTCATGACATTTAAAAATCTCGAACTTTTTAAACATCATTTTATTCAAAAAATATATCCGACTATGTTATCATCTGCCTAGCCTTTTTTCAAGCTATGTTGGGGTTGGCTACCGATTCTTATACTAAATAATTATTTAAATTAGTAAAATCTTCACTGCAAAATAACAATGACTCACCGAGACAATAAGGTTCAAAATTGTTGCATTTAAATCTCGTTATTTGAAATCTGGGCCAATATTAATACGGTAACATTCTATTCATTCATCTGTAACGTTTATTGAAATACTCTATTGTTATAGTTCTGTTGCAGAATAATAAAATATACGTTCTTGTGGGTATTCATTATAATTCTAGTAGAGATACACTAAAATAACATAAAGACACCTATGAACATGCAGCGCGATAGTTTACAAGTAAAAACATTTGATAACTGATGAACCAAATTAACTGGTCGATTTGTACGGAGTTTCTTGCCGGTTCTTCTCCATTGGAATATGAAGTTTCTTGCCCGTTCTTCTCCATTGGAATGATATTTTGGAACCTGCAACTAGAGTCAGTAAATTTAACGTTTTAAAAGAGCTTAAAAAGGCCTACTTAAAATAAAAATATTTTGATTTTGTACAAATGATTGATGTAGTATCCGTAAATATCCTTAAACAAATGGAATAAAAACTTTTCAATAAAAAATTATATGTTTGGAAATTATATTAGATAGTTTTAACAAAGCTGAAACTAATTTTACTATTTCTCTCAAATAAGAATATCAAATTTTTAAACTACCTTGTTTTTTTTTTTAGAACTTTCTGTTTTTTTAAAGAACTTCATAAATGTTTTTCACTCCAGGGATTGAACTTCAACACTTCGCTTTGGTATTTGACCTGATATTGACCACTCGGCTCACAAAGCAGAAATTAGATGATTTATCAGGTTTATTTATTACAGAACTCCAAATAAGGCCTTGTTTGCGTAGGTGTCATATAAGCGGCAATTAACTGCGCGCTCAAACATCAATGGTTGTTTGATTGCTCTTGTAATCAATATTTACCTACTTATATTGCTTTTACAACCGATTATAAAAACTAGGTAATCGGAAAATGTTTTTTGTTTATCAGAAAAAGTTACCTTTCTTATTGTTAATACAATTTATTTTAAGAACGACAGTGTTCTATTTTTTATTTGTGAAACGGGTTAATTTAAAAATAATGTCTTCTATCGTACACATAAAATAATCAATCAAATTAAAATTATACTAATTTAAAATCCGGCCATATTTGATTTGTAATTGCATTATTCATTTAAAACATTTTCGCTGTTTCAGAGTACATTATAGTTTAGTGCTCAAATTTTTTTTTAAATTAAAGAATAGAAGCTATATTAATTATTAAAATTTAATAAATTAATAAATAACATTATTATCTATTTGGTTTCAGAATCATCCACTATGGTGGGGACGGTGTTGATTTTCATTGCTTCAGTATCAGCATTCGGTATAGGTAAGTTGAAACATTTATTCTACCTTTTTTTTTTCCTCACAAATAGCTGGTAATGAATAGTAAGGTAGATTTTCATAAAATTGCCATATAAAACTAGTGAGGGGCTAATTATATAATTTGTTTTTAAAACCTCGGTTCAGACATCGGCGTCAACAACGAAATCTTAAACAAAAAATAAATATTTTTTAACGTAATTTCTTTTCAAAAAAAATAAAAAACTGTCAATTTATGTTTTATTTTTTTAATTGATTTCACCAAAGACCATACCACACTAGCACACATGTACATCCTCATGATGCCCAAATAAAAAAAAAACCTACAGGAATATTTGAAAGCAACCAACCCCAAACTTTGACCAAACAAAGCAGGTAAACATAGATTCATAAAATAATTTACATAACAACCCTCGACTCAATGACAGCGTTTCAATTGAAGCCAAAGTTTTAATTATACCGCGAAAATTAATTTGGGATTAAGTTGGGCGCTCCCATTTGTTTGAGTCCCAATAAGGCTTCATTTTAAATGATTTTTCGTTAATGACATGTACAAACACTCGTCCAATCGGGTTTTTTCTGATAGTGATTGTTTTAATTGGATTTTAATTTTTATTTTTGTATGTAAATCTTTACGTAAAATTTTGGTAATTAGCTCAATTGAAACTGTAAGTCGACGTTCAATGAAGGGGAAAAAGGTTTGGGAAGAAAATAACATAACATAACATATCATCACGCCTGTATCCCCGAAGGGGTAGGCAGAGGTGTACCAATGTACACCCACAGTTCGCCGATATGTTTAGATCCCATGTAATAGGGGGCGAGCCTATTGCCACTAACCGGGCACAAATCCAAACTCCGACCTGCTACTGAGAATTTCATAGAAAAACCCAATAACACCTTGGTCGACTCGGGAATCGAACCCAAGACCTCTAGCGTAGCAGTCGCGCTTAGCACCACTAGGCCAACGAGGCAGTCCATGGGAAGAAAATGTGAAGACAATGTATTTACGTATCTAGTATTATTTATGGCGTGATTAATGTTTTTGATCAACACAAAATAATGGTATTTTTCGTGAATTGTCATTACAGACAAGTACTGTAAACCAAGAAATTAAAACGCTGAAGTTCGTAAGAATAGAAAAAACGTTTTTATTTACATCATGTTTGATTGGATAAACATTTTAAAAAGAATACCTATTAATTATACAAACTACATAAACAATGGCATCTATTAAAATAATTAAAAATAATACGTAATTTTATATAAATTTTCCTTTTTCCATTTGTAAGTACCGGATTGTACCGTAACAATATTTTACTGAAAATGCATTTTCCACTTACTAATCTGAGAGATTGTATCTTTTATTGCGCTATTTACTTTTCTTTTACTTTTTAGATTAAGTCAATTTATTACGATGCAAACTTTTAATTGCTCTAAATCCATTCGACCCAGTTTTTAGCATTTGTGGACACAAAATAACTTTTCGTTTAACATTAAATTTTGTGCTGAATATCTAAATATTATGAGTATTATTTTTAACTTTATAGCAATTGGTTTGGAAATAAACGAGGTGGTATATCTTTAAGTGGACTGTATTTTTGGAGGATGGCTGATTATCGCCAAGAGGTGAGCGAGCGATGTAGGTCTATGGGAAAAAGCACGCATACCTGGCTCTCCAGCGTTGGGCAGTACAAGATGGCGGGCGGCGTTCTTCCCGATGCGATCACAAAACTGTCACGTTCACACCCGCGGGCGGATTATCACAAAAGTTCGCTATCCGGCAGCAGCAGTAAGGAGGCGATGCAGCACAGGAGCGACACGGGCGCGGTATCGTGTGCCTCCTCTCGGCGATTCGCTTATTTCCAGCGATTTGCGAAGGCGCGTACGTGCGTTACGCGCCAGGCGTGCGGAAGGATTGGTAAGGAAGCGGCGGGGTTCACATCGCTCATTCCAAAAGTGGTCAAATGAATGAATGGAACTAATATTGCGAAATATGGATGAGACGACTAGTAGTCCGTCTTAAACAGATAGATGGCGCTACTATTTCCCCCCGGCCTTAAAGGGTTGCCTTTAAAAGAAATATAATAATAATAATCTAGATATGTAAGGTGTACTACCGCATAACCTATACACAGTCTAAGACAGCGAGCGTTAAAATATTTTAAATTAATTGCGTTAATTGAATTACAAACTAAATACCTAAACTAAGAAAGAGATCCAACTTCAAGCTAGATCTTACTGAGTCGGTAGCGGACAGAGACGTACAACAGGGCGCACGTAGCTACCCTTAGCGGTTTTTACAGTTACGACGCGGGTTGTGCCGTCCTTCGCGGTATGTAACTTCTCAACAATGCCCAGTGGCCATGAAAGCGGTGCTGAATTATCATTTATAATAATTACCAACGTGCCCTCCTGTATAGGGGATGCAGGACTATTCCATTTAGATCTAGCCTGAAGTTGGTGAAGATATTCTGAGCGCCAGCGCCGCCAAAACGACTGTACGAGGTTGTCAAGAAGAGTATGTCTCTGAAGCAAGCTAGAAGAGTCTGCTTCAGGCGCGGGAAGTGACGACAATGGCACAGTATTTAAAAAATGCGCGGGAGTTAACGCGGATGGTTCAGCAGGGTCACTACTGAGTGCTGTGAGCGGGCGCGAGTTAACAAGTGCCTCGATTTGCACGAGGACAGTTAAAAGCTCTTCGTAAGAAAGGATTTGTTGACCTATGACTCTGAAGAGATGCGTTTTAATTACTTTGACCATGCTTTCCCAACATCCGCCAAAATGTGGTGAAGCAGGCGGAATAAACTTCCAATCAATGCGATTGGCGACAAAGGTCTGCCAGCGGTGCGGAGAAGAATTAATCCAAGCGAGCACTACTTTGGAGTCTGAAAATGCATATATCTTATTGATGGAGTGATGGGGCGCAATTGTGTCTTGAACTTTGCGAAGCAACCGAGACAGCGACAGAGCCGCGCACAACTCCAGTCTCGCAACCGAAATGGTTTTGACAGGCGAGACCTTAGACTTGGCACAAACTAGCTGCACAGAGTAGTTAGATCCAATGCGGACTTGCAAATATATGACTCCGCCATAAGCGCGTTCACTGGCGTCAGCGAAACCTATTAAGTTAACCAAACATCCATCTACTAAACCTAGATGGCGCGGCACAATTATTTTATTGAGTGCGGGAAGCTCAGCACAAAACTGTTTCCAAACAGCGACAATATGGTCGGGAGGAGTGTCATCCCAATCACATTTTGCTAACCAAAGCTCTTTGATCAAGAGCTTGGCATACAAAATGGTAGGAGCCACAAAACCCATTATGTCCCATAAACGAGCCACTGTGGATAGCATTGCGCGTTTGGTACACTTATCACCTGGTGATAAGATGTCAAAGCGGAAGTTATCACAATGTCTGTCCCAGCGTAAACCAAGAATCTTGTGATGTGCGGACCTCTCGAACTCAATGTCCGGAGAAGCTTTATGCGAATCAGGTATGTGCGCGAGAACCTCTTTGGAATTGCTTGTCCATTTGACAAGGTCAAATTGGCCTCGTTTGAAAAGCTGAATAAGCTCTTCACAAAGCGAAACTGCTTGCGGAGCGGATGCGACACTACAGACAATGTCGTCCATGTATAAGGCGGAAGCAGCAACAGCGGCTGCAGCGGGAAAGTTGTCGCCTTCATCAGCGATCAACTGGCGGACAACTCGTAACGCGTGATATGGACTAGACTTAAGTCCAAAACAAACGCGATTAAATTGATACACGGTTAAAGGCTCACTATTGTCAAAACGATATAAAATTCGTTGAAATCTACGGTCGGATTCGCGAATGCCGATATTGAGAAACATTTGTCTACAATCAGCTGAAAGTGCAATTTTGAAAAGGCGGAATTTAATTAAGATGTTAAATAAATCACCCTGTAGATCAGGACCGGCATGCAAAATGTCATTGATCGACTGACCCGATGTAGTTCGGCAACTAGCATCTAAAACCACACGAAGTTTAGTGGAGGTCTTATCTTCGCGAACCACGCCGTGATGCGGAATATAATACGCGGGAAGAGAATTGCCCTCGTCGTTTACAATTGGGCTTAAAAAACCTTTATTTATGTAATCACGCATGACGTCATTGTAAGCACCGCGTAATTTAAGCGACGCATCGAGTTTACGTTCTAAACAGTATAAGCGCCTAAGTGCAGCAGCGTGCGAGTCGCCTAAAGAATACGGGTCGCCACAGAACGGCAACGCTACAACATATCTACCACTATCGTCGCGAACAGTGGTAGCGCGGAAATGTTCTTCACACTCGAGATCCTTACGGCTCAACGAGGGCGGTGCGGAGAACTCTTCAAGCTCCCAAAATCGCTTAAGAAGAGAATTAATATTATTTTCTTGAAGAACAGAACAGCAAGACGTAGTATAATGTGTATTATGCAGCGTAGGTACGGCACCCATAACTACATAGCCAAATACCGTCTCAATAGCGGGAGGTAAATTATATTGCTCACTACGTACAACATTAGGTAGTAGTAAGTGCGGAAAAACTGAAGCACCGATCAAAACATCGATATTACCCGGCTGCGCAAAGTGAGCATCAGCGAGCGGCAATGTCTCGAGGTGCGCGAGTAACGACACGTCCACGTGAGCGCTAGGCAACGTGTCCGTAATACGTTCCACAATAAGCGATGAAACGTTGAAATTAATATCATTATTAAAACGCGAATGTATTTTAATATCGACGGAACCCTTACAAGATTTTTCTGAACCACCGATCCCTTTAACTACTAAGTTAGTATTTTTAAAGTTATTCCAAAGTCCAAGACATTTGAGACAATCCGAAGTAATGAAGCTACTTTGTGATGCACTATCAAGTAAACAACGAACCACGCGGGGTGTGTTGTTCAAGTCATAAATAATAACTTGCGCGGTCGCTAATAATATCGTAGTAGACGCGTTACATTGACGCTCTGCTTCGCGCTGAGTATGTTGAGTGCGTGCGCACTGCCGGCGTGCGAGCGCAATGGATGTCGTACACAAAGAAACTCCGGGCTGAGACTCGGGAAGGACAGGCGCCGTGGTACGAGCGGCCTGTGCCTGCGGTACAGAAAACGAAACAGCTGGACTAGGATTTACGTTAACGTTAAGGTTACCGCGGTCAAATAACGGAGATTTTTTCTCAAAATGCAATAACGTATGATGTTGTTGATTGCATGAGTGACACTTAGTTTTACTAGAACAATCGCTTGTTTTATGCTTAATACTCAAACAATTAACACAAGCTTTATTTTCTTTAGCGGATTTAAAACGAGCAGTCGGATTTAAATTATTAAAGGCTGGACATTTAAAAAGGTGGTCGTGAACAATATTGTCGCACAGACACTTGTGTGAGTTATTTGCGGAATCCGAACATGCTACGTAAGATTGTGGGTTAGGGACCGACTTATTATTACTACTTCGCGATTTATTAAAGTTTTGTTTACTTGTATTATTATTACTAGACGAGCTAGACGAACTAGGCTGCGTATTCTGATATATTCGACACTGATCTTTAATGAATGAAAGAAAACTATTTAGGGTAGGTAATTTATTTTGACGTTCGGTCATCTCGAATGCACGAACGGTTTCCGTGTCGAACTTTTTTAATGCGAGTTGCAATAACATAAAGTCTGCAAGGTTTTCTAACTTTAGGTTTTTAAGGAAATTTACTGCGGTAACAAAGTTATCAATAAACAGTTGGAAATTCGAAACTGACGCGGGACCAGACAATTTAAGATTCAAAGCTTGATCAAAGTAAGTACACGCGAGGATGCGAGTATCCTGATATCTATCAAGAAGTGACTGGAAAATGACCTGATAATTCTCAGCACTTGGTGTGACACCTGCGAATGTAGATTGCGCTATCGGCGACAGCTTACCTATTAAATAGTACAACCTGTCAGCGTCCGTCAGCGAGGCGTTATCGTGCACTGTAGACTTGAAACTTGCATAAAATAATGGCCAGTTTCGTATATCGCCATCGAATGACACGAGTTCAATCGCGGGCAGTTTCGGTGCTCGGACAGCCGGTCCGGCGCTGGGCTTCGCGGACTGTCGATTATCTAACTGCGATTGTATACGTTTTATGATACAATAAAGATCTTCGAATGAGGAGTACGCCTGATAATTTGGTTTAGATTCAGGATTAATAGAAAGTAATTGTGCGTTATAAGCGTCTAATAATTTATGAAAATCGGTTCGAATATCGTCTACTGTCATACAATAACTAAGAAATGATTCTTTGTTGACATCGGAAATTTTGGCGGTTTTTGAACGCTCGTAAATGTTTTGTATGCGCTCAAATAAAACATTGCGTTTAGCTTCTAAGATAGCTAATTCATTCTCGTCAGAAGTACATTTCTTTTGTTGCGACATTTTATATACCAAATGTAGGTAGAAGTAACTAACCTAAAATTATGCTGTAGTTTTATGTTATGCGGAAAGTAAGTACTTGTACCTAATAATAAGGCAACGACTTTAAAGGCGGTGGTAAAAGGCGCTTGAAATTATGAATTTACAAAACGACTATATACCTAGTTTATAATTATTATTGTAAGTCAGTAGGTAGCTACGTTGAGTATATTACCTACTGGGGGTGCGGGAATAACCACGTGATGGGTATATATTTACGAACTAGGAGTGCAGCTAGGTGCTACAATTACCTAGGTAGGCACTTATAAAAGATACCTACGCGAGCGGGAATACGGATATATGAATCCGGCTCGAAGGACCAAAAAAATGGTTTGGAAATAAACGAGGTATATCTTTAAGTGGACTGTATTTTTGGAGGATGGCTGATTATCGCCAAGAGGTGAGCGAGCGATGTAGGTCTATGGGAAAAAGCACGCATACCTGGCTCTCCAGCGTTGGGCAGTACAAGATGGCGGGCGGCGTTCTTCCCGATGCGATCACAAAACTGTCACGTTCACACCCGCGGGCGGATTATCACAAAAGTTCGCTATCCGGCAGCAGCAGTAAGGAGGCGATGCAGCACAGGAGCGACACGGGCGCGGTATCGTGTGCCTCCTCTCGGCTATTCGTTTATTTCCAGCGATTTGCGAAGGCGCGTACGTGCGTTACGCGCCAGGCGTGCGGAAGGATTGGTAAGGAAGCGGCGGGGTTCACATCGCTCATTCCAAAAGTGGTCAAATGAATGAATGGAACTAATATTGCGAAATATGGATGAGACGACTAGTAGTCCGTCTTAAACAGATAGATGGCGCTACCAGCAATCATTATTATTATTTATTATTAGGAGCCTGTAATGTCCCACTGTTGGGCAAAGGCCTCCCCACTCTCTCTCCATTTATCTCTCTCAAGAGCCGCGATTGACCAGTTTGGTGAAAATGAATGTAGGTCATCGCGCCATCTCCGCCTGGGTCTGCCTCGCTGACGCCTGATGTGTGTTGGACACCATTCATATCCATAGCAATTATTAAGAAATGAAATTTATTTCATACTTGTAATCCACGAAAGTATTGTAAACATTTACGTTCTTCCCAAAATGTCTTTAATTCTGACTGGCTACTATAAAATTATAACCAATATAACACAAAACACTTTCCTCCAACAACCGAACCAAAAAGAAAAACAAAATTTAATCACAAATCTTAATCCAACAAAACTCTGAAATAACAAACTCAATTAGGACAAGCAGGAAAGACAAACAGTTTTCACTTGCCTTAGCAAAGCGAGGCAAAAAGAAAATATGGAGGCTTTAGCCGCAGAGACAAAGGGCTTAACCGCTTGTCATCCCGCGCAAATTGTAACGGTGCAAATACACAGCTCTGAGCAATTTGAAAGAAGGTTTTGCTGAAAGGAATTTACTTCTTTTTGGATTCACGGTATTAGTGAAGACAAATCAAACAAGGCCAGATGTTATAAGATTTAATGACTTTGATACCGAGTTTTTATTTCTTTCGGGTTAAATCATTTAATAAGATCAGATTAAAAGTATTATGTTATTGAAGTGTTGAAAGCCATACTTTCTGTGTAGAATCAGCTCAAACAACGTCAAGAAGTGTTTACAATTGAGCTCGCTGGATTTGACCAATTCTAAAATACACACTTTGAAAAATAAATGAAATCTTGCAAAAAATATCTCATTAAGTAATTTTAAGCGACCCTTGTATGCCGATTGGTTTAAACAAAATAAACCAAAAATCAGCAAAAGTACTGTGATTTTTTTATTTTCATTTTTCACCTTCTTTAACCAACTTTTTTCATTAAATGCCAAAAAATATTGCTTGAAAACATCCCGTGTAACCTCACCTTAACATTTAACCGGGGAGAATCTTTAAAGCGGTTACCTAAGTGACGAGGCGTCTTCCCGTACATTGTTAACTCAAAACAATAATAATGTTGCCTCTATAGACGCTGGCTTTATACTAATTTGGGTATAAATAGTCAAGTCAAGTCAAGTCATCGCGCTTTGTGATTTGTTTATTAAGAACTTTGATTAAATATGTATTGTTCTTGTTTTTGGTTGTTTGTTAGCCATAAATTATAATACATTTCCTAGTTATTTAATTTCTTATAAGTATTTTTAGAGCTACACTTTTACGTACTTCTTTTGAATCAAGAATCATCGACTATTTATGAATATGCAGTTGAGTTGCAATCTGCAGTTATAGTCGGATACATAATATTTACCTAGGTATAGTTAAATTTACCAATTGGCATTTGATAATGTTTTTCGCAATTTACAGTTATTTCATACTCATTACAGATTATATTCGTCTTTCAAATGTTGAACATTGCAATTATATCAATCATGAAATACCAAGGAAATAAAATAGAACGCTTGTCTTCTACCTTAAGCTACGTAACAACAATGCAACTCAAATGCAACTCAATAAATTATGTTAAATTAAAGACATGAACTAAATAAACTACTAAATAACCTATTTTGACAAAATAACACATTATATAATGACGTCACACCAACAAACTCGTTCATATAAAAGTCTAATAAAATAACATCGACACCATTCGATGAAACCGAACTTTTAAATTGCTCTGACGTGCCCGAGAAATTGAATTGGAAAACACCGAATTTTTAAATTAAATTCGGAATGAATCGGTATTTATTCTGTATAAGCTTTATTGTTTCTTCAATAATTATTATTGATGGAATCTATTAGCTTTTAGTAGTAATTTGTTAAGTTAAATTTTATGGATTCTATTTTTAGTTGATATCGACACATTTAGGCAGTTCCGACTTTGATCTTTTGAACTAATGCACAAGTTGAATAATGTCGTGTTAGTAATGTTATCATGAAGGAGTATTTTTTTTTTACTACGAGTTACTACGAGTTTTTTTTTTTCTCCTTTACAAATAATAAAATAGCAAGCTCACAACAAAAAAAAAAGAATTGTCAATTCAAATACTTTTTTATAACTGTGATAGATAAGAACGAATAAACAAATGGCATTCGCACATTTAGAGCACATGTCACACGACCCACTTTTTGTATCGGAAACAAAAAAAAATATCCCTGAATATCTATGAATGAATTTTGCATTCTCTCTGAACAAATATGTGGATGCAATTTTTCTGCGAATTGGTTAAGCCGCTTTTGTGAAATATATAAAAGAAAATCCCTATAAACAGTGCTTTCCACTTTTCTATTGTCGTTATTACTCTGAATTTAGGAATTAAAATCTTCTTTGTATCATTAGTATGGCATTTTTATTTTTGCCTATTTTAAACATTGCACTGTGAAATGCATCAATTGTCATTTAAATCCTGATAATAGGTATACTTATCATTGAGATCAAACAAAAAAAAACATCTTTCGTACATGTTAGCGAAAAATGAAGCATTATATTATTTTAATTTAATTTAAGAGAAACTTAGGTACCCATAACATAACATATCATCACGCCTGTATCCCCTAAGGGTTAGGCAGAGGTGTACACCCACAGTTCAGCGATATGTTTAGGTCCCATGTAATAGGGTCTATTGCCACTAACCGGGCACAAATCCAAACTCCGACCTGCTACTGAGATTTTCATAGAAAAACCCAATACCACCTTGGTCGACTTGGAAATCGAACCCAAGACCTAGTGTAGCAGTCGCGCTTAGCACCACTAGGCCAACGAGGCAGAACTTAGGTACTAAATAATTTCCCATTTATGACATAAAAAGTCAAACAGGTACTACTCGATTATTGTGGAAATACTTTAGAAACAATATATTTCATCTTAAATTGAATTCAGATTTCAATTTGAGGACCTCCAGACAACAATTGTCGCTGATTTGTTAAGAACAAGACAAATTGTTCAAGTAACAACAGAAAATATTCAGGAAATAACTTCATGGTACAATTCCCCTATTTCCTAAAGGATATACAACGATATATTAGCGTATGCGATTAAATAACATCATCTACGTCATCATCATCATCATCATCATCATCAGCTTATAGCAGTCCACTGCTGGACATAGGCCTCTCCAATTGCATCTATGTAGTTGATAGTATTTCTGTTTACAGTTCAATCCTTTGATTATAGTTATTTTTCTCAACAACTAAAAAACGTACTACATGAAATCAAAGTTCTAATTAATAAAAAGGAAATAGAGAAACAGTGCTCAAAATTAAACAAAGAAAAGAATTTCTGAAAAATCAGCTGTTGAATTTCATCTAATCTATAAATCTAGTAGGTACTGTTCCAAATTCAGAACAACAAAAAAAACAAACAAAAAAGTAACTCAAATTAATAACAAAACAGAACTTTAATAAAAACGTATCGAAATCCCCGATAATTTTCAATCCATATTTAATGCAATTCGCATTCCAATTAACCACGATTCTGAAACGAATCGTTGCGTAACGGATGTCAGACAGAAGAAAAATATATTTTTATTTCCTCTACTAAACAAAAAAAACCTTTGTTTACAGGGTACTCATAAACGCATCGGGCTGTACAAATTTTAATGAGACCAGTATCATCGTACTGTATTTTTTTCCATTTTCCCTACAATATTATCTCGACTGTGGAATATTGCAATTGCAGTATTTTGGTTCAAACCTTTGATGTTGAAATGGAATGTTCATGAAATCCCTTGAAATTATTGTTTGATATAATGTGAGGTATTTGTGTTATCTAGTTTAAATTTTGACGCATTTATGAGCTTATAATTGTATGGGTTGGCAGATTTTGTGATTTTCATGGTATTCCTAGAAATTGTTACTACCAATGATATTTAATAGTCTATTTTTAACAGCAAATTGATCAGATTAAGAACTTTTTTGGTTGCTTGGAATAGTATACTGTAGCCATATATTCATCAGGTCAGGATTCGATGATGAAATTGAGTGCAATGCTCAATTTTTATAGGCATATAATATAAGGCGTTTGTCTATATTTTTATAGGTTATTCTTTGAGGTTGATTTTTTACATTAATTTATAGGTAAATTGATTGTAAAAATAGTACTTTTTGATTTGAAGTAGAGATAAAAGTTATTCATAAATATGAAAGTATTTGAGTCGAATGATAAGAGGTTTAACATTTTGCACTTAGAAATATGTCTTGCACTTCGTATAAATGTCTTACTTAAAGTCACAGAAAAGTTTTCACTGTTTTAATTTTGCAAAATAAATATAAAGCGGAATAGGAAGAGTGAAAAATCGCATTTTCGGGTTAATGTTTAGTTTGATGTCATATTTTGTGTCGGATACAAAAACCTTTATGCCTCCATTTATAACAGAATTTTCGTCGAAACCTTTGATGTTTAGTAAATTGGTCTCTGATAATACAAATTATTGGGTTCCATAATTTCTGTTTAGTGAAGGTTTTTTATTCACATCAAATGATTTTGTTATTGTATTTTATTTTGTATTTGTATTTGTATTTTGATATTGTATTTGTTAATTAATTTTGTTTAGTTTAGCATATTTACTAAATAAATATGCGTAATATACCATTTTTTATATAAGACCAAAAAGTCATGAGTTTATTAATGATGTATTAAAAACTAAAGAACATGGAGTCAAAAAAACTAAAATAAAATAAATGCATCTTTTGCATATACTGACATCAATTTATAATGATATATATTTTTTGATTCGCTGCTTGTTTTTGCTAAAAATGTTAAGTTATTTTTACGTAAAAGATAGTTTCAGGTTAAATTGGTTTGCTTAGTAAATATTTTTTATTTTTTTGTATTGTTAGATTTAATCATGTGATAAATAAATAAAATAATATTTTGTGTATTGTTATTCACATTCATTGTCATTCATATATTATTTTCTTAGACATGTAAGCTTATATTGTTCTTAAATAAATAAATAAATGTAAATTAATAATTAATATACAGGAAAAGCTAAATGCCCAGTTATCTCAGTTGCGGGTACAGTCACCATAAAGGCTGATGATCACAATGACAATAAAAAAATCATCCGAACATCACACGCATACCACCAACATAACAATATTCAACAAGGTATAAATGACACCCTAATATTAATACCGTAACATCTACCTCAAAGACATTCCATTGATTATCTAACAACATAACACAGGTGGCTCTAAAAACACATTATTATATTTTCCTTGTATGATAAAACGGTAGCCATTTTTCATGTCAATTCTGCGTATATTTCTTGAGCTTTTGACGGTGATGTATAGACGCAATATGTTAAAGCAACAGCCTGTATACACGTTAATTGAATATAAATTGAATTGGATATTCAATGGATGTGTGATTAAGATTAATTTTTGTTTTTGTGATATTTTTTTTCGAGCAATGAACTTTTTTTTTAAATGTTTTTGCTTCATTTTTAGTGTCTCCTGGTATACGGTAGGTTAATGGTGTAGTAAGGCTTATAGATAAAGACAAAAGTAATGTGACAAGTGATTAGAGTTAAGCAACACAGGTTAAGGTCTGTTCGTGATGGGTGAAAATAATGTTTAAATAAAATGTCATTTTTGAGTGACCACATTTATTTTTTTGTTAATTGCGTAAATTATTTTATAAGTAAATATTTAATCACATTTTTGGTATTTCTCATTTCTTTGTGGCTATTTTCGACATTCTGTTTGCCATTTAGATCAAAAATTTCACATCTTGAACTAAACACTATTAAAACATATTTTATTTATGTATTGGTAATGGTGTCTCTGTTTAACATCTATTAGTTATTCTCAGATCCGATTAAACACTTTGTAAGCATTATTGATAATTACATCGACATACATAATAATATGTACTGAGCTATTATTATAGCTATGTCGATCTAATTAGGTCGGTTATACATAATATATATCACTTAATGTATGAATTATTGATTTGTAAGTATACCCATTATGCTTAGGACATGCTATTGATAATGTGTGGCAATAGAAACCTAATAACCTCTCACATTGACAGATATTTGATTAGATTATATACAAAATTAGATAAATCAATTAAAATAAGGTGACATTTTACTTAGCATTTCATTAAATACTTAGTAATTAGGAATTACATGTTTCGTCGAAAATACAGTTCCATAATCTACAAAACGAAAACACATTTAATGTCAATATTTTTTAAACCAAATACACAATTTAGGTCCATAAACGAATCAATAAAAATATCTGTCGATTATGGTCCACGTTTGGATAAAAACTTCTTTCAAAATACAGGACTAGATATAACCAAACTTACTACTTAAATACTAAAATTTCGCAAAATAAAGCATATAACCAACCTATAAACGTCCCACTGCTGGGCACAGGCCTCTTCCCATATAGGGAAGGTATGAGCATTGATCACCACGCTTGCTCTCTGCGGATTGGCGATTTCAGATCCCAATTTTTGAAATCCAGGTTTCCTCACGATGTTTTCCTTCACCGTTAGTCAGAAGTGTCTTAGAATAATTAAGAAAGTACATATAACTTAGAAAAGTTACATTGGTACTTGCCCGGGTTCGAACCTGCAATCTCGTGCATACAAATCTGTTCATTGAACCGCTAGGCCACCACGACACTTAATAAAGCATACCAGACTCAAAAACAAAAGACAGTTGCAATACGTAGAATCATACTGCCAACACCCCATTAATATGAACACGCGTCTGCACTTCGTTGGATCACAAACGGAAACCATTTGAACTTCAAATAGCTGTGTTTTTATCTCCGAAACTTGTTTTTATTGCACATCGTAAAAGAATCTCCTATGATAAAAGCGCAGCGGGCAAAGATTGTAAAAAAGAACGGTCATTACTTATGTATTACTACCCCGTTGGCCTAGAGGTCTTGGGTTCGATTCCCGAGTCGACCAAGGTGTTATTGGGTTTTTCTATGAAATTCTTATTAGCAGGTCGGAGTTTGGATTTGTGCCCGATTAGTGGCAATAGGCTCGCCCCCTATTACATGGGACCTAAAACATATCGGCGAACTGTGGGTGTACATTGGTACACCTCTGCCTACCCCTTCGGGGATACAGGCGTGATGATATGTTATGTTTATTACTTATGTATTTGATGCATGTTTGGTCCCTAGGTACAGGAAAATTCTGTAGAAAATATTGTTCGGAAACATGGTTCGGATGTTACTGCAAATTCGTATACAGCTCAAAAATGGGAAAGCGAGTGAAATTCCTTTTATTCTATCTGAAAATTGTAACTTTGGAGTTAGGTTTTATTTACAAAAATTTTCGAGATCTGATAACAATTTTTAATCCAAGTAGCGATGAAGTCTCTGTGAAAATCTAATAGGAAAATCAGTAAAACTCTATTTTTTTGTGTGTTTTGAAAGGCCCAACAGTGGAATAAAATATAGGCCAATAAAAATGTACCGAATTTCCTTCAAATACTTGGTCAAAAATATCCCATCTAACGTGCATATGCCAGTCAAAACCAGTATGCAAGCAAGAAAAAAACCCCCGTCAACTACACTATGTAATTTAACACACCGAGCCTTTCATGTAGGCACAAAACACCACTAGTCTGTGTCCCAGAATGACGTCACTTCATGCATTTTAATGAACACAGCATCGTCCGTATGCAAACAGTGAATGCGTTGCCCTACTGTTTTGTATACTCAGAACTTTTTATACTGTGTGTTTTTTGGCCAACACACTGGTATTTGAATAGAGTTTTGCACCCTTATTACCAGTGTGCCAAGTTGTCCTATTTCAATGGTTCAAGAATATATCTCGGTCAGGCCGTTAATATAATGAATGGGTTTTCAACAGCCTTCATAAAACGAGTTCCTTATGGCATACATAATTTTTCAAGCTTCATGAAATGAACTGAATATAAAAGCTGTAATGAGGCGAGCTTGTCCGAAAAAGAAAAAGATGGGAACATTTAGAAGGACACAATAAATAAACATAACATAATTATCATCACGCCTGTATCCCCGAAGCGTTAGGCAGAGCTGTACCAATGTACACCCACAGTTCGCCGATATGTTAGGTCCCATGTAATAGGGGGTGAGCCTATTGCCACTAACCGGGCACAAATCCAAAATCCGACCTGCTACTGAGAATTTCACAGAAAAACCCAATAACACCTTGGTTGACTTGGGAATCGAACCCAAGGCCTCTAAATAGCGTAAACTTTAAGAAAAGTAATAAAATGTATGCACCTTATGCTAAACGGTTAATAAGAGTTGAGTGAAAAAACAAAGACCGTATGTAATAACTAGCTTTCTAGAAGTTCTATCAAAAGAAAAACAGAAGTTTGTGATTTATAAACGCAAGAAATATTTAAAGCCTCAATATAATTTAAAATCCATTGTGTACAAGAATAACTTCGGGAAATGGCTTACGGAACTTTTTTGAGTAACAGTGGCTTAAGTAACTTAGTTTGCAAGAGTCCTTTAATTCGTATTATAATAACTTTGCTTGTTACGACTTTGATTTCGAGGGTAATGAAGTTCTGCGGTTTGGGGATCAGATTCAAGTAAATAAGGTTATTTGGAAAGTACCATATTTTTTTTGGAACCGTAAATATAATAATATGAGTGTGAGTTATCTCTATAATTTATTACAACGCAACTCCAATCTCCTAAGCTTGAAGCTTGAAGTCTGGAATATGAAAAATAACTGACCTGAATGCCTAAATTTTAATATTCTTTTTTTTATTTTTTTTTTGCCTCTAAAACACTCCTGTTTTGTATTTACCTACCTATGGTGCTCATAATTTTTCCTTGTAATATTATACAACCACTATGTACTGTAAAGATAGAAACTAGAAAGATTCAAAAGAGGAGGTGAAATAACTGCCCATTTTTTGAGGAGAGGTATGTAAACTCTTTATGGATGAATTTTAAGCTGGTTTTGGGACTAAAGGAGACGAGGGAAGCGCAGTAAAAAACCTGCAAACTAATAATGTTCATAAATACAAATAGCGAAGAATAAAAACCTCATGCAGGATTCGAACCCCCGACTCCTTATTACAAAACCATTACCCATTTAAACAGACTTCATTAGTATCAAACTGAATGCAAAAAAAGAATTAAAAACTAAAAGTTTAAGTAACAGAGACAAAGCCCGGACAATTCCTTTGAGACTAACAAATTGAAAAGCTGAAGTGGATTAAAGTATATCTGGATTAACCCTAAACTACATTCGATACCTCTTGGGATCGAAAATAGTATTGGAAATAAAATTCTAGAAGGAATGAAAATTTTATCATCCTAGGTGAATTTCGGTCAAGAGACTTTTATTTGAACTGTGATTGGCCCACTGACATTGAAAGTGTAGAAGCATAAGTGACATTGCCTTCTTCTTACATAGAGAAGAAAGAGAAAGAAATTGAGATAATAAGATATACAATATTATTATATATATTTATTATATATAATTTGAGATAATAGAAGATAGGAGAGTTTTAGGTTCTAATGCGAAAACTAGATTCTACACGATGTTTTTCTTCATAGTTTGCTTTTGATGTTTTGGGAAAAAAATGAGTTGAAAAAATTTAAGGTTTCCTTAGTAACCAAGATCACAAAAATTTCCATTAGTTTTAATAGTATCCGAAAATGCTTTTTTGTACTATTAGTGATTACTAGACGAAAAGAGAGTGGGAAAGAATACATTTAACACTGCGAGAAGCCTTAACTAAGAAGTATTATTGTATTATTTTTTAACTTTGAATTTCAATAAAGTAACCGGCTTTTGAGGTAAACATACCATTTTATTTACATTCTTACACAAATATTTTCTGAACTTTGTAATTTTCAACTAAAATAAACATTTAATTCACCCAGAAAATGCAACATAAAAATCCTATCCGACATCTAAAATGATGAGCAGAAGATAATAACTGTATGCAATCTGCGTTGTTCTTTTATTCCGAGCTCAGCATGCAAGCTTACATAAATCCTACTATCTATATATAATAGTATTTTGTTTGTTTGCAGATGCGTTGCTTGTCCTCCGCACACACGACTTGGCCAATGTTGACGCAGCGGGAACAAAATATCGTCTCACACAGTAAGTTGGAATTCTAACCTTAAAGCTAAGACCATAAGACACATTTTAGAAGTTTATAGACCAAGAATCAGCTTGAAGCTTGAAGTTTTCTTTAAAACTAACCTGCAATGGATTTTCAACTTTATGCTACAGAGTTTAAAGTTTTGTTTTCGTTGGATTGAAATGTCGTGGCCTGTTTGTTTCAGTTAGGTGATCGAAGTAGAAAATTGAATGTTAGGTTCGTTATTTTAAAGTTGGTTTTCGATTGACAGGTATGTGGAGTAGTTTTAATATTATAATGAGAATGTGAAGTGAAATAAAATGTAATGGGTTTTATGCGAACGGTTTTGTATGAATTTTAAAACACATTCAATACCCTTTCTGGACATTTCTGGATTATTTCGACTCTAAGGGAATTTATTCCTTCGTTTGGGGATTAAGGAAACGTAACTTATGCTTAGTTTGCGGTGACTAAACGACTGAAATAAAATAAGAAAATAACAGTTTTGGATAATAAAACGACTATCCTCCTTTAAAAAAAAACACTGAACACATACACATATCATCACGCCTGTATCCCCGAAGGTATAGGCAGAGGCGTACCAATGTACACCCACAGATCGCCGATATGTTTAAGTCCCATGTAATAGGGGGCGAGCCTATTGCCACTTACCGGACACAAATTCAAACTCCGACCTGCTACTGAGAATTTCATAGAAAAACCCAATAACACCTTGGTCGACTCGGGAATCGAACCCAAGACCTCTAGCGTAGCAGGCACGCTTGGCACCACTAGGCCAACGAGGCAAAAAAACACTGAAAATCTGTCAAAAACCTAAAAGATAACCAATAACCCAGTGAATTAAATTAAGAATCCAAAAACGCTACCAAAATTTAATCTAAAATTATATCACGAAATTCGATTCTCACTACCAAATGTTTGAAATAAACTTAAGGCGTAATAAAATCCTTTTTATAATCCAATTGTCAAGAATCCTTTAAAACTTTAACAAAGGGCTGTTTTTATATTCTTTAAAGTTTTTATTTGGCTTTCTAAGGTCGGTTTACACGAACAGCTTGAGCAGTTTTGACGACCTCCGTAGACGAGTGGCGTAGGCACCGGTTTCAAGGTGTCGCTAGCTCTGAGGTCCCGGGTTCGATCCCCGGACGGGTCAATGTAGAAATATTTTTTTCTACATTACCTCGGGTCTGGGTGTTTGTGGTACCTTCGTTGTATTCTGAATTCCGTAACAATTGCTTCAACTATTTACTTTGGGTTCAGAGTAATGTATGTGATATTGTCCGCATTTATTTATTTAGTTAGTCAGTGATCAACGCACACGGAGCGTGAGCTGTCGACCGCTCTCGCGCGTCACGTGCGCTTCCCGCCTGATCACTTTTTATTTGATGGGCGCTCGAGGCAGTCAAGCAAGCAAGTGCTTCAAGTAGTCCGTGTGCATGCTTCCCATAGAAGTCTAAGTTATATAGAAGTTTAGTTCACCACGTAGTAGCAGCTTTAAGCAGTGACTGCTACTGACTGGAGCATTCCGTGTACGTGCTTAGAACCTGAAAATGAACAAATTTAAAAAGGGCTATTTTATCTTCATATTAAATTAGTTTCTGTTAAGAAAACACTTTTGGGACTTTTTATTTTATGAAGTGTTATATCAAGTTAGTAGAAAAAAAATAAAACAAACTCAATATTAGTAATATTTTTATGTATTGCTTAAATACAGACACCTATACCTCTATAGCTATTAATTTTCCCTAAAGTGTAATTCGTAAATTAATATTTTACATTAATGTTACGTATAGGACAGTTGTTATAATATTGTTTTTTTTTTACAATTGCTTGCTGATTCTGTTAAAAATACGAATAAAATTTGCTCTAGGTATTATATTGGAGCAATATTGACGATACCTACACAAACCTACGACATAAAACAACGACTATTATGTATGGATAATAAGTAGATAATAATACAGGGTGTTTGTGGTACCTTCGTTGTTTCTGAATTCCATAACACATGTGCTTAATAGCTACTTACTTTGGGGTCAGAGCAATGTACCTATGTGATGTTGGCCGCATTTATTTTTATTTTTTATTTTAATACAATCGTTGCTAGCTGTAGGACTTTCAACATGGGATTTTTATTGAAATAGTGAAGGAAATATTCAAGCTATGGTAGTTCGACACTTGTCTATGTAAAGATTTAAGCTGCTTGCACCAACTAGCGAGCGGCGAATAGAGCGGAAAAACGTACAGTTGGTAGATAAAGTGATTGCGAATTTTATAATTTATTAGTTGTCCCACTGCTGGCCACTTGTCTCCTACAATATGCTCTTGCTATATTCAATTAATTGTTAGACGTCTGCAACGAAAGTAGCCTTTATGTCTCATACTGTGTCCTTTTGAGATGGTAAAGTCCGGTGAAGCAGTCAAAGCCTGCGTCAGACTAATTGCAAAGTACTCTACCAAAAAAAAAAAAAAAACTTTTTGAGATCAAAGTCGATTTTGGGAGTGACTCAAAGTTAAGTTTCTGTTGAGTATACTGCCGAGACCCAAGGTGTGTTGTGGTCGGCCTGCAATCTTATTAAAATACCCAAAATCTACGGCCCTCTTGAGTATGCCGATGAAATATATTCAAGTATTTAAACAGTCACATACACAGTTAATCATTCATATGTTTGTATTTTAATTTTGTACCTTTTTGTTATGATATCTGATAATACTGAATTTATGAGATTAAGCTCATTAAAATTTATACCAAACCTTTTCGACCCGAAGGCTTTAGTGAGTTAAGAGTATTATTCTATATTTACTTTACAATTTTATTTCATTCTTTACTCGCTACTTTCTTTTTTATAACTCTTTTACTTATAACCCGTTTACTTTTTTAATGTACAAAATATCACACACTAAAACATCTCACACAATAAAAAAGTACTACAAGCCCCAATCTTTGTTCCCACACTTCCCACATGCCCAGAAAAGATAAACACTACCCAGAACACATAAACATCCAATGGTGTGTGAAACGCTCTACAAAACCTATTCAATTCAATCGCTAACACTTTTCTCCCCGACTGTACGAACTGTAAGCCGATTGGAAAAAGTTGCAAACTCGACTTTGTCTAGTAATAGGATTTAGCTAGCAAAGATTGCGATTCCTTACTATTTATTTAAAGTTGGGAATTGATAGACGTATTGACTTTTAATATTAGCTGTTTGTGTTGGTTTCCTACTGGTTTTATGTGTGGTTTTTAGATTTACTTGTACTGGTGATGTATAATAAGTATGAGTTAGCAGAAAGGTACAAACTGAATTGTGTGCCTTGTTGTGTTTTACTTTTGTTTAGTAAATATTTCCCTATGACTATATGCCATAGATAAATTTGTATGTATATTTTTTGTATTTTTGGCGGTAATCTTATATATTATATGTTTTTAATTTTAGCGGGTAAAAGCTTTTAAGTAAAGATGACAATTTCTTTATTTTACAAAAAATTTGAGTGAAAACGAGGTAAACGAAAAATTAAAAAAAATAGAAAATTGTCTTGTAATATTTTACTTTTGACACAATTTATTTTATATATATGAAAGAGTGCGTTATAAAAACATACTACTTTGAAAAATATTATTTTAATCTATTATTTCTTTTACAGATCAGAAATGCAGACTATAGTCTACAATGGTAAGTTTATTATCAAACATTTATTTTTCAATAATTCTTAATTTTCTTGTATATTTTACTTATATAAATAAACTTGAAGAAAACTTAATGCAAGCAGATTCTTTTGACGAAAGTTTTTATTAATCCTTTAACAAAGACAACAGGGAAGTTAATAATGTTTAAGGTAGCTTTGTAAATAAATATATTAAGAAAAGAAAATAAATAAAGACAGAAAGAAATGTTATGAAAGTGTCTGTTTTTAATGTATATATTTAAGCTCATACAGATATTCCAGACAAGTACTTTTGCTTATAATCTTACATATTTTGTCTGCCTGTTTCTTACGGGTAGTTTTCAAAATACTGGACCTTTTACTTTGATTTTTATTGCATGTAGCTGACTTATGCATGTACCTGATAGAAAGGTAGTTACATTTTCTAGCCCAATAATTATTTCGAACTTCAGTATATAATGCGTTAATGGAAATAACGCGTATAAACCGTAAAGCTCTGCTAGCATACAAAATAACAAACGGTATTTACAGAGAAAACTATATAGGAATGAAAATAATACATTTTCGTTACAAAAATATCGAGAGAAATTTCGAACCAGTAGCTTTTTTTAATAATTAAAAAACCTTCTATTGTTTCTAGAAAAAAATGTTTTTCTTTTGTTTGTTATAAGGTCAGAGTTTTTGCCTCCGAACGCTACATTATAAAATAAATATGGACCAAAGGTTTTTTTAATAAAAAGAAAACAATGACAAAAAATACTGTATCAACACAATTTTTTTTATGAGACATTGTAAAATAGAGAATTGGAAAATTGATAATGTTAGAAAAAATACATGTAATGTAACAATTTAGTAAAGATTCCGAATAACCTAGAAATCTAAATGAAGTAGGTACCTGAATTTATTTCTAAAATATAAATCTAAAAATGTGTTCATGTATTATAGGCCTGGTATACCAATACCTGCATGTCTGCCTAAAAAAAAATCATTCGTAAATACTATCTTCGCAAAAAAAACGACGGGTTGCACTCCGAGAGTGCCGGCGGAAGTGAAAACTTGAATATTAACGTTGTGCATTTTTGATATTTAGGAATAGTTAGAGAATAATTTTCCTCGAATAACTTTAATTATCAGTATAAAAGTACTCTCATTTATGTGGTAGAATACAACATTTATTTATTGCGCTATCGTACACAAACATGACAACCGTGTTACGAATTTTCGTTTTTTTTTTTTTTTGGTAGATATCTTTGCTGTTAGCCTGAGCGCAGGCTTTGACTGCTTCACCGGAACGAATTTTCGATCAGGTCACGGGTCCTGACGCGAGTTAATATTTTTTTACTCATTACAAAAAAAGTGTGTAGTACAACGCTGCAAAAGAAGTTTTTACTTCAAAAAACTTCTTTAGTACCATCATTTCAAAACAAAAACTATGATAGACAGACGTAACTATTTCCATAATATTACTATTCACTAGCTACTAAAAGTTATTCTATTCAGAGTAATCTAGCCTACAATAAGGGTCTAGATGTCATCACAATTTGATCTCTAAGAAAACTATAAAAAGGGAGAAAGATAAAACTTTGTTACTTTGTGTGTAAAAAGTTTTTATTGTTGTCTTGACACGAAGTCAAGTATACTTCATTTGATTGATGTTATCTATGTAGCAATAGGTATGTTAGTAGGGTTATATTTTACTTATATTTTCAAGAGAAATGCGAGTATATTATGTTGTGCTTACTTTTTACTGAATTTCGGACAATTTTACAAATAAAACAAAAATCAGCTACCAATTTCAAGAATTTCGGTTTTATGCATGGATGTTATTTAAAACTGTAGATTTTAAAATATGAATACTTATTTACTATCTTTTAGTTAACATTACGGACCATATTTTTTGAGTAAGTATTTGAATTTCAAACAATATAAATTTCAAACGACTTCTCTTTTTTTCCCAGATACTTTTCTGTGAGAAACGATTTCTAGTTTAAAAAAAAAACACTTGTACGATTAAACCCACACTATATACCTATATAAATAAATAGGTCAGACACATATTACTAACCTAAAAACCATGGAAAATAAGTATTAAAGAGATCAGCATAAAACTTCAACAATTCCGTCACTGATCTACCTTTGAATCCGAATTTGCATTTTCTTCGTCTCAAGCCCGAAGCCGGTTTGAACTGCATAAATCTGGTTAGATCCAGTGGGAAGCGGATTTCGGCGGTCGTTACCGGAATCAGAGCAAGGATGACGTTAAGTTTGCGGAGTTTCGAAGTTAATTTGCAATTGTGACTTAGTGTTTTTCTTTGCAGAAATATTTATTTAAGTGTGATACAATGGTGCTGTTATTTAATGATAACTTTAGTGTGGATTTCGTTATTAGTTTAGTTTCTTTTTTCTAAAAAATGACCTCATCTCTCTCTAAAACGTATTTCTAGTGAGAGCTATTCAAAAATTAAAATCAAATCAGCTATTTGTAAATATTTTGTCATTTACATAAACAGCATACTACAAATTTTTGGGAATCGAGCCCAGCATTCATCTTTAGTATCTTATTAATATAGGCACTAAAATAAACCTTACTGCCTGAGAATAATTAAAGCTATCTGAATGTCAAACATTCTTAAAAAAAACAGTATTATATAATGTCAAAACTAGTATTATTTTAACCATCCGTAATAATATATTTTATACAAAAAGGAGTATAAAATAGCAATCAATAGAAACCCGTGAAAATAGAAAAGGGAGGCCCTGTAGTGGGACATTTCTCACTCAAAATAATAATTATAATAATATATTTGACACAAATACAATTTCAACATTATATTGATTTAATAACCTATAATTATCTCGCTAATACCCTCATAATAATATGTTAAATAGTGTGATAGGTAATTAGTCAGCATTTCACAGAGCTGTCACGTTATGCAAAGCTCAACGGGGCAAATTAGCGTCAGCAATACTAATCTGACTTATTACTGTAGTTATTGGAACTATAGTTATGTTTGTAATTCAAAGGGTTAGTTACAGAAGAGAAGAAATAATTATTTTCTAACTTACGATATTTTTATTAAGATTTTTGTATGGTTAATAGCGAATGTGTAATTTATTTTTAATCATTCTGTGACAATAAATATATCCTATTATTATTATTTTTTACAACTTAGTACCAATATGAAATGATTGTCAAAAAATATATCACTTTTTGTCAAGTCACACACTATAAAAAGTTACGTCTAAACTCCAGAAAAAGTACATTTCTAAATGGCCGATAATAAATTTAAGCTTTCTTTAAAAGATTTCTTGAAATAATTTTTCAAACACATATGAACATTTTAAAAGCACCATGTATGACGAAGTGGCTCTAAGTTTAAGATTCCCACTCAGCACTTGACCACTCAACGACAGATCTTGAACTACTTTCTGTCTTCAAGTGGCATACACGGATGAAATATTTCACTTAAATTGCCTGCCAGTAAAATAAAAATATCTTGGTTAAGATTTATGAACTTACCTCTTACTTACAAAGCAGTTACCTCTTTAGTGATAACGGCATGTGACATGTTTATCAAGAATCAAGGAGACACTATGTCTCTACTTCATTTTCAGTTTAGAATACTAGATGTACAATATTAAGCACTACAGTAATACAAAGGTTATTGGTATGTAATAAAGATCAAAAATACATCTAAGATAAAACGAAAAAAAATTGCAATGGAGGTAGAGAACTCTAAAAAAAAGATGTACAAGGACTCTCAAATCTAGAGGCAAAAACAAATAACTCAAAGAAAATACGAACAAATAACTCAAAGAAAATACGAAAAAATAATAATTTAGGTCAAAAAATTCAATTTAAAATAGGTCCATATAATGCAAACAGAATCCCAGTAAAACATACTTAATAAACATTCCAAAACAATCGATACAATACGAAATCGCAAACACAGCTAAGTCTGGAATTTATGGAGAACTGCATATATCTGGATTAAACCGCCTCGGACCGGATTTCGGCGCTCGAAACCGGCGCTGCGCCAATCAGAGAACGCTAATCTCACTTAGTTAGGATAAGCCTTGTAATGTTATTACAAACTTATTATTTAATCAAATAGAAACACCGGATTATTACAGGATTGTGGTTATTTTACAGGCTATTTACCAGATTTTGGTAGATAAAATGTGTCTAAATGGGTTATGTATGACAGGCTAATGATGATTATTTATTTTATTACTGGGATAGCCATTTGCATTATTACATAACGACATTTTTTGTGTACATGGATAATATTTATTCACGTGTCATTTTAATTTTTGTTAAAATTCTTGGTGGATTGGGATTTGTTCTAGTCATGGAATAATTTAAATTAAATTGTAAACTGAAATGTGTGCTGTAATTAAATTGTAAACTGTGGACAAAATATGCTTTATTTTTGATAGCTATATTTTTTTACAATTAATCCAATGGTTTGATTTGTATGGACTCCTTTTATAATCTTACAGTAAACTACATTCAATATTACAGATTTCAAATCCTTCTACCAAGTAATTAACATTATTGTCTCAGAAAAAAATGCATGACACAAAAACCAACAAACGTAGTTTCCCCCAAATAGATCTACTTTTCCTACTAATCCATCAATTAGATAGCGAGTGAGCACTGATAAATAGACTCTACTATACGTAATTATATCCTCCTACAACACTACAGTACGGTGCAAACTGAATGGCGGCTCTGAACACGAGGCGAGTCGCTGCGCAGTAACAAACTTATGCGCCAGCGGGGGTGCGGGGCGAGTTACTGCGCAGCGTGTAGCTAACTTCAGAGCCGCCATTAACTTTGAATCCAACTATACCATAAATAAGTACGTCCAATTTGAACAAACGTCCAAATTTATGCGCGCCACGCAATTACACAAATGAAATTAGACATTTTAGTGATGCGGTGAAATGTAGATAGACTAACTAAGGGATATTGTAACCTAGGATGGGTTGTGAAGGTCAGAAAGGCTGTCGTTTCTGGTAAAATATTGGATTTTACCTAAATCTGGAAAGACTGGATGCTAACTTCGACATAGTTTCAGATTTTATGGTTTAAAAAATTTTGTTGCTGGCCGGTGCCCAACGGTAGTTACCGGCAGCAAAAACAAACTGGCAGCAATATTTGCACAATTATTGCTTTCGAATTTCTGACTCCCATTAGGTTAGTCGAAAATGTCGCAAATTTGTGCATATAAGGTTAAAAGTTCGAAGAGAGGTATGAAAGTACTTTTTTACATTTATGTACACCTTTTTTATTCTTAAAGCCTTTTGCAATCGATGAAAGAAAGCGGCGTGATGTTAAAAGTCCGATGAAACAGTGAAAGTCTGCTCAGGCTAAATACATAGACCTCTTCCAAAAAAATAAAAAATACAAATACAAGCGTGAAGATAACTAAACTTAAAAAAAAAACTTAAATAACCTACTCGTAAGTGATCGAGCATGGTGATCAATGCTCTTTCTCAACGTATATTAGAAAAGATTTCTACCAAACATAATAGGGACAATTACACTTCCCTAATATTATTTTGTAACGCTCCCGCTAGGTAGCATATGAAACACGGAAAGGACAGAAAGTGCAATATTGCACATTTCTTGCAAGGCAAGTGAGATGTGTTGGGAACCAGCGATGCAGGGGATCGCATGACGTTTAGCTTTCAAATGAAATATGTGTCCGGCTACAGGTTAGTACAGTAGTAGGAGTCAAATTGTAATTTTAGGATTTTTTTGGACATAAGTTAGGTTTTTTTTTAAATATTGAAAATTATTTTGTCTGTCGGTATAGTTCAACTTTTAGTGGTAAACGGTATATAGTTTTATCCTTACTACCTTTTAATAATGGATCTGTTTTTTGAAGAAAGAGATTTTCTTACAATTTTAATTTCTATAACTCTAGATAAAAGGCAGGACATTTTTAAATCACAATTAAAAACAAAATATTAATTGTGACTATGTAGTTATCTTTAAACAAACTAAACAATATCATTTCATTCCCTAAAAGGAAAAAGTATTTTATATAGCTCATTCCTATAAAAAAACAATTCTCCTAAAGTTTTAATTTTACTACAGTTAATTTTTTGTAGTCCTATACAGTTCAATAAAGTTTACATTTATGAATTAATCCCTTAATTCCTCTAAACTTTAAACAATATCCCCAAATATCAACCTCAAACACAATACTCGGAAAATGCACCAAAACTTAATACATTTACCAACATTTGTAGGATGCACGACCATTAGCTGAACTGAGGGATTATACCGAATCTGGTTCGCAGAAGGCACTAAGCCTTGAATTTATAGTTCAGAACGCCGCAAACGTTTCTTACGCGATAGTTTGTTTTGGTAATGCCAGGTTTCTTGTTGTTAAGGCTGTTTGGTGTGATAATGTGGATTTAAGAAATAAAAATCAGGATAATTTTATTTCAATTAGGCCTTTTTAAGCTCTTTTAGTAGTAGTAGTAGTTGCTGGTTCCAAGTTGTCATTCCAATGGAGGAGAACCGGCATGAAACTACTATACGTAATCTTTAAGGCCTTGACACAAAAAGAGGTGTAATATGTGTGAGTGTGTTTGACTGTGTCATCGGAGCTTGTAAAAGAATATACCAATTATATTATGCGGTTTTTGCTTGAAAGATGATGTTATAGAGATGGTGCTTAGGTACAATTTATAAAAATTGTTAGCATTTTGAATATATAGCTAATTTTGTATAACACGCGGCTTTTAGAATAGTCTATGAGTATAGGTTAACTATGTGGACTAAAAAAATAAAAAAAAAAGCTATTGATTTGAAATATGACAAAAATAATATATAAAGTGTATGTAAAAAGTAATCTCTTTATGGTTAACAGTGATTAAACTTTCGCTCCACATATTAAATACTCAAACCTCAAATAAAGTATCTCAAAGTCTTTAAATAATAAATTAACATGAAAATCTAAGGCATTTAAGAATGTAATTAATATTTGATATTATTTTTAACGAACAAAGGACCTTGTTTTCTGATTACCTACGTCATGAGGAATAAAAGTTAATAAATATTTCAAAAGAATGCGTTCCATTGTAAAATTAAATGAACCGTAAATCAAGATTTAACAACACTTGGAATATACTGATTGAAATACGACTTCATTTGAGCTATTTTTACGACGGAGTAATTGTTTAACATTAAAGGGTATGTTTTTATGATTATTCTTTATATTTACTTACATAATAGTGCATTTCATATTTATCTTTAACAAGTTAATCATTAGCCACGAGTTAAAGGAATGTAAGTATTTTTTAAAAGCATTACCTACATTTTTTAAGTAGGTACATACCCTTGTTTTGTTTTTAATCTTCCCCTAATATACCAAAAATATTGTGTCAACGTCTTGCCATGATATAGAGTAGTCTGCGCTTTTATTGCTTATTAATAAGGTTGAAAATTAATTAAAACCCGATTTTTAAAAAAACACATTTTTAACTTGTTGTTATAACACTTTTTAAGTATATCTCAAACTATATTTGTGCGAGGAATTCCTCTAAAATATAGTAAAACTTTAATCCTACTGACCAAACTGACCTAATCTGTTTCTAAGGGTGGAAACTGTGCCAATCGCGTCGTCAAAATTTACAACTCCCGTTCCGACAATCCCACGATCCGTTCCGGACCGACGTTAAGCCGTGACAGCCTAGCCTCACCGTAGAAACTTAGATAATAAATCTAAAATATTATTTACATGAAATTTAATAATTTTCGTGTAAATATACAAGAGATTGTTTTGTTCGTTGGTTTATGATAAAAACTCTCAAGAAAATTGGTTCGTCAACTTATTGATGTTTGATTTCAACTTTTTCATGATTAATTCAAGTTCATGTTCATGCAAATAGGACACAAATATAAATATAGGTACATATTTATCTTATTTAAAATTATTTCCGTGTAGGGTGCAAAAAAGGTGAAAGAGCTTAAGACAAAACAAATTAATCATAACGAATAAATATAATAAAAACCACGAAGCCCATTTCTCAGTAGGACACCTAAATAAAAATAAGGTTCGACCAAAACCATTTTACAAGGTTTTCTAAACTAACAGTAACACACTATTTGCATCATAAAATTGAAGTAAAAATAAAATGATATCACTATATTCTCCCCATGTAACCACTGATGTAACATCATTGAATTGCATGGCAGTATGGCGAGCGATGTTTGCACAATCGCTCGATCTACACGAACTGCATACATGGACCTGTCCTGTGGACTGCTTGGTATTCCTAACAAAATTAACTAAAATACAATCTGTGAAAGACTCTCATTATATAGTTGATTTTTATAAAATAAGTGACAAGCGTCATTCATTTTGTTTTGTTGAATTTATATTTTTTTTCCTATAAGTTACAAGATTTTTTGTTGACCGACGATTTCGTCAAAGTTGTGGGCGGTGGTTGCAATTGGCGAGTTGTCGTTCATTGTGGCGTTCTAGGGGGAGGCCTTTGTTCAGCAGTGGACGTCTTCCGGCTGATGATGATGATGATGACAAGAATTTTAAAACATAAATTTCAAAAAAATGTATAGATGTGCAGCATAAATGATTGGCTTAGTAAACAGATCCGTGCTTGACGCTGTTAAAACATTAAATTATTTTCAAAAGCATGGACTTTCTCTTGAAAGCACGTATAAGTATCTAGTATATCTAAATTCGTTATAAGCACCGTTTCTGAAAAAACTGTATAGTATCCGCGCAATTGCTGGTGCACTAAAGTACCTCCAGTAAAGTATTGACAAAAAACTAACACGCCCAAAAATAATTCAGCTCAGAAAATTCCTATCCAAAATGTTATTACACTACAATTCCATTCCCAATTGACCTTCTGTGTATATTTGTTGCGGAACTTCATTTGACCTACAAAAGACCGTCATAAACTTGTTTTTACCTTTTTTGTTGACTGATGAAAGAAAAAACTGATCTCTGTACGAATGTAGTTTCATTTACTAGTGTTGCATGACGGAGTTTTATTATGCTGTTTTATGTTTTTCTAGCTTTCGGACTTATTTTCCAGTGGTATACTTTTAGGGTTCCGTCAGAGTTAATACGGAACCCTATTAACTTGTGTTTGTAGTTCAGCTATTCGTCCGACTGTTTATCAACGCACTGCATTTTCTAATCGAAGTAATGTGTCAAAATTTTAAAAAGGTATTTTTCATTCAATAGTAATTATCTGGACATACGCCACCGCTCACGATCTCCCGCCCTTTGTATCCAGTTACTGCTAGCATTTAGATGTAATAATGACAAAGATATATTTTTAGCTGTTGCATAAGATGCATAATAAGAGAGTTTTCGACAAGCATACGAAAACGTACATAAATAAGTATACATAGCATTCCATGCGATAAAGTATCTAGAAAATATGGAGCTTTGTATGTCTGTTAAAATGTACCAATAAAATACTATTTTAAACAAAACACTTATCGAGATATTTATCTTTCACTTGGCACGCTACAAAGTTTAAGCTTTTCAATGGTTTTATTCTAAAGTTTTATCATTCAACTTTTGACATCACCTTTATCTTAGTGTTTTCGCCTTAGAAAATTCATTTTTTTATGCGTTTATAAAGTAACTTGTAGGTCTACTTAGATTATCATCAGAGCATAACTTCTTATAACAGACGCATCTGAAAATAAATCTTATTTTATTTTTATTAACATGAGAAGAGAGGCTGTAAGAAATAAATACAATATAAACATAACATAACATATCAACACGCCTGTATCCCCGAAGGGTTAGGCAGAGGTGTACCAATGTACACCCACAGTTCGCCGATATGTTTAGGTCTCACGTAATAGGAGGCGAGCCTATTGCCACTAACCGGGCACAAATCCAAACTCCGACCTGCTACTGAGAATTTCATAGAAAAACCCATTAACATCTTGGACGACACTACGAACGTTCTCATTTCACCTTTGATTTATTTTCCGAACATAATCTAAATCTCTATATAACAATATACACACAAAGAGTATAATAATGACATTTCCAACAAAAATATAATTTTATTTCCATTTAAACCGCGCTAATTAATATTATAAACCCAAACCAAAGCAAATCCGTAAATCATCCAATATTTTACTGCGAACGACGATCAATTTAATATTATAATGCCTACGCATATATGCATAGGCAGTGGGAATTAGGCAAATGCAATCGGATTTAGGTAGGCAAATCTGTGCGAGGCAGATGCGGCTTGCTGTGTTTATAGCTGTTCCTGGCTTAGGAATCTAGAATCTAGATGGTCTGGTTTGAAGTTGTGTAATTGAAGGTATTGGGGTAGGCAGAGGTAGGCGAGTAACTGTTAAATTAATAGGTAGAAGATTTACAACTTTTCTTTTTAAATAATTGTTTTGTGACATTGATGTTAACCTTTTTTTAAAGAGTAACCTATAGAGTTTCTTGCCGGTTCTTCTCCATTGGAATGACATTTTGAACCTGCAAATGGATTCACTAATTTAACGTTTTAAATAAGCTTAAAAAGGCCTACTTGAAACATGTTTTTTTTTTTGTGTTAGGCAAGTAACTTATAAAATAATAGATAACACAAAATATTAGCATTTTAGGATATAATAGATACATAAATTATAAAAATAAGAACGTAGACTGTATTGAATTTTTATCCATCCATTAGAATAATTCAAGTTGAACTCGTGCATGAAGATTAAAAATACGTTGTTAAAAAAAAAATATAAAATATACGAACGTCACATTATAGTTTTTTGTAGCCTATTTAACCTAACTTGGGTGAATTTTGTACCTAACCCTAATTTTTAGCTTAAAACCAGTTACAAAAAAATAATTCTAAGATAGTTTTAATATACTATTTCTAAAATAGGTAGTTACTATGATCCTAGGTCTTATATAACAAACATCAATCAAGCTAGGATACAACAAACACGTTAAGACAAGACCTGGCTTAGACCATCACAATGGTTCAATCGATGGATTAAGGTTTGATGTCTTAGGCTCTTAAGATCCTTCATTTCACTTGTAACAAAAAATCGAGAACTTGCCGTTATTTAATATGTGGAAATAAACAATGAACAGAGCCAAACAATACTTCAAAAGTCTTTGCGATAATTCTAGTGAACACTATAGTAATAACTGAAATTATAAATAGTAATTAAAAAAAAGACCCGAGACAGGAACGTCTGGAGTCAGACGGGGGAGACCTTTGCCCAGAAGTGGGACAGCTAATAGGTTAAATAAAAAAAGTTATCAGTTCTAGTTATCATTTATTTATTGAATAACATACAAACTTAATTATTAACACGTATAGAAAAGAAAAATATAAGTTGTAAAAAAAAAAAAATTGGTAGTTGTAAAATCTAGAACCTATAATTATCGGTGTAGTTATTAATCTTTCTGCGTTTAAAATCTTCTATGGAATCTTTTATTTACAAAATTATCGGTGTATTCATTCATCCTTCTGCGTTCAAGATACTATGCTTTCAGCGTAGACGTTGCTTTAAATTTAGGAGATGCATGTGAAATTCATGAACGTAGGCACCCAGGATACGGCTTAGCCTAAGACAGTAAGACTAGAGATAGTACTCTGAAGAGACTCGTGATTGAGTCTGAATTCTATCTATAACTATTAAGGAAAGCTTAGGTGGAAAATAGATAGAGAAATTCGGTATCAAACATTTACTACATACTTTTTCTCTCATTTGCGTAATATTCAGGTGCACCGAATATTAAGAAAAAAAAAATAAGACCTCCTTAAATGTCTATCTGTCGCTAAGTTTTAACTTAGATTGACAGAGATAGCACGACAATTAACGGGCGTCTGAAAACTGATTGACATTTAAGTATTCGAAAATTTTTCTATTTGTATAATAACCTGTATACAAATAGGTTATTAAACAAATAGAAAAATGGAGCGACTATTGACTACTTACTCTCTATTTACTCGATGGCTTAGATAGCATGTTTTATTAACATAACTTTATTCACGAATTTAATCATGAATAGTTACATTTATTTAATACACAATTAAATCTAATATAAAAACAAACTCTAACTATACTAAAATTAAAACTTACATAAATAAAAACTAACAGGCGTCAAAGAACTCATCGTCATCCTTGTCAATGGCGGGGAACGTGCCCAGAAGGCTGGCAGCATTGCCACGTTGAATGGCTATGCCGATTCTCTGTGCAAGGAACAAACCAGCCCTCTGATCACGAGTAGATTCTACCAAACGTTTGGAAAGTTCTTTGAATAGATTTCGTGCGCTCGGACCCCATGACCCGAGCGTTTCAACCCCAAACGGCTCGAAAATATAATCACCCACAATGTTATTATACTTCCGCCGCTTCAGGGTCTCCGCAGCTCCAGCAGCAGCGCCAGGAGAGGCTGCTGAACTTAGAACGTGGGACGGCGCAAGGGTGTCGACGCACGTTGCGTCCCACACCAAAGGCCGACCCAATTTCCAAGGCAGCAATGACATACCGTCAGGTCTCTTGCCACCGCCGCGCACCATACCATTGGGTTCCAAAACAGCTGGTACACCGGCGGTGACAAGACCACGACGAATTATGTCATTCAAATTTGAGTGGCGAGATATACGCCCTGCGCTCCTGCTGCAGGACAGGCCATGGTGACCGAGGTTGTCGACTGTCTCACCGCATTGACAACGATGACATGCGACACAGGGTATATCTAAACGTAAACTCATGGCGAGCCGAAAAGTATTATTATCCAAAATCATGAATTAAGTTTCTTGTTGAGACAAATATTTAAAATTCTTGTTTTGACATGTATTTAAAAAACAATTAAGAAAGCCTTTTAAAAACAGTTTTTTTTTTACTAACCATTTATGTCCCACTGAAGGGCAAAGGCCTCTCTACCCTCCTTCTTCCCTCTCTATTTTAAAAACATGCAAGTCATAAAAGACTTGTAAGTTGCCAGTTTTATTTTAAAAACTAACATAAACAGGCACCAGCTATTTTGCTGTTATTTACTTTTTATAGTCAGCGAAGCGTTACTAACATCTCTTTGGCAAAGATTAAATCTTTCCAAACAATTTCGCTTTGGTACATTATAAAGAACATTTCTTGAACACTACTTTAATTTGTGATCCTCAGTTGTTTATGACGTATATAAGACAAGTCTTTGAAACTAATTCTCTAAACAAATAAATAGATAAAGTTATAAGTTCAAATTATAAAAAGAATATAACTTCAGGGCAACCTAAACACATACTCGATTTCACTGAGATTTTTAAAAAGATATCCTTTTAACTTAGATTAATATAATAATATATAATATAACTAGTGATTTCCCTAACTGCGCACTTTATTTTTCATGTTTTCAACAGTAAACCTTTGAGAAAAAAAATAAAAATTATTTCTAATGTTAGTTTGTTTCATTTTATGGCATAAAAAGAGGGTTAACACTCACCAAATATAACAAAACCTAATTTAAAACAGCAAAATCCGTATCATTAAGTGTGTGAGGTAATGTTACCCAAGTCACCGTATAACTTTGCCTCGTTGAATTTTCAATGATTATAAAGCTGTAGTTTAAAAAAAAGATTAAATTTTTTTATTTCTTAAAAATAGGCATTGTAAAGCCACTAAAAACATTCATTTCACAGTAGTTTGGTTAAGAATTCTATACGTAATTTTAAAAAAAGCTCATAAAGTGGGTCAAAGTTACCCAACATGATGGTACGTACTTGCATTGCTGGATTTCAGCAATGCCTTTAATACTGTTGATTTCGATATTTTACTTGGCATATTGTGCTCCCTCAACATATCTCCACCGGTAATTCAATGGTTTCACAGTTACTTACACGGTCGGTGGCAACGTATTCGCATCTTAATCGAGTAAGCCGTTTCTGAGATTAGCGTGCACAAACACACAGACAAACAGACAAACAGACAAAAAAAATCATTATAATTTCAGGTTCGGCATCGATATTATAACAACCCTTGCTACTTTTTTTGTTTATATTTCCACTAGCTTTTGCCCGCGACTTCGTTCGCGTGGAATAGTGAATTTCATAGAAAAACTATCCTATGTCCTTTCTCAAGTTCCAAACTATGTCTGTACCAAATTTCACACAAATCGGTTCAGTAGTTTAGGCGCGAAGCAAAGACAGACAGACAGACAGACAGAGTTACTTTCGCATTTATAATATTAGTTTGGATATTCCTGGACAATTCACACACGGTTATCTGATCCCAAGCTAAGCTCTAAGAGAGCTTGTGTTATGGTAACCAGACAACTGATAAACATACTTATATATTTCTAAATACATACATATCATAGATAAATTACACCCAGACCAGAACAAATGATCGTGCTCATCACACAAACATTTGTCCTGAGTGGGAATCGAACCTACGACCTCCGGTATAGCAGTCAGGGTCACTAACCGCTTGAACAACAGGCTCGTCAAATAGATATATACTAGATATTTATTTTATATCCATAAGTGATGACATGACTATAGAGTTCCTAGTTATTAGCAGACCGGTATGAGAAACGCAACTTGAAAACGTTGATGCTAGAGAGATTTTATTAGTGGTTTTAAATTGTTTACTACTGTTACAAAAGACGACGACACGCTAACAACTAATCCAAGCATTTGATTTTTATTTTGAAAGATGATAAGCTTTCTCTGTTTATCAGTCAGTCTTGCAGAACTCCGGTGACAATCCTAAAAAAGACTTATAACGTTAATAAATAATAATATTCCGGGACATCTCACACACGGTTGTCTGATCCCAAGCTAAGCAGAGCTTGTGTTATGGTAACCAGACAACTGATAAATATACTTATATATTTCTAAATACATACATGTTATAGATAAATTACACCCAGACACCGAACAAATGATCGTGCTCATCACACAAACATTTGTCCCGGGTGGGAATCGAACCCACGACCTCCGGTGTAGCAGTCAGGGTCACTAACCACTAGACCAACAGGCCCGTCAAATAGATATATACTAGATATTTATTTTATATCCATAAGTATAGAGTTCCTAGTTATTAGCAGACCGGTATGAGAAACGCAACTTGAAAACGTTGATGCTAGAGAGATATTACTAGTGGTTTTTAATTGTTTACTACTTATACAAAAGACGACGACACGCTAACAACTTATCAAAGCATTTGATTTTTATTTTGAAAGATGATAAGCTTTCTGTTTTTATCAGTCAGTTTTTCAGAGACCCGGTGAAAATACTCGGACTGCCTCGTTGGCCCAGTGGCGCTAAGCGCGACTGTTACGTCTTGGGTTCGATTCCCAGGTCAACCAAGGTGTTATTGGATTTTTCTATGAAATTCTCAGTAGCAGGTTGGAGTTTGGATTTGTGCCCGCTTAGTGGCAATAGGCTCGCCCCCTATTACATGGGACCTAAAACATATCGGCGAACTGTGGGTGTACATTGGTACACCTCTGCCTAACCCTTCGGGGATACAGGCGTGATGATATGTTTTTTATGTTTTCGGTGAAAATCATAAAAAAATACTTCTAACATTAATAATTCTTACACAATCCACAGAACATATTTATATACAAGAACAAAAGCGTGGAGCAACAAAACCCAACTCTAAGAATGTCAGTTACAAACTTTGATAATAGCGAAGTTGGTGTAAACAGCGATGATAACGTGACATTGTCTCGTGTTACAATGGTAAGTTTTCGGTAAGTTCTCGGTAAATTCTCGGTAAGTTCTCGGCAAGATCTCGGTAAGATCTCGGCAAGTTTAAGAGGCAGACGGTACGGGACATTTTATGATTTTATGTCGTTATTTTTTGATGCTGTGGTGAATTTGTTAAGATAATGTTTGCTTTTGTTTAGTACGATTGTTAGAGTTGTTTAATTTAAATACCTACACTTTATGTTTTATTAGATTGTTCTTTTTGTTATTGCACTGTGAATGCATGTTGCCTATGTCGTTCAGGATGGAACTGTAAGAGTCAACCAACGGGAATGATGTACGATATTCATGAGACAAAAATAGTTTTTTTTTCCTATCTTTCGAACTAATACACGACTATAAGTATTTTATTTCACGTATTTTTTTAATAATAAAATCATAATTAAAATTCATCATAAATATACATGACAATACAAAATTAAAGCAAGTGTAATTTATCATTATGCCCTTTAAAAGAGGTATGTTTGTATCAAAATAAAAAACAAACACAATAATTAGGTAAATTAGACACGTTTACCTCATAAACCCTCGCGTGCCCTTGCTGTGCTAGCCCTTAGGGATATTTAACCAATAAAGGGGCCTTAAAGTATTATCTCTCTGTAATTCCTCAACATAACAAAATTATGATATAAAAAGTTTTGGTGTGTAAAGCCTGCGTGTTTGTTTGTCTACCTGCTATAAGAGCTATTTTAATACATTATTTTTCCTACGTAGGTAGATATTCAACAATAAAAATTCTAAGAGAAAAAATAGAGCGGAATAATAAAAGGATTAAAGTTTTTAAACATGTTACTATTAATTTTGAAAGCAATAATATACACTTCAAATACTAACAGCACCAAGAATAAAGCATTTATACGTTATTCCGACAATTACTAAAGTACATGAAAATGTAGTAACAACAACTTTCCATTCGTTAGGAGTTACAAAGTCACAGACAGACCGTCATGTAAGATAATTAGAACACCCATCTCAAAAAAAATATTTTGTTTATAGGTAGGTAACAGAAAACATTTAACAGTAAGAAACAAGTTTCTATCAACTTATAGATAAAACCACTATCTCAAGTTCCCACAAAATCAAAGAGCACGAAACAAAGTAGGTACTCATCAATAAAGGAACAACAGTGTGCGAGCGATCCCTTGCAAATCCCCTTTCAATCACAATCACTGCTTTGTTTTATTTATTAGGAAATAAACGTGTATTCAACGTATGTAAAAGTCAGAGTTTGTGGTGGTGCGAGGGAAAAGAGATTGGTTCTTAGATGGATTAATTTTGCCTGTAGATTTTTTTCTTTGAACGATTTTGATGAATTTGGTGTAGAGTTGAAATAATATTGTAACAATAGTGAAATACCTATTTGTCTCTTGAATTTAGTTAGATACAAGTTTAAACGAATATATTTTTGTACGGATTTGTAGTCGAAGCAGGTCTTTTTTGACCTGGTAGTCTGAATTTTTTTTTGAAAAAAAATTTTTTTTTAATCTATGTTGATACGCTTTACAACGTGTCTTGTATAATAAGAAAACCCTTCTTAAGTTAAACCTTCAATATAATATGTACCTTTATCAAACTAAGTCATGTAAGTTACGCCATTCACAACTCAATAAAGAAAAGTCCAATTTTCATGATATTTGTTTTACGGATTCAAATACAAAATTCAAATTGATATTCAGATTATTTACAGCATACCCACATAAACACCAGAAAAACTCAAGAATAGTACCTACGCGAGTAAAACCGCAGGCACAGCTAGTTTAACCTAAAAACCACAAGAACCATTCCTCCCACACCTACACAATAGCCCCTCTCTTTTATCTTGGACCTCTAATACATAATTCAAGGCACAGCATCCTCCTAATGTATTAGATCCCGAGCTAAATATTTATGTTACTCCATCCACTAATGAATTTTAGTGCATTCGCATAATTGTTATCAAACTTATCTTCATGATTTATTCAGGACAATTTGTTGGAATTGTTTCGTCTTGTGTGTTATCCTTTATGGTTCCTTTGCTGTGTAGATATGGTATAAAGGCATTTATTTGGTCAAAGAATAAGCATTCCTATTCAACGTGGTAATTCATTCATCCACATTTTTGATATCTTACTTTAGTTTATATTTTATGTATTATGAAAATAAGATTTCTTTTTACAATTCAATACTTACTTTAGTTAGTTCTATTTAGTTTAAAGACTTCTTATTTTTGTTTTTCTGAGTGTAAATATGTTTTTTATTAATATTGTAAATAACGTGTTTATTGACGGAATTATTTAGATATATTTATCTACTGTCAATCAAATATGGAGTAACGGATAGTATTAATGATATAGCATCTGTGATAGATGGTTTGGCCTACGGCCTGCGGCACTAAGAACAGATACTTATAATGTGGGAAATATAGAGGATTACTAAATTCATAGATCATAAAGACTTGTTACCATAATTTTTAGTCTTTCGTTCTAGCCCTTTTTTCAACAAACATGGCTTTCTTTAACTGTAATTTGTATTTTAAATCTGATGTTTCTTTTCGTATTTATGTGAGGCGTAGTGCCTATTCATGTAGGCTTTTATTTATTCACATGTTTTAGACTACACGTTACGAAGAACTGATACGTCTATCAAATTGCCTAAGTTCTACCCCTTCAGGCGATACAATGTAGACAGGAACAGACAAAGGCATTCCCCGAAATATTTATAAAGCCTTACATTCAAGATTTCAGCTTTTTGCAAATTGGTTCCAAACCTTTTTCACACAAAGTACCTAAAATCTCATTTTTGGTACTATAAGTGATAAAAAAACTGTAATACCAGTATTTTCTTAAACATTCATAAAATTATGAGTTTACTGTTAAACGTCTATTCAAACAAGAATCTTAGCACCCAAAGTTTCCACTTACATTTCTTAAATAAATAACGTCTACGGACCTGCTACGAAACTGCTACGGTGCTACGAAGTCTACGATACGTAGCGCTTCAGTAAATTGTAGTAAAAATTCAGCGTAGTAGTTTTTGAACATTTTGTTTTTGATAGAAAAATTAATTGCTTGTCGTAGTGATTGATAGGTATCTGTAAAGGGTTTTGAAAAATAGTTTTGGGCGTGAATTGAATCAATCATGTTAATCATCTAGACTGAATAATTTTGATCTTTGAAGGTTTTTTTACTTTTTGTGCTTCTTCTATCATGAAATTAATTCTTGATAGCTTGAGGTGAATAAAAGGTGCTTTTTTATTCAAATTAAGCTCAATCAAATTTATTAGTCTAAGATATTTCAAACCTTTACAAAATACAACAAATTATTTATAAACGATTTTATTTTATTAAAGGTATTGTTGTTTTGGTATCAGTCACAATTACAGCGTAATTTTTACCTTTTATTGTTAGTTAACTCTTTGAGGCAAAATGTTCAACAATTCGATATTTTCAAGAAGTTTTTAAAATAATATCACCTCAAAACCCAAAAATTTAACATAACCTCAAACCCAAATAAAATAAAAAATAAATACCAAAACAAAGCCTTATTATGCAGAGATATTTGCGGTCCTGTCATAACCCTCGTCAGATCGCAGTCGAGCCCTAATGACGTCACAGATATATTGAGAGTTAATCCGTGTTATTATATTTATTTGGTTTTATATGTCAATACGTAATCTGGGTTTCGTTTACGTCAATTTTGTGTTGTGGTACACCGAAATCCAATTGCAGATTTTTAAGGTGAAAATTAGGTTTAACAAAGCCAGTTTCTTTAATGTACTAAATATTGTTTTTTAATTGTTTACAGACTAGAGTTTGTTGAGGTACATTAAAATTTTGTTTATAACAAAAGATCATGTAGCCTTCGCCATATTGTCAGGTCTAGTAAACCTGCAAAGTACTACTAACGAATACATAACAATGTTTATCAAACAGAATGAATTTTGTAGCACTTTTTATGTCACTAACACACACACATATTACACTATTAGATAAATAGTGTCATACATATATTTTTTCAATAGAAAAAAGTATGAAGAAGACCATACAATATCATATGGCTAATATAGGGAACTGTTATGTAAGTCTTTTTTTTTATGAGGCTTTTTGCGCTAGTACGCCAAGACAGCTGCGTAAGTTACCATAACAAATTAAATAGTTAACTAACAAAAGTAAAAATAATCTAATCCTAAGACCCAAGGTAAAACTAGACACCCCTTTGGTGTAAGTCTTTGCAAATTAGTTATGAATAGAAGTAAAACAAAACACTATCCTAATCAAACACAGCCAATTGACCCCTCTTCACCACCCGCATCTACTAAGAATAAGATATTTTCCAGCATTAATCAGACGTATTACAAATCCCCGGATAGCAATAAAACATATCGGAGCATTGACAACATAATCCTCGTAATTCCGACCAGTCCGATATATCACTGTACTTTGACACATAACATATCATCACGCCTGTATCCCCGAAGGGGTAGGCAGAGGTGTACCAATGTACACCCACAGTTTGCTGATATGTTTAGGTCCCATGTAATAGGCTCGAGCCAATTGCCACTAACCGGGCACAAATCCAAACTCCGACCTGCTACTGAGAATTTCATAGAAAAACCCAATAACACCTTGGTCGACTTGGAAATCGAACCCAAGACCTCTAGCGTAGCAGTCGCGCTTAGCACCACTAGACCAACGAGACATTGACAACATAATCCTCGTAATTCCGACTAGTCCGATATATCACTTTACTTCGACAGCCTAAGCTGACGTCAGCGTTTGAAATACATTGACGGAGTTGTTTTGGAGAATTATGGGGAGTATCTATCATTGGGATTGGGAGCAGCAATGTATAACGTGTCAGGTATATTACCGCTGTTTTTCTTTGAAGGGTTAAGAAGAGGTAGAACTTTTCCTTCTTTTTCGTCTAATGACTAATTAAATTCTACGTTCAACTATTGTATTTATCTGACACTAAGAGGTGGAAGTTTTCAATTTAACGCCATTTGTATCCACAAATGGCGAGAGAAACACGCAGTTTAAATATTTATTTATGTAATCGATATGGCCATCGCGGTAGGGTCAGACGGAGATGGCGAGACGACTTGGAGTCCTTTGATAAGGAGTGGATGACCACGGCCCTAGCCACAGAGAAATGGAAGGAGAGTAGAGAGGCCTTTGGCCTACGGTGGGACATCGTTGACTAGGAAAAAAATCAATAGGCATCTGTAACTTTGTGCCCAGCAGTGAGACGTTTATAGGCTGGAATTATTATTATTATTTTATTATTATTAGGCATCTGATATACATCAGAGACATACAGGTATTTTTATTTATCTGTTATCAATTATCACTTCAAGCTAAAATAGTCAGTATTAGGTTTAACCTCTTTTTTATGTTTTTCTTGTTGACATTAATTAATGTTTTATTACCGAATTATTTCAGTAACAAGTTAAGTTAAAACATTGCTAAATATTATTAACTTAAATACAAAGCTATTTCCAAAGTGAATCGTCTTACCCTTTAATTAATTAATATCAATACTCAAACGGTTTCCACCCTTTGATTAGTAAGATTTAAGTTTCAATAAACTATTCAATGCTCAAAATAGTTCGCAGATGAATTTGCCCAAGCATTGTTATTTCGAATATGTTTCGAGATTTCGCTATTGGTAATAATTAATTAATGTTGTAAGTATTTCAGTGGGTATAAAGGCTTGTCAAGAATTTCATGTTACTATTGATGATACGCAAAATATTGATGAATAGAATAAAGGAAGATAGTTCTGCTGCTTGATAAGAATTTGAAGACATGACATGACGAAAAATATATAATAATATAGAATAGAACACAGTATGATAAGTTTGCACGCATGATTAACTTAAGACAAAAACCAGTCTTACAATTGGATACTGTGTTACCCAGTAAAATGGGTTGTGGAGGTCAGTAAGGCAGTCGCTTCATGTAAAATAAGGTATTCAGCTGAATCCGGTAAGACTGGGAGCCGACCCCAACATAGTTGACAAAAGGCTTGGGAGATGATGATTATTTAGGACAATACTATTTAATTGCACGGATCCAAACGGGGTGGCAGGCCTCTTCCCATATAGGGATGGCACGAGCATTGATCACCACGCTTGTTCTCTGCGGATTGGCGATTTCAGATCCCAAATTTTGGAATCCAGGTATTTTTCACGATGTTTACCTTCAACGTTTGTCAGAAATACTTATTATAGGACATACAAAAATATATATATAAAAGTTAGGCAGGCTTGCTGAGACCTTATTTTGATTTATAGCTGCTTTTCTTGTAGGACCCATGTCTTAAGCCTAAAATACCGGACTTATTCTAGAACTGTAAACGCGACAATGTCTCTTTTTTATATCTGGTGTTTCTACTCTACAACAGAAGGTATGGTATTAAAATAGATGTTTACTTAGGTAAGAAAAATAAACAAATTGGAACAAATTTAAATGAGCACACGGGAAGCACCAGCTTTGAAATAAAAAAATAATCGTCAAAATCGGTTCACCCAGTCAAAAGAGTGAAGACGGTAACAAACATTAAAATAAATACAGTCGAATGAACACCTCCTCCTTTTTTAAAGACGGTTAAAAAAAAGCTATAAACTGTCGTCAGCTCATTTTCCAAAACCAGAGATCTCAGATAAACCTTTGCCTAATCAATACCGGATGCTATCCGGATCACTCACAGACAGACGGATATAAATATAGTTGCAATAGGCACAGCCAAAGGATAAACACCACAATCCTACCTCAGTACTAATTGCATTGCCGCAAGACTGTCTAATTACTGTAGTTACTAGGATTCTGTGTAAACGTTGGCTTCGTTACCGGTCAGTTATAGTAGAATAAGTATAGTATTGTTATGGACATTTTTATCAAGATTTGGTAAGAACACTAATTGTGAGCATTGAAGTGGCAGACACAGTTTTTCGGATTTATTAAATCCACGTTCATGAAAACATACATAATCTAACAGTCTTCCAGATGGTATCCAAAAAACTTTATTTTTTAAATATAAAAATAGCCTTAAACAAAATTGCAAGTTATGTGTAGCTTAGGACAGTATATTTTTGAATTCTCGTGTAAGAAATGAATTAAATTATAAGTTCCAGAATACTTCACAAGTTATATGGCGACGGTGATCCTGAAAGCAAATCCTAAAAACTAAAAGATGTGACGTAAAATGACGATTTTGTTTTTGAAGTGTGATAAGAAAAGACTGTCAACTAGTTGCTCAAACAATCATTCAACTAAGGAACCATTCATACAAAAGATATTTTGATTTATTTTGTTACGTCAAACGTGATAGTGATTTGTTTTGATGTACTTCCACAATTTCTGTTTTGTTTTTCATGTTTATTTCTATAATTTTCACTCAAACTTCATAACTATAAATTGTTTGGCTAATTTTCTTGGCATAGCAGTATGTGGTTAGACAACCCTTTTGGTACCCTGAGGCACCTCGCGCACTCGGCCACGACCACGACCAGTGGCCGCAACGATCAGATTTACTAAGTGGCTAAGTGCGCGACGTTTATATGTTTCTTTAGTAAATCTGATCGTTGCGGCCACTGGTCGTGGTCGTGGCCGTCTAGTGCGCGAGGTGCGTTATTCCAATGTGTATAAGGCTTAGAGTAAACATAAGGAACTAGAGTGAGAGTTCAGAGTTTGAACGTAAGCACTAGTGTGAAATGGTTTTGTCGTGAATTATGTATGAAGATGGAGCTTGCCGTTTTAAAAATTTATCTATAACACAAATATTATCCTAACAATATCAAAACCATCGATATTTTCGTATATAAGTTTTTCGTTGCGCAAAAATTAACTTAAATGAAAACCGAAATGTACTAGGTTCAGACTAAAAACTGCTCTCGCTTGGCACAAGGGGAAACTAGCGATAGTAGCAGTCTATGTATATCGTGCGTCAATGAATACATACAATAGTTGTGGAGGTCAGATAGACAGTCGCTCTATGTAAACGACGAAATTTACGCGGTATTCAGCTGAACCCAGTAAGACTAGGATCCAACCCCAACATAGCTTAGGCAAAAGACTAGGCAGATGAGATTACCTTTCAATATAATCTTTGACTTTTATTATTTGCCATTAGTTACTCTAACAGATAACTCATCTTTACGTTGTTCCAATACCCATACATTGTTTAGCTAATTTTCTCGACATAGCGTTATGTGGTTAGACTGCTTTATAGGTCTCCCTATTTCAATATGTAAAAGGTGTTTTTTCCACAACTTAGATCCAGCCATCCCTTGCTGTTTTGCTTTATTAAGATTGTTAGCAACGCACTAAGTCGAGGTCCGAACCCCGCAGGGGGTGCCCTTAGTGGCCGTTGCTGACGTATTTAGTTTTTCCTATTGCTCTGGTTGGAGGCCTTAAGGTCCTCGCCAAAAGTCCGATGAAGCAGTCAAAGCCTGCGCTCAGGCTAACTGTAAAGATCTCCACCAAAAAAAGGTGTTTTTTCGAAAATAATTTCGCACATTTCAAATAAACTTGATAATATAGAAAGTGTGTGTAATATCTAGCGATGATAAACTACCCAATTAAAAGTTATATATCTTGTTACAGGCACACATTATGAAGATTACGCAAGAGTTTCAGCGCCGCATGTACGAAAGTAAGTGTTTCATGTTTTAATTAATTTCTTAACGTACATCATAATATTTTGAAGTTTACTTACGATGTAAGCACTAGACTAATGAAAATCTGACTGTTTACTTAGTTATCTAAAAAGCAAGTCTGTTTTATTAAATGAAACATTTTCATTTCATTTTTGTTTCATTTTAAAACATCATCACTTTTTAGTCATCCAATAAATGGTAGTTTCTACAGATAAAATTAAAGTACAACATCAAATATGTGTGTGTAATCTTAATAAAGGTTTTATTTCGATTTTTCAATCAGGAAGAATTGGTAAAGTAAGATATCTCAACATTTTTTTATGCAATACCTAAATCTGAAATCGCTAAACGCTGTAAGCAAGCATGGTAATCAATGATTGTTCGTAATCTGTATAAGAACAGCTCGTCTCTTAACAAATAATGTTACTCTTACCATTAAATTACCAATATGAAACAAAGGCACCGATTAGTACTTAGATCCAATATACGTATACCTACTTTAAAGGCCACTAACCAAACTTCAGAAGCGTCGAAGCAACCTGATCCCCCAACATCAAAAGGCGTCAACAACACCTTATGAAGGCTCAGATTAAGTAAGTGTTAATCCCTGATCCATTCAAACACACCCAATAAGATACGGGGGTTAATTGATGAAGGGATAGTAAGGGATAGTAAGGGATAGTCGGGATATTGGGCTATCTATATGTGTTCAGGCGACCCGAGCAGGTTTTGATAAAATGTAATGGTTTAGTTATCTTAGAAGATAGGCGGTGTTACATACAAGGTGTTCTTAATTAATATAACCTTATTTATGAAAAACTCAACCTGTTTTAGGTACACGACATAGTATGGATTAGAAGAAAAAAAAATCTTTTTCTGCAGTATTTTTCCCAAGCTATGTCCATGTCGGCTAGACGTTATATCGGATTAAGTAAATCTTAGTCTAAATACAATAGTATTGATAACGCCGCCAGATTTGCATTGGCAAATCTGACGGCGTTATCAATACGTTATCAATAGCCAGAAATAACGCGTATAAAATACCATGGAAAAAAACCTCCTTCTTTTGAAGTTCAATAAAAGTCTATTTAATAGTATGTTAGTCTAACAATGTAACAGATTTATATATCTCATAGCTTTCCCAGCTATGAGGTATTCCGAGGATCAAACATAGGTATGTATAATTGTAAATTACCCACTCCCAGTAAATTAATAACCAAACACATAACTTTAAAATCTATTTACAATGTAAATTTTAATATTTATTTATTTGAGCACATTAAATGTTTACATTATCTTGCCGCGGCCAGAGTCAACAGTCATGTAATGTTAGGTTATACTCCACAAACACAATCTAAAATGTCATGCTTTGTTTATTTAAAATTAAATGGTTTATTCTATTAATGTGTATAAATGTTATTATGCCTGTAAGGCCCGGTTTCACCAACATAGAATAAGTCTTAGTACTAGAATAAATCGTTAATTACTCCCAAGTATATCCATTTTACGTTTCACCAACATTTAAACTAAGAATAAAACCTCTATACTAGAATTAAGTCATATACCACTGTTTTCGGCCATGTAAGCTGCTATTCTTTGGTTAGTAGTGTCAAAGTCAAGTCAGTTCATAGCATTTAAAAAATGACGCGCCGTTTGTATGCATTAATAAAAGAAACCGATAGCGAAGATGACGATTATTTTTGTCCTCATCCACGGTGGTTTAAGGAAAGGCCTAATTATTTTGAAGAGTACGACGAACACGATTTCGTGATAAGATTTCGTTTATCCGAGAAGGCAGCATTACACAAACGCACACAGAATTATTCACCCAAGTCAGTGCAGTAATAGTGTCGGCGACAGAAATGTATAAGAAATACCATTAGAATAGTTTAGATGATAAGTTTACATATTTTACTAATAAAGTTAACTTAATGCGAGGTATCGCGCTAAACGCCGAACCAGATTGTAATGTAAGGTGCTAACGCAGTGTGGGGTACCCCGCTGGGCCGCCCACCTATGAGCAATAATTGTTTATTGTTAATATAATTTTGTGTTTATATAATTCTTTAAATTTTGATTGTTTATATATTGTTTTATATTATATTTAGACTTTGTAATGATAAGTAAAGTTAGGAATAGTAAGTAAAGTATAAGGAAACACAATCTCGTAGAAAACACAGATTTGTAAAATTGACACAAAAATTACGTAACTTGAAAATCAAGTTTTTTAATTGTATAGGAAAAATATTATCATGGTGTCTATCATATGGGAAATTGCCCAGAAATGCCAAATCCGTTTAAATCATAACAATCGGTTCACGGGTTTAGAAGATATTAACATATTTAGTTAGTAAACAAATATAAGGATACAAGTTTGGCATTTCTGGGGCGATAATTAAATAAATAGACAAGAAAGGGTGGTTATCAGATCGCTTTCTTTTATTGTTGACCATCATTCAATTATCGGCAATAAAACTAATAACTAAATAGTATGAAAGTATAAGTCAAGACGGTCGCTGTTTTAAGGTTATTCTAAACGTCAGGTTTACGTATTATCCAAACAATTTTAGGAAATAGGAAGCGCCATTGCTGAGGCACGGAACAACCTGACTATTTGACTTGGGAGCGTTCTAATGTCATTCCATACATTCGTTCACGGTTACAGAGTAGCTATATGAGATTAAGATATTCGCAGACTAGCATGGTGAAATGAAATTGAAGTTAACCAAAGAGTAAATCGTTAGAATAAATTAGTACTAGGGTAGCTCCTCTCGCATTAATTCAAAGTTGGTGAAATCGAGTCTAAGTAGAATAAATCATGCCCTTGAATTAAGGAAAGGATGAGCAGAAGGTAAATTATAATTATCATTGTATCGAGCAGAGTGGAAGCACAGTCATTAACATTGGAAAAAGTTAAAAAAAAAATGAAAGTTATTCAAAGCCAAGTAATCAATTTTGACTGGTTACTTCCGATGTAACATTGCGAGTTAGAATACCTCCTACCTACTAGGTATCCAATTAAATATATATTTTGATATACCAGAATATACCAACGAAACTGGGTGAAAAACTTATGTTACTAAAAACTTAAGTCGCTTGCAGACCAAACTTGCAACACCCCAAAAAAACCGAAGCAAATGACAGATCAATTTTGATTTTGATTTGATCCAAAAATGACAAAAGTCTAATATTATTTATAAGCTGTATTTTAAAATGCTTACCTAAATATAATTTTAATATGAAGTTAAATATTAGGATGTCTAATGAATAGACTCATAATATTGCTAACGTATTTTAAGTACTATCAACATGCTTTCACCCTTTAGAAGATTACGTTCAAACATGAAATTTAATATAACGTTCTGTTCAAATAAAACGTTTCCCTTTGACTTCCAAGTCTAATACTTTATAATATGCAGTTAAATGGTATATTCGATACAAACAGAACATGTTTAGCTGTTTACTGACCCGATATGTTTGCCTTTCGCTTCGAGGCGAGCCAACTGTAAGATAGAGGAGCTTGTTACACTGCGGTGTAACGGATAGGGATGTAGGAAGTTATTATTATTATGCTGCTTTAAGTTTGTTTACCGTTTGTTGAGAGGCTAAAGCAATTTAATAGATGTAATTATTGACGACCTCCGAGGTCGAGTGGCGCACGCACCGGTTTCAAGAAGTCGCTAGCTCCGTTCGATCCCCGGACAGGTCAATGTAGAAATCAACTTCTCTACATTGTCCCGGGTCTGGGTGTTCATTGTTTCTGAATTCCATAACACAAGTGCTTCAACTACTTACTTTGGGTTCAAAGCAATGTATGTGATGTTGTCCGCATTTATATATTTAAAAATAAAAAAAAAATGTATTGATCAAAGGTCAAAACTAAATTCGAGCGTACAAATTATATTTCTAGGTTAGTCGGTTCAATTTCTTGTTTAGTAGGTTATAATATAATGTGTCTGTATTTTTAGAGCTTAAATAGATATGTCTTTCAAATCTATTTAAAATTCTTCCTCTATGTAATCCGTACAGTGCTTTGATATTCAGCTGGTATGTGAATTATACCACAAAAGACCTACAAAAAATACTTTTTTGTAGGTTTAATATTTTTTTCTTTCAATCGACTGCGCAAATGAAATATTAATACAAACATATCACTATACATCTTGTGTTACCGGAAACACATTACAAATACTTATTCTCTTAAGTCATAAACATACAAAGTTACATCACGGTGTGACTAGAAGCCGTATGGGTGTATACTTTTAAAGAAGGCACATAAATTTCCTTGGAAACTCGCATTCTTCCCTATTTTATATGCGACAGACAGTATTTGTTTCCAATCCCAATATCCATATTTCACATTGCTTTTTTCAACTGCAGAAAACTCTTTTCGAATGAAAATTGGGTATTTATCGCGTAAATCTTTTTGAACTACTTTAATATTACTACAGAGTAACATTCTTAAAAAAAAAACTTAGCGAAAGTATCACTATTTATAAAAAAAAAACAATTTGTTGCCTAAAATTCTTTTGAAGAACAAAAAAACTTATGCTAGAAAGCCTTGTCATTCTTCGAATCAATTTTGTCTTGTGTATACCTGTATATCCTGGTTATTGTTTGATAAACTAATTTACACTTACACAAGCAAACTAATTCTTATACCTAGTTGATTATTTAAAATTATTTCGTATTAATAGTAGGCGCATGGCGATGAGCGGCGCGGCCTGCACTGAATTCAAACATATGGCGTTGTATGAGTACGTTTACGGAGAAGCGATTTCAGACGCGTTTGTTTGAAACGGGGCGTTTTTTGCGGCCGACCCCGCGGATAGCACCGACGCGTCCCACGCGGCGTTTATCGTGGCGGCACACGCCGCGGCATTTCTCGATGAAGCTATGCCCGACAACACAGGAAAAGTCAGTCGACTTCGTCTAATTAAAAATCTGACTTGTAGTCGATTTGATCGAGGCGAGCATGGACCGCCGCGATACCCGCCGCGTGCTTCGCTACACGCTTGTGGATTCGCCGCGGGCGCAGCGGCGGGCACCGCCGCTCTTCCCGTCTCGCTTCTCCATGAACAACGTCGTATACTGCTATAAGTTTGTGTTTACGCGTGCGATGATGCGTGCCGCTTCACGCGCCGCCCCTCCGTAAACAGAAAAAACGCCCGACGCTCCGCGAGACGCCACGCAACTCGCGACGCGAGACGCCCCGCGTCTCCGTAAATGAGGCCTTAGTTATTTAAAGTGATACAAGATTAGTTACAGTACCTAAATAGTCTAGCATAATTGCACTAACTGGTACCCAAATCTTTTTCCCGTCTTAAACCTCTAGGTAAAATCCAACCACTTACTCCGTTTAACACACATCCTTTAAAACTATCTCTACATCAATAAATTCCCAGGAAAAGCTCTACTAAAATTATTAGACTAAGATAACACTAACATAATCCAGATTTATAACAACCTTAACAAATAGTGTTTTCATGAGAATGTTTCAAATTTACTATGCGCATCTACACTACACGAAACGCTACTTAGTAGAGCGAAGAAAAATATTTACACGGGGGAGTTTTAATAATAATGTATTGTTGTGAGCATTTTAGTTTTGTTCTACTTGCCTTGCCTTGAGTAATTTTGAGTCATAATTATTTTAGTCATTATAAAATAGTTACTTGAGAGTAAAATTTTAAAGAAAATAAACTTATATAGCGCAATGAGCTACGTTCTAAAGGTAAAAAAAATAATAGTTCTTCGTTAGTTGAACATTGTCAAATAGTGAATTATAAATGCTAGAAGATTAATAGTGTTTGTCATTAATGGATAAATGCTAATGACGATTAAATCAAATGTAATTTGAGACTGATGTACCATAAGTACCTAAGTTAAGAAGTGTTCAAATTAACATACTATTTTTCCTTTACAGATTCGAGTCCAGAAGTCATGAGGAACTGTTTCAAGGTAAATTTCTCCTTCTTATCACTTTTTAGAAAACAGTTTTATGAAGCATTCATTATTTACTTACCAAACGGTTTATTTTTTACTCGTTTTGCTAGGAACGCCAGTGTTATTTTTTTTCCTGGCTGAATTTTCAAAACTGATACAAACGTGTACAGATCCTTTTAATTCGGGGCTTAGTTTCTGACACTATTTTTAACAAAAACTTTACCATTCAAGATTTCCTGTAAACTATTAAGTCTTGTGACGGACTGTATAAACTGTGGTTACATACATGCATGACTATCGAAGTCAAGCATAAAAGCAAGCAAACAAGCGAACAAACCAGGTCAAGTGGGAACTTCAAACATCTGCTACAACAAACTGTCTTCAACTCGGAGGGTACCTGGAAAACTTCACACTGTATAATGCAAAGTTGTTGCAAGATGAGAAATATGCCAGTCAGAAAGTTTATGAAGAACAAATATAGGGAAAATGTGTACATATTGCGATGGAGACAATTTGAACAACAATATTTTATTCAGAAATTGAAACAGAAGTTTTTAAACCTTTTTTGTATAGTGCTCATTTTAGACAAAGCTACTAGTATTTTTGTTTTTGTTTTTTTGCAAATAATCTGCTTGCAAAGTATCTAGTTGAGGTTTTTCTGGGACGTGTGACGAGATATTGTTATGTCTATCTTTATGTTTTTGACATTGATTGTAATTACTTAAAAAAGAATTCTTCTTTTTTTCGATGTTTTTTTTTAAACATCAGTCCAGCGAAACACATTAAAGAGCTTTTAAAAAAAACCAAACTTGCTATTATGTACGTAAATATTTACTATTATTATTTGCTTTATTTAGCTACCCAAAATGTAATAACGATCATTTAACTGATTGCATGTATGAGACTGATCAATATCCATGCCTATCGGATGTTTCGCAGTTAACGATCTGTGGATTGAGATAACAATCTCTAGCTTATAAGCTAAGCTTATCTTAAACTTAATGTATACTAAATTAGATCATTTACACAAGACACATATCAAAATCCTTTGTAGGTACTAACTTTCAAACTGTCGCGATTCATGTTTATAGTAAAAAAAGTCATGGGAATAAGCGCGTTCATGCATAAATATTAAATACCTTTTTTGGGGCTTGACCTTTCGACTAGATTACACCGGCCGTGGTCGCAAGTCCTATGTTCCAAGTTAATTATCACAACACAAAAAACATCATCATATTTTTTTCTTGGATGATTTCAAAAACATTAATTTTCACCTTAAAGGACATCGAATCCGGCCTTCGGTTCAAATTTAAACATCTTAAAACCACAGATAAAAGCTAAACAAAAGAATCTCCGTCTATTCAAGCCTCACTCTTATCTCTCAATCTCAACACTTGTCGAGAAGTAATTGTTTTTGAGATAACGTAAACACCCAGCAGATCTTAGACTTGGCAGAGCCTTACTTTAGTGAATTGACACATAAAAATGCTCATACAAGGTATTATCGAAACAGTATATCTATTTAAAAGGGGTGAAAAGCAGATCAGATATAGAGTCAGTTTACAAAATTTCAGCTTTATATAAGTTACTTTAATAATTGATACCTAATTTTTACATCAATTTTTTGACAGCAAAATACATTTAAAATTTTTCGCATCACTTTTTTGTCACCAAAAATCATTTCACATTTGAACACTTTCAAAACAGATATAATCTTCTAAAACAAAAGAATGTCCGTCTATTCACAGTTCTATCTTTCCTCGGCCATTTCACCACTTGCGGAGTAATTGTTTCTGAGATAACGCAAACATCTTACATCTCCACAACTTCGGAAGTTTCAGAACACTTGTCTCGTTCCTTTAGTTTTGGTAAATGCACTTTAGTTCGTGTTAGTTCGTGTATCGGAGTTTGGGCGGCGAATGTTTTTGGTTAGTTTTCGTGAAGGTTTGTGGGGAAAATGTTTGGTTAGAAGCCTTACGTTATGTGGTGTTTTATGTATTTATATTTCTAGCTAAATAAAACATTTATAGAAAAGAATGGGCGGTATGGAATCAAGAGTAATGATAAAACAATAAATATTTATATTTTATTTTTTTATATTTCAATTTAATTACTGAATAAAAATGTTGTTTGTATTTTTATTTCGTTTACCTAAATATAGCTTCAATAACCAACGCATTTACGTCACGTTTTCCCATCGACGTCATCAAGAAACACAAAGCAGGAGAATTAACAAAAGGCAATACACAAAACAATTTTGTAGAACACTTGTTTACATCATACTTACCAGATTGACTCGAGTTCCTCGGTAACTTTTCATTTTCATCGCAGCTACAAAGCCCCCTAAATTGTTACCCAATACGCGTCTGTAACAACATAACAACACAAACGCCCAAATTCCGAAAATTTCGAGACAAACTTTCCTAACAGTATCGTGCAAATGAAAATTCGAGAAGGCCCGAAAAGTTTAGGGACCTATTGTCACCTTTGATACCTTTATCTTGATAGCGGAATGAAATCCGAAGGTCGAGGATCAAAGGACCTCGAGAAAACTCCTCAAAACGCCTTTGACATAAATCAGAAACACCTGTGAAAATTGCCCTTTTTTGGACATTACACCTAGGAATTTTGGACCCCTACAAAGTTTGCCCAATTTCACAAAGTCTTTGTTCACAAAAGAAAATTCTTGGAATTTTACAAACCAAAAACTTGGGCTGTTATACCTTATACCTTAGAATTTTACGCAGGAAATAATCCCTGAATAATTTGTGTGTATATTACAAAATTTTAGGTGAAAGTAGAGTGAGGTATTAATAAAAATTAAGTGGTTTGCTTTTGTAGGGAAGCTTTTGAATAAAAATTCTTAACACTTTTTTAACCTCTTGTAATTAGAATTAGAAAATCCCCGGGAAATTATGGCTAAGTGATTGGATTTCTTTGATGTACAACATTAGGTTGAAACAACGCTATAGAAATATGATAGAAAATTGCTGACAAGTTTCAAAGTACTGACTATCATCATCATCCACAGCCCTTTTTCTCCCACTGCTGGGCATAGGCCTCCACTTTTGCATCCATGCTGGCTATAATTATAACCATCCCAATGACAACAATTTTCAAACCAAATTATTCAAACCATTATCAGTCCATTCGTTTAAGACCTACGATGACACACTTTTTGCATCTAGGGTTAACAACACAATTGGACGTTTCTTGACATTTCTTGTATTGAATGTCAGTCGTAAATTCTTTATACTATCCTTCTGTTATGTGCCTTATATCGCGCGTTGTATGACAACCTACAAAATATAACGTTGTAATATATTTATTTGATACGTTCCTTATTCCAAGACTTATTCGATTAGAGTTAAGTCGGACGGAAGATGCGAATGTGTCGCTATCTTTTGTTTTGTTGTATTGATATATTGTGGGGCTCAGAAATGTGTGCGAATGTAATTTCAATAGAATTCATATTAGAAATTGTAGTTTTGTGTTCTAATGTGACCTTTTCATGTGTTCTGTCATACAGAATACATTTATTTGTCAGATATTTTCGTCTATATCTATAGAAACTTTGGAATTTGATGGGACGAATAATTATTACTGTTATTTTGAAACAAAAAACAACTGTTTTACTTTATTTAAATAATAAAATTAAACGTTTCCAAATTCAAAATGATAACAAACCGTAGGTAAGTACTATTTTTTTTTTTTACTTTTCGTCCTTTTTAACATTTTACCCCATACGAGTTATATCGAAAAAGCAATAGCTCAATAACCACGCATACAGAAGACCCTAAAATTGGCGACAACAACAAAATACTCGCCAAGGTCGGATCCTAAACTCGTAACGCGTCACTGGAGGTCTATATTTGTCACAGGGACTTAGACCACTGTCCTACGTAAGGACGCAAATGATGCTATTCGATGCTATAATATTTATATTTTTTTGTAAATAATAAATATAAATTTAAGTAAATTCGTATGTTTTTTTTAGGTATGTATGTAGGCTATGGCTTTGAAAATACAGATTTTATGTTTAGTGTCAGTAACAGGTTAATACGCTGCCTACAGGAAATGCTGCAGTAAAAAAACAGCCTTCTTAAATTTGGATATGGCTCAAAATTTGTCCATACGCATTCTTAGTTTACATTACTACCATACTTCATTTCCATTTCATTTCATTATCAGGTGACTCCCATAAATATAAAGAATTACGTAAAATTTTAAGAAACACAATCCAAGTAACGTCATAAAAATTAAATATTATTCAGTATATCGTCACAATAATTTATAAATAGAAAGATTTTGTTACACAAAACAGTACTCCTTTCCGTTCGAAAATATCTTTGTATCGCTTCGCGTCCCATCGCTCTTATAGGACGTCGAATAAAAGGATCGTCCAAAGTATACCCTTTGTTATTCGTACGCCACTTCCAAGTCAATTTGGTAGTTCAAACTTAGCTTATTTCCTGTGGGAAATATTCTGTAGACGAAGCAGATACAGGTAAATTGATTCCTGGTAGAATCGAGACGTACCTTGTGAAAAATGTGAGATTTTTTTTATTTTTTAGATGTTTCATCGCTCGAGGAAATAGCCAATTTATGAAGCACTTGGATAGTGTAGGAAGGTGTTTGGGGATTCATGTTGTAAGTTATATTTGTGAAGTTTTTAGGTTTAGTATTTCAACCTTGAACAGTTTGACCTTAATTCTCAGGTAGATGGTGATTTCTCGTTAATGTTTTTTTAGTCTACTTTGTTTCACACTGGATACAAAGGTGAACTAAAATATCTGTGAACGTTTACAACTATTATTATTTTTTGTTCATCGCCATTATCCACAGTTTTTGGCATCCGATTTTAAATTAAGTTTTAGTGCAACAAATGCTGATTCTAAATAACTTCTGAGTTTTTCCTTTTGTCTAAAATAGGAAAGTCGGCGCACACATAGTAAACAAACTTTCACTGTTCCTTCAAATCAAGCGTAACTTGTTTTTTTTTCCTCCTATATCAAGCATTAAACCCTAAGGCAATTAATTTATCGAAAACTCTAAACCCATGTACAGAAACCCACACAAGTCTACAATATATTGTACGTATGTTACATTAATTAACAGACACTGAGTGGTGTTGGGTACTCTTAATTAGGAAACTTTTGGGTAGCGGTCACCTAATCTAGCGAAGGGTCAGACTCCGGAATGTACATAGAGGTTCTATATAAAGAATTGTTGGCCTTGCGGACCATTTTAAACTTGGAGTTTTGTGCCGTTCACAATTGTTGGGGTTTCAATATCCTTTGGCTGACTTTTGAAACAAAATGGTCTCTGTATATGGTATTCCTTTTTAATATATTATGACCGAATTTTCATTACGTTTTTGCACTTCTATTTCGATAAGCGTGGAATAGTTGCTTAGTTAAATTATGTATTTAGTGCTATGTTTTTATGTTTACACAATGTGAAATTTTATGATGCTACCTGAAGGAAAATTACCCTAAATTTATACCAAAGATAGCCAATTCGTAAAGGATAATATCCTTCATTATTAAAAAGCAATACAACTGCATTTAAGAAATAGATTCAGAAATATTAAAAGCCCTAAGTTTTTTTTATTATTCTGTGTAAAATTCAATTTACTTGAAATTCCTTTACAAAAAGACTATTTTCGAAAGCAGAGTCGATTTTTTTTCTCAAATGGCGAATGAGGATGTCGTCACAGGTTCTGCCAAATGATCATACAAAAGGCCATCATTAACACCGTCGAAAATGGTGGTATAGTTTTTTATTTTGTCTTCAAATTTAGGGATTTTGGCGATTGATTGACTTGATTTTTTTCAAAGTTCATTATTATTGTTATTATCATGAATATTCCAAATTTAATATATTTTTTTAAGCATGTTTTTGTGAACCGTATATCACTCTTTCGGGTCAGACATATTCAGTAGAATAAAACGAAATCTATCCTTCTTACCATCATGCATGAATGTCTCAGTAACACAGTATTCTGAAGAATCCACATCTCCTGTCTGCAAACATTTGAAACTTGAGAACACTACCTATTAGACGCTTACAGTATTCAATAGCATTACAGTACAATGTGGTATTGTGGATCCATCATTAAAATCGAACGGAATATGTTTAGGTATTATATCTGAGGTTTGGAGAAATTTCGGTTTATTGTTAGAAATGTGTGTTATTGTTTGTGTATTTATTGGCTCATTCTTTTTACTCTGACAGAAAAAAGAGTTAGATTTGTGTGTGTATTAGTTTCTATATAGCAGTTATTGTTTGATAAGTAATTTATTAAAAAAATGTCTGAATTACAAATTAAGCTGTTTAGCGGAAAATGTTGTATTTTTTAATTTATAGGTTGATTTTTCGTTAATTGTTTTTATATAGCTATTTACTGATAAGAAATAATTTACTTAAACTACTATGCCAATAATCTAGAGTTAATAGGTTCACCAATCTATAGCCGATTTACATTTTTTTTTTAACTTAACATTTCCAGTTCTAATGATCTACATAAATAAAATATTACTTCCTTTACATTTTTAGTCGTACTAGGATTCATAAATCTCAAAGCACAAAACCAATACCACAGCTTATAAAAAACTAATTAAAATCAAATCTCAAAGAATTTCCATTTTAACGCTTACCTTATATTTACTTTACTTTGAAATTGAGAGAAACGTTCAGTTTTAATGCAAATACAGGTATAAAGTAGATATAAGTCTGAAAGGTGGTGAAAATCTTCTTAGCTTCATAACCCCTCTAATTAGTAGCTAAAATAAATATAGAAGTAATATTAGAAACCTCACTATCTTTCCATGTAATAAACCGTATTCAGCTAAATCCGGTTAGACTGGATGCCAACCTAAAGGTGCTTCCTCACCAGGAGCATTCGCGTGTAATGTAACGTTACATATTTGAGCATTACATCAGTGAAGGAGGAGAACCGAGCATTACAATACGCACCTTGTAATGATACATAACGGGCATACATCAGTGAAGGAGAAGAATATTAAAATTTGACATTACACGCAAATGTTCGTTAGTCAGGGAGGTATTATTGTAATGTAATGCTCAAAGTCAAATCTATAATGTTACAATACACGTGAATGCTCCCGGTGAGGGAGCACCTTTACATAGTTGGGAAAAGGCTCGGGACATGATTAGAAACCTCACTTTAAATGGGTATATAATATGAGTGAAAAAGAGTTGGATGATTGTGTGAAAGATGACATAAGAAATTAAAGTCCGGTGAAGCAGTCAAAAGCCTGCGCTCAGGCCAACTGCAAAGATATCTACCAAAAAAATTACATAAGATAGAGATGAATCCATGCAGTCGAAGACTAAAAAAACATGACCCTTCTTGGCAGTCGGGTAAAAAGAGATGGATGGATTGTGTGAAAGATGACATGAGATAGAAAAGAGTGAATGCTGAGATGACAAGTTGTAGAGATGAATGGAAGCTGGATACGCATTGCGCCGACCACAAATAATTAGGAACAGGGCAGGGAGATGATGATAATTTTAGAACCCTTTACTGCTGCATTTACAGTCCTTAATGATTACTTAAGGGCGCGTCCCCATCAGGCGAATGCGCACTGGAGGAACGAATCTCGCGAGCGGCGCGCGCACGTCAGTTCTACAGCGTTTTTGACATTGGTGCGTTCGCGGAATTCTCGTGAACACTATACGAACAGCTCGCGAGCTGATCGCGAGCATGCTCGTTCGTTGTTATTTTCGATTTCGTTGTTAAGTTGGATTCTAACTTGTAATCCTATACATACACTTTCGATGACTAAATCGTTGTGCCACCACAAGTTGATACACGTGCTTATTACAAGCTTAATTTGAGTCTAAAGTAAATATTTTAGTAAGTTTCCAAACAATATTTATCAAGCCTTCAGGCTTCACTATAATATGTACTGTATAGTTTCGTAGAATACTTAAGTGTTTGCCTTTGATTAATTTTGATCTTACGATATAAGTTACAAGTAGGTACTACTAAGTTGAAAGTTGTTACTTATTGTTAATCGACACCTTTGGAAATCAAATACGAAATCTAGGGCCAAGGGCTCTTTGAGAAGGTATTTTGGAGTAATTTGAAATGTTTAAGGTCACTTAGAGCACTAGAAATGATCAAATATACTCTAAATTACAGTATTATTTTAACACATGCGCTCATCGTTACTTTAATTTAAAAGCAAAACATATTTGAGACAAACTGTCATGCTTTTAAACAAAAGTACGTATCGTTCTTTCGCTATATGGGAAGAGGCATTTGCCCAGCATTGAGTCATTTGCAGGCTGGTGTTTTAATAAGCAATCTTAATTTTTTTAAGGTTTATTTTACCTCTTTATTCCTTAGTTTCCTTGGAACGCGAACGAAAAAATGTCACAATCCAGTTAGGACATAACTGTCTTTCGTGATTCTGGCGAACAACAATACTTAATATCAAGCAATTTTCAGCCTTTTTATGTATAACTTTTACTCAAAAACACTATCAGAAAATGACGTTCAAAAACACTTAAAACGATAATATCTAAAACGGCTCGCAAACATCACTAGAATACGTCGTTCATAAACTTTTATTTTACAATCCCGTCTGTTTTCTACCGGCGTTTATTGACAAAAGTTTTTAAATATGAACACAGTACTATTCGAAACGAAAAACATCGTGGAAAAGTAGGCTTTACCTCTGAAATACAATGTGCCGCTTGAAAAATTCAACGCTGAATGGGATTGTTTGAATCCATACGTAGTTTAAAAAAGAGAATTTGCATGTACTGTAATCTATGGGACTAAGGGGTGAAAATAAAATCGTATAGTTTAAACGGATTTCAAAAATTGTAAAAGAACTCCACTTCAATGACATTTATATGGGATTATCTACTTTGGTTATTCACCGTAAAATCCTGCTAAATTGTTTCAAAATCGTAACACAATTGCCAAACATATGATATCCCAAAAATAAAAATACACTGAATTTAAAACCTTCTCATTTGAAGTCGGTTAAGACTCGTTGGCCTATTGGTGCTAAACGCGACTGCTAGGCTAGAGGTCTTGGGTTCGATTCCCAAGTCGACCAAGGTTTTATTGGGTTTTTCTATGAAATTCACAGTAGCAGGTCGGAGTTTGGATATGTGCCCGGTCAGTGGCAATAGGCTCGCCCCCTATTACATGGGACCTAAACATATCGGCGAATTGTGGGTGTACATTCGTACACCTCTGCCTACCCCTTCGGGGATACAGGCGTGATGATATATTATGTTATTTATATAAAAAAAAAAATATTTTATGATTTTTTATGAGATAAGTGATTACCCATTCATGATCAAACTAAATCGAGTTTAGCTTTACCATTAAGATCGGTCAATCAAGCCTTTACTCAGCGACGATCCCTCATTAAGCATCCTACACGAGCCTAATATTATCTTACATAACTACTGTGGCGTACTCCTTTCACAAACCTTTTTCTTAAAACATTTACTTTTCACTGATTGTCATGGTGACGTAAAAATAACACGTCAGTCGGTTGTCGGGTTTTATATCGGCTGCGTGATTTATTCTATAGGACTTTTAGTTTTACCTATATATTAGGTAGCCCAAACTGGTGACCCCGAAAAGAACGCAAATTTGGAAATGAGTGGCAGTGAGTCAGAGCACACCGCGTCGTCGCAGCCTGCCGACCAAGTTTCACACCGTGCGCGTAAGATTAAGCGCCTGACTTGTTCGAAGGTCGAGCCAGCCGAGGTGTACCGCGTGGCCATGCGCTTGCCACCGTTTTGGCCTGAGGAACCCGAAATTTGGTTTGCGCAAATAGAAGCGCAGTTCGAGAACGCCGGGGTGACGAATGACGTCACCAAATATAATTATGTTGTAGGACACCTCGAGCCTCAGTACTCCAAAGAGGTGAAGGATGTCATCATGTCCCCCCCCGCGTCCAACAGGTATGAGAAACTGAAGGCAGAACTGGTGCGGAGACTTTCTGCCTCTCAGGAGCGGAAGGTGAAGCAGCTGCTGATGCATGAAGAGCTGGGAGACCGGAAGCCGTCACAGTTTCTTCGTCACCTGCAGGGTTTGGCAGGACCAACCTTGCCCGAGGACTTCGTTCGCACCATTTGGTGCAGTCGTCTCCCCACCAGCATCCAGCCCCTCCTGGCATCGCAGCCTCACAGCACCCTGGAGGCACTTGCTGAGTTAGCGGATCGCGTCCAGGACATCGTTGCGCCGGCGAACCACGTCGCAGCAACTTCGGCAGCAGGACCCTCAATCAATGAGTTGGCTGCTGAGGTCAGCGAGCTGAGGCGCGCCTTGAAGGACCTCACACTGCAGTTGCGTGACGGCCGTTTGCCAAACCGCTCCCACAGCCGTGGACGGGATGTGCGACGACACTCACGCAGTCGCTCGTCGACCCGTTCGGACTCCAGCTACCAGCAGTATCCAGTGTGCTGGTACCACGCGACGCACGGGGAGAAGGCGAGGCGCTGCGTCAAGCCCTGCGACTACCGGCAGGGAAACGCCGCGGGCAGTCGGTAATGGCGGCAGACGATTGCCCTCGCTCGACTGGTCGCCTTTTCGTCACGGACCGGACCACCAAGACGCAGTTTCTGGTCGACACTGGCAGCGACCTCTGCGTCTACCCGCGTCGTCTACTAAGTAACCGTGTGTGTACGAACTATGAACTTGTGGCCGCGAATGGGACGCCTATAAAGACATTTGGTTTCTTGGATTTAAATTTAGATTTAGGACTACGTAGAGACTTTAAGTGGCGTTTTGTCGTGGCGGACGTGACAAAGCCGATTATCGGTGTAGATTTTTTAAGTTATTACTCACTTGTAGTTGACTGTCGCAACCAACGACTGTTGGATAGTCTAACAAATATTTTCTCGGTAGCTTCGAATCACTCAGATTTGTCTTTGTTTTCTGTTAAAATTTCTTCTGGTGATTCGGGGTACCACAAAATTTTGGCCGAGTTTCCTGACATTACCCGACCAGCTGGTTTACCACGCACTACACCACACAACACGGTACACCACATCCGTACTACCCCAGGCCCTCCAGTCTCATTACCATTTCGGCGACTAGCGCCAGACAAATTAAAAATTGCTCAACAGGAGTTTCAGCTGATGATGGCCAACGGAACTGCCAGACCATCGGAGAGTTCATGGGCATCACCGCTACATCTCGTCCCCAAGAAGGATAATGGTTGGCGACCTTGTGGCGATTACCGGATGCTCAACGCTCGGACCGTCCCTGACAGGTACCCAATTAGGCATATACATGATTTCTCGCACAGCATCTCTGGTTGTAAAGTTTTCAGCACTATAGACCTAGTGAAGGCCTATAATCAGATACCTGTCAGTTCAGACGATATTCCGAAGACGGCAATAACCACACCATTCGGCCTGTATGAGTTTCCATACATGACGTTTGGTCTGCGCAACGCAGCCCAAACTTTTCAGCGTTTCGTGGACGAGTTGACCCGAGGTTTAGACTTTTGCTACTGTTACTTGGATGACTTTTTAATATTCTCTAGGACACAGGCTGAGCACGAGCAGCACCTGCGCATTATCTTCGGTAGGTTGAAGGACTTCGGAATGCTAGTCAACACGTCAAAGTGCGTGTTTGGTGTGCAGGAGGTTACCTTCCTAGGTTATCACATCACCGAGAAGGGCGCCAAGCCGCTTGACGCCAAGATCGAGGCCATTAAAAACTTCCCGCCGCCCAAAGATATTCGTCAGTTGCGCCGATTTCTGGGCATGATCAATTTTTACAGGCGTTTTATTCCACATGCAGCTCAGATTCAGGCGCCGCTTCACAACCTTTTGCTTGGTAATGCAAAGGGCTCACATCCTATATGTCTTGCAGAGAGTGCTTTGCAAGCATTTGAAGACTGCAAGGCAAGTCTAGCTGATGCGGCTCTTTTAGCTCACCCTGATTGCAATGCCAAGCTCGCGTTACTTACGGATGCCTCAGATGCTGCAATTGGTGCGGTGTTACAGCAGCTTAGCGATGATGGCTGGCAGCCGCTAGCTTTCTTCTCTCGGAAGCTCAGTCCGGCACAAACAAAGTATTCCCCCTATGACAGGGAACTGCTGGCCATTTATGAGGCAATAAAATACTTTCGCCACATGCTTGAGGCCAGACATTTCGTTGTGTTCACGGACCACAAACCGATTAGTTTCGCATTCCATGAGAGGAAAAAAATCTGCTCACCAAGACAATTCCGGTATCTAGACTTCATTGCCCAGTTTACCACCGACATAAGGCACATATCCGGTAAGGAAAATGTCGTGGCCGATCCCTTATCTCGCGTGGAAGCTCTAAAGGTACCGGTCAACTTCGGGACCCTCGCGGAATCGCAGACTGCAGATCCAGAACTATCCGAACTACTACACCAAGGATCATCCTTGGTTTTGAAGAAGGTGCAGGTCCCGGGAGAGCGTTTATCTGTGTACTGCGACGTCAGTACAACGCCTCCCAGACCGTTTGTGCCCATAATGCTGCGAAAGCAAGTATTCGACAGTCTTCATTCCCTTAGCCACCCTGGCGTCTCAGCGTCTGCCAAACTAGTCGCGGATCGTTTTGTTTGGCCAGGTATTAGGAAGGACTGCAGGGAGTGGGCAAGAGCTTGTCTCGAATGCCAGCGAAGCAAGGTGAGCAGGCATGTTTCTGCGCCGTTGGGGTCGTATCATCTCCCACGTGCTAGGTTCACCACTGTCCACATTGACCTTGTGGGCCCGCTTCCAATTTCGCAAGGTTTTAGGTACTGTTTGACGGCAGTCGATCGATTTACCAGGTGGCCAGAGGTCGTACCTATTGTCGACATAACAGCCGAGACAGTAGCTAAAGCGCTGCTTTCCGGATGGATTGCCCGATTTGGCTGTCCCGCAAACATTGTCACGGATAGGGGTCGACAGTTCGAGTCAGCCCTGTTCGAACAGTTGTCCAAATTGGTTAGTTTTCGGCACAAGCGGACAACGGCATACCACCCAGCCTGTAACGGTATGGTAGAAAGGTTTCATCGGCAACTCAAAGCGTCCATCACTTGTCATGCAAATGACAAATGGACCGAGTCGTTGCCGTGGGTATTGCTTGGTATACGGAGTGCATTCAAAAATGATGTCCAAGCGTCGTCAGCCGAACTTGTATACGGCGAACCGCTAAGACTCCCAGGAGAATTTTTCGCTCCTAGTGACGGAGGAACGACCGACGTCACTGACTTCACCGCGCGCATTCGCAGGTTCGCCCATAACCTACATCCAACGCCAGCATCTCGTCACAGTAAGACCGGTATTTTTGTTTTTAAGGATCTGCAGACCACTGATCACGTGTTCCTTCGTGAAGACGCATTACGTGGTTCGCTACAGCCAGCGTACACAGGTCCTCACAAAGTTCTGCACAGGGGAGACAAGGTCTTCAGGATATTATTTAAGGGCAGAGAGGTCACGGTCTCCATTGACCGCCTTAAGCCAGCCTACATTTTGGCTGACAAAGATGACCCGATAGAAGTCGCTCCACCTAGCAGTAGCCAAGATTTTACCACTCGTGCTGGTCGTCGCGTCAGATTTCCTAATTTTTATCGCCCTTGACGGTCTCTGGAGGGGGGTGATGTGGCGTACTCCTTTCACAAACCTTTTTCTTAAAACATTTACTTTTCACTGATTGTCATGGTGACGTAAAAATAACACGTCAGTCGGTTGTCGGGTTTTATATCGGCTGCGTGATTTATTCTATAGGACTTTTAGTTTTACCTATATATTAGGTAGCCCAAACTACTAAATTCTACCATTCGCAGAACACATATATAATACTAAGTCTAGGACTTAACACAACATATACTGTTGGACCCAAAGTACCCCGTGTACGTAACCCTCTACAGAGTGTTACCGAAAGGGTATATCTATCCAAAAGGGGTGAAGAGTACATCTGGTATAAAATCAGTGTGCAAAACTTTTGCTAGAACTGGTGTAAATTTATTAATTGCTTTGCAATCTTTTGTATTAATTATTTGACACAAAAATTCATAACGAATGTTTCATATCACTACAAGGGTCAAATTTCATTACGTTACTTGCTAAATTAACAACGCATCGCTTCAGTGGTCTACTTATGATTTTAAGTGACTAATAATATAATAGACGCGAAAATTGTTTTTCAATTATTTGACTAACCCCTTTCGAGCTGAAATTTTGTAAACTCACTCTATACTACGACTACTATTCACCCCCTTTTGGGTGGATATACCGAATATACCCTTTTGTTAACACCCTGTATACCGGCCTTAAACTTACGCAATTATTAAGTCAAGTATAACCAGTTTGATAACTGGTACCCAACAGATTTACTGAAGGCGTTAATTACTGAATTCTGTTTGTTTTGATTAGTTTTTAATTGGTGTTGGACGGACGCACGGATTAGTGCGAATAAATTGTGAATGTGGAAGCTTGTGTTTGTTTCTCGTAAACTACTGAATGGTTATTTATGTAATGCTACCGAATTATAGATTTAAATGCAATTACATATACACTCTAATTTATTATAGTATCTATCTACTACATACGCGAGCAAAATGGTTGCTAGTATTGACATATTGTTAAGTAAGTCATTATGTTTGTTCTTAATTTATTTTCATTCTTTGATCCACTAAACAACAAGACTTTCTCAAAAACAATTTCAGTTGAATTCGTAACTGACAGAAATTTTAAAATCGTTCGATGTTTTCTTATACCTAACGTGTATATAATTATAACTCCCAACACATACTAAAATGTATGCGGAATATTATTTAATTAGTATTAAATATTTGTCCGGAATTTCAACTATGATTCACAGTAATTATCGCTATCAACAAAATTTTAAAAAAATCTGTTAGCAGTTGTTTCATAAATGAATTTAATCCTAACCTAAACGTATGATTTTTTTTGTGCATATTCATCTCAAAAATCGGTCCATTATAGCCCTTCAAATTTCTATTAGTCCGCTCATTATGGACTACAATATACTGTCATTTTTGTTCACTAATGATCATACGATTGTTCTTGCCTTAATGAGGGCCGCATTTTAGACTTTATCGTGCATGTTGAGTCAGCAGGCCTTTTGATATCCTGTGAAGGTACCACGTGGTACTGTGGTGGAAAAGGGTGGGTTAGATTAGAGGTTTAAACTCGGTTAACATTAGAGATGAACCCGGTAAATATTCGATGGTGAATTCTTTTTTTTTTAATATATGTTTCATTTGAGTCTCAATAGTTTTGCTGAATGTAAAGGAAAATGTAAAGGTAAAGGAAACGCTTTTTTATGTGAAGATATTAAACGATTTTGAATGCACGAGGATAGGCGGCCATCAGAGAAGAGTGGCGGCGTGTTGTGAAGCTTGCCACCAACACCCGAAGTGATGACCACGACCACTCTGGCAAGACTGACCCCGACTAGGAAGAGATTAAACGATTTTCTAATAAATAAACCAGCAGCCTAAACACGCCAAGAGTTCTGAATATTTAGCTTTGATGGTTATTAGACTAAATTCCAACATTAACTAGTTGAAAAAATCCATCTCATACATACATGTATGTTTTTACTTGTATGTATGTAATAAGACTAATGACTTCAATATATTCCTTAAGCGATAAAATAACTTATTTAGAAAGTAAACATTTAGTAGACCAAAAACTACTTTACTACTTTATTTACCGTCTAACTCTATGTCTAAATAATATATCTACTCGTGTAAAGAGTTTCCTAACCTTATCTAGTCCTTCAGGCAATCAAACTTAACATATGTATCACAAATTCTCCGAAATTTGTCCCAACGGGCTTGTTAATGGATTTCCGTGGAAGCTACACTAAACTAAGCTATCTAGACCTGTAGCTAATATAGCTACAGGTAAGTAAGTATAAGTTTGGGTTAGTTAAGCTGTTAGTACAAGCTAAACTGGGGATGTGGCTAAAAGTGGTCGGAAAATTGGTGAGCTAAAATAAAGAACACTTTCTTTCAAGGTAACCTTTCCGTGAATTTTTTTATGTAACCTTCATGATTTACTTTATTTATAATGATCAAACTACAACATTGTAGTTTGATCATTATAAATAAAGTAGATCATTATATAAAAGCTACATAGCTTGTCTAATTTATTTACAATCTTTTGTAAGATCTAGATTTGTACCCCAACGACAAAAGTTTTAACTAAGATCAATTTTACATATTGTTCTCTTAACACTACTATTTAATCGAAAAATAAATCATCTACATCACCGCATAAAATGTGGACTCAGTAAAAATCTATAATTTAACTCCAAAACCTCTCTAATTTTTGAATACACAAAAATGCCTAATGGTTGGTGCCTTATAGTTCTAATAATCTAATATAATTAATTAATGCAATTTCTAATAGCTTCTAATTTCTAAATCATGCTAATTACGCATTCTTCCAAAAATATATAACACATATTGCCAAAAAGCAAAACAAAAGCATAGAATTCTAGATCCAAAACCTAACCGCCCACCATTTGGCTCGGAAAACGTAATTTTCCATATTCTCAAACGCAAATATCATATTTGTATGCAAATAACTGTAAAAGAAAAAAGTTTTTCATTACACAACCGTCAGGGTATTGAGCCTTTTTCAATTTCCTCCTTATTTCCCCTGCCTTGTTCGAGGCATAACTATGTTAGTATATACTTTTATACAATTAAATGGTGCTGTTGAGTCGATTTTGCAGGACACGATAAGTTTATAAGAAATATTTTATGAGTATTATGAAATTTTGTTTTATTTTTTTGTGATTTTGGAAGGTTCTCATTTTGAAGAAATCTCGAAAAGAAATGCAATATTAAAAAAAAAAACTTAAAGCTTTTGTTATTATAAGGATAGAGGTTTTTCGATTCGCATTTGTATAATGTAGAACGGTTATAATTTTTGGAATCCCAAATTAACGATTTATCTTATTTATAGTTATAGTTGTTTCTTAACACTAGCATTTAGCATATGAACATTATGGAAGGACAATAAAAAAAATTGAGGACTGAGTATTTAAAAGCTGTCAAGACCAAGCACCCAAATTCATACTAACATTAAGAATAATATTAACTACACTGTCGCATTATATTAGTTTAAGTTACCTGTAATGATAGTTGTCATCATCATATCAGCCTATTGCAGTCCACTGCTGTACATAGGCCTCCCCCAAGGAACACCGCAGCTCACGATCTCCCGCCCTTTGCATCCAGTGATAGTTGTAATGAGGAATAAATAAGTAAACACTAAAGAAGTAAAAGTACTATCCAAAATCTATGCACAAAGAGTAATAATTAGCCACTAGTCTACTGCTAGACTACTCCATAGATCGCTACTCCCATCACAATAGTTCCCTAGTACCAACTTTATCTAAAGCCCGTATTTAAGTGCACTCCTTTTAGGGCGGGCCCTAATCAGTAAAGTCCCTAATAAATAGCGTATAGGGTTGTGACAAAGGCCAGTTAAATTGAGACCTCTAAGAAAAACGGGACCCTTGTGTTTGCAAGGCTCTCGGGGTGTAACGAGCCCAGTACACTTCGGGCCATATTTATTTGGCAAGCACATTTGCAATTTTTTTTTTGTTAGTTTTCATTTATTTTATTCTATTAGTCGATTCCACGTTATTTGGGTTTTAAATACGAAGAAACTTTATTTTTTTTTTAACATTATTTTTTATTTCAGTTAAACATATTCGTTTGAGTTTTAGTTAATCAAATTTTAAATACCAAGAAAAATAGGTCAACATAGAATTTTATTTAGTTTTTAATATGAGGAAAATAATTCTCGGAGGGTATTTTTTGACTATAGAAAGCGTGAGGTCAAATAATAAGGCTCACAAAAGGTGCTATAAAAATGAAATTGCTGGTAATACAAATGTCACCGTAATATCAAATAAATAACAGTATTACTATTATTAATCTAGCAAGTCGCGATGTACTTAATGTCATAAACTTGGCAATTATTTCTCAAACAGCTGCACTAAACATTATGCCGGTATAAGCAGAAGTATAATTCAAGTTTAGTGTAAGCTTTTAGTTACGCTAATTTATTTCTTATGTCAGTTGGTTTAAGGTTCAAATTACAAGTATTAATGAAACACGGAAATTACGATTTGATAGAAGAATGTTGCCTGAGTTCTCGATAAATTTTTAAAACTACCTTGATAACTTTGTATTATATTTAGAGGTTATTTATTAATTTCATATTCGAGACATCTAATAAATACAGATCAAATAGTTATAGTAAAATTTTTATTCATTTGTTATAATAAGGGAAAGGCCTTCGCCCAGCAGTGGCAAGAAGTTAGAAGCATTTTTAAAGGATAAAGACATTTATTCACAAACACACTACAATTCAAGTTCCCACAAAACCGATTCACACATAATAAATTCATAACTCCTTCCTAACAATAGTCGGTTAAACAAATAAACGAGCCACTTTCTATGCACGCCACTGTACAAGCTTGTTAAGGTATACAGTTGTAAAGTGACAATTTGCGAGAAGTGGCAAATGGGAGGCCGTTAGGGGACAAAGCGAAGTAACTATGCTTTAAGCAATATTGCTTTTTATTTGAGAAGAAAAACACGCCTTAATAATGAGTTGGAACTGTTTAATTATTTTGTGTGTAAAGGGTGTTTTTTTACTTTTGATGGGTCCTTTATTTTGGGTCGATGTGTCATACCGTTAAACGTATATTCATGTACAGGGTGTTAAAAAACCCAGTCGGACTGGAAAGGGTGATATAGGTTCCACAATTACATGCCCAAATTAAATATTTGGAATTCATGATAGTGTCAATAATCATGAACTTAGAAATAACTATTTTTGGCCGCAAATTTTTCCAAATTTGAGATTAAAACAATAATTACAGCAGTATTTTTGTCGGTATTATTTAGCGGCCTTTTGTTTGATCATTTGGCAGCACCTACGACGATGCTGACTGTCTCTCTCGCCACTTAAGAAAAAAAAAATAGGGTTTTAATGTTCTTTTTCCGAGTAATTTTATATTTAGCTTATCACTTATCGATACCTAACATCACCTAAACGGATCGGATAGGGTTCTCTAACACCCTGTACACGTTAAGTTCTTGATTGCAAATTAATTATTTATAGTGAAACTAAGATATCTTGTACTGTGGGATTACCTTTGTTTACCACGACTTCTGTTGCTACTTCACTATCTTCAGAAACGTCTTTCCAAATAAGCAGTACCTTTGTAACGTGTTAATAAGTTATTAGGATATGGGTACGCAAATACTTTACCTAATAATATTGGTGATACGAATAAAAAATATAGGTACTTGAAATATGTATCGAATCTTTTAAACACTCTTTTTCTTCAGTTTTTTTCTGGCTGTCAAATGTCACTTAAATGCCAGTGACCGGCGGTAAATAGACCCAGAAATTATGCCAGTTGATACCTTAGGTCTAGACCTAAAAGAATACAACATATTTTCAGCAATAAATTACGGGTTTAGAAAATAATGGTTGATAAATACCAAACATTTTTGTAGATACGTCATGATCCTAGTTCAATATGTTTTTTATTTCCGGGTCATTCACACACTGTTATACCTATTCTGATCCCAAGCTAAGCAGAGCTTGTGTTATGGTAACCAGACAACTGATAAATATACTTATATATTACTAAATACACAAATAATACAAAAATAAAAACCTAAAAAAATACTTTAAGCCATACAAAAATCCAACGCAAAAAATGCAATAATTATAAAACTCATCGCATAAAATTCGGTCAGGCTGACCTGAAAAGCCAATATCGTGGAACGGAACTCCAAAAATGTCGCTTCAAAAATCACTTTTAATTACCAACCGCAACTGTCAAACGTCAGAGCGAAGCGACGGAAGTTGGCGGGAAATTTCAATATGAATCGCTGTTACGTCACTAAGTCACTATAGACACTGGATGGTGTTTAAAGGTAGATAGAAAATTGATTGGAAGAGTTCTGTTCTATAGATGTTAGGGTAGGTTGGGATTGTAATTAATTATGGAGAAGCTAAACTTTATCTATATGTATATATTTAAAAATGAATTGCTGATTGTTGGTCCCCCTAAAACTCGAGAATAGCTGGACCGATTTGGATAATAATAATTTTGGTATGGAATTACTTGTGGAAGCCCAAGAAAGGTTAAAAATGTTCGGAAATAAACATAAAAAAACAAAGGCTTTTATTTATCGATTGAGGCAGTACGAAGTCGGGTCAGCTAATAAGGTTATAAAGTTTGAAAACAATCAATTTTTTAAATATGTAACAAAAATTTAATTGACTAGCGACCCGCCCCCGCTTTGCATGGGCACATGAATTATATGCAAAATATATATATTTGAATCACTATCCATTGGTGAAAGCAATGAGCAAGAAAATCCATACGGTAGTGTGTAGTTTATCGTGATCAGACAGGCAAACAAGCACTTTGTTTAATAACATGTATGGATTTTCCTTGATTCTTCAGAAAAAAATAAATTTGAAGCAACCCTATAAAAAATTCAAAACAATAAAATCAAAATATCCTCCATGACAGAAAGAGACGCAGCTATCGCCATCTCTTTCACACCACAATAAAAATCATAGCTTTTCAACTTACCAGTAATATTTTCTCGTTTTACAGAAAGGTTCAAAATGAATAAGGTTGTATATAGAGATGCCAGGAAAGGTTTATGCATGAGCTGATCGCAGCGAACCCTGCAAGCGACTGACATTTAATTTTGCTTGCTTTGCTTTTAATAAAGGGATGTAATAAACTTTGTACTAGATAAGACTAAAATATCTAGATCCAATTATTTTTTTGAAGAGTATTTTGGGGTTATATTTCTGTCAATTTTCATTTCGTACAATTCATGATTTAATAAAGTAGTAAAAAAAACAAATGAGTGTGTCACGTTTTCTTTGTAAACAGATAGTACAATTTGATTATGACACTATGACTTCGTAAACATTTTGTTAACTCTCTTTTTTTAAGACTTAAAAAAGACAAAGTTCTAATCTCTCACAGCAGTGTAGATGAAATAGACTATAAAACTCAGGTTCTATCTCAATATAAACCTTCACAGTAAGCTAGTATCTTGGATGGATCTATGAAGCAGATTTACTGCAAAAATAAATAAACAATCGGGCAATTACTTGCAGTAATTGAACTTACCTACAATTTAACAAAGTTTTTATTTTAAAAAGTAGTCTAAAGCAAAAAAATGGTGGCTTAAATTTGCCTAAGTCTAATAATGTAGTTATATGAAACCAGTATTCTACAATAGCGCAGTATTTTAAAGTTGAGAGCCTATTTACGGCCTGCTCAGCTAGGCTGGGTTGCACTACAAAATATAACTCCTTAAAATATACATGAAAATGGAAGCACAACAAATTTTGGAAACACTGGGATCATAAAATACATTGGAAATATGGAACATGCAGTTGAAAAAGTTCTGACTTAGTTAGCACTGAATTTAGTACGGATACATATTTATAGGCAGAAGTATTTTAAATAACATTGCATTTCTATAACACCATTTTCCCCATTACTATTATGAGAAGTTCAAATCACATAGATCCTCCTACACTATACATTGGTAACATGATCTGGTTTACCCAAAACATAGGCCAATACCTTTTGCACTTACCTTTAGTAAAAATATTTAAAATCACGGAAAAAAATCTTACGAAAATTTAATCTGCAAAAATGTAAGGAATATTCATACCCCTTTCAGTTTAAATCAAAATCTATGTCGCACTTCAAAAGTGACTTGAACTGAAAAGCCTTAAAGACTTGCGACATTAATTTTATGAATTAAACATTTTTCTAATTTATTTTCATCTTTCGTCGACCCGACGTCTGACAAAGCGGGTCTAAGTTTGAGGTCCGATTTCTTAAGAAAATTCCCTTCAATTCTCGAAGTTTCTACCATTTGCGGCCCATAAAAGCAAAAGGTCTGATCTGACTTAAAATTTATTCAAATATATCACTTATCTGCGATTTTAACGGTTGACAGAATGTTGATGGAGGTTCGTGGAAGTAATTGGAAGGTCTGATGAGGTCAAGACATTGTGATCAAAATAAATTGACGGTTGACAAAAATGTGGCGACGAATTTAGTTAGCATGTGCTGGACGTGAATTATAATAATGGCATTGTTAATGTGGAAAGGAAATGAGAAAATCGAATCGCAAAATAGTTACAAAAAGCATTGTGTGTATTAAAAATACAGACTGAATGTCACATAAAAATACCAAATAACAGTATTTTTTTTGTGATATTGCAAAGCTGCGAACACATCACAGGTACAGTCAACTAAGCAACAAAATCAAAATCATGATTAAATATATTTGTGTATAAAGTTTTGGATCACTCCTGAAACAGTTAAAAAATACATGCAATAAAAATCTATTTAGCACCCTATTACATACACAAAACAAAAAACACACTATTTCAAATGTAACTAAGCAACTAAAAGTGAAAAGAATTGACCTTATTTTTCACACTGCATATTTAATGATAACATCCTCATTCTCATAACCACACGAGAGAAGACATGCACGCATAAAGATTAGTTACAGCGCCATCTAGCGAGTGCCACAGGTATGTTCACCGGTGTCTCGGTGTCACATTTATCACTCACGCCGATGTCTGTAGGGTGGCTAGGATTTTGTGGGATATAATATTTAAATATTTTCTGATTTTGAAAGTAGATAACAAAAATAAGTTAATTTTTAAGCTAGTAATAAGTTAGATGTTTATGACCAAAATAGATAAAACATGAAATACCTACGGGTGTCCCTCAGATCTAATTATGTGATTGTTGCAATCAGGCGAGTGGCGACTGCCGTTAAACTAATTTGTTAGCAGTGTCGTTACATTATTTATGTTTACTACATTTGCTGACTACTATAAACTATCAAATCATTTGATTGCGAAACCAAAATTAGGTATCATATATCAAAATTTAATGCTTAAAGTTAGCAAAAGGTCAGTATCATTCTATGCATCTCTCATGACAATATTGAATGTTTTCTTATTTAGGGTGCATCGATCTCTAGTCGCACTAAAAACAACAAATATGTCCGTCCAATTATCCAAAATGATTTGAATATCAAATATAATGTATGTTTAATACTGTCCACAATATCCCCCAACGTGTGCACACTACACCGTACGACGAGCACTTTGCTTGATTGCAACTCTGACCCCGCATCTTCTGAAACTCTGTAGTTTTTATGATATGCCTTATTTCCTTCGGGGTTTACCTTTACATGCCTAACGGGTTAGTCAACTACTGACTGACTGTGATATGTTTCAATGAAAAAAACTGGTTTCAGAAGAAGGTGTTTTTTTCAGTGACTTAGCAATTTATATTCCATTTTTCTTGTTTTTGTGGGAGTCTACTTTTAAACCGACTTCGAAAAGGAGGAGGTACTCAATTCGACTGTTTTTATGTTTTGTTACCTCAGAATTTTCGACTGGGTGAACTGATTTTGATGTTTTTTTTTTAAAGGTGCTACTTCCTTTGTGGTCCCATTTTAATTTGGTCCAGTTATGTTAATGGGATCCATAAGAAAACCACATAAGACTTATTTTGAAGTCCGTTTTTTTGTTAGAATATTATAAGAACTGTGATTATTGTATTATAACAAGAGGACCTTGGCCTTTTCCGTAAGATATGGGAGTAAAATCCAATGTTATAAATCGAATGTTAGTAGTGTGCAAGCTCATTTATATTACTCTCTTTAAGGATAAAGAAAGTGATTGATTGAATTACAACGAATACAATTAATGTATTCCAGAAAAAATGTAACAAACACGGAATATATAAGGCTTTTGTAGTACTATTAAGATAAAGATCATTTAACTTCTAATACATGATTAAGCAAAAAATATTACAGGGCGTTATAAAAATATAGTAATATGAACGGTTATGTCTATAAGGCATACTAATATTAAAAATTATCGTTTTTGCACAAACATTGCCCTTAAACAAATTCAAAACGAAAATTAAAACCATTAATGTGGGAAATCAAACGCCAAGACAATCTTTAAACTTGGTTTATTGAACCAAAACAATTTTTACAAGCAACACGTCTTTCCCTAACTCGTCTTCCGCCACCATCTTGTTTTACCTTTCATATCCTTTCCCTCTCACACCATTTCGCTCTCTCATTCATCCAACTTGACTATCAGTCCTTTCATCCCCACATTAATATCTAAACAAAGTCATAAAAACACTTACCAGAAAATTTCGTCCAAAAAAAAAACATCCCTTCAAAATACCTTAAAAGTAAAACCTATGCAAAAAAAACATCATATCATGTACCACGTCTTTTTCCCTCCAAGTTTACGACAGGTGTTCTCAGTCCTGAGTACATGCTGAAATATTCACGACGCTAAGTAGCTTCTGAAATTTTAAACCGCTTCCCAATTTTTCTTTTCGGGGGTAGGCTCATAATTTTCTTGGTAGGTGATTTGGGGTTTTAAGGCACTAATCTTGGGAAAGGTTTGAAGTGTGAATAATAATGGAAGGTAAAGTAATTAATTTTTGGGGTGAGGGATTACCTACTTGTCTTAGAAAGGTTGTGATGACCTTATATGAAAATGGACGAAAATAGTATAGTAATATATAAGAATAATTCATTAAGTCCGCCTTATGTACCACTATTGTACATGAAAGTTTAAATAAATAAATAATAATCCAGCCTATAATCGGCACAGGCCTCTTCCCATATAAAAAAGGCACGAGCATCACCACGCTTGCTTTCTGCGGATTGGCGAATTCAGATCCCAAATTTTCTAATCCAGGTTTCCTCACGATGTTTCCTTCACCGTTTGTCAGAAGTGTCTTAGAATAATTAAGAAAGTACAAGTAACTTTGAAAAGTTACATTGGTTCTTGCCTGGGTTCGAACCTGCATACAAATCCGTTCATTGAACCGCAAGGCCACAACGACTTACTATTTAGTAATATATGTAATATTTTATTTGTGGTGGATGACAATTTGTTTAGATGCATGGATTGACAATTTTATTGTACCAAATACAAAATTTTATTCGAATCGAGCCCGTCTGTATTCATTAAAAACATGCAACATGGTAGTTTTCAAAGTTTTTTCTGGTCGATAGCTTTATTTTGACTCCAATCCTATTTTACCAGGTTTATTTTCAAAACTCGATTTTGAATTTTTGTATCGAACTATTTTATTACATTTTTCAATCCTCAATAGCTAGAATCAAGAAAGTGGCGGTATTAAATACCTCTGTTTCGAAAATCACGTAAATTCTTTAGTCTGACGTTTGATCTGTCTTTAATTTTGTTGAAAATCTATAATAATACACATCGATTTTATAGCCATATTTTAACCTCTAAGTAAAAATATGTTATTGACTCCGTTTGAGTCTTGTTGGACCTGGCACAGGACCGTAGAGAATGGCACGAAAAAGGTGTGGCCTATGCCCAGCAGTGAGTTGACAAGGGCTGCGGATGATGGTGATGATAAAAATGTAAAAACCGGAACCGAATTTCTGATATATATAGTAAAAAAATCTATCGTCAAATTGAGACCGTCCTCCTTTTTGGAAGTCGGTTAAAATGTTGACAACTACTGCTATGCAGATAAATTCAGCTAAAAGCTTGTCGACATTAAAAGGTACTAAAATATAATATGAAAGATATCCTCGTTTTATTTCACTTATATCTAAGGACACTTTGTTTGACAATAAATAACGTATATTGGACGCTATCCAAAGTCGAGAACACGTCTGCTGGGAAATTAAGATATTATCAAATGTTATGTCCAGGTCTAGAAATGTTATTATTAGTTGTTTATCTAAATGGTTCTGTGTTTAGAACAATGTTTGATTGGACTTTATATACTTTTCGCTCGATTAAAATTGTTTCTTTTCGTTCTGTAGCTGTTTTCTGAAATCTAAATTGTTGTTGACTATTTTTGTGTTTTAGTCTTCAAATCCTTTTTTTTTTTCATTAGCCTGCGTTCTTCTACTGCTGGGCAAAGGTTCCCCAAATCTTTGCATATTTCTCTTTCTCGAGTTAGCTCGAACCAACCCTCGCAGTACGACTGTAGGTTGTTCTGCCAACACCTCCTGGGCCTCCTTTAAGAAAAATACTTATTTTATTATTTTTCCTTAAATGCTTTACTATCTAAATTGGAAACTCTTTTCAAAATTGTTAATTGGAAAATTGTTTACTATAAATTTTCTGTGATATTGGCACGACAAGATAGATCATGTGGATTGACCATCACATAGTATTATAGTAAATGGATAGTCCAAAATTCATTATATTTGTAAGAAACTTAACAAAAATCCTCCCAAAAGCTTCTTAAAAAGGCTGCAGAGGAGCCCTTTATAAGTCTGCTACAAAATCTGGCATTCTTTGTTACTTAAAGGAATAAATTGGCCCATACATCATCTTGGCCATTCAAGAGCTGTGATACATCGGGTGTCAACTACAGCAATACACTCTTTAAATCATCCTTTACATTATACAAAGTCGAACAACAAATTATTTTGAATTTAATTTTGGGACCCATATTTCTAAATCGATTTTTCTTTATAAAGTTTGGGCGTGATATAGTATCGTAAAATAAATCTTAGGAAAATACTTATCTGATATTTGGTAAATTTTTCAGATAAAAAGGGCATAGTAAAATTGAATTTAATGGAGCTGGTGGAGAAACGAAGAAATGCATCTATCGAGTTTATGTTAACTTGACTTTTCCCATTCAAATTGATATAAAAGGGTCTGGTATTTGTTACTATAATTTAATTATAAATCAATTATCCTTATGGCATATTTTTTATATTATTTTATTCTCAGAATTACAATACACAAGAATCGTTCTGCAGTTGTCTTTTAAAAACCTTATTACACTTTTTTTGCTGAAATATCGCTGGCACAGGTTTTATTTATGAGGTCCTTATGCAGTGTCGCGGGAACTGACTTGATATTGTCTGTACTCAGTCAAGTAGCTGCTCTATTGGTGGGCGGAACAGGGCTATGCTACTCAAAACTTCCGAATTTTTAGAATTAGCTGTTTATTTTAATACAATTTTCCATTTAACGGTAGTTAAGTCTGTAGGTATGTCTTCTGATTTATGTTACTAAATTGAGTAAATAGGTAATTCTCACTTATTTTCACTCACTTACCTACTTTCGTGAAAATTTGTAGGTTGTCGGGAAAAGAAGTGGATGGTAAAATTGAAGAGTATTTCGTACTATTTATGGCAGTTACGTCATCTACTCTGATTATATCCATATATTATAAGAATTTGCTTATAGTAATTATTTATATGATCAGAAAACTACAACCACTACCAACCTTCAACGGAACTTCTATCCCTGATCCCATTCTCTAGGTCCTCATTCCTCACGACCTGTTCCGCCAAGGAGTCCAAGGCTTCATATATAATGTTTTCATTAATCTTTATAAAACAATAAAACCTAATGGTGAATTATAAGTATGTTTCTCAACATAGTCACCGACATGAACATATACCTATATTTTAACAAGCGTCACTTTTGACGAAGGTTCTATAATCTTGTCATATACCCTAACACTAGTAAAGGCTAGATTAGTAGATTAAACGAGATAAAACGGTGATCCTAAGAAAGTTTTTACTTTATCCGATACGATGTAATCGGTATCAATATCGGATATCGATTATTATCGATACGATATCGGGGAATTAAAATATATGAAAAATGTACCTGTCTTTCGTATTATTTATTTTTGTTTAGTATTACCTTTGTCTATTTGATTAAATGTTTTAAATTATGTCCGTGTATTATGTTTAATGTTTTTAATATTAGATGTAATAAATGTGTTCACGAGATGAATACTCATGGCATTGCCCTACTAAAGTATACTGTAAAGGCGTAATGTTCTTGTATAAATAAATAACTAAAATTATCCGGTGCAATATCCGATATCGTATTCGCTAGTTTCATACATTTTACTTTATCGATCTCCGATACCGATATCGTATCGGATATTATAAGAAGGCTCTAAGACTAGAGATCCCTTTCTTCAGTAATAGGGTACACTTGACCTAGTTTATTTATAAAACCTCTGAAGGATATCAAGGAGTCTTTATATAATCACAAACATGGATTTTCTAATAAAATATACCTATATTTGAGCAAAACTATTATTAGGTGGTTCTGTTTGATGTCTTTTGAGAGTATTTTTGTGAAGCTAATTTTTTTAAGTATTTATTTAAATGTAAAATGGTTTTCCGTGTTTATTTACGAACCATGTACATGAAATATTTCCCATAAATGGCTGACATCTTTACCCAAAGACGGGATACAGTAGGCTTAAATACTGACTGTTTATTAAATGAACATTTATTATATAGCTAGATCTCATCATCATCAGCCGGAAGACGTCCACTGCTGAACAAAGGCCTCCCCCCTAGAACGCCACAATGAACGACAACTCGCCAATTGCATCCACCGGGTGCCCGCCACTTTGACGATATCGGCAGTCCACCTGGTGGGAGGCCTGCCAACGCTGCGTCTTCCGGTTCGTGGTCGCCACTCGAGAACCTTTCTTCCCCAGCGGTTATCGGTTCTTCGAGCGATATGGCCTAGCTAGATCTATTATACTTTATTACGTCATTCCGTACAAGGTGCAAGCCCCTATTCCGTTGAAATATCTTATTCGATTCAAATTGGCTTAAATGAGATTAAATGTATACTATGCATATGACATTTTCTTTGACTAAGTTGTGTCGGCCCCATACATTTAATCAGCGTTTATGGTCGTAGAAATGTCACTAGCCTAAGAGGACGATTCTCTACTAGCCCTATATTTCTAGAGAGCTTTCTTTTATCAAGAAAATAATTGTCTTTCTTAAACCTTTTGTAGTCATGGATTATTCGACGCGTACCGAGATCTTATTGATATCGGATTACTATAGACAAATCTATTTCTACGTCAATTGTGCTGTATTGTAGTGGGATATCAAGGCTTTATGCTTATCTATCGTACCTATTTATGTAAAATACAAATATCATTAATATAACATTAGAACGTTTCTTTTCTGTAACAGGAATTCCCTGGAAATATTGGTACTGTGGCAGATCATTTATTCTTTAATAGTTTGTTGTAACGAGTTGATAACGTTTGAAAATAAAGTAAAATAACTTTGCAAAAGAAACAATGAAAAAAAGAAAGATAATATTTTACCGACCCTATTGATGGAAGTTCAGAAGAATACAAAATATCTACCCCTACATTCAATTTCCAATGGATAAATTCTATTCTTGAACAAAACTTTAAATTATACTAACTAGAATAAAACTAAAATAAAGTCACTCAGAATAAAACAAAAGACAACAAAAAAACAAGACCCATATCAAAAATAATTCCAAAAAAGCAAAAGACGCGCGTCACTCAACGGCAACATACAACAAACTAGATCTCAATTACATCAGCTTAGGAATATTGCCAAGAAAATGAACTTAAAAATAAAATATAAATGCCGTCCAACCCTACACGCTACCGTATATTTGGGTAACAAACAACGGACCTGTCTGCTCATATTTAGCTAGCAATATTTCTCCCACCCTTTGTAAGAACGAAATCTCGCAGCAAAATCCCTGTCAGAAGTACTAAAACGTCTTCTTTTATATAACAAGGTAAATTGCTCTTTATTTTCTGGGATATAAAGCTGATTTTTGCTGTCTCGCTTTATATAAAAATTATGGCAAGGAAAATTGGACTCTAGTGTCAAGAATATAAGGTGGGTTTTTGTTTGTTTGTGAGATTGCATGTAATGTGTTTACGGCAAATTGCAATGGCTACTTGAAAGTTATAGCAAATCTGTCCAGAATTTGTCAGTGCTAATGCCCTTTGTTTTATATCCATGGATATCTTTATATTTTGTTCTCGGAAATATCTTTTATTCTCTAAATGGACGCAATATTAGGTATGTTAGGTACACATATTGGAACATTTAAAACGCTAGCGCTACATAGAAATGTAGCTTTTATTTTCAAGTAACTAATGTTTAAACAAGATAATAATTATTACTAAAAAAAACGACTTCCAGCCATAAGAGTAAGAGAGTAAGTTTTCTTATGGATCCCACCGTCAAATCTGAACCAATATAAAATTAGATTACACGGGCACCAGTTTAAGAAAAAAAAGAGAAACATCAAAATCGGTTCATCCAGTGAAAGGTTTGTGGCAACAAAAAAAAAAATACAGTCGAAATGAGTAGTAGTAAATGAGGACTTTTTGACATCGGTGAAAAAAATACTACAAGTATATACCTAAAATTAAATGTGAAGGGAAATTTTAATTTATTTAAAACTAGCGGCCCGCCCCGGCTTTACTCGGGTGCAACGCTGATACCAAATATAACACAATCATAAAGTTCTGTAGGGCGAAGCACGAAGCATTTTTTGGTATAGGCACGCGGCCACCGGCCACCGCGCGGCCCCCCGGCCGGTATCGCCGCAACCGCTATGTCCCTGCATTTTAAATCTGTAATATCTTCGAAAATATTCATTTAAATTACATGCTGTAAAAGGCAATATTGGTCTATATTTCATGCACTATTTCTTGAAGGTACTTAATTGGATAAGGATTTATGCTGTATTGCTTAAAAACGTCTTTTCGTGAATAAGTAATAAATAAAGGATAAAAATGGTTATTGTGGGTTACCCACAAGAGATAGACATATACCATCGCGGACTTTTTTGTAGATCTTTTTGAGGTGCACAATACTGTAGTACATTATTTTGATCTATCTCGCAAGGTTCAGCCAGCGTTTGCAATGAAAGCGCAAAAAATGTGTTGATTTACGACCTGACGTCAAAAATCTCTAAGATTATCCATGTTTCTCTACTATATTATGCATGTATTATACATATAAACCTTCCTCTTGAATCACTCTATCTATTAAAAAAAACCGCATGAAAATCCGTTGCGTAGTTTTCAAGATTTAAGCATACATAGGGACAGACAGCGGAAAGCGACTTTGTTTTATACTATGTAGTGATAGTGATAGTGATAGTGAAGATTCTCTTTGTTACCTTCATCATAGGATTCTTTTAAAGCCATATCGTATATCTAATTAATTTAGAAACTTGAACTTAATCGTCTGTAGTGCCAAAACAGTATTAATTAACGATAATGATATTATATACCGGTGTGAAAGTAATTGACCTGAAACCGTTTGTGTTTATATCCTAAAATAATTATTTTGAAATATCAATTTTCATCTAAAGTTTGACTTTAAGCTAGTGGGTATAATTAATATTAGAATATTTAAGAAAGTACATATAACTTTGAAAAGTTACATTGGTACTTGCCCGGGTTCGAACCTGAAAACTCGTGTATACAAATCCGTTCATTGAACCGCTAGGCCACCACGACTACAGAAACACAGACATATTAAAAAAAATATTAGGTACTGATTAAAAATAATAGTGTACGTGCCTAGCTATTAATTTTTTTAAATAACCTCTATAAAATAAACACAAAATTGTGTTTTTTTTTTATTAAAAACTAAAATTATTATATTGGTCAAACAATCACAGTCATGTTTTTATTTAAACGGTCAGCATCTCAAACAATAATTAGCCATAAATTGAACAGCACATTGTTTTTAAAAAATCTTCCTTATTCATCCTGAGTGCAGGCTTGAAATACTTCACCGGACTAATAAAAACCATCAAATTATAAAATAATGTAGCCAAGACTACACCAATTTATCATCGCAACCCTTTTTGACTAGAATTTGATTTCCTTTTATTAAAAAAGCTACTAAGAAGGGCGCCCTTATCCCTATTATTCAGGGCTGCCACTGTCTTTCACATTATGGTTTATATTTTCATTTTGGTTTTTATGAAATCTGTCTGTTTTATTTTATACGTTATTGTAGGCAAAACACTTTGTGGACTTACATTGTAATTTTATAATATCTATCGAAATCACAATTGTAACTGTAGTGTTATTAAAAAAAAAGTTTAAAGGCTACCACTAATGCAAAAAAATACGCTATAAAACAATATAAAAGGCAACATAATAATAAATAATCAAAAAGACACATTTCTACTAAGTATATCGCTAAAGTACTAAGTTTCAATTTAATTCGGGTCCCCACATTTCACGCTCAATTAACCTGTATTCAACCGATCTATAAAAATATTTATATTTAAAGCATCACCAAAAACCTTTGAAGTCTGAACCCCAAATAAAAAACAAACTCAAAGCGTCATCTGAATAAATAATTAAAATGAAATCCTGAATGTTCCAATAAACAAAAATATCGACAAAAAATCCGTTTCAAATCTCAATATTTATGAAACCAACGTTATAAGAACTCAAATATTGTTTCTTAAGTACTTATTTATTTCGGATCTTGTCATTCGGGTAGATAAATAACATTATGCGCTCCACTGGACCTGAAAATTGCTGTATACACATTCCCCCGAGGTTTCATTTGCAAAATAATCTTTTCGGGTATATACGTATAGAAAAATGTTGCGAATATGACCAGATGGGTCTTTTAATTTAGATTGTCGGCTACTTTTATAATTTTTGCATAAGTTTAAGACATTACTAACTCCTTTTTGAGGTATATATTTAATGAAAATGATAGATAACTTTGACTACATAAATTACATAATCTTACATAAATAAATAAAAACGACTTTTTACTACAAACAGTAGGAAGTTTTAAAATATTCCTAAGTAGGTAGTTCATTATATATGGCGTCACCATTACATAAAAAATGTGCAGTCGAATTGAGAATCATGCTTTTGAAAACTGTTAAAAACATTTTGAAATAAATATACGAAAACTTAAAAAACCTATTCGTCACATTACATTTCTTTATTTCAGTAGGTATCATTTTGTAGATTCTGATTATAATTTTTTTTAATGATATATGTGAATATAAAAAAAATGTACATGATGTAGGATATTATTTTCAAAAGTTATTTTCAACTATGCATTCACCGCTTGTTTGTATCCAAAATAAACATACAGTTTTTTTTAATCAAAAATATTATAATTATTCTTGGAAAACATGACATGTAATGTGAGAAAGCCCGCCTGTGAGGAAGCTCATAAAGTTATAAATATCAACCTTACGCTACACACATAAAGTTCAAATTAACTTGTAGAGAGGATACAGTATGTTGTGAAATAATTCTAAGTTAAGGTTATTAAGGCATTTTAGAATAATGAATATTTTGTGCTCTAAAATATGATGTTGACTACTTTGCAATATTACAAGCGCTTTACGTAACGTTATAGGAATCTAAATAAAAAGATGCTTGCTAAAGTAATTGAAACTTTATTTTTACTGTCTGTTATTAAAAAGAGCACTAATAATTGGTCAAGTTTAAAAAAAAATAGTATATTTAGCTAAATTTAAAAAATCTTGAAACAGTATTTTTTTTGCATAGTTTTTTCCCAACAGATTTTGGAAAAGGAATATGCGGAAAAAAACATATTTTAATAATTAACTAATATGATTACTTACGACTGATTAATACTAAATCATAATCAGATACGACCTAACCAGTAAACAAAGCTATAAAATATATTAAAGTTATACAACCTTTTGCTTAGAATCAACCCTTAAAATATCAGTCTAACCCAAACCCGCTAACGAACCTTAACAAAACACCGCTGCAATGGAACCTGTAACGATAATTTACATCGATGATACAGCAATAGCTGCCAAAGAGTAGGTAACCGCAGAAGGGCGATATCAAAACAATTGGGGATCGGCTTTGGAGATCGGCTTGATAATAATATTATTTTAGAAGCTTGCGCAAAAAACCTGTAGGGTTATTAATGCTATTTTTCGACGACAAGAAAAAAATAAGGAAAATTTTGTATGGGTAATATTAGTGAACAACCACGTTATAGTAGATTTAGGTAATAAATCGACGTTAGAAGATGCGAAAGTGATATATTTTTTTGTTTAATAAACGATTTTGGTAACAACCACTATAGCGGTAAAATAAAACTAAATATTTTGTTTAAAAAACGTGATGACATGATAAATTAAAAAAAGTAGCGATTTCGTATTTTGCATACATCGGTACATAAAGACATTCAGCAGGAGGAGATAATTAATAAAATAGGTACCGCTACATTATTTAACATTGATAGTAGAAAGTTGGATTTTATATACCTGCTTCTTTCAATAGTGTTAGTGTCAAGCAATACCAAGAAATTCTAGTCATATTTCAAGAATTTTTAAGTGAACTTAGAAACTACTTAGACTAAAGGAATAAGTGGATGCTTACTTATGTAAGTTTATTAAGTAGTTTTGCTCGTTAGTCTATTACTCTTCGTTTTACATAACTTACGTTCTGTGTTGTCCGTTATAACGATTTTTTTTATAACTGTAAAACCTTGGGTTTTTTTTCCCTGCTGGTTTACCGATGCATGCATATAGCTTTAAACAATAATCATGCAATTTCATTTTCAATATTTCCTAGTTATTAGAAACTTGACGTGATTCTTTTCAATTTAAAAATGATTTATTACTATACATTCACTTTTGGGTACAAATTTAATTTACAATTTTACTCATGGGCTCAATAATGTTGTGTATGCCTTTATCATAGCCTGCCGCATCATTTATGTGTCTGCTCAACGAATAGGCTTGTGGGCATACCATTACATTACCTTTTATCATCTCTGGGTCGGAAGCAAATTTCAGAAATTAAATTATCAATCCACATGACGAAATATTTCGTACATCAAAGAAATGTGAGCCCTGTTAACTTACACAAATTATTCACATTCTAAAACTAAACAGAAAAGTTTAGTTTAAAATAAAGTAGCAGCTTGTCCATTCTGCACTTACTTACTCTTTGGCAGCAGCAACTACAAATGATTTATGAAGCATCTTTGTTTCTAGCTAACGTTCATGTCAATCAGTATTATTAACGAATTTACTAAAGGAAAAATTGATGGATGATGATTGAAGTAAATATTTATTGTACGATCCTTATTCGACAGTTTCCTTTCTCCTTTTCTATTTAATTTTAGTGTGAAGTGGGTTCGTTTATAGAGTTAGGGATTGTATCTTGAAAGAAAAGACAATATTTTTGGCTTTGGTAGAGGTACGATCAATGTTGGTTTATTTGATCGCCTAGATCGTGAACCAAATAATTTTATTCGCTCGAAAGCTTTTTCTAGGTATAATTTACTAGTGGCGGTGTTGATTTTAAAAACAGATACCTTATTTGCCTGACTGTGTAAGAATTAAATAAAGCATGATCGATAGGATTCTTTATAAACCTATCTTTTTATAAATATATACTACCTTTGGATTTTAGCGCCACCATTTTATCTTACAAAAAAAAAACCATATTAATAGGTAATTTATTTTTCATTATACATACTTAAGCCCCAGAAATAACGCTTATGGCAGCAAGTCACAAAGTAATCAACAAAACACTACATCAAACATCTTACTTTACATTACTTACTTTACCTAACTTACCTTACCTTACCTACAGCCATAGACACACATCCAATTCCACCACCAATCACTCAAATACTCTACTTACACAAACATAAATACGGACACAGCATCACAGTTAGTGCACTGCATATTTTATAAACTCATCCATGGCCCAAACGGAATACTAAATGCAGGTAATGAAACTCACAAAGTGATATTTGGGTAGCTCCGAATTCAACTGGATTTGATCATTCTGGATGTAAATGTTGGGTAATGGGAAATTGTTAATTTATTTGTGTTGGTTTAAAAATGTATGCAGTCTGTAGAACATAATTATATGTACTCTAGATATTTTAGCTTTTAAACTGGGTCCAAACGTCAAGCCCAATAAAGGTATTTATTTGTGTCTAATTCTTCTTTCTGTTTCCAAGTTATTCAAATTCTTTATTTTGAAAGTAGGACTACATACAATCACTTTCACACGTCTTCTAAATTTAGATGAGGTCGACATTTCCTAACTGACTACCCTGAGAAGAAATGTCGAAACAAGCTCGGGGGTCGCAGTCTCTTTTAGTCTTGATAATACAATAGTAAATTTGTGTAAACAAATGCAGAGTATTTACTGGACTGGTCTTTACAGGAAAGACACTGATAGAGACAGCTGCTAGTCTTACCGGATTCAGCTGAATACTGTATTTTACATAGATGTTTATGATAAGGATTATCTTCTTGTATGGCATATCATATGCCACTCCGTTTTGGGACGAGACTTCAAGCCAAAGAGGAACCCTCCATTTTGGTGAATTATATATATTTGACCTATTTCAAACCAACCTCTGATGTTGGTTACACTAGAATCCACTTAGTTTTTATATTTTAATTAGTTTTTATTTATGTAAGTTTTAATTTTAGTATCGTTAGAGTCTGTTCTTATATTGGATTTAATTGTGTATTAATAAAGTATAGCAAAAAGTCAAACTCCAAAAAAATATAAAAGCTATAAAAATGTAATAATAGGAGATACAATGTGTTTATAAAGTGGCATTTTGACATTTAAGGTAAGAAGTAATTTTACACTCATAAACGGAGCCTTAACCGTTTTAGATAAATAAATACTACTTCCGTTCCAAAATGCACCACCATTAAAAAAACATTCGTTATAATATAAACATATATCAACTACCAGGGCTCCATACATAACAGGATACAGAAACAAACTCGAACTAAGATATCTTTGAGTTTCGGCTACTCAAACTTCACGGAGCAGTGTTGATGCATGTAATATTGAATCGTCTACCGTACTGAATAAACTTACAGAACTTTTTAGTTGGGAGCCGTTTTATTTACACTGCGTTTATACGGATTTTATGTTTTTTAATGATCTGATAAGTGGAAGACATACAAGACTCTTTTTAGATGGAATACTAAGGTAAACTACATTTTTTTGTTGATTACGTTTTGTATTATTGGTAGTAGTTTTATATTTCTTCGTGTTTTTTTTAATACTAATAAATGGTCAGCAAAGAGAAGGTTCACATTTCGTCGTAGATATTGTTTAGTTACACAATAATAATAATATATACGACAAATGTGGATTGATTAAAAAAAATATATTTATATAAAACCTCTGATGTGGTGGCTCACAAATTTAATTGAAGTCGCTTCCTTTTTTATTGTATTTTAATCAATTATTATTTCTGCAAAAAAACAATAGCGAACTTTAATTCTCTTACTGCTGGATAAACAAGCCCAAACTCCATTCAAAAGGATTATTACCTAGACAGTTCATGAAAGATATTGTGCTGTTTTGATCAGTAAGGATTACAGATCACAGTTCGTAGTAACTAATGCACTAGAGTGATATCTAATGCTCTTAGTAGAGATCAATAGGGGAGGGATTTAATACCTTTGATGTAAATACCAAGAACTACATGAATATTACTAAACTAAACATTTTAATATCATAACCTACATTGGAAGAAGGACAACATCGTGAGGAAACCTGGATTCAAAAATTTGGGATCTGAAATCGCCAATCCGCAGAGAGCAAGCGTGGTGATTAATGCTCATGCCTTCTCTATATGGGAAGAGGCCTGTGCCCAGCAGTGGGATGTTTATAGGCTAAATTATTATTATTATTATATATTATAACCTACATTGCCATTTGTGTCATTATGTCAAAATAATGTTATTTTTATAGCAGTACACACTGATTACGCAGTATACAATACACGGAGATAAAAAAGAAATAAACTATTTCTGTGACTCTTGATAAACATAACATAACATATCATCACGCCTGTATCCCCGAAGGGGTAGGCAGAGGTGTACCAATGTACACCCACAGTTAGCCAATATGTTTAGGTCCCATGTAATAGGGGGCGAGCCTATTGGCACTAACCGGGCACAAATCCAAACTCCGAGCTGTTACTGAGAATTTCATAGAAAGCCCAATAACACCTTGGTCGACTCGGGAATCGAACCCAAGACCTCCAGCGTAGCAGTCGCGCTTAGCACCACTAGGCCAACGAGGCAGTTCTAGGCACTCTTGATTATCTGAATAATAAACCCTTTAAATCTCTAATTTATCCCTGACATCCATAGCACAAAATTTTGCACATAATTCACTCTTAAATCTTTTGTAATTACATCATCATTCACCCATTCAATTACTCATTCAATCACCGTTTCATTCTGAACCTGTCTCTGGAACGTCAGATCCATTCACTATACATCCTTTATGGCTCTACTTTAATATACTGCAGCCATAGACTAAACATATACATAGACTGCTACTATCGCTAGTTTCCCCTTGTGCCAAGCGAGAGCAGTTTTTCTTCTGTATCTAGTACATTCGTTTACTGATTTAAGTTAATTTTCGCGAAACGTGAAACTTTTATAAGAAAATATCGGTTTTGACATTGTTAGGATAATATTAGTGTTTTAGATAGATTTTTTAAAACGGCAAACTCCATCTTCATACATAATTCACGACAAAACTAGTTCACACTAGTGCTTACGGTTCAAACTCTGATAGGTTAGTTAGTTTCTTATGTATACTCTAAGACTGCATCGCTCCAGTGATTTCACTGTATAGCATCCCTGGGTGGCACAATATCGATCCCACTCTCGAGATTGCAGATCGACGAGAACACTTTCAAAGGCATTAAAATTTAAGAGTGATCATGTTTGGTATGTTTTAGATCTGAAAATCTCTTTTATGGTATAGAAGTGAAAATAATGGACTTTGACAGTCAGTACTGAAACTTGTCTGAATTATACGTTTATTTAGCCTATGCCTATTACGCGTTGGTGCGTCAGGTGTGGGAGGTTCGATTTTTTGTTGTGTGTTTGCTCGTTTTGGCGTTGCGCGGCCGATGTTGCGCGCTGCCATTTCCACCAGATATGAACCGACCCTTAGGGTGCTGTGTTTGTTGTAATAATTTTTGACGTTTAATAAGTGCTACTTTGTAGCCTAAGTTAAATAAATAATTTTTGATTTTGATTTTTGATTTTTGATTATGTCTTTTGATATATAGGCTTAAATAAACTCTCACGCTCGTTTAAAAGTCGTTTAACAGTTCTTGCTGATATGAATATTGCGGTAACAAGACAATCAGGAGCATTTAAAATAACAAGAATATAGGCTTCTTATAAATCCAGATCCCTTTCTATACAATAAGCTTGAATGTTTCCAGTTAAACATGCAATGAGAGAAATCTTTCAAAATGTACATCTTTAATTAATTTTATCCTAATCTAAAAAAATAATCTTGATAAAAAAAAAACATTCCCAAAAATTAATAACCGATTGAGGAAAACTCATAGCCGAAACTTAACGAACAAATGAATAACGAGCAAACACAACGCACTTTCCCTAAAAAATAAATAAAGCAAACTTTTATATTTCAAAAACACTTAAAGTTGTAAGCACCCCCAAAAGTTGTCAAAATAGGTGTTTCATATAATGAGGCTTGGACCACGGCCGGTCTATTAAAACTTTTCTTGTTATAGTCTGATGCATCGCGTAAACAAAGTTGGGGTAACTTTGAGGGTTGAATACCGTATGGATGATGGCTCACAATTGAAGGGTGTGTTGGCTATTTGAAAGTTTTTATAAGATTTAATATTTTTGGAAGTCAGTGACTTTAAATGGTTGTCGTTTTGGTCTTAATATGATAACATTATTTTTTTTTATCCAGAAGTAAGTCTGCTCTGAGATGTCATGGTACATCACATACAATTTTTAAGTACCTAATTATATCTAGAAAATGAAATTACATAAAATGTTATTGAAGCATGTCAGAAGAACTGGATTCATTGACATAAAAACATAGGTACATAATTATCACGCCTATTTCCCTTGTAGAGGTAGGCAGAGACCATTTCTTTCCACTTGCTACGATCCTTACACACTTGTTTCGCTTTAACCACTTTCATTATTAATTTCATACATGCTTTGATCTCTGAACAAAAAGGCAAAAGGTCTGTCAAAAATAGCAAAAACTAAATTTTGATTCGAAAGGAATTTTCTTCAAAAACATTTCGTTCGTCTAAACGTCTGAGCAATTCGTTTGCACGTCTCTCTACGAACGTATTTAACGAGAGAAGCCGGGCGGTAATGTTGGCACAATTTTCAACAACACATACATTTTTACATTTAAGTGACGAAGTTTTTAAATGCATTTTAGATATATGGAGACATTTCTTCCATTTTACATGTGCTTTCAGGCTTGATGAGATTTTGAAATATGTTTTGCTGAAAATGTGTAAGCATACCATGTTATTATATTTGTATTATAGTTTTCTGTCTAAAGTTGTCTTCATAATTGTTTTTTTTCAACGTTTGTCTGTAGTGTCTTTCCTTTCATTTATATTTTTCCATCCGATTTAATCAAATATTAACATAATAATAAATAATAGCCTTTTCCATGAATATGTTGGGGTCGGCTTCCAGTCTTACCGGATTCAGTTGAATACCGTATCTTATTTAGACAGACTACCTATCTGATCTTCACCCAACATTTTACTGGGTAATACAGTATCTCATAATAAGACTGGTGGTCTGAGTGTACCTGCAAAGCGACTGTCAAAAATCAACGTATGAGTCAGTTGTCGTTTCAATAACATAAACTACAATTTCACAAAAATCTAAAAAGCTTTTCGTCCATTTTATCAGTTTTGCAGACTGAACGAAACTTGAATTTCAAAAATAGTTTCCCCAATTATTTCGAATTGCAGTGAGAGTGCAATTCCGCTTACTTAAAGTTAAAAATGTTGTCCATCATGAAAAGGCTGGCCTGTTTGGGATTAAATAATTTAAATTTTACTGTTAGTTTAAATAGGAGGTATGTTTTTAAAGTTCTGGTTGCTGCGATTAAATTGAAAAATATTTTGCTTCTGGTTTCAAAATATTATTTTATTTGATGCTTGTTTTGGTTCACCCACTTTTTTGTGTTTGTTAATTTACGTTTTGTTGTAAACATCAAAAGTTTGAAGGTAATCGGTGCTATTAAAATATAAGGTTCACCTAGTGACGTCAATAATTGAAATTGATTAAAACAACGAAAAATATATAAATGAAAAATAGTTTTAGACAGAAGTTATCTAGACCTTGTCCAAGAAAATAACAGGGAACAAATTCAAAGAAAAAACTAGTACATATAGTAACAGTCATGAGATATTTTATTTCCATCAGCTAAGCAAAAGCATTCTCATCATCCTCCACATATAACAAAGGCCCAATATCTGCCACCACTAGATAAATTCCAATATATCAATGCACACGCTACGGCTTACAGTTGAACAAGTGATATCCAATTTACAAACTTGTTGAGTCGTGTCGACGGACGGACGGACAGACGTATGTGTAGTGATGCGGAAAATAATAGAGGCTATGGTATCATATTGTGTGAAGTCTTTGGCTTGATATTGTCTCGGATTTCCATTGTATATAGTGTCTTATGTTGAGTTTGCGCCTGAAGTGATAAAATAAAAGCTGTTTTTATTGGTTGGTAAATAAATTGTGTATGTGATGACTGAAATAGGAATCTCGATTATGTATGTTTATAGTGAAATAACTGTAACATATACGGTTAATATTTAGGTATTATTGTTATTTGAAACAATACAGGTTTCAACATTGGGTAGTGTGTGAAATCTGAACTCTTCTGCAATTAATTATTTAATTTTTTGCACAATAAAACTATAGGTTATCTTTTATTATAAAAAATATCGCAAACAAAAATAAACATTCTCCAGACAGCTATAAAAACAAACAATCCACCTATCCTTAACGCAATATTATAAATGTAATTCAATTTAAATGAATTAACATTTCATTTTAAATGAAAGTGTAATCTTCAGCACACATCTGTTGTCGTCGTTCATAACGCACCAGCGGCCCTCGGAAATGTCTTGTATCTTAGTGTCCTCAATTTAAGGGAAAATTCACTTTAAACATTGTACATTTCAAGAGGAAAATTCGGAGCAGATGATGTACTTTTTTAGAGTGAACTTCTTAGCGACATACATGTGCAGAAAAGTTTTGTGCAGCACTTTTTGTGCAGATTTCTTAAACAAAAAATAATAATTTGTCCCAGTTTTTGTAAATTGGGTAAGTAAGTTTTTTTAGTGTTAAAACAACGTTTTTTATTCATTCGGCCTTTTGTCGTATAGTGTGTGGCTTTTTGAGAAAGGGAACTTGAAACCGCACCTAGTTTTTTAACGTCCTTAATTAATCGCTGCTTGCTATATGTAAATTGGTCATAAATACTTGCATACATACATATAATCACGCCTGTTTCCCGTAGGGGTAGGCAGAGACCACTTCTTTACACTTGCTACGATCCTTACATACTTGTTACTTACTTATACTAAGCATTAATGCTTAATTTTATATACGTTTGAAGGTTAATCTATTTTCTCTATTAATCTTCATCCTACCATGTCCCTGTTAACAGGCCAATTTTATGCACTACAACATTGTAGCCATGTACCTATGAGCTAACAACGAAAATAGGATTTTTATCTTTTCAGACCAAAAACAATCTAAAAATCCTTCGTTTTCTGTATTTAATTGTAAAACTTAATTTGGAAGCATCCCGCGTTAGTTGTCCTCACGTCCCCATCTCATGCAGTCAACCACATCGCTATAGTGTTCAGACATGCGGTTTCTGGTCCAGACTGTCTGCTATTCCTATTAAATCTTACCTTTATTTATATAAGGTATAGGACTATATTATGTCCTTCCGTTATTTATTTACTAAAGTAATAAAAAAGTACTGTAAAGTACTACCATAAACCGAACAGCATGTATGAAGAGAATAATGAAAGTGGATAAAGCGAAACAAGTGTGTAAGGATCGTAGTAAGTAAAAAGAAGTGGTATCTGCCTACCGCTACAAGAGAAAGTGGCGTGATTATATGTATGTATCTATGTACTAAAAAAGGTGCAAGGTATCCCTTGGACATTATACAAAGTCCAAAAAATATAATGTGTAGTTTTTCTGTTGGAGCACAATAATTAATCTTCTTATTTTGTATGATCATTTGTGACGACACTCTCTATTGCAAATTATTTTTTTTTCCAATTATTTTTTTTATATTAATGGTATCAGACATCGATACCTAACAATACCTTAACGGATCGGACAGGGTTTTCTTAACACCCTGTATGGGTATAATGGGTATTATAGCGAATGAATATAATGCATCGCATTGATAAAAAATCACACGGAATATTCATAAAATTTGAATATAAAACCCCGATACGCTAGTTCTCGCTTCATTGAGCTAGAAGCCCTCATTTCATGTACCAACACTAACGAGAACCTACATATCCCAGAAAATATTAAAAACCTACGCTTTTTTTTCACGGAAGAGCCGGCTTTTTTTTTTTTTAGTTCTCAGTAGGATACAGAGTGTTTGATGAAACTTGATGTATCGAATGTTATTCGATGAACTTTTTCGTTCGTAGATTTTATTCGATGTTTAGTTTTGCTGAATTTCTGAAGGGCAACTTTATTGGTAAATATTAGACTGTTTTTACATTATCCGATACGATATTGTGGGCAAGTAAATGTCTAAAAGGAGACAGATACGCTTTCATACAATTTTGGGCCAGAATGTAAAAAGATGAAATTGGTGTGAATTGATAGCTACTATATTAACAAACAATCACTGAAAATATGGCAGATTTTGGCAATCTGAGAGCTGAGATAAAAGAGATTAAGTTTAAGTAAAAAACTATAATTTGCTGCCTTAGAGTATAGGTAAGAAACTAAAGAGTGAATTTATCATGGTTTGTTTAGTCCGCTTAGCAGTCAAGGTTTATGATGGTTTTGTTTTTTTTTTTTATAATTTAGACAGGATTTTTAATATTTCTGTAGAGTGGGACGGAGATGATGTACAAAAATGAAAATCGAATTTTATTAGTATTTTATTCATCTTCTATTATTACAAGAACGTCATCTAAGAATTGTGCAGGTGGTACTATGTTATCTAGTAGAGGTACTTAGCCTAACTAAGGTACCATATTATTGACATCACATGGGCGCAGCAGCCCACAGTCCGTTTGCCTACGATGCAGTTAATATAATATTTTAATATTGCTTCCCTACGACCGACGTATATACGAAAATATCCACGGTTTTGACATTGTTAGGATAATATTAGTGTTTTAGCTAGATTTATTAAAACGGCGCGTTCCATCTTTATAAAAAAATCACGACAAAACTAGTTCATACTAGTGCTTACGATTCATACCCAGATAGGCTCACTCTTTAGTTTCTTGTATAATATATACTCTAAGGTAGATAATTCGACACTCGTTTAGTGTCAAATGTCGATCGATGTCAATGTCATGCATGTCAAGTCAGAGTTAGCACAGATTAAAGAATACAATAATCGATTAGTAAATGTGAATCGATTTATCTTAATTATGTAAAACTTAATCTCTTAATACTCTAATTCTAATGGATTTAATTATTTTAATTAATTGTATCATCTAGTGAAAGCATTTTCGTAAATAGTATGAACTCTGTTGATGATGACATTAAAATGTCATCATCAACAGAGTATTTACTTAGACTATTTACTTCGTAACCCAAACTTAATTATTGGATATTTCATTTTCCAGATTGTAAATTGAGTTGATTTTTCACACTTTGAAATAGAAAAATATAACCTTTTTTTTCAGCCATGTCTTAACTTATTACAATTTGGCCCAGAAATCCCCGTCTCCATTACGGATCTGATTTTGGTCCGAATAATGACGACAGGTACGTACTACAAGTTTCTTACATTATTTACTTGCCCCGTGTCATAATAATAAATGTTGTATGACTCGTCGTATCGTGACATGACATCGTATCGGAGTCCGATACCGATACCGTGTCGGATAATGTGAAGAAAGGCACATAGAAAATAGGTTACGAAAAAAATTGTGATAATTTGTTTTTTTTTTTTATGTTTCCAAAGAACTGTATCTATAGTAATCATAATTATTTACGAAAATCCTCAGCTTGTTATATTTTAATTTCAACAGTAAGCTTAAAAATATATTTTAATAAAACTACATTCATTAAACAAAATGTAAAATCTGCTCTCAGGCGATATATTTTTAATAATTAAAGCCTTTAAGAATATAAAATTGCAGACTTCATAAAATAAAGCTGCTTTCGCTATGTTTTCAACACTTGACCAACAGTCGACCAATTATTTTCTCTCTTTTAAAATTAATATTTATTTCCAGTTATTAAAAATATGGGCAGAAACAAAATAAATGGATTATGTGTGGAATAAGTAGTTTAATATCTGCAGCACTTCCATACTTTGATGGTTACCTATTTAGATTTTTTAAATTAATGTAATTAGGTGAGTTCTGAGGACTCTGAGATTAGCCTTACTTAAATCAATAATTAAATCCCGTAATTAAAAAATAACGCCTCTGTTTGCGACATTAAGTGTTAGTGATAAAGATGACAACAAAATGTATAATAACCTACCTATCTATATGCATAGATTTCAATTTGTTCAACGGTTTGTATATAACTTTATGGGAATTTTGATCTATTTGTAATAGTTATTTTTGTTACATTTGCAGCGCTTGGTTCTATTATTACCAAAAATGCAGTTTTACACGACTCATACGTTCCACTTGCCTTATCCTAGTAAAACCCATTTTAAGGTACCCACCAAATTCATTACAAAACAATCCCAACTTTTCGAGAATTCTTGTTTCCCTACTTATCCTTAGTTTACAAGTCTGCACCGAAACTTAACTTGGATTTAAGCTGGAGATGCGCTGAATTATGAATTATTCAATTCAACGGCTTCATGGCACCCCCTAGTGCCCCCTGGTACACTCTAGTGCCTACTAGTGCCCCCTGGTGCCCCCTGTGGCGAACCGCGCCAGTTTCCATAATCGTTCTTTGGCTTATCGTATACAGAATCGTGTTTTATTTATTGGATTTATTCAATTTTATTATAATTTGATTGGACTTTTTTTTTTGGGATTCTGATTTTAATTTATTTTCATTGGAAGTCTGAAATAATTTATACATCTGGAGTAATTAATCATAAAAAAAAAATACTAATTCGTTACACCAGCTCTTAAGAATTCCTAATTATAAAACATCGTGAGGAAACGTGGATTCCAAAATTTGGGATTTTAAATCGTCAATCCGCAGAGAGCAAGCGTGGTGATCAATGCTCGTGCCTTCTTTATATGGGAAGAGGCCTGTGCCCAGCTGGGACGCCTGGGACATTTATAGGCTGGATTATTATTATTAACTCTTCTTGTACCATAAAACTTTAGTATTTCATTGATTTAAAATGATGTATATGCTCACTATTGTATCACCCTTATATTTGCTTCGAAATAAACTCTTTTACTTTCACATACTTATTTTTAATAACAAGCAATATTGAGTAAAATTACTCATTACGACCCAACAGCAACCTTTATCATCTTCCTAGGTAATAAAATTAGTCTGAATATGAGAAAGCCTTAATTTGTGAGCAGACTGAAGAGAGAACGACAACCATGGACTAAACATATACATAGACTGCTACTATCGCTAGTTTCCCCTTGTGCCAAGCGAGAGCAGTTTTTAGTCTGTATCTAGTAACTTCGTTAACTGATTTATGTTAATTTTCGCGCAACGAGAAACTTATATGAAGATGAAGCTTACCGTTTTTAAAAATCTATCTAAAACACTAATATTATCCTAACAATGTCAAAACCATCGATATTGTTTTAGATAGATTTTTAAAAACGGTAAGCTCCATCTTCATGCATAATTCACGACAAAACTAGTTCACACTAGTGCTTACGTTCAAACTCTGATAGGCTCACTCTAGTTTCTTATGTATACTCTAAGGCGACAACCTTCTTTGACGGCCGATGCCCTGGAACAAAATGTAACCAGCTTTTATAGTATACAGGGTGTCCTTAAAAGTATAGGCGACTGGGTGTCCAAAGGTAGAGGACACTTAAAGGTATCCGAATAATTGGAACTCTATGTATGATTTGAACTACTTTTCTGATATAAAATCTTAGAAAAGCGCGCTGTTAAATATACCTTTCAATATGTTATGAAATTGTCGTGGCTATACATTTATAAACCTTTTATATTTATAGCTTAGTGTAAGAATTCAGTGTATAACTCTTTGATTTTTGTTTTTTTGTACAAACATCGGCTTTTAAGCTGTTTTAATGTTCAACTAATAATTTACCCATAATTTATGAAATCTTTGCTTTGAAAACCTTGTAAAAACACTATGACATGTATTTGTATAAATGTTGACCTCAATTTCAACCTATATTTATGAAATTCAAATAGTTACTAAAATATTTATTTTGGATTAAAACTGTACAAGACCTATAAATAACCAATTCGCTATTAAAACTCATTTAAATTGAATTCACGCGTTCATTTGATCAGTCATAATCGAATTTGATATTCAAAAAATAAAATGTTATTCATTTATTTTCGGACCCACTCGGGTGGATTCGTATATGTTCGTGCACCTTTCGGCTTTCACATACAATGCATGCAAAGATTCAATGCATCCGGTCACGTTCATGCACTAACGGACATGTGAATCGCCTTTTATATATTTCGATTTGTCAAATAAATCTCTGTGTGCCCCAATTCACGATTATACTGTTTTATCGTCTTTCTTTTATAGTTTTCTCGTCCAATTTTGGTTTTAAAAGGAATTAGTGCATTTTGCCTTAAGTATGGATTTTGGGAGCAATTTCTAAATAAAAGAAACTTTGATTAATTTTCTGAGAGACACAATATTTTTTATCATTACAATATTTCGGTATAATATGGGAAAAGGCACACAAAAAAGGAAGAGAGCGTATAAGCTAACATAATATAATAATAATGTTACAATAATAATTATAAGTTTTACATAAATAAAAAGTAAAAAGCTTAAAAAAAAATAGTCATATAAAATTACAATTAAATTACATTTCGTTATCCCATAAGTCATTGTCGCAACGTTTTGGTCAAATATAATATAAATTATATTCATTGACAAGTAAAGAAGAAGATCCAATGAGTATAGTACAACATTTTACTATGTCTTATTAATTGAATATTATCTCTATCTAATAAAATAAATAAGATATAAAATACAATATTCTACAAGAACCTTGAATTCGGACATCCTCGTATCAGATTCAGTTGAAGTTTACAATTCCGTCTATACATTTTATCAGCGCCACCAGTATTATTTGTGTCAAAATGGACTTCTTACACCATTCCCCAGCGTACCACAGTACGCAGTTACTATTGAGTTATCTCCGCCGCGGGCTTTCGCAATTTGGCTGGATAAGGACGGATAAAAAACCATAGAAACAGAGGATTTGGCTTTGAGGGATCATGAGATACACAAATGTTTATGTAACTACTACAAAACAATTAAATTAAATATACACAAATCGATTTGAGAGCCACTTCATAAAACACAACACAAGAAATAAACTCTTAGTTGATTTGACTGATCCCTCCTCTATTCGTCGATGAAAGCGTGTTTAGAAGTTGTCGGAGAAAAAAGCCATAAACACATACTTCAAAAATATATTTAAAAGTGACATGACGACTTTTGTTTCAGTAGTGTATTCACGGGTCTGCAAGATGTCGGTAATTCTGAGATCATGAGTTTGATCTCCGGACAGGTCAAATTAAAAAAAAACACTTTTCTATCTTGTTTTGGATCTAGGTGTCTGGTACCGTCGTTGGCTCTGATCCCATAACACTAGTTATTCAGCTACTTATGGTTCAGATTTAATTTTGTGTGGCATTTATCTGTAATATGTATGTATTTAGAAATATTTATTTATTTATTTATTTAATATACTATGGAGAACTTACAGCTATGTAAAGAACTAAACAAAACTGAGATATCCAGACAACATAAAGCCAATTACAAGTCCTCATATTATATAAGTATGTTTATCAGTTGTCTGGTTACCATAACACAAGCTCTCTTAGAGCTTAGCTTGGGATCGGATTACCGTGTGTGAATTGTCCAGGAATATTATTATATTATGTAATGTTGTGTTAAGTTGTCCACTTCCCTTAGTTATTTTTTTTTCCAATTTTAATATAGTATACCCTTACAAATATTACTCACAATACAAGCAAAATACTTATTTTATTCTTAACAATCTAGCAAAATAACATCACAGAGCCAATCCTTGCAAGGCTGTCTTAAGGCAGATCTTTTTTGTTTTTCGTGTGAAAACAGGTTGGTTTTCCCCGAACCGCAGTAATTCATTTCACTAAGTTGACAGTTACAAATTGGCTGCGAAAAAGCTTATAGGCATTCCTTGTCTAGAAATCTACTGATGCTACTAGATTTTTGGGTAAGTTGGATTAGTTTTGAATGTTTGGTAGATTTATTAAGTAACGTTGAATGAAATAACAAAACAGTATATTAAATATTCCTACAATCGATTTATTTCTCCATTTAAGGAATACCTGCGAGCAGGGTCAGTAATGAAGAGCTTGGAATTGGCCTATTTAAAGTAAAATATTTTGATCTTGATTTTTTAAATAATTATAATAAGCCTTAAGTTTGTTTAATGACTAGTTTCTATACCACATCATACCATACTTTGATGCTTTAATTTTATGTTAAAATATTTTGTCATAAACGGGTCATCTATTCTAGATCTTCTTAAATTCAATCACTGTTTATTTCCATCGTTATTTTCGATTTAAATTCTTTTCACGAACCAAAAAATTCCAAATACCGCTGACAGCCATATTTACCCAGACAAAAACAAAAATGTCGTCGAAATCTGAATGAACCTTCAAAATTAATTTGAACGACATAATTCCGTTCTCCATAAATGCAAAAACAGAACTTATTTTGTTGGTGTTTTGTCATACCGACAACCAAAAAAACTTGGTCTTTCAAACAAATGGGAGGAGATTTGATGAGGGGTCTTCAAAAATTGGATTTCAAAGTACATTTTCCGTGTTTCGACAATTCATTGGCCCGGAATCGAGGATATTGAGTTTCATGGAACGAACAGATACATCCGTAAAAATATAAACAATGTATAGTTAAGTTCATAATATTGGTTTCATATTTTCGTTGGTTTTTTGTTTTGATAAAGCCATGATTTAGGAAGGTATAAGATTTTCATGAACACACAGTTGTTGCAGTACATATTATAATTGTTGTGACATAGTCAATTTAGACAATTTTTGATAAATGCATATGGCCAGAATTTAGTGTTTGACACACATAAAACCCTACAATAATGGCAATGATGAGTATTACAGTTTATAAAAGAAAATCGATTTTGAAAATCTTAAACCATATTTGGATCCCTGGTCTTTTCATTAGTAGAAAACTTTCTATAGAAAAGACTAGCGCATTGAAAAGAACTAATCTGTTAAATCTTCACACAGCACTAAAACTGCTTTCGTTTTATCGTACAATTTATTACTCGGTAATATTACTCGTTCAATGTGTCAATTAATTGAGCGACACATTTTAAATTACATAAAATGAACTGCGAAGCCTTTTCCCAAGCTGTATTGGGCGGTCTCTAGTGTCACTGGATCTAGCTTTATCATATTTGGCATAGAACAAGCGATGTTTGACCTTCACAACCAAATGCCAAGTTTATGTTGGATACTGTTTGTTAGCAACAGACTCAACAAAGATTTATATGATTTATCTATATAGGTATATTTATAAAGGTATAGATTTCCATATGTATTCGTTTATTATTTATAAATAGCCATAGTTAGATGTAGTAGTTTTAATTGTTTCATATTGCACTGTTGTACCTATCCCAGTTGCTTCTCCATTTAACCCAAAGGTTGACTGGTAGATAATGCCTTGCGGCATTAAGTTCGCCTTATGTACCATAATTGTACATGAAAGTTTAAATAAATAACATAACATATCATCACGCCTGTATCCCCGAAGGAGTAGGCAGAGGCGTACCAATATACACCCACAGTTCGCCGATTTGTTTAGGTCCCATGTAATAGGGGGCGAGCCTATTGCCACTGACCGGGCACAAATCCTAACTCCGACCTGCTACTGAGCCCAATAGCAGCTTGGTCGACCCGGGAATCGAACCCAAGATCTCTAGCGTAGCAGGCGCGCTTAGCACCACTAGGCCAACGAGGCAGTTAGGCAGTAAATAAATAATATATTTAAAATAGATATCCTAATATAAATAGTCAATAAAGTGTCTCAATATTTAGTCGCAATTAGTGTCATGGCGATCATATCTACTTCCTTCTTTACATGAGAACATTCTTCTTACGATGAGAAGATACCTTCGTCCAACTACAGATTTATAAGGCGATAATATGTAAAAGTATCTGAAGCAAACATCAAACTTGCAACACAAGCATACAACATATCATATTACAGCCAGTATCCCGTAGCGACACAATATCTCCATATAAATGCATCGAACTGTGCCGTGTGCAGTGGGCCGAGAAGTTATGAGCTTTGACATTTTGGCTGTAGTCAGTATGGGTGGTGTTATGTAGGTAGGGACAGAAGGTTTATAATAAAAGGTAAAGATTTTTGGAGAGTTTTGTTAAATAGGCTATGTGATATTCAGATTAGTAATTCTGTTGTGTTACTGTGCTGTGTGAGAGCGTGTATTATGGCTACTTTTAATAATGTATTAAATTCTTAAGTTAGCTATAAGTTTCAAAACACAATAATAAAAATAATAACATTTCATCTAATTTTTATCTAAATCTAAATTTTTTTTTGGGCGAACGGGGTATTAAATCATCTTCACATCCGAATAATTAAGGAATTCGTGTATTTTATAAAAACAGCTTAAAGCCCTTATTAGGTTAAAAATTAAGAATTAAGAAATATTAGAAATGCCTTTAATGCAATGTATGGCAAACAGACATGTATTTTCCCAAAAGAATTCGAAATCTTTTTTTTTTATGACACAAAGAGTTAGACTTCTGAACCTCCATTTCAGAATGACAATCCCATCCTTTGTCAAACGTACCAAAGAAAAACACGTGTTTTTTTGTATTTCTAATATTACATATCTGACGTATTCTCGAATTCGCATTACAGGAATATGTAGGATGTAGGATTCGAAGTACTTCTGAAGTCTGATTTTTTATTAGAATTACACGTTACCACCATTTTTAATTATGCTTATTTATTTAAATATTTCGTTTAGCTAATATAGTCCCCTGTACTGTCCGCTTCCTGTGAAATACATTACATGATAATATTATTTCCAATGTCTTTTAAATATCAATAACATAATAAACTAAGTTCCAGTTATTAAAATGGAAATCAAATGACAGGTAAGAGTTAAACCTATTGTCAAACTTAACAATTTTTGATACCCAAGGAATGAGACAGTAACTAGCACTATCATTCAACAAAATACAAGTAATTCATCTCAACAGGCTGTCAATTACTGCAAAAAAAAACTTGTGTATTCCATATACATTAAACTTGCACCAAAAAACAATGAGGACAGTCATTCAAAAATATAATTCACGCAACACTTCGGTGTGACACGCATCCACTCACAATCGGTGACGCGAAGTAAAGCCCACTCCACACGGGCGGTGTCACGGCCAGATTATTTATTGCCATTATTTATCTACGGGAGCCGACTCAAATGTCGGAATTGAGTGCCGTGTGTAACGCCTAACTTCGTATAGCGGGATTTGCTGGGTTTTTCTAGTTTGTGGGGTTTTAGTGTTCGTTGTGGACAGAAGATTAGTGTGTGCAAAATCAATAATTAATTGGTTGTTGTGAAATGGACGCAGATTAGCTTCTATGTCTTTTTGAAATTCTTTATTGTACACCAAAATTTAAACAAAAATACGTTGCTAATAAATACGCTACAGGGGAATAATTATAAATAAGTATTTTTATTGTACACGATTATGGTCACTCATTCTCAAAATACCCTAGCCTAGAGTAGATGACTTGATTACATAAAAATTACTAAGGCCTATAAATTAAATAGTTATCTCAATTATCAGGGTTTTGCTAGCAAAAAATAACTCAATATTTGAGTACACTAAACATTATGATAATAATCAATTGAGCATGATATCTTGTTGACCATCTAACAAAATTCTGACGAGGCGGTTTTCATCTGTATTGAAATGTATGTATATTTCATACATACATACATACATACATACATACATACATACATACATACATACATGCATACATACATACATATATGCATACATACATACATACATACATACATACATACATACATACATACATATTTACCTTATGACGTCGCAATATGGTTGCAGTGCAATCGTTCACTATAATTGAAGTTTGCGGTCTAGCGGCTAAATGCACGCCGAGCGATGAGCCCCTAGGTTATTGGGCTATAATTTGAACCTGATCTATCATCACGCCTGTATGTCTAAAGGGTAGGTAGGTGTCTAAATATAGTATTGCATGCTGGACAGTGCTAAAGATGTAGGTAATTTTGTTATTGTATTTTTTGTGCTATATTGTGTGCCATTCCAAATGAATGTGTTTTGTTCTTTTGAAATAGTTCGCATGTTCTAGCTTTGAATCAGTTTACAAATTCATAAATACTGCAATATATTTTATAGCTTAATTTATATTTAAGAGAATAACGAACATTTACTTTTATACCAAAATTCAAACTATATAAGTAAATAAAAATTACAGGCGTCAAAAATATCTTCGTCTTCCATATCAATTACGGGAAACGTGCTTTATATTACTTGTTTAGTTTGAGTAGGCATTTCCTACGATTAGTCTCATGTCCGTTATGCATAAATATCCATCTTATCCATTCTTATTGAATTAGCAGCAAATAGAAAGCAATAAAATAAGATTTTCGTTCTGATGAAATTAATCATGGGATAATTCTGATTTATACCCTAACTATTATAAATAAAGAATAGTTATATTAATACATAATCAAAGGATATGTCGTGTTACCAACATACAAAAAAAAAGATCATATAGACAAATTGAGAACCTCCTCCTTTTAAATTAGGTTAATAAATAAACAATTTCAACACATTTACTCATTCCTATTATTGATTTAGAACCTATATTATCATTTATTACCACGTATTCTATATTTCATTACAAGCCAAAACTAAATTCCATTGAAAATCTAAATTCCTATATCCTATAACATTATTGGTCTAAGAACTATCATTCCGGTCGGCCCCACATCAAAGAGCGTCCGTTATTGCATCTTATAATTACTGCCTGTTCTAGATTGCTATGTCTATGGTATAATTAATTGTGCTCAATTCTATTAGTATGTAGGTCATTCAGGTATTAACGATGTGGGGGAGATGGCTGTACTTTCGGAAGAATAGACCATTTCCATTTAGTCTGAAAAAATAGTGAAAAATTCAATGTTTGAGCTGTGTTTTTTAAGTGTAACTGTGACTTAAGTAATGATACCAAAAAAAATGAAAGAAAACACTTATTTTTATTTTACACTGTAGACTAGTTTTATCATTGAAATCAAACCAAGTCACTATTAAAATACAACGCTGATGATAGGTATTTATTAATACCTATAGCCTACTACTTTTATAAATCTACACAAGATAATAGTAAATAGTGTGTGTGTTGTAAATAAATATTTTAACAGTGATAAAGAGGGCCACCAAAACGAACTGCTTAGCCTAAGTTTTCCGTATGACACAAATAAATCGAAATCAAAGTGTTCTTTTTTTATATTAATAAGTTTATGCAACACGAGATCAAAACATTAATCCCTGGATTCATGTTTCTATGAAGTCTACTATTTGCAAAATATACTAGATGTGGAACCTAGAGTTTTGTCAATAAATATTGCTGTTATTGAAATTTTAAACCTACTCATAAAAAAAAAGCATATTTATCGAAAGTCCAAACAAAATTTATAATCAACGTTACTCACTTAAAGCCTGAAACATGACGTCCTGCGAGTGACCAGTCATTAACTCTCTATTTATGAAACATTCAGGAGGAATGGAAAGGAAATTGTGTTAATCAAACCTGTGCTTCAAAGCATGGCGTTTTGGAAATAACTTTCCTTATAAATAAGTCATGAAGGAGTGTTTAAGTTAAACTTTTGCATCAGTTTTTGACACCTTTGTTTCTCACTAGATGATTTGATCTTGAAAATTTTATAATATGTTAGCTAGTTTATTTTTAGATTTTAGATCCCGACGCTTCGACACCTTTGCAGGTATCATGGTCACGGAAACGTCGAGATGTAAAATCTAAAGTTAAACCGCGAAAAAATCCCTCAATAATAGTTTTATTTCAATATTTAACATTAAAACTTAATATTAAAATTTAATATTTAACATTAAACCTAAAAAACCAATACATATAAAATACTCAAGATAACACATATATGTTTGAAAGAGAAACTTCAATTTTGAGCTATATTTTAATTTTAAATGCTACAACACATTACGATATTTCGTGCATTTGGTACGCAAGCAGGTCGTCACACACACACAGCATTTTGTTCTTTAATAAAAAAAGAAAAACAATATATGCCTTATTCAAAATTTATCTGTATTGTAACTGAGGTTTTCATACTCAGTTATCTACCCTATTGATCAATTCCTTATACCCATGCTGTATGTTGTTACAACATCACGTATAACATAAACACACCCACAAATTTCCATTAACCCATCAACATACACTAAAACTAAGTTCGATATCGAAGATTACACATCGGCTCACAAAGTTATTTACCATCAAATTCTCACTATCACACGGAGGGATACGTGAAACCAATTTGAAACTCGCTTACTGCCGGGATCGAATCGGTTCGACTGATTACTTGTAGATACATTTGCTGGCAATTAAAGTTGGAATAAGATTACACTTAGGGCCAGAATTATTTTCAAATAAGTATTTTTGTTGCAACTTATATTTTTGTTTTTACTAAATTGTTCAGCTAACCTTGTGTAACTATGTAGTAATTTAAATTAAATAATTGGTTTTTTTTATGAAATAATTCGTGTTTTTTTTTTCTTCTTTGCTAAAGGTTAAATAGAAACTGAAAACCCAAAGGTGGCAAAGTGACTTAATATCTGTAAATTGAAACCAGTATGCCATAAACTTAATGTACCCGCAAATTACCTACTACTTCGTAGTGTTTCGTTCGAAAAAATATCCTTAAATGAAACATTATAAATTAACACGAAAATATTTAAAAAGCTTCGCTACATTTGTAACTGACTTAAAAACTAGGCCTCGTTTCACATTACAGCTAGGTATATTTTTAATCCATTTCGTCTTTTGTGATCTCTTTACACTCACCAATTATTAAGGGTTGCCTGAACACGTATTTATTTTACATTTATCCCTTTAGTCCTTATATTCCCTATTTTTGTACCACGAGTATCATACTCTTTTTCAATATATTTATATTTCGAAATGATAACTTATTTATTTTGTTTTTGTTAAGGCTGTACGATTCGCAGTTATTATTCTAACTATATATTTTTTGAAGACATATTTTTGTAAATGTTTGAAGTCACGTTACACCCCATGTTTAAAAAAAAGCCATATAACTTTAATGGTGAACAATAAAGAATATTCTATTTATCTAATTCTAGAGTGGTAGTAATATGACTTTTTTGCTAAAAATTTTGACACTAATCAGTTGGGGGCCAACATGTCAAAATTCGAGAGACCATATGTCTAGTTGAGACACCTATTACTATCTTTATGACATTTCTGAAAAGAAACAACAAATAAACGCAAAAATCTTTAGGTATTTTTATGAATTAAAAATACATGAACAATTTTTAAGCAACGAAAACATTCAATTTAACAACTGCACCAATATTTTCGACCTTAAGTGTACAACCCATTTACTTTAGTTGACTTTAGAGTATCTAATCAACGCTTTTACTGCCTACCCTGAATATACACCATATTGATGACGTCACCGTCGCCTAGCAACGCCCAAACTAGGCTCCAATTCATGTAAATTAGGTAGTTAGTGACGTCACGTAATGGCTACCGGCCCCTTTGGCCCTCTTGAATTAAGTGTTAATAATTGGTTTGTTTACTGTACCGTTACTTTAAGAGGCTATTGTATATACATTTGTATAAGATAAATTTTTTAGAATTTTCCAAAGGTTTTTTTCATAGGGATGTAATTTTATTTTATTTGGAAAAAAGCGATATTACATGGTAATGGTAACTAAGCCTACCTAGTTCACACTTTATTTATTCGCATGGAAGTCGTTAATTTTATCAAAGTTTATTAAAGAGCACTTAATGTTATTTTCTCGTACATTTACAGTATGTAAGTTTTGTAAGTTTGGGCGGTTTTTATTTTATTTTATTTTTTATTTATTAACTATACCGACCATAATAACTACATTCTTACGGCCAATATCTAATTCAAAATTTCTGGTAATATTTCAAAATTAAACTTAAAATGTACCTATCCTATACTTATATTCCAACTGTATATTTCTTTGGGATCGCGGAAAAACGCTCGCAAAATTCTGTTTCCCCTAACAAAAGGCAAAGCAAAATATAAATAAGCTTATAATGAAAACCTCCTACACAATATTTCCAATCAATTGTTGTTTACGTATAAAAACTTCTCAGACTCGACAAGTCAAACCACAACAATATTAAGTTTGTAAATACACAAAACTTGAAGTTGCTTTTAGACAAGTTATTTTGTATTTCTAATATTGTAGAATCTATCTAGTTTGCCTTTTATTGTTTCTTGCAGTATTATTTCAAAATAAAATACATCAATTCAGAGCAACAAAAAAAAAGGTCTTTAATTTTTTTGTTTCAAGATTTTCTCCTTACACTGCTCGTTTTTTAACATTTGATATAATATAGTTGAAGAAAAAACGGTAATGTTTCATTCACAATGTTAATTGTTTCAAACTGATTAGATTTTTCTGTTCCAGGGCTTGACAGAAGAAAAAGACTTGCTGACTCTAGAGTGGTGATAACTCAACATTTTACTGAAAGAACTGTCACTTCAGGAGGCGATGTAAGTTCACGATTTTTTCACGTCATTAAATCTAAAAACTTTGGGTCAAATGACTTGTTACGCCTGTACAAAAAATGAAAGCAATCTCTGCTGCACTCTTACTGGTTTTTTGATTAAATTTGATACTGGAATCCAAAACACAATCGTTGAAATGTTTAAATAGATAGATTTTAACTATAAACTCACTTTATAAAACCCTTCCAAAAAAAAAACTACTCTTATATGCTTTTCTAACTTTTTTCATGCATCATCTTTGGCTTAATTAAGGTGACTAATTTTAATGCCTTGTCTTTCAGATCAGCATGCAGTGTGCAGCCTCTGGCGATAGGCCTCCACAGTTCGTGTGGGAACGTGATGGCATTGTTGTGTCCAGTACTACTGATCCAAGGTACTACTTAGTTAAAATCCTTTAAATTTTTCTGACATTTAGTCATTAAAGTCGACCAGCGTTATTGTTTTTTTTTTATTTTAAGCACTGGTCTACATAAACTAGTCATGTTTGGTAAGTTAAACTAAAATACCACAAACACGGAAATTAAGACCTTCCTAATTGTTTTCTAACCAGATGAATCTGACCAATACTTCGCTCTACTCTAAAACAATAAAAAAAAAAAAACAATTTTGCGTTGAATGGCTATGCCGATTCTCTGTGCAAGGAACAAACCAGCCCTCTGATCACGAGTAGATTCTTCCAAACTTTTGGAAAGTTCTTTGAAAAGATTTCGTGCGCTCGGACCCCATGACCCGAGCGTTTCAACACCAAACGGCTAGAGAATCGGCATAACCATTCAACGTGGCAATGCTGCCAGCCTTCTGGGCACGTTCCCCGCCATTGACAAGGATGACGATGAGTTCTTTGACGCCGTTTAGTTGTTATTTATGTAAGTTTTAATTTTAGTATAGTTAGAGTTTGTTCTTATATTAGATTTTGCGTTTAACAAATAATCAGCTCTCGATGGATAGATGAAACTTTTCAATGAAACTACTAGCAATATTGCTTGACTGTCCACATAGACGGTACATAAATATAATTACGTATGTATGTTATAGAGCGACTGCAATCCAAATGCATCGCACTGGAATAATTACTTGCTATTTGGAGTGACCACGATATGCGCGGAGCTAATTTATCTGAGTGTAGTTATTTTTTTATTTTGATGAAGCTACTAAGAATTTTGAATTAAAATTTGGAAGTACAAAAATCCAAATAACTTACTTTCTCTCTTTTTTTAATATGCTTTCGTGGAACTTATTAACCAGAAAAAAATACTGCCTAAGTCATGCGTGATGGTTTTTTATGCAGTACCTTTGCATTGGTGGCTACGTTTGAAAGCTAACTCTATACCAGATAATATACTCTTTACCCCTTTCGGATTTATATAACCGTTTCATAACATCCTGTACATTTGGTATGGCAACTAAAGAACTCAGTTTATTAAAGTCTACAGCTAGACATTAGCTTCTCCCAAGTTTGTGTGATGAGCATGATCATTTGTTCGGTGTCTGGGTGTAATTTATGTATAATATGGATGTATTTAGAAATATATAAGTATGTTTATCAGTTGTTTGGTTACCATAACACAAGCTCTGCTTAGCTTGGGATCAGACAACCGTGTGGGTGATGTCCCGGGATATATAAAAAAATGGCGGGAATGTTATTTTGCCTAGCCTTTATTCCCATAATCAAACTGTTTTCATAAAACCATACTACACTACAACTAATAACTTTGAATCTATTCCCATCTTCTAAATCCTACAATACCATTCCAGATACGCGCTCGGCCAGCTAATGACGTCAGACAACTCTGTAGTCACACAGCTGAACATCACTCGAGTGAGGGTTGAGGACGGAGGGCTGTACACCTGCACAGCCAGGGAGGGAGACCATGTGGCTTCGCATGAGAATAGGCTGGATGTTTATGGTAAGGAAAACTTTAGAAGCCTTTTTCGTCACTTATTAAAAGACCATAGTCAATAAAATCAGACCATGGTCGACGTAGCAGGCATCGTACAGTTCAAAGTTTGGTAATAAATATTCAAAAAATTTCGATAGCACTTTGATTACTTTAAACTGTTTAAAAACAAAACGAAAGTTTACAATATAAAAGTCAAACAATTTCACTGAGAAGATGCTGAAACATTATCCATGTGAAAAAAATGACAACATTCAAATTCAGAAGGTAAATAATATTTCTAAATACTTTTGCAGGACCACCTTACATCCGATCATTGCCACCCATCAAAGTGCAGAGTGGAGAATCTGTGAATTTGAGATGTCCTTTCTATGGATATCCTATCAGGTAACCATATATTATTGATAGCCATATTATTTAACATGACCTGCAAAAACACGCAATATGTAGAAAAGAAATACCGCCTTAAAAACCCTTCTGGTCTAGTGGTTAGTAAAACTGACTTCTAAACAGATCGTGGGTTCAATTCCCACCGGTAAGAAATCTTTGTGTGGTTAGCAAATATTATTTTTTACTGTGTCTGGGTGTATTTTATCTATCTATGTATTTAGAATTACAAAAGTATACTTAGTTTAGTTAGTTAGTAGTATTAGTTATCGGATCGCCATAATAGAGTTCGGGATCAGGCGGCCGTGTGTGATTTATCCCAAAATTTTTTCATTATTATTTATTTATTTTCCAGTAAAATCGATTGGGAATACAAAGGCAAACTGTTAACCTCCAACGCGATCTTCCAAACCCGTTACAAAAGACATTCAAAACGAAAAACCCGTCGAAATGCTCCAAGTGTTAACATCAATGGGATTCTCTCCATACCTGAAATATCTAAGGAATCTAATGGGGCCATATACACTTGCATAGTGACCAGTCCTTCAGGAGAAATGGCTAGAAGAGCCTTTGAAATTCAGGTTATAGAGGCACCTGTATTGGATGATTTGTTGTTAGGAACGAATCTGCAAGAAGGCCAGATAGTGAATATTTATTGTAATGTGAGGACTGGGGATTTGCCGATACATTTTGAGTGGCTCAAGGATGGAAAGAGGATTCCTAGTGCTTTAAAGGTAACATAGCTTTTAACATATTGTGTTGATTTTTTTATGTATTTGTTAAGTGTCTAAGCAATTTATCTATGAGGTACCCTTTCATACAAATAACGTATTAGTTTTCATCTCACTGGGCGTGAAACGATTGGATTTAACTTTATCAAAGCGAATATTTTTAAGCCTATTTTTTGATTATGGCCCACGCTGATGTAAGCAGTACCTGTACGGTAATGATGAGATCTTGAAGTTAATAATTATTATTCTCGGTCTAATTTTCCTTTCCTATTTGCTTGTTTTAATGAACATAAGAATTACAGTTATCTGTTACTCAAAAGAGATTATTTTCAGGTAGTTGAAAGAAACTCCGAGCTATTCAGTGCTCTAGTAATAAAGAAGGTGTCTTTGGAGCATTGTGGGACATACACTTGTGTGGCTTCCAACCATGTCGCTAAGGTGAATCGCTCGACTGAGCTGTATATAAAAGGTAATTATTATATCAGAACTATGACTTTTTTACGTCATTATGTAATGGATTATTTGAAAAAATAAGCTTATTTTTTGAATTAGGTATACGTTTGGACACCACTCTTTCACTAAACATTATATTTTTTTTTGTGTACCTAGATATTATTATATTATGTTATACAAATTCAAATTTTCTTTATTCAATATAGGCACAGTAGCACTTATCAAACGTCAAACTCCAAACACAAAAAAATAGACAGCTACAATGAGCAGATGCAATAACTTTATCAAGAAAGAGCAGTCTTCAGAACTTATGGAAATAAAATTTTCTTTTATGTTTTCAGTGGCACCAAAATGGCTGGAAGAACCAAGTAACTCATCGCTACTGCTAGGCCGAAAAGGAGCAGTGTCTTGTAGTGCAAGCGGTTATCCACAACCACAAGTGCATTGGATGAAAAAGGATGGTAGGTTAATATTTCAACATTTGAAAGAATATGTTATCAGTAGATGTCTACAAAGAACTGTTACATCAATAAATATTCTGTTTGATCTATTTACCAACTTAAAAAAGATCTAACAAATTGTATTGGTGTATGGAAGTATTTTAACGACAAAGTTCTTTTTTTGTACAAGTAAGATCCTGTTTTATAGATATAATAATAATAATAATAATATTCCTGTACAATTCACACACGGTAATCTGATCCCAAGCTTAGCTCTAAGAGAGCTTGTGTTATGGTAACCAGACAACTGATAAACATACTTATATATTTCTAAATACATACATACTATAGATAAATTACACCCAGACCAGAACAAATGATCGTGCTCATCACACAAACATTTGTCCTGAGTGGGAATCGAACCCACAACCTCCGGTATAGCAGTCCGGGTCACTCACACCGCTAGACCAACAGGCCCGTCAAAAAAGATAAGATAAGATAAGACAAGATATTGTTACTAAATAAGCAAGAAGGCTTACAAATGCCCAAAGTCCAGTGTTTCAAAATCCTGTCCAGATCTCTCTCTAGTTCCACCTACTAAATAAAAAACACTACTCAATAATTTATAAATAAACTCAAATTAAACTATTTTCAGCTCTCCTTGGCACCTGGCAACCAGTTCTAGAGCTGGCTGGTGGTGGGATCCTCAGTCTTCCTAACGGAACCCTCATCATTGAGGAGGTGTCTCTAGCTGACGAAGGATTGTACTCCTGTAATGTGGAGAATGGAGTCGGACAGCCGCTAAGCAAAACTGTTTGGATGAGCGTGAATAGTAAGTATTTAAATTATAAGGCTATTATAGAAGTATAATAATCCAGCCTATAAACGTCCCACTGCTGGGCACAGGCCTCTTCCCATATAGAGAAGGCACCAGTAGTGATCACCACGCTGGCTCTCTGCGGATTGGCGATTACAGATCCCACTTTTGGAATCTAGGTTTCCTCACGATGATTTCCTTCACCGTTTGTCAGAAGTGTCTTAGAAAAATTAAGAAAGTACTTATAACTTTGAAAGAGTCACATTAGTACTTGCCTGGGTTCGAACCTGCAACCTCGTGCATACAAATCCGTTCATTGAACGGCTAGGCCACCACGGCGACCGATACGATATACTATAGTGGTATAATACGTGTATTCAATCAAAATACTATATTATGAATCAAATATATTTAAATCAAAATTTTTGCTAATTAGTATTTAATTTATTATATTCAAAACAACCATCACATATTATTATGTTATCATTTTAAATGGAATCGATTTAAATATGGTGATCCGTATAATTATAATTACAAGAATTCATTATTAAAGTACCTATTTTATAGCGAAATGTTAAATGATAAATTCGTTATAATATAGAGTTGAAAAAAAGCTACTGTGCAATAAAATAAAAAGGTTTCACTATGTAAAAAATGGTCTCGGAAGACTGAAAGCGGACCCAACATGTTTAGAAAAGCACTAGTAAAATCTTCGTCTAAAATCTAGTAGGGTCGTTAGATCCTACTGCTGGGCAAAGGCCTCCTCTTTCTTCTTCCAAACCTTTCTGTTCTTGGCGATTTCTGTCCACGTGCGCCCCGCATAACTGACTAGATCATCACACCACCTTCGCCGCGGACGACCGCGACGGCGATGTCCCTCCGGCGTCCAGTGGGTGACGACCTTTGCCCATCAGTCAGGCTGCATGCGCGCGACGTGGCCTGCTGACTCCCACTTAAGCCTGGCTGGTTTTTCTCCGACTTCTGTTACTTGAGTTATGGAGCACAGATAAAATATGATATACTTAAAGTTTATTTTGATTCTAGAGCCCGTCCACTTCGAGTCATCATCAACGAACGTGACGTCACAACTAGGGCATCCATTCACTCTAGAATGTAAGCCTCTTGGAGATGAGCCTATAAGAGTGACGTGGACACACGATGGTAATACATTGGAGCTTGTTAATCAGAGGTTAGTATACATCTCTTTGCCCTTAAACGAAACTGTAATCGCGGCCTCTAAATGTTTAATTAATTAAGGTAGAAGCGACAGAAAAATAATTTTGAAAATAAAACTAATGTGATAATAGATTCTGTACCTAACACCTGTACCATAATCATCATGGATGGATTGTGTAAAAAGTGATATAAGAGACAAAGTAGTAAATGCTGAAATGAGGGGTAGTAATTATGTCTTCTATTGTGTGAGTGAAAGCAACATACTGATCATATAGAATGTGCGAGACGAAAAGTGATAGAACTAGATGAAACTAAGATCGTCCGAAATTTGATGCCCCATTTCAGACGGCCTAGTGCGACGTCCTCATTTTGGTGTTTCAAAATCATTTTTTTTCTCACAAACCAAAGAAAAGGCGCTCAAGAAACGTTCCGCTATTATCTACGGATTCTAGTTGCTCGGTTCCAAAGTGTCCTTTCTATGGAGAAGAGCCGGCAAGAAACTCTACAGGTGAATCTTTTACGTATCATGGAGCAAACCAAAATCACCTGTATATTTTGTCTTCCAGAGCAAAAATATCAGAAACAAAAACAGCTCTCGGTGTGGTCAGTACTATAAACCTGCAGTATTCTGAGACGGCAGACGCTGGTTTATACCAGTGCAGGGCAAGCAATCCTTACGGAGCTGCTAGCTTTAATGTACACCTTACTATATTGGGTAAGTCTTTGATATCAGTGCATTTTTAAATGAATATTATAGTCTGCTTGCGACGTGTAACCTACCCAAAACGAGAAGCCCAAAGAGGTATTTATGCCATTGAATTTTAGTTGTTTACCAAGGTGTTAAACCATGGCTTGAAATGTCTAAAATTACCTACTAATATGGTATCATAAAAATAGCACACCAGGTAATATCTGGCATCATTAGCGAAAGAGTAGAAGTACTATACTTTTAGAACGTTTTAAAAGAAATGGATCGTATAATACAAGTCATCTTTAATAGATGGCAGCACAATGTGAACCAGGAGTAACACATAACCGTAATTTATCTGACATATTCCCTAGAGGTCAGTGCCAACATTGCTTACGATACCTATAAGGATAAATAAATCGAACTAAACACCTGATTCACAGAGCCGCCAACGCCTCCATCAGACGTCCGCGTAGAAACAGTACGAGCGCGCGGCGCGGTGATCTCGTGGCGCGACACGCTGCGTGCGCATGCGCGACACTACAGCCTGCAGTACTCGCACACGCACTACAGTGACGCGGTCTGGGAGCATGCCACTACTGTCAATGTTACTAGGTGAGCCAGTAGTACATACATTACAGAATTTCCTCGTGTCATTTTTAGTAGGACCTAGAATATTCTCCTATACTTTGACTTACTCCGGTTCTGACGCCACCCCTAGTTTTCGGCCAGTTTATCCAATGTACTCCACGGACAAGCTCCTTTCAAGAATATCTTAATCTTCTTCTTAGCGTATCCATCAATGGCTATTTTCATCGTGGCTAGATTTTTGCGGACCGGTACACAGCCACGCGGACTGCATTATCAGTGGCGTCCATCTTCCATAACTGGTCCACGCATGTACAGGTTGTGAGACACGTTGGGCAGTTCAACAAATGAGCCATGGTCTGGGGAGAGATAACACACACACAAACACAAGGCTCGTGTGTGCTGTAACCCCACCGATAATTTATAAATATCTTAATATACGTTTAATTATATTTCAGGAAAGAGCAAGAGCTACGTCAGTCAGTAGAGCTGCAGAACCTCCGTCCAGCCACACCGTATGCTGTGCGCGTCGCCACGGGCAACCAGGTCGGCGTCTCCATGTACACTGCGCCAATACACTTCACTACTCCTGAAGAAGGTATATTGTAGTTTACGTACTTGTCTGTAAATGATAGTGAGTAATGATTAGTAACTGAATTTATTGATTAGAATTTTAAAATCTGTGGTGTATACTAGGCACCTACTGCCTGAAATTCCAGATGATTTAACACCAAATAACAAATATTTTAGATAAAAAAAAGTTTCAAATTCAAAATCATTTACATAATTTCGACCGAGAATATTTATTAAACCTCAATAATAAAATATTCCAAAATGCACAGCAACTTAGGGTCGGTTCATATCCAGCGGAAAATACACCAAACATAAATCAGAAATTGGAATTTGGGCAAAAAGCTTAAATGTACGTATAGTGATCAATCACACGCTTACTATTCCTCTCATTAGAGAGATAACTATTCAGTCAAACACAAACCAAGATACTCGTAGTTATTTCTGATATGCTTTCAACCCTGTCTCCAGCTCCATCATCAGCCCCCGTGAATCTGCAAGTGGAGCAGACGGAGAACCCTGGAGAACTGTACGTGGCGTGGTCGGCTCCTCTCAAGGAGACCCACAATGGAGTTATCGTTGGGTACCATGTTAAAGCTGTTCCGCAGAGTATTAGTTCAGGTAAGTGTCAAAAGCTTAAGTTCGAATTCTATACTGTACGAGCCGCTAGCCCGTACAGTAGAGTTGTAGCGAAGTGGGTTGTTTCAGCAGACGGGATGTAGACAGGAAATAAAATCACTGTATTGTGTCCGTGCTACCGGAGTGGGTTTATTGTTCACACTAAGCATATAAAATATTAACCTAAATAACATCGACTACGCGTGTAAGTAAAATAGCATAATCAACGAAACAATTTAATGCTTAGTAATGTAAAAAGTTAAACAACTAAAATCATGTGGCGATGCTCGTACATCCTGCCAACAACAAAAAAAACAAAACCCAAAGTAGAAAAGTAAAAATTAATTATAAATTGTATAAAGTACATAGGTAAAAATCAATCTATGTTAGACTCGAGCTGGCATCGGAGATGTTCCGCGGTGCAGGTGAGTAGTGCAGGGGGATGCTGCATCTTGATGTTCGATGTTGTTTGCTGTCGTACTATCCTCATTAGTTGTTACGTCTCTCCTTTCCGGATGGACTCGTGGTTGCTGCACTTCCACCATTTCAATCTCTGCTTTCAGTTCCTGGGGAGTTATTATGTTGGTTTGAGGGAGGCAGAAACGACGCGATCTCAACTTACAGTACATCCATATACTGAATACTATTCCGCATACTGTCACGACACCATACAGAATGTAATGATGTTGCTCTGCATTGACTGATTTCAGAGCTTGTATATCTTGGTGTTTCTTCATCAACTCTATTTTCTGCTTTAAGCCATTCAGTTGTTCTTCATGTGTTTCTAGTTTCAAATCTGTTAGATTCCAAACTCTGTTGTTGGTCGATAATAGATAGTTGATGTTTGTTTCTGGAATATAGATGTCATCTTCACTCCCTAGTTCCATTCTGCTTTGGAAATTGTAGTGAGAGTGAATGAGATGGTTATCGCCGCGCATCAGACATCCTGTAGCTAACGTGATTATTCCTGTGTTACGTATGGTCAGTGACGTAACGCCAGCTGGGCAAAAAATGCGCATAGTGCATTCCTCGCAACACGCGAACAGCCAGGCGTCCTTGCTGTGTAGTTTATTCCATTCATTGATGCAACTTGATACTTTAGTGCGGCAACTTGATACCCCTCGATTGTTTATTATGTCTGCTTCACATATGTTGGAAGCTGTTTTTATTTCGAATATAGGTAAATTGAAGTTGCATAACATGTGGTGTTGGTTAACTTGTACACATAACGACAGATGTTGTTCGTCAATGGGTATTAACATGTCCTTTCTCAAATTCACAGCAATGTAATTAGCGGTAGGCACGATACTGATCGTCGATCTTCCTTTGATGTGTCGAATTGGCAGGACCTTTGTTAGTTCGTATGGTTCATCCGTCACCAATGGTATTTTTACTTCAAATATAAGAAAGTCTTCAACCAGTTTTCCTCGCACACTGGATAATTTGTACATCTCTCGGGTACATCTGAGATTATTTGTGCACGGTAGAGATAATCCTTTAGGTACTTGGCCCGATATGATGTTCAGTTGTTTCTCAAAGGCATCAGGTTTCAGCAAATGCGTGTCCACCTTACCGTTTCGTAGATCTGTGACTAGTTCTATCATTGTGTCTTGGATTCTTCGCAAGTTGTTCAACATCATGTTCGCGGCGAGTGCGGTAGCCGTGATAAAGCTTGCTATGTCTTGTTCTGTTTTTAGTTGTTGGACAGAATCCCTTATTTGTTTATTCATGACGATGAACTGTCGATTCATGACAAGTTCGTTTCTTTTCAGTAAATTGTATTCACTTTCGATTATTGAGGTGTGATGCTTGTATAAATTCTGCAAGTGCTTTTCGTTGCTTTCGATCAGATTAATGTCTTTATGGTATTGGTCTGCAAACTTGTCGTCAAGCACGCCGAAGAGAACGTTGGCTATGTTGCCTATACCATTTATGAATCCTCGTTTATTGCGTCTTCCGTGTTCCGAGTGAAGCATGTCGTTGTAGTGTTTCAACTCGTTCAGTTCATGCTCAAATTGTGTCGATATAGCAAGACAGGCCATGTTTCGGTGGCCAAATCCACGTAGTTGTTCAATGTATTGTTCAACGGCGGATACTGTTTTCCAGTACGTAGACATGTTGTAGTAAACTACTAGGTTCCACTCATCTTGTATTATTTGGAGCTCTGCTATTTTGTCGAAGTATATAAGTCGTGATGAATCTAGAGAGGTAACATTGACAAATTGATGTGCGGATGCTGTCTCACCAGTCACCATTAGTAGTAACAACGTGCTCAAGCAAGTCTGGAACAGCCCTTTCTTTGGGGTCCCGTGCACCCTTGTTCGTTGTCGTGGTGGCTTACTCGAAGTTGGATCTGTTTGTTTCTCATCGGAGCTTGGTGCAGGTCTGTTCTTGTCTTGGCTGTCAGTGTCAATGGGTAACCGGGACACTTTCGTGATAGGTCGCTTAATGGTACTTGATTTTGTCTTCACCGTAACGACTCGTACTAAGTTGTCAGCTCCAGGATGAGTTTCTGTAACCCGGCCTAGTAACCATTTGGCGGGAGGTACTTGCTCTTCTTTGATAAATACTATATCACCGACATTGATGTTTTGGGTCGGAAATTGCCACTTTCCTCGCTGTTGTAAGGTTTGCAGATACTCGCTGGACCATTTCTTCCAGAACTCCTTGTACATATTTTCTGTTAGACGCCAACGCAAAGTCAATCTTGTGTTATCGATATTCGACGTCATGGGCGGAGCTAGTACAGGTCCGCCGACTAAAAAGTGGCCAGGAGTCAGGTAGTCGATGTCGTCAGGGTCATTTGTTAGCGCCACCAATGGTCTTGAATTGAGGCACGCTTCAATTTGTATGAGTAACGTCGTGAATTCTTCGTACGTTAACTTCTGCTCGCCAAGGACCCGTTTGAGGTGATATTTCATACTCTTAACAGCGGCTTCCCATAAACCTCCTGCTGTCGGCCACGCAGGAGCGTTGAAGTGCCATTCAATTCCGCAGTCAGCCATGTTGTTGAAAAGATCGTCACTCACTATAAGTTGCAGTGCCTCTTGGCGTTCTTTCGTCAACGCTTTAGCTGCGCCGACGAAGTTTGTGCCGTTGTCACTATAGATATGTTTTGGCGTTCCGCGTCGTCCACCGAGCCTCTTTAATGCTGCCAGGAAGGTGATAGTGCTCAGATCTGACACTAGCTCGAGGTGAATCGCTTTAGTGCACAGACAAATAAAAACTGCAATATATGCCTTCATTGTTTTGATGCCTCGACCTTTGTTAGCCTTTATTTCTACGTGCCCAGTGAAATCGACACCGGTGTGTGTAAACGGTCGAGACGGTGTAACACGAGGCGTTGGTAGGTCAGCCATCAGCTGACTGCTACGTTGCATTTTGTAACGATGACATATAATACATTTGATTAATCGTTTCTTGATGGTTTTCATGCCACCTAGTACCCAATATTTGTTTCGAAGGTGTCCTAAAGTGAGTCTGGCACCCCCGTGTATCGTGTCCTTGTGGGCTTGGTCAATTAAGAGGTCCGTCAACCTGTTGTCTTTAGGCAAACTTTGACCGGAGCTAGTTAAAGCGGATGCATTGAAAACGACTCGCAGTTTCGTAGTTGTTGAGTCTGGTTTTAATACTCCGTGATGTGGTAGAAAACAGGTAGAGGTTTTAGATGCGAAGCTTGGCTTCATGTGCTCTAAAGCAATATATTCTGCGATGAACGTCTTGTAACTAGAAGATAGGGTTTCATTTCGAGCCAATCGTTTTTCAAGCTGTTTAAATTGTGCAACCGCTTGGCCTTTCGACTGTCCCAAATTCATCTCAAAGTTTGGTTTCATCGGAATTTTGACTTCGTATCTCCCGTCAGCCAGTCTCCTTGTAGTGTTAGTGTAGAGAGACTCGCAATATTCTTCTTCGATAGTCAATGCCTCGTTATGATATGATATTTCCTCCATCTCCCAGAAACGAGAAATATCGTCAGTGTTAACGACTACATGACAGTTGAACGTGTTGGTGTTTCCAAGTAGCACCCATCCGAGTTTTGTTTGTTGTGCAATTGGTGCACGTATGTTTCCTCGGAGGATGTTGCTCTCGATAATGTCTGCATATATTCCAGCATCAAGTAGAATGTCTATCGGTCGAGACAAGTTGAATTGTGGATCAGCCAAGTTTATATTGCGTATGTGGGGCCAGTCTTGTTTTTCAAAGGAGTAGTTAGGCAAATTATTGAGTAATTTTGCCATCACTAGAGCTTGTGTTGTGAATCGGTAATCACCATATAGCGCCTCGCAGTGCAACTCGACTGTTCCATTGCTCTGTTGGGCCGCTGTTCCTATTCCGGAAACAGTAGAGTTTTGGTTGTGCCTCGGAAGACGCAGTCGTTGTGCTGCAGATTCAGAGATAAGGTTAAGCTGTGAACCTTGGTCCAAAAGACATCTCAGTGTTAGATAATCTCCGTTAGCGGCTCGCACCTTCAGCTGAACTGTTGCCAATAGGACTTCGTTGAAGTTGTCTGATACATGATTAGCTTTTCGCGATTCTTTGTCACATGTAATGTTGGGTTGTTGACCTATCGACGATGTCATTGGCTTTGAGTCACGCGACACATCGTGTAACACAGTGTGGTGAGCGTTGTTGCAAACTCGGCACCTTTTGTTTGACCGACATTTATTTCCATTGTGTGAATATAAGCAATTTTTGCAAATATCCAATTTCTCAATAGTTGTCAATTTCAACTCAGGCGTCATTTCTTGAAATTCCTTACAGTTCAGTAAAATGTGATTAACTTTACATATAGGACAGTTTCTCTCGGCATTGGCATGATTCACCTTGGGATAACGTCTGTATTTGTAGCTCGAATCCCTTCCATCCTTCGGGCCATCCTTATGAACGTGCGTAGACGATGCATTATTTGGTTTGGTATATGTTGAAGGGTTCTTTTTCTTGCCTACAGCTTCAAGGGCGGTGAACTTGCTTTCTAAAAAATCAAGAAATTCCTCCAAAACAGGCAACTCTCTGGGCTTCTTTCTTGCTTCCATGTAGTCGGAGTAGGTCTCAGTGTCAAGTTTTCCAGCAATAATATGCACCAAGAAGGGATCCCAGGTCAAAGTGTCAATGCCTAAATTGCGAATAGCATGTATAGTTTCCAGACTGGTATCATGAAGCCGTTTTAGATCATACGAGGTTTGATGTTGCGCAGTCGGCTGAGTCATCAAAGTATGCATTTGTTTTGTGAAAATCAGGTGCAAGTTGTTGTACCGGTGATTGAGTATTTCCCAACATGAGTCGTAGTTGGTCTCAGAAACAGGTAAATGTTGCACTAAACGCTCAGCTTCTCCTTTCAACTTTCCCTTCAAATGTTGCATCTTCTGTCCCTTGGAAAGGTTAGGATTATCATGAATTGCAGCAGTATACAGATCAAGAAATGTAGGCCACAGAGAATAGTTCCCAGAAAAAAAAGGAATTTCAATCTTCGGGGCACAATCACGTTGTTGAACTGCTGTATTGAGTTTGCGGTTAAGTTCTCTCTTAGTCTTCTCGTAGATTTCTTCGTAGTTAGAGAACTCTAACTCGTAGTTGACGTCACTACCGACGAGAAGATTATCTAGTTGCCAATGCGCTTCATCAATAACCTTCCATCGCAACTCGAGGATCTTGAGTTTATCTTCCAAATCCCATTTTTCAATTATGTCAGCAATACACAAGTTGCGAATAAATCGTGAGAAAGCTCTGAAGTTTGTAGCTTGTTGAGTTTTTAACTCATCGGATTTGGAATGAACGCCAGTATTTTTGATGTGCTCACCTTGATTGCCTGGCATCGCAGAGTCCTTATCCCCAGAAGAAAAGGCAGGATAAGCTTGCAACTTTTGTAGGATGTTTAAGTATTCAGCCTTGATCCTGTCGTAAGCCTTTGTAACGTAATATTCAGCTTCTTGATCTTCTGCACTCTGCAACACGCTGTGGTTCATCTCGAATTCATTCCAGTGAGCCTTGAGGTTATCCAATCTAACCTTGATGTAAGTTGAGGTTTTCCGGTCTGGACCATCCTTACCAAAGTTCACACCAATTTTCCTGATGCCTTCAGCGATGATCTCCTGCCGTTTGAAGAGTTCTTGTCGTTTAGCGTCCATTGTAGTTGTGGGACACTAACTCCTGTTGACTTCAATAGCTTCCGGGTAACTCGCTGTCGATGTCGCCTGTTGTGATCGCAGGATCAGAAGGTATCTCTAATACGATATGTGCGCCTTCTCAATCTGACTGGGGCGACCCGCTTGTGGGAGACCAGTCAGACCGATTCGCTATCGTCAATAGAAATACTTCGTACCTGAGATGGAGTGCAGGACTGTAGTTCCAGTTGCGAGAATCCGGCTCGAAGGACCAAAATGTACGAGCCGCTAGCCCGTACAGTAGAGTTGTAGCGAAGTGGGTTGTTTCAGCAGACGGGATGTAGACAGGAAATAAAATCACTGTATTGTGTCCGTGCTACCGGAGTGGGTTTATTGTTCACACTAAGCATATAAAATATTAACCTAAATAACATCGACTACGCGTGTAAGTAAAATAGCATAATCAACGAAACAATTTAATGCTTAGTAATGTAAAAAGTTAAACAACTAAAATCATGTGGCGATGCTCGTACATCTGTGACCCTAGTTAATCTTAAAACTTCCTCGCTTCTTCGTTTCCTGTAACTTCTATATGACCATGCCAAACTATGAGAAAACTATGGCTGTTCAACTTAATTGCTTTAAGTCTTCCACTACTAATTGAACAAGAAAACAAACACCGACTAGTACTACGCCTAATTTTAACCTTCAACAATAATTGCTAAACTCCAATAGAAGATTCTTATTATATCTATCGATATAGATATTTATATATAGATATTTATCGATATCTACGCAGTTTCAGATGAGGCTGACACAAGAACTATTAAAGTATCTCAACTATCTGGCAAGCAGGAAACTCTGCTAAGTGGACTGTTGAAGAATACCAGGTATGAAACAGTACACAACAATAAATAGCTATAGTAGTATTAAGGAAGAATGTTGGAGAAGAATTAATTATATTTAAACCTGTTCTAGATACGCCGTATCCGTGTCGGCCTTTACCAACGCAGGCTCAGGACCATTCTCCTTACCTGTGTTTCAAGATACGAGAGAAGGAGGTAAGATTAACTTTTATGAGCAGTGAGCATTACATGGGTGGGCACTGAATATAAAAAGTTATTTTTCTGATGCATTTAACACTGGAAATAGATCTCCACAAAGTTTGGGAAATGGGTAGACAGAGGAAATTTTAAACTTTCCGTATAGTATTTTTTATGCTTCCTTTATAGTCATCCAAAACTTATTCCGTGTTTTCATAAAAAAAAAACTTTTTTTTTTAATTCCGAGAACCATTTTGTTTGCAGCACCTGAACAGGCTCCATCATCAGTGGAGTGTACCGCAGTATCCTCCACATCATTAAGGATTGGCTGGCAGCCTATCGGTCTGCCGGGCCAAGGAAACTCCCTTGTAGGATATACTGTGCTATATGCTACTGATGGTAAGCCAAATTATATACCTACGTAGGATATTCTTTTAATTAGAAATGTTCAATGATAGATCCACATCATTATAAAACAATCTACTTAGGTTAACTTATTTCTTAAAACTATGTCAAGACATTTGAAACCAAGAAAAAATCCACTTTTAAATTAAATTAGCAGCCCAGTTGCAAAAGGAATTTACGTACAGTTTCAAAATATTGTTACTCTCAAAAATTCTAGGTATTCCCATCGACGGTTATTCTGAAAAATACATTTTCTTAAAATATATATATATATATGTTGGCCACAGCATCTTTGCAGATGATGGTTGCAGCGCTTAAAATATAAAGAACAAATATTATGTATATAATAAATTATGTGAGTTTCTGGTACCCAGAAGCGGCCTGGCAGAACCAAACGTCATTACACACTGAACTCTACCTGCAAGGTCTACTGAAGTATACTAACTATACTGTGAAGGTGGCTGGATTCTCGAATTATGGAGCTGGACCGTATTCATATCCTATCGTCTGTGCCACGCTTCAAGATGGTAAGTTTAGTATTCCAGAACTTATATATTTTTTCTCAAAATATCCTATCTTAACCAGGGCGAAAGAGTCTTTCAAGTAGGAAGGAACAAAATGCTTGTTCCTTGCCTTCCGCATCCAGCCTGATCCAGATACTTATTTTAAGATATCGAACCATTGCGCTGTGGGCACAAAATAAAACCACATTGTCACAATCTAGTGTAATTAACTGAAATTCTGTACAAGATTCGATTACGCAGGTTCTGCAACTGAAGTTATCCAAGAGTTTTCTTAAAATACTAATTCTAAAATCTCACTGCCACGTCAGTGGCTCAATTTTTACATCACATACATACCCATTTCATCTGAAATCTACATACATAAAGAAGTTTCCATTACAATGGTCTCCCTACTTTCCAATTTTCTGCAGTGCCCGGCCCACCAGCAGATATTAAAGTCTTGGTCCTATCTTCATCATCACTCCTGATCAGTTGGAAGAAGCCCATTCATCCAAATGGAGAACTGCTCTATTACACAGTTTATGTGAAGCCAACATCCAGGTCAGTTTTTAGGAAGATTTTTACGTGTTAGTAATAAATTTATATAGAGTGCTACCGAAAGGGTATATATCCATCCAAAAGGGGTGAAGATTACTATGGGTGTAGAGTAAGTTTACAGAATTTCAGCTCAAAATGTGCTACTTACATAATTGATATCCAATTTATCGCATCAGTAGTTGTCAACAAAAACCCTATTTTCGTTTTATGGATTATGTGCCGTAAAACTCCTGTGTTCATATGAACAGTATTAGCTTGTTTATTGTACAAATTTTAAATGTTATGAAAGATATTAGGCTTTGATTCGACATTTTACGCCCGAGCGGCTGTCGAGTCAACATCAGAATCTCTTGAGGATGCCCCGTGGAGGGGCAAAACACGTGTCGAGTATTGGTTTGGTTGCATGGCATGCTCCTTCCTTTTTCTCACTATTCGTGTATGTTTGCATATGCATGAGGGCGGGAGGGTGGGCTTTGCTGCATGTTCATATTTGCATGATTGTGAGAGGGTGGGACTGCATCCTGCTGCCAAGCTTTTTTGTAGCGGAATTAAAGCTAAATATCTTTCATAACATTTAATGTCATGGATTTTCGCAAAGTAACGCCTGATTCTATAGTTTGTACAATTTTTTTTGAAATAATAATTCAGTGTTAACAAATGCAGTACAGCCTACGAATTTACCACAGCAATGGTCCGCCACAGACGTTCCGCGTCGAAGCGGAAGGTCGCTGTAGCGCCGAGGTGAAGGAGCTGGCGGCGGGGCGCACGTACGAGGCGTGGGTGGCGGCCAGCACTGCTGCCGGCCAGGGTGCTGCGTCTGCTAGGGCCTCGCACACGCCTACACACAGAGGTATGATACATGATATACCGTATGGAAGGTCGCTGTAGCGCCGAGGTGAAGGAGCTGGCGGCGGGGCGCACGTACGAGGCGTGGGTGGCGGCCAGCACTGCTGCCGGCCAGGGTGCTGCGTCTGCTAGGGCCTCGCACACGCCTACACACAGAGGTATGATACATGATATACCGTATGGAAGGTCGCTGTAGCGCCGAGGTGAAGGAGCTGGCGGCGGGGCGCACGTACGAGGCGTGGGTGGCGGCCAGCACTGCTGCCGGCCAGGGTGCTGCGTCTGCTAGGGCCTCGCACACGCCTACACACAGAGGTATGATACATGATATACCGTATGGAAGGTCGCTGTAGCGCCGAGGTGAAGGAGCTGGCGGCGGGGCGCACGTACGAGGCGTGGGTGGCGGCCAGCACTGCTGCCGGCCAGGGTGCTGCGTCTGCTAGGGCCTCGCACACGCCTACACACAGAGGTATGATACATGATATACCGTATGGAAGGTCGCTGTAGCGCCGAGGTGAAGGAGCTGGCGGCGGGGCGCACGTACGAGGCGTGGGTGGCGGCCAGCACTGCTGCCGGCCAGGGTGCTGCGTCTGCTAGGGCCTCGCACACGCCTACACACAGAGGTATGATACATGATATACCGTATGGAAGGTCGCTGTAGCGCCGAGGTGAAGGAGCTGGCGGCGGGGCGCACGTACGAGGCGTGGGTGGCGGCCAGCACTGCTGCCGGCCAGGGTGCTGCGTCTGCTAGGGCCTCGCACACGCCTACACACAGAGGTATGATACATGATATACCGTATGGAAGGTCGCTGTAGCGCCGAGGTGAAGGAGCTGGCGGCGGGGCGCACGTACGAGGCGTGGGTGGCGGCCAGCACTGCTGCCGGCCAGGGTGCTGCGTCTGCTAGGGCCTCGCACACGCCTACACACAGAGGTATGATACATGATATACCGTATGGAAGGTCGCTGTAGCGCCGAGGTGAAGGAGCTGGCGGCGGGGCGCACGTACGAGGCGTGGGTGGCGGCCAGCACTGCTGCCGGCCAGGGTGCTGCGTCTGCTAGGGCCTCGCACACGCCTACACACAGAAGTACTTGCAGATATTTGACTTACAGATGTGAAGAGTTCAAGGCAAAACATAAAATATGTATTAATAGGCCCAGACGACAATTATTACCAAAAATCTTATAATCAATTTCTTTTTCGGAGTGTCTGTCGTTGAATTCTACTGCTGGGTAACGGCTTTCAGCGTGGATCATCAGAATTAAGGGGGCGCAAGTGTAGTGCCAGTGGCTCAACACAAACAATTCATAATAAGAGTCCAAATATCTTAATTCTCATTTTCGTTTTTGTTGTGGTAAATGCTGCCTTACCTCCTAAAACTGTGTCCCTCAAAAATTCATGCACATAAGTAAACTTTCAAAATTGCTTTTTTTTCTTGCAGTGGTAGCTGGAGTGGCATCTCTTGGTGGTACAGTCTCGGTGGGAGTTGGGAGCTCACTCCTACTGGTCTGCCAGTGTGTTGGCATTCCACCACCGCGCACCGTGTGGTACCACAAGCATAACATCATCACGCATCATCCTAGGTTCACCAGGAATCATGATGATAGCCTTCTGATTAATAGTAAGTTTAATTATTTCGCTACATAGTTCTGTTCTGTCTTGAATTGAATAATACTGTAAAATTAAACATTTTGTTAGAGACATTCAACGACTACATACGTCTTCAAAAATAGGGTTATCACAGCTTAAATGAATGATTTGCTTTTAAAAATACAAACTGATTAAGTTTTTTTTATTCGTTAGGAATATTTAAAAGAGAAAAATATCCGACCACAGAGAAAAACAACCTTTTTATACATTGCTTCATATTTCCTTTTAAAAACATTATCTGCACACAACTGGGTGCTAACCCAAAAAGCTCAAAAACAACCACTCTTTAAAATTTCAACTAAGCAATCAATTACTACTAAAATTACTTCTGACACTTTTTTCATAATATGGACAACAAATAGCCCAGGACCGGGAGAATTAGATGAAGTGAAAGGGAGGCCTTTGCCCTGCAGTGGGACGATTATTAGCTAAAAAAAAAACTTTACTTTCCAGACATAGACCAGTCCTTAAGCGGCAACTACACGTGCCTAGCCAAGAACCTGTACGGCTCCGACTCAGTGGAGTACACCGTCATAGTTCTACCGCTCCCTGAAGCACCCATACTGCGAGCGACGCCGTATAAAGACTCGATACTCGTGGAGTGGGAACAGCCGTACTATTCTATCAGTAATAAGACTGCGGGCCAGAAGATTAGTGAGTATTTTTAGAAGCATAACTATACAAAAGTTCAAGAAACTCCAAAAACAATGTCCAAACTTAAAGACCCTATTTGATCCTCAGAGTAAAAGTGTAAAACCCTAATCGTTCTCATTGCTTCAGGTGGACCTAGATTATAATACGCAAAACCAAAGCTACTATAATATGTATTTACTAAGTGAATTACTTTAAATTTATTAACTTAAAAAAAACTGATAGGACCAATTCAGTACATATTATTCTAAGACGACAAAATCTAAATTTATTGCACAAAAACAATAACAAAATTTTTGGTGAAAAATAAAAGTAAGAAATTGTTAGATGAATTAGCTAGTTTTAAATTACTTCTTCGACGAAATATGATCCGAAATTAGCCTCTGACTTAAAACCTCAAAGACCAAATTTAACTGTATATTTAAGTCTCTTTCACTATTTTTCAGGCTACAGCCTAACCTGGAAAGAGGCCAACAGTCCGTGGCGCGAAGCGTGGCCGACCAACAAGCTGCCCAATCTGTCGGGCGTTCAGAAGCACGCGCTCACCGGCCTCAAGTGCGGCACTAAGTACTCTCTGAGGATCACGGCTACCAACAAAGTGGGGACCTCACAACCTGCGTACTTGGATGTCAGTACTTTGGGAGGAGGTGGGTTACCTTCATACTTTGACTATGAAACATTGAAAATATTGTTGTTTGGTTAGTAGAAAATCTCAATCGTGGGTATACCGAAGTAGACAATAAAAAAAAAGATTGTCTATTCTGTGGACTCATAAAAGAAAAAGCATGCCATAGATTCGCACGAATACAATAAATGTCGCGGCTGACCATTTTTAATGAATCTTTTTATGAGGTATGTTTGGATCCTAAGAAAAGAAGTAGGGTACTTTTGTGCCAAATCAACAAAAAACAAACTTCTATGCAATCCTGAATCAGCTATTATGATGAGGAACAGGTATTCCAGTTTATTGTCTTTTGTTTGTTGTCAGTTTATTTTATTTCCTTTAATTTTTCTTACCTCTGAAAATCATCAGCTAAACAGCCATATTTTATACCATCATCAGCTAAACAGCCATATTTCATTCCAGTACCAATCCCACCGACCACCAATGAGTGGCTGTGGAGCAACGCCTCCCACATGTACGTGCAGCTCGCCGGCTGGGACCACGGCGGGTGCCCGCTGCGGGTGCTGGATGTGGAGTACAAGCAGCTCGGCGCGAGGGCCTGGAGTAGGGCTCATAATAATATGGTGAGGAGGACCTGGAAATATCTTTACAATCATTTACATATTTTAGATCAAAAGGCTTTAATAAATACTGTACCTTTGATGAATGATTAACATAGCATGGATCAACATACCATATTTACAAGTCTTTCAAATGGAAGGCATATTTTCCTTTAACCTGCTATTTTTTTTGTCGTCGAATAAAAACAGCAGATATTCTGAAGCTACTGGTATTTATACATGGTTATGATGCATATTGAATTTGTATCTACCGTGTAATGATGGAATACAATAGTCAAATTAGTTTTGTGTAATGTGCAAATTACTAGTTTTTCAAATGAAAGGCATCTTTTCCTTAACCTTCTAATTTGTGTGGCTGGATTATGAGCTTTTTCCGTCTACTATTTAGTATGTATCCAATATGCATTACAAAAAAGAAATTGTCCTCGCCAGACAAAATCTCTGTTGTAATTTTAAATGGAAAAATGTGTTGTGAAAAAGATTTGGTGTCTTCTATCTTCGCTCCAAAAAACTAATACCTTGACCTTAATTTATGAAACCTTTAATTCTCTTTCACAGCCATACTCCGAACTATCATCATGGAACCTTCCGTCGCTCTACCAGACTAAGATACCCACATACGCGATATCAGACCTGTCGCCCGGCACGTGGTACCAGGTCCGAGTGACGGCCACGAACGAAGCCGGGAGTATAACTACTGTGTACAGCTATGCTACGAAGAACGAGGATGGGAGTAAGTTGATTAAATGTTTAAGGTTTTTAGGTTGAGTTGAATCTATTTACAGTAAAGGCTAATGTCAGTAGTAATTTGGTATTTTTGGAGAAGTAGGATTGGTCCTGTAAATTTTAAGTTCAAATAATGAGCAGAGAAGAATCTAAAAAATAGCCAAAAAACAAAAAATACACTTGTTTGTGAACAAGCGTCTAGTATTGATTTTGGGAATTAAAGACCATTTTTTTTTATCCAAAACGGTCGATTTTTTTTTTCTTGAAATAGACTTCAAACATAATAATATATTGTGTACTTATTATTAAGAAGTTTATTCTAAAAGTAACAATATTATATTTTTTGCATTACACGCCTCGACCCTGATTAGTTTCCAATTCTATATTTTCACAATATGACCGTTTCTTTTCAGGTGAGATAGGTCCTCCATCGGAGCTGTTTGATTTAAACATGCTGGTCATCATCTGCAGCTCCATCCTCCTCACCATATGCCTTCTCAGCTGTATCTACATTCTGGTGAAGAGACAAAGGTAAGCCTTACACTAATTAATGGTAGGTAGTTAAATAAATAGTAAATAGTTAGTAAATAATAAAAAAAAAACGAATGACAATCAAAAAAGGGATATTTTTTTTCACATAAGATTTCAGTCTGGCCGATGGTGTACTCTATTCTTATCTTTTTCTAGGTCTTCTACACGTAACGTGACCTTTTTTGAAGACGATTATCAAATGTTTTATTTCATTTCTATGGCATTCCCGAAGAAATTAAATAAGTAGTATTAAAATACCATCATTTACCATTGTTCTAAGTCAAAAGCCTATTTGGTCTTAAAGTCCGGTGAAGCAGTCAAAGCCTGCGCGCAGGCTAACTGCAAAGATCTCTACCAAAACCTATTTGGTCTTCCTGTTTATAAAAGACATAAATTAATACGTCTTATGTTTCCAGAACCGGCAACCTAACAGAATACCGCGACTCAATCACCGTCGACAACAAGTCGGAGAGCGGCAACCTCACAGCCAACACTTCTCACACCAACCTCGCCAATGTGAAGGAGAACGCGATGAACGCTCAGAATAGGATCTACAGCGCGCCTATACATATGAGGAATAATAGCAAACATGGTAAGCAATTTACCGCTTTCTCAGGTTTACGCGAATGTTAGACATAGAAAAAATATTTTTTACCAATTTTCCCGCGGTATATGCCTAGCCTACCTATGCAAAGATGTTGAAATATCGGGAACGAAATCCTAAATATATACCGCGATAAAATCCGCATAATTTTATTTTAATGGCTTTTTCAACATCTATTCTTTTTTTTAAATCTATTAGTTTCGACCCACGCCGAAGGCATGACGTGGTGGTATGTCGGTCATACACCTAGAAACCCCCCCGTTCTGTCCTTTCCTTTGCCGGAGCCGCGGCACCGCTAAGATTGGTCAGTGTGGCTCCAGCAGACTGATAAAAATATTCTCTTCATTGATAAACTCCCAACGTTCAGCTCGAAATTCGATGTTTATAACGTAAAGATTAATGCCATTAACAAGTAAAGATGTATTTCCAATTTTCCATACATTAATTTTATTTTGATTTCTTGGAAGAGAAAAGTCTTAGTCACGTGATTCTTCGAAGTTAAATGTATTTTCCATACATTGAATTTATTTACACTCATCGATAACGCTTGTGAAAATGGCTTGACTACAGAGGCTGATGATTAAACTTTTTTAGCTCAATTTCTACGTAAATTTTGGCACATGTAAATAGCCACACCATTCATATTATCTAATCGTTTTTATGAAACCGGAAATTGAGTGTCTACGTCATTTTATTAGTATATGAGGATAATATGAATTCGAATCAATTAAATATATTAGTCCGATAGCGAGTGACGTATACCATTATAATAAGGCGATTTAAAGTTGCAATTAAATTTTAAAAGTTCTCATTTCGTTAATAATTTGGTAAGATAATTAAATTGTTAATTTACCACTTAATTTGCCTGATAAGTGTTTATAACACTACACATAAATATATCATCACGCCTGTATCCCCGAAGGGGTAAGCAGAGGTGTACCAATGTACACCCACAGTTCGCCGATATGTTTAGGTCCCATGTAATAGGAGGCGAGCCTCTTGCCACTAACCGGGCACAAATCCAAACTCCGACCTGCTACTGAGAATTTCAATACCAATAACACTTTGGTCGACCTGGGAATCGAACCCAAGAACTCTAGCGTAGCAGTCGCGCTTAGCGCCACTAGGCCAACGACGCAGTTTTTTATAATACCAAGTAATATCATTCACGGAGCAAATACAAAGCATTAACTCACTTGACGTCAGCAGGTTAAATTTAGGGAAAAATAACTATAATAATTATGGGTAGAGGAAAGGTGTGAAGTAAATCATTTTATTCATAACTTTCCTCTGAAAAATTGTGTATGAATTATTTACCTTATTCATTTTGAGCTGAAACTTTGTTAACCGACGATATGAGATGCACTGTTCACCCCTTTTTGGATAGATATACCCTTTGTAACCGAAAAGTTTTATACGACGGGCCTGTTGGTCTAGTGGTTAGAGACCCTGACTGCTATACCGGAGGTCGTGGGTTCGATTCCCACCCAGGACAAACGTTGTGTGATGAGCATGATCATTTTTTCTGTGTCTTGGTGTAATTTATCTATAATATGTTTGTATTTAGAAATATATAAGTATCTTTATCAGTTGTCTGGTTACCATAAAACAAGCTCTGCTTAGCTTGGGACCAGACAACCGTGTGTGAGATATTCCGGAATATTATATTACTAGCTTTTGCCCGCGACTTCGTTCGCGTGGAATAGTGACTTCCAGCAGATTTTTGGTTTTACCCACGTAGTTCCCGATCTCGCGGGATCTTTTCAAAAATGAAATGTGGAAGATATTCTAGGGAACTCTTCAAAAATCAAAATAATTTCCACGACAGTACCGAAGCGCTCGGCCGATGCCCAACCAAATGCGTGTAACGAAACCATAGCGCGATCTATTTCGGTCCCAACGCCATCTATCGAGCATAGTGACAACTCGGATTATTTATTTATACTCCGTTCAGGCATTTACTTTGTACTAAAAGTTTTAGTATATTGATATTACTTTTTTCATACCTTTTTACTAACATTTTTTTTTATCCGATGAATTTGCAGTACTGAATTGATGCCGACGCTTGACCAATAGATGGCGCTGTATGTCCGGAATAAATTTTATTTTTATTTTATTTTTTGTTATAAAAACTATTCTATGTCCTTTCTCAAGTTCCAAACTATGTCTGTACCAAATTTCACACAAATCGGTTCAGTAGTTTAGGCGTGAAGCAAAGACAGACAGACAGACCGACAGACAGACAGAGTTACTTTCGCATTTATAATATTAGTTTGGATATACTCCGTTCGGGCATTTTCTTTGTACTAAAAGTTTTATTATATTGATATTACTTTTTTCATACCTTTTTACTATCATTTACTTTTATCCGATGAATTTGCAGTACTGAATTGATACCGACGCTTGACCAATAGATGGCGCTGTATGTCCGGAATAAATTTTATTTTTATTTTATTTCTTTGTTATAAAAACTATCCTATGTCCTTTCTCAAGTTCCAAACTATGTCTGTACCAAATTTCACACAAATCGGTTCAGTAGTTTAGGCGTGAAGCAAAGACAGACAGACAGACAGACAGACCGACAGACAGACAGAGTTACTTTCGCATTTATAATATTAGTTTGGATATACTCCGTTCGGGCATTTTCTTTGTACTAAAAGTTTTATTATATTGATATTACTTTTTTCATACCTTTTTACTATCATTTACTTTTATCCGATGAATTTGCCGTACTGAATTGATACCGACGCTTGACCAATAGATGGCGCTGTATGGCCGGAATAAATTTTATTTTTATTTAATTTTTTTGTTATAAAAACTATCCTATGTCCTTTCTCAAGTTCCAAACTATGTCTGTACCAAATTTCACACAAATCGGTTCAGTAGTTTAGGCGTGAAGCAAAGACAGACAGACAGACAGACAGACCGACAGACAGACAGAGTTACTTTCGCATTTATAATATTAGTTTGGATATACTCCGTTCGGGCATTTTCTTTGTTCTAAAAGTTTTATTATATTGATATTACTTTTTTCATACCTTTTTACTATCATTTACTTTTATCCGATGAATTTGCAGTACTGAATTGATACCGACGCTTGACCAATAGATGGCGCTGTATGTCCGGAATAAATTTTATTTTTATTTTATTTCTTTGTTATAAAAACTATCCTATGTCCTTTCTCAAGTTCCAAACTATGTCTGTACCAAATTTCACACAAATCGGTTCAGTAGTTTAGGCGTGAAGCAAAGACAGACAGACAGACAGACGGACAGACCGACAGACAGACAGAGTTACTTTCGCATTTATAATATTAGTTTGGATATACTCCGTTCGGGCATTTTCTTTGTACTAAAAGTTTTATTATATTGATATTACTTTTTTCATACCTTTTTACTATCATTTACTTTTATCCGATGAATTTGCAGTACTGAATTGATACCGACGCTTGACCAATAGATGGCGCTGTATGTCCGGAATAAATTTTATTTTTATTTTATTTCTTTGTTATAAAAACTATCCTATGTCCTTTCTTCAAGTTCCAAACTATGTCTGTACCAAATTTCACACAAATCGGTTCAGTAGTTTAGGCGTGAAGCAAAGACAGACAGACAGACAGACAGACCGACAGACAGACAGAGTTACTTTCGCATTTATAATATTAGTTTGGATTATTATTATTATATACAGGTAAAACTTTTCGGTAACATTCTGTATAAATCTGTCCAAGAAAACTTTTGAAATACTTTGCCCATTTTCCATACGAACCATTACGATGAAAAGAACTGCATAGCAACAGCATAAATAATTAAACTCGTTCAGATTATAAAAGGAAGTGCGACATTGACGACAGTATATCAAGGAAAAATGTGTCTGAAATTATTTATCTTTACCTGCTAGTGATATTTAAATTCTTTTATAATAAAAATTACAAACGATTTGCTCAATTTAAAACTGCCAAAAGTAAAAAAAAAGTCAGTTTATAAAAGGGAAAATTATAAATACCTTTAAATTATTTATAATTATATGCTGATGACTCATCCTTGGTTGGCGAATTCGTGGAAATATGTAAAGGCGGATACAGACACAATAAAATTTGTGGACTTTCCTGTCGACGAAGAGACAACTGCGTTTATATTGAGGTTTACCGAAATTACTTCATAATGCATAAGGCATTCGTTACCAGTTTCTTGAAGGGGTTAAGGCGACCAGATCTTCTTTTTTTTATGTTGCCTGTTTAGTTTCCCACAGCTGGGCAAACGTCTTGACCGTCTGACTTCAGACTTTTCGGTCTTCTACAATTTTTTTTTATATGATAATGTAATACTTAAAAATCTTCGGTAAAACCGGTTTTTTTCTTTGATTTTGTTATCATTTGCCTTTACACATTCAACAGCCTCTCTGTCCTACACAATCCATGTTTACTGGGAAACACAAGATCCCATAGTTAGACTAGAACTTTTTTTTATAAAGTAGGTATTATTGATATCTATATTTTTCAGAACTGTACGAGATAAGTCCATACGCGCAGTTTGCTGTGGGCTTCAGGACATTTGGTCATGTAGAAAACCAGGATATGCCCAGTCGACACGCTAAGCATAGATACGATACAGGTAAAACTCTTTTCTCAATTAATTTAGTCAATACATAAAAAATAGATGATATGGAGTGAAATTACCACATTGTTAATGCAAAAAAAATAATCTGAGCAAGAATCGTCGGTCGTCCGGGAGCAAGATGGGTCGATGATATAATTAAAGTCTCTGATCGAGTCTGGATGAGGCTGGTACGGGACAGTAGAAAATGGCACGAAAAAGGGGAGGCCTATACCCAGCAGTGGGAGGACAAGGGCTGTTAATGATGATGATGATGAATATGGAGATAGTGGTTGTGCATTTACTGCTCGACTCTTTACATTTCGTGTAAATTCCTTTTTCAGAAACCAGTTTTCAAGTTTGCTCGGAATCTGAGGATAGTGACAGCATATCAAAATCAACCCTTAAAAGTGTTCCGAGAAGTAAGTGTTATTTAATTTCCTCTCTAAAAATTTAAGTCTTAAATTCCATAGTACTTTAAAAAAAAACGTTTTAAATCAAATATCTAAAATAATAAAACACTCTTTTAAGACCTAAGGTGTATCGATTAACTGTAATTTAGAAATTAAGTAAGTGGACTGTAAGTTGGACTTATTGCATGAAAGAGTTGCTTAACAAATGACAACCTTTCTTGTGCCTTTTTCAGAAGTCTGCAGAACCCCGCACCACAGATAACTAAGCTCCGAAGCTTGCTATCAAAACAAATTCGTCTCAAAGGACCATACATAAAACTCTGAAAACTGCAATCTAACCACTGCCTAAACTTTTGTTAAGATCATTTTTGTAGGATGAACGTATACTAAAACTACTTAAATACTAAATAAACTCAATAGTAATTAGACAAGTTCAGATTCACGAAATAAAAAAGGGATGGAGCTATACTGTTAGATAGTGCTATCTCTTTTTAACAAAGAACTGACATGGAAAATTATGTAAAAATTAAAAACTAGATCTAAACTTTAAAATTGAGGTAAATTTAGCACCGCCAATGATAATACCTTAGAAACGTTTAATAAAATGGCAAAGTTACTTAAAATGTGCCAAAAAGTTACGAATAAAATTGAAGCTTTTGTCTTCCTCAAAATTGTGTGCCAAAGATATCACAAACGTTAATGAAAATTACTAAAAGGATGTATTGTAACGAAATGGACTTAAAAAGAAATTCAGTCTCTCAAATTTAAATGAAAAGCCTTATTAAATAGGGCCTAAAACAAAATTAACAAACTCTCGAAAAATTGGTCGCATGGTGGTCAAAAAATTGGTCAAAAAGTATACCAATTACTTTCCAAAAAAAAACACAATAATATATATATATATATTTATATTATATCCGCTTAGTGTTACCGTTATATTTTATAGTATTTATATTTTATAGCAAATAGATTAATGCCCTGTTAAGTTTCGATATTAATATGTATCCGATATACCAAATATTTTATAGTAAATTATTATGTTAATTCCTTGTATATTAATCGTATTACTATGAAACAACTGTGTTTTTGAAAACACATAAAAATCTTGAAACAAAAATTCCGAATAAAATCTTAAAAGAGAACATTGACATCAAAGATGAAAGAAAAGTAAATGTACAAGTTTAGATTAACTGAATCTATTCCAAAAAGTTTCATTAATTTTGACTCACAAGACCTGCAAAAATAATACAGTCTCAACAAGCAAATCTAAACTTTGTACATAAAAGATTAAAGAACAAAATCCCTTAGACAAACTCAAAGCCAATAGCATATAGTTTAGCTTAGCTTACGAAATAAAATACATTTATTATCCGATTCGTCATTGGAAGCTACATGCATACGTCATTGTATATAACCGAATCAATTGTCCATTGGATTTTGTTCCTTAACGACCAAATACTGAATCGTCAATAAATATCATGCTGTCTCTTTCATATAAAGGTGGATAGTAGCGACAGATAGATATTTAATAGTCCGGTCAAAATAGACATTGATTGATAAACAATTTTCTAGATAATTGCATGACGAATAATTTTGTCTCACGTTTTTTTCATAATAATACGTTTAGCTGGAAAACTAAAAAGAAACGATTTTTGAAACATTTGGCCTTGAATATTTTTTTTTCCACACCTTGAATTCATGTGGATAATTGTCAATTTTTGTTTAATAGGGTTCCCAACGTTCCTGCTAATTTTTAGCTGGGTGAGAATTTATGTAGGCTTACCCCTATTTTTGAAGCTAATTTGACCGGACTATAAGAGCATTTTTAAGGTAAATTGGGTTTCAGTATTTGGTGGTAATGATTGTAAATAGTTGTCTATAATAGTCTTAATAATGCTGTATCTAGTCATGTATTTTATCTTATGGATTTTCGCTTAAAAAGTGACTGAACCGCAACTTAAAAAGGAAATTTCTTTAATTTTATTGATTTTCGATTCGATAAATCTTTAGTGCAACAATAAAATATTATTTTCTTTTTTTTTGTGCTCTATTTGGACTTAGCACTATATACTAAAATGAAACGTATTCCAAGAGGATTTCACAACTTTCCAATAATATTTTCAAAGCATTTTTGTTTGCCCATCGTCCTGGTAAGTGTTTTTAAGCGAATGTGTAGTACACCGCACATCAGTTACGCGAATATACACTTTATTACATACACATAGAGTAACAAGTTTTGAGCAAGAAGTTTTCAGTATAGGTACTTTTATAAAAAGCAGACCTAAACACAATTTTCCCATGACGTCACTGTCATACGTATGTTTTGTAAATAATAGAAAACAATACATTGATTAACTTTATAATTTTTGTTTAAAGCTAGCTTACTGTCAATGTTAGGTTTATATGTATATATTTTATATGATTTCTTATCGATTTATGTCTATTGTATTTTAGACACTATTTGATAGTGGTTTTATAATTTTTTTTATTTATCCTTATGTCAAATTTTTACGATGATCGCTCACTCAAGAGCGTAAATAATACTTTTTTAGCCAAAGTCAAAGTCAAAGTCAAAGATCTTTATTGTGAGACAGTGGTTACAAGGGTGTTATTATATTATTTTGGTGTGCATCTTCACTGCTCCACCATATTAGGCGTACAATATTATAATTTATGTTAGCTTAGATCTAAATGATGTGTTACACAAAAGATAAATTTTAATTGAAAAAGAGCTATATTTTGCATCAAAACATAAAAACCAGTTTGACACTAACCCATCACGAGTCTGTCGGACAAAAATTCATGTACTGTATAATATGGTCGATTTATCAAGAATTCATTTATTTTTTTCTTAAAAAATTTATTGTTGTCAGTTTCTCTTATTTGTTTAGGAAGTTTAGCTATTTGCTATACACAACATTTTCATCATTTTATTTAAAAACTGTTGTAAAAGTTTTTTCGTTATATAGGGAAATAATATATTGATGAAAAGACACTTTAATAATCATTATGCTCTTGAGAAAAAATATTTTTGTGTTTTTCGGTGACTTTTTAAGCGAAAAAATCTCTATTTTTAAGTCGAATTTTATATAACTGTAGAGGTAACTGCTAAAAGTATATATCTACAAAAAGACTGATTATATTATTATTATTCATTTTAAATAAAATGTTGTTCCGTTTCTATACAATTTTGATCTAGATATGAAACAAATAAATGTTAGATAAATTAAAGTGTTGTTATTTTATCCTTTACTTAGTTCTAACCTTACTTAATTCAAAATACTTGCAGGTAAAAAGATTATAGGTATTTCATTCAAAATTAATTAAAAATCTTTTTTTATAATTTCAATGTGTAAAATCGTGTATGCAGCATGTATCATGTTTTTTAAGTCAAATTATGCAAGGTAAATAAGCATACTGGTGTAAGTTTGATCACAATAAAATATTATTGTAGTTTCCATAGTGTACATTAGTACATCTCTGCGTAACCCTTCGCGGAATGCAGGCGTGATGGTTTGATGGCATGTAGTTTCAGCTCATCTCATAAACTTTTAAGGTAGCTAACTGAAGTGAAAAATAAAACAAACAAGTAAGTCTTACGCATATTTTTTTATTGAAAATGTATAACTTAAATCTAGATATTATGTACATTTTAGGAACTTTTTTTGTTTTTTTGTTGACTACATTATTTTGTACAACTAAACCAAAACTTAGGAACAAAGCTTTTATACATGGTAATAAGTCTTAATAAATACTGGTATAAAATATAATTATTCTAGCTATTTACAATTTTTTTTTGTCAACTAATTTGGTTACTTAACATTTTTGTTTTTTTTTTTCCTTTATACTTTTTTTGTCCTATTTATTTTGAAAAACTAAGTAATCATCATCTAAATAAAAATTCCATTCTAAATTCACAAATCTTAAACCTAAAAATCCCGGGACAAAACCAGTTCGACCCACTCGACATGTTCCGCGACATTGGTATAGATTCCCGGGGACCCTTCCGTCCCGCACCGACTGTTCCCCGCACTAGTAACCCCCCACAGCTCAATCCTATCCCGGACCAGCACTAGAGGGCCCCCGGAGTCCCCTCTGCAAGTGTCTACCCCGTTCTTTCCACCCGCGCAAATGGCGTGATCAGGGACTTTGAAGTTATGGTAAGATTCTTGGCATTTAGGCTTTTCCCAATACGGGAGGACTACAATTTTCTTTAAGGTGCTGTAGTAGCCTTTTGTGGGGATTTCTCCCCAGCCTGAGGCTTCGAAGGTGACTCCTGCCTGTAGCTTTCCGTACGGCAGGCAGATTGGTCGCACGAAATCTGTAAGAAAGAAATTATGGTCAAAGAGTGACTTTCTATTCTTCTCCTTTGATCATTCAGCGATAAGCGCAAATCAGAATTCACGCTTTTACCTTAGTGATTGGCTCTTTAAGGATTTCGTTAGTTTCCTTTTAACTTTTGATTTTTAAATCAAGTTCACGACCGAATTTAAACTCAAAAAGGTGCAATTTTTTTTTTTTTTTTCTGCATCAAGATCAAAGTTCAAATAAATATCCTCCAAAAATTACTGCAAATAGAACTCTATAGTTCCCTCACCAGTATACTCGGTATCCTCAGCCAGCCTCAGAACAGCAATATCGTGGTCTTTCCCGTCGTACCCAGGGTGGACAGTAGCGTCTTCCACGTCGATCCTGACCACTGGGTCGGCACAGACACCAGCTACGCAGTCCTCTGGCTTCGATAGGTCGTACTCTCCTAGACGAGCCACCAAGCTAGAAAGAGGAAATATTTAATTAGCAATTTTAAATTTTAGAAAAACCTCATTCAGTGTATTTTACTGTCGTTGAGACCGAAAAATGGGCAATCGAACTCAGATTAGAAAAAATAATGGGCCAAAAGAAAGTGCCAAAATTCAATCGAGGATGCAAAACGTATACTTTTTTTTTAATTATGTGCCTATTTTTTTCATCAATCAGTCTTCAAACTAGCCCTTTTTAATGAATTATCCTTTTTTTACACAACTCAAGCCTATATTTTTTTACTGCGGCAACTGCCAAAACATATCTTACACTAATTTCCTTATAGAGCTAAAATATCCATACAAGCCAATTTAACCAACAATCCGGAAAAACCACAGCCTAGAAAAACATAAATAACAACTATTGTGTAAGCGCATACCACAAATAAACTAGTTAATAATAATATTATAAAATACTAGGGAATCCCTTATTACGTCACAAGTCCAATGACGTATGAAAAATTAATGATTTAGGATCTCCAAAGAAAAGTAGGTTATTAACCTGAAATGAATCGCTAAGAAACAGCAAAACAAAGATGATGAAATATATTTGATCTAAATAGAACTATTGCATGTTAAATCTTTCTTTAAATAGAATTTCAATCTGAATTTCAAACCAAATGAGGAATCTAAGGATAAAACCTAATTAAGGAATGGGAATACCGATTGACGTAAACCACTGTTGAGCTAATGAGCTGTGTTCGGACTGAAATAAATATTATAGGCAAAAAGAAGTGTAGCGGAAAAAAAAGAATAACTGGCGGAAAAAAGTTACTAAATGGAGAACCAAAAAAAGTTGAATGTTATTTTAAACAAGAAAAAGCACTGCCAAAAAAAAATAATTCCTAAATTCGAAAATGGAACCTTGTCACTAGCCTCGTTAACGATTGAAATAATATCAACAGGGCCTGGTTTCCATCATGTTAACAAGTTTTTTAATGTTTTACAATACTTGATAAACTTTTTAATGTTTGTATGAGCCCTCTCTATATGAGAAGAGGCCTGTAACTAGCAGTAGGACGTTAACGCTGCACGTCTGACTTTTCAGGCCGATTTTTCCGCCGATTCTATTAGTACCGCTTTGTGCCCTAGTTTTTGTAGGACGTGTGCGTTGCGTTATTGCTAACAGTGTTCTATTTTACTTCTAAAAAAAATCTGTCACCGGTTATCGGAGATGGGCAGCTTTAGGTAGCTAAAGGACGTTTAGTAAATTAAATGCGGACAACATCACATACATTGCTCTGAACCCAAAGTAAGTAGCTGAAGCACTTGTGTTATGGAGTTCAGAAACAACGAAGGTACGACAACAATTATTACCCGCTATATTTAGGTGTCCTGATGCAATGCGCAGCTGTGATGACGTGCCTGCTATCAATCAGGGTCCCTGCACACCTGATGTCGATGCGGTTCTCACCCCTGAAGTATTCTAAGTACACAAGCCACGGGTTGTGGTGGATCAAATTGCTGCTGGCTTCAACACCGCATTTAAAACCTGGAAACGAAAGGTTATTGATAAGATGAGATATGTCAAACATTAATTGTACTGATAGTTAAGTGGTATAGGCACAAAAAACCACTGCCTGCAATGTGCTTCGGGTTCGACAATAATTGGAATGATTCTTACAAGTTTTTGTAATCAACGAATGTAAGTTCTAAGTTTGGGGGCTTTTTATGCAAGTGATAAAAATAAAAATAAAATAGCTGAAGGAACCTTGAGGCTGAGCAAAAATATAACTAAAGTACTTTTGAAAAAAGCGATTGTTAGATAAATAAAAACATCTGAAACTTTGATACTGTTTGAGTAGTTGTTAGAAAGAAAGTTTTTACCAAAAACTAAGTATACTTTTGGTGTTCATTTAATTATTTATGAATTTAAATTCAAAGTTGGCTATCAACAAGCATCCATTGTAACGACGTCACCATTTCATTCATAACTACTAATGATTCAAGCTTCATGCCCTATAAGGGTCATTGATACGATATTACTCATTATACTATGATTCAATAGGACATGTAAACAAAATAATAACACAATTGTAATGTAAAGAACGCTTTAAAAAAGGAAGGTATAACAGTTACGTCACATTACATAAAAAAAGAAAAATGTAACAGAACTAAATTCAAAAGAAAAATACTGGGCAATTGGCTGATAAGGAAGTTTAAAAAGCTTAGATTAATTTAAGAAAAAATATTGTGAAACTGTAAAAATTTGCAATATTCAGGTAGGTAGTTCAAGAGCCGGTTTTCACAATGCCAGATAATTTTATCTGAGGAATTATTTTGTATTTTGGACAGTTTTTCAGTACAAAGCGCAACATTATTATTAGAATTGTATGCCTGTGGTGGAAAAGTGAGCCCTATAGGATGCATACAGAATAAGAGAAATTGCCTGATACGGAATTCGCACAAAACACAAGCATCTATGCTAACACAATAAAAAATGAAAAAAATTACCTGTCTTAATTTTAAAATTCCAAACGCCTACTGCACATGATAAGAGCAACAATAAACGAATCATAAATGAGTTTAAAAACACAGAAAAAATATATTCAAATATGAATATTATTAATTAAATCAAGCATGCTAGTTTCCAATCAATTTTACCGCTAAAATGACGGGATTTATTAACGCAAGCGCTTATATAGGGAATAAGCAGGGATTGTATACGTCATACGATAAGAAACATAACTACATGACATTTATAGATGGGAATAACCGTTAGTACTGCAATTAAGCTAATAATTGAAAGGAGAAAATAAAAATAAGGAAATCATCATTTAGTTCATAGAAATTCAAAATAAAAAAATACTTACGTGAAAAGTAAAAAGATTTTGAGTTAACTTTCAATGTCCGATGAATCAGTCAAAGCCTGTGCTCAGGTTTGCGAACCAGTGAACAGCAAACAAAAAAAAACTAATAAAAACAGGAATAAGATTTTTCACTCGTATTCAATGAAGGATTTTACTTAATCATTAAAAAATGTAAACAAATCTGTCTCTATTTATTAAAATCTTTATTATCTGTTTATTTATCTGGTGTATCGCTATAGTCGTTAAACCACAACTGAATGACACGATCTGCTCGAGTAACTACCGGCTCTCACTTAAAATTAAATATAATCCAGCCTATAAACGTCCCACTGCTGGGCACAGGGCTCTTCCCATATAGAGAAGGCGCGAGCATTGATCACCACGCTGGCTAATCGGATTGGCGATTTACGATCCCGAAGTTTAGAATCCATGTTCACTTAAAAGTAATAAAAATCCTTTGCTATGTTTAATTAGTCTTCGGTAATCCAGAGCCATCCCAAAGCCATATATTTTTGAAGTTTTGTTAACTAAATAATTAACGAAATGAATTTCATGTGTGAATGTAATTTATAAATATCAATATAATTACTCGTTATAAGGATAATTAGAACGCTTATCGCTTTTTCATAAATTTTGCTTATTTATTATTTATTTATTCTTTAAAAAGGAACATGGTATTCTTACGAACTAATCACAAAACAGTACAAACTGTTTGACTGTGAGATCAGTTTTAGACAATTTTTAACATTAGCTTGAATTGACGCGCTTTTGTTAATTGGTAAAAATGATGCTTAGAGGTAAAATTATTTCAGAATTCGTGTGCTCAAGGGTAAAGGTTCGAACCTAGGTTAATAGTTCACACGAATTATTATGTACTTTTTTATCTATCAAAAGACACCACAAATAATAAAAAAAACCTGTCCCTAATTCTATCCACCCATCTCTGTCCAACCTTGACAAACGTTGCTTAACATATTCAGCGATCAGTGACCTGATGTTACCACTAATAATTATATATACAAAAATATACTATATTGTGTTTTAATCTATTTATTTAGATTATTAAAGAAATTGACTCATCCGATCTTTTCCTTAATATTAATATGTTGTAAAATAATATTATGCAACAATATTAGAACTTGTGCAAATATATTATTATATAGATATCAAAGGATTCTGTTATGTATTAGTTAATTATGTCTTCTTGTTACATAATATATGTTGTTATTAGTTATCAAGATCATTTAAAGAAACAAAATGTGACCGAAAAGATTAGAAATTGTTATAAACGTTTTCCATCGTGATTAAAAGAAATAAAAGACTGATAAAAAACTTCTTACAAATTACTTCTATGTGATGATGCGGTACACTTAGTGAAAAAAAAATTACTAACTTATTTTCTTACCTAAAGTCGCAAATTTCTTCTTGTAATTTTTAAAAACTAAAGAGTTGCCTTATATTTTTAAATTATGTAAGGTTTTTATTCAATTTAGTGTTAAGTGTTTTTGTTTTATCAAATAAAAGGCCAGAAGAAAGACCCTTCGGGGATACAGGCGTGATGATAATAATATGTATGTTCAAGAAAGACACGACGGTACAGAATAAACCTTTTATTTTTTTACGCATATATTCCAGTTCTCTTAATTAAAATATGCTCACATAGGTTTCACGATCCTATGATTCGGTTCGATACTTTTTGTTTAGAATACGGACTGCCCCAATGCCCTTGCTGAAAAGGTTTTAATACATTATCATAAGGAAAAACAATGCGCCTGTAAATAAACTCTATCGCTTAAATATAAATACTTATTTACCAGGAAATATAGTCAATACGTAGAAAGTTTAAAATGACTCCCATTTATTTCCCACTTTCCCCAACTTTTGGATTTTGTATATAACCTAATAATAGTGCTGTTATTTATATGATAAGTTGTTATAAACCATAACGTTTAGTCTTGAGTTTTTAGCTGTCTATAAATTTTTGAAATTTATAGAAAGAATGAAAGAAAAAAATATTTGTTAGAATGTAGTGAGTAGTTACAAGATGTTTTATGGTAAGCAGAGTATCATACATTCTACCGAATCGGTGTACAAATATTAACTTATTATCTAGGTACTTATAAATAACACTGCACTCTACGACTAAGTATACTATATAATATTGTTCTTGTCATCAAGAAATTCCTTAGTAGAATAGATTTTCTTTAAAAGAAAATCAAATAACTTCTTCCTAAACGAATTTATGTTAAGATCCTTTAGATAATTTGGAAGCTTATTATAAATTCTGATGGACATACAGAATGGATTTGTACTATATAAAGTTGTGTGTTCGTTTGGTACGGATAATTTATTGTTATATAGATAGTTAATATCTGTTTTTTTTTTGTAATTTCTTTCGTCAATTCCTTATGCTTGCAAAAAATTTATAGTCAGAAATCAAAGAGCTTTTAAGAAATATTATAATTCTTCTCAATAACATCTAAGAGTAATTGACGTAGAAATTCGATGCCTGAGTTTATTGTGAGAGAAAGAACCAAAAAAAAAAATTAACATAAAATTAGCTGCGTCATTGGTACGTTAGTATTAATTAGACATTAGTTAGTGCGTCACTAGCTACAGGGAACTGTTTTTTTTCCTCTCTCCTTTGTACTTTTGTTGTTATAAGAATCGAACTTTATAACAGCTCTAAGAGCATCTTTCTAAAAGAGTAAAAAGGTACAGAGACAAAGCTTTTAAAGTGGATTAAAAGTGTTTTTTTTTCTTCTATAACGGTAAATTTAACTTATTCTCATGTACATATTATTATGGATACATATGATATACATGTAATTCAGCATATTTATTTGCCTTTTTAAGCTGGGTTTCTTCTGACACTAGCGCCCCTAGTGGGTTTTTTCCTTCCTTTAGAATCTTATAGCCGAGCTTCAGCACTTTCTGAGGCAGTTCAAACCGATTTCAGTAAACGCATAAACCTATTGTGTAAATTTTTCGTTTGCGAATTAAAACGCTGAAATTATAAATAACAGTAATTATGCTGGGACAACTCACATACGGTCAACGCAAACTAAGCAGAGCTTTTACTATGGTAACCAGATATCTGATAAACGTACTTATTTATTTATTAATACATACATATTATTGATAACACCCAGACACAGAAAAAAATGATCAGGCTCATCACACAAAGATTTGGGTGGGAATCGAACTGGTATTGGAGTCAGGGTCACTAACCACGAGACCAACAGGCAATAATTGTAGAGGTCAAAGTTAAAATAAAAAAATATTTTGATTTATATTCGCATTTATTGTCTTTTTGTGATCTCATTGAATTTGAGTGATATAACAGTTACAGCAAAATCATTTTTTCTTAAATACAAAATATGATATCAGTGATATAGCTTATTTCGAAACACAGTTGAATTAAATCAAAATTTAGCGTGTATAACTTAGTTCAAAATTTTGTTCTTGTATTGAAAGGGGTGTTTAGGTAGGCATTTGTGTGTCTATTGGCCACTTACAAATTCATACAATTAAAAACAAAAACTTTTCAATAACAATGCATATTATTTGACGACAAGAGTTTTGTATAATTAATATTTATCGAGGTTTGTACAATAGTTATTCGTATGGCAGTAAAGCCTGTAGCTGTCCTACTAATACAGGTATTACTGGTACAGGTACAAATTCTATGATTAAATTGAGCAGATTCACAGATTTGTTATTCAACTTAATTTAAATATTCGTTTTGTTCGATTTTTCTGTCCTCAGTTACAAAGAACATTTGTCTTATTATGGTGATAATTACAATTCAATCCTCATTTCTGCATAAAAGTATACTATTGTAATAAGAAATTCATCTAAATTTATGTTTTAAATATTTCCAAAATATTAATATGAATATAAAAAATATCTTATTATTTCATTACATTCAAAAGAAATTATACATGAAATAAATAATTCTAAATTATTTTAAGTACTGAGTATTTATTAGAAACAAAGTACTAAGTGACAACTTGAAATAAAATAAATATGACATTTAAACTAAAACGTAAATAATTCAAATAAATTAAATTTGATACATTAAATTGTACTATAAAATTCAATTTGAATATAAATTATTCACATTTTTATTACAGATACCATTTAAATTACGAGATCAGTTTTTTTGGTCTTTTTTGCATTACTTAATCTTACAAATAGTTTGATATTTTTTACATTTGACATTATTTGGGACCAGCCCACTTAAAATTAATTTAATTGGCAGCAATATGGAAAGCATTATCTAGTTTCCAACACTCATAAAGCTTATTCCCTAGATAAACGCTTTCTACATTAAACTATTTCCAATTGTGCAAGGATTTAGTTAGATTTAGTTAATTTTTAGAAGCTACTACTTCTTGAATCCAATCCATGTGGTCGGCTACACTGGTGTAGATGCCAGGAGAGTCTTTAGTCCCACAGTGGACATTACCTCCACTGGTCACGCCCATCAGTTCAACAGTATCCTTCACACGAGTTAAAGGCCCACCGGAATCTCCCCTGCAGGTGTCAATGTGTTCCTGACCGCCAGCGCAGATCACGTGTTGGGGGATTTCGTTGTATTTGTACGTAGCTTGGCACTCTTCCCGGGTCCAGTAAGGTAAGGGGATGATTTTCTTCACGTGACTGTAGTAACCTTTGTCGGGGACCTCACCCCAACCAGCCGCGAAGAACATGGTGTTTTTAGCGATGTCGCTAGTAGGCAGGCATACGGGGCGGATGAAATCTGTAAAAGAGGAAAAAATAAATAAGTATAAGCGTAAACAAAACACAATTTTTGACTAAATTGATAAATATAAAACACTGAATTTTGTTGACTCAAATTATAATAGAGTCCAATAGTTAATGTAAGATGAACATATTAATTAAACTCGTTTAATTTAGTATAAAGCTCGTAAAGTAATAATTCCTTTAATTATTTAATCTTATTTTTCTTTTTCATTTTACAAAATTTAATTTATTTTATTTAGTCTGTATTAAATAAATTACATACCAGTATAAGGAGCTTCTTCTTTCAGCCTCAGAATAGCGATATCATGCTCTTTCCCATCGTAACCAGGGTGCACTATAATATCGTCGATGTCGATTCTGACCACAGGATCTGCGCACACGCCACGGACACAGTCCACCTTAGAATTTATGTCGTATTCGCCAAGACGAGCGACTAAACTGAAATAGAAAAAAGTTTTTGTGAGAATTGTTGTTAAAATATAATATTTTTTTTTTTATTAAATAAATAATTCGACTTAAATATGTAACTTTAATGGTGTACAATAAAGAATATTATACTCTAATTCGGTAAGCTTATTGTTATACTAGATTTGTAGTTGGTTGAATAAATAAACTAAGCTTTACACTACAAAGTCTAAAACTTAGTCTCACTAGTCTTAGTTATTAGTCTAAATCTTCATTTTGTTTAGCCTGACATTTGCAAGTATTAGAAGAGATACAAATTAATATGAATTTTGACGACAAGCTTACGCATATTTTTTTAAGAATGTTTACTAGTAAACTACAAGACTAGTAAACTTTTTTTTGTATTAGATTACTTTTCAATGTAAAATAAGATAGGTGGAAATAATTGTGTATCCTTACCGACTGAATCTAGGTTTCCTGATGCAGTGGGCGGCAGTAATAATATGCTTGCTATCAATCAGAGTGGCAGCACATCTGATCTCGGACCGGCTGTCTCCGCGCCAGTACTCCAGGTATACCAGCCAAGGGTTGTGGTGAACCAGGTTGGTACTGGCTTCTATACCACATTGTTGGCCTGGAAATAAGGAAAAAGGAATTTAGTAAAATGTAAGTAATCTCTCAAATTTTTGCTACCGATTTATTTTTAACCGACTTCAAAAAAGGGGGAGGTTTCTAATTAGTTTTTTTTTGTTTGTTACCACAGAACTTTTAAGTGGACCGGTTGATGATTCTTTTTTTATTTGAAAGCTAGTGCTTCCCGTGTAGACCCATTTTTCCATAAAAAATAATAGTATTTAAAGACATATTTTGAAGACGGTTTTATTTTGGAAGAATTACATTTGTAAAATAACTAAACACTAAAACTTTTAGTCATCAATTTTGAGTGAACCAAACTCAATTTCACCAAAAATGTATAGGTAATAAATTCCTATCTGACTCATATCATATGTGTATGTATGTTATAATAACTACCCACGTCCTACGAATTTACACGATTACGAAACTCAAAAGAGAACTTTTAATAAAATAGTTTATATTTAAAAAACTTTTGTTTAGGTATAAATCAAGACTTCCAACCAGCCATACAACATACCTATAAGTAACTATGTACAAGCATTTATGAATGAATTCAAGTTAGGTTAGTTATATTCACTATTTATTTGCACAAGGGCAATTTTACAACTGCATTAATTAATTAAATTTTCCTCATTCCCACAAAGTTGATGACGTATGTACATCCGTCAGTTAATTTGTATATCATAATATTATGAATGAACCTCTAACATATATAAATATATTTATATAACCACGCCTACGTTTCCTTAAGGGGACAGTAGAGATATATACATGTCAAGTATAAATGAGTATTAATCACCTTTAGTTTTGTCACAGGAAATTGAACTTTATTGCTTTTATATAAGGTATTTAATACTTTAAAGGTAAGTTTACATTGCTAATCCGTAATAATTTCTGTTACCAAAGGTTTTATGTATACAGAATTAAAAATTAGTTTCGATTTTTTTGATTCAGTGTTGTTTTGAGTTTTGACCTTTAAAATTATTAGCCAAGCTCCTAAAGATATTAGAATAGATTTACCTAGATTTTCCCCATCAATTAAATATTTTAATTATTGTACCAATTATAAGGAAAACTATATTATTCGCCATTCAGACGTCATTCGCGAGGAGGAATGAAGAAAAATCGCTTCGGGAATTACATAGTGACTATACTGTACTCGTGGTTTTAATAATTAGTTTAAGTAAGGGTTCCCACACATAACTGCGATTTCGCATCGCATCGCAAGTAACTGCGAGCTCGCGTTCCATTTTGAACATTATTTAAGAAGTAAATGCTGCTATACGGCTTCGCATCGCATCAAATCGCATCGCATCGCAGTTATGTGTGGGAGCCCATAAACTTGACTTTAAGTTTATAATTTAATAATTAATTGTCTCAAAAGGTGCATTTACCTTTGATAAGCAATCCGGTCACTAAGTTATATATACCATCAAATATATATATACAAATTTATATATATATACCATCAAAACTAGGACATATTTCTATAATCTATGTACATTTTGATATCGATTAAAAGTTTGAAAATATATAGACCGAGTTTGAAACTGATAAAAATGAATAAAAAGTTATGAAAAGTAAGAATTGACTTAAACTAAATTTTCTCAAATGTGAAGCATGTATTTAAGTTCAGAAAGTTTGCAAAACTTTGTGGTATAAGTAATGTTTACAAAAACAGTAGATATAACTTACAAGCTGTGATTGGTCGAGATTGATCCAATCAGCTTTTATAATGTTGGGATTGGAGAAATTATTTCTAAAAGAAAACGAATGCAAAATGGCATCGTTTTACATTTACACCGTAGTTTATTATACTTTCCTATATACCTTCTAATCTCTTCCCAACTTAATGTAAACCCTGAATTAATGACTTAAAAATATGAAAGTAAAAAAACAGATATTATCTAATTTATTTTTGTTACTAACTAAATTAGTTCAAAACTAAAACTAAAAATCCTTTTGGTCAAAACTAAAATTAGTTAAATATAATTAAATAAAAATACGCACCGTTATTCCACAGATTAAAAGGCACAGATACAACTCCGGCTATCAAAACACTGAATGCACACACAATCGAAAACATTTTCACTATTTTATTAAATTCTTAGAATTTTTCAAAATATGGGAACATTATCCGGTACCGAGAGGCTATAGGATAAGATTGTTGGTACAACTCAAGGCAATCATAGCCTTGGTATAGTTGCCCGGACAATCCGAGGTGCGAAGTGCGAATGAGCTCGGAACGCAGCTTTCGACTATATAACTAGATCGGTTTTTGTTTTTTCCTTAACACACACACGTTGGAATTCAAACGCGTACGAAACTTTTCAACACACGGATTGGTTAAAAAAAACTTATTAGGCTTATCTTTTAATATTTTTAATCAAATTATAATTAATCTCAAGACAAAAAAAGACCAAAAAAAAATTGGGAACCAACAATTTTCTTTATTTTTTTTTTATTTGCGTCTCTATCAGTGATTGTTCTCTCTGAAGTATAAAATAATACTAAGGCTCGTATTTTTCAGTAGGGCCTATTTAATAAGAAAACATCAAAACAGTATATTATAGCTTCTAAGTAGATATAGTTATGTATATACATCTGCCATCGTCATTACTTAGCAATCGAAAGTGCGTAATGTCAAACAAATAAGCTTAACTAGCTTTTACTACGACTATGCCTGTGAAAATATTTCCACTAGGTCTCAAAGATCACAAAAAAAAAATCTTCAAAACCAAGTTTAGTTTTTAGGTAAAACAAAAAAAAAACTTTATTTGATTAAAGTATATTTAGAACATCCTAATAAGGAGCCATCCTATGTAAAATACGTAATCGGCATGCATAGTTTGTCAAAAATTGCAAAAGAACAATGATCATACAAAGCTTAACTTAGGAATAGTTTCAGCAGTTTTTATGCTACAGACAAACAAACATACATAAAGGTAAACTTACACTACTACACCAGTAGTGTTTTTGTGTAAGTGTGAGTGGGTTGTACTATGAAGTTTGTATACCTATGTATGGATCTATGAGCTATGTATGTTTGTTCTCTACATCTCTCTTATTCTGTGTTGGAAAACACAAAATAAGGCTTAGCTTTGTTAATTTGTACGTAAATACGTGGTGATCGGATTTGTAAGCAAAGAAGTCCAAGTTGGATCCTAGTCAAAAGACATAATTACGAAAATTTAGACAGGGAAATATCAATTGGCAGCGAATATAATTCAGACGGTTATCATTCTAAACTAATCCTTCAGAATTTCATTTTTACCTTATTTATTTTTAGTTTTCGCCTTTGAAACGTCCATAGTGTAACTGGCGACCATGCGCAGAAAGTATATCAATCGTTCAAACCTTTTTGAAAAATTTAAAACATGCAATTATTATTTTTTTAGTTTGTATTATATAAGTGTGTACTTCAGGCGGGCGTAGATAATCGGAATCATACAAAAAAGAAACAATTAAATATATTTTGGAAAAATCCTCTTTTTTATTTCGTTTGTTTAAAAAGGTAGGTTATGTAGGTATAGTGGGATTCAAAGTTAATGGCGGCTTTGAAGTTAGCTACACTTAGCACAGTACCTCGCCCCGCACTCCCGCTGGCGCATAAGTTTGTTACTGCGCAGCGACTCGCCTCGTGTTCAGAGCCGCCAATAAATTTGCACCGTACTGTAATAAGCTTATGTAACAAGCACGAATGTAGCCAGTGATAGCTGACTCAATATGGATAGGTTAGTAATGAAGTCTGGCAAATAAAGGTACAACGAAGGGAATAACTTCAATAAATAATAGAACCCTACATGGTATTATGACGTGTGTGAATTCTAGTTAATCCTTTAGGAAAACTGCTAACTTTTATGTATAATAGGCTGTAAGGAGGAATGTATTTATTTTTAGAACAATTCCATGTAATATATCAATAATAGGCCAGCAATGCCAATGTAGGCATGGCAAAAGAAGCGTCGGTCGTCCGGGAGCAAGATGGGTCGACGACATAATACGGGTCTCGGGTCGTCTCTGGATGAGGCTGGCACAGGACCGTATATTATGGCACGAAAAAGGGGAGGCCTATGCCCAGCTGTGGGAGGAAAAAGGTTGTGGATGATGATGATGATGAATGCCAATGTACATACAAATACCAATGTACTTATCTGGGTACAAATAATTGGTATCTTCGAATTTTAGAGATTAGACTAGCTTGTATATATCCTTTTGCTTGAGAAAAACCTTTTTCATGAAAAAAATAGGCTCCTATCTATTCTACCGAAGTGGTAGTATGTGGTAGTCAACATCAGGGGCCCAAGTCTGCTATTTACACTCGGTTCAATGTCTTCATAGTGTCATGCCCGCAGATCCATATTAGGAAAATTGGTATTATATAAGCTTTCATGTTTCACTTTTATAAGTAATTTATAAAAACGTGTGTATGTGTCATTTAGAAATTATTATGTATATTTATTTTTCATTTAACTTTTACACAAGCACACGTAATGTCATAAGGTTTTTTTCCGCTAGCCAAGCTTTGGATGATGCAGTGAAATTAGAGGTAAATGCACTTTCAAATCATTGTGTAGCAACTATGAAAATGATCACTCGTAAATAAAATAAAACAATATATAAAGTGAAGCTACATTCGTCATCACCATCATCCACCTCACTTGTCCTCCCACTGCTGGGCATGTCTCTCCTTTCTCGTGCCATTCTCTACGGTCCTGTGCCAATCTCATCCCGAAACTTTTACCATGTCTTCAACAAGTCATATTTACCACTGTGACTAACGTAAAATGGATTCAATTCCCACCCAGGAAAAATGTTTGTGCCATGTCTAAGATCATTTGTTATGTAGGTGTAAATTTTATATAATATAAATACCTACTTATATATTTAGAAATATATAAATATATATTTAGAAATTTATAAGTATGTTTATCAGTTGGCTGGTTACCATAACACAAGCTCTGCTTAGCTTGGGATCAGATAACCGCGTGTGAGATGTCGCCTAATATTATTATTATTATTATCTTAGATATAAAATTGTTGTTAATGTTAATTACCATAATCCTCCGAAACGGCTTGACCGAATTTTATTAAATTTAATATGCATATTCAGTAGGTCTGAGAATCGGCTACTATTTTTCATACCCCTAAGTGGTAGAAGGTAGGTAGCTAGGTAGGTAGTAGGTAGGTAGTAGGCAGGTGCTAAGTTTCTGTAATATGTTCTCTCACAGCATGTTGGTGCATGCATTTGTAAGGATGTTAGTGTGTGTGTGGGTAGTTGATGGGTACATGTGCGAGATTAGTGGTTTTGCGATATAAGTTAAAATGTAGATTGTGTGCGTGTCGCGTCCCCACGCGCGCATTGGGTCCGTGGGGATGCATGTAAACAACTACACTGAACTATAATGATAGATAAATATGTGTATAAATGTCCGCATCTTACTAAGTCACTTGCTAAAAGATGTAAATACGCACCTACAGACAAACCGTTTATACGGTTTTGTAGGGCCTATTCTTGTAATTGTAATTAGTTCTATTATACTTAATAAAGACCATACCATACCATACCAAGTAGAAAAAATTGCATTGCAACGCATGCCGGGTACAGCTAGTAACTTATATTCTCAGACCACTATCGGTCAGTTCAAGCCAATGGCACGGGCCAAAAATACCGCGAAGCCAGCCTTCTACGTATGCAACCAATGGGTTTGCCCCACAATGATATAACACAATATGGCAGTGGCTCGCGCCCGCGACTACACGCGCCACGACATCGTGGTAGGATACCTAATGTATTGAGTCACTGTTTATAGTCTTGAATGAATACTATATACCCTGAATTTGGACTTTGACCTCGATGTACGAATAGTTTTGTATCTTTTTGGGGCATTGCAGCACAGATTTAAAGCTTCATCTAGGAACAGTTTGCTCAGATTACTTTCCCATTGACGAATGAGAGTGTTCTAATAGAAATTGCTCTGAAATAAGCAACTGATAGTAGACCTGGATAGTAGTTTCTTCTTGCGGTAAACTGGATGGTAAGTGAACACCAATGTCCATAAAGATCTCTTGAATTGGAGGTGTTGTCTTGCCGGCCCTTTAAATCAGTTGAGCTTTTGGATCTACAAACTTGAACGACACACAGCGTTGAAACAGCTACAATAAGATTACATCAGTAAAACCACGAAAAAAAACTTAATTACTTCGATTAACAGTACATTGGGTTTTTCTATGAAATTCTCAGTAGCAGGTCGGAGTTTGGATTTGTGCCCGGTTAGTGGCAATAGGCTCGCCCCCTATTACATGGGACCTAAACATATCGGCGAACTGTGGGTGTACATTGGTACACCTCTGCCTAATCCTTCGGGGATACAGGCGTGATGATATGATATGTAACAGTACATCTGTTCTCAAAATGCACTAGCTGTATCCACGGAAGTTTGTGCGTCACAATACTTGGCACATGCGGATCAAAAACCCGTCGCGATGCTGTGACGTAGCTAGACGCCATGCACGATGGTCTGGCTTTGCCCGCGAGCAATTATGTAGAAGAATGTTGTTTAGGTCCTATACGGATGTTTAGCAGTAAATAAACAAGTTTGTAAATATGAGTCAATCTGAAGCAACATTTTTTATTTAAATTTTATTATAGAATTTTTTTGACGACCTCCGTGGTCAATTGGTCAAATGATTTCCAATAAGTCGTTAGCACGGGGGGGGGGGCAGGTTCGATCCCCGGACGGGTCAATGTAGATACCAACTTTTCTACATTGTATTGGGTCTGGGTGTTGGTGGTACCTGAGTTGTGTTTGAATTCCATAACACAAGTGCTTTGACTGCTTACTTACTGCTTTGAGTTCAGAGCAATGTATGTGATGTTGTATCTATTATATTCTTTAGATTTGTACCTAATCTTAATATATGGTGTTCTAGAACCTTCAATTAAAAAGTTAAAAAATAAACTAAAAAACATAATTAAAAAGATAATAACATTTAAAGCTAAGTTAGTAAAAAACTTTTTAACAAAAAAATTAAACCGCCGAAAACACTGAAAAGCAAAAAATAAGAAACCTTTTTTTATTTAATCTTAATAACTAAGTTCTTAAACGAATGTGAGTATACCTAAATAATTTCGAGTCGGCGCCAAACAGGCAAATTAATTAATTACGATATATACGAACAAAATTTTTTAAGAAATTTGAATGTTTATCGCTGGAGATTTCATTGAATTGTTAAGTTGATTCAAGCTCGAACTCAAAACTTTTATTTGCTTTCCACAATGGAATTAGTAGGTGGTAAGTAAAGAATATAATTATAGTATATAGCGTTTTTGATTTGGTTGTTTCTTTATTTTTAAGGTAATTTGTGATCTTTGTTAATTGATAGTTTGGCGCCGCCTCAAAATTATTTAGGTATACTCACATTCGTTTAAGAACTTAGTTATTAAGATGAAATAAAAAAAGGTTTCTTATTTTTTGCTTTTCAGTGTTTTCGGCGGTTTAATTTTTTTGTTAAAAAGTTTTTATTTTATGTTTTTTTGTGGCTATTATATACTAATTGCTACATGCTGAATTATTTATTATTTTTAAAATAGCTAGCTACCTTATTTTAGTATTCAAATCTGTGAGTGAACAATAAATCACCCCTATTTTCCCAACCTTAGAGTAAAATTACATGGGACCAGCTTCAAGGTATAACCCCCTATCTAATAAAAAAAGATTTATCAAAATCAGACTATTCTGTAATAAGTTACGCGTGGTCATATATTAAAATCAGTTAGTGAACAATCAATATATCCCTGTTTTTCTACCCTTAGGATTGGAATATTTTTTTCCAAATTTATATGGGACCAACTTCTAGGTATAGCCTACTCAATAAAAAAAGAATTATCAAAATAGAACTACTCTGTAAAAAGTTACGCGTGGTAATACATTACGATCAGTGCGTGAACCATCAATTAACCCCTGTTTTTCCACCCTTAGGGTGGGAATTCTTTTTTCAAATTTATATGGGACCAACTTTGTAGTATACCCTTTCCAATAAAAAAAGAATTATCAAAATCGGTCAACTCAGTAAAAAGATATGCGTGATCATACATAAAAAAAAAAAAAAAAATATACGCGTCGAATTGAGAACCTCCTCTGTTTTCGTCGGTTAAAAATAAAAGTAAGTAGGTTAAACAAAAGGATAGAGGGAAAACTTCATAAAAAATATTTAATTACATTAATAAACAAAATACAATGTGTATAGTGGACCAGATTTGATCCTAGGCTAGTGCGTAGCACATAGTACCTACTAACCAGAAACCCGTATCTGTGATCTCATTCATACTTTCTAAGAAATGTCTAACAGTAAAAAAATATTCAAGAAACTTATTACAAACAAATCTCAAATCGCCAATCATAACCAAGCGATATGCGTTTGCCACGCAATAGGACAACTATCATATTATTATCATATATGCCTATTATTTACTGCAAAAACACAGTGATGTCACAAAGATAATCAACAATATATAAAATGATGTAATAACAATGTCGTCATTACTATAACGTTTTTACAAATTACGGCATTGTTTACCTGCATATGTGTTATTATCCTCTAAAAATTAATGACAGCATCTGTTTATCGGTAGATTAATAAACAATTATTTAGATCCTTTTGCCTTAATTTTTCTCTCATTAGAAATTTGATCAGCGAGTAATGTCAGTTTTTAATTCAATTATAAGAAACCGGCCTAAATACGTCCCACTGGGCACAGCACAGCTGGGCACAGGCCTTTTCCCATATAGAGAAGGAACGAGCATTAATCACCACGCTTGCTCAATTCTCGGATTGGATTCGATCTCTGGATCGAAATCGGATTTCGGATTGGCGATTTCTGACTCAAATTTTTGGAATCACATTAATTCAGTTTTAATTTGACTCTGTCAATTAAAATTACTATGTGTATAAAATACCCACATAAATGGTCAGTGAGTGATTTATAGAATTCTCTTTGGTCACGTTGGGTTCGGCTTTCAGTCTCACCGGATTCAGCTGAACACGGTCTACTGAATTTAACTTAAAGTGACCTCTGAGTTTCTTTTTTAAATATTAGGTACCCACCCACGTGTGGAGTTTATTAGGGTCAGTTTAATGCTGATATTTAATTGGTTTCAATAAGGTTATACAGATTGCGTAATAGGAAGAAAAGTATAGAAATGTATGAAAGTATACCGCATAAATGATGACTGTTCGATGACACAGGCTTGTGACGTATAGATTACTCATATCCTGGCTTTTCTTTGTATACGTGATTATTTACACGTTTAGTACTTTTCAGCTCCTACGTTACAAGTTCATAATCATTATGTATCATATTATGTTATGTGCTAAGGAAACCCTGACCGATCCGTGAAGCCGTGTCAGATTTCATCCCCTTTTTCAAACCTCTTTTAAACAGCATGTCCTTTCTCCTGGTCAAGACTACCTCTGTTCCAAATTTCACTTAAATCGGATCAGTAGTTTAGGCGTGATTGCGTAACAGACAGACAGACAGAGCAACTTTCGGATTTATAATACAAGTAAGGATCAACTAGGTAACGGGAACTAGTGCTAGTATGCAACAGTACCTTTAATGACGTAGGACATGACGGTTCGACCATGTTTCATCGGCCGTGGTCGCAAGTGGACTTTGAATCTTTATAAAAATTATATAATTTTATTATATCGACGAACTCAAAAAGTTTAGGTTCTCAATTCGTCTGTATGTTTTTTATTTAATTTGGAAATAGGTGCGTTTAGCGATATTGACTGCAATTGTGAACTAAATTATGAAAATATTTTTTTTGATCGATATGGTATACTATATCTACATAAATAAATTGGAGGTAAAGATAGATTTTATAAAAATCGATCCAGCAGTAAACCTAAGTATTATTATAGTGTTAGGTTTTATTACAAAAAAAAATTGCAACCGATTATCACTAGCAATTATTATGACAAAGCTTTCTCTTGCCCTAAATCTTTGACCTTACGAGTTTTTCCTTGTCACCGACGTCAGTCAAACATTCTTAATTAAATCCTTCATCCTGTTTGTGGTACGCGTCCCTTGTGACGTCGGTGCAAAACTAGTGACAGATAGTATGGAACAACAGGATGTTATAGTGTTATTATAAAACGTATGGAGCTTGGTAGTGGAGTATACCTGGGAATTTGAAGGTCTGGTTGGATTTTGGGCAATATTGGGTACAATGGGACTTCCTCTAGGCCAGGGGTTCCCAACCTTTTTTTGTCTACTGCCCACTTTAAGAATAAATTATTTTTAAACGTCCCCCTTTTTAAACATACTTAAAAACCGCTAAGTACTTTTAACTCAGGGGTTCCCAACCTTTTTTTGTCTACTGCCCACTTTAAGAATAAATTATTTTTAAACGCCCCCCTTTAGGCCTGCAGCGCCCACAAGGGGGCGTTATCGCCTACGTTGGGAAAGACTACTCTAGAAGTTTCGTTTAGCAAATTTAAGCTGTCAGAAACAGAAATTCACTTCATATTTTGCTTCTAGTGTTGTCTTTGTTTGTCTAATAGATATTTGAAACCATCTGAAAACAAAAAATATTATTTTTTGTGTAATTCGAAAATTCAACACTATTGGATAGTTGTCAATTTCTCTATAGCGCAGAAGCTTTTCCTTTCCAACCAAAAAACACAAACAATTATTTTGCATCTAGTTACAAAAATCTTACTCCCCGTTTTCACAAGCGTCAAACGCATTCACGAGACTTCAGACACCGTATAATAAAACATCTTGCGAACATCGTAATTATAATAACGTATTTAATACAATCTGTGCGATATACGCTACACGTGCTTTATGTGATAAATATAATTATTGGTGTGAGTCACGATTTATTCCTGTCTGATTATAATGCGAAGATCCTATAATTAAGAGGAAAACTTTGTCTTACGATATGTATATGTCTTGGATACTTCAGTCTACTAAATGATATAATAACATGTAAGATACATCATGTTCTACCTATAAATAACATCATCATCATCTCCCGAGCCCTTCCCCAACTATGTTGGGGTTGGCTACCAGTCATACCAGATTCAGCTGAATACCGTATTTTACATGGAGCGACTGCCTATCTGACCTCCACAACCCAAAATACCAGGAAACACAGTATCCCGTAGTAAGACTGATTGTCAGAATTAACTTAACGACTGTCAAAGATATGTCAAAGATATGGTATGACAGCCGGTACCTCCTGTATAACGTGCTTTCCGAAAGACCAAAAAAAAAACAAATCTAATTCATTAAGTTTTATGTGGTAATCTTAAGCAATAGTATCGTATGAAGTTAACGTTTGTTTTGGAATCTCGTATATTTAAAGACATTTTCGTTTCAATAAGTCTCAAAAAGAGATTATTACGATGTTGTCAATACATGCGATAGACACCATAAATTTATTCTTACCTAGATTGATATCATTACATATTGCACATAATAATATCGTCTTTAGTAGATCGGAATGCTTGCGTCATAAGACATAATTTACCAGACATCATTATAATGTACGTAGACAGTAAGACGAGCCTTTTAAATGGAATATCATTAGCTAGATCAATTCAATAAGCATCTAGTCAGTATGTTGTACGAAAGACAAAAAAGTTAACAAAAAAAAAAAACCTTTCTACTTACTTCGTAAAATAGGTGGTCACTTGAGAACCTTCTTCGTTTTCATCCTCTGTTTAAAATAAATGAATATTCATTCATATGGGACAAGAAGGCAGTCGTTCCATATTATTAAAAAAGGTATTCAGCTGAATCCGTTAAGAATAGAAGCCGACCTCAACATACTTGAGAACAGACTCAATCACAATCTAAATTAAAATAAAATCTATCCTATTTCAATTTAAATATGCTCAAAACTAATTTGCCGTGAACTTTGGAATTTAGAGAAATGATGCAAGTAAAAAGTTTTCCTCAAATGACGATACTTCCCTACCTACCTACCTACGTTGCAACGTAATCTGAGCAGTCTCGCTCGCTACCATCCTTGTTGTCTGACTAATCATTTGGAAGCTATGTGGCTTTTACTACTCGTAACACGTGTGAACTTTACAGAGTGTTAAGAAACCCCTGTCCGAGCCGAAAGGGTGAGGGTCCACAATCAAATAAAATATCAAATTTGGAAAATTCATGATAGAAACAATAATAATGATCACCTGTGACGACGTCGAATCTCTCTCTCAAAAATTGCGTTTTTTTTTAGGTTACAATTTTTTTTCTTTTTTTTCCACATTTTTCTTTCAGATATCGATTCCTAACAACACCTTGGGCCGGGGTATGCTATTGACAATTGTTTGAATCGTCTGAGTGGGTGGCGTTTGTACGTCCATTTTAGGATAATTAGCATTCTACTAAAAGTTAGAATGTCAAAATTGGCCGTCCCAGTGGCCAATTTTGACGTTAAAATGACGTTTTACCTACGTAATTATCCTAAAATGGACCTACTAACGCCACCCACTCAGACGATTCAAACAATTGTCAATAGCAGACTCGGGCCCCGTAACGGATCGGACAGGGATTACTTAACACCCTGTATGTGATGAATAATACTCAATGAAATCTTGGTAGACGTAGGTTATAATGATCTGTAGTGAGATAAATAAGAATGTTATTTCTAACGGTTTTTATGACGTATTTTGTACGTAAGACTGATTCTGATTAAGTCTTGGTGCGAGTGTAAGATTGTGTAATGTGAATCATTGATTATGATTGTTTGTTTTTGTTCATTGGAAGAAGGTGTGTAATAGGGAAACATGCAGACTTTTGAAAACCAGTCCCCGAATGGGACCTCAATTAGATAATGTTTTTACTCGTAGGTGCATCTTTTCGACAAGTCCCAAGCCCAAAAACTTTTGTGTAAGAGTTTACCACAGTTCTAAATTAAAGGGACTTTTACTGCTTTACCGGACTATGAGAATAACCTTATAGAAAAACGTAAAGAATTTATAGGAAAACAATTAGATACATTTTGTAAAACCTCCCACAATTTTTTTATATTATTATTTGATGCCGGATATTACCTACCTATCGCACCAGATACCTAATTTATGGAATATGAAAAGGGTACCTATTTGTTAATACAAAGTGGAAAATAATTAATTTATCTGATATTCAATCAAATGATTACCAATAGGTAACGGAATAACCATCACACTACAAAACAATCATCTCTGCCTATAAAAACAAAAATTTTTTGATGCCAGATAAATCTAAAGTGAGGAAAATAATAATTAAATGATACAGATTACTTCATCGGGATATTTAATGATGTAATGTAGGTCAATAAATTAATCGAGTTACACGTATCACTTTAGGTAATCTGTAGAGGACGATAAATTAACTTTGTGGTTACAAATCCCTGATAATTGTCAACAAAATATTGTTTGTAATCAATGAAAATTTATGCTATATTTTATATTTTTTATATTACCGTATGGTAACGCTGGGTAAAGATTTTGTCATCTAATTACTACCAATTATCCTAATCCCTGTCATTTCTTGCTTTCCTGAAAAATAAACAAATCTATTACCTGAGGAACTTTATAATTTTCTGTTACAGATAGGTACTTCTCCCCAAGAGTTCTAGTTAAATTACTACTTTTGGGAAAGATTTTTTTATTCAGGTCGTTCATACTTCAGGTACTATTTTGCTTTCTTTAACTAACAACTGCCGAATATTTCATTATTACTTATTTTTTGTAACAAATTAATGAGTGTAAAGCAACGAGCAAATGCAAAGACAATCTAACTAGAATAAATAGGTAAACAATTATATCAGTCAGTTAGTTACTTTGTAATAAAATCTGAAATCACACTGCAGTCATTGAGTCATTTGAAAATAAACTTATTGGGCGCTCGGAATAGGGACTTTATATAATGACTAAGATTATGTCATAGTTAGGACAAAGTACATTATACGGTACTTACAAAAGTACCTATAATATTAATTAAGTCCATTGGGGAACAATTTAGGCTTATATGGTTATTAGAATTATTGAATTTGTAGAAGTTAAATTAGTAGCAATGTCTGTGTATGTCTGGTCTGTTTGAGTACCTACCTATAGTAAAACTGAAACTTTTAACCATTTCTCTGAAAAATGAGTCCCATAGGATACATTCCAATAGTTTAACTATTGTGTCTACTGGCGGGACAATTAATGTGTTTAGCTGAACTTATACTTCTTGAGCTAAAAAAAAAACAATTTGATAATCACATAGCCAGTTTTTTTGTAATTACCATTAATTCAAGCTTTTTTACCTGTAAATGATTAATACCAAAAAATGAAACACACATTTGGGGGACATAATATTGTTATAATTTTCACCATTTTATATCAATTACATACGTTTTCCTTAATCATAGTTTAGTAAAACGGAAGTCTAGTGCTTTCATATTGGTGGAAATCGCATATTCGTTAGCAAGTAACTATTTATCAACCAGTTTACTATGTATTATATAAGCCCTCCTTGTTTTAACTACAAGGGAGTATTTATAAAAGAAAAGTGTTATAATCAAGATAAATTAAATGATTAGTAAAATCACATAGAAATAGAATAGACATCTCACACAATTCTCCTATAATTTTAGCTTGGCAACAAAAATATAACCTACAAACACAAAATAAATATGCAACTTTATATTGCATGCATACGTGCATGATTCAGGAACACCTATTTCAGCAGTACAAATAATTATGAACGAATGACCCAAATAAAAGGTTTTTGTAATTTTGTCCTTATACGTACACATAAAGGATAATTCTTTTTCCTTTCGCGATCAGTTTCAAAAGGAAATTAATTGTTCATATGATGACCACATGTCATGGTCATTGCTTTGAAATATTTAAGTGACCTTTGGAACTATTAGTCAGCAATGAAAAGCATTTTTATGTAACGCTAAGTTACGCAATAATTAACCTCACATTTACCATTTTAGGACATGAAATCAATACAGTAATCTTTTGTTAAAAAGTCAAACACTAGGTGTGTTTGACTTTTTAACAAAAGATTACTGTGTGAAATAAAACCTAATTATAATTAAAAAAACAAGCCACTCAAGCTTTATAACAAACATTCAAAATCATAAAGCCAGCAAAGAAAATTTTTACAAATGTTTTTCAAAATATACGTATTCTAGTAATTTATTATTGAAATTATAATATGGAGAATACAATATAATGTTCCCACGTCTTTTATTTATAAATATTTAATACAAAATAAATATTTAATAATAAAAATTAACACCATCTTTTCATTCTGTCAATAAGTAATTTTGACGCTCTTTTACTTAGCTAGAGTTTTATCAACAGAACTAGACTAACAAAAAAAGCTGTACCAAAAACGATGCGATTCCCACCGACAGACACAGAAGTAAGTTAATTCGGGGACAATAGATGGACGTTCAAACAGTTTAACTCCGATATGTAGAACATCTAATCTACGCGGCTATACACACACTTACATTAATACATACAAAACTAGCATTCAGTACTGCTCGTTGCAAACTATAGAAAAGAGATTAAAAAAACGAGCGACGATATATCATTCTATTTTTTAAAACCATTATTATTAAATATTAAAACCAAAATTTTTGATTTTAAAAATATACTCAGACAGGTTAATATTTTTATGTGATAATTTTGGTTTTAACACTTATAATAAGGTATTTTAGCTTCCAACCCTAATTCACGCATTTTCTGTTTGAGATGTTTTTCTTAATAGCACAAAAGCATATTTTACGCTAAATCTCAGACCTCAAGCATACAAGTTTATACAATCAGCGTGAAAACATTTTTTCTACCTAAAACTACAATATTGATCTATAAAACGCTATATTTAAATATATATCATATATTATAATATAAACATTGTGACAATTATTTATATTAATGTTCGCAAAGACATTTCAGACACTCAGTTGGTTCATTAATGCGAAAAAGCTTAAAAACTAAAAATCTAAAATTCACTGGTATCAAAAGCTATATATAGAAAAATAGTTAAATAACAAAAAAAAATCCCAAAATCACTGAATTAATAAAAAAAAACAAGAAATTTGGGGAAATAAAGTTTCACATACATTTTCGTATTAATGATACCACTTATATAGAAACATTTTCAAGTCAAAAGATATGTAGTTAGTGTATATTTCTCAAAGAATTTTAACATTAAATACAGTATACTATAAAAGGTGACAAAAGGTTAGAAAATCTGACACGAGCCTAGACAAGTGACTTTTCTACAAACGAATCGCTCAAATGTATGGCGAAAGCTACACGTTCGATATGTATCGCAATATTCGATATCGGGTCTGTAGTATAGGCGATACTCAATAAATATCGATATCGAATAAATATCGACTCGATAAATATCGTGATCCTGGTTTACGTTCCAAATATCGCGATACATATCGAGCGAGTAACATTCGCCTATGGAAGTCACTGGAAGTGACGATAAAGTCATGTAAGTTATCGAAAGTAGATGACAATTCCATACTTTTCAGTAATTTATACTATCGTTAACGCTTGCAGAAATGTCACTTTTCTTCATGGGCAGATCTGACGCTGAATTAGGACTGCAATCATGATTATTCCCGTGTACAAAAATAATGTTATTCAGACATTTAACACAATCTTTTGATACAACGGAATAATCTTAATTTGTCCTTTCATTATAAGTTTATTAAATTTATTGTAACATAACTATATTTTTTTTATCACAGGAACTGCTACTACAGTATGTTGTACGTATACATACAAAAAAGCTTTATTATTTTTTCTCGAATTACATATTTCTTAATCGATAAGTTACGTGGCTTAGACTTGTTAATTCTAAAAAGAGATTCATAAGATGTTTTTGATACAAGACATGCGACAGACACCCATTTATTCATACTCAGATAGATAATACTTACATCTTACAACCAATCTTACCATGAGATTATAGTGTGGATCAGTAAAATGGATTTTGGAGGTCAGATAGGCAGTCGCTCCATGTAAAATACAGTATTCAGCTGAATCTGGTAAGACTGGTAGCCGACAACATTTTATCTTGGGAAAAATGCAAGGCAGCTGATGATGATGATGATAATGATAAATAATAGTTATGTAGAACGTACACAAGTCTTAGTTCTTTAGTAGATCGGAATGCTTGCGTCATAAGACATAATGTACCAGACATCATTATAATGTACGTACACAGTAAGACGAGCCTTCTAAATGGAATATCATTAGCGAGATCAATTGAATAAGTATCTAACCATCGATATATAACTGTATTGCTACTACAGGACGAAAGTCTATAAAAGTAAATAAAAAAAGTAACAAAATCCGATTACTAATGCGAAAAATAGGTGGTCACTTGAGAACCCTCTCCGTTTTCATCCCCTATTAAAAATAAATGAATATACATATGGGACAAGAAGGCAATCGCTCCATATTTAAATACGATATTCAGCTCAATCTGGTTAGACAGGTAGCCGACCCCTACATACTTGGGAACAAGCTCGGGAGATAATGATGGAATCATATAAATTAAAATGGCATCTATCCTATTTTAATTTAAATATACTCAAAACTCCAATACGCTGTGAACTTTGGAATTTAGAGAAATGATGCAAGTAAAAAGTTTTCCTCAAATGACGATACTTCCCTACCTACCTACCTACGTTGCAACGTAATCTGAGCAGTCTCGCTCGCTACCATCCTTGTTGTCTGACTAATCATTTGGAAGCTATGTGGCTTTTACTACTCGTAACACGTGTGAACTTTACAGAGTGTTAAGAAACCCCTGTCCGAGCCGAAAGGGTGAGGGTCCACAATCAAATAAAATATCAAATTTGGAAAATTCATGATAGAAACAATAATAATGATCACCTGTGACGACGTCGAATCTCTCTCTCAAAAATTGCGTTTTTTTTTAGGTTACAATTTTTTTTCTTTTTTTTCCACATTTTTCTTTCAGATATCGATTCCTAACAACACCTTGGGCCGGGGTATGCTATTGACAATTGTTTGAATCGTCTGAGTGGGTGGCGTTTGTACGTCCATTTTAGGATAATTAGCATTCTACTAAAAGTTAGAATGTCAAAATTGGCCGTCCCAGTGGCCAATTTTGACGTTAAAATGACGTTTTACCTACGTAATTATCCTAAAATGGACCTACTAACGCCACCCACTCAGACGATTCAAACAATTGTCAATAGCAGACTCGGGCCCCGTAACGGATCGGACAGGGATTACTTAACACCCTGTATGTGATGAATAATACTCAATGAAATCTTGGTAGACGTAGGTTATAATGATCTGTAGTGAGATAAATAAGAATGTTATTTCTAACGGTTTTTATGACGTATTTTGTACGTAAGACTGATTCTGATTAAGTCTTGGTGCGAGTGTAAGATTGTGTAATGTGAATCATTGATTATGATTGTTTGTTTTTGTTCATTGGAAGAAGGTGTGTAATAGGGAAACATGCAGACTTTTGAAAACCAGTCCCCGAATGGGACCTCAATTAGATAATGTTTTTACTCGTAGGTGCATCTTTTCGACAAGTCCCAAGCCCAAAAACTTTTGTGTAAGAGTTTACCACAGTTCTAAATTAAAGGGACTTTTACTGCTTTACCGGACTATGAGAATAACCTTATAGAAAAACGTAAAGAATTTATAGGAAAACAATTAGATACATTTTGTAAAACCTCCCACAATTTTTTTATATTATTATTTGATGCCGGATATTACCTACCTATCGCACCAGATACCTAATTTATGGAATATGAAAAGGGTACCTATTTGTTAATACAAAGTGGAAAATAATTAATTTATCTGATATTCAATCAAATGATTACCAATAGGTAACGGAATAACCATCACACTACAAAACAATCATCTCTGCCTATAAAAACAAAAATTTTTTGATGCCAGATAAATCTAAAGTGAGGAAAATAATAATTAAATGATACAGATTACTTCATCGGGATATTTAATGATGTAATGTAGGTCAATAAATTAATCGAGTTACACGTATCACTTTAGGTAATCTGTAGAGGACGATAAATTAACTTTGTGGTTACAAATCCCTGATAATTGTCAACAAAATATTGTTTGTAATCAATGAAAATTTATGCTATATTTTATATTTTTTATATTACCGTATGGTAACGCTGGGTAAAGATTTTGTCATCTAATTACTACCAATTATCCTAATCCCTGTCATTTCTTGCTTTCCTGAAAAATAAACAAATCTATTACCTGAGGAACTTTATAATTTTCTGTTACAGATAGGTACTTCTCCCCAAGAGTTCTAGTTAAATTACTACTTTTGGGAAAGATTTTTTTATTCAGGTCGTTCATACTTCAGGTACTATTTTGCTTTCTTTAACTAACAACTGCCGAATATTTCATTATTACTTATTTTTTGTAACAAATTAATGAGTGTAAAGCAACGAGCAAATGCAAAGACAATCTAACTAGAATAAATAGGTAAACAATTATATCAGTCAGTTAGTTACTTTGTAATAAAATCTGAAATCACACTGCAGTCATTGAGTCATTTGAAAATAAACTTATTGGGCGCTCGGAATAGGGACTTTATATAATGACTAAGATTATGTCATAGTTAGGACAAAGTACATTATACGGTACTTACAAAAGTACCTATAATATTAATTAAGTCCATTGGGGAACAATTTAGGCTTATATGGTTATTAGAATTATTGAATTTGTAGAAGTTAAATTAGTAGCAATGTCTGTGTATGTCTGGTCTGTTTGAGTACCTACCTATAGTAAAACTGAAACTTTTAACCATTTCTCTGAAAAATGAGTCCCATAGGATACATTCCAATAGTTTAACTATTGTGTCTACTGGCGGGACAATTAATGTGTTTAGCTGAACTTATACTTCTTGAGCTAAAAAAAAAACAATTTGATAATCACATAGCCAGTTTTTTTGTAATTACCATTAATTCAAGCTTTTTTACCTGTAAATGATTAATACCAAAAAATGAAACACACATTTGGGGGACATAATATTGTTATAATTTTCACCATTTTATATCAATTACATACGTTTTCCTTAATCATAGTTTAGTAAAACGGAAGTCTAGTGCTTTCATATTGGTGGAAATCGCATATTCGTTAGCAAGTAACTATTTATCAACCAGTTTACTATGTATTATATAAGCCCTCCTTGTTTTAACTACAAGGGAGTATTTATAAAAGAAAAGTGTTATAATCAAGATAAATTAAATGATTAGTAAAATCACATAGAAATAGAATAGACATCTCACACAATTCTCCTATAATTTTAGCTTGGCAACAAAAATATAACCTACAAACACAAAATAAATATGCAACTTTATATTGCATGCATACGTGCATGATTCAGGAACACCTATTTCAGCAGTACAAATAATTATGAACGAATGACCCAAATAAAAGGTTTTTGTAATTTTGTCCTTATACGTACACATAAAGGATAATTCTTTTTCCTTTCGCGATCAGTTTCAAAAGGAAATTAATTGTTCATATGATGACCACATGTCATGGTCATTGCTTTGAAATATTTAAGTGACCTTTGGAACTATTAGTCAGCAATGAAAAGCATTTTTATGTAACGCTAAGTTACGCAATAATTAACCTCACATTTACCATTTTAGGACATGAAATCAATACAGTAATCTTTTGTTAAAAAGTCAAACACACCTAAGAAATAAAACCTAATTATAATTAAAAAAACAAGCCACTCAAGCTTTATAACAAACATTCAAAATCATAAAGCCAGCAAAGAAAATTTTTACAAATGTTTTTCAAAATATACGTATTCTAGTAATTTATTATTGAAATTATAATATGGAGAATACAATATAATGTTCCCACGTCTTTTATTTATAAATATTTAATACAAAATAAATATTTAATAATAAAAATTAACACCATCTTTTCATTCTGTCAATAAGTAATTTTGACGCTCTTTTACTTAGCTAGAGTTTTATCAACAGAACTAGACTAACAAAAAAAGCTGTACCAAAAACGATGCGATTCCCACCGACAGACACAGAAGTAAGTTAATTCGGGGACAATAGATGGACGTTCAAACAGTTTAACTCCGATATGTAGAACATCTAATCTACGCGGCTATACACACACTTACATTAATACATACAAAACTAGCATTCAGTACTGCTCGTTGCAAACTATAGAAAAGAGATTAAAAAAACGAGCGACGATATATCATTCTATTTTTTAAAACCATTATTATTAAATATTAAAACCAAAATTTTTGATTTTAAAAATATACTCAGACAGGTTAATATTTTTATGTGATAATTTTGGTTTTAACACTTATAATAAGGTATTTTAGCTTCCAACCCTAATTCACGCATTTTCTGTTTGAGATGTTTTTCTTAATAGCACAAAAGCATATTTTACGCTAAATCTCAGACCTCAAGCATACAAGTTTATACAATCAGCGTGAAAACATTTTTTCTACCTAAAACTACAATATTGATCTATAAAACGCTATATTTAAATATATATCATATATTATAATATAAACATTGTGACAATTATTTATATTAATGTTCGCAAAGACATTTCAGACACTCAGTTGGTTCATTAATGCGAAAAAGCTTAAAAACTAAAAATCTAAAATTCACTGGTATCAAAAGCTATATATAGAAAAATAGTTAAATAACAAAAAAAAATCCCAAAATCACTGAATTAATAAAAAAAAACAAGAAATTTGGGGAAATAAAGTTTCACATACATTTTCGTATTAATGATACCACTTATATAGAAACATTTTCAAGTCAAAAGATATGTAGTTAGTGTATATTTCTCAAAGAATTTTAACATTAAATACAGTATACTATAAAAGGTGACAAAAGGTTAGAAAATCTGACACGAGCCTAGACAAGTGACTTTTCTACAAACGAATCGCTCAAATGTATGGCGAAAGCTACACGTTCGATATGTATCGCAATATTCGATATCGGGTCTGTAGTATAGGCGATACTCAATAAATATCGATATCGAATAAATATCGACTCGATAAATATCGTGATCCTGGTTTACGTTCCAAATATCGCGATACATATCGAGCGAGTAACATTCGCCTATGGAAGTCACTGGAAGTGACGATAAAGTCATGTAAGTTATCGAAAGTAGATGACAATTCCATACTTTTCAGTAATTTATACTATCGTTAACGCTTGCAGAAATGTCACTTTTCTTCATGGGCAGATCTGACGCTGAATTAGGACTGCAATCATGATTATTCCCGTGTACAAAAATAATGTTATTCAGACATTTAACACAATCTTTTGATACAACGGAATAATCTTAATTTGTCCTTTCATTATAAGTTTATTAAATTTATTGTAACATAACTATATTTTTTTTATCACAGGAACTGCTACTACAGTATGTTGTACGTATACATACAAAAAAGCTTTATTATTTTTTCTCGAATTACATATTTCTTAATCGATAAGTTACGTGGCTTAGACTTGTTAATTCTAAAAAGAGATTCATAAGATGTTTTTGATACAAGACATGCGACAGACACCCATTTATTCATACTCAGATAGATAATACTTACATCTTACAACCAATCTTACCATGAGATTATAGTGTGGATCAGTAAAATGGATTTTGGAGGTCAGATAGGCAGTCGCTCCATGTAAAATACAGTATTCAGCTGAATCTGGTAAGACTGGTAGCCGACAACATTTTATCTTGGGAAAAATGCAAGGCAGCTGATGATGATGATGATAATGATAAATAATAGTTATGTAGAACGTACACAAGTCTTAGTTCTTTAGTAGATCGGAATGCTTGCGTCATAAGACATAATGTACCAGACATCATTATAATGTACGTACACAGTAAGACGAGCCTTCTAAATGGAATATCATTAGCGAGATCAATTGAATAAGTATCTAACCATCGATATATAACTGTATTGCTACTACAGGACGAAAGTCTATAAAAGTAAATAAAAAAAGTAACAAAATCCGATTACTAATGCGAAAAATAGGTGGTCACTTGAGAACCCTCTCCGTTTTCATCCCCTATTAAAAATAAATGAATATACATATGGGACAAGAAGGCAATCGCTCCATATTTAAATACGATATTCAGCTCAATCTGGTTAGACAGGTAGCCGACCCCTACATACTTGGGAACAAGCTCGGGAGATAATGATGGAATCATATAAATTAAAATGGCATCTATCCTATTTTAATTTAAATATACTCAAAACTCCAATACGCTGTGAACTTTGGAATTTAGAGAAATGATGCAAGTAAAAAGTTTTCCTCAAATGACGATACTTCCCTACCTACCTACCTACGTTGCAACGTAATCTGAGCAGTCTCGCTCGCTACCATCCTTGTTGTCTGACTAATCATTTGGAAGCTATGTGGCTTTTACTACTCGTAACACGTGTGAACTTTACAGAGTGTTAAGAAACCCCTGTCCGAGCCGAAAGGGTGAGGGTCCACAATCAAATAAAATATCAAATTTGGAAAATTCATGATAGAAACAATAATAATGATCACCTGTGACGACGTCGAATCTCTCTCTCAAAAATTGCGTTTTTTTTTAGGTTACAATTTTTTTTCTTTTTTTTCCACATTTTTCTTTCAGATATCGATTCCTAACAACACCTTGGGCCGGGGTATGCTATTGACAATTGTTTGAATCGTCTGAGTGGGTGGCGTTTGTACGTCCATTTTAGGATAATTAGCATTCTACTAAAAGTTAGAATGTCAAAATTGGCCGTCCCAGTGGCCAATTTTGACGTTAAAATGACGTTTTACCTACGTAATTATCCTAAAATGGACCTACTAACGCCACCCACTCAGACGATTCAAACAATTGTCAATAGCAGACTCGGGCCCCGTAACGGATCGGACAGGGATTACTTAACACCCTGTATGTGATGAATAATACTCAATGAAATCTTGGTAGACGTAGGTTATAATGATCTGTAGTGAGATAAATAAGAATGTTATTTCTAACGGTTTTTATGACGTATTTTGTACGTAAGACTGATTCTGATTAAGTCTTGGTGCGAGTGTAAGATTGTGTAATGTGAATCATTGATTATGATTGTTTGTTTTTGTTCATTGGAAGAAGGTGTGTAATAGGGAAACATGCAGACTTTTGAAAACCAGTCCCCGAATGGGACCTCAATTAGATAATGTTTTTACTCGTAGGTGCATCTTTTCGACAAGTCCCAAGCCCAAAAACTTTTGTGTAAGAGTTTACCACAGTTCTAAATTAAAGGGACTTTTACTGCTTTACCGGACTATGAGAATAACCTTATAGAAAAACGTAAAGAATTTATAGGAAAACAATTAGATACATTTTGTAAAACCTCCCACAATTTTTTTATATTATTATTTGATGCCGGATATTACCTACCTATCGCACCAGATACCTAATTTATGGAATATGAAAAGGGTACCTATTTGTTAATACAAAGTGGAAAATAATTAATTTATCTGATATTCAATCAAATGATTACCAATAGGTAACGGAATAACCATCACACTACAAAACAATCATCTCTGCCTATAAAAACAAAAATTTTTTGATGCCAGATAAATCTAAAGTGAGGAAAATAATAATTAAATGATACAGATTACTTCATCGGGATATTTAATGATGTAATGTAGGTCAATAAATTAATCGAGTTACACGTATCACTTTAGGTAATCTGTAGAGGACGATAAATTAACTTTGTGGTTACAAATCCCTGATAATTGTCAACAAAATATTGTTTGTAATCAATGAAAATTTATGCTATATTTTATATTTTTTATATTACCGTATGGTAACGCTGGGTAAAGATTTTGTCATCTAATTACTACCAATTATCCTAATCCCTGTCATTTCTTGCTTTCCTGAAAAATAAACAAATCTATTACCTGAGGAACTTTATAATTTTCTGTTACAGATAGGTACTTCTCCCCAAGAGTTCTAGTTAAATTACTACTTTTGGGAAAGATTTTTTTATTCAGGTCGTTCATACTTCAGGTACTATTTTGCTTTCTTTAACTAACAACTGCCGAATATTTCATTATTACTTATTTTTTGTAACAAATTAATGAGTGTAAAGCAACGAGCAAATGCAAAGACAATCTAACTAGAATAAATAGGTAAACAATTATATCAGTCAGTTAGTTACTTTGTAATAAAATCTGAAATCACACTGCAGTCATTGAGTCATTTGAAAATAAACTTATTGGGCGCTCGGAATAGGGACTTTATATAATGACTAAGATTATGTCATAGTTAGGACAAAGTACATTATACGGTACTTACAAAAGTACCTATAATATTAATTAAGTCCATTGGGGAACAATTTAGGCTTATATGGTTATTAGAATTATTGAATTTGTAGAAGTTAAATTAGTAGCAATGTCTGTGTATGTCTGGTCTGTTTGAGTACCTACCTATAGTAAAACTGAAACTTTTAACCATTTCTCTGAAAAATGAGTCCCATAGGATACATTCCAATAGTTTAACTATTGTGTCTACTGGCGGGACAATTAATGTGTTTAGCTGAACTTATACTTCTTGAGCTAAAAAAAAAACAATTTGATAATCACATAGCCAGTTTTTTTGTAATTACCATTAATTCAAGCTTTTTTACCTGTAAATGATTAATACCAAAAAATGAAACACACATTTGGGGGACATAATATTGTTATAATTTTCACCATTTTATATCAATTACATACGTTTTCCTTAATCATAGTTTAGTAAAACGGAAGTCTAGTGCTTTCATATTGGTGGAAATCGCATATTCGTTAGCAAGTAACTATTTATCAACCAGTTTACTATGTATTATATAAGCCCTCCTTGTTTTAACTACAAGGGAGTATTTATAAAAGAAAAGTGTTATAATCAAGATAAATTAAATGATTAGTAAAATCACATAGAAATAGAATAGACATCTCACACAATTCTCCTATAATTTTAGCTTGGCAACAAAAATATAACCTACAAACACAAAATAAATATGCAACTTTATATTGCATGCATACGTGCATGATTCAGGAACACCTATTTCAGCAGTACAAATAATTATGAACGAATGACCCAAATAAAAGGTTTTTGTAATTTTGTCCTTATACGTACACATAAAGGATAATTCTTTTTCCTTTCGCGATCAGTTTCAAAAGGAAATTAATTGTTCATATGATGACCACATGTCATGGTCATTGCTTTGAAATATTTAAGTGACCTTTGGAACTATTAGTCAGCAATGAAAAGCATTTTTATGTAACGCTAAGTTACGCAATAATTAACCTCACATTTACCATTTTAGGACATGAAATCAATACAGTAATCTTTTGTTAAAAAGTCAAACACTAGGTGTGTTTGACTTTTTAACAAAAGATTACTGTGTGAAATAAAACCTAATTATAATTAAAAAAACAAGCCACTCAAGCTTTATAACAAACATTCAAAATCATAAAGCCAGCAAAGAAAATTTTTACAAATGTTTTTCAAAATATACGTATTCTAGTAATTTATTATTGAAATTATAATATGGAGAATACAATATAATGTTCCCACGTCTTTTATTTATAAATATTTAATACAAAATAAATATTTAATAATAAAAATTAACACCATCTTTTCATTCTGTCAATAAGTAATTTTGACGCTCTTTTACTTAGCTAGAGTTTTATCAACAGAACTAGACTAACAAAAAAAGCTGTACCAAAAACGATGCGATTCCCACCGACAGACACAGAAGTAAGTTAATTCGGGGACAATAGATGGACGTTCAAACAGTTTAACTCCGATATGTAGAACATCTAATCTACGCGGCTATACACACACTTACATTAATACATACAAAACTAGCATTCAGTACTGCTCGTTGCAAACTATAGAAAAGAGATTAAAAAAACGAGCGACGATATATCATTCTATTTTTTAAAACCATTATTATTAAATATTAAAACCAAAATTTTTGATTTTAAAAATATACTCAGACAGGTTAATATTTTTATGTGATAATTTTGGTTTTAACACTTATAATAAGGTATTTTAGCTTCCAACCCTAATTCACGCATTTTCTGTTTGAGATGTTTTTCTTAATAGCACAAAAGCATATTTTACGCTAAATCTCAGACCTCAAGCATACAAGTTTATACAATCAGCGTGAAAACATTTTTTCTACCTAAAACTACAATATTGATCTATAAAACGCTATATTTAAATATATATCATATATTATAATATAAACATTGTGACAATTATTTATATTAATGTTCGCAAAGACATTTCAGACACTCAGTTGGTTCATTAATGCGAAAAAGCTTAAAAACTAAAAATCTAAAATTCACTGGTATCAAAAGCTATATATAGAAAAATAGTTAAATAACAAAAAAAAATCCCAAAATCACTGAATTAATAAAAAAAAACAAGAAATTTGGGGAAATAAAGTTTCACATACATTTTCGTATTAATGATACCACTTATATAGAAACATTTTCAAGTCAAAAGATATGTAGTTAGTGTATATTTCTCAAAGAATTTTAACATTAAATACAGTATACTATAAAAGGTGACAAAAGGTTAGAAAATCTGACACGAGCCTAGACAAGTGACTTTTCTACAAACGAATCGCTCAAATGTATGGCGAAAGCTACACGTTCGATATGTATCGCAATATTCGATATCGGGTCTGTAGTATAGGCGATACTCAATAAATATCGATATCGAATAAATATCGACTCGATAAATATCGTGATCCTGGTTTACGTTCCAAATATCGCGATACATATCGAGCGAGTAACATTCGCCTATGGAAGTCACTGGAAGTGACGATAAAGTCATGTAAGTTATCGAAAGTAGATGACAATTCCATACTTTTCAGTAATTTATACTATCGTTAACGCTTGCAGAAATGTCACTTTTCTTCATGGGCAGATCTGACGCTGAATTAGGACTGCAATCATGATTATTCCCGTGTACAAAAATAATGTTATTCAGACATTTAACACAATCTTTTGATACAACGGAATAATCTTAATTTGTCCTTTCATTATAAGTTTATTAAATTTATTGTAACATAACTATATTTTTTTTATCACAGGAACTGCTACTACAGTATGTTGTACGTATACATACAAAAAAGCTTTATTATTTTTTCTCGAATTACATATTTCTTAATCGATAAGTTACGTGGCTTAGACTTGTTAATTCTAAAAAGAGATTCATAAGATGTTTTTGATACAAGACATGCGACAGACACCCATTTATTCATACTCAGATAGATAATACTTACATCTTACAACCAATCTTACCATGAGATTATAGTGTGGATCAGTAAAATGGATTTTGGAGGTCAGATAGGCAGTCGCTCCATGTAAAATACAGTATTCAGCTGAATCTGGTAAGACTGGTAGCCGACAACATTTTATCTTGGGAAAAATGCAAGGCAGCTGATGATGATGATGATAATGATAAATAATAGTTATGTAGAACGTACACAAGTCTTAGTTCTTTAGTAGATCGGAATGCTTGCGTCATAAGACATAATGTACCAGACATCATTATAATGTACGTACACAGTAAGACGAGCCTTCTAAATGGAATATCATTAGCGAGATCAATTGAATAAGTATCTAACCATCGATATATAACTGTATTGCTACTACAGGACGAAAGTCTATAAAAGTAAATAAAAAAAGTAACAAAATCCGATTACTAATGCGAAAAATAGGTGGTCACTTGAGAACCCTCTCCGTTTTCATCCCCTATTAAAAATAAATGAATATACATATGGGACAAGAAGGCAATCGCTCCATATTTAAATACGATATTCAGCTCAATCTGGTTAGACAGGTAGCCGACCCCTACATACTTGGGAACAAGCTCGGGAGATAATGATGGAATCATATAAATTAAAATGGCATCTATCCTATTTTAATTTAAATATACTCAAAACTCCAATACGCTGTGAACTTTGGAATTTAGAGAAATGATGCAAGTAAAAAGTTTTCCTCAAATGACGATACTTCCCTACCTACCTACCTACGTTGCAACGTAATCTGAGCAGTCTCGCTCGCTACCATCCTTGTTGTCTGACTAATCATTTGGAAGCTATGTGGCTTTTACTACTCGTAACACGTGTGAACTTTACAGAGTGTTAAGAAACCCCTGTCCGAGCCGAAAGGGTGAGGGTCCACAATCAAATAAAATATCAAATTTGGAAAATTCATGATAGAAACAATAATAATGATCACCTGTGACGACGTCGAATCTCTCTCTCAAAAATTGCGTTTTTTTTTAGGTTACAATTTTTTTTCTTTTTTTTCCACATTTTTCTTTCAGATATCGATTCCTAACAACACCTTGGGCCGGGGTATGCTATTGACAATTGTTTGAATCGTCTGAGTGGGTGGCGTTTGTACGTCCATTTTAGGATAATTAGCATTCTACTAAAAGTTAGAATGTCAAAATTGGCCGTCCCAGTGGCCAATTTTGACGTTAAAATGACGTTTTACCTACGTAATTATCCTAAAATGGACCTACTAACGCCACCCACTCAGACGATTCAAACAATTGTCAATAGCAGACTCGGGCCCCGTAACGGATCGGACAGGGATTACTTAACACCCTGTATGTGATGAATAATACTCAATGAAATCTTGGTAGACGTAGGTTATAATGATCTGTAGTGAGATAAATAAGAATGTTATTTCTAACGGTTTTTATGACGTATTTTGTACGTAAGACTGATTCTGATTAAGTCTTGGTGCGAGTGTAAGATTGTGTAATGTGAATCATTGATTATGATTGTTTGTTTTTGTTCATTGGAAGAAGGTGTGTAATAGGGAAACATGCAGACTTTTGAAAACCAGTCCCCGAATGGGACCTCAATTAGATAATGTTTTTACTCGTAGGTGCATCTTTTCGACAAGTCCCAAGCCCAAAAACTTTTGTGTAAGAGTTTACCACAGTTCTAAATTAAAGGGACTTTTACTGCTTTACCGGACTATGAGAATAACCTTATAGAAAAACGTAAAGAATTTATAGGAAAACAATTAGATACATTTTGTAAAACCTCCCACAATTTTTTTATATTATTATTTGATGCCGGATATTACCTACCTATCGCACCAGATACCTAATTTATGGAATATGAAAAGGGTACCTATTTGTTAATACAAAGTGGAAAATAATTAATTTATCTGATATTCAATCAAATGATTACCAATAGGTAACGGAATAACCATCACACTACAAAACAATCATCTCTGCCTATAAAAACAAAAATTTTTTGATGCCAGATAAATCTAAAGTGAGGAAAATAATAATTAAATGATACAGATTACTTCATCGGGATATTTAATGATGTAATGTAGGTCAATAAATTAATCGAGTTACACGTATCACTTTAGGTAATCTGTAGAGGACGATAAATTAACTTTGTGGTTACAAATCCCTGATAATTGTCAACAAAATATTGTTTGTAATCAATGAAAATTTATGCTATATTTTATATTTTTTATATTACCGTATGGTAACGCTGGGTAAAGATTTTGTCATCTAATTACTACCAATTATCCTAATCCCTGTCATTTCTTGCTTTCCTGAAAAATAAACAAATCTATTACCTGAGGAACTTTATAATTTTCTGTTACAGATAGGTACTTCTCCCCAAGAGTTCTAGTTAAATTACTACTTTTGGGAAAGATTTTTTTATTCAGGTCGTTCATACTTCAGGTACTATTTTGCTTTCTTTAACTAACAACTGCCGAATATTTCATTATTACTTATTTTTTGTAACAAATTAATGAGTGTAAAGCAACGAGCAAATGCAAAGACAATCTAACTAGAATAAATAGGTAAACAATTATATCAGTCAGTTAGTTACTTTGTAATAAAATCTGAAATCACACTGCAGTCATTGAGTCATTTGAAAATAAACTTATTGGGCGCTCGGAATAGGGACTTTATATAATGACTAAGATTATGTCATAGTTAGGACAAAGTACATTATACGGTACTTACAAAAGTACCTATAATATTAATTAAGTCCATTGGGGAACAATTTAGGCTTATATGGTTATTAGAATTATTGAATTTGTAGAAGTTAAATTAGTAGCAATGTCTGTGTATGTCTGGTCTGTTTGAGTACCTACCTATAGTAAAACTGAAACTTTTAACCATTTCTCTGAAAAATGAGTCCCATAGGATACATTCCAATAGTTTAACTATTGTGTCTACTGGCGGGACAATTAATGTGTTTAGCTGAACTTATACTTCTTGAGCTAAAAAAAAAACAATTTGATAATCACATAGCCAGTTTTTTTGTAATTACCATTAATTCAAGCTTTTTTACCTGTAAATGATTAATACCAAAAAATGAAACACACATTTGGGGGACATAATATTGTTATAATTTTCACCATTTTATATCAATTACATACGTTTTCCTTAATCATAGTTTAGTAAAACGGAAGTCTAGTGCTTTCATATTGGTGGAAATCGCATATTCGTTAGCAAGTAACTATTTATCAACCAGTTTACTATGTATTATATAAGCCCTCCTTGTTTTAACTACAAGGGAGTATTTATAAAAGAAAAGTGTTATAATCAAGATAAATTAAATGATTAGTAAAATCACATAGAAATAGAATAGACATCTCACACAATTCTCCTATAATTTTAGCTTGGCAACAAAAATATAACCTACAAACACAAAATAAATATGCAACTTTATATTGCATGCATACGTGCATGATTCAGGAACACCTATTTCAGCAGTACAAATAATTATGAACGAATGACCCAAATAAAAGGTTTTTGTAATTTTGTCCTTATACGTACACATAAAGGATAATTCTTTTTCCTTTCGCGATCAGTTTCAAAAGGAAATTAATTGTTCATATGATGACCACATGTCATGGTCATTGCTTTGAAATATTTAAGTGACCTTTGGAACTATTAGTCAGCAATGAAAAGCATTTTTATGTAACGCTAAGTTACGCAATAATTAACCTCACATTTACCATTTTAGGACATGAAATCAATACAGTAATCTTTTGTTAAAAAGTCAAACACACCTAAGAAATAAAACCTAATTATAATTAAAAAAACAAGCCACTCAAGCTTTATAACAAACATTCAAAATCATAAAGCCAGCAAAGAAAATTTTTACAAATGTTTTTCAAAATATACGTATTCTAGTAATTTATTATTGAAATTATAATATGGAGAATACAATATAATGTTCCCACGTCTTTTATTTATAAATATTTAATACAAAATAAATATTTAATAATAAAAATTAACACCATCTTTTCATTCTGTCAATAAGTAATTTTGACGCTCTTTTACTTAGCTAGAGTTTTATCAACAGAACTAGACTAACAAAAAAAGCTGTACCAAAAACGATGCGATTCCCACCGACAGACACAGAAGTAAGTTAATTCGGGGACAATAGATGGACGTTCAAACAGTTTAACTCCGATATGTAGAACATCTAATCTACGCGGCTATACACACACTTACATTAATACATACAAAACTAGCATTCAGTACTGCTCGTTGCAAACTATAGAAAAGAGATTAAAAAAACGAGCGACGATATATCATTCTATTTTTTAAAACCATTATTATTAAATATTAAAACCAAAATTTTTGATTTTAAAAATATACTCAGACAGGTTAATATTTTTATGTGATAATTTTGGTTTTAACACTTATAATAAGGTATTTTAGCTTCCAACCCTAATTCACGCATTTTCTGTTTGAGATGTTTTTCTTAATAGCACAAAAGCATATTTTACGCTAAATCTCAGACCTCAAGCATACAAGTTTATACAATCAGCGTGAAAACATTTTTTCTACCTAAAACTACAATATTGATCTATAAAACGCTATATTTAAATATATATCATATATTATAATATAAACATTGTGACAATTATTTATATTAATGTTCGCAAAGACATTTCAGACACTCAGTTGGTTCATTAATGCGAAAAAGCTTAAAAACTAAAAATCTAAAATTCACTGGTATCAAAAGCTATATATAGAAAAATAGTTAAATAACAAAAAAAAATCCCAAAATCACTGAATTAATAAAAAAAAACAAGAAATTTGGGGAAATAAAGTTTCACATACATTTTCGTATTAATGATACCACTTATATAGAAACATTTTCAAGTCAAAAGATATGTAGTTAGTGTATATTTCTCAAAGAATTTTAACATTAAATACAGTATACTATAAAAGGTGACAAAAGGTTAGAAAATCTGACACGAGCCTAGACAAGTGACTTTTCTACAAACGAATCGCTCAAATGTATGGCGAAAGCTACACGTTCGATATGTATCGCAATATTCGATATCGGGTCTGTAGTATAGGCGATACTCAATAAATATCGATATCGAATAAATATCGACTCGATAAATATCGTGATCCTGGTTTACGTTCCAAATATCGCGATACATATCGAGCGAGTAACATTCGCCTATGGAAGTCACTGGAAGTGACGATAAAGTCATGTAAGTTATCGAAAGTAGATGACAATTCCATACTTTTCAGTAATTTATACTATCGTTAACGCTTGCAGAAATGTCACTTTTCTTCATGGGCAGATCTGACGCTGAATTAGGACTGCAATCATGATTATTCCCGTGTACAAAAATAATGTTATTCAGACATTTAACACAATCTTTTGATACAACGGAATAATCTTAATTTGTCCTTTCATTATAAGTTTGGATCAAATTAACTGTGATTAACAATATATTTATTAATTATTGATTAAATGAGCGTTTGTTATTTTTTATTACAACTCAATAAAAATACTGTTAATTGCAGTATGATCCATTGCACAGAAAATAGGTAAGAGTCTATCAACTCACTAGATTATTATTAAAAAAAATGGAATGGCAAAATGAAATGTGAATTCTTTAAATTACAATGTTAACAATTGATAATATTTTCCTTACAAACTATTAATTTATATTTTGAAAATCTTATACACTATTGTCCAAAATCCATTTGTTTTTAGGTTTTTTGTTGTTACTTGTTTTTTAAGGAATACGAAATTTCGCTCTTTATCTGAATGTACAAATAAGTAGTGGGCAAACAGATTTTTTATTTTAAATAAAATGTTTCAATGATATAATCGCTTTTGGATTAAACATGCAAATTAAACACATTTTCAACTTTGATCAGAAAAGAAACAATCAACTTAAATAGCATGTACAACACTATTTTTGAACACTTAATAATCTGGACATAAAAAAATATTAAAGACATTTTATTTTCAATTTCCTTAGTTCTTTATATTGAAGTATTATTTCGTATTCCGTATCCACAACAGTCAAGTATTAGTAACAAATTGCATAATATGTATTAAACACGAAACATTGTATTTCGTATACATTTACGAGCATTGAATAATATTTGCAAGACATTGGTACAATTTAATATGTCATCCATTTATAGTTTTGTTCTTACGTTAACAACTAAATACATAGCTCTAAAAATGTGTTTACTGGTATATAATTCCATAAAAAAACACTTGGGTTTTTTTCCTAAAGGGTGTGTGTTAATGGGACTATTGCTAAGCCTCCTTTGTCTGACCATCTGTCTTCAAGCGGACTGTATCTAATAACCCATTAGTATCTACATAAAATTGTAGATATAAGATAGACAGTAGCTTCATATTCAATACTATTACAATTTTCAGTAATTATTCAGCAAGACAATCTCAACGAACCGAAAAAGGAATAACATAGTTTTTTTGTCCGATTTTTGATCTTTACGTTACCATAGCGAAAGCTAGTACTAGAAATATAAATAGTAGCATACGGAAAAAAGAAGAATTTCTAGGAAAAGGTCGATGAAACGTCATCTATACTGTCAATAAGGTACACGACCACAGTTTAGTGAAAATGTTCCATGACGTGTTAACTACGTAGCTGAAACGTAGTAGTAATAAGAATTGAGAAGTCGTAGTAAAGTTATGTATAATGCAAGTAATAACATTAAACAACGGATGAATACTTAGAAAGGAGTTTGGTTAACAGAAACAACACTTATACTTCAAGTATTAATTGCGTTTTCGATCGTCCTTTTAAAGAAAATATGATTGAAAAGAATGATTCAATTTTCTGACTTCCCTTGTAGATCCGAAAATGGATACCCAAAAAAAAAAAAAACATTTTTTCCATTTGCAAAGACTTGAGAAACAAAGCACTGCTGTTTTGAACGTCTCTGCTTTTAGTAGTTATTGAGAAGTCTGCTAACAACATCGTATGCATTGAACCCAAAAGAAATAGCTAAAACAATTGTGTTATGGAATCAAACAACGAAGGTAGGGGAAGCCGGGGTTCAAAGTGCCGGGGGTAGGTTGTTCCGATCCAAATAACTCCATGACGAAAAGAGATAGCAATAAGTGTGAAGTGCGTCGCGAAACGTCAAATCATCCCGCTATTGCGTCAGCCATTTTAGTGACGCTGTGTCGGCGTGTGAGAGTGGTAATGGATTAGTGACCAAAAACATCACGTAAGTAAATTTTTTCGTCTTTAAACTTTTTGGTCTATTTCAATAAATTTTAAAGCTATTTGTTTGTTACTGGCTAGTATCAGTTGGACAAACTATGGTGATTATCTTTTTAATATAATTGTTAGCTTTTTATAACCTATTTCATTATAATTCTAGGTTAGATTGAAAACGGGATTTGGGGTTCAAAGTTCCTCTGTCGAGGGGCTAGTTGTTCCGCGGAACAACGTGCCCCGTAATGAAACACGTAAATAATAAAATTAAATCTTTGTTTTAGGATGAGAAACTATAAACGAAAAACCGAACGGGGCAAGGTTTCAATTGAGCTTTTACAGCGGGCAGCTGATGCTGTTATTAAAGACGGTCGTAAACTTAAGACGGTAGCGCGGGAATTAGAAATATGTCATATGACATTATTTCGCTTTGTCAAAAAGTTGAAAGCCGGTATAACACCAACTGTGGGTTACTATTCTAGACAGGTGTTCAACCAAGACCAGGAGAAGAAATTGGCGGATTATTTGTTAAAATGTGCGTCAATTTACTTTGGTCTATTGCCAGAAGAAGTGAGAAAATTAGCATATACTTGTGCTGTTAAATTTGAAATGCCTAACATTCCAGTCTCTTGGCATAGGAATAAAGAAGCCGGAGCTGATTGGTTCACGGGTTTTATGAAAAGAAATCCGTCTTTGTCCATAAGATCTCCGGAAGCCACAAGTGCAGGACGGGCATCCTCTTTTAACCGGCACAATGTTACTGATTTTTTTAACAAGCTAGGAGACGTTATGTTGAAACATAACTTGCAACCATCTAGAATATGGAACTTAGACGAAACAGGAGTCACCACTGCATTAAAGCCAAAAAAAATAGTAGCTGCAAAGGGCATTAAGCAAGTCGGTGCTATAGTGTCTGCAGAGCGAGGTACTTTAGTTACCGTTGAATTAGCAGCAAATGCAGTTGGAAATACTGTACCGCCTATGTTTGTTTTTCCTCGCCTTAAGTATAAAGACCTATTCATCCGTGATGGTCCCCCAGAAAGTATTGGAGCTGGAAATAGCTCTGGATGGATGACAGCCAAAGAATTCCTTATCTTTATGGACCATTTTATAAAACATACAAAGCCAACTCCCGAGGACCCAATATTGTTGTTGCTGGATAACCATCAATCACATGTTGACATTGATGTGGTCGAAAAGGCAAAAGCCAATTCGGTGATAATGTTGTCTTTCCCGCCACATTGCACCCATAACTTGCAACCATTAGATGTTGGCGTTAATGGACCATTTAAAACGTATTGTGCCAAAGCTCAAGAAAACTGGCTTCGTAATAACCCAGGCAAGACAATGTCTATTTATGAGATACCTGGAATTGTAAAATATGCATGGCCTCTAGCTGCGACTCCGAATAACATTATGAATGCATTTAAAAAGGCAGGTGTAAGTCCATACAACCCTGACATATTTACGGATGAAGATTTTGCTCCGTCTTTCGTAACTGACCGACCTATGCCCGACGCTAATATTTCATTGGAATCGGGTCAAAATATGGAGTCAGAACGTCAAGAATTATCAGACCTTAAAGATCAGGTAGATCATAACATGGAAGCAATCCCAGATAATGAGCCACGTCCAGCAACAACAGGAACGATCTACGAACCTCAACCAGGGCCCTCAAATATTGATAATATGTCAAATGTAAATGTTATTCAAGCCACATCTAGCACATTTTCTCCTGAAGCCATCAAACCTTTACCAAGAGCACCACCAAGGTTGTCTACAACAACTAAGCGACGAATAAGAAAATCAGCAATACTGACAGATACGCCTGAAAAGAACGCTTTGGCTGAAGAAAAAGAAAGAAGAGGAAAGAGTAATAGTAAAATAAAGAAGCAAAAAGTTGAAAAAAGAGTCGGAAAGAAAAAGACAGCTGTTACAATCAAGCGAAATAAAAAAGAGTTAAGTGAATCCGCATATGGTAAAGAAAATGTAAAACGTAAAGTCCTTCAAGAAGATACTGATGGAAGTGATAGTAAAGTAGACAGCATGGAATGGTACTGTTTAATATGTTGCGACTCATATTCTAATTCACAACCAGGTGAACAATGGATTGAATGCGTCATGTGTAAGAATTGGGCTCATTCAGAATGCCTGAACTCTAAAGATGTTCATTCCTATGTTTGTCCGAATTGTAATTCTGACGACGAATTTTCTGAATAATTTTTATAACATTTAATTAAGTCTGAATTAAAACTGTTATCACAGTAAGCCATTAGTTATTGATCTCAGTAAAGTATAAAGTATCAAATCTATAAAGACTGAATAAATAAGCTATAGCTCGAGATGTTAAAACTAGTTGATTAGGTATTCTTTGTATTTTATTAAAGAATTTTGTATTTTTGTTAATTAAACGTTTTGTCAAAGTTGATAAATGTTAGAGATGGTTAGTAATCTTAAGCTGTTTTTTAATATTTGTTATTATTTTTTATAGTTTCTTTTTCAATAAATACTTTAAATTGTATGCCGTGATGTTGATTTGTCAAAAACTTTAAAAATAAGTGCTATTATAAGTAAGAAACATTAAAATTTTGTAATTTTATAAATAAAACTTTCATAAATATTCAGTTAGATTTGCCTAATTTTTTATACATACCTTTTCAACTAATCTTATATTATTAATGATTGGATAAGACAAGCGGAACAACTTACCTCAGCTGAGGAACAACCAGCCCCTTCGTGGGGCTAGTTGTTCCTTGTCGACTTGCTACAGAAAAATGATACTGCGCTAAACTATATTATTATTTCAATGAATTGGACTATATAATTTGAAACTAGGATACATTCTGCATCTATTTATGCAGGATTCATAGATTTTAGATCTATTTATTACGTTAATATTGCTTCCTACTCCAAAATCGGAACTTCGAACCCCGCCCTCCCCTACTACAATCACCCCGAGACAAGGTAAAAAAAAAGGTTTTTACATTGACCCATCCGGGGATCAACCCGGGACCTGAGTGCTGGTGACACCATGGAGTCCGTCAAAAGGTATTTATACCTTGTAATGCTTAAAAAGATAAAATTTAAAAGCGAATAGATTGTACACATTGTTTGCTTATTAAAGTAACGTTATAATCATGATGAGTACTTTTTACGTCACTTGGGAAAAGCCCTGCTTAATGTAAGTTAAAATTAACTCTTTACTGCAATATGTTTATTTTATGGAGAAATAATAATGTAAATTACAGAAAACATGGCTGGACTGTTTATAAATAGATTTATTTAGAAAAATATCTGAATGAATACGCTCTTGGCTTTTAAAATGGTAGGAATTTTCTTAATATGCAAATGCAAATAAATATACCCAATATGTACTGGGTATATTTATTTGCGCATATTTCCTATAAACTTAAATATTCAAGAGAAGTTAATGTTTTCCTAATGTTTCTCGTATTGCGATCAAAACAAAACATTACATAGAATTGTTACGTTGGGAGTTACATATATTGTGTCCATTCAAGGAATGGTACGACATTTATGTAACTCCGAAACAATAATAAATACAGCAACTATTGACAACAATGACAACATGGGTTTTGGAGTAACGAGAACTGAAATGGGCGAATAATAAATCGTTAATTAGTTTGTATCATGCTATCTCTGTCTTTTTAAGGTGTATAGTAGCGACAGACAGACATTTAAGAACTTCTTAGAGATCATTTTTTGTTTAGAAGTGTATGATGCTTCAAAAACCAGGCTTCTTCTCTGGAAAGAGAGATACCCAACTGCTCTTCCCATCCCACCTTCGGAAAAACTTCCCCCCGGTGGCAGTTTACCATGGCCAACGTGGAAGTCTATGAATAAGACTCCAGAGCCAAGTCGGCCGGTGTAAAGACAACATGTACCGGTGGGGTTACAGCACAGACGAGCCATGTGAGTGTGGTATCTCTCCGCAAACCATGGCTCACTTGTTGAGTTGCCCATCGTGCCCTACAGCCTGTACACGCGAGGACCTGTACAATGCTACTGATAATGTTATCCGCGTAGCTGAGTACTGGTCCGGGAAAATCTAATAGGAGTATTGCCATTTATCGACACGCTAAGAAGAAGTTTAGAAGTCCCTTAAAGATGGAATATGCAAGACACCCAAGTAGCAGTGGCTATGGAAGAAGGAAGAAAATTTCAATACGACAAGGTTCATCAACTTTAAATAAGATTACTCTGCGAGATTACTATGTTTTGCTAATCATCCACTAATTCGCCCAACAGTTTCCACGATTTTATCCACATTCAGGTTTTACCACCTAAGGTCTAATATTGTGAAATGCAGTATTTATTAAATTAGTAAGTATTAGGACTACTTTTTTATTTATTTCGTAACCAAACATAACATCAACATAACATATCATCACGCCTGTATCCCCGAAGGGGTAGGCAGAGGCATACCAATGTACACCCACAGTTCGCCGATATGTTTAGGTCCCATGTAATAGGGGGCGGGCCTATTGCCACTAACCGGGCACAAATCCAAACTCCGACCTGCTACTGAGAATTTCATAGAAAAACCCAATAACACCTTGGTCGACTCGGGAATGGAACCCAAGACCTGTAGCGTAGCAGGCGCGCTTAGCACCACTAGGCCAACGAGGCAGTTTAGTAACCAATTTATACTAACAGCAGTATATTACACAAGTATTGAGTGATGTGATAGTGTATCTGATGTTTAGAAAGAATTGCAATCAAATAAAAGGAAACCAGACGTATTCGCATTCGATGCATACTTTATGTGTAGTTATTTTAAAAAGGAAAAAGTATCGCGTATTTCGCAGAAATCATATGAATAACTGTCTACATAATCTACTGTATTCACAATAGGGATAATGACTAATTTTTATTTTCATATCCATCTTTTAGACAACAAAAACAATATTAGACTTTATTTTTTTTGCTTTGTCTCGTAAACACATAATTATCAAGTGAGTACAATGCTTGCGTGACGTCACATCTAAGCACAAATTGTACCTAGCCGTGACGTCTTCTGAAGTTTAAAGCGGTTTATCTTCGTACTTTTTTTGATTTGATAAAGGAAAAAATATGTGTCTATTATATTTTGATTATTTAAATGGAGGACTAAATAAATTTTGACTTTTCATACCTCTGCCTATGTCGTTCCATATAAATACATAGGTAAGGACAAATACTTAACCCATTTATGAATGAACATACATAATAGCTATTACAATGTAATTGGCACGAGTTTTGATCGTGTGCTCAAATGACTAACAGTAAGTCTCGTACGTAATGTTTTTGTTACGTATACGCCAGAATTCAGGAATTCGATAATACTGGCATAACCTGGGTGTTAAATTTACTACTATCCTTGTTTCAAAGATCTTTATGAAAAATTTCAGCTATTTTACGTTAGCTTGTATCGAATTATAGATAATTATATTACTAATCGACTTACTATTTATTTAAACATCGATTCATTCTATTATCGATTTGTTAATCAGTCATTCGTTTGACGATGCGGAACATACTGGCTGGCACGAGCCTACTTATAATTTTCTCGATGGTACGAGCTGACGGCGCGGGAACGTGTGATTGTCGCGCGGGAATATAAATGCATCATACATTTTTGTCGAGTCCGATTGTAAGGAAATAGCAAGTAAGTACGAGTGATGATTATTAAATATTAGCTGAGTGATTTTACTTTAAACGATAGAAGATGGATACTTTGTAGATGAGTTTATAAATGTGAATGTTCATGTAACGTATATTATGGTTTTCTTTGTAAATCCCCTGACCTTCTGGGCTTGGCTGGTCTTCAAAAGGAGGAGGTACTCAATTCAAACCAAATTTTAAATTTTAGAATTGTGAACATATTTGAAAAATATGTCATGTAAATTTTAACATAATTATGACCGAAAAGGTAGTTCAGTTGTTAATTATATCAAAACTGAAATTATTAGCAAAATTTATTTTCGGTGAATGAAATAGCGTTGTTACTTTTCCCCAATTAACTTAAATCATGTTTTGTGAGTTACTGGCGACTAAAGTATGACTCAGTTCACAATTCGTTTTAAACATCACCAGTGTAAGTAGATAAAACAATTTCAGTACTACATAACATGTAATAAAGTCGACTTTTGTTTAATTCTTGAGAACAATAGGATTGATGTGTTTATTTCGTTTTAATGACGACTAATCGAATGTATACATAAAAATAGATTTCTGTGATGTTGAAACAATTCAGCTAATTAAGTGTGAAGTTCTAAGAGATTACAAGTAGTATTGTTAGTTATTCAATTAGGCACAAATATAGCGTGAGATGAATTATACGATAAAAAGTTTTAGGTAAAAGCTCAATTAAAATAATGAATCACATGTTAAATTATTAATTATAATCTGAGTGTTGTATGTTATTATTCTGTAAACTATTTTATAGGAGAATCCACATTTGACGGGCCTGTTGGTCTAGCGGTTAGTGACCCTGACTGCTATACCGGAGGACGTGGGTTCGATTCCCACTCAGGACAAATGTTTGTGTGAAGAGCACGATCATTTGTTCTGGTCTGGGTGTAATTTATCTATAATATGTATGTATTTAGAAATGTATAAGTATGTTTATCAGTTGTCTGGACACCATAACACAAGCTCTCTTAGAGCTTAGCTTGGGATCAGATTACCGTGTGTGAATTGTCCAGGAATATATATATATATCTCAAAAACTTAGAAAATCCTCAATACACTTCGGGTTTCTTACACTTAAAATTGTTTTCTCCATAACGTATACCAATTTCCACTATCTTAAAAGCCGTCATTAACGAGACAAATATTATGTTACACCAACGTCAAGAGTAATTAAACAACAATGAACAGACAAACAAAACCGGGATCATTCTACGTCACTATATCCAGAATCTTATGTTATTGTAATGGTTCTGAGCTACTCATTGTAATGCCCCGTAAGGTTTTGTTAAGTTATATGGAATCTGGGGTAAATTAGCAGGCGAATTATTATGAAATATAGTAGAATTAAACAAGTTAAAGTTCTCTAATAGTAAAAGACAAGGCCAACAGAAAAATAATACTTCAAATCAGGTGGCAAGCAACGGAGAGAGCATGAACAGACATAACCGAATTGTGAACCTCCTTTTTTAGAAGTCGGTTAAAAATATATCAGGCCATCTCTTGTTATATAATCTTTATATGACTGTTTGAAGTTTGTAGATCCTTCCATTTCTTTGAATGGGGAAATCAGGATTAAAGATTCCACTTGTGCCACTATTCTAGCTTAGAAATTATCAATCAATTAACACCGTTCACGAGCTCAGTAGCTTGTATCTTATTGGTGGAGAGTGACAGATACATCTGACGCGACACTAGCGACCCCTAGCGGACTTTTAACTCACTACAATACCCTTTGAAAACAAGCGTGGCTTTATACTGCAGGTTTCAAGCTCATATCTCCTGGGTCTACCAATTGATCGAGTATGGGTTCTATCTATGAAGGGATTTATCTATGGGATATAGGGTTTGGATGAAATTTAGACCCTAAAGCAGATTGCTTTAAGGCTGATTTTTCATTGTTATCATGAGAGAGGCTTTTACTGGTTCACCAAGATACAAGTCGTATCGGTTTACAGCATAAGTCCATCCTAACTTTTATTCAAGAGACAATAAGATTTGATGAACTTTCGTTAGAATGTTATTAGTTTTGCAAAACGTTTAATGTAAACTATAACAAAACTATAACCTTCTATAATTGTATATCTTAAAATATACTTAAGTTGTTTCTTTATAACACAAGTGTTTTAACTAATTTCGGTTCAGAGCAATGTATGTGATGTTTTCCTCATTTATTTATTTAGTTCTCAAATAGCTGCAAGATTATGTCAAATTTAAGAAGGATCTTATTTAGTTAATTTTCCTTATTAAGCTTATCCTTATATTTCACTCAATAAATCTGGGAATACCATACTAAAATAGGAATCAGGAAAACATTTGTAATTATAAATAGTTCGTTGTTTTGGTGACGACAAATTGACTTCAGATTGTATTTTATCTGTCATTAATTAGCCAATTATTTAGAATTTTGCGTTAAAAGCAATTAGGCCTTTTAAGGCCGGACCTATTAGGCATATAATTATGATGAATTAAATTGAATTTTTATTCGTGAATCATTTCCTTTCTCATCTTCATTTTCCAAGTAATTACTGTTATGGTAAAACCAGTGAATGTGTTATGGACATATTAGGTTATACATTTAACACATTTTAAGTATTTAGTAAAGATATCAGACTGTAAAAGGTTTTTGAAAAATGTAGTACATACTAGCTTTCGCCGAAATTGGTATAATGTAATCTCCTTTCATGAGACTACCAGAACAATTATGAGTAACAATTATTTTCCCATAGCAAGCAGTATTTATATACTTAGAATTGATACGGTACAAGTGCCTTCGTCAAGAATGATATGTATTACAGTCAACTGAGAACTTCCAACAATCATACTCGTAGATACAAGTACCTATGTCTTAACAATCTTCTCTTTATCTGCAAAGTTTCATCAAAATACGTCCAGCAGTTTATGAGATATCTTCAGACGGACAGACAATACTGAATAGATATGAGCATAATAACCAGTACACACAAAACTAGAGCTAACACGACTACAAATACATACTTATAGTTGGATTCAAAGTTAATGGCGGCTGTGGAGTTAGCGACACTTAGCGCAGTACCTCGCCCCTCACAAGCTGGCGCATCAGTTAGTTACACAGCAGCGAGGAGCGAGTGTTCACAGCCGCCAGTAACTTTGCACCGTACTGTACAGAGTAACATACAGAGTAGGTATATACAGGACTCTAATGGACGTTAACTAACGTATTAAGAGCAACAAACACGACAATTATTTAATGACAACGTTCGTTTCACATTTAAAAGTAAGCCTTATGGTAAAGACATAAGGTTGGTTTTTGAATGCATGTGACAATATTTAATGACAACGTTCGTTTCATATTTAAAAGTAAACTTTAAAGTGAAGGAATAAGGTTGCTTTTTGAATGAAAGTGGGTAATTTAGGCAGTGAGTTTAGAATGTAAATCTTTAAATAATTTTATAACAACATGGAAGTGTATGTAGAGAGCTCGATTGTTGATATGTTTGGGTTTATAGTAAATCTCAATACTATCCTTATTAGAATTTTAGAATCAGCATACATTTCTATGGTAAAATTTGCTCTTCAAGACAACTGATCTAAAATATCAGTAGAAAATTATAGTATCAAAAGGTTTAATTTTCAATTATTGAATTGGATATGTATCGATTTTTTTTCCCGTTAAATCTACTTTAAACACGAGTCAATGATCGTATTGTTTATAAATCTTTTCGACCAAATATCCTGCAATAATCCAATAATAAAAGTTTGACTTTCCTTATACCGGAAATGAATTTTCCTTGTCATTACGTCACTTTGAATAATGATTAATAAAATTGATAAACTTTTAAACTATCCCGCTGCATGTTTATAGTAATATAATTCACGGGAATAAGCGCGTACATGCATAAATACCTTTTTTGGGCTTGACTTGACATAAAATTCTCGTGTCACAATGTTAGTTACCATACTCCTCCGAAACGGTTTGAAAGATTTTTGCACATAACATATCATCACGCCTGTATCCCCGAAGGGGTAGGCAGAGGTGTACCAATGTACACCCACAGTTCGCCGATATGTTTAGGTGCCATGTAATGGGGGGCGAGCCTATTGCCACTAACCGGGCACAAATCCAAACTCCAAATACAAACCTGCTACTGAGAATTTCATAGAAAACCCCGATAACACCTTGGTCGACTTGGGAATTGAACCCAAGACCTCTAGCGTAGCAGTCGCGCTTAGCACCACTATGCCAACGAGGCATTCTCTTGAACAGATTTTTATTAAATTTTATATGCATATTCAGTAGGTCTGAGAATCTACTATCTATTTTACATACCCACAAGTGGTAGTAGGTAGGCTATTTAGTTCTAGTCGTCATTAAATATTGGTCGTGTTTGTCGCAGTAACATTTGGACGATACTTAGCGTATTTTAGGCGCAGATCTGTCGTTGCAGTGCTTGTTACGGCGTAGCGTTGCGCCGCGTTTTATTTGCTCCATTAGTGACGTGTGACACGCTCGGGGGTCCGGCTGTAGAGATAAATTGATTTGTTAACATAAAGTTATAAAATTAAGAAAAAAAGTATCGCATTCGCAGTGTTAAAATCAGTCATAATATAAAAAATATCAGCAAATTTTTGGTATATTTATGGTATACAAATGATTAATCGTTTCCGCGTCGCAATTTTGATATAATACAATACCAGTTAACAATTTGGAAGGCAAGATAATTTTAATCTATTTACTTTAAAAAAAAATAAGAAGAATATTTATTCTATTTAGTTTGTAAATTTTTAACGATTACCCGTCATTGTTTATTTTTGGATTCATAAAAACCTAACTCGAAAACGATGCACGCCGAAGACCTGATGGCAGGATCAAATCGATCTTTTGATCGCTTCTTAGAGTGTATCCAGATCTGACGAAATCTCAGGAATGCGCATCTGGCAAGCTACAGATTCGTAAGCGTTCGTTAGGTCCTTGCTGGTTTTACGAACACAAATTAAATAAAAAAACGCGCCTTCGTCAGGTCTGGACACGGTTGGTGGTGTCAGCAGTGGAACAATAAATATGTAATTTCTCCTAATTCCTCCTGTTTTTATGTAAGATATGTACCTAATTGGTAACGTAGTAAGCATAGGTACCGTGTTGACCTCTACACGGGTATATATGTGCATGTGTTACCTGTGCATGTGCACTGATCATGTCGCGCACGCACTTGGCGCGCGAGTTGTCCAGCTGCCGTCGCTGCTGCTGGATGGTGGCCGACAGCTTGTCTAGGAAGGCCGGCTGGACTGCGCTCGGGATTGTACCTATAAACAAATAGATATATTAAAAATTAACTAAAAACGCCTTCATCATCAGCCTTTAGCAGTCCACGGCTTCTTCAATTGTACGCCGCTTAGTTTTATCCTCGATTTAAGGAAGAAAAATTAAGAAATATAACCGTTTAACTAGGGGAGACGTGAGAATTTAAACGATATGTATATCCAAATCTGTTCAAGTATTAAATATTTATGGTAGACAAAAGAAACACAGAAACAGTATTCAGTATCTAGTATATGTAAGGATGACACCAAAAAGGCGTCAAAGCGTCGAAACCCGCATATCAGTCTGTATAACATAAGTTGAGGTGTAATATAGAACCACGATTCCCATGGTTCGATATTACACATTTTTTACTCTCCTTTTCACGGACGACGCCAAAACCCACGAAATTAGCACACAATCATTCGCCAAAGACGTCAAAATCTTTATTCTTTTTTATTAATTAAAATTCTATAATTCGAAAAGTTTAAGTATTTACCTTTCCCCTTAGCGGGCGGGTCAGCAGCGGTGATGGTGGAGATGGCGCGGCGCGACGTGCGCGGGGAGAGCTGCGGCGCGAGCTTGGCGCTCAGGCTCGCGATCAGCCCGCCTTCTGGAACAATACACACTTGTAACATGCATACTATATTGATTAGACATAAAACACGTTTTGAAACCATGTAGATACGGAAAAAGCTAGCGGTAAGAAATTAAAAATGACGCAAGTCAGTTCACCGTTCCGCTAGCCTGGATCGTCACTGAATAGAACCGCGGTTTTGAGATGATCGATGAGCAAGCGTTACTCGATCACCCCTTTAAAATGGTGCATTTTCGTCAATTTTAAAGGGGTGCCTTACGTCGTGCCGCGACATGCTGTTGAAGCCGCGATTCTTAAGGGTCAGTGTGTATAGTAACAGTACTTACGTTCCAGATGATGTCGGTCCGCGCTGTGCGAGCGAGCCGCGATGTTCTTCCTCAAGGCGAGCGGGCTGAGCGCGTCGTGCCGCGACATGCTGTTGAAGCCGCGATTCTTAAGGGTCAGTGTGTATAGTAACAGTACTTACGTTCCAGATGATGTCGGTCCGCGCTGTGCGAGCGAGCCGCGATGTTCTTCCTCAAGGCGAGCGGGCTGAGCGCGTCGTGCCGCGACATGCTGTTGAAGCCGCGATTCTTAAGGGTCAGTGTGTATAGTAACAGTACTTACGTTCCAGATGATGTCGGTCCGCGCTGTGCGAGCGAGCCGCGATGTTCTTCCTCAAGGCGAGCGGGCTGAGCGCGTCGTGCCGCGACATGCTGTTGAAGCCGCGATTCTTAAGGGTCAGTGTGTATAGTAACAGTACTTACGTTCCAGATGATGTCGGTCCGCGCTGTGCGAGCGAGCCGCGATGTTCTTCCTCAAGGCGAGCGGGCTGAGCGCGTCGTGCCGCGACATGCTGTTGAAGCCGCGATTCTTAAGGGTCAGTGTGTATAGTAACAGTACTTACGTTCCAGATGATGTCGGTCCGCGCTGTGCGAGCGAGCCGCGATGTTCTTCCTCAAGGCGAGCGGGCTGAGCGCGTCGTGCCGCGACATGCTGTTGAAGCCGCGATTCTTAAGGGTCAGTGTGTATAGTAACAGTACTTACGTTCCAGATGATGTCGGTCCGCGCTGTGCGAGCGAGCCGCGATGTTCTTCCTCAAGGCGAGCGGGCTGAGCGCGTCGTGCCGCGACATGCTGTTGAAGCCGCGATTCTTAAGGGTCAGTGTGTATAGTAACAGTACTTACGTTCCAGATGATGTCGGTCCGCGCTGTGCGAGCGAGCCGCGATGTTCTTCCTCAAGGCGAGCGGGCTGAGCGCGTCGTGCCGCGACATGCTGTTGAAGCCGCGATTCTTAAGGGTCAGTGTGTATAGTAACAGTACTTACGTTCCAGATGATGTCGGTCCGCGCTGTGCGAGCGAGCCGCGATGTTCTTCCTCAAGGCGAGCGGGCTGAGCGCGTCGTGCCGCGACATGCTGTTGAAGCCGCGATTCTTAAGGGTCAGTGTGTATAGTAACAGTACTTACGTTCCAGATGATGTCGGTCCGCGCTGTGCGAGCGAGCCGCGATGTTCTTCCTCAAGGCGAGCGGGCTGAGCGCGTCGTGCCGCGACATGCTGTTGAAGCCGCGATTCTTAAGGGTCAGTGTGTATAGTAACAGTACTTACGTTCCAGATGATGTCGGTCCGCGCTGTGCGAGCGAGCCGCGATGTTCTTCCTCAAGGCGAGCGGGCTGAGCGCGTCGTGCCGCGACATGCTGTTGAAGCCGCGATTCTTAAGGGTCAGTGTGTATAGTAACAGTACTTACGTTCCAGATGATGTCGGTCCGCGCTGTGCGAGCGAGCCGCGATGTTCTTCCTCAAGGCGAGCGGGCTGAGCGCGTCGTGCCGCGACATGCTGTTGAAGCCGCGATTCTTAAGGGTCAGTGTGTATAGTAACAGTACTTACGTTCCAGATGATGTCGGTCCGCGCTGTGCGAGCGAGCCGCGATGTTCTTCCTCAAGGCGAGCGGGCTGAGCGCGTCGTGCCGCGACATGCTGTTGAAGCCGCGATTCTTAAGGGTCAGTGTGTATAGTAACAGTACTTACGTTCCAGATGATGTCGGTCCGCGCTGTGCGAGCGAGCCGCGATGTTCTTCCTCAAGGCGAGCGGGCTGAGCGCGTCGTGCCGCGACATGCTGTTGAAGCCGCGATTCTTAAGGGTCAGTGTGTATAGTAACAGTACTTACGTTCCAGATGATGTCGGTCCGCGCTGTGCGAGCGAGCCGCGATGTTCTTCCTCAAGGCGAGCGGGCTGAGCGCGTCGTGCCGCGACATGCTGTTGAAGCCGCGATTCTTAAGGGTCAGTGTGTATAGTAACAGTACTTACGTTCCAGATGATGTCGGTCCGCGCTGTGCGAGCGAGCCGCGATGTTCTTCCTCAAGGCGAGCGGGCTGAGCGCGTCGTGCCGCGACATGCTGTTGAAGCCGCGATTCTTAAGGGTCAGTGTGTATAGTAACAGTACTTACGTTCCAGATGATGTCGGTCCGCGCTGTGCGAGCGAGCCGCGATGTTCTTCCTCAAGGCGAGCGGGCTGAGCGCGTCGTGCCGCGACATGCTGTTGAAGCCGCGATTCTTAAGGGTCAGTGTGTATAGTAACAGTACTTACGTTCCAGATGATGTCGGTCCGCGCTGTGCGAGCGAGCCGCGATGTTCTTCCTCAAGGCGAGCGGGCTGAGCGCGTCGTGCCGCGACATGCTGTTGAAGCCTGCGATTATGTCTGACGGCTGGGCGTATATCGTGTTCTGGTACTTCTTCTGTTCTTGTTGCGTTTTGAAACCTGGGGAGTAAGGTGTAAGGTTGAGATTAGATTGTATTTATTTGTTGACTTGTAACGTTTAGGATGGGTATAAGGTTGAAACTAAGAGAGAACGAGTTGTTCTCGGAATGGAAGGAGACGAGCCATGGGGCAAGCCTCTACCTTCACTATATATAGCTGAGAGAGGGAGGGAGATATATCTACATCTCACCGGTCTGTCCGTAGTGGGATTCGCTGGACATCCGCGGCCCGAAGCTGGAGAACGAGTTGTTCTCGCCGTAGCTCGGAGTAGAAGGAGACGAGCCATGGGGCGAGCCTCTACCTTCACCGTATATTGCTAAACGAAAAGTGCAAAAGAGAAATGAGTAAAAAAAATCAATCAGTTAGGGCTACATCTTCCCTTTGGACACCAAAGATAAGGGCTTTGAACATTAGTGTGAAGTGAAGGAAAATCATATAAGGCCAATAATTTAGGGACTGCTTGAGTCCTATGTCTACTTGCTTAGTACATCATCAGACAAGCTCGAAAGTATCATAAAATTGTGTAGTCACCAAACTTCAATAAGTACCTATACAACATAACTTAATCGGATGTCAAGAAGTGGTTTCAATTTAGCTTGCGAGATTTGACCTTAACATACATACACTGCAAGTTAAATGAAAGCTATGGCTTAGGAAAAAAGTCTAAAAAGTTTAAATCATTTCTTCATTTCATTTTTGAACCTCACTATCCAAATTCTGTTCTACAATCGATTTAATAACATGTTACTCTAATTAAAGTTAATTTATGCTGGCAGAAGACAACTTTAAGCTGGTAGAAGACCAATTTATCTTTGACTATAATAGAACTTTAGGTAAAAAAAATCATATATTACAAAGACATTTTTTAATAATAAAAAAAGTCAAAACTCACCCGAATTACTATCCCTAAGCAGATCCGAATTGGAGCTGTTCAAACTATTCTTCCTCACATACATAGAATTCTCTACATACGCCATAATCCTATGCCCAGTCTGTCCATATATCGGGTTCAGATTCCCCGTACTATTCAGACTCGTGCTTGAAGAAAAGTTGCTCTTAGCCTGCTGGAAGGTCGTGAGTGAGGGCTGAGTGGGCGATGGCGGGTTGGCGTTCGTCTGTAGCTGTTGTAGACTGCGGCGAACGATGCCGGGGGAGGCGGGCATGTGTTTCAACTCGGTTAGCTGTTTTACAGTTTCTGCTACGTTGATGTGAGCTGGAAAATAACGTGTTTTTAGTAAAAAAATTTGAGATGTTAATCTGTATTTTTGGAAGAGCGGACCGACAAAGTGTAAGGAGCATGGCCCATAGAGCTTTTTTTCACACAGCAATTTGATGCGGATATAAACAACGGCACAAACCAACTCGCAGAGCTTAAAAAAACCTGTCCAATGACATTTCGCTTAACTTTGCTAGTTAGGCAAAATTGCCGGTCCAATATTCAAAACGAATTCTGGATGTTTTAAAAGCTTTGTTCAATTTAATATCTTGGCAAACGTGATGGGAAGCAAAGGACTATTGTGGAGAATACTGTACGCGTGTGACGGTGTATGTAGCCAAAATAAATAATAACATACAAATTGTATGAGATATACAACTACTATTGTTTTATATTCTGGAAGCGTGTGAAAATCAAGAACACATCGTGTAACAGTGTATCGGTACAATACAATTTATGCCTGAAATAAATTAATTATCCATTGAAAATGTTGCCCAACATAATTTTAGCCACTTTTTTAAGGGCATTAGATACATAATTCACTCCAGCATAAATTTTGAAAAGTATAAGCCATAAAAAATGTAGGAAATAACGGAATATCAACTTCATATTTAGAGCTTTACCTATGTTTCTTCTGGCCTTAAAAGCTGAGGCAATATTTACAATGCTATTTTACAAGGTGTTACCGAAAGGTATATCAATTCTAAAGGGCTGAAGAGTACTCCTGGTATAGAGTTAATTTACAAAATTTCAGTTCAAATGAGTTACTTAAATAACTATTAACAATTAAGTGATACCAAAAATTCAAATTATAGCCAGACCACAGGAGCGTCAACATTTTCGTAATTAGTTATTTACTTATTGACCCTTGCAGTGAAGTGACAAGTTTATTACGATTTTAGGTGTCTAATAATTGATAATCAAAATGATTTTATTTATTAAAAACCAAAAAACAGGCGCTTAAGAAACGTTAAGTTAAAAACTACTGACTCTAGCTCGGTTCCAAAGTGACCTTCCTACGGAGAAGAGCCGGCAAGATACTCCATAGGTTACTCTTTAGATTTTTTTTTTAAGATTAAACCGATTTTAAAATATGCGACAACAACGTAAACAGCAGATTCATTATTAAAGTAACTCATTTTGATCTGTAATTTCGTAAAATGGCTCTTTACCAGATGCACTATTCACCCCTTTTGGATAGTTATACCGTTCTGGTAACATCTTGTATTCTCTAAGGTAATATAATAAAGTAGTGCAGGTATTATACAGTCATAATCACCAGCGTCGTCCGGCTGCAGCAGGAACGCCGGCGGCGGCGGCAGCTCGGCGTCCAGGCCGGGGTTTGCTGTGTTCTGTAGATAAAGGATTAGTTTTTATGTTGCTAATCGGATGTTTTACTTAATGGCACATTTTCGTCGGTCGTTATAACAGAAGCGAAGAGTACCAGCACTTTGCCTCATAACCAACGAGAATCTTCGATTGGTTAACTGAAATCTCCCGCAACCCGAATGCGGTTTCTAACGACCAATGAAAATAATAAGAGAAAATATGTGAAGAGCCTTTAATTTTTTTTATACAAGTGGCGCCTTGTGTAATCGTCACAGCAAAACTCAGGACAACTAAAATTGTATTTGTGTCCTTACGTATGCATAGCTTGAGTAACGCCTTCCATAAATATGGTAGCAAATATAATGATAAAATATTTTGCTTTTGTAACCTGTGTTAACTTTCCCAAGAAATGTGTCACTGGGTTTTTTTCAATATTGTATATAAAAATTACAAATAACCTAATCAATCCAATTCATAACTTCCTCCTGGATTAGAAATATGCAACGTTAAGTCAATATTGCAAACTTATTTGTCAGCATCTCCAAACATGACCTTACTCCTACAAAACATCTATCCTTACACATTTTCTATTAATTCTCTACTCACTTGTATGTAGGGCGGTCGTTGCGGCCTGGATATAGACGAGGAGCGTCGCACCGGCGGCGGCGGCTTGCCCAGCGAGCTGGACGAGCCGCGACGAGACCACACTGTTGCTGTGGATGATGGAACTCATTAAATATATAGAAAGGAAACTGAAATGGAAGTTATATGGGAGCAGAGACCACACTGTTGCTGTGGATAAAATATAACATAAGATACCATCACGCCAGTATCCCCGAAGGGTTAGGCAGAGGTGTACCAATGTACACCCACAGCGAGCCGTTATGTTTAGGTCGCATGTAATAGGGGGCGAGCCTATTGCCACTATTGCACTATTGTTGTAGATGATAGTACTGATTAAATATAGAGAAGGATGAATGGACTTTAATGTTTATATGGGACGATTTCTGAGTTATACCTTATTATTTTTTTATTAGCATAAATTAGATCATACTGCTGGGCAAAGGCCTCCCCTTTCTTCTTCGAAACCTCTCTGTTCTTAGCGATTTTTGTCCATCTTACAGATGTCAATAATTTTTGAAATCAATCGGGGATATTGCTTACTGTAAAGGGTTCCGCGAATTGCGATCAAACTAATTAAAATAAATTGCAACCCAAAATACAGGAGTTGATGCATTGTAAATAAGTGGTTCCAGAAATAAAGACTATAGTTCTACTAAAGTTTTTGTATAGGTAATACGCCGATAAAGAAACAAGTTATAGCTATTCTTTACTAGAACTGGCAAACACTTCTTTAAAAGGTACCTCAACAGACATTGTTTCCGGTGATAAAACAGGTTTCAACCAATGTGTAAAAGGAAAGTTTTAGCACACTACGTCTCCCGATGTAGGTAAATCACGGAAATGCAATCAATGCACTAAAAACACACTATAAATGTAATATTGTTGTATAAATACTGGATCTACGTAGTCACTAATACGTAGATCAGAAAGTGTTTGGTTGTCACATTTAGAATCACAAATCCAATTTGAATAACCCCTTTCATCAAAAAGTAACACAACAATTTCAAACACAATTTAAATTTAGTCTAAAGAATTCACATTAATCCCACACTAGAGAACACACTTTAAAAACATTCGTTAAATCCAAAACACAAATATGCAACACTCAAGCCACACAAAATCTACAAGCGATAAAACAATTAAATACAAAACACAATTAAAGAAACAAAAAACAATTAAATAATTAAAATTCTTACCTCCAATATACATTCTGCTAGATTCACATGAATACTTAGTAAGAACTAATCGACTTACATTTAAGAAGCACAGTAGCGCCACCTATGTGTACCTATGTGAGTTGCGAGTGCCAAATATGTATCAATATTTGTAAATATTGTCGGTCTAGTGTTTGTTAGTAGCCAGATGGGTTTCTGGGAATTTAGGAGAGACTATTGACTAAAGACTAGTACATGACAAGATATAAAACGACTTTTAGAGATGGATATAAAGTGAAAATATCTATAAGGGGTTTTTCTCGATGGTTGTAAATACCTGTGTCTCGCTGGCTTCGTCTAGACACCGCACGGCTTCTTCTAGACTTATGAAATACGGAGGTAAGGTCTTGGAACCGCCGGCTTTTTCCCGATGGTCGCAAAAGCGTCTTGCTGGCTTCGACGAGACACGATCATTTGCATAAAATACCCTAGCCTTCACCAAAATATGAGGATGACAGCTTACCAGTCAAAGGTGTCCTCATAGGAACCGCCGGCTTTTTCCCTATAGTCGCGAAAGCCGGCGTCTCGCTGGCTTCGTTAAAACCCCTGCCTCGTTCTTCAAGACTTACAAAATACCCTAGCCTCCACCAAAATATGAGGATTACATCTTACCGGTCATAGATAAAGGTCTCCTTTTAGGAACCGCCGGCTTTTTCTCGATGGTTGCGAGAGCTGGCGTCTCACTGGCTTCATCAGAACCCCTGTCTGGTCTCAAAGCTCATAAAATACCCTAGCCCTTCCACCAAAATGAATGAAATCTCACCGGTCATAGACAGCGGTCTCCTTTTAGGAACCGCCGGCTTTTTCCCGATGGTTGCGACAGCTGGCGTCTCACTGGCTTCATCAGAACCCCTGTCTGGTCTCAAAGCTCATAAAATACCCTAGCCCTTCCACCAAAATGAATGATATCTCACCGGTCATAGACAGCGGTCTCCTTTTAGGAACCGCCGGCTTTTTCCCGATGGTCGCGAAAGCCGGCGTCTCGCTGGCTTCGTCTAGACACCGCACGGCTTCTTCTAGACTCCCGAGAGATATGGAGAAACTCTCGCGGGCGGCCGCTACTGAAGCGTCGCTTTCTCGACGGAGAGTCACAATCTCGGACTCGACTAGGCGGCAAACAAATTGCATGCAAAGCGTATTACAACAAAAATAAAGGAAATTATAAAATTGTGATAAGAAAGTGCGTTGTTAAAAACAATCTACTAATATAAAATGAAAAGTCTTGTAACAAAAATTGCGATTAAAAAAAAGTTGTTGTATCTTTTTATTTTCGTCTTTAAAAGCCTAAGAGACTTTAAGAGCAAAATAAATAAATTGAACGTTGTATATAGACAACGTTTCAATTTTCAATATTTATAAAGGGGTAAAGGGATGGCTAATAAAGGTAGAAAAAACAATTAACAAATACAGACATCGAAAAAAAAAAGAATTTCGTTTCAAAGTATGATTATTGCATGAAAACAAAAATGGAATCTAAGTGAACATAAATAGAATTGAAAACTACTACAGGCATAGATAACATCTAATGAACACAAATTCACACGGCACACTGCTAATCTAATAGGTACCTAACTACTATGAACATAAGGACTATTATCACTCGACACGACATTAATCTAACATGAATGCACTAGGATGATATGGGATGTATTTAGTTTAAAATAGACGTGTATAATGTAACTTTAAAGAAGTAATATAATATAATAATTATTATTATCACTGGTTTTCTTTGTTGAAGGTCCATACTAATAATGAATTTATAGATATTTATTATTAATTGTATATTAAATGCACTGAAGTACCTTAGATTTATTTTCGTCATAAATCACAAAGCGTAGGTATCTTAAGTCAAAATAAATCCCTTAGCATGATAATAAAATGAATAATTAAAAAAATCATATCTAAATGCACAACTAATATAAACAAGACACTGAGCATGAACTGCAGACAATTAGTAACCTAATCATCATTGCCACAAAGTTCAGATTTCTTTGACAAAGTCTTTACTAACAAAAACTTTCTGCCCCAGAACTGATATAAATAAGATACGGAGTATGGACTGCAGACAATTAGAATCCCAATTGCTTTTGGCATAAAGTTCAGATTTCTTTTACAAAGTCTTTACTAACAACAACTGTCCCATCATCCTAGCACCTTCACAATCTAAACACTACCCTACTCTACACACATAAGGTCGACATTCGCTCACCATCGGCATGCTGGACTTGATGTTGGTGCGCGTGCTCTTCAGCGGCGAACGCGCCCTGGCTGCCGTAGCCACTTGATGACTCTAGTGATGACTCGCTGGCACTGCTTTCTGAGCACACCTAGAAAGGAAAATTGATAATTAATAACTAACATCTGGCCAGTCCCGTTGGTCTAGTGGTTAGTGACCCTAACCGGAGCGGAGGAACCTAATACCGGAGGTCGTAGGTTCGATTACCACTCAAGCCAAATGTTTGTGTGATGAGCACAAATTATACAAGTAATTTATCTATAATAATAGATAAATTAGAAATATATAAGTATTTTTATCAGTTGTCTGGTTACCATAACACAAGCTCTGCTTAGCTTGGAATCAGATAACCGTGTGTGAGATGTTATTGTTATCTATAAAAAGGGATTGACGATTGCAGAGAGCAAGCGAGGTGATCAATGCTCTTGGCTTCTCTATATGGGAAGAGGCCTGTACCCAGCAGTGGGACGTTATAGGTTGGATTATTATTATTATAAAAAGGCCCTTTGAAGAGATCAGTGGAACAATAAATAGGTTACATTAAAAAACTATGGAGCTGATAGGTTAACTTCTCCACACAAAGACAGTGCAGAGGTGGGACGACGAACATTATTCTTTAAAAAAGGACTTTTTTTTAAGTAGCTATGTTCATTTTGTACACACCTATAGCTTGTGTGTGTGGTTTTAAACTATAAATTCGAGTCAATTATCATAAATAAATAAATATTTATTTAGTAATCTGGATATAATATATTTTGACATGAAAATAATATAAATGCTTCAGAAAGGACTACTTATTTTATAGAAGTAATAAGCATTAAGCAATTGATTTTCAAGCAATAAATTTTATTGGCTAAACTAATACAATTTATCCACGCAAAATTTCAATAATTGTATATTTAAAGTGTAGTAAATATATAATTATACCATAAATTATTATAAGGAGTATATTTTATTTATATAAATACTGGTGTTTTAAAATTAAATGTTTCAAAAGCAATGAGCCTTTAATTTATTTTTCCAGGCATAATCTTACATAGTGACTATCTGCCGGGTTGGTGGGAGATGGCTCCAGACAGAACAGCTTGGAGCAAATTGGGGAAGAAATTTGCCCAGCAGTGCGACACATAAAAGATTATTAAAAAAAAAAAACTTACATAGTTACAACAACTATATCTTTATACCAAACTACCTATGTCGGGGTCGGCTTCCAGTCTCATCCGACTCGACTCAAAATCGCATTATACCTAAAACAACTACCTATTTCACATAAACGATCCAATCACTAAGTAATAGAACATCTATCCAAGCTTTCCCTGAATGCTAATAAAACAGAAAACTACTTTTAACAGCATTGCGGTTAATTCTCGAAAAAAAGGCATCGAAACGTCGGGAATAAAAATTTAAAACAAACCGCAACAGAATCCGTTTAAGGTACTCAGTCACACCAGATTCTGTTCAAAACGCATTTACATAAAACAACTGCCTATCAGTCCACCTGACTCTCTGCAACCCAAGGAGCACTTACCACCTGGTAGTGATTTGCAGTGGCCTGTCTGGAAAGCACTCACTCGACTACGAACCCAGGTAGGCCCTTGTAAACACAACCTCGCCAAATGGAGAATAATCGATCCCCTTCATACCGCATGTGAATGTGGAGCTCCCAACCAAACCATGCCACCTATTAAAGCCTATAAAATTGCCTAAATTGTCCCTACACCTGCACTTTGGATGACTTAAAGCACGCTCACGAAGCTGCCATGATTGTCGCAACTTATTGGGCCAATTTACTTTAATTTAAATCTACCATCGACACGAAAAATAGTCCACAAACCATTCACTGAGTAACACAGCATCCCATGTCAAAACTGTTGCCAAAAAGTAAGCAATATTTGTAATATTGAATATTATGTAACAGAGATAATACCGCAATTGTCATTCTCATCGAGTTTAACAAACATTTGTAGCAAACAGGAATTGTTACAGTTTACGCTTAACGTATACGGATTGTGTACCGGTGGTAATCTTAAGGTTTTCGTACTGAACAATGATATGTTTGCTCATTTTTAGATGGAGATTGACTGGTTTTGATACTTTACTCTTGATTTCTTTTTAATGTCGTGATGGTGATTTTTTTATTTTGTAATCGTAAGATATTATAGACAGGCGAATTGACTTATCTAGCTATCTTTTTTAAAGAAATAAACAATTTTAAATAAAGACACAATAGAAAAATACATAATAATTAAGAAAGTTTGTAATTTGACTTCCTAACAAACACCTACTACTAAATAACTTTTTGCCTATGCAATAAAGAGCATTCGTGCGCAAAATTAATTGATGATCTGTGATAATAATCCACTTATGATCATTATTTAAATTTTAATTATGCAACCTACATAATTAATTATAATTTATAACATAATGTTAGAGACTTTCTATCTCAATTAATTAATTATATAAATCAGTATAAAATGTTTGGTTGCATTTTGTGTTATTAATTTTAAAAGTCTTTCATTTAAATTATTTGGTATAGGTTTATTTTTAAGAAGAGTTTTAATACAGTTAACCTCAGCACGTGCTTTGATCGCTTCGGGAGACTTTGATTTACGCAAACGAAATATACACCTAAACTTCTATAGAGTTGAACTTTTGTCAGTTCACCATTGAATTTCTATTTCCTTGATCAAGTATCAAGACCTATCACCCCGCGTACACCATCGATCTCATTGAGCGCCGTACGATATAAGCCGCGGCAACAACAGCTCGTAACGTACCGTCAGTCGCGCGCCACCGTTCACACTCGACGTTTGTTACTACTGAAGCAATGGTGTCCACAGTCTTCAAGGTTTTCGTTAATGTGCTGTGAGTATTGTTTTGTTGTGAAAGTGCTTGTAGGTAAACAAACTATAAAAAAGTTGTATCATGTTCTTCTGATATACTTTGAAAATAATTTGTTTTTCATAATTACTGTGAATCATTTAGTTATTTTGTACCTAAATTTGAAATAATATAATATATAATATTCCCGGACATCTTCACACACGGTTGTCTGATCCCAAGCTAAGCAGAGCTTGTGTTATGGTAACCAGACAACTGATAAACATACATATATATTTCTAAATAAATACATATTATAGATAAATTACACCCAGACACCGAACAAATGATCGTGCTCATCACACAAACATTTGTGCCGGGTGGGAATCGAACCCACGACCTCCGGTATAGCAGTCAGGGTCTCTAACCACTAGACCAACAGGCCCGTCAAATGTCTGTGATAAATACTTATTATATTATATTAATAATTATACTGGAGAATTGTTTCAAAACAAGAGTAACTTATATAAATTTCAACATTATTTAATCAGAAGTTTAAAGAATTGAAGGAAAATAAGGAACAATCGAAGACGAAAAGAGAATATCAATCTATTTTTGACGCGTTTTGACTCTGCTCTATTATAAATTAACCCTGAGTAAAATTTGCACCGGGTCAAAATACATGAAAATAAAATACTGAAAGTATTTAAACAACTTTTTATGCTTATGAACGTACAAGAGATGGAATGCCAGTAATCCACAACCGAAAGGTTTCGAAAGTCAAATGGAGGCCCAAGTTTGAAATCACAGGTAACATGCTTTGATAATATTCTAATTATGAGAACCCACTAAATGAATATCTTTATTATTTACAGGATAGCGGTGAACATTCAGCACAGTCAGACATGGTGAGAAATCATTTTTCTATACTTAACCGATTGCAGGGTTTCTAATCTGCGCTTTATCGGTCTAAAGAAACAATATGAGCACATAAACAGCAGCAAATCATAAAATACTATAAATGTCATGCGTATTTCCCGATTATGTAAGAAATTCCGACGATTATATGTGTTTTTACGGTTTATAGAAGGCGTACTATGTATTTTAACTTTTGCAGTGGCAAAACTTACTTTTTACGGATTACATCGCTTTTCATTTTAAATTTGGTTCCCCACATTTGATACCTAAAAGTAACCTCGATACAATCCGTAAAATGATGTTCTTTTTTAATTCGAATATGCAAAAAAAAAAACAATATTTAAACAATAAAGTTAATCTAAGTATTTTTTTCAGTCTGTAAAAAAATTAGTAGAACGCATATCAGATTACTTTTGGAAAAATAATAATTAGGTTACACATATTAGAAACTTGTTTAAAATAATTAAGACTATACAATTATGCTATCCAGGCATTTGTGCTACTACGGATTTTCCAAGAACGCTATGGTAATAAAAACATAAATTTCATCGTAAAATACCGCCGATAATATTTGTGTACTACGATTGATTTTCTTGGAACAAATCCGATAGTGCGTTATGATTATACGTTTTTAACAAATAAGTATGCATTCCTACTACAAATATTAAAACTGTTTTTGTACAAAAAATCCATATTAGAGTAAAAATATAAAAATGAAAAAGCTTGGATGGAAAATTGAATCAAATAGGCACCTTAGCATGGAAATTGAATAGTCTGATGCTAAAAAGTAGGTATATAATCTCCAGAGCCTTTTCCCAACTATGTTGGGGTCGGCTACCAGGCATAGCGGATTCAGCTGAATACCTTATTTTACATGGAGCGACTGCCTATCTGACCTCCACAACCCATTTTACTGGGAAACACAGTAGCCCATACTAAGACTGATTGTCAAAATTCACTTAACGACAGCCAAAGATCTAATGAAATTAAAAGTGGGGTATAACTTAACAATTTAAATCTAGTTTGGTTTATGTACACAATATTTCACAAACCGGGTCACATTATGGCCAATTAACTTTTGATTTTTCTGTCTTTATCATGTGTATCCTTTGTGCAAAAAATTTACAAAATTAATTCGATTTTCAATATTTAATTTATTAAATAAATAAATTATATTAATTCCAGTCCGCTAGACGACGTAACAGAACTGAAGGCAGCTTACAAATCTGGTGAGATCCTGGACCAGGCCCCGCCGCAGATAACTCTGGACAAGATCAAGTCGAAGCTGAAGGAGAGCGATATCTTCGACTGGGAGGACCCGACCCTCACCGAGAGGGAGAAGAAAGAGATGAACAAGCTGTTCGATGCTGTTGAGATCATGGTGAGTGTTCTTTATGATATAACTGTAGACAAGACGAAGCTGAAGGAAAGCGATATCTTCGACTGGGAGGACCCGACCCTCACCGAGAGGGAGAAGAAAGAGATGAACAAGCTGTTCGATGCTGTTGAGATCATGGTGAGTGTTCTTTATGATATAGCTCTAGACAAGTCGAAGCTGAAGGAAAGCGACATCTTCGACTGGGAGGACCCGACCCTCACCGAGAGGGAGAAGAAAGAGATGAACAAGCTGTTCGATGCTGTTGAGATCATGGTGAGTGTTCTTTATGATATAACTCTAGACAAGGCGAAGCTGAAGGAGAGCGATATCTTCGACTGGGAGGACCCGACCCTCACCGAGAGGGAGAAGAAAGAGATGAACAAGCTGTTCGATGCTGTTGAGATCATGGTGAGTGTTCTTTATGATATAACTCTAGACAAGGCGAAGCTGAAGGAGAGCGATATCTTCGACTGGGAGGACCCGACCCTCACCGAGAGGGAGAAGAAAGAGATGAACAAGCTGTTCGATGCTGTTGAGATCATGGTAAGAAGATTTCATATACTTTATGAACGGTGGCTAGTAATTTTGCCGCCAATTTTGCTGAACATACTTCAGGACCCAACCTACTAGAGCAAACGGGTGAGTGAAATAACGGTATCCATCAATAAATTTAACTATTTCCAGCGACTTTCCGGTAGACAACAGAATTATATGACTTCATAACCACATTAAACAATTTACTGCAATTTGCAGCTATATTGGTCCTGATAACGCCACGCTATCCATTCAAGTTACCAGCAATAATTTCTTGTAAAGAGCTGAATAATCATTATTTTCAATCAATCAATCAATCAGCCAATCATAGTCTACTGCTGGACATAGGCCTCTCCCAATTTGCGCCACATCACCCGGTCCTCCGCCTTCCGCATCCAGTCCCAATCCAATCATTATTTTGAAGATAACATATTTACGTCAATTGGTTCGACTTCTAACTGATTTGTGTGATAAATATTAACTAAGTAAACATTTTATTACAGACGGCATCCCGCAACCGGCAACCTAGCAGCGTACAGAACATGTTCTCGTCCCTGCGGCTCGTGGAGAGAGTCGTCAAGAAACAGCTGAAGGAGGGACAGATATCCGAGGCTTTGGCTTCCAAGTTCAACTGGTCTAATGTAAGATAATATTTTCGAGGTTTACGCAAATGCTAGACATTGAATTAAAACTAATTTTACGGATTTTATCGCGGTTTGTATTGAATTTTTAGTCCCCGACGTTTCGACAACTATTCAGGTATGATGGTCACGGGCTGAGCGCCTGTGACCTTGCAAACTAAAATTTAAATACAAACCGCGATAAAAACCGTAAAAGTAGTTTTATTTCAAGATAAGATTTTAAAAAGTGTTTTAGCCGGTTATATCCCACAGGCAAAGGCCTCCCCTAAGTTCCTCCATTGATTCATGTACTTATTTATTTGTTTAATACACTATACTCAATACATTATACACTTTCACTATTTGAAATCCATCTTACAGATAGATTTTAATTCTTCAACAAGACGGTATTGTCGCATCGCATAGTAACAAAACCATTCCATATAGAAGCGAATAAATATTTTCTTAAGTAAAAATAATAAAACTTACACGGCTTTAATAACAGAACAACCTATCAAACAAACCAATAAATGCTAAGGGTGTGTCCGAACGAGCATTACACGAACAGCCCGCGAGCTGTTCGCGACCCGCCCTCGAGCATGGCGCGAACGCACTAGTGTCAATAACGCTGTCCGCCAAACGTGCGCGCGCAGGTCGCGCCATGCTCGCAAGTTGCTCATAACATGCTCGTTCGTCAGATGTGGACGCACCCTAACTCATACTTTAGACCAACTAAAGTTAAGTAAAATTGTAGAACCTGCTTCTTCTTCTTCTCGAGACAATGATCGCTAAACTCTGTTTGACCAGAAAGTAGCCATTTGAATGGTTAGATCCTACTTCAACAGAATGATATCAAAATGTTCCGAGTGTGGTCATCTTGTTTTGAAGTCCGCAAACAATACTTATTCCTCACAATTACTCGTAAAAATACATTATCATGCCAATTGTTTCAGATAAAGACGTCAGAGGCGAGACAAACGAGCTTACCTTTGTCACCGAGCGACCAATATGAGAACGTTTAATAAGGATAATAAATATTAGGTTTAATACTAGTTGTACAGAAAGGCTTTGTTAAGAAGTAGGTATAGCAGATGGTACTAGAAGATTTTGTGTTAGAGAATTGATGGAGTGAGAACCTTTTTGTGATCCCTACTATAAAAAATTTACTACCACAAATAATATTGTGATTTTTTGTGGCAATCAATCTGTTTCACGCGTTTCACATCACGTCACAGATAAGATTAATTGTACATAAAATACTTATTTATTAACAAAAACTTAAAAACAATTGATTGCGACCAAGTTTTGATTTTGACTAATTTAGTTAAAAAAAAATACGGCCCGTTGTTGTTACCACGAATCGAGGATTTTAGTATTTTTTCAATGTATGTGATTTTTTTAGTTTGACGGAATACCTTACTACGGCCATTAATGTTATAAGTAAATAATGCAATTAACGCTAGATCTGATAAATGCAGATCAGTATTTTTTATTAATTTAAGTTTCTTAGTATAACATTTTTTACAAATAAATAATGTGGATTTAAATTTCATGTCATTTTATTTACTTGTTACTTATTTTTGAACCTATCCATCTATTAAGCCCGTCTTGTTCCAGAGCAGGTCAAAGGCCACCCTCTCCCCTTTTTACCTTTCCCTTTTATTTATTTTTATTCATTTATTTATTTAACAACATAAAATCTTAGCATTATACACCAAAGTGATGCCATGAGTACTAATTCTTGTGAACTACATTACATTTTTAGTTTAATGACAAAATAAGAACACTTACTAAATTGACTTGCCACTGTTGTTAATGTAGGATTGCATGTACCTATTATTTTAAGAATACAAAAATTAGGCACAATAACAATTACACTGGAACGTTTATTAACCCGCCACTCACTGACTTAAAATAGCGACATCGGGCCTCAGATAGGCAGTCGCTCCATGTAAAATACGGTATTCAGCTGAATCTGGTATGACTGATAGCCGACCCCAACATAGTTTTGGGAAAAAGGCTCGGGAAATGATGATGATACATTATTATAGATAAATTACACCCAGAGACAGAACAAATGAGCATGCTCATCACACAAATATTTTTCCTGGGTGGGAATCCCACAACCTCTGGTATAGCAGTCAGGGTAACTAACCACTAGACCATCAGTCCAGTCTAAAATGTTTATTTATTTATTGAAAAAGGTTCACCAACAGCTTCTGTGTATAAGAGATTATTATTAAGAGGATAATAAGAATTGGACTTACACAGTTGCCACTTACAGGTTAACCAGTATTTACGTTTGAAAAGCGATAACAATGGTAATTAATATTAAAGAAAAATCAGAATACTGTTGTCATATAAGTGAGCTCACCTTCTCCTGCTGCGGGTGTTCGGCGTTGTGCTGCTGAGCGCGGGACGCGGCCAGCGTGGCCAGCTCCGACATGTTCACGTACAACGCTTGCGGCATTTCTATACCCAAAACATAAAAAAAAACATTTAAAGGATACATTATTGAAGACCAAAATGATGTGAAATCAATGTCATATGGCCGAGTATATAGCGTAAAAAAGTACTCCTTTGAGGCACCATTTTCGTTTGCAGTAAGTACAAAATGGGCTACTAGGCACAATAATCTGCTTTTCACCGCTTAGTAAATGATCTGTTAAAATTCTAGTGTCATTTAGGTTAATAACAGAATTTTCAAAAAAATCGTGAAGTTGCAACGCAAACTGGACATTATTCGAAAGCAATACAGTTGTTTTCACTAAAACTCTTGTTTATTTACAAGTCTGACATACTTAAAAATACAGTTTGTAACATACCTTTAGTAAGATGCGGCGGCAGTGACGACGGTTTGGTCGCCTTAAACTCTTGCTGGCAAGTGTTAGCGTTGCCCGACTTGGTCGGCACTGTGGGCCGCTCGAGCGATGAACATCTCTGTTTACAAATGATTATTATTTAATATTACGATGTGCTATAATGTGGAAACATAGTTGTTTAGTTATATTTATTGGGTAAAGCGCCTGTTGAAATTATCATCTCAAATTATGCCAATTGTAAACATATTTGATAGTGGTAATTTGGAAGGCATCGAAACGATTTAAGTAATTTTGAAAATCTTTGTATTAGGGTCATTATATTATGCATTGTGTTAATCTAAGTAATAACGTGTAACCATTTCAACGTGATTCAGTTACAAGCACACAACGTTTCGACTGCACTGATAGCCGAGTGTGCAGATCACCAGCTTACTAAAGCTTAAAGCGACGAGCTGTGTGGACCCAGTATTACGAACCCTCGGATATACATTTATGTGATCCGCAACTGCGTGTTCTAAGCCGAGCGTTATTTGTATGTGTTCATAGAATGTTTGTAAAGTGCATTGCGACACAATAAAATTGAGACGATAAATTCACTATTACCATAAACAAACGTTTTTATTTAAGAGTAGAAACTTTTCAATGTTTTTGCTTTATATTCGTAGTATTGTTAGGATATAGCACTCACGGTGGGTAGCGGCGGGCGCGCGTATATGGCGGTGTCCCGCGGCGAGTCCTCGCCCGAGAACGTGTGCACCGACAGCGCCGCGCGGGGGTGGCCCGTAGAGTATGCTGCAATCACAATACATTCATTATGGAGTCAGGGGGAGACTCTTGCCCAGCAGTGGGACACTTAAAAGGTTACATAAAAATATATATAGTGATAAAGAAGATATTTAGTAGACTGGAAAAAAATCTCTAGACAGGGCGAGATAATTACATAAAAAATGGTCTTTTAATCTTTGAAAGCTTTGATTTTGACAATAAATTCACGCCATTTGTAGCTTCTTATCGTCTGCCTAGCCCTCCCTAGCCTTTTCCCAATGTTGCGGTCAGCTTCCATTCTTACCAAATTCAGCTGAACGCGGTGTTTTTAAATGGCACGACTGTCTATTTGATCTCCAGAGCCTATTTTACTGGATAATCCAGTATCCCATAGGAAGACTTGTTGTCAGAATTGACTTAATGACTGCCAAAGATCTATGTATGACAGCCGGGACCTACGGCTTAACGTGCTTTCTGATGCACGGAACTCTTACATTCGTAGCTTCTACAATCCTTTGCCCATTTAAGGTATTTTTGCAAATATGCACATCAATTCCCTTAACCATTTCATGTATAAACTAGAATCTTTTACTGAATAATAGGTTTAGTATTTACCAGCAGAAATAGTATGTGGTCGTCCACCCATGATGGCGGAAGCCGCGCGCTCGAACTGAGCTGTGTCCTTTAAATCCGGCCACGTGGCGGATGCTGGGGACAAAAATAGTATAAAGATTAAAAGGAAGAATTAAATTTGGATAACATTACATTGCTCTGAACCTAAAGTAGCTAAAACACTTGTGTTATGGAATCACAGACCACAAACACCCAATAAATAGGCAAGGTAATTAAACATTTGAAAAAAGAAGCATCGAAACTTTTTATAAAGAAAAGTATACCTAATGAAAAAAACTAGGATACAATTATTTAAGCCGAATCTTTCTTTTTTGCAACTATGGAGCCCATTTTGTCTTAAAAATACTGGTATTTACATGTACAAATTCTCTATGCGAATTAATTAAGTTTATCTACCTGTATTTTGATCATATTTTTACATTTTTTTTGCTACTAGTAACCATTATTATAATATACAGCAGTGTTGGCATACCTGCATTGCTGATGACGTCACGCACATCGTCACCGTGCTCGTCTTCGATGTTACTCTTCGTCTGACTTATACATTCGCTGCTAACGCTCTGATTGTCTGAACCCTGGAAATTATCGTTAAACATATTAAATAAGGTAATATATTAGGGGTATATGTATGTAAAAGTATGGTTAACTAACTACTGTGCTACAACAAAAAAATGCAAAAGAAAATAAAGTAAGGGAAACAATAAAAGAGGATTTTCGTACCTACTCATTAGGTGAATCTGAAGAAACTTAAGTTACATTTTTAATTGGCTATAATTAGTTATGCTTTTTTTTTTTGCAAGAAGCACTTACAATTAATCACAAAAAATGATTGAAATACCGTTACCACTAGGGCATAAGAACCGGGTTTTCCCGGTTCCAAAAGAACCGGGAATTCCCGGTTCTGAGAGTCTTTAAAAGAACCGGTTCTGCAAATCGGAGAACCGGTTTTTTCGGTTCTTTCGGTTCTGTCGTTCTTTCTTAAAATAAACTTAGAAATACCTCAATTTACGGTAAATATCAAGTTATTATCATATAATATTGTTACAAGTATCTTCTTTAACAAATAAAGAGGAACTTAATAAGGAATTAAGTCAAGCTATTTTGCTAATGAATCGATATCGAATGACCTGAGTACTACAGTTAAGGTAGAAATGGCTCTGTTCGAGAGTGGTAGCATTGCCACGTTGAATGGCTATGCCGATTCTCTGTTCATCGAACATACCAGCCTTCTGATCATGAGTAGAGTCTGTCTACTAAACGTTTTGACAGTTCTTTAAAAAGATTTCATGCGCTCGGACCCCATGACCCGAGCGTTTCAACCCCAAAGGGCTCGAAAATATAATTACTCACAATGTTATTATACTTCCGCCGCTTAAGGGTCTCCGCAGCTCCAGCAGCAGCGCCAGGAGAGGCTGCTGAACTTAGAACGTGGGACGGCGCAAGGGTGTCGACGCACGTTGCGTCCCACACCAAAGGCCGACCCAATTTCCAAGGCAAAAATGACATACCGTCAGATCTCCTGCCATCGCTACGCATTAGGTTCCGAAACAGCTGGTACACCGGCAGTGACAAAAACACGACGAATAATATCATTTTATTTGCGTGACGGGATATACGCCCTGCGCTCCTGCTGCAGGACAGGCCATGGCGTCCGAGGCAATCGACTGTTTCACCGCTTTTACAACGATGACATGCGAAACAACAAGGTATACCTAAAGGTAAACTGATGGCGAGCCGGAAAGTATTGTCATTCAAAATCGTACCTACCAAGAGTGGTTGACCGAAGTGCCTGTAACCAGAGGCCCGATTCCCATTCTCCCACAGTCAGGAGACGCACGCGCTCTGCAGTGTTGATTGACGTATTAATTAGTTCTTTCCGTATCAAACTGCAAAGCGGCTCGTCCCACTGGCTCTGAGAAGAACGTTGCTCGGGTAGATCTACGCCCGGGCAGGACATTTCGCAACTGTTAACTGCCTCAGTAATGCACAGAATATGAAAATCAACCAGAGTGGACCCTAAGATTTGCCTGGTTAAATTTTCAGTGCTAAGTAATAGCAGAATTCAAAGAGATTTTGAAAAGTCTATTGAAATTGGTTGAAATGTTTTTAGATTTTTTTCAATAACTTATTTCAAACATAGTTTTCGATTTCTATAGTGAATTATAAACAACTTCGAAAACACACATTTTAAAGCACTGATTATCGCTTAATTTTACTGAAAAACGATGTTGCAATGAGGAGTATAATTATGAAAATAATAAAAAATGCTTTTTCCAATAAAGTTTGTTTTATCCATTCTCTTTTATTCGTTATGGTAGTAGAAAATCAGCTTTTAAACTAAAATTCATCGAAAAGAACCGAAAGAACCGAAAAAACCGGGTACCCGGTTCCAGCTTGATTTTGGAACCGAAAGAACCGGTTCCTAAAATAGGGCCGGTTCTCGATGCCCTAGTTACCACGCACGGCGGTATTTCACTACTTGTGACACAACGGATAAAATAGACTGTTAATATCTCATACTAGGGAGGGATGAGATTCGTTATTTATTAGATTTGTTAGATGAGATTTATTATATTTTTTGTTACCATCACCAAAATATTTCCTTTCATTTTTATAGACATTTTTTGACATTTTTATAGACATTTTTTGACATTTTATAGACATTTTTTGACATTTTAATTAAATCCATCACCAGTAATCTTAGTTAGTTGGACCTTATGTGTATGTTAGTGTTACAGTCCATATCTCATAAACAACATTACATGGTCAGCGTAGAGCGAGCGTCGTAGGAGCGCGTCCTGCGAACGGAACCCGGAGTCCGCGCTGCACACGCTCGCCAGCCGCGCCGACTGAGCAATATACACTTTATTGGTAAGGGAATAAGGTTGGTTTTTGCTTGAGCCAGCTATAGTGTGTGGTGATCGAAAACTAGACTCTATTCAAAGGAAGTTAGGGTCGATTTTTGGGTAATATGGTCCCACATTGGACGTTGTAAAGTATCCTGCGAGTGGAAGCTAGAGTCGTCGATGCAGACGCTCGCCAGCCGTGCCGACTGGGCAATGTAAACCTTATTTTGCGGAAGGTAAGGTTGGTTTTTGCTTAATGCGGTTATAATACGTGGTGGTATAACCCAAACCAAACTTTATTGTGAAGCAGTTAAGGTTCTGTTTTGAGTGATTCGGTCCTACATTACATAACAATATTGCGTAGTCGTGGTGACCGAAAACTAGACTCTATTGAGAGGGAGTTAAAGTAGGTTTTACGTTATTCGCTGCCACGTTATATGAAAGATACAAGATGGTCGTGGTAGAGCGGAACCCGGAGTCCACCCTACACACGCTCGCCAGCCGCGCCGACTGGTCAATATACACCTTTATTGTATGGGAGATATGGTCGCTTTTTGAGTAATTTACCCATACATAATGTGGTGACCGCAAACTAGACTCTTTTGTGAGGGAGTTAAGTTCGATTTTTGGGTTGTTCTGTCGGACATTACCTAAAACAAGATGGTCGCAGTATAGCTAGCGTCCATACACTCGCAAGCCGCGCCGATTGTAAATTGTACTATAGGTACTATGTGGTGATCGCAAAAAAAGACTTTATTGAGAGTTACTTAAGGTTGGTTTTTGGATTATTCGGTCCCAAGTAACGTAAAATATAACATAGACGTGGTGCACCTTAGGCGTGGTAGACCTAAGACCAAGCTTTGTAGTAGAGGGCTAGAAATTTCAAATTATAAAAGTTGGTATTTGGCGTGTAGTCCCAAAAATAAAGGAGAAGGGGATTTCTGGGCCAAATAGTAATAAGTTGAGACAGGGCTGAAAAAAAAGGCTATATTTTTCTATTTCAAAGTGTGAAAAATCAACTCAATTTACAATCTGGAAAATGAAATATCCAATAATTAAGTTTGGGTTACGAAGTAAATAGTCTAAGTAAATACTCTGTTGATGATGACATTAAAATGTCATCATCAACAGAGTTCATACTATTTACGAAAATGCTTTCACTAGATGATACATTTAATTAAAATAATTAAATCCATTAGAATAAGAGTATTAAGAGATTAATTTTTACATAATTAAGATAAATCGATTCACATTTACTAATCGATTATTGTATTCTTTAATCTGTGCTAACTCTGACTGGACGTGCATGACATTGACATCGAGTGTCGAATTATCTACCTTAGAGTATATATTATACAAGAAACTAAAGAGTGAGCCCATCTGGGTATGAATCGTAAGCACTAGTATGAACTAGTTTTGTCGTGATTTTTTTTAAAGATGGAACGCGCCTCCTAATCCTAACAATGTCAAATTCATGGATATTTTCGTATATACGTCGGTCGTAGGGAAGCAATATTAAAATATTATTTTAACTGCATCGTAGGCAAACGGACTGTGGGCTGCTGCGCCCATGTGATGTCAATAATATGGTACCTTAGTTAGGCTAAGTACCTCTACTAGATAACATAGTACCACCTGCACAATTCTTAGATGACGTTCTTGTAATAGTAGAAGATGAATAAAAATACTAATAAAATTCGATTTTCATTTTTGTACATCATCTCCTTCCTTTACAGAAATATTAAAAATCCTGTCTAAATTATAAAAAAAAAAAACAAAACCATCATAAACCTTGACTGCTAAGCGGACTAAACAAACCATGATAAATTCACTCTTTAGTTTCTTACCTATACTCTAAGGCAGTTAAGTATAGTTTTTTACTTAAACTTAATCTCTTTTATCTCAGCTCTCAGATTGCCAAAATCTGCCATATTTTCAGTGATTGTTTGTTAATATAGTAGCTATCAATTCACACCAATTTCATCTTTTTACATTCTGGCCCAAAATTGTATGAAAGCGTATCTGTCTCCTTTAAAAACAAAAATTATTAAAAGCTTAAAACAAAAATGAAAATGACATAACTACTATATATATTCACATACAAATCATATATAGAACTTAATTCCCTACACTTTATAATATACTTAGTTACGTATTCTGAGTTACCTGCGTGAGACAGTGCTGCGAGTCACTGGAGGGCGCGGGGATGGTGCCGGCGGACGACGCGTTCGAGATCGGCGTCGAACAACTCACCGTCGACCCCGATACGCCTACAGGAAGAAAATAAACACTTTTCATTTACGGCTAGGTTCATGTAAAATACGGTAAATGAGAGTGAATGCTTAGATCGGCTTTCAGTTTGTCCGGAATTAAGTACATTAAGGGCCTCCCAACGAATAGAAAAACCAAGTGTACCGCGTGTAAGTGTATCGGCGAGTGCGGCCGAAGGTATTGTAGTAAGGTACATACCATGCTGCGTGTCGGAGCACTGGCTGTTGAGCGAGGAGATGGAGGTGAGCGAGGACTTGCGGCTGCCGAGGCGCGAGGCGGACGGCGAGTGCGGTGCAGACCCGCTCTCCGCCCAACCGCTGTAGCACGACTTTATGTCGCAGATCACCTGGAGATAACAATTATATAGTTAGAAAATAACTTAGATATAAGTACAAGGATATGGCTAAAAACAAACTTAAAACTTTACATGAAGTAAAAAAACCCGCTAAGTGCGAGTCGGACTCGCGGTGGATAGCAGAAACAGAAATACATAATTCGTGCAAAACGCTTTGGGTAAAAAATGGGTATGGAAACCTAATAATATTGTTTTCAAGAAATTATATAAATCATCACTTATAAGAGCTAAGATCCATCACGCTATCGCCCAAACAAAAAACACGAGAAAATCGGCCCATATAACGACAATGATGTCAGATAGTCATTCCAGTTAAATTTTTTAAACGACATTCCTTGTCTTTTCTCCGGACAAATTTACAATACTTGTAGCAGTAGCTCAGAAAACTAATTCTGAATAAGATACTCAAAATGTATGAGAACTAACAAATCGCCTACGCGAGAGGAGCATCGTGGCTCGTGGCTAAAGAGACCGATCCTCCAGCGACACTTTTGTCGGCACTACGGCAAGTGTAAACATTGCTATATTGTGTCTATAATTAAAGGTAAAGAATCAATGTCTTATTTACCTGTAGACTCGCTGCGGGCAAAGTCCTCGGTTCAGCCGTATGTCTGATGAGTTGTTCTGTGCCTTCTTGCAAATGGCCTACTTCCGCTAACATTGCCACTTCAGATTCCTGCAAAATTTATAACAAGATATAAGTGTATTCAATGTCATGTGAAGGGAGATGTGATTTGTCTCTGAGAAAGACATCTAAAGGTAGCCGAGCTATAACTATTTTATTCACTCTTATAGTCGCGTTGTTGCCCAAAGTACCTATAGAACACATGCTGAATACCGTTAGCTGGCCATTTAGAGTTTTGGCAAAGACAAAAGAAGATTATCAAATGCTTAAGCAAAATTGATCAAAGATTGATCGATTTTGCTTAAGCATCACCGGGCCAGCCAACAGTTTCTCTGACCTCCCGTTACGTCTAGTTGGCGTAGTGTTAAACAGTGTCACACAGATAAGGTTACAAGGTATAGGTACTAACCACAACTGGATTAAGCAGAGACACGAAGTGACAGAAGCGGCTTCGTTCTTCAATGAGTGCTGCCTTCACCGCTTTCTCTTCCATCTCTTCAAGCTGTTGTTTGCGTTCTTGTATGTCCTGGGGAATAGAGGTATTTGTTTACTTGTGATTTCAAGATGCTTCTAAATGAATTATTTTTGGTTGCGCTGTTCTCTTCAATTACCGCTGTTATTGGTCTCAGTATTACTTCAGATACATTTGGGTAAATAGATTCTTGATCGCGCACATCAGGCCTTGTCCCAGCATCGGGTAGCTCTCGCTACGCTTTCTTTGGATGACGCTGTGCTTGTTTGCAAGCATGCTCACGGCTCAGCGCCGATGTATAGCTGGCTTACCTGCATGCACACGTCAGCCCTCCGCTTGGCGTCGGGCGGTGCTCGGCGCGCCTTCCTCGCGTGTCGCTGTGCCTCGGTGACGCGTCGCCGCAGCTCTGCTCGCGCGCGCTTGCACTCCCGAGCGTGCTCGCGGCTCAGAGCACCGGTGGTGCAAGAGCCGCGACGCCATTCGTCGGCGCGCTCAGATAGCGGTGTTATGAGGGTGTCCATCAGGGCACTGGAAATGTAAAATATATAGTTATGGTAAAACGTAATTTTAACGTCAAAATTGGCCATTGGGACTACCAATTTTGACGTTCTGCCATTTAGTAGAATGCTAATTATCCTAAAATGGACCTACTAACGCCAACCACTCAGACGATTCAAACAATTGTCAATAGCAGACTCGGGCCCCTGGAGTTTGGCCACTGGTTTCTGAAAGACTGGTCCACCTAACAATAATCTATAAAAGCGCATGACGAGAGAAACAATTGGTAGTTAGCCTGATAGTAAAATACATAACTTGAGACGTCATTAAATTGAACGCATTTCAGATCATCATCAGCCTATAGCAGTCCACTGTTGGACATAGGCCTTTCTAATTGCACGCCACTTAGTTCTATCCTCGGCTTCTCTCACGAATCTTAGGATTTATATTCAGTTATGCATGTTACAGTACAGTTATAGTTTTTAGTATCATACCCGACCAAATAACAAACCATTTCAGAAAGCTTTAAGTCTTACATAAAGAGGTCAATTAATAAATCAATATCTTGCACGAGGTAAACAACTCCGAGGCAAGGCAAGCGGATCCATTTCCCCAACTTAACAGGAAAATATGAAACTTTATAAACCTTTAATGGTACAAAGTTAGTATCTTAAAAAGGAAAACCAGTCTTTTGTTACGTAAACAAAGCACAAAGATTGTAACAGCGATAATATTGTGCCATCTTCTTTGCATATTATCTGAGCATTGGGGATGTTTTACCTGTTTAATGTTGCTTACTTATTATTACTTCTTAACACATTTTTTTTATTATTTTTACTTATTTATTATTTTTTGATACCTAGCTTTTCTTATTTTGAGTGACGATATAATTATTGCAGATATTTTTTCTGCAGTATTTACAAAGATGAACAAAACATAAAATTCACCTTACATAATCATTATTAAATAGCATTTTTTTCCATTCCCCGAGTTAACCAGACCAACCTGATTGAAAAGTCTATGTGTTTCCAAGTGATCTAATCCTGTACTTAAAAGTATATAAAACTAGTTAATTATAAGTTTCCTTTACTAAGTTGTTTTAATTGATAGATATTGATAGACTAAACGAAACCGGTTATATGTAATTAAAAACTATTGTTTTATAAATGGTTATTCCGTATATTCCTATTAAGATGTTATGACTAATATGAAGATGGAATAAGGAGGGAAGGATAATATTGTGTTGTGTAGATACCTATTTAAAAGAATATTCTGAATCAGTTTTTATGACTGATTACATACGTAAGATCAGCAGATTGTATGGAAGTTTGTTATACCGATATAGAGGGCTAAAATCTAAAAGAAAACCCTAATTATTGCAAACTGGTTTATTACAAAGAAATACGATTGAGTTTAAAACAAAAATACGGATTAGATAGCGAAGAATCAGATATCAATACCTAACAATACCTTAACGGATCGGAACACCCTGTATGTGTATTGTATATATATGTATATTATTTAGATTTTATTACTAGTTTTTTTATACAATTAAGTAGTAAATAATTTACTGTTTGCTAACCGACCAAAAATTGAAATACCTAAATGCCGCATAACAAGAACAAGGTTTAACTAAAAACTTTATCAAATCGTTATCAAAATCTCGTACTAACTACGTTGCGTTTTCTTTACATAACATTTCTTATAATTTTATAACTATATTTAAATAACTAGGTTTCTTTTGTACCTCTCGTACGAATAAGATGAATAAATAAGGCTTATAATAATGACGTCACAATTCACAGTAATTTTTAATCCACACGTCACTGATACAGCATTGCCTACAGGTTTTGATGACGCAGATTCTTAGCCAAATGACGTATCTACCTAATTAAGACAATAAAATGGAAAACACAGATGTTTTCATGAATTTTAATAAAAATATTTAACTTTGTACAATTTAACAATTACTTTACTACGATCTACTTTAGCTGTGGCCGACAGGGTCCATAATGAGCTGTGAACTTACTGGGGGCCGAGTCTGCTATTTACAATGGCTCCAATCGTCTGAGTGGCTGGCGTTAGTAGGCCCATTTTAATTACGTAGGTAAAACGTCATTTAACGTCAAAATTGGCCATTGGGACGGCCAATTTCGACGTTCTGACATTTAGTAGAATGCTAATTATCCTAAAATGGACGTACTAACGCCACCCACTCAGACGATTCAAAGAATTGTCAATAGCAGACTCGGGCCCCTGAACAATTGACCACCTATTATGGTATGCAATAAAAAATTGAATTGAATTTTACGGTTGGATTTGTATGCTATTTAAATTCATATTTATTCAATAGAATGGTAAATTAAGCTGAACTAAGATAAACCGGTTTATCGTAATAATGTTATGTTATTGTTTATCTTTTATGATCCATACATAACATAAAACATTCTCAATAGAATATAATATAATCGTCTTTTAGTTTTCTTGCTTACAACTGAATCTCTGAAACGATACGGATTTCTCAGACAAAAAGCTTGAACTGAGTAAGTTTTTTTATGTAAGTAATGATTTCTTCGCACTGTGACTTGATAAATCGCTTTCTGAACTGCACCAGCCCAGTTGAACTATGTAATGAATTGATTATATACTTTTTTTAAATGGTCTAATAGGTCATGGTCCCGATGGGCAAAAAGAGACCTCTAGGCAGCCCTAGGAGGTGGCGGGACCAACAAGCCACTAGAACTGGCCTCAGATAGCTTTAGAAGGGGATAAGTGGAAAAAGAGGATGATTTGCCCTGCAGTGGGGCACCACAGGCTCTTTATAAAAAATATATAAACGACGTTAAAAAACAACCTTATGAAGTCGCTATACATGTATTTATAGTTTGTGAATAAACAAAACATTAAAGTTATCTTATTTCTATGATGATGACTCACCTTATAAACGTCTTCATCCTGGTCTCAATAGCCCTGTGACGTAAGCAGACGCGCGTCAAAGCCGTGCCAATCTCCTTCGTAGCGCCTGTAACAAGGAAATTGTTTGTTCAACATAAGTTTTATACACATTCAGTTATGTAAAGGAAATTCTTGATAATTATGGTTATAAGTTCCGTTGCCGGAGCTGCGCTGAGAATGCTTAGCTCTTGCGTCTCTCTTGCTTATGCTTATCCCGTGGCGCCAGCAAAGGCGAGAACGGGACCGGGGTGGTTTTGGTCGGTGCAAGTCCGACATATCCCCACGTCATGGTCATGCCCTCGACATGGGTCGAAATCATTCGATTTTCAACGGGTAAAAAAATGGTTATCGGTTCCGTTAGAAAATTTAATTATATTACTTCTGTGTCACAAAACTAATTGGCTCCATTAAAATAACCACCGAATGGAAATTAACCCAGACGAAAATAACGTGACAGTCTAAGCTTTTAAAGAAATTAAAAGAATAGTAGCCCTGAACATTTAAGTATATCATTTGATGATTTGCAATTTACAGATAGCTTAATTAAGCTTTCATTGGTTCGCTATTTCTTCTCAGAGTTTAGAACGGTTGACAAAACAATTTGTTAGCTACCGCATCATTTATAGCTTTTCAGTCATTCACCATTATGCGATTGGGTCTTAAAATTTTAAACGGAGTTATGGGCAAAATATTTTCTTGATGAGTCGTATCACGTTTTTTAAACATTTTCCTTAAGATTATTATCAAAACATAAACCAGTTTTCACTGTCATTGTTGTGCGTCTGATAAAAAAATTGGGAACTAGTTTTTTTAATTGCGGAATACATTTTCCGTTCCATATACACCCATTGACACTGTTGCAAAAACGTCTTTATCACAAGGCAGTAAGATTGATTTTAAGAAAGCGTTGTGTCCTAACATACTTTAGTTTTACATTCATACGCAAAATATTTATCATAATTACGTTTTTGCGAACGTAAAGAGGTTAAACAAAACAACGTAATTTAGAGGTTTTTTTAAACCGGTTTTTGTTCAATGTATTGAAAATACTCATTATAATTATTATATTATTGCACTTGATGATGGTATTATATTGTTTCCAAGATACTTTAGAATACACACATACATATAATCACGCCTGTTTCCCGTAGGGGCAGGCAGAGACCACTTCTTTCCACTTGCTACGGTTACCTCAGAATATTCAATATAAGTATTAAGTATTTACGTATAGCCTTGTTTATAGAGCTTCCGTATTAGCGAATAGTCTGTTTGGCGTAGGATTTTAAAACTATTGAAATCACACACAAAAAAACAACTAAAGTAAAATTGTATGTGAGAAATAAGGATTTATAATAATTCAGTGTCCGGTTAACAAAAAAAAATAGTATTTGGGGAAACACGTATATTGAAAGACAATCGGTTATCGACTTAGGATTTGACATTAAGTACTAAAGCTGACTTAAACGCAGGATTCGACAAACAATGATAGTTCATACTTAATATAAACATAGAAATTCGGTATCGATGTTATTTTTCCTGCATGTTTTTGTTTGGAATTACAAGAAAAATATTACTCCAACCTTGTTTTTGACCGATACTAGATAAATTTTACACCAAATCAAATAGGTATAATCAAGGAAAAATACAGTAGTATGTTTATCCAATGAGCTTGTGACAAAAAAAAAGATTTGTTACATGCAAACAATCAAATTGTATAGTTTGTTCGTAACATGTCATAAATGGACAGAACTTCTGATTCCATATACATTATGTTGCCAATCGCTCCTCTAACCAGAACAGATGAAAATAATTAAAGATGCAAAAGCCTGCCCATTGGATACGATCCTACTTCAACGCGACAAAATGGATCTTGTGAAAATTTTTTAGGGGCGCTCCTGAGCCTTTATAACGGTCCTGATTTTTAGCAATAATTAGGTGAATATTCGCGCGAGCAAGGCTAGTAAATAAATAGCATACAAGAGAATTTCCAACTTCCACGCGAGTGGAGTCGCCGGTAAACTAAAACTAATATGTAAAGGTATACAGGTCAATTCAGCGAGATTGGAAGCAGACCCCACATAGATCATGAAAAGGTTAGTTAAAGAAGAATCAATCACCTGAAACAATGAAGGAAACCATCGTTAGGAAACCTGGATTCCAAAATTTGGGATCTGAATGTAATACCCATATTTGCAAATAAATATCTTTTATCTTTATCTTTGAAATCGCAAACCCGCAGAGAGCAAGCGTGGTGATCAATGCTCATGCCTTCTTTTTATGGGAAGAGGCCTGTGCCCAGCATTGGTACGTTTATATTAGATAATATATTTTATTAAAATCACGTGAAAAACATATTCAGGAGTTATCATCTTCTCAATTCTGCTGAATCACGTTATTTCTTCCTAGATTTCCCTCAGTCGTATCAAACGTGTTCAGCAATTAATTGAAATTGTGCTTTATCCGTCTGTGTGTAATAAGCGTAGCTTTTTATTTGTGTTTAATTATTCACAATCGGCTAATGTTGTTAATTTATCGGCTACATATGTTACAATTAATTTTTGTTGTTAAACCGTGTGTGAGCATTAATCTCTTGTTTAGGCGTTTATGTACTTGATAAAGTAAAATATACGAGCCAACGAATTTTAGGAGCTATTTTACTGTGTATACGTCAAAACGACACAAATTGTATGATCTTCAGTTTACAGGTATTCTTGTAGTTTTTAAAGATTTTTCATACTAACGGGGATAAGGGAAATTAGGATTACAATATAAATAATTTTGAGTGATAGATGATGTAATATAGAACAGACTTAATGCTGAGATGACGAGTAGTAGGAATGAATAAAAAAAACCATACATTGCGCTAATCTCAAATAGAAATTATTATGGGAGAAGAGTACGAGGAATTTTCATGAATCTTTATCCAACGCAACCTTTGAGAATTGATTATTTTTATTCCAATAATACATGTACTAGTACAGTATTAAGTGCAGTTACATTTATTTAATTGGCCGTGAAATTCACGAATGCATAGTAGGTAGGTACAACCTAGTTTCATGTAGACAGCGATAGTCCATAACTAATGAACGATGATTCTATGCAAGCAAATAAAATCGATTTATGTACATCTAACTAATCATCCAGAATAAATCAAATTATTTATAGCAGTGCATTGTTCAAATACAATAGGTAATAGCGAAAAATACCAGTATTATCGCTATCTATACATAGTTAGACTATAACAATAACCTAATTAGGTATACATACAAATATAAAATTAACTTTAAAGGAAAATGCTCTGAAATATCATAAATTAAAAGCATCAAATCATTTATAGTGCAATTCAATAATAATGTTATTTTTCCTCCCACGCTTGACAATAAAGCTTAGTTGTATTTGTTTAGTATGATCATAAACCGTATTTTAAGTTGCATTTAAAAGTTCATATTTTATAAACGTGTATGCACTTAAACATTTATTAATTTTGAATTAACAAATAAACAATTGACTGCAGATATACATGATCATCGGACTTAGGGTCAATTCATACGACGTGCTGTCTGGCCTAGCGGTTCAATAAACGGATTTGTATGCACAGGGTTGCAGGTTCGAACCCAGGCAAGTACCAATGTGGCTTTTTCAAAGTTACATGTACTTTCTTAATTATTCTAAGACACTTCAAACGGTGAAAACATCGTGATGAAACCTGAATTCCAAAATTTGGGATCTGAAATCGCCAATCCGCAGAGAGCAAGCGTGGTGATCAATGCTCATGCCTTCTCTATATGGGAAGAGGCCTGTGCCCAGCAGTGGGACGATTATAGGCTAGATTATTTTATACGACGCGCATCGAAGGTTCAATCTAAGTTAATATAACAAATTCACGTAATGGTCCTATTTCGTCTAAGATATAAAGGAATTAATTACTTTACACATAACACCTTTTATAAAAAACGTAAGAGCATTACATTGTTGAGTTAAAGATTTTATTTCTAATATTCAATTATTTAAATCTACTCGTGATCAGATGGCTGGTTTGTTCCTTGCACAGAGAATCGGCATAGCCATTCAACATGGCAATGCTGCCAGCCTTCTGGGCACGTTCCCCGCCATTGACAAGAATGACGATGAGTTCTTTGACGCCTGTTAGTTTTTATTTATGTAAGTTTTAATTTTTGTATATTTAGAGTTTGTTGTTTGTTCTTATATTAGAGTTAAAGATGAATTTGCTTTATTTACGTTTAGATTGACTTTTTGACGCTGTTGTAGCAACGAGGTAACCCTACGAGTTAATCATACAGTTTTTTTTACATTTCAATACCAGCTTGTTACTATTTATAACAAGACAAAGGTCTCTTCTCATTTTTGCAGTATTCCACAGATTGATTTCTTATCTTCTCGGGAGGGTCCTAGGTCCGACAAGACCGGAAAAAAACTAAGTTTCAGTTCAGGTTTTAAGCCCGATCTTGATTAACCGGTTTACATCATAATTATTATTACATAATTTACTATTATATTAGTAATACAATTTTCCTGTTTATGTAGTGTCAGTATAGGTCACACTATAGTTTAATGTTCGATGATTTATCCGATTTGTATCGCATACAGATAATAATTAATCATGTATTAAGGGGATACTACATACGCTTGTTATTTTACAATATATTAAATTGAAATCATATTAGGATTCTGGCAAACAGCCTTTGTATTAGAAAACTTTTGGTATTTCATAAAAATAAAATATAATTTTGAAATTTCAGGTAATTATAACGACCAAATTAGACTATAATTTAGATAAAAGTAAGTACGGAAATATATAAGGCGATCATTTATTTATGAAACCAAAATTGATACTAAGAGTTTTCTTTCAATAACGGTGCTTTTATACGTAAACGTAATCCGTTAATATGTAAACGCCTATAACACAATTTAGTACACAAAAATAACAATTATACACATGAAACTCATCAGACCGTAAAAAAACTTAAGTATACACATAAATATAGTATTAATATATAAAATTACATTCTAAGAAATTCACACACGCGTTGCCGCTCAGGTTAGTCATCTCAACCGCCATGCGACACAGGATTTTAACCTTTATGATGTTGGGAATAAGAATTATAGTTCTATGTGTGGGTGACGTGTCGTGAGTGCTTGAAGTTCGCGAGTTGGTCAATAAACATATTGGGCATTGGTCTCAGTGATCACAGTTCGTCTGACCACCGCGGGGCACGGACGTCGGCAGTGTTGTGTAGACCTAACATGCAGTGATATCCTAACAAAATGAATTTATTAATTGTTGCCGTTCTAGCCGCCTGCTCCTGCCTTGTAAATGGCCGTAAGTAATTTTATATTAAAGTTAATTGAGTTGAAAACATTATGGTGATTCGTTTAAGGAAAATTTGCGGTTTATACGTTTTTATGATAATACCTTGGACTTGTGTTTGTGTTAGGAATATTTGCAAATTATATTCTGTACGCATCGCTTTAAAACTACGCGCTACATTTAAGTTTTTTGTGATACCTAATGGTCAATTAAATTCGTTATAATTACAAAATCAAAATCAAAATCAAAATATTTTTATTTCTTGTAAACCAAAAAAAAGGCGCTTAAGAAACGTTACGTTAAAACTACTGACTCTAGTTGCTCGGTTCCAAAGTGTCATTCCTATAGAGAAGAGCCGGCAAGAAACTCCATAGGTTACTCTTTTAAAAAAAAGGTTAACATCGTTGTTAAGATTACATTGCTTTAAAATATGCTACAACAACGTAAACAGCAGAATGTTTAGATTAATGTAAACTAAGACATCCAAAATGGAGGAGAAAATAGAATCGAACATTCAACTAAATTTACATTGCCGTCACATTAACAAGGGATGAACATATTAAAAATATAGAAGAAAAAAAATATAAAAGTATACTTTACATACAATCCATATGTAGTCCTACTAAAATCCCTAACAGAAATGTCAAGGCATGTCAAGAGCCTTCTTTGAATAGAGGCTATGGGGGCAGCTAACTGAAGTAAATAAGCTAATACAATATTATTAGCAGACCGCCAGGGAGGCCACATATGCAGATGATCTAATTCCACGCGCGCTTATCCTCTACGTAGTCCTTGACCGTATAATACGCCTTCTCTATTAGTTTAGATTTAATGCACGTCTTAAACTTTTTATTAGACAAACTCGTTATTTCTTCCGGTAATTTATTGTAAAATCGAATTGAATTTCCTAGAAAAGATTTAGTATTTGTTTTAGTTAGTCTAAATCTTGGCACTACTAGTTTATTTTTGTTCCTAGTATTTAAATTGTGGTGATCACTATTAACACTAAAACTCTGTATATTTTTACGAATGTACATTATATTTTCTAATATATAGAGAGCTGGCAAAGTTAGAATATTGATTTCTTTAAATTTATTCCTTAGCGACTCGCGAGGGCTCATGCAGTAGATTGCACGAATTGCTCGTTTTTGTAAAATAAATATAGACTCCACATCCGCTGCAGAGCCCCACAGCAGAATGCCGTATGACATTATGCTGTGAAAATACGCGTAATAAACTAATTTAGCAGTGGGAACGTCTGTTAATTGCCTAATTTTCCGAACTGCAAATGCAGCGGAACTAAGCCTTTTAGATAAAGTTGTTATGTGAGCACCCCACTGTAACTTCGAGTCTATTGTAATGCCCAGAAATACAGTATCGTTAATAAAATCGAGTTTTTCGCCGTCAAGCATGAGACTTAAATCTGACTGAGACCGCACATTCGGAAGTGAGAATTTAAGGCATTTTGTTTTGGACGTGTTTAAAAGTAGGTTATTCGTTGAAAACCAATCAGATAATTTATCAAGGCCACCATTTAAATAACTAAGATCCTTCGTTTTCCTATCTATTTTGAAAATAAGTGAGGTATCATCAGCAAATAAAATAATGTTAGTTAAGTCGTCCATCATATAGGGAAGATCATTAATATATGCTAAAAATAGAAAGGGGCCTAGAATTGAACCCTGAGGCACGCCCATTCTTATTAAAGAACCCGACGAAGTTACTCCGTTTATGCCTACTTTTTGCTGTCTAGTTGAGAGATATGACAATACAAGTTCTGATGATTGTCCTCGTAATCCATAATGTTTTAGTTTACGAATTAGAGTATCATGATCAACGCAATCAAAAGCCTTGGAGAGATCACAAAAAATGCCGATGGCGTCCTGTGAACCCTCCCAAGCTTCTAAAATGTGAGACACTAACTTGGCCCCGGCGTCGGTGGTGGACCTTCCCCTAGTGAAACCAAATTGACGATGGTGGAAAATCTTATGTTTACTGAAATGTGACATCATCTGGTCTAGTACCATTCTTTCAAATATTTTACTTAAAGCAGGAAGTACTGAAACTGGTCTGTAATTAGATCGATCATTCTTGCAACCAGATTTAAAAAGAGGAATAATTTTACTGTGTTTCATTAAATCCGGAAAGGTGCCACAGTCAACACAGTCATTAAATATCTTTGCAAGAATCGGGGCAATAGTATCAATTATGGATTCAATTACTTTGACAGATATGCCCCATAAATCTTCTGTGGTCTTTACTTTAATACAATTAAATGATTTCTTAACAATGGTAGGAGATACATGATTAAAATTAAAATTTGGAATACTCCTATCAACGAATTTTTTAAGCAACAATTCTGCTCTTATGGAAGAAGAAGGAAGAGATTTCGTTACTTCCACAGGTATATTCGAAAAGAAATCTTCAAACGCTTTAGCAACTTCTGTCTTACTTGAAATGATTTTATTATTTATTTTCAAAGACAGGTCAGTATCTCTCTGTTTACTATTCCCAGTTTCAGAATTGATGATCTTCCATACTGTTTTTATTTTATTATCTGATTTATCTATACGCCTACTAATAAGTTTAGACTTGGCTGCTAAACAAACTTTTTTGAATATTTTTGAATAGTTTCTAACATAGTTATGAAAATCAGGATTAATGTTAAAAGATTTTTTATCATAAAGACTATAAAGTGTGTCTCTACTTATTCTAATGCCTTTAGTAGCCCACTCATTAAATTGTAATTTAAAATTTATTTTAATGTCCTTTAAAGGACACATTTTCTGAAATGAATTATGTATAATTAAAAACAATTGATTAAAATCCTTATTTGGGGCTCCAGAAAATGAGTATTTATTGCAAAGATTTAAAGTAGCATTATTTTTAAATGAATATAATACATGGTTAGTTAAGGGCCTGATTGTAATAATTTTAGTTAAAGGCAATTTACTTTTAGCTTTGATTGATACTAATTGACCCATATGGTCAGATCTTACACCAGGAATCACATTAAAGTTAAGAACCCCACCATTTGTAAAAATATTGTCTATGCAAGTAAGAGAGGTTGAAGTTATTCTAGTTGGCTCATTAAAAATATAATTCAAATTAAATGACCTAAATAAAGACAACAGTTTAGATTTATCAATGGAATCAACCAAAATATTAATATTAAAGTCACCACAAATATATATTGATTTGTTATTACTACATAATTTACTAAGTATTTCCTCCATAATATTTAAAAAAGTGAATAAGTGAGACGCGGGAGGTCTGTATACACAAAGAATAATAAGACTTTCTACCTCTGCACATGCTACCTCACATATGCGGTCAACAGAGAAAGAGGTTATGTCTTGACGTTCCTTAAATTTAAGATAGTTTTTACATAAAATCATAGACCCACCCCCCTCGGCTGATAATCTGTTGAACACACTGGCTACTGCAAAATTATTAACATGAAAATTCATCTTATCTGGTTTTAACCAAGTTTCACAAAAACAAAGAATATCAATTGAATATTTATCTACTAACAGTTCAGCATCTAGAATTTTGCCAGAAAAGCGATTTATATTCTGATGGTAAAGCAGAATGCTATCTGAATGCTTCTCTATTGTCGGCAGTGAAAGTTTAAACAATCTACATTGTTACTTAAATCTACACTTTACTTACCATAGTGAAACAGGTTACTTATAATGACACATAAGATTAAGTTGGGTAGGTAACATTAGGAAACTATATTAGGTAGCTACCCACTAATATGTTTAAATATGTTGCCTATTAAGTAATCTCTTGGTCATTAACGTCACGATTACATTTCTAGCAACAGATAATCTTCAAATGAGATGAAGCACCACACCAACATTAATTAGACCTTCATAAACTTTGAATAATTGGTTAATCTTCAAAGAAAACAAAACACTATCTTATCTTTAGAGTTCAACAAACATTCAAATATGGATGGTATCTAAACACTAATTTATAAAACCAAATATACTGGCATACAGGGTTTAAAACAAATAACCAAACTTTTTGCTAGATTCGATTACAAAAAGGCCGCATCCGCGAATAAAGGTAATCGATAAAGACATAATTTACAAATCGATTTGTTTGATTTCTCGGAACACGAATATTAATTTACAAATTGATTGAATGCAATAAACGGTGCTTATTAGCTGTATCGTTTATTGTCGTGTGACATTTGCTTTCTTTGACATCGATATAACGTAGCGACGCGAACATTTAAGATCGTTTTAAGCCCATTTCTATGTATGTAGGTACCTTTACTAACTCAATGTTCAAAAACTAAAATCTAGACTTAGCATGAGAAACTTATTTAAATAGATTAAGTATTACTAATAACAAAAGACTCTCTGTGTAGTAGAATCAAGCAATGTTGCTTTTTATGAGAATAGACATGACATAACCTCTTTATAAAACTATGGATTTACTAAAAACGAGTTTTACGAATGAGCTCTTTTATTTTGGACTGTAGATTGGTTATATATCATATAATAAAAGATGTTATTACAGTATTATTTTTAGTAAAAACGGAACGCTCACAAGAGGGTTATATATAAAATCTCACTGAAATAACATCTCAATAAAACATCTTATTGATATATTTTTGACATATAGTATAACTTGTACAGTTAGTAATTAAAAAACATAAACATTACAAGATAGACAAAAGACAACTAACACTAGAATACTCAAGGGCCTAATAACAATATATCACATTCAATGTAAACAAACAGACATCGCCACATACATCAACGCAGACATACTACATCTACAGAATCGTTAGTAACTTTATTCATAGCCGAATACTTAAGCACCAGTCAGATTTAAATGCCTGTTAAGTCTCACAGGACTGCCTCATTGGCCTAGTGGTGCTACGCGCGACTAATACGCTAGAGGTCTTGGTCGACCAAGGTGTTATTGGGTTTTTCTATGAAATTCTCAGTAGCAGGTCGGAGTTTGGATTTGTGCCCGGTTAGTGGCAATCGGCTCGCCCCTATTGCATGGGACCTACACATATCGGCGAACTGTGGGTGTACATTGGTACACCTCTGCCTTATTCGGGGGATACAGGCGTGATGATATGTATGTTATGCTATATATTAAGTCTCACAAAGTATAATAGTTATAAATAGACATTTAAGGGCATCTTAAACTTCTGTTGCTTTGGAGAATTCAGAGTGTAATTTATATCGTTGGTTGGGTTTTTACCTATAGCTATTTCACCTATGAATATTTATTTTACGGCGTTACTTAATATTAAGGAAAAGCCAAAGTTTCTTGACTAGTACCATTTATAAAAGTAGGATTTTCCTAAGACGTTACCGTTTGCTGTTTTAATTGTTGCTTCGAATTGCTAATAAAACTTATAACTATGATTCACGTTAGTTACGGTCTTTATTTCTATAAATAATCTTATGATAGTCCCTGTATAGGGTTTTACTCATAGTAAATGTTTATGGTAGCACTAATTACGTTTATCCAACTGACACCCGAATACCAAAATGAAAATTAATTATATAAAAAGTGTGTCTGTCCCTAATTTACACCTGTAGTGCTATTCTGTAACATTATTTTCGTATCTCGACAGCGGAATCCGCGTTGAGATGTCAAAACCGTATTCTCTTTGAATTCTAAATGACGGGCAATTGGGTTCATTTTTGAAATGAGCTTTTTTATCACTCAGGTGAAGCTCGATATCGAAATCATTTACAGAATAGCACTACTGGTCTGGGAAATTGGTAAAAAATATTCTTCACTTTAACATATTAATATATTGCTTGGAGGTGGTGAACAAGAGCCTAAGCCTGAGTTCCTATACAAGAGAAATTACAAAATGAACGAAAAACTCTTCAAACAGTGCGAAAACGTAAATGAGTAACTATTAACCCCGGGTCATATGTCCTAGTGGTTAATTACTTAATTTATATGATTATTATCAACTCTGATCATTGAACTTTCTTATCAAGTGTTCTGCATTGCAATATTAATTAAACTTAAGTGTAAAGTAAATAGTATAGTGTAATTAATTAATGATTAATTTGACTAATAATACTTTTTTATATCAGCCTGTAACTGTGCCACTACAGGACAAATATATTTTTTTAGAATACAGAAGGCACATCCGCCTATTTATTTAAATGTATTATACGCATTATAATCTATTGGTGAACTTAAGTTAATGCCTAATGTAAATCAATCTAATGAACCACATAGACAAATTAAGTTCCTTCAAATCTAGGACTGAAACTTAAAAACACTGCGCTTAAAAACATACAATAATAAACATCTTTTAAATCCGATTATAAAAACTAAAACATTTCAACATAAGCGAAGCTATTTGTTATTGAATACATAACAATATCACAGCAACATAAATAAACAGGTTATGTGTCTGTTCGAACCAATCAGACGCGTAATACAAACTCTAAAAGCAGGATTATAACGATTGTGGAAGCGAGACGCCGTTGTGCGCAATGTAGCGCGCTTTCTCGCTCCCTCAAAAGGAACAGTCCTTTAAGAGTTCATGGTAAAGTCACCGGTCTCAGGGCTCCCACACAAAACTGCGATGCGATGCGATTTGATGCGATGCGAAGCCGTATAGCAGCAATTACTTCTTAAATAAAGTTCAAAATGGAACGCGAGCTCGCAGTTAGTTGCGATGCGATGCGAAATCGCAGTTATGTGTGGGAACACTTACTAACAATATTAAAATGTAATTTTACGCGCGATTACCTCACAAAACTGTGCATGTACCAATAATGGTGTAACGTTATTAATATATGTAATTTAACATGATATCCGTGTTCATATGAAATAGAATTTAATCCTATTATTAAGTGTATAATTTGTCGCCAACTTCCTATTCGGCTGGTTAACTGTAAATAATTCATTACACAGTGATTACGGTTACACGGTGATTGTATGCAAAAACCGTTGTACATGGTCTTAAACTATAATTGTCGTGACAGATGGTTGGAACTATTAGATACACATAAATTACAGCTACAGTAACCAACTTTACCATTTTCATAATTCAACAGAGAACGGCCTAAGATTTCTAGCCTACACTTAAATAAATAAATAAAATAAATAAATGCGGACAACATCACATACATTGTTCTGAACCCAATGTAAGTTGCTAAAGCACTTGTGTTATGGAATTCAGATACAACGAAGGTACCACAAACTCCCAGACCCGAGACAATGTAGAAATGTGATGTTCTACATTGACCCGTCCGGGGATCGAACCCGGGACCTCAGAGCTAGTGACACCTTGAAACCGGTGCGTACGCCACTCGACCACGGACACTTGAATCGAAACTTCACTTTAAGACGAGCTAAAAGGTCTATCTCTTACTTTACACCATAAAATGAAAGAGACAGAAGGATACTCATCAGCAACATAACATTGATTGACAATACAGTATTCCGTCAATACAACATTTACTATATTCATGAATGATATCAATATTTACGTACAATATAATAATAATTAAAATTCCAGCCTATAAACTTCCCAGTGGACACAGGCCTCTTCCCATATAGAGAAAGCACGAGCATTGATCACCACGCTTGCTCTTACGTACAAAGACAAACAAAATAGAGAAAAAAAAATACTAAAATAAAGCACAAAACTTGGCTCTCATAATTATAGTAATGACAAGAATTACATAAAGTAATAAAAAGCAGTTGCCCTTTGGAACAGTAGTGCTATTCTGTAACATTATTTTCGTATATCGACAGCGGAATCCGAGTTGAGATGTCAAAAACGTTTTCTCAAATTTGAATTCTAAATCAAGGGCAATTGGGTTCACTTTTGAAATGAGCTTTATTATCACTCAGGTGAAGCTCGATATCGAAATTATTTACAGAATAGACATACAGGACAGGGTAATCTGTACGACTCGTTGTAACCCGGTCTAAGGTAGCGGGTTTGTATAAAGCTAGTTTTACTACATGTCAGGTTCAACGGGTATTAAAATAGATATATTTAACTTTGCTAGGGATATAAGAAAATAGTTATAAATGATGTGATAAACACTACATGCCACATTATTATGTAATTTTGAAAAGTCCTCTATTTGAAATAAAACAACTTTTTACGGATTTTGTTGCGGTTTAACGTCGGGACCTAAAATCTAAAATTAAACCGCGACAAAATCCGTAAAACTAGTTTTATTTCAATGTCTAACATTAGCGTAAACCTAAGAAACCATTAAGTCCTTTAATATTACTTTTTGAGTGTGTGGATTTATTGTTAATTTGTTCTGTATATTTCAAGGTTGTATATAAATTTTATTAGGTAATAGAAAACAAAAAACACAAGAAAGATTCGATGATTCATAATCTTTGCTCGCCTTTTTATTGCAATTATCACTAAGTCCACATAACAAATAAAGTACTAACCAATAGTTCAATACCATATTACGCATAATGCATTAAAGTTATATAAAATAACTAGCGGCCCGCCCCGGCTTTGCTCGGGTGCAACGCTGATACCAAATATAACTACGCAAGCATAAAGTTCTGTAGGCCGAAGCACAGCCTTAGAAGCATTTTTTGGTATAGGCACGCGCCCCCCGGCCCCCGCGCGGCCCCCGGCCGGTACCGCCGCAATCGCTATGTCCCTGCATTTTAAATCTGTAATATCTTCGAAAATATTCATTTAAATTACATGCTGTAAAGGGCAATATTGATCTACATTACATGCACAATTTTTTGAAGGTACTTAGTTGGATAAGGATTAATGCTGTATTGCTTAAAATCGTCTTTTCGTGAATAAGTAATAAATAAAGGATAAAAAATGGTTATTGTGGGTTACCCTCAAGAGATAGACATATACTATCGCGGGCTTTTTTGTAGATCTTTTTAAGGTGCACAATACTGTAGTACATTATTTTGATGTATCTCGTAGGGTTCAGCCAGCGTTTGCAATGAAAGCGCAAAAAATGTGTTGATTTACGACCTGACGTCAAAAATCTCTAAGATTATCCTTGTTTCTCTACTATATTATGCATGTATTATACATATAAACCTTCCTCTTGAATCACTCTATCTATTAAAACAAACCGCATCAAAATCCGTTGCGTAGTTTTAAAGATTTAAGCATACATAGGGACAGACAGCGGAAAGCGACTTTGTTTTATACTATGTAGTGATAAGGAAAATGGTCTTCAAACTGGACAAGATCATACAAGGCAATATTTATTTTGCAAACGCTAAGTAACTAGGTAATAACGGTACATTACATTTCTAGGTAGAATACATGTTTTAACATCTACTCCTAAATATATTTTCCTTGAGTAGAGCCTAGAGATAAAACATTCACAAATGTAAATAAATACTACTTTTTCATTTACCTAACAAGATAAAAAACACAGGCTAACTGCTACTTATAAACGCGTATATAACTCTGTCTGTCTGATACACATTCATAGTTAAAAACCTCAGCAGATATTGATATAGAATCAAAAAAAAACAGCTCGAATTTTAAGACAAATATTTTGTGTTATAAAACACATCGGCGCAGGAAAAACTGCAGTCAAAAACTAGTATTCAATATTTTTTGTGGAACCATACGTTCTACATTTGTATGCACATAAGGAAGATTCTTAACACTGTTAGGTCATTGACGCTTAATTATGTCAACAAAAAAATTGTACAGGAAAACTTCAAAGTTTATTTAGACACAAAAATAAAGGACTTGAACGATTTGATACGAATTTGTTTTATGTGTCAACCTTTTATCAAAATATAAAAAAATGAATACAAAAACAGAAATTAATTTAGATTACAATGCTATTAAAATATAAACAGCAAATTGATTTCACACTTCGCATAATAATATTGTTAAAATGTAGTATTACTATGTTTATTATTTGTATGACCTTATTCATTGTGCATGACTGTTGTTTTTCCTTAAACATTCGTTATCATTTTGAATGTAATTTTAATTAATTCGGTATTCCCAAAGATAAGCTCGCACTTGCCCGTATGTTATGTAAATAGATATTTGTATAATTAAATTATGTAACAATAAGTCAACAGTCATTTCATATAATAAACGATTAATTGCTAAATTAATACATAATTTTGACAAAGGCATAAATAAATACAAATGATAAATAATAACACAGCACTACTAATAAGATTTACGCGTAGTAACAGGTCCTGATTAAATGATGATGGTTCCTAACTGACATTCATTTACTAGTATTTATGTTAACCCACAGAGCTTGAACTTATATTTTAATAAATCAAAGAGGGCTATTCCCACAAATCATCATCATTTCATTGCAGAATCACCACTGCCGAGTATATCCCCTTTTCTATGTATTCACATATCTAAGATATTAGTAAAACACTTACTTGAAAGTTCCATTAAAACATTAAGCAGTTTTTGTGACACAGAGCAACATACCAATCACTTATTCATCACTACGTCTAATATAAGTAGGTTTATTTCGAAATACTATCTAGGTTGAATAAATTTTCGAAAATTATAGTTTATCAAAAAAAAAATGATGTCAGAACAAGTATAAACAGGATCTCGTATCAAAACATGTTTGTGGTGACGCGACCTTACATCATTGAGCGAGTTGACGCCATTTCGAAACGTATAGGTCATAATGACAAAAAGTCATTTGTGACGAACGAGAGACATCCAAACATTGAGATATTATAGGAATATTTGATTCAGGCAATAAAGGCCCACATTAAAATACAAAAATAAAACAACATAAAATACATAAACAATTAAACTATGTAATCACTATCACTACATAGTATAAAATAAAGTCGCTTTCCGCTGTCTGTCCCTATGTATGCTTAAATCTTTAAAACTACGCAACGGATTTTGATGCGGTTTTTTTTAATAGATAGAGTGATTCAAGAGGAAGGTTTATATGTATAATACATGCATAATAAAGTAGAGAAACACGGATAATCTTAGAGATTTCTAAAGTAAGGTCGTAAATGAACACTTTTTTGCGCTTTCATTGCGAACGCTGGCTGAACCCTACGAGATAGATCAAAATAATGTACTACAGTATTGTGCTCCTTAAAAAGATCTACAAAAAAGTCCGCGATGGTATATGTCTATCTCTTGAGGATAACCCACAATAACCATTTTTATCGTTTATTTATTACTTATTTACGAAAAATCGATTTTAAGCAATACAGTATTAATCCTTATCCAATTCAGTACCTTTAATAAATTGTGCATGTAATATAGATCAATATTGCCCTTTACAGCATGTAATTTAAATGAATATTTTCGAAGATATTACAAATTTAAAATGCAGGGACATAGCGGTTGCGGCGGTACCGGCCGGGGGGCCGCGCGGGGGCCGGGGGGCGCGTGCCTATACCAAATAGTGCGTCCAAGGCTGTGCTTCGCCCTACAGAACTTTATGATTATGTAGTTATATTTGGTATCAGCGTTGCACCCGAGCGAAGCCGGGGCGGGCTGCTAGTAATATATAAAAATACTGAATGGCCAATATCGGAATATTGGCAATTCAGATCATGATACAAGTTTCACGGTCTGAATTGTCAACGTATAGTGCAATTAACACTTTGCCCTAAACATGACGAAAAAAAGAATCCAGTTAAATTATTTTCGGAGAAATATGTAATCACTGAAAAGGGAAAATCGTTATATCATTTTATGTATTCGTAAGACAAAATAAATTATTAATAATTAATTAAATATAATAAATTAAATATGAATCCTTAGTTTGGAAGCCCTAACAGATTAATTTATTTTTACACAGATAAGCTTTTAAGTCGATTTCTCGTTTTCTTACTACCTTTTGTTTTGACAGGCACAAATCATTCTAAATCTTTGAGGTATCAAAGTGACGGTGAGTTTTACTATGTTATTATAGTGTTTTAATAAGTTTTTTAATAGAAAATAAATCTTCAAAGTTAAAAATTCCGAACCCAAGTCGCATGAATTTGAAAAGAAATATCAATTGTTTATAAAGCCTGTCCTAGCCCAATAAACAAGTTTGCGCAAATAACAATAAAAAAGTACCTAATTAATTAGTAAAAAATATATAAGTTGAAATAAACGCCTAAGTACAATGAATTGGTATTGAGTTTCAATCCAGTTTTCTTTTTAACAGTTTACTTAACATTTGTATTGAAATATAACTAGATATTATTTTCTTTTGCCAGAACAAAACGACTCAAGCGATTTAGAGGGTGAGATATAATTTACACTACTAAATGACCACATTTCAGTAACAGCACTTATTACAATGTCATAAGGTTGATTTTCGTAATACCTTTGACATGTGATCCATTTTATATTTCATTTATTTTTTTAAATCTATTTGAATTCAAAATCATTATTATTAAACAGTGACTAACTAATATGTAACGTATACTTAGATGCAAGCTTGAAAGCTTGTTAAAACCACTATAACTATTATTTATTGCTTTTAATAGTAATTTTTTCGATAGATTTTTTTACAGGATAACGGTAATTGAGTTAAATACTACTTTAAATATTAAGGTTTATAAATAAGACTACTTATTATCCTTCTTTTAACCTGAACTATATTTTTCAGATGATTCAAAAGGTATAATAAAGTTTAATTTACAAATTGTTTGAAATATGATTTACGTAAATTGACGACACATTAAAAGTGCATTTTATATTTTTTGACAGAATACCAAAAAGGTAAGTTTCCTCCATTTATTAAATACAACAATTTTTATCTAAACATAATAAGTAATTTCAAGACATCAAATAATCTTATTCTTATTAATTCAATTATAAATTTTCTATTATTTTACTTTTCAGGACAATTAATGTGCACAATCCCAAAAGGGAAAAAAGGTGAGAATTAATTACTTTAACATTTAGCATCATCATCACAATTTAATAAAATGCATTTACATAAGGACTGCTAAATCGCAGTCAGTCTGTTTCATGCAAACTTTTGTACCCATGCAATAAAAAACAAAATCGATTCGAGAACAAATTGGGCGCACCGTTCTTAAGTAGGTAATCTTCTGTCTTACATGTATCCGTTAATAATTATTTATACATAGAGATTATAGTATTTAGATATAACCAAGACATATATTTTTAAACAGGCAAACAATTAAGAAACGATATAAACAAGGAGGGTGAGATATTAATGTATTTTTATAGTTTATTGCCATTTATTTACAAATTATATATATTTTTATAGGTAGGATACCTATAAAAACATTAATTTTATTTTATTAAAAGATATTAGAGGAAAATAAATACATTTGTGGCAATTACTCATTAATTATTTATTGGTTTTTAATTGTATTGTTACATACTGTATAATAATTATTAATCCTATTTATTTTCAAGGGATTTATCACAATATTTTATATTTACACAATTAAACATATGTTTTTAGTTATAGGAGCGTATGTATTATAATTTAAGTATTTTATTTAGTTATAATTTTTATATTTTATAACATTTATTTCGACAGAAGACAAATCTGCAAGCGATGAAGTCGGTAAGGTTATAATAATTAAATCGTATGTGTGTATCTAAAATGTATGATAAATTATAATTTATAGTATTCTTATTTACTTTATTATTATATTTATTTATGAATATTTGACAGAAAAGTTCTCCGTCGAGTCACCTTCTGAGATTCATGGTAAGATTCAAATCGAAGATTGTAGGATTTCTAGTAAACCACTTGTATTAATAAATATACTACTTAATACATATAAATCTGATCTAGTCGTAGTCAACAATATAAATAAAAGTGCTTGTCTCAAATTTTCGATATATATTTTTTACGACTAGGACCAATTCATCTTTGAAGCGATGTCCTAGACCTTTTAGCAAAGTAAAAATCTTCCTATTTGTGTTATGCCATCGATAAAAAAATTCAGGCCATTATCTTTCTACAAATTCAGGATACTTTTAATATTTATTATGTATAGTAATGTAACGTTTTATTTATTGGTATTGTTAGTCTAGTGGGATCCCGTTTGCTTGGCCCTCTCTTCTCAAATAGAGTAGGATTTGTGACTATAAATATTGTCAGTTCATAAATATGTAATTTTAAGTTCCATCAGTAGAACATTTGCACACCATTGCAATGGTCAAATACAGTGTTTCACAATTATTATTTTTTTACCATCTGTGTATTTGCACAAGTACCTGTATTTAGCAAATAAATGAATTTGATTTGATTTGATTTGATTTGAACGTTTTGTTTGACAGATAAACAAGCGTATTGGCCTCAAATCGTTATAATTAAGCCCCTTGGTGAGTGGAAAGTAGTTTAAAATAATCTTTTATACCTTCGTATGTTCGAAATTACTTGTGTGATCTTCTGTATTTATTGAATATTAGTACTTAACTAATAAACAGTAAAAAGTTAACGTTCAAAACTACGGTTAACTGTACTTTTAAGTAAGCATTTTCTTTACGTATTTTTTTTATTTTTGTGTGATTTAATGAACGATTATTAGTAATCGTCTTATACTTTAAGATTACTTATATGCAAATTTAAATATTCATCGAGGCAAAAATTTAGGACAGTTTTGACCTTTTTTGCATTTTATTTATATACAGTCTATTTTTAAAACAGTTTTTACTATTTAGTACTTTGTTTTTTCCGTACTTCATTTAAATACTTTTATCACGATTTTGTGTAACATATGATATTATTTTTAGACCAAAGCCATATGGGTTTCAAAAAACGACCGTCGGGTAAGTCGATAGTCCATTTTAAATACCTTTTTTTCTTCAATTTAACCAAACAATATAATGATTTGGTCACATGTCGAGCCTTTACCGCCGTCTTAGCGCAACCGACAAAAAACAAATTTTACAGGAGAAGGTTTTTTTTAAATATTTTTTAAAATAAATGTGCTAGTCAATTGAAATTTTACATACACTAATGATTTTCAGACATTTACATATGTAATGGAAAAAAATGCTAAAATATTTAGTATTTAAGCTATTTATGTCGCTTAATTTATTTTTGCTGTCATAATCTAAGGTTGTTTTGGCGTTTACGATAAAAATATCCATTAATATTACTAATACAATAAACTATATTTTGATAAATAAATAGATATTTTAAAAGGCATTTAAATGAAATAGTTATAAAATATTGAAAATTAAAATTTATTGGAGTAATGAGATCAATCAGCATAATTACAAACTTAATTAGTTATGTAAAATGAAATAAAGTATTTCTTCTCGTACGAATGATCTTAGCCTGTTTTCACTGAACACCAGGGGTATCTGGGTTTTTACACAAAACATTAATTAAATAATTATATCAATCATTTGGATTAGTGAGATCAATATTGTATTTATATAAAATTAAATTAAATATTTTTAATTCCCCTCATCCTCATCTGTTTCAGCTAAAGCATCACGTACGTTTCCATCATGCTTCATACTTAAATATTCTTGATGGTATCTGTTTGGAATCACGTTTGTGTTACACAGATCCTGTAAATCTTTGTATTTAGCTAATGAAAGTTTGAGCTCTTCGACGTATAAAGGTGTAGGTCCCTTTTCCACAATAGCTTTGTTTGCTCTCGATCTGATGATTTAATCCATGTTTATTTCGTAATTGTCACTATCTTCGAAAAAACCGTATTGAAATTTAACAATACGATTATTTCTATGAAATTGCACCACCCTTAATGAATTAAAATTAATCTTAAATTTTGCCGGCAATAAAGCTTGCGAAAAATTCTTCCAATCCATGAAGTCTCCATAGTTTAAAACATTTATATTGTAGTTTCTAGGCTTATTTCTAGCATTAGTAATCATAGTTGGCCACTCAGAAGGAGCCTATACTGTTTTATTACGCACAAAACTTTCAATAGTGCTATGAATAGAGTCAACAGGCATCATGGTATGTCCCGGTAAAAGATAAGTTACCTTTATTTGTGTAATAGTAATTGCGGTTTTCAAGAAATGAATTATCATGGGTATCATTGCTCGATTCCTATTTTGCCCGGCACAGCTATCGGAGTATAAATTTATCTCTGCATTGGTACCTCTTTGGTCTACCATAATCAAGTATTTAAAAAGGACTGTAACAATTTCATTACAGCCTCTTTTTCCGTCGCATTCACCCCGCAGGTAACAGTAACCTTCCCTTGTACCACTTTCGTATATACTTTCATTATAGTATGCATACTTCCTGGAATAATATAGGGTAACACTTTTACCGTGTGGAGTATTCAGGACTTTTTCGGAGTTAGAATCAGTTAATTTGCTCATTTTTTGGTCTTCTAAAAACAGTTGCTTACATTTTTCTTTATCTAGAATGTGATTTTTATATTCAGGGGTTTGCTCAAAAATAATTTTGTTCTCAGATGAAAAATTTTTGAACTTCTCACAAAAAGCACATTTATCTTTTTTAGGCAGATGGAATCCGATATTAAAATCCCTTTTGAAAATGTTACGAAATACTCTTTTTGATAATACTGATGATTCTGGATTATTTTCTTTCACATAATTAACATACTGTAAATACAAAAACGATATATTTTGAAATTCTTGAGGTAAATATACTTTTGTTATTTTATTGCGTCAATAATGGGATGGAACAGCAGGCAACATCTCAATAAATAATTTTAACTGTGCGACTTCTACCTCATCAGATTTATTATGAGGACGACTAGTTCTTCTGCCATCTCGAGTGGTATTCAGAGCTTTATTAGCATTTTCGATGGTGTATCTCATAGACATTTGGGATATGTTTGGGGTCTTAAGCAAAAATTGTTGACATACTTTAATATTCTGTCCATTGTAGGTGATAAAATAATCGTATGATATGTATTTTGCGAACATTACTACTGGATCTTTTCTTTTTTGTCTTTTATCACAACCTAATCGCCAATAGTTTTCAAAAATATTATTGCGACCATCTTCCGTAAATTTATTTGCACATGAGTTACCACATTTTTTATTCATACAAGGGTTTGGTTGTAGATTTTTGGGGCCTTATCTTGCTGTATGTTCTCGGGAAAAGCAGTTCGAGGATTACTATCTTCTGATATGGGAAGTGGTGATATTAACTGCATAATTTGCTACAATTCAATAAGAACGATGTTTTTGTCGCATTACTTTCACAGAAATAAACAGGTCACGACAGGTTTGTTTATAGTAAACGCCTCATAGTCTATCACCTATGTCGGTTGCGATAACAAGTAGTGTCATTTGCGCTACAAAAAATTGATCGCAAGGCGCTTACGATAAAAATGCTTGTTGTCGCTTACGTTATGGCTTTAAAAATATATGTATTTACGATAATTTTAGCACTTGCTATAACTTTACAACGGTTAAATTTTGGCGGGAAATGTCAACAGGGATAGATCCGTTATGGTTTAAAATACTACTTACGATAAAAAAAGCATTTTCGACAAAAGTGTCGCTTACGATAATTTGGCGGTAACGGCTCGATGTATTTGATAGACCTTTATCAAATATTTATTAAGGGCTGATTTTTCCACCGCCAGATAATGTTGTCTGAGCAATAATTTTGAATTTTTGACAGCTCTTCAATCCAAAGCTGTCAGATGTGAATTTTATCTTAATAACTTTTTAATATCTACTCTTATGGTAGTCAATAATTTATTTATTATTTCGATAGCGAATATGTTGCATGGCCTGCCAAACGTTTACGAACAGCTGTTAGGTAAGTCATCTAAGATACCGTTCTAATTAGTTATTAACGTTTAATTACACGCCCTATCTGACCTAAGTGAATTATACTGTGCTAATTTTTGCAGGCGACCTAGTTATTTAATCATACAAATGCACTAATAAGAAGCTACTGTATAATGAGTTTTACTTGACTCCGAGTTATGCCTGAACTTTCCCTTTATAAAAATATTAATTTACGTAAGGCTTTTCGTACCCGTGGTAAGGCAAGTGTCAGATACCTGACGACTTTAATCTTCTAAGATACCAAGTCTAAACCAAATGAGTTTGTATACGAAAGTTTGGATACTAAAATCGTTGAGTATCTTACTCGATGAATGGCCATGGGGACTAAATTGTCGTACCAAATTATCAAAGCTATATTTTAGATGTCTTTTTCCAATAGTCCTAAACTTAGTTCTTATTCACTAAACAAACCTAATCAAATTCCGTATTATTTAAACTAATATTAACAGGGCCTAAAAAAGGAGGACAAGATAAGAGTGAGTTACTGTTTATCCGCATTTAAAAGCACAGCCTACACTAAAAAGTACTGTTAAAAAATATATTTAGTTATATCTCTCATCAATTAAAGTTTTATAATTACAGGTTACAAACCTAATTATCACCGACCTATCAGTAAGTAACATACTGTCTATTTAGTAGCTATATTATCTATTCTGTAAGGTTTAGCTAAATAGCTAACGTAACTGAAATATTGGTCTAACCTAATATTTCCAGTATAGAAACTATTTGTCATCTCGATTTTGACGTTGAAATAAAAAACAGGTTTTATATAATTTTTACCAATCCCAGTTTATAGACGTTTTGTTGAAAGACGACTATTTCTTGCCCAAAGCACAACATCATATTAATCTTAACAGTGCCAACGAATTAAGTCAATCACAAAATCATTTTTGAGATGTTCAAACTTAGGTAACATACATAAACTGGTATAGTTGGATTCAAAGTTAATGGCGGCTCTGAAGTTAGCTACACTTAGCGCAGTACCTCGCCGCGCACCCCCGCTGGCGCATAAATTTGTTACACAGCAGCGACTCGCCTCGAGTTCAGAGACGCCATTAAGTTTGCACCGTACTGTATACATTCATAAATAGCAGTGTTTGACAACATAGTGTCAAACACATCTTCATACAAATGTGAATGGTTAATATATTATTATAAGTGTAACTGGACATACGATTTGTTTGGCAGGACATAAGCCAAAAATGTATTTAACGCTCCCACAATCGACGTCCGCTCCTACAACAACGACTGGTACCACTTTCACCCCAATACCCGAAAGTAAGTCAAGTTTTCTTTAAGATCCATAGTTATATAGTAACATTAGACGTAGGTCATGCAGAATGCAGAAATAATAATAATAATATTCCAGGACATCTCACACACGGTTGTCTGAACCCAAGCTAAGCAGAGCTTGTGTTATGGTAACCAGACAACTGATAAACATACTTATATATTTCTAAATACATACATATTATAGATAAATTACACCCAGACACCGAACAAATGATCGTGCTCATCACACAAACATTTGTGCCGGGTGGGAATCGAACCCACGACCAGCAGTCAGGGTCTCTAACCACTAGACCAACAGGCCCGTCGAAATGGTCGTAACTTAGTAAAAGCTGCAAAAAATCACAGCGTGACGGGGGAGTTAGTATTTGTGGATCTAAACAAGTCGATAAATATTATTAGGTAAACAATTACGACGAGGAAACAAGTAAAGAAGTGGTTGAAAGTCCATAAGTCTCATAATTACTCAACAAAGTAACGGAACGCAAGCTTCATAACTAGACTCAAATTGAGGAAAACTATTAAAACGGGAAACATCATCGACATCAATTATTATTACTCATCAGATGTGGAACTTGTTCTTAATAAGTTACACAGTTTTGTGATGATGAATGGTTACCTCAAAATTAAATCAGTAATAGTTTCTTTTAAGATAACTACCATCAACAACATCTTATTTACTTCAGTTTCATCATTACATTTTGTTGACAGCACGAACTGAAGAAGAAACCCCGAACCCCCCTGATTTAGTACTTCAGTCAGAGGGTGAGTTACTACACCTAAAATAGAAACACTTAAATATTCTAATAAGTTGTTTGGTCATACCACAGAACTAAATCGTCTGCCTTTCAAATTACAATGACGTCATGCCTAAAAATAAGCAATTAAGAAGCCTTATTGTGTCTTGTTAAAAAAACTTGCAATGGAAAAGTTCATAAAAGATTAAACATACAAAACTGTACCACGTTAGACAAAACTATTGAAATCCATTGATGTCAGCTTTCCTTTTGTTATTGCAAAAGACACAGGCATTTAAATACTGAACGTTAACACCATTTTTCAATATACATTTCTGCCTATAGATTTAAGTGATGATGATGATCTACAATTGACTTTAATTATTAAAACAAATACCACCCATTTAAAACTAAGCTCTTATTTTGTAGAAAATGACAATGAGCCTGAAAATGATAACGATAATGACAATGAAACCGATAATGACACTGAAACCGATAATGACAGTGCAAATCATTCTCCTAAGGGTAAGTTTTTTTAAGCACACATAACTAAGATTAATTGGTAACACAGTCAAATGGTAAGAAAAGGTAACCCTCTATTCTAATTACTAAATAACTAAGTCAACTTAACACAGCGCTTTGAGTTTGTGCAAGAAGAGCGCCATCGCATTTCCAGAACCTCTGGTATAACTCTTGCTCAGTGAAATGTTTTACTTACATCATCAGGTGAAATAATCGCAGTGACTTCACAGGTATAAATACTCTGCCCATTGGACAATATCAAGCAAACATTCGTGTTTTAGTATTAAGTCTACCAAAAATAAATACAACTTCCAATACTTTATTTGTTCTTTATTTTTCTTACCTGCATCTTCGACCTTTATGATCTCCTTTGCGATGTCTCTCTTTTGACCTTTACCCATCTACCTACCAATATCTCTGTCTTTACTATTTATTGTCGCCTTATTCGTAATTTTAATTCTCATCAACTTTATAATGGTCACACAATCACAATGGTCCAAACGCGATTGCGCAAACCGCCGAGGAAAAACTAATTCCTGGATAATCATACTTTGTTTTTACAGCTTGTACGGTATCTGTATTAATTTAAGGTTTTGTAGCAATCAGATATTTCTTGTCTCACAAAAATTAAACATACTACAAATTCTGTTTTTTTTTTTTGTGTCACCTACCAGTTTATTGACAAGAAATCCAAACTTCCATCAAAATCCATATTAACAGTTACCATTTTGATTACAGAATCAAATTGCATAACCCCAAGCGGTAACGAGGGCGAGTGCATCTCGGTGTACAACTGCCCGTCACTGTTGGCCTTGATCAGCAAGCAGGACAGGACGAGCCAGGACGTTAACCTGCTGAAGCAGTCGCAATGCGGGTACCAGGGGAATGCACCGGCTGTGAGTATTGGATTCCCATAACTATTTATACTGAGTAACTGTATTCAAGAAATGGAATTTGCTTACGGACGAAAGACAAATGTAAAAAATTAACAGTCCGTAAGGAAACGAATCATTTTTTAAATAGAGAAACGGAGCTTGTAACATAGGCTTTCTTTTAACACTTGTGCTTGAGCTTCTTTTTCCTCACGACATGGAGACCAAATTACTAACCTAACTTAACCACGATGTTTTCACTAGACCGTTAGTCGGAGGAAAAATACGAGTCCTTAAGTAGTTTATCTAATCCTAACCGCAACAACATTAATAATGCCATAGTCTAATGAACGTCACACAGTACCGCAAACATATTAATTATAAGGATAATAGCATTAGCAATACTTATTATTGTGGTTTGCTTCTAGTGTGATGTGTAAAACTAATAGCTGCATTTAACCTGTCTATTTCATTAATCTTCATCAGCTCTTGGTCATTAACCACTTAATTGTATTGTTTTATGTATTTGCATGCATCTTCTTCTATTGAGGTCAATCGTCAACGTCGGTCACAGCAGAATTTAAATAATAAACATTACTTCTGTTTTACAACTTAATTCTTATTTTGTCCAATATCATCTCTTATTAACCTTATGCATACATACATACGTATAATCACGCTTCGTTCCTTTGTAGGGGTAGGCAGATACCACTTCTTTCTACTTGTTACGATCCTTACACACGTGTTTCGTTTTATTCACTTTTATTATTGCCTTCATACATGCTGTTCGGTTTATGGTACTTTTAGCCTGGCATTTTTTTTTTCATTCACATTCGCCTTTTGCACTTTTTTCATTAATTCTCTCGACATAGCCAAACCATCTAAGCATACTTTTCTTAATATTTGTCTCAACATCCGTCATCTGACACACTTCATCCATCTTACCATCCATTCCTCCTCTTACATTCAACGTAGCAAAGGCGCTCTCCGTGGGCCACTTTTTGCTCCCTCGAGAAACGAGATGTGATGGGTGACGAACCCCACGGCTGCTATTTTGTATAATTATATTATTTTTATAATTTTCCGTTGCATTCCTGCGGGATCCTATTAACCTTATAGACATAAATAAATAATACTTAATACATGTGTGGTATCATAGAAATCGATTTAAATATTTGTTTTTCTTTATTATAGGTCACGGTATGTATTAATATTTAGTTATAATATGTTTACTTTATCAATTTCACTGATCACAAAATGTTAAGCCACTGCCATAGTATTATGTCAATTTTTAGTTACCCTTATAAAATCAGAACGTCGAAACTATATGGATGTCCATTATTACGAAAAGCGATCAAGAGATTGTAATAAAACTTAATTACCAAGTATTATTCTCCTTAGCAATCGACAAGAATAATAAAAAAATATGCATAAGCGAAACAGACACTTTTTTCTACAACTATAGTAAAGCAATATATATTTCCCAGGTGTGCTGTCCAAAGAAAGAAGAGCCAAAGCCTGAACCACAACCAGAAGGAAACTGCTTCACTCCTGAGGGCAACCCTGGACAATGCATCAGCTTATACTCATGCCCTCATCTCGCGAACATGCTGAAACCTCCCGTACCCAATGAGAATATAGCATACGTCCAGCAATCCAAGTAAATATACAATTTCCCTATTTAATAGACTGGTAACAGATGGAAGGTCATGTGCAATGAGAGCCTTATGCCCAGCAGTGGGTTATGAAGAGCTGAAGATGTTGATGTCAAATCGGGTAGAATATACAAGGTAGTAATAACGTTCTTCAATACCGTGGTATAAATACATTTTCAATTTCCTATGTTCAAAAAAACCCAGCAAGGAGTAAATCATTGATCCTAACATCACCGAACAGTTAACTCTTGACAGTGTCATATAACCATCAGATAACGAGCTCATTGTAACATAAGGAAAAAACAAGATTGTCAGGGGGTATCCCACATAAATCTTTGTAAGTAAGGAATTATATTCAACTTATCTTATGGGGAATTCTTCGTCGCAGACTATAATGACGACCTTCGCACACACTTAATAAAATGTTAAGGAAAAACTGCAATAATACAGGAAGGCATGTTTATTGTTAAACCTGTTCAGAATGTCAAGGACTTCGGGTCATTATGGCAACTGCTCAACGATTTCGACAAATAAAACGTCTAAAATATCTAATTTGAAGATGTGAGTTCATTTTAAAATACTAAATCTTTCGTTATTTTAAGGTGCGAAGGAACTGAACAATACAGCGTGTGCTGTGGCCCAGCCGTGAATAGGCACAAGCAGGTGACAGTAGGCAACTGTCCAGCGAGGATGAATGCCTTCCCACCGGATCCTCGCACTGAGTGCTGTGGAGTCGACAGCAGAGTAGGCAACAAAATTGTCGGTTAGTACGAACTTTGCGATGCTAAAAATGCACCCCAACCAATAAATATAATGAGAATGAGTGCGATCATGTCTGGATATAGAAATGATAGAAGAAAAACGGATATTGGTTGCATTTTTTTTTAATTACTGCAATGTAACTTTTTGCATTTGCCCAATACAATTACTAGACCGTTTCTAAAAAGCTCATGAACGCAGAGTTATGTGTTTGGTTGGTTGTAGTTTGGTGAACCTAATATTTAACAGAGTAAACTTGTTTCTTTTTTCTTGTGACTGTATTGTGAGGAGAAGAAGTTATTACAATAGCACAATCTCATTCCAGGTGGTAACGCGACCACAGTGGACCAGTACCCATGGTTGGTGATGATAGAGTACGTGAAGCAGGGGGTCACGAAGCTGCTCTGCGGCGGAGTTCTGATCAGCGGGAAGTACGTGCTCACAGCCGGACATTGTGTGGCTGGACAGGTGTTGGATGTTGGCACACCGTAAGTAGCAACTTGTGAATTAATGTAATGCGTCTTTAAAACTACTTTCTGTAAATATGTTGTATAATATTTGTTATTAGTTTTGCATGCCTTATGGTAGGATATGGTTAATGCACATTTGTTAATATTTATACTTATAAGATCCCTATGTACCCATATTCGCAAACAAATAAATAAATTTGAAATTTGAAATTTTTGTTTTTATAGTAGGTAGGTATTTGTGTCTCTAGTCCATACTGTCCAAATGAAAGACAAAGTTATATTTAACCTGATCTGGGAAATAAAAATCTATCTCGCATGACTGTTGTCCATTGTTTTTGCAATAATTGCCTCTTCTTATTTTTAGTGTCGATAGTAGATATATTACATGGTAACATGGGCCCCATATGTTGAGAAATTAATAGCACTATCATTCCGGTGCTTTAAGTCATCTAAATGTAATGTCTATTTGCTTACTTTAGTTTACTTAACAAATCTGTTATTGTATAACAGGTTTGTTACCTATCGGAGTTCAGTCATCCCCTCCAACATAATTTTCAAATTTCCAGTAAGAGAGTTCGTCTCGGCGAATACGACATAGCCAACGAGGGTAAAGACTGCGCGCCAGTGGAAGCCAACGGCGAGGACTGTACCGACGGAGTGACGAGAGTCGCCATCGAGAGGAGCATACCGCATCCGCAGTACAATCCTGTGTCCGCACAGAAGAGGCACGATATCGCTCTGCTGAGGTTGAAGGAGAATGCTCCATTTACAGGTATGTATCTTGAAAGAACCATTACGGTTCACATGTCATAAAGGTGGAATATATCAAAATATATGTAGGTATTTTAATACAGACAAATTAAAATCCTAACAACAAGAAGCACCTAACTGTAAAGAGCTTGCTTTCGTTCTGATATTTGATCAAATTCAAAAGATCTTCAAATGGTGTAGATGGTTTATCGTTTTTTTTTTTTAACTAACACAATACAAGGCTGATTTTTGTGAGTGGATCGTTCTACTTTTATGGTTATCCTTATACATATTATCACTTGTTTAATTAAAATTCTAGAATTGCGAATATAACAACATCTGTTTATTTCCAGACTTCATTCGTCCCATTTGCTTGCCAACCAGAGATTGGACAGCTCCTCAGAACATTCCCGCCAACTTCACGCTGTATGCCGCTGGGTGGGGAGCAGTCAGCACACGACAGTCTTACAGTAACGTCAAACTGCATGTGGATCTACCTTATGTTGGCCCTGAGGTAAGTCATTGGTTTTATTAAAAGAGTGAAATGGCTGAATGATTGGATAGATTTGTGTTCAAATAGAATGATGATCTGATTGGTCACCAAATCCAGCAAATCACAATGATTTTCAAAAGCAATTTTATTTGCTTTTGAAAATTTTAAAGATTTCAAAATAACTCGTCCAACAAAGTTTGGCATTGAGGGCAGTAGATGGAGACAGAAATATCCAGAATTCAATTTTTTGCACGTCCACTGTGATTTGGCTGAAGTCTGTGAATTGTGATTAACTTATTGTCATTTCTATACAGATTTATGTAAGTAAATCCAAAATGTAGTGTCAAATTGTCCATGTAAAAGTACCAACCACCCTAACAAAATTTCCTACAATAACTTTATTTTTTTTTTTCGTTTCAGAGATGCCAACCAGCCTACAGTCTGCCCGGTCGCAGCGTAAACCTATGGCGTGGCCAGATGTGCGCCGGCGGCATCAACGGAAAGGACTCCTGCAAGGGCGACTCCGGGGGCCCACTCATGTACGAGTTCGGTAGGACCTACGAAGTCATCGGTATCGTCAGCTTTGGGCCCGTCCCTTGCGGCATGGAAGGCATCCCTGGAGTCTACAGCAAAGTATACGAGTACTTAGATTGGATTAGACAAACTATCGTCCCTTAGTTATTGAAGAACTAAACGTTGAGTGACTTAATTTGCATTTTTATCTAAGTACAAAAAGTTATTTCTAATTTCATTCAAAAGTAGGCAAATTTCTAAATTAGAATTTAATTCTCAAATTAGATCACTGTCAACGTTTTTGACATTTATATGACTTGCTTTCTTATGAGTCAACTATGAAGCTCCAACCGTTTAACTATGTACGAGCAACTCATATTTGTATTATTAAAATAAAAGTCTGTAACTTGAATAAATTGCTCAAAATGTTCAAATAATTTATGTCTACTGTATTTCGTCCTGCTAGCGGTATATTAGGGTTTAATATGGAATTGTTTAACGATTAATGAGATAACTACAATATTTTAAGTCAAGTAGCTGTTATAATTGTTGGTTAAGGGGAGAGACACAATTAATTTTAATCAAAATACCTTAAATATAGTAAATAGCATTGAGCATGTATCTAAGCGTAATATGCTAGTTTCATCTACAATAATGTTAAAATCATGTATCATGCTGTGTGTTTCAATTCAAGTCTACTGTAACGACAAAAATACTTAATGCTAGTTTTTTTTGAGTTAACAGGGAATGTCGTTCTTAAAACTTATATTATCAAATTTTTGTTCTCTTACTTATGTTTCTCTCCGGGTTTGCAACACGCGTGATGTAAAAGATCTCACCGCACTTGAGCTGGTTTTGATCTGAATAGTTCGTAAGTCAAATATCGACTATTGAGATTATTAAAAATAAATTATGGTGACTATCACATGAAATATTTGTTTATTATTTTATACCTATCTAACCCTCTGTGTATATTGTTTGTTAATAATTGATCAAATAATTATAACAAAAAAAAAAACCAATCGAAATGGGACCACACGGGAAGCACCACCTTTCAAATAATAAAATAGTCATCAAAATCAGTTCAACATCATCATCACCCACATCCTTTGTCCTCACACTGCTGGGCATACGCCTCCCCTCTTTCGTGCCATTTTCCACGGTCCTGTGCCAGCCTCGTCCAGACTCGACCAGAGACTTTAATAATGTCGTCGACCCATCAGTTCACCCAATCGAAATTTCAGAGGTTACCAACTTAAACAAACATGTACAGTCGAATTGAATACCTCCTCCTTTTTGATGACAGTTGAAATAAACTTACTCCTATGAAAGGAGAATGACTATTTCCAGTATCGCTTGCAATCCAAATTGAGCCATAAGTTGGTGATAACAATAATTCTTGTTTTATAGGACCTCTCTGAGGGGAATCGTGATGGATATCTGATTACTTGAGAACCTCCCTTTAAGTCGGTTTAAAATGGGAACTTCGCCGGTATGTTAAGGTCCCATGTAAAAGGGGGCGAGCCTAACCTAAACTAAGACCTGCTACTGAGAATTCCACAGAAAACCCCAATAACACCTTGATCGACTTGGGAATGGAACCCAAGACCGTTAGCGTAGCAGTCGCGCTAAGAACCACTAGGCCAACGAGGCAGTTTATTGTTTATAGTTTAATATGGTAATGTATACTGCATAGTATCATAAAGTGACCGCTCATACATAGTCAGACGAGCGACCGGTGCAGACGTTTACGTGATATGAGTTAAGTGCAGTGATACTTGCAATGATGAATACTATGATATTCATCGTAGCATTTGCTTCGGGCATCTTATACGTAAATGCAGGTCAGTTATAAAAATACTTTAATCCCATTTACACACCTTTTTCGATGTGATTGTTGATGCTTTGCCCGCGACTTCGGTCGCGTGGATGCCGAAACTTATCAATTAAGTTTTGTATAAAGTGCTATTTGTATCGTGTATCGAGCATACCTCTGGCTAGTCTCATTCGCCTAGCGTGTCTCGACGTAGTACAAAGAGATGGTCTCTTTCTAAAAGGCACTGTGTTATAAGTATATCCGTTTTAAAAATAAATAAATCCTTAATACTTTTTAAATAGACTACTACACTTATATGTATATACCAATAAACTACATGTTCAGTGAAATGTTTCACTTACAATCAGGTAAAATAATCTGTGTGATTACACAAGATAAATACTCTGCCCATTTGACATTATCAAGCAAACATCCGTGTTTAGTATTAAGTCTATCTAAAATAAAATAATAACTCCAATACTTCAACTTGTTCTATATTTTCCTTACGCATCTTCGACCTTTATGATCTCTATTAATATTTTGGATCGTTTTACGATGTTTCTCTATTGACCTTTACCCATCTACCAAACATCTATATCTTCACTATATATTGTCGCCTTATTCGTATTTTTATTCTTTATCATCATCGTAAACTACTGGATTATCATTTACGCACAATGTTCCGAACGGAAGAATGCGGGAACCGCAAAGAAAAAACGAATTATTGGATAATCTTACTTTGTTTTTACAGCTTGTACGGTATTTGTATTAATTACAGGTTTTGTAGCAATCAGATATTTACTGTCTCACAAAAATTAAACATACAGTACAAATTCAGATTTTTGTTTCTGTCACCAACCATCCGAATCAAGAATTCCAGTTCTTGATGATAAACGGATGGTTGGTTCTATCAAAATCCATGGTAATAGTTCCCATTTTAATTACAGAATCTAATTGCGTAACCCCAAGCGGAAGCGAAGGCGAGTGCATTTCGGTGCACAGCTGCCCGCCTCTGAAGGCCTTGATCATCAAAAAGGACAGGACGAGCCAGGACATTAACCTGCTGAAGCAGTCGCAGTGCGGGCATCAGGGGAACGCACGGGCTGTGAGTATTGTAAACCCTAGACATATGCAAGAAACGAACTTTGCTAACGGACGGTAGTATAATCATCCGTCGAAATGTCGGGACTTAAAACCTTACCTTTTGTTTTTCTTTATTATAGGTTTACGGTAGGTATAACTAAATTAATCGGCCTCGGGTAGCTTTGGGGAAGTTTGTTTATGACCAAAGACGGCGTGCGCGGTGCTTCTGCGCGCCTTTAATAAAATGAAAGGGGTAGAGTACTTCCTCTTGAACGAAGCGGTCCCAATAGATGGAGCTTCCCTGGCAGGGGGTCGCGGTAGTATTGCTAAATGCGTTCCCGCCTGGTCCACAGCAATAGGGAAAGGAGAAGCACTCCGGTGGTTTTAGCGTAGGAGTCCGGCACGCCCTGCCGTCTTCTCCAAGGCGGAGGTAGTTCATGTAGGATTTCCACCGGGTCAAAAAATTATTATTAGGTATTATTAAATTATGTGTTGGTAATTTTTAGTTTTAATCCGTTTACTTTATCTATTTCACTGATAACAAATTGGTTTAACCAATGCCAATCAAACAATTATGCATAAGAAAAACAGACACATTTTTCTATGCGTATCTTAAAACAATATATCTATTTTCCAGGTGTGCTGTCCAAAGAAAGAAGAGCCAAAACCTGAACCGGAGCCAGAAGGAAACTGTTTCACTCCTGAAGGCAACCCTGGACAATGCATCAGTATTTACTCATGCCCGCATCTCGCAAACATGCTGAGACCACCAATACCTAAACAAAATATAGCATACGTCCAGCAATCCCAGTAAATATATATTTATTATCTATTTCATAGACTGGTTAGACGGGAAGAGTTTCATGTGCAATGAGATGATTATGCCCAGGGTAATGATGATGTTGGTGTCAAATCGGTAGAACATACAAGGTAGTTCATCAATACCGTGGTTTAAAGTAATTTTCGGTTTCAAATGCTCTAAAAAACCCAGAAAGGGGTAAATCTTTGCTCCTAACATCACCGAATAGTTAACTCTTGACAGTGTCATATAATCATCAGATAATGAGCTCATTGTAACATAAGGGAGAAAAAACAAGATTGTTAGGGGGGATCTCCCACATAAATCTTTGTACGTAAGGAATTACATTCAATTTATCTTATGGGGAATTCTTTATTGCAGACAATACTACCTTAACACACACTTAATATAAATTAAATGATTAAGTAAAAACTGCAATAATGCAGGAAGGCATGTTTATTGTTAAACCTGTTCAGAATGTCAAGGACTTCGGGTCATTATGGCAAGTGTTCAACGATTTCTACAAATAAAATATCTACTTTGAGCATTCTTCGACCAAATAAAAGGAACTATATTTATAAAATACTAATTTCTGAATAGGTACTTTTATGAACTTTTAAACGTGTTTCGGTTTTGAATCCAATAATATTATTTAGTATTGATTGGATTAGAAAATAGTCACTCCTTAAAAAGACGCAAAGCAATGAAATCACCTTCAAATCTTTTCTGTTCATTTATATGAGAAATTGTTTGTTCATTGCTTGTTTATATTCTAATATAATAAAGTATCGGGATCATGCAGATTAAAGCATCGTTATTTACTAAAACACTAATAAGTAAATCATCTGAGACTGTTTATGTGTTATATATTAAGCTCATCATGTTAATTACACCACAGTGTCTTCTTTGTGAGTTCATTTAAAAATACTAAAGCTTTTGTTATTCAAAGGTGCGAAGGGACTGAAAAGTACAGTGTATGCTGTGGCCCAACCGCGAATAGGAATAAGGAGGTGGCAGTAGGCAACTGTAAAGCGAGGATGAATGCCTTCCCACCGGATCCTCGCACTGAGTGCTGTGGAGTCGACAGCAGAGTCGGCAACAAGATTTTTGGTCAGTACTCACTTTACAGAGACAAAAATGGTTAAATAGAAGCAAAAATGGTGCAGAATCACTTTTCACTGTTTCTTAAAAGCTAATGACAACTGAGTGCTGTAGTAGTTAGATGCAGTTTTGGTCAACTTACTGCTTAAATTTTTGAATAAAATACTTACGGAATCGTTATTTTTAACCTAGTTCAAATATTTTTGGACTTGTTTCCTCTGACTGGAGAGAGTTCAAAGATTAAAAAGGGCTAATTAAATATCGGGAATTCTTCTTCTTCCTCGGTCCCTCACCGCTGAGGATCGTGACCACATATCAAGATCCTTCAAAGAGCTCGGTCGTACGCAGTACGGACTGCACGGTGCATGCTATCGGGAATTAAAATAAGTAATTACAATAGCCCAATATCTTTCTAGGTGGTAACGCGACAACAGTAGACCAGTACCCGTGGCTGGTTATGATCGAGTACGAGAAGCGGGGCTTTACGCAGCTGCTGTGTGGCGGAGTTCTGATCAGCGGGAAATACGTGCTCACCGCCGGACATTGTGTGGCTGGAAAAGTACTGGATAAAGGCACACCGTAATAAGCCTACTTGTAAACATTAATAGTACCTACTCTTTCGTCTCTTTAGTCTATACCGCCAAAATGAAAGACGACACTACCAGTATTTAATTTCATATTGGTAAATAAAAAACTATATACTGTTTCAACAGTAGATGCCTGTAATATTAATGCTTTTTTTTTTACATAGTTCTTCTCACGTGGTAAGTCGAACATCATTACCATCATCATAGCCAATAAAAGCTTCGTGTAACGTGACTTCCATTTTTAACAGTTTTTTTTTTGTATTTAGGGAATGCTCCCAAATTAATTACTGACTTAACCAACAGAAAAGTGCATTATTCTTATATTTCCAGTACAAGAGTACGTCTCGGCGAATATGACATAGCCAACGAAGGTAAAGACTGCGCACCAGTGGAAGCCAACGGCGAGGACTGTACCGAAGGAGTGACGAGAGTAGCGATTGAAAGGAGCATACCGCATCCGCAGTATAATCCTGCGTCCGCACAGAAGAGGCACGACATCGCTCTGCTGAGGTTGAAGGAGACTGCTCCGTTTACAGGTAGGTTTTTTATTAAGCGTATATTACTCATAGTCAGTCGCTACGATGCTGGGCATTAAATAAATCTTGCGTGCATTTTAACACACACTTCTACAAAGATATGAAGCTATTAAAAAAATACGTAACTTGTGAAGAGATTTAACTTTTTGCCCAAATAGAAATAGCACAAGGCATCAGATATTCGATAAATACAAAAAAAGTTTAGTGGAACTAAACTTAAAAGTGCATTTAAACACAATATTCCTACAATAGACAAGTATTCTGAACATAACATCAAGATTTTTTTTCCAGATTTCATCCGTCCCATCTGCCTGCCGACCAGAGACTGGACAGCTCCTCAGAACATTCCCGCCAACTTCACGCTATACGCAGCTGGGTGGGGAGCAGTCAGCACACGACAGTCTTACAGTAACGTCAAACTGCATGTGGATCTACCTTATGTTGGCCCTGAGGTAAGTCATTGGTTTTATTAGAAGAGTGAGTGGGGTGAGGGATAGGATAGATTTGTTTTCAAACAGAATGATAACAAAGGGCGATTTAAGAGATCCCAAAATAACTCATCCAACAAAGTTTGGCGTTGAGGGCAGTAGATAGGTAATAGAAGACAGAAATATCCTGCGATTTGGCTGAAATTTGTGTATTGTGAGTGTACCGGTAAAAAAATATACAGAGATAAGGAAATCCGAAAAAATACGTACGTACTTTTACGTCCAACTGTCGATGTAAAAGTACCTTTAAAAAATCCTTTATGTTTTTTTTGTTTCCAGAGATGTCAAGCTGTCGTAAACTTATGGCGTGGCCAGATGTGCGCCGGCGGCGTCAAAGGGAAGGACTCCTGCGGGGGCGACTCCGGGGGCCCACTCATGTACGAGTTCGGCAGGAACTACGAAGTCATCGGCATCGTCAGCTTCGGACTCGACGATTGCGGCATGGAAGGCATCCCTGGAGTCTACAGCAAAGTTTACGAGTACTTAGATTGGATTAGACAAACTATCGTCCCATAGTTACTGAAAAACTAAACGTTGAGTGACCTGATTTGATATTCATTTATGCCAAGTACAAAAAAAATATTTCCCAAATAAACTGACAACGTTATCTATATTTTTAAGACTTACTTTTTCATGGCGCAACTATAAAGCTTAGACCAACCGTTAAAGTAATTACGAGCAACGTATATTTGTCTATTATTTTATACCTATCCAACCCCTTTATGTATATCGTTTGTTAATCATTGATAGAAAAAGAACTAACTTCTACGAAATTTATAAGGTCCGTCTGAGGGGAATCGTGATGAATATCGATGAAACTTACAAAAAAAACATAGTAGAAATGAGAACCTCCTGTTAAGTCGGTTTAAAACTGAAATTATCTGAAAGTAGACTGGTTAATTAAATTCCAGTTAATTAATCAGGACCTTTGAATTTGGCACCAATTAAACATAACCAGAACTATAAGTTCAAAATTACGAATGTGAAAATTTCTTTGTCCCACCTAAAATACAGGTATCCGCCAAATACCTAATGTTGACAATTTTTTCGGAACTTCCTTTTGTCATTGTTCATTAAAACAAAATTAATACAAAGATGACTAATATACAGGTTCTCGTAATATTTCCCATCTACTTCTATAGGATAAAATCATCATTTTAATGCTTCAATGCGATGACTAAGTTAGTTGGTGACATTAATATTCTTTCCTGTATTATTATTCTTTCTTGGAAGTAAAAAGGGTAATTTGCTAGGTAAAGAAGATAAACGGTAAATCGAGCGTTAATACATATATCAGATACAGATTTAATTATATTGGAATATGTCACAATTTTCCTACTTAGACTTTAATGCAAAACGCATGCAACAAAAAGTAGAACTATTGTCATCAATCTGAATGTAAACAAATTGAAACAAGTTTGTTTTTTAGTTATAGTAAAAGAACATCTAAAGACTATTCTAACATGCCCAAACATGTCTAGGTTATGTTTCGTTTTGGAGTTCCAGAGCCTACCTTTCATCTCCATAATCATGTAAGTTTGATGGTACCACGTATTGTGAACACACATTACGAAAAGACAATTGAAGGTCAAAATATTTTCCTTTGACTCCATTAGACCAGTTCAGGTCAACCAAATAAAAAATAACTGTCAGACATAAAACATTAATGTCAAAATGACCGTTCGATGACATAAGGATAAACTTAGTCACCGGCATAAAATTATAATTTTGCAATGTTTTGAACAGACCCAAACCTGATTTGAACACAGAATATAAATTCTATAAATCCATATTAAAATATTTTAAAATCGCGCTAGTTCTAGTGACAGAGAAGGACGGAGTTATATCGACGGATAGCTCCATCTCTCTCACTCTATCGAACTAAGATGACATTGAGACTTCATATTACCGGCCCGTGAACCGGCTAGTCAACATAATAAAAAAAACAGCTACTGATATTAATATGCTTACGTAATGCTGTTTCTAAGAAAAAAAAATATGCCATTTACAAGTGTTTAAAAATTCATCGGAGCGAATATACCTGCTCCTTGTAGTTCCAGTGCAAAAAAAAAACTTTTTTTGAAAACTGTTGTGACCGTAGTCGACCGGTCACTGGTCTTATTATATGATGATATCATCATAATTAATGTATTACTATTAACTTACCAAAGATGTCCTAAATCAGGATAAAAGCCTCCTAATTCACCGAAGTGGAAGGCAAACAGGCAAAAAAATAAAAAAGCGTCGAAAACTTAAAGGAAAAGGGTACACAACTTATGGATACATTAGTAAACGTAAAGTTTTTGCTATATCTGTTGTTATTTATTGTTTATAGTTTAATATGGTAATGTATACTGTATAGTACCATAAAGTGACCACTCATACATAGTCAGACGAGCGACCGGTGCAGACGTTTACGTGATATGAGTTAAGTGCAGTGATACTTGCAATGATGAATACTATGATGTTCATTGTAGCATTTGCTTCGTGCATCTTATACGTAAATGCAGGTCAGTTATAAAAATATTTTAATGTCATTTACACACTTTTTTCGTTTTCTTTGTTTTTACGTTTTTGCTTAAGGAAAATACGGTTTTATTTACTTGTTTTCTTGTTGTAACTTAGTAATTATGTAGTTTAATAAAATCTCAATAGCTATTATTTTGAAAATAAATCTTTAATCGTTCCCTAATTACCGTTATTGTGTTTCTGCAAAGCCAGTTTTCATTTTTTTATTACAGGAGTTTATAAACTGGTTTTAATCTTTAACGAGTTAATCTGTACAAAAACAGTGGCAAAAAATGATTATTAATGAGACGATTGACCAGTTTTGTTTACATTCAAACATATTGATTTATAGCACCAATTATTATGGAGTTATAAAACCGCTTAACTAACATATTATAAAACAGATTATCGCATCGAATATAATATATTATTTGTTACACGTGTATCAAGTTGCCCATGAATTAGGTAGTCTGTTAAAATATGAGTGAAAGCTTAGCTTGCATAGCCTATTTAGGAGACTGGTTAAAAACTTCTTTATAAAAATCTATATTCAATTCATTAGATGTTCTCAATAAATATATTCAGGTACCTTCTCTTCGCAGAGGCAGAGCTTCTCAATTCTCAAGTCTCCCTGTTATTTCTTAGGTTTCTTTGAAAAAACTTATTTTACTCATCGATAGGGAAAATGTCCTTAAATTAGGTTCTTTTTTAACATTTATGTGTAGGTAATCAATTGTCTATAACTACCTCCAATTAATAAAGATCAGCTACCTAGCTGGTGAGATCTATATCTGTCTTTTGCGAACGAACCAGTTCAGATGCACTAATAATAGTATACCTGTTTTTGGAATTTAATGCAGCGATTAACATAAAAACGTATTAAAAACAACAAAAGTTGTTATCCTAGTTATTACCATCTAATATCGATAATTCGCCCTGAAATACTTTTAAAATTTACAATAAAAATCTATCCACATCTCTTTGTATATTTTAGTATAATTTATTTATGTTTACAAATAATCCAATATCAAAAGGAAAACCCGGTTCGCCATAGATGTATAAGCCATATACCGTGTCGTTGAAAGCGCCTTATGTCAATGCCTTAAGGTTCAATTCAGTAAGTTGTTACCATTTACATGCGCTTGACCATACTTAGGCAATCTCATAAATGTTATACTGGATTCTCTTGACGTAAATCCCAAGATTTGGTTGCACTGGTATTTCATAATAATTAAATAATAATATTCTAACTAATTCATTGGTATGACTGTGACTACTGCTACTTAAGCCCATGTCTCATAACCGATCGTGTCTTTAATACATAATGATTGTAACGTGTCTTTGGAACAGTGGGATGTTGTGCTTATTGTTGGTATGCTCACTGTGATTGATTGTATTTAGTAGATAAACAACAGGTTACAAGCCTTTTTTATAAAAGTCAGTTCATCATTAACAAAATGTAAAAAACACTTAAAGAAGACGAGAGTCCAAAAAATTTTGATTAAGATATTCAAACTTTCAACATGGTCTTGAAAAATAAAGATCCACACGAGTTTTGTATGACGTAAAACGTCCATAACCTTACCATCCGTTGATTTCCTTTAAAAAGACGTCATACCGGTTACAACCATTATAATAACTTACGTTGAACGTTCCATACCGGAAACGGTTGGGCCAAAATAAAGTAAAGTATACTTATAATAGCAAAACAAATACCTGTTAGTTAAAAAATAATCAATCAAATAAAGATGTATGAAACCACAAAAGTATATTCAACTAACCACAAATTGTTTCTCACGTTACTGTAGGTTATAATTATAAGAGTTTTAGGTTCAGGTTATTATGAAGCTGTCTGCTAAATTAAAACAGTTTCCTAACCATTATAAAAACCAAAGCCAGAAAGATTAAACAGGGATTTGACCCCTTCCTTCTTCCGATCAAACTAATGCAAAAAGAAAATGTGGTCAACATAACACATATATTGCACTAAACCCAAAGCTTACTTATAACTGAAGCACTCGTATCATGAAAAAAGGTACCAAAAACTCTGAAAACCCGAGACAATGTAGAAAAATAGGTTTTATTATACATTCACCCGTTCATACCATCCATCACGCCTGTATCCCCGAAGGGTTAGGCAGAGGTGTACCAATGTTCACCCGTTCGCAACACACAAATATATACCCAAGAGCAAGAAACATGCTAAAGAAATTTCCCACATATGAGCAGTGTACTAATCAATTGTTTCATAACATTTCAGAGTCTACAGAATGCCGGACGGCCGACGGCGAGCCCGGGGAGTGCGTGACGGTGGACAACTGCCCATCTATAGCAGCCCTGTCCAACAAGAAGCTGAAGTCGATGGAGGAATTAGACTTTCTTAGGAAGTCACAGTGTTCGCGTAATCCACGTGATCGACGGGTAAGGCATGTCTATCTATTGCCAAGGACGACAGTATTCAATCGTTCATTCTAATCAATAGACACAAAGGCGAGCTTTGGTACGACACTATTAGCTTAGGTTGTATAAAAAAGATTTAAATGTCATGTAGGTACAAATATTTTTACCTAATGGTAAATCTCATGGAAAATCGGAAAACGGATGGATGGATTTTGTGAAAAATGATATGAGAAAGAAAGACGTGACTGGTAGAGACAAATGGAAGCTACTATTGAGCTGTCAATAAATTATTGAGAACAGGGTAGAGAGGAGAGGAGATGATGATGGTAAATCGTATGTTAGTAAATAAATTTCTGGTTTTCTAAAGCAAACTTCAACATTTATGTCCATATATTTAGGAAAATAATGTAAAGACTCAAACACTAGCCATATCGTTTAGAACGTTTGTGTACAAAATAGTAGCTCCAAAACATATTTTTGGAATAACAGAACTGACTTAATCCAGTCATCTTATTGCCTTGTTATTCTAAGTTTCTAGCAGCTAAAGGAAAACGTGATAAAATCTGGACATAAATGGACGACAATTACCAACACGCAGTAAACAACGTGGGTTGCAATTGCTTATTATTTCTGTAAGGATTTTACATGGAAAAGGTTACGTCACTAATCTAATACAAAACATTTCACTCTTCACAAAACTTAACACGTAGAGGAGCAGAGTTACTTAATGTTTTTAAATGCTGTTTCTAGGTATGCTGTCCGAAACCTCCGCTACCGAAAGGATCATGCTACACTCCCGATGGCGAATTGGGAAGCTGCATCAGCATATACTTGTGCTCTCATCTCGTAAACATGCTGAAACCACCAGTTTCAAAAGCAACTATGGAGTATATCAAGAAATCTGGGTAACTATTACCGCTCTATTACACTCATTTAGTACATGACATGGTAAACCTAACTGCATATAGAATTATGGATCTAAGAAAAATACTTTGAGAGTTAAGCTTATTTTATTTTGATAAAGAAAATGATAGTAAAGGCTTTTAAGAGATTTCTTCTGAAAGGCAATTATGCATTACCAGTAGGTAAGGCATAATACATAATGCGATGATTCTGTGGAAACAGATGATTGATATAGGAAGGAAGTCTAACTAGACCAATACCTAACTAAGTACACCTAATTAAACATGGTATCGACAAAGTTCAGGAAAACACGTAACTAGCAATCCTAAACGAACTAAGAATAATTAAATAACTTAATACTGACGACATCGTTATTAACACAAATATTATCAACTTTAATGACGCCAAGTACATGACAGAACAGGAAAATAACATCAAATAAGAGGATCCGCAAAAAAACATGCAAACAGGTTTAATATAAATTGAGAGGTTACCAATAGCAATTGTCATAATATTAATATAACTGTGTAACATGAATTGACATCATCATCATTTGAAAGCAATGAGGTAGATGTTGGTTTAACTTATTAGAAAAAAGCCACATACCTATAAAGCAATGTGGAGACAGGACTTGTAGAAAAACTTTAAGACAACAATTGGCTAATAAGTCTTAAGATTATCAGGACAATTCTTAGAATGCAATTAAATTTGTTTCAATTTACTTACGACAAAGTGTAAAATGTAATTGAGGCTATTCCTGTATGTAGGTAATCAGGAATTTAATCTAGATTATGATGAAGTTGTGTATGACGCGACAAACAGGGCACAAAGTAACGTTGCAATAATATCAAAAAACGTGTGTTTGTTACGAGTAGTTGAAAACCTGTATTAGGAATGTCAAGGACTTTTGGTTATGATCTCTTTGAAATAATTTTGATGTTTTGTAAATTATTCAGAGCGTTAAAAATAAAGTAACATAGAACAATAATTTATAGAAGTTGCGGTATATTAACACTACCACAAACCATGACGCTATTGATCAGTATCAGTACATAGAACTTAATCTAATCATACCGATACGAGAATCAAATTTCAGGTTTTCATTAATTCAAAAGGAAGTGGTTTAAGACACTACACTAGAAGACTATGTTCTAAGTAAAAAAGATTCAACAGCTTCCTAGCAAGGTAACACTATGTAATCCACAAATATTTGACCTAACTCTAGATGCTAACATAGAGAACAAAAATTAAATAGTATAGCTACATAAGAATCTTTTAGATCACACACCTCAAGAGCATACATGTGAATAATTCTGCAAAATTATAATTATTCTTTATAATATATTTTCAGTTGTGAGAGCAACATACAGTACAGCGTGTGCTGCGGCCCGCCTCCCAACTGCACGGCTTTGATGACAGCCTTCCCTCCGGATCCGCGCACCGACTGCTGTGGTGTCGACAGCAGAGTTGGGAACAAGCTCGTAGGTTAGTAAGAAATAATTTTGACAAGACATAGCAATTTGGCAAATAATATTGAACAGTTGTGCGATAAAAACAGAAAGCTATGTAAAGACACAAAGCTCATTCTGCTAGTTGATATTAAAAATATTTTCATGTTAAACTAACGTAGAGGCAAAGGTGTTCCTCGAGTAAATGTTTCTTATATTAACGCTATATAAGACTTGGATAGTTGAGATACTTTTACAAAAATTAAAGTAGCTCAGAAAAAGCAGTTGCTTATCCAGGATGAGCAAACCTGACCTGATGAGACTAGCAGTCAAGAAGAGTGGCTTATAAGACCCCCGAACCTATTTTTTTTTTAATGGAAATTTCGAAAACGAGATAAATTATTACATAGTTCTATGATAAAAACCTTGTAATTCCAGGAGCTAAAGAGGCAGCAATAGACCAGTACCCGTGGGCAGTGATCATAGAATACGTGAACATTAAGTTCAACAGCAGGGAACTGTTATGCGGTGGAGTTCTGATCAGCGGGAAATATGTGCTCACAGCAGGACATTGTGTGCGAGGTGCAGTTTTACAGTATGGACAACCGTGAGTATTTAAACATTTATATGGTTACTAGAAGTACCCGGCATGCGTTGCAATGCAATTTTTCCTACCTAGCACCTGCCTACTACCTACCTACCTTCTTCCACTTAGGGGTATAAAAAATAGATAGTAGCCGATTCTCAGACCTAATGAACATTCATATAAAATTTCATAAATTCGTTCAAGCCGTTTCCTAGGAGTATGGTAACTAACATTGTGACACGAGAATTTTATATGTAAGATAATAGTAATAATATTCCGAGATTTCTCTATAAGTCTAAAATTAAAACCGCGAAAAAATCCGTAAAATCTATGCATGTCGGGCACACACACACAAAATAAACCTTTTTCCTGAATCACTCTATGTATTGCTAAAGATTTAATTTCAATCCGTTGCGTAGTTTAAGAGCTAAGAGTACAAAAAGCGAGTGACTTAGTTATATGCGATTTAGTACATAAAGATAATAAACATGAGACTAATATTTCCAGAACAACAGTACGCCTTGGAGAATACGACACAGAGAACGAGGGACAAGATTGTGCGATAGTCGAAGCTGATGCCGAGGATTGTAATGAAGGTGTCATCAGAGTAGACATAGAAAAGATCATACCCCATCCGAAATACAACCCTATGAACGATCAGAAGACGGACGACATCGCCTTGCTTAGATTGAAGGAGACTGCTCCATTCACATGTAAGATGGTACCTTTATAACTAAGCTTTATATTCCCTTGGGTATCCAAAGCAGAAATTTTGTAGTTCATCTTAGGTATAACATATATCCCTGACTTCTTCGCCCTGTCCTTGACCACCATTCTTTCTCATATATATGAGAATAACATATGCAGCTGTTTTTAGACTTGATCCAGAATTCTTTAAAAGAATCTGTTTTTTTTTATAAAGTCTATAAGTCACTAATGACCGATGAATGATTGATTTCCATTACTCAATAATTCAAAGTGTCAAGGGAATTCATATAAGATATAATCATGACTATTAAGTATTCATTCATACGTCGCATTGGTCGCGGGCTTGAATTTTGAAACTACCTTAAGTTCTAATTTATCCTTTTCAATATTTGTATGTAATGAAATACCCTTTTAATTTCCAGACTTCATACGGCCTATATGCTTGCCATCCTCTGACTGGTCAAGATATAAGAATGAATCGGATCCATTAACACTGTACGCGGCCGGATGGGGCGCAGTCGGTATGTTAAGAACGCACAGCAATATTAAGCTGCACGTCGATCTACCTATTGTGCAACAAGAGGTGAGAACTTAAAATATTGAAACTAGCATGTATTTAAAATATATACCAAATAATTCTCAGTAGCCAGTCGGAGTTTGGATTTGTGCCCGGTTAGTGGCAATAGGCTCGCCCCCTATTACATGGGACCTAAACATATCGGCGAACTGTGGGTGTACATTGGTACGCCTCTGCCTACCCCTTCGGGGATACAGGCGTGATGATATGTTATGTTATGTGTACCAAATAACAGCAAGTAACATATCTACCAAATGATCTGTAACTATTTTATTATTTACATCAGCCTGTAACTCTACCACTACACAACTTTCAATATTAAAAAAGAATGACCATAGATCACCATGCTAGCTCACTTGCGGGCATTTACGTTCCTTTGTATGTAGAAAACTCTAGTCGTTGATCCAACAGGATAACTGCGAAAAACATGTCAATAAAACTACTATTAAGATGTCAGGAACTTTCCAGTACATTCCTTCTTGTGTAAAACTGTTGTGATCATTTAATGTCAGAAGATGACAGAAATCTAGATTACTAGAAGACGCCTAGACCAGTTTGGAAAATTCCTTTTTGTTTAAAAGGGGTCATGAGGACATTTGGCCCATGGTCATTAGGACAAGATCTGATGATGGTATTGTAGGGAAATCAACGCTTAATGTAACATGATTCAAGATTTTCATTGGCTCTCTTGGATTACGTACGTGTAATCAATTAGATTAAGTTCCTAGAGTTTAGCGATCATTGGCTCGAGAAGAAGTTCCTATATAAAACTGAATTACGATTCCAGGCTTGCCAAGAAATATACGACCAGATCAGCAACAAAACAATTCGGAGGAGTCAGTTATGTGCCGGCGGGGTCGTCGGCAAGGACGCCTGCAGGGGGGACTCCGGTGGACCCCTGATGTACGAGGATGGAAGGGTCACGGTAGTCGTCGGCATCGTCAGCTACGGCATCCATCCCTGCGGAGACCAGGGCATCCCTGGAGTCTACAGCAACGTTTACGAATACCTCGGCTGGATTAAGGACACAATCGTTCCGTAGTGCTATATTTTTCTCGTAATTAACCATATTAATATTAGTCTTTAGATTATTACATTTATTTACAGACAAAGTCACACTAGCATTTATAATATTTAATAGTTACCAATAAAATTACTTTAAGTATTAAACGATCCGACCTATATTTAATTTTATTACTTATTTAATGATTGCGTACGTAATTATTATTGAACATTAATGATACCATTACGGTTTTAATAATACGGAAAGTCCCATAAATTGTACACACTTCTACACCAGATGTAAAAGATTTCATCAACCTATAATTATACCAAACTACTTATTAGATCGGGGTTAGTTACCAGTTTCAATACATTTAGCCTAATATCAAAATGTTAAATGACACTGCCGATCTGACCTCCACCACTCATTTAAAACCTAGAGAATCTTAAATGAGTTGTGGAGGTGTCCCTAAAAACAGAGGTTTTCACTGATTTCCATAATTGTATGGACGAATAGCTTCATATAGCTAGAGCACGGAGGAACGATATCCAAATGCATCCATGTATTACAAATTATTTTAGTGCACATCCATGGACTATACAGGAATATAGTATGGAAGAGAATATAATGAAAGCAAAACACAATTTCAACTTGAACTATGGCAAATTAGTGCGCCTTTTACTTCACAGCGAGGTTTTCCTCTCAAAAAATGAGATAATCCTCAAAATCCACCATCCTTTTTAATCGTATATCTAAGTAAATACAACAAATAACTTACCCCTGGCGTTGGTGGCAGCGTCTGCGATCTTCTGGAAGGCATCCAGGAACGCGGCGATCGCTACCAGGGCAGACCTGCCAAATGATGAAATGAATTTAAGATGTTTATCGTAGATGCTTTATATGATACAACTGTAGAAATATGCTGGAGTGAAATTTTATGGCATACAGTAATTGGAAATTGAAAATTATAATCGAATAACAAAAAAGGTAAAAGTAAGCGTCTTTAGAGCTTTAGAAAGATTTAAATTGCTTAGTCTCGTGTAACAAAGTCAAATAGACCTAGAGAATTATTTTAAAGAATTTTATTAGAGAGTCATTAAATTAATAGAATTGCAACTATGTGTCATCTCCTAACTAAAGTAAGTAAACCCAAATATAGACACATACACGGCCAATGACAATTGTCACTATATTTACAACGAAGTTCAAAACCATCAAAAGTTCAATCGAATCGTCATTCGGGTACAGCCGTGACCTCCACAGTATATTGTACATTCAAGACAATCAACAATAACATTTTATTGGCATATGACACTGCACTCGTATTGTCAATTTGCGAGTCAATAGCCACTCAATTGCAGTTAAGCGACGCTCAAAGAGTTCGAGTTACGAGACAGTTAAAATTTCGCACCTAACGTGTGTATTATGATACGAATTGAATTAAAGTGGTATGAAAGTGATGCTGGCTATAAAACATGGGCCAAAGAAATAAATAAGAAATATACTGAATCTATTACTCGCCCCTATTACATGGGACCTAAGGACCTAAGCATAAAGGCGAACTGTGGGTGTACATTGGTACACCTCTGCATAACCCTTCGGGAATACAGGCGTGATGGTATGTTGTGTACTGAATCTATTATAGATATCATCATATCATGTTGGTTCTGCAGAAGTTACAAAAATATTTGATATGAAGCAACGTATCGTTCTTTCCGAAGCAATGACAGATAAAGGATTGCTTCTATTTCAATATGCATTATAATAGTTTGTCATCAAAATTTTTCCTAAAGTAAATGGCAGCATCAGCTGTATTAGACCCCCTTTCGATTCAGGGTGTAAATTCTATGTCAAATAAAACAAAGGCAATAAGTAGACAGACAAAATTTTTATCTTTTTTTTTTTTATTAGCCTACATGGGATCCCACTGCTGGGCAAAGGCAAATTTTTATCTGCACCCTCAAAAAAATATCAATGATCCCACAAAAATACCTTTAACATTTTAATATGACTTTTAATTTTGTCCTAGTCAAAACATTCCCTACAGTAAAACGACAATACGTCACCTAGTTGAAGGGAAAGCTTTTACAAAGTTTTCCTCTACAGCACACAACAGGCTTTTCATATTACCTTCGACTATAACTGTACTTACTTTAATGCTGAGTGCAGCTTCGTCGCTTTTGATATGAACTCCTCCCACATTGGAGCGCTGTTCTGTGGACAAAAGGGAATTAAATTAATACGATTTTCAGGTATTTTTTTTTAAAGGCAATGCTGGTTGGTGAAAATGTATAAGCATTATTCCAATTACAGAGATTTTTGGACCATTTAATACGATATAATATTTTTAACCTGAACATTATCTAACCCAGAAATATAGTAGGCATTAATGCACAATGACGAGTTACACATTAGTTGAGAGGTCATTTTAATTATATATTGGTCAAAGTTCAAAGGTGCAATGTTTAAATTGATAACTGTGAACGATACTGCGCTGGGTGTGCCTAACTTTCTGTGAGTGTGGTATTCGGCAGCGTGTACTGGGCTATTTTCAATAAAACAAGCGTTTTCGAAGCAAAAGCACATGCGATGGCTGAGCGTGGGTTGGCGCGAGTGCGGCGTGCAGTCTGTCCGTGTTGCTGTTCCTCGGCGAAGTGAACGAGACGATCGTCGGCGCGGTTTTTATACGGCTCGCGAAACGTGCGGGGGTCGGGGGCGGTGGTAGGCCGCGCTCCCGCCGGTAAGACGCTCAGCCATCGTTCGGAAATAGTTTTTTATTATTAAAGCTTATAATCTATGTTACAAATTGTTCTTAAATCTATTTATTATTATTTATTACAAATTCGAAGTATAATTTATGACGGTCGTTCACATTCTCCCGCCGTGCATTTCATGCATCTTCATTCGTGAGGACGACCACCTTCTTTACTGCTCTCTTGAGCTTTCCTGCTTTGGTCCTGACTTCGACGACTCGAACTATTCCGTCTTTGCCTGGAAACAGCGCTGTGATTTGCCCCAGGGGCCAGGAATTGCGTGGCAGGTTTTCGTCGACCAGCAGGACAACGTCTCCTTCTTCCGGAACCCGACCTCGACTGCGTGGCTCCCGCCGGTGTTGAAGCAGCGGCACATACTCTCGGATCCAACGACGCCAAAAGATGTCCGCCAGACGTTGACTGTGTCGCCACCTCGCTTTCAGGTTAAAATCACGTTCAGTGAAGCTACCAGGCTGTGGTACTCTGGCTGGGCCACCAAGGATGAAGTGCAGCGGCGTCAGCGATTCCGGGTCGTCAGCAGAGGTCGAAACTGGCGTGAGTGGGCGATTGTTAACAGTATATTCAGCCTCTAGTAGAAGAGTTGTAAACACCTCCTCAGTCGGGTGTCTTTCATTGAGGGTCGCAGCCAGAGCTCGTTTCACCGACTGCACTAGCCTCTCCCATGCACCGCCCATAAAAGGGGAGCCCGGTGGAATGTAACGCCAGCGTATGGTATGCGATGTAGCCTCATTCTTCGTTGCTTGGTGGGCAGCTCTTCTGAGCTCGGCGTCGGCTCCGCGCATGTTGGTCCCGTTGTCGCTAGTTATCTCGGTCGGGCATCCTCGTCGAGCCATCATTCGTCGCAAAGCCATTATCGCGCTGTCCGAACTCAGGGACCCTGCTACCTCTAAATGAACTGCTCTTGTCGTCAGGCAGGTAAATAGCGCGACGTACCGCTTTTCATGTCTTCGCCCCACAGTGACACTGCATGGGCCGAAGTAATCTAGACCCACGAAAGTAAATGGACGTTGATGGTGAGCTAATCTCGTACCAGGGTGATCGCCGGTCGAAGGTGAAGCTGGTTTCGCTCGCAAACGACGACATTTAATGCAGCTCTTTACAATGCTTCGTGCAGTCGGTCTCAGGCGCAACACCCACAGGCGCGCGCGCACCTCGTTGACAACAGTCTCTGTACCGGCGTGGTGGTTTTGCTTGTGCACCCAGGTAATGTACAATCGTGTGTAGGCGTTACCTCCATCCAAGATCGGTGGGCTGCGTCGCTCTTCGGGAAGCTGTGTGGCCGAGTCTATGCGTGACCTTAACCTCATGATGCCCTCATCGTCTAATGTTACGCTAAGCGCTCGTAGTTGACTATCTCTATGTATTGGTAATTCTTTGCTCAGCAGGTGCAAGTCATCACTGAAGCTCTCGGCTTGGGTAGCTCTCCACCAAAGTTTCTCGGCTGTCTGTAGATGGTGGCTTTCAAGGGGCACGTAGCTCGGTGCCGTTGCAAGCGATGGCGGCCCCGCGCGCGGTTTTGCCACTGGTCGTTGTGATGTCATCTGCTTCCATAGGTTATCTCCGTCGACTCGACGCGTTCGTTTCGTAGTGCTCGCAGTGATGGTGGCTCGCCCAGCGCGGCACAGTTCGATGAACTGCAGCACTCTGCCCGTCGCTCTGACCAGGCGCAACCAGGAAGAGAACCTCGTGACATCGGGCAGCGCATCGATGAGATGTGGTGAACCGCGTGTGGTTAAGGCCACACGCTCCTCCCCGGTGGGCGGGGACTGCGTGAGTTCTGGCTCCGACGGCCAGGACGATTCCGGTTGGTAGAGGAATTCTGGCCCGCGGAACCAGCGGTGTTCGCGGCAAAAGCCGCTCGGCGTGCCGCGAGTGGCATCATCGGCGACGTTGAGTGCTGTGGGCACCCATCGCCACTCGCTGACCTTTGTCTCGTCTTCTACCTCCGCCACCCGGTGGGCGACAAAGGGTTTGTAGCTGCGTGGCCCGGCTCTCAGCCAGGCGAGCACAGTGCGCGAGTCTGTCCAAAAGACCCGGCGCGCTGGCTTCAAGTCGTGCTCGGCCTCAACCGTGCGGGCTAGGCGGCAGCCCAGCACGGCCGCCTGGAGTTCCAGGCGCGGTATCGATGTCGTCTTTAGCGGGGCCACCTTTCCCTTGGCCATAGCCAGGGACAGGTGGGCGGTGGCGCACTGGGTGACAGCGCGCCAGTAAACGGCGGCGACGCAAGCGGTTTCGCTCGCGTCCACGAAGGTGTGCATCTCTAGATGCACTGCGGTGGCATAGTGCGGATAGCACCGTGCGATGCTGAGGTGTCGCAGCTGGCGCATGTGACTCAACCACACGAGCCACGCCTGGTGCAATTCGTCAGGTAGCTCGTCGTCCCAGCCGACGCCTAAGCGCCAGGCGTCTTGTAGCAGGCGTTTCGCTGGCATGGTTACAGGGGTGACTAGACCTAAAGGATCAAACAAAGACATTATAGTTCGAAGCGCTTCTCGTTTGGTCGGTCGTTTTGTTCCTTCAGCTATCTCAGGCTGGACTCTCTTGAGATCTAGATTGAAGGCCAGTAGATCTTCCGTCGGCTTCCAAACGAGCCCCAGTGTTTTCTCATCAGAGCTTGCCTGTAGATTCACCTCATCACCTCGATTCTCTTGTGTTGGGGCTATAGCTTCGAGTACCTCTGGATGATTTGATGCCCATTTTTGTAGTTGGAACTGTGCTTGACGATGAACATGATCCACACTTGATGCGATACGAATAGCCTGTTGTGGTGAGTCGAAAGACTGTAGATAGTCATCCATATAGTGATTATAATTTATTGCATCAGCAGCCTCAGGATATGCTTGACGATGTTCTTCTGCATTTCTGTTCTTAATATATATGGCAGTGCACGGTGATGAAGCAGCTCCGAAGATGACGCTACGCATGCGGTACTCTGTAGGCGGACCCTCGCGCCGGCCTTCTCTCCACAAGAAACGCAGCGCATCTCTGTCCTCCTCGCGTACAGAAATTCGAAGAAACATGTCCCGGATGTCACCGGTCACGGCGACACATCTCTGGCGAAAGCGCATCAATACTCCAGGAAGAGACTGTAAAAGATCGGGACCAGTTAGCAGCACATCATTTAGACAAATTCCATGAGTGCGGGCTGCAGCGTCTAGCACGATTCTAGGTTTCGGTTTCGATGGATTCACCACGGCGAAATGTGGCAGGTACCATGTGCGGCCTGCTCGCGGCGTTGTAGTTGCCACCTCTGCGTAGCCGTTTTTCAACAGGCGTGACATCTGTTCGTTGTATTGTCGTTTAAGATCTTCGTTCCTATCCAGCTTTCTTTCGATTCCCTCGAGACGTCTCATTGCTGCTTCTTTATTGTCAGGGAGTACGACCTCGTCGTGACGCCAAAGCAGCCCAGTTTCAAAACGGCCATCAGGTAGACGGCGACTCCTTATGTCAAGCAATGCCAAGGCTCGGTCGTGTGGGTCATTCTTAGGGCGCTTAGGTTCGATTCCTATCGCGTCGAGATCGAAAAACCTCTTCATGATCGTTTCCATTCGCTCTTCTTCATCGTTGTGGACTGTATTCAATTTCGAAACTATATGTACGTGATGCGTTTTGTGTTTACTTGGGCCATGCAATACCCAGCCAAGCTCGGTTAGTGATGCCACTGGTTGGCCTCGCGCGCCGCTCCTTACTGACCTCGAAACGATAAGATTCCAGTTATCCTGGCCAATCAATATGGTCGGCGTGCCACGATGGTATATGAGGTCCTGGCTGATTTCTTGCAGATGTGAGCATTCACTTAATGTAGGTTCATCTATGGTCTGGGATGCGAGATGTAATCGTTCTATTGTCCGCGCAGTGAATATGTGCTCGGTAGTTGCATTTCTTCCCTTAATGTTCAGCGATACACACATTGACGATCTTGCGCTGACTTGTGCACCTGCAACACCTTCGATGTGTAGAGGCTCTATCGGTCCTGTAACACCAACAAATTGAGCTATATCTTCCTCTATTAGTGTGATAGTGGAGCCTTCATCTAGAAGTGCAAAGGTCTCCACGGTTGCTTGAGAGCCACTTACTTTTACTGGAATGACCTTTAAAAATGCCCGTTCAAAAGTCCTGGGTCTTGCTGAAGTAACAACAGCAGTGTCGGGCTCTACTCTTCCAGAAGTCTCTTTCTCAGTATGCAGAAGGGAATGATGTGAGCCTTTGCAATCATTTATTCCACAAGGTTTGTAACTGCAGCGATGATGGAAAGACCTCTTACTGAGGCAACGAAAACAAGCATTTATCTCTTTTGCCTTTTCCCACCTATCATTAACACTTAATTCTTTAAAGCGTGAGCATCGTTGAATTACATGTTCATCATTACATACCGGACATAACATTGTACTTGTTTGCTTGCGGGCAGACATGTGCTTAACCTGCACTGTATGCTTGCGCTCGGTTGCATCTGCTGGCGTAGGCTGCGTGGCATAGGCATGCTGAGGCTTCTTTTGCAGTGGAGGTGTGCAGTACTGCGTAGTCTCTGCTTCTGCATATCGGCTACATAGCTCTGCTTGTCTGGCAAGAAAACATGACAATTTTATTAAGTCAGGCTCATCTTCAGACCTCTCCGCAGCATAGTCATACCACCGGAATCTCATAGTTGCTGTCATCTTTGATACTACAGATCTTACTGCCTCGGGGTTGTGTAAATAATAATTCTTTTTTAATGCACGCACCACAGCTACGATATTCTGTATACGGCTGGCAAAAATGCACAAGTCTCTCGGGCTCTCAGTTAATTTAGGGAGTGACTTTACCTTCTCAATCTCTGCCATGACCAAGGCATCTGGGCGTCCGAATCTCACCTCCAGCAGTCGCATTACCTCCTCAGGCTCCGACTCAGCCACAAACAGCGATATCGCAGCCTCTTTCGCCACGCCTCGCAAGCATCTTCTCAATCTCAGCAGATTCTCCACCTTGGTGAAGCGGCGGTGGGTGTCACGGTAGGCGGCTTTGAAAGCCAGCCATTCACTGCTGGAGCCACTGAAAGATGGTAACTCATAAATATATTTGAGCGGTGCGTGTGATGTTGTGGCCCGCGTGGCCTCAGACAAGGCCGCTGCGAGCGCTGATACGTCGATCATCTGTGGTGCGCCCGGGGGGTCCGCAGCCGTGTATGCAGCCGTAGGCTGCTCAGGCTCGAGCAGCGCAACGTTATCGTTGATGGGGATGCGCCTCTTCTCTTGTGAATCCAGCCAACTTTTTACACGCGCGGATTTATTGTGTTCCACGCTGACTTCACTCTCTTCGTCTGACCCAGCTGCTAGTTCGGCGTCAATTCTATCAAACTCAGCTTTTGCGAGGGCTGTAGCAGCATGTGCCTCCTCTAACTTGGCCTTGGCAAGGCGTTCCAGGGCTTCGGCATACATGACGCTTTTCTTTGAGCTTGTCGACCTCGCTGACCGATTCTTCGCTCGCACGCTGCCCTCTTTGCATTTAACACTGGCGGCGGGCGTCACTACCAACTGTACTGGCGCTGGACCTGGTTCACTAGCTGCATGCGGGTACCGGCCCGGCTCAGACTCGATTTTCATAGCTAGCCGTTTCGATTCTACAGACCGCGTGATCACCATTTTTTCTTTTCTTTAAACGAAACGATGCTTCTTCTAGGTAATCGACGCGTACCTACTAAGCATTCTGCACACACGAGGTTAGCGACGCGTACCTACTAAGTACCTATTCTGCACACACGAGGTAATCGACGCGTAATAAGTATCACAGAACACTATAACCTAGCGGCTAAGAATTCTACACACACGAGGTAATCGACGCGTACTAAGTATTCTACACCCACGAGGTAATTGACGCGTACCTACTAAGTACTCTGCACACACGAGGTAATCGACGCGTACTAAGAATTCTACACACACGAGGTAATTGACGCGCACTAGGAATCACAAAACACTATAACCTAGTGGCTAAGAATTCTACACACGAGGTAATCGACGCACACTAGTTAGGTACTTAACAAAGAACACTAGGTTAGGTACGTAGTCGCGTTGATTTATATTAATTCTATATTAAATATAGCTCACGGTACAAATACTAGTCAATATATACGCACTAGATATTCAATGGAAACACTAGACACTCGACAAGCAACACTCGGTACGTAGTTGCAATAAACTTAATTAATTAACAAACAGGCCACGATGCAAACACTAACCTATACACTAAGTAATCGACACGAACACTAAATTATCGACACGAACACATGAAAATCTAGAATATACTTAGGTTAGCAAATAACACACTATTCATAACACACTATCACCAATACACTTTTATACGAAACGATTTATAATATTCATGTAATGGCGGCAGCGGCGTCCGAAGCGAAGCGTAGTTAAGCACAATCCGGTTCGATGGACCAAAAATGTGAACGATACTGCGCTGGGTGTGCCTAACTTTCTGTGAGTGTGGTATTCGGCAGCGTGTACTGGGCTATTTTCAATAAAACAAGCGTTTTCGAAGCAAAAGCACATGCGATGGCTGAGCGTGGGTTGGCGCGAGTGCGGCGTGCAGTCTGTCCGTGTTGCTGTTCCTCGGCGAAGTGAACGAGACGATCGTCGGCGCGGTTTTTATACGGCTCGCGAAACGTGCGGGGGTCGGGGGCGGTGGTAGGCCGCGCTCCCGCCGGTAAGACGCTCAGCCATCGTTCGGAAATAGTTTTTTATTATTAAAGCTTATAATCTATGTTACAAATTGTTCTTAAATCTATTTATTATTATTTATTACAAATTCGAAGTATAATTTATGACGGTCGTTCACAATAACTATTGTGTAAATACTGACGTAGTCATTATTTGTGTTAAAATATTAAGTGTTCAAATAGTTCATAAGCTTACTTTAACATTAACTACTCAAAATGTTTATTAACTCTAAAGAAAACTCTTTTCATTTCAAGTGATATGTAAAGCGCCTACGAATAATGTTATAGCAATATATCAACAATACGTAATTTCTAACAAAGAACTCTTAAACAACAGGTAGTTTGACGAAGGTCCCGCGAGAATTCTCTTCATCTCAATCGGAGGAACACTAGCATGATACAGCTAAATTCTTTTCTAATACAACCAAACTAAAATAAACCTTAATCTCATTGAGATTCGCTTGATATTAGGATGCAATTTTCTTTCTTCATCAAAACATTGAATTTTCAACCTTATCACGTAAGAAATCAATTTCAAATTTCTATCCATTCAGACTTCCTCCTTTCAAAATCTCACAGACCAAAAAAATCTTAGATATTGAACTTTATTTCGTGCACATAAAATTGGAAATTGCTTACGCATGATATGAAATGGATCTTGGACGTGAACACGGACGAGGCAATTTGTCTGTTCTACAGTGTACAGGTGAACGGATAGCTGGTAATTGTTCCACTGTACTCATGAAGGATGGAGTCGTTTACTTAGTCAACGGTAGTTTCAAACTTGCATGTTTATGTCAGGAAATTGAGCTAGTTTCTGTTTGAATCCGTTTTAGCGGAGTCATATGACGAATGTTTATTTTCAGCCATTACTTACGTCTGTCAAATATCGCTTAAGTATTGCCCAAAAGAGGAAAAAATATTACACGGCCATATATTTACTCTCAGATGCCATAAATATTTTTCTATCGAGAGCAGAGTAGGTTTCTTTTCCATATTATTGAAATGGTTGCGAATGCTTTTACACGTCCGTTACCTACCATTTATAGCACACAATGCTATTTAATTTCAATGGAAATCTTTAAGGAAAAATCGAAAACCATGAAGACTGCTCACAATTCCTATCGGGCAATAAAACTACAGAAGCAATTAGATATATTACCATCTCAACATTCAACAATGTTAACAAATATAAATGATCTACATGACATCTTTACCATGATAAATTAACCTATTTAAACATTCCTGCCAATTACCTATGAACCTAATAACATTTATAAGTTTGTTAAACCAGTATTGATTGTAGCTAAACTAGAAGATGACGTCCACTCAAATAATTGGCCTAATCAAATTGTTTGCGACACAAAATTAAGGAACATTGCAATCTAATTGGACATTATTATGTCATCGTCAATTATTCGTTAAGAAAGGAAATTTTGAACCAAAGTACATTTTCTTTGATGAGATCCTCGCCCAAACCATGGCTCACTTGATGAGTTGTCCAGCGTGCCCTGCCACCTGCACACGCGAGGACCTATATGAGGCGACGGACAATGCCGTGTGCGTGGCCGAATACTGGTCGTTAAAAATTTAAAAGCCATTGATCGACTCGATAAGACGAAGATGAGATCTGTTATTATTTTCCCTTTTCTCTCAATCCTTAAATGTAGGTTACGTAACGTCGATAAAATATGAAGCCAGATATTTTTCAGAAAATCATTACAGACCGACAAAATTTTGTAGATGAACCTCCATATATTTAAGAAAAGAAAATCTAAAGGACAATGGATACAAATCGGCCAACGCCAATCGTACATTAAGAAAACAAAGTAATGAATACAAACGACCAATGATTACGAAGATACTAAGCCAACATGATAAATAGACCTCAATCAGAAACGCCGGAAAAAGACTAATTTTCCGGAAATAACCTCTATTATTAATTGGCCAATTCAATTTACCTTCAGACGTTGATAAGGAAAAAGATAATTTGATACATCCAAATAAAAGCAATATCGAATCGAATGTAACCCAAAGCCAACAAAGTAACGAAATAAAACAATTTACTTTTGAAACGGTGATTTGATTAATATTTCCAAGAACTGTTCGTTATTAGTTTTTGTTCGCGATCAAATTATTGGTGACCTTTGCAAAATGATTATTATTTTTATCAACTGCACACTGCAGTGTTCAATGTCAATAAGAGAGTGTTTGCATTGAGGCCTTATGCAATATCTGAAATGTCTAGTTTATACAAAAATTTCATGCAACTTTATGATCTTCATTTTAATGTAAGCTGAATAAATTACACATTTGTATCTTGGAACGTCCTTTCCATTCATGTTATAAATAGAAGTTCGGTTATGTCAATTTAATTATTTATTTGTAATTGACGAAAATCTTATTTTTTATTAGCTAAGGAAACTTAAATGTTTCCCCCTTTTGATTTAGTATATTTCCAACGGTGGTTCTTCATTACCGTCAAGTTTTCTGGGTTAAATAGTTTTTATGTATCCGGTTAAAATTTACTTGATAGAAAATTAAATCCATCTTAAAATAGTTACTCAAATATTAGGCCTGGTTTAGATGATGCGAGAAATATCGTGCGAGTAGCTGTACACTGCGGCACTTGCACTGTATGTTGTTGTAAGTGATCGATTATAGACGGAAATGTACTGCAACTTGTACGATTTTTCTCGCATTATCTAAACCAGTCATTATTTTACACATTGCAAGTAGGACAAGTTGGAAGCCCGATGGTGAATGCAATTTTCATTATAAGCTTACATGGATTATGAAATATGGTAGGTTAATACACTACCTATTTTTCAGCAGGCTTTAGAGCCAGTAACATATGGACGTAGAGGAAGACTGGTGAAGCCAAAGTAAGGCTAAGCCGCATTAGTGTGACGGATATAACATTTTCGCCTTCGTAATGAGCTCAACCATAATTATGGCATGTGGTTCGTTATCTGATTTTACATGAACAGTCCTAAAAACATTTTGTCTAGTATTTTTATTGCGAAACTTTTTAGGGAAATAGTAGTTTACACTTTTGATCTTTGCAATGATATTTAATGCTTGACGATAATTCGCTGCCTAATCAGTTTACCAAATTCTTTGTCCGACGTACTCATAATTAAACGTAAATCAAAAAGGGTTTCTAAGTAATTTTGACTATATAAGAAGCTATATATCATGTCAGCGTGGAATAATATCTAAGAATATCTCAAAACCTATAGCATATCGAAATAATGATGTAACTCGAAAATCCAATTTGCGAGGCACCAACAAATCAAAAAAATTATGACATGACATTCTAATTTTTTAACTGCAAGCGCCAGCCCGTTCCATTACCATAAAAAAAAGATAAGTGACAGCTTGACATCTAACCTGACAGTTGTCAAATAGTCCGTGAGAAATATAAATAAGGTTGTATGTAAAGGTTATCTAGCTTCGGATGCGTTATCAGTTACACTTACTTTGGACACCATTATACGTAGAATGGGAGGTCGAGCAGTAATCTAATTGCATTTAAGGCGGCCACTTAAGGATAGTTAGTTTAACTTTTGGGAAGATAAGGCACCTTGCTGGATCCTTGTGAGGTTTAATAGGAATAAGTTTTATTGCGGACTTCTTCTTCTTCTTATCGAATCGATCATGGGCATTTAGATTTTTCCCGAACAGTACTCAGCCACGCACACGGCATTTTCCGTCGCCTCATACAGGTACTCGCGTGTGCAGGTGGCAGGGCACGCTGGACAGCTCATTAAGTGAGCCATGGTTTAGGGGAGGATGCCGCACTCACACGGCTCAGGCGTGCTGTAGCCCCATCGGCACATATTTTCATTGCACCGGCCGACTTGGGTCCGGAGTCTTATTCGCATCGTCATTTGAGGATCGCAGTCCCGTCATTCAAAACGTAACAATAGTTTCCTGCCTTTTATTTCAACCGACCAAATTGTGTAATATATTATAAGTTCTGGTTAAATCCATCGATTAATACGTAATACGTAACCCTGAACTTGTATGGTGTTAGGTAAGTTTGATCCCTAATCATTTACGATATTAGTTTAGGATTTGTGACGTAATTATGTTTCATAATACGTATCAAACTTTAGTGGTTATGATTAAATCATATTCGTGTTCAACGGATATTTCTGATCTCGCAAGGTTCGTTTTTATGTAAAGACTTGTATATACTACATATTAAATGGAATCTTTTTTGGTCGTCATATGGAACGTAACTCAGCTGTAACTACATAAGCCAAATGTCGAAAAATAAAGAACTAATTTTCACTGCTATTTAATATCAAAATTTGAACTTTGATCCATTACCAAAAGTGTTTCTATAGTGAATACTGAAAACATAAGGTCAACGGCATTAATCACTTAAAAATCCCACAACACGAAAATACTCCCAAAGCAACAAAAACAGCGGTAAATATCTATTTTTAATACAAACAATTAACCCTCAGGCCGCGAGGGTGTGTCCAACCCTTCAATATACCATAACCCACTACTCGCCGTGGCCCGAATTGTCCGGTACTTGAAGCGTAATAATGTTTGTGACACACGCACATAACCTTTTCAATATACGGCACGGGCACGACACGATTTATTGCGACGAGCTTCAATATTCTTCTGTGCAATTTTATCTGCAGTTCAAAAAAAGCGACCAGTTTTTAAACTTTAGTACTCGTAACTAAACTTATACCCTGTCGTAAATGCTTTTACAGAAAACCTTTTTTATACACGTACACATTTACAAACTAGCCACATCACACTAAAAAGCTTCTAAAAGTTTGGTTACTAATTATCCTAACCAGTTTTAATTGTACCTGTTAATGTGAACCGATAATGAATTACTCATACTCATTCATAGAACAAATTATTTTAGTCCTAAACGGATTATTCGCATAATAAACATAACATATCATCACGCCTGTATCCCCGAAGGGTTAGGCAGAGGTGTACCAATGTACACCCACAGTTCGCCGATATGTTTAGGTCCCATGTAATAGGGGGCGAGCCTATTGCCACTAACCGGGCACAAATCCAAACTCCGACCTGCTACTGAGAATTTCATAGAAAAACCCCATCTTGGTCCGTTTGGGAATCGAACCCAAGACCTCTAGCGTAGCAGTCGCGCTTAGCACCACTAGGCCAACGAAGCAGTTTCGTATAATATAGGTCAGTATAACATAATATCATATCCAACTCCAAGGACATCCCCATCCTCAATTCTTCACACTTATTTAAATTCCTCTCATTTTTCATAAAGCCTTAGATGTTGTGAAACATTATGACGGACAAAGAAAACCGAAAGTGAAGGAGGGTTGGAGATCAAGCCTCGAGTGTTACGGAGCCTCGGGTCAGAACAGGCCACTAAAATTTGTTCAGCCGAAATAATATCTGGGTGACATGCTACGATCGTTACAGTGTACGACACGACACCGTCACGATTATTGGCGGATATATTTTTAGTAAATAGAAGAAAATGTAGTGACACTGCTTTAAACCAGCCAGTGGTTTCTCCAACTGCTCTTTTTTCATAGTTTGTAATTTAATCACAAAACTTTTTTATATATTATTTTATTGTACTTTGAATTTGATAGCTTTTTGCTGCTAGGGCCGCTTTAAGTTTATCTCACAGCTTTAAATCAGCTTGTTTTGTTCATTTGTTTTCTTTTTCTCTTATATCCGAAAAGAAACCATTTTGCTTTGGAAGTTACCAACGTAAAGATGAGTATTTTCTGTTACTTTTCTTTATAACTTTCTAATGTAAGTGCTGCCATAGTCAATTCACACATAATTCTAAACAAAAGCAGATCTTTCTTAGTGACCCAGTTGTGACGTTAATTCGCGTGTCGCCGCCGTGTCGTCACTGTACCGTGTAAGTGAAGCTATAAAAGTCAACGACCCGAGTGTGCCTTGTTAGGGAAATCAACGTAGCAAGCGATGCTTTGCGAGTAGAGCCACTTTAACAAGATATAGGCCTTAGCGATGGCTTTCAGAGAACTGCATAAGATTTCGGTCGCGTTTGTTTGTTTTCGGTCATGTGTTTTATGGCTGGGAAATTCTCATACATAACTAAACTAGGGACTAGACTATACAGTACCTCAAGACACGACTCTCGCTAGTAAGAACTAACAACAATCGTATGTTCTAAAATTTAGAAGTACTCTGTAAAGAAACCTTTATTTATTCAAGTCTAGCTGTCTAGACTGAGAATACCAAGACAATATATCCCTGAGGCGCTCTTTTATTTTCTTTAAATCAAATAAATTACACAATTAATGGCAGTGCTTCATCACGTTCCTGTCTTTGCATCACTGGAAAGTGGACTGTTAGAGGATGCCTATAAACTCCACCACAGTGCATGAGGTATTAAACAAATAAATAACCTTAATCTTGTCCCGGTACAAAAAACCGCAGTACCTATATAATATTATTTATCTATATATAAAAATGAATTGCTGTTCGTTAGTCACGCTAAAACTTGTGTACGGCTGGGCCGATTTGACTAATTTTGGTATTGAACTATTTGTGGAAGCCCAGGGCAGGTTTAAAAGGTGAATGTTTATTTTATACAAAACTTTTAAGTTTTATTCATCGATTGAGGTACAAAGTCTGCTGGGTCAGCTAGTAATCATTATCGTAACCGTGTGGAACACCGCACTACACCTACAGACATATCTGCAATCATTGCGACACTCTGAAAGACAGATGGTGATCTAAATTTCGCTGGAAATCACTCAAGCAATCTTGCGACACATCAAAACAAATATGACAACACTTCAATATAAATTAATATGAAATCATTTTGTGCACGGTGCGATTTATATTTGTTTTATGATGAATTATATTTTTTAGTATATTTATCTTACAATATATTATGTAAATATCTTCCTAGTCTAGCATACTGCTAGGATTTAAAAAACCCAATTTACATGACAAAATTAAAAATTAAGTGAAAGATCTTAAATTGATCAAAACTGTTTTATGTCTTCTTTAGCCTTGGTTTATAAAAGATGCGAATATAGGCCAAATAAGACCATATATTAAACACTTAACAAATATTTCAGTAAACAATTTCTCACATTAAATAATGATACTATCAGCTAAATACAAATCCACAACTTTACGATACCAGGAAGAGAGACAAACAAAACCACAAGCCAAAATTGTATCACATAATGAATACAAAAGGGGTCATAACTTTACAGCATAATAAATTCCCCGAAATAAAACCATTTCAGCCGTATGCAAATTCTGTTAATATAAACTGTTTAGGCGTAACGTAAACAGGCGAGTCGGCAACATTGAAATTGTGTAACCGACGTTCTGTAAACATTCGCTACTGTGTGTGAACGACATGTTAACGCAAACGTAATTGTTATTGGTTGAAGTTGCTCCGTTCAAGTGAGCTCGCGTGGATTAATTTAATTTGAGGTTGACTACGATCGCTGAAAATATTCAGATACACTTACAAATGCGACTGTAAATGTATACTTACTGCTTAGGTGTAAATGTTCTTGATTTCTGTGATAGAGATTAAAGTTTGCGATTTCCATTTAGATATTAGTTTTTGACTGAAAGTAATAGAATTATGCAAGAATGATTCAACTAATTTTGAGAAGAAGCTTGTAAACTGACTCTATACCAGACCTACTCTTCGCCTCTATTGGATAGATATACCCTTTCGGTAACAGCCTGTATACGGCATAATTTGAAGTTATTCAAATGCACCCAGCTATAACATACAGAAATGTAGGCTAGCAAAAATAAAATATACATGATACGACGTTTCCAGAAGCATTTGTAACCAAGCAAATATTAACGACAGCTGTAATCATTGAGCTGAACGGAACACGCTAAACGACTCTGACAAACCTTTCGTGGATAACTGCCGTGACGGGTCGACGACTGTTTTTTAGTTACCATGGCAACGTGAAACAGTTGCCTATTTGTCAATGGTTATGAACCGGTAAATTGTGAGATCATCTACTATTTGAGTTAGATAACGGGTCAGAAGTGTTTGTTTGTTTTACACTCGTAATACATTTATGCTTTATCTAAAACATTTTTAATGTGAGGTCAAAAGTGCTAGGGTCATGTTTATATAGCACGATTATTTTGGTAAGAAAAATATCGTTTATCAGTTTCACAGTCTACCTTATTCAATGTTTTTATTTACGGTTATTCAATAGCATGATTTGAGGCAAATTCTTTGGCTAATAGTTTCGATACCAATTATACTAAGAGACGATATCTAAAAACTGTTTATCGAAATCTCATCGACATTATTGAATTATAAAACTCCAGTATCTACCAGCTGTAACCACAAACCATGTCTTATTCCTCGTTGCCATGACAACAGACATCAGTACTGAGTTTGTTAGACAAGGTTCGACTTAACGCTCATTAAACAAAATGATGAATTTGACTGCGACTTTAAACAAGCAAATGGTTACTCGATTAAAAGATTACGTAATTCTGGAAGACGATATACTTAACCTAAATGTTACATTAAATCAGGATTCAAGTAAAATGATATAACTTAGTATAAATGGGGCTACAGCACACCTGAGCCGTGTGAGTGCGGCATCCTCCCCCAAACCATGGGTCACTTAATGAGCTGTCCAGCGTGCCCTGCCACTTGCACACGCGAGGACCTGTATGAGGCAACGGACAATGCCGTGTGCGTGGCTGAGTACTGGTCGGGAAAAATCTAAATGCCCATGATCGACGAGACGAGAAGAAGTATAAATGGCTCTATTACTTGTACTTACAATGTTTAACTAAGTTATACAGGATTACTTCACCATAATATTATCAAAGACATTGTAATTGTATTTGCATTCATTAATCATGACTCAGGCATAGTAAAAGTATGTAGTGCCTAGTACCTGACCTACCAATGCTATGATGGTGAAAGCCCTGTTGCTATAACATTAAATGATAATACTACGTAAATAACATTTTTATTGAAATGAAGTCATCAGCTTTTTTTGTCAATAATCGCCCACGAAGAAGACAGAGGAGAATCAGAAGAAGGAAAGGGCCAGGGCATTGGGAGGTCCATAGCTGATAATAATGACAATAATGTTATACGGCAAATTATCTCATAGAATTGAATCCATTAAATTCTTATGAAGCAACGAGACTATTGTGGATATGTGCGAAGATACCTTTAAAAACGTAATAGTAAAAGAAACATCTACAGTACATTCAACTCTAAACTATAACAAAAGTTTGTAAAATACACAGAGCCGCTATAAAAACGTTATAACGTATAACGTCTCGCTGACAGAAGTACACAAGATTAGGTGCGCATGCGACTGTTTACATTACAGCACGCGCACAATTGAAACACCAGGGTTTGTTGAACTAATGGCACGTGGTTGGCACCAGATTAGCCAGGGAGACTGATTTAAGTAGTAGGAAGTATTTTTTGGTACAAAATCTATTTCAATATCTTAGCAATTAACAGAATAAACCTCAAAACGTAATATTCCTGACAGTGGGGCTATGTATGGATGAGATAAATAAAATTAAACACACGACTGATGGAAAAGTACTATCTGTCTCTTAATTAAGTAGCTAAATATATATTATAGTGCTTACAACTACAGATTACATGCCTAATTGCCTATATAGTAAACTTACATCTTCTACACTACAGCCTGTCACCACTCTTAAACCCTACGATTTCTTCTAACACACACTGTGACAGTTTATTATGAATCAAATCGCACATGAATATAAAACAAACCATACAAAAAGTATCCCATTTTTTCACACATACCCTGCAACAGCAATTCGTATCTAACAAACTAAAGGAATCCCCATAAACGACACTTGTAACATCCCTGTACACATTCCCCACAATTTTCTAAAAGCATAAAACTCGGTGCGGTTCAACTGCACAATAAAACTAACTTTTAATAACCTAATGTTTACCCACCTGCCACTCATAAACAAAAGACAGGTTGCACATATTTCACGTATGTTTATTTCACACACTAATGTTTAAAAGGACGTGTAATAAGGGCTCGGTTCCGAAGGGTTCTGTAGTTTTATGCTGTTGAAAATTTTAACTAAGCTGTTTTCATGTTAGGTTAATGTCCCAGGTAGTTTCAATTTTAGACTTATGAGTATGAATGTGTCTGGGTATACATGCAGAGGAAGACCAAAAAGAGATGGATGGTGTGAAAGATGATATCTATGAGAAAGAAAAGAGTGAATACTGAGATGACAAGTTGAAGAGATGAATGGAAGCTGAATACGCATTGCGACGACCCCAAATAATTGGGAACAGGGCAGGGAGATGATGAGGTCAAATTTTAGACTTAGTTAGTCAATAGTGTGTGAATTCAGATTAGAAACTATATAGGTATGTGCCAAAATTCATTACAATCCGTTACGTAGTTTGTGCGTGAATGAGTAACAAACATTCACCCACGCATAATCAGAATCCTTGTCATCGATACTGATTTAATAAAGTTGAAGGATCTTTTGTTTGAACACGTTTTTGTTTAGCTCAAAAACTACCGTTTACATTTCACGAAAATACTTTATCTATTCAATAGCCCAGTCGTCTTAAAAGATTTAAATATATAAACTATTTAACATCAAGTTACTTTTTTTTTGTTAGGTGAAAACATCACGATTCTTGACTTAAGGCACAGTTCGTATACAAACTTATAAAAATAGAAAAACTAACTTCCATATTTGGCAGGAACACCCATCTACAGATAAGTCACCTAATAATATATTCACGGAACCTTAAACTATATGGTTGGTCTGAAATGGTCTGAAATAAATAAGTTATCATTATCATCAAAACGAAGTTCATTCCCCTACTAATTACACAGAGTCGAAGTGAACTCACTCCAAGTGTGACATAAACTACTGGAGTGACAGAAGCGTGACTTGGTGCAGTTAAATCATATCAGTATGGGTGCAGTAATGTATCGTACATTATAGGGCGGTTTTTGGGGCACATACAAATTACGTATTACGTATGGAAATTAGGATATGGGGTCGCGAGGGATCGTAAACTCGTGTTTGGGAGAACTAAATATTTCACACGTTTATGTGTCAAAAGGAGGTAGCGGGACGAGCTTGACTCTTTTTCCATATTATGGACAACAATAGCCCAAGAGCGGGAGTACTGTAAGAAGGAAAGGGAGGCCTTTGCCCTGCAGTGGGACGATTATGGCTAAAAATAAATAAAATCATGTGTCAAAATGTTTAAAGCGAACTAGGTTCTCTACTTTTATTTTCCTACATTCTATTATCTATATTGATAACCGAAATTAGAATCGACTAATATGTCGCGTCACTATTACCGGAAAAACTGTCAACACTAGAGAGCATTGGGTAATGGCAACGCGTGCGATTCTCGTTGTAGTATTCTCTTGCATTATATAAATTAATAATAATCATTATGGCGTCGCTGGCCTTCCAAAGTATTGTAATTGTAACGTTTAATCCATGTTAATGATAATTTATTGTAAAGTATAAAGCATCAGTGGTTTTCCATTTAACAATATTTAGCCGTTTGTACAATCTGTCTAAACCATTCATACTCGTCACGTATACATGATACGAGTATAAGTAGTTTGATTCATTCAAATCAATATTTTCAAAATTAAAAACCAACGACGTAAAAAGTCTTTAACTTTATAAAAACAACTGTAATACTAACAATTTGACATATTCATACGTATTTCCACGCTAGATGCCCAGACATCGACTAAAAAATACATTCAGCATCTCTTAACAAAAAGCAGACATCAACAGAACTTTCCCATCGCTATTTTAAGAACATAATTAGTTCAGGCGGCGGTCATAGGGATGCAATCAAAGAAGTTTAAAAATAAACAGATATTTAGGGACAGGAAGGAAATATTAACACATAGAATCTCTATTTAAATCCTAGCTTCAATGAAAGAAAAATCTTTTTGAATATGCAGTTAGCTTTGAGAGAGTTAACTCAACGGGAAGTTATCTTTTAAATGTGTAATAAGCTTGCTTTTAGTTAGCTCATTAAAATATATGGAATTTCAGTTGCAAAGAGCTTCCCACTACACCCAATAGGAAAGTTTATAAAGTAAGATAAACTGAATAAAATAATGAGTTTGAGAAATATAAGAGATCAAGATATTTTTATATGAAATCTCTTTTAAAAGACATTCAACAGAGTAAAATCTTAAAATTATGTGATCATTGTGAACCCTCAAGGGCAATTGTGTGTATCAAAAAACGTTCAGGATACCGGTGTTTAGAGAAAAAGAAACTAATCAGTGAGCACATTCACGTACCAAAATCGTATCTACCAAAATATTCCAAAATGAATTTCGGACATCAGCAATTATGTACGCATTTTTATAACGACACGTCCATATTTGTCCAACCACCATAAGGAACTATCTCTATCCTGCTTCTCCTCAGGAGTCTGTCCCTTTCAGTGAGGTGATAATTGGTCAGTCAGCAGTTATGTAATGGGGATAACTGACCAGGGTGCGCCGGACGTGACGTAAGGGTTTTTGTTCACCCTTTTTGAAGCCATAATCTGCACGTTTCGCAAACGAATATAGATCGTCGATGGTAATCCTGACATATGGTTTGAAAGTTATGATGATATAAAAAATAAATAATCACATGAATATAAAAACATTGACAAAAGCTTGAGCAAGCAGAATGTTCAAATACAATTTCACATTAAAACAGGACAAAAAAGTAATGTTGCTGCATCGCGAATAAAATATCAGCTTTCAATCATGTGTACAATCTTGGGTAAATGTATGGGGTAAAAGCAAAAGCAAAATAATCCACAAAATCCACCATACAAAACATATGACAGGATGCTTCGCTGAATCAGTCAAATTCAAAAATCATAAACGATGTAGACTCAGAAATAAGTCAATCAAATAAAGAAAACCTTCACGAAGATAAACAGAGACGAATAAAGGGAACTGTTAGGAAATTGAAAAGTAAGACAATATTAGATTTGAACTAGGGGAGCCACCGAAATAGCATTATGTATGCAAAGTAAGGAAATACGGAAATCTTATAGGAAATATTTCACCATGTATTGCAAGTGTTAGAGAAAAAGGATTCAACGAGAGAAAATAGGAAAAGTAACATTGGTAAAATCAAGCCCACTGATTGACGCAACAGATTTGCTTGACATTAATCTAGTATTCAGTGACAAATGACTTACAAACTCGACAACATCGTTAGCAAACTTTAAACAAACCTAATTAACGCCCACTCTAAAATATCGACATCAAAATAGATCCCAGTCTTCATTAACATGCTACTGGAAGTTATAGAAGCTAATAACGGATAAAAACGATGGGCTACGTCAGAAAATGAGGCGAGCGATAGTAATCGAGACATAACTCGATTTAAAAGACGAAGGGTGCTACTGTTACGCTTTAAAGTCGACAATATTTCGTCGGTAATAGACGGGAAAAGTGGTTCAGAGATATTTTGAATATTTGCATGTTGATGCGGAAATTAAAAAAGAAACAGTAGGAGAAACACGAAACAATGGATCTTGAATATTTATTTAGTTATTTTATTTATTTATAATTAATAAATAAATAAAATAAATAAATAAAATATACTTAAGTAGAAAAAATAGACTTATGTTTATATACTGGTCCACAAAACTGTTTTGAACAGTTTTGTGGACCAATGTATGGAAAAGCTATTTGCAAAGATCACCTACGCAACCTCTAAATTTTTGCGTAGGAGATACTGTTCCAAAGCTGTGAAGAAAAGAAATCGATATCCACGAGGCACATCAAAAGAATGCCAACAAAATTGTAAAATAAATCCACTCGAGATCCAGTAAGCTCCTTGACATTTTTCCAAAAGCCCTTACGCATATAATATTCACACATGACTCGAAATTTTCCGGCGCTGTGGTTACGGTGGCTTTACATTAAGAGCGTTTACAATAATCCCCGACCGCTCTCGTTTCGAGCTGAGAGCCTCTCGAGGTAGACGCAACACCCACTCGTGCCAATTAAAAACAAAAACTGGGATGGAAATAGGGCTGGTGGGTTAAAAATATTCTAGATTCTGGGGATTTTTTTAAACAACCCCTCACTTGAGTTGACAAACCTTGAAAATTGGTAAAGCACTTGAAGAAGAATAGACAGCGAGACTTTACACAAGCATACTCTTTTGACTTTTTATTATTTAGACTAATAACTGATTCTTATTAACCATTGACATGAATGGTAAAAGACTTGACATCTTCGATATGTTATTAGAAGAAAAAAATGAAATTTCTTTTTAAGAATCTTAGTTTTCCGTAAAGACCAAGTACAACCCAAAATGGGTGCCAAGATAGTAACAAAAACCATAAATCTGTCCGGCCATTGACCCGTAAGAAAAAAGCTCATCCCTTCCATATATATCCACATTTGTCAGCCCTGGAAACACCGGTCAGGTCGGGCTTGACCCAAATCGTTTGTAAAATTCAAAGGGTCTTAATAGGCAGTCCCGAATTAATGAATAGGCTTAAAGTGGAACGCTTTGGACTATTGTTTAAGTTAAAAGTGAAATAATAGATTGGTTAAGACGTGAAGTAGACTTCACGTGTTGAAGACTAATTACATATGAATAGAAGAAGATTAGGGAATATGTGAATAATACAAATTTATTTACAAAAATATTGGGATGATTAGTTACAGTATAGATAACAATTACGAAAAATCTCTAGTGACCATAATAAAAGCATACACTGACTTTTGATAAGATTGTATAATGTGCAGGAATTAGATTTTTATTTTGTATAGTTAGTGTGTTTATTTAGATCCCAAATAAAACAATATTGTAAATATTTATTAAAGTAACTCCGTTTCAAATGAAAAAGTAATAACCAACTGGAAATGTAAAGACGAAATTGTTACAAAATAATAAATTGATACAATTTTTACGCGGAAAAGAATTGAGAGTTGAAACAATATTTAATTAAACGGGAGCCTCGGGGCAGCATCGATTTCCCGTTTCCGATTGCGTAACATTTTAAGGGATCAAATGAGTAATATTCTGTACCGTGAATTATTTGTAAAGACTCTTCAATAAAATAGAAAGAAAGAAACAATTAATTTGGAAACAGTTCAGAGACACCATAAAAAGAAATAATAATAATATTCCGGGACATCACACACACGGTTATCTGATCCCATGCTGAGCAGAGATTGTGTTATGGTAACCAGACAACTGATAAGCATACTTAGTTTATATTTTTCTAAATACATACATTTTAAAGATAAATTAATAAAGCATACTATCTTCAAAGTGTTCGACCCAAAATAATACCATAAAGATAAATTACGCCCAAACACAGAACAAATGATCGTGCTCATCACACAAATATTTGTCCTGGATGGGACCACTAGACCAACAGGCCCATCGAATAAGAAATAGCTTAAAAAATACGAATGAAATTCAAGAGGATTTCCAATATACAGAAACAGACAAAAACAAGAAACTACGTATATGAATGGGGATACTTGAAAATATTTAGTCAAAAATTTCCACATCCAGAACATATCCTAATTTTCAGTGAAAACCTGAAATCGAACATGAAACATACAAGAATAGATTAATGAGACTAGAACAATGGAGTGACAATGACAGAGAAGAATGGTAGCCATTGTTTTCTGTATAAAGACCTGAAAATAATACTTCAAGCCTGTCAGTGATACGGTGGGTGGAATTTTTGAGCGATGTTCAATTTTAACGAGGAATTTTTGGAATTTTAATTATGGAGCTATTGTTACAAGTATGTGAGACGAACTTAAATTTTGAATATAGTCAACAGGCACATGAATACAATTATTATATGGTACATAGACTTTTTTTTCCACTCGAAAAGAAAGACGGATAATTACTTTCCAGGGTATACCAGGAGCTTCATACATGTAACGAAACATAGGTACTTTGTATGAGGAACACACCGTCAAGTTCTTTCTACCACTCAGGAGAACAACAGCATGCATAATCTGTTATCACAGATCATAATATAAACAGCTTTAACTAATTATTAAGATACTTCAGAAAAGAACCGCCGAATATCACATGAAAGAAAAGCATTTGATAATCAAAGCACCTAATTGATCATGTTTTTTCGATTGTTATTTGAAACGGTATTTATTTTTCGCTTTCAAAACTAATTAAAAGTCTATTATTGCACATAAGACTTTCCACGTGCTCCGAATCGAAATCGTATTAGTGGGCGATGTAAACCAATATGTGACGAACCTCCCACGCAAGTGACCTTTATTTGCTTAGTTTTAAGGTTCAAAATCGATTGGCAATGTATTTAAATGCCATCAAGATAAAAGTAACTTTTGTGTCCTATATTTAGAGTTTAATATTGCATGTGTCGATAGCAGTGAATGTGTTGTAGGCAGACGTAGTGATGTGGACGTGATGGGAATATCGATACAATAATTCGACGTTGTATCTTGACACGTATTTCGTGTGGAGAATCCGGGATTTTCCTTTTATTTAGATAAATGTATTTTACATCTGGACTAACAAGTTGGTTTTACGTTCTACTTTCTTCGATCTATTTAGAAGTAAATACCGACAACACTTTGATACATGGATATTGGTTAACTGTTCCTTTCATCTTCCGTAATATAATATAGTAAGTTGAATTATAAAACACTGTAAGATTGTTAAAAATATTCAGCGTTACTTTGTCCTAGTTTCCCGTCTAACACCGCATCTTTCACTGAAAACCTTATATTTCCTAAGATTTCCCAACACCTACATAAAACATCGATAGTATTTTCTCAAGCACGACACTCCCCAATACGTCCTACGAGAAGGGCGTAGGTCGGCCATTGTGAAATTCGGGCCGTACCTCAGATCAGACGATAGTCCCTTATTAAGAAACCTCTGAACAAACGCTAAATATTTCTCAGACAGACTTCACAAAGGAACGTTGAAATTGAATAGTATTGTAAAACGAAGGCATAGGTCTTGAAATAAAGCCTTTAAATGCCTGAAGGGCAAAGACCTCTTCATAGAGGAAAGGAAGCGTTGATCATTACGCTTGCCTCACTGCATGTTGGATATTTCTGGTCATTACTTCTGGGTTTCACACAAGTATTTTCTGTCATTATCGTATATTATATATCTTGAAAATATACATACGGCTGTAGATTTCATTAGAAATTTATCAACAATCAATAAACCATTAATCGCTCTAGGGACAACAGTCGATTACAGTAAGTTCAACATCTTCAAAACTTCAAAACCTTCAAAAACATTTACTCCTGCAGAATTTTCATACCTATTAGACCGTAAAGCTACCTGAATGATTAAAGTAATATCCATATCTTTACTAGCGTCTTATAACGAACATTTCTCCATCAAAAGCGCATTCCATTATCTCCGCATACAAAACAAACGCATCGTAACAATTAACCTTATCGGAGTTATGAAACACGGCCCACTTTCATTCATGTTAGATGTGACCTTGGAAGAGATTGCTGCCTTGTTGCCTTGTTGCTTTGCTCCATTGATCGTGCTCGTTTGACATTTCTATTGTAACACATTGAAACATGACGGTTACAAATCTCTTACATTATACAATACACTTTACAAGCGTGAATACTTACATTCTGAATGAAAGAAAACCGACTTAAAAGTTGAACAAAAAAAGAAACTGCAAAATCGTAAAAAAAGAAGGATCATGTTTTTATAAGGATTCTCAAGTAACTTCGTACATAAAAAAAAGAAAGAATTATAATACTAGATGCAGGTAGCGCACACAATAAGTAGGGCCGAAAGCAAAAGTAAAAATTGTTGCTTGGAGATAGTACCGCTTCTTCAAAGTCGGTTAAAAATAACAAGACCAGCCCATCGACTATACTAATATATCAGAAGCACATAATTCCACGTCTATCAAAGCGGTCAAGTGTCCAAATTTATTCTTCCTATAGAAGACCTTGCGTCAAATAGTTTTGGCTGATCGCCAGTACACACTGGAGACTTTACAGTTAACCACACATTAGTTTTAACATCAACAGTAACTGGACCCCTATGTCGACGGATTAAGGTTGGATTTTGTAAGATTTTTACTATTGACGTGTCATCGTCTGAAGAAGTTATATTTAGAAAGTTTCGTAGTAAAAAAGTGTGGATTTTATGTCGCGTATCAGCTGCTTGCTTTGCCGCCCAAGTTGTTTACAAAAGTCGAAACATACTGAGACATTGATTGGAAATCCTTTTCGCTGTTAAAGTGTACGTAACTTCAGAAGTAACGTTCTTAGAACAGTCGTGGTGGTCCGACGTTTTACTAATTCGTATGCATAAGACATGTTGCAATGTATTTAATCAGAGACTTGCAAATGACATAGAAGAAGAATGGAATTTTAAGAAACGCCCCGTAAATTATCCATTGAGCTATATAATATTGCGGTTAAGATTTAATCCCATGCTAAAGAAGAAAAGTTTTGAGAAGATGATTCTGACATCCTAGCTGACTTCGGCTACTGCAACTACTTAATTATTAGGTTGATGACGATAGCCATCCACATATTAAAGCTACCTACCTAAAAGCAGAGAATAAGACCACACCTGTAAGTCTGCAACAAACCTCCCCAGAACTACTTACGAAGCGGGTCTTGGCGTCCTCTGGGCACGATTTTATTAAGTTAAAGCGAATCACGGTCTGAATGTTTAAAATTTCCATTTCTGGAGGCTCCTTTGTTCAGTATGTTGAGCACATGGTAAGTAGATTGAGGGATACGCCTGTGTTTTATGTACTAACAGTTGAAGGAAATCTTGTATAATTTTTGGATGTGGACAAAAAGTTAGCTGACTCGTCTAGCCCTATCGTTATGATTGTCACATCTTGAGATGAATGATTTCAAACGAATGTTTTAGAGAGCTGTGCCATTGAAAGTAACGACCAATTTGCTACAGTGTTACTCTATTTGTCTGTTGAGTGATGGCTATAAGGTGCAAAACTCATCCAATAGGTATGCGAAATTGTCACACGGTGGGGTTTTTTTTTTAAATTTTAACTACAGTTTTTACAATAGTACTATCACTCACACAAGACATCGGAAACCAAAAAAGAAGATGTATATATTTTTTTATGTTTAGCATTCTCCAAGTGTACATTTAACAAATAATTAATCAAAACAAAGATCTTTCATTTCGCTACATCTTTCTCTTTACTTAGTAGGCCAAGCGGTAACACGAGTAGCTTTGATATTAATACAACTGAAAGATGTGTACCAATAACACAATTTCTAAGAAATATCAATCCATATACTCAATGAACTGTGGCGAGAATTAGTATGAGTAAACCATCGTGACATTGATAAGTAAAACTAATTTATGAAGTAAACATAATCAAAGTAATGATTAAGAGACTTTGATATTTGTACTATCGGCTTATAAATCTATACACAATAGAACCAGCCTCTCGAAAACTCAATGATTTGATTTGATTATTTACCAAATGGAGCAGGCAGGATGAAAAACATTGACTCCTGTTACCCCTAAATACTTAATAGCATCAAGTCCTTTCTTTACATCAAAATACTAAACGACCTCAAAATAGGACGGTAATGCTTTACATACCAAAACACCTCATTAGTAAGTCATTATAACACCATTCATTCAGTCCACATGTACTTAGAACAAAGAGTAGTTTCGTCCGACGTTTGACGAATCTGGCATTCATATTGTAATATGGATCGATTATTATATCGTTATTGTAAGAAGCTTATTTTATGGTACTTAGATGAATGGATAAAGCTTTTACACTGGTTTGGCTTCATATGGCTGTGCAAATTGATCAGTTATAAGGTATAATCCTGATCAAGTATTTTTGAATCAGCTAATTGATTTGATTCTAAAGAAGAGATCTATATCGCAAAATCAGTTAAAACTAGCTAAAGGCACACGTCTTGTTACATTAGAAAATTCTGTCTCAACCACATAATCCAAGAATCTCCATCTCAATAAAATATAAAATCAACGGCCTGTACTCCTAAATATTGTATTGTTGAACACATGCTTATTTCCATATAGTGAATGCACGAGCATTGTTCACCACGATTGCTCACCTCTTACCAATTTTCTCAAACAAAAATCGAGCATTTAATCCTAATACTTATTCTATTAGCTGACCTAAAATGTCTTGACCTTCGTCACGAGAAAACCTAACGTGATCCTAATAAGAGCCTTTATAAACAAGGAACCCTAACTGTGACATTAATCTTGCAATAAAAAGACCTGAGAGTGTCAACTGACAACGGTACCGTGAGAGTAAACGAAGGAAATAGCTCATTACGAAGCTAAGTCAAGGGCCGAGGAGACTACTTAGCAGCAATTGTTTGTCCAATAGTGGCGATGGGGTCTCGAAATATAAGGCCTGATAAACGCTGATAATGGATAAATATAGAATTAAGTATAATAGGGTAAAAGTATATATATAAATTGTCCGACAGATACACAATTAATATATTTTGGACACGCAGGAATATTTTATCTTCTTATGCAATTATACTCAGGAGGATACATTGAAATATCGCTTGAAAGCATAATTTCATTATCTGACTTTGGAATCTTCGCTGACTGGCTAATTAACTGGCTCTACACCATAATAAGTGCGGCAAAGATTCAGAAGGCACATAATCGTGTGTGGTCAAATAACACCATATGTCAGAACATCTTAAAAATTCCAAAGACATCCTCAAAAAACTGAAGTAGCTTCTGGTCCTAGTATTGTTGGGAACACAAAGGCCCAAAAACTTGTATAACAAAGTCAAAGAACGTATGAATATGCAACGACATGCCACCGGTTACTTTACACTACAAACGCTATTATTTTGTGAGTACGACACGGCTACGACACGTGGTTTAATACATACAGAATATGTAAATGCTGTCGTGTCGTATATATATGCTGTAATAGAGTTTGTGTAAGTAATATACAGTAAAGACAGTATATCCTAATGTCTAAATTTGTGGAGAAGTAGGATCCTGCCATCTGGTATTCTGTTATTTACTCCGAGTATTAGTAAAATTAAAGATTATGTAAACTTTTTCTCTTTAATTTAGATGAGCTTCCGTTCATCCGTCTGCGTATCCAAGTCTATATTTATTCTAAACCAACTTTTTTGTAACTTTTATTAGAAAATTTTGTGTCATTCATCATTTGAAACAGAAAAACTAGGGCAAATTAAATCTATTTTTACAAAATTCTAGTCAATTTATTTTTAAGTGACCTTAACACAAATTAGTTTAGAGCAAACGTTAGTGATTAACCTAAGACACGACGTCATCCGAATGCCAAGAATTCAGTTGACGATCTGTTCAAATGCCACGGACACAAACCAGAAAATAACAGCTTTACGACAATGTGTTAATTGTTTTATGTTTTAAAATTTAATGTTATATAGAAAAAAATATGTGCTCTTTATTGATGCTAGACTTAAATAGAAAGGTAATTAAAATAAAGGTAGAATAATGCCAATCAATGCTTCATTGATTAAATTCCATTGCAAGAATTGCTGTCGGATCATAAGCTGTAAAGAACTAACCCCTTCTACAAACCAAGCTATACAATAAAAATTGTTAAGTCACAAAACATAATTATTATTGATACAGATGATCTACATTTAGTGTTTCGTGTAACTTTTAACGAATTTAATTTAAGACTTTATATTTTTTCTTCATAAAATCAGCTTTTTTATGATTACGTAGACACATTAAACATTCTAGTAGATGCTATTAAACCACTCTATCATAGTAGTGTTTAAAAAAAACTATGACGTCAGATTCAGAACCACATAGCTCCATGTACAATCGAGCACATTTACAATTAAACAATTATTTATTTAATTCAACACGCGTCGCACTATTGACACAACTGGTACAGTCACATACAGTCACGATCCATTGGATGCAATAGTTGGTTTTAAAACAAATTACATGAAACATATATTTAATTGTTTGTGTAAACCTTTTAAAATATGTATAGCAATTGAACCTGGAAACAAAAATAATGATATAATTATCGGAATACGTGGAGAAAGGTAAAGGAAATATTCGTTTTAAATATGGATGTGATCCGTATTTACCTTCACAGCAAGTAGAGCGCTAAAAGAATTACTCATTAGCATGTTAAACTGAATAATGAAAATGTTTAACTTGAGATATAAATAATGAAAACCCTTGGTCTGTATAGAATGGTATATGTTCTTTTCAATCCAAGAGATATAAAACAAGTAACAATAGTAAATAAAATGTTCTATCTCTTTGAAGACGATCCCTCTCTCGAGTAAAACCCAGGTTTTTGAGGATCCAACCATAATACCTCAGGGCCCAATACCGAAAAAACTTTAACAAGATCATCGTCTGTTACTACGCTATTCAATGTTACGTTACAAATCTCAAAAGGCCTTAATGTTATTACAGAAAATTGACTACCAAACATTCAGAACATTTAAGTTAAGAAATTTCATATTTTCTTATGAATATGAATAAAAGAGAAAATTATTTAACAACATGAATTATTTCTAACTTTCATACAATGTGTTCACATTTTTTGATACGCTTATGCCTCGGGAATTCTCCGAAAGTTTCGGCGTGGCATGAGAAATTACAAATTACAAGTCAGTTTTTTAAGAGAAAATATATTTTGAGGACAAGACAAAGTTCTGGATGTTAACTATATATTGTTAATTTAATATTAGCTATTGGGTGTGTCCAGGTTCTATTCTAATCCGTATAATAAATTAAGTACAGTTACAAGCATTCCTCAGGAGATGAACGCTACGATCCCAAGATGATACAAAGATGCCTCGACAGTCTAAATCGATACGCTTGTTTAAATGATTTTTGAACCTATGTCAAAATAAACTATACCTCTTAATAACTAACATAACATACCATCAAGCTTGTATCCCCGAAGGGTTTGGCAGAGGTGTACCATTGTAAACCCACAGTTCGCTGCTATGCTAATTACACCAGAAATAACATGATGGAAGTCAGAATAAACCTATCACTATCTCAAATCGGCAAACATGTCGTAATATTTCGGCGAGCCAGCTCGGCGCAACGAAACGGAACGGACACACGATTGCTTACAGTAGCAATAGGAGCGGGTGCACACCGACGTATCACTAATTATACTTGTTATTCAACGTGCCGTATGGTAATGAGTAAATAAGGCCAAGTCTTTGTTTTCCCAAATTACGAAAGCCAATTGTTCTGGCTAAAGCGAATTTGGGGTTTCACATTGCAAATTGCTCGGATGGTTAAGAAAATCTAATTGGAAAGGTCCCCCCTGTTTTACTGCATGTACGATTTTACATACATAATTAACCTGTTACAGATAGTTAAAATGTTAAGATATGAGTGAATGATCATAACAAAAGAAAAGGTGTTCCCAGGAATGAGAACTCAAGGTATGTAATGGAAGTACACATTTTAGTAAGTTGTTAAGTTTCGGACAGTTTCATGTTATAATTGACAATAACCTCTATTGCTTTCTCTAGGTATTGCCAAAGGCAACCAATCACAACAAATGAGTCCTTTTCGTTAAATTTTACTGGAAATTGTTGAAAAAGGTCCAGATAATAGCCCACGCAATAAAATTACAAGTTTTTAACGAAATGTACTATATATCATTAGATCGATACACATTTGTTGTTTTAATGAAGAAAACATCCTTAACAATGTTGGATTATGTATGGAATACAAACAAAAATAGGTGTATAAATGGCCTAAGTGAAACTGTTATTAGGAAAGCCAAACGTCTCATCCTGTGTGATGAAATGGATTATACAGAAGGGAAACCAGCTGGGAAACGTTTTGTAATAAATTAATAATATTCAACCGCATGCGGTCACGATACACCTGACTGGCAGTTCCTTTGCATTTCTTTTGTTCGACGGATGATGTTTACACGAAAGGAAGAGGATTGTAAATAATAATGCCTCCTAATTGTTCTGTAGTTTCTTCAATGTCGATTAACTTGGGCATGACCTAAATTTACCATTACAACGCTTACAACAGAATTGAACGTTTTTCGTCAGCCGGAAAAAGTTTGCTACTGAAGAAACTTTTAATGATGCTAGTAATGGTCTAAGTAGGCACAAAAACGTCGCTTCGAAGATGACTTGTAAGAAATAATGTAATGTCTTTTAGTATACTTTTGTTCCTTTAGGCTCTATTACCAGTATTTGTGCTGACACTGTTCTTTTTCCTTTTCGTCCACTGTTCAAACTCACATCATAGTTCACATCGCATAATACATCTCATCAAAATCATTTAATAATTCACACTTATCTAAACCATTTGCTATCTTTTCATTTTCAATGTTCTCATAGCCTTAGGAAGATCATGATTCAAGCCTTTAAGTGTCTGTATGTAAAGCCTTTAATGGATCCCTACACGATATTTAAACTCGATTAGCTATCGATAATTTTTCACACATAATAAATTTACCGATACGCCTTACAATGGGGATATCGCCAAACTGGAACATACCTGAAAAAAGCGAAAACATAAATTAGCTTTATAATCATCTGTTATAGAAAATAACAAAGAAGTGAGAGGTGTTTATTTTCCCACATGTCGTTGGCAGGGAATCAGGTCGTATTAAATTATAGAGGATATGATGATAGATTGCAATAATTTAATAAACGCTAGTGTGCAAGAAACAATGCAGTTGTATCTATAAAATCAATATCTGTGTCTTATGGCCACAGTCCATTCGAGATTCAAACAAAACTGTTTTAGAAGTCAATAATATTAATTAGTTATTTCCAAATTTAGACCAGAATGAAATATAGAGGTAGGTTATTTTAGATATTATTGGTTCCAACTGGTTAAGTAACTAACTATAACAAATCGAATTATTCAATTCTAGTTATGGAATTTGCAATTCTATTCGCTCTACATAGAAGGAGACTTATCAACTAACTTATGAAAATAATGTCAAAAAAAGGCAATTCAAAAATATCGATAGCATCGACTAGGTCGTAATGAATAAATCTGATTTCCGCTCAAACCCTTGAATCTTTAATAACCATGTAATAAAGTAGTGAACGTTGATTTTCCAAAGATAAGTGTTGAATATGACAATGGTAGTGATTCTCAAAAACCATATAATAAGGTAGTTAAGGTTGATTTTGCAATGATAAGTGTAGGGATATATGACAATGGTCGTGAGTATCGTGACGTAACACAAATAACGGGATCACGCGGTATCGTTATCGGTGCAGACGTTGCGGCGCCGCCGTGGCTGGCATAGCGGTGCTGTGACCCTTTGGTGCTGATGCAAGTTGTAGAAGGCAGCGGTGTTATTTATAACTCAAGGAATTGCAAGTATTTAAACAATCGGGCTTAGCAGCAAAGCCAAACTTCAGTTTACCGATGTGGCCATAAAAACTGACAATTAAAAGGAAGTGCGTTAAAAGGGCTTCTACAAGGGGTTGTAGAGTTGAGAGAAATGAAATGCAGCTCTTTAACGATGCGTTTCAAAATAAAATACATGGGTCGAGAATACAAATTACATCATATCCTTACAACAACCAAAACCTACTTAATATAGAACAAAGCCAAAAAAGCCAAGACGAATACTAACGTGTTTCTCATATTTGTACTTGAAAAAAACATTGTTGCCTATACATTGCTTAATGTATGAACGAGGACCTCAAATATTTGCTTAGTAGTATCATTACAACCGCTATTAGTAAATTACTTGTACCGTAAAGCCAGATATAATTGTACACAATTTGAGGTTCACGACCATCGCACCGCTTATTTTATTTTAATGACTAGTCTAAGTACGGACTCCGCTACTTAATGCAGATTAATGCTGAATAAATGCCGAAGAGACGGATGGATTAAATGAGTATTATGGAGGAAGAGGAGTGTGAAATGAGAAGATAGAAGGGATGAATGGTAGGACAACCGTTATGTCAATAATTATTGTCATATAACAGGAAGTTAAAAGAAACAAAGATGATATAATAGAATGATTTAAAGAATGATGTTAGGAATAGAAAGGATGCAACAAGTTTACGTTACTAAAATTAGTGACAAAATATTATGAAAATTATTAGATGACTAACGAATGCGTTGTCAACTGTTTTTATCTTAGATCTATTATTTTGAAATGGACCAACATAATCGTAAGCTAATGTCCATTATGTAATTTACGACAGTATGCAATAAAATAAATCAATTTAAGTAACCTAATCTTCTAGTTAGATCCTTAAACCAACACTATTATTTAATTATACGCTTATAATGACTAAACCGGGACTGGTATCATTAAATCATCGTGCACTTTGGATCACATTACACCGTCATCATAAATATTCTGAACCCATAACTTTTCAATGATCAGCTACATTGAATGTTTTATGTGCTGTCAATTTCCTTATTTAAAAGCTTCCGTGTTTAGAGGGTAATATATCATAAAATATTCATAACACATTATTAGTTCTTGCGGTTTACGGTAAAGACTATGTTCCGTATACCGTGTGGTAATCCGGTATTATATTAAAAGGAAAATAGATTATGTATAATCTGTAAGTTGAGATTACCTTGAAAGTAAATACTTATTTAATATATGATTAAAAAGGTACGGAACGAATACAATCCGGTAGCTTCTAGGTGCAATTTTGCGAATAAGTAGAGTTTTGTGAACATAAATGATAGTGATCGGTAAAGTCAACAAAAAGGAGAATATAAATAATATTGCTTCAGTTAATGCACCAAACACAACACGAGACTCGTTTTAAACTTCACAAGTAGGTTAAAAAGGGCTTGACATTTCACGTTTCCCATATTGGCAGGATCAATTTACTAAACGTTGTTCTACGTGAAGTACGCTAGTCGACTGCAAATGATGGCACGTTTGAACGTCAAAATTTCTGAACAATCGCTCGTGCGTCCATGATCCGTGTGATTACGTACTTCAAACACAGTCGCATGCTCGTCAACAGTCGATCGTGCATGCGAGCTCAAATGATGCAAATCACAACGCTTCAAAATTTGCTATTCGAGAAAAATTACGCCAACATCGGCTTTAACTGGAAGACGGAAGATCTATGTTTGTTTAGCTGAGTATTCAAAAAGACATTTGGGATGTGTACTCACTTTCCTTGATTGGTAATTCGATCGGTGAGCAGGGAAAGTGCAGGAAATGATGACGATGAACCTCAAATGTGTCTTGGACGAGGCGTCGAGGGGACGTTTTAGGGTGACAAACGGGGACCATATTCAAATATCCCTAGTTAATTCAATTTCAACGACTAATATGACTCTGATTTCGAGGGTATATAAAATGAAATCCTAGCTTCGTATTCAGTGAAGTTTTTATGCAACGTAGGTACGTTTTTGTGTGGCATATCTTGGGCTTCTTACATTGATACTGTTGAAGCTGACTTCAAAATGATATGGACCGAAAAACTTCCTATATCTCACGCTATATTTTTCAATATGCCTTATAACTAAAACGCAACCTTGTATGCACTTGACGTCATTTTATAAAACACGATAACAATCATCATCATAAACTAGGTCCTTTGCAATAAATCAATATGTAAATAGGTAACCGAATCCAACTTCAGAAGCGGACACGCATCGCAACAAAGTAGATTAATAACATTTGATCCACTTTCTCGGTCCCCAATTCGCGAATTCTCGATCCAAATACGTCGGCAAGAAAACCGCGGTAACAATAGAAGCCAATTGATCTACGTCTGGCCGCAAACCACGGGACTGATACTTTACGGATTTGTGATATTTGACCCTCGAGATGTCCGATATTATCCATTAATCCTGTTGCGACAGTCGTCTTTCGTTGAGATTAGAAACCTTTTTTACCTCCCGCAAATAAACACAATTCAATTTATTTAAATGAAAACGATACTTTAGCAAAACAAATTGATGAAATTTTAAACCTAGTTGACGATATTTTAATTACAATAGAAGACGATGACCGAACTGAACTCGACAAAAAAATACACGATAGACAAATAATAATTTTGTACACTATTCTAGCTTAGGTCAACTGCTATCATAAACTTAGTTAATTTGACTAATGAGAATGGAACAATCAACTATAAAATGTGAATCCGGCTAATATATCAGTATTGCAAAAGGAAAACAAAGGATTTCTTGTTTTAGAAGACATATCATGTAGTAATGTTAACATTACTTATTTTACATGGTATATTTTTTATGGACCATTCTTATGTAAAGATATTGCAATAGTAAAAATTTTAAATTCAAAGCAGACCAGGATTTCAATATCTATCGGCAAAAAGAAATGGGAATTCTAATGCATAGTGGATATTCAATATAGTGCCAATGTGACGAAGTCTGTTTTTAGCTGTTATGATCTAGAAAAACCGTCGCTCAAAGAAAAATAGCTGCTTGGAACCAAGAGAGATCTGTTGATTGATTAATGGGCCAATCTAAAGTTTTGAACTAGAATCGTCCTGAACATTGACCTTGAAACTCCTGCCTTACATTCAGAATGATTGAATCTAAGGATTGTTGTTTGACGTGCTTCTATCGGCTTTTTTAATTAACTTTATTAATATTATAAGATTTTAGTTAAAAGCCGTTACCTACTTAAACAGGTAATTTATGTTTTTGGTAAATTATTATTACAGGTATAAAGTATTCCGAGCTTCAGCTTTTACAAGAAACACTAGATACGCTTTCTACATTTATTAGAAAAATGTACCAATAGCGAAATCTTATATTCGTCAAAATCAATACACCAAATTAAAATTATTCTTATCGGTACACATATAATATTCTTCCTATCATCTCTACAGTCTTTCTTCAATGAATAGTGGTTAAAGTCGTATATCCTTAATCACTTGGTCATTTCTCTTGACGTAATCCTTTAGTCACCCTTCACAACACTCATCGGTAATTAAGCACGGCTACCATGTGTTCAATGTTTACTATCAGCAAACACAATTAGCTTAATTTGTTTATCCCTGATACGAGTAACTAATAGTATTTGTGCTTACAGGTGCAAGTCAACAAGTGTATTTGCTTCGACATCAGATATATTTGTATCGTTTGCAAAAATTACTCGTTCGTCAAATGTGGAGTGATCTAGTAAATTGGAAGGAACTAGTGGTTATTAACTAAATGGTTTGTCAAGTATCTTGATAGCACTGTCCTTCAGGCCAATTCCTTCCAATATTTGGTCAAAACAGTTCGTTTTAAGAATATAAGCAATATGTACTCGTATTTTTATAAAAAGTACATAAATATTTTTTATGGATTCCTCTTAAACAATGTCAAAGTTAGGTAATTAAGCGTTCTTTTTTTGTATTTTCTGTAAGAATACGCTACAAATAACGAACAAAGCTGAGTGTGTTGAGTAACCATCAAATTTCAATTATATTATTGATTTGAACATCAGAATATTGGTTTAAAGAGCACGTCCTGAATTTGATTATTACGGATCATTTTGTTTTCTTGAGTATGATTTACTTCTAAGAGCTTTTCCAGTTTCCAAATTAAATAGACCATCTATTTAATTTTACGCCTACTTTTAGAAAACCGCCTTAGTCCCAAAAACATGGAACATGTATTTGTAACGTAATTTATCATTCGCAAAACAACACGTTAAGAATCAATCAAGCTCAGTCAAGTCAGATCAAATTCAATTGAAGTTCGTAACATGTAAGCCGATCATTTGTCGCGCGCAATCTCTTGTTCTTGCAGAAGGTCGAATTAAATTACAGAAGGATAATGGTGGGACCAGATTGCTCCCATATGTGCTTCATGTCTTCGACGATAAATTGTAGCAATAGATACAATTGATTAACAACACGATAGGTATATGGGTTATAGGCTGTCTTGCTGACGATATTTTCAGTCGTAAGGAATTTTCATTAAGAACCGCAGGAAGTTTAAGTTAGTAGAAAATAAACCAACCTATTCTTTCTGAATTGGTGGAATACATAGACCAATTTCACATTAAAAGTAAGTTATTCCAATTTGAAACACGAACTATTAAGAGGTTTTAATTCAGATTACCAATTCTGGAGACTCTCGTGAGGATGAAAAAACAGTTACACAAACGTACCAGCAATCTAAAATTAGATCACCATTAAAATCCTGCTATCCAAGGCGTAGTGAAATCGGATTTGTAAACAGTACTATCTAAATAAAACGTGCTACTATACGCTCCACACAAACATACCTGGAAAGAAAAACATTGATTTATGTCTACCCTACCTGTGTTATGTTGACTTGGTTACGTAAAATGCGGATGGAAATAGGAAAAGAATGTTGGTTATTTTCATCATTCTTATCATCTGGCCTGTATTTTATTTATTTATTTTCCGAGGGGTAGAGCAGATTTGTTCTTTTGATACAAAGAACAATGGCAGAATTTGGTCTGGACTTTTTTTGGCGTCCATAGATTTCATAAATATCAATCAAATTTAATTAATTTTCTACGATTTTTCAATTATTCACTTCTTCTTGTAAAAGCCGGAGTTATTTTTATGTTTTTAAAAGCTCATAAAATGATGTTCGAATTAGGTTACCTACATTCGACATTTTACCATTAAAATAGTGGTGTGACGCTGTATAATCAAACGAATGATCGATATAATCGACCGATCGATCGACCCGTGTAGAGTTCGTTTTGTTTTTAACATAATATTAGAATTATCTATTCTTACGTCTTTAATCAATGATATGTTTGAAGAAATGCTCCTACTTTTAAATCCAATTAATAATGGATCAAAATATCAGAGGATCGTTTCAGTGTCGTATCGATTCTCAAGAAAAACGAATCCAAATGTGCAGCACTACTTTTGTTTTGGACAGTGAATGTTATCTGTGGTTGTCTGTCAAGTGAAGACGCTACAGAACTACCCTCCATTATATTTTTCTATGCTACAAAATCCTTCCGTGTTTACTATGTCGGTTGTGTTTTATGATTATATTTGGCTTTCTATTTATTTTTACCCTACCTGGACTGTTTATGGACTGATTGATACTGCCTTGTGTGACTAGTGCGTGCCCTTAGGACTACGATATTGCTTTTGCGTGAGCATAAGCTAATCTTACTTTGCTTCGATTGTGCCTATATAGTGAATTGGATTTTTGTTGTAAACCCATAACAATAACTATGGAAGATTACGATAGAGATCATCGTCGCACGCGCATTTTATGTGTAATGATGATAATGAGATGAAGAATGAAATAAATAATTATTTTAAACAAAATATGTTTTTTATTTGCCCTAACATAGTTCTATTGTTTACGCGGCAAGTGCATTTTTTTAATACGCGCTCAGCTTTCTTAAACATTCAATAATTGAGTACTATAGTAATATTATAGAACGGGGATTAGCGCGTACATGCGTAAATACCTTAAGGGCTTGACGTTTCGTTCTATAATATGCAGCGCGATAGTTTAAAAGTTTAAATTGAGTAATACTCTACATCGAGTGTTAGAATTTATTTAGGTTTTTCCCATTTATCCGTAAATACTCTTATTCTCACTTAGACCACACCACATTATCATTTCTTAAGGACATAATTTCGATCTGCGTTATGTTTTATAGATATAGCTAATTGACATTGACGTTAATTCATAACCTAAATAATAAAATTCTAACACTGAAATCTTTTTTTTCCGGCTTTCCCAAATGAAAATAGTCTCATTTATAGATTCTAGAACTAACGCCAAATCTTTTAACATATTTTTCATTAAGGGACGCTTCAATTTGATCCCAGACAATTCTTAGTATGGAGACCTGCCATTGTCCTTTGCTTGCAAAATAATCCTTATGTAATCGTTGTCACCATTTATCTGGCAAGATTCCAAATTGGTCAGCAAATTGGTAAACAGTTTCAATACGAAAATTCTGGCTCCAATATTTTAGCGAATTTCATTTGTACATACTTCTAGCTCTAGGTTTATGCATTTTTTATTAATCGTCATTCAGTTAAGGCTTTGGACCAAACGAGATTTTTAAGCTGCCGTTTCGTATAGTAATTACCAATATTGCACGACAAAAGCCTTCCAAAAATTCCTCTCTTTAAACCCTGGCTCATGAACGTAAAAAATGTTAACCGAGTGTAAGAAAAATGCGTTCAAACAAAGTAATTCTATCGGGCCAAAAGCCGGTAGAGGATTCGAAAATATTAGCTTTTATCTCAACTGAAGCGTACGTTAAACCCGATATATTAGGGGCGTCGAACTCATTATTTCTCAGCTATCACGATCAAATACGTGATACGCGTTGTTTGTTTTTATGAATTTTGTTCTTTAATATTGTGGGAAGATTCGCGAGGTATTGTTCTTCGCGTTTTATAAGAAACTTGTGATATTTCGATATGAATTTGCCATTCCACTAGTTATAAAGATTTAATTCGATAAAAGGTATATAGATAATAGATAAGGGCAATTAATTCTCCCGTAATTGAGACTTGTCTTGCTTCTTTTTCTATTTCTTATGGGGTAATAATACTATCGACATTATGCGTGTCAGAAATATTTTGCTTTTTAAGAGAAAATAAATTGGAGCCAAAACATTACAAAACTTCCGAAATGCAAACCGATTTAAATTCCAACAAAATATTCCATTTAAAGTTTAAGCGAAAGTGCCATAATTCACTGTCCCCATTTTTTACCATAAGTTTGCGTCCGCTTAGGTAGTTATCAAGCGACAATTTGGAACAGATCACGATCCACGCTCCAGCAGGAATAGAAAACGTTTGGAATTGGTCATAAATCGCCGGCAATGTAACGCATACATCATTGTCTAGATTGTTCACGTGACTTAAGGTTCCATTGTTATTCTGATCACAAATATTGAGGAAAGTCGTGTCGTCGAAATTTTCGATGGATGGTTTTCTGTTGATCCTTAGAATTTTAATAGGGATTTGTAAGTTCAAAATCAAGCGAAGGACGTATATCCTAAAAATAAACTTCAATTATGTCAAATAAACTAATCAAATCTAAAAAGATTGCCTGAATCAACAAAGGAAGTTCCTTTTAAATTCTGAGTAGTGCCTCTTGAATAGTTGGTACGAGCTTTGAGTAATCCTTCAGCAAAGATGCTCAATAAGAATCTCTGAGATACATTTCATTGTAATGTCTGTCCCTACTCTGTAAGCTTTCATAGCATCCTATGGATTCCAATTTCAATTCCGAGTAACCCAGCTATGTCCACTGGGTTCCGCATGTTTTTATTGGATCTCTATTTGTTTTCCTTCTATAAAAAACGTTCGGTTTTCACGGAAGGATCCAACGACAAAATCATTTTTTGGGAGATTGCAATACGGTTTGTAGAATTGTTTTTTAAGCATTTAGAGAAGCTGCAAAGCTTTTACCGTGTATTGGAATATGTTTTTGTTTCCTTTTTAATATTTATGTGAACAAATCCATAACTTTCCATATGTTAGAAGAATTCAAATTCAAATTACATATTTATTTTTGCAGAAAACACTGTTACACTGGTGTTATGGAATATACATGTTTCAAGTGATTGTACCGTAAGGCATGCAAAATGTATAAGGAGGTACCTAATATAATTATTTATTTAATAAGAATTAAGATGCTTATGAATTGAGGGACAATGGCGAGATTCGATTGCAAATAGTAAACATGGCATATTAAAAGAATCATGAATGTGAAGTAATAGTATGCCCCAAACAGTTGAATCAACAGACGCCAAGAAACAAATTAAGAAACTACCCAACAATAATATTTCTTAATTCCGCGAAAGCCAAAGTTTCGTATCCAATATTTACGGAGCGGATCATCGAAATATAAGTGGAGGTCAGGGTACAGACCGCGGATCGTAATTGCCCTTCCTCAATAGAGCACTTAAGTTCTGTTATATGTGTCTTTGACACATATACGGGTGATAACGTTAGTGTTAGGTCAAATGGATATGCTTGTCGCATATTGTGTTAACTTTGTGTATGAGCAAAATATCAAGGATGACTGGTTTTAGCCGTAACCATCGCTCTGAATATATTATTATTATTGAACGGGAATTAGCTCAATCCTGCATAAATGCTTATATAGTGCTTGACGTTTCGACCAGGTTGACAAGGGTGCTGTGTAGGCCGTGGTCACAAACACATTGTTTGAACATTACATAATGGGAAATCACAGTAGTCAAAAAGGTCGAGACTTCTCTTAATAGGGGAAAAGAAGCTGAAGGCAGTTGATAGAAGTAACCAACTTCACATTAGTTATGTCCCTCCATCATACATCGTAAAGTCATCTAGTTACATTTTTGACTTCGAGAATAGTCCCGCTATCTTACAATTGGCTCTAAAAATATCGTGATGGTCAAAAAGTAGGCTTTTTGATTACGAGTGACATTGTCCGGTGACCTGAGTTTGAATTGAAGCGGTACTAACTTAGTAGTTTTGATTTAATAGAACTGCCATTGCTGATGAAAAATACTGGGATAGTTTTGCATAGCCTATATAATTCTCATAGCAAAACGGAGGCCGTTTTTAAATATATGAAAAAATAAAAGAAAACAAAATCAAACACCAAATACATAATAGCTGTATTTAAAGGCAGACCGATGGAGGTGGCCCCAACCTAGATCGTTTGTAGGTATAACATTTAGACATTAAACTAAACCTGACCCTGCCCGTTCTCAATTCCTTGCAAAATATCAGAAAAGCTAATCACAAAATTCTAATCCACTAGCTATCAAAATGATGAGTGAGTTGATCACAGTGTTTTAACAAATTAACTCGTCCAGCATAGCGGTATTGTTTTTACTGGCTACAGGAAGCCGTGATCATCTTAACTGTCGATAGAAGGATGCTGCTTGACGGAAGCGCGTGTACGCCGCAAAAACTGGCGCCGTGTCGACGACCTGCTAGTGATGGGGCTGAGTATCGATGTGTCGTAGTATTAGATTGCTTTTGTGATAGCTTGGAGACGTATTGCATTTTTGAAGATGGTTATACACGTCGATTACTACAAAACAACGTCGTTGAAAGTTCGTGAATAAAAAAAAGTGTGAATCAACTTAAATGGTTCCTACGTGTTACTTCTAATGTTTTTTTTAGAGACAATTGAAGTTTCCTATTATCTATTAATTGTGGAACCATTTAGTGCAGTCAAATCAAAATATTTGTATTTATTTTCAGTAACTTAGGCGCAATACATATCAATATTTAGATTCAAATAATAATAGGTGTTATTTACCAACTTTAAATAAATATTGGTGGTGTTATTTAATTTCCATATCGATGTTTTGTAAAGCGGTTACGTTTGTTTAAAAACATCACTATTATGGCCGGTGCGTGACGCGCGCATCACGATCATAGGTACAAAATAAAAGGATAGAAGGGTCAGTTCTAGCCGTGAGCATTCATATACTTTATAATTATAATACTGGTTTATCATTTGCTGCGGCTTGGGTATACATTTTCACCGAAGAGATTGAAGCAAATAAGAAAAATGACGCAAGAGACTACAATTTGAATAATAGGTATTCTAGAAGTAAATTAAATATTAAAATCAATGATAAATTAATTGTATAAGACAAAGCTCCTGTAATGTAGTTAAATTAAAGTAATAATTAACAAGTAGGTGTCACAGATTTGAGGTGGTAATTGACTCGATGGAATCTAAATGTGGGTGGAAAAGACGTGGTTAGACAAATCGGATATTTAATGTATTTAATAATAAAATGGAATTTTGATACTAATAAATAAATTGTTTTATATCAAAGGAATAATGTTGACCACCGCTATAATAATACAGACAAGGAATTTATACAACAGTTTGTAGGATTTTAGGGTGCTGCCAAAACAAGGCTGGCCGCTTTTTCTTTTCCGTTTAAGTACTCCATTGGTCGTGCTATCAGTCGTACGTTTGAAGACGAGCACTACATTGTCATAGCTGTCATGAGAAGCATTTGTAGTTATCAATACAAACAGAGAAGAGAATTCACAATGCTACATTGACGTGAGAACAACAGCTACCTAATCACGCAAAACCCATAATTTTCGTCCAGAACCAGTCACGCCCATCCATTTCCCATTACCAAAACATTTCACAATATGGAAGTGCACCGATCTTCCATGGAGAGTCCCCCCACAAAACGCAGTCCCAACGTAGGGTGACACAAAAGCATGGATGTATGAATGTAGCCCTTTGTGCTCGAGCATTGGCCTGTGGATGGCCCTTTTGTTTTCGATATAATATATCGAGATAGTTTTTTGGGTAGTGCGTTGTGATTGCAGTGCTTGCTTTATGTTTGTGCTTACTTGAGAGATACGTAGATGTTTGGAATTATCAGCGTACAGTGAAAGACTACTACATAAAGATATACTTCCCTGTTTCCTTACGCAGGAACGACCACGCTTGAGTATGTTAGTCTTACGAACGCTTTAACCATACATATATATATATGTCCTGAACCCGATTACATAGGAGCAGGAGATAATAACAGGTAAATAAATGCATAAGATTCAAGACACAACTACCTACTTAAGAAACACTCTAAAAGTTCTATAAACTTCTTGACTGAAGTCAAGAAACTTACTTTATCATGTTATTAATTTGTGTCATCAACAATATAAAGCTTCTTTTATAATATCTACTCATATCAACACACAACTGCATGACAGAAGCTCTGTATGTTAATGAATTATGTCATTCATACGTGCATTTGTAGATAACCGTTCATTAATGGGCGCTTCAATTTGGGTTAATAACGCCAGCGGTGTTTAAGGTCAATAGAGAATTGATTCGTGGGCTGGCTAGTTTGTTTTAGGATTTAGCTGATGGATTAATTATCAGGCTTTGCTTAATATACTCATAAATAATGTTGATACAACAATATGTTCTCAAATGAGAGCCATTTAGTATTTTCTCTCTTACAGTAACATTAAATAGGTACCAAGAGAGCAATTTTGTATCCGTGATAAATTGGTATTTTGTACAGAACCTTCTCTTAACAAGACATTATTCTTTGAAATAGGCCCCTAGGATACTTAAGTTAATTTTTGCAGATATAAAAACCTGGCTTGCAACTTTCACAAAGACACCGCAAAAAGCATTAATCATCAAACGCGAGACATTACATAAAGGAATGGGAGCAAAAAAAAACGACAGCTGGGCAAAGGTTTCCCTCCATTCTTATCATTTGTATTATTATAAGCAGCTGTAGTTAAGAAACCTACGAGGACAACTGGACTGGAATCTCGGACACCGCCAAAGAATTTAACTTGCTAAGAAGAAAGGGATGACTGCCAATCTTCGCTAGGAGAGGCATTAGAAGAAGATTAGCAGCTGCCAGCTATCTTATAAAGTAGTCGAGCTAATCACATCACCGTATCAATATTTTGTCACATAGTTTGTTTTAAGCCAAGAAACATTTCCACAACAGACGTCGGTCACGACACATAACAAAATACCTTGAAGTACTCCTCAAAGTGCCATTACAGTCGATACAATAGTAACCCAAATGGGCTTGGCAAGGTGTCAAATGTAAGTGTCGAGTACTATTGTACTTGAGCACGAACTAAAGTTGAGCGAGTTTTAGCGTTCTTACTGTGTTTGTTTCATGTTGGTACTTGGATAATATGGTGCAAAAATTTATTTTTGGATCTTATCTCTTTCAGAATTATTGGCCCTTTTAGCGTGGTTCTAGCTCTCTGGTTAAGGGTAGGTACAATGTGTTTTCCTCTTCAGTTTCATTTTATTCGTAAATTTTGATTATTTTTGGCTTATCTTCTTTTGAATTTTAATTAGTTCATCTCTTTTATATTTTTATTTCGATCATCTTATAATTGAAGTTACCCCATGTTGTGCTCGATTGAAATCATTTTTACATCAATCTCATTAGGATAAAACCGTAACAGATTTTCTTTGTGCAAAAGCAAAGGGCATTAACTTTGAAACTCTGACAATTGAAAGGGATTACAAGCCTGAAGGATAAAGTTATCCTTTGAAGATTCAAAGTTCAATAAACATAGTTTGTTAGCGATGAATGGTTAGAACTTAGAACTTGTCAAAAGCCCCGACCAGACTCCATTCAGGCTGGATCAAGTTCTAATTATAACTTTAGTTACCAGTCTAGTATGGTAACGAATTAGAAGCTAAATATTTGTTTTGAATTAATTTTGGATTAATAAATTAAATTAACAAATAATTTAAATAATATCTTGAAGACACTTTGCAGTCTGAAATAAAACGCATACAAATAGAAACAAAATGACAGAAATAACGGCAATAGGCTCTCATCATCATCATCCACAGCCTTTGTCCTCCCACAGCTAGGCATAGGCCTCCCCTTTTTTGTGACATTTTTTACTGTCCCGTGCCAGCATCATCCAGACTCGACCCAAGACTTTAACTATGTCGTCGACCCATCTTGCTCCCGGACGATTGACGCTACATAGGGTCTTGTGTATTACAAAAAAGTCAAAGAGACTGTGGTCTCTCAAGCAACACTAATAAAATATGTGGTTTTCTTTGGGATACTTTAATGACTTATTTTATTGAAAATTACATACAGCCATTAACAACTTTAACCCCAACCTTGCAGTGAAAGAGATAATCGCTAGATAATACAAACGTCGAGCACTAACGTTAGCGATTGCCATTACTATGGACAGATTAATTTCCGATCGTCAAGAAATACGACTTCGGTGAATGACATTTATAAATTGTTTGACCTTTATGTCAATGCTGATGCGATTGCTGTGTCAATACGATTGCTATTTCAATTGGAGGCTTGTACACAACTTACTGCAGACAGTAAATGTTTTATGGGCAAGTGGGTTTGCGTCGACGAAGTTCACTTATTTATCTCGTTTTGTGTCGTGTTTCTCAATTCTTTTTTAAGACACTAACAATTAAAAATCCTAATTAAATAATGAAACTAGCACTAAAAAACGATGAATCTCTTTCCATTAAAGTCATTTGGAACCATGAAAATAATCAAGTTCGTATTGTTCTAAATACTCTTCCAAGTCCTGAATTGTATGTAACTAAAACTCCATCTTACATTTTTTCTTGGTCCACACACATTTGCTCCAAAAGTACACCTAACTACTATGTAACATATAGGTATGAAGCGACACCAAACAAATGTAAGAGACGTGTTATGAATAATGAATGCTGAGGATACCGGCAACCCTTTGTGATTACATCGAATGCTGCACTAAATAGGTGCCTAAATACTAGACGAGAACGTGCTGCTATTGTTCTGTAGCTTGCCTCATTTTTTTTCTACGATTCGACAAACGTTTTCGCAGAAGTAGAGGTAATAAACCTCTATTTCTGGCACTCAACTTGGGTAGTATTTGTGCGAAAAAAAAAAAGCTTAAAGTACCTACGTATCAATTTATAAGAGTTGGTTTAGACATCTTAACAAGATCGCTACGTAAAAATATTCCTTAACAGTTCCACACTTTTGGAACAATTCGCTCAAATGTATTGATGAATGTTTCTTATAACATTTAAATTGAAAAGGATACACTATACCTACACAATTAAGATGCTAGGTACGCTTTTCCCAACATACCAGATTTCCAATCAATAACCAAAAGGGTCCTTTGAAGCCGCAAACCAATCGTGCCAGTAACGCTGTACCCTAGAACAACTCAAGTCTGCTTATCCCATATGGATCCAATGTGACCCAATGTATTAAATTGTTAGTCCACATTCGATACATACATACAACCTTATTTGGTTCCGTACACACGTACAGTTGTAACGGAATTGCGGGTGCCTTTTCTGTATATGCTGTCAATGTTGGGTTCTGTGCGATATTATAGAAGCCTTAATTACAAAAGCCTGTTTTTAACATGTATTCTTGTAAAATCGTATGAACTGGCTAAATGTAATAAGGATATTGTTCCAATAAGATTTTTCATGCAAAAATAAAAACCTATCTAAATAGTCGTTATATTTATATTGTATGTTCACTTAAAAGCTCTTAGGAAATTGATTTAGAAGCTATATTATGTATAGTTGGATTCAAAGTTAATGGCGGCTCTGAAGTTAGCTACACGCTGCGCAGTACCTCGCCCCGCACCCCCGCTGGCGCATAAGTTTGTTACTGCGCAGCGACTCGCCTCGTGTTCAGAGCCGCCATTAAATTTGCACCGTACTGTAGCACAACATTTAACATGGTTTCTTGGTAGATTTAACCCTGCGGAACTTGACTATATTTGTATAATAGTTGCGCCCTAGAGTGCCCTAGCCTAGTCTGACTACTTTTTATATTGGAGACTCGCAGAAGTTTTATAGATAGGATATTGTTCACAGAAATATGTCACCGTGAGAATAACTGTAGCAGTGCCATGTCTGTGTCCTTCAAAGATCAAAACATGTTTAAGAGAGTTATTTTCTTGAATACATATTATGAGTCATACATTAAAGAGCTTAAAGGACAGCCTTTCGTTAATTACCATGCAGTATATTAACGTCATGGTAACTGAAAAAGCAATTAATCAGTCCTTGGAAGGTCAAACTATACCATAAATATTAACAGTAAGTACCTAAAGGTATCTATACAACTCGTTCAAACTACATTAAAATTTTACGATACACCCTGTAACTATATTTCACTTGTAAATCGAAACTATAAACGAAAACTTTGATTCGTACATAAAACTAGCATTCGTGATTAATAACAGATTTACAACCCGTACCATCTGGTTACGGTACAAAGATTTATTGGGAACATAGTAGCTGGAGCATTGTTACGGGTAAACTGTCTATCTGTTTACTGTAACAGCCTATAAGACTGCGAGCACACGGACTGCTTCAAGCAGTCGGTATCGACTTCAAGCTGCGACTGTATCGTACTATAGACTTGTATGACCGCCCGGACAGGGACCGCACAGACCGGCAAGGCAAATCAGAGTCGCGTTTTGTCTTATCGGTCGACAAAACAAAACGCTATGAGGCTGCTGCCGCACCGCCGAGAACATCAGATGATGCAGTCCGGGTACGCTGATCTCTGACTAACCGCTCTAGCAGTTCGTTTACAGCCTGTCTCTCATCATAAAAAGAAAGAACGAGCATCAAGTGACTCTTTCTCTTACGCACTTCCGCCCTATCTCATATTGTCTGCTGTCTCTAGAAACTCGAAGGGGATTTATTCATTAATATCTGAATTGCCGCAAACATGGAACAAATATGTATAAAAGTTTGGCCAATGTACGAGCCCGCAGAAGGTCCCTTGTGGTACGTAGTTGGCGTGGTGTTTTATACCAACCACTTCGCCAGGCACAACCAGTACCACCCTTCGTGAAAACCAACTTTGTTTTCGCATAAATTTACATCGGATATTCCAAAAATTGGTTTGTGGTTCAACAGATTTATTCGTTGTTTTATCAATAAGGGTTTTGCACGCAAGGATGTAATTAAAGGTTTTCTTATTGGTTTGTTTGTTTTCCTTATGGCGAATTGTGTCAATCATTTTTAATGGAATACGGCTTTCACAAGATTCGTCAGATGGTAGGAAAGGAATGTATACCTAAATGATATTTTATGACTACAGTTTTGAGCTGTTATAATGATTTATTGATATAGAATGAATATAATATCTTGAAATAACGTATAAACGTATAACCTACATTCTCAAAGATATTGTTTAAAGTAAATATTTTTTTAGTTTCAATAAAGTTTCTTAAAAAGCGAAATTTCTAAATCGTGCCTCAATCAGACTGACCGTGGACACACAAACGACACAACAATCTACTATTATATATGTCACGGTAAGAGTGATTAATTGAAGATTATTAATAATTATCTAGTATTATTAATAATTACCGAAAGTCGAGGTAAAAGTGATAAATTAATCACATTTGTCGGGTTTTATTAATAATTTAACCTTAGTAGTGATAAATGTAATAAGTGGCCAAGGGTTGCGGGGCTGTTTATTTAGTATGCTTGGTTAGGTTCGACTTTGTGACGGAGATCAATAGGTTAGGTTAGGTTAGATATTGTGACCTTGCAACAGAGCGAGCGAAGCGAGCGACGACGTATGTACCCATCACATATATTTTTATAAATTAAAGAAACATTAACCAAGTTTATATGTATAAGTCAGTGTATATGTCAGGGTAAGAGTGAATAATATAAATAAATACCTGCTGGTCAAAAAACATTGGGTTTTTATTTATTTTATCACTTTTACCAATATGTGTCGAGAATTATTAATAATTACTACTAAAAGTAATAAATTTCGATTGTTTATTAACATTTACCAAAACATGTGATTATTATTAATAATTTTGTAAAATTATTAATAATTTTCAATTAATCACATTTACCGTAACATATATATCTATATAAAGAGAGTAGAGGACCCGTGGGAAACTGACATTGACATTGATTCAGATCGCACGCAAGCTTATTTTATATGAATTGATGTAATCTACGTTTAATCGTGATGGTGAAAGTGGTTGGGATTATTTACTTTCATGTGACTTTTTCTTGATATAATTAAACTTTGTCTATATCTTAAGTTCCATATCCACTTTAAAAATGGTTTAACTTCAACATCACTTGCCAACGACAAGTACTAGCCAACTAAAGCTTAATCATCTTTTGCTGTTCATTTTTACCTTTACCTTTAATTAATCTCGTACCCAATAAGTATATCCTTATGATCCATTTATATGCTTAAAATAACTTACAGAATAAGGAGTGGTGTAACATTAAGAAATCATTACCTGAAACAAAAACAAAATATGATTAGTTAAAATATTAGCAATCACTTGATAACAAACTGGCAATTTAAACAAACAAAAAAAAATATGGATCTTGAACTATACCTACCGTAATACCATTTAAGTTGTACATTAATCACAATATACCTAGCCTACGTATACGGCATATCTGAGATAAAAACATTCTTGGTCCACCCGTATTTTGTATTTTTATAACTGTCTGACCCTTTTCACGTGAATACTCAGACAAATACCCGTGGATATATCGTGTCATGTTTGAACAGACAATAGCTATCTTACATAATACATAATATGTCCTTACTGAAATTATAATACAAATGTACTTTAGACCGTCTGTACTTTATACGTTGCGAATTTATGACATGTTTAATGAGAAATCAGTATTAACTGACTAAAGGATTATAATCAATAAGATTGAGGTAAAGATTTCAAACCGCTGAAAACGACGTTTCGTAAGTTTTTCAAATCTTAAGCTTTAATTAATATCAGTTCAGATTCAGGACTATCGTCTCTTTCTAAAGTTTATATTTTATTTATTTACATAAAACTATGTTAAAACACGGGCATAGCCGAGAATGAAAGCTAGTATATAAAAGGATCAAAACGCCAAACTCGTAAAAGTCATAGAAAATACATAAGGGACTCATAATATTTCACGTTACGATCATAAAACTGTGAGAATGGGAGGAAAAGCGATCGACTACAATTTATAACACGAACACCTGTCTACGATTGTGTTATAAAACTATTTAAATAGATCACAGGTTTATTAACTTTTAAATTATTAATATAGTATAAAATATTATAGATAAAAGGAACTAACTCTAACGAAAGATTTTTTTCTATTTTTATTTCAAACGTGTGAAACATACATTTTTACCAATACACAATAATCATACCTCATACTTTTTATAAAGTTGTACATGAAAGGCGCTACAAAACTCAATACTTACTAATATAATTAATATTAACTTAGAAATACATAAACAGTCTCTAAAATATAATAACTAGCTATAACAAGTAAGTATGAGCTGGCTTCCTATATTATGAAGGACTGGTCCTCTGGACCAATATAGAAGAATGAAAGGAAAGAGAGGGAGGCCTTTGCCCAGCGTTGGGACAACATGGGCTGAAAATAAATAATTATAATAATGGCAAGGTATTAAAAATCACAGCTAGTGAATAAGCCTTTCAGTATTCAAAATCACCTTAACTTACTTCATAAACGCATCGATCTAAATCTTAAACATTATACCCTCATTAATGTCATTCTCTGTAAAGCGAGCTGAGTAAATTACTTTAAATTTCTCATTTGCAAAGTATAAGACAAAGTGGCAATTTAGTTGTAATTAATGCGATATTACGGTACCTAGGGGTTTGTATAGATGGAGGTACGAAAGTGATCTTGTTAGGTAAAGGTCAGGTACTCTCATTTTTCCTGCCGGAGCCGCGCAGAGATTGCGTAAGCGACCCCGTGGCTCTGACCAAGGCTAAGACGGGAAAACACCCCGGTGTTTTTATTCGAGTCCAACATATCCAAGTCCGACATATCCCTACGCTGTGCCCTCAGCGTCAGTCAGCGTGGGTTGAAATCATTAGAGTTTCACCCCGACAAAAAAAAATAAATAAAATACTCTCATTGTAAGACCTATCAACATTTCTAAGTTATTATCAATGTCTAGGTATACCTTTTCCAATTTTAACCTACAACGCAAAAGGAGGGAACTTATTAGCGTATCGACTTATCTGTGAATCAGGCCTGACTCCGCTATTTAAAGTCAGTGGGTGGCAGGTTAAAGAACGTTCCTTTAAATAGCAGAATTGGGCCCCAGTTTGTGACATCCCACAAACTGGTATGGTAGTACCGAAAACTTCCGAAACCTTATTTATATCTTTAGACCTGTATTATAGGCATTTATTTAGTTCGCAAACTTTAAAAATATTTGTATTTATTGAATTTAGGAATCCTTAGCATAGGAACACAGTCAGTATACTGAGGCTAAGAATATAAAAAAGGTTTTAAAATTTATACTTTCCGCACTTTTACGATGATAATTTACTGTAATTTTATGTGTTCAAAGCAATTCAAAGGACGTTTAAATAATTAATATGGTCCACCCGGTCGCCATTACAATATCCATAAACACTGTAATTTGTAACTTACAAAACGTTAATTGACACAAGATTTACATCAGTGTAATGATAATTTTATTGCTGAAATAACTTAAAATTCAACAAACAAATTAACGCCAATAAAAATCCATTATCAGGATACTTACTTAGGTACCCCTATACAATAACGGTACTATAAAATAATCAGTCAATGCTTTCAAAAATACCCCCAAAAACTGGCACACAGCTTTCTCTTCAATCACCATGGCAACGGCAAGTAAATAAAAATACTCTCACCAACAATACACAAGGAACACTGAACAGACACTATCATATAATTCATACAATTTATAACACCGGAAGTTTTCTGTTAACAAATTTTGGATATGATCCAGAAATAGTTTGTTTTGAACCACTAGTGCAGGGGTGGCGAACCTATGAAAAAAGGGCGTGAAAATCTGTGAGTGACGTAAATGTTCGTGCCTTTTTTTCATAGAAATGTCACTAGAATGATATTTTAATGACTACTAGGAAGAAAAAAGAGCGAAATACATTAATAACAATTTACGAAACTTTATCATCAAGTAAAATTATTATTTTGTACTGTATTAGTAACTAATGTTTCAGTTAAACAATGCATGTAATACCAAAAACATTTTTTATAGCAACATCTTGCTTCTTATTTTCAACAAAAAATAAACTCCGAATAAAATGCTGGCTTGCACGCCGAAGGTTTGCCTTCCCTGCTCTAGTGAATACTGCAGTCGAGATTTTTTCATGAAGACGGATTAAGTTTTGGCTCTGTTATGTCGTGTGCTTGTCAAAGTAATTTTTTTTTTGTTTTTAAGCTTAATACTGTGACGCTGATTATAAATATAAGATTTTGTTGAACATAAGAAAACATCATATGTTTATGGATATTGAAATTAAACTACCAACAGATTTTAGTTCCCGACGTTTGAATCCGTAAATAATAGTTTTATTTCAATGTCAGAAATCAGTAAAACTTAGAGAAAGAAATAATTGCTCGTGTTGTATATTTTTGGCATACATATTTTTATTTACCTGGTTAATTTCTACAAAAGGGAGCATCATATGTATATATCCATTTCAATGTCTACAAGTTTAAGTCAACTCATCAACTGTACTCAACAAAATTAGGCAGCTGCCAGCCATAACAAATTCGATCTCCTAGCTTCGAACTATAACTAGAAACATTAAAGTATAAACTAGGTATTAAAATGAGCGGCAACACAACAGTTTGAAACTGTTAGGTAGCAACATATTATAGTCACCGCAACCCATTTACCAAACTGATGATGGTATAGGGCGACGCAAATTTATAAAACTAGGTTTTCATTTAATGTCCAAAGTGGAAAAAGACCGGTAAACAAGTGATTCAAAATAAACTGGTAACAATATCATCTTATAGTATGATAAACAATAAACAAAGATAAAGATTGAGTATAAGAAAGGAGACATAAACAGAAATAAAGCAATACGTAAGAATGATCTTATAGATAAAATATTGCAGACAACGACATTCCAGCATGTAATCATTCAGAACTTTGTTTCACATTATTCGTCGACATTGATGCAAGCATGACTGAAGAAATGACATGCAAGGATAACATCAGGAATAAAACAAATCTCGCTCTGAGAAACATAATTTGCATAGACACAACTTATTCCAAACAACCAGGAGAGAACGTATAATTTATAATCAAGCAGCCAACTGTGTGGTCACCGCGCCATCTCCCGCAACTAATGCAATAATGAAGCAATTCCAAGCTCGCTGCGAACGCCGACAAACATGCAGCTCAACTACAAGATATTTTGACCCATTTAATGAAGATCCTACGAAATTATCCGCAGATTAAACTGGGTGACGGGACATTTAACTTTAAGATTCTTTATTTAATAATGGATATTTTTAATTCATAGAATTTCTATTTGCTAGAGTAAACTGTGAACTAGATGAAAATTATCTTCTAACAGTCCAGCTTAGCATGATGTCGAGATGATGCCTCGACATACACACAAAACCACCTTCCTGTATGTAGAAAGTAGGAGTCTATTTTTGCATTTTCGTCTTAAAGAAGTAAGACGAAAATGCAAAAATATATTTTAGACTACCAGTCTTTAGTAACTATCATTAAAATACCATTTAAAGAATGTCCAGCACTTTCATATACAAAAAAAAATCTGAATAATTTATCTGAAGCAATCATCCAACATTATTTTTGCGTTCTTTAAAACAACATCTCTCTTTCCAAAGCCGCTCCTTTTTCATTCCAGCTTAAATTCCATACCGATCCTACCGACCATATGAAACCACACATGAATAGCTTTAAAGAGACAATTAGCGACAAAAGCGGCGTACAGTCAGGTGCTCGACTTCCGTGAGAGTGGCCTACATAAAGTTCAACCCTCTGCTTTATATGAGTACGGTAAAAAGGAATTGCATCACCTGTCGCGAATACGGTCTGTTAAAAGGGATGTTATTACGATTGCTGGACGGTGGATGTATAAAAGTTATGTTGCTTACGTTTTATTTGGATACGTGGAGGTCAGGAGTAAAAGTGAGCTGTGACACGGACACGGACTTTTTTGAAGCAATGGTTTGAATGGTTTTGAAGCTGGTAATGAATTTATATATCTGGCAATCAATGGAAAAATCAATCAATAGTTTCTGGAACATTTTTTTCACATGTGTCATAATACAGACGTACAATATGCATCAATATGAAATATGTATATAGGTAATCTAAACCTAAAGCTCCAGATTGCTTAATTTTATGAATTGTTTAGTGCCCTAAATACCCTTTTATACGATGTAACATTTGAGGCAACATAACTGATCTTCAAAATTACTAGGAAACAGACGTTTTAGTCCCTCTTACTCGCACCTTAAGGTATGTCCCATTAAAGGCGACCGTAAGTGGGTAATTTTTAAAGCTTAGTGACAATCCGTGTTTAATGTTCCTCGATCAGCTGTAGCCCCCATCCCCCGGCACTCGACCGACATGCAGGGCGCCGACCCGGGCCGTTATTGAACCGGATCACGGCACACGATAACGTAGCTAATATTGTACGACAATTATTTCGGAACCATTATCTATTAATCTAATAGAACTTACAAAATTCCGTATCGAATAAGCCTAATGGTTACCCATTAAAATCAGGCTTGTAATTCAAGGTATTAAAAAAAATACTTGATGCAAATGCGAATAGAGCATGCGAAATAATAATCTTAGTTCAAAACATTAATATCAATGAAATATTTATCATTTTGCGGAAGTGAAAGAGCTTTGAAATAGGTCAGTGTGTTACCCGCATGCTACCCGATTGGTGCAGCTACATAGCTTGTTTTATCACCTTGATATGGGACAAAGAATAGAGGCAAGGTTTAGAATTACCAAGAAGATAGCAGATGGCGATGGACTTATATGTAATGATTTTGCTATATTAGGTAAAACCTGCTGAAATCTTCTTTGACTGGTTTATGATAAAGTTACATAAGGAAGTTATATAAGCAAACTACGGCTTATGCTATTGTTTTTTAAAGTGCATACCACCTTACACTGAAATCGCCTTTATTACACAGCACTAAAGTTGATTTTTGCAGCCCACTCTACTATAAAGACTACACTATCTATTTGCCATGTAATCCTAAAAACCCACTCGACATTTAAAAAAGCATCTAACACTGATTCATTCCTACCCACATATAAAATGCCAGATGAGTCGAAAACACAAAATTGCCTTTTTTACATCGAAACCGTTTTATTGACCATTCGCCGTTGTTTATACACAGTTACGTTATTAAATAAAATATGAGACTTTCGGAAAAGTAAACATCAATATTTTTTGTATAGGTCAAAGTAAATATTGAAATATTTTTATTTCCAGGTTAATATTATAAGCGGAAATATCAATGAAGGTAATATTCGATGACTACATTATGAATATTTGAGTGTTTTATTTTTCAGTTTCAATCGAAATATCCATCACTACCTTTTCTTAAAAGACAATATAGAACAGAGTATCTCATTTTGGACTACATATTTATTCGGATGTCTAATTTTACCTACTCCTATGGCTTTACCCGCGTTACTTCCGTCCCTTATCAGGAAAAAGTTAAAAATGTATCCCCTTCATTTATTACCTAAGTAGGCAGAGTAGGCAATAGGCAATCCTTTTTTAACGACCTCCGTGGTCGACTGGCGTAAGCGCCGGTTTCAAGGTATCGCTAGCTTTGAGGCCCCGTGTTCGATCCCCGGACGGGTCAATGTAGAAAGTCACATTTCTTCGTCTCGGTTCTGGGTGTTTACCTTCGTTGTATATGAATTCCATAACACAAGTGCTTTAGCAACTTACTTTAGGGTTCATAAAAATGTAGGTATGTGATAAAAAAATCCTGCCGATAGCCTATCCTACTAAAAGGACAGCATCGAATTTACCATAAATACGATTTCGCATTGTACAATAACTAGTTTAGTCTAGGTTTACGCAAACACTTGATTCTAATCCTTGCGTAGACACCTCGTCTGTGCCTATCTCGTTAGACTGGTTCTGTGAGTTGATACTCATTCACCGTAATCATTGAGATGTTAACTGTACTGGATTTCGTTATAGTGGCGCCTACTTTGGTGTAGTTTTAGAAGATATGTATAAATTTGGCAATTTGGCAGTAATACCGTATTTTACATGGAGCGACTGCCTATCAGACCTCCACAACCCATTTTACTGGGACAAACACAGTATCGCATAGTAAGACTGGTTGATTTTTTTCAGAAAGATTATGTTGGTCATTTAATCGCGACGTTTAATGTTTTTCTTTTGCCTAGCTTTTACCCCTGCTATGATCGGGTTGGCTTCATTTTGATCGTAAAGCCTTCTTCAATCCCTTCATGTCCTCTACATGTCTTCTTTCCACCTAGCCTATAAATTTGTTTGTCAGCAGCAGAATGCACAGTTTTAAACATAGACCCTGTCAAGCAAACCGTTATTTGAATTGAAGCATAGCGCTTCGCCTTAAACTAAAATCAGAGTTATAACTCGAATGTTTAAAATCCAGAATTAAACCGAACGAAAGCGTTAGCGAGCACGATCGCTTACATTTCGCGAATAACAATGTAGGTTAGGTACATTGTAAAAACGAATGCGATTTATTGCGAGTACGATGAAACCGATTTTATTAGCGGTCGTCGTCTGCACTTAAGATAATTGTTGATGCATTTTGTTATTGGCCATAACTGTCCCGATGCAGGGCAAAGGCGTCTTCTTAAACGAAGAGAAGGTTTTAAACTCATTTTTTGTGTCAATATTACCCAATGTTGAGCACAGGTTTATTCCAAAAATAGACACGAATTTAACAGACAACAGTATTTTTTTTATATATTTTGTAAAACAAAGTGTCTTGATTTATTTGAAAAAAGGAAGCTTATTTTATTAAATCCAATAGCCCAGAAGAACTAGCCTTCAATGAGTACAAGAAAATAAATAAAACCTTGCAAAAATATTCAGGCCATTTCCTGTAAAGAATAAACCACTTCAACAAATAAATTTACTAAATACACTTCATAAATAGCAAGATAAGGCGGAAACTGTACCAACATAACGGTTCCATAATTATTGCTAACTAGACTAAAACTAGATCGATGGAGATTAATATCGTAAAACAAATTGCCGGCCAACATTATCGTAAAACTCATGACGGTATTATAGTTTATGATGATAAATAACAAATAAACTGGGAAACACAGTTATCACTTCCTTCTATGATGAATAAGCTCGTATTATCGTTATTAGGTATAGCGACGCTTTAGGTTCTATATTCACCGACTAGTACCTAGTCACTTTACATCGAACAAAAATAATCTGGGAAAGAAATTGGTATTTTATCTTCATTTGCGTATTTCAGCTAACATCACAGACTAATTTAATAGTATCAGTATATGCAGGTCATGCCGTAGTGCCGACCCCAACATAGTTGGGAAAAGGCTTGGGAGATGATCATGATGCCGTAGTGCCCATTGACCGTGCCAAGCATGCTTTAGTGATCCTGCGGCTCCCGCAAAGGCTAGGCAAGGACGTCTTGTCCGTCGTGGAATGAAGTAATTAGGTTTTTGACTCCTAAAAAAAGTTATGGTGTAGTGTAGATAGATTGGCCAAACAGGAGGATAGCGAGATTGACTGTTCATGGTACTGCCGAATAGAGCTCCTTGCTTGTTTCTTAGATTTCATTGCTAGTCGATTAACTTTGGCAACCATTATTCCATGGTAACCTCTTCCTAATTAACAGAGAACCTTGCTCCGCAGTAGCAGTTATGTGTGGAATATGTTAGCTTACTTATTCAGAATAAAAACACTTTGAAAACCTAGAATAACAGTAAGTGTTGAGCAAACGTGCAAATAGCGTGCTCGTTCTTTCTCTTTATAAGGCTAGGCACTGCGGGGCGCCAATTACACTCAAAGATTTATTTACTAGTCATGAGCAAACTACCAAAAGCATATATTTTCTAGATTATTCTAAACATCGATGAGTGCGTGAATAAAATCTTTTATCACCAACATACAGCAAGCAATAAGCTTATAATTGAATTTGTTTGGTAGAGTAACAAAAATATATTTTTATATGGCTGATGTTATAATTAAATAAACGTGCAACACGTAAAATTCCATTATTGAAATATACAAAATTGTCGAGGCGTATTGCATTATTAATTCGATTCCCCGTCCGTTCCCAATTTGTAGGCTATGAAATATTCAGTTTTAATTATCATTAATTAATATGAAATCAATTTTACTAGCGGATTTTGCATTCGTTTGAATTTATTTTATAAATAGGTACAATGTTTTTGTATCGTTATCGCAAACATGTTTGATGATTTTGGGTATATTTTTCCTAATAGGGATATATTCATTTTTAGAGCTGGCCATATAGGTATATAAAAGTTTCATGTATCCTAACAAAGCAAAATTCAAAAAATTTACTTTATAAGCATCTAGGAAAACACGAGACAGAAACAAATAAAATATCATAATTTCACAGCACCAAGCACTTCATACCGTATTCCTACTTAGCTTAATCACCGTGGGCTGATATCTAAGTAACAGGCAAGATGAACGGTGATAAACAAAATTCCTTAAAAGTCAAAAACCCACACATACCTACATCAACACTGTTGCTATGTACATCACATGCATGTGTGAGTGCATCGGACAGTCACACGGGCGTAACTAATTACCGCTACGCAAGACGTAACGGCACCGCATAAACCTGATTGTATCTGCGCTTATTTTATATTGATTTAATTTTAATGCGAATCAGAGTAATAAGTAAGAATAAAAGCTCTAATTGAACTGGCATTTTTCACTTGGGTGTTTACTGGATAGGCCAAATATTTACCTTTAAAAGAACAAACGCCATCGGGCTCAAATGCTAAACAAAGTGCGTCAGCATACCTAACGTATCTAGTGACAATCTTAAAACCATACGCACATTTATTTGGTGAAAAAAGCCTACATGAAAAACACTCTTCACCCAACCTCTTACTTAACCATTCAAAGCTAAAATATACTTTAACCAATACGCAGTGATCCGAAAAGTCCGTCATTGGCAATCCAATAGATAATCGTACTTACTAACAGGCCGAAAAGACGAAAAGCTTCGTCATCTAATATATGGTAGCCCATATAACTCTGACCTTAACCGGCTAATGGCGCCTAGCACCGGATCTGACCTTAATAAAGCACACTCGGGCACGGAACTACAATTACAAGGCATTGTAAACAGTAACGGTTCGCCCGACATCCCACGACGCTGACAATGCACGTATTAAAAGTGAATTATTATTACTGTGAGCATGCGATTTGTCGTTTGTTGATAATTTGCAGAAAATAAGGCAATAACATAGGTGAAGGTATTTCCTTTCAAGGCTCATTAATATATTTTTTTTTATAATCTACACGGACAAAAGTGTGCACGCAAACTTTTGAGACAGTACCTAATCATTTAATTCCAAACCAAGACCGTCTTCGTGTACATCATCATCTCCCGAGCCTTTTCCCAACTATGTTGGAGTCGGCTACCAGTCTTACCGGATTCAGCTGAATACCGTCTTCAGATACATAAGACTAAATTCGAACTAGTGAATGTCGCAAGTAAAATACACATAAGTAACTGGTTAGACTTTTGAAAGCACTCCCGATTAACACTTCAAGAAATTTGGTACACTAAGGGCCGAAACCAGATATTTGTTATAAGAGAGACAATAATAAGCTTTGAAATATTTTATATTGAACTGTCATAACTTGAAATTATTCCTCACATTTCCACACAATCTGACGTTGAATAAATCAGCCCTAAGAATATGAATAAAGCACGATCACTAATCTCTCAAAGCTACGATCGCTAATTAGCTGATACAGAAGCGCCTTTAACTAACTCTGATAAGCCGCTTATAAAATTAATTAACCCTTTACTAGTTCTGTATCTTATCTCATAAATCTTTCTTTTTAAGTTCGCTGCCCCTAGCAACAAGTAAAAAATTCTGACAGATTTTTGTGATAAGTAGCTTTTTCGAGTGTAGCCATACATAATAAATAACATAGCACTTTGAACGCTGACACCTTTTAAATAATATAGCGTAACACACATAGCAGAATAGCATTTACCTTGATTATAATACTCTTGATTGGAAAAAAAAACCTGTCTTTTATCCAATATAATTGTAGCTCGTAGATTTATAGGTAAAAACTATGCAAAAATAATCAACATTTTAAACGCCGATTGAAGGGGTAATGTGGCGAATATTAGAGAAAACGTTACCAAAAGAGCGTAAAATACGTTCAATATAGAATAAATGGAAACTGGACATGTAAGAGCTTAATATCAAACAAAATATAAACGTAAATAAAAAACAAAGTCTGCCTCGTTGGCCTAGTGGTGCTTAGCGCGACTGCTACGCTAGAGGTCTTGGGTTCGATTCCCGGGTCGACCAAGGTGTTATTGGGTTTTTCTATGAAATTCTCAGTAGAAGGTTGGAGTTTGGATTTGTGCCCGGTTAGTGGCAATAGGCTCGCCCCCTATTACATCGGACCTAAACATATCGGCGAACTGTGGGTGTACATTGGTACACCTCTGCCTACCCCTTCGGGGATACAGGCGTGATGATATGTTATGTTATAAAAAAACAAAACTACCATCTCAAACTTTATCGCAATTTCAACAAATCAGAAACTTTGTCCGTTGACGACTAATTTCTCGAGAAATACATTCAATACAACATAAATGGCAATAGGATATGTAAACAACGCTTCAGTCGAGTAGACAGTAATAGGATTTGAAGATTAGCGATGCATAGTCGGTCGATAGGTGTTGCAATCAAGTGGGGCAATTCAACGAGATCTTATTATAGAGGCTGAACTATAAACACGTTGTGTTTACGTAGGTTAGGTACTATATGGTAGTATGTTGCTTAGTTTAGGTATTACACTAGTAGGCTCACTTGAAGTACCTAGTTCATAAGTATAAACACCGAATTTCTTTCAGATATTGTTTGACTGTGTAGAACTTTGACGAAATAAGGCGTGAAAATGTCTGAATCAACTTTTTTTTTTTGTGGATAGCTTCCGCAGTTAACCACGTGTAGGTTTTTACTCTATACTAAGTTAGGGAGACATTACTAATACGCCTCCAGCCAGAATCTGAATCGACACAAGTACCTAAATATAAGCTATATGCAAACTCGAAGTAGGTATCGTCTATTATTGACAAAAATAAAAACAAATAATGAAGAGAGAAAAAAACAGGCAGTACAGGATAAAATTACTTCATATCATTAATTAATTTTATCCTTAAGCCCATAGTAACACGGTTATCAAGGCGAAAACTTTCATAATTAAATTACCTACCATGTTTCCTAAAAAGGACCACCGAGGTTTTCGGCCTTCGGTCTCAATAACCAGGCTATCAAAGCCGATACCAGTCTTGGCTCACCAAATATTGTGATATCTTGTGAAAATAATTAACTTGAATAACTCTATCAAGTTCCAATTGAATATTAAATTCTAGGAATAATGTTAAATAGGTACTTAATTAAATTGTTGATCTTATTTCTGTATCTTTATTGGAAATCACTAGCTTCGGTTTAAGTTGTCAGCTTAGTTTGAAAGTCTATGTAATATGTATCATTTAAGTTTTACTGTATAGAAAAACGTATTGCATTTGCATCTATTTTATGCAGTATTTACCTTCTGGAACAGGTGGAAAGAATGGGCCTTTGGCCAGCAAAGGTACAATTTAGGCTTAGAATAATAATATAATAATTTAATTTACTTTAAAGCATACTACCTACTCAGTTTAAGTGATGTATCATAATTAATATCGAAGTATAGAATTAACTAAGTCTTAATTCTAAAGCTCTATGAATACGAAATAGGAAGTACACATACATACATACATATCATCACGCCTGTATCCCCGAAGGGGTAGGCAGAGGTGTACCAATGGACACCCACAGTTCGCCGATATGTTTTTAGGTCCCATGTAATAGGGGGCGAGCCTATTGCCACTAACCGGGCACAAATCCAAACTCCGACCTGCTACTGAGAATTTCATAGAAAAACTCAATAACACCTTGGTCGACTTGGGAATCGAACCCAAGACCTCTAGCGCAGCAGTCGCGCTTAGCGCCACTAGGCCAACGAGGCAGGAAGTACACCTTATGCCAATATCATATAAAGAAGAATAAAAACACATTTTTCTCTAAACGATTCTACTATTCAAATTATCAAGCTCCATACACCCATTTAAACTCGATTATAGATTAAGACCGGCTACACAGAAGGCCATTCTTTTCAATGGTACGAAACAACTTACCCATTATATTCTTATCTTAATACAATGATATTATTATGACGTTATTATCTTAAAGTCATGCTGCGTAAATATAATGGCACTTTCTTTGCAGTCTTGCTTTCTAACACTAAGCGTAGGGTGGGAGAATATACAACTTAATATAAGATGAAAATGTAGATCTGCACCTATGTAAGATAATATGTTTTTCATTTTATTTGTTATTCATATTATTTTTTATATTAACAATATGTACAGAATGCCTTAAAATATTTACAATACTATAAAAACTAAGCCTACACATTAAAAAGGAAAAAATATATACTAAATAAAACTAAGAACTAAAATAAGACGTCAAAAAATTCACCCACGTCGCTGTCGACTGGGAGTGTGCCCAAAAGGCTGGCAGCATTGCCACGTTGTATGGCAATGCTTATGCGCTGACCTAGGTAGAAGCCAGCCTTTGGGTCACACGAAGTGTCAACCAGGCGTCTGGATAAATCTTTAAAAAAACTGTGTGCACTCGGACTGTGTGTATTTTTTATATTATTTTTTTATTATTTTTATTATATTTTTTTTTAAAGTCGTGGTGACCTAGCGATTCAATGAACGGATTTGTATGCACGAGGTTGCAGGTTCGAACCCGGGCAAGTACCAATGTAACTTTTCAAAAGTTATATGTACTTTCTTAATTATTCTAAGACATTTCTGACAAACGGTGAAGGAAACCATCGTGAGGAAACCTGGATTCCAAAATTTGGGATCTGAAATCACCAACCCGCAGAGAGCAAGCGTGGTGATCAATGCTCGTGCCTTCGCTATATGGGAAGAGGCCTGTGCCCAGCAGTGGGACGTTTATAGGCTGACTTATTATATTATTATTATTATATATTATTATTTTTAGCCATAATCGTCCCATTGCAGGTCAAAGGCACCCCTTTCCTTCTTCCAATTCTCCCGGTCCTGGGCTATTGTTGTCCATAATATGGAAAAAGAGTCAAGCACGTCCCGCCATCTCCTTCTGGCGTAAATCGTTTTTTTTTCTATTAGTTCCTCCTAATCCACCAGTATGGATAATTTCAGATAGAAAATATAGTGTCGTGCAAAAGTAACTGAAATAGAAAACCGTTGTAATATAATCTCTGTAATCGGTATAGGAAGACTTTAAATTGCTTTCTACACGTACCGCACCATAATCCCTCAATTACGCGGTAATGTACGTTAAATCCTCTTCTAGTAATAAGTGATATAATGTTGTGGAAATTTAAAATTAAACTTCCTCCTAACTCTGACGACTTTTGGATTTACACACGGATTTGGACACAAGGACTTTAAAGAGCAGACCATTTAGTGCAATTTCCATGGATCGAAAATTTCATGGAATGGATAAGTATGACTCATGTGACTTATCGAAATAAAAAATACCTAAATAAATGCGGACAACATCACATACATTGCTCTGAACCCAAAGTAAGTAGCTATAGCACTTGTGTTATGGAATTCAGAAACAACGAAGGTACCACAAACACCCAGACCCGAGGCAATGTACAAAAGTTGGTTTCTACATTGACCCGACCGGGGATCGAACCCGGGACCTCAGAGCTAGCGACACCTTGAAACCGGTGCGTACGCCACTCGACCACAGAGGTCATCAAGTAAAATGTAATTTCCAGACATTTAATTTAATATACCTAAGCGATTTCTTTCATCATTAATACTTGTAAAAATGTCACTAGTCTAAAGGCAGATTTGATAACGAAGTCTACACTCTTCCACGTTCATCTACATCTAACATACCATCTTTGACATACGACCGTTAAAAAAAAAACTATTTGACGGCCTGAACATTTATGACAGCAACAGACTTAAATACTAATAGAGATAGAGGGTACATAAAGAATACCGCTGGAATGGAACTGGGCATCAGATGTAGGCTGGTCACGTAGGTAGTACGTGTTATGGTAAACGTTTCTTCGCTTAGAATATAAGGCAGTTTGGAGCCGGGCTTTCTTTGACGTTTTTTAAGACTAATTTTATCACGTGCGTACTTTGAGGGACGATACGGAACAATGGTAAAAACTATACATTCAAAAACTTTTGTTAATGCGTTAGTTTCTACTGGACACCGGAAGGACATCGCCGTAGAGATCGACCGCGGAAAAAGTGGTGTGATGATCTAGTCAGTTATGTGGCGCACTTGGACAGAAATCGCAGAACACAGAGAGGTTAGAAGAAAAAAGGAGAGGCCTTTGCCTTTGCCCAGCAGAGGGATCTAAATTATACTAAAAAAAGGGGTAAAGTTTTTACATGTATTTTTATTCCAGATAATATAATAAAATAGACGTAAGATCTATATTTAATTGCAAGGACCGGATGTGGAAGACACAGGACCATGTGTTATGGTTTTATGGTGCAACTTGGGAGAGTCCTAGGACCAAATGTGCGACAGATATGATTAATTGATATTGCAAAGATGTTTATTGCGTGTTGTATATTCTTTTTTGTTTTACCAATTGATAGGAAGGAGAATAAATAAGTAACAAGTAAATAAATATGGACAATAGCACATACATTGCTTTGAACCCAAAGTAAGTAGCTAAAGCACTTGTGTTATGGAATTCAGAGACAACGAAGGTACCACATACACCCAGACCCGAAACATTTTAGAAAAATGATTTTCAACCCCTTCCGGGGATCGAAACCTCAGAGCAAGCGACACCTTTAAAACCTGTGTGTGCGCCACTCGACCACGGAAGTCGTCAATGTATGAACATTATAGGTCCAATATTTTAACAATTTTAAATCTACCAAATCTAATTTCCTAGTCCTAATGCCTACATAATGGCGTCAACTATTTCCGTATGACATATTGACATTATGAAAATCACGAACGACCGTTTGACGTTTAGCCAAAACATGAATTTCATATCCGTTGAACCGAAATGTTTTCATTTAAATATGAAAACGCGAGTTTTCCCCTTCAAGTGGTTTCCTAACGGTGTCAAATGATATTAATCTTGTATAAAAAATGAATCGCTAAATGTGTTGGTGAGCGCATAACTCAATAACGCCTTGACCGATTACGGTAATTATGTTTTTGTTGTGTTAGTTATTAACAAGAAAAAATTGGGAAAATTGCGCGGCAAAAAAACAATGAAGTAATGCTGAACTTTGTTAGGACAGTGATTTGTTGGATTCATCTGCGCCCTGAATAACATAAAGGCGCCGGGAACGGGACCTAGGTATTCATGCGGGTGAAACCGCAGGGCACAGCTAGTAAAATATTAAAATATAATTCTAATATATTAACGAAAACTGTATATTTGTTGTAAGAACTTTCGCTTTTACATAGAATTTATTTATTTAGTGAATGTAGCTAATTAGAATAATAATTATTTACTTACAATTTATTACTGTGTTAAGTTTCCATTTGGGAATTCTTCGTTTTGGCCTAGTTGGTGGAGAAAACAAAAGGTTTTTGTTTTGTTCTTACGTATTGATGTTATTTCTATGTTAATTGTTATATTTGCGTCCTTAAGGTATAGCTATGCAGTAAATAAACAATATCACATTTTGCACAGGTTGAGAAATTGTTTTTAAACGAAATTATTACATTGGTAATTAAAATCCTATATCGATACTATCCTATTCGGGCAGCTTCAATTCTCTATAGACATGTATGATAATATTATTAATTCGAATTTCGAGCCTTTACTTACTACATGTTAAGTCTAAAATAACAAAAAGTTTTACAATTTATGTGTTACTCTACAAGCAAATCAAACAACAATCAATAAAAAAACCATCAATTCGCGATCTCAGTAAATAACACAAATAACAACCCTATCAAAGATATCGATAAACAAAAACATTTTTAACAAATCGCAAATCAAAACGTAATAGTCACGTAACGATTCGATATCGAGTAACACTTATCGATAAAGTACTCAGAATTTCGATGAGTAGCAAAATGTGTTTACTGAACGTTCTGAGAAATTGAATTGAATAAGATATTGAGCTAGACAGGCTTTGAGGATTCGTTAATTAAGGAAACATCTGGGTAGTTGTACCTATAAAGAAGAAATCATGAATTAAAACTGAAAATTACAAATCCACAACAGCTTATGTTACCTTTTATTTTCATCTCCATATACGGTGTTCACAATTTATATGTCATACTTATAAACAAACACGAGTTTTTAGAAAAAACAACTGTAAAGCCGGAATCCCACCGCTGCGCAGGCTGTGCACGGATGCGTGGCTCACCTCTGCTGCGTGGGCTCATTAGTTCAGCGGCGTCGGCCTCCGTTTCCACTGCGGCGCACGGACACGGATGCGTCGCCCACACAGCTCATAGCTATGCGTGGGGTACAGTCACGAGCAAAAATATGTATACATAATAATATACGAAATTGTTAAACGAAATTAGTGAGCTTTTTTGTCCAATCTCTTCTGCCATCTAGCAATCAATGCATACTGACAGATCACACTTGAAAATAAAATGGTGCAAATTTTTTTTTTTATAAAAAAAAATATTTTACTTAAAGTCAATATATTATTTTTATAATATAGACAATAGCGCTTCCGAGTAACAATATAATTTAGCTATTGTGTAGTAACATCTGTTTTACTTATTTGTATTATAAATTACTTAGTTCTTACATAAATTATACTTATCACAACTTAAATGTATTTATATATACTAGGAACATTAATTGTACCTCTTATTTATAGTAGCTTATTCTTATAATAATTTCTTAACAATATTATGTGTGTACATATTTTTGCTCGAGACTGTACATAGTCGTGGGTCGCCGAGAAATGGCCGACCCACGCAGCTGGGATGCGTGGGTCGGCCACGTGGCTGAGCTACGTTCGTGTGTTTATGACGTCATTTGCTGCGTAGCATGTCCGTGCGCTGCGGTGGAAACGCTCTCATACATTTTGTACTAAAGCGAAGCTGAACACACGTGCACAGCCTCTCCGTGCGCCGCTGTGGGGTTCCGGCTTAAAACTAAAAATTAAGGAATTTCGCTACGATTTTATATTTTATATGGCCTTTTTAGACTATACTGATCAGTTCATAAACTAAATATATCACTACATAGTATAAAACAAAGTCGCTTTCCGCTGTCTGTCCCTATGTATGCTTAAATCTTTAAAACTACGCAACGGATTTTCATGCGGTTTTTTTTAATAGATAGAGTGATTCAAGAGGAAGGTTTATATGTATAAAACATGCATAATATAGTAGAGAAACATGGATAATCTTAGAGATTTTTGACGTCAGGTCGTAAATCAACTCATTTTTTGCGCTTTCATTGCAAACGCTGGCTGAACCCTACGAGATAGATCAAAATAATGTACTACAGTATTGTGCACCTCAAAAAGATCTACAAAAAAGTCCGCGATGGTATATGTCTATCTCTTGAGGGTAACCCACAATAACCATTTTTTATCCTTTATTTATTACTTATTCACGAAAAGACGATTTTAAGCAATACAGCATTAATCCTTATCCAATTAAGTACCTTCAAAAAATTGTGCATGTAATATAGATCAATATTGCCTTTTACAGCATGTAATTTAAATGAATATTTTCGAAGATATTAAAGATTTAAAATGCAGGGACATAGCGGTTGCGGCGGTAAGGCCGGGGGGGCGCGCGGGGGCCGGGGGGGCGCGTGCCTATACCAAAAAATGCTTATAAGGCTGTGCTTTGCCCTTCAGAACTTCATGATTGTGTTATATTTGGTATCAGCGTTGCACCCGAGCAAAGCCGGGGCGGGCCGCTAGTATATATATATATAGATAATATACTACTAGAATTAAAATATACTACAGCGGTCAGACAATAGCTTTGAAATTAAAGCAGTTTAACCACTAATGTACCGATGACCACGACCACTCTGTCAAGAGTGGTCCCGTCAAGGAAGAAGACGAACCACTAATGTGTTACTGGAGTTCGTATATAAAACATTTCTTACTCAAAGCTTAGAGACCAACAAAGCTTATTTAATAAAATATATCTTATGTCAGATACACGAAGATAAATAGACAGTATTAAACATCAGATCGACCTTACATTCGCTAGCGTGTGCAAAGCAAACGGTTCCGTGCATTTACTAATGAGCATGCATTTACTAACGGACAGCTCTTAAAGCGAAGTAATAAACTTGAATTATAAAATCACGCCTTTTTATAAGAAGGTAAAAAATCTATAGACTAAATATTTTTTATTGTACACCATTTAAGTTACATAGGTAGAATAAAGTACAAAAACAGTAAACAATACATCAATTGATTATGGTTGTAGTGTAGTTAGTATATTACTTTTCTTTTTAGGTAAAATTCCTCAGTCTATTTTATAACTAACTATTTGAGATCGAAAGCTAAATTAATTGACTACTCTATGCTTATGAACATGTGTCAATTATCTGATGCACATTTTCAAATATCGTTTTCGGTTCAGTTGTAATTTCCCAAACAATTCTATTGAATTGCGTCCAACTTGAGCCGACTAGTTACCGCCCTATCAGCCTACTCAAGGTTCTTGGTAAGCTGTACGAGCGCGTCATCTACTCTCGATTAATGGACTTTGCCGAGTCCAGGAGTCTCATTCCTGACGAGCAGTTCGGCTTTCGAACCGAACACTCGTGCGTGCAACAAGTCCACCGCATCGTCGAGAGTGTCAGTGCTGGCTTTCAGCACGGATACCTCACAGGCATGCTTCTGTTCGATGTTGCGAAAGCCTTCGACAAAGTCTGGCACGACGGCTTGATCTACAAGCTGTACTCTCTCGAAGTGCCAGAACGTCTCGTGCACATCATACGAGACTTCCTGTCTGACCGATCCTTCAGGTATCGCGTCGAGGGGACGCTCTCGTCACCTCACGCGATCCGCGCCGGCGTGCCGCAAGGCTCGGTGCTGTCTCCCCTACTCTTCTCGCTATACTCTAGCGACGTTCCGAAAGGTGGCAAGACCCAGTTAGCTTTATACGCCGACGATACGGCTATTCTGTATACGGGTCGGAAACCCGAAGCCATAGGACGAGTCCTCCAGACCGCGGTCGACGCCCTCGGGCAGTGGTTCGCGAAGTGGAGGATCGAAGTCAACCCCTCGAAGAGCGCAGCCGTACTGTTTTGCAAAAGACGTAGGGCGCCCGCGCCTCCCCCCCCGATCACCCTCTTCGGCGAGCCTATCCCTTGGGAGCAGGAAGCCAAATACCTGGGTATAATCCTTGATCGAAAGCTCTCTTTCCGTCAGCACATCCAAAAGGCCCGCAGCCGCGCCGCCTTCGCCCTCTATCGTCTTCATGGTATGTTGAACAAGCATAGTAAACTATCACTTACTTGTAAGATGAGAATTTACACAATGTGCGTGAGACCTATCATGACATATGGTAGCGCTGTGTTCGCACACGTACCCGACACCAGACTCCGGATGCAAACCCTCCAGAACCGTTTCCTACGCAAGGCCACGGACGCCCCGTGGTTCATGCGTAACTCGCAGCTTCACTGCGACCTCAAACTGCCCACCATCAAGCAGTTTATGAAACGGATTTCAATCCGATTCTTCGATCGAGCCGAAACTCATCGAAATCCCCTTATCGTGGCGGCCGCACGATATCGCCCCTCCTGTATCTCGCGCACCAAGCGCCCCAGACATGCTCTCGCGTATCCTAACGATAGTATTACGCTCATGCAAGAAGCGTTAGCTCCCAAACAGACTAGCAACACTCCACACAAACGGTCCCGACACTATCGTGTCCGTCCTCGCCGGCGAGGCTCGTCGCGTGTTGTTGTAAATAATAATAGTAACGTTAACGTTGCCCCCCCGTCCCTAGATAATACCGGCCCGAGCCGGTCAAACTAGAATCAAAACAGTCCCTAAATAATCAATCATTGATCCAGCCCTCTCTTGCTGTTTTATTTGTTATGATCGTGAGCAACGAACTAAGTCGAGGTTCGAACCCCGCAGGGGGTGCCCTTAGCTTTCGTTGCCACAACTCTATTGTTAATTTGTAGCTTCTGGCTGGAGGCGTATTAGTAATGTCTCGCCAACTTAGTCCGGTAAAGCAGTGAAAGCCTCCATGAGGCTAACTGCGGCAGTTCTCTTCAAAAAAAAAAAAAAAAAAAAAAAAAAAAAAAAAAAAAAAAAAAAAAAAAAAAAAAAAAAAAAAAAAAAGCGTCCAACTTGAACCCTTACAAAATACTGTATAAAAATGGTATCATAAATGCGAAAGTTTTAAACACTATTAATAAATAAACTACCTAATTAATTAATATTCTTCCCCAGACATCCCCGTAGCAGAACTATAATTAACATCTTAGAACTAAACTTAACTAATTATTCTCCAACTGCTTTATACCTTTGACTTCAAACATATTTCGACATTGAAACACACGTGTTAGTACAGTAATTTAATTACTCACACCTTACTTGCTTAAGTAAATCAAGTTGAGGAAAGTTCGTAAGTAGAGAGAATTTCTAAGGCACCGGTGTATTTCTAAATAAATAAGTATTACTGTCTTGTGATGACTTGGCAATCATATATTTACCTACTTGGAAACAGTGTGAGAACAGAGTACCCAATCAATGTTCAGGCGAAATCCATATCTACCTTTTAGACTGTCATCATAGAAGGAAAGAGACAAATATGATGAACAAAATATTTTAAAAAGAACATGAAATTTTTTATAAGATATTATTTACTTTCATTTGACGCTTTTACATATTGTTCTGTATTATTTTTGTACTCAGCACGACCAAATTGTTTTATGCTCTTACGTAGAATGCATTACATTCGCTCTAGTTTAAGTTCAAAGTGTTACATAAATGAATAAATAAAAACCAACCCCTATCTGTCCCACTGCTTTCCTCCTCAAAGCAATTTAAACTTTATTTTAAAGTAATAAAATTTATTTTCGATGCCACAACGAATGTGATACAAGTATTACATCAAAGTCAAAAGAAAACGGTAACCCTAACCTTGTAGTAAAAATCAATACGCACCCCTGTGAGCACCCCTACATTAGTGTATTCAATATACTATCATGGCAACCGACCGTGGTACATTTAAGACAGCTCTACAAATGTTTAACATGCATGTTCTATAAGAAAGAATAAAGTTATAATAGAAACCCCGCAAACTTGGGTACAATTGCAAGAAAAAAATATTAGTATGAAAATTGATTTTGTGTATTAACAAGAAACAACGAGTGCTTCTTCTTCTCTGTAGTGGCAAGTTTTTTGAATGTTAAATAGAAGGTTTCGTTGAAGAACTACGGACGGTAAGGATAAAACTATATCTAAGCATTACGGCATTTTTCTGTTTAATGCAAACTTCTTCACAATAAAAAGCTGACGAAAATAACAGAACCAATTTACAAGCTTTTAAAACACAGAATCTTCAATCTAAAATGCAGCATATTCACTACTAATATCAACATTATTATAGACCTTCAATTATAGCACCCACGTCCAAAAGTGATATTGCAAAACAGATCAATGTGCACAATGCTAGCCTAATAAGCCCAGACGATCATACAAAGGCACTACCTGTTCTGAAACCTACATGCAACCGGTTTTCAAACTAGGACGTAGTAACAGACAATGGAAATAGGTTGCAAACTGCAGAGAGCAGACTGCAAACCATTGTGAATGATTACTTCGAAGATGCTGCAATTGGGTTCTCCAGCGTAAATGCAGTTTGACTTATTAGTTTTGGAGGTATTCTATACAGACGGTCTGGAGTTTCAATTTAGACTTGTAAGTTTATAATTAGTTAAGTTACAAGGCGGAATAATTGGCTGTAAGTTAACCTGGGATCGTCGCGAAGATGTTTGAGTGACTTCGTTAATGAAAGCAGCACCTCAGAAGAAACTAGCTGTGCAAGAAACCATTGTTAATCGGGAAAGGCACCACAATAATAATATAAGACGGAATATAGAAAACCTTTATCACTAAATCGAATCAGTGCTTTAACTTGTCGTTATTGTCTCTGAACTCATAGGTACTTCAATATTTTATGGACCGACAAAAGTACTACAACCTAAAAGGCTCTACAATACTCCTGGATCGAGCAGGTGGTGGATAGTGCAAGATGGTCACTTCAAAATGTCAATTATCATCATTAATATGATTTAATAGCCTCTTCAAGGTTTCGATCTGGGAGTGTGGCAGTAATTGTCAAAGTTGTACATTATGAAGTGGGAGGCGTTGGAGCTCTGCTTCAGACAAGTTAATAAATATATTGATATTGGTGGCATGAAACTTTGGGCGACCCTTTAACATTTAAGGACGGAAAACATTAAGAGATAGCAGAAGAAAAGGTTATGAGCAATAATTCTGATTGCTGATGAGTGTATTTCAAAAACCACACTGAAGGAAATGGAGTTTACTTGCAGTATAGTACAATAGCAAATAATATACTTTAAAGTAGACGTAATAATAACTAACAGACCTGCACAGTAGCCAACAAAAAAGCACAAAAGCATTAACAAATACAAAAATAAATCTTGAAAAAAAACCTCAATATTACACATCTGGTATAAGTCATCATAAAAACGCTCATAACTGCACAGCTGAGTTCATCGACCGAAAATCGGCATCAGCTAATATGCATCAACGTTAATTAATTATAGCAAAAAGTTTTACCCTATAAAAGTCTTCGAGGCCAGTTTGTTACCAACTAATAAATCTAATAATATCATCAGGAGTAGTGTTTGTATGTATTTAGTAAATATTTACACGGGAACTTAGGTAGCACAAGGATCAAGCACTTTTTGTAGGGTTTATATCGTTGATAAATTTTTATTTACTAAATAACATGTCTAAATACACGGAACAGAAAACTGTTTTTTTTTCTGTTCCGTGTCTAAATATCTCTTTTACTATATGAGTATTTTACATAACTAAAATAATGAAACTAGGTATTTATAAAATTATGATAAAGCAGCGTAGTTTTCGACAGTTAGAACAATAATTTTAGGGATCAAAAATTACCAAAAATAAAACAGGCAAAATCGTCGTCAAAGCTAGTATTTTACAATTGACGTTAAATTCGCGATTAGAACTTGTTTTTTCAGACAAAAAGCGGATGGACATAACTCGTTTAATACGAACCAATTAACTGGATTACGCGAGTTTTGCAACAAGTTACATAAAACAAGCGAAGCGTGGAGTCATAAGATATAAAAGTAATTAATGATATCTTCATTATTACTTTGGAAGCACGAGGTTCTGCTCGTTACTACTGCTAGTTAAAAATAGGGGCAGAATTTAAGTACATAGTAAAAAAATATCTTTTCTATTTGTTTGCATTTATCTCGACCCACACTTCTACTATTTTACTTTGTAGATTTAAACTAATGGCATATTTTAAGGATTTTATGTTGACTCTTTTCCAGTATACATAATGCTACACTAATTTGTATTTGTATTTCATTTAGACAATGACCACGAATCAGAAATAATTTCAACAACGTCTAACACTGACTAACGCTTCCCATCTTACTTTCGTCATTTCAACGAAGATATCAAACAACCCATCCCTTCAATTTCTCAAAACTTCCAAAATACATCATTTGAACAGTAGTCCAGCCCATACCATCATTCCTGAGACACGTGTGGACATACCGATCATAATAAACTGTCGACGGCAAGCGACCGATATTTCCGTAGTATATTATTAGGATTGAACGTGGTATGGCGTTTCCGCTTACGTTTAACTTATACGATCATAGTTTGTTTAACTGTCCAGTTGGAGGTGAAAGGGGTAGTATGTTACTACAGTTTGTGCGCTGTAGCATGGTGCGGGTGACAGTTGTCAGTCATGTTTCGTTTCACTCTTGAAAGTTGCCTTGATTTACAATTATGACCTTAGTATTTCAGGTGCACCATATTTGTAATATATTAAATCATTAATCACGGTTCTTAATTAAATTAAACCAACCAGAATGTTCTTGTTTACAAATAAAATTATATTGGAAGAAAAAATAAGCAAAGTGTTATGCGTATAATGTAACGCCAAAGACTTCTTTAGTGATGGGATGTACTGCTACGATGGATATATCGATATTTATATAACTAATAAAAAAGTACACTTTATTTGTCTTTACTCATATTAGAGTCAGAAACATCTGAATTGTGACTCAATTCATCATCTGAATCTGTAACTGATATAATTAACGATGATTCCATAAAATCACCAATATGGATATCACGATCCCAATCAGACATAATGTTTATGATCAATTTTATATTCAAAAATATATTTTTTAGATAATTTAAAAAATAATATTAGATACAATTAAATTTAATATTACAATTATTTTTATAATAATGAAAAAGGGAATGTGATTTTTGCTGTGAAAAACGTCATCGATAAAAATAACTTGCATAACGTTACATCCTTAGCCATGTGATACTGATACATTTCAACGTCATACTGACAAATGTCACCCGCACCAAGCTACAGCGCACAAGGTATAGTTTGTCATGATTAAACTGAAGAATGAAAGCCATAAAATCCTTAAATAGGCTATGAAGACAAAGGGGAAAGTAAAGGAACTAGAGCGTTTGGTGACAATGTTAGTCTCGAAATAACTATTTTGTTAAGGATATTAACGTAAACTTGAATTAAACTTAACATGATGATGAGAAATTCCGATTTAAAATCGACAAATCTGTCCCAGGAACTTAAAAAAAAAATATGAACGAGTACAATATTAAAAAAAGTGCTTTTGCACACTATGTAAGATCTTAAATGCCCTTGTTCTGACATGATCATCCGCTAAGACCTAAAAAGTAAGAATATGAGTTAGAAATTCCGTACGCATACATTGTAAAGTAATTGATCAATTTTTTAGTATAATTAACTGTTTGAATAACCCTGAGTGTATTTGATACTATGTAATATTTGAGCCAATCGATTGACCGTTACACATGACCGTGCAAAATGGAAATTCATTGAGCAAGAAGACGATAAAGGTTAAGATTGTACAGACAGTTACTAATTCGATTAGGCCCGAATAATACAGAGTATTAATGTTAGCATCCTTTATTAAATACAGTACACAATATACCTGATGAAGGGAATTTATTAGTACGGTACTAAAATCAGCCCCACAATTTCCCTTCAAAAATTATAATAGATCAAATATAAAATCCCTTCTATCCTTCAAGGTATTATTAGTAATACGTATTAGTTTGGATTAAAATCCGATCGGAGGTCCTGAATGATTAGTCCCTTGGAGTCGTAGGTCAAATAAAAACTTTTGTAGAATTGAAAGACGGATCAATACTAAGGTTCCCAACCAAAGGACAAAAGTCTCCGTCGGCAGAATAAAAAATATTTTCTGATGGATCAACTTTTCAATAAGATTTAAGGCCAAACATAGCAACATAAAATCTTTTAAGAATTTGATACTAAAGCTACCTTAGGGTTTCGCAACCGATGTCTGGCTCTGGACAAACGATACATCGTGTGACCTTCAGGATAACCTTCGAAAGGTCAAGGTGACACGAGGAGCTATATTTCGGCGCAGAAAGTTCAATATGAGTTACGTTTGTAATTTTGTTTTAATGATGGTACTATAGAATAGTAGGCTGTCATTTTCGTTTCACTGTAATTACCTACCTAGATTATAATTGGTAAATTGATTTATGCAGTACCTTCCCTACATTTCTTCTGACAGACAGCTCTTCTATTCATATACAGCTTTTCATTAAAATTGACTCTATACAAAAAGGAGTCAGCTAAGGAGAACTAACGAGCTGATAAAAAAAGACCAGGAAATCCTACAACAATTGATTATTGGTTATTTTTGGTGCAATTTCGTACATAGAAATAATAATTCAGGTCCCAATTAGTTACAACAGGCAACGTGTCTGATAACTAATGTATCGTGCTCACAAACAAGCAACTGTTTTTCGTCAGTAAATAGAGCATGCTGTGTATAATTTATTCTCTGTTAATAATACGTTTTGCTACACGGGTACTGTTTCGGTTAAACTATTAAGGGGAGGATATTTAAACGATTATTATTATCAAATTATATAATAAGATACATAAAGATACTGGTGTCAATGTATTATGTACTTTGGATAGGCTTTTCCAAACCGCCTGTTTATGTCAAAGTTAACAAACTTGTCAATATATGTATGTTTAATTAAGCAACCAATCCTTAATGCTTCAAAATTCTGCACGAACGCCGAAAATGTGTTAGAAGACACAAATGGAAAAGGGACCCACAATCTGCTACACCATAGCTTGTAAAGAAGGATGCAAGAACGGAACTTTATATATAAAGCGATAATTTTTGCAGTCTCTCCAAATCGCTGCTCCAAATTGCACGCGAAATCCGGATACGAAAATTCCCGGAGCTCTATTAAACCGATTCGCTACGCATGAACAATACAAGTACTCGTATTTTAGAACAGAACAATAAATAGCTTTAGCGGTTAATTTTCTAGAAAGTTCCTCAATTAATGCTCGAAGCCTACTTTAAAACTTTAGGTTCGACATAAAATCCTACGCATTCCTTAAATAGAAAAGCTCGCCATGTTTGAACTGGGTTTCCGATAATTGAACTTAGAAAGTTTCGAGTCAGCTACATGTCTATTTATTTCTCAATACATTTCTTAACATAGGTAGGTAGTTCATGTTAATGTACAGTCTGCAACCTTTCTTAGTTTTTACCATCAATTTGCGGATACAAACAATTTTTTATTAATGGCGGGAAACGTGCCCAGAAGCCTGGCAGCATTGCCACGTTGAATGGCTATGCCGATTCTCTGTGCAAGGAACAATCCAGCCCTCTGATCACGAGTAGAGTCTACCAAACGTTTATAGAGTTCTAAACGTTTCGCCATTGACAAGGATGACGATGAGTTCTTTGACGCCTGTTAGTTTTTTTTTTTTTTTTTTTTACTAGCCATTTCTTTCCCACTGCAGGGCAAAGGCCTCTCTACCCTCCTTCCATTTCTCTCTGGTTAGAGCCGTGGCCATCCACTAGTTTTTATTTATATAAGTTTTAATTTTAGTATAGTTAGAGTTTGTTCTTATATTAGATTTAATTGTATATGTGTAACTTAAATAAAATAAGTAACACCTTTTATTTCAATTCCTGATATTATTGGTTTAGCATCATCACCATAATTAGCATTATACAGTACCATTATTTTTTGTGTGGCTTACAACAATTCCATTTAATTCAACTACAATACCAATAGACCATGAAGAAATTAATTTGCATACTTATCTTGAAGGTAAAGTTTTTCAGTCCGGTTACAGTTATCGACTTTAAACACTAGTTTGTTATCCTCGTGGAAAACCACCAACACCACAGATGTTTTTCCATTTAATTTTTTTGGTAGAGATCTTTGCAGTTAGCCTGAGCGTAGGCTTTGACTGCTTCACCGGACTTTTGGCGAGGACCTTAAGGCCTCTAGCCAGAGGGATGTTTTTTCCTTCACACGAAGAAGAAGTGAAGAAACTCTGGACTAAGCGGGAAGCAATTTGAAATCTACTATTGTCATCATCAACTAACTTTAAGCAACCATTTCTGCTTACATAACTGTAAATCGTCAATTAAAGTATTGCCTTAACTAGCCATTGCGAAAAGGTGTAACAAATAAAAATAAAACTGTATTAAGGCACTGTGTTACATCTTAATTGTTGCGTCTCACGAAACAAACCGACTGTGAACACAATAGCTCCATTTCTTCGGTTAGTGTAAATACTTCATTCGTAACTAATGCAATTACTGAAGGTTAAGTGTTCTTTCGATGGACTGAAAAATAATTAATTGGTAAAATATTTCTTGTATTATTATCCATTTTATTTTTGGCAGGCTTTTTATTTTCGAGTCGATGGTGTTATGTATTATAATGACAATCAGGCGTTGAACCTGGTCAAGTAAAGAGATCATTATTTACATGCCTGGTTTCATTCAAGTATTCATCCAGACATCAAATCCAAGCTTTATGTAGTTTAGATCATAAAACAGCATCTTCCTTTAACCTCAAAACAATTCAAAACTCAAATAATAACAAAACGATTCGACAGTATTTACGTATGTATTCGGACATAATTTGAATAAAAAATTGATAGTAAAACAAAAGACAAACGCACTGTTCTACGGCTTTCTTGATTACTGGATTAAACAAAGTCGCGATCATAACTGATAGAAATTAATACGATTTAGATAAGAGCGAATTATAACTTCACAGTCTGGTTGGAATAGAAAGCACTAATAGAGTTGTTTTTAGGACAATGCCGACGATACAACTCTTTGAAATTGTAGTTTTAAGAGAAAATTATTTCGTTGAATGTTTTTGATCGAAATTAAACGGTTTTGTAATTATGCGTAACATAGATTTATGTTCAAGGCTTGTTTGTTTATGGAAACAGAAATAATACTCCAGAATTGTTTTTTATTATTTGTATATTCGAACCGGAAGACCATATAGTCAAAGTTGCGGGCACCCGGTGGATGCAATTGGCGAGTTGTCGTTCATTGTGGCGTTCTAAGGGGGAGGCCTTTGTTCAGCAGTGGACGTCTTCCGGCTGATGATGATGATGATATTAGTACATCAGAAAACAAAAATGTTAACTTTGACAGCGCCTTAAATTAAAGCCTATAGATTAATTGTCGTCATATTATTACGACTGGCTTTTGTATCGACTATACCAAGAAAACGTAAACAAAGACAGTTGTCTTTACTTTCAATATCTTTAAGTACTAATCCATTCTCGAGTGTTACAAAGTAGATAAAAACAGTTATTGCAGTATCATGTTATTAAATCCCACACAAACGACTCACGTTTCATTTAATATCGTTTAACTGCAATGCAAGGGAAAGAAAGCAGAACCTTGGAACGTAGACATTTATTATTCTCTTGGGCTCATCTGTCTCTTGGATAACTGATACTATTTTCAACAACAAGACAAGTCCCAGCAGGAAGTCACGTAATTTCTTAAGTACCTAATATTTCTGCAAGTTTAAATGTGTTAAAGTGTAAATATGTATAAAGTAACTATCTATTTTATTTAACAGTGATATCTGTATCAAACATGTTTTCAGAACGTTGGTTGTGGTCGTCACACGGTTGATCTTCGACGGTCGGACAACCAGTGTTACCAGGGGATACTTCACTATGAGAGGGATGGCGAATGACAGACTGGCCGTCGCTCTATGCAAAATCCGTCGAAAAGCTTAATTCTATTGTCAGAAAACTTCAGTTGTTCACTCTATTTGATAGAGTGTAGTAAATCGATGGCAATATTTAGCAAGACCGTGTAAAAGTAAAAAATAAAAATGTTCTTTAATAAATCCCCTTATTAATTAGCTACCTTCCCATTTACATTCTCCCAGACTTCTTCCAATAAATTATTAAAACATTTTTTGTTTATTCACGTGGCGTTTCGGGGATCAAAGTCAAGTGTAACGACGCAATACTAATTAGTGGCAAGTATTAAAATTCAAAAGGAAACCAATATCCGGCTGCCAGCCGGTTGTCGATTGGGTTATCACCTGTTAACACTTTATAATTATATTATTTAGGTACCATTATGTAACATTTAGTTATTGTAGGTACTTTTGTGTTAAAATTTAATTAGCTTTGGGCGCATTTACAACTGTACTGGTGGTACAAAAATGTTTCAGTTTTTTTCAGTGTCTTTATTTAATGTAGGGGTACGTTTGATGACACAGCTGTCAGGCAAAATATTTTTTACAGCAATATGTTGTCTTAAGTGTCGATTTGTAAAAAAAACACTTGTAGTGATAAAAAAACAGTTAACATTTCGACTACAACATTGCGCCATAATACATCATTCAAAAAAATAAACAAATCTCAAGTCGCTAAAAATAATGTTGATCGTTGACCTTAAGATAACCTTGGGTCGATGACATAATTATTATTGCAAATACTTTAGAACGTCTGACTTCATCACAAGACTTACTGAATATTTATTTCTAACTAATATGCATGTGAATGGCTTCGGTGAATCGTAATAGTGGTCTTATTGTTAAGGCTGTTCTACATTTGATGTATGCAGGTACATTAAGTCATAATATTCAGCCTACATCTAGTCATCTTCAAGTACACTATGTTTTTCAAAGTTATATGTACTTTCTTAATTATTCTAAGACACTTCTGACAAACGGTGAAGGAAAACATCGTGAGGAAACCTGGATTCCAAAATTTGGGATCTGAAATCGCAGAGAGCAAGCGTGGTGATCAATGCTCGTGCCTTCTCTATATGGGAAGTGGCCTGTGCCCAGCAGTGGCGCGTTTATAGGCTGGATCATTATTACAATATGTTTTAATATATGTCTTATATCTTCTGGTTTGTGGCATCTTTCTTAGTCGGGTTAATCCCTAATAATGGGAAAAGTCTGTAATAGTCTGCGGAGATAGATATCTAAAAATAAAAAATAAAAGTTGGCTAATCAAAAAACGTTAATTCATTGAATTAACTTAAATTCCGATCGTGTTCATAAAAAGATTAGTTAGTCCTTATAAATTTGTAAATAACATTAGCTACAGAAATAGTGTCTTAATATGAAGGTATATTCCCAAGACAACACGAGTTTCACTTGTTATCCTAGTTCTAGTATTACATAACATGTAGGTATGTACCTACTTTACTTAGGATAGTTGTAAGCTCACACGAGTGTTGAAGAAATTGTAATCCTTCCACACCTGCAATTTCATGAATATTATGTGAGCCGTTTATTTACATTGTGAGTTAGCAGGAGCTCATAATTTAATCATAACAACTCATGCTAAAGTTGTACATGTGTCAGCAAATCTAAAAAGACTACGAAGGGAAGTAGTTTTTTCATCCACAACGCAAATTGAAAGTGGTTTTGCTTTCTGAGTATCGGTTTTTATTCTTTTGTCCATGGCATCAAACGGGCCAACTAATTTTGATTACAGTATTGCTTTTTGTTTTGTAGGGGAGTCCCCTTTCATCGAGTATGTTTTTAGCTAATCTTTTCTGGCGTAGAGACTTTATCTGCTCTTTGGATGTAAAATATGAGAATTTTATTGTGCAGTGCAAACCACGAATCACTCGATTTAACATGTTATTCGAAATTGTCCATAAGAGTCAATGAAAATATAACTTTACATTGCGACGATTAATTGCAGGTAAAGTCTGAAATTATGTTGAGATGAATAACTATTTTTTACCACTATACGAGTACATAGGTTTATATAAAAACCTTAGAACAAACTACAGTCTAACAAATTAATTTTACTAACTTAGGTTACGTTTAGCTTACAACGACTATTTACTTGTTCACTTCGGTTTTGTTATATCGAGGCTGCACTGCATTTAAAATTAGTTCAAAGTGTGTTACTCGCTTTACAATAAACAAAACAGGGTCAATTACAATAAAATTACTATAGAAGACTATTATTGCACATCCCAGTGCGACAGACACGTCTGGCATAATCAAGTTAGGTATGTTATGGTAGATTAGCATGTAATACACGATCACCATCGATAATTTAATCGATGAGCAAAAAGTACATGTTTATCCAACCTTTGTGTCTGAATACTGCGTGGCTTATTAATCTTGTTATTAAGGTTTCTTTGATTATTAGGTATTTTAACTTGACCGTTTTATTTTTCCCTTGCCAGTACTGACCCTCTACTGGGTAAAGTCCTTCCATTCAACCTTATTCCGCGCCATTCAAAATGGCCCTCGCGGAATACGTCTAAGTCATCTCGACACCTCTTCCTGGGCCGGCCTCAGTATGACCAGTATGGCCGATACGGTGACCGTATACATAATATAAATTACATCATAATGATGATCAGTAACCTTATATTTTTGGATTTTTCATGTTCCCAAAAGCATCAAAAGCGTACTAGTATGGCTTCTGGTGTCCTTGTGTGCATTTATGAATAAAATAAGCAAAGAAACACATGCAAAGTCTAAATGCCATGTTTATTGATCATAAATCATTCCTTATTTATCTAAAGAAGCTTTGCCCTCACCGCTATGTGAGCCACAAATGATTAGCTCGTGAAAGGTTAGACATGGCGCAAGGTGAAATGATGGAAACCTCGCCCCATTGCCCTCACCTATCACGAAAGACTACTTATTTATGAAATACATTAAATATTTATTGAGTTATTAATACTAAAATACTAGTTTTAGCCTGCGACTTACACCCGGTGTCTGATATGATCAATAATATTTGTTGATAATCGGTGTAGCTTCAATTTAACTTTTTCTACATTACAATAAAAATTAAAAGCATTTCGGACACCAAGTTATACCTAGTCGGACTTTTTACTATAGTTATAGAACACGATTCACGCCTTACCAACTACTTAGCGATAATATCATCGAAGTCCTAAGTGGAAGTTAGGAACACTGTGCAACACATTATGCGATTACCAAGTAACGTCGTTTTTTATGGAAACTTCTCAGTCTCCCATCTGTGACAAAAATAAGTGAAGAATAAGATTACCATAATATAATACATCCATTAAAAGTTTTAATTTAATTATCTTAATCTTTCACGCTCGCCTTCATTCTCCATTATTTTCAAAACGTTCTTGTGGTAATGTAATAAAATGAATATTCTTTAATCTTCTGCCTAATATTTTGCAAGGCATGTTGGGGTCGGCTTCCAGTCTTACCGGATTCAGGTGAATTCTTGATTGTCAGATGTTTAAATAAATGAGCGTTTATATATTACCTATATAACTATTTAGTTTTTAACCGACGAAAACAGAGGCGGTTCTCAATTCGACGCGTATATATATTTTTTTTTTATGTATGATCACGCACATCTTTTTACTGAGTAGTCCGATTTTGATAATTCTTTATTGGAAAGGGTATACTCCAAAGTTGGTCCCATATAAATTTGAAAAAATAATTCCCACCCTAAGGGTGGAAAAACAGGGGTTAATTGATTGTTCACGCACTGATCGTAATGTATTACCACGCGTAACTTTTTACAGAGTAGTTCTATTTTGATAATTCTTTTTTTATTGAGTAGGCTATACCTAGAAGTTGGTCCCATATCAATTTGGAAAAAATATTCCAATCCTAAGGGTAGAAAAACAGGGATATATTGATTGTTCACTAACTGATTTTAATATATGACCACGCGTAACTTATTACAGAACAGTCTGATTTTGATGAATCTTTTTTTATTAGATAGGGGGTTATAGGTACCTTGAAGCTGGTCCCATATAATTTTACTCTAAGGTTGGGAAAATAGGGGTGATTTATTGTTCACTCACAGATTTGAATGCTAAAATAAGGTAGTTAGCTATTTTAAAAATTAGTATATAATAGCCACAAAAAAATATAAAATAAAAACTTTTTGACAAAAAAATTAAACCGCCGAAAACACTGAAAAGCAAAAAATAAGAAACCTTTTTTTATTTAATCTTAATAACTAAGTTCTTAAACGAATGTGAGTATACCTAAATAATTTTGAGGCGGCGCCAAACTATCAATTAACAAAGATCACAAAATTACCTTAAAAATAAAGAAACAACCAAATCAAAAACGCTATATACTATAATTATATTCTTTACTTACCACCTACTAATTCCATTGTGGAAAGCAAATAAAAGTTTTGAATTCGAGTTTGAATCAAGTTAAGAATGCAATGAAATCTCCAGCGATAAACATTAAGTAAGTAAAAAAAATTAAGTACCTATTAGATACATCGTAATTAATTAATTTGCCTGTTTGGCGCCGACTCGAAATTATTTAGGTATACTCACATTCGTTTAAGAACTTAGTTATTAAGATTAAATAAAAAAAGGTTTCTTATTTTTTGCTTTTCAGTGTTTTCGGCGGTTTAATTTTTTTGTTAAAAAGTTTTTATATCTATTATGCCTATCTTGTCCACTGCAGGGCAAAGGGCTTATCACGCACTTCAGACGACATCGTGGCAGACCGAGAAAAAGGTGGAGAGACCAACTTGACTCCTACCGAAACGACTAGCCCAGCCTAGCTCAAACACATTTAATTACTAAACATAAAATACAATTCAATTAAATGCATTATATTGCTTCCTCAAGTCGCAAGCACCAGTTCTCGTTATTTCATTTAGACTGCTACGATCGGCACCCGGCGAACAATGTCTAATTGGATTCTACGATACTGCCGTTACCTTGCCTGTTCGCGCTCTATTATATTAAGACCTAATGAATTCGCCGACGAACTCGTAAGCCTATATCAGACTCAAATTTCGCTTCGCTGAATGAACATATGGCTTCATTTTTGGTGTGAACAGTTTGGTCGCGAAATTCGCGGCGAAACATCAAGCCCCAAAAAAGGTATTTATGCAAGTAGGTACGCGCTTATTCGCGTGAATTATACCTACTATAAACATTTTTATAATTTTTTTGATTTTATAAAATATTTGGTTTACCATCAAGCTTATAGCAGGTATAGGCAGAGATGTAATTTGAATGTTTACAGGAAAAACACTAGCTTATAGGTATAGTGACCAAATTAAATTTTTGGTCTTGTATATTTATCAGTTAAAGCAGGGTGCTATCTCAAAAACATATAATATACCAGTGTTTATCCTTATACCTATTATTAATTTCATAAATGTATCTACTGAGTGACCATCAAAATCTGGTATTAATATTACCACAACAGCAGGATTAAACTTCTAGTTAACAATATTTTTTTTATGATAATAAAGACAAGACATGCAGCAAGGAGGTAACCAAACTAGGTACATAATAGGTACTAAGTTGATTACAAACTCTTCTATTTTTAAACAATATAGGTATTTTATATTTTAGACTGACGGTGTCATCTGGTAAGCGGTCATGCAGTAAGAAATAGTAAAGCAACATCTGTAGGATCTTCATAATCCTGAAAGAATTGTTATATAGTTCCAAAGAATAATGTGCAAGCTATTATATTTCAATGCTCATGAACTTGTTTTATTAAATGCCTAAGTTTTAGTGACTGGAGGAAAGTATAACTTAGATCGTTTACAGTACATAATTATATGAAATTGGAAAGATATTTAGTGAGGGGTGCAGAGATGTTACAAATAGACCATTATTTCTGATAGGTATCTTTGTAAATAATTTAACATTTATATTTAAATCTAATGGGCTGGAAATAGGTTGTGCTATATTTTTAGAATATTAAAAGCCTTGTTTGCCCACAGTGATATCTACCCACACTTTTAATATAGTTACTGAAATAGCTTAATTTATTTATAGAACCACCTACATATAATTTATTGCGTTCGGTGTAACTGATCGGCAATTATCGGAGCATCAAACATCGCTCGTTCAACGCGAGCAGTTTACCGGGACAGTTTCGAACGAATGTGGGGCGTGCGACCGGTTCGAAGAGTTTGCGTGACACTACAAAGAAAAGCAGTTTACATGACCTACCTTCATATCCGACACGATCTGCTGGTACAGATTCCATAACGGTGAACAATCCTTCTCTGTAGTCCCCTCCATTGTCATAAAAACACACACTTAACACAAAAAACACAATCAAATAGAACACATCACACCATCGATCGCGTCCATGTACGTGAATACTAACTGTTGCATTTTCGTTTTCGACAGATCTTTACGAGTTAATCTATCACCTACATTTCACTTCACGTTTCGATATACAACAGAAACGTTAGAAAACACGATATGAAACAAATCAATATTTATAAACATGAATGCCCACTTCGTAATTTAGACACGGGGGAAAACGTCGTTTTATAACATAAATTCACGTTAAATATTATCTGTTCTTCGATTTAATTATTATTTAGGCCGTAATTATGCACCTTCATTCAGGAAATCATGTATTATCACTTGTTTTCATACACAAACATCCGATTGAAAATGTACAAGACGCGTACGCTCCGAAAAAGCGACAGACAAGCCCATCGGTCGAGATCGGTTTGTTTGGCTGTTGAGTGTTGTGTTGAGCGCAAAGAAGAACGCTACGATTCGTCAATTTTTAGTGTTGGGTTGCCAGCTGCAAAAATCTTGTTTTTTTTTTACGAATTGCAATAACAAACTAGTGACGTTCACTAGATGTCAGATGGTAGAAGTCTGTTCAGAAAATAAACTATTACTAAAAACTGGCAAAGGCAAGTAAATGGCTTATTTAATTTTATTTATATCCAAGAAATATTAAGAAACACGATAACTTTGTACAATGTTTGTAAACAGAGTGAAAATTGTAATTTGTTTTAAATGTATATTCATGAAAATATCCATCTTAACTTTGAGCACTTTTGGAATGATTATTTAGTATATAATTAATGAATAAAAGTATGAAATAAGTTCTATCAGCCTTTTTTTAATCATGTGATTGATAATAATCTATAACTAAATAACCATATGTTTAGTCAACACTTACAGCACTCAGGTTCCCAAGATACCCGCAGTTTAAATGATATTTTGTGTCAGTATAAACTTTATCTTTGTAAAATAGTTATAAGACAACTTTGTTACCCATTTTGGAACAATAAACTTATTCTTATTCTTAACTTTATAGGTACAGAAAAATCCATTACAGGCAATTAGTAAGTGTATCAGTTACAGTAGGTATCAGTATAAGACAGATACTAACTTTAAATCACAGGTATTGTTTATTTGCATAATTTTTTTATAAGAAGACTATCATGACATCGCGTCGCATCGTTCAAGTAAATACATGAAAACAACAGGTAATTTTTTGATCAATTAATTTACCACATTGTTAAAATGTATGTGTATCTATTACCCATGATGCAACAATAAATTGTCTCGTATTTACTTACATGTGCAAATGTAAAACATCGAAATGTTTTATCTGTCCGATTCGTAAAGGTGTTGTAGGGATCGATATGTGATTACAGAAACGAGGAAATGAAATGGAAAAAAAAATGAAAAAAATTATAACCATAATTTTTTTTTTCTCAATTTTCTTGAGAATGTTTCGACCTCGTCACATATGCTTCCTTATTAAGAAACAAAAGGCTCCCAAAAATACCGATGAAATTGGTGTTGTAATTTTTGTTTTAGTCTCAGATTTAGGGAATTTCGGGGCAAAAAATGGTTATTTCAAAATGCTTTATTATTGTTTCCATCAAGAATTGTGAACCCTCTATGATCCTTTTGAGTCGGACAGGGGTATCTTAACACCCTGAATGGATTTTAACTTTCTTATTTATTTTATTTAAACCGATTTTACACTACCATAAAATACGTATAATGTTTTATGTAACTTCTTGTTAATTTTAATAACACATCGATGTTAGGAGGTGAGCTTAGGTACTTGATATATGACCCCACAGTCAAACCATTACTACGGTTTTTGGGGCTTAGTTTATAAGTTTACTTACCAACATGTTTAAGAATAAATAGATAAAAAATTATATAATAGGCTATAGGCCTGATCTCAAAATAAGCAGAGCTTGTAGTACGGTAACCAGACAACTGATAAACATGCTATATATTTCTAAATATAATAATGACACACTATAAAAGAATTAAACCCAGCCACAGAATAAATAATCATGCTCATCACACAAAGATTCGACCATGTCTGGGTCAGGATGAATGATTCTTTACTTGAATCCAAAACAAGGTTAACAAATTTGTGTCCACCACTTTTTATTTGCAAGAAAATGGAACATGGTCTTACTTTTGTTTGATAATTCCAACATACATATTCTGACATACTATTACGTACAAACATTTTAGGTATTCATTGGACATACAAACATTTAGTAGGAACTTTTTTATTACTATGGTACACTGTGATTTAATAACATAAAAATATATATATAGACGATTGAAAATGTCAATAGTGTATACGTAAGTAATATTTCAAGTAATTATAAATTAAATTGAGTTGAATTTTATTGCTTTGCATATAGTATCGTTCCTTATTTCGTGTTACTAATGGGTAAGCAAACCCTCCCATGATCCCCTCACTATTTCCGTCAGAGCAAATCACAGATTTTCATTTTGACGTTTGACAAAACATTGTTGTTGCGGCCAACGAATTTATTTCGGTTTTAATCTTTCTTTACTTTAATAACTATTTTGTTTGGCATAGAATACTATGCAAATCTTTATTTATTTGATGTAGGATGTAAAGAAGTGGAAATGTCTAACGTGAAAAACACGGAAGGTGTTCAAGCCGGTGTTATTTACAGAATAGCTCTACGAAACTTCGTGTAAGTACCTGATATATTTTCGCGCGCATTAGTATTTTTGTAATTATTCGTGGCATTTTAAATGTTTATTGTTGTTTATTCTCATAAGTATCGTTAGTATATCGTGCTGTAATATAATTTCATAAAATGTAGATGATACACAAATTTCTATGTACCACTTCAACAGTTGACAAGTTCTAACTAGTTTTGCTATAGCTTAATGATTAATCCAGTGGTACTTGTTACGTTAACCTCGTCAAAAGATAACAGTATCCTTTTTGCTTTAAACCACTTGATTGTTATTGTTTTAAAGTACATAGTGACCATTCTTCAAATATTCTTGTTCACATAACTTTATCAATGGATACTTTGGTCACAAGTACTTGAGCAGAGTAGAATGTTATAGAATATTCTTAATATACTTGGATCTATTAATTTATTTACAATCAAAGCAGCAATCACAGCTGGTCTCTCCTGTGGATTCTATTTATTTATTTTAAAATAACACATTTGCTTATAGCAACACCCAAGGGAACCCGTTTATCTCATCAATAATAAATAATAAGTTGCATCTGATCTCTGAGCCAAGATTCCGACAAATCTATTCAGTACCATTACATGAAGGAAAAGCAAACATCCATACATGCACTCTTGCAAACTATTTGTTCTCTAAACAATTCTTACAAAAAAAACCGACTTCAAAGTATAGTCTTCTATGGTTTTCTTATGGATCCCACTGTCATAACTAGACCAAATTAAAATGGGATCACACATAGTATCATCAAAATCAGTTCACCCAGTAGAAAGTTCCGAGGTAACAAACATAGAAAAAAAAGTACATACAGTCGAATTGAGTACCTACCTCCTCCGTTTTGAAGTTGGTTTTTCTTCTTTTTGTGTCAATGCTAAATTGAACTTAAAGTATATTGGCCCAGTAAGTTGCAACATTAAAGTTGGTTTAAAAATAATCAATGATCAATTATTTTCAGTACCTACAAAAGTGTGGAGCTGTATCCGAACCAATCTTTGAACCTGATAATTGGACCCAATGGCACGGGGAAATCCACTTTTGTCTGTGCCATCATCCTGGGCCTGTGTGGGAAGACCAGTGTTATTGGCAGAGCTAAGAAAGTAAGTTTAAACATGTTTATTTATGGTTTTTCTTTTAAGTTGGATTATAACTGAAAATCTAGGAAAGATTTTCCATAACATATTGTGAGATATCAGACTTAAAATATGAACATAAGTATTACCTAAAAGTATTTCCAATTCAAACCTGCTATTGCATTGTTTTCATTATTTGTTTCTTCCTTATTGTATTGCAAATGCTCTGTATTTGTCTTTCCATCCTGGATATGATTTTCACGGGCTTCATTGATTGTCTTGTTGACCTAGTGGTGCTAAGTACTACTGCTACACTTGAGGTCTTGGGTTTGACTCCCAAGTCTACCAAGGTGTTATTGGGTTTTTATATGAAATTCTCAGCAGCAGGTCGGAGTTTCGATACGTGCCCGGTTAGTGGCAATAGGCTCGCCCCCTATTACATAGGACCTAGACATATCGGTGAACTTTGGGTGTACATTGGTACACCTCCGTCTAACCCTTCAGGGATACAGGTGTGATGATATGTTATGTTCATTGACTAAGGTGTTGACTGTTGAGAAAACAAATGACATTTAGCAACTACAACAATAAACATGTTTTAAATAGCTATTTAAATGTCTCATCGAAAACAATTCTCCATTCTAGATATCAGAATACGTGAGAAGTGGTTGCGAGGACGCCACCATCGAAATCGAGCTCTACCAGCAGCCCGGCAGGAGGAATGTCATCATCACAAGGACCTTCACTCTCTCTGACACTACCTCATGGTATATTGATCATAAGACCGTCAAGGAGAAACAAGTGCTGGAGCTTATAGCGTCGCTTAATATTCAGGTTTGTGGTCATCTACCCAGATATAATGCATAATAATGGATCTTAAGTTTTTAAGCAACTTCAAAATACGAGGTACTCAATTCAACAGCATTTTTTTGTTATTACTAATCTGTCATCTGGGAACACCAAATTTGATGATTCTTTGTTTTGTTTGAAAGCCAGTTCCATTTCAATTTGGTTCAGTGGGATCCATAAAAAGGCATATAAAAGATAAGAATATTTTCTTAGAATTATTGTAGGATTTATGTTTATCTTTTTTAATTACTTATTGATCCACTGATGGGGTCAACTTTCCAATTGACTCCATCTGCTAGAATATAAAACACTATACATTATAGAAAATGGAATTAATTTCATAATTGTATGTGTATCATGATTTAAACAATTTGTAGCAAAAAAACTGCATCATATATCAACAAATGATAACTGATGTTATTATTGTTAAGCAGGAAGTTGGTTATAATTATAGTTTTTCAAAGGATACATTTACAGATACAGTAAATTTTATAAAAATAAGAGGATTTCTTCCTATTATTACTAGAGTATTAGTATTATTATTTTAAAGCTGATTGATGTATGAATCAATAAATAAATGAAAATATTAGAGTTATAACTCATACTCTAGCTACTCTTTGTATTTTTTATATCTTTATTGAAATAACTTTAAAAAAGAAAAGTTAATTTATATGTACTACAAATACTACCCTTTTATTTTCTGCAATGGTCATCTGAAAGGAATTGCCATGCGCAATAAGCCAGTAAGCCAGCCATTGTGCCACTGTGTCGTATAATAGTTTTTTTGTTTCGTTTTTAGACAGTGTACAAATAAAGTACGGATTTACGTTGAAATTAAACTGCTTTTGTGTTTAATAACTTTTAAACGGACATGTGCACGCTAATCCCCGTTCTATATTATTATTTTTTTAGGGTTTATATTTAAGTTTATGGTCCCGACATTTTCAGGTATCATGCTCACAAGCAGACGCGAAAAAAATCGTAAAAGTAGTTTTATTTCAATATCTAACATTCGCATAAACCTCAAAAATCATGTACCAATTTCCATCTCCCTAACAGGTGGACAATCTCTGCCAGCTGCTCCCACAAGACCGAGTCCAAGATTTCTCTAAGATGAACCCTCAGGAATTGCTCCGCAGTACCCTGAAGGCAGTTGGAGGCCAGGAGAGTGTGACACAGTTAGACCAGCTGATTGAGTGCCGGACACAGCAGAGAGGGCTGTCGACCAAGCTACAGAATAATGCTCAGCTTATGACGGAACAGATACGGTTGAATGAGAGGTAAGAAAGTTAATAGAGTTTCCTGCTGGTTCCGGAGATTCTATACTATCCTGGGACACCTCGCACACGGTCTTTTTATTAAAAACTTAGCTATGGGAACATTTGTGGGAAACATGTAACCACATTTTTTTTCAACAGTCAGGTTCACTGCTACTAGACCAGCAATCTTAATTAGGCTGCTGAGATGCAAATATTTTTTTTATAGACCCCAAAATTGTTATACTGTTAACACTAAAAAAGGAGTGGTAAGAACTTGTTCTAAACAGAAACTTTTGGAAAGAAGAAAGGGAGGTCTTTGCCCTGCAGTGGGGACAATTCATGCCCAAAAAATAATAATAATATAACATATCGTGAAGAGGTTCCTCTCTCTGGAGCCCTAACCCACGGCAGCTTGGATCCTGTCCCGATGCCGGACACTATATTTTATGCTTTTAAATGCGTATTGAAAAATGTATTTTATATGTTTTTTGAAAAATATAACTTAAATCTAACAGGTTAAAAGTCCAAATCGACGCAATGAAGCAGCGTCAAGAAATTGAAAAGCAGATAGATGTTTGCGAGAAGAAAAAGCTGTGGCTTGAATACCAGCAGCTGAGGGAACAGGTGGTAGAGTACTCTAATGATAAGAAGGAAGCGGAGAAGATTGTTAAGACTCATACCAGTAAGGTGGAGCCGTTGAAGAGAGTTATAGAGAAGGTGAAGGCGGAGATCAGCGGGCTTGAGCAACAGAAGTTGGCTGCGGTAAGGGTTTTTCTAATATAAACACACGTATATAGCACAATTGTGACCAAGGATCTCTTAGTCCACTGCATATTATCCTTAGAATCTGTTCTTTTAACCTCTGATGAGAAAAACGGTATATAAGTTTGATGTCTGTCCGTCTGTAGAAACGTAGATGGGCCGGTTATACGAACTAAACAAGTGGGAAAATTATAATGTTTTTCTTTGTTAGAAAGCTGATTTGATGAACATTTTGTAAAGTATTTGCTTGCAGGAATGAAAAATTTGTTATGGATATTATTATTTTTTTCTTATTTGAAACAAAATTTGACATAAATAAAAAGAGTCATGTATTAATTATAACTGGAATAAAAAAATCGCAGGTTCTATAAAGCCACTAATTATAGATGTCTATAAGAATGCCCCTTGGACGTGGAGCAAAAGACACCAAATTTAAGTGATCTCAATAATATTTTACAGAACAGAAAAGTATACGCCCTAAAAGACCAAGCCAACGAATCGCTTAACGCCATCCGCACTCACGAGTTCAAACTGAAAGAGATAGAGGGCGCTTTCCAAGACAAGTTGGAGAGACATCGGAATAGAGAAAGAGAATTGCAGGAGGCTAAAGCTAAATTAGAGAAGTTGGTCATGGATAAGACTAAGTTAGTGGAGAAAGTGGGAGATGGTGAGTAGCTATATTATAGACTGTGGCTTTGTCAGTGCTTTTTTAAATGACATCAAAAAGGAGGAGGTACTCAATTCCACTGTTTTTTTTTTATGTGTGTTACCTCATAACTTTAGACTGGGTGAACGGATATTGATGATTTTTTTTCATTTGTAAGCTGTTTCTTCGAGAGTGGTCCCATTTTAATTTGGTCCAGTTATGACAGTGAAATCCGTAAGACTTATTTTGAAGTCGGTTTTTTTTGTAAGAATTATTATTTTATAGATATTTTTTCATATATTTTTGGCTTTAAAGTTACTTTTTATTTAGTAATTACATAATAAAAAGTTTGAGATAGCGTTTTTATACACTCTCTATAGACTAATTAACATGGTTTGGTTGCTTATTTAACTTTCGAATTACACAAAAATTGACAGGGGAACTTTATATGAAACGAAGTATTAATTTTGTAAGGATATTTTCTATTTTTATTGACTGATCACCATGAAATATTATCTTATTAATATTACCTTCAACAAAAAAGTCAAATGGTATCAAAGTTTAACTATAACACGTTTGTCAATACAATGATTATAATCAATAAATATTTACAGAACAAACAGTAAAAATGGAGTTAGCAGAACTACACAAGCCTATTGTGAAAACGAATGCTGCCATTGATAATCTAAAGAAACAGAAGCTAGAAGTGCAATACGACTTGGAAAACAATGTGACTCCGCAAATCAGGCAGTATCAAAACAGGTAAGATATTTTACGATTAAAATTATCTTTTCAAACTTAGCTAAAGGATTTCTACTGGTATAAATAAAATTGATGGCCCCTAAATTCGACTTTAACAGCTTACTAGAAATGGGCTTGGAATACAACCCTGTAAAAAAGATCTTCTAACTCGTGATTTTATAATTTTCTCAAATCTAAACTTCTGAAAAAACAACAAACAGCTATTTTATTTATTATTGTTCTATTTTTTTTACTGAAGTAACGCCTATAGTATTATCTTCGTTTAGTGTGTCTCACAAGAAATAATAAAAAAATAAAAAAAAATCCAAAGCTTCACCTGCTTTGTCTGTGCTGTTGCCTAAATTGTATATGTAACCATGCTTGAGATATCTACAATAATTTTAGATATCCATTACAACATTATGCTTATAACAACATACAGTAAATAATCGGTTCCAAAAAGTAATAAACTACATAAACATATAATTATAACATTGCTAATATTTTATTCAGGATACGTAAGCTAGAAGACGAAGATGTCAAACGTTTGGAAGTGCTGAGAGCGTACAGTGAGGACTGTTACAAGGCTGTGCTGTGGCTGAGAGAAAACAAAGAGTTGTTCAAGAATCCTGTGTACGAACCTATGATGCTGGAAGTGAGTACAATATTGTAACATAAAAAATAAATTAAAATTTTTAAATATCCCCGACTTAAAAATCAGAGTTCCCTTTCAAAAGTTAAAAATAATAAAAAAAACTCAATCTTAAAGTACCTAAGTATGAATTTAAAAAAAACGTGCCGTTTGGGGACTAATTTGAAATCGCTTCATCTGTTCGAGATATGTTGCCACAGATAGACACGTCACATTTATAATACTTTATTTTTGTGTCGGGGTGTAAAAATAGAGTTATTATAAAAAATAATGTTAGTTGGATGCAAAATCTTATGTTGAAATAATGTAAATTAAATGGAAGGTTTTAAATATTATTTGATGTATAATTCTTTGCTAATTATTTGTGAATGAGATATATTATCCACAAGCAAAACCCAAATGAGGAAAAGGGGGAGCATAATAAAAATATTTTTAAATATGCATAAATATGCATTACAAGTATACATTATACTTGTAATATGTAACCACCAAATTAAGTTATCCTGAGTTTTGTTATGATAGTCATTTGTTGCATTCATATTTGCCCCCAATAATATAAAGGCACCTGGAACGGGACCTAGGTTTACGTGGGTGAAACCACGGGGCACAGCTAGTAATGAATTAAATAGAAAATAAAAAATATTACAACAAAAATAATTTCTCCACAGATAAAATTCACGGACCCGAAATTCGCTCGCTACTTAGAGTCGACAGTGGCGGGCCGCGACCTCGTGGCGTTCACGTTCGAGTCCGCGCGCGACATGAACCTGTTCCGGCAGAAGGTGCGCGAGCGAGGGCTCAACAGGGTCAACGCTATCTGCAGCCAGGGAGGGCCCGTCGAGAGAACACATACTGATATACACCAGTTGAGGTCAGCACGACTTTTTTTTTTCAGGGTTATTTTTTTTTTTGATAGAGATCCATGCAGATAGCCTGAGCGCAGGCTTTGACTGCTTCACCGGACTTTTGGCGAGGACCTTAAGGCCTCCAGCCAGAGCAATAGAAAAAACTAACTACGTTAGCAAAGTCTACTAAGGGCACCCCCTGCGGGGTTCGGACCTCGACTTAGTGCGTTGCTAACAATCTTAATAAAGCAAAACAACAAGGGATGGCTGGATCTAAGTTTGGCCGGCTCGGGCCAACTTGCTGCAAAATCTAATGATTTCGGACTTGCACCCACCAAACACACCCCGGTCCCATTCTTGGAGTCACGGGATCGCTAAGCACTCTCAGCGCGGCTCCGGCTGAAGCGGTACTAACTGATACACTCACCTCCCGAGCATTTTCCCATCTATGTTTGGATCGGCTATTAGTCTTCACAGATTCAGCTGAATACCGTAGTTTACATGGAACGACTGCCCGTCTGACCTCCACAACCCAATTTTACTGGGGAACACAGTATCCCATAGTAGAGATTTCGTTCCTGACACATCTCAGTTCGTCTAGATTTTGTATGGAGAAACACAAAACCTTGTTATGTTAATATTTATTATAACCTAGCACAATGATATAGTCTTGAATTATATTATTAGTTTTGAAGACAAATAAGTGATAGGAAATTCTTACCCACGTTAAAGTTATATTTTCCTAATGACCACCACCAATGAAGTTGCTAATTCGTATTAGCGTTGAAAGCCAGTATTGAGCAAATTTTACTGAAAATTACCATCGCATTTGCTTTTGTCAAATACGTAAGGCGCAAGCCAGACAGAAGAGATGTAAGACGCAGACGGGGCGCGGACATTTGTCTCTTTGATACAAAATATATAGAAGCACAACCATAGTACAAACAACAAGCATAGTACAAGCTCTGCTTAGTTTGGGATCAGATGACCGTGTGTATTGTAATATAGTATTGTATATATTTATATGGGCCTTGATGCCTAAAATAAATTAATAAAATAAATATAGAAGCGTTGCGACGCAAAACATACAGAAAAGACGGGGCGCGGTACGCCCGTCCGTCCGTAGCAAGTGGAAAGAAGTGGTCTCTGCCTAACCCTACAAGGGAAAGAGGCGTGATTATATGTATGTAATTGTACCTTTTTTAAGAGAAAAAAACGTATATTAATATGCATCGTAATATACCCACAGTTACCTGGGCTTCTACACGTACTTAGTAGACACTCTAATAGCTCCGGCGGCGATCGTGCGCTACCTGTGTCGGCAGTACGGCGTGCACCGCGTGCCCATCGGCGACGACCACACATACAAGAACAGCGACAAGGTGCCCGCCAATATCACCTTCTTCTTTACTGGTAAGTCTGGAAATAGCTTTTTAACCGACTTCAAAAAGGAGGAGGTTATTCAATTCGACTTTTTTATGTTGGTTACCTCAGAACTTTCGACTGATTTTGATGTTTTTTTTTTTATTTGAAAGGTAGCTTCCAGTGTGGTCCCATTTTAATTTTGGTTCGGTTACAAAAAAGGTTTTTTTTTTGTAAGAATTATTACCTAATTCAATTAATAATAATACCAGCCTATAAACGTCCTATTGCTGGGCACAGGCCTTGTTCCCATATCGAGAAGGCACGAAATTGATCACCACACTTGCTCATTTGCGGATTGGTAATGCCATTAGATCTAGAATCATGTTATAACTATGTTCATGAAGAATTGACTACTAATATGGTCTCAAATTCTGTAAAATATATTCTTTTCTCGTTTTAGTGAGAACTTTTTAGGTGATGAAATAAATAAGATTCTATTAATGAATCGTTATCACACCATACTAGTGCCAGCAACACTATATTTTTCATATTTACTTCGATATTGTGTTATTTGTTAATAATTGTATCATACTACTAAGCAAATAAGTAAATTAAATCATTTCAATTTTGACAACCTAGAAATCTTACACATTTTTTATAACCAACAGAAAACCACAGATTCACAGTTCGCGTGTCAGCGTACAGTGGAGAAAAATCCAGTTCTACCAACGAAATCCGGCAAGCTAAACTATTGGCGCAATCTGTTGACGCTGAACAAATTAATAATTATATGAACCAGTAAGTATCATAAAACATAGATAAGATGGTCACCGTTTATCGTGGTATGGACATGTGATGAGGAGGGACGAAAGTCACGTAACTAGACAAGTTATGAGTATGAATGTGGATGGGTATACATGCAGAGGAAGACCAAAAAAGAGATGGATTGTGTGAAAGATGATATGAGAAAGAAAGGAGTAAATACTGAGATGACAAGTTGTAGAGATGAATGGAAGCTGAATACGCATTGCGCCGACCCAAAATAACTGGGAATAGGGCAGGGAGATGATGATGATGAGTATTATAAAACATTATATCATCATCATCTCCCTGCCCTGTTCCCAATTTGTAATTTGGGGTTGGCGAAATGCGTATTTAGCTTCCATTCATCTCTACAACTTGTCTTAACTTAATATATAAAATATATATTACTTTTTATACAAACGTTTTATGCATCGATTTGTAGTGCATAAATAAAAATAAATGGTATGGTATGGGTACCCAAAATAGAAGAAACAATATTTCTGTTCAACGACCCTTGCATTATTTTATATTATTTCCTTTCAGTCTAAAATTCTAAATGATATATTTGCCCTTTTCTAGACTAGCAGTTTTTGAGAGAACAGCCCAAAGCCACAGAGACAAAATGCAGGAAATGGACCAAAAACTGAGCACTTTGGAAAGTAATTTAAATGAACTGAATATGCGAAGAAAAGCTATTAATGAGGGCGTTGAAAAAGTAAGTCGTTTTTAATGGGTTGACTGCGTTGAATGTCTGTCATTGAGGTTATTTTTACATCTCTATTTGAAAAGTCGTATGACGTCAAAATGTTGTATATTTTGTGCAAAAGTACGACTTCACTTTAACCTAAAATCGTGGCAATAAATTATATTTTCTTTATTTCTCTTGAACTGACGAACAAAAACTATTATGTCTTTTCATACCATATTAAACAAGCACATTAGTCCGATTTTTCTCAGTTTTCAATACCAACAATAACAATATTTATGGTAAAAAGAAAATATAATAATAGGACGTTATGCTCTAACTATCAGGCTAGCAAAAATCTTTAAAGAAATAAATATTAGTTACTAAACTTATATTTAGCATGCTGACCTAAAACAAATATATGGAATACCTAACTTAATAAACATTGTAAATTAAAGAAAAGGAAAATATCTTTAAAATATTTAATAATAATAATAGAATGAATGTACAACATAATAACACAATAAAAACAAAACTTCTAGGTACGAACAATACTAGCTCAAATCCGTCTACAAAAGAAGAAGGTCCAAGACATAGACACTGAGCCGTCGTTCGACATCCAGCAGGAGAAAGAGCGAGCGAGAAGCAAGCAGAAGGAGTGTGTGCTGAAACAGACCAGGCTACATAATGAACTGAAGGAGGTTGTAGGGAATCTGCACCGGGATATGGTGAAAGGTGATCTTTGGAAGGTAAGTTAAGACATTTAAATTTATTTGATTTGTTCCTTGCACAGAGAATAGGCATAGCCATTAAACGTGGCAATGCTGCCAGCCTTCTGGGCACGTTCCCCGCCATTGACAAGGATGACGATGAGTTTTTTGATGCCTGTTAGTTTTTTTATTTATATAAGTTTTAATTTTAGTATACTGAGAGTTTATATTGTTCCTTAGAAGAGCTTTAAAGTTATCAATGTATTATATTATTTAGACGACCTCCGTGGTCGAGTGGCGTACGCTCCGGTTTTCAAGGTGTCGCTAGCTCTGAGATCCCGGGTTCGATCCCCGGACGGGTCAATGTAGAAACTCACTTTTCTACATTGTCTCGGGTCTGGGTGTTTGTGTTACTTTCGTTGTTTCTGAATTCCATAACACAAGTGCTTAATAGCTACTTACTTTGGGTTCAGAGCAATGTATGTGATGTTGTCCGCATTTATTTATGTTTATTATCCCCCGAGCCTTTTCCCAACTATGTTGGGGTGGGCTAACCAACCCTTTCCAACCTCTTTTAACTCTTTTAACCAACCTCTTTCGGAAACATAACATGTACATAAATATCCTTATGTTTGTTTGCAGACAAAACTGGACATCCATAGAAACTCAATAGTGTCACAAGAAACTGAATTAAGAGAGTTGAATAATGAGTTAAGGAATGTACAGGTAAGCTAAGACACTATACTACCAATTTACATAGTAATCATTCTAAATAAATATTTAGAACTAACTGACCCAGACTTCGTACATCTACATCTATATTATCTCATAAATAAATTCTAACTTTTGTATAAAATAAACTTAAAACAAATTGTTTTTTTTTTTTTTTACTTAATTCCGAACATTTTAATATTTATTCAGTTTTTAAGCTTCCCTGCACTTCTATAAATAATTCAATGCCAAAATAAGGCGAATCAGTCCAGCCGTTCTCGAGTTGTATGATACTTACGAACAGTAATTTATTTCTATTTCCCTTATAAGTAATTCTAAGCAAAGAGAGAAAGGAGAATTAAGAGGCATTTGATATAAAGACGATGATAACAGTTATAAAGAAGCATACACTTTCCTACGGTTTAGCTAACTATGTACCAAATTTTATCATAATCGCTTCAGTGGTTTAGCTGTAATAGCATAACAAACAAAATTGAAATTTTTGAGTTTGAATCATAGAAAATTATTGTATATTAATAACCATTTCTTTTCATAACAGGCGACATTAGAAAACATAGACACACTACTCAAACGCATCAAATCGAATGCCAAAGATAAGCTTATGGAAGCTAAGAAGAGCTGCAACAACAAGCTCCCGCAAGACCCCGACTTCCCTTACAAAGAGGAGTTTGAGGTGATACCCTCGGATGTGAACAGGTTGCAGGAGTACTGCTTCGAATTGCAGACCAGGAGGGACTGTATGCAGCAGAGCGATGAACAGGTAAATAAATTATTAATTTGTACAGTACGGTGCAAAGTTAATGGCGGCTGTGAACACTCGCTCCTCGCTGCTGTGTAACAATCTGATGCGCCAGCGGGTGCGGGGCGAGGTACTGCGCTAAGTGTCGCTCACTTCACAGCCGCCATTAACTTTGAAGCCAACTATACTTTAGGTGATTCAGGTAAGAAAAAATATTTTTATGGTCTAGACGCTGATGGAATTCGTTCCTGACACAAGCCATTTGGTCTTGATTTATATGAGGAAATAAAAAACCGTGTTAAATTATTGAACATAAGGAACAAAAAGTGAAATTGTACATTTACAGAACAAATAAGTGTTAGTAACTTATGATTCGTATTTTTTTTTCCAATTTGAACGTTATATCTTCATGAAATAAAACTACTTTTTAGGGATTTTGTCACGATTTTTTATAGATTTTATGTCCCGACGTTTCGACACCTTTGCAGGTATCATGGTCACGGGCAGACTGAGTCTGCAATCAATTAAGGCAATGTCTAACATTCGCGTAAACCTAAGAAACCAATAGTTATATCTCCTGGTCACCTCCAGGTCAGAAACGCATTTTCTCAGCGACTGGACCATATTATAATTATCTTACCTTGGGCTCATTTGACCCACTTAGTATAATATAAAACTGCTACTTAGTATAAAAACTCTTTTGGATTTTTTTTGATTGTACATCATTTTGTATTTTTTCTCAGGTGGTAAAAGAATATGAAGAAAGAGAAAGGCTTATAGAAAGACTTAAATCTGACGTCAACAGTTCCAGCGATCTAAATAAGAATATCGAAAAGAAAATCTTAAGTATACGGTATGTAATTTGTTTTAATATTATTAGAAGCATTTATTGTACTGATAATGTACACCAGATTTTTTGTAAAACAACTTTCAAGGTTATTTAACAGTACGAAAAGATAAAAAACTTATTCTTCCCACATAAGTAATTGTTATTTGTTGTGTCAAGATTCCTGCTACACATAAATATAGACATATAAGTAAAAAAAAAACGACTTAAACTAATTTATATAGGACCATCTATGAGATAAACCCTATTGACAACACAAATGAAAAACATATTTTTAAATCGATCTTCAATAACCGGAAATTACAACAAAAATATTGTCCAATTGAGAACATCCTACTCTTACTGTCGGTTAAAATGTACATTTTTTCACAGAACAAAATGGCTGCCACCGTTAGAGAACCTACTTAAACAGATTGACAAGAGTTTCGGCGATATGTTCGCAAAGTTAGGCTGTGCTGGCGAGATTAAACTGGATAAAGGCGGTAGTGAAGTAAGTGTATTTGTAATATAAATAATGTAAGTTTTTTTGCAAAGAAAAATGCATTATGAAGATGTGTGCAGACATTTACGATATATTGTTAGTAATAAAATGTACCTCCACGCCGTGATGGTAGTATCCTATAACCCGTCCTACCTTGTTATCCTTTTCCGACTTCTTATCCCGCAGTATGATAATCATAAAAAATATTTATTTATCCAAAGGCGCCTGGCGGCGATGTGGTTCGCCACCCATCACGTTTCGAGCCGCTTCGCTACTTTGAATGTCAGAGGAGGAATGCATGGTAAGGTGTATGAAGTATGTCAGATGATGGATGTTGAGACAAAAATTAAGAAAGGTATGCTGAGATGGTTTGGCTATGTCGAGAGAATGAATGAAGAACGATTGACGAAAAAAGTGTATAAGGCGAGTGCGAATGAAAAGAGGACAAGTCTAGAGGACCATACACCGAACAGCATGTATGAAGGGAATAATGAAAGTGGATAAAGCGAAACAAGTGTGCAGGGATCGTAGCAAGTGGTAAGAAGTGGTCTCTGCCTACCCCTACAAGGGAAAAGGGCGTGATTATACAGGGTGTTACGAAACCCCTGTCCGATCCGTTAAGGGGTTGTTAGGTATTGATAACAAAGTATAAAAAAAGTAAAAAAAATAAATGGTAAAAGGGCATGTGATTGTGAAACTATATTACCCTTTCGGGTCGGACAGGGTTTTCGTAACACACCTGTATGTATGTATGTATTCAAAATGAATATACGGAATGTTCAACCTGTCTCCGGCCTATGGTATGGAATGTTACGAAATGATATATCTTTTCAAAAGGAATGAAGTGTACATTTACGAACTCGAGTTGAAATCTTGTGAATTTACTATAAGTCAGCTATTATTCACCCGTTTTTGATTGATATAACCTTTCGGTAACACTCTGCATATCAGTATTTTTGCAGACATTTTCAACAGATGAGATTAAAATTTTTCCGTTTGTACAGGGTGTTAAGTAACCCCTGTCCCATCCGTTAAGGTGTTGTTAGGTATCAATAACTGATTACAAAAATGTGAAAAAATAAAATGGAAAAAAAATATTACCTAAAAAGTTTTTTTTCTCAAACGAGACAGAAAGTCGACGCCGTCGCGACGATTCGCTTCCTTATTACAAAAAAAAAGCCCCAAAAATACTGACGAAATTGGTGTTGTAGTTTTTGTTTTAATCTCTTTAGAGAATTCCGGGGGATAAAATGGTTATTTCAAAATCCGTTATTATTGTTTCTATTATGTATGATATTTTATTTGGGCATGTGATTGTAAACCCTATATCACCCTTTGGGGTCGGACAGGGGTTACTTAACACCCTGTACATCAGGTTTTTTTTTTTCGAAATTCAGAGCCAACTTTTAAGCTATTGCGCTACATGTTTACTTTATTATTATTTAACGGGAATCAGCGCGAACATATATAAATATATTTTGCTCTTGACGTTTGCTTGCGACTACGGCCGGTGTGTGGCTAACTGGACACACCGAATTTAAACTTAAATAAACATGGCGTTGATTCGAAAGCAAGAAGTCATTTATGTATTTATGCATGTTTCGCGCTTATTCCCGGTACATAACTTTACGAAATGCAGAGTTATTTAACACAGTTTTGGAAAATTTCTCTTACTAAGCCCCGGTTTCCGAAACATTAATGAAAACAAAAAAAAAATAACCTGTGTAGCGCGACGCCGTAAGCTCCCTCTAGATTTTAAAACCTATCGCTATATCGTTACATAACCGCGTCTTATCATTTTGCTCGGGCTTGCGTTCGGTCGCACGAGACAGTCGCCTCGCGATATCTTGCCTCTCGCTCGGCGCCGCTTCGTCCTTCGGGAGTCGTCGGAGAGAGTCAGTCCGCTCATCGCCGCGACGCACGCGCCTTTGCTCTGATTGGCACTTAGTCTTTGAGTAAACCAATCACAGTCGTTATCAGTTTATGACAACAGATTAAACTAGAAAGCTTCAGAAACCAGGGGTAACTCTATTGTTTTTTATCCTGCCAACGAAGGTTTAGATAGATTTTTCCTATTACATATATTTCGGCCGCTGAGACAATGCGTTCCTGACACATGTCAGTTGGTCTTGATTTGTATGCGGAAACAAAAATCCGTGTTATATCATTCATTGTAACATCGCAAAATGAATTACTATTCATTTTGCGATGTTATATTCATAGTACTCGTATTCTTTGAGCCGGACCTTTCAAACGGCTTATTCCACTTATAATAGTCCTGCCAACATAGGTTTTTGGTAGATTTGGCCCACTAGCTCCACTTTTATTTGCCGTGCCTTTTGGAAACTGGGGAAAACTATAGTTTATTGTCCTTTCAACGTAGGTTTTTGGTAGATTTCTTCCACTAACTTCTCTTTTACTTGCGTGACTTTCGGAAAACGGGGAATATTATTGTTTATTATGTTGCTAACATAGGTTTTGGGTAGATTTTGCCCACTAACTCCACTATTAATTGTTCTGGTAACATAGGAGGACTACGACAAGTTCGGCATCAGCATCCTGGTCCGCTTCCGCGCGGCGGAGTCGCTGCAGCAGCTGACGCGACACGCGCAGTCCGGCGGGGAGCGCGCGCTCGCCACCGCACTCTACCTGCTCGCGCTGCAAGCTCTCACCACCGTGCCCTTCAGGTACACTACCCATATAGATATCATTGTCGTGGTGACATAGGGGGACCTAGACAAGTTCGGCATCAGCATCCTGGTCCGCTTCCGCGCGGCGGAGTCGCTGCAGCAGCTGACGCGACACGCGCAGTCCGGCGGGGAGCGCGCGCTCGCCACCGCACTCTACCTGCTCGCGCTGCAAGCTCTCACCACCGTGCCCTTCAGGTACACTACCCATATAGATATCATTGTCGTGGTGACATAGGGGGACCACGACAAGTTCGGCATCAGCATCCTGGTCCGCTTCCGCGCGGCGGAGTCGCTGCAGCAGCTGACGCGACACGCGCAGTCCGGCGGGGAGCGCGCGCTCGCCACCGCACTCTACCTGCTCGCGCTGCAAGCTCTCACCACCGTGCCCTTCAGGTACACTACCCATATAGATATCATTGTCGTGGTGACATAGGGGGACCTAGACAAGTTCGGCATCAGCATCCTGGTCCGCTTCCGCGCGGCGGAGTCGCTGCAGCAGCTGACGCGACACGCGCAGTCCGGCGGGGAGCGCGCGCTCGCCACCGCACTCTACCTGCTCGCGCTGCAAGCTCTCACCACCGTGCCCTTCAGGTACACTACCCATATAGATATCATTGTCGTGGTGACATAGGGGGACCTAGACAAGTTCGGCATCAGCATCCTGGTCCGCTTCCGCGCGGCGGAGTCGCTGCAGCAGCTGACGCGACACGCGCAGTCCGGCGGGGAGCGCGCGCTCGCCACCGCACTCTACCTGCTCGCGCTGCAAGCTCTCACCACCGTGCCCTTCAGGTACACTACCCATATAGATATCATTGTCGTGGTGACATAGGGGGACCTAGACAAGTTCGGCATCAGCATCCTGGTCCGCTTCCGCGCGGCGGAGTCGCTGCAGCAGCTGACGCGACACGCGCAGTCCGGCGGGGAGCGCGCGCTCGCCACCGCACTCTACCTGCTCGCGCTGCAAGCTCTCACCACCGTGCCCTTCAGGTACACTACCCATATAGATATCATTGTCGTGGTGACATAGGGGGACCTAGACAAGTTCGGCATCAGCATCCTGGTCCGCTTCCGCGCGGCGGAGTCGCTGCAGCAGCTGACGCGACACGCGCAGTCCGGCGGGGAGCGCGCGCTCGCCACCGCACTCTACCTGCTCGCGCTGCAAGCTCTCACCACCGTGCCCTTCAGGTACACTACCCATATAGATATCATTGTCGTGGTGACATAGGGGGACCTAGACAAGTTCGGCATCAGCATCCTGGTCCGCTTCCGCGCGGCGGAGTCGCTGCAGCAGCTGACGCGACACGCGCAGTCCGGCGGGGAGCGCGCGCTCGCCACCGCACTCTACCTGCTCGCGCTGCAAGCTCTCACCACCGTGCCCTTCAGGTACACTACCCATATAGATATCATTGTCGTGGTGACATAGGGGGACCTAGACAAGTTCGGCATCAGCATCCTGGTCCGCTTCCGCGCGGCGGAGTCGCTGCAGCAGCTGACGCGACACGCGCAGTCCGGCGGGGAGCGCGCGCTCGCCACCGCACTCTACCTGCTCGCGCTGCAAGCTCTCACCACCGTGCCCTTCAGGTACACTACCCATATAGATATCATTGTCGTGGTGACATAGGGGGACCTAGACAAGTTCGGCATCAGCATCCTGGTCCGCTTCCGCGCGGCGGAGTCGCTGCAGCAGCTGACGCGACACGCGCAGTCCGGCGGGGAGCGCGCGCTCGCCACCGCACTCTACCTGCTCGCGCTGCAAGCTCTCACCACCGTGCCCTTCAGGTACACTACCCATATAGATATCATTGTCGTGGTGACATAGGGGGACCTAGACAAGTTCGGCATCAGCATCCTGGTCCGCTTCCGCGCGGCGGAGTCGCTGCAGCAGCTGACGCGACACGCGCAGTCCGGCGGGGAGCGCGCGCTCGCCACCGCACTCTACCTGCTCGCGCTGCAAGCTCTCACCACCGTGCCCTTCAGGTACACTACCCATATAGATATCATTGTCGTGGTGACATAGGGGGACCTAGACAAGTTCGGCATCAGCATCCTGGTCCGCTTCCGCGCGGCGGAGTCGCTGCAGCAGCTGACGCGACACGCGCAGTCCGGCGGGGAGCGCGCGCTCGCCACCGCACTCTACCTGCTCGCGCTGCAAGCTCTCACCACCGTGCCCTTCAGGTACACTACCCATATAGATATCATTGTCGTGGTGACATAGGGGGACCTAGACAAGTTCGGCATCAGCATCCTGGTCCGCTTCCGCGCGGCGGAGTCGCTGCAGCAGCTGACGCGACACGCGCAGTCCGGCGGGGAGCGCGCGCTCGCCACCGCACTCTACCTGCTCGCGCTGCAAGCTCTCACCACCGTGCCCTTCAGGTACACTACCCATATAGATATCATTGTCGTGGTGACATAGGGGGACCTAGACAAGTTCGGCATCAGCATCCTGGTCCGCTTCCGCGCGGCGGAGTCGCTGCAGCAGCTGACGCGACACGCGCAGTCCGGCGGGGAGCGCGCGCTCGCCACCGCACTCTACCTGCTCGCGCTGCAAGCTCTCACCACCGTGCCCTTCAGGTACACTACCCATATAGATATCATTGTCGTGGTGACATAGGGGGACCTAGACAAGTTCGGCATCAGCATCCTGGTCCGCTTCCGCGCGGCGGAGTCGCTGCAGCAGCTGACGCGACACGCGCAGTCCGGCGGGGAGCGCGCGCTCGCCACCGCACTCTACCTGCTCGCGCTGCAAGCTCTCACCACCGTGCCCTTCAGGTACACTACCCATATAGATATCATTGTCGTGGTGACATAGGGGGACCTAGACAAGTTCGGCATCAGCATCCTGGTCCGCTTCCGCGCGGCGGAGTCGCTGCAGCAGCTGACGCGACACGCGCAGTCCGGCGGGGAGCGCGCGCTCGCCACCGCACTCTACCTGCTCGCGCTGCAAGCTCTCACCACCGTGCCCTTCAGGTACACTACCCATTTATGATACAAAAAAAAAATGGAAACTTAAATATAGAACCTTTAGGGTCGGTTCACATCAGGCGGAAACGCATCGCGCCCCAGCCGAGCAACGCCAGGAAGAAACAACCTCTCAATGAGGCATCCAACGCACACCTGACGCGCTAACGCAACATCAGTTGAGTGTGAAAGGCCGAACGCCCCACCCCGCATCCGTCCGCCCCGGGGCCAAGCGACCGACAATATGCGACGCCTAGCCAGAGATGAACTGACACCAAATCGCTCACCCTTTATCGCTTCCTAAGTGATTTTGATTGGCTTTATATACCTTGAGGCAAATCATAAAGGACCATCTGGACGCAAAGTAGGCAGAGCCAAACTAAGTTAACCAGAAAACTCTATTATAGAAAACATTTTTGCAATTCAAGCAAGCTTCGACTGCTTCACCGAACTTTATGGGATGTCTGTACTATGGTAAAAGGCCTTACTACAGTGCCTTTCAGGTAACTTTTCAGGTAAACTCTTGTGGAAACTCAAATTGGACCACCTGATTCTAAACTAAACAGATCGTTTGCTATTGTAACTAAAGGAGCTAGACTTACCACTGTACCTTTTAGGTTAGAGCAGCTTAATCTACACTAAAAATGTCTTAGGACAGATCCACACACCGCCATCTAATTCCAAACTAAATTGAGCCTGTGCTATATCCACCTGACTGATAAATACACCCAGATTCAGAACAAATGATCATGCTCATCACTCAAAGATTTCTCCTCGGTGGGAATCGAGCCTACGGCCTCCAGTTTAGCAGTCAGGGTCATTAGCCACTAAACCAACAAGCCAGCCCATTTACATTGTTCAATTTCATTTTCGCATATTTTTTTACTTTACTCACATCAGTTCAACCATTAAATATATAACTTACCTCTAGATCAAAAACACATCTTTTTCACATGTTTTTATCTCTTTTTCCAGATTTAAATTAAATAAATGTGTTCTTTATAGATGTGTGGATGAGATAAACCAGGGGATGGATCCAATAAACGAGCGCAAAATGTTCGAGTTACTTGTCAAAGTTACCACGGAGTGTGACAACGCACAATATTTCTTGTTGACACCTAAGGTAAGACTTTCATACATAAAATATACGGCTATATATGTTTAAATCAGTGTACATATTTTTACTAAAGGTTTAACATGTCGACTTCATCTAGCTTAGGAAGACATTGTAAAAGTGATTTAAATAGTCCTACTTACAAGAATAAACTATTTCATTTCATTTCATTTCACATGCAATTAAATTCAGTTTTTTAATATTATGACACCGTTAGGCGGATAAAGACTCTGCCAAGTAAGAAGTTTTTAGACAGCTGAGCTAGAAACTTGTGTCAAAATTGTGCAATGTGATTGATTTTGAATTATTGATGTATACTTTTTGAGTATACAGTTGCCGTTATAAGTAAATTATTTTATTACACAAAGAAATGATGCTAAATTTTGCTAAATGCTATAATAATATTATTATGATAATGTATTTCATAGCAACGATTTTTTAAGCAACCAGTAACTCTTTTTAAGATACCCCAACAACCCACTCCATTTAGTTTTCCATAATTATACTTCATAACATATTTTTTATATTCCAGCTACTATCAAATCTGGCATACAACGAAAAAATAATGATCCACACAATTATGAACGGGCAGAAAATCATGAAATACAACAAATGGAACCTCGATTCATTTATAGAGAGAGCACAGAACTTCAGTATGACGTAACGTTAGAGCTATGTAAATATGTAGTGTAGAACTTATTGATAAATATGTTTAAGACACATTTTGTTTAATTTTAATTGTTATAAGTTCTGAGAAGTACCTAGGTCCTATTTTGTCGCGGCATGAGCTTTTTCAAGCTAAATTGTGCCTTTCTGTCTCATCATTAGAGCTCTTATTCTAAATACATGATGTAAATTCGATGACAACACATCGCATTTTAATTGATTTTGTGTTAGGTAGCCGTTGAAGCTATATAAAAACACGATCCCACCGATTTTTATTTTTCTTTCTTCTTACAATATCCAAGGTTACCTCTGGCACAGAAGTAAGACACAGCTAGTTTTTTTATGTTTTGATCAAAAGCTTCTAGTTATTTGGAAAAAGATCATGCAGTGTACATTGTGTCAATTATTCAAATATGCTGGTAAAGTCCGCCTAATTTTTGCAGCTAGCCTGAGCAAAGGCTTTGACTGCTTCACCGGACTTTTGGCGAAGATCTTAAGGCCTCCAGCCAGAGTTTAGTCCGCCTAATACTTAATCTTTGTTCTGTTTTTATGAAAAGATCCCATTTTAAAATGTTGTCGGCTTTTCTTTTAAAAAGTAAATAAAAAAATATTATGCCTAATGAATAAGCAGTGTTTATTATAAAAGGGGAAAAAATATGTAACAAGTTCTTACGAATAATTCGGTTAATTGTAAATCCTACGATATGTGAGTACAAATTAGATTTTAAAAATAAACGACATAAATGTCTAACTAAAAATGTAAATAAATCGTCATGGACTGTTTTAGCTGAAAACAGATGTAGTACTTTTGATTATCGTCTTTACTTACAAAGGCAAACATCTTGAGCAAATCATAGTAAATTTAGAAGAAAGCACTAAAAAAAGGTTTTTTTTTATTTATTTTTAAAGGAATAAGTGAGGCCGTAAACGTTTTGGTGGCGAATCTCTTAAGGTGTACAATATGGAAATTTTATATGTGCCCAAAATTTTTAGTTGAACTGGTCTAAATCAATATTTTCTCCACTACAGTGCATTGGGATTGTCTTGGGAACGAAACAAACTTATCTTTTTATGCTTTTAAGGTAAGCAACAATTTCAAGGATGTTCCTATTTGAGTTAGAAATGAAATTTAATATTTGATATTTATTTTCATGCTCTTTAAGTAGCCGGCTCCCACGGCTCCGTCCGAGTTGTTGTTGGGTAACTCAAAAGTAGTATGTGTGCTTTTTCAAACTTACCATGTACTAAATTTTTTATCTAAATTCGTTTAGCCGTACTATCGTGAGATACAAAAAGTCAATGTATGTAGTATATGGATTGTTCAAGATGTTTGTCATAGTTTATACACATTGATGTTCTTTCCAATTGTTTATTTTCTTGGATTTTCATAATGTCCACCAATATAAGGAGATCGAACACAAGATGTATTTGATGAAAAGTAGATTGGAGATGATGTTCTTATCCAATTGGGGATATGTGATAACGTTTTATTTAGAAGATAATTGTTTCTGTCAAGCAAAAACTGAATAAAACTGTAATTTTAATATTTTTTGTCGTAACCGTAATTAGTTACTAGCTATGTATACATAGTTTTCACAAGTTTAAAAAGTATTATTGATTTTGTGTAGTAATAAATCCGTGTAATAATTATGTTTTTATTGTGTTTTCATTAATGTTATTCGTACAATAAATATCTTTTTTTTTATATAATTTGTGTTTTATTTAAGCACCTTGTGTTAAAATCTTTTACAATACAAAATAATCACAACCTTAAAATAATTATAGTAGTAGTTAATACAAGTAAAATACTGATTAAAAAATGTGTTAGTTTATTTCGAGTAAAAAAATGCTTGTATATCTAATACGTTAGTCGACAACCTCGGTCACCATGGCCTGTCCTGCAGCAAGAGCGCAGGGCGTATATCTCGCCACTCAAATTTGAATGACATAATTCGTCGTGCTCTTGTCACCGCCGGTGTACCAGCTGTTTTGGAACCCAATGGTTTGGTGCGCGGCGATGGCAAGAGACCTGACGGTATGTCATTGCTGCCTTGGAAATTGGGTCGGCCTTTGGTGTGGGACGCAACGTGCGTCGACACCCTTGCGCCGTCCCACGTTCTAAGTTCAGCAGCCTCTCCTGGCGCTGCTGCTGGAGCTGCGGAGACCCTTAAGCGGCGGAAGTATAATAACATTGTAGGTGATTATATTTTCGAGCCGTTTGGGGTTGAAACGCTCGGGTCATGGGGTCCGAGCGCACGAAATCTATTCAAAGAACTTTCCAAACGTTTGGTAGAATCTACTCGTGATCAGAGGGCTGGTTTGTTCCTTGCACAGAGAATCGGCATAGCCATTCAACGTGGCAATGCTGCCAGCCTTCTGGGCACGTTCCCCGCCATTGACAAGGATGACGATGAGTTCTTTGACGCCTGTTAGTTTTTATTTATGTAAGTTTTAATTTTAGTATAGTTAGAGTTTGTTTTTATATTAGATTTAATTGTGTATTAATAAAGTATACGTTAGTATTGTAAACTAAACCTCGTAATTCAAATCATCAATTCCAGAAATGAACGACGATTATCTTATATTATAAAATATTGAACTACCGAAATTTTGCAGGTATCATGGTCACGGGCAGACCATGATACCTGCAAAGGTGTCGAAACGTCGGGACCTAAAATCTAAATATAAACCGCGAAAAAATCCGTAAAAAGTATTTTATTTCAATGTCTAACATTCGCGTAAACCTAAGAAACCAATATTGTATTGATATTTTAAATTACAAGATTTAGCTACAAGGAATGCATAAAGCTTACAATTGTCATTAAATATTATTGTGTCATTAGCTATTATCAGTATTAGCTAAGTAAAAATAGCCAAAAAAAAAACATTGAGAATGAAATACATTTTGTTAATCTTTTAACATGTGTGTAGAGTATTTTTAACAACAGATGGCACTAAACAGATTTCATATAACTTTCTCAGAATTACACACAACTAATTTGTTTACAGAATAAAATTGTTTTTAGAAATTTAACAAAAGTTTCCAACTTCAATATGCTTTAAGGCTCATCTCTTGTGGGTACTCCAAAGCCGCCCAGGTTTCAGAACAAACGCTGGATGTCTCACTGGGCACACCTGGGTTGGATAGTAATATGCCTATAATCTAACGATTTAGGTAGTTTATTTATTTATTTAATACTTTTTGTACAGTGTTGCACAAAGACGGACTCATGTCATAAGGCATTCTCTACCAGTCAACCTTAGCGTGATGCAGAAACAAATCGTGGTAGATGCACAAGTACAAAAAGGAAAAAGTGTAAATAAATGTTGTATACTTAAGACAAGTTCACATAAGCAGATTATATGAACATTTCTTTTATACCAAAACTATATCTAAAGAAGCAACAGAATTTGTAATTTAGTACCTAAACCGACAGAACATAGTTTTAATAAGAAACATATTTGTAATTAAATGGAAGAACAATTAAATATAATGTCGTTTTCTGTTTTGGACAGATTGAAAACTTTAAATTTTGTGTGAATGAATAATTAGATCCCATCACAAACATATTACTAAAAGACTCTTCTGTCTAGTTAATACTATGAGTCAGCGGGAAGTTATAAAATAAGCGTTTTTGAAAACGTACTTATCTTGAACATGACTGTGTTAATTAAAATGCTTAAAAGTTGTTGCACAATATATAGTACAGTCAACATAACTTGGCGCGTCTAAAAATATAGTTTTCACGAGATGCAATATACATGCGCAGAGTTTGAAACAGGGACGGCGATATAATTGTGTCATTCCAGACGAGCCAAGTAAAATCGTCCGCACTGTACAAAAATATAAAAATTTCAAGCAATGAATCTCAAATACCAATACAATATCAATCAATATTCCAACTGCACACCTTTCCCCGTCCATTGCTCATCTAGCTTGACGTCACACTCGAGGTCTCTTAGCGCTGACTTGATATCAAAACCGAAGTCAGCAGCGAACTTGTCGTAAGCACTGTTGAGTAGAGACTCAATGCCTAACTCGTGGAATTTCACGTTCTGCTCCCGACATCTAGCTACCATGTTGCGGATTGCCCAGCATGCATTTTTCTGAGGAAAATGTTAAGAATAAGTTACATTTTTAGAGTTGTTGAAGTTTTTTTATCAACATTATTAAATAAAAAAGAATAAAGAAGTTCTGAAATAAAGAGGTTTGACTTAAAAGGTTTAAAAGGGAGAGAGAGAGTAGGTGTCGTCACAGGTCGTCGGCGGCAAAAGATCAAATAAAATGCCATCAATAATGCCGACGAAAATGGTGTCGTCACATTAAAAAATATAAGAAATTTTGAAGGAAAGATCAAAAAAAAAAAGAAAAAGGTTCGTTCAAAATTCATTGTTATCGTTAGTAGCATGAATATTTCAAATTTGATATTTTATTTGGTATTTTATATAGGGTCGGACAGGGGTTTTTTAACACATTGCATACAGCAGTTCCTGCTCACCTGCACGCTAGCATCATCGGGATGCACCTTCATGCACTCGACGATAGCTTCGGGCGCGCCGGTGTCGATGAACTGCAAGCCGTGGGAGGGCTCGCGGAGACTCAACGCTGCTATGCACTTGAGGGTAAGTGCTGTGGCTGTGGCGTTGCTCTACAAATGTAGGGTAGTTTACATAAATACAAAAATTGGTTGGTCATCATCATCTCCCTGCCCTGCTCCCAATTATTTAGGGTCGGCGCAATGCATATTCAGCTTCAATTCATCTCTACTAATCGTCATCCTAGCACTCTTTTCTTTCAAAATCAAAATATTTTTATTTCTTATATACAAAAAAAAAGGCGCTCAAGAAACGTCTTTCTTACATCATATCTCACAAAATCCATCTCTTTTTCAGTCTTACTTTGCACGTACCCATTCACAATGGAAGTCATTCATTAGCATAGACTGACGTCTCAATTTAAACTTAAAAAACCAACATAACGTTCTAGTAATATAATTAGACTCAACGTGGCAATGCAGCCAGCCTTCTGGGCACGTTCCCCGCCATTGACAAGGATGACGATGAGTTCTTTGACGCTGTTTAGTTTTTATTTATGTAAGTTTTAATTTTAGTATAGTTAGAGTTTGTTCTTATATTAGATTTAATTGTGTATTAATAAAGTAATGATTGTTATCGTATTAGACTCATAACTCGCCTTTACGTCAGTTACGTGACTTTCATCCCTCCTCATCACGTGTCCACACACTTAAGAAGAGGTTTAATAAATAGAAAGTTAAACTTACCGAATGTCTACCTAAGATGGATACAACTATAGGTATGATCCCACTCTTAACTAGATCCCTTTTCACCTCGTCATGACCCGCCAGAGCTGTAATCCTGTAAGCAATAAATAATTTTATTTATATGGATTCAAAATCTATTTACTTTTTAAATGCATACGTAGACAGATCGGTTAATTGATGTAAAAAAAAAATACATAAAAATTATATCTAATATTGTTGTCTGTTCTATCGCAAAAAAAATTCTCAATACTCAAATACTTTATTGCATTCCATAATGTGTACATATAGTTGGTATGTTAAAACATCGAATCAATTATGGACCCTGTCGATTCTTCTCAAAACAAGAAGAAATTATTGCGTGTTGGTGATTTTAAACGGTAAAATACCAGTTGATTTCACAGGAAGCCTATGACGTCTTAAAATTACAAGGTCATAACAAATAAGGTGCGAAATTACTACAAAAAAAAAACTGACCTGGATCGATCGGTGAATAGCAATCCGCTTATTTAAATATTGGGTCATCACATTTAATATAAACGGTGTGTATAATAATCGGGTCATCACTATAGCAATCGTGTAACTATAGTAATAACACAATCTTTACTGAATCAATACCCGTAGGATAATTTTCATTGCATGGAAGTAACGTTTAGAAGAAAGTCTTGTTGTCTTTAGAAGAAAGCAGTTATTACAAAGTAATAAATTACTGAAGCAACTAATTGGTTTAAGGAGAAAAATAAAGAACAGTTTGATATTACAAAAAAAAATACAAAAGAAAATCATAAAAAAATGACGTCAGCCCAAAAAGGCGATTTCCTGTCATTCGGCGAAAAGAACGCTCTATCAACAATAAAAACTTGGCACGAACATAATGAGAGAATTCTAAAAGGAGATATAATACGAACTACAGACCACAACACTGCTATCACGAAGAACTGCATAGTGAAAGTCAATGAGACTTCGTGCGAGGATTTCAGTGATAGTACCGATCAATTGAAGCATAGGACCAGACATATTAATTACTGGAAGGCTGAATTAGAAAGGTATTTGGAATAGCGTCTTGATTAAAAGTGAATTTAAAATGAACTACTAAAAGAAACTGATTGGAATCTGAAATCGTCAATCCGCAAAAAGCAAGCGTGGTGATCAATGCTCGTGCCTTCTCTATATGGGAAAAGGCCTGTTCTCAGCTGTGGGACGTTTATAGGCCGGATTAATTATTTTTACTTTATTGAAATACAATTAATTATCTGTCAAATGACACATTTCGTAAACCTCAGAAGGCAGAATATTTTATCTTGGCATTTGATCTAAATCTACTTGATATTATAGCGTTATTATATTTACCCAATTGCCCAAGAAGGGTCATTTACTATGGTATTTTTTTACCTTTTATATTTAAATGTGCATACTTCTTGTTACAAATAAACTTATTTTCATACTTAAAGGGCAATCCGAGACATGGACGCCGAAATCAACATTCTAGAAGCCCAGAGACAACAATTAAAAAACGCCATGGATACTCTGAAAATCCCTGAATACATAACCGACGAATGCTTAGACATGAGAAGGAATAGGATGCAATCAGATTTAATATACGACGACCCACAAGAAGACCTATTTACAGAGTCGGCGTTGATCGAAAACGTTAAGAAACTTCATAGGGAGATGCTAAGAGATATAGAGTATCAGTTAGATATGAATGTAGCGGCGAAGACTTGGTTGGAAAGGGATTGGAGTGATAAATTCTTAGCTTTTAAATATGAGAGCGAAAATGCTTATTTGGAGACGAAAGCTGTTAATGTTAAGGATTCTGCGGGCGCTACTAGGCTTTCTGAAGGTTAGTTATTGTAATAAGGTATTTTAATTGACATATCAGCAACTTATTTTATGTTGATTTTTTGCAGAAGATGCGTTTGGACTCTAAAAAAGAAAGAACTTAGCCGTGATTTTGCGAATCTTTGTCACACGATTGTGTCACACAATTCTGAATATAGGCTAGAAAATTGTAGTCAAAAGAAAATATACTGAAATCGTCATTTGTTTTCTGTGTAAAACCTTGCTTTATATTCCCAGGTCAATCCAACGTGCCATCGTGGGAACAGTTCACAATAAACGCACTCAACGAATTCAAAATCTCTATAGACAAATCCAAAGCTTTACGAGCTAAAGTAGACGCAATTCTGATCAACACAGCAAGAGATTTGAGGTCCCAAGATATCAAAGTCAACAAGTCTCTAAGCGAAAGGATCGCTAGAACTGAACAAGTTAAAACTGAGTTGGAAAACCAGTTAAGATTGACGCTAGCAAAGATTGTTGAAACTGAGAACATTCTGGAAACTTTACATGAAGAAATGTTAAAGGTTTCTCAAAGGATTCAGGTGGCTCAGACAAGGCTTAATACTAAGAACTGCAGACCGAACGTCGAGAATTGTAGGGAAGGATCTCTTGTCGCTTTGATAGAAGAAGTAAGAGATCTAAATGATAGTATGAGTTTGTTGCAGAAGAGATCTTTGGAGACGGAGAAATTGAGGGCAGAATTGATCCATGAGAGATCGTTGTTGGAGAATGAGATTATTGTGAAGAAGAAGACACTGTTTCTTGATAATGAAAGGTGTTTGTTCTTGAGGTCGCATTATCAGTCAGCGGAGAAAATGTGCGGATACTAAAAGATTGAAGAAGTTTTGCTTTTCGGGCAGCAAAGATAAGGTTCAGTTTTCATTGAACTGTGGTTTCGCAAATAAGACTTAATAAAGTGCAAGGTACATTTTGCTCCAAGTACATAGCAGTTAATTTGCGACGTTTTCTTTTATGGAATCCATTTAGAATGTCTTGTCGCAAGTTAATAATTTTTATCATACTAGCATAATATAGGCACGTGTGTGGTTTGTATGTAGTTACACCTTTTTAACTATTAAAGTTTATTGAGTGGAAAATAATATTTTGATTGACAGCCTGAGAAATATAGTTCAACCATAGAGACAATTATATAAAAGTAACTATATCATCGGTTTTGTAGAATGGTGTCCCTTCTAAAAGAATATATCTGTACCATATACTTTTTAATTTCTTAATATATAATCAATAATTCAGATATACCCTGTAATGATGGAACGCAAAAAAATACAGAGTAAAAAATCAGGTTACATGCAAAATACGTGGGAAACTGGTGATAATGACAAGACCCTAAGGCAGCGTAGTTAGTGCGGTAAACTAACTTGACAGTTTTCAGCTCCGTATAAAACATCACTTGATCTGGTGAGACTGGAAGACCGAACACAGTTTAGGTAGGAACTCGTCAGAAAATTAATATAACGTGTATTACAAGCACTCACAGCTTATCCGCCTGCTGCACGACACCCACACTGTCGTAGTTGTCGGCCAGCACCGAAAACAACACGCCCACGCCGCACTCCGCCACCATCTTGCATAGCTCGTGTCTCACTAGCAGGCTCGCTATAGTCAGCATTAGTTCTGATACTAATGGAGGTTTCGTGTTTTCTGCGCAAAACAAAAAATGATTAAAAATGATTGATTCATTGATTGATTTTTTTTACTTTGACTTAGCACTTATCGAACGTCACAATATGACTAAATAAACAGCACCCTAAGGTTCGGTTCATATCCGGCGGAAAATGCACCTTACACTATTGGCCACGCAACGCTAGACAATCGAACACACAATGAGGCACCCAACCCCTCACACCTGACACACAAACGCATCATCAGTTGAATGTGAATGGCCGAATGCCCCACTTTAACGCTATGCAACCGAAAACACGCGACACGCCTTCCGCCAGAGATTAACCGATCCTAACTCGCTCAAACTTCACAAAGTAAAGGGATATATCGGAACATTTAGCACGTGATGTAATGAGATATTGACCCACTGAGCCATTAATTATGTTTTTTCCTATCAAATAATTAAAACGAAAAATTGGATAACAAAGCTGCAATTTTCTTAACTGACTATGTACCAGAAGTACTCTTTACCCTTTTTAGATAGATATACTCTGTCGGTAACACCCTGTATACAAAAATCAGTAAATCTCATGTTATTGATATTGATTTCTGCGCTGCTTCGAGCAGCGTACAGATCAGTTTCCAAGCTGTTGCTAGCTCTTACTTAAGGAACGATGGTCTCCTTTCATTATTTTTTTCCATGATACACATAATAATTTTACGTTTACTGACCTTTTAATAAGTTAGTAAGTGGTACCAACATCTGGGCCCCCAATTCCTTCGCGTGGTCGTGAGCTTTTCCGAACTCTACTCTGACGTCATCGTCCAATGTCAGTTTACGAATTACTTGAAGACATTCGCTTAGGAGCTAAAACAAATGATTATGATATAGGGTCGGTTCATATCTGACGTCAAATTTTGCCTCGCGTTTTATCAGTTGCGTAACGCCAGAACAGACAAATATAGTAAAACACGCGACCAACGATACGCATTTTCCGTCTGATAGAAACCGACCTTTAGAATACTAGTTTACTTACAGTTCACACATAATTTTAATGAAAATGAGCCCGTTTGTGACACGACGCAACGCAACTTTACCAACCAGAAAAGAGTCGATTAATACGAAACCATGTATTTGTAAGGCGGTGATCCTTTGAATGCTAATATAAATATATCTTTGAATGCTAATATAATCACAAGAGTTTTCTCGTGATGGGCTAGATGAAAAATAACTACCACTTATTTGGATGTATGGATTTTCAATGGATTTTCAAGTAACATTTATTAAGAGTATGTTAAAGTAAATTTATGTAAGGTTAACACTATTCAGACTGCATCTACGTGTTTTTGCCACTTTCTATTACGAGAGAATTTTTTCACTGACAGCTTATGACAAAGTAAATTTAAGGTAACATAGTTTCCATGTCTAAAATTACTCTACTTACTTTCTCATTACCAGCAACTTTGAGAAACATGTTTAAGTTTTCACCAATATTCTTCGAGAATAGTTTCTGTCGGTTCATCTCATGTTTTATACAGCATGTGGTGGTCCATTTTAATGTTGCTATTATTATATCTTCGTTTTCTATGTTGTCTAGGAGACTGAAAATAATAATTGTATTAATAACAGAAAATCCATTTTGAAATAGTTTAATATGTTTTATTTATATAACTAGATTCGAACACATAAAAAAAACTAGGAAAACCAATATTATGAGACTTTCTGTTTTTTCATGCTTGTGATTTTCTTCAAATCTAACCAGCCCAAAATATAGCCAGAAAGTGTATGTAAATTTAAAGCATACAAAAAAAAACAGGTTATTTTACATCAATTTAAATGACAAAAGGGCAAAAAGAAGAAGAAAGCATAAAGAAAATGTAGTACCATCTTAACTTACTTTTTAATCAAATCCACACCTTTAGCATCCAACAAATCTGGCTGCATTTCCATTAAAGATGCCATACTGTTCAGCACAGTAATTATAAACTTAGTATCTCTATCACTGAGCTCTTCATATAGCTTGCTATGTTTAGAATAAAGGAGGTCCAATAGTAAAGTGTAAGCACCCTCCTTGCCTGCTCTTACTCTGTGAGCGATGTCTTTGCTGCATTCAGACTGAAAAAAAAAATATGGTTCTTAGGTGAGCTCAATGATGTGATAATAAAGTATAATATACCTAATAATAACTTTTAAACTATAGAGCTGCATGTTTATATTAATATTATAGAACGGGGATTAGCACGAACATGCATAAAGTGTCGTAGCGTGCCGTGGTCAAAACGTCAAGCCCTAAATGTATTTATGCATGTTCGCGCTAATCCCCATTCTATAATATTAATATAATATACCTATTGGACATTTATTATTATTTTATTATTAGTATCAGTGAACAGATTATTTATTGAGTGAATAAAGTTTTATTTTTTTACTTATTTCATTTTCACTTATCATGCAAAGAACAGAGAGGTTTGGAAGAAGAAAGGGGAGGCTTTTGCCCAGCAGTGCTATCTAATGTAGGCTAATAAAAAAAACAAAATTTTGTTTGGTAATTTCAACACTTCTTTTTAGTCCTTCTGACATTTTGATTGTGTATCAAAGAAGGATGTTAAATTAGGTAATTAGATTAAGAGGACGAAAAAATGCTGCATGTTTATATTAATATTATAGAACGGGGATTAGCGCGAACATGCATAAATACCTTTAGGGCTTGGCGTTTTGATAGGTATTTATGCATGTACACGCTAATCCCCGTTCTATAATATTAATATCAAGATCTAAGTTAGAAGATAAAACTAAAACTTACTTTCAAAATCTCCAATTCTTGTAATAATTCATCCTCATTATATTTCCCATTAGCTACCATTTCCTTAAGTTTTGTGACAGTCTCTGAGACTAAATGATTGTCACCGGAACCAAGGGATAAGTCCTTTATGATGTTAGAGAGATCTACACCCTGAAACAAGGAGAAATAAAATTATATAAATTAGTTTAAAAGGGGGAAAGGGAGGACTCACCCCCATAGTGTGACAGGTTAAGGGTTACAGTTTAGTAAAAACTCCTTCAACATTAATTTAATTAGCCCAGCAGCAAGATAGTTTATTTAAACTACACTAATGAAAAGGAAAAATTAACATATCATCACGCCTGTGTCCCCAAAGGGTTAGGCAGAGGTGTACCAATGTACACCCACAGTTCGCCGATATGTTTAGGTACCATGTAGTATAGTTTATTTTTGCTTCATTGAACTTTTCTTGGTATTTTAGCTATGTGGTCATATTTCCAAGAATATTGATGAACTATGTACTATGTAATGTAAAGTGCAAGATAGATTAGATCACCAGGTTGATGATATCCTTCACAGTTGGAATAATTAATGTATATCATGACTAACGCGATTTAAATAGATGCTGACAAAATTATAACCAATTATTGAAGAATAATGAAAATGTGGAATATGGTCTTTTTTGCCGCTTAAACACATAATTAAGTAACTTTTTTTAAGCAGAAACTTAACTTACCTGTGCCTCAAATTGGGCTATAGCTTCTTTTATCGCTTCCTCCGGAGTCATATCAAACTCATCAATGTTCTCCTTCACGACTTCATCATAGGTCTCCTGAGTTATTACGCGAACCATGTTTATGTTCTACTTTACAGTTTTATTTCAGTAGTTTAGCAAATAAAGAAATACTTTAAAAGAAAATTTTGATTTTATTCACATCAGGCAATTTTTTTACCGAACGATGTCAATCAACTGGCTGAATGGAACTGCGGTATTGCTTGTCAAACGAAAGTCAAAACAAATGAACTGTCAAAAAAAGCTGTTCAGAAACAAAGAGAAAAACTTCCTTAACTTACGAAAATAACCTGTTATTATTTTATATGGTAAAGCTAAAATAGAGTAAAGTAGAATTTGAGAAGATTGAAATAGTTTTGAATGTGTATCATTACGATCAAAGTAAAAAAACTGTTAGAACTAACCAAATGGACAGTTACAATTTTCTTTGATTGTACTGTAATTTCCGAACGTGGATTATGGAAGAAAGAGACAGATGGCCAATTCTAGGAAGATAGGTGAAAAGGGCGATATTTTGACAGAAAACAGCTTGTATCATGCTGCAATCGAAAACCTTGTTAAACACTTCCACTACTTATCATTTTATAATTTTTAACTTGTAAGCTACGTGATTATTCTGTTTTACTTAGCAACATATAAAATGATCAAATTATAATTTATATTTTGTTACCAAAAAGACTAATTTTTTAACTGACGAGATAGTGTACAAAGAATAAATTAGCACAGATTTTTTCTTACAAGGTGTTATATTTTGATTGTCAGTCAGAGTGACGCATACTCCCGTAAAAGAACTGAATCGAAATACTAATTATTTCACCTTTTTACGCGTAATTAGTGAATAATCGTGGGACAGCGTTATTAAGTTAGCATTTATTAGGATAAACGAATATCAAACATGAGTTTTCTGGGGAAACTCTTTGGTGGAAAGAAGGAGGAAAAAGGGCCATCTACACATGAAGCAATACAAAAGTTACGTGAGACAGAGGAGTTATTGCTTAAAAAACAAGACTTTCTAGAGAAGAAGATCGATATAGAAATCCAAACAGCTAGGAAAAATGGCACAAAGAACAAGCGAGGTAAGTATATCGCAGTAATTCACTCATTTGTGTCGAAAAAAACGTCATACTTTTTACGAGTGTAATTTTTATCCTTTGTTGACATGTAGGTACATGACCTTGTTTATTAATTGATTGTTAGATATTTGGATGCTCAATCAAGCACATATTTGATTATACTCTGCATCTGGAACATAGTTTTTGAATTGTCTATAAATGAAACATAGACTTAGGATTCAGCATTAAGTAATTACACGCTCATAAGTGTTTAACGTGGGCTGTAGATGATAGTAGTATTTACTTAAGGAAAAATAGGTCTTCATGTTCGCAACAACTGAAAAACTTATAAGTACAAAAAATGCAATGTTCACTTACTGTTTTTGTTTCTGAATACTACAATGTTGGTTTTGAATGTGATATAAAAATGATATCAATCAAACCTTATCACTTATAATGGATAGTATGTTTTTTTTTCTGAGCTGTTTCTGTCCCACTGCAAGGCAAAGGCTTCTGTACCCTCCTTCCATAACTCTCTGGTTAGGTCCACAATCATCTACTCATTATCAAAGAACTCTAGTTTGTACTTTGTATTTAATTGCCAATAATATACTTGAAATAAGTTACATTAATAAAAACTTTTTAACAAAAAAATAAAACCGCCGAAAAAACTGAAAAGCAAAAAATAAGAAACCTTTTTTTATTTAATCTTAATAACTAAGTTCTTAAACTAATGTGAGTATACCTAAATAATTTCGAGTCGTATCTATGGACGCCAAAAAACGTCCAGACCAAATTCTGCCATTGTTCTTTATATGGGACCAACTTTGGAGTATTCCCTTTCCATTAAAAAAAGAATTATCAAAATCTGACAATTCAGTAAAAAAAAAAAATATATGTATACCCGTCGAATTGAGAACCTCCTCTGTTTTCGTCGGTTAATTATGACAGTAGTACACTTTTCAGATCTATTTACTATGTTACTATCTGATCTACAATAATGATTAAAATGACTCATGAACTAGTAATATGTGATAACTTTTATAAACAATAGACAGGCAATTTGAATAACATGTCTGTTGTTAGCTTTCCTTACTAGAGATAGAATTATGACTTATTCAAATTATGTATTATTTAGTCTCTATCCAAGAAAACGATCTTTGAATATAATATTAAAATCTGCTGTTAGTCTATCAATTCTTATAAATAAAAAAGATTTAGCCGCTTTTTCCAACACCAGATTATTTCTATTAAAATTATTCATCTTTCATACTTTGTATTGGAGAACTGTCAAGAATCCAGAATTATTTCTTAGACAAATCATCCTCAATCTGGAAAAACTGGCCCTTGGGTGCTTTTTAATCATAAACAATCTTGAAATATTTGGGTTTTTGTGTTTGGCTTGCTTACTCATATTTCTCAATCATCTGAGTCATTTAGGGACCAAAAGGATCCTTAATTAGCTTTCTCTTTTAAATTGATATTTGTAAATAAATGTAATTGTCTCATGAATAAAAATATAAGTATGTATAAGAAAAGATTATTAATCTGTGTTATTTTTTAATTCGTAAATTTTGTATGAATTCTAGTAGTAAAATATTTTTATTTTTTTCATATTTGGGATTAAATTATTATCTTTATGTAAAAGTGTAGATGTAAATCTATCCGGTTTACAGAGCCAAGTAATGATATTCTATACCACAATCAAGGTTCCTTGTATCTATTGGTCAATTGTATTATAAGTATATTAATTTAAACTTAGTTAAAAATAACATTTTTTAATTAAGTTTTGCTTGAAATAAAATATAGGTATGTGTAAATATATTGCACAAAACCTAAATTCAAAATAATTTTAAAATCCAATGTACTGACATAAAAAAATCAAAAACAAAAAAGGATAATATTAACGAAATTCTTTTTTTTTATCGAATTATACTGATTTCTATTAATAGACATGATGTCATGCACCTTACATTAGCGACCAAAGCATATGGAATAGCCATTGTTCTATACTTCTATAATTATTGTAAGAAATAATTGATATTGTTATAAGTTTCTATAAAAACAGTACTCTAGTGGTTACGCAGCCTTAACCGTAACTTTAGAACCACATGCTTCGAGTCATTTAGAGTACCATCAGAACCTTTTTGAGGTTTAATAGTACAATTAAAAAAAACAGACTTCAAAATAAGCCTTGTATGGTTTTCTTATGGATCCCACTGTCATAATTGAACCTAATTAAAATATGACCACAAGGGAAGCACACACTTTCAAATAAAAAAAAACATCCAAATTGGTGCACCCAGTTGAAAGTTCTGGGGTAATAAACACAAAAAATAAAAAGTAATAATACAGTTGAATTGAGTACCTTCTTTTTTGAAGTCTGTAAAAAGCTTATTGATTTCTTCAACCTATAATATTATTATATTTATTTATTATATTCTTACGACTTCTGTGTTCGAGTGGCGTAAGCACCGGTTTTCAAGGTGTCGCTAGCTCGAGGTCGCTGGACCTGGTCCTAGAAACTAACTTTTCTACATTGTTGGTTTGTTTCGTTTACGCGAATGTTAAAAATTGAAATAAAACTAGCTTTTACACGTTTTGTCGCGGTTTTATTTTAGATTTTAGGTTCCGTTGTTGACGTGCCTGCCCTTGTACCAGTATACCTGCCCGACCTTCGACACCTTTGTCGAAGGTCGGGACCCAAAATCTAAAATTAAACCGCGGCAAAATCCGTAAGAAGTAGTTTTCTACTTTATCTCGGGTTTGGGTGTTTGGGGTATCTTCGTTTTTTCCTCATTCCATAACACGCGTGCTTTACCTACTTTGGGTTCAGAGAAATGTATGTGATGTCTGCATTTATTTATGATCCTGTTGTATTTCATCCACAGCTGCGATCGCGGCCCTAAAACGCAAGAAGCGCTACGAGAAGCAGCTCACCCAGATCGATGGTACGCTCACACAGATTGAAGCGCAAAGGGAGGCGCTGGAAGGGGCCAACACCAACGCTCAAGTGCTCAACACTATGCGGGAGGCGGCTAATGCGATGAAACTTGCGCATAAGGATATGTATGTATTTAAACTTTATGTTTTAGATAATTTCTGTATTAACAGTTCTTAACTGTGAAAATTTAAATACATGGAGAAGTGTATTTATTTAAACCTAACTCTGATTGACAAATCGCTTTTGTCTTAAAGTAACTTGTGGTTAAAGTAAGTTTTAGCATTAGCATCTTTAGTAATTCTTATAACTTTTGCTATCTTGACAATTTTTCAAACTCACTATGAAACGTTTTTGCTAAACTTGCATTGAATAAATATTATTTTATCTTTCTACTTAAATCATTATTGACACCCGAGGGGCTCTGACTTTAAGTAATATAATAAAAAGGCCAAAATAAATAGTACTAAAAACACCATAATTTGTCTCTTCTAAACTGATGAAATGCATAATTGACTCGGCTATTGCCTTTTAAAACTCAACCCTAAAACTACCCACATAAAGTCTATTTTCCATTCCACCGCGACGACTCTACTAGTGCCTAGCACTTTCAAATTTCAACCCTAAAACTACCCACATAAAGTCCATTTTCCATTCCACAGCGACGTAGACAAGGTCCACGATATAATGGACGACATAGCGGAGCAGCACGACATCTCGCGGGAGATCACGGACGCGATCAGCAACAACGTCGCCTTCCCCAACGATATCGACGAAGATGAGCTCGAGAGAGAACTCGAGGAACTCGAACAGGTAAATACGGAACTTATGGCAGACGTGATAAGGTCCTTAATTCAATGGCTCCTATGACTGCAGGAAATGAGACGAACTGCAGGAAATTGAACAGGTAAATATGCGTCTTATGGCTACGTGATAAGGTTCGTAATTGAACAAACTGAAACTCATTGCATAATTTGAGGCTTATAAAGGAAACTGTGTCTAATGATCTACGCGAGAAGGTTCGTAATAGATTGGAAGGGTAGGGTTACTGCTCGAATCACGGACGCGATCAGCAACAACGTGGCGTTCCCCAACGATATCGACGAAGACGAGCTCGAGAGTGTATGTGTGAGAGTGTCTTATTGTCTATTCAATAAGGTCCTGAATTCAATGTGTACAATTGGCTACGTATGACATTTTGTAACGACATCTATAGAGACGAACTGAAAGAATTCGAACAGGTAAAATGGGACTTATTATCTAGCCGATAAGGTTCTTTGCACTACACTGAAACTAATGACAAGGTGAGATTGGTAAAGGCAATGGTGTCTTTTGACCTAAGTACTAAGGCTTTAATTGATTGCAAGGGAGGTTGTTTATTAGTAACAACGTGGCCTACCCCTACGAAATCGATGAAGATGAACTGGAGGAACTACCCAAGATTCTCCTTTCTGCTTTTCCCAACTATATTGATGGGGATGCGCTCAGGAGTTCTCGACCAGGCAGGGTCAACAAACTCCTTTTTATATCAGTATAAAAATACCAGCTTGTGACAGTCCCATCGTTGAAGAAAGGCGTCATCTGTGTAACTATGCTAAATTCAGTCATACGCGCGAAGTTCGAATAATTATGAAATTTCTTAAAAACTTCTCAAGTAATGGCGTGACAAGGACAATAGCGTGGCATTATCATTTTTACTAATTTTTTCTCTTATTAACAGGAGGATCTCGACAAGGAGATGCTGGGCATCAACGTGCCGACCGACAAGCTCCCGGACGTGCCCACGTCCGAACTGGTGCACGACAAGCCCAAGCCCAGCAAGTCCAAGCAGACCGGTTAGTATACTACTAAGTTTTAGCCAACTGTTGGGCATAGAGCATAGAACACTTGTTGGCCTAGTGGTTCTAAGCGCGACTGCTAGGCTAGAGGTCTTGGGTTTGATTCCCGAGTCGACCAAGGTGATATTGGGTTTTTCTATGAAATTTTCAGTAGCAGGCCGGAGTTTGGTGCCCGGTTAGTTGCAATAGGCTCGCCCCCTATTACATGGGACCTAAACATATCGGCGAACTGTGGGTGTGCATTGGTACACCTTTGCCTTACCTTTTGGGGATACAGGCGTGATGATATGTTATGTTATATTATGTTAAAATATGAATGTTTTTCGTTTATTTCCAGAGGAAGACGAAGAATTGGCACAGCTTCAGTCGTGGGCCACATAATCTCGCTGCTTCCGTTCATATAAGTTGTACGTTTGTGATATTTTCTAGGTATTGTATAGCTGAAAGTGGGATGTCAGATGTTTATGAAGAAAACAAAATGAAAACAAAAAATATTTGTCAAAATATATAAAAGTCGTTTCATCTCTTATTGCCTTACTGGTGCCTGTAAAATAAAAATATCAGAATAAAGGCTCATCCATTAATTATGTTTTACTTTATGTGAGAACATAGGTTACAAAGCGTTAGTATGATTGTTAAAAGCACTGCAATGTTTGACACGAAAAAAATACCAAGTTTCGGTTGATGCGAATTTTGAAAAAAAGTATTTACTATCTTGAAGGCAGTAAAATTACTTACTTAAACTGAACATGAAGGAAGGCAATACAAAGCAAGTTAAAGAATTATGGTCGTAAGTTGTACATAATTTGTGGACGAGCCCTTTGAAAAGCTAAGAAAAAATTGTGCCTCTCCTCTTCCATTACCAAATAAATAGTTTCATAGTTTTCTCATAAACATCTCACATGGACTATTGTATAAATATGTATTTAAAACACGTCACCTAGATTTCGCTTACGTATTTAAATAATGATGAAAAAAAACATGTTTACTCTGCCTTATAATATACAATTTTAATATTTAGTCAAAATATTGATGGATAATCGGGACAGGCGGTCAAATCTTTCCGTTTTATTGAAGTTTTTATACCAATAAAACTGATATCTATCGATTGAAAATTACCTATCCACCGTTTTAATCAAAGATAGGATTTTGACATAATTTATGACGTATGTCAAAATTCTGTCTTTAGCAAGAAGAGCCACGGATTATTAATTTCAGTCTAAAATCTGTTGTTTTTGTTAGATCGTTTATTCATATTCTGCAATTTAATATTTGCAAAACCTTCTTTCCTCTCAACAAGAAATTAAGTTTTAAACATTTTATTAGATTTTTGAGTTTTACAGTTGAAATCCAGTTTAGAGGTTTGAAACTGGATTTTAGCCGTTGAAACTGGATTTTAGCCGTTGAAACTGGATTACAGCGTTTGAAATTCAATTACAAACAGTAGCCGCGAAATAATCTTCATGTGTAAAATCTCGTTTGGTTGTAAGTATATACTGCGTTTCACTTGTTAATTATAAATAATTTCATATATATTTATACTTCAATTTATTAATTGTGATGTATATTAGTTTTTTTCAAGAAAAACTATCGAGCTAATTGGCTTTTTCATAGATAAATTGCTTAAAGATATTTAATTCACACTTTTGTTATAAAACCTAAATATGATTCTTATCCTATGAATTGTTTAAAACATGTTGTCTGTATTATCTTTTAGTTAAGTATGTAATAATTATAGATATGAAGACTAGATTGAACATTGCAATTTTAAAGTTAAGAGTAAAATCGCAAGACTGGGTTGTATCTGATTGCTGTCTCATGACACAACAAAAATAAAAAGAATATAATTGTGTTTGCACCCATTTTGCCCCTTAATATTTTTTATGTAATTCACCAATAGCTACAATATTATTAAATTAATATTAATATAATTAAATTACATTAAAAGTAAACAATTTCATTCACAAATGAGGTCAAATGACCCCATTTCGCCCACCAAGGCCGAAGTTTGGCTGAGTAAAAAAAACAATTTGTGTTTATGGTCATTCTAGTCTCTTATCTATGGTTATAAGGACCGCACTATTCTTAAGGTTGCCTGTATCGCTAGTGCTGTTGTGTAAAAACGATAAAACATATTTTTTTCAATTACTAATTTAAAAAATGTTCATAAGTTTGCACGATAAGTACTGGTAACAAAAGTATAGATTTACAACTTTTGTTATGCATTAATTGTTAATCAGAAATAGGTTTAGATCTAACTATCTGAAGCGTACATTTTTTTAAGCTGTAACATTGGTTCGATAATATATTTTATTTTAAGAATTATGTTTTTTATTTCGAAATTATTCTTGACCCAAAATAATGATTTACAACTCCGTAAAACTGAACTGGAAAACTGGTTATTTACCAATGGATCTACTTTAGTTCATGAATACAACTAGCCTATTGTTGCTTTTTGTACAAAAACCTGTATTTAGCCGTAAAAGAATATTTAAGTAAAATACATTTGAGCGACTCGATCAGCGTTAACGCTTAGAAATATCACATGTTTATAGGGGCTGAACGGAAGACGATTTATATACCTGTACGCAAATACATACGTATAATCACGCTTCTTTCCCTTGTAGGGGTAGGCAGAGACCACTTCTTTCCACTTGCTACGATCCTTACACACTTGTTTCGCTTTGTCCACTTTCATTATTCCCTTCATACATGCTGTTTTCAAAATCACTAGTTTCATATAGTTTTTCTTTGTGAAACTACTGATTCTTATTCCCTGCAGTTTAGTGAGTTAGTTTTAAAGTTTTTATCAATCATGAATATTGAACAGTCTTACATATATCAAAATAATTATATAACAGTTTATAATTACATCACACCGCGATCAAAGAGCGATAAATCTTCGTGTCGACAACGATTGTCATTCAAAAAGCAATCCTTTGACTTGTGCGCAGAATTTTGATAATACATGCACGGGACAAACGTTGGACACTTTCCCTTGCGGGTGTATTCTGGTGTGCGATGGTTTAAAATATTAACAGACTTTATTTTTGAGGAAAACTTTTTGATATGTTTTATTTGTGACGGAAAAAATGGTCGAGAGATTTGATGATGTGAAATTTAATGCTATACTAAAAAATTCTATACACTTATTATTTTAAGCCTGGACTGTTTCACTGCAGGGCATGGGCTTACCTTTGACCTTTCCACGCTTTCCAGAATGTATAGTTATAATTTTATTTTTATAGATAACACTCTTTTTTTAATAATCTGAAAAATATAAACTATGTCAAATAAAGTAAAATTAGTCTAATCTTATTTTAAAATTCACTCACTTCTTGCCCAAAATTGAAACAGTATCGCATAACAAACGCAACAACGCAAACCGCTGATCAGAATAGGGACGCGGTTAATTGTAATGGTGTGAGCAACCATTAGTCTATATCAGGAGGTAGTTAGCTGCGATGTCCAGTGCTGCCGTGCTTACCCTGTAATCAACATGAGGGTTTGTTATATCCTGGTGAGTTTATTATTTTGAATATTTTAATGAGTGAATAATGCCTGAGTGTTAAAAAAATTATAAGTAGGTAGTAATTGTTTCGACTGCTGGCTTCATACGTTACTCAGAAAATTGTGTGTATTTATTTTTTGATATTTTGGCCGTTTAAATATCCCTATTTGTATCGTTTTTTTTTTTCAAAAGATTTTATGTCTAGGTAATAGTCATTGGAATTTGGATAAGGCCCTTACTTTAAGTCTGCCCCACATACTTATAATTTAGTCCCTAACACCTAACAATCCAGAGCACGCTATAAAAAAACTTGACCTACTTTCATCGCTTTTTCTTATACCCATAGTGTCAATAGGATAGTGACTCAGCTGTAGTTACAGTAGTAGTATCCTTTTGACGAAAATCAGAAACAAGTTTACTTACAAATAAAAACTATTTTTCCTTCAGTTCGTCGTCCTCCTCATCCACTCAACAACAGCCACGATCGACCTACAAAAGCTGAAAGACACCGCGGCCACAAAAATCCAGAAAATAACCGACACAGCGACATCTACCCTCCAACAATTTGCCGACACGATCGACTTCGAAAAAGTACAGAAACTGGACATTTTGGACTTAATACCAAAGCTGCAGAAGAAAGGAATGTTTTTGATTAACACTTATGAGAAGATACCGGAGTACAGTCAGCAAGTTAAGGAACATTTACAGAAGATTAAGGGTATGGCTAAGCAGGATTTGGTGTTAGCGTTTGAAGCCCCGTGGCCGGCAAGAAGAAGCTTTGAGTTGTATGATTATAATTATTAGGCTTTTAGACGTTCAAAAGTTGATGTAAAAGTCTTGTTTTTAACTGCTATACTAGAGGTAAATTACAAAGACAAATTAAGCCTTTTAGTGCTACTGCTAGACAGACAGCCAGATATTAAACAAACACAACCGTACAATTTTGAATTGAATAGTTTATGTAATAATGTTGTGTAATGCATATTATGCGAAACTTAATCAGAGCTTATTGAGCTCACCAGATGGCACCACTGGCGTGTTAGCTGTTGAAGCCCATCAATAAACAATGAGGAAACGATAGGACATTAGTATAGAAATAGCTTTAAGATATGTGAGTACTAATTTATGATAAGTTTGGAGATATAAACCGCTCTTCTTGCGAAATATTTATTATTAATAAAAGAAGTTTTGTAATATTCGTTTTTATTTACTGAACCTCCTAAGTCCTTCTTTTTTTAATACATTTTACATTACATAAACTACTGAGGAATAGATTACTTTGTTTTACATACTATGTTATTTTACTAGTTAGTGATGAAATAATGCAAGACTTTTGAGATTAACAAAGGAAATATATTAAATAAGACTTTTACAAATTCGAGACGTCACGGTGCTAGCGCTTATATACGAACAAGAAGAATGACATAATAAAATAACATCACGTCAGCGCGTGTTCGATTGCTCATTGTTCAAACGTAGGCGCTTGTTTGCGTTCTTTATTTCAACACCCTCTTCTGGACGCAAACCCAATGCGACTGTAAAGGCCTGATGTTTGGGTCGCTGTAGTCCTTTCGTGAACACATCAGCCCGCATATCTTGAGTGCTTTTGTAGCGCACGTGGATTTGTTTGTTGGCAATACGCTCTCTTACAAAATGATAGCGTATGTCGATGTGTTTGCTTCTAGCATGGTAGATATCGTCACCTGAAATACTGATAGCACTCTGATTATCGCAAAACATGACAATTGGTATACCTGACATAGAGGGCCAGAAATCTTCTTCCAATTGTTTGAGCCAAATAGCCTCTTGTGTTGCCGTGGCGAGTGACATGTACTCTGCCTCGGTCGTAGACAACGCAATTGTAGGTTGCCTTTTGGAGCACCAACTAATAGCGGCGCCCTGAAATGTAAATACATATCCAGAACATGATCTTCTGTCTTCAGTATCGGTGGCCCAATCTGCATCACAGTATCCTTCAATATTGGCATCACTTTTCTTAAAAATAAGTTTATAATGTTGTGTTGCTTTTAAATATCTCAGTACTCTTTTTGCTGCCATCCAGTGCTGTGCTGTGGGTTTATTATTGAACCGGCTTAATTGATTTACAATAAACGCGATATCCAGCCTGGTGCCTTGTGATAAATATAAAAGACATCCTATTAGTTCCTGGTATGGAATATTTTTTAAAATATCGTCGTCATTTTCAGCCTTTTTTAGATGCAGGTTAGCTTCACACGGTGTATGCACTGGTTTACAGTCATTCATATTGAACCGGGTAAGTACCTTTTCTATGTATAGATTTTGGTCCAACGAAATTTCGTTTTGAGTTGTGTTATAGGTAATTCTAAATCCTATGCAACATTTGGCTTCACCCAGGTCCTTCATATACAATTTCGTGCTTAGCTTGTTTTTTATCATTAAGGCAGTTTCTTCATTATTAAAAAATAATAATAAATCATCAACATATACTGTGAGAATGAATATGTCTGTTTCATTGACAATGCGTTGATATATGCACGGATCTACTTTAGAACGTGTCATTCCAATTTCTAGTAGAACTGCATTTAACTTTTTGTTCCACTGCCTGCTAGCCTGTTTAAGGCCATAGATGGACTTTTTTAATTGGCAAACTTTGTTACCTTGTTCAAAATATGGTGGCTGTTCCATATAAATATCTTCTTGGATGTCACCTTGCAAGAACGCCGTCACAGCATCCATTTGATGTATTTTCAAATTAAATTTTGCAGCCAATCCTAATACATATCGCACAGACGTGTAACGCACTACTGGTGCATAGATTTCATGATAATCGATACCTTTCTTTTGTTGATATCCTTTAGCAACAAGTCGTGCCTTATATTTCGATATGTTCCCAGTTTCGTCTGTTTTCGTTTTGTAAACCCATTTGCATGGAATAACCTTTTTGTTTTTAGGTAAGTCGACCAATATCCAAGTGTTATTCTTTAGTAATGATTTATATTCATCCTCCATTGCATGTATCCATTGATCTGCTGTGCTACTTTCGAGTGCTTCGGAAAGGGTCTGTGGATCCTTATTTAAGATACTCATAGCTGATTCACCATTCATACACATAAAGGATGCATTATCTTGGGGATTATCATTACCATTTCTATGTCTGGGGCGGAGACGATTTTTATCAAATTGCGGAAGTTCAAAACTTTCATCGGGTATATATGATTCATCCTCATTTTCAGGATCAGAGTAAACAGAAGCAGGAGACAAGGACTTGATCTCGTCTGCATCTTCATCATCATCATTATACTTGTCCTCTTCTTCCTTTTCATAATCTGAAGGTAAGTACACAGTTTTAGATTTAGGTAAGTTTATTTTTTGTGTTTTATTATTTATTATTTCTTCATTGCTCTTGCTTTCATTTGTTATTTTTTCTTTTTCAGGTACAGATTCTTCATTAATTATATTTCTTTTTACGGTGGCTTCGAGAAATACGACATCTCTGCTTGTTACAGTTTGTTTATTTTTAAGGTCTATAAAACGATAGCCCTTTACACAGTCACTGTAACCAACGAAAATCAATTCCCGGGATTTCGGATCTAGCTTTTGGCGTCTTTCTTTAGGTACGTGTACCATAGCTTTGCAACCAAAGATTTTTATATGACTTAAATCCGGTTTCTTGCCTGTCCATATCTCCTCGGGAGTGACGTAAGAAAGCGCTCTCGTCGGTGAACGATTTATGATGTGTGCTGCTGTCACAACTGCTTCTCCCCAGAAGTTGTTTTGTAATTGAGCATTCAATATCATACATTTAGATCTTTCTATGAGAGTTCTATTCATACGTTCGCTCACGCCATTTTGTTCCGGCGTATAAGGATTGGTGGTTTGATGCAATATGCCAAACCTTTTGAGATAATCGTCAAAATTTTTATTTACGTATTCTCTGCCATTATCTGTCCTTAACTTCTTAATCTTTCTGTTCAACTCATTTTCTACTCTGTTTTTATATTCTATAAACTTATCAAGTACTTCTGCCTTACTTTTAATTGTGTATACAAATACTTTACGTGAGAAATCGTCTATAAATGAAACAAAATATCGAGCACCTCCAAGTGATGCGGTCTGCATCGGTCCACATACATCAGAGTGGATGACTTCTAGCAACTGCGTTGCTCGGGAGCCTTCACTTGGTAATGACTGTCGAGTTTGCTTTCCTTCAATGCAACTCATACATGTTATATTTTCATTTAACGGAGACAATTTTACACCGGTAGTACAATCAGGCATTCTATTTATATCGGTAAAGTTTAAATGGCCCATGCGTTGGTGCCACAAGTATGCATCATTTTCAGTAACAGCGGGCATGGCTTGAGCATTTTTATGTATTATATTTAATTTATACATATCATTTATTAAATCAGCATCGGCTATCTTTTGGCCATTTCTATTTAATATTTCACATCCATCATTGTTGAAGTGGATGTTGCAGCCATTTTTTATCATTTTGCTGACAGATATTAAATTTGTAGATAGTTCAGGCACATAAATAACGTTTCTTACCTGTATTTTGTTTATATTGCCTTTTGCATCTGGTACATAAATAGTTACATTGCCACAACTCTCAACCTTCAGTATTTTATCATTAGCTATTCTGATGTTCGTTACAGGTGGTGATGTAGCATCCTCGAGCCACTCTCTGTGTGACGTCATATGCATCGACGCTCCACTATCCACAAACCAGTTCAGAGATTCATTTGATGTGGCCGCTGAAAAAGCTGCAATAAAACCGTTATTTTTATTATCAGTTTTACTTTTATTGTACCAGCAGTTTTTACTCATATGCCCGTATTTGTTACAATGAAAGCATCTCGGTCCTTTCCTTTCACCCTTTTTAGGTTTTTGTTTTCTGGAGTTTGAGTAAAATGCAGTTGTGTCCATTGTTTTGACTTCCTGTAATAATTTTGTCTTAATGGAATCGGCACAAATTTTTACTCCCGAACTCTCAATTGCCATAATCATCGGCTTGTACGTATCCGGTAAGCCCGCTAGCATTAACGTCCCTAGCCATTCATCGTCTACTTTGAATCTAATGTTTCTTAAACGATGTGCAGATGACATTATTTTGTTTACATAGTCTTCTATGCTCGAACTATTTTCCAATGTTGTGTTAATTAAATCCTTTAATAGGCCAACTTTACGAGTTAAACCCGAATCCTCAAATGCTCTCATTAAATTCTCCCAAACTTCTTTCGCTGTATTAGCTTCCCTTATGTGTACATATATTATTGGATCAATAAGTAATATAAGTTTCGACTTAGCTTTAATATCCTTTTTTTCATCGACCGGCTTGCCACTTTCTGTTGCAATACACTCCCAGAGGTCATCCAATTGCAAGTAAGCCTTTACTGCAAAACTCCAAGTAGTATAATTTTCTCGTCCAGTTAATTTTTCTATACCCATTGAGTTATTAGTTGATGCCATTTTGAGGAATATTGTTAGAATGTATGCTGAAAAAAGAAATTTGATGCCGGTGATGTTGTGAGGTTATAATTTTTTCACTTTTTAATATTGCTTCAGAAACAATATAATATTTGAAAACTATTACACATAGGTACGGGGCGGCCCATAACCTGATGAAATAATGCAAGACTTTTGAGATTAACAAAGGAAATATATTAAATAAGACTTTTACAAATTCGAGACGTCACGGTGCTAGCGCTTATATACGAACAAGAAGAATGACATAATAAAATAACATCACGTCAGCGCGTGTTCGATTGCTCATTGTTCAAACGTAGGCGCTTGTTTGCGTTCTTTATTTCAACAGTTAGCGTTTTTTTATGTACAGTATAGTTTACACATTTTATTTATTCTTGAATCTTAAGGAGTACTAAGACAAAAACACAAAACCTTAATAAATAATTTATTTATCAATACTCAAATCGTTCAACAACTTATCAAAAATATCATTCTTATCATCGCCACTTGGTTTCGGCATGAATTCATCCAGCAATCCATTCTGGAAATCTCCAAAGTCATCTTGTACGTTAGTATCAGCTAACCCAAGTTCTGTCAACAGCGTCAGATTATCCAATGTGTCAGATTTGTCAACCTTGTCAAACGTCAGATTGACGTTGTCAAAGTCAGGTAAGAGTTGTTGAGAGGACTCCGTGTCATCATTGTCTTTGGGTTGACGTCTGTTGAGTTTTGTATCCTTGTCTATGTCGTGCTCAGCTATGTCATGGTATTCGTGGATTTCCTTTCCAAATTCAATGTCTTCTTCATCTTCTTGACTGTCCTGTAAAAAAAAGATAGACTTTAGTTATGTGCCAAGATAAAAAACACGACTTAGAAAAACAACCGTTAATCTTGTACATAAGGTTCAGTTTGCGCTACACTTTGAAATGTTTTTTGAAAAATCCAGTCAGTCCAAAATGCACTTTATTTCCACATAAAGTCGATATTTCTTTAAGAGTAGGTACCTAAAATCAATTGGCACAAGACTACTATTATATTATAAATACTATTGTGTTTTAGTCCTCCCCTACAAGCGCTTTTACTCCATAAGCAATGATTATTAAGGCCATGTTTAATAGAATATATTATTATAAAGGTATTTTACCTGAATGATCTGCGCAGTAGATTTGTACTGGAACGCATTCTGAGAGAGATCAACTTCCACTGGGAACAACGTGGCGTTATCTTTCAGATGTTCCACAGATTCGCTGAAATATACAAAAATATATTTATATAAAGATCGCCATGGTGGTTTCAGTTTACTTTAATTAAATTCTAAATAGGTAGTGCTTTACCACACATGCTTTACTACACGACTGTATGCTTTCAAAGTAGGCATATTCCGGGCATCATCTGTAATCCACTGCTGGCCATGAGCATCGTTTTGTTTATGTCACTCTTCCGTCTCTTGCTAACCGCAACCATTCTATTTTCTATAACTGGCAGAAGTTCTACTCACTTATGATAGACGGCAAGTCCCTGTATGAACCGGCGGAGCTGGTATGCCACGTCCTGAGTCTTCTTGTTCTCGAGCAGTTCCAGCTTCACCAGCACGTCGCTCCGCAGCCGAGCGAACCGCGCACGAGCGTCTTGACGGCAACGGAGGATGAGCCTGAAGTTTAAGAACAGGTTTCAGAAGCATTAGTGTCCATATCCAAAAGAAACTATCGAATTAACCAATTAATTATCTGTTACCAATCCTAAGCTAAGACTTAGATTATATGAAAATCAACATTATAGACATATTAATGCACCTACTAAATAAACAAGCGATCAAATTAAAAATACTAAATAGATAAAAATCCTGTCCTTCTAATAACGACCATGAATGATGTTTGAGATCTTCATAAATTATATCTTCATAAATAATATTATATCTTGTTCTTTCATGATATAACGGCGCTAGGCAACAGTGATATGGTCTATTCAGATAATTAAATAAAACTCTTTCAGGTATTTATGTAACCTTTATAACATCCCTTTTGCTATACTCCGCCCAGCCAGACAAAAGTCTTCGATTCGGCGATCAGTCTTAAAACCAGTACAGTAGCATTATATTTACCTATACTCGTAATTCCCCGTCTCAACTCTGTACAGCGGTTCCTGGAGAGCATTATACCCGTACTCCTCATCATCCATCTCCTTGACCTTCAGGCAGTAGGACAGGTACTCGAACTTCGTGTCAGCGTACTTCCGGATGGTAAGCTTCGTGTCGGGGATCGCCTTGTTGAGGTAAGTGCCCATGTCTGATAGGATCTAGAATTGGATTGTTGATTATAAAAAGGGGTGATTTGAAATGGGACTAAAGAGATAATTTAATATGAAAGAAAAAGAAATATATTTAAAAAAATGGGAGCTGACGATCTACTGTGTAATACTTACCTTATATACTTCTAGAAAAATGTATATACTAGGTTAGAAATTTTGAAACGTGTTATAAGAAAACCTTTGCCAAATATCACTTTTCACAATCCTCATGAAAAGTGGCCCACGGAGAGCCGCTTCGCTACGTTGAATGTAAGAGGAGGAATGCAAGGAAAGGTGGATGAAGTATGTCAGATGATGGATGTTGAGACAAAAATTAAGAAAGGTATGCTGAGGAGGTTTGGCTATGTCGAGAGAAAGAATGAAGAACGATTGACGAATAAAGTGTATAAGGCGAGTGTGAATGAAAACCATAACCGAACAGCATGTATGAAGGGAATAATGAAAGTGGACAAAGCGAAACAGGTGTGTAAGGATCGTAGCTAGTGGAAAGAAGTGGTCTCTGCCTACCCCTATAAGGGAAAAAGGCGTGATTATATGTATGTAGGTATGTACAATCCTCATATTAACCTTTCTAATAATCGTTTTAATGTCGTGTGAAAAAGCTATTACATTACAATTAATAAGTAAGCCTATTTCGTAATGATCTTTTACGAACTAAGCTCAAGAAACAATCACGTACCTACTATGCTAAATAAACGGTACCTAATTGTTTCTATTTTTCTACACACCATCCCTTTTCACCTTCCATTTTAAAAAACACCCACAAATCATGACCATCACTAACCGGTTTCAAAGCCTTCAGCATTTTGATCCCATCCCTCTCAAGCAGCCTGTGGTACTGTCCAAACTTGGTGAAAGCTTCCGAAGCCCTGGCCTGAGGTTCCCTCACTCCGATCGCTGCGAAGATGTCGCCTACTGACTTGTACGTCTGAAGGAGATCGAAGTAGGCTTTCAGCATTCTGAAACATTGGTATTAAGAATTGGTTTTAGAAATTCTGTATTTATGAGAAACGGTAGCTTGATGAGACACTAGGCCGTAAATACATGTAATAGACGGTATTCAGCTAAATAAGGTAAAACTTGAAGCTGATTCCAACATAGCTAGGGAAAAAGCTAGGCAAAAGAAGAACCGTCTGATATATGTAGAAGATAGATGAGAAATTACTTTATTTTTAATTTCTTACTTATTAACCGACTTCAATAGGAGGAGGTTCTCTATTCGACCGTGTTTTTTTAATGTTTACATAACTTAACATACATAACATAATATCATCACGCCTGTATCCCCGAAGGGTTAGGCAGAGGTGTACCAATGTACACCCACAGTTCGCCGATATGTTTTTAGGTCCCATGTAATAGGGGGCGAGCCTATTGCCACTAACCGGGCACAAAATCCAAACTCCGACCTGCTACTGAGAATTTCATAGAAAAACCCAATAACACCTTGGTCGACCTGGGAATCGAACCCAAGACCTCTAGCGTAGCAGTCACTAGGCCAACGAGGCAGTTTTTTAATGTTTGTTACATGATTATATATTTTCTCCGGCAATTATTATTATGGATCCATTGTGTCTTCTATACAGAGTTACACAGATTTCGTCCATGTCAATAAAATTAAAGTCTGTTCCTTTTTACATTTATGCATTTGTACAGTACAAAGTATTGTTGACATACATGTGTTTTATACACTTGTCAAACATTTGTAATAGTTGTACTTGTATGCTTACTGTGTCGGTTTAAAAGGAAGACGTGTTTTTATCAGTAAACAAGATAACACGGAGTATTTGCGAGTACCTTTGTTTGAGGTAAGCTTTCACTAAAGTCAAATAAGGTTTTAAAAGTACCAAAAAACAAATCTTATTTAATCAGGATATCGATATGTTATTTGGTAATTAGCGTATATAGTATCAAATCCTGACAAAGATGGTGCGATTTTGAAAAGGATGCAATTGAAACTTTTATTTACAGTTGAGAGCAAACTGTATTGTATCAAATCCTGATTAAGATGGTGCGATTTTTATTGGTATCTAAATGGAACTTTTAATTAAAGCGAGAGCAACCTTGAAAACGTGCATTAACACGATTAATTAAATTGTTTCATTCGAGAAGGAAGGAAGCCTTTTCTTATGCGCTTCACAGTTTTATCTTACTGTGTAGCCAATCATAACTGTCACCAACAATTCCAACATGGTACCTACCGTAACCAGATATTAGGTAGTCTAAACCAAAAGCCATCTTAGTAGATGGCTTTTGGTTCACAACAAAAATCCAAGCCCAAATCCTCCTGAAATCACTACCATCTCACTAATCATCCAAAACTCACTTCTTAGCATTCTCCACCAGCCTCTTATACGTAGTCTCAGTTTCCCTCAGCTCATTCAGCTTAGCGACCAGCGTGTCATTACAGAGGATAGCTCTGGATAAGCCTAGGGCATCAGCCGCTCCTGAAGACATGTTCTCCACCAGACGATGCTTCATCTTCTTCATGATGATGTCTAAGGACTTGCCCTGCTTAGGATCCGCGTGGAGCTTGTTGTAGTTTATTGTTACTTCGTCCTGGAAAGGTAGAAGTTAAAGAAATCAAGGTGGGGTGGAGAAAAGTATGTAGATTTGTGATTTAGTACATATTTCTATTTTTGATCTATAAGGTTTCGCACAGAGTTACGTTAGCAGTAGCGAAAAAGTTTCCCTCGAGAAGAATTACGACATTTTTCTTCATAATAAATAAGATTTCGGGTTGGTTTCCTTCATGATTTGAATCAAGTTTCCATCGAGTAGTTGGGGGTGAAGACTGATTGCCTAATTTTACAGTGTTATTTACAAGATAAAATATCATGAGTTTGTCTAGAACTCTTTGATTCATTAAGAACCATGGCTTACCTTAGCTGACTGTATCATCTTTGCAACTTCGACTTTAGTCTTGCCCTTCACAGACTGTCCATTGACTCCAACCAGCTCATCTCCACTTTGTAATGTCCCATCTTTTGAAGCTGGTGTGTTGTCGAAGATCTATAAAAGTACATACTTCTTTATTTAATTTAGGTTGGGAAAATTCAGAACTGTATAAATAAGTATAATCATTTTCGATTGCAGATTGGCTCTGCCTAACAATAGGCAGACCTATTGTTAGGCAGAGCCATAGTCCGTACCTAAAGGATTTTCTACATATAGCCCTTTGAGTAGCCACTTATTTTTTTAAACAGTTTTACTGGGGATACTTTATTTCCCAGTGAAACGGGTTTTAGAGGTCAGATAGGCAGTCGCTTCATGTAAAATACGGTATTCAATACGGTATTCATAATAGCTGAATCCGGTAAGACTGGTAGCCGACCCCAACATAGTTGGGAAAAGGCTATGCAGTGATGATGATGATTTTTAAACTATTAAATAATAGTTAGAACAAGAATTGATATTGGCCGACATTATATAACGACTTTCGGTTCCAAAACGAGGAAGGTAAGATGAGCTGTTGAGTTAAGAAATGAGTGTCTTATTTGTAGGCTACAAAGAAGTTATATTCATAGTTACCTGCACTATATAGAGACACGGACACAGTGGCGCCCCTCCACCGATACTGATACCTATAAGGTTCTTCTCATCTTTGTTGAGCGCCACGCTCCCTGACGTTACAGTCATCCCCCTGAACATTACAATACACATATTACAATCGCGGCGTTAACCTCTTACAAGTAATTAGCGCCTGGTACATCTAGAAAAATATTAGCTTACAAAAATAGCTTTTTTCTACTAAACTGTTGTTTGGGGAAATCTATTAATTAATGAATAAGGATACTAAATAACTAGGATGGGTAATAAAGGGTAAAACTTAGTCTCGGTTCTGGACAAGAAGGGTATTTTTTGCTTGTCTAAATAAAATAGCGCATTTTTTATCAATCATTTATTTCACAGTAATTAGCAATCTACAACACATTTCAAAGTAGCATTTGGATTACATAAAACATAGCATCACACGTTCTCACGATAGTATCTAAAAACTACAGATTGCTTCGTGCTCAATACACCATTAGCTTACTCCAATGAGCCTAGGAAACACACAAAAAGTTATTACGGAAGATTGTTCAAAGGTTAAAAAAATACTACCTCATAATGAAGCTTAACTCGAAGAGTATACAAAAAAATACACGCTTATTTTTCATCATTCTCTTGGGGCTACCGGGAATCAAAAATCAGAGGTATCTGTCATTCTCGAACAATGAGAGAAAAGCTACTGGCCATTGGTGGATATTGAAGATGAACTTGATGCGAGATTAGCGATCTTAGCGGATTTCTGACTCTTCGTTGACCCGTTGAGTAATTAACGTGTAAGTGTTTGGCCATAATCATTAATCATGTCTATTAATTTTTTGTCTATCAGTCCTTGATGAGATAGAAATTTAATCTTATTTTCGTCAAATAGATACTACCCTGGATTTAATTTAACTTACGCAAGATCCTGGTGCTGTATGCAATATCTTTCGAATCGTAGATCGTTGAAAATACATTCAGTTTCGGCTGCAGTCAAGTTTTCGTCTTTAGTCTGTCTAAGAAATAACATGAATATATAAATATTTAATAGTAATTATTTCAACTACCGTATTCAAAGACATAAATTACTTAAAGGCAACTTTGGTTAAGCAGTCAAAGCCTGTAATAAGGCTAACTGCGGTAGACATCTTTAAAAAAATATTTTATACAAAGATCGATGATTATAGTAAGAAATACCTTAAGTAATCAAATATGTAGGCAGTACATTTTAAATATAATGTAATTAGTAATTTAAAAATTGACTAGTTAGCTGAAAGGTACTAGCTTAGTGGACAATTTACTTACTCTTCGAATATTTCAATTTCAGGTACATTTGTCATTACTTCTTGAAGCTTCACGGTCGCACTAAACGGTAAAACGAAAAATATTTAAGGAAAATAATTATAAAAAAGGTAAATAATAATAATCACATGATAATGTACTCACGTTTCTTCGACCGGAAGTAACAAGTTATTAGAAACATTTCCGTTAGATTTGCTAAACAAAATAAACAACAAATAAAATTAAATAAACGAAAAAATATAAAAGTTGTTTGGTCGAAAATTTAAAATAATGAACTGTTTGTTTTTTTTTAAAACCCGTTTACAAGCTCGTGATTTTTTTATGCTCCATTGCTTCATTTAAACGCAAAACTTACAAACGATTACGTAAAAAACTGTCGATGTAATGGTAAATATAAGTATACTATCTTAATACTAACCACTGCTGACCTGTTTAAAAATATGGTACAGGACCTACTTAACTACCATCTAGATAAAATACATTTCGATATACAACAAAAAACTACAGCATGTATCGAAAAATATTAGAAAAAAAAGCAAAAAAATTACAAACATTTTATCTTCAAACATATTGTGTATAGTAGCTTGTAGCTGTGGACATATCCTCGTATCATTAAATATATAGAACTGACTATTCTGCTGCCACATGTTCACAAAAAATCAATAAAAACCACTGAACACACGTTTAACTTAGATCTGTTCAAAGAACTGATAACAGGCTGCAAAATAAAGGATATAGATAGTACAGGATGTTGCGATATTGTGCACAGATAATGAAACAAAATGGCCGCTTTCAGGGGCAGTGCAATCAGTAAATATCACTTGACATTTGTATCGTATTCATTGCTTGCCGTAAGCTTTCTTTAAAAGAGTGTTTGGCCTTTCATCGAGCAATGGTTAACGTGCTCACGCCAAAATAACAAAGGGCTAACTTTTTCGTAGGTAGACACAGACATACGTATAGCTCAAAAGCAGCAATAGTTAACACACGAGTACGCATGTATAACTTTGTTTTATATAACTTGGTATAAGTTCCAAAACATTTTACGTAAGCTTAATGTTGAAGAAAAGAACAGTATCAAATTAAATGTTTCATTATCTGTGTCAAAATACTGCAACTGGAATAGGTAAAGGACAAAACAACTCACTAAATACTGTAAAAGTAAATGTCAGTAAAGGTAAATATTTTTTTTTCCTACATTTCTACCAAAGAATCTGTTTATAGAGATCAACAAGTGGCCTTTTATTGAGCGTATTGGATCCCCAAGGGGAGACCAAGAATCGGTGAGACACGAAAACTGCCTAGCAGATGGAAAGAGACAGATAATCTATAAGATCTCGGGCTAGAAAGAGACAGATGAACGTTGAATTCTATCACAACTACTTAGGGGAATATCTTTTACAGGACTAAGTTTTTACTAATTTGATTTTTAGAATTAGATTTAGGACTGGCGTGTTACCTACACTTTATGCTTGTGCTAACACAATTTAATGTGTTAGCGCAGGCACATAAATAAAGGGTTAAATTATTAAAAGAAACACGTCAAGGAGTAAAATTAAGTAAAGTAAATAATGAAGAAACATGTATTGTTATATTCAGAATAGGGCACGTTTTATCGAGACAATAGCACTTTTAGCTAATACAGCTCATAACAATAATATTTATCAAAGACCTAAGGTGAAGCACTAATCTAGTTATGGAATTTTTTTCTCAGATCAAATATCAGTTTGTTATTTAAGATCTATGTTCAGCTTGAATATATCCTACTACCGAAATATACTGATAATAGAAAATTAACTCAATAAAGATCAGCATGTATTACTAAAAATGAATAAGTGCACCAATACTTACATTTTATCTTCCTCAAAAAAGAAATCGTCATCGTATTCCTGCATCATTTTTGTTATTAATAAACTCCTATTATATTATTACTTTATTTCTTGTAAGAGTAAAACGTCACAATGACTTCTGCCCACTGGTATTGTTGTTGTTGAAATTATTGATTTTCCCGGCGCACCGCGCACGTTCAGCTGATGTCGGTAAAACAGATTTGGAAAATGGAGGAAAAGTTTTTGTCGCTCTTGTAGTCTCTGTGGTCAATGGCAATACTTTTTGGAGTATTTGTGATTTTAATGATTTAGAATTTAATTCGTTAGTAAAGATAGGATGTAATTTTATCAGCTACCTTGTTATGTAGCAGGAGAGAGAGATACGTTTAGTATTTTTATAGAAACCTTTTACTTTAGGGGTAGGCTTGTTTCTAGTCTATACAAGGAATACGCTGATTTATACCTAGTTAAAAAATTATCTTCTTCATTTGGTATTGGTACGGAAAACTTAACGGGTGGTTAAATTGGCTAGCTCAGCAAAGCTCCTAAACACATTTTTTATTATAAATACTACGTAAGTACAACATTAACGCCGCCGTAGGCATCGGCAAAAAAATCTGTAGATATAATTAAGTATTGCGTTCTGCGCTCTTACTATGAGTTCTTAAAGAAGGCCTGTTGTAGTCGTGTAAGCGAGACGCAGCTAGGTGCTGTGTATTGCGCTGTCTCACTTCCACAACTGCAACAGTACCGCTTGAAGAGTTCATAGTACAGGGACTGTGCCTCGATTCAGCTATCTTAAATGCATGTCAGTGGTCGGTAAGTGTATTTGGCGTTGTGCCTTAAATTCGTATTCAGATAAGCCTACAACGAAATCACATTGAACTCTCGAAGAGAATGATCGTAATGACAGTTAGGAGAATGCCAATTATAGTAAAAATGACCAAATGAAGCGGGTCATTCAGTCAATTCAAGCAACTCTTAAATAGCTGAATGGATGCCCTGATAACGTGTTTCATTGAAGACCCAGCATTCGTGTGAATCGAACCAGTTGTGTCGAAACTTTATGTAATGGTACAGGTATCATTAAATTCTGATTAACCAGAGTCTACTTATGTTTATCATCACGGTTTATTCTTGGGAAGAGGTAGACAGAGATTTAATATTGTACATACAGGTTTAGATGCTTTATATTTACAAGTTTTGAATTATGTCGTACATTAATATATACTCAGATGGTGACATGGATTAGCCAGAGGTATTTTGTAGGATAGCCAGCCCGAAATAAAATGTTACTAAACCCGCTATATAAAGCTATTAGATACTAAAATGCGACCTTATTGATTCTAGTACGTCATAATATATGGAAGATTTTTATATTTTTAAGTAACAAACTCAAATTCAACCGCCTTTTTGAAACCCATAACACTATATGGGATGTATTAATTAAGTAAGAGTGGAAAAATAACAGTAATATGTTCGGATGCAAGAAATGTCAAAGACGTAACATATCCAGCCAAGTTTCTCACCTATAACCTTTCACATTTCATGTAAATTCTTGGTAAACAATGAAAATGAATAATCAATGTAAGTTCTGTGTGTAGTAAAATAAATATTATTTTGCTACGTGTTTGGCCTTAGTAGTGGTTTTTGCAAGGAAGCATTCTGAATTGAAATAGGCATTTTCTGACGTGCGCTGAATGTATGTTGTTATATTTTGACGCTGAAACTGCTTAACATCAATGCAAAACATCTAAGTAGGTACGCTACTTAGATGTTTATCAGAAAAAATATATTTAAAAAACATGATTAGCATATTATACAGAGGAATTAAATGTGCAAACTTCTGAAACTTTACATATACTTTAATACACTGTTTTATGAAACCTTACAGTTTTACAGATTATACACTAGAGTAAAAAGATGCTCATTTATAAAGAAACATACGCAGACGAAGTCTCAGGGCTGCGCTAGTACCTTCAGTATCTCTTGGCATCGCCGGAACGAATCGAAACAACATTCGTCGATGGTGATTGGCATTTATTTTGCAATGCACACTTTATTATTATTCTCCTCAACGTCAGTAATTACCATAGTAACATAATTATCATTAACAATTCTAAGAATTTTAATGTTCATTGTTGTGATAAAACTGCTTTGGTTAGAATACTTTTGCGGCAATGGAATTGTCGAAATTTGAAACTGAAAACTAATATTGAAAACAGACTGACAAATCAAGATCATCATCATTATCATCATCATCATCAGCCGGAAGACGTCTTCTGATAAAGACCTCCCCCCTAGAACGCCACAATGAACGACAACTCGCCAATGGCATCCACCGGGTGCCCGCAACTTTGACGAAGCTTCATGATCAAGATGCTTAATTATAATTAAGGCACAGGACGTAGAAAAAAAATATCAAGGTTCATGTTTGATCCAATATAAGTGTTAGAGCTATTAAAGTAATATAGACCTGAAACTATAAACCGCGAATAGTTAATCAGGTACACACCAAAATCTAAATTGTTGTCTACATTTAATGGTCCCTCTCACCCTAAAAAAAGGTTCGTTACCCAACCCTCGTAATGACGTAACTGTATCACCGTCTCGCCATTATACTCGTAGTTAAGCAACTGAACTGCTTTATATGTAAAAGTTGCATTTAACTTGTTTCGCCAGTATACGGCTGAACGCGTGGCGCGCTCGTCATTAAAAAGAAAAAAAAAATGAGCAAATTAATCCTCGTGAGTATTTTTGACTTCCGAACGGTTTCGGAATATTGACAGATGTTTGACAGTTATTTTGGCGGGAATGTGGTGTTTTTTTTTCGTTTTGCTGTGTGGAAAAAAGTGTCATATTTAATTCAAACGGTATTTTTGATAAGGATGCAATTAGTATGTTAATTTTATTGAAATGTGATTGAGGTGCCAAAATCAGGATGTGTCGAAGTCAGGATGTGTAATCCTTTTTAGGTAATATAGTGCCTTTATGGATATAAGACGTGATTAAAAGTATGTATGTTATTCTTTGAAGTTTTGTAATGACTAAAAGTAATTACAATTTATAATTGCAGTATTATGTAAGTGACTGTAGTGCAATTTGTTTGAACTTTGACTCAGTGAGCTAATCATAAAATCTAAAAGAGATTACAAATAACTTTACGCATCGTTTGTAGCAAATGTTTTTATCTTTATTTCTTATGTTCTGATTTACAAGTTAATCAAGGCAAGCCATTAGTAGGTGTATATTTTTTGCTATACCTACTAATTCCATAGCTTCGCGCCATTACTGTACCCAAGTCAAAGTGCTTAATATAATTTAAATTGGTAGTTCTATAGAACACCGCTGGCCAAACTATTTTTCTAAAAGGCTGACAACTAGAAAAAATACACAAAGTTTGTTAAAAATTGTTTTACAGATTATTATCTCTAGAATTTTATCTTTAATTTACCTTTTCCTCGTTACATCTACTTATACAATACACAATACAAGTTTTCATCATTAATTTATGTACGTCGTAAAATGTTAGTCTTATGCACTAATAATTACATTGCTGCAGCTGCAGCAGTGCTGCTTGCAGAGCTGTTTTCTTACCAAAACAAAGTATTAAATTATAAATAAAGTTATTTCCATGAAAACGAATGATTTATTGTGTTTTTACTGATCTCCACGTATTCTCACAGCAAAACTAAAATCACCAAATTCCCGCCACATTATCCCGCCATTTCACAATTTGACAGTTATTTTTTTCAGCTGTCACTCAGCATTCTACTGCTTTACCGACAGGCAGAGGCACAAAACCCGACGGGGCCAATAGCAAACTTCCTCCGAACAAACTTTGTGGGCCACCCGGTAATACATGGAAAGACATCGTGGATATTTGACCCTGATGTGTCCTTGAAGAGACGGAGACAGTTTATAGAGTTACATGGAGATAAAGGGGAAAAGTTGATTGAGAGATTGGGCTTGGGTATAGATGGGAGGGATCAAGAAAGACTGCAAGAACAAAGGCAAAGGGATGAAGGACATTTGGGAGGTTTGAATTTTTACCTCCCTTAGAAAAGATATTTTAAGAAATTTGCTATGAGTGCACATGTAAGAGCTGATGCCACAGGTGTTTTATCCTCTAACTTTAAAATATTAATTGATTTTTTTTTATACTATGTGGTTCAATATCAAGATTTTGTAATAAAAATAACTGTAGCGAAATGGAAATTATGGATCCATCCATCCGCACAAGTTACGTTGGATTAAGAAATATGGCCATCAACAGCCTTAAGAAATAAGTATAATTTTGATTAACCTCGATGTTCTAGTAACATTGACAACAGTCACGACCCAACAAGTTATTAAATAATTGTTTTATCTGAGACTAATGGCTATCCATTAGTCAGTCACTCTAGCGGAATTATGTTGGTCCTTCGATAGAGCAATCCAATTTGATTGTAACATGGCTTTAATATTTTAATGTAAAAACTTAATTATAAGATTTAATAGTTAAGTGTCGTAGTTTTATTTTGTAAATTCCTGAACCAGTCGGCTGAAAGTTTTCGAGTAAGTAATTAATGGTTTTTTTGGGCCTTGGATCAAACTTCTAAGATGATATAACCTCGTATTTTAGCTTGAATTTGAATTATTGGTATTTTATATTTACGCGAATATATAACATTGGAATAAAACGACTTTTTTACGGGTTTACTCGAGGTTTATTTTGATTTTAGGTCCCGACGTTATTTTGATTTTAGATCAGACAGTCTGCCCGTAACCATGCAAAGGTCATAATCATAATCATAATCATAATCATAATCATTTATTGTGAAACATAGGTAAATTTTACAAAGGTGTTACATTATATTACATGTCCACTATGTTCTACCATATACATGGTGTACAAATTTAATAACATTATCAAAAAATACAAATGAAGAATTTACAGTAATACAAATTAAAATACTTAAAATTACAATGAAATGTCAATAAATAATTAAGTAAAGAAGAAATTAGTTGTCAATAATGAATTTGAATTAATAGATTAAAATACAGAAATTTACAATAAGTGTCAATATATAATTAAGGAAGTCATGTTACATTACAGTGTCATTTATATTTAAATCATTCATAAATTCTTCAACTGAATAATACGCCTGTTGTACTAAAAATAATTGTAATTTAGCTTTAAATGTAGCAGTTTCTTTCAAACGTAGACATTTCGGTAGTTTGTTATAAATTTTTGGCGCCATTGCAAAGATACTTTTATGAAGTAGGGCTGTTTTAGCGGGCACCAAATGTAATTTACCAGATCTTCGACTACTACCTACTTCTGAGAATTTTGACCAGTTTCGCTTTACAAACATTGCTGTTTCAAATATATACATAGAAGGCATTGTTAATAGATTCAGCTTTTTAAAGTATGGTTTACAAGAGTCGGTGCTACGTAGATTGCATATAGCTCGAATGCAGCGCTTTTGTGCTTTAAATACTGATTCCTTACCGGTTGCGTTTCCCCAGAATATAATACCGTATCTTAACGTAGATGCTACTAGTCCATGGTATGCTGTGAGGGTTGTTTTTTGATTGACAGTTTTATTTAACATATATAGCATATACGAATATTGGTTAAGTTTACTGCATATTTTATCAATCTGAGTAGTCCACTTCAAAGTATTTTCTACGTGTAGTCCAAGAAATTTAGTCACATCACTTTCGACAATTTTTTTATCTTTGTATTTTATGTCTAAATCTGGTTTTTTATTTACTTTCTGTCCAAAATTCATTATGGTGGTTTTATTCAAATTTATTTTCAAATTTTGTTTTTCCAACCAAGTAATAAGAGATGTCAAGCTTGTATTAATTTCTGATTCAATGATATCATATTTGTCATTATTAAATACAACCGTACTGTCATCAGCAAACATAGTCATGGGAAAATTCGTAGCTGACGGGAAGTCATTAATATAAATGATAAATAGTAGAGGGCCCAGTGTACTCCCCTGTGGTACCCCGTAAGTTACATTTCTCATATTAGATTTATAGGAAATCAGAGTTTTTGACCGTGAACAAACTTTGTTGATTATTGTTATTTGTTGACGATTGGTTAAGTACGATTCAAGCAAATCAGATACATTCCCTCTGACACCATAGGCGTTAAGTTTGCTTATGAGGATTTTATGGTCTACGTAGTCAAACGCCTTCGTCATGTCCATGTAAAGGGCTTGAACTGGTAAGCCCTTATCTATTCTAGTAATTATCAGTTTAAGAAAGTCATATATAGCTACATCAATGCATTTATTTTTCCTAAATCCCTTTTGTTCATCCGCAAATATCAAATATTTTTCAAAGAACATATTTAAGTTATTATATATAACCTTTTCAAAGACCTTTGAGAAAACTGGCACTAATGCTATAGGCCTATAACATGACACATTTTCCTTGTCGTCTTTTTTGAAAAGGGGTTTTATCACTGAAACTTTAAGTTTTTCAGGGAAGATACCTTCTGTGATACATTGATTTATCAAATGGCTTATTACAGGAGCAATTAATATAGATACATTTTTTATTATTTTAGTATTGATTTCATCATATCCCGTGCTAGCAGTGTTTTTTAATTTAATAATGATTTGATGTATGTCTTGCGGGATAGTGGGTTGCATGAACATTGTATCTGGTTTATTACCAAGAGTAGACTTGTTATACCTTGAAACGTTAATGGGTTGAACCTGATCTGCATAAAAATTATTGAAAGCTTGTGCAATTTCATTTGGATTTGTCAGTATTTGGTCATTAATTTTTATTCGAGTAATGCTTTCGTTAGGATAATTGTTTTTACAGTTATTTATTAATTTCCATGTAGCTTTTGATTTATTTGGGGCATTATTTATATAATTGATATTTTGAGATTTTTGTGTGAGCTGAATTATTTTCTTAAGCCTTTGTGAAAGCGTCTTGAAGTTATTTTTGTTTTGCTGAGTTGGACATAATCTATATTCCCATAGTAGTTTTCTTTTTCTTTTGCTACAAACCCTAATACCACGACTTATCCATTTAGGTTTTACTTTAGAAGTTATTTTATATTTTAGATTTGGAAAACATAGTTTGTAGAAAAGTAAAAATATGTCGTGGAATTTATTGAAGGCTATGTTTGGATCGATTTCCTCATATACTTCTGCAAAACTAAGACTCTTAAGGCAGTCAATGAATTTGTTTATATTTTCTTTAGAATAATCTCTTCCAGTTGAAAACCAATAATTAAGTCTGCAAGTCTTTTTAACGGGACAGTGTAGTATCTGTGCAGTGTGATCCGATATTGCTAATTCATGTATTTCACTTTTACATCCCCTTATATTATGTAATATGTTATCTATACACGACCCACTACTTAAACGAGTTGGCGTGGTTATTTGACATTTCATATTAAAACCTTTGAGACAATGCTGAAATTGTTGCGAGTATGAAGTTTTCCTAAGTATGTCGATATTAAAATCTCCACAGATTATACATTTTTTCTTGCTTTTAAGTGCAAACACATTAAGAATATTATCTAAAATCTTAAGAAATGTATCAAATTTATCCTTGACATTCTTACTTTGTGGAATTCTGTAGATACATAGTACTATTATATTATGGTCAGATAACTCTATTCCACAGCACTCAATTATGTGTGGTATGCTATAGTTTAAAATATTAACAACGGGCTTAAACTTTATACCTTTTCTGACCATGATACAGGTGCCACCATGTCTAGTTTTTCTAGCATAACAAGTAGCTAATGAAAAATTAGGAATGTTTAACAAATTAGTGTCAGACATGATCATATTGTGTTCACAAAAACAAATAATGTCAACATTATTACCTTTATAACTTAAATCCTCTAAAGATACAGTAAATACACCTGATTTACTTAAAAGGCCATTGATATTTAGGTGTAATATGGTAATACGGTCATACACGAAAAAGAGTTTCTGGTGGTATATTGTCATCTAAAATATTGTCGTCATTATTTGCACTTTTTTCGGTGATTATTGGGGAATCGTCAGTTTGTGTACTTTTTTCTACCATGAGTTTGCTTGTAATTTTTTTTTGATTGTTTATTTTTGTGATATTTTGTCATCTTTATTTTATAATCAAACCTAATAATTTCTTGTAATAAGTAGCGACTAATGTGAGTCAGTCGATTAGTTCTATATGGTAAATATGTAAAATAATTCATATCGATGAACGTTGCATTGTTATGGTTACCACATATGAATTTTAATGTATAGTTTAATTTATTTTCATTTAAAGTCTTATTATACGGTACCTCGCCTATGAAAATATTAACACCTTTATTGGACACAATAAAACTATTTAGCTTGAATTGGAATTCAATAGGATTAATGTCATTAATTCCACCTAAAACCATTACAATATCGTCAGTATTTAGAGTCCCAATATCATTCTGCATGCAATTCAACACATCGCACATTCTTGCACCCGGTTTCCAGTAACATGTCACATTAAAATCAGATCCGACGAGTTCTTGCAAAGTTCTTTGGAGACAGTAACCTTGTTGGTCAGCTAATATTAAGATTTTCCTTTTTATTTTGCATTCTTTACCTACCATTTTAGTGCTTCTCCGTTCTATTTTCTCTTCTGATTTCAAGGAGGATTTACAGTTATTATTTACACCCAGGTCATTTTGCGTATGTCGCGTGTATCCAGCTACATTTGATTGATTTGTCTTATATTGTTTATTTTGTATAGGCGTAAATGCATTTGTATCACACTGTTTACTTTGTATGGGCGTAGATGTAGTACTAAGGCTTATTTTTCGTGATCGTATTTTAGTGTTTTGTATAGCCCGTGGTGGCGTTAGACAGGTACTTGTATTTAATCCAATTTTCTTGTATATATCAATTAATTTATTAGATTTTTGTAAGTCGGATTTTAAAGTCTTGTTTTCACACAGTAAATTTTCTATTTCTTGATTTGCACTTTGAAGATCGGTGGTGAGCTGGTTTATTCGTTCTTTTAAGTCATTCACTATCTCATTATCTTGTGAAGTGTTAGGTAAACTCATAATCGTGGTATCAAACAAAGATGTAGTTTCATTTAGTGATGTTGACCTTATCGGTTTTCTACGAGTTACGTTTTCGTTTTCGTCTCCCATAATGACTTTCAAAAAGAGATTGATATATCTAAGGATCGAACCCAGGCTTCGTAGCACGCCAAGCGGATATTAACAAACAGGAGCCAAACGTGCAGTTGGTAATTGGTCTTAATTAAGGATTATGTTAAAACCAGACTGCTTTACTACCGAGCTTCCATATATTGTGGCTAGATGGCGCTGTTTTGAGTGTCACTTATAACCTGCTTTATCGACTTTTGTATAATATCATCGCTAGATGTCACTGTTAGTTGTATTGTTGTGATGATATGCACTTTTGAATAGTAACGTTTATCAAGGTAATATTAACACAAAGATATTATACGCATATTTGTCACGTTTAACGTTGATATGTCAACTTTTTAACAATAAGTCTTTATAATTGGAACACTAGTTTTCGTTTTGGGACACTCTTATTGCAGTTTGTTTACTTTTGTACCTACACATAGTTTCCAGCAGATCGTTACACTTTATTTACACTTTAATCCATAAGATAACACTAGATGTGATGATTTATGAGTGTCTGATCAATTTAGTCTATCTTTAACACAATTACATTAGATAATAGATTTTAAATAATTAATTTATTACGGAGCCGATATGACAGTTATGACAGTTGACAGTTGAGTTGAGGTATAGAAACGTCGGGCCCTAAAATAAATTTAAACGACACAATCCGTAAAAAAGTAGTTTTATTGAATTTTGAGGAATATATCTGAATGAGAACTTCTTTATACGAGGAGAGGCCAAAATATTTGCTTAGCCTTCTTCTGCCTGGAAAGACTCATGTCAACGATAATAATCATTTTATACCATGATGTAACATGGTCTTTGGCCTTTGTCCTTTGGCCTTTGGTTTACCCCTGAATACGTCATGCGTTAGTCAACCGGACTCACCACATCCGTAAAACTTGTAAAGAAAATTGATTATTCATTCTTTCTACAAATCTCAAGTGTTTCAACATTTCTCTGATGTGATGTGGAAAGCTCATCAAGGCCAGCTAACGTTAATGTTATTCATTCGTACGTCCGTTGCATAAGTAACTACTTTTATATTTATATCGAGCATTCGCCTTGACCTGTAAACATGAGTTATTTATTAAGGACGATTCTGTGGAAATGCTTCCTTACTCTTGTTGGAAAGATGAATGAGATGCTTTTTTGTTTTATTTGATGTTGAAGTTTTCGAATTACTAATTAATTGATTACCGAAAAATATACAGAAGAATCAAGTTAACTAATCAAGTGGACTACTTCACTTCTGAGACTTACCCTAACTACATCTTTTCTAATGTAATCCGCAATTGCCAGAGATGGTATTATTGGGTTTTTCTATGAAATTCTCAGTAGCAGGTCGAGTTTGGATTTGTGCTTGGTTAGTGGCAATACGCTAGCCCCCTATTACACGAGACCTAAACATACCGGCGAACTGTGGGTGTACATTGGTACACCTCTGCCTTACCCTTCGGGTTATGTTTAAAGACTGAAACTAAGTTTGTTGGCTGTAGATTCTAAATTTATAGGTCCTATCAGGTTACCTCCAAAAAGAAAATGCACCTGGGAATGGACATGCAATAGCTAGCAAGAACAAGGATATACTACATTATATTTTGTGGAACTAACGGTTAGAGAAGTATGTTAGCTCGGTCTTGCCATTTTATCTTGGGGCCAATTTGTATTTCAATAACGTTATGAGGTAAGTACTATCGGCGATAATTATGTCATAAAGGTAAACATGCTGCATTTATTTGTATCCTTCGTCAACAGGTATGTTCCTCACAACGAATTCCAGCTGAGTTCACTTGAGATCTACGTAATGGAAGTAATTTTCATTCATATTTTTAATAAAGGGGTAATTAAGTCTATCAGGCTTTCTTTTCTCTTTGTCATTCCGTGTGTAAAATCTAATACGAGAGAATGTACGTAATTAACTATTTTAGGTAAATAAAGAAAACTAGCAGAAAAAACCTACAGGCAGCTGAAAGAGTTGGCACTGGACAGAGAAAAACAGAAATTACTACTCCGACAAGTGGCACCTAAATGATGGATGGAAAGAAAACAAAAGATATATTTTATATCATTTCATTTATTTATCGTTAAGTACTTATCAATTGATATTCCATAACACTGAATGAAAAACTTACATTATAATATATTGAAACGTACTCTAGGAAACATGGAATGGTAGCCTAGCAAACTAAACAGAATAATATTTGGAATACAAAATTCATAATCGATAAATCGTATCGAAATAACGTAATCGATATCGGAATTCCGAGAGATTTATCCATAAAGAGTATGTAGACTTAACTTATGGTGTTGTTTTGTTTTTATTTGTATGACAATGTAATTTAAATGGAGACTTTACAGTGCTATAAATAATTTATCAATCGATCTGGGGCCCAATTCCGCTGCTTTAAATTCAGTGGGAGGCAGGTGACCTAATTTTCGTATTCAGATAATTTTAGTTTAATGATAAACTAACCTTCTTGCCACTGTTGTCATTGTTGGATTTCCACTGACTGTTAATTATAGACTTATATGAATACGAAAATGAGGCACAATAACAAGTGCACTGGAGCGTTCATTATCCTGCCACCCACTGACTTTTAAATAGCGGAATCAGGCCCCTGGTTCTTAAGTAGGTACCTACATATCAGAGACTACATTTTAGTATTGACATTTTTTAAGTAAATGGCCTTTTGTACAATTAATAAAGCGATAAAATAATAATGTAATATTGAGTGATATTACTGAAATATTTTAGGAAATCAAGGTACTGACAGTTGTAATTGGAATTAGTACTAACCATCGAAAACTAGATGGCGCCAAAGTAAAGTGATAAAAGTGTATATTACATTGCCATACAATTAAAAAAAAAAACAACAGTAATTTTAAATCTGCGATTGAAATAATGTATGTTTGATCAATATTTTTAAGTGATTGATTTTAAATGTGCATAAATGAGTGAATTGGGTGATATTCAGCACCTCGTGATGAGAAACTTGTATGAAGATTCTGAGAAAAATTGGTTAAAATAAGAACAGGAATGATAAACCTTCAATGTGAAGGTAGGTACAGTTTTTAGTTACAAAATATAGTTTTCACGTAGATCCAAGTACGTGTTAATATTAGGTAGGTACCTGTACCTACTTAATCAACCTTTTTCGTAAGATCTCATTTGATTTATTTAAATCAGATTTTTTAAAGTAATTTTGTTTTAACTTTAAGACAATAATATGACAAAGAGTCATTCCTTTTCTTATTAAAACGAAGTAACCTATACCCTGATATTTCAATCAATTTAATAATTATCAAATGTTACAATTAGTTGATAAATATCAGTATCAAAACATTATTTAAAACGCAGATAAATAGTGCACTAAAACGACTATGACTGTAAAATTATAAAAAAGTGAATAAATGCATATCAAGAGTTGCATATCCGGTACTTATAAACTAGAAAACCTAAAAAATCGAAGATATTTGTGACTATTTCCCTTAAAACTAGAATATTAATATAACAAAGATTTTTTTCGAATAAAAGCATTTTTAAGGCACCTCGCATTTTTGGTTTGCATAAAAGGAATGAATTTTAAAACGTTTAAAATGTAGAGAAATATTTAAGTATCTTAATTGTTTAATAGGCTCATGATTTTGATTCATAGTTCCTTTATTTAATTGGTTATTACATTCGTCCGGTATTTAAAGTATACCTTAGAAAATTAATTAAATAATCGCGAGGATTTATTACGTACTTATCAATGATATTCTAATAAACAGATATGTTATAAGCGTGCAATCGTGAAGACTCGAAAACGTCCTAATTGGGACGTATTGCCATTAACAACAACACTATTTGTCTCTTTTTTTCTTATGGGTTTTATCGCGCTATCTCTTTCGCTAGCTGCCGCGCTGCGCGGAACACTTTTTTCGATTGTTTTGTATGTGTATAACATATCTGTTTATTAAAATATCATTGGTACTTATCAATCAAGTCTCTAAACATTTCAATTGCTGACGATTATATAAATTATAAAAAAAAAATTGGGAATTAGACTATGTATCATATCATAAGCCTTAAAAGGGTCTTTCATCTAAAAACATATAAGTTTTTATAAAGATCAAAACCTATGGAGATGCAAAAGTGAATTCTCAAATTTATATAAGCGCCATCTATAATTGTAAGATGACAACTGTAGTTACCAGTAAAAGATATAGATGGCGTTGGTCGTCTAGAATCAGTAGGAGAACTGAGCCCGAGTCAGCAAATTCAATAGTGAAGTGTGAAGTTTTTTTTTTCGATATGAAATATTTTTTTATTAATCGTTTACCACATTTTTATTGAGTTTGCAGATTTGAGAAATAGATGTATTATTGTTTTTACATGCAATGCCGCTTACAGTTTGACTGCTTACATATTATTTTATAGTCACAATAATTAAATTACAGCTTCTAAAGTTAACATGGCTGATTATAGTTATTTAGTGATGAAAGACCTTACCTATACCTAATTACGAACACCAATGAAGTATTATACTTTAATATGGCATTACATTCATAAATAATTATTCATTAAGAGATCAAAATTAAGTTCTTTTTCGTTATAAAAATTATTAATTTCTCTTACTATTTTGTGTACGTGGCAACATTCCCTTATTCCATTTTCGAAATGGAAGTCATATTTTACATGACTTTTATATTAAAAAAAAAAGAATTTTAGTTTTAAAAAGAAGTTTATATGTCCTCAAAAGAAATGTTACCATGTACACAAAATTTCAATTTTTCAATGCCTATACATACACTTCGGTTCTGTTTCGTAACAATTTACATAGGAAGCCAAATTCTAAATACAGTTACTAAACAACGCCATTTTATGTCAATCTAGAAATGACTTCCTATTGGACAAATCCATTTTATAAAACAGTTATACAAAGAAAAACAAGCATAATCCGAAATCCTTAATGTTTCAAATTTTAAACAACTTCAAATCTTAAAAAAAACGAATATTGTAAAAAGAAAACTGATTTGACTATTTTATTTGATGATTTTTTTTTTGTTTTAATTTAGATTTCGGTTCCTGATTATACTTGTCCTTACACAATTTAGTCAAAATACTAAAACAATTCAAAATTTCAAAATACATATCACATAAAAATCGTATTGTTGTCGTTGTCTCGCGTCGCCCGAAGTTTGTCGAAGATAGCCGAAGTGACGTGAATTTAAATGTAACAGTTTATCGTAGTCGAATGTGTAGCTTGTCGATGTAATGTGGTCTCAATACTGTCGTGAAGACAAACTGGACCTGGAAAAAGGAAAAAAAACATTTTAAAGTTTACATTATTTAGTAGTTGTAGCATAGCGGTTCAAAAACGGATTCGTATGCACGAGGTTGCAAGTTCGAATCCGGGAAAGTACCACTGACAGAAGACTGTAACTTTTTAAAGTTATATGTACTTTCTTAATTATTCTAAGATACTTCTGACAAACGGTAAAAGGAAAACATCATGAGGAAACCTGGATTCCAAAATTTGGGATCTGAAATCGCCAACCCGCAGAGAGCAAGCGTGGTGATCAATGCTCGCGCCTTCCCTATATGGGAAGAGGCCTGTGCCCAGCAGTGGGACATTATCACTCCGATTATAATTCTATCGTCATAAGAAGAAAGCTAGTGCATCCCCATTTCCCATGCAAAGATCTCATCTCATACGTATTCCATAAAATATAAAATAGATTAACAGCCGCCATAAAAAATTACGGTACACTAGAGCGAGTCGTTTCACCCATACTGGTCTATCAGTGCAGAGATGAAAAAAATCCGACGCAAAACTGTGGCACAGAGTAAGTGAATTGCAGTAGGTCAATAACTTAAGTAAAATCAAAATATTTTTATTTCAAGTAGGCTTTTTTAAGTTGTATTTGCAGGTTCCAAAATGTCAATCCAATGGAGAAGAACCGGTAATAAACTCCATATTTATAATAGTAATGTACTACAATTTTAGTGGGTAACAGATAAATTAAGCCTGACTGTTATTCTGTTTATTAAAGCAGAAAGGTATTTCCAGACAAATAAGTTATTAAAAAAAAGAACTAAAACTTTTTGACATTTTATAAATATAGACCATTTTTTGGAAATGCCTGAGTAGTTGTCTCTAACCATTTGTACCTACATTGATCCCTGATATAGTAAACAATTTTTAAGTTTACAACAAAAAAAAACATCCTCCTTTGCAAAAAAACAAAAATTTATCAGTGTTCCATCATTTTAATTATGAAAAAAAAACAAAAGAAGTTTTTTAGTTTTGACAAAATATTTCCAAAAAAAAACATTTTCTTTAACTTGAACATACTTCACATTGTACGGAACAAAACTTCGGACCATTTCTATACTGTGGCGTATATCTCAAGACAGATCTCCGTATCAGCTTGCATAATACGATTTGTTGCTAAGATTATAACATTTTTGTTGGACGCGATACTATCGGATTCTTAGTACATCTTGAATTTTATGTGAGCCTAGTACCTCGCTTAAATGGTTATGTTAACGCTATTTTGATAAGTTGCCTCGGCAGAGGTGATGGATGGTGCTTTTAGTGTCTGCGTTTTTATGCTGCCCTAGTATGTGGCAATCTCTCTAAGTTATCTTGAAAGATGTTTGTTTGTAAGTAGGTTTATTGAGACTAGTCTAAAAGCAGGCACTTTGTATTTTGACAAATGTACAGATTTGTCTTAATTCAAGTTGCTTTGAGATTATTTTATGTTGGATGTCGGAAAGTGTTAAAAAAATAAAAAAATAATTAAAATTTTGGTACTCATTATAATAAGAGAATATAAAAAAAAACGAGGGACGTTTAATTTTTTTTGTTAAGTACAAGTATTGATCATCACGCCTGCAGTAAGCAAGGATCGGTAAACTTATACATTGTATGGACTGGAATATACTTATTCAAATAACTCCCTCTTAGTATACAAAATGTAAACGATTTTAAAACAGAAAAAAACCCATGAATAATTCATTCATTCATACACCTGCCTACAATTCAATACGATTACAGGTTAAAAAGATTTTATCTTTACAAAACTATTCTACTATTTTTGTCATTGCCACTGAATCCATTGGAATATTACTCGGTTAGGCGCAGGCCAGACAGAAGAGACGTCGTCGCGACGCAAAACATACAGAAGAGACGGGGCGCGGGTCTCTTCTGAGTGTTTTGCGTCGCGACGCTTCCATACATTTTGTATGCAAGGGACGCGGTAGAGACAAATGTCCGCGCCCCGTCTGCGTCTTACGTCTCCTCTGTCTGGCCTGCGCCTTAGGTTACATTCACATATTTTTTTACATCCGATGATCATGATCCGATACAGATGGGAAAAATAGTCAATTGGGATCAATTAATGCGGCAATCTTACCTACTATTTATTTATCAGTCTATTTCGGTAATTAGTCATAAGAAAACTAATCTAGCCAGTTCACTAATACCGATACAAATAAAAAATACATACGTCATAATAAGTGATTTGTTCCTTCGATTTATAATTAATTACCAGCCCGTTGAGGTCAAAGATCGCTAAACAAGCAACGCATTATAAATATTGACAGGTCGGTATTTAACAAAGAAAAAAGCGGACCTTTATTTGGAAGTAACTGGTAATACAATGTACCTGTCAGAATTAAGATTATGATTATATAGATTTACAACTTAAATACTGCTTTTAATTTGATTTTGTTTGTGTGAATAAATTATTATGACGGAAGCTTTTATTAAGATACGATTTAATTATAGTTTTTGATGCTTAAAAATGCCTGTTCACAGTTTACTACTGAAGTCATCATCATCTGCCGAGCCTTTTCCCAACTAAGTTGGGGTCGGCTACCAGTCTTACCGGATTCAGCTGAATACCGTATTTTACATGGAGCTATTGCCTGTCTGGCCTCCACAAAGAATTTCGTTAGGTAACACAGTATCCCATAGTAAGACTGGACTTCACTACTTAAGTATTAAGAGAATTAATCCATTATTTCGAAAATCAATATTCTATTCGTTAGGTATAACTGGAAATCATTAAAAACATTTAAATGTTTATCTAACACACTATCAAACAATATTCGGCATAATTCTCTCTTATTTGATATTGTTTATTAATTTTTATTTATTTATTTTGGTTCACCAACGATTGTTGACACTACTTATAGACTAAGTTAACATGTAATGTAACTAAATACTAGTGTAACAATCACTTATAGGTAAACTCAGCATGCATAAAAAAAAGTTATACACAATACTCTGATATTTAAACTTAAAATAAGAAATTAAAATTAAACTGTTGTTCAAAAATATCTTCAAAAATAATACACTCCGCTCTTTTCTATCGTATATTAAAGAAGCTACAAAACAAAAAAATAGTTTCATACACACATAATTCCCCGCGTAAAAGTGTAAATCGCCTCTAGAGAATTCTATACATTATTCAAAGGGTATTTATAGACTGGGTATTGAAGTCAGGATAGCACAAGAACTAGGCAGGGTTTTTGTAACATCCTATCTGAAGGAACGAAGGTCTGATGAGTTGATGACCTGGCTGGTCTAGTAACTATGTGCATTACTTTCTAAGAGATCTTTATTAATTTTAAAATGGTTTGAGGTTTTATGTTTTTAAGGAAGCGAGTTCTGTTAAATATTTAGTTTTTGAAACTTGACAATACATATATTTTGTTGTTTAGGATCTTAAACTTTGTTTGTTAAAAGGAAAATGCGGCAAAAATGATCAGGTTTTAATTAAAACCCGCAGAAAATATTTAAAAATAATAATTTAAGCCCGTAATCGTCTCACTGCTTTTCATGGATTCTTATCATGTAGAAAAAAAACGGGATAGAAATTAAAACGAAGTAGTGGTAATAAAATACGATTATAATTTAACTTTCTGCACCAAATTTTTTACATTAAAAAAGGTTTACATAAAAACACCCCTAAAATACCTATCCTTCATTCATAACACGCAACAAGTAACAACACCCACCAAAACTAAACAAAGTCACAAACTTAGAGTATACATATGAAACTATAGAGTGAGCCTATCAGAGTTTGAACGTAAGCACTAGTGTGAACTATTTTTGTCGTGAATTATGTATGAAGATGGAGCTTGCCGTTTTAAAAAAATCTATCTAAAACACTTATATTATCCTAACAATGTCAAAACCATCGATATTTTCGTATATAAGTTTCTCGTTGCGCGAAAATTAACTTACATGAAAAACGAAATGTACTAGGATCAGACAAAAAACTGCTCTCGCTTGGCACAAGGGGAAACTAGCGATAGTAGCAGTCTATGCATATAGTACGTCGACGGTCACAAACCATTACTATAATGACATAAAATCCAAAATGGCGGCCAATGTCAAGGTCAGACTAATGTACCTTCAGTTTATGTCAAACTAATTCCCCACTAATTGAGAACCGCACCTTAAAGACCAACCTAACATCACGATACCCGCACCTCTATATTTTCATTTCGCTAACTAGCATAATGGATTGAACTAAATTATGATGTTGATGCTTTTAATTTTTGTTGGCACGATATTTTTGTGGAATATGTAGGGTGGATTTAGGTCAAGGTGTCTGAAAATAATAGGAAAGTTCTAAATCAAGTTTATGACCAAGGAGAAATTCTAGGAGATTGACGAGAGTCGAGAGATATGGTAAATAATTTTAAATGATGCTTAAAGTAGTCAGGTTTATTTTTTATTAGGATTGTCTATTGCGAAACGCAACTAAAAATACTGACTATCTGGATTTATTTTGAACTTGAAAAATAAGACCGAATTAAACACTATAGAAGAAATAAGAAAAACACAAATAATTATTTAGTCAACAAAATCAAAGATTAAAAAATTAATCTTTAAGAAAGGAAAATAGAATTATAAATAGTGACATCAACGTAGAAGAAGCTTATCCTCTATAAAGAATATATGCAGCATTAGTACTATTTTTAAATAATATATGTAAGTGTATAAAAACCAAGCTCAGTGCTTCGGAAAATTAATTTGTCTGTCTTGTGACCCGTAACGAAATTAATCAGAAGCAGAGAACCAACTGTAATATAAATATACCAGTTACATGTTTCTCTAGCATAACGAAGACCCAATTAATTTAAAAAACAACGAATTTATTTCCATTAAAAATGTTTAATTTATTTATTTTATGGAGGTCGTGAGTTAATTCAAACATAGGCTTTAGTGTAGCTTTAACTTTAGGTATGTGCTTTATTTAATTATTTACAGCACACATTTTTTTTTCTCAGTGGAAGGTGAGTTATTGGATTTAATGAGTTCCCATGACCACTTCCTGGCACCATCATCAGATTATAATTATTTACGCGTCGCGTTTTCCCCGTCACATACTTATATGTGAAGTGGAAACAATTTGGTTTGCATTTCATTTAAAAAAAACCTACTATAATATGTACCGTAATTCATCGCAAAGTACTTATAAGTTTGAAAAATTCAACAAATCCCATCGTTCAGTGTCTTCGTTATGTTTTTCAAAATGTATAGAAGCGTCGCGACTCAAAACATACAGAAGAGACGGGGCGCAGGCGTACGCTTCTATACATTTTGTATGAAAGGGACGCGGTAGAGACAAATGTCCGCGCCCCGTCTGCGTCTTACGTCTCTTCTATCTGGCCTGCGCCTAAAAGAGACTTCGTCTCGAATGATGCAGAAACCGATCGTAATGTTATTATGCATTTACTTGTTTTGATATAACTCACTATTAAAAATTTGTTGTTGATCTGTCAAACTTCAGTTGTTATCAGTTTATTTGACAATATTGAGATTATGTAGATCAGCCTTCCAGAAATCGGGTGCATGACTAATACTTAGCACGGAATAGTTTGAATTGAAAATATTAATAAAAAACATACTTCTTAACAAATCGGTAACAGAACAAGCGGGTCTTTAATCCCAAATAAAAAAAATTGTCTAACATATAATTAATAGACTAACTGTGATGAAATTTTATTAGTGGCTATCTTGATTTAGTTTTTATTTAGATGTTATTGACCGAGTGACGTAGTACAGACGACCACACATCTATCACACTACTTCGAAATTATATTCACCTTTATGTTTAAGCCGGTAAGGTTGATTTTCGTTTGTAGTCGTGACTAAACTAGTATGGATGACAGTACAAGTCTTTAGCTTGCAAATGTATGTGATTAAGCTGTGATAACGTCTTTGTAATATCTAATTAGATTCAGATTAAATCTAGTACATTAATGTCTTCTTGATTGCCGCCAATATTAATGGGGTCTTGTTCTGTTATCATCATTATCTTCTGCCTTTGCTATGTTGGAGGTTAGTCGCATGGAGAGATGACTATTAATATATGCTAGTTATTATATGAGCAACCGCCTAGGTGTGATGATCTAGTCAGTTATGCAGGACGCACGTGGCCAGAAATCGCAAAGGACAGACAGGTTTGGAGGACGAAGAGGGAGGCCTTTGCCCAGCAGTGGGAGCTGATGTAGGCTATATATAAAAATCCGCCTAGGTAACATATACATTATTTTATCTCAGTGTAAGTGTTACATAAACCTAATCGTATCGTGACGAGTATAGTAAAAGAATTAATAAAATACTAAAGAATTCATTGAATCGATATAAGTAAGCAAAAACTCTGAAGAAAGTTGAATTGCTTGAATTAGTACTAGACTAACTTAACCGTTGACATCTCTGTGTAATGCGGTAAGAAATTAAGTAGTAATTTGCAGAAGTGTGGACTTCAGAAAATCACAGACCAGTTACAAGATCATCATCATTGCCTACTTGCCTTTATATTCACTCAGCCAATCATAGTCCACTGCTGGACTTAGGCCTCTCCTAATTTGCGCCACAACACCCGGTCCTCCGCCTTCCGCATCCAGTCCCCTTTGCCTTTATATTATTTATTTCCAATACCAACAATATTTTGATTCTGGGAATCGGGGCCATTACTGACAGATAATTGGTTAGAATTATTCATTGACATTTTTGATGTACCACGAGATTTGAACACTGGGACTCTAAATTATAATTCCCATACGCTAGACACAAGATATGCGAATTTATAAAGTATGTAAAGTATTTACTTATAGCATAACAGTAAAATCAATTTAAATAATTTATTTGCGAAACGACAACGACTATACGACTTGAATCTATAACAATAACATTTCACAGAACCTTTCATACTTCAATTGCATAACAATTACTTCAATTAAAATTTAATGCAATTCACAGTTATTCAATTAATTGAATTAATCATACAATTTAGATGTCCTAAATTAATAAATATGTTGAATTAAGGACGTGCTAAGTTTTTATTGGCATGTTAATCTTGTTATTAATTATCTATTAAGACTAATGGGATTTAATTAATGAAGATGAGTATAACAGTTATACTAATTATAGATAACTAGTTGACTGTGTCGGTATGTCGTGTTAACATGGCCTAGTGGTCTACTGATTTAATTTATTTGCAAAAGCGTGTAAGTGTAAAATTATGGACCTATGACTCCTTTGAAAGATATTTTTTTATTTACTTTCGCGAGTTTACCTTATGTAGAATTTCACTAGGTTATAATGAATCTAAGATAAATTATGTTCCCTTTCTGTATGAAGAAGATTTTTGCCTCATAGCTAGTCAAAGTCTGGTATGGTATGTACTGCATTAATAAGAAACTCTATGTTTAGTAGATGAAACCAATATTGATATATGATTTTGGACGTAATACCATTTTGGTGAGACTATGGAAACGGAAGTATAACCACATAGTCTTCTTAGGTTTACGCGAATGTTAGACATTGAAATAAAACTACGTTTTACGGATTTTTTCGCGGTTTATTTAAGATTTAGGTCTCGACGTTTCGACACCTTTGCTGGTTCATGGTCACGGGCAGACTCTGCCGCGTCATTAAACCGCGAAAACATCCGTAAAACGTAGTTTCATTTCAACACATAGTCTTCGTCATATTAACGTTATAGGAAGAGGTAGATCTTTGTGTCATACGGACAGTACGTCCGTAAGGCCCAAAGATCTACCTCTTAACCTTAAGACGTAACAACAACCTTTCTAATACAATCCCATTATAATCAAGAGCCATATCAAAAACGAAATAACTTAATTGCAGATTAACAAATACGAGAATGAATACCAAACACACAGGTTTTCATTTTCACAATTTATAGGAAATAACGTTGGCATATCACGATGGAGTATTGCGACATTAGATGCACCTAATGTTGCAACCATCGATGTACTATATGCATAGACTGCTACTATCGCTAGGTTCTTCTTGTGCCAAGCGAGAGCAGTTTTTAGTCTGATCCTAGTACATTTCGTTTTTCATTTTAGTTAATTTTCGCGCAACGAGAAACTTATATACGAAAATATCGATGGTTTTGACATTGTTAGGATAATATTAGTGTTTTAGATAGATTGTTTAAAACGGCAAGCTCCATCTTAATACATAATTCACGACAACACTTGTTCACACTAGTGCTTACGGTTTAAACTCTGCTAGGCTCACTCTATAGTTTCATATATATACTCTAAGGTTGCAACGTTCTCGATTTATGATCGGAATCACATGTTTACATGAGTTTCTAATTGAATTTAAAGTACTGTGTTTCGTGTAGTTTAAAGGTTTGTTTACTGTTTAAATTGCTAAGAATTGGGGTAGAATACTATTTTGTTTAAAGATCTTTTGATTGATCAATTAAAAACGGTTGATTCTTTTATATAGGTTGACAAAATGCTTTGATACTCGTATGTCACAGTTTTGTACTTATATTTTTTATGAAAAGCAATAAATTTCCTTTATGTTTTCATAATTTAATCGTTGCACTGAAAAGATTTGGATTTTCGTACCTAGTCATCGACTCACATAAAGATCCTTCTTTATACGAATCAATATTGAGAACATACTTATTATTTTTTTTTACCGCGGTATACATATAGTTATTTCATTGAATAATTATTTGTAAGATGTAAAATATTCGTTTAGGTACTAGTACTATATACCACATATAGTACTAGTACCTAAACGAATATTTTATTTCGCAATTGGTATTTAAGTAAAGATTAAGTTAAGGTAAAATAGCGAATACTTACCAACATTTAAAGATACAATGTAGGCACCCTTTTCTGAGCTCCCAAAGACAATTTGTTTCCAATCTTCTTGTAGCTTTCATTTTTAACTCTAGTTTTGGGTTTGTCCGGATCAGGACATCCCTTTAGCTCCCACACCAGATTCGTCAGTGACTTCGGTCTGCTTAGTTTCCTACACCTCTTCTCAGGTAGTTTTGGACCATTTCCAGAGTCCCCTGACGTTCGACCACCAGAATGACTTGAATCTAAAGTCCCATCTAACTCCATAGCCTGGTGAATGTTCGACAAACTCTTGTACCTTATGTTGAAGATCGGAGAATCACCTTTAATAGGTCGTATCGGACTAGCGACTGGACTAGGCGCCTCTTTCGTCGGCGACGTACTCTTCTGACGGAAAACCATTTTACTCTTACTGTTGCTTACACTATTCTTAATGTAAAGCTTCGGAAGGTTTGGTGCTGGTGCAATGGAACATTTCTCCTTGTATACTGTAACTGGGGTTTCTTTCACTATCGCCGTTGACTTTCTGGTTCGTTTTTCTGCTTTCTGTATGTTTAGTGGCTTTTTCGTGGGTATGGTTTCTATTGGTGGCGGTTCTGGCTTTATTTCTGTGATGAGAGGCATGTGGATGGGAGTGGCGGCCGGAGACGCGGGCGCTGACTCGTGTCGCGGCGTCGGCTCGTTCGAATACGAAGCTTTTATGTTCTTAGGAAGTGGAGCAAAGCCTCTGACGTAGTCGTAAATTTGGTCTATTTCGTCATACTCATCAGGGATACTGTTTTCATCCCTGTGACTACTGTATATGTGATTGTGTCGCGAGATATGCTTGTGTTGGTTAGCTGTGTCAGAAGACGCGCTGCGTCGGAGAAAATAACCAGTTTTGACTAACGGTGGCGCGTGTAAAGGCCCATTCAAAAGTCTCTTCGGGTCGCCTAACTTTCCGTCCAAAACATGTATTCTGTCTACGACATCTACTAACATACGATTGCACTTTTCCACTAATCTAGAGAACTCCATAAAGTTTTTTATTTGCTCTTCGTTTTTGCATCTTTGCATTTTGAGTGGCGCTGCCAGAGGTAGTGCTACTAATGCGTTGCCTTCCTTAGGGAGAGGGAGAGCAAAAACGTGGTCTTCTTCAAACATTGACAACAGTCTTAATTCTGGAACAAAATGGCTCGCACTCTTCAGACCTCTGGGTGGCGTTCCATGCACCAACCTCACAGTAATAGGCAAACGTTTAGTCAACAACGTCTTTGCTGTATGCACACCACTAATATTCTCCTCCTTCGCAACAGCTGAAAACTTGCCTCTCTGATCCAGACTCATTAAAACCATATCACCTTTAGAATCTGTACATTTCAGATACCTATTCTTACCTAAGAAAGCTTCACCTCTGGGCATGATTACCTCGCCAGCGGGTAGATTCCTTGCTCCATCGGCTGTGATATTACCATCCAGGTCTATTTTAGCACAGATAACCCTTACTGGTTCTCTAACCAAGCACCCGTCATCCAGTTTCCTTCTAGCTAGTTCCGATACTGACTCAATGCACCGTACAGCCCGACCTTCTTCACTCAGTAACTCAAAGAATCCTTTATACGTATCGGGGATGGCTATCCTTGGTCCTACGCTGACCATTCGCCGCCCCTCTTTAAGTTTGATGGCCTGAGCGATGATCTTCTTTCTCTTTCCCGCGGACACGAGTAGAGCTGTGCTCTGTAGTCCTGGGCTCGGCAGTGTGGGGACGCCGAGTCCTCCGTACTGTCCTTTGATGATTTTGGCGACATTTGGCAGTCGGTTCTTGACGACGAACTCTCGGAGGTAGCTTCCTTCGTCCGACCAGCGCGATGCTGCGGCCACAACTTGGCCGTCTGTGGCTGCCATGGCAGGGTTAGTTACATCTGGAAAAGAGGAAAAATAAAAATCAAATACTATTTTCAAAACATTCAAAAGGAAGACGTTCAATTCGTGTGTTTGTTGTTTTTTTTGTTGTTTTTGTTACGCGATATCATCGAGAAGTTGTATTTGAAATGAATCCACAATTTCTGTCGAGAGAGAGAGGTCGTTCCTGATGAATTTCATCAACATCGTTCCATACTTCTTTATTAATTGAATTCATTAGCAATTAAAACGTCAAAAATTCTCATCTCAGTCTTAAGAGTATAAATCGATTTTAATGTGTTTATTATGTAAGACTTTCCCTACAATCATTACACTTAAAAACCAGAAAAACTCACAAAATACAACAGTTATTTTATTCTAAAAAACTGTTAATACCCGAAACTAATTAAGGCGTAACGCTTACACGATAAAACAAACTGTATTGCCAAGTTTAAGGTCAACGTACACGAACAATGGTTGATGTAATGCATGTGTTACGCGCGGCCGCACTGTGCGGTGTGCTTGGCAAGGGCGAATGTAATGTGTTAGGTAATTTTTAACTGTTCGTGATGGAACTAAGATGTTTTGGTGTGCGTTCAACCTTTAATTGAACCGTTTAGTCTACGTTAAGCATGTGTCTTGAATCTGTTTAAGACTGATTTTTGTTTATTTATTTTGAGGTGCAAATGCTGCACTTTTCTGTTTTTGTAACAATGTGTATCTAATTAACCAGTAATGAAATTTGATCAATAATTAAAAAAGAAGATAAAGAAAAAATAGTTTAATTAATTTTCTTTTCTTAGTTTATGTCCTGGCCAACATCTTAAATTGACTTTTTGTGTTAAAAAGTTCCTAATATGCGTTCCTAGCATGCGAATAGTTGATAGTTCAGTTGTTTAGTCCTAGATTTACCTAAAGATAATTCATCCTTCTCATGCCTTGAATAAGCTTTGACCTTCGATCAAACAAATAAAATATTGTAAGAATAACAACCTAGGGTAGTCTAGGCTCTCTTTATTAAAGGGAGATACCTCATAGCCCAAAAAAAGCTCTAAAACAAACCACGTACTTATTTATTAAAATAATTAACATTACAACATCAAGAAATGTGAGCTCAAACAATACTAGGAAACACTAAAATAGCCATACAATCGACTACTGTATGTCAATTCTGTAAATAATTCGATATCGAGCTTCACCTGAGTGATAATATATCTCATTTCAAAAGTGAACCCAATTGACCTTGATTTAGAACTCCAATTTGAGAATACGTTTTTGACATCTCGCTGCGGATTCCGCTGTCGAGATACGAAAATAATGCTACAGAATAGCACTACTGATAACCTTACGTTATCAATAAATAAATCAGTTGCACACAGTATTATAGGTGAATAGCGACGCGTACGTCTAACGGTGTTTTTATAACCGATTATATTGGCTCCGAACATTTCTTTGTGGTTACACTGTTAGATAATCGAGGGTTTAGTTTGTGGGCACGTTAAAGCGGTTTGATTACGTCGTGAGTTTGCGCGACTTGGGTGCTTATGTCGCGAGGTCGCGCGTCCAATTGGTGCAGTTTTTTGTTTTTTAGGTGTGTGTTGATGTGAATTAGTGACATTTGAGACATGCTTTTGCTATCCAACTTTAACAAAAAAAAAAAACTAGTTTATTGTGAAGAATGTCAGTAGTAAGGTTATACAGATAAATTCTTTTATCGAGTGTGTCTTGTATATGACAGGCCTGTTGGTCTAGTGGTTAGAGACCCTGACTGCTATACCGGAGGTCGTGGGTTCGATTCCCACCCGGGACAAATGTTTGTGTGATGAGCACGATCATTTGTTCGGTGTCTGGGTGTAATTTATCTATAATATGTATGTATTTAGAAATATATAAGTATGTTTATCAGTTGTCTGGTTACCATAACACAAGCTCTGCTTAGCTTGGGACCAGACAACCGTGTGTGAGATGTTCCGGAATATTATTATTATATTACGTAAAATCCCTTTAAGCTATGGTACATTAATTGTTGGGAACAAGGACATATTCCAGACACTAAAACAAACAAGGAAGCTCTATGATTAGTTTAACATATATTTCAATCTGTATCAAGATAATAAATGCACGGCTCTTAAAGCCATATAAGTTTTAGGTTTTATTTAGCTATTCGTTTCTCTATCTATATATATAAATATAAATATATATATATATATATTTTCTTAATCTATGTTTATGGCTCAACACTCAACAAATGGACAAACATCAATTTGCCGCGCCGCGCCAAAAGCCGCGCGAGATCGCGTCTCCGCAATGAGTCGTCACCCTAATCCCAACATACTATAAACAATTTATTGCTATTATAACATTGGTTTATGATCGTTTACGCATTTCGAGTCGCACGTGATATCGATGCAATATTTATTGTAGAACTGGGCTTCTATCGGTTAACCAAAGTTTTGAACAGTTAAACTTAGCGTTATAACCGCATTCGGTAGCAAACGAAATTGTTTATTACACATTCAGTCGGATTACTGTTCAAATAATGTATTAATGTGGAGTTTGATAGTTTACTGTGTCATTTTGAAAATGTTATGCTTAACGGATTTTTTTTTCAGTGAAGGGGTGGTTGAAAAATATTAAAATACATAAATATTAAACTTTTCAGTGGTAATGTGAATTTATATTTATGAACGTATAAATAAGGTAGTTTTTGACTTATGTAAGTTGCACTTATGAATGACCAAAAAATGTACGAGTCTTTAAATAAAAATAATTTAATTTTTAACTTGGTATCACCCTCCATGCTTTTTTATTATAAATAACTAACACAACAAAAAAAGAATTAGCGAAATCGGTCCAGGCGTTACTGAGTTATGCGCTTACCATGTATAAGTTCAATTTATATTATGCATATAAGTTCAAGCCTTTACATTTATTAAGTCAACTTTTTACACAAAACGTCAAAAGGTCGATGCACTCTAAGCAAAAAATAAAATTATGCAAAAACAAAATGTGACCGTTTAACTAATCGCAAGTTGTATCTAAGTAGGTATGTTATAATTATAATCTGTGTAAGTACTTGTCAAAATTGACAGGTGTCAAAAATATGATTACTTACAAAATGTTTTATTGGAGTAACAACCGTTGAATTTATGTAATTAAATTCATTCTGTTAAGTTAGTAGATATTATCAGTTATAGATTTTATAACATGTTACGATCAAATTAGTAGTGATAAAAACTGTAAGTCATTAATAAAACCTACATTAGTGGTTTCATATTTGAAGATACTTAACTTTCATGATATTTTAATCATACTATATTTGCTGAAAATAATTGTTAAAATCGAGGTCAAATTTACCGATGTTTAAAGAACACTTTTTAGATTAGATTCCGGTACCCATTTAAATAACTACAAATACACTACTTTAGATAGAACGTTACTTAAAATAGCTGAAACTACATTTTGAGATATCAACATCATAAACTAAATAAGCAGCCAATTATAACCACGTTCAAAAACTGCAGTTAAACCTAACTTAACTAAGCATTGTGTACCAGTATTACTTGTACACGATGACTTAACAAAATGTATTAAAAGATTTCTGATAAAAAGTACAAATAAAGATGTTTTAATACAAACGAGATAAGATACAGTTACTATATTTTGAAAGGGGAATTTATAGACATTATTTCTTAACATAGACATACATTCATAGACACTAACTACTCTGTGTCGAAGATGACACGTCAAAAAAATACTACAATAACAAATAATCAAGTTTTTAGTTAAAACCTACCTCTTTTTTCTGTAGAATATAATACGAACGAATAATGAGATAGATGAGATTGTTTAAAATTACCTTTTATCTTAGCTTAACTTTTCTACCTATTTATTTTTGTAAAGGCGAATGATGGAATTTAAGCTTTATTTTGAAAATATATAATTAACACCCAGGACAACCAGTCAATCAAACATTTGTCTCACTTACAAAAGATTGTCCCAAACGGGGATCAAACCCGCACGGTACGTACGTTTTTTGGTAGAGATCTTTGCAGTTAGCCTGAGCGCAGGCTTTGACTGCTTCGCCGGACTTTTGGCGAGGACCTTATGGCCTCTAGCCAGAGCAATAGAAAAAAACTAACCACGTCAGCAACGTCAACTAAGGGCACCCCCTGCGGGATTCAGACCTCGACTTAGTGCGTTGCTAACAATCTTAAAAAAGAGAATATATATTTGGCATAGTAACCGAACCACCTAGCTATCGGTTTCATCTTAAAAAGTGGTAGTTATACAGGGTGTTATGAAAACCATGTGCAATCCTTAAGGGTATAGCTAAGTATCGATATTGACGGGCCTGTTGGTCTAGTGGTTAGTGACCCTGACTGCTATACCGGAGGTCGTGGGTTCGATTCCCACCAAGGACAAATGATTGTGTGATAAGCACGATCATTTGTTCGGTGTCTGGGTGTAATTTATCTATAATATGTATGTATGTAGAAATATATGCGTATGTTCATCAGTTGTCTGGTTACCATAACATAAGCTTTGCTTAGCTTGGGATCAGACAACCGTGTGTGAGAAGTCCCGGAATATTATATTATTATATAGGTATCTTTTTTCATAGTTAATTTCCAAATTCTTTGAATATTTTACTCTAGATTATTATACACTTTGTCTGCAACCGTTACAGGCTAACAAAATCCAATGATTACAGTCAAGTGTAAGCACAAGCCGAAACCCTCAGTTAGACCGGTTGTCAAGGAAAACAAGGCTTATAGTCTAAGGCTTATACATGACAATGTTTGGATCCATAATAAATTCTTGGTAGCTCGCCTTTGGAACTGGTTTGAGCTCATATTACATGGCTGTTTGGCGAATGGTATGTATCCTTACGTCCCTATGACTATCCTTAAGGGATATTTTGAGGAACATATTTGTGACAAATGTTAAAATAACTTCTTGTAAATAAATGTTTGTATTTGTTAAAGATAATGGGCTCGAAATTATTATAGTGAAGTGTATTTTTTTTTAAATCAATGAAAATAAATATTTAACTTTCAATAGGTACTAGCTTAATATATCAGACGTTAGCGTTGTTTAATATATAACATCAAACATACAAGGTTCAGATAGCTGTTACTCTTACCAGCTATTTTACGAGTTGGTTATAATATTATAAATCTAAGTTAAGTAAAATACTTCTTATTACATTGCTGAAAATATTTTGAGGAACAGGTATTATGATATTTATCTCTTTTACCTATAACCAAAATTCCTCGTATTTATTTAAGTAAACTACATCAAAAGCCACAAACCAAACATCGACCGAACAAAAAAACTCAAAATAAATGCAATATCCCATCATATCACGATTTTCATACCGAAAATATAAGTTAGGAACGGTTCTGTCGCCGACTGTACGTCACGACCGTATCGCACGATTAAACCTATTGTGAGCGGCTAGATAATATTGCGGGTAACTGTACCCGATCGGCTGTAGACAAATAAGGAGCGCGGTGTGGGGCCACGAAACTAGCGGGAGCAGGGAAGTGGTGGGAATTTGGTGAGATTTTGTAAGGTGTTTTAGGTGATGTGATGTAGAAACTGCGCAGATTTGATTTGTTTATTTTTCCACACTTCGTACACTCATATTTTTTTTTACTGGACAGACTTATACGCAAAAGGCTGCAGGGTCAGGTCTACATTAGTGTAATGTGTTTTGGTTTTACTTGTACAGGGTAATACATTCTTACACGTAGTTGGAATGATACTATGATGGACTATGTATGGGATATTTAAACGTATCTTGAACTACATACCTTTTTAGAGAAAGGGGTGGCTAAAAAAATACGTAAATATTATACACACTTAATTTAGTTAGAATAATTATTTATTTCACCTTTTTTCCCTATCTAGTTATTCCGATTACTATGAAAATATTGGGAACCGGATGAAGTACTCAGATGGTAAAACAGTTATAATCACAAAATGAAAAATGTAACACTCATAACCTACGCTCATGAAACCATATTATTTTCTACCTTTTCTATACGTAAAATTTCTTGTAAGAAAAATCTCTTATGCCATTCCGCTGTGTTCCTAGCCCCAATACCCAAGTAAAGTCTGATGGACCGCTACAACAAGTTTCCCAGGCCGTTTTAAAACTCGCTCCGTCCCTACCGCCTAATTTGGTATCATATTTATGTCGCTAAATAATTATAACTTTTATTATCATTGCATTTTGATGGGAAACGGTTCATATACTGGTTTCACGCTTTTAAGATTAACGGGGATTTATGTTTTCTTTTGTTTTGTTTTTATTTATTATGACGTGATGTTTTTCCTGCTAGAACTGCCTCGTTGGCCTAGTGGTGCTAAGCGCGACTGCTACGCTAGAGGTCTTGGGTTCGATTCCTAGGTCGACCAAGGTGTTATTGGGTTTTTCTATGAAATTCTCAGTAGCAGGTCGGAGTTTGGATTTGTGCCCGGTTAGTGGCAATAGGCTTGCCCCCCATTACATGGGACCTAAACATATCGGCGAACGGTGGGTGTACATTGGTAGGTACACTTCTGCATAACCCTTCGGGGATACAGGCGTGATGATAATAAATAAAAACATACGGGACCAATATTTGTTTCTTTCCTTTAGTTAAGGCCTAAATAGGTATCATATTTTCATCGCTCAATATTAGAATTAAAGACTACAATTGGATAGTACAAGCATAAACAAAGTATAATTTATGTATTTCCTGTTTCAATTGTATAGAAACGAGACATAACTATAAATAAGCTTCTCTGTCTACGGTTAAATAATAGTTATCATAAACAATCAAACTGTCAAAGTAATTGAGAGACTATTGTTCCTAATTAATAAGTTCTTATTACCCAACCGTGTATCTGGGAACACTTCTCAGAACGAAACCTATTGTTTTGTTACGAATAAAACTATATTTACACACCAAACTAAAATAAACTCTAAAATCTAACACATAGAATACAAAATCCAATGATATATTTTTATCTGAAAATTTTAATTGTTTTGTAACAAATTTAATATGACACTCATAGATGAGTCTATCAATCTTATTTCGTTATACATAAGGTTGGGAGTTGAATGATTTTGATTAAGTGAAAGGAAAAAAATAAGTTTGTTTTATTAATTATCATTTTAGATGTGCTCTGCTTGGCTGATGAAAAAATTCACGGTCAAGTGTGAGAGTTAATGTGAATTGCGAAAGTATTAATTGTTATATTTCTTATGTGTAGACTCTACATGCAAGGTAAACGTTTATAGAAATCGCAGAAGATGGAGGTTTTGAAGTATGTTAAGGCTATTTTCGAGCAGTAGATTTTAATTCAGACTAAATTATAACTTTAATACTATTATACACTAGTTTTCACCTTCGTTTTAGTTATACAGGGTGAATATCAAGTCGTTGTTTTCCCGAAGCGAAATGAGTTTGTATCGGTCATACAATCGATTAATATATGTAAAAAAAAATTAGACTCAATAAATGGCGGATTAACAATTGTTATAAACAAAACTCGAAAGTGACTTGAATCAGTAGTAATACATCGCGCTATACCTACGCGGGCGGGCGCGCGGTTACCCCGAACGCCGCGCGGTCGTTGCACTTCGCGTGTAAATCAGCTGATCGCTACTCGTGATTTAATAAAACACAAAACCAATAAGTAATTCAAATTTTCGCTTCAAACTTTTACGGGCTTAGGATCGTCATAAATACTTAAAAAATCAAAATAGGTATCTTTAAAAAAAGTCGGAATTTGATAATTAAGTATTTAAGGCGTAGGTATTTAAAAATGGAATCGACTTATTTACAATGATTTTGATTACCTAACCTACTTTTAAATGTTTATTTACAAAGTACGAGTACTTACACTTAACGGTAGCGGAGTAATTGTTCGAAATGTAAACCACTACGTTCAATGCACAAACGAACACGTTTTAACTGATTGTCTTTCAGTTTCATTAAAGTGTCTCTGTCACGTCTCACGATATTAAAAGCGTCCACTATCGCACTTATCAAAGAGTCGCGTGTTTGGTGTTCCTCACGATACACCAAGTTCTTGAGCTCAGACTCTACCACAAATAAAAGTCCAAGGGAGTCAAGGCCGGGCTCCTCGGTGGCCAAGGGTGTGGCCCGCCACGAAAAAAAAATGATAAGGATGCAGTCCTTCTGTGTTGAGCACTTTCATCGCACATTCATCACTTGACGTCATCGACGTTCGCGCACAGAACACTAACTAAGCCGTAGGCACAGAGCGCAACATTTGGCGGCATTCTATTGTGTTTCGGCGCTTGCCGCGTGCATGCAAGCTAATTTATACCGTATCACCATGACCGAGAGCTTATTTTGCTCTGAACATTTATTATTGATTCTTTCTTTGTAAGTTTGCCGACAACACGTGGCGGCGGCGTGTGCGTTTCGTGTTACCTACAGGTGCCTACGTTATCTCTAGTGAGTGAACTACTATTGATTATCGCTCTTTCGAGTTTATGAATATATACAGTTAATAAAAAAACATTATGTTTTTTAAGTTAAACTTTGTATTTCGATAGTACTACTGATGGGTAATCGTCCTGCCGCGGGAAAACAACGATTCAATTTTCACGGTGTATACGTTCGGGACAAAAAAAGAGGATAAGTCCTACTTCGGCGCTAGAGCTAACTCTAGGCCAAATTTCATCGAAATAGGTTCTGTGGTTTAGTCGTGAAAGCGTAAAAGGCAGACAGATAGAAACATAAATAATATCAGCATCAAATTTACATAATTACTTATTGTATTTTAAGTTATGTGTCTGTATAAATTCTTTCTATACCATAATCTGTCTAAGAAGGAAAGTCTTAATCAATTTTATAGCCGACTATATAATAAGGAGGGTAATGTTTTACGTTTTACAGTACTCGTGTCTTATATCACGACCTATAGGATGTAACAGTTTTATCTTTCCGGTAATTAGCTTTTTTATATTTATCAAGAAATAATGAGGTCTGTGCGCGTGAGAAATACATTGCAAATATCTTTCTAATTATCTATTTAGATGCTTACGATATATACGATAATGTTCTTTAATTCTGGGGTTACAATAAAGCAACTTACCCTTGTATTTGTCTCAACAACACATTCCTGTAAGCTGAATTAAAACACCTATTTGTTTGCTAGTTTAGACTCAGGTAAATAAAGTAAGGAATTATGGTATGTACATGTAGGAGGAAAAATAATATAGAATGAAATATTTTTTTTGAAATATTTCAATATTATTTAAATATTTTGAGGCTTAGTTATACGTAAATGTAATGAGTGTGATAATACAAATTAGTGTTACATACCAACTTCGTAACTAAATCTAGACCTATTGCAGAAAGCTGAACTAATTTGAATAACAATAATAATAAAAATTCAATACTCTTCTGAAAAGGCTTAATAAAAAAAAAATTAAATAAATAACAAAAAGTTTTTTTTTTAATATTTCATTGAACATATTATTATATACTTAATCATCTGCTTACCCCTTAAACAGATTTCTATACAGCTACATCTGCCTACCCCCTACATATCGGTGGCATCACGTGCTAATAACTCGGACTGGTCCACACCGTTATGACGCGGACTTGATGCTCAAGGATTTATAACAAGGTGCATGCACTGCCGGACAGAATTAATGTAACAGTGAGCAATGTAGTTGGTTATTTAAGTTGAACGATTTACATTTGTTAAGGAAAAAGTTTGTTTTGATCTTTTGTCTGTTTTTAGCATTATTTTTTATGATGGGTTTTAATGATTTTGTGATTTTGTTGATTTCTATCCGATTCATTTCTTAATAATACTACGTCTATTTATCAATCCCGATTTTAGTAACATCGATAAAAATGTTTATTTTATTAATTATATCAATATTCTCTATTTATACTTCACATTCCCCGTTTTCAATGCTAAATTAGCAAAATTCGTTTTTTTTTTAATATATTTGTTTCCAGTTTATTGCTTATAAGTAGTGTAATAAAAAAATCATTACATTATTAAATTGGTTTTCCACTAATCTTACATAATATAATTTAAATCTTAATAAAACAAGTGCCGCCTGTTTCTGTCCCGGCGTGTACTGTGGTATAGCTTTTTGCAGCTCGCGGTGATGGGGTGAACGTCCTGCGCGCACGGGCTAATGTTACGAAATCTTGTCTGTTTGTCCGTCATACGTACTTTATATGTAGTGTAGGTGTTATGTAATGATTTTGGTATGTGAGGAGAGAATTTGAGAAGAAAAATTAAGGTGATTCTCGTTTAAAAATAAAGGGTAATTGAAGTAAGAAAAATATAAAAAAAAAAACATTTTTGTTCTCATAGAGAGATTCTAAAGGCTGTTCTTTATTGTAGAGAAGATTTACAGCTACACAAAAATGATATGTATCAATATAATTACAACTAGTTTCGATCAAACGTGCTAGCCTGAACTGGATTAGCGATTTCGTATGAAGAGACAAATGTGGTAATCGAAATCACATATATTGCTCATTCAAAGTAAGTAACTAAAACACTTGTGTTGTGGAATCAGAGACTCCTATGATACCATGAATACCCAGACCCAAGCCAATGTAGAAAAGTGGTTGTCTACCTGTTCGAGAATCGCATCTAGGTTTACACATGATTTAAACCTGATACTCTATACTTCCCATTCGTTTTGGAATAATATTAAAATCCCTTTGATGCAAGCCAGATGACACTTCTACAAGCGTTTTTTTTTTGCTAGCGATCTTTTTTTTTTAACAATTTTAATAGAACAAAACAACAAGGGATGGCTGGATCTAAGTTTTAATTATGTAGAGACAAACTTTTATTGCTAGTTTGGCCGGCTGCGCTTCTACAAACGTTAACACTGATCCAATGTATGAAACATCCAAGTCAAAGTTTCGTATTGATAATAAATTAAATCTCCATACATTTCATTATTATTTATACGAATAATTAAGAAACTTTTAGTTGTGATTTTAATAACAGAAATACAATATTTTATGCAATATCAATCGTTGTTATCGCTAGTAAAAGTCTCTTGTCTACAAATCCTGATTGAATGAACTTAGAACAGTAAGTAGCTGATCTAAATAATAATAATGACGACCTCCGTGGTCGAGTGGCGAACGCACCGGTTTTCAAGGTGTCGCTAGCTCTGAGGTCCCGGGTTCGATCCCCGGACGGGTCAATGTAGAAAGTCACTTTTCTACATTGTCTCGGGTCTGGGTGTTTGTGGTACCTTCGTTGTTTCTGAATTCCATAACACAAGTGTTTAATAGCTACTTACTTTGGGTTCAGAGCAATGTATGTGATGTTGTCCGCATTTATTTATTATTTATTTAAATACCAGCCTTTACTAAATTACGTACATTTGAAGCTACTTAAACAAAGTTCCTTCTCACGACGCAGTACTGTGGCGATCAAATTCAGCTGTTAACTGTTATTTCATTAACAAATATATACTAACACCTAGCCGGTATGCGAGCAGATCTAGATGGGCTAAAGTGCTTGCCCGGGTTTAATTTCTTCCTGGATAAACGAGTGGGTTTGGTGCAAGAGGTGAGCGGGTTTGATGTCTTGGTGAGGTATTATTTTTAGGACTAGATGTGGGAATCTAAGTCTTATTTTATTTTACTTTTCTGTCTCCTTTCTGTGGCATGGTAAATTCTAGTTTGGAAGGAAGTTTATTTCATTATACATTAGTTTGATGTATGTCTTTTGATTATCTGATTTATGAATTAACATAATAAGAACAAGAGACTTCCCACAATCTTGTACATCAGACTAAACTAAATAGGCTTAAATCAGTACAGTATGTAAAATAAAGGTATTTATGAAGATAGGATCTACACCAATATTCTTCATTGTTAATTTTTGTTTGGTACGAACACCTGAAATATTTGTTCGACCAAGAAAATTCTTACAGATAGGCAGATAAGAAAAAATACAAGATTATTTTTGAAATTAAAAAATGTTAAGTCATATTTCTAAATAATTTATAATCCGGATCAGGGGTCAGCTTACTTAATTTTACCATAGAGTAATTTAAACGAATAATTTACCTTTAAATAAGTAAAAACTACAGAATTCACTAAATACCCGACAAATATAATAATTACCAATATGCAACGCTTATTACCAATTTACTCGAAACTTTTTTTGACAATTCCGTTTATAAGATATAAGTGGCGTTTTTCATATAAATTGTTCCAAGTTTTTATTAATTTTGTAATACACCGGAACGAAATTGATTGGGATGTGAGATCATCGTTTTTCTTTATTATTTAATAGTTAATGTGTAAGGTGAATGACTATGGTTATAATTTGCGTAGAGATGACTATTAGGATAAACTTAGAAATGTTTATTAAAAACCAAACTAAACTTAATACTGTCTGCTTCAGCTTTTAGGTAAATCATTTTAAGAGCAACATAATAATATGAAATTGAATATCACAAAAATATTTGTCTATGTCCTAAAGTAAGATATAATATACCGTAAGATAAAAAATATTAATAACTAATGCATTTATTTAGCTAGGGGGATAGGGGATTTTAGATAAAAGTGAATTTTGAACTAAAGAATTAAGAAAATAGTAGAATGTATAAGAATAAACATAACATAACATATAACATATCATCACGCCTGTATCCCCAAAGGGTTAGGCAGAGGTGTACCAATGTACACCCACAGAACGCCGAAATGTTTTTAGGTCCCATGTAATAGGGGGCGAGCCTATTGCCACTAACCGGGCACAAATCCAAACTCCGACCTGCTACTGAGAATTTCATAGAAAAACCCAATAACACGTTGGTCGACCTGGGAATCGAACCCAAGACCTCTAGCGTAGCAGTCGCGCTTAGCGCCACTAGGCCAACGAGGCAGTTTATGTTTATAAGTTTCGAATCATGACTAATAAGCTAAACTATTAATAAAGCCTTATAAGGTCTAAGCGGGTAACTTGCACCACACGCCAAAGCACTACTTAGAATTGATTGAGACGAGTCTAATACAGAGTTAATTTGACCCTCATTTAACGGGACCTCAGGCTAGCAGGTTTAATCTTTAATTGCCACGTAATACCCCTGGTAAGGTTCTATTACAAGCTCGTGTAATATTCTGAGAAGGTTCTATAGCTGAGGCTTTGATGTTGGAGATGGAAAATTGGCATAATTTTAATCTATAATAATTATGTATTATGTCGCTCTTCGGAAGGCAGGGTTTTGAAAAACTATCAAAAAATATTTAGGATTTTAGAAAAATATCATTTTAAAATCGCTAAAAGAATTAAGCATGATTTATTTATCTTTAATATTGCAATAATTAGATGTATATTGTACTGAAATATGTACCTTATAAACAGAGACGATGAAAATGGCGTTTCCAGGGTTGAATATGAATCTGAAACAAAAGATTAAATACATGAGAATTTATTACAAAAATATAGTAAATATTTTAAAGGAATAAATCTGTTATAATTTACAGTTATATTATTTGGTAAAATTATATACAAAATGTTTTAAAGGAAATATCTCCTTAAGTTTACAATTATATCATAAAAGATTTACTCAAAGTAAGCTCTTAAGTAATATCTATAGGTTTTCTTCATAAAAATAAGAAACATTAAACGTAAGTTAGGTCTAGGCGCCATATTTTCTAATATTTACGGGAAAGTTATGTTTTAAAATAAAACCACTTGTTAAGCATTTTATTAGAGGTTTAATATTCTCGATGTTTTGAACTTAAATACGAATAGCCTAGCTAGTTGTCACATGTCTGGTTATGTTACTTTATGTAACTTAAACTTTTTTTATGTGTGAGCGTTAGTATAAGAAATGATTTACGAATATAGACTTTAATGCTTTGTACTAGAGTTGGTGAATTTTGGCTCTGTGGCAGTTTTACAGTCTGAATAAAAATGAATAATGATTGTTATATCTAATTGTATAAAATGAAAAGGACAAATTTGCAATTTACTCCCGTGAAATAGTTTAAAATTTCTTAGAAGTCAGTTGATATTGCATAATACAATACAGATTCTTTAAGTAAACTTTTATGTCATTACTTTTCCCTTAAATTTTCTTTACCATAGTATTTTTACTGAATTGTATTCAGGTATTCAGCTGAATCCGGTAAGACTGGTAGCCAACCCCAACATAGTTGGGAAAAGGCTCGAGAGATGATGATGATTATTTTTACTGAACTGAGTTTAGGTTACATTTTTACTAAACTATGGGTGAATATACTTATATAACCAAAAACATTAGTTTTTCTGACTTATACAACTGATTCTTCAAGCAGTATTAGCCATTTTATATTTACGTATATAAACTAAATATCTTTTAAAGGATTATGGTCTTACATTGACCCTTTTAGCAAAAAGACCTAGACTGTACTAAATCAGGTTGTTTTTATTTATAATCCATCTTAGTAAAATACCGACAATTCCTAGCATTAGTGTTTCTAATTTGGTGTGAATTTATAGTTGGTATGTGTTGATTGGTTTATAATGATAATTACAGTGTTAAGGTGATGTTATAACTAAAAATAGTAATATAGAGAGAACTTATTGAATTTAGGAGAAAAAGCGGTTTAAAACAAAAAAAAAGATATTAGGATATTACATTTTAGTACCTAGAAAATGACATAAAAAACATATCCTCTCTTTTGTTACAGGCGGTTAAAATGGGGTCTACACGGTACATTACGGATTTTTCTTTACTTACAAAATTGACGATTGCGAACTATTTTATACGCCCAGAAGCAAAAGTTTCAAAATGTATAATTTATAAACGACTTTTTAATTCAATAATTTTGACAAATAAGAATAGCAGAGTTCCATATTAGGAAAGTTTTATAACAATTTATGTGATAAAATTTATTGGATCTTAGTGGTGTTTTTAAATAGGTATATGACATAGAAATCACCCAAAATTTAAAAATGTAGCTTAATAGAAAATCATAGCATCTTAAAAAACTATAATTTTATCGCTTAATTAGCAATGAGATGCCTTGAACGTGTTGTTAATTAATCATGCGTGAGCGCAGTGGCCTGGTTAGTACGCATAATTAGTTTCTTTGCCTAAACACTAGACTCATTAGTCTAGCGGTCTGTGATAATATGAGGGTATGTAGTATATGCGTGACTTATATTTTAATATACTTAGATACCCACATTATGCTGTTAAATCTAATATAAGAACAAACTCTAACTATACTAAAATTAAAACAAACATAAATAAATAAAACTAACAGGCGTCAAAAAACTCATTGTCATCCTTGTCAATGGCGGGAAACGTATATTTTATTTATGTAGAGTACCAATTTCCATTCTGGATAACTATTTATAAAATTTTCATACTATTATAGTATAGTATACATACGATTATATACGCAATACAAAAAACAAGAGAAGCAAAAATATGGCGTGAAAGTAAAAAAAAACAGAAGTTTGTATAAAAATTTCCCTACACAATTCTTTGAGTAACAGCATTGGTTTTACTACTTAAAATATTAAAAAATAATTCAATGATAATAAAATGTATGCTTTTATATCTCATAGATATTATTATGTATAGTTTTCGCGATTCTGACGATGGTGTCAAATCAAATATATAGTTAAAAACTATATTATTTGAATTCACTATTATATAAGATCATTTTCAATAAATATTTCTGAAGCTATATTTATGTCTCAATAAACTATTATCTGAAATAAAATAGGCTTTCTCAAGCATTACGATCGTTTGGCAGTTTTATAAAATGTCTGGAAGTTAATAAATGTTTAGTTTATGTCGCAGTAAAAATGTCTGAGTATGTGTAGGTGTTCCGTGGTTTATTTCATGTGGTATACAGTGCAGGTTTTTCTTTTTTTGTTGTTTTAATGTAGACTATGTTTTTGTTATATAATAGGCGTCTATCTCTTCTCATTTTACCTAAATATGAAAAAAAAAAACTAAAATTATTTATCCAATTCGAATAATCACCGCTCTTTAAATGTCAATAGGTACGTATATTATGTATATACTACATATCTCCGTAAGGATAAAAGTAAAAATTAAATTCGCAAAAGCATTTCAATAAAAAATCTACTTTTGCTACGACTAATTTAAGTCTACACTGAAAGTTGATAGTGTCCATACAAAAGACATCAACGCGCACATCACCTTACCGTGCTAAGATGACTGAATAATTGCCAACCTACTCCGCTCAAATAACAAGCATTATTCTTACATTCAGGTTTAATCTTAGTCTAGATACTTACTCAAGAATTATTGGAACTTTTCCACTGACCACATTTTGAGATTACGTACATTTTACACCTAATTATGACTGAGTCACGTTGAGTACTAGAATTTTGGATTTGAAGGCATTTATATTTATACGATTTATAACCATCCTTTTTTCAATAAAGGTTAAGCTCAATAGATAGATAGATAGAATATTCTTTATTATACACCACAAACATTTAATAATAATACAAATACCATCAATAGTAAAGCGTACAATGGCGGTCTTATCCCAAAGTCAATACCCAAAAGCCAGGAGAAAAAAGTTCCTCCTTCTTTTTCACTTCTATTCCTAATTCAGAATTAACAAATTTCAGATAAAATAAACTATTTATATTACATAATTTTCTGACAAAATATTTACATATTTTAAACCTAGGCTACGAAAACCTATGTTTAAATAAAAACCTTCAATGTTGTAGCTGTGCCCCATCACGATAAGCATTGCATCAGAGCCTCCATCCTCGTAGTAAACGCAGACGTCGCGACCTTTCGCCTACATATCGGTCACTGTCTCATTAACGGGACGCTAAGTGTGGTCCAAGGTATTATATATAAGCGAAAATAAAAATACTATGTATGAAACCTATGTTTTACTTATGTCTTCATCATCATCATCATCATGATTATCAACCGGAAGACGTCCACTGCTGAACAAAAGCCTACCCCCTAGAACGCTATTTGTTATTATGTCTTACACAAGAGGAAATAGTCTAGATATCTATGTAGCCTTTTTAACACTACCTTTATTGCGTACTCATCTTATAATTCAAAATATTAATAAATAATACTAAGACCAGGAAAGATTAAAAAAGACTTAGGTCGACTAAAACTAAAACAATGCAGTTAAGCAAAAAGGAGGGCTTTGTACCTTTTTTACTTTTATTCATCTCTTCATCAGCCAACTGCCTCGTTGGCCTAGTGGTGCTAAGCGCGACTGCTACGCTAGAGGTCTTGGGTTCGATTCCCGAGTCGACCAAGGTGTTATTGGGTTTTTCTATGAAATTCTCAGTAGCAGGTCGGAGTTTGGATTAGTGCCCGGTGAGTGGCAATAGGCTCGCCCCCTATTACATGGGACCAAAACATATCGGCGAACTGTGGGTGTACATTGGTACACCTCTGCCTACCCCTTCGGGGATACAGGCGTGATGATATGTTATGTTATGTTCATCAGCCAACCTTACTAATGCATATAGGTAAATAAATCATTCATGACAAATGTATATTGAATTTATTCAGAAGATATTTACCTGTTAACATTACTAACTCTCATAATAATCCGAGTAAAAAATCTTTTTAGTCCGCTATCTCTTATGGCTTAGAGCACACCCATATGGTCAGTTCAAAGGCCTGGTCAGTGCTCATATATTTATATAACCCTGACTTACGAAACTATCCCGGCTAAGTGTCAAGTTAACTACTTAACGTAACGTTATGCCTTAGTTTAGTTTAACTGTTTGTTATGTGGTTAAATAATGGGGGTTTTATGTGATTAGTGATTTTATTATATTTTGTTTAATGAATAAGCTTTGTAAAATGTATTGTTAATTTGATAGATAGATAAAACTTTTATTCAGCCCAATACAAGACACAATACAATATGAGAAAACAAAGAGAAATAAAATAAATAAATGGATATAAATTATTTAAGACAAAAATTAAAAGAAGTAAAATAATTCGACAACATAAAGCAAAAAAGAAAAACATATTATTAATTTGATAACAAAAGGTTGTACGATAGAAAATTAAGGTTTGATACTTAAAGAAGCTCTTTAATTTACCATTAGTTATGTTTAAGTTATAGATTTCGTAATAACTAACTTTTTCTTCAAAGTGTGTTTATTCGAGTAACCCACAATGTTTAATGAAGGTTGATTCAAAATAAGAATCACTTAAATTGTAGTCCAAAGTAGATATGAAGCTGTTTGTCTGCAATGCATAATATTTATCATGAACAACATTAACTATTTTCTCTACTTTTCACTACTTTATGTACTAATAATAAAAATTATTACAAAAAAAAAAACACTTTTTGAGTATACCCGTCAAGGTACTTAGCTACAATTTTGAAATAGACGCACTAAAAACAAAAAAAAAACAATTCACAATAAAATCACAAACAATGTAGAGGAATCTAAACTGACGCAACTCAACAATGTCGAAAATGACAACTGACGGAGTTTGGCAACTTATCATTGTTATAAGTCGACTGGTTTGCTATCGGCGCTCGGGCAGAGGTTAAGAGAGATATTTGATGAATTTATTTAAGTAAACGGAATAAAGACGCTAAATAGCGTATGTACCATTTAGTTAACCAAATTCGTAATAAACAATATTTTTTATGCTATACTACCTGCCACTACTATATATTATTTCAATACTAATTACTAGCTATTTATTAGTGACTACAGAGAACTACCTTAAATATGCCTGAATTAAGTAGCTGTAAGCTGCAATAAAACAAGCCTTGAACGAGCGGTAAACTTTTTGATTAAATGGTATTTTTCTAAAGGTGTACAAAAAAGCATCTCTAAAAAAACAACAACCAAAAATATTAAAAGAAACTGTACCTAAATGTAAGAAAATTAAATAGTATGTTTAATTATTACATTGCACAATTTTAATGATCATAGAAATGTAATGTAAAGTAAAATGTATGGAAATAATAGTTTAGGTACATTGAATTGGCAAATTCCATAATTTAAATGATCATAAAACTGTAATTAAAAAAATTATAAACTAAACGACGAAGACTTATAAAGGAAGATTTGAGATTCCTAAAATCTGATTTCGCCATCACTTGTCACAGTTGAGCAACACTCAATCCGATGTTGTATTGTTATAACAACTATGTTATTCTAAGTAATTCTCGCCTAGTTAAGGTCACTGAACAATATCACATTTAGATGAATGCGCAATTGTGTTATCGTGTTTGACAGTTATTTTAACTGATCATTATAAGCGAGATTAAGTTTTTTTTACATATCATCACGCCTGTATCCCGATGGGGTAGGCAGAGGTGTACCAATGTACACCCACAGTTCGCCGATATGTTTAGGTCCCATGTAATAGGGGGCGGGCCTATTGCCACAAACCGGGCACAAATCCAAACTCCGACCTGCTACTGAGAATTTCATAGAAAAACCCAATAACATCTTGGTCGACTCGGGAATCGAACCCAAGACCTCTAGCATAGCAGTCGCGCATAGCACCACTAGGCCAACGAGGCAGTCAGAGTATTAAGTTTTTTTTAATCCTACTAATATTATAAATGTGAATGTTTGTGAGAATGGATGTGTGGATGTTTGTTACTCTTTCACGCAAAAAGTACTGAATGGATTTTAATAAAACTTTACAATAATGTAGCTGATACACCGGAATAACACATAAGCTATAATTTATAAAGATAGTGTATGTATTGTCATTCACGCGTGTGAAACCGCGGGGCACAGCTAGTAGCTTATATTTGTAACTTTTGCATTTAGTTTTTGATGGGATAAGTACAGTCAAATAGACATTTCAGTTTGCTTGTATTCGCATAGAACTGAAAATTGGTGGAAGTTCAAGTACGACATTATAAATGAATTATCCCAAAAAAGTCCCCAAAGTGCATTTTCTTTGCACAAGTCGTATCATTGGCGATTTTTGTTACGCCCTTTTCTTTTGATATTAAAAGGATTTTAGGTATTTTTTTACTGGACAAGATTCCAAGTTGTAGGACTCTTGACTGAAGGAAATCTGAGTTCTTAAATTATGAAAGTTAGCGCAGTTGCCAAAAATAGTTTTAGTTATAGAAATAAATTAATAAAATTTTAGGAACATTAATTCTTGAATTCTCTATAGGTATGGGAAGAGGCCTGTGCCCATCAGTGGGACGTTTACTGGCTGGATTATTATTATATTATTATTATTATAATTCTTGAATTTCATACGGAGTCACATCTTAAGTACCTACAGAAAAACTCTTAATAATAGGTATATGTTTAAAATAGTAATGTTTATTCTAAATTTCGTAGTTACAGTTAATCCTTTTAAGAGACTTATCGTTTCCTGATAGTAAATAATAAATTATCAAGATTTTTAACGCAGACAAATATTTCAAAACTTACAGATATAATGGCTGTAACACAAATATTTGTATTTATTGTTTTCGAGATGCGGAAGACGAAATAAACATATCAATAGATTGATAAAACGAGAGATTTATGTCTGTTGCCGTATTTCAGAGATATAGAGAAGGCACAAGATTATTGTTCTTTTGAAATGAAGGCTAAAGTAAATAGTAAAAACTTTAATTATTCAAAGCTTACCTTATTTTTTTTTCTTTTAAGCCTAATACATTATTGTTTTAAACTTGTTGTTTACTTATCACTCTTACATTTTATAAGGTTCAGTTTATGTATTTAAATATAATTTAATTAAATAAATAAAATTAAAACATCCCGTATTTACTTATTTCCAAATGTTTTTAGAAAAGTAACTTCTTATAACGCTAATGCCAAGTTTATTAATAGGAATTGAAAAGGCATATATTTTTCAATAATTATTGTGTTCCACGTACGGTTTTACGAAATTTACGGTCAGATAGTTTTCAGTGGACCTTCTGCCCATATATTTATAGTGGAGAATAGAGGTAAATCAGCTGTGGGTAGCGGGTTCGACGCCGACCCGTCACCCACGTGAAAGTTATGCTTAGTGCATAATAGTGAAATTGTAGCGAAGTTATGATCGCTCTGTTATCTATGATGTTGCAATTATGAAGTAACTAGATCTGTGATCGGAATCTAGATTTTTTAGTTTATAATTTTTAAGCTATCGCGCTGCATGTTTATAGTAATATTTTTTTAGTTTATATATGACCGAAATTACGAAAGAAATATCTAATTGAGATATTTTTTAACATTTAAAAAGAACATAAAACTGTTATGTTGGTCATAAAAAGTTCTTTTATATACTCCAACATTTAGTGTTTAATTTAAAAAAAACCTGTGTTTAAAAGGTTTTATACTCCATTCTACTTTTACAGTCATTTTGAAATACGAAACTGCAACATTTAATTTCACCTTATATGTTGTACCTATTAGCAATCAAGACTGGTAAATAAAGTCAATAAAAATACATTTAGGTGATACGAACCATTACAGTTTGTTACTATCATCCTTGATTTCGGTATTTAATATCCTAGTACAATATAAACATGTTCGAAAATACAAATCCCATCTATTTAGACTTGTCATATATCAAGCGCAAAAACCACACTTTAAAGATCCTAACCCAAGTACTTTGATCCACCTCAAGCTGTGTACACAAGCCCTTAGAATCGAACGCTAACATCTGCGTAAACACAGCCTAACAATACGCAATCAGTGCGTCGATTCTGATATTTCAGAGTTGCTTGAATTGACTGAATAAACTGCTTCATTTGGTCATTTTTACGATAGTTGGCATTCTGCTAACTGTCATTACATTTATTCTCTTCGAGAGTTCAATGCGATTTTATTGGAGGCTTATCTACACACATACATAATAATATAATCACGCCACTTTCCCTTGTAGGGGTAGGCAGAAAGCACTTATTTCCACTTGCTACGATCCTTATACTGTACTTATTTCCCTTCGTCCGCTATTATTAATCCCTTTATACATGCTGTTCAGTTCGGCTGTTCATATAGGGTACTGTCTGTTTCAATCGACATATTACACGAAATATATATATCTTAATACGAAAATTAGGCACAATGACAAGTACACTGACCGACCACTGACATGCATTTAAAATCTGAATCGAGGCTCTACGCAATCAGCACAGTACCTGATCATTTCCTTGTAATGTATAAATCTTATATTTATTGCTTAAAAAACTCTATAGTTTTGTTAGGAATTTATTGTGCTAGTAGGAATCTAGATAATTTGGAACGAAACTGTGGGTTGGTAAGGTGATTAAGAGACAAAGTGTCTCTGTTCAAAATATGTTATAAAGTCAAGAGGAAATTAAAGATTAAGAAATAGATATTTTTTTGAGATTTTATTATTTATTTTAAACCTGTGTTTAATTTCCAAGTTGTTTTATACTTCTTTACACAATTTTTGGTTTTTTAACAGAGATTTTTTTTTTCAAATCGTGGTAGTTAAGATCTTATCCTTGTGTTTTATTTTTAGGACAAAAATTTTGTAAATTTTATTTTGCAAACAATAAAAAGCAAATTATAAGCATAAAGCTTTCTTCACATAATTTCTTTAAAATATCTTTCTGTTTTACCCCTGATTACCGTTTGTGAACACTGTGAAGACTTTTATGTTAATTGTTGTGCACGTCTGTAATTGATGTAAACACTAGTTATAGGACTTGTGCAATGTTTATTTTTATGTTTGTGTTTATGTTATTATAAATAAATAAATAAGCAAAATTACATGAATGCAACCACCTTAGACATAATATATTTCAGTGACCCCTAAGCCTTCAAGGGAAACATACTAAATCGAACACACGCCTCACAAACGGCGACAGTACCAATGTACCAAGTATTTTCAGTACCGTTTTTGGCCCTAAGGGCTAATGGTTTCCGCGAAGGCAAGGTCCTAGGTTCGACGCTCGGTTCGTGAAATAACACGGATGAGTCGTTTGTAACGTGTGTCATTTGTTAGAATTGTTGGGTGTTTAGCTGTTGTGCTTTGGAAGTAGGTTGAAGGTTAATATGCTTTTCAGTGTATGTACTTGTATATTCTATGTCTTTCATAGGGGTAGGAAAAACGAGGTTAGTAAAGATAGGGTATATTTGACGGGCCTGTTGGTCTAGTGGTTAGTGACCCTGACTGCTATACCGGAGGTCGTGGGTTTGATTCCCACCCGGAACAAATGTTTGTGTGATGAGCACGATCATTTGTTCGGTGTCTGGGTGTAATTTATCTATAATATGTATGTATTTAGAAATATATATAAGTATGTTTATCAGTTGTCTGGTTACCATAACACAAGCTCTGCTTAGCTTGGGATCAGACAACCGTGTGTGAGATGTCCCGAAATATTATTATTATTTTATAGGTCTAAACCTATAAAATAATAATAATATTTCGGGACATTAGAAATACAGTATGATAAGTACACTAGCACACGTGTGGACAGAAATACGCCAAAAACAGATAGGTTTGGAAGAAGAAAGGGGAGGCCTTTGCCCAGCAGTGGGATCTAATATAGGCAAATAAAAAAAAATACACTAATAAAAAACTTTATGTACACAACATTGAGAACCACTTAACGGACACATACTGTAAACAAAATTAAAATTAATGAAATACCTTACTACCTAAATACCAATTAATAGTATGCTACTCTAAATACTTGTGACTTAATTTTGAACTAAACAGTATTTTATTTATTCTGTCTGTTTCTGTATATTTTTCCAACATAACTGATTACCTGACATAGTTAAAATTTCTGATATAATGTAGGTGTATGTAAGAAATTTTTATTCAATTTATTAGACAGATTTCTCAACACACTTACTTACTATATATCTACCGTGGGACCATATAGCTAAGAGCTTTTGACCACAGACCTGACCTACCAATTGATCCCGTCTTGAGACCAATTTAAATACTCCACTTAAATCTCGACTCAGTTTGAGATGACGCATCTCCGGTAGAAGGCATAATTGGATGGCAGCCTTATTTGGGGTACTGTCAGTATCAATAGCTAGATGACCAATAAACTTGGTTAGGAAGATCATTTTGATAACATAGAAATGTAAATTAAATTACTAATAAAAAACAATTTTAATAAAAAATTGTAGGAATAGGTACCTCATACAAATCATATTCTTTTGATCGTCACCGTCGCATACCAAATTACAAAATATACTAAAACTATGTAATAAAACATTGTATCCATATTACAATTCGATATAAAATTAAGAAATAGTTTTGTCTATTATTTGCTTTGCTTTTACAGCATAAATAAATGAATGACTGATCCGATTTAGGATTAAATTCGTAAAAATGTAGCCAGATTTTTTAAAAATGAAATGTTCACTCTTAGTCTCGATAACTAACCCACACTAATTATTTTTAAATATACCAAGAACAAGAACATAAAACAACCTCAAACTTAATTCAATTTCGACTTGAAATACCAACCCACATTTTAATTTTGCTTATCTTTGTAACTTTGAAATAAGCCGCTCTACCTATAATCCATTCAAAATGACACAATTTTTAAAGCACTAATTAAAATTACCATTAACTACAAACTATTATTTTATTCGTACCCAAGACCACAATTTCTTATAATACAGGTAATCGTAACAGGTATTATTGCCTATGCGGTTATGGCCCATAATTGACCATAAGAGTCCTTCAGACACCGGTGACCTTTAGCTAAGAAATGGATCGGTATGATTATAGATACTTTGTCGTGTTGGATTGAAGTGAAATTATTATTGGTTTGATTATTCTGGGTCTAATTATGTAGAAGGCTTATTTTTAATATGTTTCTGAGCGCTGATACAACACAAGTAAATCTTGAAATGGGTAGCAGAGTTTAACAAAAATTGCTTACCATCTGTATTGTTTATATAACAATAGGAATAATCATTGTATGACATGTAAGTGTTAGTGTACAATTAATGAGAAATAAATGATAATTATTTTTTATTTGTATATTATAAAACAAAAGCTCTTGCTTGCTGCATCTGTCTGTCTGATTGTCTGTACTTGATAAGAACAGAAATTGCTGACTGAATTTTCATATGTTTTTCACGAATGGATAAGTGATTGCACAAATGATTCAAGATGAAGGTTTGTGCCTAGTTTGTTTATATTAATATAGGTACTAAAGCTAAAAGGTGTGAGTGTTTGTAGACTTATATATCTAAAACACCTGACTAATTAAAAAAAAATCTTTTTGATTTTGATAATAATGATCTTGAGAAAAGTTAAATTAGCTATTTAGTTACGTTACTTGCCTCAGAAGACAATAAAAGTAAGTGAAACCGCAAGGCAAAGCTAGTTAGATATAAACTTTACCGGGAAATGATTAGCTATGAGAATTGAACCAGCGTCATAACTAAACAGTTATCAAACCGGTCACAGTTAATTAATTATATTTATTCGTATAATTAAATAAATAAACCATAATGATAACGTGTGAATTATACCAATTTATAGGAAATGAATGAAACTTGTTTTTTAGTATTAATCATTGCGAATTTAGGAAGTTTAGAGATTTATTTAATTTAATAAGTAGGTATGTTATTTATTAATATTTAATTCACGAGCATAAGCATTATAATAACTGGAGAGGAAGATAGAATTAATAATAAGTATGTTTTCCTTTTTGATTTATTAATATTAAAATGTAGAACTTATTTGAACTTGCAGACGAGGAAGGCCGAGGAGACGGTGGCGGGATGACATCGATCGCTTCTTAAGTGATTGGTGTCATGTGGCTGGAGACCGGAATGTCTGGAGTCAGACGGGAGAGACCTTTGCCCAGCAGTGGGACACATAAAGTGTTACATAAAAAAAAAAAAAAAACGTATATTATTTTTTGCAGATTATTAAAGCTACTCTCTAGATTATTATCATATATGAATATTTTTCGAATAGTATACGTAATCAGTGAATGAAAACATCGTGAGAAAATCTAGAAAAATAAATAGAAATCGCCAATCCGCAAGTGAGCAAGTGTGGTGATCAATACTCGTTCCTTTTCTATATTATAAGAAACTTGTGCCCAGCAATGAGATATTTATACGCAAGTATTATTGTTGATATCCTACTAATATTATAAATGTGAAAGTTTGTGAGAATGGATGTGTGGATGTTTGTTACTCTTTCACGCAAAAACTACTGAATAGATTTTAATGAAACTTTACAATAATGTAGCTGATACATCGGAATAACACATAGGCTATAATTTATAAAGATAGTGTATGTTTTGTCATTCACGCGGGTGAAACCGTGGGGCACAGCTAGTAATTATAATACAGAATACTTATACACTGCAAAACCCTTTTCAGACTAAAAGCATAATAAAAAAGTACCTTTATACTTTTTCTTTATACTACAATATCACTTAAAATAAACAAGGCTTCAATAAATATTAACCCTTTATTGCTACATTCTACTTTTAATATCCTTTGAGAACATTTCTCTGCGACAGTACTTAAGCCGTAACTTAATATGGCCTTTTTGTACCCCGTCTTCAATATGACGGGGTATGTAACCTGAGCATATTATTGGTACCTTAAAATGTAGACGAAAATGCACCTTATGCCCTTGTAATAAGACCGTTGTTATGACAGATGTGATGTTCGTTTATTTTGTAGACGATAATGTACCCTATGTCGTTGTAATAAGAGCGTTGTGACAAATGTGATGTAGTTTTTTCGTTAGTTTTGTAAAACAGCTGGTGGTTTGTACCGATGTTCAAGGTTTAGGGTTAACTAAAGGACGAAGATAGTATGAATTATGTTACACATGGAATAGTCAGTATCCTGTTTGAAGAGTATTATCAGAAGATTGTGATAATCAGAAGGGAAGACCACCTTATTTATCATTCTTGGTTTTACATTGAACATTTAATTAATGATGAAGCTGTCACCCAATAAGTGTCCTGAAAGATGACGGCAGCACTGGTCGGACGGAGCCTGGAACAGCAGCCTGGCATTTGGAAGGTCTTTACAGTCCATTCAGGAAGTTGTTCTAACGGGCGTTGCACAGGGGGGCTTCTGGCTTGTTCTTTAAGAGGTAACAGAAGTCCCTTTTCATGTGCTGATGGTGACCAACGGGGTGGTAAAATCCCACACTTCCCTGTTTTATAAATCTCTATAAGACCGGTTGCTTTGATGATGATGGTTATAAAGAAGAAGAACAAGGTACAGAGGGTATTCGCTTGTTCAATCTTAGATGCATAAAACAACGTCACACTTTATATTACTCAAGAACAGATAGATATTTGACTTGTCCGGCTTGTATACACCCCGAATATCAGAATATATCAAAAAATATTAACCCGGAATGAGCTGCAAACGTGAAAGAACCTGCAGAGAAGATTATTCATATAATAATAATTTGAGCATTAAAACATAAATATTTAATACAAAAAATCTATTTCCAATCTTCACAGCTAAAACTCACATAATTTTATCGCAAAACTGGTTGATGAATAACATAACCTTTGATGAGACATGCATATTTCCACTAAATAATAACGATAAAATGCAATCCAAATGCTCTAAAGCAAGTTCAAGGTTTAATATTCAGAAGAATTCCTTTCGTCATACAACCGGTATTTTTAAAGCAAATAATTTAATCAAAGTTCAGAAAATGGACAGAGCATGAAGGTCTAAAATGGCAAAACAAAAGTTATGGATATTTAGTTGTGCAATTTATGTGCGTTTATATATTGTAGAAAAGCTTTTCCTGTAATATTTTACTTATTTTTTACCGACTTCAAAAAGGAGGAGGTATTCAATTCGACTGTATTTTTGTATGTTAGTTATCTCAGAACTTGGGACTGGGTGAACTGATTTTGATGATTCTTTTTTTATTTGGAAGGCGGTGCTTCCCATGTGGTCATATATTAATTTGCTCCAGTTATGAACGTGGAATCCATAAGAAAAATCATATGTGACTTATTATGAAGTCGGTTATTTTTTTAAGAATTAGTAAGTTCAGTAATCTCTCAGTGCCTCACCTAGTAAGGCATAACTATGCTTTCAAGTTTTCTTTAAAATTACTAATTAAAATATTTATGAGTTTTACTGCAACTATAAGCTAACCCAAACATAGTAGAAAAAGCTACGTAAAAAAAAAATCCTGTCCTGGATTTTAATAATAATAGTAGGTAATATTTAGGGGTATTTCCAGAGAATCGTTTTTTAATATATATATTATCGAAATCACTTCTTATAAGTATGAGTAACTGATCAAATCAGTTGACCAGAAACCTTGATATTGGGTATTTCGTGATCAGTTATAACCTACGTGATGTTAAGCAAAATCTTATTCATCGCTAATCAGATTTCTTAGAATTTTCTCTTCTTATGATAATATCAAGTACATATTTTCCGTTAGAGCTCTTGTGATTTTTTAATGTTAAAAGCTTTCTAATTTTCTTCAAAGAATAGTGCAGGAAAATATTGTTAAAATTTAAATTTTATTTTTGATTGTTTATTGTGCAAATAAACATTACATTTTATAAAGATACTTTGATGAATAGAGGCGAGCTTAACTTAAAAAAATATTTTCTTCTAGCAAACCTTTGATCGATATTGAAATGATTTCTTATGAGTGGCGAGGAAGACAGAAGTTTTGAATTTTATCATGGTAAACCAAAGTTAAATAGTGTTGTTAACTTGTTAGTATAGTTGCATATGAATGCTTTTCTATTTAAAAATAGGCTTTGTTTAGCAGTCATAGAAAAAATATATTAATTTCTTTATAAGTAACTTCCAATACAATTGCCAGTGTTATCGCGTGACAAACGTACAAAAAAAACCATCAAATTGATAACCTCCCCCTTCTAAAGTCGGTTAACAACAAAATTATATAACATTGTATTTCCCATAATTTTTCCTTTTCAATACTCTTTTTGACTTCAAACTTACATCCAGATTATCTATATAACTACCTACTAAACGAGTACAGCCTGTTTCTCAAGTTATCCCGACTCGTATAATGATGAGACGTTATATGCTAATAAGGAACCATCATTATAATTATTATCTTCGTTCAGCTAGTTATTTTAAATATTTAAGTGTGGAGAGTAATATTAGATGAGGTAAATGTTTTACTTAAGGATATTATGCGTTTTAAAGGCTGTGTTGCGTTTGGTCTGCTAAACGGCTGGACTTTTTTTAATGGAAATTGTCCTTCAGAGTAGTTGGGATTCGAGAAAGATTTTTTTTTGACAGTGTTTAGTGGTATATTTATTTATAATTTTAGTGGTAATTCCGCTAAAATTGAGGTTGACCGGCCAATAACTAAACAACTTTTTTTTAACTGTTTCAAAAGACATAACACTTTATTGTAGACTTTATTCAATAATTTTTTATTTATACTTTTCATATCAAATTTATTTGGCAGAAGTTTATAGGCGTCTAGCTTAAAAGTTGCCTTTGTAGCCAACTTTACTAATGTGATTATAACGTTAAACATCCAATCACAATATATCACACAAAACCGTATAACTACACACTTGGAAATAAATTATTTTTTAATGAAAATGTCAAACTCTTAATGAAGTACATAAATACTTCGTCTTGTCTCAATATTGTGTATATTTTATGACGTATACAATATACACCGTACAAACATATACATACATTATAGACATCACATACAGGGTGTTAAGAAAACCCTATCCGACCCGAAAGAGTGATATAGGTTTTACAGTCACATGCCCCAATTAAATATTAAATTGGGAATATTCTTAATTGTTACAAATTATTATTGTAGTTTGAAATAAGACTTTTTTGCTGCTAAAATCCTTTTTGAGGACTAAAAACAATAATTAAAGCACCATTTTTATCTTCGTTTCATTTGGCGGCCTTTTTTTTGTTCATTTGGCATCACCTATGACTATGCCAACTCTCGCTCTCCTTTTGAGATAAAGTTTTAGGTTATTTTCTAATTTTTTTCACATTAATGATATCAGTTATCGAAATTCAACAACACCTCAACGAATCGGACAGGGTTTTCATAACACTCTGTATATATACATATACACATCACATATATTGGTATATACAAATACTATATTGGTATGTCATTGTGATGAGGTTATACGTAGATGTTTGACGGCTGTCTGTCTGTTTGTTATATTGACGTTCATGATTAGAATAGCGAATGTAATTAATGATAATTATAATATATAATGTACCTAGTTATGTGTAGATTTGAGATTTAAATTATAATTGTTAATTAAGCTTGTTCCATGCGGATATTAGTTGGTAAAATCTTTAACTTTAGGGTTCAAAATTTAATGAAAGTCTGTTCGGTAGTTGTTGAGTTCATCGTGTTCAGACGTATGACAGGCTGAAGACTTTGATGTGTATCGATGGTATAGAAATAAAACTTTTACGTCTAATCCTTTACGCATTCAGAGCTAATGAAACTCTAATATAAACTTTGATATTAAGCACAAAATGATTACGTAATTAATTTATTATCAAACACAAACTAGTTCTCGAAAGTGGATCAATAAATTAATTGTTAATCTCAAACAATTAATAAACAAACAACGCAACCAAAATCACGACTAAACACTAGTACTTTATGACTACCAATGTTCTAGTGATGGGAAATGTCGATAAAATTCTAGTCGATGTTAGCGCGGCCATAAAATGTGCGACGGATGTTACGACTTTAAACCGCCGTAAAATTTTAATAGATATTAAATTTATAATGTCAGCCATCTTTGTTAGTGCATCAAGTTAAGTTATGGCTCAATAGGCAGCGGTATTAAGTGCCTTTTTTCTAACGATTTAAATTTGATTGTCTGAGTAAATTATTTTTAATTAGATAGTTAATTTAAGTGTATGGCTCGTTGTAAATTTAAGTTTTATTGGAAATTGCATTTAATGTTTTAGGATGCGAAGTGTTATTTGTTATTTAGTATAGTATACAGTTTCAATGTTTGCCTTATTAGATTCTTGTTTCTTTATTCTAATGGTCTAGACGTACCATTTAGCTAGCGAGCTTTTTTAGTAACTTACTATGCCAATACTGTGTTTTCTTATACAACTCTTCAAGACCAACTTATAGAAAAACGTTTCAAAAGCCAATCAAGAAACCAAGACGTTTAAATTCTCAGAAATTATAAAATTTTATCGATACAATCTGCCCATCACTAGGCATTAGCGTTAACATGTCAGTGACAACGTGATCGCGCCTACACAGATTCCTTGCGCTCCGTCATAGCAAAATAGCCTTGAGTCGCTGACCTGGATTTACCAGACATTTTGACTTCAATCATTTTGTTAGGCATACTATTACAAGGTAAATTTTAAGGATTTCAATTAGCTAGTTAAACATTCTTGTGTTTGTTTGAAGATCAAAGGTTGTGACTGCTTTGATAGGAATTCAACTATAGTTATAATATTTTGGAACAACTTGTTCACGGCTTTTTGATCCCAAACTAGAAATAGTCTGTGCTATGGTAACCAGTATACCGCAAGGCAGCCTGTGACAAGCTGTTGGTGAGTAGCGACACCACGGACCTTATGCTAAAGGAGTCGGACATGTCACCTGTGCCGATTATACTAACTCCTGATCTAGCTCTATCACTAAGCCACCTAAAGTGATGAGAACTAAGAGCCAGAAAGTCACCGCCTGAAATTCTTTACCATATCAGGCGCTTCTTCCCTCCATAGCCAAGATTTATTAGCGTCAAAATTAGTAATCATTTTAACTTCTCTTGTTACTTTTATTTCACTTTTCGGATATTATGTATTATCACACCTCATAATCATTTCTTCTATTTTCGGCATAGCATCCAGCCACTCTAATCAAACCTCAGCTTGTTGTCTAAACTAGCTAAGTAACGAAAGAGGATATAACAAACTCGCCAAGCCGCAATGGCCAGCGTGGCGTTTTATGGCCAAAACCCCCCCTTTTTTCAATATGAATACTGCCAAAAATCTCCGGCCCTCAGTCCCCAGCAGCCCCGCTATTCCGAGTTGGGACAGCGGCTCTGGTAACGGCGGGGCAGAGGGTGCTAAGAATCACTGGAAGTCGCCCAGCTGTCACAACCCAACGACCCTGACCCTGGCGTGCTACAACGCCAGGACGTTAAGAACGGACGAACGATTGCTACAATTTCAAATTGAGACGGAATCTATCAAATGGGACCTTATAGGCATATCCGAAATACGCCGAAAAGGCGAAGAGCTTATTAAATTACAATCTGGAAATCTTTTCTTCTTTAGAGGTCACGAGGACTCCTCATATGGTGGGGTAGGATTTCTTATAAATAAAACTATAGCTTCATTTGTGCAAAATATTAAAAGTATCTCACCACGCGTCTGTTTTGTAGTCTTAAAGCTAAATAACCGATATTCATTAAAAATAGTTCAAGTATATGCTCCTACATCCCAAAAACCAGATGATGAAGTTGATACCTTTTATGAAGAGATTGAGAAGGCCCTCGAGGATTCGCCAACACACTTCTACACTATTATGGGCGATTTTAACGCTAAAGTCGGTCCAACGGTACTAAGCGAAAGGTCTATAGGTAAATTCGGTATTGGTCTGCGTAATAGAAGAGGGCAAACTTTGGTAAATTTTCTTGAACGTAAGAATATGTACGCAATGAACACATTTTTTAAGAAGCGACCTTCAAGAAAATGGACCTGGACGAGCCCAGACGGCAAGACCAAAAATGAGGTCGACTACATTATAAGCTCACACAAACACGTAGTCACAGACATTACAGTCCTCAATCGCTTTAAGACTGGAAGCGATCATCGTCTAGTCAGAGCAAATTTTAGATTCGATTTACAGAAGGAGAGAACTAAAATGATTCTAAGATCTAATCCAAGGTATGAAAAACCTGCAATACTTTCCCTACCAGATGACTTTAGATTGGAATTGAGTAATAGATTTCATGGGCTAAATGAATCGAATCTAGATGTTGACCAGATGAATGAGATGTTATGCAAGACAATCATCGAAACTACACAAAAACACCTCGGTAGAGTTCGCAAGAAAGAAAATAAACTCACTTCTGGCACCTTGTCCCTCATTGAACAAAGAAGATCTATGCAAAATAATACAACACAAAACCAAAGAGCATTAGAACAAATTAATCGGCAAATCAGTAAAGCAGTAAAAAGGGACATTAGGAAACACAATACTAAAATAATTACAACAACAATAGAACAACATAGAGGTCCCAAAATTTTTAGAAAGAAAATTAATTCCAGTACCCAACAAATTATAAAACTTAAAACAGATGATGGTACAGTCATAACAAATAAAGCCGACTTATTAAAAACAGTACAGACATTCTATGAGGAACTTTACGCTTCAAGATCAGAGGAAGCAATTTCACTGGCTAACGATCCAAGAGCACCTCCTACAGAATACCAGAGCTCTGAACCCATACCGAATATTATGGCTTGTGAGGTTGAAAAGGCATTAACCCAATTACGAACTGATAAAACACCTGGTGTTGACGGAATAACGGTGGAACTACTGCGAGCTGGCGGCCAACCGGTACTTAATGTTCTAGTAACATTATTTAATCATGTCCTTTTTAATGCCACATCGCCGGGTGCTTGGAAAAAGGCGACGGTCTCTATTATTCACAAAAAAGGCGATCAATCAAACCTCAATAACTATCGTCCGATTTCCCTTCTTCCACAAATTTACAAGCTATTTGCTAAAACCATATGCAACCGACTCACCCACCAATTCGATGAATATCAGTCCGTTGAACAAGCCGGTTTCCGAAGTGGTTTCTCGACTATCGATCACATCCACACAGTAAAGCAGATGATGGAAAAGAGTTCAGAGTACAATCAGCCTCTGTGTCTAGCTTTTGTCGATTACGAGAAAGCTTTCGACAGTGTCGAACACTGGGCTGTATTTAACTCTCTGCATCGCTGTCAGATTGATGCTCGATATATAAACGTACTCAAAAACCTGTACGATGACGCAACAATGCAAGTCAGACTGCATGAACTTACTGCCCCAATACCTATCAAGAGAGGGGTCCGCCAGGGTGACACCATTTCACCCAAACTCTTCACTTCTGCTTTGGAAGATGTGATGAGATCACTTGATTGGGAAAGAAATGGTATCAACATCAATGGTGTCTACCTGTCACATCTCCGGTTTGCAGATGACCTTATCTTGTTCGCTGAATCCATCGAAGAACTTCAACTTATGCTGCAAGAACTCTTTGATGCATCCTTGAAAGTTGGTCTGAAGATGAACATGTCTAAGACGAAGGTGATGGTAGGCATTCCAGATAACTCTGTTACAGCTGTTACAGTTGGAAACGAGAATCTGGAAATTGTCGATCATTACATTTATCTGGGACATGTTCTGTCTTTTGATAAGGAGCATCCTGACAAAGAAACAACAAGAAGAGTACAGCTAGGGTGGGCAGCATTCGGCAAATTAGAATTCATTTTTAAATCCAAGAAGATTCCTCAGTGCCTTAAAACCCGCCTTTTCAACCAGTGTGTCTTGCCCACATTAACCTACGGTGCCGAAACTTGGACGCTGACAAAGGAGACTGTGCACCGAATACGAGTAGCACAAAGGGCCATGGAGCGAGCCATGCTCGGCATCAATCTGTTAGACCGAGTTCGTAACACTGAAATCCGACGTCGCACAAAAGTGTTCGACGTCGGGGACCGGGCGATACGACTCAAATGGAGTTGGGCAGGACACCTAGCTAGACGTACTGACAGCCGATGGAGTAGGGTTCTGACTGAATGGTGGCCAAGGACAGGGCGAAGAAGTCAGGGACGACCGAGAGCACGTTGGGTTGATGACATAGCTAAGGTAATGGGAACCACCTGGATGAGGGACGCGCAAGACAGACAACAATGGCAGAAAAAAGGGGAGGCCTATACCCAGCAGTGGGTGATTCCGGGCTGATATGATGATGATGATGATGGTAACCAGACAACTGATAAACATTCTTATACATATCTCGATACGGAAAAAGTACCTAACCGTTCTCATCACACAAAAATTCGTCTTTGGGCGAAATTGAACCTATATCCTCCAGGTTGACAGTCAAGATCACAACCCACTAGACCAAAAGACCAGTAGAAGTTTGACTTGTGATATAACCAAGCCAGCTAATGAAACTGGTCTTGTAATGTAATACATTATGTAGTAATAGTGAAGTAAAAAGTTTGCTTATTGCCCTATAGAAATGTAGAACAAATTCGATGGACCTTTTTGGTCGTTAGTGATGAGAAAAACTAAAGTCTTTTAAAACGATGGAACAACAAACAGCATCACAAGAAATAATTCTATACTATCAAGATAAGTGAATAGTCGTAAGTTTTATGTAAATAGAATAAGTATCTATGTATAAGAGAATGTCCAGTAAAGTAATGGGTCAGACCAGACGTTTTTTACAAAATATTTTCTTTTAAGACCAGACTAAAGAATTTCTGTTTAATATCTTTCTCGAGTACTAAACCTACATTTGCATATCCGATGTTAATGTATATTTTTTAGATAAGCCCACCCATAAGACAGCTATTTATAAATTCAAGACGAAAAATCACATTGTAAGCATCGATATCGATATTTTTACGTCCCTATTATCCTTAGTATTTTATCGATAGGTATTTTATGATGTCGTTATTATACTAAATAGGGCTTTAAATGTCGTAAAAATACTATATTTCGTATCAAAGGTTTTTATAGGTTTTATAGTAAGTGTGGACTGTTGTGTGTTTTTCTTTGTATTTCTTTTAAAAGGTTTATAATAGTGGACAATTCAGATTTTATGGAGATGAAGGCAAAGATAAACATTTTTTTTCTCAGTATTTAAACGATTTGCACTTAGTCTACAAAAGGTTTTTATTGCTTTCTCTACTTAAAAAAATAAATAAAATTACTTACTACACTACATTTCATATTGGAATCAAGAAAATAAGATATACTCGAAAAAACTGATAAAAATATTTTATTTTAAATTATATTATTGGGGCTAAATATCCAAATAAGCAAGTTCATTGTTAACAAAAAATAATTCTCTTTTTTTTAATAGCCTTTTATGTGTCCCACTGCTGGGCAAAGGTCTACCCTAATTTGCTCCTAGCTATTCTGTCTGGAGCCGCCTCCCACCAACCCGGCAGATAGCGATCGATGTCGATGAATGAATTCTTTACCGTTTAATATTTACTTCTAAACTATTTATTTATTATAATAAATATTTAAAGTTAATTTTCAAAAATAAATATTATCTTCTGAAATGTGTAAATAGGTATTATTTACCTATGTTTTAGATGTATGGGTAATACTACATAAGTATATATTATAACATAACAAGATCGAAAGGAAAGCTGCTTAAGTACTTACCAAAAGGAAATAAGAAAATACCTACTTTAGAAAACTTAATACGCAAGTTAAGCATAGTAATTTAATTCCCAGTACATGTGGTTATTAAAGCATTTTTAGTGATTACGTGACTTAGTAATTATTGGTAACATAACCGTTTCCCGCGAAAGGGAAAGTATGGCGTTTCAAATGTAATTATTACAGTAAACATAGTTTTTTAATGGTTTTAATGATCTGGGTTAACTATGAGTTTAGCACGCAACTAACGTTAGGTGTAATGGTCAGTTATTATTAAAATAAGAGTGTCTAATTTTACCTAATAAAAAAATAAGATCAGAAAGACAACGGGGTCTATTTCTAACAGTGGTATCCCACTAAAACTAACTACTAGTAAAAGGTGTTAAGAAAACCCTGTCCGAAAATGTGATATAGGGTACACAATCACATGCCCAATATAATATTGGATTTGGAATATTCTTAATAGTAACCATAATAATGAACTTTTAATAATCCATCTTTGCCACGAAACTTGCTAAATTGCAAGTTAAAATATAAATATACCATCGACGTAAAACACTGTTTTCGTTGGTATTATTGGCAGCCTTTTGTTTAATTATTTGGCCAGCTCCTGTAACGCTGACAATTGACTTGCATGCTTTTTGAAAAACTAAATAGATTATTTTTTTTCTATTGTTTTTACATTAATGGAGTCAGATATCGATATCCAACAAAACCTTCACGAATCGGACAGGGGTTTCTTAACGCCCTGTATAGGTGAGGACAAAGAAAAATAATTAAGACTGCCTCAATTTTAAACCATTGCGTTGCATGGACATGCAACATGAATAAATACAATTAAATTTTTGGGCTTGACATTTCGACCAGGTTACACCGGCCGTGATCGCATATATCGATAAAAGCAGAGTTTATTAAGATTGAAATAATTACTAAAAACTTCATCAAAAAGTTAGTTCTTTTGATAAGCAACGATGTATCGCTGGCAAGCTTTATTAAAAAATGTTCTTATGTAATACAATATATTTGTGTAAGCAAAGGCTTTTTCATTGATCACTGATAATAATTGGATACTAACAACTTTATTGTCTTTTTTATGTTTTCTCACGGATAGTCAGTGGTGTTAAAAAAGCCGCATTTTTTCATTAGTGTAAACAATAATGTTTTAAGTACAAGTCATTCCTTTTAATTATTAAATTGTATAAATAACTATACAATATACAAACAAACCGTTGATTAAAACTACTTGTACGGATTTTATCGCGGTTTGTATATTTTGTAAAGGTGTCGAAACATCGGGACCTAAAATATAATTCCAACCGCGATAAAATCCGTAAAAGTAGTTTTATTTCAATGTCTAATATTCGCGTAAATCTCAGAAATCAATATAAAACAATATGATATTTCACAAAAGTTTCAAAACATTTTATTTTAACTGAGTTGGTGAATATTTTTTTGCTAGTCTGCGTTAGATCCCACTGCTGGGCAAAAGCCTCTCTATTCTTCTTCCAAACCTCTCTATTTTTCGCGATTTATAATAATAATAATCCAGCCTATAAACTCCACCACTGCTGGGTACAGGCCTCTTCTCATATAGAGAAGGCGGATTGGCGATTTCAGATCCCAAATTTTGGAATTTAGTTTTCCTCACAATGTTTTCCTTCACCGTTTGTCAGAAGTGTCTTAGAATAATTAAGAAAGTACATATAACTTACGATTACATTATTTACGTATGACACGATTATATAGACTATGTAATAGTAAGACCAGTTTTATACAATTATTTATACTTTTATGAACCGATAATTTTGTTTTAAAAGCAAATTATCATAAACACAGGCTATTATTATTTTAAGTGGTCATATCCCTTGGGTTTTATTGGAGTGGTGGTGGGAGTGACAAAGGGATAATTATATTCCTTATACGTATAAAGTGAAGATGGGTTGTAAATATTGTAGGTCTTAAAATCTAGGTATTCTTTATAAGGATTTGGCAAACAAGACCCTTGTCAACAAAGGTACTTGAATAGTACTTAAGGGATAAAGTTTTAAATAAAGTTAATTTAATGTATTGTACAATATAGAGAATTAAAGTAATTTTTAGAAACATACCTCTGCCTATTTCAGAAGCTCGATTCAAATCTGTAAATAAAAATTGTGGATTAATAAAAGCTTTTACTTGTTAATGTATGAAACTTATCTTAAGATATGGTTGAAAATACAGTTTCCTAAGTAAAAAGCTGTATTAAAAATAAATATAATTAATATTTATTTTTTCAATTTTATGTTAAGAATGCAGGAAATACTTTGGAAAATATTCAAACAAATAAAACATAGTACATTGAAGTAAAAATATTAATCTGTATGTAAGATTCATGAGAGGAAATTACTAGTTTGTTTACTCGTAACCATGGCAACGCACTCATAATTTCCACAATGCCATTTCCTTTAGTTTATTGACCTACAAATTATATCAATCGCTCACATGTTGCAATGTACTGAATCAAACGATATGCTTCGGTTGACACCCTACGCCAAAACAATAAACATACAAACAAAACCAAACCTTAAACCAACCAACACATAGTTCAAAATCCTTTAATAAAATCTAAGTATATGATAAGATAACAACCTACAAATGATTTTCAGTCCTATTGTTTAGAGTTAAGATTGAAATTCGATTGTAGGTAGAGACTCAAAGGGTACTTAACCGTAGCAAAATGCGGGTTTTAAAATGAGATATTTTCGCAAAGAAAATGATAGACATATGAAGGAAATGTAATTTATAATTTCATTTGGAATCGCTTTGTTGTACGGGTGACGGTTACAGAATAATATAGGGAAGCGTGGAGGTTGGGATAGCGGTATTAGATATTATACTAAATAGGTATTATGTGTATTCTACATATATTTAGTAACCTGTAATGGATCAGAAAGAAGAATGGATAAACGGGCCTGTTGGTCTAGTGGTTAGTGACCCTGACTGCTATACCGGAGGTCGTGGGTTCGATTCCCACTCTGGACAAATGTTTGTGTGATGAGCACAAACATCTATAATATGTATGTATTTAGAAATATATAAGTATGTTTATCAGTTGTCTGGTTACCATAACACAAGCTCTGCTTAGCTTGGGATCAGATAACCGTGTGTGAGATGTCCCGGAATATTATATTATATTATAGACTACTAAAAGGATTGTAAGACTTTCGGTATGAGTAAGGATCGTCAGGAGGTTGAGAGTGTAGGAGTCATTAAAAACAATTGAATACTTAAATGTTTCCTTTACTTAATGCAAGTGAAAAATCTTTTTAATTCGTACAAACATACCTTTATGTTTTTTTGAAATTTTGAAATTCGTTTATGGTGTACTAGACTACTACTTTGACTATATTACTGATTGAGTGGAAGCATATAACTTGAGTAATAAATATTTAATATTCATTCACTATATGTTTCAAAATTTCATCAAACTTAGACCATTTAATTTCACCAAAAGATCTTACAAACATACAAACACTTAATCAAAATCTGTTCTCATACCCAATTAACTATGTAACTTATTTATTAAGACAACCCTCACCTTTGAAACATAACAGCAAATCAACTAACTATAACTAAACCTAGTATAAACGTAAACTTTTTTAATTTCGTTTAAAAATGCAGCATTAATATGCTCATGGGCATGCTCGCATCCTTTTAAGGGCGGCGCACAGTGCGCGGATGTCCTGCCGCTACACCGCACATATTAATAGCCTTATTGGAAAACTAGAATCGGTTTGAGACGAATCGGGGTAGGGGTGGTGGAAAAAAATATTGTTTTTATAATTTGATAATTTTTGTTAATATTTTTTGATGAAGGATGAAGTATTAATAGTCTTATTATTATTATTATTTCTAGCCATTAGAGTTCCACTGGAGGGCAAAGGCCTCATGCATATAGTGTTACTCAAAAATAGTTTGCCTATATGAATTTGTTTATAATACTACTACAAACAAGCGCTCGGTCGTTGATCTTTTTGTATTTACATAGATAGGAACGAGTATCACTTAAAAGTAAGGTGAAGTTTTCGTAATTCGTTAGTTAAAGTAACTCAGAATTAACATAATATAATCGCTAACAAATTTATATTTTTCAACTCGAAACCTTTTTAGACAGTCTACTAGTCGGTGTATTCACTCCATTCATTCATTGGAGGATAATGTAACAAAAAATTATCAGAAAAATCAACATTTTCTAGTGACAACCTTACCCCACGATCTATGTTAGTGCCCGAAGGAAACGCAGCGTCAACCAAGCGATTATAAATCCTAGTGTGCGTCAACCTTAACTCGTTACGTGGCGATGCGTTTATAATGATTATGTATGCGTTGTTACTTATTTCACGTTTTTTATTCTACGTTTAACATGATCCGAGAATTAAATAAAAACAGCTGCTTTTAGTTTGTGTGGTTTTGTTTAGTTTGTGTTATGGGATGAGATGATTGTTCTTGTTGACTTATTTTTATGAGTCAGATTTGAATCGCTTGCTATAGATAACGGATTTTTTTTTTGTATTGTAAGAGAGTAAATGACGTTATATATCTTTCTATACATAACCTTGTATATTTTTAATAGAATTCAAGTGGACTTTTAATTCGTCTGTATTTTTCAGATTTGCAATTTGTCTTAGGTAAAGTTTAATTTAGATTTATTTTTGTTCATATTCGCAATATCAGAAGTATTTAGAGTTATTGCTCGAATTTTAAAGTTATGTCCTCAATCAAAACATACTGAATTCAACTGTAGTTTAAGTCATAAACTCCTTTAAAGTTAAGATGACATTAACATAATTCGCCTTATAATAAAATAAAATAAATATAATAAAATACAATAATAAATAAATATAATAAAATAAAAACCAACCAACGAATCACGACTCCACAGTTCATATCAATACATAAGCAAATAAAAAATAATAACCATTATTAATTATTACAACTTCCTGTGACGTCATGGGAACATTTTCTTTCACTGGAACTATCTCCTAATTAATATGCTCGCCTAGTACTTAGAACAATGGCTAGCGTTCCGTATGGCTGTCACGGAGAAGCGCCATCTAGCGGCGACGTGGGGGAAATGCTGATTTGTTATGCGTTTGTCATGATTATGAACAGCTGTTAAATGCAGGTGTTTTGTAAAATAGTTAGGTATTTAAATACTTAGTAAAATATTTACAAAGTAAGGTATTTTAAATAGTTAAAATACAACTATGAGTGATTGTAATTGTTTGCTGGGAGTGTTTTGTTAAATGACTGCTTTGGACCCTAAGTTCCTACAAAGCATGGACATTATGAAAATGTCGTGGTGGCCTAGCGGTTCAATGAACGGATTTGTATGCACGAGGTTGCAGGTTCGAACCCGGGCAAGTACCAATGTAACTTTTCTAAGTTATATGTACTTTCTTAATTATTCTAAGACACTTCTGACAAACGGTGAAGGAAAACATCGTGAGGAAACCTGGATTCCAAAATTTGGGATCTGAAATCGCCAATCCGCAGAGAGCAAGCGTGGTGATCAATGCTCACGCCTTCTCTATATGGGAAGAGGCCTATGCCCAGCAGTGGGACGTTTATAGGCTGGATTATTATTATTATATATATATGGACATTATGAAAAGCTTTTGAAAGTTTAACAAGCAAACGTTGGAATCATGCTATAAAGTTATACAAATAGTATTTTTTTTCTGAAGTATGTTTATTGTATTTAAGATTTTATGGGAGTTTCTGGAGTCAGTTTTGTAATTTTTGTTTTACGGTTTACTCAGGACATTTTTTATAAGAAAGTGCAACAAAAATAATTCCTGTTGGGGTTAATTTGAGTATTAACAAAACATATGCTATAAATATATTTTGTAGACATACGTTAAAACCTAAAAATTTACAAAGTTTCTTGCTTAGCAAAAGAGAAACATAAGCTTTTGAAGCCACTATCGTTACCATTGTCTTAACATGGTTTTCCCCTTCCATGCATAATTTATTGTAATTTATCATAACGAGAGTGACTCACTAAAACCAACAAGTACATTATGATGCGAGCCTTTTATGATGCCTTTCTTGTTAAGGGGAATGACTCGATTACTGTTATTTATATTGGCTTCTTAGATTTACGCGAATTTTAGACATTGAAATACAAATAGGCTACCGACTGTCTGCCTGTGACCATGATACCGGCAAAGGTGTTGAAACTTCGGGTGCTAAAATCAAATTAAACCATGACAAAATCAGTAAAAAAGTTCTTTTATATTTTATTTTATATAATGTTACGATAAATAACGAAATAAACAGTTAGAAATGTAACTATGAAAAACATGGGTTCCATACCATATTTAAAATTTTCTAATAAGAATCGTATGTCATAAAAGATCTCTCTTCTTTAATTATTTTACTATGGTGTGAAAGAAAATTACTTCCAAAAATGACTTATTGATTAGAGAAGTGAGTTTTTGCTCCATACCAAGAAAATATACTCGTAGTAAACCACTCCTATTTCGTCTTAATTTGATCCTCTGAGATTTTCTCCAACAAACACAAGCAAAAAAAATAAATTCGAATTAAATAAACATAAAAATATACAAAAAAATATAAAATATAAAACAGGACATTTAAGTAATAAATAAGGTTTATTAAACAACGCAAGATCCCTTAACACATACATACCTGCTATGATCCCATGACACATCGCACGAGCTTTAAGCTCATCAAACCGTCGTTAACTCGACGTTAACGTTATAATTTAACTTCTGAGTAACAAATTTTTCATTTTAAATACCGCATTTTACGCGAGCCTCTTTGTCCGTGAATAGGGCTGGGACAAGTATCCGAAAAAGAAAGCGTTCGGATATAGTACACATAAATATCCGCTTCATTCTTAGCTTTTATTATTTGCACACTCAAAATTTTTCTCCCAGTCTAGTCTGTAGTATTTTTTTAAGGTTTTATTAGTACAGTTGTTTCAAATAATAATGCAAAGTTTATGAAATTAATAGTGGATAACTGCTTTTACACAATCCCGCTATTTTGGGTATCATTTCAGTTTTTATAACCTAGTGTAGAATATTTTTGTTCTTACTGTATTCTTGACCTCATGGTCACACTTGCATTTTTGCTATTATTATTTATTTATCATTACATTACAAGATTCTTGGAATATAGCAATTTATCTCATCAACAAACATTAAGGAAACCTTGGACATACATTAGCGGTTTAAAGCTGTTAATTCGGTGATGAAGGAATAAAGTAAATATGTTATTAGCAGACCGTAAACAGCAATAATTGTAACTTTAATACAAAAGAAAGGTCAAGTTGCATTTCCTTGTTTTTACTGAAGGATCTTACATATTTTTACTTTTAAACCTCTTCGCGTCCTGTGTTCTCAAAGCAGATTTTTTATCATTTATTTTTGCGTTCCATTTACGTCTTGAACTTCCAAACTTCAATTACAATATCAAATTATGACACTATTTAGAAACTAACTCCGCTTGTCAAAAGATACTGACAAAACACTATTCCCTATTATGTCAATAAAACGCAATGATTTCACTTTAAAAGCGGATATTTTCGGATAAATATCCGCAAACACAGCACATCACTATACACATTCTTCAAGGCGGTACTAACTTGGTGTAATGCTTACAATTTACATGTCATGGATTACTAAGGGATGTTAGGAATTGACTGCTGCGACGTATAAGGGCCGCGGATAATTTTGTACTAGAAATTGTTGGGTATTTTTAACTTGCACTGCACTAATCGTTTGAAATTACTTTCAAAGACCAAGTGCTTTTTCCTGACTGTTATCCATATTTTACGTCAATAGTGTAATATTTTTGTGACAAGTTAATTATATGTTAATGTTAACTTAAGTGCTATATAGTTTTGAAAATGCCATGAAAGGAGGAATGGTAGAAAGTTTAATAATAATAAAATAGGTAGTCAGGTAGATAATATATATGTGAAAATCATTACATACATTCCTCTGAACATATTATGTAATTTTGATAAGCCTTTGTTTTCTGGAATCATAGACAGCGAAGGTACCACAAACACAAAGACCTGAGACAATGTAGAAAACTATGTTTCTATATTGTCTTGTGTCTGTGTGTGGTCTATTTGTCCCCGATGAAAATTGCCTATGATATTTTGCTTATTGAAAAACACTTTATGATATACTATATAGAGAGTTAATAATATAATATTCCTGTACAATTCACACACGGTAATCTGATCCCAAGCTAAGCTCTAAGAGAGCTTGTGTTATGGTAACCAGACAACTGATAAACATACTTATATATTTCTAAATACATACATATTATAGATAAAGAGAGTTAGTTGAACTTAACATTAAATACAACGAACTCTTCCAATGTCTGTAAAACAACGAGGTTGCATTTGAAACTATAGAGTGAGCCTATCAGAGTTTAAACCGTAAGCACTAGTGTGAACAAGTGTTGTCGTGAATTATGTACGAAGATGGAGCTTGCCGTTTTAAAAAATCTATCTAAAACACTAATATTATCCTAACAATGTCAAAACCATCGATATTTTCTTATATAAGTTTCTCGTTGCGCGAAAATTAACTTAAATGAAAAACGAAATGTACTAGGATTAGACTAAAAACTGCTCTCGCTTGGCACAAGGGGAACCTAGCGATAGTAGCAGTCTATGCATATCATACGTCGATGCTGTAAAAGCATTGCCACATAAATAAGGTTATACAAAATACTCGTACATACCAACGAAACAATTGACATTTCCAAGTAGGTGTGAGTTCATGACCTCTATTCTTTGTCGCATTAGTTTGAGGCATTATAGCCAATAGGTTACAGCAGTTATTATAACGACTGGTCGTAAAGTACATCCTTCAACTATGACATACGAAGTATGACGGGTCTGTTGGTCTAGTGGTTAGAGACCCTGACTGCTGTACCGGAGGTTGTGGGTTCGATTCCCACTCAGGACAAATGTTTGTGTGATGAGCACGATCATTTGTTCGGTGTCTGGGTGTAATTTATCTATAATATGTATGTATTTAGAAATATATAAGTATGTTTATCAGTTGTCTGGTTACCATAACACAAGCTCTGCTTAGCTTGGGATCAGACAACCGTGTGTGAGATGTCCTGGAATATTATAAAAAAAAAACATATGAAGCTTAGGTTTATAGGTATAGTTGGATTCAAACTTAATGGCGGCTCTGAAGTTAGCTACACTTAGCGCAGTACCTCGCCCCGCACCCCCGCTGGCGCATAAGTTTGTTATTGCGCAGCGACTCGCCTCGTGTTCAGAGCCGCCATTACGTTTGCATCGTACTGTACAGTTAGTATTGGCGAACCTTTGGTAGTGTCATGCGCAGGTATGTAAAACATTTTTATACAAATTATGGAGTGTGTTATTAAATTATTTATGTTAATTAGGTGATAAAGAGGGTTCTGATGTTTAGTTATTTATTATGGAAAGAACTCAAGATAAAATATATTTGCCTTTTACGATTACCTTTGTTAGGAAGAAAAAAAAACATTCCCTAATTATGTATTATTAGACACATTATTAAAATTTGGTTAAAATCAATCAAAAAACTTAAAGATATTTAAATGTGACAATAAATTAAACCTTTTTAGAAATCGGATAGTTAATTATTTAATCATTTTGGTACCAGTACCAGAGCATAAACAATATCCTAAGTAAGTTTTTAGCTTGAGTTTTGCATAATGTGACTGGTAAAAAATGACCACTTTGCTTTATTACGAATCTTTGGGAAGAAGCACCAGTAGTGGGACACAAAAATACAAAAAAAAGAGATAATTTAAATAAAAATTGACTTATTACTTAATTAACTATACAAAAAAAAAACCAAGACATCTTCATCCTAACCCATTTTTTCGTTGAGATATTTTCACGGTTCGTTATGGAGTATCCTTTGTAAAGGAATGCTGGCTGATGGATTCTTAATGATGATTAATTTGCTTCATAGCAACTCAGTGGGTGGGCAGACCATATATGTGAGGTATGTTCGCAATTTTTATGCTCTTTTTATTTTTGGACTAGGTTTTTTTGGAGTAAGAAGAAACTGAAGTGGGATTCTTGTATTATGTAATTTTTATTGTAAGGGCAAAGGCCTCTTTTCGAAAAGGTGAGGAATGATTGGTTGGGATGAGAAGGGATGAGCTTGCCTATTTGTTGGTTAGTGGTTTTAGTTTCAGGAAACTCTATATTGTTTATATGTTTTTAGATTTAGATTGAAAGATATGTTTTTAGATTTAGATTGAAAGAATTCTGTTATTATTGCGTTCAAATTATTTTAACATATATATAATTTCGGCTTAAACAACATTGGGACTTAATGTTTTAAACGCTTTATTTTTCATGACTCTTATAATTATATATTTATAGACTTACTAAAAAGTGGCAACAAAAATGGCATTACGAGCTATGGAATATATTTAGCATTGAAATAGTTTTTTCTTCCCCTTAGTAAAAATTTTGATGCATATCTCGTCTCCTGATACACAAGGACACCTGCTGGACACAAGCCTTTTCCCATATAAAGAAGGCACGAGCATTGATTACCACGCTTGCTCTCTGCGGATTGGCGATTTCAGATCCCAAATTTTGGAATCCAGGTTTCCTCACGATGTTTTCCTTCACCGTGTCCGTCTCCTGATACATGTTAAATCTTTATACCAATCGTCACCAAGTAAATAAGAATTTTATTAACCTTCACAATTTGATAGGCAATCAGACATGATGTAAGAAGAATTACGATAGGTCAATGTTACTATTTTAATCATATTTAACTGTGATGTCATTATTAACTCGCTTTTACTATATAAGTAAGTAAGGTCAATTAAATGTGTTTATATTTATAAACATCGTTTGAATGTAATTTGAATGTTATGTTTGAATTTATCGATGAGGTTTTTATGTAATATCTTGTAGGCGTTTGTCATTTATTTAGGAATATTTTTTGTGTAATTTGAATGAGTTTTTTCATGTTATTGCTCTTTGTTGTATTGTATCTCTTTTTTCTGTTTTTATATACAATTTGATAGTCTTGAAGGTATTAGAGAGATCTTTAAAGAGGTGGGATACAAAAACGATTTTGATCTTATTTTTTTAAGTTTTCTCTCCTACGGAATTAACTTATCTTTCCTGTACATCCAAAGGTTGTCTGGAAGATATCGCTGTAAGCGATAATACCGCCATTGTACGCTTTACTGTAATTTATAATATTAAAATATGTAATTTTAATGGTGTACAATGAAGTATATTCTATTCTAACTTTTGATTTAAAATCACTGTTTACGCCTTTCATATATAATAACAAAGTATTTTAATATATACTATAAGAACATAATATAATACAAAATATTTTATCTTTACCAAGAAAATACCTTCAACCAGGACACAGAACAAATCCAAACATTTCCGTTTCTGATCAAAAATACTTACCCTTTGAATCACCGATACTCATCCTTTACACACCAAACTACAAATACAGTTACCAAAATCAACAGCCACCTTTATTGTCATAACAATAAGAGTGAATTTCCAACGGATATTTGTTTTCGGATGTATTTGTGAGTGTTGTATGTTAGCGGTATTTCGTTCGCCGAATCGCATCCGAATTACAAGTACCTTTGGATCGCAAACGTGATAAAAAAGTGAAGTGCGAGTGTGAATTGAGTGGTATAGGGTTCCGTTTAAAATAATTTAAAATAAATATTTTTTTAAATGAGAACAGTCCTTAGTTATGCGATTTTGAAGAGGAGAGATTTTGCAATTAAGGTTAATGCTGGTATTTAGTAGTAAGTAATTAAATATTGATAACAGAAGTTTGGTAGTTTACTTCACAAAAACACTTCATTTGTCGTTGAATTGGAGGGACAAAATATCATAGAATTTGATTTAAAAGCTTTAGGAAGACTGAATGCAAATATTATTACACCTTCCTTATTTCACGTATCGGATCTTATTATGAGTACATCACGGTCTATTTATAAGACGATACAGATTCCTCACATTAAAATACAATCACTATGCTGAACACTTCTTTTAGACTACTTATAGAGATTCTGCTGACGTAGTTAGTTTTTTCTATTGCTCTGGCTAGAGGCCTTAAGGTCCTCGCTGAAATTCCGGTGAAGCAGTCAAAGCCTGCGCTCAGGCTAACTACAAAGACCTCTAAAAAAAAACTTAAATAAATTCACTACATAAAACTTCATTAACATTTACCACGGAACCCTAAGCTTCAAACTCAACGGTCAAATAATAACGGTTAACATTGACACGACAAGGACAGCACATAACTTAACAAGGATATTTATGAGACAGCAATATATTGTATACGTATTATGAAAACTAATTAGGTGATTCGGGTTTGGGGATTAATGGTTTTTGTTTGCGCCATTGTTTGCAAGAATGAGAATTAAAACTTATTCCTCTGTACTAGAAGTTTTTGGAAAACATATTGCTTGAATACTAAAAAAAGTTATTTAAAAAGTGTATGTTATGCATTGAAGTTATCGAAAACGTTCTTCTTTAAATGAATAGGTACCTATAACAGAAAATCTTATTATAATACAAAGATTAATCAATAAACAAGAATTATAGAAGTATCTCCTCCAAAGCAGCAAAAGTATGCGCGTATGTATAAATATGTGTTGATTTCATATTGGACCTCCTGTATACTAGCAGGTCAGTTTTTGGACATACATTAAAAATAAAATAATTTTAGGATGATCACTAAATCGGTTATTTTTTCTAGTTTACTATACTCTGTAAATTTTTATACAAAGTTTTTTCATGTATTGATGGAAATGCTACGCAAAATCTTCTAGTTTTCCTATAGCAACCCACTATAACAATTCTCAATCTATATTAAGTAATATTACACTTACTTTAGATACAGCTGCAAGTTTTCTCTAAGACAATAAGATAGAAAGTTGCGGCCGACTTGTGAGCTAAAGTCGAAAGTGAAACGATTACTGTGATTAAACGCTCTCTTACACCCCCACGGCCTTGAGATATTGTGTGTTGAGATAATAATAGAATAAATAGGAAGAATTTATGAAATATGTATTTTGGTACATGTGTTTATGCGACGAAAAGGTGACATCGATGGCTGAAAGAATCGACTTATATAATAAGTACGAGTAATAATAATAAACCGGCATAATATATGAACGTCCCACTTTTGAGCACACATCTCTTCCCATATAAATAGTGCAAAAGCATTGATCACCACGCTTGGCGATTACAGATTAAAATTTTAGGAATCCAGGTTTCCTTCAATTTTTGTCATTGGAGTCTCAAAATAGTAAGTTAAGTACATAATATAACTTTGGAAGAGTCACATTTGTTTTATCTAGGTTTAAACCTTGTGCATACACATTCAGGGGAAGTTAAAAAATTATGAGAGATTCTTGTTTCTTGTTACGACCAATGATATTTTAATAAACAGATATGTTATACACATACAAAACAATCGAAAAAAGTGTTCCGCGCAGCGCGGCAGCTAGCGAAAGAGATAGCGCGATAAAATCCATAAGAAAAAAGAGACAAATAGTGTTGTTGTTAATGGCAATACGTCCCAATTAGGACGTTTTCGAGTCGTCACGATTGCACGCTTATAACATATCTGTTTATTAGAATATCATTGGTTACGACGGGTATAATAATCAAAAATTTCTCATGATTTTATGATTGAGTTATGATAGAGATATAGGTAGCTTATTATTAATTTCAGCGATTAAACAACCTTGCACACCAACAATAATTAAACTACTGAACCACGAGCTACAGACAAAAAGAATAATTTTAATTCATTTTAATACAGATCAAATCTCAACGAACAATAATAGAGTTATGATCTAATTACAAGCAATAACCTTATCGGAAAGTAATTTGGACAAACAATAACGTGATAGGAACAATAAGATAATTTCAGATAATTTCGGTATGACTTAGGAATTTGAATGGTGTTGTAATTATCAGGATTTGGTGTAAGGCAAGGAATCTGTATTGTTGGAGTTTGAGATTCCATTCTGTGTACTGTTTAGTATTGATTTTGCTGAACTAACTTTCTTTGATGAGATACACGAAGTATGTAACGTTAATTTATTTTAATGAATACCTTACTTTAATACAAAATCTAAGATCATATACATTGTGTTTATAGTGAACTTACCAAAAATATAAGTTAACATTTTTTAATTAATTTGAAACATGTTTTCTGCGTGTTCTGCGGATAATACAGGAAATACGGACGTAAATAAGAGTTTAGTAAAAAGATACCTGAATAAAATATTGTAAAACTAGCCAAGTAACATTTTCCATTTTTCCTCAAAAAACCTCTCGAACATTTTCCGAACTGTGTTGGGCTCGGCTTCCAGTAATACATTAAATTCTATATATAGCGATATTAAAATATATTTTTTATACAACTAAGTTTTTCATAAAACATTAATATTATTTGAGAATTTAAAAATAAAAAAAAAATCTTATTCAATCAACCAGTAGCTCAACATTTGCACCACACAGCAAAAATGATTGTCCAACAGTGTCGACACATTGACATGCACCAAGCCTTGACCTGCAACGCGGCGATTTAATTCACAGCTTCCTTTTATTATGGATGTAGATTATTATTTTAGCCTATAGTTAATCACTGTGAATAATATTTTTAATGTGTATATGATTAATGTTTGTTTTTGTACATTTCAATTTGGAGCAAGATTATTGATTTACTAGCTTAAGAATTGATTGCTTATTAGTTGAGTGAAAATAAAGTTTGTGTCAGTGGCAAATGTCTTATCACTTATTTTATTTTTATTATAAGTAAGCTATTTAGTTTCCCACGGCTGGGCAAAGGTTTCCAAGTGTGACTGTCAGTGTAAGTGTCACTTTAAATCATGTCAAATAAAATAATATGGAAAGAAAAAGAGTGAGGACATATTTACCCAGCAATGAGACATTGCAACATAGAGTAGAGTAACAAATAACAAACTATTTCGATTCAAATCGTTCCCTAAATATCATCAAAATAAGTCTATTAATTTCGGAACCACAAAGAGACACACCAATAATCATGTTAAAATTAAGACTTTCTTTATTAGTTGAGAATAAAAAATAAAAAGAAAGATTCCAATGAATTTCATCATCAACTTTAGTCTATAAAAATAAACAAATCCACTTAACATGACTAACAACAACATACCAATTAATGTATTTATTATGTAAATGTCATTTATGATTCACCAGTCTAGAAAAAATATATTAGCATACAAATTGTTTGTTTTTGTATCGACTTGTGAAGTTTGCTACAAAGCGGATGTTTTGTTTATAAAACTGTATTTATTTAGCTATGAGGAACTGAACGAATTAATAATAATATTCCGGGACTCACACACGGTTATCTGATCCCAAGCTAAGCAGAGCTTGTGTTATTGTAACCAGACAACTGATAAACATACTTATACATACATATCATAGATAAGTAACACTCAGACACAGAACAAATGATCGTGCTCATCACACAAACATTTGTCCTGGGTGGGAATGGAACCCACGACCTCCGGTATAGCAGTCAGGGTCACTAACCACTAGACCAACAGACCCGCCATGGAACATTAAGTCTCATGAATTTAGATGGTACTTTAATGTATCCTTAATTACCTTTTAAGAATCAATTAGAGTTTAGTATTTTATAGTCTATCTATATACTCGTATATATTATTTTAGTCTACCAGGGCCCGTACCATGAGCTCTTATAGCAGGTCTGTAGCGGTTGAGTAAGCGGGATAGCGCTATCCGCAGAGTAGTGAGCCGTCTCGCTTCCACAACCGCGACAGTACTGCTGTAAGAGATCATGGTACGGCCCTAGGTGGATTTTTTGTAAAGAAAAAGATCTTCATATTTTTTGGAGAATTATTTGTCTCTATATTTTTTTGAGAAATAATTTTGTAGCTGCATTAAGACTGTTACTTAATAATAGTCGATGAGACTAGAACCTGTTTTAGAATTAGAGAATGTAGTTTAGTATATCTAATATTATTAGAATTTATAATGGGTTTTAATTTTTTATGGCGCCATGACTAATAAATATTTAAATAATAATATTGGACTGCATCATTAAGAGACTAAGGAGTATATGGATTTTAATGTTTTCATAAAGTAAACAAATGTTTGTTGAGTTATGTGAAGAACATAATAATTAGAAAATTGTCTATAAGCTCCTGTAAAATACAAATTAAAAATAATTTTAATCTAACATTTTATTTTTTTCCCTTTTAGAAATAGAAACTAGATTAATTTGTAGTTTATTTAATTTATAACTATGTTTAACCGAATTTCCGTACATGCGGTCATACTCGGCTGGTTTCGGTATTAATGAGAGTTTTTATTCATGAGCGCGGCGATGTCGCGATTATTAATTAATCCGCGATAATATGCAAACTGTTTCTGTCTGTGTTTTTTGTAGGAATATCATATAGACAGAAACCAGACATAGGTCAAGTTCCCGTAAATAATTGATATGAACTAAAATGTATAAAAAAAAATAACAAATAAAGTGTCTAACAGGTAAAATAATGCTATTATGTTATACAAGTATTCTTGCTTTTTTGTCTTGATTACAAATAAATGCGTCCATTTTTTTTATTTCAATATCAAAAATTATATTTAACATAATCTACAAAGTAGCACTTATCAAACAACATATTATTTACTGACAGGCAAAATAGTTTAAATCATTTATTTAGAGTCACAAACTCTATTCACTGTTAATCCTGGTTAACTGTGAAAAGAATTGCGTTAGTTACTACAAAGGAAAAAGGACATAGTTCTAGTTTTGCTCATTTCACCAATTGGCGCTTTGCCCAAACTATCCGCCACACTTTACTTTTCCTACATTACTTTTGCAAATAAAGCACAAATTATTAGAACTATATAATTTACATAATGTAATGAGTCGGTATTAGCTTTTTCTTATTTTCGTACTAATAGCAGTCGGGTTGGTGCCAAGATTGTTTGAACCAGTTTTGTAAAAGGATTGTTTTTTGTTTTCTTGTTACCATGGAAACCATTAACGTTATTGAACACAAAGAGGAGTGTGGAGAGGACTTGTGAGGGAAAAACTCAAGTAAAAATATTTTTATGGAATGACTGCTTAACTGGTAAAGCAAATGGTAGTTCTTATTTTATAACCAGGTCAGTCAGCCAAAACACCACCCATAATTTAACAAAAAAAAAGTGTTAATTTTTAATGCTGAGTAAAGCCTGTGCACAAGTTTATCTTATTGTAACTTTCCGATCCGTTTTCTATCCGTTTTATCTAGTCTTGGAAAAGTTCTAACATCGAAACCTCCAGAAAACTCACACTATGAATGAAAATAAATATAAACAGGGTTATTTGTAAGACATCGCCAACATCAACTTAGCGAAAAAAAAAATCGGCTTTTTCATACATTTTGACAAGTTATACGAACACAAATGTTAGGAGAGTTAGTTTGTTGTTTTACTATTTCAGGTGTGCTCCCATAGTAAAAGTTTTTCATATTATTGAGTACAATGACCTCTTAAGAGGTTCTTCGTGTTTTCAAATAACCCTGTATTAAATATTTTTGCTAAATTTTGATTTGTACTAATCTTTTATTGGTTGAATAGTAAGGACCTACCCAACAAACTCCTTAAACATTACTCATACAAGGATCTGTGCCCTATCCATAGCGGCAACTCAAAACCAGTTGAAACTGCGACTGGTAAGGATTATTGACAAACAACTGCAGTGACCTTATCAAATGTCTTTACGGAAAGAATGTGTGTTGTACACGGTCTGATGAGGAGACTTTCAAGGTTAGATAGTTTGATAAAAGTGAATTATAACTGTACTATTTAAGGATAAATGTCTCTTCTATGAACATAGAAATATTGATGAAGGGTTGACGACTTTTGACCGACTTTAAAAGACAGACGAGGTTTTCAATTCGACGAAATATATGGTTTTAATTTTTTTATCTTGGTACTCCGAATACTCACAGACTCGCCTACCTGAGAACTTCAAGAAATGGCACAAACCATTGTTAACTGTGATAGGATTTATTAAAAACAAATGTGCTCAGAAATCAACAAACAAATATTACAAATTACAAAAATATTGCAACAATCGACAATGATCACTACATAGTATAAAATAAAGTCGCTTCCCGCTGTCTGTCCCTATGTATGCTTAGATCTTTAAAACTACGCAACGGATTTTGATGCGGTTTTTTTTAATAGATAGAGTTATTCACGAGGAAGGTTTATATGTATAATACATGCATAATATAGTAGAGGAACACGGATAATCTTAGAGATTTAAGTAAACGAACAAATTTTTTGCGCTTACATTGCAAACGCTGGCTGAACCCTACGAGATAGATCAAAATAATGTACTACAGTATTGTGCACCTTAAAAAGATCTACAAAAAAGTCCGCAATGGCATATGTCTATCTCTTAAGGATAACCCACAATAACCATTTTTTATCGTTTATTTATTACTTATTTACGAAAAAGCGATTTTAAGCTATACAGTATTAATCCTTATCCAATTAAGTACCTTTAATAAATTGTGCATGTAATATAGATCAATATTGCCTTTTACAGCATGTAATTTAAATGAATATTTTCGAAGATATTACAAAATTTAAAATGCAGCGACATCGCGGTTGCGGCGGTAACGGCCGGGGGGCCGTAGGGCGCGTGCCTATACCAAGTAGTGCGTCGAAGGCTGTGCTTCGCACTACAGAACTTTATGGTTGTGTAGATATGTCGCAGACAAATAGTATAATTTGGCATTTTACATAAGGCATCGTCAGTTTAAAAACGTTTGCGGTTATGTAATATGCCCAAGGCAAAATGTAGATTGCCGTGTCACTTTATAATATGCCTCACCACAACATTTCATCGAAAATTTAAACACCATATACATAATGCCGAGGCAAATTGAAGTATTTAGTTTTTGAGGTTATCCAGCACGTCAAAAATGCTAAGGTATCCATAGACCCTGGGTCGTGAAGGACTCCTGCAGAGTATTTTTGGTCAAAAAACCATGTATGAACGAATCCATGATCGAATATTCATATATTCATAGGCTCAGAAATCAATTGCTTGATTAGGTTCGACTTTGTGACAGAGATCAATAGGTTAGGTTAGGTTAGATATTGTGACCTTGCAACAGAGCGAGCGAAGCGAGCGACGACGTATGTAATTCAAAGTTTTTCTCGAGATTTTAATGAGCATAGTCACCCTAAAATAACACTAACGTCGCATTATGACGATTGAATGATTTGACATTTTGCCTTCGGCATATTACATAACCGCAAACGTTTTTAAACTGACGACGCCGTATGTAAAATGCCATATTATACTATTTGTCTGCGACAGATATATAGTGTAGGTATCAGCGTTGCACCCGAGCAAAGCCGGGGCGGGCCGCTAGTTAAAAATAAATGAAATCTCTTTGTTTTTTTAAGTTGGTGATTTCTACAGCCTGCAGCACTATTCTAAATATGCGGACATTTCAACCCCTAAACATAAGTCTAATAAAACAAATATTTAGTTAAGTAACAAATACAAAATATCTATCGGTTGACAATCGCAAGCAAGGACCGCATTCTCCATGATTCATTGCAACTGATTTAGTGTACCAAAATATTTTATCGTTTTGCAAGACAATGGGTTACGACACGTTTGTTAATTTGTATAATGTCTGAGTTGTTATAGCGCTTGTTAATTTGTTAAGTGGATGCTGGGTTGTTTAATTATGTGGTTTATTTGTGATGTCGGAAAGCTTGGTTTAATTAAGTTTAGTGCTTGTGATGTGTTGTATTATAATTATGTTGATTTTTACTAAAAAAAGGAGTGGAGTGGAGTCTTGGAGTCTGGTTAGGCGGTTGACTGTAAAGATTTTGTAGTCTTTATTTAAGTAAAAGGTGGACTACTGAAATGTTTTAACATTATTGATCCATCACTTTGACTATTGGGTAAAGACATATCAAATGTATTTGAAGACTAATATACTAGAGTTTGTATAATGGCGGATATACTGTTAGAGGCATTCTCCACCAATCTATCATGGGTGGAGCAAAACGGGATCCCGGTATTAACTGTTGATAATCCCGAAATCCCGGGACTAGAAAAATCGACCGGGATCGAATCCTCTAAGCAGAAGTAACAAAAAATAGTTGTTATTTTTGTATCTTTTCTCAAAATGCCTACATATAAATAGAAGTAAGCCACTAGAATATTAAGTGTCTGTAAAAAAGTTTAAATGTTAAAAAAAACACACTAGCATACATTTTTGGATGAAAGGTACCACAGTATGTAAGTTTTGACTGCCGTACCGAACTTTCTTTTTATAGCATATCAATCACCACATCAGTGTATTCTACACATATTATTATATATTTATTAAATCTTATTTAGCTTGTATAAATACCGGTTATAATAGGATTAAAATCGTGCGAATCCAAATACAATGATGATGTAATAATGCGAAGTATTTTGATCGTAAAACTGTAACGAATGCTATCAAGTCATAAATAGTTATTGCTGTCCAAATCGAAAACTAGCTGTGAAGTGTTAATTAAATTCTAGACTTAAATATAGAGAATATTTTTAGTTTTTAAAGGTAGATGAGACTTAGTTGTGTTGGAAGGGGTAGACCTAGGCGGACGTTTCTAGACCAAATAGGAGACGTCTTGAAAAAAGGCCAGGTCAAGAGTACCCTAAACCGAAGAGCATGTATGAAGGGAATTATGACAGTGGATGAAGCGAAACAAGTATGTAAGGATCGTAGCAAGTGGAAAGAAGTGGTCTCTGCCTACCCCTACGGGAAACAGGCGTGATTATATGTATGTATGTATGTATGTATGAGACTTAGTTTTCTTTTTAATAAGAAAAAAAGTAGTGTTAGGCCACGTATTATGTATAGTACTGCAAAAAAACTATTAACTTCTTCTTCACTTTAGTCTAAAAACCTTATTTCTCACATTCTACAACTACAAGCTATTGCCTAAGTTTGTATTGACCGCTGACCCTTAGTTAAAATTTTCTTTTAATTTTCCTGATTGAGTTACTATGAATACAGGATGTTACCGATAGGGTTTATCTATCCAAAAAGGGTGAAGGGTAAATCTTACTTATAGGCAATTTAGAAAATTTCAGCTCAAAATGAGTCAAGTTAATTTTTTTATCCAATTTTTCGTATACATGATTCGACACCAAAAATCATGCCATTTACGAATGTCATATACCAGATGTACTCTTCACTCCTTTTGGATAGATATGCAATTTTGATAACAACTTGTATATTAATTGGTTTCGTTGCTTTACGAAAATGTTAGACATTAAAATAAAACTAATTTTTAGGGTTTTTTTCCGCGACGAAATCCGTAAAAAGTCGTTTTATTTCCACTCTTAAATTATGAAATGCCAAAATCTCGTCACAGTACGAAATACCTCAATTAAATTATCCCAATAAACGTCCAATCAAAATAAAGTATGATCTAATCCCTAACAATTTGTACGGTGTACAAAAAACTTGGATCACGAATAATACCGACAAACGATTGGATCCCCTCTATCACGTTATGTAATAAAATTATATTATTATGTTATTGTTTTGTTGACTGTACGTTATACTTTTTGTGGAACATCACTTAGAAGGAATTGGGGATAGGAATTTACTTTTTTTTTTATTTATTTTTAAATTTACATACTTTAGATTCTCCCTTTCAAAGATGCATGGCATAACCAATAGGCATAACCAATAAAACTATGTGTGTTTAGTTATTTACGAGTAATATATAGCAAGGAAATACTATATACTTAAAGTACGGAATAGAATATTCATAATTTACCAAAAAAAAAAACACTTTCTCGTACTGGCATATGTCCGCACAATTACAATTAACTTGCTTGAATAGGTCATATTAATTTACCTTTTAACATAAGTAGTCAAACCTTAAAGTTTCTAAGAAAAAAACAAACAGAACAATAAAAAGTTCATTGAACTTAACGCATCCTTCGCAACAAACAACTTTCCTATGGGGTTTGCAAACATATCCCGTTTCCATGGCAACCGCATTAACAGGATTACACCATAAATTGTGTGATCCCATAAAAACGTAGCCATTACAATACAGTCTTTATAAACAATTTCTATATATAGTTTGTGGGCCGCTAAAATGTTACAAATACCAATGTGAGGGTGTTGACAAATGAGTTATCACATTTTAACTATATAGTTAAAGAAACCAAAATGCACATATCGTATTTCTTCTAAGACACCTGACTTAAAAAATAAGGGCATTAATTATTTATTTGTTCTGAAAATATAGAGTATATTAACATTATAGGTATTCTGCAAATCACAATTTGAATGTTACTGCAGCTACAGACAAAGAAATTGTAAAGTACTCAATATATATATTTAAATAAGTATTAAAACAATATTTTATTTATACCCAATTAAATCTAACACAAAAAAAAACTGTAACTATACTAAAATTAAGTTAAATAATCTTGCCCAAATCAAATCATGATGCGTCAGTACAAAAATTTTACTTGCACTTATCTGGAGTCCGACTATTAATGATTTACTAATTGTAGAGTAAAACTTTATACACCCATATAATAATATTCCCATCCAGTATAATAAAATTATTGACAAATTAGTCCTCATCACACAGTTTTGATCATCTCCTAGCAGCATTTTACCGCTCCGACACGGCCAATCGCGTGACATTCGAACACGCTATGCGATACACGATCATAACTAACTTATAAACCTTGTTTACTTTTAAAAGGATTCGTTTTAGATAAAGAATAAGATCATTTATTTAATGTGCAATATGTTGAAATACAGCAGGTGTAGATATTCAATTGTCTTGAAAAAAGGCAGATTAATACGAGTGTTGATCATAGGATAGCAAATCTGATGTTGTTTTATTTTTTCAGTTTGTTCCAATAATATTGTTCTAAAAGAATTTCTACAAAACGGATTACTGAGCTGGTTTTTAAATATTTTTCTGATACTGATCTTGCAGATAAAACCAAAATAAAAAAGAATTTTGGTATCTGAATACGTTTTTTTATCTACGCTGTAACAATTAAAGCGCCTTCACTTATTTTTTAATTCTGAAACTCATGATTAAACAGATTATATTTATCTATCTAAAATAAATCAAACCTAAGTTTATCTTAGATTTAAAAAAATACAAATTATCCTTACCCTACCCTACCCTTGAAATCATCCGTAATAACATTCCCACAGTTGATCAAGTATCTTCACCACTTACTAATAAATGTAACATAATATCTACAAACAAAAAGTGACAAGTCCTCATATTCCAGCAAGGTCCAGTAATATGTACGCATCTTATTAAAACTTACAACGAGACCCTGTTAAGGGGAGGTTCTTATTGGCTTTTATAACCCTTAGTTCCCTATGTTTTTTTACTACAGTATAGATTTTTTTATTATACGAAACAGTAGAGTGTAGTTTCACCTATTGTAACGTAGGTTCATGATCTTTGACCCCAAATATCTTCCTGTATGTCTATTCTGTAAATAATTTCGATATAGAACTTCAATTGAGTGATAATAAAGCTCACTTCAAAATCGAACCCAATTGGCCTTGATTTAGAATTAAAATTTTAGAATACGTATTTGACTTCTCACCGTCGATTCCGCTGTCGAGACTTTTTTTTTCTAGATATCTTTGCAGTTAGCCTGGGGCCCAAGTCTGCTATTTACACTCGGTTCAATGTCTTCATAGTGGCGTGCCAGCAGAGCCATTTTCGGAAAATTGGTATTCTACTAAACGTCAAAACGTCAAAATTGCGCATTACAATTTGTACCAAATGTATGAACTATTGGTCACAGTCGTTGAACATTGAACCGAATCTTTCCAATGCGCACTTTTGACGTTTTGACGTTTAGTAGAATACCAGATTTCCGAAAATGGCTCTGCTGGCACGCCACTATGAAGACATTGAACCGAGTGTAAATAGCAGACTTGGGCCCCTGAGCGCAGGCTTTGACTGCTTCACCGGTCTTTGAGCTGTCGAGACATGAAAATGTTACAGAATAGCACTACTGTTCAGGCTAACAATAATTGTCAAAAGCTCATGTTATAAATGCGTAAAGATTTTAGAATTAAAATAAGAGTGAACTAAGGTACCGTTTTATCATAATTTTAGGCTTAATCTAAACTTAACAAACTCTTTAAAAGTTTATCTTTCCAGAATAACATTAAAGTAAACTTATCAGATTCATCTTATGTCCTATAGTAAGCAACTTTACCTATTTTTATTTACCAAGCGATAAAAATAACACGTTCTGAATAATTGATCATGTATTACGTATAAATTAAATAAAAACACAAGCGGAGCCGGGGGGCAGAACCATGATAACAATACCATTAATTCTACATCAACTACGATCAGCCCTTTAAGCAGGACGATAATTATTATACAGAGACCATAGACCTCGTAAAAGATAGATAGGACAGACAAATAGCCAGTATGAACAATTCAATATTAAAACTAAAAAGAAATCATTTTTTTTTGTTTCTATGAAAAGGTCGAATAAATAGATGATTGTAGACCACACTCAGCTTTCTTTTTACTATTAAATTCAGCGAGTTTTTTGAAAGCATGTTGAACCAACCGCATCGTATCTTGCAAATGCATCCTGAATGTCATATCGTGATATTTGACAGTCATTTAATATACAATTTTGTCAAGAAATCTAACCCTTTGCTAATGTATGATGCGTTAGTAAATCGGTTACATCATGTAGGCAAATGTTCCATATAAAATATAAAAATTTGCTTAATCTAGTAAGACTAAGACTAAGCCCAACACAGTTTAAGAAAACGTAATACCAAAGTGGATTGTAACAGTTTGTTCCTATCTATTTCTCAACAAGTCTGTGCCTCTACGTTATTTTTTGCAGACGCTACCATTACTCGTTTCTGCCGCGGCTTCGGTCGGATTTCTCTTTTTTCTCACATGATTACTTATGTACTAGCTGTGTTCATCGAGAGGGGTCTAGTGAATATTAATTTATATGTCTTAATGTATGTAATTAGGATGATGAAGCTAATTTATCTTAAGGTTGAAAGGGATAGTTGGTCATTTTATCGTTTCTCTTTACTTCATCGTTGATTCTATAAATAACTGGAAATTTATTTTCTAGTATCTATGTTGGATTGGATCTTGACAGAATCTAAATAAGATTTTTCTTTAAAGCATTTATTTTAATGGATTTTTTTAGATTTATGATTTAGGACGACGATTTTTGAATTTCAAACAAAACGAAATAATTCGTTCAGATAAGGGACTAATTTTTTTCTCTACCTAAAAAAATTCAATATAAGAAACAATTTTAAAAGGAGCCCTTTGAATCAAATAAGCTCTTAATACAAAAGAAAAAAACACTTAAACACAGACTAAGGACACGATATTTAATGTACCAACGACACCGGTATTACCGGCAAATGACGGGGTATACCAATACTGTAGCAAGACAAGACACGAGTATTGAAACTTATTAATACTACTTTTAATATTTGAAGCAGATTTTTTAATACTGGCCGAATAGAATACGAAATTGAACAAGTCAAGAATAGGCAGAATAGCTTGCATTTAATAAAAAGCTAGATATTTAAATCTGATGATCGGACTTTTTGTTATTACTTACCCACAAAATACTAAAACAAATTATCCAATTTTACGGTAAGCATAAGTTACTGTTAACGAAACTGTTTGAACTTATACAGGGTGTTAAGAAACCCCTGTTCGACCCGAAAGGGTGATACAGAGTTCACAATCACATGCAGAAATTAAATATTAAATTTGGAATATTCACGATCATAACAATAATAACGAACTTTGAAATAGCCGCAAAATGTTTGCAAGCTTTTTAATTTTTGTACCCAATTTTCAAAGAGCTTTTTACATAATTCGTTCACAAACTTTTGAATAGATGTGCTTTATCAACTTTCGTTTCTATAACTAACAAGTTAAACTTGTTCCAACAAACAACCACACTTTCTCATTTAAACAATACTAAACATTTCTCAGGAAACGCAAGAAACGGCACAGCAATCGATTCTATTCAGTACCCTATTGTTAAATCTCTCAGGGGTCTATTCTCAAATCGATATTACCGATACCACTCGATTACGTATGCAGGGCCGCACTTACGATAATCGAGTAATAAGCTATATCGATATAATGACTCGATCCAGCTCCCGCTTAATTGCCGCGCCCGATATTTGCATTACTGGCATAATGCATCCGCCATTTTACTTTAGACGAGATAGGTAAGGTTGGTGTTATTATGAATTCTGTACGGTTTTGTAAGTTTCTTTCGTTATTGATGGGGAAATGGGTGTTTAGCTTGTGTTATATAACCGTCGTAAATTATTTTATGACGCGCAAGTGATATTCTGGCTTCTATTGTCTGTTTTCATGACATTTTTTTATTTATTTTTGTTTGACACACAAATATAACAGACAAGGGTTTTCAGATTGTTTTTGGTGCTATGGTAATTTTTTTCCCCTATCAAGCTAGGTACTTGTCATATTTGATTTATAAATGATATTCAGTTGATTACCCTTATTTGACATCAAGTACTAACAGCGTAACGGTTCCAGTCATAATTTTAAACGAATTCTAGAACAGTAATAAAAATCAAAATTGCGCAATAGCTAACCAATGAGGCCATATACAAACTCGTCGCGACTCATACGATCCTGAGCGTAATTATTTATTCTGGCCACACCTCCGGGCGGTCATTGCCTTGTGTATGACAGCATTTTTCTTTTACTATTAAAAAAATAACATGTCAAATGATTGACATCTAAGAATTTGTCGAACGCCTTGACATTTCATTTTGCGATGTCGAAATTTGTTCTATTGGTTTTGAGAATAGGTATCTTTAACTGTCAAAGTAGTTACAAAAATATACTTACAATAAATTATATGACGTATAGTCGAATGTTAAGTATTAGAGTACCTTCTGATCCATTATATTAATCTGAGGTTAAAATTGTATTGATGGTTAGCAATAATGGTTGTTTCAAGAAATATAAAAAAGTTTATAATTGGACGTTTATCCCTGAATGAGCAGAGTTGATCTGCTGGAATGTCATGGTATAACAATTCTATAAATCATATTATTTAACACTGTAAACTCAAACTCGAAACTTTTATGTTTGTATAGCTTTTTATATCAAAGGAGGCATTACCAAACCTTTGAACACAACAGATTGTTGCCGAAGCAAATATTTGACAAAACTACAGATCACACATTTCCTATCATATACCAAACCATTTGGCAAATCGCCACTCAACTTTAAGTAGCTGTTTGGCAAATCGCCACTTATCTTAACTTTAAGTAGCTCTCAGAGACCAGCTGTTAATATCAGGCCACTCTTCCTTTCGACACCGAATGTCATACTTTCTCTAGCCGCGCCCGCGCATGCAGACAATGGTATTACCAGTAATCGTATGCTCGCTAAATATTATGTTGTAGGTTGGTGGAAAGATTGGTGAGAATGGGTAATGGCTAGATAGTTTTTTGTTTGAGAAAAAATATATATTTGGTATTTTGCTGTTTAGATGTTAATTTATCTGAACTGGACAAATTTGCTAGTGGTCGATAAAGGGTACTTGTTAATATTTTGATATTTTTTTTGCTAAATTGTCTCATCCCATTTTATAAATATTTTGTTGAAGAAGATAATATTTAGTTCTTCGTGTATTTGGTACAAATCTAGTTATTTTTTGTCATGTTTTTCTATGCTTGTGATGATATAGGCATTATTATTTACATGAGGTAAATGCTATTAATTAAGTGATTTGATGCTACCGGGTTAGTAAAGGTATATTACAAACTGTAAAAAAAATATGTTATATTTTTTCCTAGAAACACGAGCCGGTAATTAAATAAATATGCATTTGTAATAAAAACTCGTATTAAGTGTATTAAATCGTTAAAATTATCTTCAAGGGATGTTATTAAGTATTTTTGTTTCCTTGTATGTTAGGTAAACATTTTCTGCCTTGCAATAATCTTGACTGATTGAAATGTAATCTACATACTAGATTAAATTTGTTGAATTATTTAGCCTTATACTTAGCCTAAAGGTATTATGTAATTTTTACGATTGAAATAGGTTATTTCACTTCAATTAATAGAAGCCAACATAAGATTATGAGATAACCGTTTTAAAAGTATGTATTAAATAATTTTATAGCAATTGTTGATGATAGTTTAATATTATATCGTTCTACATACACGTACATTTTCTGTTTTCCTTGTTACTCTATATTTTTCCTTCTGAGATTTATTATCAATCGTAGCAATAATTAATCGTTTTAATATTTATATTAATGCCAATTAGTACATATCTAGTATAAGAAAACTAAAATACTTCGAACAAAACAAATCAATGTAATATTAAGTCACTATATTTATAAAAATAATGCTTTTCTAAAAATCAAGCTAAGATTTTTTTTCAACTTGAAATAGAACATTAGTCGTTTTCCAAACTGCCTCAAATTCACACCTGAACCGCAACACGTTATAATAATGGCGCGGCACATCAAACATCACACCGCGACATTTAGACAGCCATTGTTTCGTAATCCCGATTCTTTGTCTACACTCAATTTATGACTACACGTGTTATATGTGTAGGCTTATGCATAAATATATTGCAATTAATGTACTAATGTCTTCAAGCTTGTTCTTGAAGTAGGTGTATTGTTTCACTGGCTTTCTAGTTACAATTTAACCGACTTCAAAAGAAGGAGGTTCTCAATACATTGTGTTATTGTTTTAAAAAAATATTGTCAGTCACGAGGCCTTAAAATCGAATTAAACTGTCTGTACCTATAATACAAGTTAGGGCCGATTTTTCCAAGGGTAGCTAATTATTAATCGAGAGAATAAAATTCACGTCTAATATACTTTGTATTGAAAAACTGTTTAAAAATCAAAACATTATTTAGAGAAAAATATCTAGTTGGAAAACCCGACCCTTTACGGTAATCTATCGCATACTTCTTCCCTTTGACCTTTCATAATTTAATATGACCTTAGAACGTTAAAAACGGGTATATAATTATGTGCAGATCCCACATTATGAAACCTTTTTGGAACACCTAAACCCAATCTGCTTATTAAGAGTCAGGAACTATTTAGCTGATGATTAAGGCTTAATTTTTTGTTTCCCTTCCCAAAAAAAACCTCTTTGAGACGTTCACTCAAATAAAAAACAAAGGTAAGAAGATTCGTTACAAAATAATAACAAAATTATACCTTTTCAAACTGAGATGACTGCAGATTCTGAAACAAAAAACATATAAATAAGCAATTGTTTTCTTTGATTTTAGTTAATGTTTTCCGGGTTGGGTATTTTTATGAATGAAATAGGCAGTAGTAAAAACAAATATAGGCACAAAAATGTAAAAAGATGGAACTATAATTGACCTTGGTTTATTTTTATAATATGTATTTTATATTCTTATGTTTAATCAGTAATTTAAACAAGGTTAGAGGGTTCATACATGACTGTGAAGATATTCGGAAATATCTGACTAGTTTCGGAATAGGCCGGGGAGCTTAGTCATTTTGCGACTCGAAGGGGCTATGCTACGTCAGGAGCTTTTAAGTGTCCCGGTCTATTTCAAAACTAGTCTCTCTCTATTCTCGAATATTTGCTTTGTAGCGTAATCTAATCAATAATAACACAGCAGAAGTTCGTAACATCCCGGTCTATTCCAAAACTAGTCGAGCATTTTCAAACATATTCCACAAATGTTTACTGTTTTATATCTACTTCTAAAAAGTGTTACGTACTTAATAACTAGTGTCTAGTAGGCTGTTATTTTAAATTACATAATCAACTTACAAACGACTATTGTATAACAAAATTAAATTATTATTTTAATAACTTAATTTCCTTCTTTTCATAGGCTGTTATTGTTGAGATTGTAATCATTTTGTTGGGTAATGTGTTGAAATGTGATGTAAATTTATTGAGGGTATTGATGGATAGATTTTAGTTCGAATAGTTTGAATAGTTGCTTAATAGGAATAGCGGCTAATAAATGTCCTGTTGTTAGGTCATAACATACATACATATTTATATGGTTTTTTTGATTGGATCTTCAACTATAATTAAAAGCGACCTCTTATACCTAACTATATTGTAATATGGATAGGTGCAGAATGAGGCACCTTTGAACTCTAACATTATTGTCTTGATATTTCCCACATTCAAGAAAATATTATTCAGTCAAAGTATCATGTAAGCAAAGTAGGTACAAACATGCATCTAATGAAACTACGTTTTTGGTTTATAAACATAACATATCATCACGCCTGTATCCTCGAAGGGGTAGGCAGAGGTGTACCAATGTACACCCACAGTTCACCGATATGTTTTGGTCCCATGTAATAGGGGGCGCGCCTATTGCCACTAACCGGGCACAAATCCAAACTCCGACCTGCTACTGAGAATTTCATAGAAAAACCCAATAACACCTTGGTCGACTCGGGAATCGAACCCGAGACCTCTAGCGTAGCAGTCGCGCTTAGCGCCACTAGGCCAACGAGGCAGTCGTTTTTGGTTTATGCTCTTATTTTATGCGACTTGGACATACCGAAAGCTTATATATAACTGATATATAGGTTTTATACTTACGTTGAAGCAGTTAATCAATAACTTATGATGAACTACTAGTGAAAAATCTGTTCGAGATTTTTTTGTTAGAAAAAAATTTGACGAAAGTAAAGAATAAATAACTATAGCTTTTAAATTTCTATGGAGTAAACAGAATTCTTACTATACAATCTTATTATATAACTTATAAAAAACCTATAATCCCAACCAAGAAGCTTAGTAACAACTCTTGTGACTTTTCCAAACCAGAAGGGATTTTATTTAATCTTAGGATTAATAACAATTAATTCTACAAATAAACAAAATTTTAATACTATCAGCATAGCTTATCCAACCCACGCTAATGACTTTCTCTTAATAACCCGGGTCACACCTTATGATTGAAAGCGAATGTGTCCCACTTAAAAAACGTATTGGTTACAAACTTTGAACATAGATAAGAGACTATAGAGTGTAGTATAGTAATCAGGGTATGAATTATGAGCACTAGTATGAACTAGTATTATAGTAAAAATTATGTCAAAATAGAGCGCGCTGTTTTAAATATCTCAAAACCTAGTAATATTGGGACAATCGAAATTTTGTATAAATTTCCGTCATTGCATAGAAAGCAACTCAAATCAGTAACTGAATGTACTTCATAAACCAACATTTTGCACTCGGTACAATGGACTTTTTGCGATACGAACACTCTGTAGTATTTATTTTTATTACTCTATGGATACAAATTTGACAGACATTGACGTACTTTTTGTATAGGAGTGACATTTTGGAACCGGATTTTTTGCTTATTGTTAGTGTAGAGCCTTTGTGTACACAAGTAAGATAATAAAATGGAATAGCAAAGTTGTATGGCTAGTTAACTGTACGATACTTTCTTTAAGTGACTAAAGATTATGTTTTTTGGTATCATAGAACTATTTGTAAAAGAACCCTTTCAGGTTTTCCGTTTATATTTTTGTTCTTTAATATTTTCTATGTAGTTTTCTATAAAATTGAAACTTTCATTCTTTTTGATTCAAAATCTATTATTTGTTTAGAAAGATGTGGGTTTACTTTAAGCAAAATTAATATTTCATTGTTCAAAATTAATCGAAGTAAAAACCACATACATTTTGAATACTTAAGTCTTTTTAGTTTTCCTAGTTATAGATCTATAGAAATTAGTAGTCCTTTTTTGTATCTTGTGAACATTGTCCTCTTGTCTATATAAATTGCTTAATACAAAATAGGTTTAAACTCAACCACACAATAATCATACACGATTGGGTTGCAAAATTAAGATGTATAACACCTAAAAAAATTGTTGTTTAATGAATTTCTCTTAATAACCGAACCAGGGTCACTCGCTAAGTGTTGGTGATTGAAAGTGAACGTGGCCCACATATGACCACATTGGTCATTATTTGTTATACGTATATAGCTATAGAGATACTAGAAGAGGCATGTTTTATAGTAACCTGTAGCAGTATGTTAATATTAGTTACTTTACGTATACGAAATTTGAAAATTAAAATGAGATTAAGTGTCTTGATTTATTCTGGATTATAAATAGGCCAGAAAACTATAAAGTTTTGACGGCTGCATCAGTCTTTGATGACAAATAAGCAAAAACCCTAACAACAAATGTGGCGAAAATGCATTTAATTTTGCAGAATTTTGAACTAACCGTTAATTTGAAGTATAGTTTAGGAGTATCGTATGAAAAATTTCAGTAAAAGAGGTACATAAGTCTGTCCTTTGTAACGAGTTAAATTAGTTTCGGTGCGTGAGAAATTATAGATAAACCAACAACGAAATAGTATACTGTAACTGTGTAATACGAGTTATCGCAAAGGGCTTCCCTCTTACTTGAATTTCCCAATACAAGAAAAAATCTTAGAAAGCCTTAGTTTCCTTTCTAATCAGCTGTTGTGACAAACCTTCTATAGGTATAAATCTTTGTAAATAAACAGTGAAAGTGACACAAAAACCATGACATTCGCGCCACTCAATAAATATACGATCAGTGAAAGTCAATAAACATTGGAGATAGTGGTTTGAATAAAACTATTTTTAAACTGATTTTAGAGGGATTTTGTTTCTGTTTTTTTTTTCTGATGGTTTGACAGATTTCAGTCTTTTGCAATTAAAGAGAAGTATTGGGTGGTCTACGCTACTTATAAACACGTATGAACAAAAAAATAAATGCGATAAAAAAAAACATTTGTTGTATAACTGTATTTTTTCAAATGAAACCAAATCTAATCTGAGCTGTATTGTAAATTAAATTTTGGGTTAAAATATTAACATTATTACACAGATATATTATTTAAATGTTCACAGCTACATTATCATTAAGATTTCACCAATCTTAATTAAAAAAAAATCGTTTTAATGTACTTTACTGTAAAATGTATTTTCTATAATGTTGTGTTATAAGTATAACTTATAAACAATACTTATTGTATGCATATTAAGTACGCTCCCTACCCTTCAAAAACTACGCTCGCTCATCTAGATCTAACACATTCGTGTACAGTAATCAGTCAGGCCTCTTGTACATTATCTGGGTTATATTTCATACTGCTTTAATAATATGTGGTCTAATTTAGATCACTTGTAATGCATTAATGTGGGTTTTGATATATGTTATATTGTGGTTTATAAATAATGTTTATAGTAATAAAACTTTAATTGAACTTAGTTTGAAAACTTAATATTTATGAGTCAACAGCAATTTGTTGTTGAGAACATAGTTAATTGTTACCGATTACATAAAGATAACAAAATCCAAACTTTTCAGATATTTTTGTAAAACCTCTTCAAGGCAAATTCTTCTTGCCTACATTTAGGCAAATTTTTGTTGCTTATTTATAGATGGAGAACGAAACTAAACAATTTTTTCTGTCTTATTCATATTTTAGAAACAGTTTTCAAGACTAGAAACTATGTTTTTTACTATTTCTCTTTTTTAACATAAACGTGCTTAGCCCACCTACCTAGTTATATAAAACTAATCATCATTAAGAATCCATGAACTGAACAAAACATCCTTCTATTTTAACCAACCGTAAAAAATATTAGTGGTATTCAAAAACAGTGTAAGGAACGAATTTATAATTATTGCATAATAAACGACCACGATTTGCTGTTTAAATAGCAGACAGTAAGGTTAATTTTTGACGGAAACAATTGATTGGTAGCATAGCAAAACTGTTTTTTAATATTATTATTTTTCTCGTGATTTTTGGTAGCTCTTAAGATTATGCATGTATCAATCACTACGTTCGTAAGACTAATCTCTAAAACGCCTACGCTGGTTTTGATAAAACTTTGCAGACCGACTAGGTCATTTTCAGACATGGATTGGAACATAAATTATATTTTATTCACATAAGTAGCTATTAAAAAAATATTTTGAAGAACATAGCTACAATCATAATTTACAAAAAAATATCTACTGCAAAACTAATTCATATTAACTAGGTATTTCTAGAATCACAAACTCGGACCAACGTAGAAAGGGGTCCAGTTCAGAATTCTGACCTCAAATTATAACCATAATCTCCTATTAAGGCCACAATGGCCATAGACCCTAAGGTCAATAAGGTCTCTTATTATGATTAACGTTAGAACAAATCTTTGAGTATGAATAAGATAAAGCCTGCATTACGTTCTTACCATAGTTAACATAAATAGAGAATTTTAGAATGATTGTATAGTTTTATTACTTAAAAGTTGAGATTTTGTTATTAGTATGTTTTACTTTTATATAATGTTGTCATAGAAATGAAATGATTTCTTTTACTATCGCAAGTATGTATATAATGATATATTGACATAAAGATGCCAATATAAGACAACCTTTCTGTCATATTTATAGGAGTGCTCACAAAATGTTCAAGATGTAATAATTATTTCAGCCCTAAACCTTTTAATTTTATTTTTGTATTTTTTTAGCTTTACCCGTCTTTTGTCTTACATGAAAACCATTGCATACTTCAGTAATACTGCTATAATTTAATGCTTGTTTCTAAACGTTGTCAGATTCATACTCAGAGGTGAGCAGCCATTAATTTACTAATCGAGTGGAGTCGTGTTGTATCGAAGGCAAAGACATGTAATTACCACGTTACTATCTCTTTTATTTGCTCAGATTGGAATGGATGGAACCTTCTTATTACTATAGTTAAAGCACACGGCTTTGCCCAAAACTTTAGAGTTATTTGTGTTTGTTTAAAAATTGAGCGATTTTTTACATTGTTATGTATTAAAATTTAAGACTAAAACATTATTCTATTTAATCGTGAATGTCAACATTTTAAGCTTTTCCCGGTTAGGGTCTTTGCAAGTGCCCACTTAGATATGTTCAATACCAGAAAATGAAATGCTTTAGAATGCGAAATCTAAAAGAAATCTTGCTTTAAAATAACTTTAAGTGTACCTAGCCCAGACAAAGAAATATCTTAAACTCAACCTTAGTTCTTAAACTTATTGCTTAGTATTTATTTTAAACAACGTCCTGCCGAGTTTGGTTTAAGCATAATGCAAAGTCTTTCTCCTTGGTTTCCTATACAACTAATTATCGATATTTTGTCTGATTTGAAGTAATTTGACCCCGGGTTTAATGGCTAAAGCATTCTGATGGCCGAGAGGTCGCGGGGTCGGCATTCACTAATGTTCAACCCACTACCAAGAAATGAGTAAGCAGGAGTTTAAGTTAATGTTTAGTGAATAGGTTTTTAATTATTGTTAATGCATTTTATTTTTCCTAGATGATAATTTTATTCCATCATTTGATCCTTGCATCTATAACAGATGATGTTGAATACAGTTACTATCAGGTTCCTTTTTTTGGTGATTAAAAATCGAATTTAGTTGTGGAAAGATAGTTTAGACATTTATTAAAAGGTAAGTAATAAATACATTTATAAAACAGATTCCTAATATTAATTTGAATTTTGTAAACTTACTTTTAAATAGCGTGAATTCCTTCTTATTGTTAGGTACACGAATATAATTATTTAGCTAAAAGATACCTATTGGCAAAATGTGTGTGCTAATTTATTTGTTACTGAGAATCGAACTCACATACCTACATATTGAAAGTACAAGTACTATGTCAATCGAATCTTCTCGACTAATAAGGCCAGTTCTACATAACAACAATAGGCCCACTTACATACATATCAACAGTGGGCGTTATCGTAACCTAGTGACATCTTAGATATTTGGAGCAGTGTACACGCAGCTTTATTATACTCCTAATATGGAAGCAGTTAACTAATGAATTGTTTGGGAAAGTTTATTTTTAAATATGCTTTTGCTTTCCAATTGATTTTTGTTGTTGTTTAGTGGTGCAGTATAGGTTATGCTTTAGTTAACAAGTTCAAAACTTTCCACTGTTAATTAAGTATTCAAATATTACTATAGATATATATATCCAGGGTATTAAGAAAACCCTGCCATATCTGTGAAGGTATATCATATTCTATCGATGTAAAAAAGCAAGACAATCTAAAAATATACCACAACAAAAAGTAACTAACATATGAGTAGAATATCTAAATTGGACAACTATAAAGAGAATATCTTTTCTTAATGATTACAAGATAATACTTAGTATACTATTTCGCAGTATGATGGCTATCGCAACATGAAAGACTAAAACTGCATAATAATTTACAACAAAAGACCAACTGTTTGGCTAGACCTATACTACTGCTTACCCTTCTCACTAATGCTAGCTTAATCATAAACATAATATAACATAGCTACAATAACAATAATTACGGTCAACCAGTTAACCCACGCGTTACTTTATACGGCTCTCTACATTTGTTACCCGGTGGATATGCGACTTAATGTTTAAGGTTTTTGGCTGTGAAGTCACGTGGATTAAGAATAACAACGAAATTATTGACCTTTTTTTTCGACTTGAAACTCTGGTAGCGTTAACTCAGTTATGCGGGGCGCACGTGACCAGAAATCGCCAGCAACAGAGAGGTATGGAAGAAGAAAGGGGAGGCCTTTGCCCAGCAGTGGGATCTAGCGTAGGCTAACAAAAAAAACTCTGCTAGCCAAAATATGGTGTACCTAAGATGTTAGTATGGAGTAAGATATTTCTCTGGTATGTATTTTGTCATACAGCTTTTTGTATTTTAGTTTTATAGTTGTAAGTCTTATATATCTCTACAGAAAGACTGGTTACCGAAAAGCCCATTTTGTAAAAACTTGTGGCTAACTGATTACTCAATCTCTACACCATGGCCATTTTTATTTCAAATTATTCAGAAAAATTATACAGAGACGAAAAAGGTTCATAATATAAGTGGTATTGTGCTCGTAGCTGTTAGACTTTTCTGCTGGAGGAAGGTCTCCTACTTGAACCGGTAAGCATCAATATCTTTCGCCATTTCAAACCAACAGCTACTATCACTCCAATACAGTTAGGTATCCCATGCCATCAAAGAAGATTAAATCTCCATTTCATCACATCTACCAAACAAGTCCTGATCATCAATATCATATAATCTCGATAGCAGTCTATTGTTTTAATATCAAACCAGTTAGAACCAGTTTGAGGGTGACAGTGTGACAGTGTGACCTATTGTTAGCGTGATGATTGGGACCTTGGGATGGTGGTGAGAAGTGGTATCACCGGTTCTTAGATAGCAGTCGGTGATATTGCTGCACTGGTTTTGTGGGACGAATTATTGCATAGGTGGTGTTAGATGCGAATTCGACTCTTGTTAGCCATTTATGTGATTCAAATTTTGAGTGATTTAGTCGTAAGTCATTGTGAAGTATGTGGGTTTATCTTATTTTTACCCTACCTACTATGAAAGTTTGTTCGGAAAACATAACATAAAACATACTCAAGTTACTACGCCAAGTGACCAAGAAAATCTGATTAAATTTTTTGGTATAAATGACTTGACTAATTTCGTTAAATAGTTAACCGTGATTTAACAAATCATAGTTACATTTGATTAGAGATAAATTTTGTATATTTATATTCCTTTACATTGAAAAAGAAAACAGAATTCTTAAAAAAAAGCCTTGTTCGTTCTCAATTCTCACCAGCCCAACCAGTTGCATCAGAAAAATAAACAAAGTTGAACCTATGACCTAATTACCTTAAACACTTCCTTATATCATCATCGTCTGACGTCATCAACAACCAGTAAAAATCATGCGTTCAGTATGGTCCTCATCACGGAAACTTCGGAGTCAAGCAAAAAACAAATCACTCGATAATCATTATAATGAATGCTGGTGTGAAAAAAGCAATGATCATCGTTCTATAGGTTAAATGTGAATAAGCATTTGATGTAATTGAGATTATAGATCTTTTTCTGCTTATGTTTTAGGGCTGGTTTGAGGTGGCACGTGATGAAGGCTGAATGGAAGGACTTGGGGGAGGCCTTTGCCCAGCAGTGGGACAGTATAGGCTAGTAAAAAGAAAATTCAAATAAAGCTGTGGGCCGGTTTCCAGGTTCACTGAATTCAGCAGTTTTTGATTTTTTTTTTTACATAGAGCGACTGTCTACTTTTCCTCCACAACCCATTTACTGGGAAACATTATGCCCTCGAAAGACTGGCTAGATTTTTTTTTAATCTTTTTACGAATTTCAAAGTTGAAGTATGAGAACTGAAACCAATGGTTTATGACGAATTTTCTTTCCCTTTGTCTTCTGCATCACCCAATAAACAAATGAGTATTGTATCCAGTGAATACAAAAACAAAACCATTCAAAAGCCAGTGTCCTCACAATTACATCACGAAACCTCAAAAGTAACCAAGTAGCTGAATCACCAGTCAATAAAACAATAATAAATTACAATTTTTTTACTAAAACGATTATGGACGAAGGCCATAGTTTAAGTAGTTGCCTTATAGACACATCTTTCCTACAATAGATCACGATTCGACAATCATATTACGGAAGAACTATTAATGTAATTACTAACATAAATACAAAGATGTGTTTTTCTACATTATGTATACGGTAGTTAGTTTTCACGGTTAGTGTAGGAGGAATGCTAAATTAGTGGTCAAATTAATGGATTTTTGATGGAAAATTTGACAGGTCATTTTGTAGACATTTGGCTAGACAGATTGAATAGTTTGCGAATAGTATTTTTAAATTATTTCCTGAATAATGTTGCTAAGTGCAGTTAATTTTCTGGCTGTCTTCTGCATTTTTAGTAACCTTGATAGATGAACAAAAATGTCTCAATTATTTCATGGTTTTACGTTAGTATTTAGAAAAAAAAAACTTCCTTAGATTCCCTTTTTTAATGTAGTAAGGTATATTTCTGTATTATTACCAGTTTTACAACAAATATTTAATAAAAAAAAATTTTTTCATATTCATACTATCCACAACTTGCAATCTAAATAAACTGACACAATTCATCAAAGGAAAACAGTTCAAAAGAAATGTTCACTAGAACAAAACTTTTCTTTACTAAGAAAAAGCGTAAACAGTGTCCCAACCGGAATCACGGTCACTGCCTACCAGTGACAATGAGAACAGCCTTCCTCCATTATAGAAATGGAAAACAGAACGAGACTTTCACTTAAAAAATACTTAATGAACTACTTCACAGCTAAACAAAACTAAACCCTATTTCGTTCCACATACAACCTCTTTTCAAAATCCTAGTCGTTTCTACTGTATGCTTTTAAATTTGTTATGAATATTACTCTTAATTTGTCTTAGAAGTTCGTATGTTGTCTGGCTTTGTGGCCCTTTGATTCTCTTAGTTTGATTGACAGCTCTAAATGGTGGTAAAACCTATTGTTTTTTGTGGTTATACGTTTTTGTTACAATAATATATGGGTGTAATTATAGTTCTAAAAATTTGCTGGTAAAGTGTTGTTGCTATTATGTATGTATGGAGCCATAGCTTAAAAACTAGATCACTGCCTATCGAATAGAACCTGAGACCAAAGGGTCAAATAGTGTCTTATAAAAGTCGAAGTTTCGATCGAAAAGTCTAGAAGTAAGCTAGAGTATATCCATCAAAGGGGCACTTACTAATATTTCATGTATGACCGGTTGTGTTAGGTAAGATTTTCTCATTTGTTGGCTTCGTTTTAATATCTACTCGGGCAGCAGCAAAATAACTAAAACATCTGCAAAAGTCATGAATTTATTTGGGTAAAAGCGTGGGGCAACACTATTTTTTAACATTGAAGGTTTCAAGTTAAGAATAATCACCCTATGCTGTTTGTTTGACCTAATTCTGATTAACATTATATCTACCAACTAGCCAAGAAATCACCTAGCACTGCAGTCGCTAAACGAATACCTGAGTAGTATCAAGAGACATTTACTAGCTTTGAATGTAGGTACTAACATAAGGCAAGCTAATTTAAATAGAACTGTCCTTAAACAAGGTGTTGGTCAAACGTGATGTAATGTACAGCTGACATTGATAAGGAGGTGACCAGGATACTTCAAAGGATTTGCTCGAAGATTCACGTAAGAGTGTTAACCGTTTAACTATAATATGCTATACACCCTTTGGCATACATTGGTATACAAGTATATTATACTGTATCCATTAACACTTAATTGTTATGCCTCTTGGTCTAGTGGTTAGTTACCCTGACTGCTGAATCATCGGTTGGCTGGAGATCATCGGTTTCGATTCCCACCCAAGGCATTTGTCTGTTGTGAGTATTATCATTAAGTTTGGTTTTGGGTGTGATTTATCTGTACTCTGTAATATGGTAATTAACTGATAAACATGTTTATATAGGCACATACTTAATGTAGATAAAATATACCATGCTCATCACACAAATTTATCCTGAGTGGGAATTAAAGCCACAACCTCTGGTTTAGAAGGCAGTGTTACTCTAACCACTAGACCAAGAGGCATATCAATGATCGCCATACCAGCAGGCTTGTTCTACAAACTTTGACTTAAGTTTGACCATCGTCAAGGACTGTGGTTTTCGCTTACCATTGGTGAAATTCATTAATTTTACACCTCGCGCCTTTTTAATCTATTACTAGATTATCATTAAATATCAATCCAACAATATTAATAGCATTTTTAATAACAAAAATAAACAATAGTCCAAAGAAGTGGGCGTTTCGATTCTATCTCGGATTTAGCAGCAAATTGATTGATGTATCGAAACGTTTGTGATGGATGATCTCAGGAACGGCCTCGTTTGGCCTTAACCATTGTTTAATAATGAGAAACATACCTAGTAATAAAAACTTGTTGATGACTGGAAGTATTGGAGTTCGATTTAGGTATGTTTAAATAAGGAGTTCGTGTATACCTAAAAACAGATATTGTACAAAAAATTAAGTATATTTGGAATCCGTTCTACCACGTCTAATAGAGAAGACAAAATACAATGATTGATTCTTGATCTTGTAATTTTGATTACAATGCGGTCATTTACTTGATGCAACCAACCAACGTCTTCCAAAGATACTTCTTGATTTATATGCACAGTATAAGGCAAAGCTGACTATGTGGAAGGGCAATAACAAACACCAACTCACTCCTAAAGGAATCCATCAACCTTGGAATAGGACAAACTACTGAACATCTGCTGATGCGGATGTTTTCATTTACTATATCCATAGAAAATTGATTTACGTATAAAGGCTGTGATCGTCAGACGAGCAACGAATTGACAATCAAAAAGATTTGAATCATCAATCGAAAGTCTTGAGGTAATTCCACATCCACGAGCGAGTTTTACAGGCGAACCAATAAAACCGTAATAATACTCGCGCCCTTAACCGATCCCATACATACATATTTTTCTTTTCGTGACTATATAACGGTCATCATCATCATCATCATATCAGCCCAGAATCACCCACTGCTGGGTATAGGCCTGTCATTTTCTGCCATTGTTATCCGTCTTGCACGTCCCTCATCCAGGTGGTTCAAATGTCTATGATAATGTTATTAAAATGTGCTACAATAATTGACCACATTAATTCGTCATTGGCGAGGTTTGAATCCTCCAAAGTGCAGGTGTATAAACATTACCCATTCATTTATTTGTTAGGGTGCTTCCATATCTAACGAACGAGCACTACACGAGCAGCTTGCAAGACGATCGCGAACATGCCTCGAGCGATGTGCGCACGTCTGTCAGACCGCGTGTTTTTTTTTTTTTTTTGGTAGAGATCTTTGCAGTTAGCCTGAGCGCAGGCTTTGACTGCTTCACCGGACTTTAATTCAGACCGCGTTATTGTCACTAGTGCCTTCGCGGCACGCTCGTGTATTGCTCGTTTTTCAGATGTGAACGCTCCCTTACTGACTACTGAGTAGGTGCGGATGTAAATCTAATAACACACGCTACCATACAAATTAATCTATACACGTAACTAGAAACGCTTTGCAGATGAATAATTAAGTTCAATGATACAATATGGCCTTCGACTGGTACTGATAAAAAACAGCAAAAAGATCTCCATATCGATGATTAAAATCTGAAGCGTGTTTCGTGCCACGCCAAATTATCTTACACGATACAAAGGTAGTGCGTAAAAAATACAACGATTATTACCCATTTGTTATACTTACTTCTTTTGTAGGTGAAGCCTTTTAGGAAGATCATCAAATAAATTTTTTATATTGATAGTCTCGCAAATGGTTTTGGATACCATCGAAAATTTAATTTCTCGTAGCATGGAATTTTTGGGTAATTCTTTTGGTTAAATGCTCGGGCACTTAGGCATTTGTTTCGAGATGAAATGGTATGGGCAGTTTATTGCTAAACAAAATTTTCACGGGTTTCATTTTAACAATAAGTTAGTAAGGGAAAGATTTTTTGGAGTTTCTTTAAATACATAAAAATATATCAGTTAAAAAACAAAATGCTAATTGTACCCTGTGGTTATACTCAACCTCCGTTCCCGACATTTTTATTATTATTCTATTTGGATCAGAGAGGAATCAAAAACCATTGATCATGAAAATTGTCCACCCTTTTTTGAGCTACAAGTATAACTAATTCGACTTTGTTTTACACGTAAGTCTTTATATGTATCTTTTATATGTCTCAGAATCAGAACTTTAAGAATCTACTCGTGATCAGAGGGCTAGTTTGTTCCTTGCACAGAGAATCGGCATAGCCATTCAACGTGGCAATGCTGCCAGCCTTCTGGGCACGTTCCCCGCCATTGACAAGGATGACGATGAATTCTTTGACGCCGTTTAGTTTTTATTTTTGTAAGTTTTAATTTTAGTATAGTTAGAGTTTGTTCTTATATTAGATTTAATTGTGTATTAAAAAACTCTGTAATAGAGAAGTAGCAACCATCTAATAACTAGGTAGTATATGAGTACTCCTGAGAAAAACAATACATATCTACCCACCCCACGGGTAACACAGGCGAAAAATTCATCACCACAAAGGTTACATACAGAACCTCTGCATTGATTTATGATAGCACTAGATTTACAATAACAAGATAATCCGAGGTATGAAATGACTTTGTTATCGCAAATGTCATCATACTTTAGTTAGTTATTTTTGTTGACGTAACAGAGAAAGCTGAACTTAGTAGCTGGTTTGAGTTTGTTGTTTGGGTAACGAAATTCTTGTTTTTAGAGCAATAGAGTGGCGATAGTTGATATGGGAATAATACAATTCGATGGGAAGATAATATAATTGCAACTGTTAAAGAAAAAAGATCAGAAGAAAATAAATAAATAATAATAAATAAATGCGGACAACATCACATACATTGTTCTGAACCCAAAGTAAGTTGCTAACGCACCCAGACCCGAGACAATGTAGAAATGTGATTTTCTACATTGACCCGTCCGGGGATCGAACCCGGGATTTCAAAGCTAGCGACAACTTGAAAACGGTGCGAACGCCACTCCACCATGGAGGTCGTCAAAAGAGAAAGAGACGAGGTTGGAGTAATGTTAAGAAAATAATGTGAATTAAATTATAATGTAGCAATATAATACGTATTTTTAACGCCTTCAAATGTAGGATGTTTCAATTCGATACTCTGTTATTTTTTTGATAAATTTCATGAAAATCGTTTTATGAGTTTTTCTTTTAATTTAATAGTTTTTATGTCATTCCATCAAGTATAATTTAATTGTTGTGTACTGTTGTAATTGAATTTCGGGTTTACTTACAGTTAGTAGTTAAGATCTTTTTTGCACTACGTAAATCTTTTATCTGTATCCGTACCTATTCAATAAAATAAAATAAATAAATAAAATACGACACAATGTTGAACATGTGGACAAAGTATCTCCTACAGAGTCTGAAACAAAAAATCTGTCAACGTGCTATGAATGAAACCTTATTTTGGTAATCAGTTGTATGAAGCCAAGCTAATGTTTTGATACGTTCTTAAAGGGATAATAATATTAATACTGTTTATATTCTAGGCAGGTGTGGTGTCTAAGCTGTTATAGTAAATATGTATCCATTTGTAAGGTTTTATTTTCAAATACTTACAATATACGTTCAGGATTTGGCTGTGTATTAAGAAACATGACAGTTCAAAATGAAACATTTCATTTTTTTTTTAATATCGTTCATAGTTCCAACCAATAGATTATTTTTACTAGGTATGTTCGGCTTATGTGTTAATCACGGAATAAAAATAAAAATAATTGTAATTATAGGGTGTCACGGCAAAAACATATTTAAACAAGAATAGTAACCAGAAGAGAAAAATCCATAGCACAGAGTTCAAACTACATAAATAAATAGATACATACATAATAATATAATGACTCCTCTTTCCCGTAGGGGTAGGCAGAGACCACTTTTTTCCACTAGCTACGATCCTTACATATTTGTTTCGCTTCATCGACCTTGATTATTACCTTCATACATGCTCTCCGATTTGGTCTCGAAACAATTACATATCGTTTATATATTATGTTAAATTGCATCGTAATTAAAATTGACGATAGAGTAAACCCAATCAATTTCTCTGTCAGAGATCATTGTTTGATACGTTATGTGTACAAACATGAACAATGTATGCTTACATAATGGCCGGAGTATTCACTGCATTCTTTTATAAACAAACAACATTGCATCGCCCACATAGAAATGCCGGGTCAATGGGCAGGTAACTCAGAAGTTTTATACAAAAATGACAAATTAATAACAAGAAACTAAAAATAAAAAAAAAAATGATATAATGAGGAAGACTATAATGTAACCTTGATTAATCGGAGGATTTTTCACTCTATTTCTTACAACTATTTTTCAACAAAGACTTATAGAAGGAGGAAAGGGAGACCTTTTGCCCTGCAATAGAACAGTAAATTTTAAGTTATGTTATAAGTAAAAAAGTCAATTTTTAATTTGAGTAACACCTCAAAAAATAATTAATTATAAAATAAAAAATAATTAATTATAAAATAAAAAATAATTAATTAATAAAAATAATTATGGAAAGTAATGCATTCGAATCAACAAAATTTGTCAACACCCTTACTTTTGACTTTTCATTATTCGATCGCAAAAATTCTAAACAAAATCTGTTGACACAACAAACCGTATTCAAATTCAACCAAGCCACCACAAACATAAAAAAAACCCTACATATTTCAAAGACAATCCTGTACTATACTTCTGTGTCACTTACATTGCATCACGGTTACATCATGTAAACGTGATATCAGTATTAGATTGCACTAAATAAATGATCTGGCATCGGCACAAGGAAAGATTGTCTCTTTGATTGAATACGCCATCTTGCCTTTATAAAGGTATTATGAAACGCATTGAAGATGGTAAACAATTTTGGAAGCTAGTAGTAGATTTAATTGTAGTGGTAAAGTTTTTGAAATAAAAAATACTGATTTTAGATTTTTTATTAAAGGTTCATGGCCTCTTTTAACCGACTTCAGAAAAGGAGGAGGTACTTAGCTCGACTGTTTGTTTAGATGTAAATAAAGATTTATTGAAAAATACTTAATTTTCTCTTTGATTATAGTAGATACATGGTAGAGCATCATTTATAAGATATATTTATTTTAAGTTTTTATTTATGTTGTCTACATTTACTTCTTTAAAAAGCTTTAAGTAGTTATCAGAGCAACGCATTTATGCGCAATAGATTGTTCCTCTCTTTATAAAATAAGTGTATTTTTCTTAAATATTCATATATATCTTGTAAATAAACGAATATTTGTGATCTATTGATATTTGTTGCCTGCATATTTCTCTTCTACAAAACGTTCTTAACACTGAATAGAAAATACTCAAACAAATATATCATTCAATAGATCTTAACAAAAATTCCTACCGAAGAATTTCTCCATTCATCGTAAACATTACACAGATTAACCGCGTATTACCGGTGAATGTACAGAATAGCCGGCTGCAGTGATTAATTGCTGATGTTTGGTCATTTACGCGGTTTGTCGGTAATTAGTCTGTCTTATGAATTGATTGGTTTAACCGTTAAGTTAAGAGTAAACGTTTCTTATTTCAATGGCTGTTTATGTACTTAGGTAATTAGCGAAACAGGGAGTTGCGAACATTTTAAAAATTGCAAATTGTAGGTAAATGTGAGTTTCCGGACGGTTTGTAATTATAGTCATGAATATAAACAGTCTAAACTTCAGGTTTTAGGTAAAAAATTTATTCAGTTAGAGTTAAGTATAAATTATAAAAAGAGTTTTTTTGTTAATTAGGTTACATAATGGATAGTATTATTATATTACATTGTGTATGAATTAATAAAAAATCAATACAGTCAGTTTCGTACTGTAATATTTTTAATATGATTGACATAAAATTAGTGTTCAATTTAGTAACATCTGTGGGTTTATAAATTGAATATTTGTGATTTAAATAGTGCTTACATACCAAGGTATATTTCAGTTTAATTTCAATGTTAATGCATCAATGCAGATAAAATAACAATGAAATATATCGATCCTAAAAATTAACAGTACAAGGTAAAAATTAGCACTTGAAAACCATACGACGTAAAAAGATAATTCAAAATAATAGGTCACCTAGATATATCTAGATTGCGGTCAAGTGCTTAAAATCGTCACTTTCACATGCCGATAATGTATGTAAACATTGTTATCTGAACGAAATCAGGTTATCTATCGGCAAATTGGTATTGTATGGTGCGTTTAGTTACGAAATTATGGAGAGTTACTGGCGTTGAAATTTGGTGTTGGTTTTTTTGTTAGGTAAGTGGCTAAAGAGTTAAAGGCGAGTACGTTTTTTTGTACGTTTATTTTCATATATTTTTGGTTTACAGAAATTTTGTTTCTGTTTGTTAAATAAATTCATGATAATAGATAACAATTACTAGAACGTTTATAATTATTCAGTATTGTGTTGTTATTATGTTAAAGATACACTCCTAATTAACCTATTATCGGTTGTTAATTGTATATGTAATATACAGAAATAATAAAAGCCACAGATTACATAGTGTCTCGTTAAACTAAACCGTTAACTATATAGTTAAATTTTACAGCAAAATGTAGTTTTCTATTTTATAAATAGCTGTTACTATTTTAGATGAAAATATGACCGAAAATTAATACTAACAGTGGCCAATAACAGTGTAACTAGTCCCATACACGGTCCCGTGCACTGGAGCAAGTTACGGTCTCACAGTAAACGAGGCATAAAACATTTTATCAATGATAACATTAATTGATTAGATTTGTTTCAGTTTTTTATTGAGAAATCATGAAGTGTCTATATTTCCGTTTGATATAAAAATCAAGAATGCGTTTGTCGTAATAATTGCAATAGGCCTAGCAGTTGATAATTTAAAATTATAGAGCTATGCATTTATTTTGTTAATTATTTTTATTTTCCTTGTTTTGTATTTATGTCCTGTGTGTTGTCTTGTGTACTGTACCAAATATTTTTTTTTCTATTTCTAAGTGTATTCTTCTCTGCTGAAAGAATTGAGAATATAATAATTGATTTTCTTCGATAAATATACTCGTAGTTATTAAAAATTTTGTTATAAACAGTATAACTTAAAAAAAACATTTATTTATCTTTTTTATAGCTTGTAATTATTTGTTTAAATTGGATATTATTGTTACTAGATGTCTTTACCAATAATAAAAATAAACAAGAGCGAAATAGCACGTCAAATGTCACGGAGATCATAAAAATAATAATGTGAACTTTTAATGATTTAATTTCGCAATAATAGCATTATTCTCTTCCTTATACGTATGACAAGTCAGGCTTTAAGACAAATAATAATACAGACTAATTCTGAACGATGTTTGGTGTCAAATAATTGATGCAAAAAGTGGGTATCATAACATATCATCACGCCTGTATCCCTGAAGGGTTAGGCAGAGGTGTACCAATGTACACCCACAGTTCGCCGGTATGTTTAGTTCCCATGTAATAGGGGGCGAGAATATTGCCACTAACCGGGCACAAATCCAAACTCCGACCTGCTACTGAGAATTTCATGGGTATCAATTTATTTAACTAACTTATTTTAATTTCAGTTGTCTGGTTACCATACTACCAGCTCTGATTAGTTTGGGATCAGATCTTCTTCTTTTCGTGTCGATTATAAATTCAAATAAGAGTATGTTGGCCCAGTAAGTTGCGTCGTTAATGGCAGCATCGCTAGCGTGCTTTAAGTTATCCAAAGTGCAGGTGTTCACACTTTGGGCAATTTAATAAGATGTGGTGATCAGATGACCGTGTGTGAGTTGTCCCGAGATGCTATTATTATTTTGAGCCAATATTTTGAATTCTTACTCTACACCAGGAGTTCATTCATCCCTTTTGGATAGATGTACCCTTTCGGTAACACTCTGTATTTTATCATCAGCTGAACTGCTTAAAATGTAAAAAGTAAAAACTGTCAATGTATTTGTTCCCACAAGTACGTTTGAAGACTTCCGTATTTCTTCTTGTAAGTTTATTTATAAAATATATATATTTTTTTGGTCTGAATGGTTAATAAATGCCAAATGAGCTTTTACACCCACGCGGTACAGAGGAAAATTCCTCTCACATAGCGACAAGTTTTTTTGTAAATGACATTGACTTGCTTTGACATTTCAATTGTTGATATGTCAAAGTCACAATGTCAGGAAAAAAATGTTTGTGAGAAATCTATAAAGTAGTCCAATTTCACAATTTTTATGTTTTTTGAACTTAACGGTTTATAAAGGTTTATATTAAGTCCAGAAGTGGTAAAGGTTTTTAGGGCAATTAGTCGTTTATTTTTTTAATAGTTGTGTCACTAGGCCACTGTTGGGAAAAGGGCATTGCCCAAACTCAAATATTGGCCAAACTTTGAGTTTTAAAAAAAGTCGTCCAAATCATTGCATTAAAGGTCAATGAAATAGTTCCTTAGGAAATTGTATGATAAATAGATATCTTAACAAATGGTCAAATGGTCACCCATCCAAAACCCGACCGCATCTACATCAGCTTAACCTCAAAAAAAAATCCTCCAATTATCTAGATAAAATAGGAACGCTATCTACAGTTTAATTAAATTCTCACAACGTTTATTTTTATACAATCTGGGTCAAGTCGGAACGTGACTGAGTGGTATCGCTTTATTCTGATGACCAGACACTTTGCTTTTCGAAAAGAGGTTTTAATTCAATGATCTCGGTATGACACCGTTTGCATGAATATTTATGAGGTGGTTAATGGAGCAGATATTGGAGACAGGACATGTTTAAGTACTGATTACATGAGTAAATTCTGCAGGTCTTTTTGATAATATGGAACAGAATATATTTTGTTCTTAAAAACTGGAGACCGAAATTTTCTATCTTATTCGATTTCGGTAATCCCTCAACCACCTTTCTTTCTTAGCTTAGCCACTGATGATACCCGGATATCTACAATACCAGATTTATTAACTGCCTCTTGAGAAACAAAATACTCATCACAAAATTGAGTGAGAGGAGGTTTGTGTAAAAGATAGTTCTTATAATCTTTGTCGTCTTTTGATTTTCGTTCTTTTGAACATCTGCTATTAGCTTATGTTTTGTCTTTAGGTGGTGATTATTTAGGTTCAGTTAGTAAATTAATATTTTTCTCGACCCTTTCAGTTTCAAGTTCCAAAATTCCTACATCTTTAAAACCAGATAAGTAAGGATAATCGAATTAACTTGATTCTGAACTTTTGATATTTTGTATTAAAGTGTTGAGGATGATAATATTATAGTCAGTCATGTTAGTTTCTTTAAAACCTTATCTGGGTCAAGTTACTGCGTAATTGAGATTCACGTTGCATTGAAGATCAGATGTTTTACTATTAGTCATCATTGACCGTGTGGACAATGAAAATGACTTTGTACGTATGTAATAATATGTTTAAGGACCACATTAACAAAGCCAATGATCAAAAGTTTAATTTTACAGAACCGAAAGATCCATAGATAGTAAGCATAAAATGTTTGTAAACGGCTTCAAAATAAAGATCAGACCCGTCAAATTTATATTTTGTTGTGATTCTCAAATTCGGAATTATACCCTAGCAAGACTAGGAAGTAGCTTGCTAGAGTATATTAAGGCCCCCACAGTATAGCTATGAGCAATGGCCTCTTCCAACGGGAGTAAATGCTACAGAAGACAATAATCGTTTCACCCAAAAGAACTTAGCTTCCAGCTGAAACGAATACCAAAATACCACCACTGCTTACCTAAGTAGGTATACCTATAGCCGCGATCCAGACATGCAATTTCCTAGCCAACCCAAGACTATCGATGTATCCATCCCGTTGCCATGGCAATCCGGGAACTTGCGGGAAACAGGGCAAACTTAGTGCACGAAACCTGAAGACCGCAGTTATTGCCAACAGCTGTTTTTGTTTCTTTTATTAAGGGGAAAAGTTCAGCGTTTGTAGAAGATCAACTAATTTTTACGGATTTTGTCGCGGTTTATATTTCGATTTTAGGTCCCGACGTTTCGACATCTTTGCAGGTGCCATGGTCACGGGCAACTAAAATCTAAATATAAACCGCGACAAAATCTTGAAAAAGTAGTTTTATTTCAATGTCTAACATTCGCGTAAACCTAAGAAACCAATATAATCTCTCTATAATGCTCAAGTTTAATCAAGTACCGGTCATTTAGGGCATAGAATAGAGTCCAATAAGGGTGCCGAAAAGTCACTAGAACTGTATTTTATATTTACTTATATACTTTACGCATGGTAGATTAAATACCAGATGAAATTTTTGTTTGGCAACATTTGTCTAAATGCTGTCTTATGATACTGCAATGATTTAATTTTAAATATGCTTAAGCGATACATCATTTTCAGTACAAAAATATCCCAACAAGATTACCTAAAAATAACTTTATACAATTCTGAGCTCAAACTTGAAACACAAGAGTCAAGAGCGAAGGCCTTAACAATTGACCTTTAAGCTCAAGTATCTAATAATATAAAAGTATTTCCGTACAAAGACGCACCTTCCACGACATCAAAAATCGATAGCTTAGTGCTCAACTTAAAGCTAAGTGCAGTTTAAAACCTTGGTATTAATTGCATTTTAAATAATCCTTAGTTAGCACACAGTGGAATTACTATTGTCTCTTTCTACTTTTTAGTATCATTTTCGACCCCACTTCTGCTTGCTTTTTCTTAGCTTTTCTGCCATCTGCAGATCAAAGGTCTCTCTACTCTCCTTCCATTTCTCTCTAGTTGGGGCTGTGGTAAATCACTCCTTAATAAGGGAGTCCAGCTCATAAAGCTATCTGCATCTGAGCCTACCGCAATTTATGTGTTTTCTTTATCCACTCTTTCTGTTTTTGACCAGAAGGTTAAAGCTGCGATGAACCAATTTTTATGAAAGAAGTTTTTATAGTCCCTCGTGGCTTATTTACCTCATCATCATCATATCAGCCCGGAATCACCCACTGCTGGGTATAGGCCTCCCCTTTTTTCTGCCATTGTTGTCTGTCTTGCGCGTCCCTCATCCAGGTGGTTCCCATTACCTTAGCTATGTCATCAACCCAACGTGCTCTCGGTCGTCCCTGACTTCTTCGCCCTGTCCTTGGCCACCATTCAGTCAGAACCCTACTCCATCGGCTGTCAGTACGTCTAGCTAGGTGTCCTGCCCAACTCCATTTGAGTCGTATCGCCCGGTCCCCGACGTCGAACACTTTTGTGCGACGTCGGATTTCAGTGTTACGAACTCGGTCTAACAGATTGATGCCGAGCATGGCTCGCTCCATGGCCCTTTGTGCTACTCGTATTCGGTGCACAGTCTCCTTTGTCAGCGTCCAAGTTTCGGCACCGTAGGTTAATGTGGGCAAGACACACTGGTTGAAAAGGCGGGTTTTAAGGCACTGAGGAATCTTCTTGGATTTAAAAATGAATTCTAATTTGCCGAATGCTGCCCACCCTAGCTGTACTCTTCTTGTTGTTTCTTTGTCAGGATGCTCCTTATCAAAAGACAGAACATGTCCCAGATAAATGTAATGATCGACAATTTCCAGATTCTCGTTTCCAACTGTAACAGCTGTAACAGAGTTATCTGGAATGCCTACCATCACCTTCGTCTTAGACATGTTCATCTTCAGACCAACTTTCAAGGATGCATCAAAGAGTTCTTGCAGCATAAGTTGAAGTTCTTCGATGGATTCAGCGAACAAGATAAGGTCATCTGCAAACCGGAGATGTGACAGGTAGACACCATTGATGTTGATACCATTTCTTTCCCAATCAAGTGATCTCATCACATCTTCCAAAGCAGAAGTGAAGAGTTTGGGTGAAATGGTGTCACCCTGGCGGACCCCTCTCTTGATAGGTATTGGGGCAGTAAGTTCATGCAGTCTGACTTGCATTGTTGCGTCATCGTACAGGTTTTTGAGTACGTTTATATATCGAGCATCAATCTGACAGCGATGCAGAGAGTTAAATACAGCCCAGTGTTCAACACTGTCGAAAGCTTTCTCGTAATCGACAAAAGCTAGACACAGAGGCTGATTGTACTCTGAACTCTTTTCCATCATCTGCTTTACTGTGTGGATGTGATCGATAGTCGAGAAACCACTTCGGAAACCGGCTTGTTCAACGGACTGATATTCATCGAATTGGTGGGTGAGTCGGTTGCATATGGTTTTAGCAAATAGTTTGTAAATTTGTGGAAGAAGGGAAATCGGACGATAGTTATTGAGGTTTGATTGATCGCCTTTTTTGTGAATAATAGAGACCGTCGCCTTTTTCCAAGCACCCGGCGATGTGGCATTAAAAAGGACATGATTAAATAATGTTACTAGAACATTAAGTACCGGTTGGCCACCAGCTCGTAGTAGTTCCACCGTTATTCCGTCAACACCAGGTGTTTTATCAGTTCGTAATTGGGTTAATGCCTTTTCAACCTCACAAGCCATAATATTCGGTATGGGTTCAGAGCTCTGGTATTCTGTAGGAGGTGCTCTTGGATCGTTAGCCAGTGAAATTGCTTCCTCTGATCTTGAAGCGTAAAGTTCCTCATAGAATGTCTGTACTGTTTTTAATAAGTCGGCTCTATTTGTTATGACTGTACCGTCATCTGTTTTAAGTTTTATAATTTGTTGGGTACTGGAATTAATTTTCTTTCTAAAAATTTTGGGACCTCTATGTTGTTCTATTGTTGTTGTAATTATTTTAGTATTGTGTTTCCTAATGTCCCTTTTTACTGCTTTACTGATTTGCCGATTAATTTGTTCTAATGCTCTTTGGTTTTGTGTTGTATTATTTTGCATAGATCTTCTTTGTTCAATGAGGGACAAGGTGCCAGAAGTGAGTTTATTTTCTTTCTTGCGAACTCTACCGAGGTGCTTTTGTGTAGTTTCGATGATTGTCTTGCAAAACATCTCATTCATCTGGTCAACATCTAGATTCGATTCATTTAGCCCATGAAATCTATTACTCAATTCCAATCTAAAGTCATCTGGTAGGGAAAGTATTGCAGGTTTTTCATACCTTGGATTGGATCTTAGAATCATTTTAGTTCTCTCCTTCTGTAAATCGAATCTAAAATTTGCTCTGACTAGACGATGATCGCTTCCAGTCTTAAAGCGATTGAGGACTGTAATGTCTGTGACTACGTGTTTGTGTGAGCTTATAATGTAGTCGACCTCATTTTTGGTCTTGCCGTCTGGGCTCGCCCAGGTCCATTTTCTTGAAGGTCGCTTCTTAAAAAATGTGTTCATTGCGTACATATTCTTACGTTCAAGAAAATTTACCAAAGTTTGCCCTCTTCTATTACGCAGACCAATACCGAATTTACCTATAGACCTTTCGCTTAGTACCGTTGGACCGACTTTAGCGTTAAAATCGCCCATAATAGTGTAGAAGTGTGTTGGCGAATCCTCGAGGGCCTTCTCAATCTCTTCATAAAAGGTATCAACTTCATCATCTGGTTTTTGGGATGTAGGAGCATATACTTGAACTATTTTTAATGAATATCGGTTATTTAGCTTTAAGACTACAAAACAGACGCGTGGTGAGATACTTTTAATATTTTGCACAAATGAAGCTATAGTTTTATTTATAAGAAATCCTACCCCACCATATGAGGAGTCCTCGTGACCTCTAAAGAAGAAAAGATTTCCAGATTGTAATTTTATAAGCTCTTCGCCTTTTCGGCGTATTTCGGATATGCCTATAAGGTCCCATTTGATAGATTCCGTCTCAATTTGAAATTGTAGCAATCGTTCGTCCGTTCTTAACGTCCTGGCGTTGTAGCACGCCAGGGTCAGGGTCGTTGGGTTGTGACAGCTGGGCGACTTCCAGTGATTCTTAGCACCCTCTGCCCCGCCGTTACCAGAGCCGCTGTCCGAACTCGGAATAGCGGGGCTGCTGGGGACTGAGGGCCGGAGATTTTTGGCAGTATTCATATTGAAAAAAGGGGGGGTTTTGGCCATAAAACGCCACGCTGGCCATTGCGGCTTGGCGAGTTTGTTATATCCTCTTTCGTTACTTAGCTAGTTTAGACAACAAGCTGAGGTTTGATTAGAGTGGCTGGATGCTATGCCGAAAATAGAAGAAATGATTATGAGGTGTGATAATACATAATATCCGAAAAGTGAAATAAAAGTAACAAGAGAAGTTAAAATGATTACTAATTTTGACGCTAATAAATCTTGGCTATGGAGGGAAGAAGCGCCTGATTTGGTAAAGAATTTCAGGCGGTGACTTTCTGGCTCTTAGTTCTCATCACTTTAGGTGGCTTGGTGATAGAGCTAGATCAGGAGTTAGTATAATCGGCACAGGTGACATGTCCGACTCCTTTAGCATAAGGTCCGTGGTGTCGCTACTCACCAACAGCTTGTCACAGGCTGCCTTGCGGGATGCCTTATTTACCTAGATGATGGCTATTCATTCACTGATCAAAATGACATACACGAGTCCATTGAGTGTTAGTTAAAGTTCCTAAGTACCATTTCCAAAATTGGCGCCAGCAAACTACTTCTAACCAGTTCAGGAAAGTACATCTAAATCAGATAAAAACTAAATATTTCTGATAAAAATCGTATTACATCGACACGCTAAGCGGCGTTTTTTAATCTTCTATTTTATAAAACTCATGATAATGGTCGATTGTGTAAAGATATTTATGAACTAAATAGTGAATCACCAGATTTTTTGATGTTTTGGAAAGCCATGGAACTAGAAGAAATAATCTATTGATATTAGTAATCTAATTCTGAGAATTGATACTTTCGGTTGTGTTTTGTTTTATTGGAGGAAAATTATACAATTTTCGTAATGTTATGTAAGACTTTTATATTTATGTAGTTGTATTAGTCATATTGTTAAAATTGGATAGAAGATTGGAAGTATATCATTTCCTTTCAATGTGTTTATACTCGTAAGAGTTGGTAGAAGAATCGTTGGTTTTTTATAGCTTTCGATTGATCCTATGGAGTTTCGTACTTTTCCATTCAGTGTTTCTGCAATATGCATACATTATATGGATATAGTCATCTCATGACTAATTTAAAAGAATTCATGCTCGTTTTCTTCTTCTTTGCGTTATTCATCTGTTTTCTTGGTAACATCAGCATTTTTGCTTATTATTTCTGGTAAAACCTTATACTGCTATACAAACTCACGACTCAGGATACAAAGATCCCTTGTAACGTCAATATCAAAACCTCAATGACGTCAGTGATGATCGACTGAACCAAGTCTTGACCTCAAAGTATCTAGGTAGATCGTGACTGAAAAATGTTAGTCATTACCAATATTATTGCGGCATTGTTTTTAAATAAGTCTAATTATTTAGCATCGTGAAGAATTCGGATTTTTTTGTAACGGGCCAAGTAGGCTGCCTTGTGGGATTCTTTGATTCTAATTCGATAGGAAATATTTGACTTCTAGTTTTGTATAGTTAATTCTTAGAAGTTTTCTTGGGTTTGGGATTATTCCGAAACTAAATAAAAAGGTTTATGCTTTGTTATTGTTATTTTAGTCAGTCTTACTGTTACTTGGCGAAATAAATCAACAAGAGAGGTAGAAAGACATAAGTGATTATAACTCATAATAACGTTAAATTCCCACATTATTATACAAATTATGCAGGCTAATCAAATAACCCAAATGATACAAGACAATAGTAACTAAAAATCGAAACCGTTACAATTCTTAGTGAACTGCGCAAAAAATTATAAATTCAAGTAACCCGTAAAGCTCATTCAGAAAAGTACCGTTTTGTAAAACAATGATTATTACTATGTTGGTATTATCATAAGTTCATGAATATGTATGGCTCTGCCTTGACCGATTTGTCCAACTTCCTCATTCAAACAATTGCTTTTGAATCTAGAATGAGCATCTTCGAATTTGGTGATTGTTTTTTTAATGGCATCTTGATGGCTGGTGAAAGGATGAAAGGGGGAAAAATTGTATCCGATATCGATAAGTAAGGTTTTTGAAAAAGGAACAATACTGGTTGGTTTGATAAAAAAAGTCAGCATAGGTCAGGAATTCAAACTCAAAGCAACTTAGGTGATAGACTACTGAACGTATGTGCCACCTTTCTGCAAAGGCATTTGGTCACCACAATATACTTTAGACTCTGTAATCTCTTGTAACCGAGGAGATCAAAAAGGATTTTTGATGCTCGAATTCTGTATTTTATTTGTTCTTCCTTTCTCATCTTTCGTCTCTTAGATATCTCTTCAACATTCAAGGTTCAGGGATTCTATTCAGATCGTTTCTTGACTAATTTTTTTATGTTCATCTTTTGCAATGAAATCCATGTCCATTCTATTTTGTTATTTTATATAGGTTGGTTACTAAATACCATACAACTTGTTTTTATGATATATTCAAATGTAATGTGCGAAGATTTTGGCTGAGGTTAACTAAACAATGTCTAACTGTTACGATCTGCGTACCTCATTAAGCAAGCTGGGTTTAATATGCCAAGGTTTTACTTACTTTGAGAAGTGTCAAGTATTGTTATAATTGAAATATTTAGCAAAAGTAATAATATTTGTTACTTTGAATATGGGCAAAGAAAATCATCAAGTAACCCACAGTAAGAGAATATTTTCTTTACTTTAAACTTACTAAAATTTAACCAAAACAAAGAAGATTTTTAAACCATTTTCCTGTACAGTGGTTCCTAATACAAATTGTGTAATAACTTTCGTGAGGCGAATACATAATTAATTAATAATTAACGCTAAAACACAAACTAAAAATCATCTAAGCAAACATTTTGCCAGTAATTTTAGATACCTAATTAAAATTAATTTAATTTCACGTCAAACTGCGTAATCAAGAGATTTGTTAAATTTATAATCAGCAGGTCATTGTCAATTCAATTATGATAATTATTTATCATTATTATTTGCTTTCTACTCAATATTTGATTGCGTAAACCGTAAAAGGACAAAGGAGGTCAGACATTTTAAAATGTTACTGTCAATTAAAAAGTATAATGAAACCGGTTTCGAGACGAAACAAAAGAAAAAAGTTGGATTTGAATTTAGAATTATATCTTTTTAGTTTAGTTTCAGACGTTTAATAGGTACTAATTACCGTCTCTAGATGAGGTAAATTAATTATTTAAAATAATTATCCTCTTCATTTTATTACAGTCTCGTTGGAAACATACAATAATAACAAAGATTGTCTGTCAAATTGTAATATAAAGACACACAGTAAAATAGCAGGAAACTACTCCGAATTATAAAATGTAGATAAAATTTAATATTAATTTATCCCATTCAACAACACCAGATACAGCTCTGAACCCTGTTATGGAATTCAGAAACAACGAAGGTACCACAAAAACCCAGACCCGAGACAACGTAGAAAAGTTGGTTTCTACATTGACACGTCCGGGGATCGAACCCGGGACCTTAAAGCTACCGACACCTTGAAAACCAGTGTGCACCACTCACATGTAAAGCCGTTGGTCCTGTTCCTGATCTCTCACCAGTCGTCGGATTACTGACCCATCGGATTATGAGAGGGAATTTACAAATAATACGAGATTAATATGTTATGACATATGTATGTGTTATCATAAAATAATAATACTTGTACCATTCGTAGTGCAATGATCAGAAGTCTCTTCTTATAAATGATAGAGTAGAGTTATCAAAAGACATTATCTTAAAGTTCATCATGTTATCTTTAAATAAATGAGTACAGGTTAAAATTTTGTAAGAACCGCATTTAAAAGTTCCATCATATAAATAAAACTAGTTTTAATGAGGTAAATTAAATCATATCCTGACATTCTGTATTCAATCTGCTATTTTTAGAAATTACAATACATGTTTTAAGTTTTTTATCTGAAACGATATTAATGAATGCTAGTAAACTCGCAAAATGTATTTTAACATTAGTACTTTTAAACTTGTTTTAGCTCCTACGAAATCTTCTGTCTATCCTTTTCTCAAGCATTTTCGCATTTTACATGGAGCGACTGCCTATCTGACCTCCACAACCCATTTCGTTAGAACTGACGATACTCATTATCTTCAGTTCTGAAATAATCCTTAAAAAAACCAACTTCAAAATAAAGTCTTATATGGTTTTCTTATGGATCCCAATGTCATAACTGGACGAAAATGTCAAAAACGGGACAACAGAGAAAGCACCATCTTTCAAATGATAAAAAAAAAGATCAAAATCAGTTCTCCCAGTCAAAGGTCTGCAGTAACAAACAAAAAAAATTGCATTGTTTTGAAAATTGCCTAATTGAGCACCACCTCCTTTTAGAAGTCGGTTAAAAATCTCAAACTGCCCAAAAGGCATTGGAAATGACCAATCTGAAACTCTTTCAATCGGGTTAAGCACTCAATCAGTACAACAATAATAATTCCAATACATTTATATCTATAAAAAGATTACCCTATCTTATCATAAAAGTTTGCATGTTTACCTATTTTTCAAGGACACTGATATTCGTGCAAAATATTGTGTTTTGAGGAAATTGACAAACTTAATAAGGCTATCTGTATTTCAAGGTAGAGTTATTTAAGTTGCTGATTATAAAGTATTTTATAATTTTATTGCACATTTATTTTAAGGGTTATTTGCTCTCCAGATTGACTGACAGACTGCGGTCCCAGATAGCCAAAGACAGTGCATAAGAGGCAAAAGGGAAGAGAGGCTTTTGCCATTCAGTGGGATACCACAAGCTCTTAATAATAATATGGAGTCAAGTAGTCAAGTAGACTTAAAAACCTTTCTTTGACTCGAAAGTCCTTAAGTACTTCCTCTGTCTTAAGAAAGACAAAAGGGCAAAGATATATATATAAAAAAATAGAGTGCTATTCTTTTTCCTTTTGACATCGACTAGGTGGGAAACCTTCTTAAAAGTATTAAAATGTGCATTCTTGAGTATACAAGTCTGTAAAATAGTCACCACACACACTCAGACCTTGATCCGTTCTATATTGAAACCTGACACCAAACCTCTTTAAATCGAAAACTTCTTAAAACTTGTTTTAATCAAAAAATGCTGAAAGTGGAATAAATACAAGCTGATATTTAACAAGAGCCAATTGACAGATACATCAGTAATATCGTATTTTTCACCTTTATTTTCATAGGCATAAGAGCTATTTTACTAATTAGAATTAATTTTATTGTAATGACGTTGACAAAGCAAATGCAGGAGCAAAACTAGTGTTTAAAGGAGAGCCAATTGACAGAATCAGTAATTTCGTTTATTTAACCTTTATTTCCATAGCAATAAGAGCTATATTACCAATTAATTGTAATTTAATGACGTCGACAAAGCAAATGCAGGAGCAAATCTAGTATTTAAAGGAGAGCCAATTGACAGATACATAAGTAATTTCGTCTATAGCACCTTTATTTTCATAGTAATAAGAGCTATATTACTAATTAATTTTCTTGTAATGACGTCGACAAAAAAAATGCGAAGCAAAACTAGTTTCAACTTTCGTGACCGTCAACCTTTGCCGAGTTTTTTTTAATTCATTAAAATTTCGAATGCTGTCATGTTCGAATGCAAAACGGTTGATCATTTGTTTATTTTTAAAGTCGATTTCTATTTGGCTGTTGTTTTTAGTATGTCTATTGAAATAAGAATTATTTTGTTTTGATATGTTTGGATTGTGACGTATTTAATTTTAAAAGAAGCATAATCGTTAGTTAAATAGGTACGATTGTATATCTATAGCATTTCGCTTTACAGAACGATATTTAGTAGAAGACGATTAGTTTTGACTGACTTCCAAAGGAGGAGGTTCTCAATTTCACTGAATGTGTAGTAGTTAAACTACTTTAAAACTCTTTTTTAACCCAATATAAATAAATAATAAATAAATGCTGACAACATCACATACATTGCTCTGAACCCAAAGTAAATAGCTATTAAGCACTTGTGTTATGGAATTCAGAAACAACGAAGGTACCACAAACACCCAGACCCGAGACAATGTAGAAAAGTAAGTTTTTACATTGACCCGTCCGGGGATCGAACCCGGGACCTCAGAGCTAGCGACACCTTGAAAACCGGTGCGTACGCCACTCCACCACGGAGGTCGACATAATATAAGTTAACGTATAAAAAAAAAGTATACGAAAGTATAAAATTGCGTATTTTTTTAATTTGATTGTCTTCATCGTCTTCATTTTGTATAATTGAATATCATGGGTCGAGTTAATAAGTAAGCCTTTTTACTAAATAGTATCTAAGGCTCCCATTTACCGGATAGTCTAGTCCTACGTAAAGGTGAATGCATTACCAATTGCACAAATTACATTCTAAATTCTATCAGATGATTGGGAAATGAAAGACGAACAACCAATATCTGGTAATATTATAAGTACTAAAGCTAGGATGGATAAATATTTGTTACTCTTTCAAGCCAAACCTACTGAACAGATTTTGATGAAATTTACAAAAATGATGGATTTTTCTCATCAAAACTTTTCTTAACACAGGAAATTATTTATCTCCATCAGTCAAAGGGTAAAAAGGGCAGAACGCTATTAGTTGGTGAATTTGTTAAAACTTTTGTAAAAAAATGGTTGGTTTCTTTCTTGTATGAAGTACTGAATAAATTTTGATGGAATTTGGCATAGCTATTGGTTAAGTACTTTCATCCTGATGAATCCTGGGAAACGAGAAACTATGGATAAAATAGAGGGCACGGTTAGTTCAAAAATAAATGTAGAGCCATGGGCACTAGTTATATTGTTATAATTAAAAAGGAAATGGTCTCTTGATATTTGAGTATCCCTAGTTGGTCTGGTGTGTTTTTTATGAAACTATGATTAAAATAGAGAGCAAGGCAAGTTCTTAAAAAAAATGTAGAGTCATTGGCACTAGTTGAAACTCTTGTTTAAATTTATTTTGATTGATGATCAAAAAGGTCATCTTGTTACTGCAGTATGACCCTTGGAATTCAATAAAAGTGCCTATAGTTATTTATTGTTTTGTTTATCATGACCTATGGCTGATTTCAATAAGAATAGGAATGTTAACTTTATATTTCAATGGAAAGTTCGAAAAATAGAGATTTAGTAACAAATAGGTGCTATTTTTTTGCACATTTAATATGTTTTTTGGACAAAAGTTTGAATTTTTTTAGTTTTGCTTGAATTGATTATTTTTTTTTTCAATTTATAATCATTTTCTTTAACAGTTTAAATTTGTACCTCAAAAAAATACTTACATATTAATGAGACTACAAAATAATTTTATATTTTAGATGCTAAAACGACTGAATCTTTTCCCTACTCTTATCTGAATCCCTGAGTAGAGTCAATGACTCTACAATATATTTTTGCTCTGACTGTCTCATAATTTATATTATCTTCCTTCCTTATTTAATCAGAATAACTATAATTAGATTGTTATTTATGACCAACAGATGATATGAAACATTCTCTATACCTCAATCACGGTCTTTAATTCATTACAATTATGACAAACTTTAACAGTCTTACTATTGGATACTGTGTTTCCCAGTAAAATGGGCTGTGGAGGTCAGATAGGCAGTCGCTCTGTAACATACGGTATTCAGCTGAATCCGGTAAGACTGGAAGCCGATCCCAACATAGCTTGGAAAAAGACTCGACAGAGGATAATAATAAACTTGACTCTACCTAAAACCGAAGAAATCTCTTCTTTTACTAGAAAAGTATTTATCATAGTGCTCATAGATAAATAAAAAGTTGCTTTATCAGGTATTATTCTATACAAAAATGTTTTAGTTGTTTTTTTAATGCAAAGATTTCTTGTAAGTTTATTTTTTTATGTTAGGTCTCTGTCTATCTTCTTTGAGTGTAGAGTCGTGAAGATTTATTATATATATTTACGGAAACTTAAAACTTGTTGTGTATTAATAGAAGATATTTTTACGGTTTTTATTTTGTAGAGACGCATTAAAACTAATTAGTAAATTTTATGGAGAGTAACGGGCTTATTACATAAAAGGTGTTTATTACTGTTTACCGTTTAATTACTCTAAATAAGGCTTAAAAAAGTATTTTTTTTGTTCAACACTTGTTCTTATGTCTTATTACTTGAGAAAAACAGGTTACAATTCAAAGCCTTTTTTTGCTTACTTTACATTAAGTTTATTAATAGGTAACTTAAAGTTAGTAACTTAACCGCAGTTATTTACAATAAACACATAACTTAAGTAACAACTTAGACACAGTCCCAACCTGGTGTCTAGCCAAACCTAGAGTTCTTAACCGGTCTGCGGACTTAAGACCTAGACGGCTAAAGCAATACCTAACTTGCTTCAAGATCTGACGACCTCCTTACACAATGTCTGAAGAAAACTCTTTTTTTTGTTCTAACTAAAAAAACTACTTTTGTTCTTATTGACTGATTAAAACGATCAATTGATTTCTTACATAAACCATTTAAATAACTGTAAACTAAGATTAAAACCTCTTTTGTACATTACTTATTTTACATTTTACATTTTAAACCAAATAGGTTGTGTGTGACATGAGGTGAAACAAAAGAGGTTTAAGTATCACAACTTTCAAATTAAGAAGGGTATAAGTTTGCTTACCGAAACGCGATGAAACTTCCTTGCTTTAAACACAGGCACTGCACAAAACTCAACACATGAGAACCATTTAGATTCCTGTCAATGCAACGTTAACTTTCTACTTCAACTCGACAACTTTTAAACACAAATCCACTGTAAATTATAACAAAAACAACATTCTACATTCATATAAAAGACGAACAACACATAATTTCTCTATAAAATGTTTAGTTTGATTTATTTTTGATACGTAAAAGTTTTTTTCGATGTTTTTTTAAGAGACGTGCGGTCTCGTTGGTAGTCGGTTTGCATCTGGCTTCGGGCTTGGCAAAACGTTTGACCTTCGCGGCTTCGTTTAATCAAACGCAGCGGACTGAAGTTAGCTGTAGACCGGTTTGCTTTAGGCAAAAGTAGTACTTTTTTCTTTTTTACTTTTTCCCTCACTCATACTTCAGAGTTTTTTTTGTTTTGTGCCTATTATCACGGTGGGTTGCGTTTGTGGTGTATACAGAAGTGTAGGGTGGTGGTTTTTGTATTTTTTATAGAATTTAAGTACAAATAGGATACGGAAAATTTTAATAAAATATTCTTAACTTAATTTGTACAAATATTTGTCGGAATTCTGAAACTTATTTAAAGATCAAGTAATTAAATTAAATTAAATTATATTTTAAAAGGAGTAGTTGGTAGCCACTTTAATGTTTTTATTATATCACCTAATTGTGCAAAAACTTTTGAATACTTTAGTCTGCATCTATAATTATTATGAAGGAAATTACTCTAAAATTGATATAAATGAACTTGAAAAGATTATGATGATAAAATACGTTTATATGGAAAAACAATATATTACATGCACATATATGAAAAATAACAGACTTTAATTAAATCTATGTGAGGTTGGTACTTCTTTTCAATGTCAAAAATAATATTTTAAATCTATCCATAATATTTAATAATTAATTAAGAAAACAGACAACAAATAACGTCGAATAGAGAACCTCCTCTATTTGAGATCGGTTAAAAATAGACAGGAAACTCGCACATCCATTATAAATGTTTTTAATTACACATTAAATAGCAATAATTAAACCAAAAGATGCGATTTCTAGAGTTAGTTGCTACTTTGCTAGACACATTAAATTTTGAATTAGGTTTTACGAACTGAGCTGAAGTAGGTACCTTTTTATTGTTCAGTTGTAAAATAGATTTTTAGCAGGGTCCCGTATAATTTTCAAAAAACATTTCTCTCGTGGTAAAGTCTTGTAATAAAATATTAAAACGATGAAACGATAATGATGAAAATAAGGGACCACTTTTGTAGTATATCCTATTAATCAGAAAGCATTTTTAATGGTTTAACATATTATGCTGGAAATATCAGAAACTCACAATAAAAAATCGAATCAAAAACAGCTTCCTTTTATGTTGGGTAAAACTTATCCAAAGGATTCACCATAACTATTTTGATAAGGAACCCTAAAAACATCATACCAAAAACCAGTTACGAACAAATGTAAAAGTTCAAAAATGTTTTTGTGATAACATTGAGAAGACAATGGATTTCGTTGGGTCATCTTCGATAATAATTTATCGAATAGCCAAAAAAATAATAAAACAATTTATTGTATCACACATCTGACCTTCAGAATTCAGGTAAAGTAATTAGGTTGAATAGGTTGTAAATAATGATATTACTTATCTAGATGACTAGACGATATAATGAATTCAAATGGTGGGAATAGGAAACTCTTATGTAAAAAAATATATAAAAATATTTATTATAAAAATCTATATAAATACTATTTTTTTTTTGGTTTATAGACAGTATACACATCAATTGTTCTGTTTATTTCAATAATACACAACCTTATTTGAAATGATACTTTATTCTATGTTTTCTTAATAAGGAAAGAAAACACCATTTGTAGTTCAGGTTAACTTTACATTAAGTAGAAACTTAGTTTTTATATGAATAGAGCCTACATTACATTATATATAGCTTCTATATTCACCCAAATTTGGAATTATCGCATTTTTTTTAAGAGAATTTGATATTACCCTGTAATATGTGACATAAATTCAGTTCAAGCTTTTACTTTTTTATACCAAACACTATATAACCTACGCAGATTTTAGCTTTCACTAAAAAGCTCTTTGTAAATCTGATCACGAATAAATATTACACAATATGTGTCTCAAATTTCACATTCTTGAATACAAATACTTCCTCATTTTTTAATATAAAATGAATAAAAGTAAAGCCTTCCGAGAAGTTTTAAAGTGATTCATTAGGGGTCTTGGAAATACGATGTAATGTGACTTATTTAATTAAAGGCAACAGTGTGGCAATATTCTTTAGATAAAACTTTAAAAGCTTATCAAAAGTTGGTCTAGAAAGAAATTTTTATTGCACTCAAATAAACATCAGAAACCAATCTTTTTGACATTTCCGACGATTTTAAATTCTATTTTCAAGCTTTTAAGATTGCTGAATTAATTTAATAGATTAGTTTAATGTTATTGTACAGTAACAATACAGTATTCAATTTAATCCGGCAAGATTGGAAGCCAACCCCAAAAAGGCTAGGCAAAAGAATATGGAATAATTTTGTGAAACCTTAGATTTCCTATTTTCTTCTTATGTTCGCGAGAAAAGGTCAAAAACCTTAAGATATTTCTGATCAACATACCTATACATTGAATACATCCAAAATCAACATAGCAACTAACACAAACTGCAAAGAAAAAAACATTAAAAATAAAAACAAAACTTTGATTAGGGATCCCACAAATCAAGGTATCAGAATTATAAAACTTGATCTTTAAAAGAAAGAAAAACATTTAACTCAAACTCAAATATAAATCTTTCATTGAAACCTTTTTATCTTTTTGTATATTTGTCTTTCACTTTTTTTAGCTTTTACTTTACATGTTTTGTAAACGGTTATTATTGTTATGTAAAGTTTTTTATTTCTGCCATTTTGAGACTTTCAAAATCAATCACCAAGATACTTCAAAAATAAACTAGAAAACTATGCTCATTCAAAGGGTATTTAATTCATAACCATTTGAGACCTATGATTCAAAACGACTTGCTTATAAATTCTTATATTATAGCATAAACTTTAAAGTAACACTAGACTAAACTTCTACTCAATCTCTCATTATAAAATAATTTACTTCTTCAATTACATAACCAGAAAAAAAATCTCATTGAGGCTTATAGCTAAAATCAATTATTAACATTAAAAAGTAAAACCAATCACTCAACTCATGCAAAAGCGTTACAACACAAACTTATCGACTCCAATCTCAAATAATCACTTCATATAAAAAGCTAAACTGTCAAACCGATCGAAGCTCAAAACGCCAATCACAATCTTTAATCAATAACGCAATAAAACGTACAGTTATAAGCTTACCTCGATGTTATAATCACACCTTATAGTGACGAACTGCGCGAGAGTTCAAAAACCCTATATAAACTCAAAACCTTTCTTTAAAAGTGTAAATTTATTCAAATTTAAATAAAAAAACGTCTCCTGTTGCTGCATCCTTAACACGACACCGTGAGTGACAGAGACAGCAATATATAAAACCTTATGTAAGAAAGAGACAGGTGTACTACTCTCGGGTCCCGCTAAAAACCCGTTTAACAATAGGTAAGTCGTATGATGTGATGCGCAAGTGCAACGGTTTTGTAAAAAAAAGTTGTTTTTTTTTTCGTTATTTAAAAAAGAAATTGTTTTGTGTTTATTGTAGTTCTATATTTAGATAATGTGATGCTTAATGCTAGAGCAGTCGGCTGGGAATCGAGTTTAGCCGAAGGGAACCGACGTAACCCGAACTTAAAGTACCTCTACATAAGTATGTAGGTAACTATCGCGCTGTTTTTCTTGCATGGGTAGGCAGAAATTGTATTATATTTCAGCTTTTTACAAGAATATGATTAAAAGTATAAAGGTCAATGTCAGTCAGGAAATAAAAAACTTTTCTTACTACATGTCGAAGTACAGTAGCAGTTTGTCCCTGAATTTCGATTGAATTATAGGAGATCTTAAGGTCCAAACACATTTAAATCGCAATAAAAACATATGCAACTTACGTAGACAATTAAGATATTTAGGAGAGATAGTCTTCAATAGTCCGTGTGGTGACGGACCTAAAGAATACGAAGGTCACCACCCCATCTCATCCCGTGGGTGTCGTAGAAGGCGACTAAGGGAAAATTGAGCAGAGCCAACAATCACTGCTTAGAGAAGGAAAACTCGAGACCAAACCCTATGCCAACCCGTCTGGCCAGCGTGGCATTAGTAGGCCGAAACCTCTGATGGAGCCACACCTCACAGAACGGCCCCCAGTTCCCGGTAGTCCCGCTATTCCCGGCCAAGGTAGCGGTCGCGGTAACGGCGGGACAGGGGGTGCTAAGAATCTCCGGGCTACGGGAGGCTACCACCACCTCAAAAAACTGACCCTGGCGACGTATAACGGACGAAGTCTACGGCTGGACCAACACCTCACCGAACTCGAAGTAGAATTAGGTCGCATAAACTGGCACATTTTGGGGTTATCCGAAGTCCGAAGACAGGGGGAGGACACGATAACCCTTGATTCAGGTGACCTATTCTACTACCGAGAAGGTGATGGGCCCTCCCAGGGTGGTGTCGGTTTCTTGGTCAACAAGTGTCTCACAAGCAGCGTTGTGGAAATCAGTAGTGTGTCGACAAGGGTAGCGTACCTCTTATTGAAAATCACCGACAGGAAGTTCCTGAAGGTGGTGCAGGTATATGCGCCGACCTCGACATACTCTGATGAGATAGCCGAAACCATGTACGAAGACATAGCGAAGGCACTACATGGTACCAGGAAGGCTCACTACAACGTTGTTATGGGAGATTTTAATGCCAAGGTGGGAGTACAAGAACGCGGCGAAACGATAATCGGACCTAACGGCGTGGGGCGCCGAAATCACAGGGGCCAAATGTTGGTAAACTTTCTAGAGTCCCAGGGGCTCTTCTTAATGAATTCCTTCTTTAAGAAGAAGCCCCACAGAAAGTGGACATGGCGAAGCCCCGATAATGTGACGAGGAACGAGATAGATTTCATCATCACGGACAAGCGGCATATATTTAGAGACGTCTCGGTGATCAATAGGTTTAATACCGGTAGTGATCATAGACTCGTCCGAGGCTCTCTAAATATCAACCTTAAGGCTGAAAGAGTTAGGATGATGAGACCTACTCTCCGACCCACGCTGCCCCAAATAGCTTTAGGTTCCGATAAGTTCCAGTTGGAACTCCAAAATCGTTTCGCACTGCTGGAAACCACGGACAATGTTGACGAAAAAACCGACACAGTGGTCAAAACGCTACAGAGTGTGTCTCGAAGGTTGTTCCCCGGAAAACGCGGTAAAAGGGAGTCCAAACTCTCACCAGAGACTCTCGAACTTATGAAGGAAAGACGAGAAACGCCAGATGCCCAGATGTCTTCGTCAGATAGGCGGTCCCTAAACCTGAAAATCAGGAAACTGACGCGACGTGACCTCCGACGCTGCAGCACTCGTAAGATCGAGGCTGCGATTGAGCGAAATAGAGGCACCAAAGTCTTCGCTCAGCAATTAGGCAGACCCCATCTGGCGAAACTGAGGACCGGGGATGGCAGGACCGTCACCTCTAAGTTCGAGATTCTGGAGGAAATTGAGAGTTTCTATAGACACCTATACGCATCACGGACGACTAAACCACCGAGACAAGGCGTAGATGACCACAGAGCCCCACTCACGCGCCATTACACCGAGGACATCCCGGATGTCGACCCGGGCGAGGTAGAGGCAGCTCTCAGACAACTAAAGAACAACAAGGCGCCGGGTGATGACGGAATTACGACCGAGCTCCTTAAGGCCGGTGGGACCACAGTCCTGAAAGAGCTAGCGAGTCTCTTTAATTCCGTCATTCACCAAGGCTTAACACCACAAGCGTGGAGTGGGAGTGCGGTGGTTCTGTTCTTCAAGAAAGGAGACAAAACCTTGCTGAAGAATTACAGACCTATCTCACTCCTGAGCCACATTTACAAGTTGTTCTCGAGAGTAGTCACTAACCGCCTCGCTACAAGACTCGACGAGTTCCAGCCACCAGAACAAGCCGGGTTTCGAAAAGGCTTTAGCACCGTAGACCACATCCATACTGTTCGGCAGATTGTGCAGAAAACCAAAGAGTACAATCAGCCGCTGTGTTTGGCCTTTGTGGACTACGAGAAAGCCTTCGACTCCATCGAAACTTGGGCGGTTCTGGATGCCCTGCAACGATGTCGTATTGACTGGCGCTACATCGAGGTGCTGAGATGCTTATATGACACCGCCACCATGACTGTCCAGCTCCATGACCGTAAGACGAATCCGATCGAGCTGCGTCGGGGGGTGAGACAGGGGGATGTTATATCCCCAAAGCTGTTCACCAACGCGCTCGAGGATGTCTTCAAAACTCTGGATTGGACTGGACGGGGTATAAATGTGAACGGTGAGCACATCTCGCACCTTCGATTTGCCGATGACATCGTCATAGTAGCAGAGTCGCTGGACCAGCTAAGCGAGATGCTGCATGGCCTAAATGAAGCTTCACGACTGGTCGGTCTTGGCATGAACTTGGATAAAACAAAGATCATGTTCAATGAACATATCAGGCCGAGACCGATATATGTCGAAGGATCGTTGCTCGAAGTTGTTCAAGAGTATATCTACCTAGGGCAGGTCATCAAGCTTGGTAGAAACAACTTCGAGCGGGAAATCGATCGGAGAATTCAGTTGGGCTGGGCAGCGTTTAGCAAACTTCGTCGAGTCTTTTCTTCGCCTATACCGCAATGCCTGAAGACCAAAGTGTACAACCAGTGCGTCCTACCTGTTATGACTTACGGTGCCGAAACGTGGACATTAACGGTTGGACTAGTCCACAAATTTAAAGTTGCACAGCGGGCTATGGAGCGAGCTATGCTCGGAGTCTCTTTGAAGGATAAAATTCGAAATGAGGTCATCCGACAAAGAACCAAGGTAACCGACATAGCTCGTAGAATTAGCTTGCTGAAGTGGCAATGGGCTGGCCATGTCTGTCGAAGGACCGATAGCCGTTGGAGCAGACGAGTCCTAGAATGGAGACCGCGGCTCGGCAACCGTAAGGTAGGACGCCCGCCCGCCAGGTGGACCGATGACCTGAGAAAGGTCGCTGGAGGGGACTGGATGCGGAAGGCGGAGGACCGGGTGTTGTGGCGTAAATTGGGAGAGGCCTATGTCCAGCAGTGGACTATGATTGGCTGATTGATTGATTGATGAGTCTTCAATAACAAATAGGAGAACCGCTTGCTTAAACATACAAGTCTCTCTTACAAAATATCAGCGGATGAAAAAAGACACAAACTTTAAGACAGGTAGCAACGGTTGAGAAATAAATAAAAAAAGAAAAGTCAAAAAAAGAAATTACATACCACAAGAAAACACTTTTTTTTTTGCTTCTCAAATTCAACATTATGTCCTTTTAAGAAGAACACTTTCTTTATTAAGGTACAAAACTCGCTTTTAGCTCATTTACTTAGTGTTAAAATAAATTTATCTAAATACAAAAGGTTAGCACATTGAAAATAAAAGGAACAAAACATTTGCAACTTCTTTACATTGTAACATGTTAGGACAGTGGTATACAAGGTTATCGCGGTAGTATTGCTAAATGCGTTCCCGCCTGGTCCCCGGTAATAGGGAACGGAGAAGCACTCCGGTGGTTTTAGCCGGTAGGAGTCCGGCACGCCCCTCCGTCTTCCCCAAGGCGGAGGTAGTCCATGAGGATTTCCAACGGGTCAAAAAAAAAAAAAGTGGTATACAAGGTTCTAAAAGAAAGCAGTTTAAATCTATTACGGGACTCTTTTCTAATAAAAGTGAGGTACGAGTATTTTTAAGATTTTTGGACAATTCGCTTCCTTCGCCTTTTATATCTTTGTTGTTTCAATGTTAGGCATAGGTAAAAATACAAGAGAAATATTAACACATTTCCTTCTTATTTGGCAAAGTTCAAACGGTCATAGCCCTTTGAAAATTACAAAAAGCAGACACAAATAGATCATCACAAGTAGTTGAAGCAAAAACTCTTAAAATATTATTATTATTTTCAGCTCATGTTGTCCCATGCTAGGCAAAGGCCTCCCTCCCTTCTTCTCTATTAAGGGCAAACGTGGACCAGTCCTTCATAAAGGAATCCAGCTCATCTCGCCATCGCCGTCTTGGCCTGCCACGTGGTCGTCTGTGGTTTTGTGGGATCCATTCAGATGTTGGTTTGGCCTAACGGTCAGTTGACATTCAAACATGCCCTGCCCAGTCCCATTTCATAGAATAAAAATATAGAGCTAAGGCATCGTTTCTCTATACTAAAATTCTACTTCAGCAATATAATAAAAATTAAATCTAAAACAAAATCAAAACTCAGTGCGTCACCATCTCAAAGTAAGCTTGTGTGTTAACAGTTCTAAGAAACTAAAAGTAAAGGATAACATGAGTATACCTTAGTATGCAGGAAGCGACAGGAAGGTACGAATTATTGTGTTTATATGTAATTAATTATTAAGGTTTCATTTTAATTACAATCTGTATAAATAAAAGTCTTAAGTAGTGGTACAGCTTTTGGAACCTCAAAAAAATCCGTTAAAGCAGTCAAAGTCTGCGCTCAGGCTAACTAAAAAAAATCTCAACCAATAAAAAAACAAACCTTAATGTTAATAGCTTCGATTAAACCAAAGTGAATTATACCAACAAATACTAATTTTACTTAAACTATTTAGTACTCAGTACTAGAATAATATAGACGAAGTAAATCATCACCTTATTTATTTTAAAGCACAGCTGTCTTCCTAAATATACCTAGGACAAGTGGTTTACCTAATGGTTAGTGCTGCAGTATCCCTGTAAAATGTCTACCATTAATCCTTAATAAAATTGAAGTTAAATATTTAATTCAAGGTTCCGGGTACTTACATCAAAATTGTATTACTTTTTAGAATATTCAAAATACTGACTAATTTTATTGGCTACTGGTATTCCCCTTTAAACCCTAAAGACGGAAGTACGCTGCTTCTCAGAATATTGTTCAAAGAATGGAATTTGCCCATTTACTGGTTTACAAATATTATAAAGACCTGCGAGCAAAATAACCTGAATCATCATTTTAGTCTTTTTTTACTGATTAAAGGCGAAACTGCAGTCTTTTGAGGCTGGTAGTTGAAGCTCAAAATACCATGACGTGAGGGTCTTGACAAGATGTTTTATATTTTAAACAGTACAAAGCATGTTGTACTAGCTCATGAAATTAATAGAAAAGCCTCTTTCGACACAGACCAACTATACTGAATTTTTTAGGACATATTTCAGGGTATCAAATTCAGGCTTTATAAAAAAAAAGCATCAGCATATTTACTAAAGCCAACAACTAATCATAAATAGACAAAATTGTACCTATAACATGAAAACGAACTTTCATTATTTAGAAAAATTAAACACAACCTACTAGGTAAACTTACAGGCTGTTTTAAAAAAAAAGCACCAGCATATTTACTACAGCCAAAAAATAATCATAAATAAATCATCACATATTCATATATGATATGATATATTATATGACATGATAACGAACTTTTATTATTCAGAAAAACTAAACAAAACCCAGTAGCTAAACTTCAAGTAACACTAAAAACTCCTTTTACCAAAAGCTTTCACTAAAACATCGTAGCTCTGTGGTTACTAAAGGCCTGCTAATTAGCAAGCGAAGGTGTTGCAAACAAAACGTTTACCTTTACCTTTGTAGAAAGAAAGCCTTTGTTTGTTTGTCTCTTAGTTTGACTGCACATGGATATGATGTGTTTGGAGAATCTTTAGGTGTGTGTTGGTGTTGGGTTATGTAAAATTTTGTTTTTTTTTTTGGTATAGATCTTTGCAGTTAGCCTGAGCGCAGGCTTTGACTGCTTCACCGGACTTTTGGCGAGGACCTTAAGGCCTCCAGCCAGAGCAATAGGAAAAACTAACTACGTCAGCAACGTCCACTAAGGGCACCCCCAGCGGGGTTCGGACCTCGACTTAGTGCGTTGCTAACAATCTTAATAAAGCAAAACAGCAAGGGATGGCTGGATCTAAGTTTTTATTTAGAGTAAAATTTTGGAATTGTGTTCAGTAAGTATAATTTTTACTACTTGATATTAAGGAAATAATATACGTGATATTTTTATGATGTGATTATTTTGTTTATCTATTAAAATAATAAATGGTTCTTGAGGCGTATTCATTGCCATGTAGCAGTTAAAAGAGATGAATCTTCAAAATCTAGTATTGTTACAAAAACAATATAGTAGTGAAAGATGTAGATCTAGATGCATAACTTAGATACATGTGTTATTAATATTGGAGAATCTGTTTAAATATAAACGACAAAGGTTACTCAAACCCAAAACAAAAAACTGAAACTCAGTACAGTGAATCTAAAATGATGCAATAGGTACACTGCAGGACAAAGGTTTAATTTCTATCCCCATTTATACATAATAAGAAAGACAACATGCATATTATAAAATCAGGCATTCCAAACAACAAATTTTCCACTATCTTCACATCCAACATTATTATGATACCCAACCCCACCTAACTCAAACAATGTTTGGTTAATTATGTCACCTTTATGGGACACGTTATAGGGTGCGGAGTGACGTCAGAGATGCTCATCAGGGTATGAACCGTGAGCACTAGTATGAACTAGTTTTATAGTAAAAAAACAAAACGAAACTTCGATACCTTACACCTGAATTAAAATCGCGATAAATCTGTAAAATTAGTATTATTTTAAAACTAAAATTGAATTGAACAGAGCACGCCATTTTAATAAAACGATCTCAAACAAAACCTAATATTTCCCTAATTTTTGAACCATCGATATTCTTTCTTTTAATAGAGGTCCTTGCACGGAAAACAGCTTAAATCAGTAAATGAATGTACTATACAGTGAAAATCTTTCTTACGGCATAGTAGGATTTTAGCTATACGCGCACTCTATAGTATTAACTTTATTTACTCTATGGGCCCTGGTTATGGGGTGCGGTATGACGTCAGAGTGTTGTAAATATTGTCATAGTAGTGTTTGGGAGGGATTTTTAATTGATTTTTCTGGGTAAAGGAGCGGTGTTTCTGTAGAACCGAGTTTATTTCAAGGAGTGACTGTATAGTGGTAAGTTTTTATAGTAACGTAGTAGTGGATATTATCACATACTAATAGCGAAAAGATACACAGTTCAGATGCAAATATATGAAGTCCTTTTGGTACGGATAAATATATTTTTTTATAATTTTTTTATTTTTTTTATATATTATTATATGATAATTATTTTATTTAGTTGAAAGAATGCATTAGGGACTATTTCACATCATTGAGAAACTAGGATATTCTAACATATAGCAAGTATATAATCAATTGCTGGTTGTTTGTACATGTCTAAACCGAATTCCAAAAAAGAAGGAGGTTATTATTCATCACCAGGTTTCTCCTTCATAAGTTTTTAGCACCAAGTTCAAAAGAAAAAGCATATATAGCAATATGTCTGCAAACTTAACTGAATATATCAAGTCAAGCAATACAATAGTGTTCCAATAAACATCGATACATTAAATCATTTACTTACACTTTTATTAAATCCACCCTTACCCCAAAGGCAACTTAACAAAACACTCACCTTGACCTTTATGTTCATGAGAATAGGGTTCAAATTCCAACAACAGGAGTGGAAATTAAGCAAACTTAACATTACACTTACCTTGATCTTTATGTTCATGGGAATAGGGTTCAAATTCCAATAAAAGGAGTGGAAATTGTGAAATATTTCGAAAACATTCAGAAGTTGGAGACAACACGAATATGCTCGGAACGCGCCTTGTTTCTATTATTTATTGGCTTTTAGTCTTTAGATAAAAATCTAAAGAAAAATATTTTTTTGTTGCGAAAATGTTCACAAAAATATTTACTTTGGTCTTTTTGTGTCTTTAAGTACTCTTAAAGCTTTTGGTCCTTTGATATTTGATTTGATATTATAAGTAGACGCTGAAAAACATCTTTGAAAAATACCATTATCTATACATATAATAAAATTGTAGAAAAGTGGTGTCTGTACAATGGACATATAAACAAAAAAAGTAGCAAGGGTTGTTGTAATATCGATGCCGAACCTGAAATTATAATTATTATTATTTTTGTCTGTTTGTCTGTTTGTCTGTGCGTTTGTGCACGCTAATCTCAGAAACGGCTTACTCAATTAAGATTCGGCTTTCACGAATATATTGTTGTAAGCTTCACTTAACATTTAGTGTTTATTTCATGTCAATCGGTACATAAATAAAAAAGTTATGTCAATTTGAAAAATCATCTATACATATAATAAAATTGTAGAAAAGTGGTGTCTGTACAATGGACATATAAACAAAAAAAGTAGCAAGGGTTGTTGTGATATCGATGCCGAACCTGAAATTATAATTATTATTATTTTTGTCTGTTTGTCTGTTTGTCTGTTTGTCTGTGTGTTTGTGCACGCGTATCTCAGAAACGGCTTACTCAATTAAGATGCGGCTTTCACGAATATATTGTTGTAAGCTTCACTTAACATTTAGTGTTTATTTCATGTCAATCGGTACATAAATAAAAAAGTTATGTCAATTTGAAAAATCATCTATACATATAATAAAATTGTAGAAAAGTGGTGTCTGTACAATGGACATATAAACAAAAAAAGTAGCAAGGGTTGTTATAATATCGATGCCGAACCTGAAATTATAATTATTATTATTTTTGTCTGTTTGTCTGTTTGTCTGTTTGTCTGTTTGTCTGTGTGTTTGTGCACGCGTATCTCAGAAACGGCTTACTCAATTAAGATGCGGTTTTCACGAATATATTGTTGTAAGCTTCACTTAACATTTAGTGTTTATTTCATGTCAATCGGTACATAAACAAAAAAGTTATGTCAATTTGAAAAATCATCTATACATATAATAAAATTGTAGAAAAGTGGTGTCTGTACAATGGACATATAAACAAAAAAAGTAGCAAGGGTTGTTATAATATCGATGCCGAACCTGAAATTATAATTATTATTATTTTTGTCTGTTTGTCTGTTTGTCTGTGTGTTTGTGCACGCTAATCTCAGGAACAGCTTACTCGATTAAGATGCGGTTTTCACGAATATATTGTTGTAAGCTTCACTTAACATTTAGTGTTTATTTCATGTCAATCGGTACATAAACAAAAAAGTTATGTCAATTTGAAAAATCATCTATACATATAATAAAATTGTAGAAAAGTGGTGTCTGTACAATGGACATATAAACAAAAAAAGTAGCAAGGGTTGTTATAATATCGATGCCGAACCTGAAATTATAATTATTATTATTTTTGTCTGTTTGTCTGTTTGTCTGTGGGTTTGTGCACGCTAATCGCAGAAACGGCTTACTCAATTAAGATGCGGTTTTCACGAATATATTGTTGTAAGCTTCACTTAACATTTAGTGTTTATTTCATGTCAGTCGGTACATAAATAAAAAAGTTATGTCAATTTGAAAAATCATCTATACATATAATAAAATTGTAGAAAAGTGGTGTCTGTACAATGGAAATATAAACAAAAAAAGTAGCAAGGGTTGTTGTAATATCGATGCCGAACCTGAAATTATAATTATTATTATTTTTGTCTGTTTGTCTGTTTGTCTGTGTGTTTGTGCACGCTAATCTCAGAAACGGCTTACTCAATTAAGATGCGGCTTTCACGAATATATTGTTGTAAGCTTCACTTAACATTTAGTGTTTATTTCATGTCAATCGGTACATAAATAAAAAAGTTATGTCAATTTGAAAAATCATCTATACATATAATAAAATTGTAGAAAAGTGGTGTCTGTACAATGGACATATAAACAAAAAAAGTAGCAAGGGTTGTTGTAATATCGATGCCGAACCTGAAATTATAATTATTATTATTTTTGTCTGTTTGTCTGTTTGTCTGTGTGTTTGTGCACGCTAATCTCAGGAACAGCTTACTCGATTAAGATGCGGTTTTCACGAATATATTGTAGTAAGCTTCACTTAACATTTAGTGTTTATTTCATGTCAATCGGTACATAAATAAAAAAGTTATGTCAATTTGAAAAATCATCTATACATATAATAAAATTGTAGAAAAGTGGTGTCTGTACAATGGACATATAAACAAAAAAAGTAGCAAGGGTTGTTATAATATCGATGCCGAACCTGAAATTATAATTATTATTATTTTTGTCTGTTTGTCTGTTTGTCTGTTTGTCTGTGTGTTTGTGCACGCGTATCTCAGAAACGGCTTACTCAATTAAGATGCGGTTTTCACGAATATATTGTTGTAAGCTTCACTTAACATTTAGTGTTTATTTCATGTCAATCGGTACATAAACAAAAAAGTTATGTCAATTTGAAAAATCATCTATACATATAATAAAATTGTAGAAAAGTGGTGTCTGTACAATGGACATATAAACAAAAAAAGTAGCAAGGGTTGTTATAATATCGATGCCGAACCTGAAATTATAATTATTATTATTTTTGTCTGTTTGTCTGTTTGTCTGTGTGTTTGTGCACGCTAATCTCAGGAACAGCTTACTCGATTAAGATGCGGTTTTCACGAATATATTGTTGTAAGCTTCACTTAACATTTAGTGTTTATTTCATGTCAATCGGTACATAAACAAAAAAGTTATGTCAATTTGAAAAATCATCTATACATATAATAAAATTGTAGAAAAGTGGTGTCTGTACAATGGACATATAAACAAAAAAAGTAGCAAGGGTTGTTATAATATCGATGCCGAACCTGAAATTATAATTATTATTATTTTTGTCTGTTTGTCTGTTTGTCTGTGGGTTTGTGCACGCTAATCGCAGAAACGGCTTACTCAATTAAGATGCGGTTTTCACGAATATATTGTTGTAAGCTTCACTTAACATTTAGTGTTTATTTCATGTCAGTCGGTACATAAATAAAAAAGTTATGTCAATTTGAAAAATCATCTATACATATAATAAAATTGTAGAAAAGTGGTGTCTGTACAATGGAAATATAAACAAAAAAAGTAGCAAGGGTTGTTGTAATATCGATGCCGAACCTGAAATTATAATTATTATTATTTTTGTCTGTTTGTCTGTTTGTCTGTGTGTTTGTGCACGCTAATCTCAGAAACGGCTTACTCAATTAAGATGCGGCTTTCACGAATATATTGTTGTAAGCTTCACTTAACATTTAGTGTTTATTTCATGTCAATCGGTACATAAATAAAAAAGTTATGTCAATTTGAAAAATCATCTATACATATAATAAAATTGTAGAAAAGTGGTGTCTGTACAATGGACATATAAACAAAAAAAGTAGCAAGGGTTGTTGTAATATCGATGCCGAACCTGAAATTATAATTATTATTATTTTTGTCTGTTTGTCTGTTTGTCTGTGTGTTTGTGCACGCTAATCTCAGGAACAGCTTACTCGATTAAGATGCGGTTTTCACGAATATATTGTAGTAAGCTTCACTTAACATTTAGTGTTTATTTCATGTCAATCGGTACATAAACAAAAAAGTTATGTCAATTTGAAAAATCATCTATACATATAATAAAATTGTAGAAAAGTGGTGTCTGTACAATGGAAATATAAACAAGAAAAGTAGCAAGGGTTGTTATAATATCGATGCCGAACCTGAAATTATAATTATTATTATTTTTGTCTGTTTGTCTGTTTGTCTGTGTGTTTGTGCACGCTAATCTCAGAAACGGCTTACACGATTAAGATGCGAATACGTTGCCGCCGACCGTGTAAGTAACTGTGAAACCATTGAATTACCGGTGGAGATATGTTGAGGGAGCACAATATGCCAAGTAAAATATCGAAATCAACAGTATTAAAGGCATTGCTGAAATCCAGCAATGCAAGTACCGGTAGATTACCGATTTCCATGCCTGATCTAATGTCATCCGTAATTTGAACCAGAGCTGTGGTAGTGCTATGTTTCAGGTCTAAAACCTGACTGGAAGGGATTGAGAAGGTTAAATTTAGAAGGAAATGCACTAATCTGCATATGGACTAGACTTTCAAGGACTTTTGAGAGGAAAGGCAAGATAGAAATGATTCGGATTCCTCTCATTCTAAATAATTTCCCATTTAGTTTTAAACGAGTCCAGTTTCCAGTCAGCCTATGTTTTGCGATGACGATTAATAAAGCCTAAGGTCAGACGTTGAAAGTTGTGGGTGTAGATCTAAGTATCAGCTGTTTCAATCAATCCTAGGAGCCTGTATGCTTTCATCCCCGATGGCCATACGTCAAATATCGTATACAGAGAAGCATCTGTAAAGTAAATTTATAGCTACCCAAGCGAAATTATATGTATAAAAACCTAATTCTAAATATGCTGCCCGAAAAGTAACTATTCCACGCGGACGAAGTCGCGGGCACAGCTAGTTATTAATAAAAAATATTTATATTTACCAAATGTAATCAAAATTCAACCTAAAACGCTTCACGATAAAGTATAATTTCCTTTGTTAAACCAGTTGATATTAGTTGTTTGCTCACATGAGCTTAAATGCCGTCAGCAAGTTATAACGAAGCTTATTCTGCTGAAATCTACTAATTGGAAACAGTTAGTACCAGATTTGGACAAATTCCAATCTCGACTAAGGTTTTAAGTACAATAGATATTCTATGATTCAATAAACAAAAGCATATTATGACACTTATGACATAACAAAACAAGTCGGGTAAGTACACAAGTACTCAAAAACAGGAAACCAATTTTCATTATTTTTTATTAATTGTCGGCTTTCTCTCCTTTTCGAATAACAGAATAATTATCAAAACAGAATAAATGAAAAATAAAAATAAACCATCTGTTGCAACCGCAAGGTCCAGCTAGTTATTAATAAAACTGCCAACCAACATTACATAGACATAGGAAATTCTACACTATGACCTCTTTCTTTTTATAACAGTAGTATATTAAAACGTCAAAATCAAAATCAATCAATCCAATACTAAACATAAGCCCTTCCAATTTGCACCACAACCGTCTTCCACCTTCCGCAAAAACAAATGAAGATACACAAAAGTCTTACAAAACATTCTCTCATTCTGCCTCGTTGGCCTATTGGTGCTAAGCGCGACTGCTACGCTAGAGGTCTTGGGTTCGATTCCCAAGTCGAACAAGGTGTTATTGGGTTTTTCTATGAAATTCTCAGTAGCGGGTCGGAGTTTGAATTTGTTCCCGGTTAGTGGTAATAGGCTCACCCCTTATTACATGGGACCTAAACATATCGGCGAACTGTGGGTGTACATTAGTACACCTCTGCCTAACCCTTCGGGAATACAGGCGTGATGATGATATGTTACAAAACATTCGAAAAAGTCACAGCTTGTTTACGTTCTGAATAAGCTTCATAAGCCTGTTGACCTAGAAAATTGTCTGTCGCCAAAGATTCCTCACATTCACAAGTTTTTATGTGTCTGGGTATAAAAGAATACAACCTACTTAAGCTACGGGTGTTTGGAATACGTAAGGTTTTTGGGACATTTGGCCCGATATTAGTATTGTTACGTGTGTAGTTTTGTCAACAGATATTTACTTATATTTGTTTCTGGCGTATAAGAAGTAGGTAGCACAGTAAGCTATGGAGTTTCTTGCCTTCTTTTCTTCATTGAAATTACGTTTTTCAACTAGAGTCAGTAATTTAACGTTTAAGAAGATCTTCAAAAGACCTACTTGAAATATTTTGATGTTTGTAGGATTTAGGTAAAAGTATGTTTGAATATAGTCGAACGTCGTCCATCGAAAAAGCGAAATATAAAAATAAAATAACTACCTATACTAAAATTTTGACAGTCATACTTACTACCTAGTAGCTTTACATAGCTGAGGTATTGACGTAAAAGGCAGTCTTATGTATCTTACCCCTATCCATAAAACTTCCTATTTTTAATTCACGTTACGAAACACAGAACAATACGACATTAGCTTTAGCGACACGCTATCTCTAAGCCAAATATAGCACAAAATACATGTATCCATGTTCCCTTCAAAAATAACCAAATAACCATATTTTACACACGTAGTCAACTAGACATTTCCAAACCAAATCTAAATATAGTACAAAAAACTTCGCCCTGCGAACATTTTTACCCGTACCATGATCCGTTAAACCAGTACTGTTGCGGGTGTGGAAGCGAGACGGCGCACTACACTGAGCATAGCGCTGTCTCCCTTACTCAATGGGAATAGTCCTGCTTTAAAAGCTCATGGTAAGGGTGCAGAGTTAATCGTGGTTAAACACGGAATGTTCTAATTATCGTCAAAGGTTAGAATAAATATAAACTTTGTCGGTTTTCAGTGCGATTATAAAGTTTTCTATACTAGTTTTAAACTGTAATGAAGATTGGCTTGATTCAGTAGTTGTGAGACTTTTTATAGTGACATGAGATGGATTGTCGCGTATTTTAAGTTAGTTAACTTTATTTTATTGTAACAAAGGACCAAAAATTATGTAAAAGGACCAAATAGCAAATAAATTTTGTACAATAATTATTGTAAATTCATTAATTAACTTTTTAAACGTATGAATATTTCACATGTATGTTATTTTAGATGAGAAATAAAATAAATATTATAATGGTTAGTGTCAGTTTGTAGTTGTAAAAAATCCATTACTAGAATTAATCATAATTAATAGCTGCTTCAATATTATTAAAAAAAAAACTCACATATTGAAAAAAGTCTTTTTGATTCCAGTTACTTAGTTAATTCCTAAAATGTGCATCAATCACAAATAAATTTAACACTAGTTTTAAGATCAGAAAAGAAACATCACAATTCCAATGTCAAACGGAAATAAATATCAAGAGACCTCTCAGAATGGTTAGTGAAAACGACAACTATCAGATTGGCATGCCCTTGAAAGTATCTCATGAGTGATTCTTTGTTTTCTGTAAGAATAAAGACAGGATTTTATTTAAAAGGGGTCATGTTTAACACCAGATAACGTTACTTTGGACGCTAAAATGTACATTTTTAACCACTTAGGCTGCCTAAACATTCTTTCTTTTTGGCGTTAGTTTAACAGTTGCCTTTCGCATACTCTAAGACAATGAATTGTTTTACTTATGCCAAAAATCGGGGAAATATTCCCTTCTTACGATCCGTTCACAGAGGTCGGATCTGGAAAGAGAGTTCATTTTCACAGCGTTTAAAAATAAGATATTTGAGTCAAATTTTGAGTCTTTGAAATAAGGGCCACTCTACACTAAGCGCGTTAGATCAGCTTTTAAGCATTCTCATTTTTAAAGACATCGATTGTAAATACTAATTCACACATATTTTTTTAGAACTCAATTTTCTTACAAACTGCAAAATTGACAGAAGTGTATGTCCTTTCGTAATTAACAAGAACAATTAAAGTAAGAGTAAAAGAAAAATTGTCCTATATAATCAACAACTGCTCTTTCTACACGGATGTAATATCTCTGTTCACCTCATAAGTCACAACGCGTGAAGGATGTGACATTATTATAATGTCGTTTCGTGCTAAAACATAATTAGGCACTGTCGTCAGTTAATTTACTAAGTTCAGATTAGTTTGCGAAATGCCATGGGAATTTAATTATTTTAATGTCTTCTGTTCTCGGTAATCGGTTGGTGATCGGCCTATTTCGTCTATTTGGTTAACTGGGGTATGGATATAAATTTAGTTTGACCTAGACTGGCATTAGACTAGATTAACATGTCAAGTTTACAGAAACAATTTGCTGATTAATTGTTGTCTTGAACTATCATACAAAAGGTTTTGTTATGTTTCTGTGTTTTAGAATTGAAAAAATATTTTTTTACACTCCATTTTAAAATCTACAAGAAACACCAAAGATTTTACTTAATTTAAATGTATATCAAATTAAATAAGAATAAAATTTTGAGTTTAACTAAAGACCCACTAGCAATCGACCAATATCCATTTTTTCTGACCCTGAACACCTAAATTGCAAGGTTCCTTAGCGCCCCAAAAGACCAACTAAACCCAACCTTGACGCCCATAACTCATTTAGCGTGTTTTATACTAACCGTGACACTGCGACATTGCAATATCCTCACCTTAGAGCAAAGAAAAAAGCTACAGAGTGCTTAATCAGTGTATGAACTGCCAGCACTATGATGTGTACTGTATGAGGCTTCGGATAATGCTGTGTGCGTGGCTGAATATTGATCAAGAAAAATTTAACTGCCAATGATCGACTCGATAAGAAGAACTGCCAGCACTTGTATGAACTAGTTTTGTCGCACAATAGTAACAAAACAAAGTACGCCGTTTTAATAAATAAATAGCTAAAACCCATCTATAATCTATCGGACCTATCCTTGTTTTCATAAACGTTACTCCTTGCACGGAAAATAACTTTAATCAGTAGAATAATGTACTACACACAGTCAAAAACTTACTGACGCTTGTCTGAATGGGCTTTTAGCGATACGATCACTCTACAGTTTGTACTTCTTACTCTTTGGTCTTCACTCTTATATTTTGTCACGCTATCGGTACTCCCGGTAATTATGGGCGAGTTTATTTTAATGGTGTTGTAATTAAATAAACCCGGATTATGTTACTGTTAAATATGGTGTTTGGGGTTAGGTGCGGGTGTAGGATTCTAACTAGTTGGAGATAGTCAATAAATGAAAATATTCTTTTGATTCTATGAACAAGATTGCTGACTTTTTAAATCAATATTTTTAGGTTACTTGTTTTAATCAGCTTTAGAATTGGAAATCCACACTTCCAATAATACATACATACTGGCTTTTTTAATTATTATTTTGTCACAGGCATTGTGCTCTGATATAAATAAAATGAAATATAATTATAATGATTTTTGATAAAACTATGTTCAGTAAACGGGCTGAATATAATTACTAAACATATAAGAAAGAGCAGCTACTGTTCTTTTTAGTCCCCTAAAGTAAATCTAAAATATTTGTAATATCACGCATTAAAATAACATAAAGAATACAGTTCAGTACATGAGATGCACTGCTATCCAATAATATTAACCATCCGAATAAAAAAAAAGACATAGTGATACTGGATCCAAGCATTTCATATCGTCACACACACATCTGTCTATTCAAATTATACCCTATCTCCCTAAAAAGAATCAACCATAAGGAATGTCTTACTTTTAAACAAAGACAATAGCATGCCTATGTTAATTCAAGATAATTCTTAGAAAAAACACCAGGCATTCATCATGGAATGTCTCGAAGGTGTGTATCTTAAACTATGAATGCTTTACTACTTTTTGTTGGGCACATAGAGAAACAATTGACAATTGAAAAGATATGGCCATTGGTACCATGACTAGGGGAGTTAAGAATTGAAATATGAGGTTCTGGCATACAAAAAGAATATTGTGGGACAATGGAAAAATTGTGGAAAGAAGTGGTCTCTGCCAACCGCTACGGGAAACAGGCGTGATTATATGTGTGTATGTAAAAATTATTGTGGTCCAGTATTTTTTTATAATGTGCAAGAGTGATAAACACAGCACCGATTAAGATTAGATTTAAATAAATTCATAATCATTGTCGTCAACAATTTTTATCATAAAACTGTAATCGAATAAAATCATTTATTTCGCTTTAGATATAGTCCCTATGAAGATGCAACAATTCGAATATGACATTCCATTAAGGTAAGCTTGTATGGATCTCTGAAAATAAATTGGAGAAAGTTTTAAATAGAAGGTGCAAGAAAACTTTGTAAAGGATTTTTCCTCACTTGGCAACTTTTTTAAACAGGCATCCTTGGCACCTATAACTATAACATATAAAATTCTTCTGCTACCAAAATCCATTCATTTTAGCATGCTGCTTAAATAACTTCTTATAACCTACTATACCCTGGCCCCGATACCACAGACTTAAAACAATTTAAAATATATAGCCCACCAAAGTTCCCAAAGCGATTAATCTTTTTCAACAAAAAGTATAGCCTTCCGAGGATCTTGAGGTGTTTCGCAAATCCGGACAGACGGGAAAATAAAAGAATTCGCTTCGGTTCATATGGAATTTAGGTTGGACTGATCGATGGAGATGGGAGAATTGGAAGGATTATTAATTTTGCTTCGAAATATATTAATTTGGAAGGGTCTAGATTATTTTGGGGTTTAAAGGTCAAGATGATAGAATGATTGCAGGCTTTGTGAGTTATTATTTTCGTTTAAAATTATCAAGTAAAATTTTGCAACTTTATTGAAAAGTTTTTGGGTTTTTTTTTTGTAGCCTCCATCAGATTCCATTCACATCCCACTGCTGGGCAAAGGCCTCTCCCTCCGTCCTCCAAACTTGTCTGTCCATTGTGATTTCTGGCCACGTGCGTCCTGCATAACTGACTAGATCATCACACCACCTGCACCGTGGACGACCGCGACGACGATTTCCTTGGGTATTTATAATTGCAAAAAATAATAATGTTCATAATTGGATGTCAAATAAGTAAAAATTTAGTTATCACGGTTTCATACAAAGAAAGTAAAGCCAACATTTTTGGTTCTATTTCATGATAACTATCACATTCTCAACAACGTAGAGACTTAAAAAACTATGAACGACGAGCATCTAGTCTAGAAAAACTAATTAATATGATTTATTGTTTCAAGAGCAATTTCATTTATACCGTATCAGTATATTCTCGTTATAAAAGTGAGGAATTCTACTTTCTCTTGTCTGGCGACATGTAAACTAATATTTAGTTTCTTGAGACGCATTTAAATTTTTATGGGTCTATTTAGCTTGTTCCTTGGAAATGAAGGTACGAGCTTTCTACGTATATTATACTATAGCTACTTTGCTATACAGATAAAATCTAATAGGATATTTTTGATAGGGAAGTAATGGACAAAGGTTATAGAGAATTTTAACTTGTGCAAACTTTGGTTTTCAATTGACTTCAAAATAATGGGATTCTTATATTTTATATTGATTGCCTGATTTTTTTATATTTGTTACGCGTTAAAAAATGTCGTGGTGGTCTAGCGGTTCAATGAACGGATTTATATGCACAAGGTTGCAGGTTTGAACCCAAGTACCAATGTGGCTTTTTCAAAGTTTTTTTTTTACTTTTTTAATTATTCTAAGACGCTTCTGACAAATGGTGAAGGCAAGCATCGCGAGGAAACCTGGATTCCAAAAATTTGGGATCCGAAATGGGTCACAGAGTACCTATCTCATATAAGATACTTTGATCGGTTCCTTTTAACCTATCTATGCAATATTTTTTGATGATCATACAAAAGGCCACCATTAGCACCGAAGAAAATGGTATTGTAGTTTTCGATTTATCTTCAAAGTTACGGATTTTGGCGGCTGTTTCAACGCTCATTATTATTGTTCCTATTATGAATATTCCAAATTTCATATTTTATTTGGGAATGTGATTTTGAACCTTATCACCCTTTCGGGTCGGACAGGGGTTTCTGAACACGCTATATGCTGTGAAAATTAGCACATACCGATCAGACAAAATAGATAGTTATAGTAATTTCCTCTGATGTTTTGCACCAGTTCGAGTCAAGCATACTGACACTCTTGGTGTTCACTCGTATTGTTATTTTTATTCACAGCAAAGTTTTGCATTCAGACACAAATCCAGGCATTACAAAGTTTTATCAGACTTAACGTATTTTTGTAGTTTTGTTAGTTCGTGTGGACAAAGTTGCCTGTGATTAACTACTTAGGAAATACTGTGGCTAGGGACTTGGTGTAAAATATGTTTTAAGTGTAGTAAGAATAATATTATTATTGTTGAGCGCTATATCTATTTGTGTCATGTTTCAAAGATTATTTTCTTAGATAAATGTTTTTAAAAACCTCTTCTCAATTCAGTTAAAGTTTATTAAAAATTAAATATGCTAGCTGTTAGGTATTATAACATTGAATTTCTCAAAAGCAATGTTTTGGTAAGCAACTTAGATTTACTTATTGAGGTTATAGTATCGTAACTTATTTACTCAATCAGGTCTCACTTTTTAAACAGCAAACCTCCTACATGCTATTTACTTATTTAATTATACACAATGTATGCTTGTTTATATGTGGTTTTTATTTATTATCTAATCTATCTTACCTTATTATTCTTGAAAGCAATATTTCGGTCAATCCCATTCTGCACATATTTGCCTGTACACATTACAATTTCTCAGGACACAGGACACTCACTCTTTTCAAAGTTTTTTCTTCATACAAAACAATTGTCCAAACCATCTTCTTCCACATAATTCCACAAAATCACCCAAGTCCAAAGTCTACAAACACCACTGCGCATAAAAACTTAAAACACTTCGCAAGTTTCCCTTCTATCGTGCTTACCCCCTTCGTTAAGAATGCAACGCATAACTCCGTGGAACAAACAGACAAACATCCTTTGCATATTAATGTTAGGGTTATCATTTTATTGTTTAAACTTATATAATAGGGTAACTTGCAAAGTGTTGGTGGAAGTAAGTCTGAATAAGGTAGTTGTAAAAATGTGTTTTCATCCGACTTCAAGAAAAGGTTCTCAATTCGTGTGTGTGTTTTGTTGATAATATTCCACTTTGCTCACCTGGGTGAACAAAGTGGAATATACCGAATATACTATTTTTTTGTATGTATTTATGTTGTGCGACATCTAAAGCAGTTGCGAAGCGATTACCAAGATCTTTTTCCTTGATATCTTATTATTTACATGTTATTCGAGAGGTGGCCATATATGAAAATAGATCCTGTAGTTTTTTTTATCATTTATGTGAAATAATTATCATTATTAAACATGACACAGTATTAGCTTCTTCTTCTTCTCGAGTCAGAGATTTAACTTTCAAATTCTGACTGACCAAAAAGCTGTCACCTGGATGGCTCGATCGCTGGCCTCCATCACGTCCTGGAGAGTGCAGGTGGTAGTGCAGGACAAAGGTGAGCCATGTCTTGCGACCATAACTTAACTGTAAGTATAGTGATAGTAACTAACTTAGCAACAACCTTTAGTAGTTGGTAGATATTTAACGAATTCCATTAGAGGAACAAATCCGTTTTAGGTATTAGTTTGTGTATACAACGAGGTTATTGTTGCAACTCCTGTAATATTTAAATATGTTGTTTTAATTTTGTAATCAATTATTATTAAATCTGATACTGTAGTTCAGAGTTTCCAAATAAGGAAACCATGGGTTTATTTAGTCTTCAGTCAATTTCATAAGCCGATATTTTTCTTAAATAGGTACATCGATGAATATACTAAGTGGTAACATAAATTTTTAAGCATTTTAATCAGTAATAATAAGGTATAATCAAAGGCAAACATTCACAATACAGTGGTCTGTGCATCTTGTAGTGAAGAAGTAAATTCACTGATATTAGAGGTGAATGACCGCTGCCTCTGTCAACCGGAATACAGAAAACTGTGGAGCTGTATTATTTTCTTTACTCAAGAAATATTATTTGTATTCAAAACATTACTTATTCATATTTTTTAGAGTAGGTGCATATAATGTTTTTATACTATAAAGCAATTTTTGTATTTTTTCATGATAATTACACGGGTAAGATGGGTCAGTGGATTCAATGAAAAGCCTTGGCCAATTTGGAGTTTTTTTGGACACCAAAAGCTCAATGAATTTAATCCGATAGATGGTAAGACATGCCCACAAACTTGCCATACAAGTCCGCTCAGTTATACATTGCAAATTCTTTACCTTATTTTTTATCGCAAGTACTCTCCATACCACTTTTATCCCCACAATATATTCCACATAAGGCCTCCGAATGCTCATTACGGTATCCATATTGGTCGCTCGTTATCTCCTAGCCTATATGCACGACTTCTGTAAGATCCTGGGTAAGGCGTCGATGGTAACGGGAATTACCAGTAAATAATACCATGGTAAAAAGGGGAATTTGATCGATGGTAAATATTGCTGAGCATTTTGGAAGGTTTTCAACAGACTTCAAAATTTGGTTCTCAATACAAAGGATTTTTTGTCATCGTTTAATGAATTGGTGAATTTACTTTGGGGTCCCATAATTATTATAGACTAGCTTTTGCCCGCGACTTCGTTCGCGTGGAATAGTGACTTCCGGCAGATTTTTGGTTTTACCCACGTAGTTCCCGATCTTGCGGGATCTTTTCAAAAATGAAATGTGGAAGATATTCTAGGGAACTCTTCAAAAATCAACATAATTTCCACGACAGTACCGAAGCGCTCGGCCGATGCCCAACCAAATGCGTGTAACGAAACCATAGCGCGATCTATTTCGATCCCAACGCCATCTATCGAGCATAGTGACAACTCGGATTATTTATTTATACTCCGTTCGGGCATTTACTTTGTACTAAAAGTTTTACTATATTGATTTTATTTTTTTCATACCTTTTTACTATCATTTACTTTTATCCGATGAATTTTCAGTACTGAATTGATGCCGACGCTTGACCAATAGATGACGCTGTATGTCCGGAATAAATTTTATATTTTTATTTTATTTTTTGTTACAAAAACTATCCTATGTCCTTTCTCAAGTTCCAAACTATGTCTGTACCAAATTTCACACAAATCGGTTCAGTAGTTTAGGCGTGAAGCAAAGACAGACAGACAGACAGACAGACAGACAGAGTTACTTTCGCATTTATAATATTAGTTTGGATATACTCCGTTCGGGCATTTTCTTTGTACTAAAAGTTTTAGTATATTGATATTACTTTTTTCATACCTTTTTACTATTATTTACTTTTATCCGATGAATTTTCAGTACTGAATTGATGCCGACGCTTGACCAATAGATGGCGCTGTATGTCCAGAATAAATTTTATTTTTTTATTTTATTTTTTTGTTACAAAAACTATCCTATGTCCTTTCTCAAGTTCCAAACTATGTCTGTACCAAATTTCACACAAATCGGTTCAGTAGTTTAGGCGTGAAGCAAAGACAGACAGACAGACAGAGTTACTTTCGCATTTATAATATTAGTTTGGATATACTCCGTTCGGGCATTTTCTTTGTACTAAAAGTTTTAGTATATTGATATTACTTTTTTCATACCTTTTTACTATCTTTTACTTTTATCCGATGAATTTTCAGTACTGAATTGATGCCGACGCTTGACCAATAGATGGCGCTGTATGTCCGGAATAAATTTAAATTTTATTTTATTTTTTTGTTATACAAACTATCCTATGTCCTTTCTCAAGTTCCAAACTATGTCTGTACCAAATTTCACACAAATCGGATCAGTAGTTTAGGCGTGAAGCAAAGACAGACAGACAGACAGACAGACAGACAGACAGAGTTACTTTCGCATTTATAATATTAGTTTGGATATACTCCGTTCGGGCATTTTCTTTGTACTAAAAGTTTTATTATATTGATATTACTTTTTTCATACCTTTTTACTATCATTTACTTTTATCCGATGAATTTTCAGTATTGAATTGATGCCGACGCTTGACCAATAGATGGCGCTGTATGTCCGGAATAAATTTTATTTTATTTTTTTGTTACGAAAACTATCCTATGTCCTTTCTCAAGTTCCAAACTATGTCTGTACCAAATTTCACACAAATCGGTTCAGTAGTTTAGGCGTGAAGCAAAGACAGACAGACAGACAGACAGAGTTACTTTCGCATTTATAATATTAGTTTGGATCATAGATTAAATTCATGTCTGTTCCTGTTTACATTAACTGTAATTAATGTTTACCACATAGATTTTAACGTTGTGTCAGATTTTGGACAGGTCATTATACCTAAATTAAACTTGGACAATAATATCTCAGCATTAACATCTAAAGGCACAGCAGAAACGACGAAGAGATTTACTATAAAAAAAAGTAATTCAGGCAGTATGAAACATTTCTAAAACCTTTACCTAGGTCTTAGAAATCTTTATTTTGTCAGTGCTCTTTATTTTCCATCAAGTAGGTAACCGACTTGCTTTGTTTGTCAGATAAGTAAGCCATGAAGAAAAAAATGTCTTATACCAACCGTTGTAAGTATCCCAGCATGAGACAAATATACTTAAAAAATGTATGATAGAGATAGTTTAGTGTTAAAAATGTTCAATTTACCAGTCTAGTTGCACATACCTTTAATTTAGGTACCACTAACTCTAAAAAGAGACATCTGAACCTTATGTTTTTAATCAGACTCCCAGCATGAATGACTATTACAGAAGATGCTTAAACATTATTATTTTATGTTTTATGTGCCTTAACTGCGATGCTAGTTATCTTTCTGATTGGATTGCTAAGTTAATGTTCTTACTACAGTAAATATGAGGTATTCATTGAATATATTAAGAATGTAGTTAAGTGTAAGAAAAAAGAAGACCTCCCGATTCTGATGTGTCTTCAGTTATTTATTGATCTTCACAAGTAAATAACTAGCAAAAACTCACTCTTGCAGTAATTAGAAAGGTTTACTTAAAACAGAGCCATCTAGCAGTGAATCATCGAATTAACAAAAAAGTTACTTCATCACAAATTCCTTTAAACCATATAAAAAATCACATCTTTTTCAATAAAAGGTGGAGCGAAAAATTTTATTTTTTGACTTACTTTGATATTCCCGTTTCCTTTTTTATGCATAAGCGTCATCTAGCACAGTTATCAGATCTTTTTCACATATCTCTGGTGTTGCTGTTTCAATGATGCATCCATTCACCGCTAGATGTCACTATCTTAAGTTTTATGAAACTCGTATTGTATAGGCCGATATAAACTAAACGCAATGCTGTAAGGAATCCTAGATTTATTACAGAGCTGTAATATACTCTTTATTAGACCATACATCAGGGCCATAAAGCCAATTTAGGTCTATGATTAAGAATGTTCCCTACCATTTTCACTTAGATAGATACCTAACTACTGAGAGAAATACCTAGATATTTTACTCTAGCTCTTTCAAAATGGTATAAAATTATGTACCTACTTAAAAAAACTCACTATAGCGATTTAATAAACGAAATTACCTAATAGTACCAACTGAAAAAAGGAAACTATTGATACTATTATCCTATTTGTTGTGTACTTCTTTTCATTTTTGCTTTTATCTTATGTATTATTTTTTTTTTATTTCTCTTTTTTTTCTCATATTGTAAATAACCTGTGTCTTGTTTTTTGCTGAATAAAAGTCTTATCCATCCATCTAATTATCAAAGAATGGATTCCACATGACAATTACAATACTTTGTAATTATGATTTATTTATTAATTTATATACTGCAACAGACTACTACAAGACGTTTTAGTCGATTCTAATTTCGGTTATCACTTAATTACCAAAAATCTGAAAAAGTATTTAACCGATCTACAAAAATAGGTCAGTGAACTCAAATAACAAATTAACAATACAATGAAACAAGTACTAAATACTTAGATCATCTAAACTCAATAATGAACTAGGAACAATTAAAATGAGTGTAAAACCATCGTAAACGCTTGATAGCCAATTGAACAACTGCCGTTTAACGGCTAAAATATAGCCGAAATACATTTATATTTTATTACTTGTACTTTGCATGGAAAAAAAATGGTTCTGTCATTTTGTATGTCCTGAATTTTTGTGACGATATCTGCTCTTATATATAGAGTGTAGGTAGAGTCTAAAAGTGTATACAGTATTTTTTTTTATTTAGCTAACTTAACAGTAGGTAGTTAGGTAATTAAGGTTATTCTAAGGTTCTGCTAAGTTAATGTACCTTAAAGTTAATTTTGCTTAATTTTCAGTTTGGTAATTGTTTGGTTATTAACACTGCCTAGCACATATTTTGCTAATTTATTTTCACCTCATCCAATTCATCATCATCATCATCATCATCAGCCGGAAGACGTCCACTGCTGAACAAAGGCCTCCCCTCTAGAACGCCACAATGAACGACAACTCGCCAATTGCCTCCACCGGGTGCCCGCCACTTTGACGATATCGTCAGTCCACCTGGTGGGAGGCCTACCAACGCTGCGTCTTCCGGTTCGTTCCAATTACTTACCCATAAAACTATACTATCTATATCTAAAGAAATCTACTGAAAATGATTGAGGTAAATTTAAATTATAATAAAGAGATCATAACATATTATTGTTTTTCGATACAATAAGACTTAATAGGTAAATTAAATATAACACTTCAGCAGTCAAATGCCTTTGGGATTAAAATTAAATTCTAAAATAGATCTACAATTAGCTGAAAGATATTTAGGTCAAAATAATTCTCCAAAAAGGGCTATACAGAAGAGCAATGTCGGGCCATTAAACATGTATACCAATAAAACTTTACACAATTGAAACGATCCCTCTTTATTACGATAATAAACAACAAAATTATGCCAAAATGTAATTTAGTGACGGACAGACATTTTATGTGTTACATAAAATTGGGGCACTAAAAATTATTTAATAACTCTAAATGCGTCTTATATTGAAATGGATGGATTTAAATTGATCAGTAGTGATTAATGAGAAATCTCAGTAGATTGTATTTCGCGATCGTAAAAAGAGAATTTACTGTGAAGTAAAGTAATTCTTTTGTAGGTCAAGGATAAATAGAAAATTATCCTGACTTTGCGGTGAATAATGGCGGGACAGAAGTTTCAGTGCATTATAGCTGACGACGTGAAAAAGTATAATTTTATTTATTATAACCGCTTAGTTTATATTCTATTAAATGCTATAAAGGCCTTCCGAAGGGTCATAAAAACTAAACGACAAAGAATAATCAAATCCAACATGCAGTATACTTATGTGTGGCTGTCAAGTTTAAATAAAACAGAGTGGAAAAGATACGTAGTTCAAAGATATCTTGGATAAATTCGAAAACACAGCTGGAAAACCCAAAATAAATCAAAGAAACGACCTTACAAAATATCCTAACTTTTCAAACGGCTACAAATCATAGTACCCAATTCGACCTAAGATTTTTTATTCAAAAGTTACAAAAGACTGAGATATATTTAAATCGTATTTGCAACAAATAAATGAAGTAGAAAAAACTATGTGGCACAAAGTTTTGGAATAAAACCCCTTTTTATTGGCAAGTCTGGTGAAGGTCAATTGTGCGTCCTAGAAATGCGGTGTGGTGCAAGTTTGAAGATAATTTAAGATTTCGGGAACCGGAAGAATTTGAAAGGGATAAAAAATTAATATAGGAAATGCGACAGTCTGCTCTGTCATGGTGCAAGTAAACGTCTAAAGCAATTTAATAGATTTCACCCAAAAAATACCTGAACGTTTAATTTTTTCTTTTTGGATGCATTCATTAACAGTAAAAATAACTCAAGAAACCGGCGTGTCTAGACATTGGGTTGTTTCTGCGATTACGAAGCCAATCATTTTCAATTTCAAATATGATATTTTAGTATGTACGAGTAAAATAAATTTTAAAAATAATATTCCAGGAATAAAACAACTTTCCTATCAAGATTCTGAGTAGAATAAAATTAGCCTTGAATACTTTAAAAAGCACAAAAAAAGCATTAAAATCGGTAGTCGCTTCTTCTCCCATCTTACCCCAACCACACAGTTGGCCAATAAAACACAACCGCCAGTACGATAATAAACCGCAGATATCCAGAAACATATTGTACACTGCTTGCCCTTTATTTGCTTACAAGTGACACTCGGAGCCACTCGTCTTGCTGGTCAGATAAAGGATACTCAAGCGAGAGGGGGCTAACAGTCAAGACGTCTTGATATAAGATCAAATAAAGTTGTCGACTGTGACTCTGTTGTTTATACTTTTTGAGATGAGTGTCTCAAGGATCTGTCAAGAGCGGAAGAATAGAAAGGTCGTGGGATAATAAAGTCGGACTATTTTGTAGGGCTATATGGACTGACATTGCAAAGGTCAGGTTTTCAAGAAAAGAAGTTTTCTTTTACTCAGCTCTGAGATTCAGTATGCCTTACATAAAATGTTGCAAGAATCTTGCGTGACTTTATGTATTGGTAAAAGCGTGTGGATATAAAAATCGGGAATAATTCATACATGGAATAAAAAGACAGTGCTTTACAGTTTAATTTAAAGGCAATGAAACATTAAATAAGTCTGGTAATTCCATTCGACTTTTATGGCAATAATGCATTGCGGTCATGCATTCACTCCGTTTAATAGTATGTTTTTGTAAGAAATTTTAATACTTAGTACTATTTGGAGTTAATACTGGAGGCCATCGAGCTATTCAGGTGGCATCGTTTTGGTCACAAAAATTTAAAAGTTGGACCTTTGACTCGAGAAGAAGAAAATTAATACAAAATGTTGCTATCTTTTTTGAAAGTACTCTGAAATTTACCTGAATTGTGATGGCTATAAGGCTTATAATCCCAAAGCAATGATGCTAGCTATCTAAGCACAAATAACTAAGCATAGAGTTCAATTTATCACTTTTCTCGCATAATATTTTTTGTCACGTCACTCGGTACCTTATTAGATATTTTGATTGATAGACCTGTAAGGATGTTTGGAGTAAGAAGCCATGGAACTGAACTTACAGTCGTGATAGCATTTATGTCATGGTAGGGTGGTTCCTTAGTAAAATTATGGAAAAATGTAAAAAGAATAATTTATTAAACATTAGACTGTTTGATGCAACTTTTCTTTTCATCATTTTTGTAATAGAATTGTTTTGATTTTCGTCAACTTTCTTGATTACTGAGTAGAAATTATGTAGTCTTTAGGCTACTAGCTCCGGAAGATATTTTTAGAGAAATATTATTGTATTATGTTAAGATTTAAAATAGAGTTACTTTTAATTATATTCATCTTGTTGTTAGTTACGATTTAGAACATACTACTAGGAAGAAACATAATATACCTACTACAAGAACAAAGAAGAAAATGCCATAGTTACATATATTTAGTGTCAATAATTTTTAGTTACACCTGCGTGCAAGACCTATAAATAAAGCAATAATAAGTTGTCGTTAAATGAGGGATGGAAGTAAAGAGCTTCAGCCACTACCATTATACTAAAAGCTCTATAGCACATAAAATAGAAACCTACGTTACAACAATAATTAGTTCAAACGTCCCCAAAAATTATAATATAATAATAATAAATAATAAATGCGAACAACATCGCATACATTGCTCAAAATCAAAACACATATTTTTATTTCAAGTAGGCTTTTCTAAGCTCCTTTGAAACGTTAAATTACTGACCCTAGTTGCAGGTTCCGAAATGTCATTCCAATGGAGAAGAACCGGCAAGAAACTCCATATCTGCTCTGAACTCAAAGTAAGTAGCTACAGCACTTGTGTTATGGAATTCAGAAGCAACGATGGTACCACAAACACCCGACCCAAGCCAAGTAGAAAAATTGTTTTCTTCATTGTCCCGTCCGGGGATCTAACCCGAGACCTCAGAGCTTCACACCTTGAAACCGGTGTACGCCACTCGACCACGGAGGTCGAAACGAAAAATTGTGACGTAACTTCTAATAAAAAAATAAACATGTTTATTACCGAGAGAAAAACAATAACTTTGATGAATGACCCCATCAAGACGTTGTTTTAGAGGACTCCCAGTGTTTACAATGTAAACTTTTTTGTTTGCCGCCAAATTAGGTGACGCGTGAAAACAAGTTATTTGCGTTTTGGGGTTCCGTAGGATTTTGGTAAAATACTTTTAATGTTATATACCTACTTATTAGTATTTTCTTATTATTTCAAGGAGTGGAAAATAACGAGAGGATTGTTGAAAAAAGGTTAGCGGAGAATATTTTTTAAGGTATAACAAAAGTAAGTAAATTTCAACGAGTGGAAAATACCTTTTAAACTTAAAAATATATGTATGAAATGAGGTGAACGAATTAAGTTACCAAAATGTGAAAAAGATCTGATTGATCAAAACTTTGTGAAATGAATTTCGACAAAAACAGTATTGGTTTATAGCAACAATTTTTTATGTCATTTTGAGTCTCTTAATATTTACCTCCATGTTTACTAGAAAAATATAACACTCTTCGTTACTTATAATCAGAACCCGAAACAGTCAAATAGTTCGCACATCACAAATTTTTTATTTAATTTCCACCCAACGTTGACAAGTTTGTTATCAAATTTATATTCAATTTCGACATCTGAATGTAAAACAGGGGCGTGTTTTCACAGAGATCCGTGTTTATGTATATACATGTTTATAATGTATTCGCTTCGCCCGTACGACGCCTAAGTGGTAACATTGTTTAAAATTTTGCTCCGTTGAAATAATCAGAAAAGTAGTTTTAAGTAGTTCAAATAAGAAGTGTTATATATCCCCGTGTAGCTGTGGTTACGGACTATCCAGTTGTGGTATCATCATAACAAGACTCTTGTGCGTGCGTGAGTAGTAAACATATTAATTTCAAAAAAATTAAATAACGACTGTGTTGACGCTGCGTCCCTGACCTGGGGCAACCCGCGGATCGCCCGCTTCTACTCACACATACGCAGCGCTTACAAGGCATGCTTGTGGCCGCTTCGCACTGAACGATTTAATGCTTTATGCTGCATGTTAATAAAGGCTATTTTGGGAGGCGCTTTAAATTTGAACTCAAAATTAAATTTATAAAATGGACCCAAACTGTAAAGCTTGCGCTGGATGTCGTAACGAAATAACAAGCTTGGAATTTTTGGATTGCTGTCAGTGCAGATCAAGATTTGACATTTTCTGCGTAAACATCCCGCTTAACAACTTTTATCTAATGGACCAAGATTATAAGTCCAGCTGGAAATGTCCTGAATGCTGCTGCAAAATGCTAAAAAATTATAACTCAGAGACTCCTGCGTGGCCGGCTTATAAAGCCGCGAACGTCCGCCGCTCACCAGGTCGGAAACGAACACCAAGCCCCAAAACTATTCCTACAATTCCTGCCACTCCACTTACTCCACCAGATGTTATGAATGTGACTCTTAGGAAGAAAAGTAGTCAGCCCGTGTCAACCTCAAATAACCCAGAAACATGTTTTAATGTAACAACTCTAAGAGACATTATTAAAGAAGAACTGGCCGCAGCTCTTAAATCATCCTTCAAAGACTTATTTACTCAACAATTAAAAAACATACAAGGAGAAATATCTGAGTTCAAAAGGTCCTTTGGATTTTTTAATGAGCACTTCGAAGATTTCAAGAAACGTTTCGAAGAAAAAGACGCCGTAATTAATGAACTTCGCAATGAAAATGCAAACCTCCAACAAAATGTTAGTGACCTCACGACACGTTTATGTCTCATGGAACAAAGTATGCGTGAAAGCAACGTAGAAATTGGTGGCCTGCCTGAAGATAAGTCTGAAAACCTAGTAAATATCCTGCAAAAAATTGCGAAAATAACTAGTTGTGATATTGGAGATAGTGACATATTGCAAATTACTAGAGTAGCCAAACTTAATAAGGAGAGTAACCGCCCTCGCAATGTGATCGCTAAGCTCCGTAGTCCACGCCACCGTGATAACCTCCTGGCGGCTGTCGGAATGTTCAACAAAAAACAGCCTTCGGATAAGTTAAACTCACAACACTTAGGTATAGCTGGTAACCGAGTTCCTATTTTTATTAGCGAGCACCTATGTCCCTCTAGCAAACAACTGCATGCGGCAACACGGAAATTGGCTAAGGAAATGTCATATAACTTTGTCTGGATACGCAACGGCCGAATTCTTGTGCGAAAAGATATTTACTCTAAGCCCATCTACATTCGCAATCAGGAAAGCTTAAAGCTTATAAAAACGGCTGATGACACAATTTAGTTTAAGGTGTCATAGTTTTTAAATGAATGTTTTTTGTAACTTTTTGTATTTGCAATGCTTGATATCTACTATCAAAACGTTCGTGGAATGCGAACAAAAACTGAAGATATTTATAAAAATATTTTGCTTACCAGCTATGATGTTATTGCGTTTACTGAATCTTGGCTAAACTTAAACATAGCTAGTGGAGAGTTCATTGACCCGCGGTATGTAGTGTATCGTAGGGATAGGTTAAGTTCAAAGATATCCAAAAAAGATGGGGGAGGTGTTATGGTTGCAGTTAAAAATAATATAAAATCAGTAAGAATGAAGAACTGGGAGAGTGATTTAGAAGATCTTTGGTTATCTATAGAGTTATCTATGAACAATCACACCAAGAAAATAGCAATCTGTGTAGTCTATATGCCTCCCCCTGTCAAACTGGATTCCTTACAATGTTTTATAAATAATGTTAATAACGTTCTAATTAATGTTGACGATGTTGTGATTCTTGGAGACTTCAACTTGGGTTTTATTGATTGGAATAGAGCGGACGCTGAATTTCATCTTTCACCATCAAACTATGACAATTCATTGGGTTACTCTTTGATTGATTTTTTGTCAGCTAACGAACTTTACCAGTTTAATTCTATCCAAAATGCGGAACGTAGAATTCTAGACCTAGTTATGAGTAACATATCAGATATAACTGTTACTAAGCCTGACGGCCTCTTAAGTAAATTGGACTCTCATCACCCAAACTTGCTTATCACTGTTCCGCTATCAAATATAAAGCAATTAAAAGAAAACGTTCGCTCAAGTTACAATTTTTTTAAAGCCGACTATGAACAAATTCAAAACTATCTTGATAATGTAAATTGGAAAGTTACTTTTTCAAAATGTGTTGATGTAAATGAAATGGTAGAAGCTTTTTACAGTGTGCTACAGACCGCTATTGGCAATTTTGTACCGAAAGTTACAAAAAAGAAATCTAAATTTCCCGCTTGGTTTTCCAACGTACTTATAAAAGCACTTGCTGAAAAAGAGAAAGTTAGACTAAAATTCCGTAAATATAAAAATCCCCGAGACAGACTCACCTTTGAACTACTACGTAGTCGCTGCCACACATTAATAGATCATTGTTATAATACATATAAATGTAAAATTGAAAATAATATTCCCAAGAACCCTAAATCATTCTGGCGGTTCATTAAAGATAAACGTCGTGGAGACACTTGCATACCTGCTGACATGTTTATGAATGATAGAATAGCTAATGGTGGACCTGAAATCGCAAACCTTTTTGCAGACCAATTTGTATCTGTCTTTAGTCGTAATCCAAATACTACTGCCATTTGTCGTAACGGATTTTCAGGTATAGACTCTATTATATGCTCTATTCAGTTCACAGTGAAACAAGTTTTTCAGAAACTCAAAAGCATTGACACACTAAAAGGCCCTGGCCCAGATCTCTTACCACCTTCGTTCATAAAAAGCTGCAGCCGTGAACTAGCCTTACCTCTACAGCTTATTTTTAATTCTTCCCTTGCAGATGGTCGCTTTCCAGAGGTATGGAAAAGTTCAAAAATTATCCCAGTTTTTAAAAAAGGTGATCCTGCCAACGTCAAAAATTATCGTCCCATTTCAATTTTATCCTGTTTCCCAAAGATCTTTGAGTCTCTTGTCTGTCCTATCATTACTCGCCACATAGATAAAATTATTTCACCTAGTCAGCATGGCTTTAAAGCAGGGCGTAGCGTTGAAACCAATCTCGTTGAATTTGTATCAGATGTTACCTTGGCTCTTGACAGGAGATTAGAAGTTGATGCCATATACACGGACTTCAGCAGTGCTTTTGATAAAGTTGACCATTTGCTGTTATTGTCGAAGTTAGAGTACAATGGTATCCATGGCTCACTGTTGAACTGGTTTTCATCCTATCTGTCTCGAAGATCGCAAATTCTCGTCATAAATGGCTACGAATCTTACCCGTACTATGCTGACTCGGGCGTTCCTCAGGGTTCCCACCTTGCTCCAGTTTTATTTTCTCTTTTTATTAACGACATTACAGATCAAATCCATCACTGTAAATACCTAATGTTTGCTGATGATCTCAAAATATATAAAACTATCACGTCAGTTGAAGACACTATCTTGATACAGAATGATTTAAATAGAATCGAGGATTGGTGCAGGGTGAACCATATGCAGCTTAATGTCCAAAAGTGTAGCCACATTCGCTTTACCAGAAAGAAAAAATCGGATATTGTCTTATATAATATAAAAGGATCATTTTTAAACAACGTTGATGAGGTTCGTGATCTTGGCGTCATTATGGATAGCAAAGTTAATTTTATAAGTCATGTAAATAGCATCGTCATGAAGTCGGCACGACTTCTGGGTTTCCTCAAGAGGAGCACTAGGGGATTTAAACTTATAAGAACGAAAATCGTACTCTACAACGCCTTGGTTCGTAGCCATCTCGAGTTTGCAAGCGTGGTGTGGAACCCGCACTATGCGGTACACTCACAGAGAGTCGAAAACGTTCAGAGAGCATTCACAAAACACCTAGCTTATGCGTGTGGTAAAATATCCCCTCGATGTCCATATGACCAACGTATCCAATGCTACGAAATGAATACCCTACGCGACCGTCGACTGATGCATGATCTCATGTTCTTTTACAAGTTAGTTAATAACAAATTAGACTGTATTAAGCTGGTGGAACTTGTTAAGCTGAAAGTACCCTACAATATCCCTAGATACCCCATTACTAACTTGTATAATACTAAAACAGCAAACACAAATATTGGCGTAAACTCGTCACTTGTCAGGCTAAGTAGAGAGATGAATCATTACATAAAATCCTCACCTGATGTGGATATCTACCAAGTCTCCTTCAATGTCTTTAAAGCCCAACTGCTGGAGTCTCGAACATCACAGCGCAATGTTTTTTAAAGTTTTTTAAGCTTAAGTAAGCTGCTGGTTACCTATTTTTTCTTTTACGTCTTACACATACAATTATTTTATTGTTATTTGTTTACTTTTAACCAAGATTATGTGTAAATTTAAGTCTTTGTTTTATTGTTTTCTTAGTATTTTAATTTTTCTTTAATTTTTATTACCATTGTTATCACTTTTCAAATCTAAATGCTGGTTAACCTGTAATTGGCAACTGTGTAAGTCCAGTTCTTATTATCCTCTTATTAATAATCTCTTATACACAGAAGCTGTTGGTGAACCTTTTTCAATAAATAAATAAATAATGTATTTTTAGGAATCAGAAGGGGTGAGATTTACTAAAACAATCAAACATCGACTAAGTTATAATCAATTTACAATTTTAATACCAAAAATAAATCTACAACATTAAATCAAGGAAACCATCAACCATCAAAGACTCACGCACGTGCACCAACGATCTCACCGCTCGAACGTCCTCTGTCAAATATGCCGTCATACTTCCGTTCGGTTGCTTTTTTAGAGATTGCCGGTGACGTAGTAACAACAGATAAACAAAATAAAAAAAAGTAAAATTCGGTTCTAATAGTATATAAACTTGATTAAAGGTGAGGTGAAGTATTGGAAAGAAATATATTTTTAAGGTGTCAAAAACATGGATTTATTTATGTTTGTTATCAATGACGTCATTGAGTACCAGCTTAGTAAGGAGTAGTTATTAGAATGACTTTGAAACAAGGTAGGAAATACGATTGTTAGGAAGTCAACAGTTGGGTGAAACATACCCTTTGTACTTAAATAGAAAATAGCTAGGAAAAAAAAAAAAAAACTAAAAGGATAGGCAAATACAAATATGTAATAGCAAAGGACAAGGGGGGTCAATGTATCATAGCTTTAAAAAAAAAAGCCCGGCAACACTGGGCTAGGCGGACACTAACTTCAGCTATTAAGTCCTATCACAAGTAGCAAAGGTTCAGAGAGCTAAGAGAAAAGGGCTTTCTTTCCTTACTCTTAAGAATCAAAATATTACCATATAAAGGTAAGTAACCAAAATGACCCATCGTTAAAAACACGATAACTTAAACCAATAAAAGATAAAAGCCCAGCTTACTTTTCAAAAGTTTCCCTTGCTTGGGATCGTGGTAAATAATAGCATAACGAACCAAACATAACTATCTAATATCCAATGAACCACTATACACACTTATAGTACACAGCCAGAGGCAGACCGCACCCTCAGTCCACATTGAATTAAATTCCTCGCTTGCCTTGTATTGGTTCACGACTATTGTGCATATTAAAACAGGATCAGTTATGTGGAATATTATCTTGAGATGGTATACTCCTATTGAGATACGGGCATTTATAATTTAATGAATTGTTATTTTTAAAGTTATATGTAGTTTATTAATTATTCTAAGACGCTTCAGACAATCGGTGAAAGATAACATCGTAAGTATCGCATCAATTTTAAAGTCGGTTTTTACATCTGTGTATTCATTATTAATGGATTAAATAATAAAAATAATCCAGCCTATAAACATCCCACTGCTGGGCACAGGCCTCTCCCCATATAGAGAAGGCACGAGCATTGATCACCACGCTTGCTCCAGCTTTTGAATCCAGGTTATTAATGGATTATATTTTTATTTTTTTATTGAAATTAGATTTATATTTAGTTGCCAAAAAAATATAGTTTTTATTGCTTTCAGCCGTTTTAGTCATACTCATGTCTAAGATAAAAAGTCTTTAATCACTTTTGGCGTTAATCTTGACTTAGCACCCTAAGGTATAAATAATCAGCAAACAATCAATCATAAAAAACGAGAAAAATGAAATATGAATTATTAATAGAATATTTTTCATTAGTTCAATTCATTTGAAAATTCTACTGGCAATATTTAATCGTCAGGGTGTCATATACCATTCAGTTAAACATGGATCCACTCAATTAAAACTGTAAACACATAGAATTTAGTGATTTAAAATTAAAAGCCTATTAATTTCAATAATTGCTTTATGCCTGTGTAAATATAATAATGAGTAGACCCCTAACTGTTTAAATAAAACCATTCATCCGTTTAACGTTGATTAGTAAGCCTAATTAATTTCATTCATCCAATTATATTACCTTATATTTTGTAAAACCAAACGAAACATAATTGGTTACTAACGTAATAAATTGAACAATAATTATATCACAAACTGAAAATAATTTTTTATAAGCAATTATTTTTATTGAAAAAAAAGTTCGAGCAGTGAGAACGAAAAGCTATATTTTTTTTTAAATATCGGTCGTAAATATTAACGTATTTTTTTCATTTGTTTAGCAATGCTAATGTCATATTTCAGTAGTCCTTTCTTGGAGTTGAAGCTAACATAGCAAATTTTGTAACAATCAGTGGCTCGGTTTAACTTTAAAAGTGAAACAGAGAGATAGCGTTACTTATGCCATTATAATAGAAGTTAGTGAACCTACAAGAAAGTAGATTCAAGCTCCGTCGCTCACCGAAAAATTAAAATTCATGTCACCTATAACTATATAATTTTATGTACACACAGCTTACAAAAAAAATAATCCTTGAACTTAGATTTCTACCATCATTTCTTCCAGCAACAACTCACAAAACATTTTCCTTAAATTATCAAAGAATAAATCATGGTGTAACCAAGCCTTATCCGACTGCGCACAATTAAATCAAATGTTATCGAAATCTAGATTAATCCGGTTCAATGGAGCAGTTGTGGTTGATATCAGATCCGCCATTTTGTAATTTATAATGGAAAATAGTAGAAAGATATATGGGATTAGGTAAAAGTTCATTTTGATATAATTGGTTATGGTGGTTTCAGGGTGGTTATAAACTGAAATTGAGGCGGAAATTAGTCAGCTATAATAAGCGCAGTTTGTTGTAACACATTGTAGAGTCAATAATAATATACACATCACATGTCTCGGAACTAAAAAAAAACCCTTATCAGAACAATTAAGTTAATCTCTCCTTTTGCAGGTTTGCTTTTGCAGGCAATAATTAATTAGTAGGCAATACGTTTTTTCTGCTCTACTTAACTGTCTTTATTCTTTTTTGTTCATCAATTGTGATTAAATTAAATAACAAATACTATAAATAGTATAAAGTTTATTATGACGACTAATTCAAATCTCTGGTCTTTTCATCCGAAGACCAGTTCTGGAAGAAAGGACCAGTAGCATTTAGAGTTTCAGAAACCCACCTACCTGCAATTCTAACTATGTAAACTACCTTATCTAATTCAAACATCCGGGTATCCATAATCAACCTACATACATAATGCGGATAACCGTATCACGTTATCCGGATCTAGATCGGTTTAGTCCGTTGATCCGTGACTGTTTCATCCGGATTCCATTCAGATACCTACAAATATAATTGTGTAAAATATTATTGTGCTGGCATGCAAATTCGATGCTGCGTTGATTTCAATGAAAATAAACGATAAATGCGTCAGATATGGAAATTGATGTTGCAGGGATTGTGGGAATACGGTGGTTTGGGGTATTTCTAGATTTTAGGTTTGTATGATGGGCAGTGTGCCTATGAAATACGAACGAGGTATTTTAAATAAAAAAAAATGTTTAAAATAAAATCGTGTATGGTTTTTAAGTTTTCATCAAACATTTATGTTAAGTATTAAATATTTCGTACTAGAAACAACCGTGGACGTTATTTTGTAAGTAATTTCGCATAAAAGTAATAAAGAAGTAATGTAAAGAAATAATGTAAAACGCCAAAATAACATGAATTGACGATAACATAGGCATTAAAACAATGCATTTTCCACATCGTTATTCCAGTTGCCTTTTAAAATTCATAGTTTTGATCTGATTTACATAATAAAGTTGATGTTACCTGTTACTAGCTCTCAATATAAATAAACATGAATAAAAACCTCATTCTGTATCATCATTATCTCCCTGCCCTGTTCCGCGCGTGTGTGCGTATTCAGCTTCCATTCATCTCTACAACTTGTCATCTCAGTATTCAATCCTTCCTTTCTCATATCATCTTTCACACAATCAATCCATCTCTTTTTTGAACTTCCTCTGCACGTATAATTCACATTCATACTCATAACTCGTCAAACGTAAAAAATCATTCTATATATAAACGTGAATTGTGTAATTCTTATAAATACTGATTTCAATCTTCCTAACTAATAAATCACCAGCACCAAAAATACTTCCATTCACAAAAGCATTGCCACACTTAAAAGTCAATCAACCAACCAAACGAAATAACCAAAACATTTACACAAACAAAATAACCCAAATTGGACTCCAAGTGAAAACATCAAATCGAAACATTAATTCCATTTGTCAACTGAAAGCAAGTTATAAATGGGAAAGCCGATATAATAATATCATGGACACTTGGTCCTTTGGTCCTTCGGTCCTTCGAGTCAAATATTTGTCCACAATCAAGGCTCAAAAGGCTTCCAGTGGTCTTTGATCACACAATACGAGATTAGGCGTAGCGAGAAAACATCTTAGGGAATCTCTGGAATTTAGACAAACAAAACATTGATGCCTTGAGGAGAAAGGTCCACAAAATGGAAGGAAACGTTAAAAGCGATTAAAAGTAATAGACTCGGTCTTTAGGTATTTTATTTGTACAATGAACTTTTTGACTGTTGTAATGATTTGGATTATTTTGTACTTTGTTATATTTTGGTTATTGTTCATGGTGAGGCGGTGGATTTTGTTTGTTTTAAAATAGATTTCATGAATTTTGACTACATAATTTAATTACATTTTACATATTTGAGTACAGTTTATGGAATATCGAATTTTGATAGTGGTATCAATAAAACCAAGCCTTTATTATAAACATAACACAACATAACATATCATCACGCCTGTATCCCCGAAGGGGTAGGCAGAGGTGTACTAATGTACACCCACAGTTCGCCGATATGTTTAGGTCCCATGTAATAGGGGGCGAGCCTATTGCCACTTACCAGGCACGAATCCAAACTCCGACCTGCTACTGAGAATTTCATTGAATAGAAAAACCCAATAACACCTTGGTCGACTCGGGAATCGAACCCAAGACCTCTAGCGTAGCAGTCGCGCTTAGCACCACTAGGCCAATGAGGCAGTTATTATAAAGTTAATACAATTATTAGTTATGGACTAAGTAGTTATGGCCTCACATTCAAAACACAATTAGATCGCATTAAGCAATTACAAATAAGAATAATTAAATATTTAGTTAGGAAAAAAATTAAACTGCAGTGTAAACCAAATTACGATGAATTATTTAAAAAATGTAAAATACTACCAGTGCATGCAAAAGTAGATTACCTCATTGCATTAGAACAGTTAGAGCTAAGTATGTACAAGAATCCAATTACACACAAATATCGCACTAGGCAGGTTGATCAGGGTAAATTTGTAATACCATCTGTAAAGAATTACTATGGCAAAAGAACAAGACAATATTTAACTCCATTTATATTTAATAAAATAGACTTTATAAGAAACTCCAAAGATGATAAAATAGTTCCTATAAAGAAAAGACTGAAAGATGTATTATTTGTATAAATAAATAAACTTATAAGTAAGAAGCAACAGATCTCATTATATAATAGTAGGATGTTTAGAATAAGATACTATAAATTAGAAGTAATGTAAACGTTTCCTAGTATATATAAGTTTAAAATGTAATAAGTATAATTAATGTAGAAAATAAGATAGTTATAGTACAAATAAGTATATAAGATGTATGTATATTAAACATATGTTATAATAAATAAGTGTTATAGATATAATATGAATAATAATAAGTCAGAAAGAATAATAAGTGTTACACATATATTATTGTTATATATATATTATAATAGATACACAATTGCTAAATAATTTTGTTACTAAAGAGCGCTATTATCGCCAACAAACTGCTGTACAGTTTGGCGATATTTTATGTATAAGTTCAATTATGTAATTTTTTAAATAAATAAATAATAATAAATAATAAATTACTGAAATTTAAGGATTCTTTCTTTAAGGTATAAAAAAATACTTGCATAACTTTTAGAACTTTTTTATACTCCCTAAAAATTACGCCTTCCAAGTCATTAAACATTATGCAAAACAAAACTAAGAACAAAGAAAACCATTAAGGAAGTAACCACGAAGCGAGTAAAAAAGTAGTATTTCATGTACATTGCTGGCTCTAAATCATTGTGTATAAACCCGGCGAAGATAACACCCAGTACGCACGCAATTTATATCGTCCTATAAAAAATGTGATCCCACTGCGTCTGTTAAACTAAGAAACATTGTACTGGGATTTATTTTGTCCTTGTTTTCCTTTAAGGTGATGCGAGATAAGGATGGATAGTTTTGTTTAAGTGATTTAGTCGTGTTAAATTAGATTATTTTCTGGAAAAAATGGCGACGAGAAAAATTTAGAAAAAGATAAGAGATTTACCTAGCAGTGGAATATACTATAGTCTCAAGAAAAAACATAGAGATTTTTTTTATACATATTTCTGATTTCAGGAAGTAGGGTTTTGTGACATACAAGTATTGATAAATGTCAAAACTACTTAATAAATTAGAGAAATAGATAATTACAGAAAGATATTTCATGCGAGAGCCAAAAAAAACAAACACTTACAATTAAAAGTTCAAGTAATAACTCTAAAAACGCCACGAAAAATATTTGTGTCTTCATGTGGTGTGTGTGAAACTTAAACAACTGACAACCGTTTTAAAAGCAAGAAAAAGTCTCACACATGACCAACATCCCACAGAACCGTCTAAAATGAAATATACCACACTTGGTCAACTACTCAGCCGTTAAAAGCTGGAACACATTTCTAAAGCCAATATAAAATTGTCTCAGCTCTGCTATAGGGGCACGTTAAAGAATGGGGTCTATTTAGCGTTTAGAGAAATTTATAGGAGCAATGAAAATACAGCGCTGGCCTTTATTTTGTTGCGAAGGACAATCTTAAGACCTCCTGATGGTTCTGCTTGCCTGGTACTTTTTTGTAACTATGTAATGGGAATGGATATATTTTTAGCATCGTTGGTCCTTTTTTTCAGTATTAAACAATGCACTGAAAATTAATATAGTTGACAGCTAGATAAGATTTACTTAGTAGTAGAAGTTTCTCTAAGTTTCTATTCACCTCATTTACATAGAAAAAACTTTGTTAGCCAGTTAGTTGATAATTCTGACAGCTCAGAATAAATAATCACTTTGAAACTATCGATGAAATCAAAGGTACAATAGTTAACAAGCAGATAATATGGTCAAATGCTGATCAATATAATCGCAGAAATAGTAATATAAATGCTATCATTATATTTCTTTCCTGCTAAAAATTTTCCCTCTTTAAGTCAAATAACCATCCCATCTTTCAAAAAAAAAGGAAAGATCAAACCCGTAATTTAAAAGTATCTTAAACGATTGGGAGAAAATAGTCTTGAAGAATGACGATACTTACCCGACTAAAGTCCAGTTATACCTGTTGAATGTTCTCCAACAAAAAGCAACCAGTGTCCTCTGTTTCATCAAAAATAGTTTTATTCGACGAGAGAGCGTTTAATCTACCGAAGATTGTTTCCTTTAAAGATTTCCTTGTTATTAGGGTTGAGAAATAGGAAGAAATTTTCTGAACCTTTGGGAAATAACTCACTTAGATTTTTTTGGTTTTTCGACTTCGGTTCTGCCCCAAAACTTACCTATACTTGGTGAATTAGCTAAGTGAAGTGAAGTGATTGAAGTGTATGATATATTTTTTTCGGAGCTCTTCTCAAAAAATTATCTGCAATAAATACGAGTATCGGGATAGTTATGGCTATGGCTACTGGCAACACAAACGTTTTTTACTTGTGATATTTAAATCTTTTCTTACTTGCATACTACTTACTCACATAAATAACACATTACCTTTATTCCCCAACACGTTGCACATTTATACGCACCTTAAAAGCATTATCTTCAACACTGCACACGACACACCACATCCCTCCAATTAATTAGAATCCATCTTATGACCTGTCTTAAGAGCCATCTCCGGACCATTTCAGAAACACTAAAGCAACTAATACTAGAAAGGTTTACTATAGCAATGAAACAATGAAAACCTACCTGAACTTGTACCACGAACTCTTTCAAAAAGCCTGACATTTTTGTGCGAGCGAGACAGCGCTATACACAACACGTAGCGCCGTCTCGCTTTCACGAAAGCTACGGTTCTGTTTGAAAAGTTCATGGTAAGGGTGCTGAATGTTTATGGGTGAATTTCCCAAATGCCTTATTTTTTTGTCTTCGTTGAAATTAGTATTTGAAAAAAGGAATATAGTTCTGTATTATTTTTTTTAGTATTCAATAGGTGGTTATTGGGTTGTGGCAAAAATATGATTTGCCTAGGACTATTACAAATGTAGAAATAAAATACATAAACCTCAATTTTTTTGCAAATCGGTGCTGTCCCACTACTTTTTTTGCAAACAAAACAGCTTATACACTAATAAAAATGAATAAATTAGCTATATAACTTATTCTATTTCATAGAATATTAGTTTTTTTATTAATATATAGCATATTTTATTACATAATTAACGATTATTATTACTGAGAGGCACAAACGTACTTGTCCTGAAAAATATTCTCATATCGCTGGACAAAAGTAATTCAAACATAACTTTACATCGACGAGTCGGACAGCATCCCCACCCAAATTGTATTTCCCTCGTTGGTGTGTGCTAGTGGGCAATCAGGATAGAAGTGGGTTAAATCGCTGTATATGCCCACCAAAACTGTAAGAACGCCATTTCAGGTACTCCCGGACAATTATTTTATATAATCGGTGGTTGCATTTTTCTAATGTAATGAGTAGCTTTTTTATTGTTTTTTGGTTCTAACAGAGGGAGTAAGTGAATTAGCTTCATTGTCTGTTATTGAATTTATCCTAGATATTATGCATTTTTTATAATTTTCTAAAAAGTGTGTTTTTTCTCATGTCGCTGTTCTCATATCGCTGTAATCGGTGGTCTTTTTTACCACCGATGTGATAATTTACACCGAAATGATACGAAAAAATCAATCGGTGTCATATATCTCATATCGGTGTTTTGATTCGTGATCAACGCACAGTTTTGTCACATCGGTGGATTGCTTTATCATATCGGTAGATCATTTTATCATCTCGGTGAGTCGTTATATCATATCGGTAGATCCCGTGTCATTTCGTTAAGTATACAAAGAAACAATGGCACATACAAACATACATACCGACACATACATATATACCTACATACAAACATTCGTACATACATACATACAAGGTAAGTTTACCTACATAGACTGCCAAAATCATTACCACGATACCACTGGGTAGTAGAAGATGTATAAATAAATGTATCATCAAGGGAGGTCTGTGTTCGGTAATACGTCCATAGGCTGAGATGATGATGGTGAGGTGGAGCAATTGAACACATTAAAAGTTTCTATGGCAAAAAAAAAATAGTAAAAAAAATAGTAAGTACGTAACAATAAATAACAAAATAATTAATAGCTAAAAAGAAAACATAATAGTAGCTTAATTTTGTTTAAGAATGCCGAGGCCAAAACTAAAAGATGAGGAGAAGAACAGTTGGAATAGGTTGCTGGAAAGAATAAGCAAAGCTTAAATCAAAAGCAATTCTGTGTTAAGAGAGGGGCATTTAAGAAAACGTTTAGCTAAAGTTCGATATGAGATTTTTGGTTTTTTTTTTCATATTTCATTTTAATAAAGACAATGATAATAAAAAAAAACATTATTTTTAAATTTTAAGTACCTCTAGAAAACGTAAAAAGTAGGTACATAATTTCAAAAATACAATTTTTTTTTATCTAAGAACTTAGTTCTCTTTGTATGTGATCTACCCTAAGTTCAGATCTTCATTTCTAAGTCACCTTTAAGTACCTACTAACTATTTCCTTTTTGATGTTCAAAGGTGAATAGATTATCATATCGCTGGATAGGTTCATCATTTCGGTGGATACACTTATCATATCGGTGTACAAAAAAAATAATCGGTGCCGGTTTTTCACATCGGTGGAAACCAAAATTCAAACTGAATTTTCTCCTCAGTCTTAAATGATACGTTGATGATATTAAATTTGGGGATGTTTTGTATCCTAAAGATTACATAAAACCTGAAAAATCTACAAAAAAATAAAAATTGTAAAAGTTCACCGATATGATAAGAAAAATGGCATTTGTCGAAATTCACCCTTATAGAGTCATGAAGCTTGTCTATTACCTGCACTTTACATTGTTGCTGTTTTATTTCTGAATACATATGTTTGAGAAGATTGTGTTGTTTTATATTGTGCTTTACTACTGTCCTGGGATTGACACGAAATTTGAACTGGCAGTTGTGGAATAGTATATTCCTGTTTTCGTACTCAAAAATTATCTCTGCATTCCGGAGAAATTAAGCTTCTCTGACATTTTATAGACGTCTCTGATTTCTGTATTTTTTTTGTTTTTCAGTTTGATTGGATGTTAGTCTTTTTATCAATTTATGAGAATTAACGGATTTCAGGTAAGAACACAAAAAAAGTGATGAAAAATGTTTATTTTCAGGTTATCAAACGACTTCAAAAAAAGGAGGTTCTCAATTCGGTTGTATTTTTTTTATGTTTTTTTATGTTTGTTACTTGATTTCTCAAAGACGCCTGGACCGATTTCAAAAAATATTTTTTGAAATCGGTCCAGGCGTTTTATTTTTGTTTTGAAGTCGTTTTTTTTTTGTTAAAAATTATTTTATAATGGGCTAAGTCGAGTGTTTCAAACAGAGTGACGCACTAAATTGAACCTGTAGAAAATCGGGGGTTAGACTGAACGGATATTTGTGGAACCAAATTATGTTATTTTCACAAAATATTCATAAAACACGGATTCGAGGAAATGTCAAATATGCTCAACAGGGTTTCAAATTTCGATAGCTTTGTTGTAAAGGAAAACAAAATATGCGTTCGTTGACATAAACAATATTGTAACCAGAAACCAATAAATGGTAGCTTTATACACATACAAACAAATGTGCTGTGTAACAGACAAGTGATGTTTATTATAAAATGCAATTATAATAATATACTCTAAAAGTCGAACTAAAATACATATATATTATAAAAGTTTTTGGGTGGAAACGACATAACCTGGAAATGAGCAATTTACAAGAAATTAATTAATGTATTACCAACAAACTGTTGTGCATTTTGGCGATATTTTATGTTATTCATTAAATAATGTCCATTAATAAATAATGAACCTATTGAATCGTTAGCTAGTTGTGCTTGTTTTATATAATGATTACTGATAAAAAGGATTATAAAACGAATTGAGCTGGAAAACAACAATATATCTACAGATTTTGTTTTTACAAACAATAAATCAGTACCTAAAACAAAACATTTATTTAAATTTATTACAAAGATTATTCACTCATAACAGTAACTACACAACAAGAGAATAGGACTTCAAATAAAATTTTATAAACCTAAGTTATCTACACTTTCATAATATTAAATTCTTCTTACAAAACATGGATGGACATGACAATAAAAGCTTCATCCAAACAATCAAAATAAAAAGTTTTCATTTCTTGTAAACCAAAAAAAAAAAGGCGCTTAAGAAACGTTGTTAAATACTAATGACTCTAGTTGCTCGGTTCCAAAGTGTCCTTCCTATGGAGAAGAGCCGTCAAGAAACTCCATAAAAACAATAAATAACTAAATACCCAATTAATTTGTATAAAATATTTGAACCTAATTACATAAACACATCATTTAACTAACATACTATGTAGCCTACTTAACGGTTTAAAACCATTCAGTTTGAAATTGAAAAAAATCAGTCACTGCGTTATTTCTTTCTCTCGTTTCAGCGGAACGGGTTTCTTCGATCTTGAGTAGTAAAATATTTAAATTGGACGCCGAACAGAGCCGGATTAGGGGTAACTAGATTTGGCTAAATGTATTTAAAAAATATTGGGAGCTTTGCTTTTGTTGTGTAAGGTTTTGTCAATGGTTTTGAAGCAATTGGAAAATAGCATAGAAAATAATTATTTTTGCTGCCCTGCACTGCAAAACAATGCTATTTATAGTGATTCTATAAGAAAAATCCAATCCATATTTTGACATTGGATCGAAAATGCCTTTTGCAGGGGTGAGCTCATAGAAGGTTTTTCTAATTTTCTCAGTAACAGTATATTAAAATTTAAAATCTACCCATTTTAACTTAACTTCAAACATCTATTTTGACTAGGCTTAACGGTAAACTATGCCAAGTTCTTCTAAATCCGGTCCTGTGTTTAGAAAGAATCGCTTCTCAGTCGACGGTTTAAAAGGCAATGCAGTTTTATGTTTCTTAAGACATCCATATTGGGTCTTTTTTTTTTTTTTTTTTTTTGGTAGAGATCTTTGCAGTTAGCCTGAGCGCAGGCTTTGACTGCTTCACCGGACTTTTGGCGAGGACCTTAAGGCCTCCAGCCAGAGCAATAGGAAAAACTAACTACGTCAGCAACGTCCACTAAGGGCACCCCCTGCGGGGTTCGGACCTCGACTTAGTGCGTTGCTAACAATCTTAATAAAGCAAAACAGCAAGGGATGGCTGGATCTAAGTTTTTATTATTTAGGGACATATTTTTATTGCTAGTTTGGCCGGCTCGGGCCAGCTTCATCTAGGGACGGGAGGATAACATTTACGTTATTATTATTTATACTACGCGACGGGCCTCGCCGGCGAGGACGTAATATACGGCGGTTGTGTTTTGTATTGCTACTGCTAGCTAAATCGAATGCTTCTTGGAGAAGCGTTGTTTTATCATCGGGGTAGGAGAGAGTATGTCTGGGGCGTTTAATCTTAGATATTACGGAAGGTACGTATCGCGCGGCCGCTACGATTAGCGGGTTACGGTGGGTTTCGGAGGAGTCGAAAAATCGAATCGCGGCGCGTTTCATGAACTGCTTGATTGTTGGCAGCTTTAAGTCACAGTGCAACTGCAAGTTACGGACGTAACCTGGAGCGCCTGTGGCTCTACCCATGAAACGGTTTTGGAGAGTTTGCATTCGTTTGAGTCGATAATCGGGTACGTGAGAGAATACGACGCTGCCGTAAGTCATGATAGGTCTCACGCACGCAGTGTAAATTCTCTTCTTACAAGTAAGAGAGAGTTTACTGCGCTTGTTCAACATACAATGAAGTCGGCCGAGAGCGAAGGCGGCTCGCGCGCGTGCCGCTTTAATATGAGCTATGAAGGTAAGCTTTCGATCAAGGATTATACCCAGGTATTTGGCTTGCTGTTCCCAAGGGATAGACTTGCCGAAGAGGGTTATAGGTGGAGGGGGAGCGGAAGGCTGCCGTTTCTTGCTAAAGAGCACGGCTGCGCTCTTGGTAGGGTTGACTTCGATTCTCCATTTCGTGAACCACTTCCCGAGAGTCGTGACCGCGGTCTGGAGAGTTCGACCTATCGCTAAGGGGCTGGTGCCTGAATAATAGATGGCCGTATCGTCGGCGTAAATAGCTACTTGGGGTTTGCCACCGCGAGGAATGTCGCTAGCGTATAGCGTGAAGAGGAGTGGAGAGAGTACGGAGCCTTGAGGGACTCCGGCCCGGATCGGGTGAGGGGAAGAGAGGGTGCCCTCAACGCGATAGCGAAAGGACCGATTCGACAAAAAGTTTCGGATGATGAGCACGAGACGATCTGGCACCTCGAGTTGGTATAACTTGAAGATCAAGCCATTGTGCCAGACCTTGTCGAAGGCCTTTGCTATATCGAAGAAGAGCACGCCAGTGAGCCTTCCACGCTGAAAACCAGCGCTTATATGCTCGACTATGCGGTGGACTTGTTGGACGCACGAGTGTTGGGTTCTAAAACCGAACTGCTCGTCTGGTATGAGACTCCTGGACTCGGCATAGTCCATAAGACGGGAGTAAATAATTCGCTCGTATAGCTTCCCAAGAACCTTGAGTAAGCTAATTATAGGCGATAGCTAGTGGGCTCAGACTTCGGTTTACCGGGTTTGTGGATGCCGATGACTATCGCTTCTTTCCACTGCTGTGGGAAGAGATTGTTGCCTAATGCTGCATTGAAGATGCCTGTCAAGAGGATTACTAATGCTGGGGGGAAGAGTTTGATCACCTTATTGGTGAGTCCGTCTGAGCCAGGGGCTGTACGTGGATGCAGTTCCTTGATCAGAGAGCGTACCTCGTCTACAGTTACCGGCGCGAGTGGGTGTTCCGGATCCTCGGAAGGAGGGAGCGAGGCCTTACGTTCGACTTCAGCGTCAACTCTGGCGAGGTGAGCTTGATCGACCGGAAGGTCGCTAGGCGTACACTGGGCCTCTAAGCTGTCTGCTAGGCATTCCGCTTTCTCGTCGTCTTCGAAGGCAGGGCTCTGATTCGGACGGTTCAGCGGGGGCATAGTAACTTCGGTACAACTACGTAGTTTACGTTGGAGATTCCAAAACGCGTGATGATTGGGCTCTAATTGGTCGAGAAACTTATCCCAGCGTTCGTCACGCAGTATCCTTATGCGTTTTCTAAAAGCACGCTGTAGAGAGCGCATGCGGATGCGATTGGAGTCGCAGGGATAAGCGTCGTAGGCGCGTATAGCCGCGTTCTTCTCCGTCAGTAGGGCACGGGCGTCGTCCGGAAGGAGCCAGCGAGCGTCTTCTGTCAAAGGTACCGACCGTGAACACTCGTTCACCAGGGACTGCACGTGCTCAGTGAGGGAGTCGATCGCGCCTATAGCGTCCATCGCGGATTTTACGTGGTCTGGGATTGAATCGAGATGCGCGGAGTGGACTGACTTAAGGCGAGTCCCAAGCTTCGTCCAGTTCGTAACTATCTTGGTGGGGATGGGCTGACCAGCGTCTGGGGGACCTACACGCGGACCGAAAGACATGATCACTGGTCGGTTCCATATTGGGTCCTTTGCGTAGTTTTTCTAGTTACTTTACTGTTGTATTGGGTAGAGAAACTTTTGATTGTATTGTTCCAACGATTGGGTATTGTTTTCCTTGTTTATTTTTGTTTCGGCAATATAATGTGTTTATAGACATGAAAGGTAACGAGACTTTCCTTAAGACTATTATAGATGCATATCATGATGCCTGACCTGCATTTCAGTTGCAAGATTTAGCTCAGTTAATGTGACTAATTAAAGGTACATCCAGTTATTCACTCTGATTTATCAGATAATGTATTTTATTAATATAGTAAAAACCTAGCAGTTGGTAATATTGTTAGCACCTACAAATTTTTTTCTTCTTCTGGTAAATAAGGCGACTACAGTCAATCTTAGGTCCATTACATTTTGGCATAATATTGGTAACCTTTTTTTAGCTTACTGTGGGATACATCAAGGCCGAAACTGGCATGTATTTGTTAATCATTTGAATGCTCATTTTGCACTACGTACAAGCTAAACAACAAAATACCTTAACAGACCGATAAATAATAAGATTTTCTAATTAAAACTTTAGTCAAATCGTAATGAATTAAATGACGTTAACTTTGAATAACTTAAACAATTAGAATTAGAGAGCTGAGTGTACCGCGATAAGACGACTCAATTAGTGACTAGAAACTGGGAATTGTGGATGTGGTACTTATTATTATACACCTGGATTTTATACAATTCTATATTATATCTAAAAATTTATGTCTATGTTGGATGTAGGGTTTTTCAAAATAAATTCTAAACCAATCTTCACTTTATATTTTTCAAACTGTCTTTATGACTCCGTCCTTTTTCAAAATTCCCTTGCCCGTCTTTTCGCCTCTCACTGACACCTTGCTCTCTATCTCTTTCTTCCCGCTGCGTTCCGTTTTCCACATCTATATGTTGGTGGTGGTCCTAAGACACCCCGCTGGTGCAGAGGGCCCCAACAAGTTTTCTCCAAGCCGGCCGGCCCCGCGCGATTCTTCGAGCATCTTCCCATTTCATATCTTCCTTCCTGAGCTGCATGTCCACCGATCTTCTCCACGTCTATATGTTGATAACTATAATTTTCTAGTAATTTTATAGTTTAAGCATTGCTGTTTTAGTTTAAGATAGTACGAAATGAAGGAGCATTCAACAACCATGTTTGCAAACCAAGTATACGATCTTCCGTTTTTACCTAAACAATTTTTTTACATAATATATCTAATCAGTGTCTTGGAGAAACTAAGAAAAATAATGTTAATTTGGAAACCGTCACTTTAGTTTTACCTTGAACATGAAACCTTGAGCATACGAATCTTCACAGAAGCTACAGAAATACCACCTACGATGTTTATGAAAATCTTGAGAATTTTAAATTAAATAAAAACAATAGAATACATTTGTCTTGTTTATGATGTTACTTCAGTCTAAAGTAAATTTAATCCAGAATATGGGTTAGAGGACAGCGTTAGAAAAATTCAAGTGCGAGTGGAATCTCACATAAAGGGTTCTGTATCAAATAATGGGCAAGATATTTATGTTATTTTCTTATTTGCTTGGTCGCTATGTTTTTAAAGCTACCTTAGTTGTTTTTTTGTATTCTTTTCTACAGCTGCATGATATATTTCAAATATTTTATTAATGTTATGATTTATTTAGGCAGACCCAGGCGGAAATGGCGGGATGACTTACATTCATTTTTACCAAACTGGTCAATCGCGGCTCTTGAGAGAGATAAATGGAAGGAGAGTGGGGAGGCCTTTGCCCAGTAGTGAGACAATACAGGCTCCTAATAGTGATAATAATGATTTATTTTATTTATTTTTACATTTGATTTATTTCATGCGGCCCCTAGTCGGGCAAATGGTTAGCGGACGCTGGCAAATTTTTGGGTACAGTACCCTGAAAATAGCGACATTTTCAAAGATCCCACATAAATTCGGAAGACTTCAGACAAATATATACAGAAGCCAAGAAATATTTAGTTTATGGCAACACTTCACATCAATGTTTGTATAAGGATGGAACAAGACATTTTAGGAGATTGGAAAACGAATTTTCTTCGGAAGTTGTATACTGGTCTAATATTTGCTGCGTTTTTAAGAGATTTGTTTGAAATATGCTGGATGCCTTGTCCTCATATTTTTATTTATTCCTTGTTGACCTTATTTTCTGTACCTATTAATAAATTTATATGCAAACATGCAGCAAAACATTTTATCATTTTATCAATTGCAGGACCTTCAATAAAAATCAAATTCAACAAGTGGACCTGTTTGAGTTGTAGTGCAGTTAAAATTGTTTAGGAAAATAATGTTGAAAAATCAGAAGCTAGAAAAAAAAAGATCCGCCATACGCTTTTTCTCCATTACCTCGTATAAGAATGGTTTCATCTATCACTTCCTAATTTTTATACAAAATACGAGTACCGTCTTGACTGATTTTCAATCGAATCAACCCAATTCCTACCACAAAACATTCACACCCCTTATCTTCTAAACTCTGAGCTCCACAATCAATAGTGCACCGCCACTGTATTAGCACAGTCTGTCCACAAGCTCTTATACTGCAAATCTGTAGAAACACTCCTCCATAATGTATGTGTACATTTGAAATGTGGACTGATGTACAAAGGACTATTCCGCTGAATTCGAACAGTAGCCGTACTGCCCCTTAAAGCAGGACTCTTGCGGTTGAGTAAGCGGGATAGCGCTATGAGTAGTAGTGCGCCGTCTCGCTTCTACAACCACAACAGTACTGCTTTAAGAGATCATGGTATGGAAACTGAATCGACAATGAGAATCAATTTTGTTGATTCTTCTTCTACTTTACTGGAGATTTCACAGATTTCACAAATGTTCCCGATTCTTGAAGTGTTTGGCTATTGAATTTTAAGATGGAAATGTGAGACGTGATGTGTGAAATGGATGAGATTTGTAGGAATTGCAGATGTTTGATGGAGATTTTCATATTGATGTCGTATCTGTACTGCAGGTGCTCAGGAAAGTTCGTAGTTTGTGAAGTAATGAAGACTTTAATGTTGTTAGAACTCCAAGTATTTTATAAAGCATATTTTAAACAACAAGCCCTTTGTATGTTTCTTTTTCTATTTCGTCTTTGACTTCCGCATTAAATCCTTATGTCGTGGAGTATTTTCTTTTACTATTAAATCCAGAACACCTAGATTTAGAACATGCTTTTATTGCACTTTAGCTGCTTCCAGTGATTATATAATTACTGTCATTCGGCACTTTCGATTTTTGACACACAGTCACTCGGCTATTCGCGCAGTCGATTTATTCGATATTATTCGATCGATTTATTTAAATCAAAGTATAATATTGTATGCGACCGACTATTTTGAAGCAGTGATAACATATACATTAGCAAATTGTACATGTAATCCTTATAAGTATGTAAGTTATTGGATGGAAGGGAGTCCAGTTTGGTGTTGCGGCTAATACTCCGACATAAATGCATTTTTATTATTATTATAATGTGAAACGCTCCGCTTCTTCAGAATTTGTAACAAGAACACGGTTGGCGCCGACCGAATGACGCTGGCGTCACTTACGGATGTCACATAATATCAGTGTTGCGATTTTCCAAATCGCAGCAATCACGCTGAGTGATGTCCGTGTTCTGGCACTGGTGGGACACACACTTTCCCATTATCTTTTATCATTAAATTTTAAAATTAGATTGCTGCTCACTGGCATTTCTCGCGTTAATTGCGTAGTTCGTGTTTTTGTGGTGTTGCCAGTGAGCAGAAATCGCAGTTGTGTTCTTTTTTTGTTTTTTGTTTGTTTTTAATTTTTATTATTACTTTTTATTTTATGTGTGTGCCTATAAGTGGCAGAATAAAAGCTTTTTCTTTCTTTCTTTCTCTTCTTTCTTATACGTTAGTTCCATTACTAGGTAATAGATATTAAATATAGATAGTAAAGCTTACATTTCCAATATCACATCAGAATAATGCCGTGAAATTTCTGGAAGCATATTATGACTATGTTAATATTTAAATTTTGTTCGCCACTAGAAATACAGATTCGGTAACCAATGTTGGACTCTTGAAACAGACAAGACGTGTTGGTTTCTTAGGTTTACAAGAATGTTAGACATTGAAATAAAAATACTTTTTACGGATTTTTTCGCTGACCGAAAACACTAAAAAGAAAACAATTGGAAAGTTTATTTTTTAATTTCAATTTCAATTTCATATGATGTCTTTTTTTTGTCATTTATTAATGTTTTATAGACTAAGCGTATTTGTAATTACTGTATCTATTTATTTGTTTGTTCGTGTGGTAAGACATGCAGTACCAAGTATAGGAATAATAATGTTTCTCGTTATAAACCGCTAAGAGAGGTTTCCAGTCTAACCATATATTATATGAATATCATGCAGTATATTTTACAAAGCGACTGAATACTATTCAAAATGTATACAGTATATGTGAAAGTCTTAGGACAGAATTACCAAGAAAATGGGTTGTTACTTGAAATCCATACACTAGCATAATTTCTACGGATGCTATATGGTAAATTCCGATATGCTACATTCAAAGAAATATTCAATGCATCTTACAACAAGAACATACATGTCCTTGGGTTCAATTCAGCTATTTTAATTGCATGTCAGTGGGCGGTCAGTGTACTTGTCATGGTGCATAATTTTCGTATAAACTACAGATACGCATTCAATAAAATCTCATTGAACTCCCGTGAAAATGATGGTGATGACCAATTAATGATCGTAATGACAGTTTATTTATTTATTTATAACAGGCACATCAACAACATAAACACAAACATAAAAATAAACATTACACAAGTCTTATAACTAGTGTTTACATCAATTACAGACGTGCACAACAATTAACATAAAAGTCTTCACAGTATTCACAGGTAACTATGCACTTTAAGTTTCAAAACAACAATACAGCTATATAAAAAAATAAAAATAATACAGTGCTAAGCGTAGAAATGACCAAATGAAGCAGGTCATTCGGTCAATTCAAGCAACTCTTAAATCGTAGAATCAGGCCTCTGGACATCCAATGCAGAATAGAAACGTACTTCAGCCTTTTGGTCAGCGTTTTCTGAAAGCCCCTATATAAATGTACGAATGGAACTTTAAACGGAGATCGATACTTTGATTCAATGTCCCGTCTTTATAGAAGACATTGAGTTGGTTGAGACTGGAAGTGATCTTGTGTTTTTTACAAAGGTTTTTGTTTAGTAAAATTTGAAGTATTAAGGTTTCTGTTGATTCTGTTTAGTTTTACTACTTTGTGATGGATAGATGTCTTAGGTTTTCCTTTGTACTCTTTTTTCCTGGCAGATAATATTTACCATTTGTTTCAATAATTTGAAAAGAAGTGAATTGGTTTGAAAAAAATCTTTTTGAATAGAATCGGTCAAACTCAGTGGAAACTTACAAATGTTATGTTTTAGGTTAGTAATTAGGATAATTGTTTAAAGTTACTCGTAAAGCCGTTTTTATTTATTGATTCTCATATTCTGGGAGAATACATTTATTGTGATGTCTACAATGCTAATCTCATTTTACAAATTTTCTTGTTTATATTTAAAGCCTTTTCTAGTATTTCTAGCGAAGGGCTTTCAACTGATACGTATGTATCTATGGTTAGGATCGGTGGATACGCTAATGCACTATAGTGCACTTGACGTTAAGTTGATGGCACAAATAAAACTATGATCAAATTACTGAAAATTTTACCACGAGTTCGATTAAAGACACATAATCGATGTAGCGTCACTAATCTAGCAAGCTTTAAAGATAACCCATTATTTTATTTTTTTATCTAACCTGTTAAGTATCGTTCTGCTGGGCAAAGTCTGACTTAGGATATTCCTGTCTCGAGCCACATGACTCCAATCACTTAAGAAGCGATCAATGTCATCCCGCCACCGTCTCCTCGGCCTTCCTCGTCAGCGAGTTCCGGCATTAGGAACTATTAAATTAAAATTATTGACGCTATAAACTTATTTTGAAAAAGTCAAATTTACTAATTAAAATACACAAAATATTAATTCAATATTAAATAGACTAACAGACATAACGAATATTACATTATCATAATCCAATAGCTGACCAGTTTACGCTTAAATGACAAATATTTTACGGTAGTATCGGCTTAAATCGAACAATAGAATGTATGAAATACGTGCTTAGTGTGGCCACAGCATTAATCCCGGATGAAAGGGCATTCACTGCAGGTTTTAAGGTATACAGTTCCCGTTTAACCATCGAAGCTGGAGTGTCGATTTAGAGAAACATGGAGATTATTGTTACTTGTATACAAGGTTTATAACTAATTGTCAGTAATGGTAAATTCAACCCAGCCTAGAATATCCAAAAACAACAGTCCTTATGCATACAGTCTTGGAAAGGACTGGAGCTATTGGTTTCTTTCAGTAGGTTTAACTTTTGCATCTGAAATCAGCTATACAATGAACAAGCATGGTGATTGATTCTCGTTCTTTGTGTACATGAGAAGAGGCAATTGTCTAGCTATGGGACGTTTAAATTCTCTTTTAACTGTTTTCCATTTTTATTCAGTCGTTCAGGATACAGCTTAATCAATCAACTCGGCCTATTGCGGTCAATTGCTGGACTTATGCCCAGCAGTAGATCTTGCCCGATTGTCGCTACATCACGACTTATAAAACGACTAATATTTTAAATCTTACAAGATAGCGATTTCTTATCTAAATAAAATTTTCGATATGTCACTCCATAATTCAACGCCACATGGTGACTTCAAAGTGCGAAGACATATTACCCATTGAACATAACAGTCGCGAGGTAACACCTGCATCCCAGATCGCAGAATATATTTTCGTCTAGTCTCTATAAAACTGGTAGCAAACGTGTTGACATAAAACAAAGAGTTAGCCGAGTAATCATGAGATTGCAAGACGGATTGCGACCAGTTTGTCTTGGCCTTTGTTTACTGTAGAAATCTGGGGTGGGATGGTTCAGAGGTTTGATAAAATGAGAATTTTTATTACATGTTTGTGATGAATGCACGTATTTGAGGGCTGTTTAGAATTGATGACTTGAAAATTAATTTAACGATTTTAGAGGCGAAGTAAGTTGAAGAAAAGATATGAAAGCCATTTCGATTTTTCTAGTTGGAGAATTTAATCTAAAGGTAATTTAATCATGATAATGTCCAAAAACTTACATTAGGAATCCCCAAAATATGGATCACTTGTAAAATGGATTGCTATATTTTGATTGTAAAGATTTTAATCAAAATTTGGATAATGTTTGCAGCCTAACTTGTTTAAAAAATACGTGTTATAAAAATAATTTACACCACCTATTTCGTTTACGATATTTTTTCAAAAGCTTTGTCCGTCCTCTTAAAAATCTTGTAACTTTGCCAAGAGCATCGTCCAAAATCTTTGTTCCCAAATTTATTCTAGTACCTAACCTGTCCCAGTTGTCTTGTAAACATTTCTGGGATCAAACAACAACGGTTAGATAGATTTTACGGCAAGGTAAACTCATAAAACACGAAAAGGGGTGTAAAAACTGCTTGATAGTACAGGGCGTCGATTCAGCTATTTAAATGCATGTCAGTGGTCGGTCAGTGTACTTGTGTAATGTGCATAATTTTCGTCGTAAATTCTGATAAGCTTACTATACAATCTCATTGAACTGTAGAAGAGATTTTATTAACTATCATGGAAGCCTTACAGCTAAACAAAAAAATGAAAAAAAAACAATGTGTGAGACAGACAGCCAATTAAAAGTCTTCACTTCTAAAAAACAGTTTGATAAAGTGTGTGTGAACAATTAAAAACAATACAGCTAGCAAGAAAAAACAGTATAACCATCAAACTTACTAAATACATGCTCCTAATGACAGTTAGCAGAATGTCAATCATCGTAAAATTTACCAAATGAAGCAGGTCATTCAGTCAATTCAAGCAACTCTTAAATGGCTGAATCGAGTCAGGAGCGAGGAGGTATCGGGGCCGTCACATCTGATGGCCTATTAATTCCATTAATGGTGTTTCCTATGGTTTTATAAAATTTATGGAGGTTTCGATGGTTATTTGTTTGTTGGATTTGAGCAGTGGTGGTGGAAATTGAATAATAAAATATAACCTTACAATTCTGTGAAGGAACTCGACTAAATTTTTGATTTTGGTCTTGGACATAGGTTTAGTTTTCATTTTTATCTGACTTCAAAATTCAAATTGCTTAAAAATTAAACATCATATTGGGCTAAAAATTTAATTGTTTTCAGGAACTTTTAGGAACAAGGCTTTCTAGCCTAGTTCCTAAAAGGTGTTTGGTTCTCAATACAAGTGCATTTTTCAAATATGTCAGTTCACTGAAACTTGAACATCAATAATAACTTCTTGACCAACCAAACTGTAAAGAATCGTCGATCATACCATCAGGTGAAAATCCCCTTCTTCCTTTCTTCACGAACGGCCGTTTCTTATATTTTTACTTTTCTTTTATTACTAAATCAACGTGGATAAAAATGTCTGTAAATAAATTGGTGCAATAAAATGTTACGATACACACTACTCATAATAAACGATACCAATAGGGATGGGAAAATAATTTAATTTTACGGGATTTATTATTTATTTTTCTCTTGAAAGTTAAAGTTGTTTTCTTGTTTATTTACTGTTGTGAGCAGTTGCAATTTTTAAACAAGTCTGCATTTCTTTGAATATTATATTCATGTTATTTCTAGATATAACTTAGCACCTGTCAAACCGTCTCTTAATTTAAATAAAAGGAGCGAGATGAAAAAGAGAAGTCATAAAATGTAATGAACAAAATGTATTTACCTTGGGTTTATTCAATGTTTTGATTTTGAATCATCGCAATTATTTATCATTAAAAAGATGTAAGGGTGAAACCATTAAATTGTTAGTGTGTGTAGTGAACATGGGCAAATTAAATTCATCTCTTCTCGAATACAACGTTATAATAATAATATAATGAATTACAAAACGATCAAAAAATCATAACCTACAAAATTTATTTTCCCGTAATATCGACCATCGTTAAATCCCGGTTCAAAACCCCGGGATCTGGCGTCCCACCCCTAGCTTCATTGCTATAATAAATAAGAATCGGCCTGCTGAATTTCAGTATACTTTTTACAGTTACAACATAGGACTTTATGACCTTAGCTTGTGTAAATGAGATTTTTATGATCTAGATATGAAAAAAATATATTTTCTGTATCATCTTGTGTTTGGAAGATGTATTTTGTCTATGGAGGAGTAATAGTGTTTCTTATTCCCTAGAAATCTTTTTTGTCTCGCAACTTTGTATTCCAGGTCACGAGTTTTTGACAGTCATAATCATTACTAGAAACACTTCTATTTTATTAACCTAGAGTACGAAAAAAAAAACATTATTTAAGGAAAAAAAGTCGAACACTGTCAAAAAAAAAATATAATAATAATATATTTACCCAATAGCATAGAGCATATAGCATGAGATTCAGCCTACTGATATACAGAGTGACAGACAAACGGACAGCGGCGGCTAAGTAATAGGGTCTCATTCCATATTAACACCTTTTCATCACACCATATTAAAACTGTATTAATTCCCTTTTTCTAAGGTTAACTCTTGTAGTATACCAACTGAATCTTTCAGTATCAAAACACCACCGCAAAACTACCGTCAAATTTAACCGTTTATAGCCAGAATACAAAGCGATTAGCACTTTAAGCCGGGTTATGCCTAACCAATCAGGATCGCCCATCGATGCGGCATAGCAACCGTTACGCTAAACCAGCCAATTACAGACCAGAAACATGGTGGAACAAAGCTTAGCAAATAGGTACAACATGGTTGCACAAAATGTTAGGCGTTTGAACTGTTCATAAACGTATGCTAGCTAAGGTATGGTTATTTGTCTGAAGACTTATAGACGTCGGCCGTTTTTTTTTTTGGATTATTTCGTTTTGATAAGCATTCAGCATCAAGAATATACAAGAGACATAATTATGTTAAGCACTGGACCCAAAATGCTGTTAAGAAAATAATTCTAAAATAACATGATAAAATATTTTTGTATTATATTGGAGGTCCAAATAGGCTTCAATTGTTTGGCAATCGATATGGCGTAGTTAGTTTGGAAAGCATATTATTCCATAAAAAAAAACTTATTTAAATTATCATACATACATATAATCACGCCTCTTTCCCTTGTAGGGGTAGGCAGATTTATAAATTATCAATGTTTTAAATAAATAAATGAAGTCAGTCTGCCCGTGACCATGATACCTGCAAAGGTGTGGAAACGTCGGGACTTAAAATCTAAATATAAACCGCGACAAAGTAGTAGTAGTAGTAGTAGTTTTATTTCAATAAATAAATGTGTATGCCTCATGTACTGCAATCTCCTTTTTTATGAAATAAATTTATTATTATTATTATTATTTATTATAAAACACTAAATAACGCTATACGCATAGTCATCCATGAAAATAAGAACTTAAGCATAAACGGTGTGAATGTATCGCTAGTCCAAAATAAGTTTGCTTTAGAAAACGAAATCAATGCTATTGTACAAAAAGGTCAGATCTGGAAATAATATCAGAAAACTCACGGGACACACAAAACATAAAGTTAAAGTGGTCGAACCGGTAGAAAAAGTTATATTGGTCGTAATGCCATACCAATATACGAATAGTATTGTTTTAGAAAAATAATTGGATTTTTCTTTATCAAAACTGTGCTTATTCCTAATCATCACTAAATCGGTAAATAACTAAAAGAATAACCTATAATTTAGACCAAATGGAATTTTACATTATTCGTTCATACGTTGATCTTTGACAGCCATTAAGTCAATTCTAACAATCAGTCTTACTATTGGATACTGGATTACCCAGTAAAATGGGTTTTGGACAACAGATAGGCAGTCCCTCCCTGTAAAGTACGGTATTCGGCTGAATCCGGTGAGACTGGTAGCCGACCCGAACATAGTTGGGAAAAAGTCTCGGGAGATGATGTTGATGATGGAGTTTTACATTATTTTTAATCGGTTCAACCTTTCGAACTGGAGTCAATTAATTAAAATACCTTGGCAATTTCACTAGAACAGTTAGTATCGCCACCTACACAAATATAGATCACATTAAACCAACTCACCATAATAATAATTTACCAATACTGCACCTACATGCTAAAACATTTAAATCCGACAATTTGCATGGCAACAAAATCGATTCTATCGGACACCACGTGGTCGCCAACAATATGACCCTAACGAGATATTTGAAGGCACGTCTGACTGGCGAATTCAAATTGAGTACGAAACGTTATTCAAATTTGAAATTATGTCGACTACATTCGTAGCTGAACTTCTGGTTGGGTGTGAAATATCTAAATCTATGTTTATTTGACGGTTTAGGGGATTATATTAATATTGGCTTGGACTGTAACACTGAATTGCTTTGGACATGACATAAGGTCAAAAGATATTTGGACCTTTTATTTATTTATCGGTTGTCAACTTAAGTTATAAAGCAATGTGAAAAGAAATGGAAAGTGGTGTGCAGAGGTGGAAAATTATAATAGATCTTTACGCGTTTAAAAATATGCCTGATGCTAACCAGGTTAAACAATTTGCAAGGTAAGAAACAAAGATTGCAAGGTTAGAAATTTACGTTTTTATTAAATTTATATTTTTATCCAGTGAACTTTTCATTGTTCTGGAGAATGTGGTTACACGTCCTTATATTATAAAGAAGCCCTTAACCATTCAGCTAATTCAAAAGGATTTCACTACTATCACTTTCGCTTCCTTCTTTATAGACTAGTTTATTTACATTGTTGAATTTAATCTAACAATTTAATTTTATATACCCTACTTTATTTAGAGCATTATCATCTTACTACTAATAATTTTATCACAATACATTTCCTTGTAATATGAAGGACTTAAACTAAGTTAGTATACAATAATTTAGTTTTTATACAAAAATGCATTGTTATTCAATTGACTGCAAGTTACAAGTTGTTATTCATGTTATTGCATCACTATAGCGCATTCAATCTGTTGATCATAAGTTCCTACAAACTGTATTGTTATACAAGTTAAACAAGAAAACGATAAAATTAAGTTTCTTGGAACAGAACGAGTTGGGTAAGTTTTTTAATCATATTTGCTTTGTCTAGACGCTTTGCTAGTCGTTGCGGATACAATGAAAAGATTATTTAGGTATTAACTTTAATATAGACATTTGAGCTGAGTCTTTGAGCTTTATTTAATTAAGATCAGTGTACTTTCAACCTTAGCTTTTATGTATATATATACTCAGTTGTATTTATCCGATAATGTTTAGTTGATCTTTTTTTAGGGTTCTGTACACAAAGGGTAAAACGGAAGCCTGTTATAAGACTTCGCTGTTCGTCTGACCGTGCGTCGCTAGGCTGTATCTTAAGAGCCGCGAAAGCTAGACATTTGTTTTTTTATACAACTAAAAATGCTAAAAACCAAATAAATACAATATTTACGTGGGCTCTCATACAACGGTGGTACAGAACGCTTAGTGCGCCTTTCCGACTCACACATGGCCGTTTTTTTTTATCTCGGGTCGATTAGCCGTAAATATTCTCAACATTTCGAACTTTAAAACGATTGTACTATAGGAGTTGTCACACGTCTAAAGTTAGTTTATAATACCTGTAATATGAACTCTTAAAGCAGTACTAGTAGCCATTGAGGGAGCGAGAAGGCGCATATCACTGCATAGCGGCGTCTCCCTTCCACAACGGTAAAAGTCTTCATAGTAAATTAAGAATGTAAATACAAACTTGAAATTTTCTTATAGTTTAAGTTACAATAAGAATGTTTGTAATATCAAACAATAAAATGTTGTATGAACTCAAACGGTACGTCAATGTAATATAGAATGATGAAGCAAAATTGATATTTATGAACATGGTATAAAATTGAAAATTGCATATTGAGTTGTAAAGTATTTCAATATTGCATTTTACTTGTAAAATGAAAGTTTCGTAATAATGTTTGACTTTTCTCAATAACATGCTATTATTATAAAATATTGTTATTACAAGCCTTTGTCAAAATTCTATTGGATATAAATGATGTTTAATCAGTTAGTGAAAACAAATCTAACGAGTCAATAATTGTCATTTATGACAATAATGACAACTTGCCATTGCCAAAAGTGACAGTGTAATAAATTCTTTATGTACCTAGCTAAGGCTAGTTAATATTCCACCTTTTTAAAAACACAGCTGCATTCAAAACCAAAGCTCAACATCAAATAAAATCAAATTTAAACATACCTATATTCATTTTCAAATACCATATTGTATGAGATTATCTCATCTAGTACTAAAAGTCAGCTTAAAAGCGTTATATTGTGAAGTCTATTGTGGCTAAATAGCTGAATGCACTCACGTCCAGTATAAAGGACAAGAAATCCATAAAAAAGGATAGGACTAGACGAAGTAGAAATAGTATGTATAATGATTTTTGTTAAGGTCAAGCACTCTTTTTCAAATAAGTCGAAATATCAAAATACTAAAATTAAAGTTATGTCAGCATTTAATGTGGGTAATCATGCAAAGATTCATAATTTTTGTTTCATCAAAATCGGGCTAGAATATCCTTATGTTACATAACATACCATTACGCCTGTATCCCCGAAGGGTTAAGCTTTTTTTTTTGGTAGAGATCTTTGCAGTTAGCCTGAGCGCAGGCTTTGACTGCTTCACCGGACTTTATGAAGGGTTAGGTAGAGGCGTACCAATGTACACCCACAGTTCGTCGATATGGTTAGGTCCCATGTAATAGGGGGCGAGCCTATTACCATAACCGGTCACACTTCCAAAGTCCGACCTGCTACTGAGAATTTCATAGAAAAACCCAATAACACCTTGGTCGACTTGGGAATCGAATCCAAGACCTGTAGCGTAGCAGACGCGCTTAGAACCACTAGGCCAACGATGCAGTCTGTGTGTGTCTTTGTCAAAGATAACACGGTACATAAGGCCGTATGTATTATATAAGACAGTATGTATTACATACGGAAGATATTCCCCTTAATGCCATCTACAATATTGGGAGTCTGGGATGTATGAAAATTAAATTATATTGTTCGATGTGCCGTAAGTCTACGGTATAATGCCTATTTGGTTGGTCAGTTATGACAATACAAAATATAAAGTTAATTCCACAGTGTATTCAATGCATACAAGTGTCAGTAAATAATTCATGCATGAATATCTACTAGTAGTTACGATTTATGAAACTATTAGCAAATGAGCAGGTTGTACTCTGAAATAGTATCATAAATCATTTAAATTGTGTACTTGATCAAGCCCACACAATTTTCTTACAGTAAACCTTTATCACAATTCTCAGTTTCCTATGGCATATTGGGCATAGGAAACTCATTTCATAATTAATAAATAGTAATAACTATTAAAACAGATAAAGTTTTAATATAAATAAAAGATAATTTCATAATTTATGTTGTGGGTCGATTCCGACCCCGGACAATTTTTTGTGTGATGAGGAATCTCATTTTGTTCTCTCTCTGTTTAATTTATCTATAAAATTTATGTATTTAGAAATATATACGTATGTTTATCGGTTGTCTGGATATTATACTAAGGGCTCTACTTTTTTTGGGATCTAATGACAGTGTAAAAAAAAGACTTGTCTTTTTATCTACCATTAGACCAATAACAAGACCTTCAAAACCTATTCTCAGTAAGTAAACCTATCTTCAGTAAAATAGTACAAAAAAACCGGTCACAATCAAATACAAGGTAAAGAATTCTTCAAATAAAGTCCGCACTAAATTTTGACTGTCCCATCAAGAGAGATCATCGTTCATAAGTTTCGGTCGGTAAATGTCCGGGGCGGACGTGACGTCATTAAGGGGTACGTGCACACTAACTAAGTTAGGGTAGGGACATAAGGAATGTTTTAGAGATAAAATGAGTGGTGGTATTGTTAGACGAAGAGTTTTTTCTTATGATTGATTTTATAGCAATAATACAACTACTAACAATAATACTACCTATAACTGCCTTTTAGTAGGATCATCATATTATTATTATTGCTCAGTGTTTTAAGGTTGATTATACTATAATTGCAGTATCTGCAAAAGCGTATCCATCCGGTCAGTCAGTTAGCCAGTGGAAATCCAATGAGCTCTTCCAACTTTTCTTAAGGTAGAATAAGTAATATATAAAATAATAATAATAATAAAAAAATTGACATCCTCAGGCCAAAACGAAACAGTTATTAAATAAAAAAATTAAACACAGCTTTCAATCTTCAAAGTCCAGTGAAGCAAGCAAAGCCTGCCCTCAGGCTAACTGCAAAGATCTCTACCAAAAAAGCTTTCATTCTTCATACCATAATTAACATAATAATATTTAGTTAGTTCCCACTGTCAAAAGTATTTTAGAGTTTATCTACCAAGTACCTACAACACCTAAAACCTACTACCACTATGTATAAACCCTAACCACATAAGACGATCTCAATGTACCATGCTAAAGTAATTTACTACAAATATCTAGATACCGTCCTGTTTAATGGCCACCATTACACACGATAATGCGTTATAACATTTATGAATATCTGGGATCTAGACTGGATATAACGGTGGTGTAATTTGGTTTAGGAAACCTTGTGATTAACAGTTTATGATTTAGACGTAATAGTTTAATAGGCACGACCGAGAGTACGTAGGGTTGACGACATAGTCTTCTTCTTAGCGTGTCGATAAATTGCAATACTCGTATTAGATTTTCCCGGACCAGTACTCAGCTACGCGGATAGCATTATCAGTAGCATTGTACAGGTCCTCGCGTGTACAGGTGGTGGGGCGCGATGGGCAACTCTATAAGTGAGCCATGGTTTGGGGAGAGATACCACACTCACAAGGCTCGTATGTGCTGTAACCCCACTGGTACATGTTGTTTTTACACCGGCCGACTTGGGTCCGATATAGTCAAGGTAATGGGAACCACCTGGATGAGGGACACGCAAGACAGACAACAATGGCAGAAAAAAGGGGAGGCCTATACCCAGCAGTGGGTTATTCCGGGCTGAAATTATGATGATGATTATTTTAATAGGTGTGTTACGCAAGTAGCTGTGTACCGAGGTTTTATCCCTTGTAAGTAATCCCCATTTCCTGATATGTTTTTTTTCGTGCTTTTTCTGATGTTTTTTAGTTATTAGCAAAAAGAGATTGAACACAAACCAAAAAAAAAATTAAGATCATTTAAAGTGGCCTTTTATATGTAGTTTCTGAAAAGTCAACGATGAGAAGATTGGCTTACACCTTCTTAAGTAATAAATGCTGTTACTATTCCTACTTCGTTTAATATATTACGAAGAACGACAGATCAACATATAAGATTTCAATGTGATGCATTTCTAATTTTTTGTACGATATTCAATCATGGATATGTATTAGGCCACCTCTACATAAAATGCTCGAGCAGTGATCAATGCACACGGACTGCGCGAGCTGTCGACCGTTCTCACGCTTGCTTTTTGTTTTGTCAACCAGTCAAAGCAGTCAAAAAGCTACAGTCATTTCAGCTTCAGGCAGTGGTCCTACTTACGGGCGAGAAGCGAGTAACTATCGACTATTTAATCGCTACAACAAGATATAGATCCGCCGACTCTTTGCGAGTTCATCGTTCTACTCGCCTACTCGCTCCTCGCTCTAAATCAGACTGCTGCCTCAAGCAGTCCGCGTGTAGCCATGTTTATAAAATTCATAAAGTCTTTTAAAGTACAAAGACAACGTACAAACCCACTTCCTCTCACATTAATAATATCAGATACCCTAGTTTATACATATTTTAGTAGTTCCAGTATTTTCAACGTAAATACAGTATAATGAGACCTCCTGGGAAAAACCGGTTGACCCTGAGTGAAATAAAATAAATAACAGGTAAAATTATTTGTTGGACCTTTTTAGAAACGACATGTGTAAGTGTCCCTTAGGATTAGAAAGAGTACAGAAAATCCTACCGTATAATAATATTATGGAAGTCATTAAAGGATAATTTTGTAGGCACAAATAGTTAAATTGACCTATTTCAGGTCGTGGTCTAGATTTAAGATCGCTTAGATTACGATATTTATGTAGGACAAATCTTTGATTTCTGAGGTTAATTTAATACGAATGTAATTTTAATTAAAAAATGTATCAATTTGACTTTTTTATTCTTTAACATATACCTACATAATATTGTAATTTTTCTTTTTCTTCGACACGATAAGAAGATTGCAAAGTTCTCAAAGTTTGTTACTACTGCGAAATAGAAAACATAAAAAAAATCTCCATCTTCACATCTTATCCAGATTATCCCTGCCTTTATATCCACATCATTTTAATCCTAAATTCCTGAAAAATATTTAACAAACCGCACAACGAATATCTTGTTACTAATTAAAATAAATCATTCCAGCTTAAATCTGGCTAATTAGCCTCTTCATAAAGAATTTACTTACAAACCAGTGTTCCATTTGTCTACATCAAAATATTAATTTGGATGTTAGAATTATAAAAAGCTTGTAACTGCTACAGGGAATGAACATTTATTTTCAAATACAAGAAGAGTAGTACTTAATTATTTTAGAATTATTTATGTTCAAGATTTTTTTTATTAAAAGGTACTTTTCGCTCTTATTTTGAGTTCAGTATAAGGAATATTTTTATCTGGATAACTGCACAAAATTTAGTTTTGCGCTCCTCTTAATTTGTTTTATATAATGGAATAAACATAAAAATATGCCAAAAGATATATTTGTTTTATTTATTACGTCATTAAAAATAATTATATTCCCATACATATAACATTGTAATTCTAGAACTATTAATCAGTTACTATTCCAACTGAGAAATTAAAAAGTTGTAAACCAAAACTACAGTACGCGTCAAATAACTATGCCGCTCTGAAGCTGGGCTTTCCTAACAACGTCGCAGGTACTATCGCGTAAAAAGTGTTCACTGACGTGACTAACATTTTTAAATTGTTTTATTTTATAATGTGTAATTTTTTACTCACCTGTTTTTTTTTTACACATCTGAAGAAAAGGAGAAATTTGTGACGGCGTAGTGATTTGTGGCCAACTTCAGAGCGGCAAAGTTAGTTGAAGCGAACTGTACCAACATTTATAAAGGTTTATCCAATAACTCAGTTCGGCAGACCTCTTAATCCTAAAGTCTACTAAACTTGAAAAACCTCACACATGAAGAAACACTGATCCAGTTCAACTAATACCACAATAATCAAATAACCCATTAGTCCAACGAACTCAGACAAAACTATTCAAAATGAAAACTACGTTCAAAACCTCTACTACAAACTCTTAAAGCAAGACTGTCGCCATCGTGCGAGCGAGACGGCACTATACAAGGCGTAGCTGCATCTCTTTTCCACAACGTAAAAAGTTCGTGATTTAAGGGTTCATAGTACAGGGTCTGTTTTCATAGATCTTTCGAGCGAGAATCAAACGGATGAACGCATTTGAAGTTGTAAGAAAATCTGGCGACTCAAAACTGAGGGAGGTCAGACGAACTGTGAAATTTCTTTAAAGATTTCCAAACCATTGGTCTTGAAAGGTACGTTAGTTTTCAGTGTTGGCACTTGGCAGCGCGTTCAAGTGGCTGCTCGAGGTATTTGTTCAATTATCTACTTAATTTTAGTGCTGAACTGTACTGACTGTGATTTTTTGGATCGGAGATCAGTTATCTAGTTAGTTATTGCCTTTGTGGCAAATTTCATTCACATCATTTTAGTTGTTTGTAACGTAATTTATTTATTGGTGACTGGATTTTCGGAAAAAAAATAAAAAAATAAGATACATTCAGTCAAGCACCTTCTTCAATTTGAAAGTCTGTAAAAAAAGGCGGTACTTGTTGCGACCCAAAAATAAAAACTATTTTCGACCACTACATACAAATGGACCAAAATCTTAACTCGAATTGAATCCAAACTTCACACAATGGAAAGGTAATTGATCTAAGATACCAAGAACCCCATTGACAGTCATGGAACCAGGAAAGGGTTGGCTATCTAATGGGTTTCCACACCTCAATGGTCAATTAATCAAGTGGTCCGGTTGACCAATGGTGAGGTTGATCCATCTTGTAACTTCTTTAGAAAGTTTCTGAGAAGGTTCGTTATTGGATTTTACTAACTGATGTCGCTTTTGTTGGAAGTAAAAAACTTATATGACTAGTTCAAATAGTTTTCACAATTATGAGGATATTGGTAGTAATACTATATATGGTATCATAGCTAGATTGTTGGCTGCGCTTATGGCTCAATATAGTATATGTGTTCTATTGTAATTAGGTAACTTTTCATCCGAAAGTGTAGATCTAGAAATTGAATAGCCTTGTTCCTGTTCTGAAAATATTTCATCTCAGTACTATACCATCAAAAATATACTTCGTAATTAAAAAGCATTCCTCGATTCATCGATTCCCACGCAGGACAAATCTTTGGGCAAACTACACGATCATTTGTTCTGTGTCTGATTACCATACCACAAGCTCTGCTTACTTTACTATCAGATGACCGTGTGTGAATAGTCCTAGTAAAATAATATCCCACCAAAAACATTCAATGTAAAAAAAGCCAAGTCTCTCTATGCAATTCTTCAATCGTAAAAAGTTTTAAGATCGCATAGGAGCCAAGCCCTGTTCAACTTTATTTGTAATAATAAAGCAATATTTTGTGACTATATCAATAGTTTTGTTTGCATTGCAATAATAGCGACTTGGCCATGAGCACAAGTTAAATGTCGTTTGCTCTTTGTAATTACGTGCAAATATCGTTCAAATGATTTTGTAACTAATTGGAATTTGAGATCACTATGCACTTAACATGCGCCATAGTGCATGTGCAGTTCACTGATCTTGGATGATACAAACTGTCGATTAGAAAGAAAGAAAGAAAGAAAGAAAGAAAGAAAGAAAGAAAAAATTTATTTGACACAGCAAAACACAAAAAACACACAAAAAAAAAAAAAATACAGAAAAAAAAGACAGACAAAACACTTTGCAGAATGTGTGCCTAGCGGCTGTGCCAAAAAGGTCCAGTTCAGCATATGTCAAGCAGCTAATGCTTGACGCTGGTTTTCAACTGAACCTATGATGGTGTGGCGTACGGATGTAAACCAGTTACATACTTATTTACAAAATATACACATAAATAAATACAAAATAATAAGAAATAATACAACGTTATATAAAAGATAGACGTACAAAGGAGTTAAACATTATAATATAGGTAAACATAAACATAGATAATTGTGTATAGCACACGGTGACCGGGCGCACGCGCCACATTTCATTATGGTGCGTGCCGGCATTACACCGCTATTAATTAATTGATATTATTTATTATTTACTTTCAACTGCTTCAAATATGTGTACCTTATTGTGCTCATGGCCATGTCACTATTATTGCAATGCAAACAAAACTATTGATATAGTCACAAAATATTGATTTATTATTACAAATAAAGTTGAACAGGGCTTGGCTCCTATGCGATCTTAAAACTTTTTACGATTGAAGAATTGCATAGAGAGACTTGGCTTTTTTTACATTGAATGTTTTTGGTGGGATTAAAATTTATTGCAAAGAAGTTCCTTATCGCGCGTTGAGAAAGGGGCCTAGACGGAAAAAAAATCTAATTACGAAAAGTTGTAACGAAACTTTTTAATGACGGCATTAGTGAACAGTCTTATGATTAAGACTTTCGATAGATATCCTATCTTCTCAGATGGCGGTGTTGACACACGACGAGTTTGATAAGCCGCGGGTCTTGCGTTCAAATCCTAATGATAATTAGACTATATTTTTTTTTGCGTTTACAACTAATCACATTTAATTTTTTTCTTATAATTAATTAAATTATATTAATTAAATTAAATTAAATTAACATTCATTCAAATTATTTCTTAAATTAAAAGGAACTTCGTTCCATCCGAGTGTCTCTTGACATTTCTTAAGTTTTTTTAATAATATAAATCGATTTGTTTTACTTTTTGTACATAAACGAAGAACAAAGTTAACAATGCAGTCAAAATTTATACACCATGTTCTTGTAAAACCGCAAATATGAATTTGTTTCCTAATATTTACTAAGGTATATAATTTCTTACCGTTTGTATAAAAAACCCTTTACTTGTAGCTAAAAACCTATCTTGGTGCCAAATTTGATGTTTCTAAGTTTGCTAGAAGTACCTTAGATTTTTGATGATCGGTCAGTCAGTGAGTGACAAAATTTAATGGTGTAACTTTGATCGCTCATAAATCTGAAACTATTGGTTCAAATGTCATGTAATTTTGAGGCTAAGCTTGTTTTAATACTCACTCTAGGTCATCGAAAACCTAAACCCCTAGCTTTGTCCGTATCGATGATACAGGGGGGGTGAAATAGCCACGAAACGCTTCGAGAAAAGTATGGTACGGCCGCGCCCGTTTTGCTCGAGACGGCACTGTTGTGCCCCTAGATACATTATTACAATTCATTGGAATGAAGTTCCTTATCCCGCGTTGAGAAAGGGGGCTAGACGGAAGAAATTCTTACGAAAAGTAATAACGACACTTTTTAATGACGTCATTAGTCAACAGTCTTATGATTAAGACTTTCGATAGCTACCTTAACTTCTCAGATGGCGGTGTTGACACATGACGAGTTCGCCAAGGGGCGGGTCTTGCGTTCAAATCCTAACGATAAGCAGTTGTCTTTTTGCGTTTCCAACTTATCATAATATATTTAATTTCATAAATTGTTTAATATTCTTTTTATTTAATAATTAACTAAATTAAATTAAAATAACTTCGTTTCATTCGGGTGTCCCTTGACACCTCTCAAGTTTTTTTAATAATATAAATCGATTTGTTTTACTTTTTATACATAAACGAAGAACAAAGTTAACAATGCAGTCAAAATGTATACACCATGTTCTTGTAAAACCGCAAATGTAAATTTGTTTCCTAATATTTACTAAGGTATACAATTTCTTACCGTTTTTATAATTTTCCCTTTACTTGTAGCTAAAAACCTATCTTGGTGCCAAATTTGAAGGTTCTAAGTTTGCTAGAAGTACCTTAGACTTTTGATGATCGGTCAGTCAGTGAGTGACAAAATGGTGTAACTTTGATCGCTCATAACTCTAAAACTATTGGTTCAAATGTCATGTAATTTTGAGGCTAAGCTTGTTTTAATACTCACTCTAGGTCATCGAAAACCTAAACCCCTAGCTTTTTCCGTTTCGATGATACAGGGGGGGTGAAATAGCCGCGAAACGCTTCGAGAAAAGTATGGTACGGCTGTGCCCGTTTTTTTTTTGCTCGAGACTTGGCAGGGGCACTGCCGTGCCCCCAGATTATATCGTAAACATAAAAGCTAATCCAAAATTTCCCTCACATTTTCCTCTCAACACATTTTAGACTACCTCGTATAATAAACCTCCAAAATATCACACAAACATTACAAATAAAAGCCCGTTTGGTCAACAATTCACATTAGAATTTACTACTAACCACCGAAGTTTCGAGTTACCTGGAACCGGCCGCGGTTAATTAGTCAAGTAATCAACTAAGCTGTGGTTAATTTTAACTGAAACCTGTGTGTTTGAACTTTGGAGTTAAAGTTAGCATGGTTAATAGGTTAAAGTTTTTATGAATTGTGTTATATGATTTCCGGTATTAAGGACGGCCTTAAATCGTTATTATTTTCAGTTAAAAAAAATCTCATTTCTTCAGTTTTGCAGAAAATGATTGCTTTTATAGGCAAATGCAAGTAAAGGTTATTTTTCAAGTAAAATAAGTCTTTAAATATATCATAATTCGATGAGCGTTACTAAATGTAAATTATATTACATTAGTAAAAAAAATATTAACATATAATAATATAATACTGAAAATATTTAATTTAATATTTTCAGATAAAAAAAAATATATCTGAGAATAATTATTCAATTTCAGCAAAAATGAAAAATGTATTATCATTTCTTCATTTTGCAAAAAAATATTCCTTTTGAGTAAAAGTAGAAGCAAGTGTTTTTTCTAATATTACTTAATTCGATCAGCGTAATATATTCTAATTAACATTAAAATACTACTGGAAGAGAATCACAAAAACCTCAAAAATAAACAAAATCCTGAAAATTCTCCAAAAAACACATTCCCAACTCGTTATCACATAACACAAATGTGTTTGCTGAAACTACAAGCGAAATTGCACTTTAAAAGGACATAAAAAGTAAATCCAAGGAGTTGGAACTAATAAAAGAATTAATGTGAGATTAAAACTCTTTGCAGCAAGGAATTAAGAGATCTCAGAGCTTCGGGCTGATTATAGACTATAGTAATGAGAGATAGCAGTCTTGTACACAGATGCAAATAGAATGAAAACTAGATGTGTTAAAGAAGGAAAAACAGTGGAAAGTGTTCGTGTTGCATTGACTTTAAAAAGAGTAGGTTTTTATTCGTCTGTACGTATTTATGCGATATCTACAGAAATTTTAGTCCCATATGAATTTCATAAAAATGACTAAAGTAGCTTTTTTTTTAATGAAGATTGTTTTATTTATGTAGAACTCAAATTCATTTCTTTATTTTGCAAATAGGACTACATTCAATCACATTACACGTCTTCTTAATCTAGATGAGGTCGACATTTCCTAACTGACTACCCTGAGAAGAAATGTCGAAACAAACTCGGGGGTCACAGTCTCTTTTTAGTCCTGACAATACAATAGTAAATTTGTGTAAACGAATGCAGAGTATTTACTGGACTGGTCTTTAGAGGAATGAACCAGATCGATCTGAGCAAGCCTGTGCCAGCAGGCGGCAAGCATGCCCCGAATAGCTCATGCAGCTCAACCATTTTTGAGGGAGCCGCACAACCCGGTACACAACAATACCGCCAGAGGCACCATAAAAATATGTGGGGCAACAACTCACTCAGATCGCCAGATTAAAATACAAATGAATAGAATATGATGTACAGAATATTTAATAAAACAAGACGATTAATGAATATACCTGCATAATGTTTACACTTACAATAAATACAATAATCAATATTACCATCGTAAAAATGATAAATGTGTAAGACATGAAGTTCTAGTAATACCTAGGTTAAAAATATAACACTTTCTGCCTTATATTCCGTTATTAATACGCTTTCACTACTATTCATCTTATCACCGTTTAATTTCTAACTCTCATTGTCTATCACTAGCAGTATACTTATAGCTACATGTGTAGCTCCCAACATTATTTCTGTGCTTCACATTTCCTTTACCGAATTTTCATCATTTATTTCTAACATTACATTTTACTTCCTACTAGGTTTCAAGGAACTCCTTTCATCTACATCTGATACCTTTCCATCTGATCATCATTTACCATTAAATTATTTATGTCTCAGGAATATCTGCCTTAAAGTCAATTAATACAAAGTGTTTCACCTTTGATTCTCTTGTGAACCGTAATAAAGAATAAATCATGGAGCTCCATTCACAAATTAAATGGTTGACAGCTTTAATCTTGTCCTGAATTATTTTAGATATTTTTGAACGGGTTCACTATATTCGATACGATATCGGTATCATAACTATAGGTACGATATTGGTATCGGATAGCGATACGATATCGGGGGTAAGTAAAAATGAAACATTTTCCTGTATATTTTGCTTTCTGAGGTTGACGCAAATTTTAAGTATTAAAATAAAACTACTTTTACGTATTTTAACGCGGTATATCTTTTAAGGAACCAGATTGACTATTTAGGTTTAAGTTATAGTTTTTTTATTATTGGATTTATTTATTAAAGCGAAGGCTTCAGAACTAACACCTTTGTATATATACCCCGATAAAATCCGTAAAAAGTAGTTTTATTTAAATTTACCCTTAATTGACATAATGCGCTCCGATATTAAATACCGGATTCGTAATATCCATACACTCGCGGTATCGTATCAGTGTCCGATACCGATATCGTATCGGATAATGTGAAAACGCTTTTACAGTTAATTGTATTTTCCCTATCATTTATTATTTGATTGGAATATTCGAATTGTCAGTGCCTTGTACTTTTAATTATTTCAAAATTCTATCTATGGCTATTTACATTGGGTTTGATTATTTTGACTCTTTTTCCATATTATGGACAACAAAATACCCAGGACCGGAGGAACTCGAAGAAGGAAAGGAAGGCCTTTGCCCTGCAGTGGAACGATTATGGCTAAAAATTATAAAAAAGAAAATATTTTGAGGTTTATTTTTGTTATAAAATATTTATTCGTGTGTTTGTTAAGCTTTTTTTTAGCCCATGGATGCACCCACTACTTCCGTCAGTAAAATGAAGTATCTATTGTACATTTTCAATATTTCCATTACAAATCTTGGGCCTTTCTAGTAAAATCTGATATCTGTGTCACAGAGGTAAAGAGTTAATGGCTCGAACAGGGCCGTTCGGGTTAAGTGTAACTGTACTACACGTGTTCAATGGTTTATAGTTGCATGTGCTTATAGATGTGTTTGATTGTTCATAAGAATAGTTTTAAACGGGATGTAGATTTAAGGTAAATGATACTTCATGTATAGAGCTGAAGACGGTATAACTGGTAACCGACAACAGAATGTTATAGTTTGGGGAAAGGATAGGTGGAAAAACACAGTCGTATATGGGAAGTAGTAAGATAATAGTTAATAATAATAATATTAATAATAATATTCCCGGACATCTTCACACACGGTTGTCTGATCCCAAGCTAAGCAGAGCTTGTGTTATGGTAACCAGACGACTGATAAACATACTTATATATTTCTAAATAAATACATATTATAGATAAATTACACCCAGACACCGAACAAATGATCGTGCTCATCACACAAACATTTGTGCCGGGTGGGAATCGAACCCACGACCTCCGGTATAGCAGTCAGGTTCTCTAACCACTAGACCAACAGGCCCGCCCAGTTAGGTTAGGTTTATTTATTTCGATATTTTAAACAACTCAGTCACACAGATCGTTAAAACTATGGAGGATTTTTTGGAATCAATAGAATTCATTTAGTGTCATTACATTGACAATAATTAAAACCCTTATTAAAGGAACAGAGAATTCGCAAACCGATAATTTTTGCTGAAAAAGATCCAGTTAAATACGCCCCATTATTTTTTTAGTACATAAAAAACTGCCCTCAAAGCCAGGTCAAAACAAATCTGGTCTAAAAAACTAGACTTTGTCCTCCGAGAAAAGGTATCGATAAAATTTAATCGGTGTTCTCTTTGAAAATAATAATAATAAATTGGTATCAACCGTCAGCAATTCCGAACACAAAAAGTAATAAATATTTGTTGTGAAAGTTGTCTGTTGCTGAAGCATCTAATTTGAATATTTCCTTATTCGATGTTACTGATGATATTGGATGGAGATAGCACTTACATAATATAAAAAAATGATTTTGACAAAGATTGCTTTCGGGAAAATGAAAATGGTAAAAAACAGTAAAAAGTGTTTTCGAAGAAATGTTATGTATGGAAAATTAAGATGACTTTGCTAAACAAATCAATCACAGTCAAGTAACTGTAACATTAGGTATCTACTTAGTAGATAGCTTTTTGGGATTCATGTGTGTTTCCGAATCATATATTATTATGTCACACGAATTTTCAAGAAAATTGTATCTTTCGTGTGATATTCGCAAAGACACAAACACTGTGTTTATTTTAGAGTTATTTTAGAAAGCAATAAATAGCCTTTAATGTGAGTATATAAGATAAAATGACTGTGAAAACGAAGGTTCTTGAGTGGCGACCACGAACCGGAAGACGCAGGCTTGGCAGGCCTCCCACCAGGTGGACTGACGATATCGTCAAAGTTGCGGGCACCCGGTGGATGCAATTTTCGAGTTGCCGTTCATTGTGGCGTTCTAGGGGGGAGGCCTTTGTTCAGCAGTGGACGTCTTCCGACTGATGATGATGATGATGACTGTGAAAACAGATGATAGTTACCTAGTCTTTCAGAGAATGCTGTGGTCTCCTGAAAGTGGAGTAACACACGTTTAACTCTTTTTTTTGTTCTATTGGTACATGTTATAGTATATCTTTAGTTGGAGCTCTATATTTATAGTGGTCTAAGTCTAGCGAAAGTGATCAATTTTTACATAAAAACATAGGTTGTTTGCTCATTTGATAACTATGTGCCAATGTTAAAAATGCAAAACTGAATACTTTGAACACTAGTTACGGTTTATTATCAATGTGATAGAAGTTCTGTCTCCACATTAACCTCGCGCTACAAATCGCAGTCCGGGCAATATCTGATCGGTCGAATAATCATTTATTGGTATTCTATTTTACAGTGTTTGTAGTAGCATACATTTCTCGCACTGGGAGACACATTCACAAATATATTGGATTCGTACTGCTTTTTTCGTTTGAAATGAACGTTATATTCGTTATGTCTTAGTTTTGATTGGTTTTTTAAGCTTTTTCTTTTTGAAATTGGCATGAAAACGTGTCGTCTGTTTTGCTACTATGCTTCGTTATTTTCTTTACCATGTTAATTGTGATTCGAAATGTATTAGACTGGGTACTTCATTTTTAAAATACATCGTGAGATGATGTCATAACTAAACCCAAATCTGTTTTAGCACTATACAATAAATCATGCTGGATTCTACATTTATTCAAAATATTATTCTTTTTTTTTTCGTAGTAGCATTTTGAGCATATGACGGCCTACACTTTTTTCCAAGACACGTGGGCAAGAAAAACAGCTTCGCAACAAATACATAATAAAAAATTAGAAGATCATTTTGTATCACACGGGGATCAAACCCGCACTACAGTCAGGTGTAACCTCATATACCACTCTACTCTCCTTGCTTTTACCTAAAACTCTATAACTCTATCTCTTCAACAAGTAGTAATAAAAATGTACAATAATAAATTTAACACATAGACATAGATATGTTTTAAGAAAAGCCTCTCTTATATTTATTTAAGTCTTCACGCAAAGCCGGCATGAAAAATATCTTTTTCAGACGCATGAACGTACCAAACGTCTTTTTCTCATATTATTTTGGGAAAGATTATTTTTGTTACCTATTCAAATTGTATACTTAATATTTTCTTGCATTACTTTGTAGTGAACGAAATAATTAGAAGTTTTTTTTTATGAAAAATTATTGCCACCGTCTTATTTCTGATTCCGATTACTCTTTATGTTTAAAAGAATGATTTGCGTAATAATTTCAGTATTTCTTGACTACAGTTAAGTTTAAAATCATTTTATAAAGCCTGTAATAAAACATTACTGATTTTGTATCTAGTATTAAATTCCTTATAATAATATTTCGTGTTTAACTTTAAAAAAAGAATAAAAAAATCTCACAATGGTTAATAATTTTTGTAAATTTTTGTTATTAGGAGTTCAATAAAAAAAAAATCACAAAAAACTTGCATGCCACTACTTAAAACACACTAACAGTACATTTAATTTCACTCAGTACTTCGCTCACCCTTCGCAACCCTTAGTAAAGCTCATCCCTTGATAAAGTGCGGAACATAAAACTCAAGAAAAACGACTCTTCTGTCAAGAGCAGGGGGGCAATTTATATTTCTCTTTTTTCATCTGTTGTTCAGAGAAAAATTACGACTCTCCTTATTAGAAGAGTAATTTTTGACGTTGAATTGTCAGCGGGTAAGTTATCTGTATGTATAAATTTTTAGGTTTTAGTTTTGAACTTACCACAACGAAAGATTGCATGCAATGTCTATCGTGTCCTTTTTTTTTTATTTAAGGCGCTGTGTATAGTAAAAATGGGCTTTTTCAAACAGTTTTTTAGCAAACTGTATAAATGTCAGAGCAGCTAAAAAAATATATGTTAATCTTCATCATTTTTGTGAGATAACCTTTATTTCCAAAACACGATTTCATTAATTTTTCTCGATAAAAAAAATTCGTAAACATACCTCTAAAATGGATTTTCAAAAAAGTTTTCCGGTATTACTGATGAACCAATGTTGATAAATTTTTCAACAGAAACGTAATAACTAATAATGAAGATAACCTTTATTTTAGTTTTTCAATTAAGGTAGTACTTTTCCAAATATTCAGATATTTAATGAAAAATAACACATTCCTGACAAACTAAATATGGCGTTTTGTTCGCTTCTCTTTCATTCCTACGCGGACAGACAGTGTGCGCTGAGGCGCGGTGCTAGACGGACCTGTGTCACTTTTTTTTCTGATTGACAGATCTAAAATACATGACAAATCGAAAATAATTTAATGAAATCTGTCAAACAATGACACATAATAGAATTTGTAAAGTAATTACTTCCTGGTTTTTGCACATCTAATCTCTTTTCTATTGATCCTCTATAGAAGCGTAATTTGAAAATTTATTATGAAGCTACATTGGTCTAGCGGTCGCGTGCTTATAAAATTTGCGATGCTGACCACAGTTCGAACCTAGCAATAGAAATTTATTATTTTGCTTTCATATTTTTTTCAATGATGTATTTTTTTTACTTTTTGTGTTAATTATTATTATTAATTTATAATAAATTGTTCAATTTTAATAACAAAAAAAAATAATTAGTAATTATTGATTTCTAATAATATGCATATTTTTTTCATTTTCATTCATGACAACTTTTTCATGACTAAGCTTATACATGGTGTACAATATTGAAGTAACTAGTAATACCAAAAGATGTAATTGAACGCAATAACGTTTGTAATAATTACAATAATGAAGTAAACTGCTGTTTTTCATCAATGAAAAAAAAATATATTTGTGAGGAGTCATTTATTTAATGAAAAATAATTCGGATCTGACAAATTCAGTATATGTATGGCGTCTTGTGGAAAGACGACGAAAAGTGTGCGCGCAGACAGAGCAAAGTATTTTTTTTTTGGTAGAGATCTTTACCGTTAGCCTGAGCGCAAACTTTGACTGCTTCACCGGACTTTTGGCAAGGACCTTAAGGCCTCCAGCCAAAGCAATAGGAAAAAACTAATTACGTCAGCAACGTCCACTAAGGGCCACCCCCTGCGGGGTTCGGGCCTCGACTTAGTGCATTGCTAACAATCTTAATAAAGCAAAACAAAAAGGGATGGCTGGATCTAAGTTTTTATTATTTAGGGACATATTTTTATTGCTAGTTTGGAAGGCTCGGGCCAGCTTGGTCTGGCTCTACGCATGAAACGGTTTTGGAGAGTTTGCATTCGTTTGAGTCGATAATCGAGTACGTGAGAGAATACGACGCTGCCGTAAGTCATGATAGGTGTCACGCACGCAGTGTAGATCTCTTCTTATAAGTAAGAGTAAGAGTTTACTGCGCTTGCTCAACATACAATTAAGTCGGCCGAGAGCGAAGGCGGCTCGCGCGCGGGCCGCTTTAATATCAGCTATGAAGGTAAGCTTCCGATCAAGGATTACACCCAGGTATTTGGCTTGCTGCTCCCAAGGAATAGGCTTGCTGAAGAGGGTGATAGGTGGAGGGGTAGCGGGAGGCTGCCGTTCCTTGCTGAAGACCACGGCTGCGCTCTTGGTAGGGTTGACTTCGATTCTCCAGTACGTGAACCACTTCCCGAGGTTCGTGACCGCGGTCTGGAGAGTTCGACCTATTGCTAAGGGGCTGGTGCCTGAATAATAGATGGCCGTACATTTGGGGTTTGCCACCGCGAGGAATGTCGCTAACGTTAGTGTGCAGAGAAGTGGAGAGAGTACGGAGCCCTGAGGGACTGCGGTGCGGATCGGGTGAGGGTCAACGCGATAGCGAAAGGACCGATTCAACAAAAAGTTTCGGAAGATGAGCACGAGACGATCTGGCACCTCGAGTTGGTAAAGCTTGAAGATCAAACCATTGTGCCAGACCTTGTCGAAAGCCTTTGCTATATCGAAGAAGAGGACACCAGTGAGCCTTCCAAGCTGAAAACCAGCGCTTATATGCTCGACTATGCGGTGGACTTGTTGGACGCATGAGTGTTGGGTTCTAAAACCGAACTGCTTGTCTGGTATGAGACTCCTGGACTCGGCACAATCCATAAGACGGGAATAAATTATTCGCTCGTATAGCTTCCCAAGAACCTTGAGTAAGCTAATCAGGCGATAACTAGTGGGCTCATACTTCGGTTTACCGGGTTTGTGGATGAAGATGACTATCGCCTCTTTGCACATCCGTGGGAAGAGATTGTTGTTGTGAAAGCACGTCACTTTTTTATTTGAAATGTCATTCACAATTTCAAATTCTAATAACTGTCAAAATGCTCATTCAACTATGAGAGAGATAGCTGCCAAACTTTCTGTATCTCACGAGTCTATCAGTACCATTTTAACTAATCATTTGGGGACGCCACATGTTACATGGCGATGTCCATCGCACACCGTTGGAATTCGAGCGATTTCTGGCTGCCCTCTCGGGGGTCTTGTTGCATTTACCGCAGAAGCATGTGGTCGACCTCGGTAATTTTAATGCAAAGTCACTGGCGTGCTGTAATCCATCGAACGAAGCACAAGGCCATGCTTTGGAGGCGCGTGGGTGGTTTCACCTACCTCCCTCCTTAATAGAGGGACGACGCATATGTGCGGATGGCTGCACGGAGGGTCCGTGGTTGATTTAACCTTCACCGACCCAGCACTTGCCGCCACCGTTGCGTATAGGCAGGTCGAGCAGGTTCCACCTGCAATAGCAAGAGACAAAGAAGCTGCTGGCAGTCGCCATTTGAGAGGGAGAGGGAGGCGATGTTGGAGGGTGTCAACGCCAATCCCTGGGTCAGACCTTACAAAATGTTGCGCAACAATCTGCACTTCATTAGTCCTCCACTGACGGCGACCCTTCAGACTGATCTCATTGGTTCAGGCGTTTTTCCCGAGAGCCGTCAACGTTACCCTGCCCAAGTTGAATTCAACCTACGGGATGAGCTTATCGGAGGACATTTCCCTGCTGTCCCCGGAATAGTTTGGGGACGCGGTGTCCTGTCTAAGTGCAAGAGGACGGCCCCCAAATGCTTGCCACACGCCTTCTAAAGCAGCTAATGAGCCCCAATATAGGGCTCTCTTTATAGGAGAGTAAACTTGTCTCTCCTGCCCAGGCCCCAACGGCGCATTGGGAAGGCTAATTTTACGAAATGGAAGACACGGCATAGCACACATTCGAGGTGTGCACTGCCTTTGAAGCTAAGCGCCGTGTCCTACGTGGAGTTCTTGGCCCGGACCTTCCGCTCGTGGGTGTGGTCAACGCCATGCTCGCAGACGACTCGTCTGCCTTAGTGTCTTATTTCTGCAAGCTCGTTATTTCTCAGAAAGAGATCTTGGAGCGCGAGCGGGAGGCTGACCCTTTCGTTCCATTGCTCCACCGATGGCCGATGGCGGGCAGTGCGCGGACGAGAATCACTGTAGCCAGACCTGCCCTGGGGAGGACGCAGAGGGCGGGGACGGGGGTCCCTCAGCCTTCAATGCACGTATCTACTTGGGCGGGGGTGGTGTAGTGGCATGTACTGCCCCCGTTGTCCTCTCTCCTACATATCCAGCGCTAAGGCAAATGATGGCACCAGGTGTTTTGGCAGATTAGACAGAGCCTTCTTCAGGGCTCTCTCTCGAGCTCTTGCATCCTCACCCCCTTGGACATGCAAGGCTGGCTCATAAATGAGTTTCACGTGAATAATAAAAAAAAACAAAAGAGGTTCATCAATTAACGCTTTCGTACACAAAAAAAAAAAAACTATAAATATACAAGTTTTACAGGTGAGTGTTTGGACTATCTGCAGTGTGAGGACCTCATACCACAAAAGTTATTAACAAAAAAGTAATAATTTTCGTTACTATTCGAAACACGCTGTATCTCCAGACTTAACCATCAAGCGTAGAGTACGTTTTTTTTAATATTTTACTCTTGATACTGAAGAAAAATATAGATTGTCATAAAACATATTGTTCAGGTTTTCAATGATTATATTTACTTATTTTTTTCAGAAAATCAGAATAGTTATTTGAAAAATTATTCTAAAAATAAATCAACAACATTAAATGCTTGTTTTAAAAGTAAAAACACGATAATGTGCAGTAGGTGCATAATACTTTAAAAATAATAATGCAAAAATTTATGATTTTATCGGGATTCGAACCTACTGTTCGCCGCGAGAGCGCAGCTCAAAAGTAAACATAGTCAAGCAGGGCTAAACTTACATCTAAACAATCTACGAAATAAAGCTTCAATATTATAACACCGTTACGCATCGGACGAATTCGGAAAAAACGAGTAGCAAGGTCGGGCCTACTTCGTCCCGCACCTGCCCGCTTCACCCCTTCAATAACATCAATGCTGGCTATACACAGCGCCTTAAGCTGTAAAAGATTAAAACACAATAAAGTTTTTTAATGATGATTAAGTAGTTGTTTGTTTATTAGATTAGTGGTGCATTTATTCGTAAAAAACAGAAAGAAACAGTATTTTTAGTTATAGTAGTTTTAGTCTGGTAAAACCACAGCAGAAAACCAGATAGATTTTGCAAAAAAAAAAACATGTTTTCTGAAAGAAAAGGCATAACGTTCAAAAATGACAAAAAACCAAATTATATTTTCATTACTCAAAAGGCATCCAAACCTGTACCCTGCTGTCCATATCTAGCCACAATCTTTGCGAATACCTCACTGAGTAAAGAATTTCACAGATGAAAAACCAATCGATTCGATTTCGAACTTTGATTGGCCAAACGAACAGAGGCTTGCAAAACAAAAGCTCAGCGCCCGTTAGAACAGTAGACCTAGATTCAGTAATTAATTTGTATGTAGTCTTTCCTAGTGCAACGATCTTCGAAAATACAAAAAGGCAGCAGGAAGTAGACAATAACATGTTACAAAAATTATGATAAAAAATATTAGAAATCACTTATTAAATAAACTCATTTTCAGCTGAAATTTTGTGCACTGACTCTATACCAGATATACTCTTCTTCTTATAAAGTTAAAATAATTACAAAGATAATAATATTTAAGTATGTTTGTCTGGTTATCATAACACAAGCTCTGCTTAGCTTGGGATCAGACAACCTGTGAGAGATGTCCCGAAATATTATTATTATTTATAAATAGTACACAGTTTTGACAATATCGCAATATTCTATAAGTTTAAAGCCGGAAACCCACCGCTGCGCAGGCTGTGCACGGATGCGTGGCTCACCTCTGCTGCGTGGGCTCATTAGTTCGGCGGCGTCGGCCTCTGTTTCCACTGCGGCGCATGGACACGAATGTGTCGCCCACACAGCTCATAGCTATGCGTGGGGTACAGTCACGAGCAAAAATATAATATGCGAAATTGTTAAACGAAATTAGTGAGATTTTTTGTCGAATCTCTTCTGCCATCTAGCAATCAATGCGTACTGACAGATGACACTTGAAAATAAAATGGTTCAAATATTTTTTTTTTATAAAAAAAAATATTTTACTCAAAGTCAATATATTAATTTAATATTATAGATAATAGCGCTTCCGAGTAACAGTATAATTCAGCTATTGTGTAGTAACATCTGTTATACTTATTTTGTATTATGAATATCTCAGTTATTACATAAATTATACTTATCACAACTTAAATGTATGTATGTATACTAGGAACATTAATTGTACCTCTTATTTATAGTAGCTTATTCTTATAATAATTTCTTAAGAATATTATGTGTGTACATATTTTTGCTCGAGACTGTACATAGTCGTGGGTCGCCGAGAAATGGCCGACCCACGCAGCAGTCGTGGGCTGAGCTACGTTCCGCCTATTCGAGTTAGCTACACGTGTGTTTATGACGTCATTTGCTGCGTAGCATGTCCGTGCGCTGCGGTGGAAACGCTCTCATACATTTTGTACTAAAGCGAAACTTAACACACGTGCACAGCCTCTCCGTGCGCCGCTGTGGGTTTCCGGCTTTAAAGGCATGCCAAATAAAACACAATCAATTAAATATGTCTGCCATTTAGCTGTTATTTTATTAAGCTTGTTGGACATAAAACAGGTAACTGCGAAGCATGATAAATAAATTTACCGTAACCTAATTATAAGAGAGGAAAACTCAAGGTATTTTAAAGACATGACTGTTTAATAACTTACACAATACGATTCTCAATACTTTAAAATAAATAAAGAAATATGTTGTTATAATAACATACAAAAGTTTAGATCAAAAAACCTCCCGACAGATCTCAGAAAATTGCTGTTAAACTCTCTTAACACTGAACAGATTTTTATAGATTAGTTATGAACCTCCTTGATCATCGTAATCGGTCTATTCTTTTAGGAGCTATAATTCCACAGCCAAACACATAGATACACAAACAGACGCGGTACTCATAACATCTTAAATTTTCAGTCGGGAGTTAAAAATTAGCGACGAACTTAATTTTTAATCTTAGGTATCGGTATTGAAAAATAAATGCGTCATCCCATTTTCCTAGTACGTCGTGCGGTGCTGGCGCCGCTGCTACGCCTGCTGAGATGCTCCAGCGGCGAAAATATACCAACCTAGTTGGAAGTTATATATTCGAGCCGTTTGTGGTTGCGACTCTTGGTCCGTGGGGTCCGACTGCACACAGATTTTTTAAAGATTTAGCCAGAAGCCTGGTTGACACTTCGCGTGACCCAAAGGCTGGCTTCTACCTAGGTCAGCGCATGAGCATTGTCATACAACGTGGCAATGCTGCCAGCCTTTTGGGCACACTCCCAGTCGACAGCGACGTGGTTGAATTTTTTGATGCCTTATTTTAGTTGTGTAGGCTTAGTTTTTATAGTATTGTAAATATTTTAAGTATAATTTCTGATTATGGATTTAGAAAATAAAGTAATTAATGTTAATTATAGGATTAACTCTCCGTTAACATGTTGGATTTGTTGTTTGGGATCTGAAATCGCGAATCCGCAGAGAGCAAGCGTGGTGATCAATGCTCGTGCCTTCTCTATATGGGAAGAGTGGAAATTAATTCGCTCATTTATTCAATAGTATTTGCAAACGTAATTAATTAGGTACAAATGTTGACGAACGCCTTACAGTTATGTTATAGCAATAGGTCGTAAGCGATGATAATGAATTCCATTAATTTATTAAAGGCGTTTTAATACCAATTTTATTTTTAGTATACGTATTTTGTCATTGACCTCAAACTTATTATTGCAATTTTATCATAATAAACTTATCAGTAAAGGATTGGTCTCAAGTCTGTATAATTAAAACTGACAAGTTTAATTTTAGTTTGAACACGAAATGTAAATTTTGGGATTTCCATACAGAAAACCCACATTACAATATTAAAGTTGTTAAAATATGATCTTATGTCCTTGTCTCCTGTACTATATTATCTTATGCAGTCGAGATTCCTAACTGTACTTGTCTGTCCCTTTCTCGCACGTAATAACAGACAGAGATGCAAGAAAGCAAGAGGAAAACGTGAAGAATTTGATCAGTAAGTTGTCGATTGGAGATGAGTCAAAAAGTTTGCAAGTTATATTATTTTAATTATTTTACGGTTTTATTTATAAGAGTAATATTTTTGTCGTGTACTTGAAAACAATGTATGTGTTTTTGTGATAGAACCAGTCCGTTTCAGTGACAAGGTAAGTACCTATATTATTTTTATTGCTAATTTATGAGCAAAATTTAGTTTTTGTACGACTACAAATACGTTTATTTTGATGTCCTTGTCATTTGCCATATAAGTCAATATAAAGCAATAGCTTTATTCTATTCTTTGAAATGTTGTTTCTAACTACCCAAGGTTTGTATGCAACCGGTTTTGAAAAGAAGAAAAATAAAACAACGGCAATAAACTTGAAAAATGTGTTTCTCAAAATAACACCAGTCATGATCTATAGTATTTTTTGTCCATTTCAGAATATTCATTGAAATACAGATTTGTATGTAAAGCAAATTACACTTAGGAAAGTATATGTAATTGGAACAAATATTTTTAAATAACTTTCTTCGGCAGATGTTGCATATAACTACCGAAGAAAGTTTAAAAAAATATATAAAAATAATACTTCTGGAAGTTATGAAAACCAAACCAATTAATTTTTATTTCTAGCCGCAAAAAAGGCACGGAAAAGAAAACTAGTAGAAAGTATCAAATAGACCTGAAAAAATGTATATCCTTTATATATTTTTGGTCATAGCAATCCAAACTTCCGAGGTAGCAGTAAAAACTATATCATTAGTTGGTAACCCCCTGCTTCATGCTTACCCCTGCGGCGGCGATCGCAATGTGTTGGCTCAATTCGAAACTGGGCGACCACCGGGCGAAGAAAATCAATACACTTTGCAAATTATAGGACAGATGTACGAAAAGACCAAAATTGAATTAAAATTTGATTCAGATGCTATTGTTACTTTGGTAAGTCATAAAGAAATAATCGAAAGACTAGATTATGTTGTTTAAATAACTACAATAAGTTTCATCATAATATTAATGCACCACACTGTTTTAAATTATTGAATTACTTTAGTTCGTTTCGACTAACTTCTTCGTTGGCCTAGTGGTGCTTAGCGCTACTGCTACGCTAGAGGTCTTGGGTTCGATTCCCAAGTCGACCTAGGTGTTATTGGGTTTTTTTATGAAATTCTCAATAGCAGGTCGGAGTTTGGATTTGTGCCCAGTTAATGGCAATAGGCTTGCCCCCTATCACATGGTACACCTCTGCCTAACCCTTCGGGGATACAGGCGTGATGGTATGTTATGTTTTCGACTCACGAGTTTTTCGAGTCAAATCGTTTAGACTCAAAAAAAAATGGTGTATTAATCGCTCGCTTGAACCATTTGTCAGATTTTTTTAAACATCTTTATTCTGGATATTTATTCTTTAAAAATAAAGTTTAATATATTTTCTTTCAGTCTGATCCAAATGTAGCCAGAATACTGGCGGACCCGTACTCAAAGTCTTTTAGAGTACATTTTTTTAAATCAGCGAAGGGTATTCGTGTACACGTGAGAGGTCCTCCCACTGGAACTGTACCTTATATCGAAAGCATTGTACAGGATAGAGAAGAGATTTGTGCAAATCATACAACTGTACGTATTTAGCTCATAATTAATTTCTATCTAGAAATATACAGTCCATGTGCATTGCACAGGCGTTGGTGTAAAATAATGGATAGCTATATCAGATGTACTCTTCACCCCTTTTGGATAGATATACCCTTTCTGTAACACCGTCATTATGTAAAAAATAATTTTAATCACCTATCCAGAGATCAACTATGCCAGCAAGACTTTAGGATTGGTAAATCTGCAATTCTGAACGACTTATTAAAATTCACAACCTGAAAAATAGAATTCAATAAAGAAAACCAAAGCATAAGAAGTTGAAATAAGAATAGAGAGATAAGAATCAGAAATGTTAAAATATACCAAAACCTAACCCTATTTCAATTTTAAACGAAACTAATTTTTAAATCATTGATAATTAGTTGAGTTCTCATGACTCGTTTTGAATATTTCAAGGGTTACTTCGATGGTGACATTCTCGGCGTGAAAGGAACTGCTGAACTGAGCCTATCAGTGCCTGATGGTACCTGTGGAAGACGTAAGGTGGTCCATACCGGGCTAATCGTCAATGGCCATCCAACGAAGCCTGGAGATTGGCCCTGGCATGTGGCCCTATTTCAACTCGAAGGAAAATATGTAAAGTACATCTGTGGAGGGACTTTGCTGTCTAAAACTATGATTTTGACAGGTAAGAGTTTTGGAAATGGCTTTTACTGCTTTGTGTTTATCAGTAGCCCATTTCGCAATACATAAAAATAATGAATACTAACTACTCTATTATTTCATAAGAACGTTGAAGCAGTTATGGAGTCAAGCAGTTTTTTCAATTTTTCCAGATTCATCAGATAAATTAATAATATTTTAAGTACTTTTACAAAGAACCATAATAAATCACAATGGTAACAAATTAACAACGACTTTGACATCTCTGTCTCTCAATCACTAGATATATCTGAACACAAGATAAGGCTCACCAGTAAAACCTTTTTTCACACCCTACATACAACATACCCATAAGTGTTTAAACACTCAAGTAATTTATTTGCCCAACAATTCACTGTAGCTAACTCGATCGGAACAATGGGTAAGATTTATTCGCTGCCGACTCAAGGCGTTTGTATGTAAAATTCATGCCCACACAAGTAATACGGATAGGGGAAATAAGAGAAAAAGAAAATAATTGGCTCTTACTCCAGTGTACTGAATTTGGTGAGATAAGTATGGGTGTAGAATTTTCAAAACAATCGAGCTTCCTTCAAAAATTCGTATTATTATTTTTGTTCATTTTTAACCGTCATCAAAAAGAGGAAATTCTTAAATATTTTTCGTGTGTTTTTTTTTTGTAATCCAACCTTTTACCCTTTATTGCAGCCGCTCATTGTGCTACTATCAGAAATGATGCAGTGGTGGCAAATTCTTTGAGTGTCATACTTGGAAAGCACAATCTGATCGGTGGAGATATTGCTCCACAGGAAAGGGAGGTAAGACTAAACATTATATTTTTTATGTTTAGATAAAATATAAAAAAAAATTCAAGCATTACTGAATTAAATAAAAATTATTACCTGAAGTCCATTTAATGAGCATGTCGATCATAAATTATTTGGGAAGATTGATTTAATTTGTAAGTGGCTGATTCGCCTTTACAAAATTATTTAAATGCTCAAAAAATCACACATGTATAAGTACAAAATCAACCAATATCTGACTAGAATTCTTCGCAAACTCTGTTGGTTTTTTTAGTGGACTTCTACCTATACTTACATATAAGTATCCTCTAAAATAACTATGTTCTCATCCAGGTATTCCAAGTAATAATCCACCCGTCTTACGATGTGAAGACCCTGAACAACGACATAGCACTCCTGAAACTGAAGTCGGAGGCTGTGTTCGATGACTACGTACAGCCTGCTTGTTTATGGAACACCAATAACTATAAGAAAATACCTTCCGGTCAAGTGTATGGAACTGTAAGATTTTAAACTTTATATTTTTTTTTATTGAAAAATAATCTTTTTAAATTATAAAGCAAAATATAGAAAATTCTGCGATCAGTCTCTGCCGATTTAATACCCAAAAATTATTCGTTTTATGTTTTGTTATTCGCTACTGTTTGTAAAGACATTGATTAAATTACGACACATATTTTTTACTTTATTAATGTTGCTGTTAACGTACAATTAATACTACTTACCTTTTTTTTGTTCCGACAAATGAGTTGATTTAATTTTTGAGATATAAAAAAAGTACAAATAAGTGTTCCTTTTCCATATCAGAAAAAGTCTTGACCCAGCATTGAGACATTTACAGCCGGTATATAGGAGCCAATAACAAAAAATTCTCACTTCTACGACTAATAAATTCCTATTGAATTTCTTTATCACTTAAGATTAAGTTAGCCATGTTTTTCCTAGGTGGTCGGCTGGGGATTCAACCACCAAGATGTGTTGTCGTTAGAGTTGCAGCAAATAAACATCCCTCTAGTGTCCGAGGCGACTTGTTTGAAGAGTAACCCGATATTCTTCTCGCAGAAACTGGACGCTAATAAGTTCTGTGCTGGGTACACAAATGGTAGGTGGAATTAGTATTTATAATTGATTGCGAACCAATGGAAGGACTTGGAGGCCCTTGCCCAGCAGTGGGACAGTATAGGATAATAAAAAAAATATTTCATATACTGTAAAAAAATGAATTTCTGGATAGATTTCGGTGACACTTATATAGAATAATCTCTGTATACACAATGATAAAAAAAAGTTCTTTTTTTTTAAATACAGTCTAGAAGCTAACACTTGCAGATTTTTACCGTGTTTAATACGGGTACTAAATAAGTTCATAATTTCTCATGATAAATAAGATATAGACGAAGATAGTTATATAGTAACCACTAACAAAGTGCACTTGCACTTTGATATTTGCGATAACTCTTTGACATTCATTCTGATTCTATTCTTGTTACGATTAATACTATTGCGACTCAAACTAACATCAATTTTATGATACGATAAAGTTTATTTTTGACTGACGAGTAAATAAGGAAAACTCAAAAATAAATAAATTGTAATACAAACTCAAAACTACAAACCTCATTTGTTCAACTTATGACAACTTGTGATCGCAGTATATTTGATTATATCTAGTCCGTTAACACACACGACTCTCTTCTCAGCGTGTCGTCAATGACATTAGTACATTTTTTTCCTGACTTATTCTTAGTTGGTGTATATACTTATGGTATTATACTTGTGGACATAATGAAGTACAAATAATGCATGCTGCCTATAAACGTCCCACTGCTGGGCACAACCCTTTCCCACATAAAGACGGCATGAGCATTGATCACCACGCTTGCTCTCTGCGGATTGGCGATTTCAGATCCCAAATTTTAGAATCTCCTCATGATGTTTTTTTTTACCGTTTGTCAGAAGTGTCTTAGAATAATAAATTAAGGAAGTACTTACTTTGATAAAGCTAAATAGGTACTCGCCCGAGTTCGAACCTGCAACCTTGTGCATACAAATCCGTCCATTGAACCGCTAGGCCACCACGACATTATACATCTTGGCAATTTATCACAGGTACCTCAGCCTGCAACGGCGACAGCGGCGGCGGCCTAATGGTGTTCGTGCCAGACACACCGGGCGCGACTGGCAACGCGTCCGGCGCCTGGCACGTCCGTGGCATCGTGTCTCTCACCGTCAGCCGGGTTGACGTCGCTATCTGTGATCCTTTCCATTACACTATATTTACTGATGTTAGTAAATATAGAGACTGGATTGTTGGATACTTAGATTGAGATTTTGAATAAACTATTTTTAGATAATTACTAGATACATTTGTTCTAGAAAATGGCATTTCCAATGAAGTTTTTTTAGTATATTAAGTAAACTTAAACTAATTAAAATATATAGATATAATAAACCTGACCAGTAGCAAACTAGGTAAATAATAAAAGTGCTGCAAATGTGAATTTTTTTTATAACGTTTTATGCAACTCAGGCAGAAATTACCATCGCTTTGAGTTTTTCATAGCACAATGTAAGTATAATTGTTTATCTTATGTTTTATCGAAACTTTATCAACATCCAAAAAAATACTCATTAATTCATCGAAAAACAGAAAAAAATAACACAATACGTACTTTATCATCGCCCACCAGATGTCGCCTAACAAGCTTTTAAAAGGAGAAACTTGAGCTGAACCAATATATTAACCGTTCAACTTTTAATGTTTCCCCATTATTCTTCAAGACTTGTCCAAATGGAGGCTTTTACTTAACAATTCTCGCGTCTCGGCATTTTGGGAGCTGGATTAGAATTACTTTTATTAAAATATAAGTTTTACAGGCGCTAACATAAAATATAGAAGACATAGTGTTAGTCTTATAATTTGAGGTTAAACTGATGCATCTTAATAAGATTGGAATGCATTAATTATGCCGTAAATTATTCCCATCAAAAACATGAAATGCATCTTTTGCAAAACAGATCTTAAATCTCATATTTTCCAAAACGAGTCCTCAAATATATTTATAACACCTAATCAGATAGAAGTTGGTTTGAATCACTGGAACTTTGAATAAATAACACATTCGTATTTGCCTTCGTCTAAAACTCTGAAATATGACACCACGTTATTATTATTATTTCGTTTAATCTATCGATATTGATAGTTATTTAGCAATCATAAGCATAATTAATTCGGTATTAAAAGCTATTGAAAACTGTTAAACCTTGATACGATAGTTATTCAAATAAAATAGCTTCTATTGATTTTAATAATTAAATAGTCTGTTTTATTCAATGTACACAATATAGAATTAAATCTAATATAGGAACAAACTCTAACTATACTAAAATTAAAACTTACATAAATAAAAACTAAACGGCGTCAAAGAACTCATCGTCATCCTTGTCAATGGCGGGGAACGTGCCCAGAAGGCTGGCAGCATTGCCACGTTGAATGGCTATGCCGATTCTCTGTGCAAGGAACAAACCAGCCCTCTGGTCACGAGTAGATTCTACCAAACGTTTGGAAAGTTCTTTGAAAAGATTTCGTGTGCTCGGACCCCATGACCCGAGCGTTTCAACCCCAAACGGCTCGAAAATATAATCACCCACAATGTTATTATACTTCTATTTATTCAATGTTGCTATCACTGCTTTATCAGGCGTTTAATATTATTTTGTATTTAATGCATATGTAATGCTATTACGGTAAAAGCTTATTAATAATGCCGCTTCACATAATAATTTACATAACTTTTATTCTAAATATTACTTTATACCATTTAATAAAGTTTTCTTGTTAAATTTTATCTTTAAATATTGTTCTTAGTTTTTATCTTTATTTAAATCAAATATTTTGAAGGCTCTAGAACGGTTTTAAGTATAATAAGATTTTACTACAATTTTCGGTGCCTACTTATTTGGTCTGCGGCTTTATTATGTTAAACGGTTTGTTCTGTTAAATCCTTCTAAGGTTTGCCTCGTTGGTCTGGTGGTTCTAAGCGCAACTGCTACTGTCTTGGGTTCGAATCCGAAGTCGATCAAGGTATCATTGTGTTTTTCTATGATATTCTCAGTAACAGGTCGGAGTTTGGATTTGGGCCCGGTTATTGGAAATAGGCTCGCCCCCGATTACATGGGACCTAAACATACTGGCGAACTGTGGGTGTACATTGGTACACCTCTGCCTAACCCTTCGGGGAATAAGGGCGTGATGGTATGTTATGTTAAAGAATATTACATATATTATTATATTATAGAATTCTAGTTTCAAGGCCTTAAGAAAATATACCTAATTTGTTTCACAGTACATTTGATTTTATGTTTTTTACTAATAAGTAGAATATTTTGGTATATTAATCTTTAAATGCTAGATTTCTTCGGTTCTGTATAAAATTGGACTAAACTCAATCAAGAGCCTCCAAATTTAATACTTCAAAACAGATATAGATCTATTTTGATATTTTTGTCTGGGATTTGAAATTTCCATCACTTACTAAGTTGTAGTAATATATTTACAATATTATAAAAAACTAGGCCTACACAATACATAAGATAAATAAAACTAAGGTCTAAAATAAGGCATAAAAAAATTCATCCACATCGCTGTCAACTGAGAATGTGCCCAATAAGCTGGCAGCATCGCCACGTTGTATGGCAATGCTTAAGCGCTGACCTACGTAAAGGCAGCCTTTATGTCACGCGAAGAAAGTTAAGTTTAATTACTAAAACCATTTAGTTGAATATATTATTAAAATAAACTAATCGTATTAACTAATCAGAACTCCAAACCCTAGAGTACCATGTATCAGTATCCAATCACGACACATACATACATGCATACATGCATAGTATATCGTTACTAATGAAACCAGCGTCTGTCACATGGTCAGATAACCATTCCACTTGGAAGACTAAATGCTGGAGCCGTGATCGATTGATGGTTCAACTACAATGTATGGCAACAGAACGGTGTTAGGACGGGTGGATGTTACACCGAAGTGTATCAGAAAACAGCTGAATATTTGCTTGCATTTAGTCTTAAGAAGCGGCAGGATAAAGAAAAACTTGCGTTACTTGAAAAAAAAGGAAAAATGAAAACTGATTATAACTAGTGAAAGTGTGTATACCTATGATCAGTCAATGTGTACATTACCATTATTAATTAATATTGACAAGAGTATATGTTTATGAACCACTTTTAAGTACATATTTAGACATTGAAATAAAACTACTTTTTACGGATTTTTTCGCGGTTTGTATTTAGATTTTAAGTCCCGTCGTTTCGACACCTTTGCAGGTATCATGGTCACGGGGAGACTTTAAGAAGTAAAAAGTAGTTTTATTTCAATGTCTAACATTCGCGTAAACCTAAGAAACCAATAAACATATTATTTAGTCGTTTTTAAGAAGTAGATGTAAAAAACTACATACTTTCCTTTGGGTTAAATCTAACTTATTGTCTCTACGAAACAACTGACGTTTTTATAGAACATAGATGGACCAAAATAATCAAAAAGGAATACAATACTTAACTACATACAATGTGCCTGATATAAAAGTATAGGGAAAGTTTGATTCTCGCTCTATTTTATGAGCCAAATGTTGAAAAATTTCCGTAATTACATACCCATAAATTCAAGTCGGTGCAATAGTCATCCACTTCACACACTACGTTACAGAGTAGCGCGATGACACATGCACTATGAATTAGCCAAATCCCTTGCATGCGACATCCTTAATCGGTGTGTCGATAATCGATATGTAGTGTTCGGATTAGCTCTACAACTCTACCTTCCGAAACTCGACCTTACTATCTAAAGAATAAGGTAGGAATTCGAGTGAGAGGTAAAATAGGTGCGAATATTTGAGGAATGTAAACAGGGCTGCCACTGGGATTAATTTAACGTTAAATTTTCTACTGGAAATTTTGTAGGTGTTTTATCTAGAGTTTATGTTTTAAACCCCTGTGCAAATTTGTCGAGGTAATGAAGACTGGTATGTATGAAACTGGTATGGCGCATTATTTTAATGAGTTACAGTCCTTTTTGGATCCTTTTCATACCAACACATAGAGTTTACCTGAAGATAAATTATTCGGGTTTGTTTACGAATTTAACGCGTTAGCTTTATTACAAACGTTGATAAAAGTTGATATTATAGTATATATTTTTGATGCCGCAAATAAGTACTAAATCAAAAAGTAACTAACAAAAATACCGTTCAAAATCTAGTAGAAAATGCTAGTTAGAAAAAGGATTTATGTATTCACAAAAGAAACAAAAACAAATTCAGATACAAAATGTTTATTCAAAATCATCGATCACAAGCACCACATATTGGCACAAACATTGGCCCAACAACATTCTTCGAAAGGAATATGTAAAGGTAGATTTTTTGCGTGGACCGTTTCGTAAAATATTGGACCCAATGATTGAACCAATATATCGTACCAGCCTTTCTTCTAAGCTCTATGTACAAACTCTTAATCATATATTTATTTTTATATCTACAGTAATATATCATATTTACATAGTATGATGTTATTTTAAGCCCATTTAATACTTGAGGCAAGATTATTCGCTCTATCAACTGTAAATCCTTCTAATGTAGGTACTATACAAAATGTCTTTGCGAGTCAAACATTTATTTTAAGCATTGCTATATTTTATTTTTAATTTACAAAAACCATATACCAATATGTTGACTTGAAATTACTAATTAATTTTTGCTATTACTTTTTTTCTAGGTCAGACTATTTGACTTCACACGAAAAATTCTTCGAATATAAAAATAATTTCTTAACCTTATCAACTAGAATCTCAATCACAATCCCCGCGTCCAATTCTACCCTATTTACCTAAATATAATGTGTAATATCATCTGTAATACCGTTTAAAACCAGTACTATAATGTCTTAGCTAAGTGACAAATCTGCAATTTACGTTGATAGACAATTCTCAATCTTTTCTGGAGAATCAATTTTTTTTTAATATCTAATAGACATATAAAACGCTTTTTAACTCCTAAGCAAAAAGTCGGATGTTATATGTTTAAATGTGTGTTTGTCATCAAATATGTGGCATCAATAGATCTTAAACGAGTAGACCGACAATAATGCGGTTTTGAATCGAGATGATAATTTATGAAGATCCGTTCAGTATATAGATAGAAGAAAGTGGGGTTTCTCGCATTCAGTTTATATTTATCTCACCCCAGTCATCTACCCTACTCCTGTATTGTCACTTAGCTAATCCACAGATATTCATCAACCCTCTAAATATGAGTAGACACAGTATTGACCGACACATTCGACAGACCCGGCTTCACGTTAGCGTTCGTATCTTCCTTCTCCTTCGGTCTCCTCTTGGGGCCCAGCAGCAGCTTCTGCAGCTGGCAGGCCGGAGCCTCCACGAAGAGGTAGAGGGGGAGTGCGAAGAGATACGTGGTGCTGACGATGCCGGCGTATAACATTATCTGGAAGATTTTGATTATGGTGTAAATTGGGTATATTTGTGGTGAATAGGAAAATATTGGGTAAATAGCCTTAGTTTCAGAAGATTTTGATTTGATTTAATAGGTCCACCAAGGAATAGCTCTCTACACTTTTTTTTCTGTTATAGGGTTTTGGAACCGGTTTCTTATAATTTATTTAGGTAGTTCATATAAATAAGAAAAAAACGTGATTGAAAAAAAACCCTGTGTCCAAGGAAAAAAAGCTGAAAAAACTGTTTTTAACACACTTCTATTTAGATATATAATTTATTTGATCATGTTTTGTTCAGCCTTTTCTGTTTCACTGCAGGGCAAAGGCCTGACTTTTTATTTTATTTATTTATTCATATAATACTTACAGCAGTATAATCAGTAGCATAGAAGGACCTCCTCATCTGACCTCCGTAGGTCCTCAGAATGGTGGCATGCAACAGCATGGCGCAGTACGACATCCTACCGAGTGGCTGCAGGGGACCCCACTCTACGGAGCTTACGTAGATTCCTAGGAAAACATATTTAATTAGAATAATAAGAATATAAAACAAAAAAAAAACTGGTTTAAAAACTCTGACAAACTGATTGACATGCTCTAAGGAGCAAATAATGCGCGGATGGTACATGATTGTCAAAATAGGTATGTATCCTCATATCAAATATTTTCTATGCCTGTGGTTAACTTAAATCAAAAATATCAGACTGCAACTGCAACTAAATTCATTTTACGTCTTGAGCCTAAAAGGCCTACTTGAAATAACAAACAGGTATTAATTAATATTGATATTTCAGATATTGATATCTGTACTATTATCTGGCACATAATAGCCTCATGTCACATAAAAAAATTGGAAGCTGTAAAAACTATACTGTTTTTATTGAAACCTGTTATATTTTCAAAGACTTGTGACGGATGGACTTATAATTTCACACCTACTTAAGCACAAAAAGATATACGCGATTTTATTATGTTTGCATATCAGGAGCTTAGTTCTATGTATACAAACTTTTTTAAAAGATAAAGAAGTACTACTTACTGTTACACTTATAGAAGTATCCAATAATGAAGACACAGATGGCTAGAGCGAAGAAGTTCTGGTTGAGAGCGTTGAAGACCGCCGACTCGAAGGCCGAAGCCTCACGATGGTGGAGGTCCCAACCCATCAGGACAGTTCCCAGGGCGACGGGGATGGAGATCAGGAAGAGGAACTTCATCAGCTGGGAAAATAGGCTTCATGTAGTTGTGTACAAGGTTTGGAATAGGATGCTATAGTATATTTTGTAGCATCGATTTTTTGCTAGTTGGAGAGGAATATTATTGTTAAAAATAAATGCTTTTTTCTCATATGAAGAAGAAGCAAAGGGTATTGATAACCTCACTTGCTAAGAAGCAAATTAAGTTTTTTTTTAAGTCAACCTTCTTTAAATTGAACATGTATATGTGATTGCAGCATTTGAATTAATACCTGTACTAGACATTGTTCGAAAATATTAACGATTGGGATAAAAAAACTTTATAATTTTTATGTTCATCCACCCCATATTACAAGATACAAGATACTTTGTTTGTTGAAAACATGAGTATATACAAACAGAATAGGTAGTATGCAAGATGTTATAATATTTGTAATTAGTACCCCTATTGGTTTAGAATAAATAAAAAATGCCGAATGGAGTAGCGTAGATTTAAAATAAAATATTCTACTCAATGTTGAACGGTGCACTGACTGAAAAATATATCATAAATCAACTTACAATCGAGTCACCAAGATCCCATTTCTTCTGCTGTGCCTTATGATAGAAGTAAGCTGTGAGCACTCCAAGATGATATCCCGCCCAATTGCCTTGAGCCGACACATACGCATGGTAGAACGTATCATTGTAACCAAAAATATCCCTTATAGACCTGAAAATGGAGTTCAAAATTGAGTGGGAGGATCAATGGTGGGTGAGACGTTTTGGGTTGTTGCTGAATGGAATTATGAGGGTATTTTGGATATCGTTCGAAGTCACGTTCAGAAATAATGTGTGTCACGATTTCTATTATGGTGTACGGGAGTTTCAAGTATTGTAAGCGTTGCTGCAAAATAGTTGGGTTTGTTGAAGTGCGAGGATAACTCGTTGCCAGTCACATCACGATGCAAGGTTTTGTTGGTTTACATTTTGGATGTTTTGTTTGAACTTGTAATGTGGAATACTGATGAAGTATTTTGAGTTATAATTTTCAAGTTATCCCAAAATTACTAAAATAATTTTCTGGATTTCATAAAATATGGACTGGTTTCTTTATGTAGGTCAATAAAATAATAGAACCAGCCTAAGACAATGACCTTGTACCGCTTTTCCAACGGTGTCTTAATCTCAGTTTATTGCTTTTTAGCATGCTTAGAGTCAAGGTTAAAAGCCACTTTTTAAGAGTACAGTTTACTTATCACATGCATTGTTGGTTGACATAATATTACACATATGGGACCTTGTTACGTGCAGAAATCATGCTAAATTGATTGAATTTTGATCTACTTTTAAGTCTGTATCATCTATGACTGGTGATCTTAAGATTACGACTATCGTCTATTGTTATAAAGTCATCCTCAAAAATATACATTTAGCAACTTTCAATTGATTTTCTCCCAATTTTACATACTTAAAACAGTTCTTCCTGCATTTATTTTTCCTTTTGAGTCTCAGCTATTTGTTTATCTATGTGTGTTATCGTTTACTAAAACATGTTATCATCATTAATTTAAAAATGTATTTATTTATTATATCCTTTAAAATAATACTTACTCTGGGAATATACTGACTCTAATCGGCAAGAGGTTCATGAAGTAGCTCTGCAGGAACGGTATGAGGAGACTGATGACCATGACTGCTGACAGCACCGGGACCCCACTCCTCGGCCACCTCCAGATGATGAGCAGGATCACCAGGGTGATGAGGAAGAGTTGCGTGTCGGTTCCCAAGTACCTGAGAGGCAAAAGATAATAATAGATCGGATATTTGGAAGGAATGTTACGTACCATCACGCCCGTATTTCCCAAAGGGTAAGGCAGAGATGTACCAATGTACACCCACAGTTCGCCGGTATGCTTAGGTCCCATGTAATAGGGGGCAAGCCTATTGCCACAAACCGGACACAAATCCAAACTTCGACCTGCTACTGAGAATTTCCTAGAAAAACGGAACGGAACGGAAGGAATATTGGAGTCATCCATTTCGACGGATTTGTTCGAAACGCATAAATAGAAAACGTCTTGAAAGTAACGTTAGTTACAAGTATTAACCATAGCACTGTTGGGTTGTCTGCACATGACATTTTTACCTAAGTATATTGCCTGCATTATATCTAAACTAACTAGGACTGTATTCTAAACATATAAAACAATATTTCCCGCATCGTCTGACTACCGCTACTATTAAATTAACCAACTCTCACGATACAAACTACGGAAGACATGAAAAATAAGATAAAAAATCATTACATCTAGGTTACCAGAAATTTAAAAGTACCTCAGCTTCACAAAATAAAACAAGTGACATCAGTCAAACTGCGTAACTTTCTTACGCAAAACCCAAGACAAATAGTAGAACCAAGTTTTTTATTATTTTTACCTGTAATTTTTATTACCAACTGCGAAGGCTGAGCCGCTTTCCATAGATCTTACCGGCCTCCAAATCTTATTTGTTTTTCATACGAAATTTCAACAAATATTTTAAGATCACACAGATTCACACATGAAGATGATTCAGTCGAAATTGAGTCTTATGCCGCAAGCGTTAAGGATGATTTTTGAATGGTCTTTGTGGGTTTTTGTACAAAAGTTTAGGTTATAATTTTAGTGGTTGTAATTACAGTTGAGAAATTTAGAGAAAAAGGGTATCTTGATCTGTAGAACGTGCCTCAAGTTGCAGTAAAGTAATGGTTTCGCCTTGACATACTTGATGGTTAGCAGTGACAATGTTTTTATTTGCTCTTGTGTCAAAGTAGCGTAAATAGAGCTGTTATTTTCGTAATATTTTAGTACAGATGAAATTCTTGTTGGCACTTAAATTTTCGATGGATGATTATGTAAGCTTTTTTCAGACTCATTTGCATAAAGAACTTAGATCTCGCCTCAAAATTACTCTAAATAAGTTTAAAAAAAATGTTTAAATTTTATTATGTTTTAATAAATTTGTACTTATACCTACAGCTATTTTAGAGTGTAGAAATGTATATCCAAAAGATTTAAAAAATATATTCTAGTAACTTTTAACTTTCATATCTGCTCACGTTTAAAATTATTCGACAAAACCATACAACTAAAATTGTTTCCAAAATTCTCAATAATCTGCTCCCAGCATTCATAGTCACAATAAAGCTGTCATATCAACAGCTCTGACCACTAACCACTATTTAAATGAGCTTTTCATTTGTCACAGTTATTTATTTTTCGCAAAACCGACGAAATCCCAGGAAGGCAAATCAGTTCACTCAATTTATATTACACGTTTTAAAGCTATACCACATCATGCATGTTTAATAATGGTATTTGTTAACATTGGAAACAGATTCCAACATAGTCTGGGAAAAGAATAGAAGGAAAATTGTTATATGCTGGTCTTGATGATGGTAAACAAACTCTAAACTTATTTTCGGTTATGGATATAATTTTTAACTTGTACATAAATTAGACAAGGAGAGACGGATGGCTGAAAAAATTCCTCTGAAAAGTTCCAACAAAAATTATCAAAATTTTGAGACAGGTAGTAACGGTTAACGGATGCACTATTAACGATGAGAGGAAAACTATTTCGACGGGCCTGTTGGTCTAGTGGTTAGTGACACTAACTGCTAAACCGGAGGTCGTGGGTTCGATTCCCACTCTGGACAAATGTTTGTGTGATGAGCACGATCATTTGTTCTGTGTCTGGGTGTAATTTATCTAAAATATGTATGTATTTAGAAATATATAAGTATGTTTATCAGTTGTCTGGTTACCATAACACAAGCTCTGCTTAGCTTGGGATCAGATAACCGTGTGTGAGATGTCCCAGGATATTATATATATAGGATATTATAATGTCTTAGTTGTCATCTGATGCCGTCCTTTCAGGGTTCCGTAGCCAAATGGCAAAAACGGAACCCTATTATTAGCTGTATCTCAAGAACTGAAATAGCTTAAAATTTTCACAAATTATGTATTTCTGTTGTAGCTATAATAACAAATAAAAAAACACAATAAAATGGGGACTCTCATACAAAGGTGGTACGAAATCCGTTGTGCGCGAGTTCGACTTGCATCTGACTGCCTTTTTTATACTACACACTGTATAAAATTACATTACTTTTGCGCACAAGAGAATCAGCACTATATACCTACACATAGTGAGAATGTTCTACCCATGTTTGACACGGACATCCAATGCACCTACCAATCAATATGCTTCTGTCAATGATATACCTTCTATTTATAGGAACCTTAGAGTATACATAAGCAACTAGAGTGAGCCTATCAGAGTTTGAACGTAAGCACTAGTGTGAACTAGTTTTATCGTGAATTATGTATGAAGATGGATCTTGCCGTTTTAAAACAATCTATCTAAAACACCAATATTATCCTAACAATGTCAAAACAATCGATATTTTCGTATGAAGTTTCTCGTTGCGCGAAAATTAACTTAAGTCAGTAAACGAATGTATTAGATACAGACTAAAAACTGCTCTTGCTTGGCACAAGGGGAAACTAGCGATAGTAGCAGTCTATGTTTATGTTTAGTCTATGCAACTACCAATCAATATTACTACTGTCATTATATACCTTCTATTTATAGGTACACTTAACACCATTCAACGTTGAACATGTCATATGGATCAAGGACTAGTTAATATCGTGGTTTCGCTTGTATAATTCATGTTCAAATTTCAATTCTGAGTGGAAGATCATGCATGTATGTGAGATTGGTTGGTTGCACCAATCGTTTACGGTGTTTTGTTGTGAAGTAGATTTAAAATGTATTTAATCAATAACCACCCAAGCGCACGAAATCTTTTCAAAGAACTTTTCAAACGTTTGGTAGACTCTACTCGTGATCAGAGGGCTGGTTTGTTCCTTGCACAGAGAATCGGCATAGCCATTCAACGTGGCAATGCTGCCAGCCTTCTGGGCACGTTCCCCGCCATTGACAAGGATTACGATGAGTTCTTTGACGCCGTTTAGTTTTTATTTATGTAAGTTTTAAATTTAGTATAGTAAGAGTTTGTTCTTATATTAGATTTAATCAATAACTAAAATCAGGTATAGTCTGTGTAACTGTAAACAAGTAAAAGTAATCTTGATACATCCATTCACAAAACCTTACTCAAGAACATTAATAAGTGTCTTGCCTATAATAAATCACTTTAATTTACTATCAGAATTAATTACACAAACGAGCATCATAAATACCTGAATAGTATTTCGTAATACTTCCATCTTAAAGTCTTTATAATCAAGGCTCAAAAATGCACTCAAAACTACAATCACATGCAATCCATCATTAAGACCTACAGTTGGTTATAAACGTCAAAATGTTCATCCGTTTTGTATCAAGCAATCGCATTAAAACTTACTATTTCTGCCACAAACATACCTAACTCTTATTTGAACGCCATAAGGTTCAATATCGTAGTATTTGTCGGCAATACTGGAAAAAACAATGAGCACAAAAAGCGGTGCTAACTCTATGACCCTTATTACAAGAGCGTAAGGTTCATTTTCGCAGTGTTTGTCGGCTATATTGGTTATAAATTTCGTAAAACCACGCGTCTCTGATCAACATAAGTGATTTCCTTTTCCTTTGAAGATAATTGTTGGATTGAAATGTTACTTTTATCATTGTTTGAGTAATAATCGGTTTATTGATTAAAACCTGTGTTGAGTAATCTTCAAGGCACTTTGTTTACTGCATAATTATAATAATAATAATATCCCGGGACATCTCACACACGGTTGTCTGATCCAAAGCTAAGCAGAGCTTGTGTTATGGCAACCAGACAACTGATAAACATACTTATATATTTCCTAATACATACATATTATAGATAAATTACACCCAGACACCGAACAAATGATCGTGCTCATCACACAAACATTTTTCTCGGGTGGGAATCGAACCCACGATCTCCGGTATGGCAGTCAGGGTCTCTAACCACTAGACCAACAGGCCTGTCGATTAATTATAACCAAGAAAGAGGTAATTTGTAACATTATTTTTGATAAAGAATTTTTATTTGGTACAGAACAAGAAATTAATTTTGACGTTGGAAAATTATATTTTACTAATAGAGTAAGAGCAAAAAGACCACTTTAACTATTAAAAAATGTGATAAACAAGACATTATAAAGATTGTAATTTATGTTATTAAAGTAATCACATATTTTCGACAACATCTTATTCTTGGCGGCATTATTTTCCTCCAATAATATTCTTTAAAACGTGGACGATACCATCTTTAACGCTATAAAATGATTTTTCGTTCCAAATATCCCGTTAATGAATCAAGTTCTTCAAGAAAATTCAATATAACACAACAAAACTTAACTCAGGACTTCCGTTCTCGATAAAACATTCGCTACCCTAGTTTATTTAATATATTTATTACGGAAAGGGTATATCCATCCAAAAGGGTGAAGAATTATGATTTGTAGTGTCTAATAGAATTATTTAAGTAACTCATTTTGAGCTGAAGTTTTGTAAACCGACTTTACACAGGGGGAGTACCCCTGTGTAAAGTCAGTTTACAAAACTTCACCCCTCTCGTATGGATAATCCCATAGACTTTAGATATACATACATAGACAGTTACTATCATTAGTTTTAGATTGTACCAACCGAGAGCACTTTTTTGTCTCAGTCCAGTAAACGAATGTATCTAGTACATTCGTTTACTGATTTAAGTTATTTTTCGCGCAACGACAGACTTAGATACAAAAATATCGATGGTCTTGACATTGTTAGGATAACACTAGTGTTTTTGATAGATTAATTAAAACGGCGAGCTCCATCTTCATACAAAATTCACGGCAAAACTAGTTCATACTAGTGCTTACGGTTCGAACCCTGATAGGCTCACTCTTTAGTTTCTTATCTATACTCTAAGGAGAACCCTACCAGAACCTACCCTTTCAGAACAGCCCACATATAGGAAATAACACTAGAAGAAGAAAAGTTAATCCAACTTACCAGGCTTGAGGCAAGCAGAGATGTTCGAATGGGAACAGGTTTGGGCTGAGGATGACCAGTTGCCACCAGTTCATGCGGCACATGTCCTTCTCTCTCTTGACGACGGCGTCCCACATCGGACCTGACCCCATGTGGGGGACCCAGGTCATTGCTAGTCCCATCACTACTAAGACTGCTGGCATCAATCTGTGAAAATGTAGTATTTTAATTTGGCGCTCTGTAATTCAAGTAAGTAGTAATGAGAGGGCAAACCAGAGGTGAATAAAATTTTATGCAGTTTAAGACTATAGTAATCAAATATCGATAGGAAAGGAAGATATTCAATGCATAAATGGAATTTACGTGTAGTTATGAGACTGCATTAGTTCGTTTTAGGTTCATTATTTTGTTAATAATTTGACAGGCCTGTTGGTCTAGTGGTTTGAGACCCTGACTGATATACCGGAGGTCGTGGTTTCGATTCCCACCCGGGACAAATGTTTGTGTGATGAGCACGATAATTCGTTCGGTGTCTGGGTGTAATTTATCTATAACATGTATGTATTTAGAAATATATAAGTATGTTTATCAGTTGTCTGGTTACCATAACACAAGCTCTGCTTAGCATGGGATCAGACAACAGTGTGTGAGACATCCCGGAATATTATTATTGTATCAATGAGTATAATCATGATAATAGTGTTTTCAAGTTAATTTAGTCTAGGACAATGCTAAGCTCAATTCGGGGGGGCACTAAGTTGACCAGTAAAAATTGAATATCCGTAAAAACTATACGATGTTCAGTAACTTAGCTGTTGCATAGAAAACTGGTTAGCTACCAAACTACGTCTACATTTCATCAGATTGACCTTCAATCATCTTATTTCTTTTTTAGGAAATTACAAATAATGTCACTTATTAAATAAAAAAGAGACATGTGACATACAAACGTGATAAAGTAATTTGTTAAATTTTGTACACGCAATGTTGTGACTGTTTTCGAAATGACTTGTTTACCACTGTTTAAATTTTTTTGGTAAAATTGTTTGTTTTTCTTAGTCCCCAATATTGTAGCTGAGTCTCATAATTCTCAGAAATTAAGTGCAGTTATGAAATAAATTTAAACTTCTATGTTTGTGTTTATTTCTTTGTGTTGTCTTGTGTTCCGTGCTAAATAAACAATCTTTCTATTCTATTCTATTCTATTCTATGTATGTTTTATTTCACGTAAAAAAAATCACTTATATGGGATTGAATAAAGATTTATAAAATGATGACTAAATTCTAGTAATAGTTTAGTACTTATCATCCCACTACTAATTTACAATATTAGTCATATCAATAATATACACTAAATAGACACACGATATTTGATATTAAATCATTAACATCTATTTAATTACTGTAAACTGATACTGATATGTGTGAACATTGAATTAATACAGCAAATAGATTAATAGCAAATAGACTTAACTAAACACAATTATTGCACTAATTTCATAATTATTGATTACATGTAAATGTAGGTACAAACCTAACTTTAAGACTAATTCCCTATCCAGCAGGCTTATTTACTGTGCCCCGCGGTTGCACTCGCGTGAATACATAGGTCCCGTTCCCGGTGCCTTTATATTATTGGGAGATGAATCCAACAAATCACTATCAAATAACAATAAACAGGATTACTTAATATGGTGATTAAATATACTAAAGTTTTCTCTTTCATAAGAACCTTCTCTTTACAAATACAACAAAAAAAGAATTAGCGAATTCGGTTTTTTTTTTTTTTTTTTTTTTTTTTTTTTTTGGTAGAGATCTTTGCAGTTAGCCTGAGCGCAGGCTTTGACTGCTTCACCGGACTTTTGGCGAGGACATTAAGGCCTCCAGCCAGAGCAATAGGAAAAACTAACTACGTTAGCAACGTCTACTAAGGGCACCCCCTGCGGGGTTCGGACCTCGACTTAGTGCGTTGCTAACAATCTTAATAAAGCAAAACAGCAAGGGATGGCTGGATCTAAATTTTTATTATTTAGGGACAATTTTTATTGCTAGTTTGGCCGGCTCGGGCCAGCTTGATCTAGGGACGGGAGGATAACATTTACGTTAATATTATTTATACTACGCGACGGGCCTCGCCGGCGAGGACGTAATATACGGCGGTTGTGTTTTGTATTGCTACTGCTAGCTAAATCGAATGCTTCTTGGAGAAGCGTTGTTTTATCATCGGGGTAGGAGAGAGTATGTCTGGGGCGTTTAATCTTAGATATTACGGAAGGTACGTATCGCGCGGCCGCTACGATTAGCGGGTTAAGGTGGGTTTCGGAGGAGTCGAAAAATCGAATCGCGGCGCGTTTCATGAACTGCTTGATTGTTGGCAGCTTTAAGTCACAGTGCAACTGCAAGTTACGGACGTAACCTGGAGCGCCTGTGGCTCTACGCATGAAACGGTTTTGGAGAGTTTGCATTCGTTTGAGTCGATAATCGGGTACGTGAGAGAATACGACGCTGCCGTAAGTCATGATAGGTCTCACGCACGCAGTGTAAATTCTCTTCTTACAAGTAAGAGAGAGTTTACTGCGCTTGTTCAACATACAATGAAGTCGGCCGAGAGCGAAGGCGGCTCGCGCGCGTGCCGCTTTAATATGAGCTATGAAGGTAAGCTTTCGATCAAGGATTATGCCCAGGTATTTGGCTTGCTGTTCCCAAGGGATAGACTTGCCGAAGAGGGTTATAGGTGGAGGGGGAGCGGGAGGCTGCCGTTTCTTGCTAAAGAGCACGGCTGCGCTCTTGGTAGGGTTGACTTCGATTCTCCATTTCGTGAACCACTTCCCGAGGGTCGTGACCGCGGTCTGGAGAGTTCGACCTATCGCTAAGGGGCTGGTGCCTGAATAATAGATGGCCGTATCGTCGGCGTACATAGCTACTTGGGGTTTGCCACCGCGAGGAATGTCGCTAGCGTATAGCGTGAAGAGGAGTGGAGAGAGTACGGAGCCTTGAGGGACTCCGGCCCGGATCGGGTGAGGGGAAGAGAGGGTGCCCTCAACGCGATAGCGAAAGGACCGATTCGACAAAAAGTTTCGGATGATGAGCACGAGACGATCTGGCACCTCGAGTTGGTATAACTTGAAGATCAAGCCATTGTGCCAGACCTTGTCGAAGGCCTTTGCTATATCGAAGAAGAGCACGCCAGTGAGCCTTCCACGCTGAAAACCAGCGCTTATATGCTCGACTATGCGGTGGACTTGTTGGACGCACGAGTGTTGGGTTCTAAAACCGAACTGCTCGTCTGGTATGAGACTCCTGGACTCGGCATAGTCCATAAGACGGGAGTAAATAATTCGCTCGTATAGCTTCCCAAGAACCTTGAGTAAGCTAATTGGGCGATAGCTAGTGGGCTCAGACTTCGGTTTACCGGGTTTGTGGATGCCGATGACTATCGCTTCTTTCCACTGCTGTGGGAAGAGATTGTTGCCTAATGCTGCATTGAAGATGCCTGTCAAGAGGATTACTAATGCTGGGGGGAAGAGTTTGATCACCTTATTGGTGAGTCCGTCTGAGCCAGGGGCTTTACGTGGATGCAGTTCCTTGATCAGAGAGCGTACCTCGTCTACAGTTACCGGCGCGAGTGGGTGTTCCGGATCCTCGGAAGGAGGGAGCGAGGCCTTACGTTCGACTTCAGCGTCAACTCTGGCGAGGTGAGCTTGATCGACCGGAAGGTCGCTAGGCGTACACTGGACCTCTAAGCTGTCTGCTAGGCATTCCGCTTTCTCGTCGTCTTCGAAGGCAGGGCTCTGATTCGGACGGTTCAGCGGGGGCATAGTAACTTCGGTACAACTACGTAGTTTACGTTGGAGATTCCAAAACGCGTGATGGTTGGGCTCTAATTGGTCGAGAAACTTATCCCAGCGTTCGTCACGCAGTAACCTTATGCGTTTTCTAAAAGCACGCTGTAGAGAGCGCATGCGGACGCGATTGGAGTCGCAGGGATAAGCGTCGTAGGCGCGTATAGCCGCGTTCTTCTCCGTCAGTAGGGCACGGGCGTCGTCCGGAAGGAGCCAGCGAGCGTCTTCTGTCAAAGGTACCGACCGTGAACACTCGTTCACCAGGGACTGCACGTGCTCAGTGAGGGAGTCGATCGCGCCTATAGCGTCCATCGCGGATTTTACGTGGTCTGGGATTGAATCGAGATGCGCGGAGTGGACTGACTTAAGGCGAGTCCCAAGCTTCGTCCAGTTCGTAACTATCTTGGTGGGGATGGGCTGACCAGCGTCTGGGGGACCTACACGCGGACCGAAAGACATGATCACTGGTCGATGGTCAGAATCTAATTCCTGAATAACTTCAATGGACCGAAGCGCTAGGTTAACGTTATTAAGCAAAGCTATATCTAAGATGTCGGGGCGGTGATTTACGTTAGCGGGAAAGTGCGTAGGATTCATAGGCGCGATGATGTCAAAGTTTAACTCGGAGCTAAGAAGGTCTAGGTGTCTACCGCGGATATTACGAGTGTGGCTATTCCACGCTTCGTGTTTTGCATTCAGGTCTCCCGCCAGAAGGACGGAGTCGCCGAGAGCAAGAAGAGCTTGCAGGTCAGGTCGTAAGTCGACCCCCTGAGGTGACGGAGGGATATAAACTGAGACTAAGAACAAAGGTCTATGACCGGTCATGCCTAGCCTACAGACAGAGGCTTCAATGTGCGACAGCGTAGGTGGGTCCATCGGAACACAGTACAGGGACCTTTTGAAGTAAATGAGCGTGCCGCCGCCTGCGGCTCTGGTTCGATCGTTACGGACTAGGTTATAATTCGCGATTCGCGGGTTTCTATGAGACGGTTTAAGAAAGGTCTCCTGTACAAGAAAAACGTCAAGTTGGTGGTCGCGGAGAAACGTTGCGATTTCATCGCGTTTATTATTAATGCTTTGCGCGTTAAAGAAACCTAATTTAAGGGAACGGGGTTTGAGTTTACCGGCGGATGTAGCCATTAGAACGCGGCGGCTTTGTATGCGGCGAATACGTCGCTGAACTGCTCCCTAATGAAAGGTGCGTGCAGAGGCGAGGGGTTGGCTCTAATCGCCTCAGCCATAAGGCGGATACGATTAAAGTCAAACGACTCGTACACCTCGATATAGTTTTTTACCGACGCGGTGATGTCGGCCGAGAACGTCGGGGCCATAAGGGCCGCGGCCGACGGTGATGCGTGCGCGGGTTTCGGTACAGGCGCAGGTTTGAACGCGGCGAGAGGTATGCGTGGGACAGAGGGTCCTTGGAGCGCGGTAATCGATGCTGTCTCCTTCGGAGGAGAGGCGAGGGCCGGGAACGCACGGAGATGCATTTCTCTATTCCAACAAGCCCCGGTTGGGCGTTGCGGACTAAGACGCGGCATAGCGGTCGCGGGTTTTTGCGCGGGGGCCAGTGCACGGGCGACAGGCCGTTTCGCGACGGTTTTTGGAGCCTTTGGACAGCCTCGGTAGTTTGCTGGGTGACCCTTTTCGCCGCAGAGAACGCAGCTAGGGGGCTCAGCGCACTGGGTGCGGTCCTTGGGCCGGGGACAATCAGGCGTTCCGTGCTCGCCGAGGCACTTCACACAACGAGGGCGCGCGAAACAGTTACGCTGCGAGTGACCGTACAACTGGCAGCGGTGGCACTGACCGATAGTGCCGGTTTTTCGTGGCGGCTCAACTTTTATTCCGGAAAGTTGGCAGACGGATTTAATGTTGAAGATGGACTTACCGTCTGCCGATCTCTCGGTGACGGCAAGGACCATCTCGTATGGCAACTTGCCTCGCGAACGGTACATCCGGTGTACCTCGAGGGCCGGAATGCCCTGCGAACAGAGGTCTTTAAGAATGTCCTCTGAGGACAACTCAACGGGGACTGATTTTATAACTACGCGGAGGACGCGTTCCTCTGGGAGAGTAAAACTATGGTATGGCAGGGCTCTCTCCTGCAGCATACGAGTAAGCGACCGAAAGTCGGCCGCTGTCGGTACAACTATTTTGATGCCGTCCTTGACAGAACGGGCACTAGAGAAATTAATGTGGTGCTGTGTGCACCACGATGACACCTCGGTCCACTTTCCTTTCTCCTGAAGGAAGATTGGAGGAGGGACCGGGCCACCCTTCTTAGGGGCTGACAAGTCGGAGGTATTGGTCGCCAGAGGGGCAGTATGCGAGGAGGGTGATGCTGAGAGTGCTGCTGGCTGAGACGCCGAGGCTTCAGCAGAGGAGGGAGAGGCGACGGTTTTTGCCGCCTTGGAGGGTACCTGTTGGGACTTAGCCTTTCGGGTACGTTTTTTGCCCTTTCCAATGACTTCAGTAAAGCCATCGGTCGAGCACGACGAGTCGGATGCGGAAAAAGCATCGACGGAGTAATCGGAAGCGTTAGCCATCTCAGCGTCGACAGGGGACGGAGAAACAGAGCGGGGGCGGGAAGTGGATGCCGGTGATGCGTCACACGCAGGTGTGCAACTCGGCGAAGTAATTCTCGGAGACGAGACAATAGAAATAGGAACAATAGCGTTCCCAACAATGGGTTTCGACATAGCAGTCGAGACAATGGGCCTTTGGCGGACTTTAATCCCTTTGTCGGCGCCGATAAGAGGGCGCGGGCAATCTAACTCTGAGAGCAAGGAGGGGTTGTGTTTACGGGTCCAAGCCTGGAAGAGGTCTTGGATGACCTGGGAGTTCTTCATCTCCTCGATGAAACGGGGCCAAAGGGCATCCATTTTCTCGAGAAAACGAGAAGTAAAAGGTGAAAACAAATTAAAATTAAAAACCTAACATAGATAATGACGTAGGGGACGCGCCTAGCATCAAACTAACCTAACTAAATCTATCTCCCCGGGTAGGTACGCCCGGGGATGTGTGACCCTCCCTGCTGGGTTTAAGCAGGGAGGTGAGTACCTATGGTGTGCCTTAAGCTGTGATGTACTCGTCGCCAGTCTTAATGTGCGAACGAGGCCCTGACCAGTCTAGCGCGAAGGGTGTAGACACACCCAACCGACACTAGGTGTGTAGCTGAAAAGGAAACCAGATCACCAGGATCGACTAGGAGACCCCCCAAGGCCGATACACTAGGTCCCGTCCAATTGACTGCTTTGCCTTAAAGAGGCTCGGCGGGTGTGATTGGGCACAACACCCCACTCGGTTTCGTTGGCACCGTTAGGATTTCCACCGAGGACCGCGAAACTGCGGTTTTATCCTGAAGGGACAAATGAATTTAATTCGCGAACCAAGAAACAGTGTTGATCTGCCACCGCCTTGAAAAAGGCAGCTTTAGATCTATCGATGTGCGTAGGCGGGCTACGCAGAGCGTTACGCAATCGTAACAGGTAGCAGGACGGGTGACGAGAGCGAGCGCGCCACAGAGCGACACGTCCGTTCACGGCGAGCGTCGAGCGGAGAGTGCAGCGAATTCGGTCCAGGCGTTATTGAGTTATGCGCTTACAAACACATTTACCATATCACAAGATTTGCTTAGCCTGGTATCAGATATCCGTGTGTGAGTTGTTTCGGAATATTATTATAATTATTTATTTTCGTTATTTTATCCAGTTTAACATCACTGAGGTTGTAAACGAGAGATAGCGAAAAATAATCTTTCAGTAAAAATCTTACCTCAACCACCGGTTCACAAGGGCCATAGGCACAGTCTTCAACGTAAAGGGATGCGACTCAGCGTACACCAGCATCTTGTAAGCCATGAGGAAGCCTCCCATCACGAAGAAGATTTGCACGATGACGCGCGCATTGAAGAGGAGAGCCTTGAAGAAATCGTCGTACGACTGCAAGGAATTAGACTTGTTTATAATTCTGTACATACTTATGTATGGTTTTTAAGTAAGTGGCTGATAAAAAAGAATAATAATTTCGGATATTCCTGCTTCGCGGAGTGCTTGAAAGTATGTGAAAACTCATAGGTATTTTTTATTAATGTTTGTGCGGGTTTTGACCCGCATCGCAGTTTTTATTAGATCGTGATCACTATACCTCACGGTTAACGTGTTTTTGTGGTAGTGTAGTTGTAGTATTGGTAGTATCTATGACTTAACATGACTAATTATTTAGACGATAAATAATTATAAATGGTTTCAAAATAACTCATTAAAATACTTTCTTTAATAGATAGGTAAACATCTAAATATAACTTAGAAATTAAATTCTAGAGTAGCCATGATATTATTACTATTATGCATGTACTCATTAAAAATTAACAAGCTGAACTTAATCACTCATTACAAAAAGAAATATACTCATTAATTAAATCACATCCATAAAACTTAACATAATCTCATACAATTATCTCACTTAAAAACTTAAAGTAAAGTGCATTCAATTACATAGTTGTCGTAACCGCGGTATGACGAAATACCGCAACACTATGAAATGTTTCGCTTCCGTTGTGCGTGTGCGCATGTTAACCGGTAAATTGTATCGTTAGTGAGATTTATTGCTTTTATGTTGACCTTGGATTTTTATTGGTCTGTTAGGTTTTGGTATTTGATAAGATAATTTTTCTTGATTTTTTTATGATAGTTATGAAAATAATGTAATATTTTGGTATTATAGAACTAAAACTGATGTTTGTTTTTAAATTACGTAAATAATAAACTTATTTTTTTTTAAGTCGGTTAAACAATAGATAATTAATTTTCTTTAAAATAAAAAAAAGATTTTCGAAAGCCTTTAAATATTTTTTTTGTTATTTCTTTTTTCAGCACGATTCTTTTCTCAATAATTTAAATTAGAAGCAAAGAACGAAAAATACTTTTTGACAAAGTAAAAAATTATAACCTATTATGGTTACAGGTCTCTTAATTTATTCATGCTTATTTTTCATTATTGCTAACAAATACTTTTTAAGTCAATTAATATATAGAACTATGACGTCATAACATTGCAACGCACCTTACCGAACCGAACCGTGAAAGAATTGCTCAAACCGAGCTCTTTTATTTACGCAGTCGATCGATTTGTTTAGTGTTAGTCAATAGACTACTTTGTAAGTACATCGCAATGTAGTGTTATATAAGGTTATTTAAGTGTTTTTTTTTTTACAGAAAAGGTTAAAAGAAGTCTTTTAAAGAGTGCAATATAATACAAATATTACCTATGCAATAAATGCAGAGCTTAAGTATTCATAGAAACTTTCAGGTTCCATCTTTTTGTTAGAAAATTATAACTATACCTTTGTACATAATTTTTAAATATGAAATATTACTGTTAATGTGTTGTGTGTACATAAATTATTAAATAAAATAAATAAATAAATAAACTATGCCATAGTGTCTTGCTGGCTTTATTATTTTGAAAGTTTCAATTTAAATAAGTACGTCATTGTGGCTTATATGTGTTTCACTATTTAATAATAATAGTAATGGTAATTTTTTTTTCGATAATAATTTTGTTTATCGTGCACACTTAATAAAAAATATGTGAAATAGTAAAAACACACATAAGTCACATAAGCATTATTTAACTTTCAACTCTCAAAATAAACTAGACAGCAAACCACTATGACGCAAATTAAAACATGAAAACTTCAACCTTAAGATTTTTCTACTAACAGTAAAATCAAGTGAAAACCATAACCGGTTGAAACCAGTTAGAGGTCATTGACTGGTCTAGGTCAACATATTTCGCGGGTCACTCGCTTAGGGTCAGTTGTTTGCTTTGCCCTTCTTTACTCTGGGTATAGATTTATGGATATAAATCTATAATGTTTGTTCAGCAATGGGATTTATTGGGATAGTATGTGATGGTTTTTAGACATTTTTTTGGGTATTGCTTATATTTTCCTGAGAAGTAAAGTTTAGGGGTTTTACAGTAAATGATTATCTCATGAGTGAAAGTGAGATGTCAGAAGTGCAAATATAAGAGTAATTATTTGAGACCTTCTTGTCGATTCTGTAAAACTCACTCAACAACTCGCAACTCACTTCGCTATTCACTTACACTTCGCATCACATTCCAAATGACCTTGATTTTGCATTCTGTTAACATCACTTAGGCGGTTGCGAAGTGAAGTGAGTTCCGAAGCGAGCAAAACTGCACTAGTGATTGCCACACTCAACAAAATTTAATTCGAGATTTATCGGTTTTTTTATTTTACTAGTTTTTGGCTCAGAATTTTAGCTGTTTTGATATTTAAATCAAAATTTCTTATTTTAAGGAATTTAAGACGGCTAATAAGTAAACAATACAGAGAAAACTCTAAATTCGTGCCGTGAATATAATCTACATAATTAACGATAAAAATGACTGACAGTCAATATCATTATTAATCTGTGGTCAATATTTATATTATTAATCTTGTGAGTTGCGTTGTTTTGTTCGAGCTTGGTTTGATAATAATTGGAAAATAATCATGAAGTAAGTATATATTCCTTGTTGTATTAATTATAGAAGTGTTTATTTTGTTTTCTAATCTGGTTCTAATAATGTTTCAGTCCAAATGAGACACGTTCCTCTCACCCATCGTCGGCTCAGGTTGAAACTCTGGTAGAGTTTATGGAATAACAATATACAAAACTTAATGACTGCATAGTATACCTACAGACTAAGAAGAAGCCAGAAAAAATAAAACATAAACATTCTTCTAAATATTAATTCTAATCGGAAAATAATACATTTCAAAGTCAAAGTCAAAAGTTTTATTGCATACTAAGTGTACATTAGATGTTATAAAAATATGTGGGACTTATTACTTAGTTGCCTTTTACAAGCATAGCAATATAATTAATACCTATTATAAAAATCTAACACTCATTCTAAAACAATTAGCATCTAATAATTAATATATTTATCCTTTACAGTTTTAACTTTTTTTTTTGGTTTTATCTAATTTATTGACTCTATATAATTTCATACTTAATAACTAGCAAAAAACAAAGGGTATATTCTAGGTACTTATAGTTAGGTATTAGCTGACACACAGCTACAATAGGGATATAAAAGAACATATTTATATACATAGTTTATATATTCATATGTTGTAACTATATTAATAATTATTTAGTAATTTATTGTTCCTATTTATATTTATAAAAATTGTTATTTTCAAAATATTCCTTTATGGAGTAGTAACAATTCTGGATTAAATATTTTTTTAGTTTTCTCTGGAATGCTAATAAATATTCTTGATTTTTTATACCTATTGGTAGCTTGTTAAATAATTTAATTGCCATATAATATGGACTTTCATTTAACATTTTAATACGGGATTGTGGTAAACATAATTTATTTTTGTTACGGGTATTGATGTTATGAGAATCTTCTATTTTTTTAAATGTGTTAATATTTTTATAAACAAATGTGCATATATCTAGTATATATATTGATGGTAGCGTTAATAGTTTAAATTCCTTAAAGTATGGTTTACAGCTTTCTGTATTGTCTATTTGAGCTAGGATTCTAACAAGTTTCTTTTGTATTATAAACAGATTGATACAATTGACACTGTTTCCCCATAACATGACACCAATTTTACAAACACAATAGGTACCCATCAATATATTCAGGAATTACTTGTCTTTTCATTACCTACCTAGCTAGGCACCGTCTCCAAAATAATATTAAATTGTATTAAGTATAGGTTAATAGTAGTTTAGGTTTGGTTTATTAATGTAGGTAGGTAATAAACTTCATTCACAGTTAAACTGCGTAAGCAGTTTTGTGGGGCAATGTAATGTAACCTAGTGTTAAGATTTGAAGAAAGTAAATAAATAAATCTAAATCTAAAATAGTATTATTTTTAACTTTTAGTGCTTTTATTCATTTTTGAAATCGTTTTTTTGCAAAAATTTTTTTTCACTCGTAAAATATATGCTTATTTTTGGATCGAGATTGAGTGCGAAGTGAGCGTCGAAGTGACTTAGGAATTATCTTACAGAATGCCAGATAAAACGTCATCTCATACATTATCTGTCAAAATCTCGTATTTGATTTAGTTCAACTCGCAAACACGCTCGCAAGTGTGGCGCTAGTGCAGATTCGAATTATCAATCGAGTTACAGAATGCCAATCAAGAAACTCACTGCGGATTCAGATTCGAATTTTAGAATGAAGTCTTACAGAATCGCACTACTTAATTGACCTTGGCGATGTAAAAAATACTACTATAGACTGCCTCGTTGGCCTAGTGAGTTTAAGCGCGACTGCTACGCTAGAGGTCTCGGGTTCGATAACCAAGTCGACCAAGGTGTCATTGGGTTATGAAATTCTCAGTAGCAGGTCGGAGTTTGGATTTGTGCCCGGTTAGTGGCAATAGGCTCGCCTCTTATTACATGGGACCTAAACATATCGGCGAACCGTGTACATTGGTACACCTCTGCCTACCCCTTCGGGGATACAGGCGTGATGGTATGTTATGTTATTTTATGGTCATCCCTATCGTCTTAAATCTACGCCTTAGGAAGTAAATAACAAATGTTAATGACTGCGAAACCACATAAAAAAAAGTAAATATAAAATTATGAAGCCATATTTTTAAGAAAGAATAAGACAGATTGCAACAGGTAATTGACAATGACTATCTTAACAAAATCAAACGTATTAAAATTTCATACAACTCTAAGAGCAGTTACTTATGCCGTTGCAAAAGTACTATTTTTATTTTATTTTGTTCTTTATTGTCTGCTCAAAATCTAGGTCAAACTTAAAAAGAAAAATGTAGGCTATTAATAAACATTGATTGAAATACTTGTACTAAAGTGGTCTAGCTAAAATGTAATTTAGATTTGAGTGTCATTATTAAATTTATTGTTGTGAGTCGGAAGTAGAATGTTGTTACCTAATGTATATTTACTTTTGTTTACATTTACTGCAAAGTAAATAATGGCAAAAGATCGAGTTATATTTCGAAACTTAGGAAAGATCTTTGTCTCGTAATGTAAACTGATTTGTGGATTAAGTTGATTGATTGTATAATGTGCTACATTTTTATTAAAGTAGTTAATGTAGATCATAATGTTTTGAGATTTGGCGAAATAAATTTTAACTGCACAGATAATACAATAGGTAATTCACTTCACACTTAGGCACATAACGATAAATAGGCATTTTATTAGTATTAAATCACTCAAATAACTATTTTCATCTAAATACCGCAAGTCAGCACTGCAAAGTATGAAAGTTTTTTTTTTCTTTTGAATGTTAATTGAAAGTAACTGAGGCCTAAATATAAGCACTAAATAAAGGCTAAACTCAATAAAATAAAATAAATTACATACTCAAATCACTAGCTTCATCTAAATACAACAAGTCAGTACGACTGAGTATTAACTTATTTTTTCCTTTTAAATGATGTTATAAAGTAACTAAGGCCTACCTATATATAAGCACTAAGTAAGAGTAAAAATGTATATCTTTCTAAATACCGGAAAAAGTGCAACATACCAAGTCTTAACTGCAATAGCATAAATAGTACATGCATACAGTATTGCATAGCGCACTAACCTGTTTACTGAGAGTACTATCCAATCCTGTTTAGTTAGCGTGTTGCAAGTTTTAAGTAATAGTCCAATAAAGCCTTTTACTGCACGTAAAATGCATTCGGAGAGAAGGGGACTAGATTTTGATGATAGTGTGAGCTTGTTAAATTAAGATTGTTATAATTTTTATTTTATTTTGTAATACACGATGTATAATAAAGAAATAAATAATAAATCTGTTATTTAAGTTTTAAATTATTTGTGAGCATTGTAATAAAAAAATTCTAAAGAATATTAAAATAAGAAGGGTTAGCTTGGTAGTTTTTGTAGTCAGAGAGATGAATGGTTAATACTCAAGGGATTTCTGAGTATCATTTAAAGTAAGCCAACTCTCTCAATGGTCTGACTATTGGTTTATTTAAATCTCAGTGTAAGTTGATTTTTATAATTAAGTCACTACGATTATCATATACAGTGTGAGTACATAATAATAGGAATTACTAAGTAAATGGATTATACAAGACAGACTAGTCTAGTAGTAGTCTAGTCTATTCCCATCCAGCTGATTTCGTTGAGAATGGAAGTACCGCATAACAGTTTGGAAAAATGTTTAACAGACGTAAAAAATAAAATAATAGTGGCAATAAGAATGAACATTATGTTTGTAATTATGTACTCAGGTGGACAAAATAATGGTAATCAAACGCCTAAATTAATAAACTGTTTACTCGTTAATAGAGGTGACAAACTTTAAGTTATTGACTGAGCATGTGGTTAATAGCCACTTAGGACGATTTTAAGAAAAAAACGTCGATTTGTACTCATAATTACAAGGGGCATAAATTAAACAGAAAAATACATGCAATTAGGTATTGCCGAATTTACACAATGCAAGGGCGATACAACAAAAAGCTTCCCTAAAAACTAAAAATTGAATTACCTTGTGTTATTTTTTTTTGGTAATAATTTGACAATGCATTTTACTATATGCCATGTAATAATTTCAATATTACTGTCAATTTTTTTGTGTTTTTAATGCAATGACTTTTAACCTGAAATTTACCTTGATGCACTGAAGGATACATTTTAATTTCTTATGCATTTAGTTGCGACTGCAATTGTTAATTGACTGTTGGTTATAATTGTCTTTTAAAAGTGAATAAGGATGTACAGATATTTGGGTTTTGTTAGAAAACTAGTTAAATTCGAGTAGGTATTTATTTTGATTGTTATGAAGCATTTAATCTAAGCACAATAACATTTTTTTGAAAAAATTGGTAACGTGAAAATAAGCTAAGAAGAAAAACATGATTTCTTTATTTTAACGATTATGTTAATGAATAAAAAAACCAAACAAAAAACAAAAACTAAAGCTATTTCCAATAGACGTATAAGATTCTTTATATTGTAGAATTTTGTATACGAAGACGTTAATAGAACCTTATGTATTGAAAACCCGTCTAACTAAGCGCACTTTGGCATTTACCACAGTTTTGGAATGTAAGACCTAGACTTGAGACTATGATAGTCTATACAGATTTTATTACGCGGTAAAGTTACGAAGCACTATTTTATTACTAGGTTTAGTACTTAATAGTTTAAATAAAATAATATAGTAAATGTGTGATGGAAATAAATATCCTAGATGAATAAAAATAGTTCTAAATTGACTAAAGTATGAATGTGAAACTCAGTCTGCCCGTGACCATGATACCTGCAAGGTGTCGAAACTTCTGGACCTAAAATATAAAAATACCTAAACCGCGACAAAATCCGTAAAACCTACCTAGTTTTACATACACAAGTAATTTTGCATCTTAATGCACACTTTTTGAGTTTATTGACTACTATGTGAAAGAAGAAAGAATAAGACTTGTGTAAATATAAAATAGGTAAACAAAGAAAAAAATATTATTAAAATGATCTAAATATTAAACTTCTTCCGTATTTAATAAACACGTTTTTGGTTGAAATAATTAAAATCTTAATATAGTAAAAGTGTAAAATTACTTCTAAATAGTAGGTGTTGTTTATTTTTGATAAATAATGAAAAAATAACTTTATTATCCTGTTTATATTATTGCTATATTATTATAATCAAATTATCTATTGTGAGTCCACAAAACTGTTTCTTTGAAAAGTAAAATTATAGAAATCTAGGAACAAATTAATTTGTACTTTTGATTTTCATGGATTTAAATTATTATAATTAATTAATGTTAGTGGCATAAATGGTATTTTCAGATGAATGTTCACACGTTATTTTGGCAAATACTTGTAATTTGTTTTCATAATAATTTTAGCAAATTGTAAACAGCTAAAAGGCTGGGCATAATTATATGCATTAGTTCTTTACCAGTAATTTACAGCTGATATAGTTTTGAGCATGTATTAGGTGTAGTTTCTTTGAAGTAATGGTTTCACTCTACGTCCCATTTGAATCCGATCGGGACCCGTGAAAATATTGTTATGGTCCAAAGTAGCCGTAACTACTTTCATGATCATTTACGCACTAGATCCGTTAATTACATATATTATGAATTTCGATTTTTCTTTATAGTCAGAAGAAGAATTTCGAATAGGAACCCACATTTTCTGTAGCACCCTGTAGGTTAATGTCAAATAGATGAAAAATGGAAACGATATATTGAAGCTACGTCTTTACATTCAAAATAATACTTTTTCATACACACTCTCCACTCACTCTTCCAATGGGACAGACATGCAATATGCCTAGGTAAATCCCATTCCTAGTAAGGAAGATATGGCGATATCTTAGAGAAAAAACCACATAACACCTTGGTCGACTTGGGAATCGAACCCAAGACCTCTAGCGTAGCAGGCCCGCTGAGCACCACCAGGCCAACGAGGCAGCAGGCAGAGAAAAAACCGCTAGCGTTTAAATTATGTTTAACAACTAATACTTACATTTTCAATAAACTCAGGGTTGGCAGTGTATCCATAACCGATGAAGATCATGGAATGAAGACCAAGAATCATTACCATTGTGTAGAATCTGAAACAAACAGCTTAGTTTAAATTTCGACTCGCGAGGAAATTTAGAAAATTTGTGTTCTATATTGCCTGCCCACAGATCCAATCCGGGGCTTTAGTAATAAAATATATTAGTTTTAAAAACCGAAACCTATGAATATGCCAATATCGAAACAGGTACATTAAATATGGGTTTGATTGTTCCTCGAAACGTCATGTAAAAAGTGTTAAGTTAACCGCATTTTTTTAAATAAATATATTAACCAACAATTTATGAACTGTGATTTTTTCGGGAATGATAGCGATAACTACAAAAAAATATATAAAGTTTGGGTGCAAGTAAATGAACCCTATATTTTTTCGGTAAAATGTTAGCTCATATGAAAACCATCACTATATTTTATCAGTCAAGTATTCGTAAATGGATTTTTGTTCTTAATAGCGACAAAAACACATGTCAGAAATTGTAACTTTGCTGTATTAAAAATAATCAATTTATTAATCATTATTTTGAGCGTTAGTAACTGCCTCGTTGGCCTAGTGGTGCTAAGCGCGACTGCTACGCTAGAGGTCTTGGGTTCGATTCCCGAGTCGACCAAGGTGTTATTGGGTTTTTCTATGAAATTCTCAATAGCAGGTCGGAGTTTGGATTTGTGCCCGGTTAGTGGCAATAGGCTCGGCCCCTATTACATGGGACCTAAACATCTCTCTCGAACTGTGGGTGTACATTGGTACACCTCTGCTTACCCTTTCGGGGATACAGGCGTGATGATATGTTTATTACAATTTTGAGCGCCAGGCACATCCATGTTATATCAATTTTCACAGTTTTGATCGTAAATGGTAATTCATATCGCTCTGTGGCTATCATAACCAAGGTTTAAAGCGGCACGCTATAGAGGCACATCAAAAGCTGCGGCTAACCGCTATCATTAACTAATAATTATTGGATTTTATACACGGGTTCAATACATGTCAATGTTGTATTTTACGTTTAGGCTTATTTTCAGATCAATCAGTGGTTATTTTTCTAAATTCAATTTCAAATAAAAGTGTTTATGTAATGTAACAGTGTCTATGATGTGAATTGTGCGTTTTTTTTTGACTGAAAATAACAAACATTCTTTCTTTTTTTTATAACATACGTATAGGATTTTGTCATAGACAAAATACGCATTTTGAACAACGGTTCAACAATATTGACTGTAAAAATAGAATGGAAAATATTGAAACGTGTTTTATGAAATCAATTTGGTTCAAAATGAAAATATGGTTTACTTTTTATTTATTTTTTGATAAACCTATTTTCTCTGAAAAAAATATTGCTAAAGATAAAATAAGCTTTTTTGGTCTTTTCAAACAAATTTTCATCAAAAAAAGATAATTTTCACTCTTCACTATTTCGAGACACAATATAACAATACAAGGCCCTTAATCCCTACGCCAATCAGTTCCCCATCGATACGAAACAAAAAAATATCGATATCTATATCTTGAATGCATCGAGTAGGTACTCGAGTACTCGGTACACCGCAATCACAGTCGGTAATTATTCCGATTTTAATCGCGGGAGGAATATATTGGAAAATGTTTTTCCCATTTTAATCCAGATGAGAGCTAGTTATTATGCTGGCGTTAAATAATGATGGGTAGACTGGAGGGCGGAATTGAAAAGTATTTAAATATATGGGAGATAAAATCAAGGAATCGAATTTAAATATATAGCGTCACATATTTTTCTTTATAAATTTTGTGAAATATCATAGTATGCATATCGATAAAATGCTTTTCCTCTGATTTCAGGTTTTGATCGTTTTTGTTTCATTGAATATCCATTGTTACGGTCATTTTTATTTTCATGCAGACGACTGCTTCTTGAAAAACCTTTATTTCGCATTTCGTACTTTATTCATCTAACATTATAAAAGCCACCACTTTGATATGATGTAAGTTTGAATTATCATGAACCAGAGGTACACAGGTTTAGGTATATTCTGTGACCTGTGCAGGTCACAGAAGATACCTAAACCTAAAGGAAAAATATAGGTATTTAAACTTTCTTACCTCAACGCTTGGAAACATTTGAAGAGTCCACCTTCAGCACTGCCTCCATATTTCAGAGCTTTCCAGTTCTTCTGAACGCAGAAAGCCAGCATGAATTTATTATTAGCTAGAAAAAAATATTTATTTATTAATTGGCAAAAAATGGGAAATTAGTCGGTTGAGTTGAATATACTACCCCATTACAAATATAGCATGTCATCATGTAAAAAAAATATTTTATGTCGGGTCGGTTGGCATTGGTAAAGACAAGAACATAAAAGTCCATCTGTCCTAAAAAAAACCTTTATTTATCAACTTTTTAAACTTAAATTAAAAGAATATCTACATTCACAGTTGTCATAAAAAATAATAAAAAAAACTATCGCGAACCAAGATACAGCTCGATTTGTCTAGAAACAATTTACTGTTTTCGAACATCTTTACAAAAAGAATAATATGAGAAGAAAAAAAAAAGAGAAGTAAATAGGAGGAGATACCTTCTCCATCCTCCGCAGGTTTGAGGAAGTAATAAGCGGAACATCCCAGGTTAACGAGCAGTAAGGCGATCAGCAGGACTCCTATGACGTAGTCCAGTGTGTCGGGCGGCTTGTAGTCGTCTTTCGTCTTGCAGTATCGGACTGAGAGTTTGTCCACCTGTTGGGTGCAAATTTTGGTGATGTTGGTTAAAAGTAAAGTTTTATAACCAAACTAGGGACCATCTCCTAAGGCACTGGTTAGTTAGGAGAATTAAATATTGTCATTCATCAAAACTTGGCTTCCAAAGTTTTCAAGGAAAAATCTGCGAAGTGCCATTAGTACCAAACATTGTGTTGGTAATTCTCCAGATATACATGAATATAATATATAAAACATAACCTTGCAATTAAACGGTGACTGCAGTAGAGTCGAACAACAATTTGTGAGTAAAATCGAGCAAAAAAAAATATTTTCACTCTTCTCTAGACATATTTAGTCTCATAAAATAATAATAATATCCTGGGACATCTCACACACGGATACCTGATCCCAAGCTAAGCAGAGCTTGTGTTATGGTAACCAGACAACTGATAAACATACTTATATATTTCTAAATACATACATATTATAGATAAAATTACACCCAGACGAAGAACAAATGATCGTGCTCATCACACAAACATTTGTCCTGGGTGGAAATCGAACCCACGACCTCTGGTATTACAGTCAGGGTCACTAACCACTAGACCAACAGGCCCGTCAAAAATCAAAAAGCCTCTGGTTAAAGTACAAAATTCTTACCTGCAGCCCATACCCCTGATGTATGCTAGCATTGAAGCAGTCCTTCAGGGCCTCAGCAGTAGACTCTCCCGCGTCAGCATGGCTGATATTCAGGCCGCAGTGCTGCGAGCCACACACTCCTCGGTGCAGCTTCGAATGCTGGTAGTTCGTGTAGGAGAGTGATGAGAAGTTCTGGAATGAAGGGCAATGTTATTCTGATGTTCTTAATTCGTTGGCAAAATAATATGTCAGATTGCAAGAAGAGAAGACATCATGAAGAGAAAAATTGAAAGGAGTTTCTCGTATAAAGAAAGAAAAATTCTTGAATATGAAACTTGCTAGATTGATCGATGATCATGGTTGATGGTTGACAATATAGTTTATTCTTTTTGCGACCTCCGTGGTCGAGTGGCTTTCACACCATTGCTACTTGATCCACATTTATTATTTTTATGTATAATATCATTTGTTTTGAAAAGAATTTATTGCAAATACGACGTTGATCAAAAGCAATTCTTTACTCAACCTTGCGCTACTAAAGACTGTAGCCATTGGCAAGTGAAACTATAATATTTTATTATGTCTAGTTACCAACTTAGGTTAATAGAATCATCAAAATCGGTTATTCAACTATCAAACAAAAACTTTGCAGTTCATATGAAGCATGTCCAAAGTTCCATTCATTTGAATATGCATACAGTGATGTGACAAAAAATGTAATGTACTTGAGATTACTTCTTGCCACTTCAGTTAAAGTGGTGACTTTTGTATTTATTATAACCCAAAATTGTTTACGTCACTTGTGTAAGTTGAAGGCCAGGTAAATGATGTTTCCTGGATTTAATAAAATATTTTTGAGACTAATGAGCTGTGTCTGAATTATCTGTTGCCCACGGATGTCAGTTGTGGCAAAAAGTAGCTTATGCATTTTCTTAGGTTCAAGTTGGTTCAGATTTTTTTTGGCGAAAGCAAAGGTGTATATTTATGAGTGTGGATAGGCGAAAAATCAAAAGAATTGCACAATATTCGTGTAAACAGAGTATATTTGTCTATGTATCCTCTAAACGGAGGTGTAAAATTTCAAGTATGTATGTGTAAATAACTATTATTATAGGTTCATGTATTTCTCAAAATTTTGAAGTTTCATTGTAATAGTTCTAAACGTAGATAATCAGAAGTCGGTGCAATAGTTCCCAAAAAAATCGACAATACAGACAAAAAATTGGTATTTTTTCTTACATTATTTAACCCAAAAATAATTCTAAAAGTTCCTTAAACCTGGTTGACATCACAAATTTTCTAGCCATACAACTCAAAACGAAATCTACTGCAGATAATTCTGAACATACTGTGTCAAGGTTTATTTACTAAACACTACGTTTGTACGCAATTCAAGTGTCAGGACAAACATGATAAGTGCACGATTATTACGTTATTCTAGAGAACTTCATGTTTTATGTGTGAGAGATGCTTTTTGAGAATTATTAATGGTATGTTGCGGTGGGTTTTTCACTTGTTGAGTAGATATCTTGCGTAAAAGAGTTTAAAATTATTGTGCTTTATGTATTCGAAATTCCGATTTTGAATGGGTTCTTTCATGATTTATTATTTTAATTCATATTATCGACGGTAAAACTGCTTTATAGGGATTATGATCAGGTGCGTCATGCATTTTAATACATTCCTGTGAGTATAGATGCATGGTTTTTTTGTAAATGTATTCCTGTCTGTGATTTTTCATACGTGAAATTCGCTACCTCAGAATGGTCATAATATATCAGAAAAATCCGTGTATCCGGAATTAAAAAGTATTTTTTTTTTTCATTGATCAGGGTCACAAAACCGGTGTGCGCCACTAGACTAGTTTATTTATTTTTAGTCGACAATCGTTCCTCTCTTTGAGCTATAAATGGTGAATTTAACTCTAACTTTTTGTATAAAGATTTGTATAACAAACCTTAATAAACTGGTACAGCGGCGTCTCGTGTTCTAGCAGCACCAAGTCTACTATGCAGTAGACCGCGTCAGTCTTCTTCAGAGTTACTTATGTTTAGTCGATTTTCTACTCATCAACATATACAAACCTTAATAAACTGGTACAGCGGCGTCTCGTCTTCTAGCAGTACCAGGTCTACTATGCAGTAGACCGCGTCAGGTTTCTTCAGACACAGGTCGAAGTCATCCAGGTCTGAGAGCGCCGGCATCGAGTGGTAGTCGAAGATCGAGTCTGGTGGTGCATCTGTTGAGAAAAAATACATATTAATTGGGAGAAAATATCAGACAAAAAATCTATGACAAGAAAGAAACTGGGTGAGCAGTTTTTCAAATTAAAGTTAACAACTATTTCAATCTCATTAACGAATAGAGAAGCTAAAAAATGTATCTCTGTATTAGTTTATTGATTTGGAAGCTACGATACCATAAACTAAAATATGCAGGTTACTTTTTTTCATATTTTATGCTGTGTATTTAGCATGTTCTATACAAACAAATTATCTCCGTCTGTCTGAAGTCCTGTTTCTCTAACTAAAACAATATTTGTACTTATAACATGAGGTTACCAGAACTATAGGCCAAGCCTTAAAAAATAACATGTTAATGTTCGTAGGTCAAAAGGCTATCATGATATTACAAAATATATTGTCAAATCGAGGCGCGAATACAATATGCTTGGTAAACATTAGTCTAGTATGTCCGACTAAAATATTCTAATCCATTGACAAGGTCATTTTCAATATTCTTGGGTCAAATATACATTTTTTATCACAAACTCATGAATGGAAAAATGAAATTTAGTACCTATACAATAGCGGTGTACTAAATTCCATACATTAAAATTTGACAAATGACAAAATAAGAATATTGATCATTGAACACTTAGTTACGAAAGACAGATTTTTGTTGTTTCTTAACGCAAGAACTACTCAATGGACTTTACATCAAAATACAATATTTCAAGTTTTTGTAACCTACAAATGTCATAACAACATAACATATCATCACGCCTGTATCTCCGAAGGGTTAGGCAGAGGTGTACCAATGTACTCCCACAGTTCGCCGATATGTTTAGGTCCCATGTAATAGGGGGCGAGCCTATTGTCACTAACCGGGCACGAATCCAAACTCCGACTTGCTACTTAGAATTTCATAGAAAAACCCAATAATACCTTGGTCGACTTGGGAATCGAACCCAAGAACTCTAGCATAGCAGTCGCGCTTAAAACCGCTAGGCTTACGAGGATTGCCAATACAAAAGTCAATAGCAGAAATACCTGTTTCTAAACAGATTGATTACATTAGAAACAGAACATTTTATTTATTTCCGAAATATGTATGTTTGAAAAAAAAAAAAAACTCAATTTCCCTTAAAACACCAATTCTTTGCAGATATCTAAAAATCGAGCCTCGACCGATTTATCGAAGTAATCTGAAGTAACGAACCTTGCAATTTAATCTTAAGATTGCACACCAATTCTATTTACAGATTAAAAGCATTCATAGAAGCTGAAGCTATGTTACAGTCAATAGTTGAAATCAAGGGAGAATTCAATACGTCCGATTCAGAAAAGAAAATAGTTTTTTATGTAAAAAAGTATCTTCAGAAAATTCGGCATATTATAAGGTACCTTTTTTAACGCACGCTATTTATTTAATGGATTTTATAAGTAAGGTTTAAAATTACATTTTTTTAATGCCATACTCATTAATTTTTTGTCATAATTACAATTAACCAAAATAAGTGTCATTGTACACAAAACTGTTTTTATGGGTTTTAATGGCGACAATTTACAGTTTTATATCTTGGTACATACCTACATAATTATTTTATAATAATCTGTTTGGAAATTTCTAGTCAGTGTAACTTTTGTCGGGAATTCAATTCTTACATCAACCTGATACCAATAATATTTTAGTTCAATCGATGCAATCGTCTTGAAAGTATTTCTGACTCATAAACTTAAAATGTTTTGCTATTTTAAATGTTTTTATCTACATTTTGTGGATTTTATCCCATTTGAAAAAATATCGGTTATTTTTGCAAAACAACTACGTTCTTATTTGTATTAGAAAACAAAGAAATCAAAAGTATGGTAGTATATTTGAATAAAACGACTTCAATTTTATTGCGATTAACCTATTATTTTCATGTTTGACACGTCTTTGGCATCGTTATTTAAATAAACCAAAACAGAAAATACTATGTAATAAAGCATATTTTTATAAACAGTATTTTTTTTGTTATCTAAGGTATTATTTTCCTCGTATTTATGTCATTATAAGTGAATGACCATTGCAAGTAATAAAATAATTATTAATATCTTTTTTACAGATTAACTTAATAGTAAAAAGCAACGCAATTCCAAGATATCAGCTATTAAATAGTTGTAAGTTTATCATAAATCGTTAAGTATTTATGAAATGATTTGCGGTTTAAAACATTAAGTTAGAACTTGGTCATTGCTAATATATTATGGTACTTGTAACAGTCTTGTTGTTCTTTGTGGGTATAAAAATTAGGTGTCCCTGCTAGCCAATTATCAAAGAAAGGAAATATGTTGTCATTAAAAATTGAAAAAATATCATCAGTTATAAGGACCGGATAATTGAAGGTATTGATGAGGATATTCAAACTTATATAATGGTTATTCAAAACATTTCCCTAAAATAAATAAAACAGAAAATCTGACATACAAAAAAGTAAGAAAACATATTGATTCGATAATTATCATTGCAGTCAGAAAACTCAGACCTATACGATAGTACTTTTAGGTCCCAACGTTTCGACACCTTTGCAGGTATCATGGTCACGGCTAGTCTCTGATGACTTTCGATGATACCTGCAAAGGTGTCGAAACGTTGGGACCTAAAATATAAAAATAAACCTCGACAAAATTTGTAAAACCTAGTTATATTTCATTGTCTAACACAATGTACTCTTATTTCTTCGTTTTAGCTTATTATCTTATCTAGTCAGTAGGTATTAGGTAATTGTCCTTTTTTTTTTTGTTTTCGGGGTGAAAATCTAATGATTTTGGCCCACGTCGAGGGCACGACGTGGGGATATGTCGGACTTGCACCGACCAAAAACACCCCGGTTCCTTTCTTGCCTTTGCTGGAGCCGCGGGATCGCTAAGCATTCTCACCGCAGCTCCGGCAGATTGGGTACTTGTCCCAGGATATTATTAAGAGGTTAAGCACCTTTAAGCGAGAATTCCTTTACAAACAGGTGTTTTCACAACATTAAGCTATAACGGGTTTATTAGGTGTATCCGAGTGCACACGGAGTGCACAAAGCTGCAAGCCAAGCCTCTGTGAATTCAAGTTAATTAGCTAATGTTTACTAAGCTTTAATGTTTAGTCTTAAAGATATTCTGCTGATTTTTTTGAGAGTGGCAAGTGAGAGTGGTAAAGAGTGATGTCGTAGGTGTTCAAGGGTAGTGAAATATTTAACATATTACATAATGCTTTAGTAAATTGGGAACTTTTAATAAAGAAAACTGTACGATTTTTTGCATAACCTTTTTTCCGAAATTTTAGGTCAAAGATTATCGAAATTTTAGAGCGAAAGAATATATAATGTGCACACACTTGTATTATGTATATAGGACTATAGAGCAGAAACTGATTCATTGGTCTCAATAATTAACTGTTATAATTTTGTGAAAAAAACGTTCCCACCGTTTACCCCAATAAGAGTGAACGGAAAATTTAAACAAGATATAGTCTTGCGTGCAGGGGCACGCAAGACTATCTTGACTAATCTTGTTATTGTTGCTATGGGGTCTAGGGAGGGCCCTAGACCCCATAGCAAGAAACTTTTGAAGATTCCCCCTAAAAAAAACAAAGGCTAACTAAATATTTCGTCAAAGTACATTATTACATCAATCGGAAATCATTTACATAGTCTTTCCACACGGAAACACAATATGAAGCACACATCCTAACATTGAAACACATTATAAAACACGCAAGGAGTCGCTACGCATGAAGGAACAAATATCGCAGTTCTGTTCGCAATATCCTTTCATTAAAATCAGTTTAAATTAGATCCGGTAGTTGTACTTTCTTAAAGATGATTTATGTTTTATTTACGCAATAACTTATAAAAAAAAACTGAACATAGTAAGTTCGGCAGCTCCTGGCGCTGCTGCTGGAGCTGCAGAGACCCTTAAGCGGCGAAAGTATAATAACCTACTGGGTAATTATATTTTCGAGCCGTTTGGGGTTGAAACGCTCGGGTCGTGGGGTCCGAGTGCACGAAATTTTTTTAAAGATCTTTCTAAACGTTTGGTAGACTCTACTCGTGATCAGAGGGCTGGTTTGTTCCTTGCACAGAGAATCAGCATAGCCATTTAACGTGGCAATGCTGCCAGCCTTCTGGGCGCGTTTCCCGCCATTGACAAGGATGACGATGAGTTTTTTGACGCCAGTTAGTTTTATTTACTTATGTCAGTTTTAATTTTAGTATAGTTAGAGTTTGTTCTTATATTACATTGTATTAATTAGATAGTGTGTACAGTAAAAGCCACTGATCTTATGCAAAAGGCGAATTCTGTAACTACTTTTAATGTACGATTATAACCTAAAAGATCATCGAATAACCTACATAGTAACCTTTTTTAGATTCGTTGGGTACAATGAATACAAAATCAAATAAACTTAAAAGAAACAAAAACATTTGGTTATGACTGTATGGGATGATATGAGATCCCAAAAGTTTTGATATCTGAATACATTATGCTAATTTGTTGTTTGTACAGGAATTCAACCTTTTTTAACTATTCATGTTGGTTGTCTTATTTATAGAACAGTATACATTAGGTTTAGGATTTCTAGCTTGTCAAAAAATGAAAATAGGTAGGATCTAGTAAAGACTGAGGACTACAGAGTCTGCTTGGACTTAGCGTAAGCGTCCTATCATAATTTCGTATCGAATCCTGAAACATGAGTGCCTTTTTTATTTCTCGTTTTTTGGCAATTTCATTTAAACTTCCATTAACCCATACTTGAAATACAAAGAATTTTCTTTTTTGAAATAAAACTACTTTTTACGATTTTTTTTTAATTTTAGATTTTATGTCCCGACGTTTCGACACCTTTGCAGGTATATTCGATGTCTAACAATCGCGTAAACATAAGAAACCATTTTTTTTTTTTAATTACCACGATTAAATTTTCCCTATGACGTTGACCCCATAGGTAACTTGAGTCCATTTACCATTTAATATCCTCTCGGTATACCCAGTGCCTAAATCAACTGAGTCTTGCCGTCTGCATACAAAGTCCCTCTCTCTATTTCCTCACCGTAGTGAGATGGGACGGCAATCCGACAGAGAGACGTGTTAGTGAGACTGGCTTAATAGGTCAACGAGATTTAAGGTAAGTGAGTATTGAGTACAGAAAACATATAAATACATAACTATAGGTGAATGACCTACTTTAGGAAATAATATCTATCAAAAAGTAAATATAGGTATAGCTAGGTTTTATAATAAAATAATATAAAAATACCAGCCTATAAACGTCCCACTGCTGGGCACAGGTCTCTTACCAAATAAAGAATGCACGAGCATTGATATCCATGCTTGTTCATTTGCGGATTGCCGATCAGATTTCAATTTTGTAAAACGGTGAAGGTAAACATCGAAGGAAACTAGGCTTTATTTGACTTATTACTTAAAAGCTTAAATTGTAGTTTAGTCTTTTTTGTTTGACTGCATCGATTTAAAATTGGATTTAAAATCTTACTGCTAAAACGTACTGCAAGTTCGATCCCTAGATGAGACACATGTTTATTTTGTGTGATTCAAAATTGTTTGTTCTGAGTTTTGGTGTCTTAGATATTTAAAGTCTAAGAAAGGACATTTTACTTTGAAAAGTCTCCGTTATTTAGATGTAATAAATATGCTAATCAGATGCACTTGTTATCGGTACGTAAATAAATCACTTGTACTGCAAGTTTAGTTTAATTAAAATTAACTCCGATTTAAATCGCGTTGGTAAAAGATAGTTTACTACTAACAAAATTTTACAAAATTAACTCGCTGCGATCGATATTTGTATTGACTTTATGAGATTAGAGTATATAGATACAGTAAATGTTATTTTTATTAATTATAAAAATATTGGAAAACTACTTACAAATTACACTAAACCTTTTATAATAATTTTAGTTTTGCATTGTATTTTCAGTGCAGAATATTATACAATAATGCCTTTTTAACGTATACCGAAAAGTAGTTGGATAATTTAAATTATAATCATATACCTGGAATAACTTTATTATAATCCTGTATGTGACAGATTGAAAGTATTATCCTGCATAATCGCATTTTAAAATGTTTTATTAAACGTAATTATGAGTACGTGGAAAACTGAAATATAATTCGTTAATTCTGAAAACGTCATATTTTGGTACACCAATTATTATTATTGTTATGTAATTTTCGGTCAATTTCGTAATTTTTAAAACAAGTTTTTAAATAATGAAATAATTTGCTACCATAATAATTTAATAAAATAATCAGAAAAAGTAACAATGTAACTTTTCAAAAGCTATATGTACTTTCTTAATTATTCTAAGACACTTCTGACAAACGGTGAAGGAAAACATCGTAAGGAAACCTGGATCCCAAAATTAGGGATCTGAAACCGCCAACGCAGAGAGCAAGCGTTTCGATCAATGCTCGTGCCTTCTCTATATGGGAAGAGGCCTGTGCTCAGCAGTGGGAAGTTTATAGACTGGATTATTATTATTAGAATATTTTTTTTTACACGCAAACCCTGAATTACCGAATATAGAAAATATACCCCGAAAATTCACTTATTGGCATACAAAAACATGATAAATCAATTCTAATATAATAAAAAAAATATTTTGTTATATTATAATCCCTACCTTGATCTGTAATATTTTGTCCAAAAACATTTACAACACAGAACACTAGAAACCACCACATTTTATCAGCACGGCATGCGACTGTCTTCGGAAACAAGTGACGATCGGGCGCCTAATATTTTCGCAACGACTTGCTTGGTAGGGGCGAAGCGTTAGCAGTAGTGATATAGCAAATGACAATCTGTTTGGTTAAATAAGCCTTGAAAATTGATAAATGTTTGGAGTATTGATGCAGGGTGCGGTTTTTGTGTGCATTACCAAAACATTGCCAAAACAATATAATAAAATGTAGAAAAAAAATATGTTTCATAACGATAAAAAGTTAATGTACTGTTTTCACATTAACGCATACCACATTAACAGGGGACTATAAAAACATAAGAAATATACGTTTAAAAAAAGTATATACCGTCATCGATCGAACAGAGGACTGTAAAAAAAACACGAAAAAATAAAGGTTTAAAAAAATGTATACCGTCATCACACGGTCAACCCACCCAAATTATAAGTTAACACCGCTTTCCATGAAAAATAGGACAGATCTAGAAAATGCCATATAAGCCTAATTTTCATAAAGATGAACAAAAACTTTAGAGCTAATACTTCAGTTCTTGACAGGCATAATGTAAATTAGCTATACCAGCCTAATTTCGATACTAACTTAGGTCACAACTCGGCACTATTATAGATCGATCTCATCATCTCCCGAGCCTTTTTCCCAACTATGTTGGGGTCGGCTCCCAATCATACCGGATTCAGCTGAATACCGTATTTTACATGGAGCGTCTGTCTATCTGACCTCCACAAGCCATTATACTGGGTAACACAGTATCCCATCGTAAAAATGGTTGTCAGAATTGACTTAACGACTGCCGAAGATCTTTGTTTGACAGTCGGGACCATAATGGGGGCTTAACGTGCTATCCGAGACACTATCCTTTAAAATACGGAAATCATAGAATTATATTATTACCATTCATTATGAAATAAATTATTGTATAATCTCATAAAAATCTTCATTTCAGCAAATTATTTCCGGGTCTTTATATCTAGGAGTTTATCTTAATATTGAAGCACTAAGAAGTGACTCAGCATAAATAGATTTGTCTTTTGTAAATAGTTTTTATTGGACTATGAATTAAAGCTTACGATTATTAAGTTATTTACTTTTAAATTACTTTGAAATGAGTGATGCGTTTACAGGTACAACTGAAAACCCATGATGCCAAAACGATTAAATCAAATGTTTTAATAATTTCAAAATTTTGAATGTATTTGTCGATTTTCTGTTGAGTTCATTGATAATTTTCATCCATTAAACTTTAAAAAGTCAAGGTAGCTCTTCTTCAATCAATAACTTTTAAATACTGTACATAAACAGTCATGCTATAAAAAGCGTGGAAAATATATTTTTTTCCACATTTTTACTTTCAAGTCAGTAAAATACTTACTGAGAATAATTATGTCATTTAAATCAATTGCTTCAATCTTTCATAATTGTCAGAGGCATATTCAACCACAAGGACGTCTATCATCTAAGCATTATATAATAACATGCAGACACAATTAAAATACATACTTATCAATCATTACTCCCTATTATCAATGATTTCAACAATTCTCAAATAGTATATTTATGTTAAATTAACATTACTTAACTAAGTGGAATACACGAAAACATTTTGCAATGTCCTTCTTCGCAATGCCCGATCATGCGCAGAACCGATGTACAAATGGTACCCCTGAACTTAGAATATGCATAGTAATGCGATTTACGTCATTTTGGAAATTATTTGAAGATTCAGATTCTATTGGGAACAGGTGAATTGATCAAATCATCTTAGGTTTGTTTTTCACTTGACTGGATTTTGGTTGGTTAAGCCAATCTTAAATCAGCAATGGAAGGAAATGCTAGTGTTAAATGCAGGTGCGATTCGTTTCCTTCAGATCGAAAGGGCACTTATTGACATAAGGGAAGAAATTTAAACCTGCTGTATTACGTAATTGGAAAGCCAATTATTCAAGCCAAATTCGTAAGACCTTAGATAACTATTGCGAATAAAATAATGCATTTCATTATCCTCGCAGTCTGTTACAGTTGAGGAAGCGTCCCCTAAAATATTGTCAGAATATGCCTAATTTTCTGCACTAGTATTTGACCTATTTATGTTTTTTTCTACAATTTGGGATACCGTCATCTAATCTTAACATCTTAGTCGTCGCCTAAACTAGTAAGCCTCTCCTTAATTATTTTTATTCTGAGGTACAAATTTCAAACAACTTATGATCCATAACCATCGGTGCTTTTCGATATTTCATTTCCCAATCATTTTATTCATTCCCAGATCTCACATACCTGCAGTACCAAGTTACATATGGGTGTTCACCAACCGTGAGCAGCTTACTTGCAGTGACCGGTTTATACAACATCGTTTGTAGGATTACTAAAATGCCAGACTCATTGCCCAACTGTGCAACTGGCGTTCCGGTTGCCAAATAGATGTAGTGGAAATATTTTTCATTGCTAGGAAAATTCGTTCGTTTAGTTAATGATAGGGTTGACGAAATTGTACTTTGAATTCAAGGGCTAGTTAGTAAACTGTTAAACGATGTGATGTTTGTGGCATTGAAAGGGCAATGGGAGCGCAACGATAATGGTAATAATTTTTGGTTTCGATATTATCAAATATACTTTGTTTGTTTATTTATCAATCACGCTCTAATTAAAAAAGATCTTAAACTGATACAGCATTTTGAGGAGTTTCGGTTTATAAATCAATACTCTTTTATTTGTTCTGTAAATCAAACTAAAACTACACAATTTCAGACGTTACAAACTTTAATTACTGGCAAGTGCAAATCATGCTGACTCGACAACAAAAGTAGTTCATTCAAATACAATGCCGACAAGACTTGGAGAGACAAACTAGATGCCTAAAAAGAAAAAGAAAATCTATTCTTCTTTGCATAATGTGACACTGAATGCAGTGATTTACCAAGAGAACAAAAATACAAGGCGCACTAGCGTAATTTGTCACTTGGACTGCAACCATTGCGTACTCAATGAGCAAGCATATTTTCTAAACAGTTGACACCCAGCAATGGATAACACAAAAATGACAAATCAAGCAAAACGTCTAGTGATTATAATTTCATGGTAAGTCTGCTCATACAATTCGTCAATGTTCTGAAATATCTTGTTTAGAGTAACTGTTGCGTTAATATAGGTAGCCTGTATAGATGATCAGTGGGCAGAACGTTGGTAAATCTATTACGTAAGCATAAAAATCTTTGTAGCTTTGTTTAATTTTTATTTTAAGTGAGATATGATTTTTATTATGCTTTTAGATATGTTTTAAGACTAATTGAAGTGACCATGAATTTTGGATTGAAGGTTAATTGATATTTCATTGTATTTTGAAGACTTCTTTTTGCTTTGAAAATCTCTAATGTGGATGTTGGAAATTATGACGTAAAACTTTATTTGTCTAGTGAAATATCGTGTTACATTTTCAGGTAAATAAATCAATGTTTCGGTGCACATTTTGAAATAAATTTAGCAGCAAATTTACTTTCAAATAGGCCTTTTTTTACACATAACACTATTTTGTTTTTCTAAAAAAGACTTTTCCTAAGCTTCCAGATTTTTTGACCTTAAACAACAGTCTATAAAATCTATTCTTGTGTAGGCTTAACCTTTTCTATTCCGATCGTTTTGTCTACCATTACCTCCACCGTATTCCTCTAAAAAGGACACAGCACTTAGTGTTATTAATTTTAAATCGGCGAATACTCTCGTATCTCTTGAAAGCTTAGAGTATGTATAGAACTAGAGTGAGCCTTTTTTTTTTGTCGTTTGAACGTAAGCACTAGTGTGAAATGGTTTTGTCGTGAATTATGTATGAAGATGGAGCTTGTCGTTTTAAATAATCTATCTAAAACACTAATATTATCCTAGAAATGTCGTATATAAGTTTCTCGTTGCGCGAAAAATAAATTAAATGAAAAACGAAATGTACTAGGTTCAGACTAAAAACTGCTCTCGCTTGGCACAAGGGGAAACTAGCGATAGTAGCAGTCTATGTATATAGTACGTCAATGGTTGAAAGCATGTTGACAACCCAGACTTAGACTAGAAAAGGGTTTTTAGGAAACTTTTGTTTATTTTATTTTGGATCCGTCTTCGATACTGTTTGAGTGGATTTCCACAAATAACGGAATGGAATTGTATTATATACTGTATTGTATCAAATGGAGTCGTATAAATCTATTTAGTGAGTATTTTAAGTAATTTTACTAATGGTTTTCAAAAGTTTTGATATGAGGGATTTTCAAAGTTCCTTAGGATGAATTTCAAGTTTTTTTTTTATATTTTTAGTAAGTAAATGTAGGCAAAGTTTACGGTAGTTTGATTTTTAACCTTAAGTTTGATTTATTTTGATCTACGATCAAAAGATTTTAATTCAAAATTATATAGTTACTAGTTAAAGAATATATTTCAAAAAAAAAATTCTGTTATTCCTATTCATATACTATTCGGGTTAGTTATTTCACAAATAAAGTATCAATTGATAATCAATTAGCTACTAACCGTAGGCAGAGAATCTGTCTACGATTACTACACAAGTTCACAAGTTCTGCTTTTTTTCCTGCCTCATCATGACATGCAAAAAGACCAGTGTTATATCACCAAGGTTAAGAAGAAACAAAAAGTTTAAATCCACAACGAACTTACACTTGACCGAATATCCTGACACAAGGAGGTATGTAATCATACCGCGATCCGTGCTTATTGTCTTTGTTGTGTGGTACAAGTTATAGAAGAAGTGGTCTTAAAGACCAAATTAATATTTTAATGTATTTAAAGGTCAGAGAGTTTTTACCTGGATAAATAAACTAAAGTTTAAGTAACTTAATGTGTAACCAAGATGAGTTGTTACTGAGTATCGGTCTTGTATATGGCTTGTTGTGGTTTTTACTAGTCAGAGATTTAATGAAGTTAAAAAATATTCTACTCAGCAAAGTCAAAATATAATGCGCTGTTAACAAAATATATAAAACGAACATGAAAGTTAAAATGAAAAAAAATTGTATGGTACAACATTATTTATCAGTACCTAAAGAAAAAACTGCGTAAAAATCTATAAACAATCGTACACCGGTAAATGCGATAAATAAATAAAATGAAAACATTCTCTCCTTACTTGCACTACACACTAAACGGCTCACGTTTCCGCGAAGGTCGAGAGTAAAAGAGACGGAAAATTAGAAAGTGTAATTAGAGCGAGACGGCAACCACAAGACACTTTGCGGTCGACGTAATTGAATTATTGTGCGATAATCAACTAAGGTGCTTTCTTTATTGATTTTTGGGAGATAAAACAATTTGTTTTGAAGGTTTGGATTAACGAGTATTATGTTATTAAGGTTTTCTTTACGGAAGAGAGTAAACAGATGTTTTATGTAAGATTCAGTTAAAAGTCGTCAACGGCGTTTTAGTCAATTTATGTTCACTGCTTGACATAGGTCTTATTAAAGAAAAGGAAAAAAGGCTTCTGTGGTTTTAGTTTAGTAAGATTAGGTAATGTAAGAGTACAGATCAGTAAGAAATTATTTTCAAAAAAAATAACAGGTCAATAGAAAATTTACTTCCTGCGGTACAGGTTACATAAAAGACCAGGATTGTACAGTCTTAGATTGAATAATAGTTAAAAAAATATTTTAAATTTTGTCTCCAGGTCAAAAGTCACTTAATCCAAAAGAAAATATATAGATAGACTCTGTAACAAATACTCTAAACTCAGTCAAGAACATACAATGCAATATTCGTCAAAAAATCTTTATTTACCTTCAAATTACCATTTATCACTAGGGCTATATTACCAACTAGTTGAACCTTGGCCCTACAAAATTAACTGACCAAATAGCCAAGTGGCAATATCGTAATTTTGACATACATGTGACGTTTTGCAGTAAATTGTTTAATATTGCGCACTCGGTACTTACTTGCTACTGACATACATTTGTGGTATGATTAAATAGACTTTATGGATAATGACTACTTTACAATAGCTTTGAGGTTTTAGTACTAGATTTATGTGAACTTGTATGTACTAATATCTACGGCTATTCAATTTTTAACTGTCTTCAAAAAAGGGGGAGATACTCAATTTGATTGTTTTTGTATGTTTGTTACCACTGAACTTTTGACTAGGTGAACTGATTTTGATGATAGTTCTTTTTTTTATTTTGGACTAGTTTCGACAGTGGGATCCTTAAGAAGTAAATATTATAAGACTTCTTTTGAAGTCGGTTTTTTTTTGTGAAAATTATATTGCTTGCAGTATTTAATTTTTTCAATTTAGTTTTGTGAATATTCTATCCGTAGAAAAGGATTGTTTTAGTTTTAAGACCCTTCCAGTTTAAATAAAATTTTCAAGAAAATCCGTCTAAAGATCGCGATAACTGAACCGCCTTTTCAGTCAAGCAAAATCAGCCAAGATATTTCAAAATTCGGATAGCAATATTTTATCTAAAGTTTTCATAATCATACCCTAACATCAGTTCTCCCAACGTCCCTAAGATCTCAGAACTCCCACAAAGTTTTAATTCGGAGTTTTTCCACCTAAAGCTCTTATCGTGTGACTGCGTAACACCGTTAAGTTTGGTCCTGTCTTAATCCCCGTCTTTGGGTACGGTTTCAAATACAGCGAGTTATCTTTACTCTATACTTCCTGTAATTTAGTCCAGCTACTAAGAGACTGCTTTACTGACACAAGTCAGTTGGGCTTGATTTGTACGGGTAAATAAAAAACCGTGTTATTTTCATTGTAACCTGGACTAATAAATAGTTTTCAATGTCATGATTTGTGTATAGCACAAATAAGTGATAGTAATTTTTCTTTCCTGTCTCGAGTCAGTTGGGCAGGCCTTTGCCCAGTAGTAGGACACATAAAAGGTTTTATACATAGAAAAAACTTACTTAATTCTTCAAACATTAAAGTTATATCTTCCTGTTGACCAATCAGAAACGTATTTTCGCAGCTTCTGGACTTTAAGCATTAAATTTTTGTTATTGAGAAATATTTGATGTCAAAAAACCTTGGAACGTCGAAAATTTGGTAATGCAGTTTCTTAAATGCAAATATGCACAAGGGTCAAATGTCATTCAAATTCTATATAATTGTGCATCCTAATGTTGCAACAAAATCGCAAAATAAATATTATGAGACGAAATAAGTTACAGAAAATGGTTATGCTCGTTTTTGCCGGGGTGATAAGTTTATTTATTTATTTATTTATATTTCAAATTACACTTGTCATTACAGGCCACTTAACCTAATGCGACAGCGTAGTTATCAGTTAATATGAATACTTAATTATAACTATCTTAAACAAAACAAAATACTAAGTACTTATGACTAACAATTTTTCTCTTAAAGATTACTAATTTAGCCTTAAATATCTAACAATAAATTTACTATATACGTTTAATTTAAATTACCTTACATATATATATTATTTATTACCTTACATAACTAACTATATTTAATAGAACTCTTGCGAATTCACTCAAAGAGCACGAAAAAATATCAAGTCTCTCATGGACTTCGTTCACCACCCGGATTGCTCGTGTGAGAGGAGTTTTAGCCAGCAGATTGGTTCTAGTAGTAGGTACCTGTAGTAGTTGAGGGCGTCGTCGCCTCCACACGTACCGGTCCGGGACACAAAGTTTCAGCTGACGCAGTACTCCGGGGTTGTGTGCCACGCCACGCAGTAGCTTCACTACGTACGCTGCAAGACTAAAGTCCCGACGCACCCTGAGCTCGTTATACCCCACCATACCTAATACAAATAGTGTGGGGTACATTAATGGGTATAACGGATACACCCCATACAGTTTAAAATACAAGTGCCTTGTAAAGTTGTTTTGTACCCGCTCCAGCATGACACTGTATTTGGCTTCATGTGGTGCCCAAATGACAGCACTATGTTCAAGGTGGCTTCTAACTAGTGCGTCATACAACACTTTGAGTGTGGTAATGTTTGTAAAACCCTGTGACTGTCTTAGTACAAAACCCAAATTCCTGTATGCCTTCTTGCACATTTTAACGATGTGTTCCCGAAAACTGAGGTTTGGAGAAAGATGAACACCCAGATCTCGTACCTGCGACACTCGTTTCATGGGTGCTGTCTCTATTTTGTAGTCGTAGCACATCGGGGTCCGCGCACGACTGAACGTTATCACCGAGCATTTGTCAACATTGAAGTAGAGCTTATTCTTGTGGGTCCACTCCACTACTCTGTCTATGTCCTCCTGCAGGCGTTCACAATCAGAATTATCTCTAACTTCGTGTAGCAATTTGAGGTCATCTGCAAACAATAAACATACGCCATGTTTGACAACCTCCGGTAAGTCGTTTATCATTATTATAAATTCGAGAGGCCCCAAATTGCTACCTTGACTTACTCCGGATCTCGTGTAGTACAGTTCGGACTCACACCCATTGTAGTCTACATACTGCTGTCTATCTTTCATGTAGCTCATAAAGAACTGCAGTAGGTGTGGTGTACAGCCGATCTCCGCAAGTTTAATTAATAGGATGTCATCGTCGACGGTGTCGAATGCTTTCCTAAAATCAAAGTATGCCGCATCCACCTGTACCCCAGCATCGACGGCCGGTACTACTTTCGCCATAAAGTTGAGTAGATTGGTAGCCGTGCTGCGCTCCGGCCTGAATCCGTGCTGCGCATCCGACAGCCGCGTGCGCACCTGCCCCTGCACACTGCGCTGGATAGCAGATTCAAAAACCTTTGCGGGCGTAGACAGCACAGCTACTGGTCTATATCCACTGACATCCGGCCCCGCCTTACCTTTAGGAACTGGAATGACACGAGTGATCTTCCATCGATCCGGAAACGTCGCATTCTTTAAACAGGTGTTAAAGATATGATGTAGCGGTTCTTTTAGCACCCCGGCACAGTCTCTGAACAGAAACGCTGGTACACCATCAGGGCCAGATGACCGTTTCGGCTTTAGACTAACCAGCGCATCCTTTACGTCTTGAAGACTCAGAGTCCCTATGTGCACCCGTGCACTGGTCGCGCCAAACTCCGCTGCCACCCGCGCATCCAGTCGAGGCGGTTCCTTGCTGAAGTTAACAACTTCAACCTTCGCCGATACTGAGAGCAGGGATATGTCAGTCTTAAACCGACTAAAACACCCCGTTCCTTGCCTTTGCTGAAGAATCGGGATTGCTTTCGTTCGTGCGGCTTTGATATAATTTTATCTATAGCAATTCTTGCCAAAAAGTACTTCGGTCTGAATACCTAAGTAAAGCTATATGGAGATATATTTATCTTCCAAAAATAGCCGCGTTAAAAGGTCTAAAAACAAAGGACACAACACCATAAAAGTTAATGCGGAACTAAGCAATTGTTCCGTCGTGGAAAAAGGACGAGAAAAATAATAAATTTAATTTAACCCGCCTTCAGTCGGCCCATTTTCTAAGACCAAAAGTCCACGAACGTAAGCCGTTAGTTGAACGCTATCTCACAACTCGCTGAGAGGTATTAAGTGTGGAATGTAAATTAGACAAGGGTTGAACCTTAGAGGATAGATAAAAAAGTACAGAGTGCGCTACGGGGTATGAACTATGAGCACTAGCATGCACTCGTTTCGTCGTAAATGTAGTATCAAAGCAGAGTGCGCTGTTTTGATAAAACTATGTCAAATCCTAGCTATCTTGATAATATGTAACGATATTTATAATAAAGTTTAGTCCGTGCATGGAAAATAACTTCAATCCGTACCGCTACTACTAATAATTACCATTGATTAAAAAAATTAAGTAGTTAACACAATTTCTGCTTTTTGTAGTAACATACAGCCAAACATGTGCTTACGTACGGCACTTTTAGCAATACTTGCACTCTATAATTTTAACTTTTTTATACTCAACGGTTTGAATCGGATTTTTCAAGTATTTTTGTATGTATGGGGTTATGCGTGCTTAGAATTGTGATTGGGGAACGAATCCGCAAAGGTGAAAAGGTGTGTTTTGGGATAGTTTTGTTTTTGTAAGTAAGGTTTTATAAATATATGTTTTAGTACAATTGGTGTTATGTTTAGGCGTATTGGCGTTTTATTTTGTCTCTGAGTTATGTCTTTTAAAGCTCATTGTATTATTTTTGTTTTCTGTTTTTTTTTTCTTTTGCTGTTATTTAGAATTACATCTTTTTATGGTAATATACACTTCCATTGGAATCTGCATGGTTGTAAAATAATATCGGGGATTGTATGATAAAAATGGCCATACGTAGAAATCTAGATAAATTTTTGCCTAATCATTGTTTGATGTTCTTGACCTCAATTTTAAATACTGGGATTTGATGAACATGCAAATTAGTAATGACTGAATAAATAAAATTCTTACCTAAGCTATGTGCCAAAACCGTATTTTAAATTAAGAATTTTAATTGGTCAAAAGGCCATATAAGAAATCGGATAGAACAACACTTAAAAAAATATATGGTAAATAAATATATAAAAAAAAAAATAGTTATAAATTCATAAATAGTGTCTGCATTTTTGGTAATCCGTTGAATTGTGCATAAGACTTCTTACTTTTAATAAATTAGCACTAACTGAAAAAAAAAATAACATAAATGTCGCGGTATGTTTGCACGACATACCCAAGCACATAAAAAATTATATATATGCCATTTAATTTCGAAAAACCCCTTTCCCTAATGAAAAAATATGAGTCCTTTCTAATGCATTTCTCATTGCAGTTAAAAGATGTTTGCATTGGGAATTAATGTGGGGACGTAGTTTTAGCTAATATGAAAGCAGTTTTCTATTTTTTATAATTCTACATTATTTTCAGCGTTTGATCTCTCGGGAGAGAAGGTTTTTATGATAGAAATACATGAGAAAAATGCAAAAAAAAAACCTGTTAAAAGTAGTTTTGATTTTTGAGTTATTCTTGATAAGCCAGAGTTTAAGGTATTGAAGAAGGTATTTATTACAGATCATATCAAGTTTATCAAACTTTAAACGACTTCAAAAGGAGAAAGGTTATAATTTGAAGGTATGTTGTTTATGTACGTTACGAAATAAATCCTACAACAAATTCCAATTATTTTTGTGATCGATTGGTGGTCCTATAAAAAAAGAAGTTGGATCCTTTTTACATTTGTACTTAATTATTACAGTATCACATAGGTCAGTGTATATAATACGACCATTATCAGGCCACACATAAAACATCTATACAAATAGCTTTACCAGGAAATATTAATAACTGGAATCCTCAATTCATTGTCCCTAATCATTTTGCATCAAAGAGCGACCAAACAATGTCACCAAATCAAACTGATTCAATTACAATGTTTGTCTGTCTGTAAACACACGCGAATGGACCGATTGCGTTAATTGGACTAATTCCTGATCTAATTATGTCGCTGGCTATTGTTGGCCCAACAGTGGGGGTCCACGCTAGTATGGTTTTGAAAGGGTGGGTGTTCTATTGTAATTTGCACGTCGATATAATATGACTAATAATAAATATGTTGGTGTTAATTAATATCAAAGAAATAAGAAAAAAACTAATCAAGCCATGCCGCTGAATCCATTTTGAAGAAGTGTATAGGACAAAATCTCTACGTACCCAATCGATGAAAAATAAATTTTAATTGGTTAACAATAATTGCCCGAGATAACGCAAAAAAATATAAAAAAATAAAATTTAGAATTGAAAACCTCCTTACCCAATCAGTTAAATAAATATTCCTTTTCAAGTCGGATAATTATATTTTTAAATTAATCTGTCCGTAGCAAAGTTCCATTGTCACAAAAAGGGTTTAGGTCCAAATTCAGTACTACTATAGTTTTCTTTATGACGGCACTTTTTCGATTTTAGGTCAAATGGAAATCGTTTAAGGGAATCAAATATTTGAAGAACCACGAAATCACAGTACTTTTGGGAAATTTTAGGAACAGAAAATGGTTAAACTAAAGCTCAGCACTATCTCTTTTTCGTAAAATACGAAACAATAGATTTACGGTTTCGTGACTTCGCAAATATCCAAATAAAAAACCTAATCTTTTATTGGTCAATTTAGTTCTCTAAATTCCGCTTCTAGCTATTCCTGACTTCGTCAGCGTCTTATTGTTTCACAGGATTTTCAAGTTTTGCGAAGAACCCTAATTATATTTTATTAAACACCTAAATGTTGCGTACATTATCTACATGAATCAGGGTTTCATTATAATACATGCATACCTATCATGAATATTCACAAAGAGTAGTTCAGAATTTCTTTCCAAATTCCGAACTTACAACCATTCATCAGAACCAATCAATTAAAAGCAACCAATTATCAAAACAATTGAATAAATTGAAACAGTACAATATATTTTAATCCCAATCTATTCTGTTTATCCGTTCCATTTGGGAAGCTTCCTAAAAACTCGTTGTGAAGTGAAACCAATAAAGTGAAGATTGATTTCCCTGAGGCGCAATCATATTGAACAGAAAGGTCAAACGATTTGAGTTCAATTTCTAATTGCACCAGGATTTTGGGGGTAGAAGAATGGGGGTTTAATTATATTATCTTTGAGTAGGTTTATATAAAGGTTGACTATAGGATTTATATAGGACGCCCCCGGCTAGATGGACCGATGGACCTGAAGAAGGCAGCTGGCAGTGACTGGATGTAAAGGGCGGGAGATCGTGAGCAGTGGCGTTCCTTGGGACTGCAACAGGCAGATAATAATATGATGATGATAGGATCTATAAGGTTAAGTTCACTGGCCTTGATTATCTGCTAAGGCAAGTAACGTGATAATATATATAGCTTATGGACTTTCTCAATGAATGGATTACCAAACGAAAGTATTTTTTCAATTCTAATCAGTAATTCCTGTTTGGCATTTCATATTTAGATTATTGAATATTAATAGCGTAATTGATTTTTTTTATCTTTTGTTCATAATTTAAGAAATTTCCTTATTAGCCATATATTTTATATTTGTGTTGTTAAAAATAGGCGAAATTTTAAAACCTACAAGCTACGTCAACCTCAAAGTAAATGTTCAGTAATTGAAATAGTAGTGCGGATTTTAAACAAGCGCCTGATAAAATTCTGTTTTCAATTAACAGATTAACATCATGCATGTATGTAATTGCAGTTTTAACTTTAAATGACTTGAGTTTTTAAATTAATTATCGCTGCATCAAAAAGTAAAGACAAAAGTTCATAACAAAAATCTGTAAACCATAAATAAGTTTAAGGTCAAATCTGGATGAGACTGGCACAGAACCAGAGAGAAAGGCACGTACAAAGAAAGATTGTATGGGTAGACAAGGAATGTGGATGATGATGATGAGCATTATCAATACAAGTTCTGGTCATTATTATCCTAGCTGGGAAGCAAGGGAGAGTATTAAAAAATTACCTATTAAAAGAATATTCATGCAGTGAAAATACTACACTACATGGCATCTTTATAATAACATAATTAATATTTGAGGTTTAAAATTAGTACAATATAATTACTTAACAAGCACGATTCGCTGATCATGGAGTCCAAAATAGTCTTCTATAATAATTACGTTACCCTTGATCGAAGCAATTGTCAGGCTTATGTCCCTCGAGGTCTTCACCGCTCAAACTGCTAACTTGGATATCTTTGAAGCATCTCTGAGGAAAACGTTGTCAGGATTTGGCACATTTTTTAAAGCTGCCTCAAATGGGATAGATTCTGGTTTTATGAATGAAGATTTAAGTTATTTGAGGAAGAAAATGGTGATGTAATCAATAAAGGGAAGAAAATTGTTGCTTTGTTTAAAAACGTTAATTTCTCAAACTAGGAGACCAATTTATATGGGACTTCGTTAGTTTTTTGAGGTAATGTTTTTATGAAACACCCAAATCTTATTTTGTATATTTGTGTGTTTATTAATAATAAAATATCGAAATAGTTTCATTAGTTTACAAACGCGTTAATTTCTAGAAAAAATAGGACGATGTTAATAGGATTTCTACTAGCTGATAGTTATATTTCTACAGCATATAAGGTATTAAAAAAACAGTATAATTTCTTGATAAACAAAAACTAAAACACGAGAGCCAAGACGCTGTGGATAGCTAGCATAAGTCATTCTAATTTTTTGTTACCTACATTAAAATGTCAACTCAATTTCCAATTAAATAGGCAACTACTCGATGAAGAGTCGAAAACGGCACCACCATAGACTAAACATATACAGAGACTGCTACTATCGCTAGTTTTCCCTTGTGCCAAGCGAGAGCAGTTTTTAGTCTGTATCTAGTACATTAGCATACTGATTTAAGTTATTTTTCGCGCAACGACAGACTTGTATACGAAAATATCGATGGTTTTGACATTTTTAGGATAACATTAGTGTTTTAGATATTTTTTTTAAAAAGGCAATCGCCATCTTCATACTGTACATAATTCACGACAAAACTAGTTCACACTAGTGCTCACGGTTCAAACTCTGATAGGCTCACTCTATAGTTTCTTATGTATACTCTAAGGACACCACCTTTCTTTTAAACGTCATTACTAACTTATTCATCGCAGTTCGAAATGCAATGGAGACCAGTCCTTTTCACTTTGATCTCTGAAAACAAGCCCATTCAGCTGGTCTGGTTTTATTTCCTTTTTTGTGTCCAAAAGAAGTTGACTGAACTGCATCTTAATACCTTTGCCTACTACTTAATTAAGAAGGTAGGAATGGCTGAAAATGAATGCTGTGAGAGGTCGTGCTTGTCCCAATTTAACTTTAGGTAAGCCATTTCCTTTTGGTACTGTATTCCCCTGTCTTTGGCAGCAATAGGTATGTATTTTTAATTATTTAACACGACTTCTGAAATGCATTATCTACCTATACCTAACAAAAAACAATGCATAGGTATACAATTTGATAATTGAACAACAATTACAACCAAACCAACGCTTCACTAATCAACGCAACCAATTGATTGTAACTGTTTTAATCCAATCATTTAATATTTATTTAGGCTTCCATAATTTATTATATAAACCCTAAATACATATTCCTTAATTGGTCAATACGAGAAGTCTTAACAAAGGGTAAGCGAAATAAATTTATAATTTTGTTCCGGGTTTAGCCCGAAATTTTGTATGGGGTAAGCAGTTGCCGTGTTGTGTACATGGTAGATAATTAAAAATATATTTTATGTGTATGGTTGAATATTGAAAATATTCATATTTTTGCTGTACACTGAAGCGTCAGTTTGAAGTCAAGGATATACAATGACAAATAAGTGTATAGATGTTGATAAAAAACTCAAAAAAGTACTTCTTGAAGGCTGTTTATTTAAGTGATATCTATCAAAATACCAGGGCATATACCAACATTTCTGACTCTATTTTCAGACACAAAAATTGTAATAAAAATAGCCCAAATATAATTGAACATTGTGAATATGTAAACTCTAGAAGGCTATGTAATGATATTGAAAAATTCCTGAAAGGAATTGAGTCTCGTTTCAGATTTCTGAGTGTCAACGTTATTGGATGTGCCTTCGGTTTACTTCACTTCGTTTTGCCTTATTTCAATTCTGAGATACGTGTTGAATCACTTAAAGATTTATAGAAAATCGACTGGTTTGTACTGCGTTTTTTTTTTCAGATATGTGTGTGTGTATGTGGAAAAAATGTGATAAATGAAAAAAGCTAATAAGTAATCGGCCTAAATAGGAATAAGGTTTTTGATCCATACCTAACACCTTATTTATTCGATGAGAGAAGTTGTGAAATTCGGTACATTGCGGAGCTGTGCGGCTACGGTGTCAGACGTGATCAATCTTATACGGCAATGTATGAACAACAATGCGAAAGATTTTGCTCACAACGTCTAAAGCAGCTTTAAAATTGAAAATACAAGATTCGCTTGTAAGAAAAAACATGACGCTACCACTTTCAACGAGAATGAAAAATACTTAGCAATCGTTAATCAAAACTACGGCAAACAGCACAATAATTCAGTACAATACAAATAATATGATGGTGATCCCACAAGCCAATAGTTATGGACAAATATGATGCAATATTAAATTCAGCAAAACGTCGTGGTCGATAAAATATGCTGAATTCAGGAATTTTGTCAGCGATAACGCACTGTTTGCTTTCCATTCGCAAACCGACGGAATATATTTAGATTATATGTGAATCTTTAATAATATAAATGTGTTTGTTTTCATTCTGATTTTTAATTATTAGCTGCGTAATAATTTTGATGTCTTTTTAAATCGAAGCTTATTATCGAAGGTATGATACCTTAGCTACAATTTTAGTGTTATCAGTTCTCAAAATAATAACCCTGTGTTTTACGCGTTCTTACTACATTACCTTCCAAAACATAATTTTAAACCTTTACTCAATTACTTACCATAAAAAACATATCATCACGCCTGTATCCCCGAAGGGGTAGGCAGAGGTGTACCAATGTACATCCACAGTTCGCCGATATGTTTACGTCCCATGAAATAGGGGGCGAGCCTATTTCCACTAACCGGGCACAAATCCAAACTCCGACCTTGGTCGACTCGGGAATCGAACCCAAGACCTCTAGCGTAGCAGTCGCGCTTAGCACCACTAGGCCAACGAGGCAGTTACTTACCACTATGAATTTATTAATTTATCTGTAATATAACTAGGTTTCATGCTTAATTCTTATATTTTTACCATTGCTCAAACTTAGATATTGCTAACTAAATAATACTGCCCAAAATCCTAAACACCCAGGCATCAAAAATCGATACAACAATAACACCTAAACATTTCTAAAACGGTCCACGTAGCGAAATTTCTCATGACGTTAAAAGGGAAAATTTCAAAAAATAAAATATTAAACTTTGTTTATTATTGAACACGGGCCTTGTTAGCAAAACGTGATCCTAATGAGCTTCGGTTAAGTACACTTTGCCCTCGAGAGGCCCCATACAAAATACTCCAAGTTTATTTGTTACATGTATATTTATGAACGATACAGTATTTTTGGAAGGAAATTATCAGATACCTATAAAGCTTGTACGCTTAAATTACTCGTACTTTGGTGTTATTTCAAAATCAAATCAAAATGTTTGTATTTCTTATAAACCAAAAAAAAGGCGCTCAAGAAACGTTACTTTAACTCTACTGATTCTAGTTGCTCGGTTCCAAAGTTATGAAGAAGAGCCGGCAAGAAACTCCATAGGTTACTCTATTTATAAATGTGTGTTGTTTAAATTGACTATTAAATAAGTCTAAGTAACTATTTATTATTTATTCATTCATTCATATAACAATTGGCATTGTGTCTGAATTACATTAATTAACAGTAAAAAAATGTCCTAGATTAATTCATTTAGTTTTGTTATCATAAATTAACACAAAGAGGAGAAAATACAAAAATCAATAAATAATAATTAAATTAACTAACGAAAAAAAAAAGTTCCCTTTAAAATATTGAAGAATAATTTTCAGAAAGCTTAAACATTTGCTTAATAATTTCGGTATGTTGTAAGAATTTAATATAATATATATTTAGTATTCAATGCCTGGATGACCATAAGAAATTGCTAGGTAAACTAAGAAAAAAAAATCGGCAAATTATATTTTAGCCTTTAGGCATTTAAGTAAAGATCGGGCGAATCTGGGTGCTGTCTAAAATATAATATATTGACCTTCTAAAATGGCTACTTGGCCTACTTAGTATAAAATACCTACTTTTAATTTTGAAAAAACATGGCAACTGAAACAAAGGAATAATTAAAATAAACACATTTTGAAAGCTAAAATACGATCAAAGGGTGCGAGCCAATAATGCAATTTAAAATTTAATTAGTAAGATCAAATACACTTGAAAAAATATTTAAATTGTAAATGGATCCATTGGCCAAACAGAGTTGATTAAGTAAGCCGTTGCTTATTTCAGTTTCATTACAGGGGGCGTACCATGATCGTTTAAAGAGGTACCGTTGCGGTTGTGGAAGCGAGACGGCGCGCTACAATGCGGATATCGCTGTCCCGCTTACTCAACTGAAACAGTCCTGCTTTAAGAGCTCATAGTACGGCCCCACATCCATTATTTATTAAATCCGTGGATTTTTTTATTTCCTGTTAATTCGACGTTTCCGAGTAATTTCGTTTGCATTTTTTTGTTTTTAATCTTCTCTCCTCTCTTTATTATGACCAATTATTGCAATTTAAATGTTTCAGGGGAATTAAATTTATTTTTTACACAGAAATTGCAATTAAGTCGATCGATTCATGAAAATATACAGTTTCACTATTAACCTATCTGTTTATCATATGATAAATTATTGGAGTAAGTCAATCTGTTCACCTATATTATTATGCTAAAAGGTTATGTAAAGAACCAGTCCTTAGTAAATTAAAAATTATTTCTTTGAGTCTTGTCATACCTAAATATATTTTTTCTATGATCAAAACTTAAGCAGACATTAAAAAGAAAATTTTTCAACATTTTAAAAAGTCCTTCCACCATTTCCTCGTTACCGATAACCGGTACTTCAACCCCGTTTAACCGGATATCCGGCGTGACGTCACCACCGTCTTTATCCGTGTCTAGTTACAAAGGGCTTTATATGCACGCTTTTTTATTGGGGAAACTTTGTTTAAGAAGAGTTTAATCATAAGCGGTCCGCCATTTTTTTTCTGACTTTCTGATTTCTCGGTACAAAAAAAGAAAATTTTTGTGTTTCAATTATTAGTATAAATAATTTTATAGGAAAACCGAAGAAAGCCTTAAAATATTGGTTATCTTTCAGTAATTGGGTCGTGTTTTAAGTAAAAGGTTCTCTCTTGCCTTTACACACATATTTTTTTTGTGTATACGATGACCACGTTAGCATACACTGAGAAAAATCTCTTCTGCTTGACTTAGTCAATGCAATTAAATTAAGTTCGAAAACATATTTATTTTCTCAAAAAAGAAGAACAAAAACAACGTATTACGTCATTTAAAATAGGTAAGTATCGCAAGAGGACGACAATGTAAATATATGACCTGTTTCCTTCACTTACACAATGACATAAATAGCCATGGCACATGTGGCATAAATATCGGATAATTTTTTTAATGTCTCACAATATTGATATAGTAATAATAATACCAGCCTATAAGCGACCCACTGCTGGGCACAGGCCTCGTCCCATATAGAGAGGGCACGAGCATTGATCACCACGCTTGCTTTCTGCTGATTGGCGATTTCAGATCCCAAATTTTTAATCCAGGTTTCCTCACGATGTTTACCTTCACAGTATTGATATGCTTCATCTATGATTAAAACATTAATGAAAACTAACTAATACACAGAAAACATTAATACAGCGTAATGAACACAACCCCATTACTCCAGAAAAAAAAAACAAAAGACGTACGCACAATCATTGTGTGATAAATAAGCTACAGTGATGTCGTTTGCAGCGTAACATATCAACGCGTCAAGACTCCAGCGACGGGAAACGGAACCTGGCTTATCTCTCGTCTCGCTCTGGCTGCAGCGTAGGTCATAAGAGGGAGCGGGATGGAAGTCATTAGCAATTTATAGAAAATATATACATATTTTTCTATTATTTGATTTTAATAAAAGGATAAGATAGATTATTTAGTGTATTGTTGATGTATATGTACCTACATACCTACGTACGCGCATGCCGCCGCGATCGAGTGCGCCTGCGCGCGCGCGCGGGGGCAGTAATAAACTAGTGTCCAACGCAAGCGGTTGTTTCATTACGCTCCCTACATATCACTGGCGACGACGTCGGAGAGTAGGTACCCACGCTAACAAAATGAACGCGTATTTAGGACATTTGCCTATTTTCGATCATAAAACCAGCGACTGGAAAATACAAAAAGGCAAACTAACGCAGTTTTTAAAAATTAATAGTGTTGAAGATGAAAAGAAAAGTGGAATTCTACTATGCCATCTTACAGAAGAGACGTACCGTTTACTGCTTAACCTTGCATTTCCAAAGGAGTTGGAAGCGCTGAATTTTAAGGACCTAGTTGATTTACTCGATGGCCATTTCAAACCGAAAAAGTGCTCGTTCGTGGACAAGGCGAATTTTTTTAGTGCCAGCAGGAAAACAGGCGAAACCATAGGAGAATGGGCGGCGCGATTAAGAGGTTTGGCAACTTATTGCGACTTCGGTACCGCTTTAGAAACGAATCTAAGAGATCGTTTTGTCCTTGGCCTGACTGCAGGTCCAGAACGTGACAAGTTGTTCGAGCAGTGCCCGTCGACACTCACGTTATCGCGGGCTATTGAATTGGCGGAGCAAGTAGCATGTGCCAAAGAGGCAAAGACCATGTTAGGCACTAGTTCGGAGGCCATGTCTATCAAGGAAGAACCAATATACCGCGCGGGATTCCAAGGTCAAGCGAGCCGAGGCCGCGGCACGGGGGGCGCGGACGCGGCATCTCGCCGTGACAAGGATCGCTGCTCGAGTTGCGGTATGAAAAATCATAGTGTTGATAAGTGTCGTTATAAAGGTTATAAGTGTCAAAAGTGCGGTGTAAAAGGTCATTTAAAAAAAATGTGCGGTAATCAGAAGGGGTTGACGTGTGTTAATCATATTGACTCTAAGGATGATACCGGAAGTAACCAGTCCCAGGACGCGAGTTGTGACGAGTGCCAAAATTTTAATATAAGGTACGTGGCTGACAAGCCTTTTCTAATTAAATTAGTTCTAGGCGATCAAAGTATCCAAATGGAACTGGATTCAGGATCCGGCAGTAGTGTTATCGCAGAAAGCCTATACCTAAATAAGTTCTCACGTTATAAATTACAAAGCTGTAATGTTAAAATGTGCCTGTACAATGGACATAAAATCTCTCCGCTAGGATTTTTTACCATTAATGCGAAATTTAATAATATGCAGCAAAACATTAAAATATTTGTAGTTAAGAATGGAGGTCCGCCCTTGTTAGGCAGAGATTTCATGTCCGCTTTCAATTTAATTATAACAACTAACATTAACTCATTGGCGTGTAGCGATAATAATGTACTAGAGAGGTTTCCTGATCTGTGGCGGGATGAGCCTGCAACTAAAAGAAAACTCCGTTCCAAAATTTTATAAACCCCGAACTGTTCCTTTTGCGCTAAGAGATAAGGTCGAGCAAGAATTAGAGCGATTAGTAAGTTTAGGTATTTTGGTGTCAATCAACCACGCGCAATACGCCACTCCGATAGTGCCGGTGTTAAAGGAGAACGGAAAAGTAAGAATCGCCGGAGATTATTCCGTTACACTAAATAAAGACCTCGTAATAGAAAAATACCCTTTACCTAGAATTGAAGAGGTTTTTGCTAAGATTGGAGAGGGCGAGCTATACAGTAAAATAGATTTAAAAAATGCATACAATCAGTTTATTTTGGATGAGTCATCACAGGAACTTACGGCGATAAACACGCACAAAGGCCTGTATAAATATACGCGTTTAGTTTACGGGCTAGCTAACGCACCGGCTATTTTTCAAAAATCCATGGAGACGCTTCTAGCTGGCATAGAAGGAGTCAGCGTCTGGCTTGATGACATATGTGTTACAGGTCCCGACAAGAAAACGCACATTCAAAGATTGACAGAAGTTTTAGGTAGATTAAACGACGCCGGGCTACGCCTTCAAAAAGAAAAATGCGAATTTTTCAAACAAAGTGTACTTTATTTAGGCTACGTGATCAATAAAGCAGGGTTAATGACTAGTCCGGATAAAGTCAAGGCCATAATAAGCGCCCCCGAGCCAACTAACGTCACGGAAGTAAAGAGATTTTTAGGTGTTGTTAATTACTATAGGAATTTTATTCCCAACGCTTCATCGTTGCTGAGTCCTCTTCACGAGCTATTACGGAGCGATGTGCCCTGGAAGTGGGGAGAAAGGCAACGGCAAGCAATGGCGGCAGTGCGGCGCGAATTGGCATCAGAGCGCGTGTTGGCGCACTTTGAGCCGGCGGCGCAACTCGTGCTAACAGTGGACGCGGGCCCGGCCGGGCTCGGTGCCGTGCTATCGCAGCGCGGACAGGACGACGCGCACGAACGCCCTCTCGCGTATGCATCCCGTTCCCTTACCTCCAGCGAGCGAAACTATAGCCAGATACAAAAAGAAGCGACCGCTATTATATTTGGAGTAAAAAGGTTTCATCAGTATTTGTACGGTCGTAGTGAGCCATTCATTTTAAAGACTGATCATAGGCCTTTGGTTTCAATATTTAATAACAAGACAGGCATACCGGTAACAACAGCGCTTAGGCTTCAAAGATACGCTATTATTTTGTCGGCCTATAATTATGTAGTGCATTATGTATCCGGTGATAACAATATAGTAGCCGATTATTTTTCACGCGCGCCCTTAAAATGTACAAACAAGCCGGAAAATACCGATAATAGTGTAGACTTTTACTATGCGCTTAGGTTTTTAAATGAAGCGTCACCCGCTACCACGATACGTGAGATAACGCACGCTACGGAGCGAGATACTGTGATACAAACAGTCATTAGGTATATGCAAAAGGGCTGGCCACGAAAAATAATTTGTAACAACATTTTACCCTTCTTTCAGTGCAAATCAGACTTGCAATATGAACACGGATGTCTTTTTAGGGGGTATAGAATAGTTATCCCGTTGTCCCTAAGAGATAGTATGTTACGTGAATTACACGAAACACATTTAGGTATAACGAAAACTAAATGTAACGCGCGGAGTAGGATGTGGTGGCCCGGTATCGACGGCGACATCGAGCGTTGGATAGGCTCCTGTAGTACATGCGTAAGCGTGCGTCCCGCGCCTCCGCGTGACCCCCCCGCGCCCTGGCCCGCCGCCGCCGCGCCCTGGCAGCGCGTGCACATAGATTATATGACTATAGGACAAAGGGTATATCTCGTGGTGGTAGATTCATTTAGCAAGTGGGTAGAATGCATATTCATGAATAATGGGACTACAACTACGGCACTGATAGCGAAATTAAAAGGATTATTTTCAACTTTTGGTATTCCAAACGTATTAGTATCTGATAATGACGTCAAAATTAATTCGATCGAGTTTAAAACATTCTGTAGTTTTAATGGTATCAAATACATGACGTCACCCATTTATCACCCGCCCAGTAATGGTCAAGCCGAAAATTCGGTCAGAACTTGTAAAAAAATGTTAAAATGTATTTTAAAAGATAATTTACCGCTGTCTCAAATAAACGAATTGTTATTAGGCTATTTGTTTAATTATAGAAATACTGAGCACTGTACCACTGGGCAAACGCCAGCTAAGTTGATGTTTGGTAGAAACCTGCGATCCCGTCTTGATTTAGTTCTACCTTCAAAGGCTATTATGATTTCGGCTGATAGTCCCGTAGTGCGCGGGAAAAGACAGTTTGTGGTTGGCGATGTCGTTTGGACCCGATGGTACAGCGCACGGAAAGAAACTTGGCAATTAGGTATAATTAAAGATAAGATAGGTAACAAAATGTTTAAAATTTTTATTAAAGATTTTAATCTCCAGTGTATTAGACATGTTGATCAAATAATGAAATATACGGGCAATAACGAGAACTTGATCACAAATACTGGTGATATGGTGTCACATCAGTTTCAACCGCCCGATACAGTTAATACTAGTCAAGGAGCTAGCGGTGCGTCTGTAGCACCAGGTTCGGTATGCACCACTAATGATGATGATGGTGAGGAGTGGGGTGATTGTGAGGCAACCGAGAGTGAGGGAATGGCCGCCGATAATGTAGCAACACCGCTGCCGCTAGCAGGGCAGGGCGAAATTGCTGTGCCCGAGGGAAATCAGTCCCCAAGTACTGACGGACACATGGTTGACTTACAATCGGAACCTTCAGCCACACCCTCACGCTCGAAGCGCCCTAGAAAAATAGTAGATTATAAGAAATACTTTTAAATACTTGTACTGTACATTACTTACACATAGTTGGTATTTATATTGTCACCACGTGTGTGTTTTTTTTTCTTCGTTGGCAACACTGCCAACTAGTCGTCAAAAATCGACCTCTTGTAATTTAAATTTAGAAAAATAGTTTTTAATAGTTTTTTACTGATATTATTGTGTTAATTGTTGTCAGTTATCCATATTATAGTCATTAAGTTATGTATCTAATAAAGTGCAGTGTTTGGTAGAAGTCTATCGCAAAAAGTCCGTCGAAGAAATCAGCTGTCAACGGTCACTGGAGAAATTTGAAACTTATAAGTCAAGGAAAGTACCCAATCTTAAGTATTAGTGGTTAATTACAGACATAATACACCATAACACACCATCTAATCACACAGCTCATCATCGATGAGCAACGTCCATTACTCACTGGCTTATATTGTGTCTCCTTTTGTTTGACAAACTGTGGAAGCAAAATCGACGACATAATCAATCGCCCCAGACATCACTCACTGCATTTATTTCTTGACAAGGACCTTGTATACAAGGTTACAACACATATAGTTATTAAGTTATAGTAATTGTTAAACTAAAGCAATTTTTTTTTTCTTCCTTAAACTACCTACCTACTTACCTTCTTATTATAATAGTTAACTTTTAAAACTTTAAATAATTTTAGAATCCTTTTCTATTAATTAAATAACCATCTTGTATCCCTTTTAATTTTAATTTAAAATAAATTAATAATCTATTTACTAAACTATCCCTTAATCTATATTTCAATATTTATGTTTGTTTCATTTTAAATTACTATTTTGCTTTTAGTTTCCCTGCCACCAGATTTATAGTGTCTAGATATTTAGCTTTACTTTTTCTAGTTTCAGATAACTGATAACATAGGAGAAGCAGTATGATGACCCGCAGAGCAACTGCAAGGGACATGGAGGACAAACTTCGGGCTACCTTAAAGGAACTGGAGTCTTCAAAAACCCTCTGCAGGCAGCTGCTACAGGAAAGAGATGACAGTGAGGTTGAAGTGAAGAACATTGTCGACAAGAACACCACTCTCAAGAACGAACTGGCTGAACTACATATTGAACATGTGGACCTACTAGACCGGCACCAGCACCTGCAAGAAGTACTGTCGTCTTTTCAACAATGCAGTGATACACATGAAAGCGCTTTGAGTCGCATATCTGAACTCGAGCATGAACTTTGTAAAGCCCACAATTCAATATTGTTATTAGAGTCAGTGAAAACTTATGAACAGGTCTCGAACACCCAGAGCCTATATGATGAGTTGGTAGGATGCTCAGCCTCGGCTGTTAGTCAGCCTGTAGTTATAGACCTTACCGGTGATGATGTCATTGCACAATGTCCTTTAATTAGTCACAACAAGTTAAAAAAATACATTAAATGTAGGAAATTAATTAGGAAGGCCCATATTGCATTAAGAAAAATGAAACACTTAAAATTAAATAATATTAATATACACAAAAGACATATTCACTTGGTAACGCAATTAAAATTATATACCAGTGAATTGGATCAATGTCGGTCAAAATATGACACAGACACTCAATTGTTATATAATGATTTAATGTACAAAGAAAATATGCTTAAAGATATCTTTCATAAATATGTTTCAAATGAAGAACAACTCAGTCAGCGTATGGTAGAGGCTAGTGAACTTTTAGACCTAGTAAAATGCAATGCAGAGAAATATGAGTCACTAACAAACAATCTCTCTTGCGATAGTACTAACTCTGTTAAACCATCTGAGCCCATACAGGTCCCTTCTTTACCTACAGTTTCGCAGCCATCAGCTGACAGTGACTATCATTGTAACAAGTGGATTGTAGTTTCAGACACATTAGGAGCAGAATTTGGGTCATTGTTACATAACAACAACACTCACAATGTAACAAATTACTGCTACCATAAGGCTAATTTCAATAATCTTATTCTTAAAATTAAACACATGAAATTACATAAAAACACTAACATTGTTTTATTAATTGGTAACAGTTTGGGCATAGAGAGGAAGGACATTGTTCATGGCATTGACACCTTGCTAGGTTTAGATATAGGTAAAATCATGTTGTGTGCTTTGCCTTATGCAAACACATTAAGTGACGATCACAATAAGTATGTACATTACTTAAATAACACTTTGTATATGTATACTTGTTGTCATAGTGACAAATTAGTGTTTTTTGACACTAACCAATTTATTACTGGGTTTCAACTAACCCATGAAACTATGTATCTTCCTAGAAGATATAAATTTTTAGTTGCTAGTTTAATAGCTTTTAATATTAACTCAGTTATAGGAGATATAACACAGAGTAGGTTAAGTGTAGATTTAAGTAACAATGTAGATTGTTTAAACTTTCACTGCCGACAATAGAGAAGCATTCAGATAGCATTCTGCTTTACCATCAGAATATTAATCGCTTTTCTGGCAAAATTCTAGATGCTGAACTGTTAGTAGATAAATATTCAATTGATATTCTTTGTTTTTGTGAAACTTGGTTAAAACCAGATAAGATGAATTTTCATGTTAATAATTTTGCAGTAGCCAGTGTGTTCAACAGATTATCAGCCGAGGGGGGTGGGTCTATGATTTTATGTAAAAACTATCTTAAATTTAAGGAACGTCAAGACATAACCTCTTTCTCTGTTGACCGCATATGTGAGGTAGCATGTGCAGAGGTAGAAAGTCTTATTATTCTTTGTGTATACAGACCTCCCGCGTCTCACTTATTCACTTTTTTAAATATTATGGAGGAAATACTTAGTAAATTATGTAGTAATAACAAATCAATATATATTTGTGGTGACTTTAATATTAATATTTTGGTTGATTCTATTGATAAATCTAAACTGTTGTCTTTATTTAGGTCATTTAATTTGAATTATATTTTTAATGAGCCAACTAGAATAACTTCAACCTCTCTTACTTGCATAGACAATATTTTTACAAATGGTGGGGTTCTTAACTTTAATGTGATTCCTGGTGTAAGATCTGACCATATGGGTCAATTAGTATCAATCAAAGCTAAAAGTAAATTGCCTTTAACTAAAATTATTACAATCAGGCCCTTAACTAACCATGTATTAAATTCATTTAAAAATAATGCTACTTTAAATCTTTGCAATAAATACTCATTTTCTGGAGCCCCAAATAAGGATTTTAATCAATTGTTTTTAATTATACATAATTCATTTCAGAAAATGTGTCCTTTAAAGGACATTAAAATAAATTTTAAATTACAATTTAATGAGTGGGCTACTAAAGGCATTAGAATAAGTAGAGACACACTTTATAGTCTTTATGATAAAAAATCTTTTAACATTAATCCTGATTTTCATAACTATGTTAGAAACTATTCAAAAATATTTAAAAAAGTTTGTTTAGCAGCCAAGTCTAAACTTATTAGTAGGCGTATAGATAAATCAGATAATAAAATAAAAACAGTATGGAAGATCATCAATTCTGAAACTGGGAATAGTAAACAGAGAGATACTGACCTGTCTTTGAAAATAAATAATAAAATCATTTCAAATAAGACAGAAGTTGCTAAAGCGTTTGAAGATTTCTTTTCGAATATACCTGTGGAAGTAACGAAATCTCTTCCTTCTTCTTCCATAAGAGCAGAAATGTTGCTTAAAAAATTCGTTGATAGGAGTATTCCAAATTTTAATTTTAATCATGTATCTCCTACCATTGTTAAGAAATCATTTAATTGTATTAAAGTAAAGACCACAGAAGATTTATGGGGCATATCTGTCAAAGTAATTGAATCCATAATTGACACTATTGCCCCGATTCTTGCAAAGATATTTAATGACTGTGTTGACTGTGGCACCTTTCCGGATTTAATGAAACACAGTAAAATTATTCCTCTTTTTAAATCTGGTTGCAAGAATGATCCATCTAATTACAGACCAGTTTCAGTACTTCCTGCTTTAAGTAAAATATTTGAAAGAATGGTACTAGACCAGATGATGTCACATTTCAGTAAACATAAGATTTTCCACCATCGTCAATTTGGTTTCACTAGGGGAAGGTCCACCACCGACGCCGGGGCCAAGTTAGTGTCTCACATTTTAGAAGCTTGGGAGGGTTCACAGGACGCCATCGGCATTTTTTGTGATCTCTCCAAGGCTTTTGATTGCGTTGATCATGATACTCTAATTCGTAAACTAAAACATTATGGATTACGAGGACAATCATCAGAACTTGTATTGTCATATCTCTCAACTAGACAGCAAAAAGTAGGCATAAACGGAGTAACTTCGTCGGGTTCTTTAATAAGAATGGGCGTGCCTCAGGGTTCAATTCTAGGCCCCTTTCTATTTTTAGCATATATCAATGATCTTCCCTATATGATGGACGACTTAACTAACATTATTTTATTTGCTGATGATACCTCACTTATTTTCAAAATAGATAGGAAAACGAAGGATCTTAGTTATTTAAATGGTGGCCTTGATAAATTATCTGATTGGTTTTCAACGAATAACCTACTTTTAAACACGTCCAAAACAAAATGCCTTAAATTCTCACTTCCGAATGTGCGGTCTCAGTCAGATTTAAGTCTCATGCTTGACGGCGAAAAACTCGATTTTATTAACGATACTGTATTTCTGGGCATTACAATAGACTCGAAGTTACAGTGGGGTGCTCACATAACAACTTTATCTAAAAGGCTTAGTTCCGCTGCATTTGCAGTTCGGAAAATTAGGCAATTAACAGACGTTCCCACTGCTAAATTAGTTTATTACGCGTATTTTCACAGCATAATGTCATACGGCATTCTGCTGTGGGGCTCTGCAGCGGATGTGGAGTCTATATTTATTTTGCAAAAACGAGCAATTCGTGCAATCTACTGCATGAGCCCTCGCGAGTCGCTAAGGAATACATTTAAGGAAATCAATATTCTAACTTTGCCAGCTCTCTATATATTAGAAAATATAATGTACATTCGTAAAAATATACAGAGTTTTAGTGTTAATAGTGATCACCACAATTTAAATACTAGGAACAAAAATAAACTAGTAGTGCCAAGATTTAGACTAACTAAAACAAATACTAAATCTTTTCTAGGAAATTCAATTCGATTTTACAATAAATTACCGGAAGAAATAACGAGTTTGTCTAATAAAAAGTTTAAGACGTGCATTAAATCTAAACTAATAGAGAAGGCGTATTATACGGTCAAGGACTACGTAGAGGATAAGCGCGCGTGGAATTAGATCATCTGCATATGTGGCCTCCCTGGCGGTCTGCTAATAATATTGTATTAGCTTATTTACTTCAGTTAGCTGCCCCCATAGCCTCTATTCAAAGAAGGCTCTTGACATGCCTTGACATTTCTGTTAGGGATTTTAGTAGGACTACATATGAATTGTATGTAAAGTATACTTTTATATTTTTTTCTTCTATATTTTTATATTTTTCTATATTTTTAATATGTTCATCCCTTGTTAATGTGACGGCAATGTAAATTTAGTTGAATGTTCGATTCTATTTTCTCCTCCATTTTGGATGTCTTAGTTTACATTAATCTAAACATTCTGCTGTTTACGTTGTTGTAGCATATTTTAAAGCAATGTAATCTTAACAACGATGTTAACCTTTTTTTTAAAAGAGTAACCTATGGAGTTTCTTGCCGGCTCTTCTCTATAGGAATGACACTTTGGAACCGAGCAACTAGAATCAGTAGTTTTAACGTAACGTTTCTTAAGCGCCTTTTTTTTTGGTTTACAAGAAATAAAAATATTTTGATTTTGATTTTGATTTTGACCAGGTTTCAAAATCTAAGTGTGAAGGAGTGATGTATATGTACCTACATACCTACGTACGCGCATGCCGCCGCGATCGAGTGCGCCTGCGCGCGCGCGCGGGGGCAGTAATAAACTAGTGTCCAACGCAAGCGGTTGTTTCATTACGCTCCCTACATATCAATTGTTCAATAAAACGAACATGGCAAAATGAGAATTAATTATTTGCTATGTTTATATTTAGTCTTTAATTTATTTTGCTTGTCATTAGTTTTTTAAATAACAAGCAAACGTCATAGTTCAATCGGTTAAAAACTGTAAATATAGAATGAAATGTATTTATTTAACTAACCAAACAAATTCATTTGTAGATTTGGAAGGTACAAAACTTGTAAAACGGCACAATACTAAAGCCCGACTATTTTCTCCGAATATTTTGTTATTATAATAGACTTTATCATTTACATTTATTTACATTTCGAATTCCAAGATATTTGCGATCAACTGTCAACATTATTAATTTTAATCTTAATCAAACAAAAATTCTTAAACCAAAATCTATCTATATATAATCTATTTAACCCGCGAGAACTCGCGCCTCTAGAAATTACACGGGCACTCGCGTGTAGAGCATTTTGCTCACGTTTATGAATGTCAAGTTTTACTAATAAATATTCATAAAAATAGATTTATTATTATTATAAAATACACGTTTTTTTTTCTGGAAAATAACAATATTAATCTTTTTTTATTTTAATTAACAGTCATAGGAACCAATTTTCTAGTGTTCTAAGGCAGTCTAACGGAGAAAATAAAACAAAAAAAAACTTTTTAAATACACACTTATATAAGTAGGAATAATTAATCTTCGTCATATACGGGAGCTTTACACATATCGTCTTGGGCAAACCGCACAGATTCAATTTTTTCTTCTTCTGGTAACTCTGATTCTGGTCCAAAACGTTAGTAATTTATATTCCCACATTAAGTTTATAACTTGAACCCTATCCACATGATGACACATGTTTGTTTCAACTGTACTAACGACTCGACGTAATTATTAACTCTCAAGTGCTTTTGGGAGAAACGTTTAAAGTTTTAAGCAGCTCTTAAAAGCAAGCTTATGTAGCATTTTATGATGATGGAGAAAATTTCTCACCTGTGCAGTGGGCTATTTAATTTTATAAATGATTATTCTTTTAATACTCGGGACGAAAATACTACACTAGATTAAAGAAATGTAGTTTAGAAAAAGAATAATCGAGGTAAATAGAACTCGTCTAGGCTTTTTTCAAACTATGTTGGGGTCGGCTTCCAGTCTTACCGGATTGAGCTGTATACCAAATTTAACATAGAGCGACTGCCTATACTATAATATTCCGGGACTACATCTCACACACGGTTATCTGATCTCAAGCTAAGCAGAGCTTGTGTTATGGTAACCAGACAACTGATATACGTACTTATGTATTTCTAAATACATACATATTATAGATAAATTACACCCAGACGCAGAACAAATGATCGTGCTCATCATACAAACATTTTTCCTGGGTGGGAATCGAACCCACGACCTCCGGTATAGCAGTCAGGGTCACTAACCACTAGACCAACAGGCTCCTCACTAGACAATATCACCACTTAAGCTTATTTTACTAGGTAACACAGTATCCCATAGTAAGACTGGTTGTCAGGATTGACTTTACGCCAACTAAAGATCGACGTATGACTGACAGAAAATAGAAAAAAAAAATAGAAGCGTGAAATTTATATTCGGCGCTCCATTTTAAAATTTTGTAACAGTCTCCGCGTAAATTGTTTTCGATAGAAATATTGGGATGTGAAATTTCTATCGGCCAATAAAATACCAATAAAAACGTAACTGTTACCTGGTATTTTTAATATTAGGATTCTCGAAAAAAAATATGGAGGAATATAGAAATATTAGTAGTAAAGATTTTGCTAGTTTAAAAACTTTCTGAAAAAAAAATACGAGGCAATCCCAACAAAACAAATTTGTGTAAACTCGAGGGAAATACATCAAGATTCCCTTTCGGAATTAATTATTTACGGGATACAATCCCCTAAGGTGCAGGCTTTAAGGGCGAGAATCCCGTATCAAATTGTTGATCAAAATGAGCCAAAAGTTGGAAATGTCTTTATTGTACACAAACTTTTTCGTTTGTCAATAATGGCAATTGGTTAATTTAGTCGTTCAACCGTTAAATGGTTTCGGAAAGGAAAAATGACAATTATTTGGATCTGTTTGATATTTTTTTACTTTCCTTTGTTTTATTTTTTGCTGAATTGAAAGCTAATAGTTAGTTACCTTTTTTCGGTTCGTTCGGTCAAATTGTTGTGAGCGTGCCAATCATACAAAGGCTTCAAATCATACAATGGGTTATTTTCTAGTTTTCGTTGTATTCGTTAGTTTTACCGATAAATAAAGTTTAGAACTTTTGCAATTTGTTGATTTTCTTGTGTACAATCATTTGACAAATTTTAATAATAGGACTCTTTATTAAAATCTTTTCATTTCATATCCAAATTAAAACGTGGTATATTAAAAACGAACTGACAACTTCTCTAAAAGCTACAAAATCTTGGTAAATATCTATCGAGAGTGCATTCGTGCCACGAAAATGCATCGCATTGTGTACAAAAATGAAAATCTGTTTCATCCAAACATCCGTATTTAGATTTTCTCTCGCTGCCTGAAAACGACCAGTTCTAGCTTGAAAAATACAGAAGCTTCAAGCTGAAAAATATCTAGATCCTAATCAGCCTTATCGAAGTATTGAAAACTTTCCCAACACCTCCTCAAAGGATTTTCAACTCATTCTCATTTCGCTCCAACTTGGAATAACTTTTTTTTTATCGACTCTCTAATAAAAGTTTCGACAGACAGGGCTTTTCAATTTATATGCTAATTTATTCTTGCTACTTGGAAGCATAGTATTTTTTGATATCCAGGTAAACATTGTGGACTTTTAATATTCTGGGTTTCTAGAAATGTCGATAGTGCTTGTTGTCATTGTAGTAAACTTTCTGAAAAACGAAAAAAACTTTCTTAAATAGAGGACAGGAAATTAAATATTTTTAAGAGGTAAGAGAGCAGAGAGAGATCTATTAGAGGAAAAAAAAATGTTTTAGTTTTAATCAACGCACAATTATTGTTACTTATCTTGTTTTTTTGTTCCAATAAATGATTTTGATTTGATTTTGAATCCACTTTAATTCACAAATAAAAGAAAAATAAACAACACTAAAAAATTATAAAGAACATTTTAAAGAAGTTCTGAATATAACTGTGATTAAAATACGTGAAAAAAAAATTACTTACGCAAAACTGGATTCCAACCTCTGCAATAACATTTATCAAACAAAAAAAACTGTAGAGCTGACTCTTGAACTATTCGTCACTATAAATGATATTGTAAACAAAATATTGACTTTTCATCGTTTTTCGTTATTTTACGTGCTCTATTTGTACAAGTAGATGAACTAATCAATCAATCCTATTGACAGAGATAAAAGTATCAATTTTTGTTGCACTGTTTGATTTAATATTGCTGAAGGAATATCCAAATAATAGTGGACTTGAATATTTTGTATATTAAAATTTATTTCACGTATTAAATCATTAAAAATAAAATTATTCTTAATTACTCTAAGACACTTCTGACTAACGGTGAAGGAAAACATCGTGAGGAAACATGGATTACAAAATTTGGGATCTGAAATCGCCAATCCGCAGAGAGCAAGCGTGGTGATCAATGCTCGTGCCTTCCCTATATAGGAAGAGGCCTGTGCCAAGTAGTGGGACGTTTAAAGGCTGGAATTATTATTATTATTCAATCATATTTATATATTTTGTAGTATCAAATTGATAAGTAAGGACAAACATGTTTGGAATGTGATTTTGAAGCAAAACAAAAGTTCAAGATGTATGTCAGTTTTCTTTTTTAATTTTATTTCAAGCGCTTTGATAACTTTAATTCAACCAATCAAGAATTAGAACGAATTTATCGCAAGTTAAGAAACAGCCATTATGTAACAAATTTCAGTAATTACTAAAGTATCTAACTAACTAACTTCAGCACTTTAAAATCATAAAACTTCAAATCAATCAAACTTTAGCTTATAACTCAAAAATGTTCAATTATTTTATTCAGAATTCAATTAAACTGGTACTGGTTATCAAAACAAAAGCGGCCTCTTTAATTGACTAAAAGACCACAATTGAAACTAATAAGCATTTAACTTCAATAGAACCGGAACAATACAACGAAATATTTATACGCGTGAAAACAAGGAATTTCAACGCAGTACCAATTACCTCGTAATTAACTTACGTCCTTAGAGTATGAACAAGTAAACTATAGAGTACGCCTTACTGGGTATGCACTGTGAGCACCAGTACGAACAAGCGTCGTAGTTCAATTAGCATAAAAAAGAGCGCGCCGTAGTTTTAAAACCCTCTTTAACCAAATAAGATTGGGTTTCCACAGTTTACGCTAACATTAGAAAAAAACAAAACCGCGTTTTGCGGATATAATTATGGTATACAGGTATTTAGGTTTTAGATCCCGACCTTTCTGCACCATTGCAAGTCGTCTGTGAAAAATCTAAATAATTGTAAACATATTATGATAGAATACGTAAATATTGGTTTTATTTCAATTACACTAATAACATAGGAACCGGCGATATTTTTAAATATCCGTCTGTGCTCGCTCGGATAATCTCTTAAATCAGTTAACGATATGATGATGATATTATGATATACAGTAGATAAATTTGTTTATGCGCGCGCTTGTTTGCTAGCGATGCGCGCACTCTATGTTTTCTAATACATACTCTTAGGTTACCTCTCACTCCAATTAATGAATTCAAAACAATAATATTGTGCACCGAAAGAGAGGAAAAGGTTTTTAGGAGCGCATCTATATTCCTTTTTGTTTACAATAAAAGGGTTTACTATATAATGCTTTTAAGAGACTTATCGCCTTACTGTAGCTCGTTAGTCGCGAAATTGACCAAAAAATCTTTAACGGATTAAAATCTAAACATTTCTATTTACATAGGTATTCTAGAAATCTGTTTCAAAAGTTTTGTTTTTATTAATTTCGCATGTAAAAATTAAAAGAAAAAAAAAGTATAGGGGATTTTTTATCGTATTAAGTAGGTATACATAATAATATAGTCACTACGTATCATCCATTTGGTAGCCTACATACTTTAATTTCTTCCTACAAACCTACGTAAAAGGAAAACTGTTCTAGGAAAAGTTACACAAAGCCTCCAAAAATGAAATTAACGCCTAAATACACAATAAAACATTTAGCTCACCGCAAAATTTGTTCCATAATCTTAGGCTAAGGTCACACTATGGTTTTGCCCGCAAGCGGTAACCGCTAAACCGCCCGAGACACACTACGGTTACAAATCAAGCGTGGAAAATAGCCTCGTTGGCCTAGTGGTTCTAAGCGCGACTGCTACGCTAGAGGTCTTTGGTCCGACTCCCAAGTCTACCAAGGTGTTCTTGGGTTTTTCTATAAAATTCTCAGTAGCAGGTCGGAGTTTGGATTTGTGCCTGGTTAGTGGCAATAGGCTCGCCGCCTGTTACATGGGACCTAGACATATCGGCAAACTGTGGGTGTACAAGGGTACACCTCTGCCTAACCCGTCGGGGATAGAGGCGTGATGATATGTTATGTGATGGAAAATAACCGTCAGTGTGGCCGGTTCCATTCAATCAGGCGGTTAAAATCCGCGGCGGTTTAGCCGTAGTGTGGCCTTAGCCTTATATCAGAAAATACATTGTATTAGCAATACTTGGTACAAGTTTTAATGAAACGTAATTGATTACTTTGGGTCGTTAAGAAAGTTTAACATGTTAAGCCTGGAGGGTAATTATTTCACCTTGGATATTATAATCTCGATTGGGAGATCGAATAATCAATATCTTGATTAGTTTGTTGATGGGAGTGTAAACAGTATGTTCATTAACGAGATGGTAATTAAAAATGTTTTTTTTTTGTAAGCAGTAAAATATAAATATCAAATCAAAATTATTTATTTTCTAGTATATGGTACAAAAAGAGAGATTAAAAACATTTTCAGAATGTGGACAACATCAGTCACTAGTAAGAAGTATAACTTAATAATTAGTTACACATGAATATAAAAAGGAACCGAATTCAATGAAATCATCATAGGACCACCTTTGAAGCACCTTATCGATGTCGAAAATACTGCAAGAATCGTTTAATAATCGTTTAAAAAACATAGATAAACAGTCGAATTGAATACCTCCACCTTTTGAAGATAATAATAAAAATACAAACCCTAAAATTACAGACTTAAGATAAAATACCATAAAATAATAATTCTAATAAAAAAACTGAATTCGAAATAAGTCTTATATTTATTTCTTATGGATCCCACTGTCAAAAATGGACAAAATAAAAAATACAGTTAAATTCAGTGCAGCCTCCTTTTTAAGTAGTTGAATAACATCATTAATACCTATAATCTCCATTTACAAGCATGATCACTGTTACATAAAACATGAGAGGATCTCAAAACATCGTCAATCATGTAAAATTTGTCCCCAGCTAAGTGGCTTCACTTGTCGATTGTTATTAAACAACGTCCGGTAACAACAATCAACGGATGAACCTATTAATTGGTTGATTTTATCACCTTTGTAAGAGTGGCTGTTGGGGTAGTAGATAATTACGAAATTCCTGTAAACAAGGGGAAATGTATTATTATCAGGAGTTAGGAAACTAAACTAAATTTAATAAATGCTTAAAAATTGGATACGATTTTACTTACCTCAAAAATCATTGAAAATTTATGAAAAAAATATGTGTACGTAAATAAAGTCCCTCCAACTATACTTTAATAAATTTTATTTTGATTAAATCCATTCAGTAGTTTTGCGTTAAAGAGTTACAAACATCCGTACATCCAAACAAACTTTCCCATTCATAATATTAGTAAGCATTAAAGAAAACTTTTATAACAAGCATGTTTCATCAATCAAAGCTAAAATAGCAAAGCCAACAACAATCACAACGAAATAGATCCAAATGCCAAACAAAGCATTAAACTAAATACTGATTACACTAAGAAGGGGATATAATTATGTAGTTTCAGTCCATAAACAATTATCCTAAGTCCATTCAGTTTCTGAACAAGAAAGCTTAAGCGCTCGTGCACACGACGACACCATCGTTTGTTTTCAACCGACTTCAAAAGGAGAAGGTTCTCATTTTTTCTGTATATTGTTGTTCTTTCTTTGTATATTTATTTCGCGATAATTACGAATGAAAAAAAAAACCTTTTTTTTTCAATAGCTATCTGTGGCAATTATTGTGAAACGAATGAAAAGTTTTTTTTGTCATGATGCACAAACGTCAGTAGAAAGTATACCTTAGAGGTGCATTTGTGCATTTTTCATGCATTTGAGTATAGTCAGTTCTTTGTCATGTTTATGTGAAATCCTATTGATATTAGATTACCTTATTATCTGGGGGCACGGCAGTGCCCCTGCCAAGTCTCGAGCAAAAAAAAAAAAAACGGGCACAGCCGTACCATACTTTTCTCGAAGCGTTTCGCGGCTATTTCACCCCCCCTGTATCATCGAAACGGACAAACCTAGGGGTTTAGGTTTTCGATGACCTAGAGAAAGCATCAAAACAAGCTTAGCCTCAAAATTACATGACATTTGAACCAATAGTTTTAGAGTTATGAGCGATCAAAGTTACACCATTTTGTCACTCACTGACTGACCGATCATCAAAAGTCTAAGGTACTTCTAGCAAACTTAAAACCCTGAAATTTGGCACCAAGACAGGTTTTTAGCTACAAGTAAAGGGAAAATTATAAAAAACGGTAAGAAATTATATACCTTAGTAAATATTAGGAAACAAATTTACATTTGCGGTTTTACAAGAACATTGTGTATGAATTTTGACTGCATTGTTAACTTTGTTCTTCGTTTATGTACAAAAAGTAAAACAAATCGATTTATATTATTATAAAAACTTGAGAGGTGTCAAGGGACACCCGGATGGAAAGAAGTTACTTTAATTTAATTTAGTTAATTATTAAATAAAAAAATATTAAACAATTTATTAAATTAAATACATTATGATAAGTTGGAAACGCAAAAAGACAACTGCTTATCGTTAGGATTTGAACGTAAGACTCGCCCCTTGGCAAACTCGTCATGTGTCAACACCGCCATCTGAGAAGTTAGGATACCTACCGAAATTCTTAATCATAAGACTGTTGACTCATGACGTCAATAAAAAGTGTCGTTACTACTTTTCGTAAGAATTTCTTCCGTCTAGCCCCCTTTCTCAACGCGCGATAAGGAACTTCGTTCCAATAAATTGTAATAATGTATTGAATTTGCATATTAATAAACAAAGCTAAGTTAAAATGAAATGAATAAAGCTACAATCTTTCATCCACATAATGCAATACTATAAATATTCTATGCTCGCTCGATAGATGGATGTGTCTAAATCGCGCTATGATTTCGTTACATAGCGTAGTATTCGGGGATCTCTAACAGCTACAGCCGCGCCGGTAAGAAAAATTTCACCTTTTAAAAAACTTTCATCTACTGAAACTGATAGGTTGTTAGGTTCCCTCAGTATGCCGAATCTGTGGAATGAACTATTTATATACGATGAACTCACAATTAATTTGCGACAGCCCAATGATTTTGACTTCGTTGACATGCTCAATAGAATAAGTGTTATGCAAATGATATCCATTTATTCACCCTGGTTCAAGAGAAATCTTTTTTTTAGGTTGCTGAATTTGAGGTTATAAAAGTTAAATTCTTCAAGGTTTATCAACTTCTAAATAGATATTCGTTTACTATTTGAATTGATATTGTGGTAAATGCCAATGGCTCCCACCTTTTACAGACATTTTCATGTTAGTAAAAATCTCATCTTGGTGGCCCAAGTGAATGGGGTTGTCGAATCAAAGTTATACAATGTTTACGAGTAACCGGCTAATTATTTGACAGATAAATCTACTCTACTTATTATTTTTCTATGTTTGTAAAAGTACAAATATGCAGAGGTAGGTACTGAGATTCAATTAAATAAACATTTATTACGTTTTCCAATGCTAGCGTAAAATAAATGCTACTTAACAACGCATATACATAAAAAAAAAACATATGAACTTTGTATAGCATTAAGGTGAGGCACGGCCCGCATAGTCAACAATTTCCTATATGCATCGCTTATGCTATAACCACCCATAAAAGCCAGGGGCTAAGTCTAAACCACGCGATGAAGGACACAGGTTCCTCCGTTTTCACCTTTGGTCAAGTATACGTGGCTCTTTCAAGAGTGACAAGTCTGGGTGGATTATATTTGGTAAATATCGATTTTAAAAGTATCAAAGTTCAGGAGACAGCAATAGTTGAATATAATCGACTCAGAAATAATTACCGCCCAGACTTGTGTGCCTTAAAAACAACGAAACATCACAATACAGGCAACAGAGTAAGAGACAGGGAATGGGCTCTAAGCAAAGCAGCAGCTGAAGCACAACTAATAATTAAAACACCTAAAAATAACAGAAAGAGACCTACCAAAAATTATTGAGATCCCACCAAAAACATGCAATGTAAAAAAAGCCAAGTCTCTCTATGCAATTCTTCTATCGTAAAAAGTTTTGAGATCGCATAGGAGCCAAGCCCTGTTTAATTTTATTTGTAATAATAAATAAATATTTTGTGACTATATCAATAGTTTTGTTTGCATTGCAATAATAGTGACTTGGCCATGAGCACAATAAGGTACAAATATAAAACGGCATATTTGGAGCAGTTGAAAGTAAGTAATAAATAATATCAGGACACCTTAACCGACAGTCTGTATCATCCAAGATCAGTGAACTGCACATGCACTATGGCGCATGTTAAGTGCATAGTGATCTCAAATTCCAATTAGTTACAAAAAATTTTAACGATATTTGCACGTAATTACAAGGAGCAAACGACATTTAACTTGTGCTCATGGCCAAGTCGCTATTATTGTAATGCAAACAAAACTATTGATATAGTCACAAAATATTTATTTATTATTACAAATAAAATTAAACAGGGCTTGGCTCCTATGCGATCTCAAAACTTTTTACGATGGAAGAATTGCATATAGAGACTTGGCTTTTTTTACATTGCATGTTTTTGGTGGGATCACTTATAATAGTTGTCTTTAAATACATCGTGTCCGTCGTTGGCAATATAATAACAAATACAAAAAAATGAAACAGTTTTCATATTTTTTAAGCCTAGAGACATACAAACACACTCTGAAACATCAAACTTAGGACACCACGTTGCTTTTGCATATGAGGTTAAAAACAAAAGACTCGTCTCTTGTGTAGCATTGTGGCGCGATGGTGGCGTGACTGTGGCGCAACAGTGGCATTGCGTACACAACCACTAACTTTGTAGTATTAGACAAATCCGGGAATTAGTACCTAAGATCCAAATAATTGCTCATAATGCCTTTGACAACTATTTGGATTAGCTGGACACCGTATAATGAGTTGTTTGGTCTAATTATTTCAGAAGGATAATGGAAATGGCTGGAAATAATGAGAATTTTCTTTTGTGTTTTTTTTTGTTTATAGTACACACATTTTAGGCGGTATTTTGTTCTTAGATAAACATTACAAAGAGATTCTTATTGTGACTATAAATTGCTATGAGATGTTATTTATAAAAGTGTTGTAATGTTGTATTTATAAGCTATTTAGGACAAGCATGTCTATGAATATTTATGGCTCTAATCAATCTCACATACGCACATGTAACACCTGTTTTCCGGAAGGAAATGGAAATCCTTTAGTAGTTTTTCTAAGAACGTTTCTCTTATGCAGTCCTATTTATTCTTGATTTATATATCAGTCTTGACCCGTGGTCTTGATGCATAAATAATTGTGAATTGCTTTTTGTTTAACTTCCTCATAATATGCGTTTTTTTTTTGTAGAGATCTTTGCAGTTAGCCTGAGCGCAGGCCTTGACTGCTTCACCGGACTTTTGGCGAGGACCTTAAGGCCTCCAGCCAGAGCCATAATATGCGTTGTTTCGCCTAGTATTTTGATTATTTTCCTTAGTTCCCGATTTTACTAATCTTTCTAGAGTAACACGATTACAATTTGTGATTTGACTGGTGATGATTATTTTCTCGAAAGTTTGCGCCCACTGCAAAAAAATATTCTTTGCATAGCTTCCCAAGATGTTCTGTATATGACTATTCTGGTCTACTTAGAGCCTGCTGTATTTTTATAACTCCCAAGCATTCCATTTGGCAGATCCTGCTTCCAGCTTAAGGCCTCCAATAATGACTTCTGGTTATTTAACTTAGGCTACAAAGTAGCACAGATCAAATTTCTAAAATGATTAAAAAAGACAGCACACTAGGGGTCGGTTCATATCCGGCGAAAAGGCAGCGCGCAACATCACCGCCCAACGCGGTTGAATATAAACTCTGTCAAAATCATTATCATATTCATTGGTTTTCAAATAGCAACAATCTTCAACCCACAAACTAATCACAAACGCAATGATCCAAACCAGAGTTCCCCAAAATTTATTTACGAGCATTTTTCAGACCTCTAAAATCCTTTACTTGCTCTAAGTATTTTAACTGGCGGAGTAATCTCATTTAATGGTAGAAGTTCGCTCGTTACTGTCAAATAGCTACGATTGTTATGTGGGGACGCGCCCGACCGAGCCCCCACCTTAGGGTGTGGTACAAGCGTACTGATTTAGCGGTGGTGTTGGGGAAAATAGATCGTGTATGGTGCAAATTGTTACCGAGATGAACTATCAAAGTAGGGAAAATACCTAGTTACTCCAAATAATCTATCTAAAAAAAATAACCCAAAGACAGGAAAACCAAATTCCACATGGCATGACTAATTCGCATTATACGGCCTTATTTTAAGGCCTTTGATCTCGTTTCATATGACGTTCTGTGGCAAAAGTTAGCTAAAACCCGCGTGCCATCAGAGTTGGTGTCACTCCTGAGGTACTGGTATCTCAACCAGGAGAACCGTGTGAGGTGGGCAGGTGAGCTGAGCGATGCAAGCAGGTTGGAGTGTGGGGTGCGGCAGGGGGGGTTGAGCTCACCCTTGCTCTTCAATCTGTACATAAATGATCTGATCGAGGAGCTCAGCAGCATGCCTGTCGGATGCTATGTTGATGGTGTTTGTTGCAACAACTTCAGCTACGCTGATGATATGGTGCTGCTGGCCCCCTCGGTCGGAGCACTTCGAAAATTGCTCGCTGTGTGTGAGTCTTTTGTTGCCTCGCACGGTCTCATGTATAATGTAAAAAAGACTGTATACATGGTCTTCAAATCGGGCCCCAAGCTTCCACCTGTACAACCAATTTGTATGTCCGGTGAGCCTCTTAACAGAGTCTACCAATTTAAATATCTTGGACATTGGGTAACCGACGACTTGAAGGACGACATGGACATGGAGAGGGAACGCAGAGCACTGTCAGTTCGGGCGAACATGTTGGCGCGCAGATTCGCCAGATGTACAGACGCGGTCAAAATTACCTTATTTAAGGCTTATTGTACCTCTCTGTATACGGGGAGTCTGTGGGCCAACTATACCCAAAAAGCTTATAGTGCTCTGCGGATCCAATTCAACAACGCGTTCAGGGCGCTGTTGCGACTTCCACGTTTCTGCAGTGCGTCAGGCATGTTTGCTGATGCACATACAGATGGTTTTGCTGCTATCTGGCGTAAAAAGACTGCATCACTCTTGAGTAGGCTGCGTGGAGGTGGCCACAGCATCCTGAACACTATAGCTGATAAGCATGACTGTCCGATAATTTTTAAATTAGTGCAGCGGACTAAGTCCCTGCTTACTATTCTTTACTAAATTGTACCTTTGATATAAATGGATCTCAGATATTCGATTAAATAAATATTATATTATTATTATTATACGGCATTTAAATTGGTAATCAGGAAATGTGGATGGCATATCACATACATTGCTCTAACCCCTGCACATCCATTAAGCTGAAAAACAAAATTATGGTTTTCAAGGACAAGGAGAGGAACAAACTCAAACCTGATGCAATTAACAAAAGTGATTTTCTACAATTACCTGTCCGGGGATCGAACCTAGGACCTCAGAGCCGGCGACAACTTGTAACTAAGTGTGTACGCCACTCGACCAATCGTTTCTAATCTGTATAGCTCGTAGTAGAGATGTAAAAAGTATCTTAAACAAATTTCGAACAGAGTAATAAACATAATCGCTATCACTTACAATTTAAATCCAACACACAACAAACCGAATGCGACGAATTTCTCAGATTAAAACTCTTAGTTTTGGGAAATAGTTATCTATATTGTCAATGTTATATTAATGTCTTTATAGTAAACATTGTGCATGTAAATAATATCTTGATATTAAGATTGTGATCGTCTTTTGAATAATATTGAACGATGCTATCTTCTGTACTATGAGCTTGGCTGTGGTGGGAGCGAGACGCCGTTACGTGCGCTGTAGTGCTGTCTCGCTTCCACTAAAGAATCGGTCCTGCTTTAAAAGCAGATAGTCAGAGCGGTTGCTACTAGGTATTTGAATGTATTTGTATGTTTCTGATATAATCCGTTTGTAAGTTTTTTATTTGAGTTGTGCTTTGGAATTAATTTGTACTGTGTTACCTAAAGGGTATATCTATCCAAAAGGGGTGAAGAGTACATCTGGTATAAAGTCGGATTTCATAATTTCAGCTTAGTATCAGTTCATTTTTACAATCCTTCAGTAACAATATACAGGATGCATAGTTCAATAAAGTCATTATAATGATTTTTAATTCTTGCTTCTAGAGAAATGTTTTATTTTTTCCATCCAAGTAAATACCAATATTTTGCACTATTGTTTTGTACAACTCGATAATCCAATCACTTAAAATCTACAGCAATTTTGTCATCAAATCGTAAATCTTAAAGAAATAAAACTGCATTCTAAAATACTAAGAATTGTTGAAAGACAGCTGAACATTTTATTTGAAAGCTTTTATTTAACGAACCTTTTAATAAATTGTGTACTTTTTGTAATCAATCTATGAAATTGCGGAGTATTTGCTGTTGTCTGCAATCAATATTCTAGGGTCAATTGCTTGATAAATAAAATGTAGCGTTTGTTTAAATTATTTGAAGTTTTGTCATCAATGTTTCTTGAAAATCTTCTTTAATAAGAAACATGATTTTTGTATGGGGTTTGCAAATATTAAAAATTGGTTTTGTAAATGTACATTTATTGAAAAAGTGGGGAATAATTTACTAGAAGAAAACCTTCTATAACTGAGTTTGTTGTAGGTTATAATGAAAGGCGATATTAAGTACCTATTGTATTATATTTTTCTGTCTTACCATACAGTTCCATTGCATTGTAAGTTCCTGAAATCTTGGCTTAAATTAAAAAATCGAGTTTTTAAAATACAGAAATACATACATACATAATTATAATCACGCCTGTTTCCCGTAGGAGTAGGCAGAGACCACTTCTTTCCACTTGCTACGATCCTTACATACTTCTTTCGCTTCATCCACTGTCATTACAAAAATAAAGGAGCAATTACTTCTAAATATAATACTATATATTTTTTCTAAACAAATATTTATTTACATCAGCAGTTATTATCGTAAACTTCACTATTCCATTAACAAGATCGTAATGAAATCCAATAAAAACAAAGAAATTCAATATACGAACCATTGAAGATAACTGGTTTGAAATCTGTTTGCAGAGCTAAAAGCCTAAATTATTCATATACAAATAGGTACAGAAGTATCACATAAGAGTTTAATTAGAAAAAAATATAAGCCCCTAAAATCGCCAGTCATCTAGGTATCGCTACGGCCACGCCATCTCCAGTATTTGTCGTCGAACACTTATCATCAGAAAATAAGGCGCTACACGCTGCAACTCGACTCCGCGCCAAAGAACTAAAGTATAAGTTTGTATGGATACGCTATGGTAAAATTTTTACCAAGAAGGACGAATCAACGCCGAGTATATGGATCAATAGTCTGGAAAAACTGAATTCTTTATCCTAAATCTTGTTATTATTTGTCATAACTTGTGTGCATAAATTACGCAAGTCATTTGTACTAAAAGTTTGAAAATTCTATTCTATTAGATTGTATTATCAAAATACTAGAGGGTTACGTGGAAACATAGCTGAAGTTCGTCAACACATCTTAAACTGTGATTATGATGTCTACATCCTGACGGAGACCTGGCTTTGTAGTGGAGTGTTTAACCGTGAGTTGTTTGACGACAATTTCATTGTTTATAGAAGAGACCGTGAGTCCTCACAACTTAATAATCATAAGAGAACAGGAGGAGGGGTATTGATCGCGGTTTCCAATAAATTTAATTCATGTCGTAAGACGGAGTGGGAGAGTAATTGTGAGGATATCTGGGTCACTATAGAAACTAAATTTAAAAACAATCAAAAACATTTCAAAATATGCGCTGCATATTTATCACCACCTTTACGAAACGAAGTTTTAGAACACTTCATAGAAAATTGCAATATTGTCATGGATTCTAATTCTAATAGCAATACTATGGTAGTTGGTGATTTTAATATGAGTAGCATTGACTGGGAAATGAAAACAACTGATAATTTCTGTACTGCGGTTAATTACGGTTCGAGTTCTCTTAATAATTTATTTCTCGATTTCATAGCCCTTAACAACTTAAAACAGTTTAATTGGGTCAAAAATTTTCAAAATAAAACTTTGGACTTAGTGTTATCCGATATCGACAAAGCTGATGTCAATACTTGCTGTAGTTCTATTCGCAATATTGATAAATATCACCCCGCCATAGTAATTACCCCCGATATTGTATTAAAAACCAGATCAAAACCTAAAAATTACATCAAATTTAAATATTTCAAAGCAGACTATGAAGCAATAACTCATTCACTCGATAGCATTGACTGGTCTAATGAATTTGCGAATTGTATTGACGTTGATCTTATGGTAGATAAATTTTACGCATTAATTAATGCAATAATTAGGAATCATGTACCTGAAAGAGTATGCTACCGGGGAAGATATCCATCGTGGTATTCATATAATTTAATTAAATTATTGAAACAAAAATATAAAGTTCATGTTAAAATTAAAAAATATAACAATCCACTAGATATATTAGAATTCAATTATTTGAGAAAAGATTGCGCAATTTTGACTAAAGTTTGTTATAATAATTATTTAATAAAGATAGAAAAATCTATAAAAAAGCACCCTAAATTTTTCTGGACACATATCAAAAACCTCAGGAAAGGTGAGCTATCTTGTCCGTCTGAAATGGTTTTGGACTCAACGAGAGCTCATAACACACGAGATATCTGTAATTTATTTGCTAAACAATTCTCGTCGGTATATGCTTCTTCGGCTGCTGCTAACAGTTATATTAGTAAAAATACACTAGTCTCTAATCCATGTATTGGTAATTTTTATGTAAGCAGTCAATCAATTTACAGAAAACTCTCCAAACTTGACCTTTCAAAAGGTGCTGGGCCAGACAATATACCGCCCATATTCTGGTCACGTTGTGCTCGTCGATTATCTGCTCCACTAGCTCATATTTTTAATACCTCCATTCAATCAGGCATATTTCCATCCAAATGGAAACAAGCTAGAATTGTACCAATTTTTAAAAATGGCCAACGTGAACTCATTTCAAATTATCGTCCTATTTCAATTCTTTCAACTTTGTCAAAGGTTTTCGAATCAATCATTTATCCAATATTTTATAATCATGTTAAGAACTGTCTATCTCAAAATCAACATGGATTCATCAAAAATAAATCTACTAATACAAATCTAGTCAGCTACATAGACAATTTAACAGCAGCTGTTGATCGTGGTTCACAGGTTGATGCGATCTACACCGACTTTTCTAAAGCTTTCGATAAGGTTAGCCATAGCATACTCTTAAAAAAACTCCAGTCACTAGGCATCACTAATGTTATCTTAGATTGGTGTAAGTCGTATCTGACTGATAGGCATTCATCTGTTGTAATCGACAATGAAGAATCAGATACTTTTGTAGCTTCGTCTGGAGTGCCCCAGGGTTCTAACTTAGGTCCTCTATTCTTTAATATATTTATTAATGACCTTCCGAATATCTTCAGGTACTCAACAGCCTATCTTTTTGCCGATGACTTAAAACTAATTCGTGTAATTAACAACGAATCAGATTCCCTTCTTTTGCAAAGTGACTTAAATCAGCTATCTCATTGGTGTACGCTAAACGGAATGTTTCTTAACTGTAATAAATGTTATCATATAAAGTTCACTAGGAAACGCAATATTATACGGACCTGTTATAGCATTAAAGATGCTGCACTCGAGGAGCTCTCCTCTATTAGAGATCTGGGTGTGCATGTTGATGGTCAACTTCGCTTTATCGAACATTACGATGGTATTATAAGGGCGTCCTATCGGGCTCTTGGATTTGTTCTACGCTCATCGAAAGAGTTCAAGAGCCCTTCTACGACTATACTTTTGTACAATTCTCTTGTACGTAGTCGATTAGAATACTGCAGTGCAGTCTGGAATCCAGTGTACCACGTTCATATAAGCAGAATTGAAGGCTTACAGAAGAGATTATTAAGACATTTAGCATACCGATATAAAGTCAATTTTTTAATGTCTTCATATAAGGAGAGGCTTGAATATTTTAATATGATTTCCCTTGAATCTCGACGTACAATTGCTGATTTAACATTTCTCTTCAAACTACTCAACAATAAAATTGATTGCCCGGAATTACTCAATAAGGTTCGCATCAATGTGCCCCACAGACTACCTCGCCATCCCTGTTCTCTTTTCAACATTCCTCGATGTCATACAAATCTCGGTAAACACTCTCCTATCCCAAGAATGTGTATCAAATATAACAGCATTTCCGGTACATCCAAAGATTTGGACGTCTTTAGCAATTCTTTGAATGCTTTCATAGACACTATCTCTGAGCAATTAACAGTGTGATTATTATCATTTTTTTTCATTTTGTTATTCTAATTTTAATTTTTAATTTAATTTAATCATTTTTGTAAACTATAACATAAGTTTATTTCAATTCTAATTGAAATTCTAATTGTGTGCGACTATGTTATTACGCATGATGTGATTTCCTATAAATAAGAAAGCATAGAATATTGTTTAATATGCTACACATGTAAGTATGCTTGTATTATGTTATTCTTGTTGGAAATCCAAACAAATAAATAAATAAATAAATAAATAAATAAAACAAGGTGTTATATAAGTAAGTTAAATTACTCATCATCATCTGCCCTGTTCCCAATTATTTTGGGGGTCGGACAATACGTATTCAACTCCACGACTAGTCAGTGTTTTAAATTCATGTCTTACATGATTGTGAGCTGTATCATCCCTTGACGAAATAACTATGTCAAAGAGAGTCAAAACTATTTCTCTGCTAATAGGCTTCTACAGTTAAGGTTATCACATACAATACTTAAAAAAATGTACCAAAAATGAAACAGGTATTTTTGATATTAATTTTCCTTTAACCAGTCATGTTACCTTCGTGCATAACCGTTGGTGTATTAGCTCAGTTCCTTTTTTTTTTCAATAACAAAATTACATCAGAGAAAAAACAATGTTGTTCCAAGTGAACCTTCTACATTAACTTTACAGGTCCATTATTCTCGTGACCGCGGCAACAATCTTGAAGAATGGTCCGCCATTGAAACTTCGGTAATTCTGCTTGTGCTCCTCTCAACCTCAGACCTAACGTTTATTACATTAAAACAATATTTTCTGAAGACTATGTTGTTATTTGTTTAATAGTTTTGGTTAGTTTAATTTGGTTTTTATTTATATTTATTATATTTGGCCAGTTTAATTCGATTATATTTAAGTGGCTTGATAGATAATTATTTTTTGGTACTAATTCAATTCATTTCACCCAGGTGATATTGCCTGGGTGATATGAGTCCGAGGTGAAATGAGGAGACACAAAAGTCTACTTTGTTCAACTGGGTGATATCACCCAGGTGAACAAAGTGGAATATACCTTATAATCGGACATGTTTTCAATAAAATTTTAGTCTAAATGCTATTCAATTTGTAAATGATCTAGAGACTATTACATTATTAATTTTCAGCATTGACAAGACTATTCCTCTCTTACTCGTTGTGTTAATAAGTCATCTTATTTTTAGCCAATCGAAAGAAGTTAGGCCAAGATCACACATAACTTTCGACAATTTGTGGAAACTTTAATGAAACCTTTGACTGATTGTATGGGTATTCTCTAAGCTCAAAACGTGTTAATCAGCAGTATTTTTACTCTTAGAACTAGAAATATACTTTAATTAAATTAAAAGTTTCACACTTTAGCTTAATGCTTTGTGTACCTCAACACCAAATTATTTTAGGCAGTACCTATGTTACCACTGCCTTAATTGCCAAAATTAAGTTTTCAGAAACTTAGTTAATTTAATATTAGACTAATATTGTCATCTGTACCACCACTAACATTACGCTACGCAAGCTTAAGTACACTATTTACCTAAAAGTGCTATTTATTTAATTAAAAACAAGAAAGTTATGAATTCAAATAGATCCTTAAAGAGAGAAAGGGGTGAATACTACCCTCATTCAGCATAAAATATGTAAAGAATTAAGCTCTCAACTACATAATGCAATTATTAGGGCTCTCATTTTCCCCTAAAAGAAAGAGACAGACTTATACACGAAGTATATACCCATCTCTTTCCCACATGCTTTTATCAAAGGAAAAACGGGGTAAACAACGCACCCGACAGCTTTATTTTAAATTCAAATTAAACCTATTTGTAAGCTACAGATATGACGAAAATAAAAAAGGAAAAAAAATAAACAATTCTTTATTCAAATCACGGGTGGCGAATTTACATAATACCAACATATTAACGGCGTTTAAACAAATAACTTTTCAGTTTTTATTGTTGGGCTAATGTCAAAAAATGACGCGTTCTGAATGGCGGTAGGATTTACAGCTCAATTTCGCGGAGGCTTTTTAAACTGTATAATTTGGTAATGCGCGGCTGTGATTTCCTTGACGAATAAAAAGTTCCTGGAATTATGTTTTTAGGGTTAAACACTTTTGGTGAAACGTTTGATATTGGATTAGAATCTACAAATATTTGTTAATGAAGCGATGTGCGAGTTTCAAAAGCGCGTTTATTACAGTTCTCTTTTTTTACTTCAATAGAAGGAGGTACATACACTGGATGTTTGTAAGCAATGTCTCCGATTTATTTCAATTAAAAATGTTTTTGACGTTGATATAAAATTTGTTGATGTCGTTTAATGTGCATTCTATTGTTTGAATAATAATTAGGACTAAAAAAAATAACTCAACGATACCACAGCAAATTCCAACAATATTGTACATCTATACAGATGACAGGATTTCAAATCTCTAACGCCAATATCTAACACCAAGCCCAAATTAATCCAAATCAATCTCAACCACTACAATACCTTCTCAATTTCACATCTAATTGCTCACAATTCAAAATGGCGACCCAAAAAAGATCCAGAAACAAAACAAGAAAAAAAAATGGCGGTCCCATGTCTGGCACCAGACGCCGGTCGTTTTGCTTTTCCCCCCAAAATTGGAAACGCTAGACGAAAATAGAAACTGTCCGTCGATATGTCCATCTATTATATTTCGATCTCATAAACTATGCATCGCGAATGCATAAAAAATAAAGTTAGTAGTGTTGGGGAAAATGAACGTTTTTTGTATGCTGGCAGCATTGTGTCAGTGTTGCTATATTTTTGTGAGTATATATAACATAAATAATAATCCAGCCTATAAACGTCTCACTGCTGGGCACAGGCCTCTTCCCATATATAGAAGGCACGAAAATTTATCACCACGCTTGCTCACTGCGGATTGGCAATTTCAGATCCCAAATGTTGCAATCCAGGTTTCCTCACGGTGTGAGTTTATAATTAGGGCTTTAAATATAAGTGTTGTGAGTTTGGAGTTTATTAAATTAAATTGGGACTGATTAAAACTAACTGTAATTAACGGGCCTGTTAGTCTAGTGGTCAGTGACCCTGACTGCTATACCGGAGGTCGTGAGTTCGATTCCCACCCAAGACAAATCTTTGTATGCTGAGCACGATCATTTATTATGTAGATACACAGAGTATGCTTTTAGAAATATATACTTAAGTATTTTTATCCATCGTCTGGTCACCATAGCTCTGCTTAGTTTGGGATCAGATGACCGTGTGTGAGTTATCCCAGGATATTTATATTTAATACTGTTACTGGACGTGCACGGGACCAGCAATTTGTGTAGATGTTTAACTCTACATTGTTTAAAAACCACAAAAACAACACAAATCAACCCATTGCCCGTTTAGAAATAATCACTCTAATGAGTCGAAAATTCTTAACCCTTTTGTGTCGACGTTGTTTAAACATATTTTGTGGTAAAAAAGCTGTTTTAAAGATAATTAAATACGTATATTTTTATTCTTTGAACATTTTGTAACTAACATTATTTTTAAATCCATTTGGATCAGGATTTAGATATTTAGATCTTCAAAAAATAATTAAAATGTGTCCTTTCGTGTTGTAAGGTCGCATTGTCTCAAAAGTAGACAATTCAAGGCACTTAATGTAATTAAAATAATTAGTTTTGTCTAGCCGTTAAAGCCTTTAAAATAAAAATAGTTTAGTTAATCTTGTTATGTTGGGCTAGTCCCAGAAAATGGGGAATTTAGGTAATTCTATTTAATAGGATGCCTTGTAATTTTTTTGCAGTAATTGTACCTTTTGTAAATACCACGTACCTATTCATAAAATTCTTCTGTTCAGGAAAAAAATAACAACTTTTTGGAATTCCTATTTAGACAGCAATTAGTATTTTCCTACGAGAGCGATTCTTAGTTTAAAAAGTCCTCTATAAAAGAGATTCTTAATAATTAAAAATTCCATTTTTTGTTTTCAAAATCCAAATCCAGCCAAAGTCATAAATACAGCTAATTCAAATCAATAAATCCCCTTGACCTCATTAAATGGCCTTAAAATTACCAATCAAGTAAGCCCCTTAATATAGCCTTATCTTAAAAATGAAGCACTCAAGAAAACAAAATAGCCCACAAGATTGGTCAAAGTGAGTCCATGAAAATAAGTGTTCTTAAAAACTTAAAAACCATATTTGGACTTCTTCACAACCTTTGAGAACGTGAAGAGCCAATAAAACGAGATGTAAAAACTCATTGAGTTTGGCTTATATGGTAGAAATCAATATACGTTGTGTTGACGATTTGGATCTTATAGTACGGTTACAAGCAAACATAATATGTATACAGTCTCCTATTTTTCATTTTCTTTTTCTTCAATTCTAGATTAGTATTGTAAAACGTATTACGGAAGGATTGTAAAAAACAGTTCGTTAATCATGGGTACATGTTCATCTTGAGTTTCAACACAAAAATCTCGCTAATCTTATGTTGCAAATTCACTATGTGTGTATGTATATATATTGTAGAGATGTGGGAAAAGATTTTATTGGTAAAGAAGCTTTTGCTCTCGTATCGAAATAAGGGAAATGGAAAATTTATTTTCAGCCCATAATTATGAATTTTAACCATTGGGTATTTGACTTAGTATGTATTTTCTTTACTATGAAAGAAGAAGCCTATTCTTTGCAGTAAACTTTTGTGCAGCGTGAGCAAAACCTCACCTGAATGATTGAAACAAATAATTTCGATAATTATTTATCATCATATTTTTTATGGTATCTTAGGACAACTCACACACTATCTGAACCCCAACTAGGAAGCGCCTGTACTATAGTAACCAGAGAATAAAATTGTTAAACTTCACCTTGTTCGACGATTCTACTTTCCGCCTCGCTGCTGCTCTACGCCTAGGGGCTTCGACTTGTACCCCGCATCGCTGTCACTGTGGCGAAGTTGTCAACAGCCTCGGACACCACGGCCTATCATGTAGCCGTAGCGCGGGCCGCATGGCGCGGCATGCTAATTTAAATGATATTATCCGACGAGCTCTTGTCGCCGTCGGAGTTCCGGCTGTACTCGAACCCAATGGCCTGGCACGCGACGACGGCAAGAGACCGGACGGCATTTCCTTGTTCCCATGGAAGGTGGGTAGGCCTTTAGTGTGGGACGCTACTTGCGTCGATACTCTTGCGCCATCCCACCTTCCCAGTACGTCGTGCTGTGCTGGCGCTGCTGCTGCGGCTGCTGAGAACCTCAAGCGGCGGAAATATACCAACCTAGTTGGTAGTTATATATTCGAGCCGTTTGGGGTTGAGACCCTTGGTCCGTGAGGTCCGAGTGCACATAGTTTTTTTAAAGATTTGTCCAAACGCCTGGTTGACACTTCGCGTGACCCAAAGGCTGGCTACTACCTAGGCCAGCGCATAAGCATTGCCATGCAACGTGGCAATGCTGCCAGCCTTTTGGGCACACTCCCAGTCAACAGCGATGTGGATGAATTTTTTGATGCCTTATTTTAGTTTATATTTTTTCTTATTTACTGTGTAGGCTTAGTTTTTTTTTTTTATTATTACCTATTGTAAATATCTTAAGTTTAATTTTTAATTGTAATATAGTATGTTTTATTAATTATTAAATAAATTTCTTCAACTTATGTACCTATAATAATATATTTGTAAATGCACAAATGGTATCTAAAGATAAATTACGTACAGAATGCTTCTGAAGTGTCCATAAGGTGCAAAAAGGGACCCTCAAATGCAACGAACTCCAAAAATTTGGTAAAGGATGATGTCAAATATCGACCAGTCACTCACATCATTATACCAAACTATTTCAAACACGCTCTTTATTTATTCCAGAACATTTATCTTAAACGGAGACCCCACTTGACTTCAAAATGAGTTTTCGACGATGTAATTTAAAACTTTTTTGGTACACATGACTTTGAGTACGTTAATTACTCTGGAGATAAACTGCCTCGTTGGCCTAATGGTGCTAAGCGCGCCTGCTACGCTAGAGGTCTTGGGTTCGATTCCCGAGTCGACCAAGGTGTTATTGTTATTATACATATATTATTGACGACCTCCGTGGTCGAGTGACGTACGCACCGGTTTTCAAGGTGTCGCTAGCTCTGAGGTGCCGGGTTCGATTCCCGGACGGGTCAATGTAGAAAGTCACTTTTCTACATTGTCTCAGGTCTGGAATTCAGAAACAACGAAGGTACCACAAACCTTCGTTGTTTCTGAATTCCATAACACAAGTGCTTAATAGCTACTTACTTTGGGTTCAGAGCAATGTATGTGATGTTGTCCGCATTTATTTATTTTTATTTATTTTATTACATAGAAAACCCCAATGGTTTTTCTATGAAATTCTCAGTAGCAAGTCGGAGTTTGGATTTGTGCCCGGTAAGTGGCAATAGGCTCGCCCCCTATTACATGGGACTTAAACATATCGGCGAACTGTGGGTTGTACATTGGTACGCCTTTGCCTAACCTTTCGGGGATACAGGCGTGATGATATGTTAATGTTTTAATTTAAAAGTTTTTTGGTACACATGACTTTGAGTACGTTAATTACTCTGGAGATAAACTTAATGATATGGTTGATGAATTACCGTTTACTGCTAATTGAATTGGATATGTTTTTGTAAATGTAGTCGAGTTAGTTATGTTTTTAATCTATGATGTTTTTTATGCTCTAGGCCATGTTACTGGGACTCAAATGTGTTTGGATAGTTTTTATGTCATTCAATGTTTTTCTTTTTTATTATTTTTAAATAACACCTGAATGCTTTTGATGAGTTTTAGACGTGCAAATAATATTAATTTCAAATGAAAAAGTTTTTGTGCTTAGACATTAGTTTTTGTGTTCAGTATTGGCTTAACTGGCAAGTTAAATTGAAAAATAATTGTTATATTGAAACTCGATAAAATTGACGGCTTAATATTCAAAATGTAAATGTTTTTATTGTAATTTAAGAAACCTTAATACATCCCGTTTTAAATATTGTTATTTGCCAGTTTAGTGAAAAATCCTCTGACAATATTTTCAAAAAAAATCCTACCTAAAAAATAATCACAAATTCAAAACTACACAAACATTCATCAACATACTAAAAAATAAATAAAACAAAAGTGTTAGTAACTCTCGAAGTGGGAAATACATAAAATGTTATGTACTGAAATAAAATCCGGGCGCTGACGTATGTAGGCTGTGCTCTGTGAAAACTTTATCTGTTTCAGTTATTTATTATGCATAGTTTTTTAGGGGTGTGTAAAGTTTGTCTATGTTCGATGAAAGTAAAAAGTATAGCCATTTCTACTGTCGAAATAGATTAGCTAGATTTTTCAGGTAGTGTTATTCTCGGGGAGGTCTTTGCCCAGCGGTGGGACACGAAAAGATTACATAAAAAAGCACAGAAGTAGTTCTGTTTTGAAAATGTCCAAATATTGTGTATGTGTAAGAACTATATCGTAGTATCAAAAAAAAAAAAAACTTCCATACCTTTCTATGCAACCAATTTTTTAATTTGAACCATACAATCAATAAGATACACAGTTCTATCAAATGACTTAAAAAAAGACAACACAGCGATTACATATTACAAATCTTCGAAAATACAAATCTTCTTCTTCAAAATCTTTTACAAGACTTCCTATCAATCCATACTCATTTAACAGCCAACAAATAAATTCCCATACTTAACCGTATCTCCGGAGTATTACTTGTGACGTCATAAATCCTCGCCATACAGTTTATTTCGCAGTCAGTGACGTATGGCCGCCGTTTCTTACTGCGATGTGTTACAATCGAATCAGCTGCTTATTCTGCATGTGTTTTCGTTGTTCAGATTTTGGTGGTGAAATATGTTTGAGTTGGTGTTAGGTTCATATTTATAGGCGACAGTTTTTTGTTGACTACCATTATTATTGTGTTTTAGAGCTTTTAACTTCTACCTCCACGATTGGGCACTTCTAATTATCGGAGTACAACTCAGTTTTAGACTTACAAAATTTGTGTATTGCAATAAATTGATTTTCATCCGGAATTTATTCTGTTTATATTTTTTAATAGTAGTTCATTTTAAATCAGTTTTACTTTATTGTTTTTAAAGCTTACCTTCTGCTTTCAGAATTTTTTGTTTAGCAATGCTTTGTGTTTTTTTTTTAGGTAAAACTTGCTCAGTTTTAAAGTCAGTGATAAAACCAAACATCTCTCAAACGCGAAAAGCTCAAGCCATCAATAGAAACAAACGAACACGGTATCTCGTATCGTTTCTCACAACGAATCTAACTGAAAAGCTTTCCACTTTAGAGTGTTCAAAATTCAATATATCTTGCAGCTAAGTCCGAAGATTTCGGATCGAATGTGTGAAGCGCCTGAACAAGCTATATTTCACTACGTTCGCGCGCTTTCAAATACTTTTAAACTTTATTTATGCTGTATGAATTGTCACGTTTGACAGATAGAATTTTGTAGTTGAATATTAATAATTGAATGAATAATAATTATCTTTCAGATGGTAAAATGTGTTATGAATGTTTTTTAATTTGCTATGTAGACGGAAGTGGGAGTGAGCTGGCCACGTCGAGCGCATGCAGCCTGACCGATGGGCAAAGATCGTCACCCACTAGACGCCGGCAGGACATCGCCGTCGAGGTCGTCCGCGGTGAAGGTGGTGTGATGATCTAGTCAGTTATGCGGAATGCGTAAATCGCCAAGAACAAAGAGCTTTGGAAGAAGAAGGGTGAGGACTTTGCCCAGCAGGGGGGTCTAATTTAGGCTAACGAAATAAATGTACACGGAAAAGTATTATTTATATATTAATGTACAATTGTGGTACATAAGGCGGATATCATGCCGCAAGGCATTGTCTACCAGTCAACCTTTGGGTAAAATGTAGAAGCAGCTGGAATAGGTACAAAAGTATAATACGAAAAGTTTTCAACTACTGCATCTAACTATTTATTCCTGCATAGGCTCATTTTTTCCTGCTTTCGTCACTTTTCAGACATAGGTTACTCCTGAATCCTGAAACTTTAAATTGAAATAAGTTGTGTATGAGATGGTAATCAGGCACTAAGAATACGGACTGCTTCAAGCGGTCAACTAAACATAAAGCAAGCGGCCGGGAACACACACGACCCGCGCGAGAGCGGTCGACAGCTCGCGCATTCCATACGGCCTTACTCTTACAAACATAAATTACTCTCGCAATGTGCTAACAAATCCTTAAAGCAATTCGCAGCAGTCTAAAGATTTTCGTACGAAGCGAACAAGTAATATGTTCCTGAGAACCAGTAACTCTAGTTCGAGCTCTTTTATAATTCTTTAAAAAAGAAATAAAGAAAAAGTGATTTATTTGCACAGTGATACATATAAATTTATATTCATATAATTTGAATTAATATATAAAATGTAAACCGTGACAAATAGGTGATCACTCACCGCAGCGAGGCGCTTATTTTCAGTGCTCACGTAAGTGACGGACGGATACTGAGCCAGATAACAAAAAAAAGTAAAAACATTCAAAAATATTAGGTGAGTATCAGTATAGTATAAAACAAAATATAAAACACCATAAACACTTGTCACCAACTTAACAAAACAGAAAAAAAGACAAAACACTCATAGTTTTGATAGTTTTCTCTCTGATACTTCATCATTCGTTTTATGAGGCCAGTGACGGGAAGTGTTAGGTTGTTTATAGAGAGCTATGAAACTTGATGTCCAGTGGTAAGTGATTCTTGTGCTTTTAATGTTAGTTTAGGTCAAGTACATGATTCTACGTCTTGGGATTTTCATTATAGTTTCTATTAAAGGACGAGACGGTTTACTAACATACAACATCAAGAAATTATCTATAAGTATGTACATACTTAAGATGGTATCGTCATCATCAATTTAAGATTCATACTCCTGTCGGTGCAGCAAAAAGCTATGTAAGTAGGTAAACAATTTTAAATATCTTAAATTAGGTGAATCAAAGACAGAGACACTTCAAACATTAATGGAATCTCAGGTGCAGAATACAAACATGAAAATACTGAAATATTTAACATAACATAACATAACATATCATCACGCCTGTATCCCCGAAGGGGTAGGCAGAGGTGTACCAATGTACACCCACAGTTCGCCGATATGTTTTAGGTCCCATGTAATAGGGGGCGAGCCTATTGCCACCATTGAAATATTTCTTCATTTTAAAACGTTCCAACTGTACTGGCTAGCCAGTACATTAGGAATTTCACCTAAGCAAAATCGCTTTCACCAAAATCCCGTCCGATATCTACAAAAGGTTTTTGTTACGTAACATTTAGACGCGCCATGAAAAAGCTTACACGCGTTATAAGCCCTTAATGTATTTTTTCCCGAATCTAATGAACCATTCACCTGTAGACGCCAAAATCCGTACCATAATCTATTAAAGTAAGACTGTCGCGATTGAGTAAACGGGACAGCGCTATGCACAGTGCAGCGCGCCGTCTCGCTTCCACAACCACACTGTAGTACTGTAGTACTGCTTTAAGATTATCATGGTACGGGCCCAAGAGTATAATTTGTCACGAAACGCCATCAATGGCTCTGTCGGTAACACCTACATCTTTACGGAATCACCATACCTTTAAAAAGATTTATTGAAAGCAATTTTGAATGGCATGCGCTTTTGAACTTTGAATTTATTATCCTTAGAAGTTGCTTGTTATTGTTTGGTGTATATTGTAAGGAAAAACCATTGAAATGTATAAGGTTTTTTATTTGGAAATTTTTGGGTATTCAATCAATTTTGTTGCTTTATTTCCTGTGAATAGAACATGCTCTTTAGAATTTTTTAAGGATAAAATAAATAATAAATTGACAATAATTTACTTACAAAATAAATACTCATGATCGCGAAAGAAACTAAAAAAAATGACGACCATTTAACGGAATTGTTTTTTTTTTTGCTGATGCAATCTGCATGTGATAGGGACAGGCACATAATACTAAAGAAGCTCATATGTCAAGTCAAGACAGTAGATGATTTTGATTACAATAAATTAAAACTCTGACTAGCAATGAGACGACTGTTTAAGCTTTAAGTTCAATGCCATAAGAGTGAAATTCCAACAACACACTCTAAAGGTCAGCTTTATAACAGATATTTGTTTTATTTCAAGATTGACTAACACATTACTGGAGTTAAAAATAAAAGAAAATCCAAAAACGAAACTTTTTTGCTTTCAGAGCATGTTTATGTCTCGTTAACGTCAAAATTAATTGTAAGATATATTAGATACACACACGCATTTTGTATAAGAAAATAATGAAAATAGAAAATAAGAAAAATCTGGTACAAATCTAAAACCAACATAATTTTCTAATGGTAAAAATATACATTATGCAGATGAAAAAAGTCAAATGAGTAACAACAGTAATAACATTGTATAAAGCAATTTTGATAAAAGGCACAAAAATGAAAAAATGAAAGTACAGACTCAAAAGATTGGAGGTGTGTGTGTATAATATTATGATCAAAGAGGAAAGCGAACATATAAAGAATATCAGTCATATTTCAGATTTATTTACTGAAGTAATAACAAACATTGATGCAGATACAAGGGAAACAGATAAGGGTATTTGGCAATGATCATAGAATTCTTGTGGCGTTTTATTACCCTGAGTGGCTAAAGAGAGATCGTTGTACAATGCGGTTTCATCACGCTGATCTGAAAAGTTATTAATCAAGGCAGTTCGAATGCCTAGCCAGCTCTCTGGTATTCCATTGGCATTAATAGTACATGCCGCGGTCCCAGTTATTTTATTAAGTATTCCGTTTATTAAACATAAGTTGGAAAATTCACTGCCAGGCGTACTACTTAAGTACTGCGCAGCTAACGAATCACAGATTCTAATGAAACGGGTAAGGATGTTCGGGTTGCCGTCGAACTCTGGAATAAGGCGAAGAGCCTTGTAGATAGTATCTGGGTTATTCTGAGCTTGAGTCATATTGTCTAGTTCTGAGTTATCTAAAGTTATATCTCTGTTTATATCTACTGTACGTTGGCGAGCCTGTCGCGATTCAGGCTCCCGCGCACTGGAGGCCCTTGGGTGATAAATCTTGAGGTTTAAGATTCAAAGGGATGCAACACGAGAATGTTTCAAGTGTACTTACAGGTATCTCATTTCTGGTTCCTCTCCGTGAATCGGTGGCTGGATTCTCCTTCTGGTCTGCAGCAGGTCCGTAGGTTCAGGATACTCGTGACGTGACTTGATAGTCGCCCAGGTGACTCGCGATCGTGGTAATCGATATGAAATTGATTCTAACGCGATTCGCGAACCGGCCCGCGAGTATCCTACCGACTGCGCCAATTACGTTTGCTGCGATCGGAGGATCGAAAAAAAACCGAAATGATTTTAAATTAATTTAATTACTAATTGAATATTACAAAATTAATCCTATGAATGACGATTCCAAGTCGAAGTAGGACAATAGAATGATCATTCTTACAATTTATTGAACAAACAACAGTTTGCGAAATCGATTGACGTCATAGGTGCATTGGCAATAATAAGTATCGGTGCGGATGCAACATCAGCGATCTTCATATAGTAGCGCTATGTAATTAACTAGATAAAATACGGGTCAGTTATATATTGTTTGTATACAAATCAGCGGTTTTAATAAACTATCCAAAGATAGTTTTAACTTACTAGAGATAGAACTTTGACATCTTGAAACAAAAAAACGGAAATAAATCCAAACGGGAAAAACATATTTTCAGGATAGGCAAAAATATATTGTGGAAGTTGGTTGTAAAACTAGGTCAGACCAAATTATATATACCAAGATTTTTTACTAAGGTTCTATTTATAGATCAAAGGTTAATACAGTGTAATCATTTAAAAAGAATTGTGTTCAAAGTAAACCTTTTTTCCTTAGAGTATACTTATAAAACTAAAGTGAGCCTATCATTGATTGAACGTAAGCACTAGTGTGAAATGGTTTTGTCGTGAATGATATGAAGATGGAGCTTGCCGTTTTAAAAAATCTATCTAAAACACTAATATTATCATAGCAATGTCAAAACCATCGATATTTTCGTATAGAAGTTTCTCGATGCGCGAAAATTAACTTAAATCAGTAACCGAATGTACTAGGTTCAGACTAAAAACTGCTTTCGCTTGGCACAAGGGGAAAGCAGTTTATGTATATAGTACGTCAATGATTTTTTTCTAATTCCTGAAGGACGCATTTTACGCAATCGTATTTAAGTCTAACAAACAGAAATAGAAAATGGGTAACAATGGTAGATTTCTCCCCAGTATTACTATACTTTGTAGGTATATACTTTATGTATATGGGTAAACAAAGGCAAGATATTATGTTTGTACATAATATATTATTATACATCTACGCAACTTTTATTCATCTACACATTTAAATGGAGCGTGACTCACAAGTTACCGCGAAAGCTATTAAAGTCGCCGACGTAGGGTGCGGTGCGACTGACAGCGATTAAATATTAATATCTTAATGGTTTACGAAATCTTTTGTTTTAGAAAATACTTTTCCACACGCTTCACATTTCGTAAATATGTAGTAGATAAGCACTGATTTAGGTTGAAAGTTAGGTAGATTTTTTTTAAATCTCTAAACTGCATTTGTAACAAAACATAACTATGATTTACTCGACAGATTTACACGTATAGTAAAATGAAATACAACTCAAGTAATTAATTTTCTTAAGCAACTTCGACTGTTTATATGGACATAACAAAATTTCACATTTTTCGCTGTATAACGTTACAAATTCCGCCGTATGACCTAGTTACTTGCTTCGCTATCACTGAGACCCCACCCTAATCCACGTTCAAATTACAGTGATGACAATGACAAATTAACTGTTCAAGTGTTAGTTAAAGTAGTTTGCGAAAACTTACCGTTTGCGTAAGAATGGTTTTTATTACGAAAATCATTCTTTATGAAAGATTTTTTTTGTCAATGATTTTATTGATGGAGTACAATTTATTTAGCTTTGACAGATTAAGGCGTAAACAAATGTATTTTAAGTAAAAGTGTTTTAAATATAAATCAATCAATCTTCGTCCCGTATTTAACTTCTTTCTTTGTTAAACAAGTCTGGCATTAACTTTTTTAAATAATATGTTTTTTTTATTTGTAGGTTTCTCATGAGTGCTTATTATATTAAAATTAAATGTTGTGAAAAATATTTAGCTTTAATTCCGCTACAAAAATCCAAGCTTGGCAGCAGGATGCAGTCCCCCCTCCCTCACCCTCATGCAAATATGCACATGCAGGAAAGCCCACCCTCCCGCCCTCATGCATATGCAAACATACACGAATAGTGAGAACAAAGGAAGGAGCATGCCATGCAACCAAACCAATACTCGACACGTGTTTCGCCCCTCCACGGGGCATCCTCAGGAGATGTTGACTCGACAGCCGCTCGGGAGCGAATGAGCCAGATGGACGGCTCTCGCTCCTTTATATAGCGCAATGATGACGCATTGGCATCGGTCGATACAAACGTCACAGAGACGTTTGCATCGACCTACCTGCAATCATACTTAAAAGAGGTGATGTAATTAAGTTCGTTTGTTCATTCAACAGTGTATAGTTGTTATTATTACTATGTTTAGAAATTTCTAACTGTTCCAACACACACAACCGGAAACTTTTATCACATACATGGAGAATGTTGTACGTATTATTGTCGCTCAAGGAATGGCCGGTATCGATTAAATGTTTTGCAAAATGTGATTTTTCTGAATGGCCATTCCTGTAGGCGGCAACATGCTCCTTGTACCTTATTTCGAAGTTACGGCCAGTCTGACCTACATAGACCCCGTTGCAATCATTGCATACTAATTTATAAATACCGGATTTTTTTGAATTTTCTAATTTATCTTTACCGTTACATAGATTACGTAAATTATGATCTGAACGAAAGGCAACGAAAACATTATGTTTTTTAAGAATATTCGCGATTTTATCGGAAATGGGGCCTATGTAAGACAGACTACCGACATACTTGTTAATTGTTTCGGGGGTACATGCATAAAGTAGTGAGCGAGCCCTGTCATTCTGTTTATTCTGAATTATATTATCAATAACTTGTTTGGAATACCCGTTTGAAATTGCGATTTGATATAATATTTTTAGTTCTTTGACGTAATTATCTGCGGAGAGTGGGACAAACAATAAACGGTGGACATAGCTGCGGAAGGCTGCAAGTTTGTGTTGTAATGGGTGACAGGAAGAAGCGGGAATTGTAATGTCGGTGTGAGTGGGTTTACGGTAAATTTGGAAATCGAGTTTATCATTAACTCTAGTGATTGTTAGATCTAAAAAGTTGAGGGATTTGTTGGATTCTAATTCTAATTTGAATTTAATTTTTGGGTGGAAAGTGTTAAGTTTATTGAGAAAAGTGTCTATTTGACGAATAGTACCCGTCCAACAGATAATAACGTCATCTACGTATCTATAATAAAACAGAATGTTGGGCTCGCCCACCACATATTTACATTCAAAGTCGTCCATAAACATTTCCGCCATCAAAGGACTTAGAGGTGATCCCATTGCTAACCCCTCTTTCTGGCGAAAATATTCATTATTGAAACGAAAATAATTTTGTTGCATGCAAATACGTGCAAGGTTAAGAAAGTCGTGCATTTCTCCAGGATGTAACCGTTGTCTCTCCAAATGGTTCCCCAAAATACGTATACATTCTTCAAATGGAATATTAGTGAATAAACTGTCAACATCCAGTGACAATAATTTTGAATTGTGAGGAATGTTGACAGTTTTTATTTTTTCAATTAAATCTAAACTATTTTTTAAACTGTATTTAGGTGAAAAAGAAGACTTAATTTTTAATAAGTTATTGAGATATTTAGCCAAATCGTATGTTGGGGCACCAATGTAAGAGACAACGGGGCGAATTGGGATATTATCTTTATGAGTTTTGGGTAAGCCATACAAGAAAGGAGATCGTGGGTTCATAGGGATTTTATATTTTAATAGATCTGGAGAAATGCATGACATGTTATTAATAGCATTTTTTAACTCTACTGTAAATTTTTTGGTGGGGTCGGAACGCAGGCGTTCAAATTCCTCTCCCTGGATAACGTCGTTAATCTTCTGGTGGTAAGCAGTTTTATCCAAAATGATAACAGTATTGCCCTTGTCGGCTTTCGTAACTATTAAATTATTTTGATTAATTTTGTTCCTTAAAGACCGATGTATTTTTAATTCGGAATAATTTTGAGAAAAGAAGGTAGATGAAGCTTTTTTGATCTGAACTGCCACCTGATGTTTAACGGCGTTATCCATTTTACTTCTAACACAAGCCATTTCTGAATCCACCACCAAAGTTTCGAGCGATTTTTGGGATAACCGTGGCCTGATATTATATTTCAGACCTTTCTCTAATAAAGAAATCTCAGAACATGAAAAGTGAATATTTGTATAATTTTTAACGCGGGGATAAAAAGAGTGAATTGTATCTATATCATTATTTTCTCTAAGGTTGATATTACTGTTCCGGTTATCCCAAGATAATCGCTCCAACTTCCTACTCTGTGTTATATATTTATCATGCGCTACTTGGGAGGCGAAGTCCCGGGCTTTGTTATCTAAAATGTCAAACTCCACATTGTGAAGCTTGTAACTCAATTCTGAGTACAAAACTTTCAAATGGAGCTTGACATTGTCCCTAACTGAAAACCAATGTCTACATTCTTCATTCAACCATACCTGTTTTGCCTTCACCAAAGCTAAGCTACTTGACCGGCTGTGTGTGTTGGTATGTATATTAATATAATGGGGAAATACTTTTAATTGTTTACACTGTTGATTGAACCAAACGTTTTGAGCTGCTAAGCGATGGAGTTTTGTCAGCTTGATGTAAAGTTTTGCCTGCTCAGCTATACCTGCTGACTTAAGATAAGTTATAGAATCAGGCGTTACTTTGCGGAAATCCATGACATTAAAATTAAATGTTGTGAAAAATATTTAGCTTTAATTCCGCTACAAAAATCCAAGCTTGGCAGCAGGATGCAGTCCCCCCTCCCTCACCCTCATGCAAATATGCACATGCAGGAAACAATTAACAAGTATGTCGGTAGTCTGTCTTACATAGGCCCCATTTCCGATAAAATCGCGAATATTCTTAAAAAACATAATGTTTTCGTTGCCTTTCGTTCAGATCATAATTTACGTAATCTATGTAACGGTAAAGATAAATTAGAAAATTCAAAAAAATCCGGTATTTATAAATTAGTATGCAATGATTGCAACGGGGTCTATGTAGGTCAGACTGGCCGTAACTTCGAAATAAGGTACAAGGAGCATGTTGCCGCCTACAGGAATGGCCATTCAGAAAAATCACATTTTGCAAAACATTTAATCGATACCGGCCATTCCTTGAGCGACAATAATACGTACAACATTCTCCATGTATGTGATAAAAGTTTCCGGTTGTGTGTGTTGGAACAGTTAGAAATTTCTAAACATAGTAATAATAACAACTATACACTGTTGAATGAACAAACGAACTTAATTACATCACCTCTTTTAAGTATGATTGCAGGTAGGTCGATGCAAACGTCTCTGTGACGTTTGTATCGACCGATGCCAATGCGTCATCATTGCGCTATATAAAGGAGCGAGAGCCGTCCATCTGGCTCATTCGCTCCCGAGCGGCTGTCGAGTCAACATCTCCTGAGGATGCCCCGTGGAGGGGCGAAACACGTGTCGAGTATTGGTTTGGTTGCATGGCATGCTCCTTCCTTTGTTCTCACTATTCGTGTATGTTTGCATATGCATGAGGGCGGGAGGGTGGGCTTTCCTGCATGTGCATATTTGCATGAGGGTGAGGGAGGGGGGACTGCATCCTGCTGCCAAGCTTGGATTTTTGTAGCGGAATTAAAGCTAAATATTTTTCACAACATTTAATTTTAATGTCATGGATTTCCGCAAAGTAACGCCTGATTCTATAACTTATCTTAAGTCAGCAGGTATAGCTGAGCAGGCAAAACTTTACATCAAGCTGACAAAACTCCATCGCTTAGCAGCTCAAAACGTTTGGTTCAATCAACAGTGTAAACAATTAAAAGTATTTCCCCATTATATTAATATACATACCAACACACACAGCCGGTCAAGTAGCTTAGCTTTGGTGAAGGCAAAACAGGTATGGTTGAATGAAGAATGTAGACATTGGTTTTCAGTTAGGGACAATGTCAAGCTCCATTTGAAAGTTTTGTACTCAGAATTGAGTTACAAGCTTCACAATGTGGAGTTTGACATTTTAGATAACAAAGCCCGGGACTTCGCCTCCCAAGTAGCGCATGATAAATATATAACACAGAGTAGGAAGTTGGAGCGATTATCTTGGGATAACCGGAACAGTAATATCAACCTTAGAGAAAATAATGATATAGATACAATTCACTCTTTTTATCCCCGCGTTAAAAATTATACAAATATTCACTTTTCATGTTCTGAGATTTCTTTATTAGAGAAAGGTCTGAAATATAATATCAGGCCACGGTTATCCCAAAAATCGCTCGAAACTTTGGTGGTGGATTCAGAAATGGCTTGTGTTAGAAGTAAAATGGATAACGCCGTTAAACATCAGGTGGCAGTTCAGATCAAAAAAGCTTCATCTACCTTCTTTTCTCAAAATTATTCCGAATTAAAAATACATCGGTCTTTAAGGAACAAAATTAATCAAAATAATTTAATAGTTACGAAAGCCGACAAGGGCAATACTGTTATCATTTTGGATAAAACTGCTTACCACCAGAAGATTAACGACGTTATCCAGGGAGAGGAATTTGAACGCCTGCGTTCCGACCCCACCAAAAAATTTACAGTAGAGTTAAAAAATGCTATTAATAACATGTCATGCATTTCTCCAGATCTATTAAAATATAAAATCCCTATGAACCCACGATCTCCTTTCTTGTATGGCTTACCCAAAACTCATAAAGATAATATCCCAATTCGCCCCGTTGTCTCTTACATTGGTGCCCCAACATACGATTTGGCTAAATATCTCAATAACTTATTAAAAATTAAGTCTTCTTTTTCACCTAAATACAGTTTAAAAAATAGTTTAGATTTAATTGAAAAAATAAAAACTGTCAACATTCCTCACAATTCAAAATTATTGTCACTGGATGTTGACAGTTTATTCACTAATATTCCATTTGAAGAATGTATACGTATTTTGGGGAACCATTTGGAGAGACAACGGTTACATCCTGGAGAAATGCACGACTTTCTTAACCTTGCACGTATTTGCATGCAACAAAATTATTTTCGTTTCAATAATGAATATTTTCGCCAGAAAGAGGGGTTAGCAATGGGATCACCTCTAAGTCCTTTGATGGCGGAAATGTTTATGGACGACTTTGAATGTAAATATGTGGTGGGCGAGCCCAACATTCTGTTTTATTATAGATACGTAGATGACGTTATTATCTGTTGGACGGGTACTATTCGTCAAATAGACACTTTTCTCAATAAACTTAACACTTTCCACCCAAAAATTAAATTCAAATTAGAATTAGAATCCAACAAATCCCTCAACTTTTTAGATCTAACAATCACTAGAGTTAATGATAAACTCGATTTCCAAATTTACCGTAAACCCACTCACACCGACATTACAATTCCCGCTTCTTCCTGTCACCCATTACAACACAAACTTGCAGCCTTCCGCAGCTATGTCCACCGTTTATTGTTTGTCCCACTCTCCGCAGATAATTACGTCAAAGAACTAAAAATATTATATCAAATCGCAATTTCAAACGGGTATTCCAAACAAGTTATTGATAATATAATTCAGAATAAACAGAATGACAGGGCTCGCTCACTACTTTATGCATGTACCCCCGAAACAATTAACAAGTATGTCGGTAGTCTGTCTTACATAGGCCCCATTTCCGATAAAATCGCGAATATTCTTAAAAAACATAATGTTTTCGTTGCCTTTCGTTCAGATCATAATTTACGTAATCTATGTAACGGTAAAGATAAATTAGAAAATTCAAAAAAATCCGGTATTTATAAATTAGTATGCAATGATTGCAACGGGGTCTATGTAGGTCAGACTGGCCGTAACTTCGAAATAAGGTACAAGGAGCATGTTGCCGCCTACAGGAATGGCCATTCAGAAAAATCACATTTTGCAAAACATTTAATCGATACCGGCCATTCCTTGAGCGACAATAATACGTACAACATTCTCCATGTATGTGATAAAAGTTTCCGGTTGTGTGTGTTGGAACAGTTAGAAATTTCTAAACATAGTAATAATAACAACTATACACTGTTGAATGAACAAACGAACTTAATTACATCACCTCTTTTAAGTATGATTGCAGGTAGGTCGATGCAAACGTCTCTGTGACGTTTGTATCGACCGATGCCAATGCGTCATCATTGCGCTATATAAAGGAGCGAGAGCCGTCCATCTGGCTCATTCGCTCCCGAGCGGCTGTCGAGTCAACATCTCCTGAGGATGCCCCGTGGAGGGGCGAAACACGTGTCGAGTATTGGTTTGGTTGCATGGCATGCTCCTTCCTTTGTTCTCACTATTCGTGTATGTTTGCATATGCATGAGGGCGGGAGGGTGGGCTTTCCTGCATGTGCATATTTGCATGAGGGTGAGGGAGGGGGGACTGCATCCTGCTGCCAAGCTTGGATTTTTGTAGCGGAATTAAAGCTAAATATTTTTCACAACATTTAATTTTAATGTCATGGATTTCCGCAAAGTAACGCCTGATTCTATAACTTGCTTATTATATTACCTATATTTTATCTTTTTATTTGTTTTTTTTTTTTCATATAATTTTCAAGTTTTTCTTACATGGTGGCAACCAAAATCTAGAAAATCGTAATAATGTTTAACAAGATGTGGATAAGGTTCCGCAAATAGCCTTAATCGAAAGCTTTTGCCCTAAATCGAAAGTCCGTAAGACAAGGTGCCAAAATTGGGGCAAGATATATAAAAAATACGTTTCATTTATATATTTTTCTACATATCTCTTATGTATTCAAGCATAACTTTTATATTATACGTAAGTTTAGAATTGTATTATTAACTTAAATTACTTACAATAAAACATTACGCTTACTAAAGTCAGTCCCAAAAACAGTACACAGTTTAATCTCTCCCCGCTTACAGTGGCACCCCACCCACATCTACGTAGAAATTAAACCGATGACAATGACAAATTAACAGTTGAAGTTGTACCTACAACGAAGCGTTCTCGTGCCGATGAACGAAACGTATTTTGTTAGACGTGTCTTGTTTGCTGTTCATGTACGTTTAGTTATTCCAGAGTTTTGGAAATTGTGTTGGTTAGAATACCTATGTAACTACATTTTTAATAATAATTGAAATTGGTCGTCGAAACTAGGACAGACAAATTACATATACCAAGATTTTTTACTAAGGTTCTATTTGTAGATCAAAGGTGATACAGTATAACTATTTAAAAGGTTTTTGTTCAAGGTAAACTTTTTTTTTCTAATTCTTGAATTACGTATACAATTCTATTCAAGACTAACAAATTGAAATATAAAATGGGTAACAATATAAGATTAGTTAGAATACCTATGTAACTACGTTTTTATTAATAATGATAAATAAATAATAAATGCGGACAACATCACATACATTGCTCAGATCCCAAAGTAAGTAGCTGAAGCACTTGTGTTATGGAATTCAGAAACAACGAAGGTACCACAAACACCTAGACCCGAGACAATGTAGAAAAGTTGGTTTCTGCATTGACCCGTCCGGGGATCGAACCCAGGACCTCAGAGCTAGCGACACCTTGAAACCGGTGTGTACGCCACTCGACCTCGGAGGTCGTTTTTGACGGTGATACTTTTGCTTTTGTGACAAAATGAGAAAAAAAGAATTAAAGCGTGGTAAAAATTATCTTACCTATGTCTCGTATCATTATTATCATCAATATTAACAATAAAATCTTTTACAGTCTACCAAACAATGTATAATTAATGTTTAAGATTGATTTAATATTTAAGTTTTCTAAACATCACAAATCACGCCTGTATCCCCGAAGGGGTAGGCAGAGGTGTACCAATGTACAACCACAGTTCACCGTACATATTTAAGTTTTCTAGTGTCAAATATAGTTTGATTAGCACTCAAAAGAACGATACCGTATTAAATAGACGTAAATACTTGAGACTTTCATATGCAATGTCAATTCTAATAATATATTTTACAGATATAATTACATATGTTCGCAAACTCGAAATAAATAACAAACGACTATTTGTTTCACGTCGCGGCGTTTGATCTCATAACCTCTGAAGGTCAAGCTTTTTGGATCGTTAAATATAATTCGAGTTTCTTAATAAGTTCACTTCATGCGATAAATTTCTTAATACGTTTTAATGAGTGTAAAGTGTTTTATTATTTTGATATTTTCTTAGGTACCAATTTCTCTAATTTTTACTAAGGCTTGAATTTTCACCTACAATGATGAAAAAAATAACATCGTGAAGTTTAATAGGTCTTAATTTAAAGAAACGTAATAAAACACAACTGTGTTACTTTAAATTTAATTTATAATAACAAATAGTGGGTAACGCTCAACATGGGGTTTAAGAATTGAAATTAATTTAAACACAACTTAATTAAATCATTAACTACGTAATTTTACAGCACAGATTACATGCCAATTAAAATAGCCCTTGAATAACTGCGGATTCTATCACTACATGGGACAACCATTTAGTAATCGACAAATGCTTGTTCCAAGTATTTTTGTGTAATAGCCCTAATGTTGTTTATTTAGTAGCCAGCTTATTAAATGCTTACAGCATTGAACACACATGATAGGTTATCAATAAATGCAAGTAAACAGAACTAAACATGATAAACTTAAATATAGAAAACAAAAACATCTGTAATAGACTCAAAAACGAATGATAATACGTCAGTGAATTGAAATTCTCATTCCCAACCAGTTATAAGACCACTAAATAAACCTTAATTAGATGTAACCCTGAAATAAAGGCAAGTATGCTGAAAGTAAGAAGTTTTAAGATACAAAGTTTGCGACAATGCCTTTCGGAAGTACTGCCTGGCGCGGAAGCCTACGGAGCTTGTTACAGTATCATTTTCAGAGAAAAGGGTGACATAATGTACCCCTAATTTGGTTATCTGTTGGACTAGATTTATTTTTATATAGATGTAGTGGTTTAGTTAGTCCAAGAGCAAACTACGAAGAAAGAAATATTGGAAAAAACTTATTATTTTTGCCAAGTCGTAAGACAGTTTTAGGGAAACTTAAAAAGGTATTTTTATTTTTGATATTTTTTTGGAAGTAAGTAACCTAAGAATTAAAAAAAATATATATTATAAATATATTAGATTACCCTTGCTAAACAAATAATTGGGACGTTAAAACCTATAGTACTATAAATACTGTAAGTAAAGAAAAGCTCAGACGCCATTGGGTTTCCAAATAAATTCGAATCATATCTTACCATTATTTTTATTTAAGTTTTATGTTTCGGTTTTACTATCTAGCAAAAATATTATGGAACCCCTACATTTTAACCTCTAGCACTTGGTCGAGTTTTTTGTTGCAAACTTTGACGCCACTTAAGACTGTCTTCATAGAATTCCCAGACAGACTTATGATGAATGTTCTTAATGTAATAAAGACTGAGACTTCTATAAAGCAGAATGGAGTCTGCTATAATACTCTCGTTACTTAAAATAATGAGGATAAATACTTTCGTCTTTAAAGTTCTTGTTGGTTGGTAATCTTGATGGACGTGTTTTTTAATAAAAAAGGGTTGAGGTTTTAATAATCAAAATATTATTAAAACCTCAAAGTTATTTGCCCGATCGAAAAAATGCATAATTTAAAAATTACTATTCTGAGAAAATAAAACTAAAAATGATTATTACAAAAATGAGAAGTAAGGATACTGACAACTTCAAAACTTTTTTGAAAACTTCATCTTCGTGTTCATGATTATATCGATAAAAAAATTGTAGCTTAGTGACATGAGAAAAAACTACACAAAAAAATATCTGAAATCTGATTTAAAACCTACAGTAAAAATAAATACGATTACTTCTACACAACTCTGTGATAAAAACTTTAACAAAGTTGCTACACAAGAAAAATATTCCCAACTAATTCCCATATCATCCCCATACATTTTTCTTCAAAGTCATACAAATATGGCGTGAATAGTTAGCAATGTATCGCTGCAGCACGTCGAACTGCAAACCACAGTTCCGTAGTTTCAAATTCACGAACTCAGACCTAGATCTTCTTTGAACTTGGTTGGAGAATTACAGTTATACTGGAAGTGACTTTTAACCATTTCAGTTAATTTTTATCTATAAAAAGTGACTTGACAATGGCATCTATGCCATTTATTATATTGGTTTAGTGATTCGCTGTTCAGTCTTTAAATATTTTTTTTTTCTGTTTTTATATTAATTTATTTCTATACAAAATGATACAGAACCAAAGTAATATAATAAATGTAAAAAGGTATTGCTTATTTAGGAAAAAAATCTGCCAGCAAACTTACGATATTTATTTATGTTTCTACCTGTAATAATTATTATTTTAATCGAACTTAATCTATTGCTAAGCAGATTTAATGAAACTAGACCTTTTTAATGTAGGTATGCCATGATTTCTGTTCTTCTTTGGAATTTTTATTTCGGTTCAAAATCCGAGCTATTTTTATCTTTTTTTAATATAACGTCTTATTAAAGCAAGACATACATCAAATCATTATTAAATTAAAAAACACTGCTAGCACGGGATATGATGAAATCAATACTAAAATAATAAAAAATGTATCTATATTAATTGCTCCTGTAATAAGCCATTTGATAAATCAATGTATCACAGAAGGTATCTTCCCTGAAAAACTTAAAGTTTCAGTGATAAAACCCCTTTTCAAAAAAGACGACAAGGAAAATGTGTCATGTTATAGGCCTATAGCATTAGTGCCAGTTTTCTCAAAGGTCTTTGAAAAGGTTATATATAATAACTTAAATATGTTCTTTGAAAAATATTTGATATTTGCGGATGAACAAAAGGGATTTAGGAAAAATAAATGCATTGATGTAGCTATATATGACTTTCTTAAACTGATAATTACTAGAATAGATAAGGGCTTACCAGTTCAAGCCCTTTACATGGACATGACGAAGGCGTTTGACTACGTAGACCATAAAATCCTCATAAGCAAACTTAACGCCTATGGTGTCAGAGGGAATGTATCTGATTTGCTTGAATCGTACTTAACCAATCGTCAACAAATAACAATAATCAACAAAGTTTGTTCACGGTCAAAAACTCTGATTTCCTATAAATCTAATATGAGAAATGTAACTTACGGGGTACCACAGGGGAGTACACTGGGCCCTCTACTATTTATCATTTATATTAATGACTTCCCGTCAGCTACGAATTTTCCCATGACTATGTTTTGCTGATGACAGTACGGTTGTATTTAATAATGACAAATATGATATCATTGAATCAGAAATTAATACAAGCTTGACATCTCTTATTACTTGGTTGGAAAAACAAAATTTGAAAATAAATTTGAATAAAACCACCATAATGAATTTTGGACAGAAAGTAAATAAAAAACCAGATTTAGACATAAAATACAAAGATAAAAAAATTGTCGAAAGTGATGTGACTAAATTTCTTGGACTACACGTAGAAAATACTTTGAAGTGGACTACTCAGATTGATAAAATATGCAGTAAACTTAACCAATATTCGTATATGCTATATATGTTAAATAAAACTGTCAATCAAAAAACAACCCTCACAGCATACCATGGACTAGTAGCATCTACGTTAAGATACGGTATTATATTCTGGGGAAACGCAACCGGTAAGGAATCAGTATTTAAAGCACAAAAGCGCTGCATTCGAGCTATATGCAATCTACGTAGCACCGACTCTTGTAAACCATACTTTAAAAAGCTGAATCTATTAACAATGCCTTCTATGTATATATTTGAAACAGCAATGTTTGTAAAGCGAAACTGGTCAAAATTCTCAGAAGTAGGTAGTAGTCGAAGATCTGGTAAATTACATTTGGTGCCCGCTAAAACAGCCCTACTTCATAAAAGTATCTTTGCAATGGCGCCAAAAATTTATAACAAACTACCGAAATGTCTACGTTTGAAAGAAACTGCTACATTTAAAGCTAAATTACAATTATTTTTAGTACAACAGGCGTATTATTCAGTTGAAGAATTTATGAATGATTTAAATATAAATGACACTGTAATGTAACATGACTTCCTTAATTATATATTGACACTTATTGTAAATTTCTGTATTTTAATCTATTAATTCAAATTCATTATTGACAACTAATTTCTTCTTTACTTAATTATTTATTGACATTTCATTGTAATTTTAAGTATTTTAATTTGTATTACTGTAAATTCTTCATTTGTATTTTTTGATAATGTTATTAAATTTGTACACCATGTATATGGTAGAACATAGTGGACATGTAATATAATGTAACACCTTTGTAAAATTTACCTATGTTTCACAATAAATGATTATGATTATGATTATAAAGTTTTTGTATCATTCTCTTACAATTAATAGAGGCTCCCAAAAAATATTGAAATCAATTTAATTCATGTACCAGCTTTCTTACAATAAACTCTAGTAGGTCTGTTGCCGTCGTGTGAGCGAGACACCGCTATGTTCGGTGTAGCGCGCCGTCTCGCTTCCACAACGGTATTATTCCCACTTTAAGTGTTCACGGTACAGGTACATGGCTTACAAACAGATATTAATAAATAAAGTTTAATCCAAAACTTTAAAAGTAATTTGCTTACTGGATTACGGTTGAATGATTTGGTTTTTGAATAAGATTAAACATTTAATTTGTTTTCTATTTTAATCTCTTTCGTTTAATCTTTTGCATATTTAACTTATTAATCCTAATCTTAAGGTTTCAGCTCTAGTTTTTCGAAAAAAAAAAATAGATTAAAAATTTAAGTCTATTTTTTTTTGTTATCATCTGAATGAGTATTAAATTCAATTCGATAGAATTATTACTAGTTCAGATTGCAAATGTTTTTATGTTGTTATGCAATCAAACAAAAACTGATTAAAGTATATGAACCTAGAATGAAGCTAGACACAGCGAAGGTACCACAAACACACAGACTTGAGCCAATGTAGAAAATTACGCTTACAACAATCTGCACAGCACACTACACTTCAATTTTCTTACGTGTGGTATTACTTGAAAAAAATAAATATTAAAATACTGTTTCAACTTTTTAACCGACTTCCATCCTATTTCAATTTTTTCGAGACAATGGGACTTGAGACAATGGGATCCATACGAAAACCACATAAGACTTATTTTGAAGTCGGTTTTTGTTTGTCAGGGTTATTCATCGTTCCGTGCAAGGATCGAAATCGGAAGAGCTGACTTTGAAAACCGGTTAAAGTTAGTTATCATATCTAGTCGTTTTATATCTTCGAGTCATATCCGGCACTGCCACCACGCCGGTTGCATTTTAATGGCTTGCTAAATAACACGAGACTTTATCACGGCCACTTCTAATACATCTATTTATTTGCGCATCATGTTATGGTGATTTTAATAGTTTTGTGTTTCGGTACAATTTGTAATAGATCACAAGGTTAGGGGTTTAATGATAGTGTAGAAAATTGTTAGGTTTGTTTAAGATTGTCGCTTGGAGAAATGTTCGTTTTTAACTGGAACTAGCGGTTCAATGAACGGATTTGTATGCACGAGGTTGCAAGTTCGAAACCGGGCAAGTACCAATGTAACTTTTCAAAAGTTATATGTACTTTCTTAATTATTCTAAGACACTTCTGACAAACTGTGAAGGAAAACATCGTGAGGAAACCTGGATTACAAAATTTGGGATCTGAAATCGCCAGCCCGCCGAGAGCAAGCGTGGTGATCAATGCTCTTGCCTTCTCTATATATGAGAAGAGGCCTGTGCCCAGCAGTGGGACGTTTGTAGGCTGGATTAGAAGGAACGATAATGGATTTCATTTAAAGATTTTAACTAGTATCATGTTATATTTTAAAAGTTTTGTGTCTTGGTACAGTTTCTACTAGATCCAAAGGTCAGAATAATAGTTTAGAAAAATGTTTACGTTCGTTGAAGAGTTTTGGCTGAGAGAAAATGCTTAGTTTTTAAGTGATACACTGCATGATGTTTATTTAAAGAACGAAAATGGATATTATGTGTAGATTTTAATTGGTATGTATTGTTATTTAAAACGTTTTAAACCTTTAAAGCAGAAAATCTGAAATAACTATCTTCTTTATCAGTTTAATGGCATTGAAAAAGTGTTTTTTATTTTCTAAATAAATGAAATTATTAATCTACAAAAATATTCAAAAAAGTTAAAAGGATTTAAAAATGAAAGGATATTTTAAGATCTAAAATATAATTATTCTCGTATGTTATTTAAGAAGAAACATAGAACCTTCCAATTAGGCTCTGTTTTCCACCGTGGGTGTACTTGTATGAAACATAAGCTTCTAAGTTTCTGACTTTGATCTAATGTGACCTACACTTGACCTTATTGTGTGTGACCTTTCGATAATACATGGTTATTCTATTTCGGTAAACTGAAATTAGAATCTGGATTGTTTATGCAACACAGCCTAGATTGAAAATAGGTTAAATTGACTATTAAAAACACTGAAAATAAGATCAAAACGTTATATTAAATGCTAGCTTTTTTATTCTTCTAGGCACAAAAAAAACAGTCAAGTCTGTTTTCATTTTTGCGAAGATTATTACAATTCATGTTGTAGGTCTATAGCCTAAGCTTAAATAAATTTGTACAACTTAAAATATTTTTATTTCTCTTAACAAAGTATCTTCACCCAAATTATGTAGCAAAAGTTTTATCTGAAGTAGGAACTCATTTCATCTTGTCAATAAACAATCACTTATTTCTCGATTCTTTTAAGAGAAAACAGGAGAAAACAAAAACATTTTCCTAACTATAAATTGGGATGAGAACAGCTGAATCTGTTTAGCAGACCCCAATAAGACAGGTCGAATTGAATTCAATGAATCAATCCAGTAAAACATTGATTCTATCTACGTGATGTAAAATTGTTGAGTTGTTTGTTAGTTCATTGAACATTTTGTTTACATAAATCTTTTCTACTTACATCAGTTTCTGATAAATTACGTACACTACTTAAAATATCGTTAGTTGTTGCTATTATATACTTGTGTGCCATTTACATGTAGAGTATTATTAGAGACACTAGAGAAGAGTGGAGTAGATAATTATTAGCATATCATCACGCCTGTTAGGCAGAGGTGTACCAATGTACACCTGCAGTTCGCCGATATGTTTAGGTCCCATGTAATAGGGGGCGAGCCTATTGCTACTAACCGGGCACAAATCCAAAGTCCGACCTGCTACTGAGAATTTCATAGAAAAACCCAATAACACCTTGGTCGACTTGGGAATCGAACTCAAGACCTCCAGCGTAGCAGTCGCGCTTTGCACCACTAGGCCAACGAGGCAGTCTAATAATAAAAAGTACTACTTAAAAAAATACGTTCCGAATACTGTGTACATTTCCCATGCAGGTTTAATGTTACTGCTGACTAATATTAGATAATTGTTAGAAACTTTTGAAACGGATAAATTAGGTAAAAGCAAGCTGGATCACATTTTCTAAAATGTATCTAAGTCGTTCGATGCGTTTACGCCAACGTAAAACTTATAAAACTACAAATTTTGTAATTAATAAATACAGAGTTGTCTAGAACTATAACAGTGAAATCGTGTAGAAGTAATAGAAATTAAAAAAAATAGTAATTCATATTAGACTCTATCGCTATAAAAAATAAGCAATAATAAAATAATAATAATTTCCCTGTATTATATATAGCTAACGTAACGCTACCGTAAATGCATAAATGTCTGACTAATTGCTTCTTCGAAAACAATAATGATTACAAATAAATCTCATCCTCTTCCCGGATAAATAAAATACGTGCAAAAAACAATTTTACATAACAATAACAGCAAAAAAATAAATCAGTAAATCTGTTCAACTACAAGCGCGCCCGCGGGCAATCAATAGCAATCAGTAGTGATGTTTTTTCCCAATCAAAATTTCATTCGGTAATAGTGTTCGTTGCTTGTCCCGGGCACTCTGCAAATTGAATTCTGTAGCTCTGGCCGAATCAATTACGTTCTGCCCTTACCGGGTTAGATACCAATGATATACTTATAAAATGAGATATTGCATTTTGGAGGAAAAACAAACGTAGGCCTGGATATTGGTACTGAAATTTTTGTGTTTTGACGGGCGTAGAGAGGAGTAATTGTACGCATTTGGGTCAAAAATTGAGACCTCTATCATCTATAATAGTACGTAGAATTTCACATGAAAAATTTATTAAGCAACTAGCTGTGCCCTGCGGTTTCACCGGCTTAATACCTAGGTCCCGTTCCCGGTGCCCTTATGTTTGGCCGGTGATTACTTATTTTTTTTCCACGGGCTTTGCAATTATTTTTTCTTTCACAAGAACCTTCTCCTGTTAGTAACTAACCCAACAAAAAAAGAATTAGCGAAATCGGTCTCGGCGTTATTGAGTTATGCGCTTACCAACACATTTTGCGATTCATTTTTAATATATAAGATACTAGCTGTGCCCCGTGGCTTCACCCGCGTGAATGACACACACACATACACTATCTTAATAAATTGTAGCTTATGTGTTATTCCGATGTATCAGCTACATTATTGGTAAGTTTCATTAAAATCCATTCATTAGTTTTTGCGCACACATCCATTCTCACAAACTTTCAAATTTATAATATTAGGTATTAGGATAGATAATATAGCCTGACAAAGTGCAAACCAAATGATAACTGAAAGAATAAGGCATCCAAGGATATTTTTTAGCTGTTTTTTCATTAAATAGTATAAGAAAGAAATAATAGTTTTATAACTAAGTACCGAGTTTTGAGGAAAATAATTATTGTGCTCAACGACGCTATAATAATTCCAGTTATTTATAACGACACTAAATTTAGATAGTTAATCCATTTTTGCTGGAATTTACGATTTAGTTTCCATTCCTAAACAAAACTTCTGCGATAAATCCTGTATGGTAATCTGTTAGGAAACTTAGACTATGTATTAGCCTTAGTCATGCTACAACGAACGTTAGATTTTAATCCCGAACTAGTTCGAAACATATTGAATTGATTTTATTATTATTCACTTTATGCAGATGTATTGTAGGTATTGTTTATCAAGATTCGAAGGTAAACCTAGACTTAACAGTTTAAGTCTACGTTCAACAAAAAAACTTCTATATATGTCAAGTTAAAACCGATGAAACTGGAAGCCAATCCCGAAATCACTTGGAAGTATCAGGATTCAGCATTATTTTTTGAATCCGTATTGCACTTTCACTAAGTTATAATATTAAGATAAAAATGACTTGGATGGATCAGAATTCAGCTGTTTCTTTTTGTCCGTATTTAACTACCATTAAGTTTTTTGGTAAAAAAGTAATAATACCAGATAATAACTTTCGAACTTTGGGCAATCAACCTCGGTAACTGATTAAATAGAACACACCAAAATCCATTAGATGAGTCTCTAATTTCAGCTTTTTTATAATTAAAATAATTATTCTTAAACATATTTATTTCTATTACTATATTAAATAATAAACTCCTATATTAATTACCCTACTTGGCCGAGTTAAAATTCTAAGAACCAACCACATCAGATCGACTGTCGATTAGAACTATTTGAGTTTCACAAATCACTGAAATTTAGTTACAGGAGTTTCATTAAACATATCTGATACTCAAACATCAGAATTTAGATAACATTTATGTCTGTTTGTATGTGGTATTGTTGATCTATCGCAAGATTCTAGGAAGACTCCCTGTACTATGAAACCTTTGAACAGAGCGGTTATCACTGTGCGAGCGAGACGGCGCTCTACACTGCGCATAGCGGCGTCTCGCTTCCACAACAACGACAATCTTACTTTGAGATTTCGTAGTAAGTGGACAGATCTCAATCGTGTTTATATCGCTCTTGTGGTCGGTTTATACCACGAAATTGATAACTGTTCCACTTGTCTAACTATACAGACTAACTGAAGATTTGATTTGATGCCGATTTGAAGTTGTGTCTTCCAATGGACTCTTAACAACTTACAATTTTTTAAGGTACTAGTCTCTTTTTGCAAGTAGAACTATTACCTTATTATTAAGGTACAATTCAAAAAAAAAACCGACTTCAAATTAAGTCTTACTTAAATTTCTTATACCCGAAAGTCAAAACTGGATCAAAATAAAGTAGGACCATACGAGAAGCATCTGCTTCCAAAAAACAAAATAGTTATCAAAATCGGTTTACCAGTCAAAAGTTCTGTGCTAACAAAAAAATAAAAAAAAATACAGTCGAATATAGTACCTCCTCCTTTTTTGCATTCGGTTAAAAAGGAGGTCAGAATACCTTGAATTTTGTAATCAGAAAAAATGGGTAAAACTAAAATACACTTAGAAAGAGACTACACAAAAGATAGTTTCTTTACAAACCAGATTTACAAACTTTGTTTTCCATCATAATACTATAACAATAGAACTATTATTCCTGTACAAGCCAGATTAAGTTCCGAGAAACAACTAGCCATAACGATTCAACCGAGACTCGGCAAGTCGTTAAGGCCATAACTATTGTCTGTATGATATGCATAGACTGCTACTATCGCTAGGTAGGCTTGTGCCAAGCGAGAGCAGTTTTTAGTCTGATCCTAGTACATTTCGTTTTTCATTTAATTTAATTTTCGCGCAACGAGATACTTCTATAAGGAAATATCGATGGTTTTGACATTGTTAGGATAATATTAGTGTTTTAGATAGATTTTTTAAAACGGCAAGCTCCATCTTCATACATAATTCACGACAACACTTGTTCACACTAGTGCTTACGGTTTAAACTCTGATAGGCTCACTCTATAGTTTTAAATGCAACCTCGTTGGCCATAACTATTGTCTGTAGGTTCTGAAGGATCTATTCAAACTAATCGATTCGTGTTATGGTGAGGTATAAGCTTTGTGGCCGAGATAACTGCTTTGTTGTCCGCTTGTGTTGAGTTTAAAGGGGTGGGCAGAGTTAGGTAAACGTGGAAATTTTGTCCTATTGATTTAATATGGTAATGTTACCCAGCGGTGCAGAAGCCAAAAAAAAGGAGTGTTACCAATTAATCGTTAATTTAGCTGTTGATGGACTTCTTAAAATTTTAAGACTATTTGAGGAATCTTTTTAGATATTAGGTACTGGTAATAGGGATTTAAAATAGGCCTAAATATTTCCGCGTGATTTGGAAGAAATAATTATGTCTAGCAGTGAACTGATAATATAAAAGTTGGTTAATTATTATGTTAATTGGGTTACTTGGTTATATTAAGTTAGTCTGTGTTCACGTAAGATCACTTTGTATTTTTCTACATATTTTGCAATATTTAAACAAGAATCAATAAATGTATAAGCAAAAAATTTAATCATTCTATTTTATCAACTACGAGGCCATAAAATCCATTATTTATTTATTTAGTAAATAACCATTAGGTACTTGGCAGTCGGGTAAAAATAATAATGACGTTGCATTTTCTTTTGCATCTTGTAACAAATTGCTTGAACAGCGTCTCCGATTTAACAATAGCTTATTTTCTTTATGAAATAGTGTATTATTTGACTTCATAGTTACTTAGGTATAGTGTTACAAAATTGAAGCCTTATTGTTATTTGCAAATAGAGTCATTTGACCTCTCAAAAGCGTCTGAAAAGTTCTACATGAAATGAAAATGCTTTTATATCCTTGTATATGCTTAAATGTAAAATTGTATTTAAACAGTTTTTTATTCGCAAAATAATATCAAAAATAAAAAAATAATTATTTTTATTTTATTGTATAATATACTATGTATAAAAAAGAAATAAATAATAATAATAATATCATATCTCATCACTTATCACCCACTGCTGGGTATAGCCCTCCCCTTTTTGCTACCATTTTAGTCTGTCTTGCGCGTCCCTCATCCAGGTGGTCTCTAATAACTATGCTATACTACATCATCAGCCCAACGTGCTCCCGGTCGTCACTGACCAGTACATACATGCATACAGGGTGTTAAAAAAACCCTGTCCGATATTTTTCATATTAACAATAATAATGATTTTTTAAATAACAACTTTTGCCGCCAAATTCCCTAAATATAGGATTGAAACAAAATTCAATACCATTTTCGTCGGAATTTTGAGAAAAAAAAATTATGTTATATTTTTGAGATTTTGACTTTTTGATTTTTTGACTTTGACGACCTCCGTGCTCGAGTGGCGTACGCACCGGTTTCAAGTCTCGCTAGCTCTGAGGTCCCGGGTTCGATCCCCGGACGGGTCAATGTAGAAACCAAATTTTCTACATTGCCTCGGGTCTGGGTGTTTGTGGTACCTTGGTTGTTTCTGAATTCCAAAACACAAGTGCTTTAGCAACTTACTTTAGGTTCAGGGCAATTTATGTGATGTTGTCCGCATTTTTTTTTTTTTTTCATTTTTTTTTTCATTTTTATGTAATCAGATACCTAACTACACCTTAACGGGTCGGACAGGTTTTCTTAACACTCTGTAAATCACATCAACTTCCAGCCAAATTCGGTGAGACTGAAAGCCAACTTCTACATAACATAGAAACAGTCCAATTCGAAAAGGAAGTACCAATACAAAACTATCTTATCAAGCCAGTTACCAGCACAAATTCAAACACCGCTAATCAATACCTCAATCTATCTAGACCAGCAAACTCAGACCAGCTAAACTTCTTAGTTTCTCCAGCACTTTAAAAGCAATCGCAACTTTAATGAGACCATCTGCGACATATACCTGTACGCATCGAATGTTCGAGAACACATCAATCGTAAACTTTACACTGTTAGTTGACGACATAATAGTTTGTGCTGCTCTAATTACCCAATTAGGAGAATTAGTTGTTTTAGTGGCGTGGATGAGAATGGATGTAACTCCTTAGACGAGTGACATTTCTACAGCAGTTAAGGAAATGATTGACTGTATAGAAATGATAGTCACGTGTCATAAGCAAAGAAGTATTAGTTATATAATAATTTACGATTATTGTTAGCTTAAAAAATCGTTGAAAAGTAACTTGATTAGGGAGGCACATGGTTCAAATTTAGATAAAGGACACGTGAAAGACCCAGGCAGAGATGGAGGGATGAACAGGACGCATACCAAAAGGAGTGGCAAAAAACCGCAATCAATAGAAACCTGTAGAACGAAGAAAGAGAGGCCACTGCAATTTAATGTAAGCCACTGCACGTTATGTTGTTCTATTTCCTATAAAAATAGTTATCTAATCCCGTAAATCTTATTATTAAAGACTAGCTGTGCCCCGCAGTTTCGCCCGCGTTAATACCTATATCCTATGGATACATACTTTTTTGAAAATTTAATATAGCCCATGTAAACCGCAGATAGTGTAGCTTCCCTACAGTGAAAGAATTTTTCATATCGGTCAAGTAGTTTCGGAGCCTATTCAATTCAAACAAACAATCAAATATTTCCTCTTTACAATATTAGTATAGAAAATGTCTGCGAAAAATATCAGATGAAAATTTTCAGAATTTAGTCTTACAACTCAATATTTATTTTTTTCAGCAATTACCGTAAACATTCTTGACTTCCAGCCCAACATATTGTATTACAGTTAGACAAAACAAATGAAAAAGTTATTGCTGGCAAAGACAACTTAAAATACGAGGGTACAAAGTTATGATAGGTCGGCAAAATGTTCCGTGAAAGGTGGAAAGATTTTATACTAATGTTTGAGAATACTTATTATTTTTAGTGGCAGTGAAGAAGAAAATATAGTAATTTGTTTTTTATTGTACAAAGGCTTGGCTTTTGGCTGTCTAAAAATGAAAAGCCTTTTGATGTTACTGACGTTTTGCGTCGGCTTGTAAAAATCTTCAATAGTAAAAGTTTCATATTGGTGTCGTGAACTGCGCGTAATTAATTAATGCCAGCCTATAAACGTCCCACTGCTGGGCACAGGCCTCTTCTCATATAGAGAAGGCACGAGCATTGCTCAGTTGTGGATTGGCGATTTGAGATCCCAATTTTGTGCATAATTATTTCAATTATTTTCAAGGATGATACAAAGAAAATAATAAATCACTATGGTTATTTTATTTACTGAAACGTTTTATGCCAATCCTTGCACGATATAAAATTGCATTGTATATAATCCAAGAGTTTAAACTATTAATGTGAAATTGAACTTTTTATCTTTAAGCAATGTTTTGAAACCACTTTAAACCTTAATCTTACATTTTTAGTTTCGAACACCCGACCCCCGAAAACATGAGTCTCATCTGTTTATCTCAACATAACGCCGATACAAAGTTATCTGGTGGCCATGACAGATGCTTCTTCTTTATGCCACAACTAGCTAAGCAACGCGGTTTTACCCGCTGTTAAATCCTTACATAGTAAAAAAATATTTAAATTTGAGTTTTTTTTTATTTCTTTATTTTTTTTTGCATTCGCTTTAGTTTTAGTTTGTTACCTGTAATAATAGTTTTATGTGTGGAAGTAACAACTAAGAAAAAATAAAATAGATACTAGCTGTTATTAAACTTTTTCCGATTTTCATACTTAATTTGCTCGGTTTCTAAGAGTACTTATTACCTGTACTATATAGTTGTACAGTACCTGTATTACTCTAAAGTACCTAACTATCACCTGACAACTCACATTTTTCATTGGATACACCTGTCCTGAGTTTGTTATCATATTATCATAGTTGGACTTACAGGAATTGCAAGGACGGTACCTATATGGGCCGACCTTGTTGCACTAAAGTCTTTCTCAAGAATTAAGCTATCAAATGCACCAACATATTTTCAGATCCGATTGACATATCTAAAGTTAAGCGCGTACAAACAAACAAACAAACTTTACCATATTAGTATTACACATACCCTTTTGTTTTTCCGGCCCTTCAGATTACAGCCCTGTTTGTTTTGGAAGAAACGTTTCATTTACAACCAGATTTTCGTAAGTACTACGTAGGTGGGTAATAAAAGGAAAACAAGAAATTTGGATGCTGTACGGATGAAAGAAAAACAGGTTTTAATTTTAGATGTGCTTTTGACGAGTTTAATTTGATTGTGATTTAAGGAAGTAAGAAATTTTTGATATGTGGTTGAATTAAATGTTAATTTAAAAAAACTATTTTTTTTAGGTTTAGATGACTGCTTATAGTATTTGTCCATAATTTTGATACAAATACTGCATTATCTCAGAGTGTACTACGTGAGCTCGACAAATGGATGTGCGATTAACGCTTATGCGACAAAACTGTACTGCGACTCACCGTAGTTCGACATCTCGCTAGTGCGACAAACGATTGCGCGACAGTAGTTCGACACTACGGTACTGCGACACTACGGTAGTGTAGTACGTTGATGCAGTATTACAGTAGTTTGCTGAGATAAATTTTGAATTACATATATATTAAATAAGTAGATATTAAATAATCAAAGGCCGTCGCTCGCTTTGCTCGCTCCATTGCAAGGTCACAATATCTAACCTAACCTAACCTATTGATCTCTGTCACAAAGTCGAACCCAACCAAGCAATGGATGTCTGGGCCTATGTCGGTTCTATACCTATGTTTATGTTCTATTTCGTCATATCGCACTAGCGAGATGTCGATCTACAGTGTGTCGCACTAGCGTGCATTCGAACTGCGGAGAGTCGCAGTACAGTTTTGTCGCATAAGCGTTAGTCGCACATCCATTTGTCGAGCTCACGTGGTACACTTATTATCTCAAAGTGGGTTAGTTAGGGTATGGTTAAAAAAACGCTTTATACGAGTATTTATGTACATTCCTCTTTTTACACCAAGTTTTAAAACATCAACTCCAACTAAAAGAGCAATGGATGCCGCATAATAAATTCACGTATAAAGTACTCGAGCAATAAACTTTGATATACCAAGTATTAAAAATTAAAGTTACTACTATCTAGGAGTTATTCACTGGCTTACTTTTAATTAGTTCGCAAGTAAACTAGTGTTTTTCTTTGTTATTAAAAATTACAATGCGGGTTGTTAGTTTGTTGCAGGGTGCTCACTTCTTTGTAATGTTATTTTTCTTTTTAATGATGTTAAAAGTCGAGTTTGTTTTATAAATGAAACTTAATAAAGTTGTCTATTTAGATATTGGCTTAATACTATCTTTTTTTTACGCGGACAACATCACATACATTGCTCTGAACCCAAATTAGGTAGCTATTAAGCACTTGTGTTATGGAATTCAGAAACAACGAAGGTACCACAAACACCCAGACCCGAGACAATGTAGAATAGTGAGTTTCCACATTGACCTGTCCGGGGATCGAACCTGGGACCTCAGAGCTAGCGACACCTTGAAAACTGGTGCGTGCGCCACTCGACCACGGAGGTCGACATGCTACTAGCATAGTTTAAAAAAAATGGCGTTGTTTTTATAGTATTTTTAGGTTTTCTAGAGATACGATTGGGTAAAAAAATAGCAAGAGATAGATGCAATACATTAAATGTAACTTAACCTAATTTAAGTAGGTATTTTCTTATCAGTTTTTTATATGCATAATTAAGATTAAGAGAAAATCTATTAATGTAATAATCTGCATGTATTTTTCTTGAAATTTTGAGAACATAATCCTACTAATATTATAAATGTGAAAGTTTGTGAGACTGGATGTGTGAATGTTTGTTACTCTTTCACGCAAAAACTACTGAATGGATTTTAATGAAACTTTACAATAATGTAGCTTATACATCGGAATAACACATAAGCTATAATTTATAAAGATATTGTATGTATTGTCATTCACGCGGGTGAAACCGCGGGGCACAGCTAGTCAATAATATGTAGCGTAGGTATTTGGGAAATTAATATTTTAGGAGTAGCAACCCTGTTTAAAAGATTGAACGCAAAAGGTAGATATATCAAGCGTGTGGGGCTTAGTTTGATTAAAAGTTCCTTTTTGTAATAACTTAGGAAGGTAAACTTTATGTTTACGAGGTTACAGATGAAGTAAGATGAAATAAAGATTTAATTATATCTTTTGTTATAATAAAGTATGAAATTATAACATAAAGTAAAGGTGAACTAAAGTATAATGTAGAAAATAAATAAACTTAAAATTATACTAAGATTTTTGTTTATTTTGGATACAAAACATAGTAGGTTATTATGACTTATTAGTAACCCTCAATAACTTTATTTTATTTATTAAGAAAACAGGTAGGTAGTATTTAGTTAGTATCATTAGAATAGAACTTAACACTGCCAAAGTATTGGCAAATATCTGTAGTGGAAAGTATGTCTCTTACTATTATAGAAATAATACAAACATTCTTACCTATTTGCAACAAACCAAGTTACCATATTATCTGTATAAGAAATCTGAAGAAACTTCGAAACAAAACAAATTCAGATCGGTTCATCGATTTTAATAAAAGAAAAAATAAATAGACTCATATTATTCCGTATCGCATCTTGCACTATTCCCATATACAGAGTGTTACGAAAATGTTTGAAAATAATTGAAATACCTCAGCTGCCCAAAATAAAGAATTTTCGACAAAAAACAGTCTAATCCGACAAAGGAGCAGCTGATAATAATTTAGTAAATCCGAGGCAAAAAGTGGGTTGTTTTAAGTTTGTTTTGTCGATATGTCTGTATACAGTATCATAGCTCCTTAACGAATGTACGATATGGCGGCTTTTTTCTAAAATCTGATTAAATTGAATTGAAGATTTGATCAGTATTTTGAAGATTTCCTAAAAAAAAAACAACGGGTTTTCTTAAATTTTAAATTAATAGCTATGCATTTTAAAGCTTAATTGATAAGGGACTGACATATGTTATCCTTAACCAACACTTTTCGCTTCTATGGCCAGAAACAGTATTTCAATACGACCGTATTTCCCACACCCTATACATATAACTCGATACAACACAAACTCTACAAGTTTTATAAGAGTTTTCCATTTTACATTATTTATGTACTTGTTTCGCACTAGCTGCGGCATGTGGCTTCGCTCGAGAACTGAACTAGATTTGCAAACCGATGGAATATTTTTCACAATTGTTAGTGGTTTGTGTGCACTGATTTTTAAGAAGTCCTGCTTTTTGAAGCACATTTTTAGTGTGTTTATCGACTTTAAATCACGCTTTGAGAACTTTTAAAAAATCTTACAAGAGTTTTTTTAAGTCTAACTATTTTTTAATTGCTATTTTTTTAATCATATTTCATTGTTTTTGAATAACCAGTCATATAAAAACATGATGTCATATATAATAAATTTCATTGTTTCGAAATTTCATTATGACCTGAAAAAGTTCGCTGGAGGGGACTGGATGCGGAAGGCGGTGGACCGGGTGTTGTGGCGCAAATTAGGAGAGGCCTATGTCCAACAGTGGACTATGATTAGCTGAGTGACATTATTTCCAAAGATCAAAATAATAAAATCACAAGAAATCAAAATATACATATAAACTGAATAAAACTAAGAACTAAAATAAGGCATCCAATAATGAACTTTAATCGTAATTTATATGCGGTTAAAACATAAGTATGACGACCTCTTATTAACACTACAGCTTAAACACTTAATTTAATAGTGGCAACGTATGCTATACATAAAAATCAAAATATAACCTTTATTCTTTTATAAGTTCAACAACCCATCATACACAGCCATTTGAAAAGGAAAAATCTCTGACAATCAAGAAAGTAATAAAAAAATAATGATCTTCTAAAGTGGATCCTATTTTAAATTAACGGAATACGGTTGAGAATGGTCCCATTTTTTTTTTCTTCAAAAGAAGTTACGAGCCAAAGTTGGTGCTTGTGTAAGTTCACAAGTAGGAAATGGCGGTGTCCGGATTAGGGTGGATATGAATTTCTTAACAAGGTTTTATGGTTAAAGGCGGAATAGTTTTTTTTTAGTCTATGTATGCGATCTCTCTGCTGGGCAAAGTTCTTCACTATATAAGCTTTTAGTGGCCATATAAATATTAATAAATAATTGGAGGCAACAATACATGGGGACCAGCGAACAATAGCCATCCCTTGCTGTTTTGCTTTATTAAGATTGTTAGCAACGCACTAAGTCGAGGTCCGAACCCCGCAGGGGGTGCCCTTAGTAGACGTTGCTAACGTAGTTAGTTTTTCCTATTGCTCTGGCTGGAGGCCTTAAGGTCCTCGCCAAAAGTCCGGTGAAGCAGTCAAAGCCTGCGCTCAGGCTAACTGCAAAGATCTCTACCATAAAAAAAAAGACCAGCGAACAAAACCACAAACACACCGACCAAGAGCTATTTACAAAGGAGATCTTATTTAGCTGAGACTGCCTCGTTGGCCTAGTGGTGCTAAGCGCGCCTGCTACGCTAGAGGTCTTGGGTTCGATTCCCGAGTCAACCAAGGTGTTATTGGGTTTTTCTATGAAATTCTCAGTAGCAGGTCGGAGTTTGGATTTGTGCCCGGTTAGTGGCAATAGGCTCGCCCCCTATTACATGGGACCTAAACATATCGGCGAACTGTGGGTGTACATTGGTACACCTCTGCCTAACCCTTCGGGGATACAGGCGTGATGATATGTTATGTTTATGTTATGTTATCTTATTTAACATAATTGGTAACATTTAAGCCAGGCAAAACAACTGTGATACACCCCAAATGCTTTCTATAAAGTACTAGCTGTACCCAGCATGCGTTGCAATGCAATTTTTTCTACCTAGCACCTGCCTACTACCTACCTACTACAACTTAGGGGTATGAAAAATAGATAGTAGCTGATTCTCAGACCTACTGAATATGCATATAAAATTTCGTAAAAATTGGTCTACCGTTTCGGAGGAGTATGGTAACTAACATTGCGACATGAGAATTTTATAAATAGAATATTTGGAGAAGCAAAAACTGATTGAGAAACGGCAAAAAATTAATTTTTAATCGGAAAACCTTCAACAGATTAGTAAAATTTACCAAATAGTATTAATTCTTTTATCTCACCCAAAAATATATTCACCTTACATCCACAGTATGTCCAAGACAAAGTTTTCGGGAGAGGCGATCATGGAAAAATTTCGCTGACGCCAAGCACCACATTGTAATTATGGGAAGCGTTCTCGTGTTATCGTTTTACTAAGCTTAATACCTTGTAGATCGTGTAAAGGTGTATATAAAATACTTGAAGTTACTTTAGTTTAAAGTTTGAAAAGGTTTCTGGATATGCAAATAAAAAAAATATGAATACAAATAATGAGGAATTGTGTTTTGTACGGGCCTGTTGGTCTTGTGGTTAGTGACCCTGACTGCTATACCGGAGGTCGTGGGTTCGATTCCCACTCTGGACAAATGTTTGTGTGATGAGCACGATCATTTGTTCTGTGTCTGGGTGTAATTTATCTATAATATGTATGTATTTAGAATAATATAAGTATGTTTATAAGTTGTCTGGTTACCATAACACAAGCTCTGCTTAGCTTGGGATCAGATAACCGTGTGTGTGAGATGTCCCAGGATATTATTATTATCACTGGTTTAATTAAGTTGTTCTGTTACATCATTCATTTAATAACGTAGTCTAATCGTTTAACCTAATGTTATACTATTTTCTGTTGTGTAAGGAGTAAAATTATTTAATGAAACGTGGACACATAATAAAGAAGACACATTTTGTCTCTTGAAAAGTCCAGTAAAATGTTTTTAATTTCATAAATTACGCTTAAATCATCGAAAACAGGAAAACTCTTTTCCGAATTGTAATCATTACATTATAGGCAACCATTACACGCTCAATCTAGTCTATCTCTAGATCAGTGATCTTGATCAGGATTGACTGTCTAACATGTTGATCTGACTTCTGTCAATCTTGATCTCAATCGACAGCATAATGGCTGCGATAATTTTCGGTGTCTTCACTGATAGGTATGTGGCAAAAATAAAAAGCATTCCAGCTTATGAACATCACACTGCTGGGCACAGGCCTCTTCCCATATAGAGACGGCACGAGTATTATCACCCCGCTTGCTCATTTTCGGATTGACTCCACTAACCGGTCACAAATCCAAACTCCGACCTGCTACTGAGAATTTCATAGAAAAACCCGATAACACCTTGGTAGACTAGGAAATCGAATCCAAGACCTCTAGCGTAGCAGTCGCGCTTAGCACTAGGCCAACGAGGCAGATATTTGGGATCCATCTTCGAAATACCACTAAAGTCCTTGTCTCCAAGTGTATTATGAATTTTAGAGGCCACCATTATTCACAACCATAACAGTTATAGTTTACGTTCAAATAATACTCATTTCAAGTAATTTGTAGTGAAAGCGACCCAAAATACTTGAGGACCTATTGTGGCGGAAATATGCATTACTTTAATAGTTATTATAATGGCTGGAGACCATCGTTTATGAGGTTAGGATGTGTTCTCTAGAATGACGTAATATTACTTGGTTTCAGGGTCAAAGTCTCCCGCAAGACAGAAAAATGATCATTCAAATTTGAACTTAAGCTCGTTGTGTAAAGATACAATTTGCAGTGACAGAAGATGGAGCAGTAAGCAAGATTTCCGCACGAATTGTCATGGGAAAATGTACTTTAAGTTTAAGCTATTTAAGTCCATATTGGTATGTTTGTTGTAATGTCGTGCGGGTGTGATGCTGTGTTATGGCGTAAGATACCAAGATGAATTAATGACGGTGTGTTTGTGGTCACTAATGTGTTTTATTATCTGTCCCTTAGGCTTTGTTCGTTATAATTACTTTTGGTAGATATATGACATGCAATTCATGTGACAATAGTACCAGAAATCTTCTGGGTAACGTTTTCAAAACTATGTTAAGGAAAATTATATTTAGTTTTTCCGGATACTTAGGCAGAGAAATTTTTGATTTTCTTACGAGGCACAACTCTCTAAAGGACAACCCATAATACGGTTATCTGATCCCAAGCTAAACAGAGCTTGTGTTGGTAACCAGATAACTGATAAACATACTTATATATTTCTAAATACATACATATAATAGATAAATTACACCCAGACACAGAACATATGATCGTGCTCATCGCACAAAGATTATCCTGGGTGGGAATCGAACCCACGAATACGAGTATCAGGTTCACCGACCAATAGACCAACAGGCCGGTATCCATACAATTTGAAATAGACCTGTTCCGTACATATAAAAAAATAAGAACCCTTAACAATTATTAACCCGTTGTGTAGTATCCTACTTAAACGCAAAAGTTAAATGTTCAATACATCGTAATAAAAAGGTCTGAGCTTACCGGCTTACAACTGAATGTTCCATATTGCGGCAAGAGTCTTAATTACCGTGGAAGTCAAAGTTTCCCGTAATCTTTTATGAACAAATTTAATCACTAGCTAGCTATTGGCTGTTGGGGTTTGAGTATTAATATGATGGAGTTACGATTGTAAAGGTAAAATGAAAAATTAAGACATGTAATTTCAGTCAAGTAAAAGGTTTTTATAGGTTTTCTCAATTATAATAACAACTATATAATGTGCAAATAAATGTTCATTTATTACTTAAACAGATTAATTCATGGTTTTAGACATTGTTTAAGCCTAGTAACAAATTAGCGCGGCTCCGAATCTATTCAAGTATGTTTAATAAGTTTTCAGTGTTAGTCGGTGACAACAGGAGAGATCAAAAGTGGATATTCAAAACACTTAGACTAATAAGCTTGCACTTCACTATTTAGTAAGTTTTTTCTTAAATTTATATTGAAATTAAATGAAAATCATTTATTTGAGATATCTAAAAGATAGTATAACAGATAAAAAATAATATACACTTGAACATACAAAACAGCAAAAATATAATACTAAAAATATTACCAATAAATAAAAAATAAAGTTCTTACTGTTAATTGTTCTGTAATGAAAGTGTATCTCATTACTACTCCAATGCTTAATACTTTTGCATCGTGTATCAGTCAAAGAGATCAGCGGCCTTTGTGTTAAGTCGATGTTTGAGTTCGGACGCTCAACTTCTCAGTTTTTACTCGTATATTCGACGTAATTTGAATAAGTGGTTCAAGTTTTGAGCTTTTTGATTTTGCTGTTGCATTTACCATTAATAAATAGTAGGAAAATAATTAAAAGCGTTGCATATCTGTAAGCTACTTAAATCAAGACCTTTTTCACAGTGAGAGTACAACTTTAAATATACATTAATTATTTTAATACATAACTAATTATTAAATTATGAACGAAATGTTTCTTGTACGCAATCTTTAGAACAAATAACACTTTTTAAAGCCAATTTTTATGTATATTGCTTACTGATACCAGCTTCGAATATGGCTGATAACTTAATAAAAACTACGGATCATTAGGAACACTAAGTTGTACTAAGTTAGTATAAACTGCATCAACCTTAAACAATCGTTCACTCAAAAACCTGTGCCCATCATCCCCACATTACAAGTACAGTGCTCATTATTTCCAGCTTCCTAACTTAAGGCGCTTGTCCCAATGCGGGCGATGAGCGAGTATCGAGTAGAGCGAGAATCGCTCGACGAGTATGTTTGACAGTTCTTGCCACCCGTAACAAATAAAAGATGAGAGATTTCTCTCCAGCCAGAGTGAAAAGACAGCGAATCATCATTATCTCCCGAGCATTTTCCCAACTATGTTAGGGTCGGCTACCAGTCTTACTGGATTCAGCTGACACCGTATTTTACATGGAGCGACTGCCTATCTGCCTCCACAACCCATTTTACTGATAAACACAGTATGCCATAGTAAGACTGGTTGTCAGAATTGACTTAACGACTGCCAAAGATGTATGTATGACAGCCGGGACTTACTGTTTAACGTGATTTCCGAAACACGGAATAACGCGAAAAGACAGCGAATAACTCTTTATAAATCCATCTCTTTCATTTACACGGGATTTGCATTATGTTGTGCGTTTCTTGAGCGATAAAATAGTCGATAGTTACACTTTTCCTCGCTCGCTATGAGACAAATGCCTAAATCTCTTGCCTTGCGTCACAAAACAAGTCTCAACTGTTTTGGAACTTGGACAGCGTCCAGATCACGTTCCGTGGTAGTATTATAAAGTATTCAGGATATTTATCACTGCTTAGTCGCTTGTTGGATTAAGTGGAACCATTTTTTAAAGCGTTTTTAGGTTAAAATTTTTGGTGTAATAGATTTTGAGGGGCTTAAATTGAAAATGTCGAGGATTTTTAAGAGCTGGTAAATAATGTAAGCTTGTAATATTTAAGTGCACTGTTAGTGATGGTATGTTTTTCATTACTTGTCTAATAGAATAAAAAACGCTTATTTATAAAATTACGTGATCCTGAGATAATAATGTGTTTTCATATGCTATTTCGGCTGTCAAAAAATATTATTCTTCTTTACATTTCTATCGTCATAAATCTTCCTTAAAAAACCGAAAGCTCGTGCCACAATATTCTTAAGAAAAATGAACAAATTTGTTAGAAAAAACAAAGCAATAATTCTAGTCTAGAAAAAAAAATGACTAATATTCCTACATATTGTATGCTCCATAATTTTACATTTCTTAAAGTATTTTCATTTTCGAGGGGCGCGTGGCGCTGCAATATTGGACATTTCCAAGTCGTCGCTATTGAAAGTTATTGCGACATGACTCGACAAGTCTACGGGAATTATTCTTTTCTGTGCAATTGTCTGCGTTGGAAGGCTAAGTCTAGGTATTGCTCAGACGTTGGTAGTAGCTTGTAAGGATTTTGAGACGTAGTGTGTATAAATTACATTTTTGTAAATTGGCAAAGTCAATAGGTTTGGAAAAGAAAAAAATACGTAAGGATTTTAAACAAGCCCTCTAAATAAACAGTACTGTTTTCTGTACCTAGTCATTTATTTAATGTTAAAACCAGTTTATTCTAGTTCTTAAAACATAATGGACATAGCACACTTAAACAAGGTGACAAACAATGGGTATTTAAAAATATATATATATATTGCTTAGACATTTCCAAACTTCATCATATCCACAACTAAATGAGTTTATAGTTTTTTGCGTGAGTGGCGAAGTTATCTGACATCCCACATCAAGAACAAACTTACTAATAAGCAATGACACATCCATCACATTCGTTTAACATCTAAACTTAGCTTGACTTTCGTGTGATATTTAGAAAAAGTAATTGGTAAATTAAAATGTTTGCGGATAGAACGAGCTTTAGTAATTTAGTATTTAGCTAAAAATTTCTGTAGATTTCGAAACAAAGGTGTCAGAATCTAAGTGCAAAGCAAGTGGACGAGGTGTTCTCTGCCTACCCCTACGGGAAAGTACACCGCAAAGACAGGTTTTACGTTACGCAAGTAAATAGAAGTAAGAGTGATAATTATTAAAATAAAATTTGAAAAAGAACATATAGAACAAAACAATAAAATTCTAAAATTCTGAAATAATTATTAGCTATTGTAATTTTAGCACCAATATTAATTACATAATAAATTAAATAACAATTAAACTGCTTAAAAAATACACCACCAACACAAGCAAGCTGCTTATTCCCTTACTCACTATGTATATCGTCTTCAAGTCGTTTGTAGAACACTCAAGTGGGATGGGATGGCCGGCTCTGCCAGGAACCGCACGTAACTAAATACAAACTGCACTTACCGATTGTTCTGCAAATAGTGCAGTGTGTTACATCATTATGCAGTTTAAGTATACTTGGATATTTTGCTTTACACTTAAAATAGGCGACTCTTGGTCTAAAGCAGTTATTTTTTGTTGTTTCGAAATTAATATGTGCGATGGTTTCGAAATAAATATAATATTATTACCTATGTGGTCAAAAGGCACACATACAAAAGACTTGCATTTGGAATCAAACGAACACTTAATCACCGCGGAAGTTGTTAAAATATTCTAACGGTAGAAGTAACACCCCAACTTAGAACAAACCTTTATTATTGACATATATCTACTGGTGATCCATAAGTCTAGGTACTATACGTGTAAAATTCTATATCCTTGCTATATCAGTCAGATTCAGATTGAAATCATTCTTCTTTTTAAACTTTCTATCGCGTTGTAAAAATTGTAACCAGAGATAAAAAGAACCTAAACTTCCAGTACCAAAAGACCAACTTGAAACTGGTCCTTCTGCCACACAATTTGGTCCATACGTTTCATATCCAAGTACAAACTACCAGACGAAGTGTATAACACTATCTAGTGTCTCGAACTCATGTCGCACCAGTCTAAACTTTATGACGACTGAGAAGTTAAATCGTAAACCGTTTACAGCGATGCAGATGCAACTTGACGCTTAGATGCACTCACAATAGTGTTCGTTGAGTATACCTTCTCAGATTTAGTGAGCTTGGGATTTCTGTGTTTAAGTGGTCTTTGAGTACTTTATTTGAAGCATTTATGTGTGAGATGTTTGTTTATTTCTCTTTTATGGCATAACAAAACATACCATCACGCCTGTATCCCCGAAGGGTTAGGCAGAGGTGTACCAATGTACACCCACAGTTCGCCGATATGTTTCAAGTCCCATGTAATGTACACTCTTGTATGACACCTAATCAAAATATAGTAACAGCAAATTAATGGTAAGATGTATTTAGTAAATTATAGTTGTCACCTGCAATTTGTAATGCTGTTTTAGTTTTAATAGTGTATATCTTGGGATAACTGATACACGGGCCAAATCAAAATAAGGCGACAATCAAAACCTGCATAATGCCAACTAGACTACTGATAAACATGCTGATTTTTAATAGACATATTTCAGATAAATAAATAACATCTACATACAAAACAAAAGACCATGCTGCTCTTACAAAGATTTATCCTAAATCTTGATTTATTAAGAGGCCTAGTAAATTCTTTGTCAGTTCTTAAAAGCGATACCGGAAAAGTTTAACTCATCAAAACTGTTCTTGCTCTTAAATGAAATTTAAACTACATAACATATCATCACGCTTGTATGACCGAAGGGTTAGGCAGAGGTGTACCAATGTATACCCACAGTTCGCCGGTATGTTTAAGTCCCATGTAATAGGAGCGAGCCTATTGCCACTAACCGAGCACAAATCCAAACTCCGACCTGCTACTGAGAATTTCGTAGAAAAACCCAATAACACTCTGGTCGACTTGGGAACCGAACCCAAGACCTCTAGCGTAGCAGTCGCGCTTAGCACCACTGAGGCCAACGAGACGGTTCAAAAGTTTTACATTTAAACTATTACGCATGAAAGCTTACTTAATTGTATAATATATCTTAAGCCGTTATTCAGTAAGCCCATTCTCATCTCATACCACATAAATACAATATATTATTAATGCACAAGCAGGCGCGAACACGTGACGACTTTTAATTATTAGTTACGGAGATACGAGAGTTATTCAGTAAGATTATGTTAAAATATGGGTCTTCGTTTAATTATTTTTGGGGTGGAAAGTAATTTACTGTTTTTGGATGTTAATATTTTTTTGTATAAGATTTTTAACCGACTATAGAAAGAGGAGGTTTTCAATTTGTTATTTTTGTGTGTTTGCTACGCACTATTTCTGGAAATTGTGGATCGATTACAAAACTTATTACTCACTGTTACCGATTGGGTGCACAAATTAAAAAAAAACCCTCAAAGTAAAAAAAAATATATATTTATGTACATTAAAAAGATACAAAAATATAGGTACAAAAAGGTAAAAAAAGTATACCTCTTTGATGGTCCTATATAAATTTCATAAGAGTCGGTTCTATTCTACCTGTACGTATTATTAATTATTATTATTGACACCAAAATAACGTACGCCCTTTCGAAAGCCTTTATACGATATTAAACTAAATACAAATTTCAAAACAAGTACCAAACAAATCATAATTACGAACCAACTCTTGCGCATAAGTCATCCATGAAATGATCCACGTTTACAAGATAAGATTAATTGAAAAGTTAGGCCTGACATCTAACACTCTGGGCTTCGATTCAGCTATTTCAAATGCAAGCCAGTGGTCGGTCAGTGTACTTGTCAATGAGCCTTTTTAACCGACTTCAAAAAGGAGGAGGTATTCAATTCGTATATTTTTTTATGTTTGTGAACTGATATTGATGATTCTTTTTTATTGTTAAAAGGAGGTGCTTCCAGTGTGGTTGAATTTGATACGGTTAAGACTTTGGGATCCATAAAACAACTATAAGACTTATTTAAAAGTTGTTTTTTTTATGGAAGATTCACAATTTATTCGTAGGTACTCAGATAAGCCTACAATAAAATCTTATTGAACTCTCTAAGAGAATGATTGTAATGACCAATTAATGATCGTAATGACCGTTAGCAGAAAAAAATGAAGCAGGTCATTCAGTCAATTCAAACAACTGTTAACTATCTGAATTGAGGCTCTAGGGTGAACTCATAACGTTATCTCTTTGAAATTCATTTACTTGTGTAATCTGATACACGTGTATTCGTAATATAGTAATGCTAATGTGGTTGGAAACTATGAAGTTAGGTTACCGCTGATGAGAAAGTGTATTATACTAGATGTGTGGTTGGAAAGTGAGAAGGTTTTTGTGATTGGTAAAAAAAAATACAGCCGAATTGAGAACCTCCTCCTTTTTTTGAAGTTGGTTGAAAAGTGAACGTAAATTCGAATCAGTGAAATGGATAGGATATATCTTAGTCTAAAGAAAAAAGCTGTGATTTAGTTATAACTACCGTTAATAATTTGGTGAATAACATGACAAAAAAATACTTTAAGTCACGTGTAAAAGTTAGTGAAATTCTAATGTATTTTAAAAAAAATGTCACTCTATAATGGTATTCATTTTAATTTACTACATTTTCAAATATTTTATGTCATTAATGTTCCTTCATTACTACCTCCAACAAATACACACAATATCTTACTTTCCACACTATGTCTTGTCATAGATAAAATATGTCCTTACCTCCCTCAAAGGGCCAAAATGAAATAGAGTGGCCAAACTTATCTTACATAACATAAAAAGAAAAATTACCGGTTAAATTACTACAAATAAAACTGAACTGTCATAACTAAAAAAACTACGACCTCAATACACATTCCTTTCACCTATTCCTGTGTAAAACAAAATCCTAAAACACAAAGAAATCCATACGTAATCTTTATTTATTACAAAAAAATGGTAAAAGCTAAATTTGTATGAACGTGCAAAGTGTGAGAGTTGAATAATAAACGGACAGATTATTCGTATAGAAGCGATTCGGGAATATTAATCCATTTGTCTGTGGGTAAAACCTTATGTGCTGTAAAACGGGATGAAATCTGAGGGGTATAGCAAGTTTCATATGTAAGGCATAGATTGATGAGTTTTAAATTTCATGGTGAGATCTCTACACGAAAATAATGATTTTATCTATTCGTAGATGACGTCCTTGGTCGAGTGGCATACATACAACTTTTAAAGCTGTCGCTAGTTAAAATTAAGGCTGAAAGGCGTAGTGCTCTATCAAAAAAGATGTTGCTGGATCTGAGGTTTCGGGTTTGATCCCCGGATGGAAAGAAAACTTTGTACGCTGTATCGAGTCTAGATGTTTTTAGTAAGTTCGTTGTTTGTTATTCCATGATGCCTTCCTTGGTTGAATAGCATACACACAAGTTTTAGTGTCACTAGTTAAAAGAAAGGCCAAAGGCGTCGTTATATTAAAAAAAAGATGTCACTAGGTCTAAGGTTCTGGGTTTCGATGCCCGGACGGAAAGAAAACTTTTTGCATTGTATTGGGTCTAGATGTTTGAGCTTGTATGTTATTCTAAAACACAATAATAATTGATTTAGCTACTAACTTTAGGTTAGGCAAAAAGAAAGATATTTTATACAAACAAAGGGATATTGGATTATTTTTGTTTTTGTCTAGACAAATAGACATGTGCAGTGAGTCGAAAAACAAAATCCGGTGCCAAACCGAATTTACTGAGAACAACTATTTATAGATTATAATTGGATATTAAGTCAATTTTTCGCGTTGCGCGGGTGTAAAGACCAATTTTTTTATTATATTTTTGGTATTATACCATTTCCAGATATAGTCAAGGAATTTTAGCCTTAACATTGCATCTTAAAAAGCTAAAGTTATTTATTTTTTATTATTTATTTTTTAAAAGACCAACCTTAAAAAAATCCAGACACATATCGTAGCCCGTCGGTGAAACACTCAAAATTAAAAAAAAAGAAATTACCTATCTACCTATTTTACATATCAAAAATATTTCATAGACATTCAGCATTCTTTTATTTGAACAAAGGAAAAATATTTAAGACTCCTGTATAAAATGAAGTCTTAAATTGTAGTCATGGTCAAAGTACGAGGCTGGCGTCACAGAGTATACATAAGCAAGCATAGAGTGCGCATCGCTGGTATGCCGTTGTGCCGAGCGTATTCCATTTTATTGTTGTATGTTCTTAATGCACTTTACTCAAAATTATAGATTTAAATGATTTTCGTGTGACGGCAAATATTTTAGCAAAGTATTCATAAATTAATCTGGCTACGTTTTGGGCTGGAGTACCTATATAAAAAATAACACGGACACGAAAGAAGAAGAAGCGCCAGACTCTGGTTTGAAACTATATAGACGACGCTGTTTGTTCATACTATTGCTGACAGTTCATACTCTGCTTAGCGCACTCTATAGTTTAGCACTCATATTCAGAGGCTTTAGTAATGTAGATGAAAGTTATTCGTATGCGTGACAAGACTGAGGCATATTAATCCGTTTGGAAGGAATGTTTGGTGCATTAATGAAATACATGATGATGGGTGAAATGTAGGAGTAGTGTGTGAGATGGTTATAATGAAGTATGGAAATATTGAAATGGTTCTATAGTAAAACTGAAGTAGGCAGAGAAAGAGGTTACTAACAGGAAAACATGTAAATTGTTTAAAGACCTTTGATTTTTTGGAGTTAAAGCCCGTTTATTAGTAATGTTACATTATGTCACACTGATTATTTTATAAAATTATCATTACTATTGTCGCCGCGATAGGCCCAGACGGAGGTAGCGGGTCCTTTGATAAGCAGTGGATGACCACGGCCCCAACCAGAAAGAAATGGAAGGAGGGTGGAGAGGCCTCTGCCCTGCAGTGGTACAGAAATGACTAGAAAAAAAAATTGTCTAATTAATCAAAAAGTACAAATAACAATTTTGTGATATTTTTCAACTCTCTCTGTCAGTATGATCAGAAAACTGTCAATATGGTATTTTATAAATAAGTTTTTCAATTTGTAAAGCTAAGGAAAGTTAAGAAACTTTGAAAAACCACGCAGTCAAACATAAAATTTAATTCTATTCCGCATTTTATTTTTAATGCACCTTTAATCTCAATTCCACACACCCTCCAAACAACAGCAACTACCAAACAACTATGTCTGTCACATAAAGTAAAACATTATAAACAAATTCCTGCGCGGCGCCATTGTTCGAGATAATTTTAATAGGAGTTGCACAACTCCATACGAGCGGTGTTTATCTTTCATCTTAGATATAAAGTTCTGCAAGTAATCACGGAATGCATTAGCTTAATAAAAAAATATTCTTTGTTGATATTCTGATGTTTGTCTACTGTTTTATATGGATTAGTGTTAAGGTAGATTTTTTAATTTATTTAAAGTGATTAAATTGACAAAGCGGTTGGCAATTAGATTGACGATTAATACATATTATTATTATAAAATATGTATTCGGTTACGCGGGGCGCACGTGGACAGAAATCGCCAAAAACAGAGAGGTTTGGAAGAAGAAAGGGGAGGCCTTTGCCCAGCAGTGGGATCTACAGTAGGATAAAAAAAAATGTATTTAAAACGACACACAAAAAAAAACTACGTTTGTTAAAAAATTGTGCAGATGCGGATACTGATCAAATGTAATATGATTAAAAAGAACAGAATGCTAGAAAAAACGTATCTATATTTAAGCAGCATAAGCTCTTAAAGCAAGACTGTTGCTATCGATTAAGCGGGACAGCGCTATACGCAGTATAGTGTGCCGTCTCGCTTCCACAACTGAAATAGTACTGCTTTAAAAGATCATGGTATTTCATGCACACCGTCAAATAAATAAAAATCAATAAAAAATACTTCTAACGAACAAAAATATTTTGCTAGGAACATTTCTGAAATAAAATCAATAAAAAATACTAATAATACGGAAATAAAATCTTTAGAAAGAAAACATTCTGCAGTCCAAACGCCACATCATATTAATTCCAAACTATAAAGGTGTAAACTTCATACCAGAACCACGAAACAAGCAAGGAAGATTTTATCCCATAACTTAGTATTCCACTGGCACGCTTGTCAAATTCCCCAAGTTTCCCTGCAAGTTGGCAGCGCACGCATCGTTTGAGCCACCCATTTTGTTTTGTGTATGTTGCGATGCTGTTCGCGTGGAAAAGGAATATGGCTGTTTTATCGTGTATACGGATTTCGGCTTTGAATGTTCGATGTAAATAAAGTTTTTGAAATTATTGGTTTCTTAGGTTTACGCGAATGTTAGACATTGGAATAAAACTGCAGTGCCTGTGAACATGATACCTGCAAAGGTTTCGAAACATCGGGACCTTAAATCTAAAATTAAAACGCGACAAAATCCGTAAAATATTTTTTTTGAAATTATTACTGTATGGTGTTACCAAAAATCACATATCAATTATTGAACTGAGTCATTTTGAGCTAAAATTTTGTGTACTGACTCTATACTATAGATGTACTTTTCACTTCTTTTCGTAGGTAGGTAGTAGATACCCTCTTTATATACATGGAAATCTGGAAATATGAGATTCTTAAAACATTTAAGCAGTCTTTATAATGTCTTTAGATAGGTGAGGGCAATTTTTTTTTTTTTTTATGAGAAGATTTTTAATTGTTTCTGTTAAATTTTCTCTTAACAAAAGCAGGAATATTATAACTGTAACAAAAATTAGCCATCAACGAAATTAAAATATGCGTTCAAAAGTGAAACTTCCCAGAACTCATCAGGGGTACAAAACATTTCTCAAAAACTTGAAGTCAGGGATCGTCAACACTGCTCATTAAGTTTGTAATAACTAGAAGGGATCGTCAATTTTCCGGAGTCTCGTTTTAAATATGAATTTCAGTAAAATGTCCAGCCTGACTTTGTAACCTTTTTAACGGTAACAATTAATTATTTTCTCCTCAGAGCGCCGTACTTATCGTTAGCGGAAAAGCTTGGGTTAAAGCTGCCTATTGTGGTGCGACTTTTAGTCGTTAGTCTTTCGAGCTTTATTATATTGCTTTGCTCGTTATATTATAATTTATATGATTAAATTATTATTATTATGTGAATAAAGTTGTCATACATCTATTAGACAAATGTTGCATCTTCAAAATAATGACAACCATATCACTTAAACTATCTGATTTTTACAGTGTATTTTTAGAATAGTGTATATAATGAGTATAATTATAATATCTTAAAATATAAACATTGATTAAAATAGAATAAAAAAAACGACAAATAATGCAATATTTAAAAAAATAAACTCATTCTGTAAAGAACAATCACTACAAGATTGCACTTTTAAACTCTAATCTAAAATAAACCTCAACAAAAACCGTAAAAAATGGTTTTTCTTCTATGCCTCTCAGAAAGCAAGGTTTAAAATCAAAACAACGACAATAAAATCGCATTATTAACAGCGATCCTTCATCTGATTCCGCAGATACGTGGCTAAGCTGTGTTTGTTACGAGGCTTTTAAGGTATTAGCTGAACGCAGCGACTCAAAATAAAGATAAAAGCCAACTGGACTTGTAGTGTGTTTTTTCATCATCAGATAATTACACTCTCTTGTTTTCTAAGAGATATAAGGAAGGGAAGGGATGAAGATAGTTAAGACAGACGAAGAATTTTAATAAAGAAGTTTTGTTCTAGTAGCGTACGCCATGGCCAGGCTTAAGCTTCCGGTTTCGATAATTGGATGAGAACCACTTTTTTTGTCGTTTTGGATCTAGGTATTTTTGGTAATTTTAATGTCTTGGAATACCACAAGTGCTCTAGCTACTTTCTTTGGGTGCAGAGCAATGTTTTTCGTCATTTATTAATTACTCAAAAGTAGAAGTCTACACAGTGTAGCTCAGGACGCTAGAGTCAAACTGACCCGGCACTATACTGAGGATATCCCAGACATCAGCCTGTACGAGATTAGAGTGGCTCTGAAACAACTTAAAAACAACAAGGCGCCGGGTGATGACGGAATTACAACGGAGCTTCTGAGAGCGGGTGGAAAACCGGTACTTTTAGTCCTCCAGAGGCTATTCAATTCCGTTATACTCGAGGGTACTACGCCAGAATCATGGCACAGGAGTGTGGTGGTGCTCTTCTTCAAAAAAGGCGACAACACCTTGTTGAAGAATTATAGACCCATCTCGCTTCTGAGCCATGTGTATAAGTTGTTTTCGAGGGTCATTACGAACCGTCTCGAACGCAGGCTCGATGACTTCCAGCCTCCCGAACAAGCTGGTTTCCGAAAAGGCTTTAGCACCATGGACCACATTCACACGCTCCGCCAGGTTATACAGAAGACCGAAGAGTATAATCGGCCACTGTGTTTAGCGTTTGTGGACTATGAAAAAGCCTTCGATTCAATCGAAACCTGGGCTGTATTGCAGTCCCTTCAGCGATGTCATATCGACTATAGGTATATCGAGGTGTTGAAGTGTTTGTACAGTAAAGCCACAATGTCAATTCGGTTACAGGACGAGAGCACGAAGCCAATCCAACTGCAGCGTGGTGTGAGACAGGGAGACGTTATTTCTCCGAAACTGTTCACAAGTGCGTTGGAGGACGTCTTCAAGCTCTTGGACTGGAACGGGTTCGGCATCAATATCAATGGCGAATACATCACTCACCTTCGTTTTGCCGATGATATAGTGATCATGGCAGAGTCGCTGGAGGAGCTTAATACTATGTTCAGCGACCTCAGTATCGTTTCCCAACAGGTGGGTCTTAAAATGAACATGGACAAGACCAAGATCATGTACAATGTCCATGTCGCACCTGTACCGGTTATTGTTGGGAATGATACTCTTAAAGTTGTCGACCACTACGTCTATCTTGGACAGATAGTTCAGTTAGGCCGGTCCAACTTCGACAAAGAGGTCGCCCGAAGAATCCAACTCGGATGGGCAGCGTTCGGGAAACTACGCGACATCTTTTCGTCCAAAATTCCGCAGTGTCTGAAGACGCAGGTCTTTGACCAGTGTGTGTTGCCAGTGATGACATATGGCGCTGAAACGTGGTCGCTAACGGTTGGCCTTTTGGAGAAGCTCAGAGTCACTCAACGAGCTATGGAGAGAGCTATGCTCGGGGTTTCTTTGCGCGACAGGATCCGGAATACGGAAATTCGCCAAAGAACTAAAGTCACCGACATAGCTCGAAGAATATGCAAGTTGAAGTGGCAATGGGCAGGCCATATCGCTCGAAGAACCGATAACCGTTGGGGAAGAAAGGTTCTCGAGTGGCGACCACGAACCGGAAGACGCAGCGTCGGCAGGCCTCCCACCAGGTGGACTGACGATATCGTCAAAGTGGCGGGCACCCGGTGGATGCAATTGGCGAGTTGTCGTTCATTGTGGCGTTCTAGGGGGGAGGCCTTTGTTCAGCAGTGGACGTCTTCCGGCTGATGATGATGATGATGATGAAGTCTACATACTAATCGTAAAGTTGTTAGTTGTTGATTTAGTTATTCTTGTTATATTTTTTTTTTAAGATGGCTTTTATTTTGAGTAAATTTACCAACCCTATTGATAAGGAATTGTCTATACCATGTAACCATTAATTAACCATTCATTATTAATCGACTATGACATTTCATAGACGTCTGGCCATTTCTTTTCGCGTCTAATTTATTTACACTGTGACTATCATATACTGTTTATAAAGTGCTAAATTATGTGCAACCAACCGACACCGACACAAGATATTTAATAACGTGTTACCCCACCAGTAAAATTCATATCAGACAAACTAAAATATTATCGTCGTAAATAAAAACTACATTACTATGCAAAGTTATGATGAAAATACGAGCGAACTCATCAAATATGGAAAAATGCATACGTTTTTTGGTGAAGGATATTTGCATATTCTCTGGTTAAAGTCATGAAGTGCGGTTATCTGAACACGATGCTTATATAATAGTCCTTATTGTTCGGTTTGAGAATATGGCGTTAATGTTAATGAGGTTTTAATTTATATTGAGGATTTGTGAGTTTTTTTCTTAGGTTTGATTTGGTGATATTTATTGCTAGTGAAAATGTTACAGTGAAATTAAGAACTATTTTTGTTGAAAATTTATGTAATTATTCTAGGCCATGAAATAATTTTTATTCATTGCTTTAATTATACAAAAATTTCCTTGTAATTTGACGACTTAAGAATCTTTTAGTTTTATGCTTTTATCAACACCAACAACATTTTTTTTACGAAAATATGTAAAACCTCCATTCTACTTTGACACTTAAAGATGTTAATCTTTAATCTTCAACCAAATCGTATCTCCATCCACAAAAGGTCTCAAACTCCCACAAACCTTTATCCATTGAATCCGCTTCAAAACCCTACAAAAGACATTTATCTAACAATAATCCTTTCCACCATTTAAGAAATAAGTACCGAAGAACCGGAATCCGACACTTAGACCATTTGTCCTTTTATGATGGATGATGACGTATTGATGACGCAAATGGACCAACCTCACGTTGACTTAGAGTATGTAAAAGTAGGAATAGAGTGAGCGCATCGCTTGTTGCCCGTAGTGCCGACCTTAATCAATATTTGGCGTAAAGTGTAAGTACTACGCTCTTTCTAATTTGAAAGATTTTTCGTGCGATGATAGACGTTTTTGCAAAAATATTATACGAACCTTCCGATATCATTAGGTTTAAAATATTTTCAATAAGACAAAGTTTTGGCACAAATTTTACAATGACTATTCAGTATATATCTATATACATATATCTATATATCTATAGTATATATCTATATATATATATATCTATATACATAGTTCAGACTGGTGCTTTTGTTCATATTCTGATAGACGTGCTCTACAGTTTACGTACTCTATGTGTAGAACCCTTTTCAAGAGAGGTCTTCTAGTATAACACTATGTATTCAAGCCTTATACTGGCGATATTTACTCTTAAATAAAGGTATCAAGTTTTCTAGACCTCGTCCTTTGAGTCGTGATTGATTAGGGTCTTGTTCAATAACGAAAGGTGGTATTATGTGCTCTATAAATATTTAGTTAAGGAAGTGTTGCCCAGTAATGGGACATGCAGGGTGTTAAGAAAACCCTGTCCGACCCGAAAGGGTGATATAGGTTCCACAATCATATCTCCAAATTTTATATTAAATTTGAAATATATCAATAATAATGAACTACAATAAAACTATTTTTGGCCGGAAATTCTCTAAATTTGAGTTACAAACAATAATTACAGCACCATTTTCGTCTGTATTATTTAACGTGACTCTCTCTCGCCTTTTGAGAAAAACATTATTTTATAGGTTATTTTTTCCCATTTTTTATTAATTAATGGTATCAGTTATCGATACCTAACAACATCTTAACGAATCGGACAGGATTTTCTTAACACTCTGTATATATAATAAGAGTTGATATTTAAGACACGTTAAAAGGTTAATTAGTTGTCAATACAGCGCTAATTGATAAATAAAGTTAAAGTACACTAACTAATTTAATATTGTTATTGACGTTTAATATAATAACTTATTAATCTTTGTTTTTATGTTTTGTTTTCATTTATAAAGCTGTCAGAAACATTAACAATTGAAATGTTTATACTGAAAATGATAATTAATACAAAGTATTTTCATACATAAGTTTATGACATTCGTGTTGGTAATAATCTAACTTTTTGATAATTTAATTATTTCATAGTTAAATTAAATACATTATCAACGAATTTATATTCAAGTTTGATGTTTAGTACATAATTTATATAGATATTAAAATGATGGTGTGAATTTCAACACTTAAATGACACGTAAATATTAAATTAGCTTTTAATAATTATTAAATTCAGTAGATTTCTGTAGGTTCAACTAATATTTTGACTGCACATAATTATAATCTACTAATTGAATTGTCAATATGTAAATACTGATACATGATTACAGTAATAGATTTAAGGACTGTTTGACGTTAACAACTTATTAAAATTTGGTCCTAAGATCCCAAATTTGGTCCTTTTGGTAGTGTTATAGTCACCTAAAGGACCAAAATACAACTTATTTGTTCCTTTACTTGCTCTATACATTTATGGTCGACCATAACTATTACCACAGGCCATACAAGTTTAGTTATCATGTCTTTTGTAAACTATTTCGGTAACTATAGCAACGTAACATGTGTAAAACGTTCGGACATCAACCACTTAAAATTCACCAAGAGTTTCCACGTCATAAACTTTATGGGTAGAATTATTTTGGGCTAGAATAATTTAGATTAAAATGTAGCTCGGTCACAGATTTTAGTCTCTGGCGGTGTTCCAAAGGACCAGTGATAACTAAACGTTACATAACACTTCTGCTCCACTGAATTTCGAACGTTAACGCCAAAGTTATAGAGTTGCATTTTGATTGGTTGTGGAGGTTAGTTTGTGAATATTTTGCAATTAAAAGTCAGTAGGCTCGAACCCATTCATATATTTTCAAGGTGCGTATATTATGAGTGTCAGAATTTTGAAGTGTAGTTCGCAATGACTGGTTAGAGTGCTCTCGGTATGAATAATTTGTATGTGTTTTTTCACCTTTTTTAATTACTTAGCAGTTAGGAAATGATATTTTTACTGGTTTTCGCAAATTATTTTTGAGACAAATATTTTTGCTAAGATTGTTGTAGTAAATTGTCCCTGAGTATTAGTAGTTTAAAGATTCTTATAGCAGTGTAGATGTAGAGATCTGCATACCCAGTTACTAGTATAATAATCTAACAAAAGTTTCAACTCTTGTTAACCTCAAACTTTATGAAGAGCAATACGCTTATTGTGTAATTTACTAGCTCTTGTATACGGTTCTACTGCTTTTCAATGTCTTTTACCACTGAAAAAATAGCCTATTTATATTTTGAGTTCTGAGGTTTATTTCGATAGCCTATTTATTTTTCCTAACAAAGGATATAGGCTACTTTTCTCAAGGTACCAAAATTAAAATACCATAATTCATAACAAAATTCCTTACTTTTGGTATGAGTTTAACCGTGAAAGGGTAAAATACAGTCAGACTGACATAGTTGCTTTTACGTTCAAAATATTAAAGTATGAATAATAAATACCTTTGTTTCCTACCAAAAATCTAATCCCAGCTTAGACTTATCTTTCAACATAAATATTTTGTTAGATAAATAATTTAGGCGAAAGGTTTTTACCTAGATATTTAGACAAGGCCGTTTCTCATTAATTATGAACATAGACAACCATCACGCCAGTATCCCCGAAGGGTTAGGCAGAGGTGTACCAATGTACACCCACAGTCCGCCGGTATGTTTAGGTCCCATGTAATAGGGGGCGAGCCTATTGCCACTAACCGGGCACAAATCCAAACTCCGACATCCTACTGAGAATTTCAGAGAAAAACCCAACACCTCCTTGGTCGACTTGGGAATCGAACCCAGTACTCTAGCCCAGTTCTTTAGTCTAGAAATATAGTTAGGCAGCTGTTTTATGGCATTTACATGTCCCACTAAATATTTGGTTCCTTTTGAAGTAGGATTCCAAACTACAAAGTTTCGGAACATTTGAAAATGTTTGACATGTTTTTAGTAATTTAGGCTTTTGAATGTTTTAGTAAATATACCTTACTGTGACTGGAAATTAGTATTTGATTTTAGCTTCGCCAGGTTTTTTATTTAACTTAATCTATGTTTATATTACAAAGACTGAAGAGTTTGTTTGGTTGACCGTGCTTGTCTCTTAAATAGCCAGTCGGATTTGAAAAAGTTTTTTCTAAATTTGATAGCCCAATTCTCAAGAAAGGTTAAAGGCTATTTAACATCAAGCTGCTTACATTGCATTGGGAGAAAAACAACGAGTGAAACTGTGGGGCGCGGCTAGTTATGACTGATTTAAAAATAATGTCTAATAAAGATACAAAAATACATAAACAAGCTTTATATAACTGCTATTTGATATCAAACTTCTTACATTGGGAGAAAAACCGCGAGTGAAACCACGGGCCGTGGCAAGTTATAAATAATAATTTATAAGTGAATGTCTAATAAAGATACAAAAACAAAATTAAAAACACTCACACAAATACACACAGCGACGAGCAATATTTTAATTCTGCATCATTTGAAACAAAAACATCTGATTCTTCGTAGTTATTATAAAAGCAATTTTTATTTTTAAGGGTAACGAACTAAATTGCCAACTCAGCTAAGGGTTGGAGATAAATCAATTCTTTATAATTGGGTATCATATTCAGATTCATCGTTGCTATTGAAACTGATACTCATTTTGGAGACCCGAAAGGAAAAGGTTTGCTATTCGACTTTTATTTGTAAGGGTCTCTTATCGTTTGTAAAAACTCAATGATTTTTATTTACTTTTGAGGTTTTTTTTATTGGGGTTCGAATTCCGATTCTAATTAGGGACTTAATTTTTTTATTTATGCTTTGGGTTTTTTGGAAAATTGTTATTGGACTGCAGCAACAAATATTTTTATCTTTAAAATATAACATTTTAAAGATAAAAATAATTGTTGTATTAATTTTGCTTCTTACTTTAAAAGTGTCCAAGTTTGCGACTTATATTAAGCAAAACAAATAAATAAGATTACTACCTTCAAATTGTTACAATAATTTCTGGAGTAAAAATACAAATAAAAACTGGTATTTTTAACATTCCACAAAAAATTCAATCAAAAAATGTCTAAAAATAAGTAAAGTTTTTCAGCAGCTATCTACAGCCTATTTAAATTCCTTAGCTCATAAACTTAAAAAATAAACGAACATCTGTTTGTCACGGATGGCATGTCAATACTCCATCTTTTTACATTTTATGTTACTCCGATATCATAAAAATCATGCTCAAGTTGTAAAAAGGAAAAAACATCGATATCGGTTATAAGACGATATAAAAACGTTATTGAAACGATAACTATTTTTTTTAGGTATTTATTTGTTGATTAGAAGTTATTTTACAGACAGTGAAAGGCTTTAATTTTCGTTGATACTTAGTATTAAATAAATATTTTAATGGTAGCCTAAAATAATAATTAGTAGTATTCTTAAATTTGCTGAAAGGCCATAACAATATTTAAGATCGTCCTCTTAGAGAGGCTCTTTACATCCTTACTTTTCAAAAAATTTCCACTTGGATATTATACCACTACATAGCAAAACACTGATATTCGCATATACCTGAGAAACCAAAGCCTGAGAAAATCAAAATAATTTCCATTATTTCCTACCAAAGCAAAATAATAAAATAGCAAAACTTTCTTCATTGAATAAAATATTTGATTTAATATAAAGACACATGTTTCTACCCGTGCATATTTATTAGCGTCAATCAAAACGATTGAAATTGACAGTCTATCAAAATGTCATATCCACAATTCGGTGAATTTATTTTTTCTTTAGTACACACAAATGTTCTAGTTGATTTTTACTTACTTTTATGTTAGAATGTGACGTGAATTTTTCCTCTAATTTAAGATCCGTTTCTTTAGAATTTCTGAAGTGTACTTTATGTAAATACATTCATATTTTCAATATTTTGGATACCTAATTACATCAGATTGCCGTTATGAATTATTATACTAGGTAGTTTACCATTTTTTAAGATTAAAAGTGCAAGCATAATTATAATTAATTATTAAGTATCCAGCACAACATCTGCCTTCAGGACACGAGCTGCAGTGGCCCATTTGGAAATCTCTCAACCGATTACGGACCCAAGTGGGTCGCTGCAAAACAAACCTGTGCAAGTGGGGCATCGTCGACCCAACACTAGTGGCATGTGAGTGTGGAGCTCCATCGCAGGACATGGCACACCTTTTGTCCTGCCCGTCCTGCACTACCACCTGCACTCTCCAGGACGTGATGGAGGCCAGCGACCGAGCCATCAAGGTTGCATCTTTTTGGTCAGACAGAATTTGAGTTGGATCTTTGACTCGAGAAGAAGAAGATTAAGTAGTTATCTGTAGATCCTTTATAGTTCTAAATTAACATTGCATTTATTTCTTGTGCTTGCTTTTATGCCAATTCTATATCCAGCTTAAAGATATAAAAAATTCATGAAAAAAGGTTAAAGAAATCTCAGAAATATTTAAACATACTACGTATTTCCTTATAGCAAACACAGATGTTATTCAGAAGGCAATGATTCGTTAATTTCGAGTCATTGAACAAATCAGAGAGTAAAGACCGTGTAACTCGCACTCTTTACAAAACATCAACAAAGGACCAAAAATACTTCAATCTTAAGGAAAACCTTAAAATTCTCACGCAAAACTGAAATCATAAAAAAAACAAGTGCGAGTTCGAAACGCATACGAAGAGTTCCGTAAAATTGTAGAAAATATAATGGGCAATATAAACTATAGGTATTTAAAAAAAGGCTTTTAATTTAATTTTCAAGAATTATTAGTTGTTAATTTACTGTTTTAAATCAATACATACTTAATATAGCTCAGTTTAAATCAACCTAAAAAAAATATCGTACAAACGGTGCCAACGGATACCTTTTGCTGACACACAAACCGACACAGCAAACTTAAAATGGTCCGGTAGCCATCGACTAAGGACCCCATTCAACGAAAACAACCAAAACATTCAACGAAATATAAAACAGGTTGTCAGGTCAAATAGCGCCAATTTTCGTTTGATAGACGCATGTACTGAAATAGGTGAAAACCATTTACGCTGCTTTTGGAGGCATTTGTATTCAGCTTGACGATTTCGTGACTTCTAGTGTGACTGTAGATAGAATAGAAGACATGTAAGGTACTTTAGTCGATAAATTTGTAGTAGTAGTAGGATTTCGTGTCAAAGCATCTAAGAATATACGCAGTGTGTTTGCACGCAATGTAAGTGCGGGCTGTTGAAAAAATTGTAAAGAATGACTAGAAGATATTAACAGCGAATAAAATTTGGTATCGTAAAAAAAGGAAGAAATACATTGGTGATTAAGGTCATTTAAGCTACGCATGTTTACATCCCTGGGTAAAAACCAAAAAATAACAAAATTAAAATTTACGCATACAAAAAAGAGTGGCAACAAATAACAAACAATAGAATCCTGTAGAAGGAGGGCGGCCTTTGCTCTGCAGTGGGACAATTCAGGAATTAATTAAATAAATAATAAAAATAAAATAAAATTAACTTACTAGTTCTCTTGTATCACTAACTTTAAACAAAATTCAAAAGCAAATTGTGCCCTCTTATCCATATTTGTAAAGTAAGTTAAGTTAATTAAATAGTGTCAAATATTTCAGCTATATCATATAGGTTTCATACCCAAATAAATAAGTAAATACCAACCAAATCAAATACACGAAACTTTGAACTAACACAAACCCACACTTTGACCAATTTCTATAATCTATGATTGAGAACGTCTTTGATCTGAATTAATTGAAAATATTATATTGAAATAGACGATATTAACTTTAGGGTTAGGCGCAGACAGGACTGAGTGCCGATCATTTTTTAACGCACTTAAAAATTAACTTTAAAATTGTAATAAATCTACCTTTTACGGATTTTTTCGCGCTTTATATTTGGAGTTAGGTCCCGACGTTTCGACACCTTTGCAGGTATCATGGTCACGGGCAGACTGAGATGGCGTTCGTCTTAACAGTGGATGTAGCTCGTTCTACCTTCATATTTTAACTAATTATTTGAGTTCCGACCTACGCAATATGAGCTCACTGTGTCTTGATGTCTTGCAGCGCTGCTCTTGGGTTTATAAAACTTTAAAATTATGACAATAAAGTGCATAAATACTTGAACCTGACAAAGAATGCTCGCGCGTCGTCGAAGATACGCGAGAATTCCCGGTTTAAGGAATTATGCACTTTATTGTAATAACTTAAAAGTTTATTTTCGATTGTGTTAATAAATGTGTGCGCTAAGCCTTAAGGCTAAACTGTTAATGAATTTGAGGCTCTGACGTGTGGGTGTTTATTTATTTAGATTTAATTTATATTTGAACTCTAATTTATGTGATTTCTGAGAATAAAATCAAAGGGTTCTGTGAACGGGTTTAACATATTTTGAATTATAATTTATAATCAGTTTGTGTGTCTGAAATATTACGCCTACAGCTTTATTGATCAAATTAAAATCCGTGATATTTACACATTTTACTCTATTTCTAGAATAATAAGTGGTAACTGAAAAAAAAACTAGCTTTAAAACTGTTTTGTCGTTAAGTTAACCTTATTTTATTTGGAAAAACATATTTTTTTTTATTCCCTGCAAGCAATTTTTATAACCAAACAATTTTTTTGTCTAAAAAAATACATCACAACTTTACACATAAAATAAGGAAGGCATAAAAAACCAAATAAAATAGTAATTTAAACTTCTAAAAGACAATATCCTGTTTATCGACAAAATAAATGATAACAGTACTCAAGGGGCAATGAAAGCAATTTTCTTAACAGATATTTAGCAATTTTCGCCTGAAATTGCTCTCGTCTCGAGTGTTTTATAGGAGTAGCTTTATAACTAAGACGAATAGGCTTCACAATTTTCTGATATTTCAATTTCAATTTTTGTGAAATAGGATTTTTGATAAAATTAGAAATTTTAACTTGAAGCTGGGATTCATGGTTGTATAGATTACTGGTAAGTGATTTTGGACTATCATATATTAAATTATTATAATTATAAGTGTTTTAACTGGTCACTTTAATAAGATTCTATTGACTCGTTGGCCTAGTGGTTTTAAGCGTGTCTGTTACGCTAGAGGTCTTGGGTTCGATTCCCATGTCGACTAAGATGTTATTGGGTTTTTCTATTAAATTGTCAGGAGCAGGTCGGAGTTTGGATTTGTACTCGGTTAGTGGTAACAGGCTCGCCCCCTATTACATGGTCGGAAGCTTTTAAGAAGGCTATGATGGCGATCCTCAGCAGTGAGGGACCGATGAAGACGATATTAAAAATAACTAAGCATACATAAGCATCTAATACTACAAAAAGCTATGACCATATCTAAATATTTTAAGGCGATTTTATATAAACTGACCCATTTAGAAAATAAATGAGCAGTGAACACATACAGGAATTTGAATATAAAATTCGTAGTACAGAAATAACGTAGCTACTACGCGGATGACGTCACAGCTACGCCGTAGCAGACATAAAGGTTACACAACGCAACAGTCACTGGTACGCGGACATGTGCCCGGAATTTAAAATAGAAGTTCTAAAATTTTGTGATATTCATATAAAAGTTTTATTTATTTTAGCTGCTTTATTTATTAGCAAGCTGAAAGCGTTTTCGAGTGGAAAAAAGACGTGCGTTAATATTATACACAAGATGGATATGTTATGGACCAAGTGAATAATAGAGCAGTATACACAATGCCCGGTCATTATGAAAAATGCCCATTATGAGAGTGCATTTAGACAATAATTATTCAAATAATCGAATTGACCGGGCACTATACATATTGCCTATCACCTTTTGGGCAGAGTAATACAAACATATTTAATTAAGTACATTTTTTTTATTGTTACTGTCATTTAACTTAATATTAAAAAGTTTGTCTTTTTTGTAGGTTAGTTTGAAAAGAATTTACATTCCAATTATACCGAACATTTTGTTGGCTTAGTAGTTTTTGCAACCTTTTCCTGACCTTGATTCGTACTTAACGTAAAAAAATAAAAAGCACAATTTTGTTACAATTTGTGCATGTCAGATTTAAGCTATAACAACACAAATCATCCTATAACCTTGAAAGGTGATAAAAATAAGGTTAAACCGATAAATCAGCGCCTTATTCTCACTTGAAAATTTTGAAGTAATAATTTCTTAGGTTTACGATATAAATCTTTTCGTTACACCTTTTCTGTCTTACAAATCCCACCTTTTTCCTGGATTTACTTGGATCTTAGAGGATAGATAAAAATTAGAGTGCGCATATCAGAGTATGAACCATGAGCACTAGTATGAACTGGTCTTGTCGCAAAAATAACATTAAAACAAACCGGGCTGTTTAAATAAAACTATCTCAAAAAAAAAAACTTATTACATAATATATTCTAATAATATTGGTCATTTTCACATAAACGTCAGTCGTCAGTCGGAAAATGAATTAAATCTGTCAACGAACGTACTGCTGGCAAAAAAGTGCTGACGTTTGGGCCAATGCAATGGGCTTTTCGAAATGCACGCACTCTATATATTTCCCTTTTTATACTCTATGTCTGGGATTAAATGTGACTTTCATCTGTACGTTCAACGATTCGAGTTCGGGATATTCAGCTTTTTGAATTTCCAAATGATTTAGATCTAAATAGGGATATTGTTCAAAAGGGTTCCGTACTGAATTCGAGTAGAGAATAGTGATGTAACTTTATTTGGGACGGATTTCTGATCTGATTTATTTTGTGTTGTTACCGAGACTGTATTTGGGAATAATACTTCGTATTTTCTTGTAAAAATTCAGTTGTTTAATTCTATTTTATACATTGTGGATATTTGTTAACTTTGAATTTTTTTAACTAAAAAAATACTTCAAAATTACTTGAAAAATAATAAACAAACAAAACAAGAAGAAAGCCCATTTGCAAAGTTAATCCATATTGTTTTAGATTTTAACGATATAATAAATAACTTTGATATCGATTTCTTCATCTAAGTTTCTCGTTACAACTTTTGCGATAAAAACTTAACAAATACTACCTTGATACATCCCATTTCCATCCAGTTTCCTTACTCCTATCCAAGGTACTTTACAGAAGGAAACCACTCATGTAACTCTGCGTCCGCACCATAACATTTTAATACATCAATAATGAACTGCTAACTGTAACCCCTGTCACTCAAGGCGACAGTGACAGTCCAAACTTCAAGGATCAAGGGTCCAAAGATCTTTGTTTCAAATTGTAATATCTTGTAAACCGCACTCTCTCATCGGTTGGGTTCCGCGGACTAATTGTCCCCTAAAGTTAGGCGCGGAAGTTTTTATTGTGATGTGTCTTGAATGTGGAATATACGTTAGAATTATGGTGGTCAGGTACATATTGTATGTAGAACGTTCTTCAATGATGAATATACAAATTACTTGTCCTTATGTCACGTTTCGCTTTTTTGTACATTTTTTTCCCGTCCAATTGTAGAGGTGTGGGGTGGCTTGAGGTTTTTAAGTTTCCTAATAGCCTATCTTGCAATTGTCTTTTATTGTTTTTTTGCCTAAGTTAGATCCGCAGAGAGCAAGCGTGGTGATCAATGCTCGTGCCTTCTCTATATGAGAAGAGGCCTGTGCCCAGCACTGGGACGTTTATAGGCTGGATTATTTATTTATTTTTAGATCCCACTGCTGGTAAAGGCTTCCTCTTTCTTCTTCCAAACCTCTCTGTTCTTGGCAATTTTTGTCCACTTGCGCTCCAAATAACTGACTAGATCATCACACTAACACCATAAATTAACTTAAGGCGAAAACGATGAATGATTGGCAGTTTAAAAGTAAATGACCTGACTAACTTACACGTATCACGCAAGAGCTGGTGCGAGATTTCGCTGAATAAAAACCGATGGAAAGACTTGGGGAAGGCCTATACCCAGCAGTGGGACAGAATAAAAAAGGTGTCAACAGATCAAATCATTAAATTCTATTTTTACCTTAAAGACTAATATAAGAGGACAACAATACCGTTATTTTGAGTTGATATAGTTTATATAATATTCATAACAATGCCGCCTTTCAGAGCCTCCAGAATAATTAAGTTCCTCCATCTATTCTCAAAGTGTCAAACAAATCAGAACTTTTGAAGTTCTTTCAATTGTTCAAGTATATTTTCATCTTTCACTGTTTATTTTAAATTTCTTGAATATTTTTTGTTTGACAGTTTGATGTGAGCTGTAGAATGATACTTGGTACGTGGTATATTTCTATAATACTTTGGTAAACAATTATTGTGATTACATTTTATAAATAAATAAATAAAGATATAAATCACTTACAATACGATCTAATGGACTTAATAATAATGTAATTTTTCAAAAGGACCTGGTAACTATTTTTGCCTTTATTATATATGTGTATTTTTTTTTTAGTTATACAAAATGAAAACGCTGTATTAAAAAAATATTGAACAAAACGTATTTCTTATATTATTGTTTTAGAGCTGCAGTTTGAACGTCATAAAAATGAATAGACAAAACTGTCTGAAAAAATATTGCCAATAAAATACAACGATCGCCTATTCCGAAATCCAATAGATTTAAAGCGAACAATTCAAACTATGTCAGAGCGAGCAATAAAACCGCAATTCACGGACAAAACCTAAAAAAAAAACAAAAAAAACCAACGTCAAAAACTGACCGAAAAATAAAACAGGACCGCCCGACCAATACACACCCGGTCCAAAAGGTATCTTAACCGGTTCAACGCTTGTCGATATCCGGATAATCCGAATTTAAGGGTTGACACTAACAAGGGTTAGATTTTCTACGCCGTCAAGAGTGGAAACGGCTAGGGGTTAATTGGACACATTCACTCAATGTTTGAGACGTACGCAGCGGACGGTTAATAGAGTTTCAGGTTTCGATAACCGGGCAATATATCCGGTTTTTGAACCGTGTTACGTTTATTCGTGCGTTTGACTGCTGAGTTAAAAGAGAATTGCTTATGAATGTGGTGTGCGAAGAATCTTGATAAGGAAGACACGTGTATAGAAAATTTAAGCAAAAATATTTTTTGGAAAATGTTTCATGAAATCACGTTTTTCCGCAAACTGGAATCGCTTTATTGTATACGCATTTTATGGCACATTTAACCAGTACGAGTAAGATCAATTATTACACGTAAATTAACAGAAAAAAAATGTATTAATAAATATACTTAATTGAGAGTAACATAAGTTTTAGAAATTGGTAAACAATTATAAAAAATATCGCGAAGCATATTAATGTACAGAAAACTACTAATAGCTTTATTTTGAGAGTATTCGATAATAATCGATTATGCCTTTGTTTCCCTAGTACTTTTGCTCTTTTTGGCAAAATCTGTTTATACCGGTAATGCTGCATCACTCTTTTGGGAATATATTCGAATACACATCATAATTAATTATCTATCGGTTTTTATTAAATTTTTGCTGCATTATTATGGTTCTAAATTTGCGCAAAAAATACAAGAATATACTGGCTACAGTGCATACTTTTACAAAGCAGTAAGTAATAAAATAATGTTTCAAATAAATATCAAACTATGGGTTTACAAAACTAAGAAGTGAATATTAAGCTCGTTGGTAATTTTATCATGTGTGTGAGTCTACAATTGACAAGTTTTTAACATCGGGTTTTTGCCTAAGTGAATATAGGTCATCGCCACAAAAGGAAGCCTATGTCCTTTCTTAGAGTTCAAACTAACTCCATATCAAAGTTTATCAAAATCGGTTATACTGTTTAGCCGTGAAAGAGCAACAAACAGACGTACAAAATAATTTTTTTATGACAGAGCCAGCCATTGTTTACATTGCTCAAAAGTTTTTACATCTCCTTGGCTAGACGGATGTCAAAAAATTTGGCACAAAGGTAAAGTGGTCAATTTACTCCAAAGTAAGTCAACACATGTCACTCTGTAAACCATGTGTGGTGAGACACCTACGCAAAATAGAAAAAAGGGCTAGTACCATAGACTAAACATATACATAGACTGCTACTATCGCTAGTTTCCCCTTGTGCCAAGCGAGAGCAGTTTTTAGTCTGTATCTAGTACATTCGTTTACTGATTTAAGTTAATTTTCGAGCAACGAGAAACTTATATACGAAAATATCGATGGTTTTGACAATATTAGAGTTCTGGATAGATTTTTTAAAACGCCACCTCCTTCTTCATACATAATTCACGACAAAACTTGTTCAAACTAGTGCTTATGGTTCAAACTCTGATAGGCTCACTCTTTAGTTTCTTATGTATACTCTAAGCCTAGTACTAATGGACTATCGACAGTTCTGGATGAAAGTGGAATGTGGGCGGAGTTCTAGATAAAACAATAGAAAATCGGGTAAAGTGGGTTGAAGCTTTGGTGATTAAGGGTTGTATTTAGTAATTGATATTGAAAAGTTTTAATTTCTTTCTTGTTCGCGGAAGTCATAGAAGGTATGGATTATTTTTGTATGGATTTTGGTGTTTGAAATAATAATAAAATTATTTGAATTCATTTACAGGTAATGAAATTTGAAACTATTAGGGTGCGTGAGGTGCGTCCTTATCTGAAGAACGAGCATTACACGAGCAGCTCGCACCCTTACATTACACTCATAATTTAGACATTCGAAAACATTATATTCAGTTCTGGCTGGAGGCATTAAGGTCCTCGTCAAAAGTCCAGTGAAGCAGTCAAAGCCTGCGCTCAGGCTAACTGCAAAGATCTCTACAAAAAAAAAAATACACCGTGTAGCTTTTTTTCCAGTTATTTTCAGGAAATCCAAAAATTTTACATATTGATTTTATCTTAAAGTATAATTGGTTAATAATTTTAAAGGTGGTGCTAAGAAATTGATTGTTTCAATCCCTCTTTCTACTTCCGTAAGCGAATCTACTGTCTATTTATTTCTGACCTTCAAAAAACAAACTCAATTTCAACAAATGACTTTAATCTTTATCTTAAGGAAAATCTACAATTCTCAAAACTTCCTTGATTCTAAACAAATAAAAGCTGAGACGTAAAAATTTTGTTATTCAGGATATAACCACTTTTATCCGGTCGAAACTAGTTTAAAGCGGTATGTTTCCGTAATATCTGTAACTGGGTTACTCGGAAACTTTTTCGGTTACGCGGTTACACGGTTATCCGTATTGAATAAAGGACGCTTTGGTTTCTGATATCCGGATGGTGATCTGACATCCGATTCGGTATTGTACTGAATTGTTTTATTTGATGGTGCCATGATTTTATAAGTAAATTAAATTAAGTAAATGATTAATATATCATATTTATTAATACACAATTAAATCTAATATAAGAACAAACTCTAACTACATTCAAATTAAAACTTACATAAATAAAAACTAACAAGCGTCGAAGAACTTATCGTCATCCTTGTCAATTAAGTAAATTATTTATACTTAACATAAAAATCTTACGCTTTTTGTTCGTTTATTTAATGTCATTTTGGATGATAATTTTTAAATATGCTTGTCGATGAACTGGAAATAATAAAAAAATATATCCCCAACTATTTTTTAGGGTTAAACAGAAATGATATTTTTTTGGATATATTTTTGCAGAATTTGCCTGAGAAACTGAACAGAAAATTTACTGTGTCAAAAACAAGATATTTTCATGTAATACTAGCTGCTATTAAGAATGATAATATGTACTTCAAAGGTACATAATACTTTAAACAGGCTACTCTGAACCTAAAAACCCAACCTTAAACTCAAAAATTATTCCAAACTGCAATCCTAAACAAGATTCAAAATTACACCAACCCCTTTGCTCAAAAACAACAGTGAAATCGATCTTAAACATTAATTTTAGGCTTGAAATATTTAAATTCAAATCGACTTAAAGTTTAATTTCTTATCAGAAAAGCAATTTAAACTTTCGCGGACTTCGTAACGATAGGCTTCTGATATTACCGTGTATGCTTCAAGCTTTTTAGTTCGGTGGGGTGGGTAGAGGTTATGGTCGTGTTATTAGAAGTATATGAGACTTGGAGGGAAGTTTGTAAGCATTTGTTGTATTTTTTTATTCGAAATAGTATGACAGAAGTTTGGAAAATAAAGTGATATTTGGTCATTAGTAAGATTTATATGGCTTATGAACAATATTGTAATTAATTTATGTCAATATATTTTAGTCCTGGTCCCACTGCAGGGCAAATGTATTCCTTTTCTTCTCACTATTTTCATGGACTTGGGCTATTGTTGTCCAACTTTTTGAAAAACAGTCTATCTAGTTTCGCTATCTCCTCTTGTCAAAAATTGAAATGTACACTATATCTACAAAAATATTTAGACTGAAAATATTTTCTTGTGTGTTTCGTCTGAGGTCTTTTATATAGGCGACGTATTTTTAGGCGTCAAAACTGAAAAAAAAACTATTTTATTCTTCTTCTCATTCTGATATACCTATATGCTAAATCAAATTTAATACGTCTTTGAATTTCCCCCCTTAAAACTTTTCCCAAAAAGATCATAACCAACAAATGTAATTTCGGAAGCTGTTCCCAGAACCTCTAAGTATTTAGAATTAACGATTACTGTTTAAGTATTAACAACATCCTAAGCACACATTGCTTTGAAGGCTTTATTTTGTATACAAAACAAAGTTGGGATAATCCTTTCCTATTGGACTCGACTCAATGGTATATGCGTTGGCTTAGCAAAGAAGTTTTAACAAAAGCTTTCAGAATATGCAGGGTAGACTAAAAAGGTTGTAAATGTTACATCTAGTACCTATAACGTGTTGCTTGATCGTTACACGAGGAACAATACTTTGACGGGCCTGTTGGTCTAGTTGTTAGACTGCTATACCAAAGGTCGTGGGTTCCAAATTCCCACTCAGGACAAATCTTTAGGTGATGAATACGATCAATTGTCACAGAACATGTGTCTGGATGTAATTTTATCTATAATAGGGATGTATTTAGAAATTTATAAGTATGTTTATCAGTTGTCTGGTTACTATAACACAAGCTCTGCTTAGCTTGGGATCAAATGACCGTGTGTGAGATGTCGCGGAATATTATTATATTATTACACTTAATAGTGATATACAAACACATGGTCTTACATTCTTACCTGAAGTTATAACAATCCAAATCCTTTCTTTCCTTTTGGCTGTCTTAAAGAGGAGAAGAGTTTTTGGAAGACCCTTTTTACTATCTGAAAGGTTATTTCTATATAATAACCTTTTGATTACATCCTGAATATGTATTTCTTTCAGGTTTGGTATGTCTGCTACTAATTCTGTATTAGTTGCGTTTCTGTTCTTATCATCCAAGAGCAATTCGATCAAGTTTGAAGGAAGTCAAAGTTAAGTAAGTAAATATTTATTGCAGGTTACGTAGGTCTTATCTTACCATAAAATTAGTCTTAACAAAATGGGCGTCAAAATTAAAATCAAAGCATCTAGCAAGACGCTATATATGCATTATTGTTTCTCTTATCGTTAAGAAATTTGCATTCATATAATTACCAAATCCAAGTTTAGATGTTCACAGTAGCAAGCTCTGTTTCCCTCACACCACTATAAAAAAAAATAAGCTAACCATTTAAAAAAGCTCAAATAGATTATAACTTATTTAACTCGGCCAGTCTTAAAAGTGCTTGCTAAACCAAATTTAAACATGAAAAGTGAAAAGCTCTGGTTATCATGACCCCGGGGACATTGTAATTTGAATGCGAATGGGGTATCGTTTGAAAAGGCTCATTTCATACATTTTCAAATATGCCCGTTTTTTATTCGTACTTCCGTATGCAATTTATACTTGATTGCTTTTCACCTGAGTGAGCTGTCGTAATCAGTGTATTATGTGTGATTTTGTTGGTATGTGTTTGTTTTTAAATAATTAGGTAAAATTATTGTTATAATATAATAGTGAAATTATTAATTGATTTCCGGTAACTACGGATGTTTCTATCGTTTTTTTTTCTCAGTTTGGTTCAGATTTTGACCCATATTTATGAACAAACATGATCAAAAACCATCCTGCTAATGTTATAAATGTGAAAGTATGTGAGAATGGATGTGTGGATGTTTGTTACTCTTTCACGCAAAAACTGCTGAATGAATTTTAATGAAACTTAACAATAATGTAGCTGATACATCGCGCATAGGCTATAATTTATTACGATAGTGAATGTATTATTATTCACGCGGGTGAAACCGCGGGACACAGCTAGTTTAAAATATGTATCACGGTTTTTACCAAAGAACCTTAAGTAATATTTTTTTTTCGATTTTTCGTAAATGTTATGAGAACATCAAAGCAGCATAAAAGACTGTGCATTTTATGAAAACACAATTATTTTTTTAAGTTTGAAAAAACAATACATTTTTGTTAAAACCAAATCATAAGTTTTTAGCTTAAACTAAGTAACCCTGTATTATCTAGATAAAAAAAAAATACAAACGAGTAAAAAGAACCTTGTATCTTTTCAGTAAAATCCTGTAATGAAAACACTTCCTTTACAATTAAATATAATTGCGACTTTCAAAGAGCACTCAAAGGTTTAGTTATACAAAAATTGTTTTAACTACAAAGCAAGCAAGAGTCGCAGACAAGCAAAAAATAATTTAAACTATAATGCTGGTTATGTCTGATGGTGTCTTGGACTTAGTAAAAGGATGTTTTTGTTAGTCTTAGAGGTTTTTTTTCCAGTTGCTATATTTTTCCTATAGAAACGTGTTGGGTTGAGTTTAAAAGATAAGTGGGAAACTGTGGTTAATGTTAATATTCTTGCTATACAGGCTGTTAACTAAACGTTACATTTCTCCAAAAGAAGTAATGATTACATCTGGTATATAGCTATTTATGAAAATTTCAAGTCAATAGCTTTTTAAAATAAATGTGTTTATATTTATACTTAAACAACTAAAATAAAAAACTATATGATACACTGGTATGGAACCTTTAGTATGTTGGTTTTACTCACTTTTCAAAGCCTGAAAACTTTAGTCGGGATTCGAATCCGCAACTGCTGTTTAGGTGCCCCAGTCGTCTCGTGCCAGTTATCTACAAAATTACAGAACTATTTGCTTTTAATTACAAGTCTTCGCTTCGTTATAAATTATCTATCAAGCTTTCATTTGCACACATCTACAACTGATTTCTGATCTGTTATCAAAATTAATTACCTTTATTTCTTAACTACATTTCTGTCATACACACGAATTAACTTGTATAAATCTACAGACGTAAATCGTTACAACAAAGTCATGTTGAAGTTTGTGTAACGATCCTAACTGGCTCTATAATTCAATTTAACCTGAACTTCCAAGGCCGTATCTGATTTACAATAATATATATATAATAATAATCCAGCCTATAAACGTCCCACTGCTGGGCACAGGCCTCTTCCCATATAGAGAAGGCATGAGAATTGATCACCACGCTTGCTCTCTGCGGATTGGCGATTTCAGAACCCAAATTTTAGAATCCAGGTTTCCTCACGATGTTTTCCTTCACCGTTTGTCAGAAGTGTCCTAGAATAATTAAGAAAGTACATATAACTTTTGAATAACGTAACATTACTAATAAAAGTAACATTGGTACTTGCCCGGTTTCGAACCTGCAACCTGGTGCATACAAATCCGTTCATTGAACCGCTAGGCCACCACGACATTTTTAACTGGCTCTATAATTCAATTTAACCTGAACTTTCAAGGCTGTATCTCATTTACAATGAAACAATAAAATAATTATAGTATTTAGTCTGAGCAATAAACACTTAATAACATCACTTTTGACAGTTTTAATTAATTTCGTGTAATTATTTTGATGTTTATTATTAAGCTTAATTTATTTTTGAAAGGTTAGCTGTTTGAGACTTTTATCAGAAGGTTTTGTAATGAGTTATTTAGTAATAGCAATAAATATTTTTTTAATGTCAGTTAGAAATACTACGATATTTCTGTAGCTAAATCACTATTTTTTTTTTACTTTAACAATTATCAAATATATAAAGATGAATATTAATAGTTTTAGTACATAATATAGGAATTTATACATGTTTTAAATTCCTGAAAATCTTTAATTATGGTTCATAGAATTGAGATGATCCACATTTCACAAGACGTCTTTTTTGGCCCTATTTATAACATATATGGAAAGAAGAAAGGTAGGCCTTTGCAGTGGGACAGATCTGGCACTAAAAAAAAAAACAATAAAAAAAAAAAATTGTCATTTTTTTACACTTTACATACTTGGGCTTGTAACGTATATGTATTCATCAAAAATGAGCAGTAAAACGATGGATTAAAACTTAAATGATTTACAAATAATACATTAATAGGCATTTAAATTAAGCCGCCAATGACTGGCAGTATCGCGTTTCATTTCGATGATATATAATGAGCGCGAGTCAAATTATTATTGTTATGCCAGCGATTATGTTTGATATTTTGCCAATAATATTTCCGTTTATTTAAATTGCTTTTAATCCAAATTATTGGGCATTATGGCGGTTAAGTGGCAGGGCTGTTAGTTTCACGTGTGTCCATAACATCGTAGCTCATAAATAAATGTGTTGATTTTGATATGGTTTCTTTGTTAGAAATAAATTTGAACGACTTAGTTCTAAGCTAGAAATTTCTGATTTTCTGCACAGTTAGAAGACTGTTTTAAGTGTTGTATGCTTAACTTAAAGACAAAACAAAAACTTATATCAATATTACAATCTATTATTACACAAGGCCTAACAATATTAGCTGAATCTTACCAAAAGTTAAGTGGCCTTCAAGTCCGAAAATACAATTACCCTTGACCTTGAAAGTCTGGCAAACTGCCAAAACAAGTAGGAAGAGTCAGAGAACTATGGTTATTGAAATCTTTGTTTATCTATCCAGTGAGCAACGTACGAGTGATTGTCAGAAGAAACAAGAAAATATCGAAATTAATTTTATTGCATTGAAATAAAGTTCTTAATGTTATTGCTATGAATCACATTCATACAGGTAAACCTGTACACGCGAGGACTTGTACAACGCTACGGATAACTTTGTACGCGTGGCTGAGTACTGGCTCGCAAAAATCTAGCGACGATAAAAAAAAGACGTCATTGATCGATACGCTAAGAAGAAGACAGGTTAAATACATAACCCTCCTGTTTTAGCTTCGTCAAAGTCGGGTAAAAATAGTGCTTTCACGACGACGACAGATGGTCCGAATGACCAATGAGTCAAATTCGAAAGGCAGACAGGAGTATTTGTCTGGTCAGATCAGACGTTAGGTAATAAGAAGCAAAGTCAAAATAGTTTCCATTGTCATTTTCTTTTAATGTCTACTATCTATCTACCTGCTCGAAAATCTGAGATAATAATATGATAGAGATTGGTATATTAAACCACCAATAATAATTATTGGTAGGTGTAAAAATGAACGTTTGCCAATAATTATAATTTTTCTGATTAAAATTATAATAATCTTGAGTTTGAAGTACAATTATTGTACTTCAAACTCGAGACAGAAAAATCTCAAATAAAAAAAACTTGATCCCAATTTTCTGCTGTCCCATTGGCCTACACATAAACATACATATACATAGCATATATAACATACGTAAGAAAACAGCAGCCTAGAAATATCACCCATCCCCCCACACCCCCCCATATTTTATGGACGGGTCACGTGCGTATCTTGGACTACAGATTTGGATAAGGCGTTTGGATTGCCTGCCTTGGTAAGGCTGTGTTAGAAAATATCACATTTTGGAGGAGTAGGTTTTGTAATATGTCACTGTTTTGGTCTAAGCTTCAAGCATTTATTATGTTTCTTATGAAAGTGTGTCAGCGTATTTTTCAACATTTAATTCATACAATTTGGATAATTGCTGCAAATAAGTTCTGATAACAATAAATGAAAAAAAAAACAAAATTAATATTTGACATTGTAACCGCAATTTGTTATTAAGTCATTTGGTAAATTTAAATACAGTTAGAGATATCGCTTCAGATTATGATTTTAGGTATATATTGAAATAATTACCTCGTTTTGTAAACTGGCTCTATACCAGGCGCCCGAGTCTACCATTGACAATTGTTTGGATCGTCTGAGTGGATGGCGTTAGTAGGTTCATTTTAGGATAATTACGTAGGTAAAACGTAATTTTAACGTCAAAATTAGCCATTGGGACGGCCTATTTTGACGTTCTGACATTTAGTAGAATGCTAATTATCCTAAACTAGACCTATTAACGCCACCCACTCAGACGATTCAAACAATTCTCAATAGCAGACTCGGGCCCCAGATCCTTCACCCATTTAGATAGTTATACCCTTTTAGTAACCACTTGTATTCGCAATTTAGTTCAGCGATATTTTTGGTATAACATTCATATTCATTCACACCCTTTATTTCACCTCATTAGACAACCAAAAATACAAAACTTGTTCAATATTCTTCCTGGAAGACTAAAAAGGTTTTATACAGTTTCCCATGTGAATTGGACCGACAAGGACAGCGGCACCTGCGCTTGATTTAATATGGGCGCCATGGTGTCAGCTGTTGGCCCGTTGTCATGGTAACTTGTACGATAGGTCTGCTGTTTATTATTTTTTGTGGTATGTTTTTTGGAGAATTTTTGTTTCTATTTATTATGGTATACGAAAGTTTAATATTATGTACGCTCTTTGGCTTTAAATGCTTGCTAAGAACATTAAATAATAAACCCCGGCTCATGAAAATATGCTCAGTTTAATTTTTAGTCAGACGAGTTTGAGATGTGATTGTTTGATCAAAGAACTGACAACCAATCACCACTTGACATTTAATTTCACAGGTGATTGTCTTTTTTTTTAGGTCAGTATTTCGAACACCACTGGTTAGATACCTATCTGTTGTTAAATATTTTTAGCAACATTACTGATACATTAAATTTTAATAATCTATACGTAAAATTTTTCGCTTCTTCTAACCTAATTTTCTTTCCACAATGAAACATAAAATCTTAATTTTAAATAAAACCAGTAAAAAGGCAACTTTTACAGCCCAAAATAATATTAAAAGGCATTCACAATACAACAAGTACAGCAAATCATGAGTCTGATAAAAAGTCACAGAAGTTTCCCATTCAAAGGGCAGCCGTAACATAACTTCAGTAAAAAGTCAGGCACCCTAATAACATAAATAAAATAGCCATGAAACAGCTATAAATGTCGTTTCTTGTATCTCTAACGGAATGTTACTGTACAATTGAATGACAGAAGTTTATATACAAGAAGATGATGAAAATAACGTGATGACTTGTGGCTGTCAGATTACCATACTGTTTTTTATCACCTTTGTATTTAGCTGTAAGACAAGTCTTGTATAGTCCTTAAATTGATAATGTTTTTAAAAGAAAATGATCGGTAATAGGCTATTTTAATAAAAATGGATTCACTCATAAGTCATTAAAACACAAAAAAAATAATGACTTATTAGTGAATCCATTTTTTATTAAAATTCATTTTTTTTCTAGCCTATACTGTCCTACTGCTGGGCAAGGGCCTCCCCCAAGTCCTTCCATTCAATCCTATCCCGCGCCACCTCAAAATACATACTAATGTTATGAAATATAACTACACAAAAATAGGTCAAAAAGAGACAGGAAAGAAAAAAGCCTTTTTTTTAATCTTCTTTTAGAATTATTATTAACATAATAAATATCTAATAAAATATGTGAATGAAATAAACACAGATAAATTTATTTTCTAGAGTTTTTTTTAGGTAATTTTAGGTCTTAACAAATAGCTACGTAGTTATTCACGATTTACCAAAGTGAATGCTAGGTCTTATTTGATTCTGGTGAATGGTGATGCGGGTAGCAAAGTGCTGTTGACGAATGTTTGTCAATTAAGCATTTGGTTTGCATTTGTTATATGACACTTCAGGCATTAAGAGAAAGGAAATTAATGCTTTTTTTTTTGTATAAAAATTTACTACAATAAACATAAAGTAAGACTCTTTCTTTTACTCATTGATACAGCAATAAAAAAATAAATAAATAGTAACTCAAATAATTTAAGTTACTGTAAACATGCAGTTTGAAGTCGTGGTGGCCTAGCGGTTCAATGAACGGATTTGTATGCACGAGGTTGCAAGTCGAACCCGGGCAAGTACCAATGTAACTTTTCATAAGTTATATGTAGGTACTTTCTTAATTATTCTAAGACACTTCTGACAAACGGTGAAGAAAAACATCGTGAGGAAACGCCGCAGAGAACAAGCGTGGTGATTAATGCTCATGCCTTCTCTATATGGGAAAAGGCCTTTGCCAAGCAGTGGGACGTTTATAGGCTGGATTATTAAATTATGCAGTGTGCTAGTTTAAAAGTTAATAACCCAAAAAATAAATCACAAAAAAAATCCAAGAGCCATTGCTCTACTGTTTTGATTACTCATCTTATTTACTTTAAATTATATACTCATCGAACATATTTATTCATCTTATCAATGTTCATATAAAATAAATATACCCAGCAATATTGGTCAAGTGCCAATCAAAGTTAAGGCTCACTGAGTCGAGCCACTGAAATGCATACGGAACTCTCGAGTGGGATAAAGGGTGTATTAATTACGTGAAGTCCATTGAAATACTTTATAAGAACGTCAATAAAATTGATGGTTGTGAAGAAAATTCATGATTTTCAGAGTGACCCCTTTTGAGTGTTTCAGTTCATCTTGAATTTGATGGGAGGTCATGACGGTTTTTTTTTAAATAGCTTTTTAATTTGTTTTGTGAATTTAAAAATTTTACCTAGATTGTATAAGCTGATGTGTATAAACATTTTATTTTGCTTTTAACGTACAAACAAAGTGAAACTTCTGTCCTACCCTCACAATCAAAACAGTCGCAATAGGAAACGGGTCACGCGCTCCCCTAATGACTTTCTCATTAAATGTTCCTAAGGACGCAATCATTTGTCCTACCTGCTGCTAATCTACTCTAATTGTGGGCCGAGAGCCGAAGACATTTCGACGACACTTCTGTTTGCAGAAAAGATTCGTTTTTTTTTGAGATTTCTCTTTGATGGTCCTCTGATTTGATGATGTTTTTTTTTATTTTAATGCTTTGTCCGTTTTTGTTTTTGGGGTCATATTTTGATTGTTTTTGGATATTTGTATAGTGTCATAAGAAAATAATTAAAGTATACGACAGACATAAAAAGTAAAGGCTAGGTTTTCAAAATAGAAATACAATAAAGATTGTATGAAGGATTACAGGTTCACACCCAGGCAGATTAGCATTTTTAACGTGGGTATAATTATGCGGTGGATGCAATTGGCGAGTTGTCGTTCATTGTGGCGTTCTAGGGGGGAAGCCTTTGTTCAGCAGTGGACGTCTTCCGGGTGATGATGATGATTAATTATGCAATTTTCTTGTAGGAAAATGTAGGCAAGAAACTTGAATGAAAACAACAGAAATTGCTTATTTTCTGTAAAGAAACAGTTACAAAATCAGATTCTCTATTTTTCTATTGGTGATGAGGTTTTTAATGAGCTCTGTCGCGGTTGCCAAAGGCTTTGACTTGCTGAGTGAATATATTAAATTTACAGACAAAGTCACATAAAGAACATTGTACAAAATAAATCAAAAGATAAATTATCTTAATTATAAGTCAGCATGAAATTAAGTTATTATACAGGATATTCAGTATAATTACGAATGTAATAATGTGTAATTAGAAGCTGAAAAATCTATGCTAGGTGTTGGAATCGACACTTATGTAGAAAGCTATTATATGGCGACGTTATTTTAATTGTTGTTAATAAGGATGGGATTAATTATGTCGATAAAAAAATATATAACATATTATTTTTACACTTATTGTGATGTACTGTACTGATTATTGTAAGTAAATTGGCTTAGGTTTTAGAAGTACCTCGTTAAAAAATAATTGAGATTGTTTGAAATTCATGCTTAGATAAATTAAGACAATTAGTCTAGTATCACACTTTAGTCCTTCCGTGAAGAATTGTTTAAATTTCTCAAAATTTCTTATTATATTTTGATAAAAAAATCTATGTTTGCAAACTAAAACCCGTTTACTAAGCAACCTCTTTCAAATTAACTGAGCCAGAAAGTACGCAAAAATATGTTTTAACAAGAATCCCAAAAAATATTTTAATTAGGGACACAAAGTAAGGATTTATTGCTGAAGTAATAAATTATTCTCAAAATGTAAGTTGTGATAAAGCCGTTGGCATTAAAGTATTTTATGTGAATAATAAAAGGTTTTTTAAGTCTAGATTTAATATATCACTTTTTGTTGCCTGCGTTTTTAACGAACTTTGGATTTAGTTGGAAAATCTTCAGTAAACGGTAAGCCTTTTCCTTTATATTATTATAAGAAAAGTAATAATCATCTATGACTGTCCGAGAAACAGATAATATTGAATATTAAATGTTATAATATTCTATTTCTATAGATATAATAATACAAAACATCTGAGAATTTTCTCTACAGATAATTCTTATGGAAAATGTCTTCATTCACATTCATAGAAAATTCGTTGAAAACTTGTATTGAAAATATTAAGCCGAAATAATGACACCGAAGAAGGTTCTACTAAGAATTTGGTTAAACTCAAATAATGAAGACTAATCGCATTAAACATTCCCAAAAATCGAGATGAAATTTATAAAAAAATACTTAATCCAAAAATATCGATATCGATATTCCTATCAGCCTCATCCCACCCCTATTCTTTGATCGCACGTAATTATCTTTGTCTTTGCTCGTGTATTCCTGATCGCATCATAATTCCAATCTGTCCTATCGACTTGATCTGATAAAATGCTAAAGAATATTTTACAGAAATTGGAAAACCCAAAAAGGCCGTTACTTGGGCCTAATGTGAAGGCTTTACAATTTTGGGGACTCTTACTCCCCAAAAATGTGTATAAAAAGTATTTTTACATTTCCATGCATATTTTGGTAACAATTTTCACTGCTACAGAATACATCGACGTATGGTTTGTGAAATCGGACATGAATTTACTTCTAAACAACCTAAAAATTACGATGCTAGCTACAGTCAGCGTGATAAAAGTTTCAACGTTTTTATTCTGGCAGAAATATTGGAAGAGCACCATCGAATACGTCACAAAGGCAGATCTATACCAGCGTGAGACAACAGACCCAAAAAAGTTGGAACTCATAAACGCGTTTACGAAGTACTGTCGAAAGATTACGTACCTGTATTGGTCGTTGATGTATACGACTGTTATCATAGTGATGGTACAACCGATCTTCAAGTATATTTCCTCAGAAACGTATAGGGAGAACGTAAAGAATGGTACGGAGACGTACCTACAAGTTGTCAGTTCGTGGGTACCCTTTGACAAGAACACTTTGCTTGGATATTTTGGGGCTTCTGTTTTCCAAACTTATGCGGCCATTTACGGTGGTGGCTGGATCACGTCTTTTGATACTAATGCCATGGTAATCATGGTGTTCTTTAGAGCTGAGTTGGAGCTGTTAAGGATTGATTGCAGAGATATTTTTGGGAAAGAAACGGCGGATATTGAGCCTGAAGTGGTTATGAGTAGGCTGAAGGATTGTCATAGAAGACATGTTAATTTGTTGAAGTAAGTACTTTTAGACTTTACCTTATGACCAGACTATAATTTTTCCAGTAGTGGATGCCCATCGTCTAAAACAACACTGATATATACATAGACTTTCATTGTTAAGTGCCTGTTATACTATGTTTAGGTAAAATGGATTTTGATACGGTTTATGTAACTTATCAAAATCCATCCATCAATATGTGGCGTCGTAGCTTCTAAATAAATGGATAGATTAATGATTTAATTTTATTAATTTTTGGTTGTAAAGATGACACGACCAAGATAATTTATGTAGATTGTAATTTTTGAAGTCCAATATTTTAGGAGTTTTCAGCAATGCTCTAAAATATTTGTCATACATTTATTGGTCCTTAAGACTGTCCAATATTACTTACACTATATAGTTAACTTCTTGAGTATTTTTCTCACCTGGATTACTGACCGATCTTAAAGCAGTCTATTACCAACTTGCAGTCGGGACCAACTTCACGAAACACTAAGTTCAGTAGCATTTAGAGATGTAAGCTAACACTTAGTTCAGTTGAAGTTTTAGCTTGTTTTTCCTAAAGTAGCAATTTTCAGCACTTTTACTGTTACTACTAGTGAGATAAAATAAAAATAATCGCAGGCATTTTTTTTAGATAATTTGTCCTTAAGTACATTATTTAAGTTGTCTTATATTTTTCTATATTGTGTGCACATATACATAAATGCAATCAAAATAAAGCTCTACCCAAAGATGTAATTCCTAAATCAATTAACTAAAAAATAATACAACACATTTGCTTTCTTGACGAAATGTTTTTTAATCTATCCTCTTTAAACATTAAGAAATGTTCGTTAAAGATAAAAAATAAAAACATGAAAACATACCCAAAAAGGTCTTTGACAATGTTCTTTGATTCTCTTATAGTCAGCATTTATACAGCTTAATTTCCTATTTAATACTTAAGTCCAGAGACAATCGTTTCACCACATTGTAAAACCAAGTCTAAACTCAAATTACCCTAGCGAATTCAATCTAAGTTGAACATTTAAATCTGAACGATAAATTCTTGGTCTGTTTACTGTGGCATTAAAACTAAAACCTGAGATTACTTGGAAAACAGAGGTTAAATATCTAAGAGCAAGATTATGTGATCATTTTGTGTGTACAATAAGAGAGAATATACAAAAAGAAATACAATAATTTATTCTACAAACACCTGACCTTCGATTTTAGTTTAATCTTCTCCAAAAATTGTAATCAATATTTTTGTAACCACGTCTAGTCCATTGGATTTGTGCCCGGTTAGTGGCAATAGGCTCGCCCCCTATCACTTGATACCTAAACATATTGGCGAACTGTGGGTGAACATTGGTACACTTCTGCCTAACCCTTCGGGGCGTAAAGGCGTGATGGTATGATACGTCTAGTTCTATCGCGAAGAGTCCTGTTTTAATTGTGACTTGGCGCTTGGCAAAGTATTTTACGTAAAACCTGACTCCAAAACCCTTTATTTTCGACTAAAATTCTTTAAATCGACTAAAAATGTTTTTGTCATTATTTGTTTCAGGTTTTCTCGTCTATTCGACTCATGTCTTTCACCAATTATGCTGCTCTACATGTTTGTGTGCTCCGTGATGTTATGTGTTACGGCCTATCAAATTACTGTAAGTATATGATACGAGTAGAAAATGACAACATAAGAACAAAAAATATTTTTGATATTTTAAATATTTTAAGGTAAAGAAGTTTCCATCAAATTTACATAGTAGGTATGCAGTATTCATGCTTAATGGTTCGCTCTTCTGAGTAAAAAAAAATATTTTACAGTATTACTATGCCTTCAAACATTGTTATTTGGATAATTATTATCTATATCTCTATATTATCTTTCGCTTTGATCAGACGAAGCACAATGATAAATTGATATTGCAAATATGGGTTGTAGTATGGTATTAAAAAAAAAACATTTGGGTTATACACACAGTATCCACAGTAGTCGATGATAAAGAAATACTAATAAAAGTAAACCTTTTAATATAGTGAAACTATTTTACTTTATTTAGATCTGTCATTAAAACAAATCAACCACAATCAGTCAATGTATTCAACAAAGATATTACAAATCGTTGCCAACATAACGTTTGTTTAATTTCAGATCGAAACGAATCCAATGCAGCGGTTTTTGACCACGGAGTATTTAGTGTTTGGGGTCGCTCAGCTATTTATTTACTGTTGGCACAGTAATGACGTATTGTTTGCTGTGAGTCGAAATTATTATATTTTGTTTCTCTAAACTTATTAAATTTTGAAGTTTAGTATATTAGATGGTAATGGGTGAGGTTTTTGTCTAGCCGTGGAACAAAAAAGGAAGACATCATTTTTTTTTTAATAAAAAATATTTCTTTGTTTGTATTTTTAAATTTAACATGGTAAATATAGGTCATAAAATCACTAGATAGATCATCAAAAAATTGCTTATTAGTGCCAATATGTACATAATCTTCAACATAATTCTCAAAAACTGGAAAGATTATTAGTGCTCAAAAATATGCCATAACATTGAGCCAGACATTACCTAGACCGAGAAAAAACTAATGCCTAACGGCATAAAACAAGGCATATTATAACTATATTTACATTATTATTTTCAGCTACTGCATTCAGAAAACATCTTTTTCCTTTCCAATGTAAATATTGTATTCCAATATAAATAAAATAAAATCTTGTTTTATTGTTGTTTTTCAGAGTCTAGATCTATCACTGGGTCCATACGAGAGTATCTGGTGGAGCAAGGATGTGAAGTACCGCAAGGACCTGTACCTCCTGGTGGCGCAGTTCAACAAAATGGTTGTCTTCTCCGCGGGGCCGTTTACTAAGTTAACTGTCGCTACTTTTATAAGTGTAAGTATATTGATATATTGACTTACATTTTAAGAATTAAAAAAAAATAAGTAACAAAATACAAGATACGAGATCTGAAATTTACTGTCTCTTGGAGAAACTCATCTTTGTAACATTTAAAATCAAATACATTTTTCTTAACTTTAAATATACCTTTATATGCAATTTTTCCTTAATCGATATAAAGTATCTCAGTGTCACTATAACAATGACTAATATACATACACTAACTTAGCTCCATTAGCTTAGGCTAAAGTTTAAACATCTGAACATTTGCATGGTCGAGTGTAACGTAATAAAAAAACAATTTAACTTACACATCGCGTAAATAATAATAGAAACAAGATGAACAAAAGACCAAAACGTTCAAATAAAAAAATTGTCAAACATAAAACCACTCATTGATAATACCACTTATTAACAACATAGCAACGATCCAATTATGTCTATAAAAGCAAAATAAATTATACCAAACAACTTATTACCTCACTTACTAAGGACACCGTACACGGGGCGACGCAAGTCTCCGTTACCCGACGACTTTAATCTCCAACAAGTCGCTTATACATCCTGAAACAACTCACACTCTGTCTTCTGATCCCAAACTAAGCAGAGCTTGTGCTAATAACCAGACAACTGATAATTTACTTAAATTTCTAAATACACACACAATATAGATAAATTACACCCAGGCAAAACGAATGATCATTTCATCACACGAGGATTTGTCCTGGTTGGGGATCGAACCCACAACCTCCGGTATAGCTGTCAGGATCACTAACTACTGGACCAACAGGCCCGTCACTCGTTATAAACATACTAACATATTTCTTAATACATACATATTATAGATAAATTAAACCCAGACACATGTCATATCGAATAATTTTGCTCACCACACAAAGATGTCTTGAGAAGGAATTCTCAGTTTGTAATGTATGGCGGTAGTTGCTTGGAGATTAAAGACGACGGGAATCCTAGACTTGTTTATTTTAGTTATTTATTTAATACGTTAAAAGGTGCGTCTTATAAAATAAAAAGTCCAACAAAACTATATTTATAGTAGCTACTATAGTTTGTCTAGTCGAAAGCATTTTTTTTTTTTTTGGTATATGTCTTTGCAGTTTGCCTGAGCGCAGGCTTTGACTGCTTCACCGGACTTTAGTAGTGGATCGCAATTATATGATAAATATTGCGTGACTTGCGTCGCCTCGTGTGTAAACAGCCTTAATCGTGATTATAACATTCGTATTTATTCCTTGAATTTTCTCCTTTCAGATCCTCAAAGGCGCCTACAGTTATTACACGCTTCTAAGCCAATCACAGATGAAATAGAAATCTTTACTAGGAAATTATAATATTTACACAATATTATTTTGTAGCTTTCTAGTTTGCGCTGTAATTTTATTGAAGTAGGTAAATAAAGTATTTATGAAAAGGCATTTTTTAAATAACTGGTACCTAATAGATATTTTAATTATTAGTGATATCCAATGCAACTTTTTTTTAAATGAAGTCATATCGTAATTTTTTAACCGTCTTCAAAAGGTGTAGGTATTCAATTTGACTGTTTGTTTTATGTATGTTACCTCATAACTTTTGATTGACTAATTTTGATGACCATTTTTTATTTGAAAGGTGATGCTTCCAGTGTGTTCCCATATTAGTTTGGTCTAGTTATGACAGTGGGATCTACAAGAAAACCATATAAGACTTATTTTGACGTTGGTTTTTTTGTTGTTAGAATTATTTGTTTCCGAAATTCTGTTCGTCCATTCAGTACTTAATTATTAAGTAGAAACTTTCCATAGAAATGTTTGTCTTTGACTACCAAATCTCCTATCCACTAAAAATCAGTTATTTCCAAATGAGAAACAGGTGTCCCAATCCGATCATTTCAATATTTCCCGCCCATTTATACCTAAATCGTAATTTTATGATACAAAAACAAATTAATGACACGTCAATCCTTCATTTTTATTATAATTACTGTTTGTGGGCCATAAAAATTCATGTCGTAGGCTGGTTGAATAATTATGTTTGGGTATTCATATCAGGCGATCCCGTCTACATGTTATTTGACCCAAATATCCTTTTGTTAGGATGTTATGTAAATATTTTTGACAGTTGGGTTCCAAAAGTCTGACAGCTTCTTTCACCTAGATAACCTATCTAGGTGAAAGAAGCTGTTCTATGTGTTAGGTGCCTATTGTAGATTGGAATAACATGTTATGTCAAGGGAAAGGATTTCGTCAGAACTGAAAAGGTTTTGTCTAGTCGTTCTCGACTTTTTTGGGTAAAGTGTGGGATATAGATATCATACTGTACCACGATTACCTATATCTAAATGTAATTATTTGGTTTGGTATCTGATTATTACACTACAATTCAACAAAAAAAAAACTAACGAAAAAAGGAGGATTTGATTAAGAATTGGTACATAGTGATTTAAATACTCGGAATAACACAAAAAAAAAACTCTTTTTTTATGATTCTGAACCGTTATTTGCAGGAATACACGAAAGTATTATAGAAAAAAGTTGAGGAAAGAAGTTTTTTTCACTGGTTTAATTGCGACAAAGAGTTACCTCAAACGATAATTCCTGGAAAAATATAACCGTTAACAGACATTTCCTCGTAACAATTTTATTAGTCAATAACAATTTCAGTTATTAATCTGTATGAATGTTTGTTATTTTATTTAAAAAATAAATATCAATTTATACTTAACTGACTTTAAACGATATATTTATTAAGATAATTGATGTTTGTTTAATTGAAGTCAATGCATATTAGGAGTTCTAATATTTATTACTTAAAACATAGGGGAACAGGCATTAAACTAATTACGCTACGCACTATGGTTTGATAAACACAAGAATTATATCTAGTCACAAATGTACTGCTTATTTTCATATGACATATGACACTTTCTATTATGTTCTGCTCATCGACGTATGATATGCATAGACTGCTCCTATCGCTAGGTTCCCCTTGTGCCAAGCGAGAGCAGTTTTTAGTCTGATCCTAGTACATTTCGTTTTTCATTTAAGTTAATTTTCGCGCAACGAGAAACTTATATAAGAAAATATCGATGGTTTTGACATTGTTAGGATAATATTAGTGTTTTAGATAGATTTTTTAAAACGGCAAGCTCCATCTTCATACATAATTCACGACAACACTTGATCATACTAGTGCTTACGGTTTAATCTCTGATAGGCTCACTCTATAGTTTCAAATGCAACCTCGTTGGTTCTGCTGGCAGATCTAGTAACAAGATATAGAAAACGTTTTGTTACTTTTTTTAAGTTTTAGGCCTATTTTTTCGGTTTCTCATTTCCTTTCAATTATTGTATTAAATCGCAATTAACAAGCAAAATGGTAAAGAAGAAATCTGTAAAAATACCCTTCCAAATAAATACTACAACTGAGATGGCGCTTAGACTTCAGTACTATAAAGTACTCCCTTTGAACCCTATTTTAAGTTCACTCACATTTCCAAAATTATGCGCAAACTCAATTAAAACGTATTTGACATTCTCGATCTGGACTACGAAGTTTACAGTTGTTGAAGTTAGGGGTCTCATATATTTTGGTACTAATAACAAGGGACTAGAAATTCTAGAAGAGACTGTGGTTTGAACCACGCTTTAATGAGGTTTTGATGATGTATTTATTTGACTAAATCGAGTCGAGATGTTATGGCAAAATTTTCATGCAATAAAAAAGCAGTGGGTCTTTAAAAAGCAACTATTTTTAATTATGATTTGTGACATTATAATAAATACTTGGCATATAAATCTTCAAGAATATATTTTTAATATCTTTGATGATACAACTAATTACCTAATGTGATTGGTAAAAACAATTAACTATAGTTGAAGATTTTTTTATATCAATCCACAGTAGCCGGCAGAGTATAAATCGCGAATCATTTAAAAAAAATGTTGAATTGAAAATCTCTCCTCCTTTAAAAGTCGGTTACAAATTTGATGTTTTTTATTACCTACATAAAATCACACAATTATCTAACCTCACCAAAAACCTTACCCAGCTCCATCCAGTCCACCTAGATCACTCGCATACAAAATGAGACGAAAGACTTTGATACATTCTTCACTTGAGCCACAACCTCACGAAACTTACTGAAGCTACCTAATGAAGAAAGCCTGAAATTTCAGCATAAATTATATAAAACGGTGTTATGTTAATGGTTTTATAACTGCCTCGAATTTGATGAATAATCATTTTGTTGCGAGTCATGTAAGGGTTCTGTATAACTTTTGTATGGAGATCCCTAAGGAAGGTATTGTAAGGACGGTAAATATTGACCTACTTTATTTGTTGTTTGTTGTATTGTTTCGTGTTACTGTCCCTTGGTATGTTTTTAATGCGTGTAAGCATATAGAGAAGGAATAAACATAAATCTCCATACCTGCTGTAATAATTAAGGTCTAATGTTTTTTTTTAATACGATTTTCAGATACTTTTAGGCATTAGAGTTTAAAATACAACGTGCTTAGAGTAAATAGTAATTTTTTGTTTTCTTATTTTGTGTCTTTGATTTCTTACTTATTTATTAAAGGCTTTGTTAGTTTTATAATATTGGCCTAAGTTACACAGGTAAGTATAAATGAGATAAATGGAAGAAAAATACTCATTACGTCCACATCGATTAATTTATAACAAGACAAGAACATTTCCTTATTGACATAAGATTAACCTTTATAAAACGAAAACCAACACAATTTTTATAATTGACTTCCCCAAATTCTCTTCTGAGAAATACTTACCTACCAACTCGTTTTAGTGAGGTAATTGTAACCAGACTAACTTCGACCAATCAGACTAACAATAACCCTTGAAAAGCTAGCCGAGTCGTGAAACAAAGCGGTGCTTAGGAAATAAAATGAACGTTTAGACTTCGGACCTAGAACCTTACCATGATCTCTGAAAGTAGTACTGTTGCGGTTGTGGAAGCGAGACGGCGCGCTACACTGCGCATAGCGCTGTCCTGCTTACTCAAGAACAGTCCTGTTTTAAGAGCCCATAGTACGGGGTCTGCCTGTAATTGTTTCGACATTATTCTTTGAAGTAGACCCGTGAAATTCAATGGTGGAAGTTCAAAGTTTTCCTGGAATAAGGAAGATTGTAATCTCGTGTTTTGAAGTTATTTGTAATTTTGTACACGTGTAATGATCAGGTATGTCGATTAGAGAACAATTTAGAATTATGTGATATTAATGAGTTGTCATTATTATCACAGGTGGACTGATGACCTGAGAAAGGTTGCTGGAGGGGACTGGATGCGGAAGGCGGAGGACCGGGTGTTGTGGCGCAAATTGGGAGAGGCCTATGTCCAGCAGTGGACTATGATTGGCTGATTGATGATGATGAATGAGTTGTCATTATTGTAGTTGAGTATTGGTAGGTTTTTCGTTGTAGAGTTTCTTTTTTTATAACATAACATAAAATACTAAAACGGTTCTCATTTATAGCATGTTTTGTGATAATGGATTATGGATGTAAAAACATGACTGAATTAGGAAATTACAAAATTATAATAACTTTTAAACTATCGCGCTGCATGTTTATATTACTATTATAGAACGGGGATTAGCGCGAACATGCATAAATACCTTTAGGGCTTGACTTTTCGACCGGGTTACACCAACCGTGGTCGCAAACAGACTCTGCTGCTGTCTGCTTGCGACCACGGCCGGTGTAACCCGGTCGAAACGTCAAGCCCTAAAGGTATTTACAAAATTCTATCTAGAATTAAGCCGGAACCCCACCGCTGCGCAGGCTGTGCACGGATGCGTGGCTCACCTCTGCTGCGTGGGCTCATTAGTTCGGCGGCGTCGGCCTCCGTTTCCACTGCGGCGCACGGACACGGATGTGTCGCCCACACATCTCATAGCTATGCGTGGGGTACAGTCATGAGCAAAAATATGTATACATAATAATATGCGAAATTGTTAAACGAAATTGGTGAGATTTTTTGTCGAATCTCTTCTGCCATCTAGCAATCAATGCATACTGACAGATGACACTTGAAAATAAAATGGTTCAAATATTTTTTTTAATAAAAAAAATATTTTACTCAAAGTCAATATATTATTTTTATAATATAGACAATAGCTCTTCCAAGTAACAATATAATTTAGCTATTGTGTAGTAACATCTGTTTTACTTATTTGTATTATAAATTACTTAGTTCTTACATAAATTATACTTTTCACAACTTAAATGTATGTATATATACTAGGAACATTAATTGTACCTCTTATTTATAGTAGCTTATTCTTATAATAATTTCTTAACAATATTATGTGTGTACATATTTTTGCTCGAGACTGTACAATCGGGGACATCTTCGCCTTATCACCTTACCGTCGAGAAACGGTTTTCGTCGCTTGCGCTCTTTCTAACGCTAGCGACACGCGGCGACGCCCCCTTATTTCTGATTTGTGTTTTAATATAGTACCTATAATTGCCAGTGTTATTGTAAAAGTTGACACTGTGCACAAGTAAAACAATATATCGTATGTAATGTTCGTTGTTGTCGTCACTAAATACTACGAATGTTTTGACGACTTACGCATTATGTTTCTCTTATGCACATATTTTCATAAAAATGTGGAGTCGATTATGTAAACTGTAAATGCTAGAATATTAAGATGTTTTTTTTTATTCAATTTTCAGTATATTTGCAAAAATAATAATAATAGAGTAACGAAAAAAGCTAGCTTTACCGACAGTTATGTGTTTACACATAAGTATGTAATTTATCGTTATTCTTACTCGGAAATCAAGGAACTGTTAGGTTTATTGCTCATGTCTCATAATTAGTTTCTAGATTTCTTTTTTTAAACGTCTTGACAGATTTCGTCATTTTTCTATTATTTCGATGGGTGATTAAAACGAAATTGTCGATATTTTACTTCATCTGTTGAGTGTGTTTTCTAAATCTGTTTTTATAAATGGCTGATCTGCGACCGTAGGTTGTGGGTTTGATTCCCACCCAGGACAATTCTTTTTTTGATGAGCACAATCATTTGTTCTGTGTCTGGGTGTATTTTATCAGTAAAATGTATTAGAAATATAATAATATGAGGATATTTTTTCTTTGGTATTAGATTGCTGTGTGTAAGTTGTCACAGGATATTATCATTGTGTTATAGTATTATGATAGATACTATTTCTTTTTTTTATTTATGTAATTTGTTGCATAACGTTATGTTTAAATGTAATTTGGGTTGAGAAAATATGAATTATTATTAAAAGCTAGTCGGGATTTTTATGTTTTTAATATTTTGTTTACTTAATAGTAAAATTGCATCAATACCTATCTTTAAATGTTATTATTAGTTGCTTTGTTTAAGTTAATTTATGTAGGATGCATAATGCATTTTACTACTACTAAAATACTAATTAGATGTAAACTTTAAATGTCTAAATAGTATTTTAATACTATTTACTTACTAAAATCACCGTTTATACTCCAGTTTAGAGTTTTTAAGCTCAATAAACCCAGTATATGAACCTTACCACCTTTCCCTGTGTGTAGCAGGAATTCTTTTCAATGGAGTCTGGAGTGTAAATTTAGTTGCGCCTTTAATTGTGATAGCTATATTTTTTAAGTGTGCCTCTACACCTAGGACGCTTGTAACAAGGAGTAAACGCGCAACAAGGAGACGATGCTGGTCGGTCAACGTGCTCCATGAACTTCAGCATGTTTTTTTTAAAGTAAGGAATAAACAAAATAAAACAAATTAGATACTTCAAAATATATTTTTATTTATAAGATTATTAAAAATATGAACATAATGAGAGCTACCGTTATTACGCTCACGTGTTGATGCCTCTAGAAAATGACAAAAATAACTTATAATTAAAGATTCACCGCGCTTGTCGCGTTGTGTTGTTTTTTACAGTCGGTTCTGAGTTTCGAAGTTCTCGTACTAGACAAATAACTCGGTTTAACTGATAAGTTGTATTTACTATGATGTTATGTTAGTAAGATGTAGGATATATTGTGGAAATAATATTTAAAGAAATAATTTAATAATTATTTGGTAGATAACGCATTTTGATTAAAGTAAAACTGAATAATAACCGGTATTTAATTAATTGGTAAATCTCGATCTTTCATCTTTCATAAAAAACCTTGAATGAGTAGTTCTAACAATATAATGGTTCACTCTTGTTACCATTTGCCATCAAAATTATGACCCAAATCGACCATCGATCTTGGCGGTGCAATTAGCAACCACTTAGCATCTAATTAAGCTTACAGTCAATTACCAGTAGGGATATTATATCAAGTCAAGGGACACCCGGATGGAACGAAGTTCCTTTCGATTAATTAGTGAAGTAATTATAATATATTTTTTTAAGTTATAATAAATAAAACAAAAAATTAGCAAATATAATGTAATATAAACTTAATCAGTAGGCTCAATTTTAGTAATGGTATTATAACTGATATTATAACTGAAGTTGGAAACATAATGTTTGGGATTCTATTTTATTTAAATGTCTTGAAAAATCTGGATCAATGGTGGTATTATATTTTGTTGTTGATTCTGCTGGATTTAATTAATAATAAATTTTATTTAGAAAATAATAAATTTAATTAAATTGATATTAATAATTTTATTAGGGTTTTTTTTTGTTTTTTTTTTTTATTTAAATTCATAATTAATTAAATTAAATTATTATTAATTAAATAAGATAAATAATTTTATTATTATTTAATAGATGAATAATTTTATAACTAATTAAATTAAATTAATAAAAAAATATATATATACAGGGTGTTACGAAACCCCTGTCCGACCCGAAAGGGTATTATAGGGTTCACAATCAAATGCCCAAATAAAATATCAAATTTGGAATATTCATGATGATAACAATAATAATGAACTTTGAAATAATATAGCCTTCGAAATCCATACATTTGAAGATAAATCAAAAACTCCATCACCATTTTCGTCGGTATTAATGGTGGCCTTTTGTATAATCATTTGGCAGAACCTGAGATGATGACGTCAATATCACCGCAATTTGGAGAAAAATATTTTAAGGTTACATCTTTTTAATTGTTTTTTTCCTTCTTTGTAATTAGATATTGGCCTAACAACCCCTTAACGGATCTGACAAGGGTTTCCTAACACCCTGTATAAAAAAAAAAAATATTAAATTAATTTAATAAATATTAAGATTATTAAAAATATTAATTTAAATAAGGAACTTCGTTCCAATTGATAAATTAGCATGCAGACGCCGCACAGCTTACAATAGCTTACTATAGCAAAAAGTGTCGTTAAAACTTTTCGTAAGATTTTTTTCCGATTTTATCTAAGTTTAAACTTTTACAAGATCATAATATATATATAAAAGTATAACACCGTCGGTTGTGATCGACAAGCGAGCCACGAGCTCGTTGTAAAGACTACGGTGGTTTTATTCGGTGCTTGTCATACCAGATTATAATGCGAGGCGAGACAAAACTGTTGTTTCTCGGTGTATTGCTATAGTAACACATTTAGTACTAAAAGTCCGGTGAAGCAGTCAAAGACTGCGCTCAGGCTAACAAAGATCTCTACCAAAAAAAAAAAAACATTTGCACTAAAACTGAAGTGCCTAAAAACGGAAGCTACATTATGTGATATAATATTATTTATTAATAGCCATTATTATACTTAGAAAAAAATAATCTACAAAGAAACGAAAAAAAAGCTGTCTAGAACTATAAAGATTATAATTATAAGAATGACTGAAAAAACGTATTCGTGTTTAACGTATTGCTTGTAATTATAACACATACACAAAAAAAAACGCCGTTATCTGGCGGCTCCTTTCGCCCCTCGGTGATCGACGCATAGTTTTTGACAACGCGCCGTGTCGCGCCAAATGCCAAACCACGGTATAGCTTGTTCGTAAATCACAGGTTTCAAGAAAAATACAATTACATAATTAATGACGGTCCTTTATCCAGTCAATAAATGTTATTTATTAGACTTACGTCAAATAAACAAAATCTTAAAACAATAAAAAAAATACACTTCGTAGTAGTAATAGTAGGTAGCTATTTTACTGAATCCATAATATTTATTTAAATCATGTTTAACAGAATTTTACAAAAAACTAAAGGGAAGTCGGGCATGCATTTTCTAACTGCCGGTCCAAAAGACGGTTATAATCGAATAAAAAAAATACCTTGTATCAACTAGATATTCTACTTCAATGGTTTGACAACCAAAATAATACTTATGATTTTAGTGTCAGTCTAACTATCCGAAAGAGACAAACAAAAGGGATATTTCTATTCTTTTCTAACGCATGGCTTGCGCGCAGGATAGAGAGAGTTGCATTTTGTGCATTACATTACAGTTCTTGAGTACACTTTAACGATAACAATAAGCTGTCGCGAGCAAAACTGAACTGTTTGACAATGAGTTTAAGGTTCATAATAAGATGTTACTGTTTTTTTATTGTTTCTCATAGATTTTTTGTAGCTTTTATTCTACACCCGGCGTCCGTTTAGTGTGTTAATGTTAAAATACTATAGAAGGTATATGTATAGTAGTAGTATATATTATATTAACAATGCCAACCAATTTTCCAATGGCTCGCATTATACTCATATTTAAATCTTTAGAGGTTAATAAGAAGATTATTGGTGGAACTTATAACACTACTTTAAACCGTCAGGTGGCTGAAAATATACCACGAATGACTTTTTTAAACATTTTAAAACTGCTAAGAATTATGCTACTATTATATTAAATATCCTCATCAGAATCAACGTCCCAATTTAATGATAGAAAGTTAAAATAATTGTTACAAGAAAGTTTTAAAAACATCTAGCAAACAAATCTCTAGCAAAAATTTCTATCTATATAGATTGTATATATTTTATTTTAGAGGCTTTCTGTTTGCCTATTAAATGTTCTGTTTGCATAGAAAAGACGAATTATCGATCAATGGTCTTCGTCGGAGTAAAAGGGTCGCCTTCTTAGGTTCTCAGCCTCCGCTGTCAGTCTTCTTCGTTGATGACAAAGTAACCATGTCGTCGCTTCCCGCGGGCAGTTATTTAGTCTTCCATCCTCTTACTATCGTCTTATCCACAGCCTTACTGTAAGAGCGCTGCAAACAAAATGTTTAAACAATTAATCCATATGTAATAAAATTCTAATAAGTTTACAAAAACAACCGAAGACTGTTATCACAAATAGATTTCGAAGAATCAGACAAGTTGGGTTCGAAATACTGAAATGAAAAAATGAAAATACTTGACCTAACCAAAAACAAACAAAATGTTTTTTAGACATTGAATAAAACTACTTTTTACGGATTTTTTCCGCGGTTTTAATTTTAGATTTAGGTCCCGACGTTTCGACACCTTTGCAGGTATCATGGTCACGGGCAGACTGAGATGGCGTTCGTCTTGACAGAAAATGTTTTTTTTTTCAATCCAGTATTTATGATTTTATTTGAAATCATTTGGTCATAATAACTAACATGCGCTTTGCGAAAACAAGTACTCGCAAGCTCTGGTTTATGACTCTTTTGTTAAAAGTGAGCCGACTAGTTTTTTATCTGTAGCAGTGGAATTCTATTGTTATAGCTCCGGCCAAACCGGCCGACTTGGCTACTTATTGTTTCATTTTTTAAATTAAAATTAACACGTTTATTTAATTACTCTTTTAAAGGTACTAGATCTGATATTATAATAACCGTAAAGAATGAAATGTTATTGAAAAAAAAAAACACCTAACAAAACACTTTTATATTTTTTTTATTTTTTAAAATAATGTGTATACCCTAAACAAGAATATAGCCGATCTATCTATTTAACTATAACTTTTTCTATTTAACATATCACTCGTTTGGTATGGTTACATAAATCCCAACAAAATGAATGAAATGCATGAAAATGCACTGATTTACTTCATACAGAGCGTAAATGAAGCTGTAGTTCCTTTTAAAAGTATGTGTGACGTGTAATATAAGGAAGTTTGAATAAAAAAAAACTAGAATTGGCCACAAAGATCACTTTAAAATAATACACGCTTAAAAGTTAAGATGTTAAAACATGAGACTAGTGTCAGATGACTCACGCAATCAATTATAATTATCAATTCTAAAAACATCCCTACTTAGCAGCACAACAGGCATTTTTACACATTTGTGTTAAACACATTATTAAAATGTCACCGTGAACAACACTGAATAAAATCTGTTTTCATGTTTAGTGCAATAATAATTAGTATCCAAAACAATTTTAACCGACTAGAGTTAAGTGTTATGTAGTTCACGTTAATCTTTTTTCTTTCTATCCCACTACTTTGCAGACTCTTTATCTATCTGGTTTTAGGCTGACTTATAAAAACATAATGCTTAAAATATAATTAAAATGTTAATACTTACAAATATTCTCAGGTCATCCGCAATTTGACTAATAAATTTGTTCGCTCTTCGATCGTCAATTTTAGATATCACATAAACAAAATAAAAGTCCGGTAAACACGCGCGAGTATTCGTAAACAGTAGTCAAAGTCACGGAGATAACAGCGAACGTCAACAATGAACAAACAGTGAGATGCGACTGACGTCCACACAAATAGTCAAAGCATATATTTCCATCTCGTTACTGCAATGTCCTAATTGGTCAACGTCCCAGGAGGGCGGAGCTTCCGTGCCAGTCGCCTGCGTCGAACGTCAAACGAAATCTTCTAAAAAGTGATAAGGCTTCGTTGTCCCCGATTGTACATAGTCGTGGGTCGCCGAGAAATGGCCGACCCACGCAGCTGGGATGCGTGGGTCGGCCACGTGGCTGAGCTACGTTCCGCCTATTCGAGTTAGCTACGCGTGTGTTTATGACGTCAATTGCTGCGTAGCATGTCCGTGCGCTGCGGTGGAAACGCTCTCATACATTTTGTACTAAAGCGAAGCTTAACACACGTGCACAGCCTCTCCGTGCACCGCTGTGGGTTTCCGGCTTTAAGCCGGAACCCCACCGCTGCGCAGGCTGTGCACGGATGCGTGGCTCACCTCTGCTGCGTGGGCTCATTAGTTCGGCGGCGTCGGCCTCCGTTTCCACTGCGGCGCACGGACACGGATGTGTCGCCCACACAGCTCATAGCAATGCGTGGGGTACAGTCACGAGCAAAAATATGTATACATAATAATATGCGAAATTGTTAAACGAAATTAGTGAGATTTTTTGTCGAATCTCTTCTGCCATCTAGCAATCAATGCATACTGACAGATGACACTTGAAAATAAAATGTTAAAATATTTTTTTTAATAAAAAAAATATTTTACTTAAAGTCAATATATTATTTTTACAATATAGACAATAGCTCTTCCAAGTAACAATATAATTTAGCTATTGTGTAGTAACATCTGTTTTACTTATTGGTATTATAAATCCTTAGTTCTTACATAAATTATACTTATCACAACTTAAATGTATGTATATATACTAGGAACATTAATTGTACGTCTTATTTATAGTAGCTTATTCTTAAAATAATTTCTTAACAATGTTATGTGTGTACATATTTTTGCTCGAGACTGTACATAGTCGTGGGTCGCCGAGAAATGGCCGACCCACGCAGCTGGGATGCGTCGCACGATCGTGGGTTGAGCTACGTTCCGCCTATTCGAGCTAGCTACGCGTGTGTTTATGACGTCAATTGCTGCGTAGCATGTCCGTGCGCTGCAGTGGAAACGCTCTCATACATTTTGTACTAAAGCGAAGCTAAACACACGTGCACAGCCTCTTCGTGCGCCGCTGTGGGTTTCCGGCTTTACTATGATAAAGAAATTAAACGATTAAAGTAATAACACTTACGGTATCAAACCCTATCGCTTTGCTATCACTTGGCTTGAAAATTAGGTAACTAAGGAAAACATTATTCCTGAAATTAAATTGGACCATACAATTAACGAAGCGGTTCCGTCCAGCGGTATCTTCCTGTACCAATTAATTTAGGTTATACCAAAACATTTCCAAGAAACAAGGCTTTTGATTCAATAACCTTTATATTAGAGAAATAGAAACCATTGAATCCTAATAAAGTGTTTTATTTCATTACTGATAATTTTTGACTAAAATCCTGATTTTCTTCTTGCTTTCATAATTTGATTAGCTGCAAATAAGGTCGTTTTAATTAATCTAGACCCAAATAACATTTTCCTGGAAGGTTTATTGTACAGTACTTTAGGCATGTAGAAGTATTTCGAATAATTAAATTAGACATTTACTGCTTAACACAGAGAGGTAAATTAAGGCCTTCATTGACAAAAAAAAAATAGAAATATCCAACTTGTTTTTTACCTTTACAATTGAATGAAATAGTAATATACAATACAAAATTGGCCTACTTCCGTTATTCGTCCCACTGCTGGGCACAGGCCTCTTCCCATATAGAGATGGAACAAGCATTGATCACCACGCTTGCTCATTGATTGACGATTTCATACTACCATTTTTGGAATCCAGATTTCCTCACGATGTTTTCCTTCGATGATGATTTTATACACTAACTTTAGTTTACCAGTAAAATTTTAGTGTAGTTAGTTTAATAGAGAAAATAAATACACTACACTAAAATTGGTATCATTCACGTACTTTATGAACGAGGCAGGTCAATCACAGGTGTACATTTAAAAGCTTTTACTAAATTAAGCAATATTTGTTCATTTCTGAAAATAATTGATTTAGTGAATTAAGTGGAAGAGAATTGGCACGTAGGTACACTTTTAAAGTGGCAATTTATTTAGACTTGATTTATGTTTTTGTATTAGTTACTTCGGAAATCTAGACTTTAAATTTGGTAGTTATTGACAGAATTGACTATAATGTACAGTCTTGAGTAATGATGAAAACCAATTGATTAAGCAATTTAAAGTTATTTAGAATTTATAGGTGACTAAAAAATTCGTATCGACATGTAAATACATTGATTCTTAGCCGACTACGCCACAGGGTTGCTTTATGTATATAAGATATTGATGTAAATGTACTTTGGCACGCTGTGTAACCTAGTATAATCTATTAATATTTTGATAGATGTTATATTTTTGATCAGTCGCTAGATTTATTATTTCTTTAACTGCTTTTAATAGGAACTCGTTTATTTGAGTCGTTCATATATGTGTAATATACTAAGCAAACTAGTGACCTTCCACAGCTTTACAGGAATTCCTTTTAAAACATCCTAGCCATTAGTGAAAACTATTTTAAAAGCAATTCGTTTTTTTTAATTTGTCGCTCTGACAGACACTTGTCTTGTTTGATAAAACCCATAGGAGATGACAAATACACAATAAAAAACCTGACAATCATTCCTACACATGTAAACACAACAAATTGAAAATTGTTCCCTCCGAAACGTCGCATATTTATATAAAAACCTTTCGTTTGTTTTCCATTTTCTTGTGTGTTTATCTGAAACGTAAGGAGGCTTTCAAAATAATTGTTGTTTTTCCTCCTAGATGCCTAGATAGAATAAATACGAGTGATAAAGTTCTTTTATGGCTTCGGAACTGCTTATTGTCTTCAACATGGTGGACTAGAATAAGGTTTTGTGTTGCTAAGTAATATACACTTTTAGTACAGTGTTATAAAGACAAGTGATGTTGTTTTGTTTCGAATATTAGATTTTATATATTTTTGTGGTAGATATTAGTAGTAGTTATGGGTATCATTTAATAAGTTAATCACTTCTAGTATTTTGTAAAAAAAAAATCTGTAACTGACTAATGAAATAGTCGCAAGCTTATTAATCCAAGAAACTTGGAAACGAATGAAAATAAACAAATAATAAACGATGTGTTTAAAGGTATGTTTTTAATTCTTTTATCCATTTTACCTTAAAAAATATATCATTAAAACTTTTGGACTTACTTAAAACAATATATTATTAAAACGCCTACTAATTATTTTTATATATTATTATAAATAATAATAGACAATTAATTCTATATTACTAAGTTATATTTCAAAAAAGGGTTTTTAATTTCGTCGCGATTTATCTTAGTAAAATTTGCATCTTTAATTATCTATACTTAAAATATGAACCTTAGGAAAAAGGCCTCCATTTTCTTCCCTAACGAAACTTATGTCAAAATATGGAGTTTCCTCAAAATTCTATCAACAATAACTGTATACCTTGAATTCCACAAACTTCTGTAAAGCCTATAACAACAGTTGAAAACAATTAGGCTATCGGCTAACTACGCAGTTGCGGTCAAGGGTAGTATTGTCGTTCTAATTGGTACCTCCGTGGTTACGCGAATTCCGAAATATTTGATGGAGAAATATGGATGGTTTAGACACTTTTGAAGGTGGTGGTGCTCTGTTGTGTTTGAAGATTTGATAATGAATGTTTTTGTGTTAGGTAAAATGCAAACAAATGACTAATTTATGATTGGTAAATATTTAAAAGTGACATATTTTTGTTGATCACGATCTGTCCAGAAATATTTGATGGTTTAAATATGAGTGAACACTTTTGAAGGTTAGGTTCTTTGATTAAAAGGTGTGATGGTGAAAGCTTTTGTGCTAAGTAAAATTTGGGATTCTGAACTGAAGACAATTTAAATTGGTTGAAATAAAACGACTTTTTACGGATTCGGTCACGGGCAGACTCTGACCATGATACCTGCAAAGGTGTCAAAAGGTCGGGCCCAAAAATCTTATCTAAAAATAAACCGCGACAAAATCTGTCAAAAGTAGTATCATTTCAATAAGTAACAAAAAAATTGGAAAGATACAATAAAACACGACGTCCTTCATCTTTCGTTCGAAAAAAAACATAAATAAATACGTACTGAAAGAATAACTACAAGAAATAATAAATATAAATACAGTAGGGACATTTTGACAGAGGGTATTTTGTTACATACGTGGCTTAAATTCCTGGATCTATCATCTCCATAAAACTTGTTACACTTCGTATTAAGGATTTCTGATGGAATAGGCTTGTACAGGATAATTTCAGAGGAAAACGTCCCAATTCTATGTAATTTATGCCTTTTCGTTTAAACAGGTAGATAAAATAAATGAATGATAAGACACACATAAATATTAAAACGAATAGACATCAATGAAATTTATATGGCATCACTTCTGAGGTATTTTTATGACCTAAATTTATATTTATGAAATTGATCTTCATTTGAGGGAGATCTCACGTAAATGACTTAAAAAAAGGCAGCTTTCTTCGAATTTAGAACCTCTTCTTTTTGACGTCGGTTTAACTTTTGATATCTCATAATATCTCGACAAAAATATTCATCATCATCATCAGCCGGATTACGACCACTGCTGAACAAAGGCCTCCCCACTAGAACGCCACAATGAACGACTACTCGCTAATTGCATCCACCGGGTGCCCGCAACTTTAACGAAAATATTAACTTACACTAAATGTTCTATCTAAATAAATATTATATGTTTTTACTCAACTAAACGTACCTACAATGAATTGAAGATATATTCGAAAAGTTTTGATCAACATCCATTTCTGGATTGGATAAAAAACATAATTTACGTCTGGAGTCACAGCTGTTTGCTTACAGTCGCAAAAACTAGAAACAAAGTGAATTTTAACTAGCTTCGGTAGTGAAACCTTATTGCTGGGAACGTTTATTCTTTAAATAAATGACTGCTTATAATCTTTTGTTTTGGCGGGTTGAAGTTTCGTATGTGTCAGAGTGATTTAGAAAGAAATAATGAAAGTGACTAGTATGTAAGAGAATCTTAAGTCACTTTTAGGTAAATAAATAAATATGTATTTTTATAGGTACTGCATGGCAACTGCGTGTTCCAAGTTTTTCATTGATTCTTTTCTACATACATGCATACATATAATCACGCCTGTTTCCCTTAGGTGTAGACAGAGACCACTTCTTTCCACTTGCTACGATCCTTACATACTTGTTTCGCTTCATCCATTGTCATTATTCCCTTCATACATGCTCTTCGGTTTAGGGTACTCTTGACCTGGCCTTTTTTCAAGACGTCTCCGTTTTGGTCTCGAAACGTCCGCCTAGGTCTACCCCTTCCAACACTTTCATTCACACTCGCCTTATACACTTTCTAATATGATATAGTTATCAGTTACTAAAATTTCAATCTGTTTTAATTTTTGTGTACAGGAAAATTAAAAGAACTCCTTTGATCTATTTATTTTTACTTATTCTAATATCTTATCGCCTAAAATTATAAATCTAGAAATCAAACTAAACTTTCACGATATCAATTTGTGATCTAAACCAGCCAACTGGTAACAAGATAATCATTAAAAAATGTTAAATGATCCGTTCAAAATCGCCGAATCCGTACAAAAAACTTTTCACAATCAAATCGTCAATTCAACTCTTCCCGGAATCCTATTACCCGTCGAAATTAATCTCAAACAAATGAAATCTCAATTAAGAAGAAAAAAACTTCAGAATATTCAATTAAATGAAAGAGGCACGACAGTTTGCTTATTGACATTTTTGAATGGCAGATAGGCGCTGATTCCCTTATTCGCAAATAAAATTAAACTATCGCTGTCTCTTACTAACATACAGCGTGAGAAAAGGACGGCAAGAAGACATGAGCTAACTTAGACGTGTCAAACTTGTAAACGTATAACATCACTTTATTCTGAGTGCACACGTTTTTGCTTGTAGGCCAATTTGTAACATAAGCATAACATATCCTTACGCCTTTATCCCCGAAGGGTTAGGCAGAGTTGTACCAATGTACACCCACAGTTCGCCGATATGTTTAGGTCCGATGTAATAGGGGGCGAGTCTATTGCCACTAACCGGGCACAAATCCAAACTCCAACCTGCTACTGAGAATTTCATAGAAAACCCAATAACATCTTGGTCGACTTGGGAATCGAACCCAAGACCTCTAGCGTAGCAGTCGAGCTTAGCGCCAGTTAGAGGCAGTTATGATTTTTTTCGGAACTAAATTTGACATCCCTAATTTTGGTTTGTCCCTTTCTTATTATGTACAAGTGAGAGGGATAACGATAGCCTGAAATAAGTTCAGTGAGTTTTTAATAGAATCGGAGACTGTGCGACAAAAAATCGCAAAGGTTCAATTAGTGTCGTATCGCTCAATTACTCGGTTTCTGGTATAAAAATAAAGGTCAATTAGTATGTGGGAATAAAAGGCATAAAGAAAATAATGGAAAAGAAATGGTTTTTGAAATAGCTTTCAGCAAATGTGGATAAAAGTTTTAGTTTCTAAGATTTTTCTGTTCGTTTGTAGTGAGGAAATTTGATTTAAAACCAGCTTTTCTCGTGTTCTATAGCTAAGAATTATTCTGAGAAGTTTTATTTCTGTGATTTCATACTACTTAAGTAATTTTATTGATCTAAAGGGAATGTTGGTCTAGTGTTAGAGACCCTGACTGCTAAGCCGGGGGTCGTGGATTTGATGCCTACTTGAAAGACGAGCAATCTTTTTGTTTTCATGATCATGGCTTCTGTCTCTAGGTATTATTTATCGGTAGTATGTAGAAATACATGAGTATATTAATTACAGTTATCCAGTTGCAACAAAACTGACTCTAATACGGGATCAAATAACCGTGTGTTATTCATCCCCAGATATTATTATTAATTCGTCCAAACCACTTAAATTAGTTCCACAATTTAACATACTAAATCTTGAATTCTGATGCCAAGCATACTTGGTTCGCATTGCACCTAAGTCCGATGTAAATTTCAGCTTAAAGACTTAATAATTCAGAATAACTTGGTCAGCTTTATCTCGCTAATTCGGCTGCATCATATGCATCTAAACTGTCGTGGTGGCCTAGCGGTTCTATGAACCGATTTGTATGCACGAGGTTGCAGGTTCGAACCCGGGCAAGTACCAATGTAACTTTTCAAAGTTATGTTATTAAGTACTTTCTTAATTATTCTAAGACACTTCTGACAAACGGTGAAGGAAATTGTGAGGAAACCTGGATTCCAAAATTTGGGATCTGAAATCGCCAATCCGCAGAGAGCAAGCGTCAATGCTCACGCCTTCTCTATATGGGAAGAGGCCTGTGCCTAGCAGTGGGACGTTTATAGGCTGGATTATTATATATGCATCTAAACTGTGAATGTAGACAAAATCTAGAATTGGATTCGGTCCAAATTTAATTAATTCCACACACTGAACGCTAACTTTAATTGAAGTAGTCCTTGTTACGAATGGGTGAAGTGATTTTTTTGTGCCTTGTTCCGTTATGAAGCCTCAAATAGAAATTTTATTTTGGATTGTGTTATTAAAATTTTATTATTTTGCTGCGGTAATTGCTTTGCTGAGCTTGTCATGCAATGATAATGTAATTGCAGGGTTCTCATAAATATTTTTTTACCTTTGTGTTTGGAAGATATTATACAGTGAAAAATAGATGGTATACAAACATGGCAATTTACTTTTTTGTAATTAACTATCTATTTTTATGTCATATTTGAAGTTTTAATGTACTAATAATTACTCGTATTTTTATGTGCATAAATATCATGGTTAAGATTCTTTTTAGTGGTATTATTGTCATCCTGATTCAATTATATAGTGACGTAAATAATTATGCGGTTAATATCTAGAATACAATTTATTACTGAAAACAGGTTAGCCTATTTGTATTACACTAAAGTCTCCCTAAATATACCTGTACAAAATACGCTACAAACCTTTACAACACGAACTCAATTCAAATTCCACCATCGAACTAAACTAATTAACATCAAACAATCTTTAATTCAAAACCAACTCATTATCCAATCGCATTAATTCAGTCAGGACAAATCAATCGAAAACATTCGTAACCTCATAGATTAAACTAAACGATTTTACGTTTTAATTCGCTAATTCTTCACCCCAAGTTACAAATTCTTCGATGTCGCCAACGGATTTAGTCATACTGGATTTAGTTATACCGGATTTTATTGAAGGAACAGTCATTGCTTCGATTCTACCTACCTACCTACCTACCACTAGGCCAAACGCCTCGTTGGCCTAAGTGGTGCTAAGCGCGACTGCTACGCTCGAGGTCTTGGGTTCGATTCCCAAGTCGACCAAGGTGTTAATGGGTTTTTCTATGAAATTCTCAGTAGCCGGTCGGAGTTTGGATTGGTGCCCGGTTAGTGGCAATAGGCTAGCCACCTATTACGTTGGATCTAAACATATCGGCAAACTGTGGGTGTACATTAGTACACCTCTGCCTATCCTTTCGGGGATACAGGCGTGATGATATGTATGTATGTATTTTATTGAAGGAACATGGATTGCTTCGATTCTAAGTAAGCCTAGTATGTTTTTTTTTAACAATTGTTTTCAACGTTTCGTATAAGCATATTATACATTTTAGAAAAGATTTTAAAATTTTCTGTGTTATCTCTTCTTTCAAAGTGTTTCATCTTAACCTTAACACATCAAACTAGTTATTATCATTTAAACTATGTAGACTATTCCCAATCTCCTAATCTATCATTTAGCTTAAGCTGAGTTCCAAAGTCACTCTACCCTTTGCTAAGTTCGTAGAGATTCAGTAACTGCATCGATTATAATAATTTTCACGCTATGTTACAATTTGACAAAATAAGCCTTAGGCTGCCGATACACGGGCTTCTTGAAGTTTTAGAATGCTTTTGTTTCGACTTCTGTCTTTGAGGAGAGCAGCCTGTATGTGACCTCCGTGGTCGAGTGGTGTACGCACCGGTTTCAAGGTGTCGCTAGCTCTGAGGTCCCGGGCTCGATAACCGGACGAGTCAATGTAGAAACCGACTTTTCTACATTGTCCCGGGTCTAGGTGTTTGTGGTACCTTCGTTGTTTCTTAATTCCATAACACAAGTGCTTCCTACTTTGGGTTCAGAGCAATGTATGTGAAGTAGCATTAAAAATAATGTACGTAGATAACTTTCCAACTGCTTTATCAGTTCGTGTAAAGGTGGTCTTGCGAATAAAAAATTTACAGGCAAACAACGTAAAAAACAACAAGCATAGCAAAAGGTACAGTATTGAAGTTTTATACAGGTACAAATAAAAAAATATATATATTAAGGGGTGACAAATTTTACTACCACAAACATAATTGCATAAATAGTCCTTACATTTACACCTAGTTAGCAGAATATTAGCCAAAAGCAAGTTCAGCAAACAATCTATAGGATGCAACTCCTGTTAAAAGGAAAGCTTATTATTTATTCGTTGCTGTATCGACTGGTCGAGCACTAACTTTAAATATTAACCTGTGAATGGTCCCCGATTCGCTTTTGTCTTTGTAATAAAGTTCGTATACGATAAAGGTTAGATAAATGTGTAAGTTAGTGCTGTTTTTTTATAATGTTTATATCGATTTCAAGTGTAGCCATAGGTTTAGAAATTCAGGTAAAATTTACCTATAACTATTACTTCTAATGTCGACGAATGTTACTGACTAGCCGATGGACTAATAACTAATAACATCACTAGAACTGATATCACACGAATAATTGTATTTTTGTGGGTTAGTTGACCTTTCAGTAGCTTAGCTAGGGATATATTGTAATTATTTTTCAGTTGGATTCTATATACTTGTTATCATATAATTTACTGTCTTCCTTCTGTAGTCAAATTAAGGCCATTTAAACACAGTGCTTCCTCAAATATCTTTAAAAGAATTGAATTCCCTCCCCATACAAAACATCGAAAAAATTCAAGCAAAAAGAGATGTTGTTACAGAAACGGACTAGACAGAAACTTTATCCACGGGTGAAAAATAAATACGGACAACATCACATACATTGTTCTGAACCCAAAGTAAGTTGCTATAAGCACTTGTGTTATGGAATTCAGATACAACGAAGGTACCACAAACACCCAGACCCGAGACAACGTTGAAATGTCATTTTCTACATTGTCCCGACCGGGGATCGAACCCGGGACCTCAGAGCTAGCGGCACCTTGAAACCGGTGCGTGCGCCACTCGACCACGGGGGTCGTCAAAATTAAACGAAAACGCGGGGCACAGCTAGTCTTAAATAAATACTATCCAAGTAACAACTCACTTTAATATAAATGTAACTCCTCAAATTAATCACAAAACACTAACTGTTCGCAATAACATCTCACAACAAAACATAGTGATTACAGCAATTTATTCTAAAACTCTGTACCAATTATAAGTTTGTGTTGGCCGCTCAAGTTGGCCGTAAACCTGATTTGTCGGCCCAACACAGCCCAACTCGGCCCAACTAGTTGCGGTCCCGTACAGTTAAATGTACGATAACGAGCTATAGCACACTTTAAGTAATATTAATACTTGCAAACAAGTGCAGCGCCAATACTGCATCTGAGTTTAGTGTTTGTTGTGTTGGTCGCAAATGTTTGGTGCCAATATTGGACTGGTGATTTAGAGCTTGTTCCAGTGCAAGTAATATACATAGATACAAATATCATCCATTACAAAGATCCATAATATATACGTATTATAATCTTAAATGTAAGTATCTGTATGTATAATAATATGTAGTTTTATGTCTCACATAGCACAACCGATTTTTGATTTTTGACACAGAATATTTTGGTAACTTAATATAACTTTACAACTTCTATAATTGTTGTCCGTTTATCTATACTACGTGAATAAAAACGCGGGTGGCTTGTAAAATCTGATCACACAAAATTTTATCAATTTGTCTGTTGGGTTAATTTGTGACAATGATTTGAACAATTATCAAAACCTTGAGAATATTTTAAGAAGGTAAAAACCACAGAAAAACATGATACAAAATCATGATAAATGAAATTTAAATACCATGTTCAAGAAAATATATGCAAATAACATAAGGACCAAACATTTGCCACCAATTTTTTCTTCGCCCTAATCCGTAAGGTTTTAGCGATTTAATGAAGCGGCTAAGATAAAGAAAGGCCTTCATAAAGTTCCTTGTTTTCTTAAGTTCTTTGTTCTGTTGTATAACATGAATAAACATTACGAGAAGTCGGGATATAGTGACCACTGGTTTACGGTTTGACCTTTAGCTCAAAAAGTTGTGAGAATGTTTAGATTTTTTCTGGCCTATTTCGTGTGACTTGCCAGCAAAAGTTTTTAGAAGACTGTAACTTTTTTGTTTCTTCATCAGTCTAGGATTTTCCCGCCACGGGTCACAAATCTAAAAAACAACCGCGGCGAGCTCAGCTTAACTTGAATATAGGTAGGGCAGGGTTTATTTAGTCACGAGTCACTATAAACCACTAAATCAAATGAGCGATTAATTTTTTTATGCTGTCTATCAATTGCATATATTTTATTTTTCTCTTTATATCATTTGTGTAATTTAACATTTGAATATAAAATAATCATTATTTAAATATTATTATTGCATAAATTAAATATGTATTTTTTAATAATGTTTGCTTGCATCTGTATTACAGATCAATTTCATTTTTATTGATTTTATTTTTGCGTAAATTATTTGTGCTGTCTTGTGTGCTTTACTATAATATGGCTTTCTTGCTTCCAATGTAATGAACTTAGTATTAAAACACAGCTCACTTATACAACAAACAGAAAATACTAGTTCCTCAATAAATCATATTTTCCTTTTTTTACACGATCCAATAATAATCCGATCCAATATTGCGGGTTCCCGTAATCGCATTGGTTTGCCCAAACCTTATATTTATACGAAAACTTTTTTTAGTTTCTTTTGTGAAGGCTCTAAGTTTAGTAGTTATTTAGTTTCGCTACTTGTAATAACTTTATAATATTTGTGGATGTTTTAAGGAGGGTTTTGAGCCAATTTGTTGTAAATACGAATTATTAATTAGATTGTTTTATTTGTGTAAAAAAAGGAATATAAATAATTTGAGGACTTATTGCATACTGCTTTTGTCGTTACAGATAAAAAAGAAAAATGATACGTTGTTTGAATTTTTACATACCAAAAATTTTTATAAGTAATTGGTCGTATTTTTTACTTTAATGAACAATTAATATAAACTGATTATCCAAGTGTAGGCAAAATTATGTTGAAGACAGCAAATTTTTTGACTAAATTCAGTCATCGTCAATCATCCTAAGAACAAAAAATATATTTATCACAAACATACTTTCACGTAACTAACTGCCTAGTATTATTCAGACAGCCTACCGTTATAGCGAATGTAAAAGTCAAAACCCGAATTTGCATTCTATTTTAATTAAAGACACACACAAACAGTTTTTGTCACTAACCGGATTTGCATTAGCCCGAATAAATAACGCAACTGTCACCAAACAAAAAACAAAACAAAACATTCTTTATTTGAAAACAGTTATTCCGAATACGAATCTAATAAAAAGTAAAATAAATTCGATGAAAGGAGTAGTTCAGGGACAAAAGCTAGTTTGAATGAACGACATGAATGAATGAATGACACAGTTTTTATCAACTGAAAGCAGTCCCATTCACTTTTGTTCGGTATTGAACGAGTACCATAATAAGCCATTTGCCTGAATTGACTTTCAGTTCATATGATGTGCTTATTGTTAAGTGCTCAAAATTGAGGCAGTTAATATTATTTTCGACACTTTTGTATCTCCAAATGGAGTATTTAATTTTAAGGTAAGTGAGTTGTTTATACAGAATTATTGTTTAACGAGAAACGCATTAACTGAGTATTAAATATCGGTTCTCGAAATGTTTGTTCGAAAGTGGCTTTTTAACATTCCTGGTATTTATTTTTTTCTTTTGTCTGTAACAGAGTGATTAAACAAGAATCATTGCACGGAAAAAATACAATATAATAAATCCAATATATCTTCTTCCCAAAATTAAATCTCTTTGTAAATTAAACAAAATAATAAACAAATAAATAAATATGGAAATCACATACATTGTTCTGATCCCAAAGTAAGTAGCTAAAGCACTTGTGTTATGGAATTCAGAGACAACGAAGGTACCACATACACAGACATTTAGAAAAGTGATTTTCAACATTTTCGCAAAGCAAATACCTTGAAAACCGGGGTATATACCACTCGACCACAGAGGTCATCGATAATATGTGCTTGTTATGTAATTTAACATAAAGAGCTAACAACGGTAGGCACGGAGGGGTCTCAGTACTCTCATTACATTGAAAAATGGTCACCCATCCAGAAACGAACCGTGGTAAGCACGGCTGTCTCTTTCCTATCGATCAAACCATGGCTTACACTTAACTATTTCAACAAAGTATCTTAAAGAAATATATATAACATACCATCACGCCTGTAATCCCCGAAGGGGTAGGCAGAGGTGTACCAATGTACTCTCACAGTTTGCTTGTATGTTTAGGTCCCATGTTATAGGGGGCTAGCCTATTGCCACTAACCGGGAACAAATCCAAACTCCGACCTGCTACTGAGAATTTCATAGCAAAACCCAATAACACCTTGGTCGACTTTGGAATCGAATCCAAGACCTCTGGTACGCAGTCGCGCTTAGAACCACTAGGCCAACGAGGCAGTTCGTTATAATAGTATAAAAAAACTATCATGACACTATAAATGTATTTTTGTCACTATTTTAATAGAATTTCGATCTTTGCTATAACATTCACACTGCGCATTGAATAACGCTTTAGAGTAACACAAACAAAAAAGGTTTATTTAATCCCGGAACGAGTTACGTCTATTCAATGTTTTGTTTGAATATATCTGCATACATACGGTTTAGTTAGGCAATGCATTTTATATTTTAGGAGGTAAACTATTATTTATAAGCTGGGCTTAAATGATTAAACGAAATAGATATTAGTCTTTGCTGAATACATTTATAGTATTTGTTTAGTGACAATCATTTTAATAAAAAAATCAAAAATATTAGCCTTTCTTGTTTTATTTATAGTGATTACCTATCTGCCCACAACTGGGTAAGTGTTTATTCCATGAAATAAAAACTACTCTTATAGACTAGACTATCTACCCGTAACCATGATACTCGTACCTGCAAATGTGTCAAAACGTTGGAACCTACTAGCCGGTTCTTTTAAAGAGCAGTGGCATTGTAATGGCGCAATAAGAGTCATTAACATTTTGAGAGTGCTTGAAAAAAAACTCGAAACTAATTCTTTAATTGAAAATTTGAATTTGAATTCTTCTATTTCATTGAAAACCATTTTCATATTAATAACCTCTCTATTTTGAACACGATTTATTTTTGTCATTAATTTTGTAAGTGTATGAAAATAACCACATACTAATATTTTCTTGGATAGAGTTCATTCATTCTTACATTTATTACTAATACCTTCCTAATACGTACAAATGTAATAATAATGTACGATAATTCACTTCCCATCAGTTTACGAGACCATAAAGTAACAAGTGACGTATATAAGGTCCAAAATATGGGTCAGGTGAGGCCCTTGTAGGACCCTTAACATTTATTAACTGGTACTGAAGTTACAGGAGAAGTTTATGCGTTAGGGAGCAATGACTGGAAGTAATAATATTCATTAGCTAAAGAGATATGGTTAGAATTTGAAGAAAGAGAGATCTCTACTATATTTCGTTGTTATATGCTATTATGGTGTCTTAAAATGTCAGGTTTATTGTAAGTAAAAAAAAATATGAACAAACATTATTTATTAAATACAAAATATTTTTTTTCCTTTTAGCACATTGTTGGAACGACCATTTTATGTAAAAAATTTATATTTAAATATCTTTCATATACTTTCAAAATCATCATCAGCCGGAAGACGTCCACTGCTGAACAAAGGCCTCCCCCCTAGAACGCCACAATGAACGACAACTGGCCAATTGCATCCACCATCCATCATATACTTTAGTCTTACAATAATACAAGTACACAAAACATAAAAAAAAAAACAGTAAAACACTCAACCTCCGAATCAAATTCTTTCCTCTAGTTAGCAAGGAAACCTCCATAAACACTAACAATACATTTTATATCCCAACTATCATTAAAACGTCACAGAAGCACTTAGCCCATCTCACTAAAAATAAAACTTTCACATAAAAATATATGTCGGTTAGACGGGCCTGCTGGTCTAGTAGTTAGTACCCCTGGCTGCTCTAGAAGGTCTTGCGTTCGATTCCCACCCAGGGCAAATCTTTGTTTGAAAAGCACAATCATTTGCTCTGTGTCTGGGTATAATTTATCTATAATATGTATTTATTTTGATGGGCCTGTTGGTCTAGTGGTTAGTGATCCTGACTGCTATACCGGAGGTCGTGGGTTCGATTCCCACCCAGGACAAATGTTTGTGTGATTAGCACGATCATTTGTACTGCGTCTGGGTGTAATTTATATGTATATAATACTATAATACGTATGTATTTAGAAAAATATGAGTATGATTATCAGTTGTGTGATTACCATAACACACTGCTTAGCTTATGATAAGATAATCGTGTGTGAGTTGTTCCAGAATATATTACATAACATAACATATCATCACGCCTGTATCCCCGAAGGGTTAGGTAGAGGTGTACCAATGTACACCCACAGTTCGCCGATATGTTTAGGTCCCAAGTAATAGGGGGCGACCCTATTGCCACTAACCGGGCACAAATCCAAACTCCGATCTGCTACTGAGAATTTCATAGAAAATCCCAATAACACCTCGGTCGACTTGGGAATCGAACCCTAGGTCTCTAGCGTAGCAGTTGCGCTTAGCACCACTAAACCAACGAGGCTGTATCATTTAACGGAATATATTATATTGTTATAATGTTTCTCTTCAACATAAAACCGTCCTCACTCAACTAGAATTAACTTCAGTATTAAGAGATCTCATTTACTGCGAAAATTAGTTTCTATATCTCATAATGGAAGATATTAATGTAATTACTTCTTATGGGGACAGTTATTGTATGGCCTGATAAGGTTTCTGGTAACTATGGTAACAGTAAATTGGTGTAAGAGTAAAAGTTAATTGAAATATGTTACTGCATTTAGGGGATAGGCCATCTTTATATAATAACATAACATATCATCGCGCCTGTATCCCCGAAGGGGTAGGCAGAGGTGTACCAATGTACACCCACAGTTAGCCGATATGTTCAGGTCCCATGTAATATATACGTTACATAAATATCTCTTTGTGTTTGTGTCATAACATGTTTCTTTTTTTTGCCTTTATGTTGTGGACGTCTTTTTCTTCTTTTAATTTTTATGCTTTAAATCTTTTGTGTCCATTTATTTTTAATCTCTTCTCTCATTTTGTAAATTAACTGTGTCTTGTTTTGCACCGAATAAAAACTTTATCTATGTATCTATCTAACAAGATATAGAAGACGAATAAACAGCTGTTGGTCCCGACTGTCATAAGAGTTTCATAGTCGTTAAGTCATTACAATTCTGACTACGTTATGATTAATTAGTTACATAGGTCTAACTCCAATGCTAATAAATACGTCATCAATGTTTTAAAATCCTGTTTCACGTTTTCCATACATTTACGAGAGTTATATGTCAAGTGCAAAACACATTTTTATTTCTTATCTTCATGACAAAAATAGTAAATGTACATTACATGCACATACATTCAATCATTTTTTATCACTATTAACTAATTTCTAGTTAACAAGATTAACAAGAGCTACATAGTGTGAAAACAACATCACTTCTTCAGCAAAACGAAACTAATTATAGATGTACTAATTAACGAACTATACAGTATGTTGTTTATTAAGTAAACGAACTTCAAAATTCACCGTATTCTGTCGCAGGCAAGTTTACGTCAAGAACTTTAACTTTAAGTTCGGAATTAAGCGTTAAGTTGCACCTTCACTGTATACAGGGTGTTTTCATTACTATCTTGATGCAATTAAGTGTTAGTAAGTTGTGCTGACATCGCTTCTTAGAACTTTTACTTAGAAAACAAACCTACATATACCAACTTTTTGTGTATCCTTCGTTGACTGCCTTGAAACTGCCTCGTTGGCCTAGTGGTGCTAAGCTAAGCAGGGTGTATTGGTACACCCACAGTTCGCCGGTGGTGGTGATATGTATATATGTATGTATCCTTCGTTGTCCAGCCTTTACTGCAAAAGTTTCTCACGTTGGTCACTTGCAGTTTTAAAGGAATAAAAATAATACAAAAATATTTAACACAATATAAAAAAAAAACACTTTTTCTTCTGCTTAGTCTTGTCCCAAACTAATGGTTTATGGCTTACCAGATTCATAAATTTACATGGACAACAATGTTTATGATGTGCACCCTGATTTGCCCCTTTTCACATCTTTCTCAATACTGTTCTTGTAGACAAAAAACTTACATTAAACTCAAACTCTTTATTTGCATGTTAAGGTCTTACATAGGTCTTAGTGAAATAACAGGCACAGCTTAACGGCCTTTTCCAGGCATAGCAAATATGAGGGCTAGTACTAAACTTATCATAAATTACATTAATTAGGACTTAGCATAACTTGAATAAAGGGTAAGTAATAATATTTTTTAAATGTAGTATTTTGTTAGTAGGTGATTGTGGATGTTTGGGGTAGGTTTGATTAAATTATTGTAAAATTTGCAGTTCCATCTATTTCTTTGTATAAATATGATCTTGCTTACAATGGGAAATCATCATCTCTTTGCCTTGTTTTGAATAAATTATTTGTTGTCTACACAACGCATATTGATCTTTCATTCATTTCTTTTACTCGTCATCTTTGCATTCACTCCTTTGTTCCTCACATCTTTCACGAAATCCAGTTACAGTGGGACAGTTATATACCAAACATTGTCAATATCAATTGTAAAGAACTTCCCTTTGTCTCCATTTCCAATAAACGGCATCCAAACATTAAAAGTAAATATTTATGAACACAATACGATAAATCATTGAACGCTTTGTCAAAATTTATTCAGTATTCAACCGTTTTCAAAATAAACACTACTGGGCCTCGATTCAGCTATTTTAAATGCATTTCAGTGGTCGGTCAGTGTACTTGTCATTGTAACCAATTTTCATATTCAGATGAGCCTACAATAAAATCCCATGAACTCTTGAAGATAATGATCGTATAGACTAATTTATTAATGAGTTACCAGGATGAAAATTATCGTAAAAAGTCCGGTGAAGCAGTCAAAGGCTGCGCTCAGGCTAACTGCAAAGATATCAACAAAAAAAAAGCATTCAAAACTATTGATCGTAAAAACGATGATGAAATATTAAAAAAAATGGTAACAGTGTCAATGCCTTTCTTAATTTTAGACAACTAATCTATCCAATTCCACTCTATTTTTACTAGATTTCCTTCCTTAAATTTACATAGCAAACGTTCAGGTGACCCACAATTCCTACCGATGTATAAAACTGTGATACAAACCAATCTACGTAAAACGAATCCAATCCGAGCAATAAAACTATTTGCGTTCATTTGTACACGTTACATACAGACGGTCGTATTATTCAAAACGAAAGCCTTATGTTTATATACGAGGATTTTAAATGTTATAATATTGTATTGTTGAAATTGACTGATAGACTTATAAAACCATGATACCTGCAAAGGTGTCGAAACGTCGGGACTTAAAATCTAAATGTAAACCGCGAAAAAATCCGTAAAAAGTAGTTTTATTTCGCATATCGCCAATGAAAAAGGATGGCTGTTATAAGATAAGATAAGATAAGATAAGATAAGATATATTTATTTGTTAGAATATGGTACAATTAAGATATTACATAAAAACATTTTGCTCCATAATATTCTGCCGTTTCCGACGCACAAATATTTGAGAAGGTACAAATAATGACTATACTAAAACTTACACATAACAACAAATTGCAAAACAATTACTATAAAATAAAAGCACAATAACACTTACATTTAAAATTTCCAATCAGGCTTCTCGTTTAAAAAATCACTGATCGAATAATAGCATTTAGATAAAAGGAACTTAAATAAATTATTTTTAAAATTTCTTATGTTCATTTCTTTAAAACAAGCTGGTAATTTATTATAAATATGTATTGCCATGCAAAAAACGTTTCTCGAGTATAGTTGTATTCTTTGTTTGGGTATATTTAATTTGTGTTTTTGTCGACTAGCCCTTTCAACAACATCATTATGTTTTTCGAACAACATGCTGTTTTTATGCACGAAAACCGAAATTTCAAATATGTACATTGACGGGAGTGGCAAAATGTGATGTTTTTGGAAATATGGAATACAACTATCTAGCTGGTGCAGTCCACATAGAGATCTTATGCATTTCTTCTGCCCTCTAAACACTCTAATGGAGTCGACAGAGTTACCCCATATTATTAAGCCGTATCGTATTACTGAGGATACATATCCGTGGTAGGCAGATAATGCTGCCTGCATATTGGCTACACGTCTTAAGCGATACAGGACATAAACAAATTTCTCTAGTTTAATGCATAGGTTATCAATATGTGCCTTCCAATTACAATATTTATCTATGGTTATGCCCAAAAACCTGGTGTTTTCGACTTCACTGACAACATTATCTTTATATTCTATTTTTAGTGCTTCCTGTCTAGTATTGTATGTCTGAAATCTAATCATTTTTGTCTTACTTATATTAATTTGTAGATTGTTATGCCTTAACCAGTCTATAATTCTAACCAAAGTTCTATTTATTTCTTTTTCATATTCTATATTATTTGTATTATTTTGAATATTAATGGTAATGTCATCTGCGTACAACACACACTTATGTGTGGTTATATTTGGTAGATCATTAATATATATTATAAACAGTAAAGGTCCCAATATGCTCCCCTGTGGAACGCCATAATTATTTGGCTTATATTGAGATCTGACGACTGCTTTACGATTTTTAAAGTAACTTGATACCTCAACACACTGCGTTCGACCACCAAGATAATCTTCTATTAATTTCAACGCATTTCCCCTTATTCCATATCTATTTAATTTAAGCAATAATAACTTGTGATCTACGAAGTCAAATGCCTTAGACATATCAATAAAAATAGATGTTATTGGTATTCTTTTGTTCAGACAAGTTGTAACAAGATTGATTAAATTAAAGCAAGCTAGTGTAGTCGATTTATTTTTTGTAAACCCAAACTGTTCCGATTTTAAAATTTGATATTTAGTAAAGAAATTATAAATTCTAACGTGAATAGCCTTTTCAAAAACTTTTGACAATATCGGTATTAGTGTAATGGGACGATAGTTATTAAAATCAGTCTTGTCACCCTTTTTAAATAGTGGTTTAACAATGGAAAGTTTAAGACGATCTGGAAACACACCATGATACAACGATAAATTTATAATATGGGCTAGAGGTTCTGATATACTTGTAGAGCATAGTTTTAAGATTTTTGTATTGATATCATCATATCCAGTAGAATTTGTGTTTTTTAAGGAAGCAATAATTTTTAGTATATCATCTTTATGTACTGGGGTCAAGTATATTGAGTTGGGATAATGTTTTAAACTAGATTCATAATGATTGTAAGTAGTTAATTCACTTAAAGGATTACTGTTATTACTTATATTTATAAAGAATTTATTGAATTCGTTTGCTATTGTGTTAGGTTCAGAGTAGATTTTGCCGTCACTTATTATTGTATTTATGTCGTTTTTATGTGAGACATCGTTATTAATATTTTTAATAATTTGCCAAGAGGCCTTACTTTTATTTTTAGAATTTAGTAAGTATCGTGCGTTGTTTAATTTATGAGCTAGAAAGATACATTTTCTTAAAGTTTTTGAGTATTTTTCGTATGATTTCAAGTTTTGCTTTTTGTTTGCATTTGATAGTCGGTATTTGATATACAAACATCTTTTTTTAATACTGCATTTTTTAATACCCTTGGTAATCCAGTGATTTCTGATAGGCTTTTTATTAATTTTTACAAGGATTTTTGGGAAACATAAGTTGTAGAATAATGTAAAAGTGTCGTGAAAACAGTTAAAAGCAGCGTTAGTATCCTCGGTTTCAAAAACGTCGGAAAACGATAATGAGGATACGCAGTCGATAAACTTTTGAGTATTCTCACAATTTATGTCTCTCACTTCCTCAAACCAAAATTTGTTTTTACATTGCACAGTTGACAGATTTGCTTTAAAAGTTATCGTTTGGCATGTCTCATGGTCCGACAATGCAACGTAATGTATGTCCGTATTTACTTTTGACATATTGCTAGTAATTAGATCAATGCACGAGTTCTTTCTTGTAGGCTTACAAACATGATTAGTTATATTATAATTATTTAAAATAGAGCAAAGTTCTTTAGATACAGAATCATTTTTTAAAACGTCTATGTTCCAATCTCCACAGACTATAACATTATAAGTTGGAACTGTCGATCTGTGTGGTTGTTTGTGGCATTGCAGCTCCTTAACAAATGGATAGATAGAAATGCGGTTTTTTTGGTGTTTAAAATCTTCGTGATCGAGCTTATTCTTATCTATAGGTCATGAAAATCTTGAGTAATTTGAGAAGCTAACTTAGTTCTTTAAAGAGTACAACTTATTTATTCCGTGGTAAATGAAATGAAAATATTATTACCATACAAAAGAATACTGTCCAATCGACAACCTACTCATTTTCAAGTCGGTAAAAAATAGCAGAAAATCGTTTACCAACAACACTTGTCTTCTGATTACAAAACAGAGGGCTATATTTAATCAAGTTGCCCGAAGTCGATCGATTTAACCGGCCGTAATAATGGGAAATAATGCACCCTCAGTTCAATGCTTCTGAGAACTACCAATGTATGTCAGTAGGATACGGCCTGGTTAGACGAAGCGAGTATATCGTTTTATTTGAAGTACATTGCGGGGTGGTAAGGGTCTGGTGGAACAAGTGATCAGACATAGACGGCAATGTAAGCTAAATTGACTCAATTGACGAGAGTGAATGCAATGGTTTTGTTCTGGTTTATTTATTAATGCATGTATTATGATGTCAGATAATGTATCAATATAGTTAGTAAAATAGTTTTAGATTTTAGGCGATATTATAAAGTGATTTGTTCCCGTTAGTTGTGAATAACTTTTTGAATTTTTCTGTTCATAACATTATTATTAGCAGACGACTTTAAAAGGGCTAACTAAAGAGCAATCGACGCTATGGTTTTGGCTATCTCGATCTGTAAAAAAAACTATCGACACGAAAAAATAAGTTGAAACAAAACACAGTAGTTTCTATCCTCGTTTAATTTCTCAAATTAATGATCTATTTCCTTGAATGCGACCATTTTCAGGAATACAAGACCTAATTCACTACCCACAATGCGTCACACATTATCTATCATATTACTGAATCCAGTGGCGAGCCGCTAAGCTTGCGGGCTGCGGCGTTGCTACTGCGATTCCCGTGCGGTTCTCGTGCGGTCACCGAGCGGCTGGCGGTTGTAGCGTGACGTAATTATATGTAAAGGCATGTCAGTGGTGGGGAAGGAAATTAAATCTTATTTGAATTGGTTTAAGTTTCAAAATCGATTCGATTTAAAGACAAACATTTTAAGGCATGCTCTTCTTAACATATTATAACAGACCATCACGCCTGTATCCCCGAAGGGTTAGGTAGAGGTGTACCAATGTATACCCACAGTTCGCCGGTTTGTTTAGGTCCCATGTAATAGGGTCTTCTTCTATACAATAAATGCTTTAACTATTACAAACACGTTATTCATTTGTCATTTAATTCCTCAGTAGCCACAATGCGTCACACATTATCTATCATATTACTGAATCCAGTGGCGAGCCGCTAAGCTTGCGGGCTGCGGCGTTGCTAGTGCGATTCCCGTGCGGTTCTCGTGCGGTCACCAAGCGGCTGGCGGTTGTAGTGTGACGTAATTATATGAGATGAAAGGATTTATGTAATGCATGGTCTATCACCATGTCAGTAATGAGAGGAAATTGTATCTTATTGTATATAAACTCACAATAATATACGAACATAACTGAAATTATTTAGTATAGTTGTCCCCATAAATAAATACGTGTAGTTTCTGTTCCTAAAAACTTCCTTTTTAATTCAAGTTATAAACTCAGCGTTTGCTTAATTTCGTCAAAATACGACATTAAATTTTAGCGTGATTGAATAACAAGTATCTAAACTGACATACTTTTGCTTAGTAGAAATAACAGCTAGATTTTTTGTTCCAACATTAATCATCAACAGTTTTAAGTAAAGAGACATTATGTCTGGTAGGACAGATTATAAACCTATGGCAATATAGAGAAACAGTTGAACGTGAGTAATATATAGGTAACAGACAGATTATAATGCTGTAAATTAGCATAAAAACTATAAATACTGTGGGTCCTATGAATCTAGTACATTTTCTTAGTTAGACTAGATATGATACTGTCAGAAACAAGATTATAACCAGGAAACATTTGAAAAAAAAAAAGATATCGGACGAAAAATCTAAAGATAGACGTATTTTAAGCCAACACATTTTTTAATAAAAAATGTGTTGGCATAGAACAATCAGCTAGATTTTAACTGACATATTATCCTTGATATTTCTTAAGAAATGAAGACATTAATGTAATTCTGTTCATCATTAAAATCAATCACAGTTGAATGTTTACCCATAAACGAAGTAATACTTCTGAGAAGTACCTTGAACAGTTCCATGTACCGATTTGATGCCAATCTGACATTTACACAGATTCTGGGTAGTCTCAAATTGGTGTAATAGTTGATTATAAGGTTCTAAAGGTGCTCCCACACAGCAGTATATAACGTTAGAGACTGACGTATAACATTAAAATTTGTTTTTAAATAAATTATGAGTATTGTTACACGCTATTAATAAATATTATCGTGTTACACAATGTTGTATAACGTTATGTAACTGCTGTATGGAAGCACCTTAAGAGCTTACTATGAGTTCTTGAAGCAAGATTGTTGCCGTTGTTGAAGCGAGACGTCGCTATATGAAGTGTATGGCTCCGTCTCGCTTCTGCATGGCAACAGTCGTGGTTAAAAAGCACATAGTGCAGGTTAACAGTGGATAGGTAAGAAAACTTGCAAGAACCAAATTACACACAAAGAAATCGTCTTTACTAACAAATTTAGTTGCATATTTTTCTAGTTTCTTTAGCTGTGGTAAACTCTTGCACTGCTTAACACCCTAGATCAAAAATATATTTGCCTATAAAAGCCACATTTTTGAGGAAATATATGTACCTATAAGATCTTAAACGTTTCAATTATTTCGAATCCAAGACACTGAACCAAATGGCAAGTGAAATCGGTAAGGCAAAATTTCCTGGTCTAATCATTCCAATCAATCTTTTTCTATACAACATGTTTCGCATAATTTCTCGCGATATACTAACTTCCAGATAATTCTTCATGGGAACACATTTGGAAAATCACCACTTACGTCAAATTTAATCCATTGAAGCATATTTTAGGCATAATCTTTATTTAACGTTTATTTTTCCCGTGGGAGGATAAAAGATACATACAAGTAATCGCATGACAAAATAGCCTGTTCCAGAGCTATTTCCGTACCAAAAACGATTATAAAAATCCTATTTCCCAAACGATTCTTTACTTAACGTAATGAGAACATCCATTGTCGACGTTTGACAAAAATATCTTATATTAGGATACAAAACTACCCTATCGATTCAAGATTATATCTCGAGACATACGATTTTATGTATCCTTCAAAAGTTCTGTAAACTTTATGTAGAAGTCTTTAAGGTTCAATTTAGCTTGGCAAGAAAGTTTTGAATGGATGCTTAAGTTGTGTAACTGAGTTTTCCCTATCCTAAAGGGATTTTTTCAGAGAGTTTATGATCATTTAAGATATCTTTTGAACGCTCCTTTGGCCGATGTCACTTATTCGATACAAATATTTGATAATATTTTTTTCTAATATAAAGAAGTTTGTTTGTGCAATATTTTCGGTAATCTCTGCGTTTTACTTACGGCTAAATTCTTTGGGTATTTCGAGTTCTTTTCGGATTGAGCAGTTTTTATTTACTTTTTATAGTTTTTGGATAGTGGAGTTAGAGTAAGAAATTGTATAAAACATGATTGTATATTACAGTAGAGCATTTTATCTACCAAAAAAAGGCAGAGACAAACTGATATTTAGCTATTTTTGAATAACCTTTTAGTATAAAAAGATTTTAATTGCGATTGGGATTTTAGAACTAGGTACTAATAAGTCTGCTCAAAGTCATGAAGGTACTAAGAAATAAGGTAATAATATATGATCAGAATGAAAGTTGATTATATAATAGGAAAGGTAATACAGGTATTTGGTATAGTAAACCTCTTACCCAAAAAAAAAACAAAGCTGAACGAAAATGAACCTTGTGACTTCGACATAAAGACGATAGTCTGAGTAGTTATATGTTCTCTAGATACTTTCAGAAAAATAGTAAAACAACAAAAAATATAGCACAAATATCGCCCTTAATCAGTATTGAGTTATGTCAGAGATTACGAAAATAGCTGAGAAATAAGTTGCCATAAATATAAGCGTGTTTCGCGAGTATAAGAGATAGTGTATACACTTGTGTCGGTAAAGCTGACACTTTATGCTAGACGCGTGAGGGCATCAAATAATGGGGTGGGGTTGTAGTGGCAGTGGGTGTGTAAGCGAGGGTATTTATTTTGTTTTGAGAGGTTGACGGGGTAACTAAAAGGTCATATACTTCTAGCGATGTGAAGGAACTTAAAACAATAATAGTATTTTGTTGATTCTTTATTTACTAAGCTACTTGAAAATAAGCTAAATTAAGACTAAGACTAATTGAACGACCTAACATTAAATAAAAATATAGTTAGTACCTTCAAAAGTAAATCGTCTCCGGCTATTTTTGTTGAGTCTAACCCTATTTAAATTAAGCACTTCCATTTCAAACCATAACTCTCAAAATAACAACAATCATCACATAACACATCAAAAACTTATCCAATATTCTCGCACCATAACTTAACCACAACCGCAACACCATAACACCCGCTTGCAGTGTGACCTCACCCCAACAATGCAAATGTCTATAGTTCCAAAGTTTCTGCTATCTTCCACTTCTAAAGAGATTTACGCGTCGAGTTTCGACTCTGCCCTTTTGTTAAATATCACAACATCTTATTAAAAGTAAAACAAAAGATGTTTGTTTTTTTTTGTGGTTAGTTGTTTGTGACGTAATTGTATTATATATAGATAAAGATATTTATGAGGTGTCAATGTAATCATAATATCAATAATGTGACATCGATAGATACCTTTACATAATTTGTTACGTAAGATATCAATGTTGTAGTAATCAATCCAGGGAGTCTTAGGATGTATTTATCCAAAGGGAAGATTAAATTCGAAAAATCAACTCATCATATTTTAGAAACAACAATTTTTAGGTTGAGTATAAAGAAACAGAATTATCTTTATCTCAATTTATTTTCTAAATCTCTATAACATTTACACATTCTCGAATTCAAATAATAATATACCACTATTATCACAGCTTAACCATCTCTTAAGCAAAAAGGCTTTATTCTCAGCCACAAAAACTAGGACATTACACCAGAAGGAACGTGTTAACCTAATCACGCCGCTTAAGTCCCGGACTCATTCCAGTCACGTCACTACCCGTCGCGACGGATCCCGGGATTTATACCGGAATCCCGGCGTCGCCCATCCCTGATTCCCGGACTGCATTTACTATTCGTCCAAGTGGCGCTGCATTTTTGCTGCCAAATACAATTTTGGACAACAGCTTCAATGTAAGGGAAAATTGCGGTGAAATTTCCATTTTTAGACGAGAATTTCTCCTTTAAAATGATAACCCTACGCTTTTGTACGAAATTGAGCGGGAGTTGGTTGTATCCTAATTTTGTATGCCAAGATGTTATTTTTTAGTCCAATATGTTTTCCGGTACAATTTTCATAAAGAATAACAAATTTAATTTGCAGTGTAACAGAATTTGATACTTTCTAAATTAAATAATACCTTGCCACTACTTTTGTCGTTTAAAATGTTATCTGCGAAAGAGTCTCTTAAATAAATCTGTGCTGCACAGTGACTTTTGTTACAAAGTCTAGACTTATGTACTAAATAATTCTTACAAAAAATAACCGACTTAAAAGTAAGTCTTATATGGTTTTCTTATGGATCCCACTGTTATAACTGGACCAAATTGGAAATACACTGGAAGCACCGCCTTATAAATAAAAAAAGAATCATCAAAATCGGTTCACCCAGTCAAAATTTCTGAGGTAACAAACATAATAATAAAATACAGTTGAATTGAATACATTTCTACACCTTTTTGAAGTCGGTTATAAATAACTGTGCAAAGGTATTTCTTCATAATTCTTCATAATACCAATGTCACACTTCAAAGAGATACTCGTAACATAGCTATAGGAACAGCTTTGAAAATAAACGCTTAACTAAACAGACAGTACATTAGGACGCCACAGTAAATAAGCCACATCGATAAACTGCAAACACTAATTAGCTAAATGCGATCGATACAAGTTGCAACACTAAATCGTCCGTACGCAACAAATGTCGGACGTATCGCTCGCAACAAATGTCGTACCGATCGTTTTACGTACGTATCGTACGATTAATGCGCTTACTGAACGATTTGTTAACTGCACTACATTTAACTGGGAGGAATTTTAGCTCCTAATCTAATACTAGGATTTTGCTGACGGAATGTGGTAATTAAGTAACTGGTCGAAACGTCAAGCTGTTTAAGGTCAATGTGTGTTTTCGTAAATTCTCATAAAGGAAATTTACTGTTACAAGATTATGGTAAAAGGTGACGAAGGCTAATGGATGGGTAAATGAAAGACACCTAATCGAACAGAAGTATTGATTTGATCATAACTAAAATTGTATAGAACAATACCCAGAAAAGGGAATGGAAATATCGATCACACATGAATTTCAAAAAGGACCGATTTTTATCTATATAGAGACTACTTCTGGGGTGTATAATGACAATCTATCGATTAAAATAAATATTTTGAAATCGTCCCACAATTGTCGGATATATCGCGAAACAAATAAAATTAATATATGCTTTTATTTGTTGATTACACAAATAATTAAAATTCCCCTGTAATAACAAAATAAACCACTGCCACATATCAAGCCCCACAAATAGTAGGAAATAAAAGTAAACAAAAAGCTTAAAAAACTACTCTAAAATACAAAAACTTAGCAACACTATCTGCATTCAGTAGAACAACTTTAAAAACACTAAAAGAAAGTGCTATCTTTTAAATAAGCACTTCTTTCAAGTGTTACATTAGGAAATGAGCTCAAAACGGAATGCGAACAGAACACATATGGGTATTTTATCTTTTTTCCTTGCTTTCCTTGCTTTTAGAACAGTAAAGTGAGTTATTTTCACATTCTCTCTTGATTTATTTGGAGTGGTCTGTATTTGATTTGTTTAAGCGAGGAAATTTCTGCGCTGAAAATCTTGGGTGGATATTTTTTTTCGCTTTTAAGATTATTTGTTTTTTTTTAGTATGTTACCGTATTTTTTATGTGGCTTGATTAAAAATTCTAGTGTATTTTCATGAAGTAGAGTAACAGCTTGTAAAAAAAAGAAGTATTTTAAAAATCTTCACAGTGTTTGAAAAATTGCAAACAGTAAGTTAATTTCTTAAATTAAATACCTACTATAAAATATTTCGAGGCACGTACTTTTTATTATATCAAACTATCGTGACAAAACAACATTTAATTTTAGTAATTTGAATAAAAGCCAATTATATTAATGAGACAACTAAAACTTAATGCTATTATTATAAAATAACCTTCTTTAAACACTATCGTTAAATTATAGAGAAAATAAAAACATCCAAATAAAGATCTCACTACTACAGCACTAATCAAACGAAAATCGACCTTACTGCTTCCAAAATAAAGTCTCTTTCAATATCAATGTTACTTATATGCGGTCGGTACTACAAACAATTCAATAAAATCATATTTTCGTATAAAACATAACTCTAAACGTCGATGTATAATTTAATAGATACTTACATCGATATATCCTATTCGAAATATCGTAAAATTTTATTTCTATAGGTTACCCTTTTATGGTATAAGGCTATGTGAGGGTTTTTACAATAATATTCTTAAATAAATATAACGTTTTAGTAGACAGATTTGGATTTAACGGTATTATAGGGATAGGAAAAACAATACTGAATTTTCTTTTAGAAAAGTTGTGTAAGAAAGGTATCGCTTCTGATTATTTTTAAATGACTTCCTTTTCTATGTGTATATTAGTGTAGCTACTTTTATTTTTACAAAACTATAGACATTTCCTTGTTTGTTTGGGGCCTTTGTTCTATAGATTTTTTTACTTGATAGAACTTGTTTTCTTAATAATATTATAAATGCAAAAGTATGTCTGTATGTGTTACTCCTAGTACTGATCCGATTTAAGTGAAATTTGGTACAGAGATAGTCTAAAGCGTGAGAAAGAACATAGATCACCTAGGTTTTTGTATTGTCAGGACTATAAAAGAGACTGTGTCCCCTGAGTTTGTTTCCACATTTCTTATCAGGAGTAAGGAAATGTCGACCTCATCTAGATTAAGAAGACGTGTGAAAGTGATTGATGTAGCCCTATTTACAAAACAAAGAATTTGAATTTTTGATTTTAATACGATCTATTTTTTCAGTTTAGTCTATTTTAACAATTCTCCTGGTATAAACCTTAAAACCTGTAGATTTGAAAGGCATAACCTCCTATTTGAAAAAGTAAAGCGGTTTAAAGTGGGATCTTTGTTGCAATCGAAAAGCATATTTTCTGGTATGGATTTTGTAAGTGCTCTCAAAAATGTATGTAAAATAATGTAAAATGCAGGCATTAAACTCTGTGTTTGGAGTCCTTAAGTATTTTTGAAATAAAACTGTTTTTTTTTGTACTCTTTGAAACATGAAAGGCTTAACTTAACAAAAATCTATGTCAGGTTTGTCACAAGTATAGATCGCAGGAATAAAGATAAAGATAAATTTATTTGTTAAAAATGTTGAATAATGTGGTACAATATTATTTACAGTTTCAATATGTTTTGCCATATTAGGCGTACAAATATACATTTACTAAACTTAAAATCTACATTAGGATACTTAATCTAAACAAATACAAATGAATGAAGGGTCATGGGGTCCGAGCGCACGAAATCTTTTCAAAGAACTTTCCAATCGTTTGGTAGAATCTACTCGTGATCAGAGGGCTGGTTTGTTCCTTGCACAGAGAATCGGCATAGCCATTCAACGTGGCAATGCTGCCAGCCTTCTGGGCACGTTCCCCGCCATTGACAAGGATGACGATGAGTTCTTAGACGCCGATTAGTTTTTATTTTTGTAAGTTTTAATTTTAGTATAGTTAGAGTTTGTTCTTATATTAAATTAAATTTTGAATTAATGAATGAAGTAACAATTTTAAACCGATTTCTATTTAAGTTTATACGTATGTTGTCATGGCGATTGTTCTGTTTTTTACTGAGCCTAAAGCTTTTCAGTCATTGTAGTAATAAAGCTAAAAAAATAAAAAAGGAAAGGTTTCATATATCAAACGAAACTAAGAAATCGATGTAGTACGGCCAAAATCTAATACATCAATAGACTTCTATATAATGACAACCTTACAAAATCTATCTTTTGATACACTTAAATCTTTTATTTGGGCGCAGAAATAAAGTACATTTTATTGCTTTCTCATAGAAGAGGATTTCACCAACTATTTATATAAGTTTTATGATGTATTTGCTTTTTACGGCAATATATTTTTTGCTGTTATATCTGTACGAGTGGTATTGACAAATGTAGATCATGTTTATTTAAGAGATATTGTACTGTATTCTTATATTGGTTTCGGTTTAATATTTTGTGAGTTTCAGAGTATGGTAATATGGCTTGCAGTAAATTTGATGGTAAATAAACTTATAAAGGAGACTCGTCTCCAACGGCATGAGATTTAAAACATTTATAGGTACAAGGATAAATAAAAATGACGCTATAAAATCGAACAATACTGGCATTAAGAACTCAATATATATAAGCTCTTTTTTTCCGGCAAGTGACTGGCTGCAAGCGATAACTTACATAAAGAATGTGATAATATGATCAGATACTAAATGAGGTACACTACATAAGCACAAGCTAAGGAAAAGCCTATAAGAACATATAGATACAACAAGGACTAGAAAGCGGATATTTTAAAGGACTACGTCAAAGGAATCCGAGAAACAGTATTTTGAGATGTTAAGAAATAATCTCTTTGACACTGGAAGCATCACTTGAAGTACCTCAAATTCTCAACAAGATCTCTCAGACATACACAAGAGAACCGAAAGCCCTAAATGAAAATCCTATCAATAACAAAATCAATCCAACAGATAAAACTAAGTCTTACCCACTCAATAACAACAGATATCGGCCGAAAAATTGACGTACTATTACTCATCGGTTTGTCTGTCTATCAAACGATTGACGTGTACAAATGAAAAATTTACCCGCCCCGGGCATCCGAAAATATGACGAGAAAAGTCTTCGGGAAAAGTTTTGGCGATTGTTGAGTGAAAAATATTGACGTCCCTACGGACTGGGCGCCAACGTTTCCCTGATTACGTCACGAATTTCGAAGTTTTAAATATTATTTTTTTGGTGTGAATTTTCGTTGTGAATCCCTTTTAAGTTTGGATGGATTTTTTTTTGATCTTCAGTTGTTTGGTTTGTCGTTTTAATTTCTGATTGGAGTTTTGTTCCGTTTTTATTAGCTGGTTTAATTATTTTTCTTTAACTTTTTTTTACTAAATTGCTTTTTTTCTTTAGAACACTATTTATAAAGTAATAGACATAGTCTTTATACTGAATTTCGGGTACAAAATAGACTTCCAAATTTCTCCAAAACTTTGCAAAGAATATTATGATCAATTCGCCAAATTCGTTAACATAGAAAATTTGGGCCAGGTGAAAATAATCTTTTATGATTTCTCATTCACACATAATGGCATCCAAAATCATGAGCAAACAAAATACTTTCCTCGCTTTTGAACTCATTAATCATAGCGATACACATGGTGTAGTCATTTGTTTTACACGATTTTTACATTACGAAGGCTGTTGTGAAAGCAAATATCGGTGCAAAGTTGATCTTATCCCCAAAAGATTTTTTGTTTTTCGTCGGAAAGTCGAGTGCCATAGATTTTTGTAAGTCGTATTCATTTTTATGTTTTCTTCTTTTCAATTTCCTTGTCTTTATCAGGATAAGGATAATGTATTACATTTGGGTTTCTGTAATATATTAATGACAACACACAACTAGATAGTAGAATGGAATTCAAATTTCTCACCCTGTTTTTGCTTTTAAAAGTAAAATTCATTAGCTTAAGAACCATGGCTCACAAACAAGTATAGGTAATAACACATTAATAAAATAAAAAAAAGAAAGAAAAAATAATTTTACGCCCATAAAATTCTAATATTATATTTTTGAAATTATTACACATGAGGCCAAAATTACTCGTCCAAACTTCACTTATAACACAATACATTACACATCTCCATCGAACAATGACTTCGGGTATCCGAGCTGGCCTTTTGTTTGGCCGGCAGTGTACGACAGTTGTTATATAAAACCCAAATAGTTTGTAGCTTTTTGCTTTGCCTTTGAGCATGGCTTTATTATGTTGGGGACTTATTTCTGTATATAGGGTGTTGTTAATGTGAACCTGAGAATAAAGGTTTCGCGTACAATGAAGGGAGGGTGGAACTGGAGTGTTATTATTTTGATACGACACCTTTATGGTGTGGGTGTAGTTTTAGGGTTATAATTATTTATTTTGGAAGTAATATAATCTTTAAAATTACATACATATAAATTCATTTAGTTATAAACTGAAAACTTTATACAGTAAAAATAAGTAGGTTTTCGTTGGTGAAAATATAGTTTCTCTGGCAGCATTTTCATGCACTGCGCATTTTTTTTTAATATCTAAAAATGCACAAAGTATTTAGAAAAAAAGTGCCTATTTACAAAATACTTAGAATAAATTAGTGTGAAAGTAAAAAATGAAATTCTTTTAAAGAAAAATCCATCTCAAGGTAACAATTTTTTTTTTTAATTGGCTGGACACTCTTTCGCTTTAATTAATCCAGAAAATTTAAATACAAGACTAGACCAATCTGAAACACCACAATTATATTCAAACGGAACCGAACTCAGTTCATTTAAATACCTTCTTCAGTTGCAGGACAGACTAATTACACGAGCATAGAGTTCCAATGTGACTGCTAATACCTTTGTTTGCTCGGCAGTGTACCAACTTGCGGCCAACATTGTTTTGTGTGAATAATATTCGGGACAAATAATGACAGGAACCTCGTAATTTTAATTGTGGATGTTGCGCTTATTATTTTGTTTAGCTTTGGAACCTAATCTGGAATTTTGTGGTTCTTTGTTCTGATTAGTGGGAGTTGAGCTGCGTGTTATTTATTTACGTGTTTTTTTTATTTAAATTGCCAGTATGACATGTTTTAAGCTATGTTGTGTCAGTGACGTATCGCTGCCCGCCCAAGTCAGACTTTTTGTACGTAAGGTAATAGGGCCGATTTTTCCGCCTGTCTTAGTACCGAATTCTGACGCATTTTTGTAACAAACTTTAAGAAAGCCTTGTAAATATTTCCACTTTCTCTTAAACCGTTATATTATGTCATGCTATGTTGTATCAGTTATTTTAAGGCTTACAGTAGTGTCAGGTAGACAGATCTTACTTTTGACTTTAAGAACGCCTTAAAGTTAATTCCTACTTTTTCTCGGTGTTTAGTACTGATTTCAAATAAACAAAATTACTTTTAACGGATTTTAGTTCCCGACATTTCAACACCTTTGCAGGTGTCATGACCACGGACGCACTGCTCTGCCCGGTCATTCAATATGTATTCAAGTATATCTCAGAAAACCATATGATTTCAAACCAAATTTATAATCATAAGATGGTATTAAACGGATTCTTATTATTCACCTCGCTTTGAAATTTTCCACATTTCAAACATCTCAATACATTTACGTACTATTGAAAATAAAAACAAACTAAAATGAAACTGAAACATTGCCCTAGCATTTACTTGAAAGCAAGATATTTCAGGATCTACCTCAAAGGAAAGGGCGCCCTTATAAATATGACCTTCATCTTTGTAAAATATTCGCGAAACTTGTATAACAGAAAGTCCAATCAATAATGCGTTATGTACGATTTGTTTATTTGTAATGTAACATGAATCTATGTTTTTAGATTATATTTTTTATTTTTCTTTTAAGTGTGCAGTATGTCACTGAAAGGGTATATCTATCGAAAACAGGGGAAAATTACATCTAGTATGGAGTCAGTTTACCAAATTACACATTTAAAAGAGATATTTTAATAATTTGTATCCAATTTTTCATGTCACTTATTTAACACTGAAAATCATAATCAACGTGTGATCGCAATGCAAGATTTAATATCTTATTACGTCGCTTGCTAAATGTTACCTACATTTACACCACTTCGGTGGTCTTGTTGTGATTTTAGTGTCAAATAATTGACGCGAAAAAAGGTATCGATTCTTTAACTAACTTATTTGGAGCTGAAATTTTGTAAAGTTACTCTAAATCATCAGTACTCTTGATCCGTTTTCGATTGTTATACCCTTTCCTCAACACTCAGATATTAATGATTTAACTAACTTATTTTGAACCAATATTTTGTAAACTGGTTCTATACCAGGAGTACTCTTCACCTCTTTTGGATAGATATACCTACACTATCGGTAACACACTGCATAAAATAACTCAAATATTCGGTAACTAACAAAATGGCTTACACGACCGTATCAACCAGTACCTACAGACATACATACATCATTAACCAAACCTCACTCAGCATAAAACCTCATTACCGTCGATAAAATCATTCCTCGACGTCTACTCAACAAATTGTACGGAATGGCAATTAGCTCGCTCACTGTTTGTTTTTCATTCCTGAACCGAACTCGAGTTTGCATTCAATGCATCCTAATTCGATCATTCTTAGTCCTAATTGTGCTCAGAATGTGGTTTATGCTTTATCTATGTATTTAGTAAGCTTCCCAAAAATATTTAAATAATATTAGCAAAAAAATAGTCACAAGATTGCTTCGTATGATTTGGCATGTATGTATACTTAAATAACTAAATTAAAAATTAAAAGGCATTGAAATAAGAAAACACTAAGTCTTTTTTAGGCTAAATTAAAGTTCACAGCGTGGTAAAAAAAATCTCCAGCCTAGCCTTTTTACAAGCATTAATGCTTATATTTCACAAATATTTTTTCTATCTCATTAATGCTAAACTATTTAAAGAGACTTTTCTTTTTTATGTTGAATATATTTTAATTTCTTCTGCAATATTAAAAACCACTCTCTCTCACTAGCAATAAAAACATCAAGTAGGTAATTACTAATTAGTCTGAATACAAAGATAGAACGGGATCTCTCAAATGCATCGTTAATTCAACACGGAATCCGGCTTTCGCAAACTATTTAAACTGCTGTTTCTAACGAATCGATCCTCCAATTATCTGGTGGTAATCCTTTTAGATTGCAAGTTTGGGAAAAGCTAATTTTGAAGGAAATTTTGTGTTCCCATTAACATAGTTACATCGTCGTCGATTTTGATGCAAGGTAATTCGCCTTTAGAAGAAATTTGCACTTAATACATATCGGTTTTTTAGTCATGATTGTATATTCATCAAGTTTATAGGTGCAAATGGCAACTTTGATTGACGAATCTAGTACGGACAAATTGCTCAAAGCATTTAGTGAATAAGTAATCATAATACCATTCAGGTAATCATGACCGCGATATAAATACCCAAAAACTAATACCAACAGATACCACCCACAAAAATCAATTAAAATCATAACAATCTAATCACAAAAAAAAGTACAAAGCAAAAAAAATACCCAATACAAACACATAATTAGCACCGTATCAAAATCGCCGAACAAAAAAAAACAAAACCCAAGGCATTTAATAAAAGAATTAAATAAAAGCCGAAAATTCCCCCGGACTCAATTAAAAGCCTTTTAATTTCGATATCAAAGTTAATTGGTACGGGTCACGTTGACACAGATACCCAAATCCTTTTTGAAAACACGCCGTAGGATATAAACCTTTTTGGTGGAAAAATTAAAAAAACCCAGTACGTACAAGTCTGACTGTTGTATAAAGGGTCCCGTATAATTGTAAAATATTTTTACGGTTAAAAATACATTATAATGACAGTGGATGAAGCGAAAGAAGTATGTAAGGATCGTAGCAAGTGGAAAGAAGTGGTCTCTGCCTACCCCTACGGGAAACAGGCGTGATTATAATTATGTATGTATGTAAAATACTTTGAATGTACACGCTGATCAATAATAGGCTTTCTTTAATTTTATCCAAGAAAAAGGAAGACGACCATTTGATGGTAAGTTTTTTTATTTCCTCCTATTTTTTACAGCCTTCAGATAGCAATTAAATTAAACAAGAATGGGGAAAAACAAGAAAACTCTCATTGAAAACTTTCTAGCCTTCTTCAGTACCTACTGACTGACAGACCGACCCACAGACGGTCAAATGGATAGCAATATAGACAGAATTGAGGACAATAATGGGTCCCTTTATCATTATTCTGACACGGTCCCCTAAAACCAGTCTGTATTGAAATATGTAACTTTGTAATTTTGTACCGAAAATTTCAGTTCATTGTTTGGTACTTACCCGAAACGTTAATAGCGCGGGATATTCTCATTAAATAAGCTTGTAACTCTTATCCTTTAGTAAAAACTCTTCTGTAGTTTTTAGGTTATTAGGCTTTACCATTGACGTACTATATACATAGACTGCTACTATCGCTGGTTTTCCCTAGTGCCAAGCAAGAGCAGTTTTTAGTCTGAACCTAGTACATTTCGTATTTCGTTTAAGTTAATTTTCGCGCAACGAGAAACTTATATACGAAAATATTGATGGTTTTGACATTGTTATGATAATATTAGTGTGATAGAATTTTTAAAACGGCAAGCTCCATCTTCATACATAATTCACGACAACACTTGTTCACACTAGTGCTTACGGTTTAAACTCTGATAGGCTCACTCTATAGTTTCATATGTATACTCTAAGGGCTTTACATTTAGGTCTTTAGGTACACCACTCGTAGTTAACGTAGACTTGTATAAAAGGCAAACTTGTATTTCATTTCTTGATTCAAAATTTTTAATAACAATCTTGTTCAGAATATTTTTTTCGTAATTCTAATATTATTTAATTTGTAAAACATTTCAATTATTCACAATTTGACGTCCTCTGTGGTCGAGTGGCGTACGCACCGGTTTCAAGGTGTCGCTAGCTCTGAGGTCCCGGGTTCGATCCCCGGTCGGGTCAATGTAGAAACCAACTTTTCTACATTGTCCCGGGTCTGGGTGTTTGTGGTACCTTCGTTGTTACTGAATTCCATAACACAATGCTTCAGCTACTTACTTTGGGTTCAGAGCAATGTATGTGATGTTGACCGCATTTATTATTTATTTATTTACAAAAAACCTTAGAAACATGTAATAAATTCTCGTCCATTTTTGAAGTAGTGCGTGGCTATACCTTTTAAGATATTGAGAGTAAAATATTTTTCAGTGAATACTACAATATGATGAAGTTAGTCTTGTAGTAACAGGAAAAATATCTTATACTAAGACTTTCTCGTGTATCAAGGATGCGAAACTAATATAAGAAATTATTTTACTCAGAAATTCTTGCGGATCTGCTAAAATAATAGAATATCATATCTTAAAAATATCTTGTATGTAACTTATCTACATTTATTTATTTATGATATTCTAAACATCATAAACAATTAAAATGTAGTCTGATAAAATGTACCTAGTTCATGAAAATTGTTTTTCTTTGGGCCTCAATTAGATGAGTAGCATTATACATCTTAACTGACTTCTAAAACAAGAGATTCTGAATTCGTTTTGTTTTCATACTTATGTATTTGAGGGACTATCTGAGTCAATTTTGCACTCATTTCAAAACATATTTATCTATATACTTCATAGGTGGTCCCGTTAGTCGGTAGGTTTGTTCTTTATAAGTCGATTGTTTACATTATATGCAAACAATTTATTGTTTTACTACTAAAGCTAATTACTATTCATAATTACTTTCAGTCATTGTCGTCCCACTGCAGGGCAAAGGCCTCCCTTTCCTTCTTCTAATTCTCTCGGTCTTGAGCTATTGTGTTCCAAAATGCTGAAAAGGAGTCAAGTTCGTCCCACCATCTCCTTCTAAAACAAAACACTACCTCAAATATACTGGTAGTGAAACCAGGTATATCATAGTACCAGTCAATAATACAAATAGCAAATCCTTTTAGGAACTCACCTTACCTTTTTGCGGGGCTGGACTTACCCTCGGAATCGCCTTAGGCCGTTTGGGTAGCCTGTTCAACCTTTGTTTTAGTGGGCAAAAAACATAGACTAGTTAACTATAATTGTTCAGATAGGACATACAATATGGGAAAGTCCAAAAGTTAGGAGAAAACTTTTGGTTTGCGAAGGAAAAACTGAACAGGTAGCAAAGTGGTAGCAAAATGTTTGAATGCAAAAAACTCAAAAACTACTAAATGGATTTGCAAATAGTTTTCCCCAATAGATAGACTTTTTTAAGAAAAAGGATTGTATGTATATACAGCGCGATATATTACTGTAGAGATGCCTGCAGGCTATCTTACATGTTACTGATAGAAATAATTACTGTATACAAAGTCTAATAATCTCATGCAAGACTGGTCGTTACGTTTTATAAAATTAAATAATAATAAAATAAGCAACAACCACACGATTACTCATTGTCACTATAAAATTATCCCACAGATTTCAAGTTGACCTTGACCTCGAAAGGTCACTAATAAGGTCACTGCGAGTCCTCTAGTCTGCTAATGAAGTCATAATTAACGTATAATGCCGTCTGATTACCGTACAGATACTGCGTTATTACTCTAAAGGGTTGGGTACCTAATAAATGTTTGGATGTATGTGTGTTTGTTTAGATATTCTGCAGTAGCCATGAAAACAGCGTGTTTTTAGATATTTTTGACTAGAAACCACCGATAGATGGAAAATTACTGATAGTTTTAAAACTGCTGAACAGATCTTCATTAATTGAAGCTAAAACTCTCGATTACGTCAACTTTCTAACAAAATAATTTCGTCATTATCGGTCTATCCGTTTAGCTGCTATGATACCACAGACAAACGCACATAATTTAGATAGTTGAAAATTATAACAACGCTACTAATTTGTGTCTGGAATTAAAGAAAAAATATACTAGGTAGTAAATTTCATTCATTCGGTACCTTATAACGTCTCTGTCTGTAATTTTTAATCTATGTCGATCCATTACAACTGAAACAAGTCTCAAATACTTAACATCTCAGGAAATAGACATCAAGGTATATTTGAATTGTAAAAATATAAGTACTTACTTAATATAAGAAACTTGGTATGATGGTAGGGAAATGAGGACATTACATTTTTAAGTGCTATTTAAAGTATAATAGAGATTTATATATAAATAGTGCTAGATTATGTAGTGTAATCTTTTTCACATAAGGCCAAATTTTTTTAGTGTCGAATCCACTATCAAACATCTTTATACGTATATATGACATACATGTAAAATTAATTATTTTTCTATCCTAGTTATAAAAAAACGTGCTTTATACATAAAATATGACATGTTTAAAATTAATTATTTTGTACCTATAAAAAACGTGCTATCAATTTTCTTAACAAAGAAATATACTAAAAGTCTTATTTCTTATCTAAATCAATAAAGAAAACCAAATAAAACTCAACAATGGCTGTAAATCTTCGATCATTTTCTCGTTTGCGGTCACAATGTCCAAAGCTTAGAGGATATATAAGCAACTTCAGAGAGTGCGTATCAGAGTATGAACCGTGAGTACTAGTATGAACAGGTCTTGTCATAAAAATAGTGTCAATACAGAGCGCTCTAATTTTATAAAGCTATATAACTTTAATAGTATCGTAATTATCGTCATTCTCGCAAAAAACACCCGCCTTCACACGGATAATAAATTAAACCTGTAAACGACTGTACTACGTACAAGCCAACAATTTACTAACGCTAGAATTTATCAATACGCACTCTCCATAATTACGATAAAAAAACCTTATTTACGACAATTTTAATTACCAACATGTGCAGTTAACAACCTTTGCAGGTACCATTTTCGCGGGCAGACTGAAGTATCTAAAAATCGTAAAAATAAGTTTAATTTCAATGTGAGAAAGCACTCTATAATTTTCTTTATCTAACTCTTAGGTCCAAAGCGTTTGTACTCAGTCGCCATGTTTCAACATCATGTCATTTTCTACTCCAACGCTTATCCGAGACGAGACGACGTGAAAAATAACCTCTCTTATCTCTTTAATAAGTATTATTTTTCAATCGACTTGTTTTTTCGCTAAATGATTGATGGAACTGGATTTTTGTAGTGTTGGTAGAGGATGTTCATAAATAATGATCTTTTCTATAGAAACTATATTTATCTAGTGCTAGTGTTACACTGTAGGTCTGATATGTTGTGTTCGAGTTTGAGCGAAATTTCGGATTGAAAATCTTTAAGGGCACAGACGGAATTACAAAATTAGTTATTTATAGTTAATATCATCGACGTATGATATGCATAGACTGCTACTATCGCTAGGTTCCCCTTGTGCCAAGCGAGAGCAGTTTTTAGTCTGATCCTAGTACATTTAGTTTTTCATTTAAGTTAATTTTCGCGCAACGAGAAACTTATATAAGAAAATATCGATGGTTTTGACATTGTTAGGATAATATTAGTGTTTTAGATAGTTTTTTTTTTAAACGGCAAGCTCCATCTTTATATATAATTCACGACAACACTTGTTCACACTAGTGCTTACGGTTTAAACTCTGATAGGCTCACTCTATAGTTTCAAATGCAACCTCGTTGGTTAATATTTTATTTTATAAAAATATAGACAATAGAGAAATTCTAAACATCTCTTTATTTCGGATGCTTATAAACGGAACGATATTCACTCATATGCCATCAACTGCATCAAAATTGGTCAGCTAGAATAATAGTCATCTACTGATATTTTAACTCTATTGCTATAAACAAAATTATATTAAACAAGGTCAATAATTAATCATTGTGTAGTAATAAGAACGTTTCTAAAAAAAAATGAACATATAACATAGATATCTAGAAAGGAAAATGTGAAGAAGAACAATGCTTAGCAAAATCTATTGAGAATTTTCCTAAATATTCCCGACGTACTTATTCGGTCTAGTGAAAACTGAGCTATCAATACATAAAAATAATTACGTCTAGTTATCCTAAAATAACTGACACCGTACTAATTAGTCCGTCGATTTTTCATCCAATTATACGTGTAAAAATTAATGATTCTTGAACAAATATAGAACAATAGCGTTTCATAATTAGGACTCAGTTTTGTACTATGAGCTCTTAAAGGACGACTGTTACCGTCGTGCGAGTGAGACGCCGCTACGTGCAGTGTATAGCGCCGTCTCTCTTCCACAACAGGAAAGGCCCTACTTTAAGAGTACAAATACTGGTTCTGATAATGGGTACCGTACATTTCTACATCCACCTCCGTTTCATATCCAAAGGGCGACTCATTAAAATTTTACGCACCTTTTTACAATAGTGGTGTTAATTCGCAGAAAATCCACTTTATTCAATACTAGCTTGTGCCTACAGTTTTTTTTGGAATAATTTCTATGTTAAACGAAATTCATTTCCTATGATAATTAAAAATAAAGTACCTGTCAGTCAATGCTGTCAGGTTAAGGAATTTTGAGGGTTATAAATATAATTTTTTTCTTTGATATTTTTTTGTAACATAACATATCATCACGCCTGTATCCCCGAAGGGTTAGGCAGAGGTGTACCAATGTACACCCACAGTTTTCCAGTATGTTTAGGTCCCATGTAATAGGGGGCAAGCCTATTGCCACTGACATTTTTTGTGTACATGTAAAACTGCAGGTACACGTATTACTTTTATGAGAATACTAGCGTTGCGTAAATACGTTTAGCCGATATTTTAAGGTCATTGTAAAATTCGAGGAGGAGACAAATCCAAAAGCTCCAAGATCATGAACATCAGTCCACATGTTCTTGAGTTATAAATGTACTGAACAATTAATTGAATTATTAAAACCTAATCATCAGTTATTACACATAAATACATAAATGCGGACAACATCACATACATTGCTCTGAGCCCAAAGTAAGTAGCTATTAAGCACTTGTGTTATGGAATTCAGAAAAAACGAAGGTACCAATAACACCCAGACCCGAGACAATGTAGAAAAGTTGGTTTCTACATTGACCCGTCCGGGGATCGAACCCGGGATCTCAGAGCGAGCGACACCTTGAAAACTGGTCCTACGCCACTCGACCACGGAGGTCGTCAAAATATATTTATTAGTATTAAATCTTTTAATCTAGCTGCAGGATATCTACAGTATTCTATGTTAATTCACCAAAGTTACTGAATATCACACAAAAATCCAACATGATAAAACGAAGACAAATCAAAACATACTCCAAAATATTCTCAAACGCAAATGAATCTTCTGCGTTTCCTTTCACATAATATTTTTACAGAAATTAACATTTTGATATCAGAGTCACGTCTGTTCTGACACCAGATGTCGGGGCCACATAATTACAGCCTTTTTTGTATATTGCTTCGGGTTTTCTAGAAAATTCGATTATGGGCGGAAAAGTCGATTACAGGTGGTTTTGCTCGATTTTGGAGTTAAGCTAGAGTGTAGATTATCGGCAGCAAAAAATCTGGTAATTATGTTATTGGTAGACTACTTAGTACGGGTAATTTTTACTCGTAGACATATTATTAAACATTTTGAGACATAAAAGCTAGTTGAACGATACATAACATATCTACTATAAAATAAGTTTTATATTTGCTGTAATGAAGCTTTTTTTGAAAACCTAAACTCACAATCTTATTTAAAAAATCTTGATGTTGTTACTCAAACTGCTTCCTTCCCAGTTTATTTTTTTATAGATAAATAAAACCAAATGGGATACCGCAATTATTGTAAATAAGGCCATTCATGTAAACTTAAGCTTTATACTATACAAAAAGAGGAGCCAATAAAAAAACATGGTATTAAAAAACCTAAAACATTGCAATGAAAAATTTCTCTGAAGTTACATCAAATTGAGCTTTCTCTAAACGTTTGAATATAAACATCCACACTATATCCAAACTTGTGGCGTAATAAACGTACCGCGAATAGCTGGCTCCATCGATTACCGGATTACTAGTGACTCGTTTGTCATAGTTACATCTGATTCGGTAATGTTAGTGTGAAGGTCATGAGTATACAAGGTGTTACGGAAAGGGTATATCAATCCACGAGCGACGAAGCTCCACTCGCGTAGGCGCTGCTTAAATCATCTGTCAAGATGTCTGAGGCCTAATGATGACGATATCCAAAAGGGGTGAACAGTACTCCAGGTAGAGTACGTTTCGAAATTTCAGCTTGAAATAAGTTAGTTAAATAATTGATACACAATTTTTTGTTACCTACGTTAAAGACGACACGGCGGGATGACTGTTATTTTGTTTTATCAAACTGGTCTAGCGACGCTTTTAAGAGAGAAGTGAAACAGTTGGGAGGTCTTTGCCCAGCAGTGGGACATTATAGGCTTATAATAATAATGTTACGGTACGTTTAAATGTATTGCTTTATTGGTAGACAGAGGTTTGCCTAGGCTAGTTAAAATGAGTTAATTATATGAAAAAATACGACTGGCCTATTTTTGTCGAATACACATTTTACTCTTGTACACATTATACTAGTTGAACGATATAAAACAGGCTGGAATTCGAAAAAAAAGACACTTTTTCAGAAGAGTCTTAAAGTTCGAAAACATGGTATAAGTTTGTATTAAAACATGACTAAAACTCAACCATCCGAACCACCCAGCATCTAAAATCTTTACCTCTAAACCAAAAATACAGGTGCCATAAAATTCTTTCATAAAAATATATCGAACTTCCATACGGAGTGCATTTGGCACTTCGGAGATGTACACAACACGTGCTTCTCACACCAGCGTATAAAGATACATTGATGCATTGCATTACCTTGCGACACAGAGTAAATAGTAAAAACTATAGAGCGCGCGGATCGGTAAAAGCGGTTACTGTTATCGGCAGCTCATTTGGTCACTGATTTAAGTTATTTTTTAGGCAACGACAGACGTTTATTCGAAAAGAGGGGAATATTAGGTTAACCTCAGCTCTTACCATAAAGCAATCGGAATGAAATATTTGAGAAAAAATATGTGATCATTTTAAGAAAGTGAACCAAAACACTTGTGCTCTGTTTTCATACTATTGTAATTAATTTTATTGGGAAAAACAAACAATTGTCCAATGTGCTTTACATCTAATTTTCATAATATAATAAATACATAAATAAATACATTTAAATAGGCTAAGGTACAACTCTAAGGTTCACTACGTTTCTACATATTACTTTAGAACATTATTACATAAAGTTAACGTGCTTGTGACTTTAATACAGATTACATATTTAAGTCTAAATTTTATTATACCATAACATTTTATACTTTATATACAATATTACGGCGAAACTTGTTCATACTCGTGCCCACGGTTCATACCCTAATATGATCACTCTGCAGTTTTTTATCTATACTGTAAGGTTGCGCCGTTGACAAAATATGTCGCGAGCAGATATCAAAGTGGTGTCTGATTGACGTTATTTTCGGAATATTATGGTGTATTTTGTTGGTTTTTGGAGTTCGACGCACAAAGGGTGTCTGTAAAACTTTTAAGACTGCTTTTCGATCGTCCATAAGTAGGCTCACATGAAAAACATACAATGTAGAGATTTACAATTTTAAACACAAATTGAGTGTTATGTAACTGCTTTAGCTTCAACATTTGCAATTACGTAAATCCAAAATAAAAACATAAACATATCATCACGCCTGTATCCCTGAAGGGGTAGGCAGAGGTGTACCAATGTACACCCACAGTTCGCCGATATGTTTTGGTCCCATGTAATAGGGGGCGAGCCTATTGCCACTAACCAGGAACAAATCCAAACTCCGACCTGCTACTGAGAATTTCATAGAAAAACCCAATATCACCTTGGTCGACTCGGGAATCGAACCCAAGACCTCTAGCGTAGCAGTCGCGCTTAGCACCGCTAGGCCAACGAGGTAGTCGAGGTAGTTATAAATCCAAAATGGGGAAGTTAAAATGGCTACTATGGACAAACATGTTATATCTTGAATTATGGTAAGGAACCCTTTGTATACAGGTCCAACTCTCACTTACCCAGCTTTTGTTTTATAATTTTGATGTGCTGTTTATATTTTAAAAATATTTTTTCAGTGTCTCGTTAAAGAGTACATAATATGAGTAATCTGAATAATAATATGTATGTCATAGGGGCAAAGTATTTTAAAATAATGTTTTGCTCATATTTTTTTTTTGTTTGTTTGTATGTATCTTTAAATTATATTTATTTGAGTTCACTGCAGTGAATGATTTTATTTGAATCTATCCTACGATGCCCTACATAGACAAAGTTTCGTTCTAAATAAAAATTCAAGTTTCATTGAAAATTTAGCATAGTCGTAACAGTGAATTGTTTCAACAATTTTACAGTTTCAGTACATTTCAGTTTTGTTTGTTCTTTCAAGCGTTGTAGCGTCGCTTCAGTTAAATATAATGTTTGATATCGCCGAATGGTTTGAGTGAGTCAAAACACATAATTACTGTCTCAAATAATGGTTTCTACCATAAATACATTTTATACAGTGTTTACACAACGTAATAACTAAATACTTAGTAAAACTTTAAAAGCAAACTCCGGAAAAATTTACCCCTAATCACAGCGTATGATATCACAGATATGAAGATGATATTAGAAAGAAAGGAGTGAATACTGAGATGACAAGTTGTAGAGATGAATGGAAGCTGAATACGCATTGCGCCGACCCCAAATAATTAGGAGCAGGGCAGGGAGATGATGATGAAGTTTTGAATTTTTCTTTTATTCAATAAACTGTGTCCCGCTGTTTTACTCACTTACCTTAGGTTTTTTTTTAGGACTATTCTGCTATTGAGGTGTAGACGGACCCAAGAAATCAAAGATCATGAAAATTGGTCTATTCCTTTCTCGACTTATATTCATTTTTAAACAAGGATGTGACTTTATAATTATGTTACGATTGTAATAAAGTAAAATAAACCAAGTTTTAGAAATTACCACTTTAAAGTATATAATATAAACCAAGAAACACAGTTCTAGCCTTCAAAGAAATACTTTTTCAATACGATTTTATTTTGCCACAAAATCTTATTACTAGGTCTCGTCATTCAGTTCCTGAGTAAAAAACCTCGGCGTTCTCTGAATAAAAACTAGTTCCCTACCTTATTTACTGTTTATGCGACTTTTTGCTAAATAGCTCTTTTAGTTTTTTCGTTTTTTTTTGTAGGTATAAAAGTTTGTTCGTAGATCGTAAAGTCATAACGGTTTCCTAGTATTCTTCAAGGTTTTAACAGTCTGATTTTCTCTTAAAAGAAAACGTCATATTTATGCCTTATTAATATACTTAGGTACATAATAATAACATCCGACTTGACGACCTCCGTGGTTGAGTGACGTACGCACCGGTTTCAAGGTGTCGCTAGCTCTGAGGTCCCGGGTTCGATCCCCGGACGGGGCAATGTCACTTTTCTACATTGTCTCGGGTCTAGGTGTGGTACCTTCGTTGTCTCTGAATTCCATAACACAAGTGCTTTAGCTACTTACTTTGGGTTCAGAACAATGAATGGGAAGTTGTCCGCATTTATTATTTTTGTTTATTATTATTATCCAACACAAACATTACAAAATACTTTATCCAAAATCAACCCTGAAGAATAATTTAAACGAAATAACAGACAGACAACTGTACCGAAATATTAAGATAACAGTATACCTATTTATTTCAAAATTACGAATAACGACCTAACTGGTCGATTATCGTTATTCTTAATTTAGATACACGGTACATCGAAAGTACAATCTGCTAACAAGCAAAAGAGTTAAACAAAATACTCTATAAAACTATCACAAACGACATAATTTTAAATGTAAACATTTCCGTCTTCAAGAAAACAAAGTGTTTTACTATTTTTATGGCTGTTTAAATAAAAATATACAACGCCTGTAACTCTCTTTACATTTTCCTTGAAAATAATTGCAGCGGTACATTTAAGAAAACAAAAATAAAACTGCAAAGACTTGCATATTTATACACAACATTAAAATGAAAGGATAGCTTGCTGTTTTGATCGTTTACTTGAAATATTTGAATGTAGTATCTTAATGTTTAACAAAGATTTTTGTAAATATCTTATCTGAAAATCTTCTTAGGAGACTTATTTTATCGTTACCGGTTCTATGAAATTTTAGAGAATTGATTTATGTCCTGGAATCCGTCCAAAATGAGTCAGTTAATAAAAAAAATAACGAAAATAATATTAATACAGTAAATAGTAATAAAGAGAAGGTGGAGGTCATGACGTACAAAGAGATTCAAGAATTCGCACAGGCCAGACATAAATGGATAGAGCTGCCCCGACAAGAGAATGACTGTTAAATTGATGATGATGATGAAATAGTAATAGTTACCAAAAATTTACTCTACTTCCTTGTTATTTCGTTATTGGTATAAAACCGTTGTTTAAAGTCAGTTAAAAATGTTTAGGCCCTAGTCGATATAAAGCTATGTGGCGATTCTTCTTAGGTAATAAAATTCAGCCCATTTTTCTGTGAGCTAATTGATCACAGTTTATTCCGCCCACAACACATAATTTGTAAATTTTTAAAATAATAATTATTTTAAACTATAAATACCTAAGATAATAAATATAAAACTGTTACTAAAGAATGAAGATCGCAAGCTATTAAATTAAGGTAATGAAAACAAGCTCATAATTTTTAAGCTAATAAAATTTACGAGATAATTCGCCATCGAACAAATCGTTTCGTCCAATAGCGTTGCAGTAAAAATGTCCAAGTTAGAAGATAAAAATCTTAAAATAGCGTATTAATTGACCCATTTATATATTTTCTGGGTTGGTCGAATGAATAGTCTTTTCAAATTTTTAATGGGAATCCATTTTATGGACATTCAAACTGTCTTTAAATGCACTGATAATAAATCTTGGAAATATAAATCAAATTAGAACAAAAGTTAACTACTTGCAACAAATATATATGCAATGAAATGAAAATAAACTTGAAAAATTATTATTGCTTAATTGTTTCAAGTACCTCTAAAATCTTGATTTATTCTTTATTATCTTCTCTCAAAAAATTGTATTAAACGTACTTTAAGATAATGTCTCATTTTCGGATATTTTTTGGTATATAATAAAACACAAAACATTCATTTATAAAACTAGAACATCTTTTGCAATCTTCCCATAGTATTTTAACGATTTGATAGCAGAGAGTTTTGAAGTTGTTATGTTTAGGTTTGGAAGAAGGAAAAGGAGGCCGTTGCCCAGCCGTGGGATCTTACGCAGGCTATATAAAATAAGTAACAATTTATCCAAATCAGAGCCAGTTTTGAGAACATTTACCGCTTATGTCATCACTTATAATTTTATGTGTTTACACGTGTACCTATCCCTAGTTATGATGGCTATAAATATCTTTTTACAACATAATGTCCTAATTAAAATGTTGGATGCTTGTCTCATATATAATCTCATGATAATCGTCCGACAATGAATGTTAGGCTGGCTTCGCATTTGTATTGTAATTTTTTTCATTAACGATGATGAAATAATATAGAAGAATGAAGAAGATTTATTTATAAAAGATATATTTCATCAAATTTCTAAAGATGTTCGACTCTGAATAAGGAGTATACCAGATTGTTCAATCACATATTTGTCCCAAGTTTTTAATGCATTTTCAATTATCTCCTCCAAATAAGCCAATCCAGGTATTCTAGTTTTGTACTAAAAACTAGAATACCTGCAAACCAATAAAAGAAGCCCTAACTTGTATTTTTTACTATCCTTCAATTCCTCCCATTTCCTCTAATTTAGAGTCCTACTAGTCATATTTTTCGTCAATTCATCTTTATCACACGTCAACTCCGATTCTCATCTACTATTATTCATACATATTACTACAAGAAAAACCATCCCTAACCCTCGCCAAAACCACTATTAACCAAACACGTGTATTAAGAACCCATAAAATGAATAAGAATCACTCCGACTAATCGCAGCTAAACGCTAATGTGCACTAAACCTTTCGGTCGACGCGTGTATCGTAACGCGATACTTAGGCAATCGTGTAGCTAATGAAGTTGGGCTTATATTGTGTATGTCATTTTGCGGTTATGTTGGATAGTTTCTTAATACTTATGATATAAAAATTATGACAATATAATTATGATTTACACAATTAAATCTAATATAAGAACAAACTCTAATTATACTAAAATTAAAACTTACATAAATAAATAAAACTAACAGGCGTCAAAAAACACATCGTCATCCTTGTCAATGACGGGAAACGGACCCAGAAATTAATAAGATTGCAATTAATAGAAAAAAAATATATATTTGGGTTTAATGGTTTGGCTTAAAGCCTATAACAAAAAAAGAAAATCCTAGAACTATTTTTTTATTTAGCTTACTATCAATAAAGTTTTTAAGTTTTGTTCAGTTCAAACTCTCGCTTAAAACGTGTTTATTAAAAAAAACATTCCCTCGTTCTTCGACAACTAACAGCACGGATAAAACAAAATGAAAGACAAAGCCTTAAACTGCCATTTTTTTTAAGTTTCTACTCTGACTGGTTGTGCAGCTTAATCATCTTTTTTTTTTTAATAGTTTCTGATACGACTTCCATGTATCCGCACAAATCATAGTCATCCTACAACCATTAGCGGACACTTAACGCTTCGGACTACGTTACAGAAGAATTCGTATCCCTTAGAGAATTGATAAGACACTAGAGAGTGCGCGTATCAAAGTATGAACGTGAGAACTAGTATGAACTAGTTTCGTGAAAAGTTAAAACAGAATGTGCCGTTTCCATAAAACTCTTTCTAAACCTAATAATATCGACAGGTGACATTTTCGCATAAACGTCTGAGTTCCTCGAATCTTAACTTACATTATTTATTTATTTATTTATTTATTTATTTAAAAACTATGGAAGACTTACAGCTAAATACAATGGTAATTAATAGAAGACTTGTAATTGGCTGTCAGATAATCATACTGTTATGATTATCTGACAGCCAATTACAAGTCTTCATTAGTAAACGAGTGTTCTACATACAGCCAAAAATTTGCTTACGCTTGGCACAATGGACCCCTAGCTATACTTGCAGTGTGCACTCTACAGTTCTTACTATTTTTACTCTATGTTGGTTCCCTAATGAGTAGGAGACAGCTTAACGGAATCAATTACTGGGTTATGACGTCACTTCCTTATTGGCTGCTCCTGTTTTATGTGAATGTTCTTTTATATTTGGTCGTTAATAGGTTCGATATGTGGTTAACATGACCACCTGAATAAAGTATGACGTAAAAAGTACTTAACACTTAACTGACGGCATGATTTTTTTTTCATTTCTCCATCATTATTTTCAAGCCTTATGAGACTGGTAATAACGTTCATGAATTCTAAAATATAGAAAATATTTTTAATGAGCTTTTTGGCATAGACTACCAACAATTCTTACTCAGTTTTTCATATTTATCCCTAGTTTCTTCAAGGATCGTTAGCGATAACATCTTTTTTCACCTATATTTTGACCTGAAAAACTTTACAGACAGGGTACAAATAACTCATAAAAATGTAGAGATCAAAAATACTCCGATAATTTTAATGTTTTTTATCTGGATACCTAACGAGGGAAATACGACATTAAATTTCCTTTTAGAAACAATTCCCGCACTAAACAGGTCCCGCCCCTGTACTATGATATCTTAAAGCAGTACTGTTGCGGTTGTGGAAGCGAGACGACGCACTACACTGCGCATAGCGCTGTCCCACTTACTCTACAGCATCAGTTCTGCTTTAAGAGCTCATGGTAAGCGTACAGAGTTCGATACAAAAAAGATCGTCTAGAGAAATAAATTTTTAAGTGGTTCAAATCCGTTTCACGTATTTTAAAACGATCTTCGACATCTAAGGCTCTTTATACACGAGACAACTTCAGTCACTGATACAACTTTAGTTTCAAACAACACCTTATTATGTACGGCCCTCTATGAGTTTATTTAGTAGTAGTCGCTTGTAAAACGATTTTTGACATCTAAGGCTCTATAAACACTTGGCAACTAAAGTCTCTGATACTCCTCAACTTTCATTTGAGTCTTCGATGCCCGACAATTTTGTTCTCGAACGACGCTTGGTTATAAACCTCTATGAGTTTGTTTAGCCGTAGTAGCTTAGATACCAAACTCGTCAACTATCAAAGACTAGTGACCTCGTGTATGAGAAGCCTAAGTTTCCACATGAAATATTTATATCATGCTTGACCGGATTTCGTTCAATTGCTGACCACATCGTTCGTTCTGAATGAACTCATTAGGCAACTAGTTAGAAAAGGACGGAGTATTTAGAGCGAGATGGTAAGCGCTAATGAGAATTTGTTACTTGAATTTAAAGTTTATGTGAATGGTTTTAAATGTAGATTTTTGTAGAAGAACTTTTGTATGCGAAAAAATAAATAACTTTAAAAAGCTACGTAATTATTACTGTACTTAGCTCGTAATTGTCATTTTCGTTTGAGACTAATTTAATTTAATAAATAAGAATTAGAAAATTACATGAACAGTATTTAAAAAATAACATTCCATCACGCTTGTATCGCCGAAGGTTTAGGCAGAGGTGTACCAATGTACACCCACAGTTAGCCGGTATTTTTAATCAAAACCCTTTAATGAAATAATATCTAAATTCGTAGTATATTAGAACATCCATTTTCAATTCTTCTAAAAACATGACCTATATTTTAGTCTAGATTAAACGGACTAGTCTCTACTTATGGTTCCAGAGAATTTATCACAGAATATCGTCTAGGGTGTAATGCATTTAACTAATTACGGTTTTATTTTCATGAATAAAAATCTCTACAAAACTCTCCACAATGTTTTAGTTCTAAGAAATACGCATACAGATTGACTCAAACTATTCCATCAAACAGATTAGCTATGCATCATTAAAAAAAAGATATTTTTATTAACTTTTGCAAGGTTTCAATAAGTAAATAAATAAATGCTTATAACATCACATACATTGCTCCGAACCCAAAGTAAGTAGCTATTAAACACTTGTGTCATGGTATTCAGAAACAACGAAGGTACCACAAACACCCAGACCCGAGACAATGTAGAAAGGTGACTTTCTACATTGACCCGTCCGGGGATCGAACCCGGGACCTCAGAGCTAGCGACACCTTGAAAACCGGTGCGACTCGACCACGGAGGTCGTCTCGATTCAATGTACTACTTACTCGTGCTGCCCATCCATTCTTGGACATTAAATACCTCTATTTCATTGCATTAAAATCCTACGTTATGAACAAAGATTTTCCCATCGAAAACAGATGGCAAACTAAATTCCCTCTCAACTGAAATCCTCCATTAACGCTATTATTTTTAATAGCATCATCACTATTATACAACGATTTCGCACTAAAGTTATTATCCTTTTAAAGCGTAAATCTCGTTAGAATCCGTCATGGCGCGTCAAGAAGTAGAATCACTAACAAAAGTTTTAGCAATTCATTTTATTTTTACTCTCACGTCATGAGCTCCGTCAATATTTTTTGTTGGAACGTAGCTGAAAAAGTTATTTTTGTTATATCTGTTGCGAGAGTATTTCGAAAGTTAATTATGTTCTTTTCATGTTAGATTTATTCGGGTGTATAATTTACTGGTGTAGGCAAAATGTTGGCTCAGGAAAGTTACAAGTATTGATGGTAGAACAAAATCATGTTGTTTTGTTAAGGAATATTCGAGGACGAATGTCTTACTTAGTATTTCGTCTTGTCCAAAAGAAATCTTCCGTTTACTTTATGTATTCTTTGCGACGACCTCTTATTTATATCGTTACCAAAGTAATACCGATCCGTAAATGTCCCACAGCTGGGCACAAGACTCGTGTTGAAAAGGCACGCGCATTAATCTTTGAAAGATAAGAAACTACTTAATATATTATTATTTTGGAAACATAATCATGTTTGACCTGTTGGATTCGAATCTGCAAACTTGATCATAAAAATCTGTTTATTGAACCGCTAAAACACGACTTTTCCTAACATTAAGATAAACATAAATAAATTGTAATTAGGAAAAGTAAATCAAAGTTGAATACAAGCAATACACAACATTTAAAAGCCATAAGTTCTCAGCTCAAAATCCCTACATTCTATTTCCTCCCACCTGACCAAAACTAAATGTATTGTATAAACTAGCACTTTCGTTCACAACTGTCCTTACCCATCGCAGTGAAAATGACAAGGCATTTCACGTGATCATAAATATAAGTCCCGGCTACACTGATGAATACCCAGTTGTCTGGCCGGCTTACCCGGTTTCTGATACGAAGATCGTGTGAACGAGGCCTTAATCATCTTGACGTGTTTTGTTTTATTACAGACATGTGGTTGTGTGTTTATTATTGTTTCGCTTTTGTTTTCGATAGGCGAGTGCTTTTTTTTTGTTCTGGTAACTAGGGTTCTTTTGTTTTAAATATTGGCTGGTAGTAAATAAAATGACGCTTAGGTTTTACTATGTACTAGCTAATTTGGTACTAGGATAAATAATTAGGACAAAATCAAAATATACTTTTTTCAAATAGGCCTTTAAAGGTTAAATTACTGACTCTAGTTGCAGGTTCCAAAATGTCATTCCTTTGGAGAAGAACCGGCAAAAAAATCCATTGGTATTTTTAATATTAATTAAATTAAGAGTACTAAGTAGTGTTCGCGAAATTCCACCTCTATCATGTAACTAACTGAAAACTGAATACACAAGATACCAGGTACTTAGTTAAAGTTTCCTAATCCATATAACCTTGAATCCCAAGAAAGGAAATGAACTAGTTTTTGTCGTGACTCCTGACACTTTTGCGGGAATAATAAAGCTAACATAATATATCATCACGCCTTTATCCCCGAAGGGTTAGGCAGAGGTGTACCAATGTACACCCACAGTTCGCCGGTATGTTTAGGTCCCATGTATACGGGGGCGCGCCTATTTCCACTAACCGGGAATCCAAACTCCGATCGGACTGAGAATTTCATAGAAAAACCCAATAACACCTTGTTTGACTTGGGAATCGATTCCAAGACCTCTATCGTAGCAGTCGCACTTAACACCACTAGGCCAACGAGGCAGTTAAGGGAAAAACTAGTAAAATTATAAAGCAAAATATTTCAATATTTTTTTTTAGTTTTTTTTTTTATTATAGTTTTTATTTATTCATAGTCATACGTAAATCAATTGTCTTCCTTTTCAAAAAACCGTATATCGTTCAACACTTTGAACGTACAGATTAAACTCATATACAACTAAACCCGAATATATATTCCACGAGACGTATTGCTGACTCGATGCGTGTCAACGACGATTTGTCGGCACCGATTGGAGGCCGAAACTTTCCGTCATTTCTGTGACGTCACGATCGACGAATGCCGAAAGCCAAAAGCCGAAATTGTGGTGAGCGTTAGCGTTTTACTGCAATTCAGTTCGTCTTTTTTTTTTTGTTTTTTGTATAATCGCGTTTCATGCTCGTCACGTTTTGGAACTACACTAGTTTATTGTTGGATCTGTAGTTTACGTTTTTAGGGCTGTGGTTGGTTTATATTTTAATGGTCAAAATTGTAGCAGGTTGCAGTTTGGAATTCAGCAGTATCGATGAGTAGGTAACTTACTAGAAAAGAAAAAATATTTAATCTTGATACTAGTTTACTTACAAAGATAAACTAAAAATCATTTTTATTCTTCTAGCAACGATGAAAGAGAAACCTAAAGTCAATTTAAATTATATAATTACAAAATGTAAAATATAATTCTAAATAAATAAATAAAAACTTAATGATTTATGAAAGACACTTCAAATTGTAATTACTTTAAAGAAAACTGTGTCATAAATAAACTCTGATATATTGTGATAACCCGTTTAACGAAACTAATAACTAGAAAAGTCCTTGACATAAAAAACACGGTTATAGATCCAATGTTATAATATTTAATTTTGTTTCTCGATTTATTGAAAGCCAACCCTAGAAGCCTAGTTACTATAAAAATATATAAAAGTCGCCAAAAAAAAAACCACTAATTAATAACTGTTTTACGATTAGCATCATAGTATTTAAATATCATCATCATCAATAACGTTAACATAAAAATGTGTCTTAGTTATATTCCTTGAACTTTACCCACAAAACCCGTTTAACAAAATGCAAAAACCAGAACTAACTTAATATATTTCACAGCGCATGCGTCCAACTCGACATACAACCTTGGGGAGGGGGTAGATTGCTTCTCGATTCCAACGGCGACGCACGCCTGTACAACTTAACCCGTTACATCGTAGTGCAAAAAAATGCAGTGAAGTGACATTCAAGAAAATAATAAAAAAATATGTGTTTATTTTTATAAAGTGCTGTGGAAACAATTTTTAGGAAATATAAAAGTGTTTTCAGTGATGTGTTAGTGAATTACGGTGAGTTGCATTTTAATTATTTATTATTAATATTTTTTATAAAAATAAATTTTAGCAAAATTTTGTAATGTACATAAATGATTGTGTGTGATTCCAAAGTTTTGAAGTTACATTAAATCGTATGAAGTTTTGAAACAATTTGGAATGTTTCTTAATGACTTATTTTACAGATAAAAGTTATTAAGCGTGTTTAAAAGCTTTTTGTTGAAGTTTACAAATGTTCGTTTAATTTAAATTTTACGATTTATGTTTTATTTGAAGTCTTGAAATGATTGCGTAATATGTGTTTTAAATACTTTTTATATGTAATTGCGGATAAGGATTTAAAGATTTATGTTTAGTCATGAGTAAAATAATATTCTACTATATTATTTTAATTAAAATATTACTTTGATGACTGAAAGATACATTCATTTTTGTTATATTTGTATGAATATTCGATAGTAACATGGTTTTTTGATGCGAAAATTACGATTTTACATAATTATATTATAAATGATAACTCCTGAAGAGTTTTTAATAATGTTTTTGTGTTCACGGCTTATGGAGTGATGTCATATCATAAACGGTTTTTTTTTCTTTCGTGATTATGAAACTCGAGAAGGCTTTTATTTATTATTCAATACGACTTAAACGTTCTCTTTAGGTAAGTTTATAATTACTTACTATTTTACCATTTATAAATTTATATTTTTATAAGGTTGTTTGCTTTATAAATTTAAATAATATGACAGTATATGCAAGTATAATCTGTCTGGTCATGTAGAGATAAAATAATTGGTTCGTCAGCGATTTCGTAATAGGGTTGACCGTACAGGGTGCGTCGGTATCGTAAATCGGGAAAGGCTATTTTCGTGCACCCAGTATTTTAATATATTCTGCGAAAATTTTAAGAAGAAATTTTACGTATTATAAAATAATAATGTAGGTACCGTGAGAATATTTTTAAATTATGATATGAGTATTTTACTTTTCATAAATGTAATTAATTGTACTAAAAAGTGTAGGGGGATTACATGGGGACTTAAACGGGCTGGAATAATGATTATTATTTTGTTTTGATATTCAGATTATTTCGGTCTTTTGGTTTCAAATAGACGTCTTTCATCTTTGCTATTTTGTGATTTGTTTTTAGGTTTTTGACGTAAAACGTGTATAATTATTATAGTCTTAGGAACTAACTAGATATAATTATATTCTTGATTAATCATGCGAATTAAGGTTTAATATGAATGTGAATATTGGTCTAAGCAGAGACTAATACAAAAATATATATTTTTTTCTTGTGAATAGGCTCTTATTATTCTAATATCCTTTGTCACTATAATTGTATATTAGTAATCAACTAGTAACTAACTGGGTCAGACTGAATGCGGAAGTAAACGTATCGAGTGCTATAGCTAAACTAGGTAAATGCTTGTATCTAACAGTCGACCAATATAAGCTTAGAGAAAATATTTTACTAGACTCCAAAGAAAAAAAATGTATCATGTTAATAATAGTAAACAATAGTTTCTTTTTTATTAGCCTAAATTAGATCCCACTGCTGGGCAAACACCTCCCCTTTCTTCTTCCAATAGATAAACAATAGATGTATATCATTCGTTGAAGAATACATTTTTATCATTGTTTAATTCATTTGTTTAGTACGACCCGGCTTTTTCTAAATTACACATATTACATCGGTATATAAATGGCTGATAACTCTAAAATTGCAATCTAAAATGCTGGTTGGGTTATATACGGAATATATATGCATATACGGAAAAATAACAGGCTGTTTTACACAATATACCAAAGCAATAATTAAAAGAAAGGTTTTACATATAATAGCTTAATAAACAGTAAAATAAATTAAAAATTGCTAGTACCTTTACAATTAACATAATAATGATATGAGGGACCATTAAAATAATAAATAAAAATAAAAATAACTTTATTGATAAATAAAAACCTTTGTTACATTCTATCTAATATAGTCATAATAGTCCCAAATATAATTATTATGTAAAAGTGCCAGCAATATAGTTTTGTTGGACTTTTTATGTCACATAAGATGTACCTTGTACCGTAATAATAAAATAAATAATAAAATAAGGCATAAAAATATTCTTACCTCAATAATCAATTAACAAGTTTAGCAAGTTTAGCTACATAAGAGTTACAGTTAGGTAAGCTCTTAAGACTCAGGTCTCGTATTCGACGTTAATGGAAATATAAGACCTAGGTCTAGCCTCGTTAGTGTCCTTTGAAAGGTTACGTTAGACCGTGTATTGAATACTAGATATATCTGGATGAGTATTTAATTTTTATAGGTGAGTTTTTTCTGATGGAAGTAGCTTTTAGAGTTCCGTACCCAAAGGGTAGAAATAAGGACTCGTGGCTAAGTGTAAGCCATATTCTAATAAGGTTAATGACATATTCTAATAAGTCATAAACCAACTAAATAAAGGCACTTGAATACGTGAATTACTAAGCTGTTCTATGTTCTGTTTGAAAGCAATCTTAGATATCATCATCTCTAGATAAGTAACGTATTATAGGCTCGCCCCCTATTACATGGGACCTAAACATACCAATGAACTGTGGGTGTACATTGTTACATCTCTGACTAACCCTTCGGGGATACAGGCGTGATGGTGTGATAAGTAGCTAGCACTGCTGGGCACATAAATGCGAGAAATAGTTGTAAGGTGTTCTATGTTCTAAAATAAAAGATTCATCACTATCATCTCTAGTTAAGACAATAGCACTTCAAAATATAATATATTTTTATAACAAAATGTTATATTTCAAAAGTAAAATATAACATATTTTTAAGCTCGTTGATAACCTCACTCGCTGAGTTAATGTGACGGCAATCCGACATGACGCGGGACAAAACTCTAAAGCGAGAGTTTTGAGTCCCGCTTCACAATTTTATACGCAGAGTTTTAAACGTTAAATAAGTACTTAGCTTGTAATGTGTAGATTTGTAATCGTGATGAACGATTTTGATCTAGATTGACCGTGTAATGGGTGCCTAAGTGAAGAAAGAATATGGTAAAATGAAAATAAAAATTATTTTATTGTTTTTAATAAAAAATGTGCTGATCAGGGATAAGTATGTAAATTATTATATTGAGCCTAATCTATCTTACTACTGGACAAAGGCACCTCTTTTCATTTTTTACATCGTTCCCGGTCTTCGTCTTCGTGACCAGCCCAATAACAATTCAACATAAACCTTATATTATCATCATGTATATTACTAGTTGTAAATCTCCCGCTTTAGGTAATTCCTCATACTGGGAGTATTCTCATCAATCACGGTTGCGTAACGCTTGGTACAGGTTTTATTATAATGTTTCTCTTACCCTAAGTTTGTGTTTCGTTCACTTTGCTTTTCGTTGGAGTACTGTTATAAAGATAATACATAGACATAAGTAGGTACTAGTTTTGAGAATGACATAAAAATGTGTAGTATTTTTGCGGTAAATATAGTACACGTATATATAATCACGCCTTTTTACCGTAAGGGTAGGCAGAGACCACTTTTGTCGGCTTGATCTATAAATATTATTTGTCGTAATATAAAAGTAGTAATTTGTTTAGACTTGAGGCTTAATTGAAGTACTTTTAGGTAGACTAAATATATATTTTTTTTGTTCATAATTAGAGAGCTGTTACGTAATGTACCCATTGATAACTAAAAGCCGTCTACACTAAAATTGGGTTATAGATTTTTCGTAATAAATGAAAATCTTGCCTCTGCATTTCACGATTTTTTATCTTTTTATACAAAAGTATTTACCGTAAGGTGTCGAAATAAATTCCATACCTTCTACCGGCTAAAGGAAGGGACCAAGGTTTACAGCTGGATAGATACCGAAACATCCTTTCACCCGGGTCTTCTAATCGGATCATATCCGGGTGCAAAAAAAGGATTGTTACATCCAAAGTTTGGTAATTTTTATCCGGAACTAGAAGTTGGAGCGTAACTCAATTGGTGGGAGTCCCATCCGTCATTTATAATAATATTACGTTTAGTTGTGGATGTAACACTGTTCCTAGCTCAGAAAAATAAATAATAGTAATAATAATCGTTAATTTTCTCTCAAACTTTAATAAAAGGATTTGGGCTAGTACACAATTGAAAAGAGATAGGAGCCCAAACTAGGCAAGGATACACCCTTGCGTGGGTTTCATATAATTTGACTATTTCATGTCGGTAGATCTACAAAAGGTACCTCGGTCGGACTGAATGCGGAACGCGGAAGACTAACAGTGGTATCTAACTTGTGATAGAAGTGATAAGAATGTCTGCGAAAATATCATATTATTGATGAAAATAATAATAGAAATCCAGCCTATAAACGTCACACTGCTGGGCACAGGCCTTTTTCCATATAGAAAAGGCACGAGCATTGATCACCACGCTTGCTCTCTGCGGATTGGCAATTTCAGAGCTTAATTTTGTAATATAATCATACAATATACTACATACTCTTACTACCTATCGCTATAATGTAATCGAAATTACAAAGACAGGAGTAATTCTAAGATTTTTGTAAGCGAATCCTATCGACTTTCACAAGTTAGGCAATAATATGGTAGGTACTGATGTATCGCAACTTTGAAAAGGCTATTGCTGTATGCTCAATGAATCGTAAGAGACAGAGTTGATTGATTGAATATGAACTTGTGCCTCTTGATTTTACCCGCATTACACCCTAATATCTGAAATTTAAAGGATACCATATCCCATATTTATTCACCTTGTAAATTGTGTCTTGTTGTCTGGCATATAAAATTTACGATTTGATTACATAATGACTGGTTGAGATCTAGTGGTTAGTGATCCTGACTGCTATACCGAAGGTTGTTGGTTCGCTTCCCATCCAGGACAAATTCTGTGATGAGCATGATCAATTTTTGTGTCTGGGTGTAATTTATCTATAATATGTATGTATTTGGAAATATATAAGTGTGTTTAACAATTTGTCTGGTTACCATAACACAAGCTCTGCTTAGTTTGGGATCAGATGGCCGTGTGTGCCTTAAGATAATTATTATTATATTCCCTAGGAATTTTAGAAGTATCTAATATCAACATAAGACCTACTTAGATAGTTTAATTGCCACCCAAGCCAACTTCATTACGAAGCTAAGTTCATTAGCTCTCATAGTGTAATGTGTATCTAATTATATTGACTGTGTACATTAATTAATTAGACCTAGATTTGTAGACCCTAACAGTTAATAGCTCATGCTTCATTTGGCTTCCCAAGTACGATAATTGTCAAATATATCAAACATTACACCAGGAATTACTTGGAGGGGGGGGGGAGGGGGTAAGTAGAGAAGGGAATATCATTTCATTACTTGCGGGGTAAGTGGGTTACGTAAGGGCATGTAGTGTTTTTCTATATAAACTGACTTTAGAAAGGGAGGTTGTTTATCAATCTGCATGAGTGGTTCGCAAGTCACGACATTTAGGGAAAATAAATCGAATGCTTTTAATGTTCAATTTTCGCAAAAAATATTTGTTTCTAATGACTGTTTTCAGTACAAGTCTCAAATGAACTTTATTAACACACACAATAAAGTCGATGTTAGTTTATGTAGACTTCTAAGTAAATTTTTACACTCTACCGACAGGTGAGCAAGCGAGGTGCAAAGTTCTCGTTCCTTCTGTATGTGTTTTGTTTAATATTCTAAATAACTAGCGAGATTTATATTATTTATAATATTTTGTATCGTTTATTAGCCAGCCATAACTGAAAAGCTATCATAAATATTAAATATTAAGATCTACTTAAAAGCTTTTAAATCTAAAGCAGTTAATCTAAAGCAGTTATAAAATAAAAAAATAATCAAAACGGTAATTACTAAAATCATCGGTTTTTAAATTGAAACGCCTTGATATCGGAGTTAAAAATAAAAGTGAACGTTTTTATAAAAAGGGGATCCAATCCAACCCTTTTTTTATAAATAGAAAATTAACTGGCTGATACCGAGAAGGGTTTAAAGGTATCAGTTTCAATGAGGTGACTAAGTGCCTACTTTGTAATATAATGCTATTGGTGTTTTCATGAAACTGTGGAAAGTTTAGACAAGGTTGTCATCAGTAGTTTTTACATTGCGAAAGAGAACTGTAGCAGTTTTGATATGGGATACTAAGTAACACAGTAAAATAGGTTGTATAATCTATACCAAAGTGAGGAAACCTGGATTCCAAAATTGGGATCTGAAATCGCCAACCAGCAGTGAGCGAGTGTGGTGATCAATGCTCGTGCCTTCTCTATATGGGAAGAGGCATGTGCCCAGCAGCGGGACTTTTGTAGGCTGGATTAATAATGATTATTGTAATAATATAATGTAGTATAGGCACCTCTTTTTTAAGTTTTGATGACTTACTAGGAATGAAGCGTTTAAATTTCTCTTGTATGATGATTTTCATGAATGGAAAGTATATATTTACAGATATTTCATACGTATTTTGTGTGCAAGTATAACTTGCATACAAAGACCAATATTATAATTTTATAGGGACCGAGTGCACGAATTTGTTTTAGGAACTCACAAAATGTTTGGTAGACTCTACTCGTGATCAGAGGGCTGGTTTGTTCCTTGCACAGAGATTCGGCATAGCCATTCAACGTGGCAATGCTGCCAGCCTTCTGGGCACGTTTCCCTTCATTGACAAGGATGACGATGAGTTTTTTGCCCCTGTTAGTTCGATTTATTCATATACGTTTTAATTTTAGTATAGTTTGTTGTTCTATTTAAATATAGTATAAATTAACATACATAATTATTTGCGTAGATCAAATACGAAGAACTAGGCTTTGAGCTATGCCTATGCTATAGCCTTTAAATGTTTGCCCTATAATTACGGTGACACAAAATCGCACGGCTAGTCAAAGGTTAACGAGGTTTCTACGTCAGAAGTCTGCCTAGCAACCGACGACATAGGTGTAATATAGGTATATACCTATTTATATACAGAGTGTTAAGAATATTACTGTCCGATACATTAAGGTCGATAACTCAATATTTTTTTTGCATCTAGACAAAAAAAAATGTATAACCTAAAAAAGAAGGTTCTTCTCTAAAGTCGAAAGGGAGACTTGGCGACGTCACAAGTGCTGACAAATGATCAAAATAAAAGGCCGCCAATAATACCGACGTCAACGGTATTGCAATTTTTGTTTTAATCGCAAATATAGGGAAGTTTTCTGCAAAAACAAATTTTGTTCAAAATTACTATCAAATATGTGCCTTTGATATTTTTTTCGGGCATTAGTTTATGAGCCTATATCGCCCTTTCGGATCGGACAGGATTTTCTTAACACAATCTATATTATACCTATTTCCATACGTAGACATAAGTATTCAACAAGTCTAAAAGTACTTATAATTCCAGCCTATAAACGTCCCACTGCTGGGCACAGGCCATATAGAGAAGGCGTGAGCATTGATCACCACGCTTGCTCACCGCGGATTGGCGATTTCAGATCCCAAGTTTGGAATCCAGGTTTCCTCACGATGTTTTTCTTCACCGTTAGTCAGAAGTGTCTTAGAATAATTAAGAAAGTACATATAACTTTGAAAAGTTACATTGGTACTTGCCCGGGTTCGAACCTGCAACCTCGTGCATATAAATCCGTTCATTGAACCGCTAGCCCACCACGAAACAAAAGTACTTAAGATACTGTAAGCAGGTTTCATCGATATCGACGTCTAAATAAAGATTTTCAATAAAAAGACATGCGGTACTCATTTGTTTCATATCTTAAGGGATAAAGGGATGAAATCGCGTTTGTGAATAAAGGTTTTTTCAAAGAGGTTTTGTAGTATTGAAGACGATTTACGTATTTTTATTTTATGTTTATGTTTAAAGTTATTCTTATTATTTAGTCACTACATAAATACAAAGTTTTTTTATATTTTTTGATGTTTAGATTATGTTTTTATGGTATTAAAAATAAATAAAAATGCTGTCTCGAGGTAGATATAAAAAGCGCCTTTTTTCTTACGTAGAAATTATACGCAAGGTGTCAAATACATTACCATATTATTGCTTTACTGTAGTCAAAATAAAAATCCCGCAACGCCCGAATATGAAACTTAAGATATAACTTATAAGAGCTTATCTTTAAAATACTTTTATTTATTTGATCACCAACTTATAAAATAATTCTACACATACAAGTTATAGTATTAACCTATAACTAAGAAATAAAACATAGAAATTTAACATAAACTTTGAATTTTAATATTAATTAATTAATTGTTAGTAAAATAATGACTTAAAAACTAATGTTAGTACTAACAGATAAATTATCCTACAACACAACACAAAATTAATATAATAAGAACTGATAATTATGATAAATGTCATAATTTTTAAAATACACAGATATTTAAAAAAAATATAACTATGGCAAAATTAATCTCAAAATTTCATAAAAAAATAATAAGTAATTAAAATAATATTTTATGTATTAAATTATGTATTACTAGCTGTGTCCCGCGGTTTCATCCGCGTGAAAGACAATTCATACACTTTCTTTATAAATTATAGCCTATGTGTTATTCCGATGTATAAGCTACATTATTGTAAAGTTTCATTAAAATCCATTAAGTAGTTTTTGCGTGAAAGAGTAACAAACATCCACACATCCATTCTCACAAACTTTCACATTTATAATATTAGTAAGGATATGTAATTAAACATCAAGCCATTAAATTTCTACATTTCCTTCATAATTTCGTTCCAACTTTATCACTATCTTTCCGTACATACATACAAATAGAATTGATGAATTAGTTTGTTGCGCGCTGTTCACACAATGGCTCTTACTGGACACTCGAGGGTTCCGTCCCAGTGATCAATATTACACTTCAGCTTTGTAAACGACCGACACAACAGCCCTTATATTTTACTAGTGACTGCCTGTGGCTTTGCTCGTGTTTGTATCGGTTTTTGTGGCGAAATATGGCGTGTGTTCTTACAAAATTTGAACTTGGTATGGTGTAAGTTTGAATCTCACGAAGAAAGAGAAAGGGTTACGATTTATACTTTCCAAATAAAAGAAAATCATCTAAATTGGTTTAGTGGTTTTGGATGTGAAAGATTATCAGATAGACAGATGAACAGGGTTACCCTCGCATCTATTATATACCTACTTGATTATCCTGCGGTATTGCCAGCGTGGATTATTTCTGTTGAAAACTTTTTCTGAAATTAAAAAAAGAACCTATGTGCTTTCTGTGGTTTTATACCATGTGTTATGGAAATGCGTTTAGTAAGCATATAAAGACAGACGGACATGCAATCATAATTATAAACATTCAACATTCTAATTTTGTTGCATGGAAACCGGTTTATAAGGCAAGAAGGAGTCTACGTTCCATCTACGCTTACATCATTCCTGGTTTCATTAAAATCGGTTTATGTTCAGATTTTATGCAACAATTAATTATTAATTCTGTCAAAAAAATACAGTTAGAGTTTTAGTATGTTTTGTTCATGAAAATAGAAAAAAAATGCCTTTAGTTTGTTAGTTAATCAATCATGCCTGCATGGCTAATCGGGTTTGAATGAAATATGATTCCGTGATCTGGATTAAAAATACTTGTTTGTATACAAGTTGATGTTTCAATTTTTTTTTTTTACCAATTTATTTAATTGTCCTACGCGAAAGCCTATTTCCGAAGTTTATGCGTAATTATAAAAAATGCTTTGAGTAAATATTATTAATATGATTAATTGCAAATATCAGAATATTTATTTCAACTAAGTGGATTCCAGGAAGATACTTATGTTATTTATATTTTTTTCCTTGAATCTAAATTTAAATCAGTTTTTATATTTTTGTGTTATCAATTATATTTTTAAAACGAACTAAGTAACGTTTTAAATGAAATTGATTAATTGCCGCTGTTTTAAATGCTTGGTACTTTTATCTGAGGAATAATATTGAAATTGTGTCAGTTCTCCAATGAAAATATGCCAGAAGTGAGTTTTATCTGTCGATTAAAAATATTTGACGTATTAAAGGTTCCATTACATATCATCACGCCTGTATCCCCGAAGGGGTAGGCAGAGGTGTACCAATGTACACCCACAGTTTGCCGATATGTTTAGGTTCCATGTAATAGGGGCGAGCCTATTGCCACTTACCGGGCACAAATTCAAACTCCGACCTGCTACTGAGAAATTCATAGAAAAACCCAATAACATCTTGGTCGATTCGGGAATCGAAACTCCAGCGTCGCAGTCGCGCTTAGCGCCACTAGGCCAACGAGGCAGTTTAAAGGATTAAAAGATTTTTTTTTTAAAGGTTCCATTAGTGTTCAGTGTAGTTACTTCTTGAATATCAATTTCTATATTCATGCTAATTGACCACTGGACATGTCAAACTGTCCTAAGTGTGGCTCAGAGCTCAAAACTTCTAAAGTTTAAAACAAATATTATTATTGAGAAACCTCTCAATTTAAAGTGTCAATTCCAAAACTTAATTTCACAAACTATTTTAGCTTTCATATGGGTTTACTTGAACCTAAAACTATATAGAGAATAGATTAATTACGGTAATTCTTAGAGTAATTAGATGTTTGTATAATTGTTTTGGTTCCAAATAGCAATGTTCCAAAATTTATTAATTTATTGATGTACGAAACTGAACGCAACAGCTTAATAGCATATGCTGAAGTCAAAGCGTTATCAATGATTTTCCCTAGTCGGCATTTTGTTATTTTATGACGAATTTTTTTATTAACAATCCTGTATTTGAAAATCCGAATTGGCAATGTAGCAATAATCAACTATAGCTATTCGATTCCCCAGTGTAATAGCTACAGGCTGATATTATTTTCCACAACCGAGTAAATAAATAATTTAACAAAATACAGCTCTCTTGATACTTTTTCAATACTTCCGAATATCACAAATTTCTTCCGGCATACGAGTTATTAATACCCACAATTTAATTTGTATCTTTTACCCCAAGTTTTTTGGGGTAATATCAAAAGGGGCGTTCGAATTCAATAAGGAAGTTAATGCAAATTGTGTCGGAGCTATGGTGACAGCATTCGGTGTTTTGTAACAGGAAAAAGCGTTATATTTCGAAAACCTTCTAATATTACCTCTCGGTGAAAATTCTTTGATGATACTCTTAATATTAAGGAGGAATAAATTGTTTTTACCATTGAGGTGGTAAAACATTTTTACATTTCTTATTTCCTTTAAAATATATTTGTCGATGTACAATGAAACTCTGTAGTCTTATAAACCTATTTTTTTAATTCGATCAGTGTTTCTCGTATCATCATCTGCCAAGCCTTTTCTCAACTATGTTGGGGTGAGAAATCAGTTTTACCGGATTCAGCTAAATACCATATTTTACTTAGACCGACTGCCTAACAGACCATTCTATGTTCTAACTTATGCAAAATGAAGACTGTGATAATGGCGCCCAACATGGGACTTTTTTTTGTATTGGCTTCTTAAGTTTCAAAAAATGTTAGACATTGAAATTAAACTATGCAGGTGACACCTTTGCAAGTATCATGGTCACGGGCATACCTGCAAAGTTATTGAAATGTCAGGACCTAAAATCTAAAATAACCGCGACATACGCCGCAAAATGTTGTATTTTTTATTATTAAACCTTTCGTATAATTTTCATAGTTTGCTGTATTAGTAGTTCTGTTGTTAAAGAATATTATATACTGTGTACTTGCTTAATGTTACCCCTTTAATATACAAAGAGCAAGTACTCTACATGAACAAGATCTTATAAAGTTAAAAAATAAGACTATTATCCGTAAAACGTAGTTTTATTTAAAATTTTTGTATAATTTTCATTGTTTTATGTACTTGTTTTACTCTTTTCTGAGAAAATTATGTACTATATATTTACTTAATGTTCCTCCTAACACACAAACAGCAAGTACTCTAAACACGAACAAGATCTTATAAAGTTGGCAACACAGCGAGCTATTAATACAAACCTACCTAATATGAAGCAGGTTGCAATCCCTTTATCACGTAATTAAGTTCTATTTGCAACGTGATGTGTGCTTAAGTTAGTTTCACGCAGTAAATGTTTTGGAGTATCAAGGTGTACGGAATTAACCTGCTCTTAATACTAGAAGACTTGTTGTTTGCTTCCATAAGAATTTCTGGGTGGCTTGACAAATAATACAGATACAAATAATTTAAATGATTAAGGACGATCTTATATTAAAATTCTCGTGTCAGAATGTTAGTTGCCATACTCCTCCGAAACTTGGCTTGACCGATTTTCAAGGAATTTTATGCATATTCAGTAGGTCTGAGAATTGGCTACTGTCTATTTTTCATACCCCTAAGTGATAATAGGTAGGTGCTAGGTAGAAAAAATAGTATTGTAACGCATGCCGGGTACAGCTAGTATCTGTATAAAATGAAGGGAGCCATCTAAACGACATTTTTGTACAGAGTTGGTTCTATACTCTGTAATTTTTTATAACATTCTGTTTGAGTGACCAAAGTAAAAAGATGTCAATAAAACGTAGTAAATATAGGTAATGGACGTTATTTCAGAGAGCATCAAAAATATGAAGAATTTGCTAATTCAGGGACAAGCGGTATTGATATAGTCAAACACATTGACTAAAGCATCTTAAAGAATTTCTGATATTATAGTCGAATTCTCCAAGTCATTTAAATACATTTATTCAGCAACACAACTCAGAATTAAACGTAAAACTCCAAAACACCACACCACCAATCATTCTAACAATTTCACCGTCCTCCTAAAATTCCCGGAAAAACAACCCAACATACAGAAAAAAATAACGCCCTTGGGACAAAAGTATATGAAATTGCAACATTTAAGCCAAAACTCTTTCAAACAGTAAACATTTGCTGAAGGTAGAATCCTTTTGATGTGGAATATGAAGTATGAAGATGACAAAGGAAAACCGTACAAATGAGTTGGTCTGACAAATAAAAACTAAGACATGCCTGTTTGCAGAGGGCCTTAAAAGAGCTTTCTGAAAAATGTTACGGATGTGTTTAGGCCTACATTTTTAAATGCTGTGCTTGTTTTGTTGGTCTTCGTACACCTACGTTACGTATTCTCTTTAGTAGAGAGTATGGTGTTTAGTACGTTTATAATATTTTTTTTTGTAATTTAAATATGATTTTGAAAAAAATGCCAGTTGCGCTTTGCCAAGATATTTATCAGAATCGGCTTTCACATAACATTGAAGAGGCATAATAATATTATTTAGGTTATTCCATAAAATAAAAACAATAATTCAATGTGATAATCATGTTTAATTTCACTTAATTAAACCTTGAGTTACTCGATTTACATGAAATAGTCTTGCAAATGACAATTGCTGACGCAAACTATAATAACATAGCTCTCATATTTGCGTCTTTATAATGTTTCTTAGAAACCAAATCATTACAGCCTTGCCTTCAAAACTATATACCTAGTTAGATAGTTTAAAGAAAAACAAAAGAACGTCAACTTGTTTCCAAAGAACTCATTTTCCAATCACCTCGCAACAATTAAGTCTTTTATGATATTAGTTTTATAGCTGGCTTGTAAGAAAATTTTCTATGAAATTCTCAGTAGCAGGTCGGAGTTTGGATTTGTGCCCGGTTAGTGGCAATAGGCTCGCCCCCTATTACATGGGACCTAAACAAATCGGCGAACTGTGGGTGTACATTGGTACGCCTCTGCCTAACCCTTCGGGGGTAAAGGCGTGATGGTATTTATTATTTTATTTATTATTTATATTATTATGGACTAAATATTTTCAATGCAGAATATGATAAAATCACAACAAAAAAATAGCTATTATTTTTTCTAAAAATGAAAATTTTTAAGACGTTAAAAATTACAGATGATGAACGATACAGGTTAAAATGAGATGCTATAAAAAACAGCTAGAAATAAACCGTATTATATTTCAAGCTAACAAAGTTATATAAGCCAAACCAGGTCCTAATTTAATCAATCAGGGGCCTTGTTATGTAAATTTAATACCTTCTCCGACACGTACGAAAATTTATGAAATTTCCTCCCAAGGCCTCCTTAGGGGCGTAAAAATAGAAACGTGTATACGATTTAAGTACATTTGAGTACGTAAATAAATTATTTGTTGAAAGCTTATACCAACGAATGGATGGATAAATATTCCAGGACATCTCACACACGGTTATCTGATCCCAAGCTAAGCAGAGCTTGTGTTATGGTAACCAGACAACTGATAAACATACTTATATATTTCTAAATACATACATATTATTATAGATAAATCACACCCAGACGCAGAACAAATGATCGTGTTCATCACACAAAGATTTGTCCTAGGTGGGAATCGAACCCACGACCTCCGATATAGCAGTCAGGGTCACTGACCACTAGACCAACAGGACTGTCGATATAATATGTATATTTTATACATTTAGCTTAAAACCTTTTTTTTTCAACATTTGATTTTCTATTTTCAATTTATACTAATTATGATTCGTTTCCAAACGATCTGGCCATTACGTATTCCAGATTCAAACCGATGTCATTGAGAAATTCCCGCTAAAAAGGAATAAAAGCCAAATAAAAAGGAAAAAGAAACGCGATTCCTTTTTCTAATGTAATGTAATCAGGCGCGAACTTCACTGCAATTATCATTTGAAATTATGGGGACCTTAGAGTATACATAAGGAACTAGAGTGAGTCTATCAGAGTTTGAACGTAAGCACTAGTGTGATCTAGTTTTGTCTTGAATTATGTACGAAGATGGAGCTTGCCGTTTTAAAAAATCTATCTAAAACACTAATATTATCCTAACAATGACAAAACCATCGATATTTTCTTATAAAAGGTTCTCGTTGCGTGAAAATTAACTTAAATGAAAAACGAAATGTACTAGGTTCAGACTAAAAACTGCTCTCGCTTGGCACAAGGGGAACCTAGCGATAGTAGCAGTCTATGTATATAGTACGTCAATGGTCGGGACCTTGTCGGAGGCATTTGCATAACAGGGAAGAGAGAAATCGATGGACTCGTTTTATTCTAATTGATTAAGGTTGGTTAATAAAGGCAATTGAGTTACCTTCATTGGATGAAAGATAAATACTATTCAAGACGAAGACGAGTTTTGTAATTGAGGATTCTGTTTGTATAACTAAATCTACCTCGGTTATCGATTTTGTGAGGATACGGTTTGTTCAGCTTAATTATGGAAGGTTTCAATGATAATATAACCTAAAATTTTGACCTGTTTTGAAAGGCAATGGATTGCAAATCAAAAAGCCACATTTGTACAAACATACATGTCATATACTAAATTGGTTAAAAAGATACGTAGGAAAGTTTTTCGACTTTTAGCTCAAAAGTTCCTCAAAATAAAAGATTTTTTTTACATTACGTAAAACCTGACTAATCGTTCTTTAAAGCTCTTTTTAAGATATTTTATTTCAGACGAAAATTTCAGAGAAATCGTGATAACAAGTTACGAGTTCCTTTCCCAGAAATTATATTTCCCACTATTTCACTTTGCTAGCAGTTTTATATTCTATCATAAGTTAAAAAACAGTAAAATTTTCATTCCAATTTCCATTGAAAAGATAATCTGTTTCCATCTCTTACATCTCTGACCTTAGCAGTTAAACCAATGTTTGTTTACAACTCAATACTTAAATCGAATACAAGAACAAACACTTACAACTATACTAAAATTAAATATCATATAAATAAATATAATATAAGTAACACGCCGCAAAAAACTAATCGTCATCCTTATCAATGGCGGGAAACGTGCCCAGAAGGCTGGCTGCATTGCCACGTTGAATGGCTATGCCGATTCTCCGTGCAAGGAACAAACCAGCCTTCTGATCCAATATTGTCAGCAAGTGTCATTTACAGGGGATTATAAAAATATTTGAATGGTCATTTGTATCGCCTGCTCACTTAGAAAAATTTGATTTAAAATTCCAAAGACTGTAAAGGAACTTTTAAAAGTCAAACACTAAAAGACAAATTACTAAGGCAACAGAAACTTCAATTCGAGTTCAGTTTGACGGTCAAACACTGAAGAGTCGACTCATGTTTATGCAATTCTGTTCAAACAGACTCTGTAAGTTGGATACGGTACTGTATCGGTTAATAGTGGCTTACATGGTAGTTGTTTTAGGTTCGTACAATTTATTAAATGATTCGTGAAATATTGGCCCCAATTCTGTACTCACTAAATTTATAAATTTGGCCCTAACTCTATTGAAAATACACTCCACTTATTTTAGGATATCGGTATCTCTTTCATTTGTAGAGAATTAGAAGAGGACAAAAGACAATCTGAGCTGTCAAATTTGAATTGTGATAAGTGGGCGACACGCAAAAACGCGTATTCCAAAACACTATCATTGATCTCTTTCAGTTGTAGAGAATTAGAAAAGGACAAAAGACAATCTGAGCTGTCAAAGAATTGTGAAAATTGGCCAAAATGCAAAAACGTGTGCACTAAAAACAGTGATATTATAAATTCTTTTGACGCGACTTATATAGTTGTCTATTGCCGTCTTTTTCTTACGCTGTATATTAGTAAAGGATAGCGATGGTGTAATTTAATTTTAGTGTGTGTGTAAGGGAACCATTGCTTATAGAGTTGGCAATTTGTTTGTCTTTAGTGATGTTAGCGTTTATACAATAATAGGTCATAAGGTATTGTTGTTTTAGGACGTTATTTACTTGATATCTTCATCTAAATTGTTGACTTTGAACTAAAAGTAAATAAGTGGTACACCAAATAAGAGTAAATATTGCGATGAGTGTTTTGGTAAAAAAATATTGTCTAACAATAAAAACAGCCAAACAAACAGGTGAAAAAAGATAACATATAAAAATGAGTTTTGGAAGTATTATGTAATAGAAGTGTAGATTGAAAATATAATATTGACATCTATATATATTAAAGTTTGTACAAGTATCACAATACCTATTTAATAAATAATAATAAATAAATAAATGTGGACAACATCACATACATTGCTCTGAACCCAAAGTAAGTAGCTATTAAGCACTTGTGTTATGGAATTCAGAAACAACGAAGGTACCACAAACACCCAGACCCGAGACAATGTAGAAAAGTGACTTTCTACATTGACCCGTCAGGGGATCGAACCCGGGACCTCAGAGCTAGCGACACCTTGAAAACCGGTGCGTACGCCACTCGACCACGGAGTCGGAGTCGATTCAAATTCTTAATTTCAAAATTTTCACAATACATAAGTTTTTATCTTTACCTCCTGCCAGTTTAGATAAAAACTTTCCTACGTTACTTTATAGTGCAAATGAAAACAACTTTAACGAAAAAAAAAATGAAACAAAAACATTTGCAACGAGAAACTTACAACCAAAACAACAAAAAACAAATCTCACTAGTTGCAACAGCAATTCAACAAATGGACGAAAAACTGCATCTCAGTTCAAACAATTAAGCTTTCACAAAATTGTACTGGACTCTTTCACAAATAGTAACAAAAATTTCAAGACTCAAAAATATTCACAACAACACCAAACACTTCGACAGATTATCCATATTGAATACGTTCCATTCAGACAGTTTTTCGTGAAAATTGAAATGCCGACAAATACTACAATAGTTCCTGACAAGGTTTTCCCCCGCTAGTAGAAACCGGGATAGAACAATACCCTAACTAACGTTCAACTGGATAGAATGGAAACGGGAAAAATAGGGGCTTCTGTTTGTGTATCGTGTAAACGTCAAATCGGATATTGATTTTCGTTTTGAAAGATCGGTATGTAATAATATGAATATCAATTTGACTTAAATAGATTTATTTATTTATTTATTTATAAGAAACATAACAAGCTTACAGTACATTAAAAATACCAAAACGCTTATATGCTATACTAATTTAAAAAGAAAACAACACTAATGAATACACAGTACACAAATTAAAACTAACTAAAAAAATTAACACTAACGAATTTAAAGTAAATAATAAAACAATATAAATAAAAAAAAATAACACACAACAATTAAAAAATATAATGTGAACTTAAAAAAAAATACTTAAGCTTTGGTCTGGTTTGAGTACAAATGGTCTAAATACAATCTGACATTTATTCTGGTTCTGGTAAAAGAATCATAAAATATGTCTGCATCAGGTTTAGCATTCACAAAACTATTAAGCAATTGGACAGCTTTTGCAGTGGGACAGTTATTAGCTTGAGGTGACTGCCAAGCTGGCGGGTAACATAGGAGTCTATGGTGTCGACGACCAGTACCACGCATGTAATGGTCAGGGATATAAAAGGATATCTTTTCTCGTACTGATGGATTATCAATTTTATTGTTCATTAGGAGGTAATAGTGGATCAAAAGCATAAATTGTCGACGAAAATGAAGAGTATCTAGACCAACCATACCAGATACGAAGAGAGAAGGGTATAGGAACGGGTAATATCCATATTGGCGTTTAAATAAAAAACGTGCGAATTTACGTTGAACTTTTTCTACCATGAGGGCATACAAGTTTTCATGTGGATTCCAAATGATTGAGTTGTACTCTAACTTACTACGTACGTATGCATAATATAATAGCTTAACAATATGTGTATTTCTAAATTCAAAAGAAGTTCTAATTATAAATCCTAATGCTCTATTAGCCTCTTTACATATGTTTATCACATGTTCGTGAAACGTAAGCTTACTATCTAGTGTTAGACCTAAATCTCTAATTGTTGTCACTCTTTCGAGGGGTTCTCCCCCTAACAAATATGTATTATCGACTGGATATCGTGATCTAGAGAAAGTTATTGTTTTACACTTTGAATTATTAAACGATAATTTATTTCTAATACTCCATTCCAATACAGCATCTATATCACACTGCAGCTTAAGACAATCATCAGCCTTTGTAATAGAATAAAATAATTTCAAGTCATCAGCAAACATTAAACATTCAGCATTTAAAACCACGTTTGGCAAATCATTGACCATGAGTAGGAATTGGGTAGGTCCTAGCGTACTCCCTTGACTTACTCCTGAGCGAGTGAAATATTCAGGAGACCTATAATTAGCTAACTTAACATACTGCTTGCGATCTTTAAGATAATCAGCCATGAAACTTAAAAGAGATTTACTGAATCCGAGCGCAGAAAATTTAGCAAGAAGAACATCATTGTCTACAAGATCAAAAGCTTTCTTAAAGTCAAAATAGGCCACATCGACCTGACAGCCTGGCTTAACATGTGTTCTTACATAGTCTACAAGGTTTATGTGATTTGTTAAGGTGGAACGGGCTGGACGGAATCCATGTTGAGAATTGCTTAAACTGTTTTTAACTTGGTTAAGTATAGAGTTGTTGAGCACTGATTCAAAAACTTTTCCGAAAACTGAAAGAACGGCTATTGGTCTGAAGTTGGAAATATCTGTTGATGAGCCACCTTTAGGTACTGGTACTACCCTTGAGACTTTCCATTTCACGGGATAAATATTTTGCTGTAGAGAAAGATTTAACAAGTGTAATAGGGGATCCTCTAGTGCGGATATACAATCTTTAACCAACATAGGCGGTATATTATCAGGACCACTAGCAGAAGTTGCTCTAAGACGTCGGACAGCTCGTCTCAGTTCTGTTACTGTGACACTATCAATATTAATGTTAATGTGATTATTTACAATATCCAGTGCTTCTCGTTCTGCAGCCTCTGGGTCTAACCGTGGGGGATTTTTGTGAAAAACAGAACTAAAGTATTGTGCGAATGCATCAGCAGCTGCCTGGCCTTCTACTGTTTTATTTTGGTAAACAAATTCTTTATTCTGATATCTATGCTTTTTCTTATCTTTAACATATTTCCAAAATTTCGAAGGATCGGTAGTAATATTTTTTTCAGTAGTAATAATATACTCTCTAAAAGATTTATTTATAAGATTTTTTACTTTAGTTCTGTAATATTTAAACAATTCTCTATTAAATTCAGATCCATTTGCCTTATACTTTTTTAAATTAAAATACTTAAGTTTTATAGTCCGAATAATTTCAACAGTATACCATACAGGGTAATTATATTTACATTGACGTAAGATATTTTTAGTTGGAACTCGCTTACTAATAGTTATATTTAATTTGTCGTAAAAAAGATCTACAGCTGCATTAATATCCTGCTGACTTAGTATTTCAGTCCACTCTAAGTTCCTTATATCAGAGTATAGACCATGGAAATCTGCTTTTCTAAAATTCCATTGGGGATGGGTATCTTGTATTATTTCTAGAGATGGTGGTTGGTTAGGCGAGATATGGTTTATCTTACTTCTAGGTAAAGCTAAAAGTATTTCGAGAGCAGGATGATACGCATCCAACGGTACCAATGGATCGTCACTGGCTGTAACATTAATAGTCTGTGGTTCAAGATTCGTTAATACCAAATCCAAGATGCATTCATACTTGTTTTTAATCTTATTACATTGCAATAACCTACAATAATCTAAAAAAATATCAAATTGAACTTTAACATTACTATTAAATGATTTTAAATTAAAATCGCCAACTATTAAAAGCTGACTCTCAGAATAGGTATTTCTTACATTCTCAATACATTTTAAAACATCCAGATATTGTTTCTCGCTATATCTAGGTGGTAAATATACTACACATAACAACAATTTAACATTTTTCCAGGTAAGCATGGCAAAGAGTAGTTCTTTATCATCTGTTAAGTCGTCGATGTCTATGATTCTCTTAACATTGTAGCAATTTTTTATTGCCAGGAGAACCCCGCCCCATCCAACATCGCCGGCTCTATCCTTGCGCAATACAATATAGTTAGAAGGGAATAATTCACCGTCATTAACAGAACTATTAAGAAAAGTTTCAGTAAGAGCAATTACATCAGACGATGAGGAACAAATATTATTATTAAAAGTACACATTTTTGAGCGAAGTCCTCTTACATTTTGATAATACACTAAAATCTTTTTAGTTGTTTTTCTATTTTTTGAAGTTTTGTGTATTTTAGTTTTATTATTGTGTACATTCAAGAAAAAGCTGATTATTGAGTTGTGTAGAAGAGGTATTATGGCCATAAAAAATAATTATACGTTTTAAACTTTGATACAAACATAGAAACCCTCTTCTATTCAGTCTACCGGTTTTATATGAAAACATGTCAAGAGCAACAGGGAGATTTGAATCAAAGAAATATGCGTATGTACAATTCTTAAGTTCTAAATATAGTAATTGATTGAATAGTTCAACCTTATAGTTATATATGGGAGCTCCACATACATATGTAGGTGTACATATGACTATGTTAGTATGTGTGACATGCTCAAGACTTTCTCTTAACGTGCTAATAATTGTTGTATAATCACCTGATGACTCTAAGTCTTTTTTCCCTAACATAATAATACAAACGTCACTCATCTTATAACCTAGTAATTTGGTATCAATGTCCTTTAGTAAGTTCTTAATATCACAATTAGGCCGCCTATATCTAATGTATTCAAAATCGCCAAATGTATCTTCTACTGCTTGTAATGACCCACATGAGTCACTATTAGTAAGGATACATAGTTTTCTTCGCTTGTTTGAAGTCTGACGGGCTATGTCTCTATGTGCAGTAAGTTGCTGGTCCATGTTCTTTCCGACAAGCGACTGCTGTACCTTGTCGATTTCTATGTTGAGGTCAGTTAATTGACTCTTGGCTTCATTTAGTTGTTGCTCAAGGTCATTAACGTTTCGTTGAACGTTTAATAAATATTGACTGGACTTCTGTTCATTAATACGTGTATTGATTAATCGAGGGGGCGTGGCAATGACGTCTAAGTACTGCATAGGCCGCTTGAAATTCTTGATTTCGTTGTGTTTTGGATTACCTTGCAACAATGGAGGTTTTTCCAGAAGAGACTTTAAATTATTATTTTCTTTAGACAATTTTTTGACCTGCTTACGTAGTTCATTGTTTTCTTCAATTATACTTTCTATTTCATTTTGCGAGCAGCCAAGCTCCTGTTGTAGTAGGAGTATGGTTTCTTTCATTTCTTTAATATATACAGAACCATTTAAAGAGCGATCTATATTTTGAGATAATGTTTGGTCAATAGCAGCATTCAAATCATCACCGGAATTCGAAAAGATATCCGACTTTGTTTTGTTTAACACGTTAGTCGTAGGCGTAGACCACGGTGTTGTATCTGGAGATGTATTATGTGGTGTAGTAGATTCAAGTACGTTAATACTGAATCCGTGCATAGATTGTGTATTTCTTTGAGTGACATCAATTTGTTCAGAAGATTGTGGTGTTGAACTCAGGCCCATATTATTTGACTTGCAATATATACATTGCCATTTGCGAGTGGTCACATATTTCGAATCAATACACTTGAACTCGTAGTAGTTTTTGCATTTGGAGCACATGGCTGTATTTTTTGCGTCAACTTCTTGTTTACAATAGTAACATGTTACTAGTAGCGGCATCTTTCGGCTTAATTTGCTAACTTTGCTTTTTGTACTTAGAGACATTAACATTTTGATGCAATGGATGTCGTGATTTCTATGTGAATCACTAGATGTCGTACAATAAGTTTATTCTTACATAAAATCAATCCACCACGATTTAATAAATGCCTCTAGATTCGGATTTTTTCCTAGACACCAAATGAGTTTAATCAATTATATGCAATCAATTAGATAGTCTCAAGGTCCATTGCAGTTAATTTTTCTTAGTGTGCAAAAGTAGCGGCAGAGACATCTATGAGTAAAAATGGTACAACTTTATAAGGGTCTTCAAATCGATAATAACTCAAACGTTTGCCCAATAGATGTCGCTAGTCCAGGTCTTTTTGGCACTACCTATATATATTTTCGTATTTATTCGTAATAGCAGTCTTTAAAACCAAACAGTTCATAAAAAAAAATCACAATTTATCAAACAGAATTCAAAAAGTCAAGAGAGCTTCGGATACGAACTTCTGTTTTTAAAACAGTAATAAAAAAAACGTTATGTGTCTAAAACTTTGCATTAAAAATTCAAAAATAAAGTCAATGACCTGTAAGCTTCTACAACAAACACTGCTCACTTATTAAAATATATTGTAATTATAGTTTATATTGCACTTTTAGTTTGTTCAATTTTGCACTATTTTCACTGTTTTGTTTATTTTTTTTTGGGATTTAGTCCAATGGTAAAGTTATATTGTGATATACACAAAAAATTATACACTGCTTAGTTTTGAGTTTTTTACACACTTATGATGATATTTACAAAAGGAAAACACTTTCACTATTTGTTCGGGGTATATTGTTATTATTTTACTAGTTTTTACGGTATTTACTATATATTAACTATTTTTAGACATTTAAAATTCGCGGAACTAATGTTGTCCGTGGCAACTAGCGCCACTTAGATGATGGATTTTAAGTGAAGATGTGAATATTCAATATTATTCATTTTGGACATGTAGATTTTCAAGCATTTTTTTGATATTTCAAAAAAAGAAACTATTTAATTATGATATACCTACCTCGTTCATTTTGGAATTTACTTCTGGCCAGAAGTTTTTAGATTTTGGAATAATAACTGCGCGAATAGCTATATGGTACAGATCAAAAACCAATTGTGGTCTTTAGCTTTACTGACATATTATCCAACACACTTCACAGATCTACTAATTATCACTATGTCTACTTAATTTATTGTCATTTACTGCATGCGTCACGTCATTATAAACACCGTTCCAATTTTTTTTTTTTTATTATGTAACTATAAGCCGAGATAAACCTTCAAAGAATCGGTTTCCTATAAAGAATTTATCGCTATATTCCCTGAGGTATGACAACTGCAGTATACAGCTTTAGTAGGTTGATCCTATAAAGAAAAATAGTGTTACGATACTTCAGAGTCGCGATAGTAGAATAAAAAGGTTTTCGACATAAAAAATACATGCGCCAGTTTTATCTCAGGTCTGATGTATCAGGGCGCTTGGCAAACGATTTGTGTGGATATATAAAATGGTGTTGATACCTGAATTTGGAAAACATCGTGAGGAAACCCGGTTTCTAAAATTGGGATCTGAAATCTACAATCCGCAGAGAGCAAGCGTGGTGACCAATGCTCGTGCCTTCTCTATATGGGATGAGACCTGTACCCAGCAGTGGGGCGTTTATAGGCTGGAATTATTATTACTACCTGAATTTGTTTTTGATGGATTAAATGAAACAGCTGATGGTTGGCTGAACTATCAAATACTTGTCAGAAATTATTTATTGTGTTTTAATAGATTTGTAATTGGTTTGACTGATAAAACATATATTTCATGAGAAAAGTGATTTTTTATTTTATTTTTTTTACTCCTTGTTGTAAAATAATGAAGACACAAAAATTTTTCTAAAAATATATATTAAATTGATATTAAATAAATAGATTGATATAAATAAAATGCGGCCAACACACATAAATTGCTCTGAACCCAAAGTAGTGCTTAATAGTAGTAGCTATTAAGCACTTGTGTTATGGAATTCAGAAACGACGAATACCCAGATACCCAGACCCGAGACAATGTAGAAAAGTGATTTTCTACATTGACCCGTCCGGGGATCGAACCCGGGACCTCAGAGCTAGCTACACCTTGAAAACCGGTGTGTACGCCAGTCGACCATGGAGGTCGTCTAACGTAATATAGCATTTATTTCATTTACAGAATACCTTTATTCTGTGGATAAAGTAATCATTTTAGAGGTATTCTGGGAACATTAAATAATATTACAGCCCGTGTCGTTATTTGACTATTTATCCTTCGCTCCTGTTATTCATTTTGTAGGTTGTTGAACTTACAATCATTTAATTACCAAGTTTCCAACAATACATCTCGACTTTAATTTAAAATTAATCATTTCGTCGTCGCAACAGTTTTCCTCCCTTTTCTATCTTTCTTAGAATTACTGAACTTCCATTCAGTCTGAAACTTTCAAGAGTCTTAACTTCAAAAAGGTTTTTACCTTCCATTTTTTTTCTCAGCCATTTCTGTCCCTCTGCAGAGCAACTCTCCACCCTCCCTCCATTTCTTTCTGATAAGGGCAATTGAACCACCAGGTTCTCTAAAATTATTCAAACCCTGATTGGTCAAAGTTTTCGTGACCCATCGATATTCTGTCAATTACACGTAAATCATGCGAACGTGATTGGTTAGTTAAAACTTCGACGTTCTACCGTGCTGCAAGGATTAGCCAATCAGCTTTGAGAGCTTGTAGGCCAGTGCTTGTAATGTAGATTCAAACTCATGACGTCCGTTGGGAACTACGTGGTGGATATTGGAAGTGTTAATATTATTTAAATATTCATATGGCTAAGTGCATGTAGGGTTAGTTACGTAGAATGCATTCTGTTTTATCTGTAGTGCATCATCCAACATTCTAACACGCTTATCGTTAGGACTAAAGTCGCTACTTTAAAAATGGCGCATAGTAATAAATATAAGGTTCAAAAGCTAACCTTGATTCTCAAAATCAAAAACAAGATATTTTCATTTCAATTTTGTCTTTGTGAGCTCTTTCAAAACACGTCTAATTGCAGGTTCCAAAATGTCATTCTTTTTAAGAAAAAACAGCAAGAAACTTCTTCCCTATACTATTCACTATCATAAAATCGAAATTTACTTGAAAGGGATCACATTCAAGATTCATGATAGCAAAGAATTCCTAGTTCATTCGTTTTCCCTGCAACATATCCTGTTGTCAATTGTACAGCAATCATCTAAAAACCGGCAACAGGTAACAAAACAATAGAAAACCAAATCTCAAAGCAAACATCATTTCCAAGCAAACTACGAGTGAAGTAATAAAATTATCGATGCGAACAGCAGTGGAACGGAGGGTATTCCTAAATAAATTCATAGGTAAACGTGTGAACACATGTTACCTCCTGTTTTCGCAAAGAAAAAGGTTTGCAAACAAAATATTTTCGATGCCATCTTGAATTCCATTTGCCCACCCTTTTCATTTGAATCCAGAGCTTACGTTAACGAAATAGAAGGTAGATACGGTAAGTTTCCAGGTTTATATTTCACCTTGCCTCAATCGTTATTGGCGCACAACGTGGGGCACATAGTTTATTTTAGTAATGATTTTATTTTTTCTTCTTTATGTAATTGAACAAGTTTTTATGCTTATTATTCCACGACATTAACGCTGGAAGTAATAATTTGTACTAGTGAATAATGTTTATAGTAAATTAATACTTCGCATGTCGAAAAGAATTTCGATCATTTTCTGTGAGAATTGATGCTGGCAATATTGGCCTTCTATACAAAAAAAATGAACTAAGCGTGGGTAGGTTTTTAAGCACCAGACTAAGTTACAAGGTTGAAGAAGATATAAAATAACTTTTTATCACACAAGTAATTCTGGCGGGGGTTGTAAAAATGGACTGTGTTGTTTAATCGACGTGAATAGCCGGCTTTATTACGGGTAGCCCTTTACGGTGTATACCCTTATAATATCTTAATAAAGCAGGGATCATCAGAACGGCTTTCGCGGACCATTGGGGCGAGCAACTAGGATTACAATTTTGAACCAAGTTAGAAGGTTCTTTTGGGAGAAATTTTTGAGGAATTTTGCAGGTTGTGGTAAGTAGCTTTAGATTGACTGTAGCTGTTGTTGGGCAGTTAATTATATTTAATTTATATTGACCTTTGTGCTTTAAGGTTTAAAAAAAGTTATGCGTTTATAAGGCAACATATTATAAAACGACTTAAAAAATAAGATCTTCTTTATTACTTTTGGATCTATTTTGCATCTTTGCGGCAATCGTAGAGCAATTTTCAATCTTTTTGAGGTGGTCTCTAAAAAATTTGGTCTTTCTGGTCTTTTTCTTCGAACAAGTAAGTATAATCAATTATTATTCACCAGACATTACTAACTCTTGAGTATCGTTTTCCACAATCACGTTAACAGCCAAGTCAAAGCTTCGTGCCGCAGGTTGTCGCGCTCAAATTTCACAGCAAACAATAGTGAAACACGGCAGCAGTGTTACCTAATTTGCAACGCCAACGCGATAGGATTTGACTACGAATATTGCAATTTAGTGCTGTCAAAATGATAATTCGTATTACCTATCGCCGGAACGTCATCCAAATTACAAATTTGATGGGACTGATTGTTAAACTTCCGCTAACGTTTTGTTATCACTAGGATTATGCTAGTTATTTAATGTTCCTGTTTTTGTTTTTGACCCTGGATGAAAACCGGCGGGTTCATGTACGTGTGTCTCTCTGTGGCATCGTAGTTCCCAAACGTCCGATTTTGACGCGGTTATTTTGTTTGAAGACTAACATGTTCGACTGAGTCTCAGATAAAATTTTAGAATTCGATACTTTTCCTAAAATGTATCTGGGGTTTATATTATGTGGTTATAAGTAAGTGTCGGAGGCAGTTTATAGTTATTGAAACACAAATTGTTCGTCTGCAGCCTGTTAGTTGTTACCAAGGCGTTTACAATCTGAGAGCTCGATGGTAATTTATTTATATCTTCACTAATGAGACTCATTCAATTACCATGATTGTGTACTGTTTTACATTCTGCAAGTCATCACTAAATTTGTTTCCTGTAAGACAGTGAGTCATTTATTTACATACTTCAGTACAAACTATAAATAAAATGTGGACGACAAAACGACGAAGGGTGTTACATCGTCATCCGTGCAAACCGTGGGAACTGCTAGTTTTAAGTAAATAAGAAAAAAATATTTAATGGTCGTCCTCATCATCATATCAGCCCGGAATAACCCACTGCTGGGTATAGGCCTCCCCTTTCTGCCATTGTTCTCAGTCTTGCGCGTCCGTCACCCAGGTGGTTCCTATTACCTTGGCATAATATTCTTAATAGAAAACTGGCAATATACTTAAATGTAGGCGAAAAATTATGACGTCATTATACTATCTACTCAAAAGTCCGTGTTAATACATTAACCAGTTAATCTTTACAGATTATAAGCTGTTTTTATAAACCTCTATAAATTAGCTTTTAAATCATAACTGATAATATTATTAAATATTTTTATTCATACGTTATTTTTATGATTCAAACAAACCGCGTTGTAGTTTTCCTTCATATTTTTATAGTTAATAACCCTTTGTCTCCGTAATGAGCGCTCTTACTAAGATATAAAAGAAGAATATAAGTTAATGGGGTCCTCATGTATTCAGATTTTCTTGTGTCATAATTTTTATAATAACATTTTGTTAGGGGTTTTCATGACCTAATCCGGTAGCAACTGGATAGTTAGGAAAAGTATTAGAATCTTTGTATATTATTATTATTTAAACAGTATTTTGACTATCTAAGATTATTGGTAAATGTTTCATATTTTTTATTTTACACGGTGTTTTCGAAAGGGTACATCTATCTAAAAGGGGTGAAAGGTACATCTGATATAGAGTCACTTTACAAAATTTTATATTGAAATAAGTTATTAAAATAATTGATTTTAAATTTTTAGTATTAATTCATCAAATTAATTAAACTATCTGTATATTTCAGTCTTACAATTAGTGGGTACATGCGTATAGGCTTACCTCATGGCCAAATGATAAACACATTTTAATATTTAAGACGATTATATGATATTTGATTCAATTAAGAAAAATGAATTAAAAAATCGATGCACGGCAACAAACATGCAAAGAAATTCACTACAAATAATTCCATGATCAATTTACAACACAAATATTTAAGCCTCAAATATAAATGAAAGTTCCATTTAATATTAATAAAGTATTTTTGGTAGGCTATAAATAAAAAATACCAACTACGTGTTTTATGAAATGCAGTTAATAGCCAAGTTCCATTTAAAATCATTAGATAAAATGCATCGCATACATACAACGAATCGAGTGAACTAGAAGGTAAGACATATACAATATCTAAGTTTAAGGCACCAGGTTTATAGTGGCAACCTATAATACTGGCCTAGAAACGTACCACTGCAGGGCACAGGCCTCTTGCTCAGTGCTTACGCGTTATACTTCCATGGACCTAATAAGTGACGAAACTGTAACTAGGGATAGTGCTGATACATAATTTTGAGTTCTGTTTAACGAGAATAATTTCCGGTGCAGTCCATTGCCGTCTATGATCAATCACTCATAACACCATACCCGCACGGCCCCGCAATGTACCTCAATTTGCAAGATGTTTCTCGCATCGTCTAAACTGGACAAAATTTCAAGAATGAAGACACTTCCAACAGTCAAACAAGTGCGGTATTTTACAGGGCACATCCCATATAGAGAAGGCACGAGCATTGATCACCGCGCTTGCTCTGCGGGCGATTTCAAATCCCAAATTTTGGAATCCAGGTTTCCTCACGATGTTTTCCTTCACCGTTTGTCAGAAGTGATACAATAAATAATAATATGTAACACCAAACAATACGCCTCTCGGAACGTATTTCACGTTCGATATCTCATTAAGAATAAACTCAATTAAATTCATTCATGTGAATAATTGCTATTCGGAATCCCGCTGTCCGTCCGTAGAAAAACATTATCTTTGTTAATGAATTACTTTTATTTCCTTAAGGGGAAAATATCGAGGGTAAGGCCGGATATACACGAACTGCTTGAGCCTCTAGCTGTCAAACCAAAGAGGGAAAAAAATCAAAACTATAGAGTGCAAGTGTCATTAAAAGCAAATCGTGCAAAGCGTAAGCAACTTGTTAGTTCTATTAGTGACGGATTTAAGCTGTTTCCCATGCAACGTCATACATTTATGCGAAAACATCAATGGTTCCCATATAATTATTGTAATATATAAGAATTTGAAGAAGTTTTATGTTAAGCGCGCGCCTCGTTGATACTGTTTGTACAACAAAACTTGTTCATACTAGAGCTCACGGTTCATACCTTGATATGCATACTCTATAGTTTCTTATCTATCCTCTAAGTGTCCCTTGCTTTTTTGAATAGTCAAAACAAAAGCAGTCGATCTGTCTAACAGTCCGTGTGTAACAGCCTTACAGTGAAATGTTTTGAGGAAATCCTTGACTAAAATACATGGGAATGCGAAAACAGTGTCCAACGAAATAATATTACACTTTGTTATTTTTATGTTTTAAGTAATGACAGCTTATTACAGTTTTTTATTAGGGAACTCCGAATGTAATGGATTCGAATATTTTTGTCGTTAATAGTGTGATATGAATTAGGATGTTATGTTAATGTCTTTTTGTTAGTTTTCCGGGTTATACTGAATTAGAGATCGGAAATTATTGAGATTGATTTGCGATTTTATGCTTTTTGACTTTAAGACCATTTATATTTTAATTTTATGCTCTTTGACTTTATTAATATGACCATTTATATTTTAATAATGATCATTATTTGACCTGCATTATATAATTGTTTTAGTAACCCACTTCATTGGTTAAAATTAATGTATGATAATAAATCTTTAAGGCATAAATATTTTTACTTATGTACTTACAAAATATTTCATAAAAACATTCTGTCTTCTCAAAACCTACATAAAATTAAACTTGTACGTAAAGTACCTTATTTCATAGTACTTCCTACTTTGCTACAAACATATTACATATATTATTTGATACTTATATTAACTTTTTAACAAAAAAATAAAACCGCCGAAAAAACTGAAAAGCAAAAAATAAGAAACCTTTTTTTATTTAATTTTATTAACTAAGTTCTTAAACGAATGTGAGTATACCTAAGTAATTTCGAGTCGGCGCCAAACAGGCAGATTAATTAATAACGATATATAGGTACTTAATTTTCTTTTTGAATTTTAATGTTCGTCGCTGGAGATTTCATTGCATTGTTAAGTTGATTCGAACTCAAACCCCTGTTCAAACTCACACTCAAAACTTTTATTTGCTTTCCACAATGGTATTAGTAAGTGGGAAGTAAAGAATATATAGTACTACATGTTTTTGATTTGGTTGTTTCTTTAAATTTAAGGTAATTTTGTGATATTTGTTTATTAATAGTTTGGCGCCGCCTCAAAATTATTTAGGTATACTCACATTCGTTTATGAACTTAGTTAATAAGATTAAATAAAAAAAGGTTTCTTATTTTTTGCTTTTCAGTTTTTTCGGCGGTTTTATTTTTTTGTTAAAAAGTTTTTATTTTATATTTTTTTGTGGCTATAATATACTAATTGCTACATGCTGTTTTTTTTTTATTTTTAAAATAACTACTTTATTTTAGTATTCAAATCTGTGAGTGAACAATAAACCACCCCTATTTTCCCACCCTTCGGGTTAGATTGTATGGGACCAGCTTCTAGGTATAGCCTACTCAATAAAAAAAGAATTATCAAAATCGAACTATTCTGTAAAAAGTTACGCTTGGTAATGCATTACGATCAGTGCGTGAACAATCAATTAACCCCTGTTTTCCCACCCTTAGGGTAGGAATTCTTATTCCAAATTTATATGGGACCAACTTTGGAGTATACCCTTTCCAATAAAAAAATAATTATCAAAATCGGACAATTCAGTAAAAAGTTCTGCGTGATCATACATAAAAAAAAATATATATACGCGTCTAATTGAGAACCTCCTCTGTTTTCGTCGGTTAAAAAGTATCTTACTTTGCTGCGTACCAAGACCAATTAGACAATTCTACCTCAAGATCGACATCTAATTAAAAACAATGACCTCTCCGTTCAAATTGCATCGCCATGCAACGGACATTGCATTCTCTGCACGTACTCTATTTGACAAGTTATGGGTGCACGTAACTCGAGGTGGCAGGTGCAGCCCATTCCGAGCACCCTAGATGCGGTGCACCGATTAATGTTTGAATGCAAATAGAAGAGAATACTTGGTAAGAAGTGTTGGTGAATGGAGAATAAGTGCTGTGTTTATATAGATAGGATTATATTCGTAGATGAATATTAATAATAAATAAATAATCCAGCCCATAAACGTGTCAAAAGATGAATATTAAATTCATAAAATATATACTTCCATACTAATGTTTTAATTATAAAAAACTAAGATTTTGTGAATTATCGGGCCCCAAGTAGGTAGGAAAACTTCTTTTTACGGGCTTTGTCGTTGTTTATTTTGAATAACGCGGTTTGGTCTGCCCGTGACCATGATACCTGCCAAGGTTCCGAAACGTTGGGACCTAAAAACAAAGTAAACCGCGAGAAAATCCGTAAAAAGTAGTTTTATTACAATGTTTAACATTCGCGTAAACAATAGAATTCATTATTATTTAAATTTTGCAACAACATAGAATAGAGTTTACAAATAGCTCGCGTCCTTAAAGTGTGCCTACTAAAAACAAAAAAGACTAAACTCAATAAATAAAGTTACGTGTGAAAGAAACAAAACTTCAACGTAGTCCTTTCATGTACTTGAAATAAACTTATAGGGCATTGTCTTTTCTATTTAGTTACCTGAAGCCATTGACGTACTATATACATAGACTGCTAGTTTCTCCTTGTGCCAAGCGAGAGCAGTTTTTAGTCTGAAGCTAGTACATTTCGTTTTTCTTTTAAGTTAATTTTCACGCAACGAGAAACTTATATACGAAAATATCGCTGGTTTGGATATTGTTAGGATAACATTAGTGTTTCAAATAGATTTTTTTAAAACGGCAAGCTCAATCTTCATACAAAATTCACGACAAAACTAGTTCACACTAGTGCTTACGTTCAAACTTTGATAGGCTCACTCTAGTTCCTTATATATACTCTAAGCCTAAAGCATTCTATTTACTGTAACATTTTTTTCTATAGTAACATCAATAAATTGAGTTCCGTATTAAACAAAAGACACATATTCAAATAACATCTACCTATCTCTTTCTTTCGCATAAAACAGAAAGAGACAGACGACATGACAGTAATACGAGCTCGAAAGCAAACAAGACATTAATAACTGACATTACGAATTTATTTATTAAGAAAAAGCTTTTACTGAATCTTTATTGTAATGGAAGAAAAACAGATCTAAATCTGATCATCTATGTTATCCTATGGGATGTTATACCTCTTTTTACTGTCGTGGGTAAAATAAATTGTTTTAGGTTGATAACCTGTAAGTGGGATTTTGGTACAAGATCATATTTATAAAGAGAAAAATTGAATTCTTCTTCACTGAATTTTCCATGTTTTTCTGTTAAATAATACACATTAACATTATATTTAAACAGGAGAACATTCCCAATTAGTAATAAAATTGTTACAAAACCATATTTAAATTTAATTTATCCATTTTTAACTATTTAATGTACTTGAATATTTGCAAGTCATCCGTAATTATATTATAAACAATCTATCTAATTGTTATTATGCTATATTTTTACAAAATAAGGCATGCTTTTACTATTTTTTTTTAAATGCATAAAACAGGGTGTTACAAAACCCCTGTCCGACCCGAAAGGGTGATATGGGGGTCACAATTACATGCCAAAATAAAATATTAAATTTGGAAAATTCATGATAATAACAATAATAATGAACTTTGAAATAGCCTCCAAAATCCCTAAATTTGAAGATAAATCAAAAACTACCAAACCATTTTCGTCGATATTAATGGTGGCCTTTTGTGATCATTTGGCAGAACCTGAGACGATGCCGTCAGTCTAACGGATCCTCCTCATCTCCTTAACGGATCGGACAGGGGTTTCGTAACACCCTGTATATTATGGCTAATAATAACAAAGCTAAGTTTAGCTAAAATACCTTGAGTTATCCTAAAATTTAATTAGTATTTCTTTGAAGGTGAACTTTAATAAAATGCTAATCTACGATTTATTAAATACAGTAAAGTTACCGAAGGTTTAACCCACACGAAAACTTTCATTATTGTATTATTATCTAACCTTTGAGTTAAATTCATTATTTTCAAAGGTAAGGATTTTTTTCTATATACGATGTATGAATAACTTTATTCCATAGTCTGTTAATTACTGGGCAATGTGAGGTTTACAGTTATTTAACCTGTATGCTCTATATACTTATTATTTGATGGGTATTATCTTATAATATGTTCCAGCCGCTGAGAGACTCCCGCTCCTGTCAGGTCGTTGTCAAAAGAAAGAGAAAACTTAAATGTGACACACATTGTATCACATAATGATACCTTAAAAGAACAATAATATAATTCAAGCTATATCATTATGCAAAGTTGTAATGAATATAATAACATAGTTTTTTATTTCCCCATACAAATCAAGACCAACTGACAGGTATCAGAAAAACATTCTCTCAGCGGCTGGATTATAGTTACAAATATATTTTACAAATCATTAATAATAAGCATCACAATTTTTTAGAAGAGTAACACCAGGTGTGAAAATACACCTAAGAGATTAAATACACTAATTTGAAATATCTAATTTCAATTGTTTTTCTGTCTACACTTTTATAGTGTTTCTGACAACCTTTGTTTCATTTAAGTTTCAAAGAATGCCTTTGTTTAAATTGTTATCAAATATCAAGATCATTGTTCGTTAGTTATTGATTCATTTAAAGACAATGAATTTAATTTTATGTCTAATGAAATTTGAATTCTGCTTCTAGATTAGATAGGTATCAATTTACTATTCATTCGTCGAAGTTGAACTTTTGCTAATGTTAAATTAATATTTACATAAAATTTGCTTAAATTAAATATCATATTCTGATGATTAATAACAAAATCATTGTAAAGACTACAAAATATTTAAAACACAAAAAAGGGACATTTACATTTACCTCTAGGCATAAAAATGTTTAATAGAAAATATTACCGATTCCTCCAATTACAATTATGAAATTTCTTGTTAAAAATAAGGCTGCCCCGCTAACGACCGATAATCGCTATTCGCTGACCGATTTTTTTTAGGAGAAAAATAGAACACACTGATAGTAGGTATTGGTTTCTTAGGTTTACGCGACAGTTAGACATTGAAATAAAACTACTTTTTACGGATTTTTTTCGCGGTTTATATTTAAGTCATTTATTTTTAAGTCCCACTACTACACTGATAGTAATAGAGCTATGCACACGTCCTACAAAAAATCGGGCCGATTATCTGACCTAAAGAAAAGTCTGACGTGTACGCGTTATAATATTTTTATTTTTAAAACATCCCTACAGTTTTATTTAAGAAATTGAAACCATCAAAAAATGTTCAGATTTTTTTTTTTAAATAAAATTCGATGTGATACCCTGAAGCAAGTACTCAAAGTTCTGTACTCCAAGCTACTTAGTAAACTTGTAAGATTACTTCTATTTATAACTGATTATTTAAAGGTCAAAGTTTTCGTTATATCCTTTCAAGTTATTCCATAGCTCCCGGTAATTTACTGTTTCACTCAGGTACTCAAAATTCCGGCTGTAAGAAGATTTAGGTTTGTTAATGAATTTTAACTAAAGTATTCTCGTTAATGTATTCAGTTATATTAGGTAGGTTGTTTACCACTTAGGCTTAAAGTTGTTGAATTTAAACCTACACCTCACAATTTACATTTGAATAAATCAGTCGGATTTTTTTTATTTATTAATGTCCCTTTAAGTAATGATAAAAATAAAGAATATTTTCGATTTCTAAGAAATCCTTGGTATTAAAAAAACAACGATATTTTTAGTTAGTTCAAATAATTGAGTGTTATGTTATTGAACTTCGAAATTCAACTTCATTCAAAATGTATTCAGACGGAACAAAAATACATTTCCGGTCAATTCATACATTTTTTCATGTAAAAAAACCAAATAAAATCGGTTTAGTTAGGTATATTAGAGCCACACCTAACTTGCGATCTTCATCGCAGAATATGGCGCATCGACTAAACAAGAAAGAACAAAATGACATCCGAACCATTACATCCAAACACCATTCAAAACATTTTCCTCCAATTTAGCGAACACCTGCTAAACCTTTGTAGGTCCCAATTATGTATGAGCTCTATTTGTATGAGAAAGGGAATCGGAACAGTTCTGTCGAACCTTAAGGGCCGAACTCCACCAAAGCGGAGATGAGCGGAGAGGAGGAGTTTCAATAAGCGAAATGTCAAATAACATCATCTACCTAGCCTTTTTCCCAAACTATGTTGGGGTCGGCTTCCAGTCTTACCGGATTCAGTTGAATTCCGTATTTTACGTACCTAGACTGACTGCCTATAATTATGACCTCCACAACAGATTTCACTGGGTAACACAATACCACATAGTAAGACTGGTTGTCAGAACTGATATAACATCAGTTCTGACAACCAGTCTTATAACTGCCGGAAATCAACGTATGACAGTCGGGACCAACGGCTTAACGTGCTTTCAGACTAACCGTGGCGCCTCACTATGCTAAAAATGGTGTGACCATCCAGGGACCAACCGCAAAATGACAATGACAAATTCCTTTATCAAAAATCTTCTCCGCTCCGCTCAGCTCATCTTCGCTTTAGTGAAATCCGGCCTTTAGGTGATAAGCTAGAGTCTATGCATTATTTATAAGACTTGGAATTTTCGTGTGTAGTTAGGGAAAGTAAGGGGGCCGGAAAATCGGAAGAAATTGGACGTTAGTTTACATGAATGGGTACATCGAACAATAGTGTCGGTGGCGTGTTCTACAGAAATAGATTTGAGACACTATTTCGAATGCCAAGGCAATTTTACGTTTTCTTAAAATAGATTTGTTTTGTGGCTCGTAAATTTAAGGTAAATATTAAATGATATTGTTAAAGTGCTAGAATCTGTAACAAAAGATAGTTCAGAGTAAAGGTATCTTGTGTTTTTTTTTTTATAAGAATTCGTCTACTATCAGACTAAAGTAATCTGATATTCATACAAAAATTAAATAATCAGGTTTTGAATTAAAATACAACTATGAACCCCAACAAAAATCAACCGGTAATAAGCAAGTCTAATTCTAATTCCTCTCTACATAATCTATTGTTTTTATATATATACTTGAATAGTCGCTGCACATAATTAACTTACCTTCCATCTACATTTTTTCCCTTATAAGAAACACTATCCATAATCAACCAAATTCAATAACCACCACAAATATAACATTGACATCAGCAAAACGCAGTACGTAAAACGTAACTACTCGTAACCTAACCCCCCAAACGCTGTATTAGTTCTTACACATAGAGAAGATATACAAAACTTCAGAGTGTGCATATCGGGGTATGAACCGTGAGCACTAGTATGAACTAGTTTCGTCATAAAATAGTTTTTTTATATAGCTTTTACAAAACTATCTCATAACACTAATAATACAAGAACCAACTTAAACGGAATTTATCGCGATTTTTATTTAGATTTTAGGTCATACAGACGACTACCTATCAGTCCGTCTGCTCGAGACCATGATACCTGGAAAGGTGTCGAAACGTCGGGACCTAAAATCTAAACACAAACCGTGATCAAATCCCTAAAAGTAGTTTCCCTTCAATGTCTAACATTTGCGTGAATCTCAGAACTCAATAAATATCAGAACCATCAATATTTTTAGTAAATGCCAGCCGTAGCACGGACCTTGTGCGGTCATGATTACCCCTTGTTTATACGTCAATAATGCAAATTTGCTTACGCTTAGCATAATCAGCATTTAGCGATACATGCACTCTATAGTTTAACTTATTTTCGACTGTAAGGTTCTTATACATAGCTGAGAGCCTATCGATTACTTGCGGACAGTGAAAACGAGGAGATGCGCCCTACGCTTTATTAGTTAAGGCATTATGCAGGAGGGAAACAAGAAAATAATAATATTATTTATAAAAATAAATTTATATAAATAATAAGTATATTTTGGTTGTGAAATATTATTCATGGTTTTGTCTAGACGTCTATACAATGATGTTATTTGTATGATAAAGAAGTGATAGGAAAACATACTACGTTGTTTAATCCTAGTATTAACATAAGGTTAAAAAATTTTGAGGTGTTTGTGTGAAACGTAAAAAAAACTCTTTCACGTAAAAAAATAGGTACACATAAGCAAAAAATACAGTTGAAATGAGAACCTCCTCGTTTTGAAAAACTGGTTGACGAATTTGGAGAATATTTAGCATACAGCTATTTAATAATATATTCCGTATAAACACATACCATACATATTTGCGATAAGTCCTTGGAAACGGAACTATACAAGTAAACACATATTTGTTTATATTAAGGCAAATTATTCATAGTCTAGTCTAGACATTTGTTATTAAATGCATGCACAATGACAATTCGTATGGTAAAGAAGTTATGAAAATTGTATTTACTTACAAATAGCGCTGTGAATACGTCTGTGACTACAGTATGACTAATTCCCTGGGCAAAACAATTCCGACGCGAAATTGTCACTAGATAATTGAATATACTACATTTTGTTTAAGACGCTTATTTTTGTTAAATTCAGGTTTTTTTTTAATTCAGATACAGTATTATGATATCGTGACAAAATATCAGTCGGTCAAAGGTTTATTAAAAAATAATAATAACAGATCAATGTTAGCTTTCCAGTCATGATTTGACCGAATTCAGATAAATACCGCATTAAAAGTGGTGAGTGCCTATCCGTTCTCCACAAGCTATTTTACTGATTAGCACAGTAGACAAGGAGTGTGGCTTAAAGTTTCTCTAAATTTAGATGAATACCATATTTTTAATGGCGCGACTGTTTATTTTACAGAGTCACAGTATTCTATAGCAAGACTAGTTGTCAGAATTATAATAACTATGAGTTTACAAGAACAAAGTATGACAGACGTGACTAACGACTTTACATGCGTTATTTACCATCTCATCATCAAATTTACCATCATACACCCATCGAATGACTAAGTTATGCATTTTAACCTTCATTAAGAATCAATCTATAAAGATCGAAACAGCTGAGTGGTTGGTGGCTATTAAAGCAAAATACCCTAATTGTGGTAAATCTACACGTGTATGGTATACTAGGAAAAGGACTTAAGAAGAAAAAGTTTAACCTAATTTATATTCACACAAACATGAAGCGAAACAAGTGTGTAAAGATCGTAGCAAGTGGTAATAAGTGGTCTCTGCCTACCACTACGGGAAAGAGGCTTGATTATATGTATGTTTGTACAAAAATATTATTCTATAACCTAATTCTAACAAGAAATGACCTAAAAGAAAACAAAAGATAAATACCGTTTAACAATATTATTGAAGACATTTATGTCCTTTATAACTAACAATAAAAGAAGGTTTTTATCAAGACTTAGGTCGTTGACCTTCAGACAATTGGCTTTATAACTGCTGACAATTTCAACAAAACAAAAGTTCTAAGAATTTGTTTTGATTTGCTAAATGGTAAGATGTGGAATATTATAATAATAAATAGTAATATAATTGTGAGATTGTTTATATGTCTTTGTTGATTTTTTCTTTCATTATGAGAAATGAGTTGTTAAGAATGTAACCGACTACCGTAAAATAAAGTTATTTTTGTGTTCTTTACGCGACATCTCGATGATAAATCAATATAACTTTTTTTTATATCCTATATAGATAATTATAAATTAACAACATTTATTCATCGACTTAGTAAATAAGCCTTTTTAAATTTTAGTTGATGTTATTTTTAATTAAGATCACTACATTATTTTACCCGTGACGAATACCCTGACACTAAATAGCAAAGTAAATATTTGCGATGGAATTCCTTTTAAATATTTCAATTTTAAATGTTTATTTATTACTTCAATCATCCTTTATTAGTTTAATTTACTTATTAAGTATAAATACCGCAGGATACGAGTTGCATTGGAATTTCAGTAAAAAATAAATTTCAGAATTTTCAGTTCATAATTATTAAACATTAACATAAAATTTCCAAATAACTTACACCTCTGTTTTTCCATCTAAAGGTTTTCTTTAAGATATCGCTATTAGCGATAAGACTGCAATTGTACGCATCACTGTTTTTGTACTTTTTTATTTTCTCTATGTAACTTTAATGGCATTTAACTTTATCTTTGGAAGAAGGAAAAGGAGGCCTTTGACACAAAATACGACGACTATGGCTAAAAAAACCTTTAATGGTGATAATAAAGCATATTCTCTTCTACTATACTCATTTCAAAATCAATCTATTAAATTATCACTAAACAAATCTTAGTTTGATAAGTTTCAGAGCAATCCAGCACAGCAAACTTTCATACAGGCTATTCAGCTCATTTCTATATAAATTAAATAAGTTATATCCAATTTCCAAAGTATAAATTTCACCATTTTATAGTAAAAAATGACACTAAGATTTTTATATAACTACCTATCTAGGGCAATAAAATCCAGCAAAGCTTAACTACCTCTCTCGCAGACACATAAGTTACAAACAAAATTACGCGCGATCACCTTTAGCATAAAGCCGTCCATTCCGGTAATAATAAAGAAGGAGCCATTCCGCCTTAGATTTATTTGGTAGCGCCTTTCTTTGGATACGATGTTTGTTATCCAATAACAAGATAGGTTTAACTGGTATATTGGTACTAGTATTATTGTTTTATACGTCTGTTTTGTGGTTTATTGGCTGGTTAAGTTTTGAGTGATTAGAAGGTTGTGGTGAAGTGTGATGTCAAAGTGATTTTATTCATAATAATAATATCTTGCTTATCTTAAGCCACGAAAAAATCTGGGGGCACGGTAGTGCCCCTGCCAAGTCTCGAGCAAAAAAAAAAAACGGGCATAGCCGTACCATACTTTTCTCGAAGCGTTTCGCGGCTATTTCACCCCCCCTGTATCATCGAAACGGAAAAAGCTAAGGGTTTAGGTTTTCGATGACCTAGAGAAAGCATTAAAACAAGCTTAGCCTCAAAATTACATGACATTTGAAGCAATAGTTTTAGAGTTATGAGCGATCAAAGTTACACCATTTTGTCACTCACTGACTGACCGATCATCAAAAGTCTAAGGTACTTCTAGCAAACTTAGAACCTTCAAATTTGGCACCAAGATAGGTTTTTAGCAACAAGTAAAGGGAAAATTATAAAAACGGTAAGAAATTATATACCTTAGGAAATATTAGGAAACAAATTTACATTTGCGGTTTTGCAAGAACATGGTGTATGAATTTTGACTGCATTGTTAACTTTGTTCTTCGTTTATGTACAAAAAGTAAAACGAATCGATTTATATTATTAAAAAAACTTGAGAGGTGTCAAGGGACACCCGGATGGAAAGAAATTACTTTAATTTAATTTAGTTAATTATTAAATAAAAAAATACTAAACAATTTATTAAATTAAATATATTATGATAAGTTGGAAACGCAAAAAGACAACTGTTTATCGTTAGGATTTGACCGCAAGACCCGCGCCTTGGCAAACTCGTCATGTGTCAACACCGCCATCTGAGAATTTAAGATATCTATCGAAAGTCTTAATCATAAGACTGTTGACTAATGACGTCATTAAAAAGTGTCGTTACTACTTTAACAATTTCTTCCGCCTAGCCCCCTTTCTCAACGCGCGATGAGGAACTTCATTCCAATGAATTGTAATAATGTATCTAGGGGCACAACAGTGCCGTCTCGAGCAAAACGGGCACGGCCGTACCATACCATACTTTTCTCGAAGCGTTTCGCGGCTATTTCACCCCCCCCCCCTGTATCATCGATGCGGACATAGCTAGGGGTTTAGGTTTTCGATGACCTAGAGTGAGTATTAAAGTAAGCTTAGCCTCAAAATTACATGACATTTGAACCAATAGTTTCAGAGTTATGAGAGATCAAAGTTACACCATTAAATTTTGTCACTCACTGACTGACCGATCATCAAAAATCTAAGGTACTTCTAGCAAACTTAGAAACTTAAAATTTGGCACCAAGTTAGGTTTGTAGCTACAAATAAAGGGAAAATTATAAAAACGGTAAGAAATTATACACCTTAGTAAATATTAGGAAACAAATTTACATTTGCGGTTTTACAAGAACATGGTGTATGAATTTTGACTGCATTGTTAACTTTGTTCTTCGTTTATGTACAAAAAGTTAAACAAATCGATTTATATTATTAAAAAAAACTAAAGAGATGTTAAGAGACACTCGGATGGAACGAAGTTCCTTTTAATTTAAGAAATAATTTGAATGAATGTAATTACCATAATTTAATTTAATGAATTTGATTTAATTAATATAATTTAATTTAATTTATTATTAAATCAAAAAATAAATATAATTAGTTGTAAACGCAAAAAAAAAACATAGAATCAGGATTCGAACGCAAGACCCGCGGCTTATTAAACTCGTCGTGTGTCAACACCGCCATCTGAGAAATTAGGATATCTATCAAAAATCTTAATCATAAGACTGTTCACTAATGACGTCATTAAAAAGTTTCGTTACAACTTTTCGTAATAAGATTTTTTTTCATAAGAACTTCGTTCCAATACATTGTAATAATGTATTGAATTTACATATTAATAAGCAAAGCTAAGTTGAAATGAAATGAATAAAGCTACAATCTTTCATCCACATAATGCAATGCTATAAATATTCTATGCTCACTCGAAAGATGGCTGTGTACCTGGTCTAAATCGCGCTATGGTTTCTATCTCATACAGCTACCGCCGGTACGAAAAAAAAAAACCATTTAAAAAACTTTCTAACTGAAACTAATAGGTTGTTAGGTTCCCTCATTGTGCCGAACCTGTGGAATGAACTATTTATACACGATGAACTTACAATTAATTTGCGACAGCTCAATGATTTTGACTTCGTTACCATGCTCAATAGAATATGTGTTATGCAAACGATATCCATTTGTTCACCATGGTTCAAGAGAAATCTTTATTTTAGGTTGCTGAATTTGAGGTTATAAAAGTTAAATTCTTCAAGGTTTATCAACTTCTAAATAGATATTCGTTTACTATTTGAATTGATATTGTGGTAAATGCTAATGGCTCCCACCTTTTACAGACACTTTCATGTTAGTAAAAATCTCATCTTGGTGGCCCAAGTGAATGGGGTTGTCGAATCAAAGTGCCATCCCATTGGGGTGGTTATGCTAAAATCACAACGTATTTTAACTAATCCTAATACACAGGTTTATTAAAACAACAATTTACGCACCGGCGAGACAGTGGTCGGTTTGCCCGATATCCACCCGGTGAAGACATTTCTCGTTAAAACTAGAGTAAATTCTCTCACTTAACAACAAAACAAAAGTCCGATATCACACAACAAAACCACTTGAGGAATGTAAATGCTCAACTCGATACAAATAACACGTAATGTAACAAAAGTAAATACGGAGGTCTATTATACAATGTTTACGAATAACCGGCTAATTATTTGACGGATAAATCTACCCTACTTATTATTTTTCCATGTTTGTAAAAGTAAAAATATGCAGGTGTAAGTACTGAGGTTTAAATTAATAAACATTTATTACGTTTTCCAATGCTAGCGTAAAATAAATGCTACTAAACAACGCATATAAAAAAAAAGATATGAACTTTGTATAGTATTAAGATGAAGCACGGCGCCGCATAGTCAACAATTTCCTATATGCATCGCTTTTGCTATAACCACCCATAAAAGCCAGGGGCTAAGTCTAAACCACGCGATGAAGGACATAGGTTCCTCCGTTTTCACCTATAGTCAAGTATACGTGGTTCTTTCAAGAGAGACAAGTCTGGGTGGATTATATTTGGTAAATATCGATTTTAAAAGCATCAAAGTTCAGGAGACAGCAACAGTTGAATATAATCGACTCAGAAATATTTACCGCCCAGACTTGTGTGCCTTAAAAATTACGAAACATCACAATACAGGCAACAGAGTAAGAGAAAGGGAATGGGCTCTAAGCAAAGCAGCAGCTGAAGCACAAGTAATAATTAAAACACCTAAAAATAAAAGAAAGAGACCTACCAAAAATTAATGAGATCCCACCAAAAACATTCAATGTAAAAAAAGCCAAGTCTCTCTATGCAATTCTTCCATCGTAAAAAGTATTGAGATAGCATAGGAGCCAAGCCCTGTTTAATTTTATTTGTAATAATAAATAAATATTTTGTGACTCTATCAATAGTTTTGTTTGCATTGCAATAATAGTGACTTGGCCATGAGCACAATAAGGTACAAATATAAAACGGCATATTTGGAGCAGTTGAAAGTAAATAATAAATAATATCAGGACACCTTAACCGACAGTCTGTATCATCTAACATCGCGCATGTTAAGTGCATAGTGATCTCAAATTCCAATTAGTTACAAAATCATTTTAACGATATTTGCACGTAATTACAAAGAGCAAACGACATTTAACTTGTGCTCATGGCCAAGTCGCTATTATTGTAATGCAAACAAAACTATTGATAGAGTCACAAAATATTTATTTATTATTACAAATAAAATTAAACAGGGCTTGGCTCCTATGCTATCTCAATACTTTTTACGATGGAAGAATTGCATAGAGAGACTTGGCTTTTTTTACATTGAATGTTTTTGGTGGGATATACCTTACAGGAAAGGGTCTTTATTCCGTTAAACTTACTACGCGGATAGATCTGCAGGGTAGCGCTACTTTTTTTATTGTAGGTACGTATAAAACAATCTCTTGCAGTTATCTTCCTAACATAGTGCATTGAATAAAGTAAGCATTTATAATCAAGACGGGTGAATCAAATTTTCATGATCTTAGATTTTTCGCATTGTCTAGATCCCAAAAAACCAGAATGGCTATCAAAATATTACAAAAATAATAAAAAAAAGGTATCTTACTGCTGCATAGGCAGTATTGAAAAAAAAAGATTGCTCAGATAGGCCAGTGATGTAGGTCACTTCAACGAATACCATACAACGTGCAGTGCGTTGGATGCCCGCATGTGTCAAACATTTGTCTGACCCACAAATATTTGATCTCTACGTGTTCTTTATAGTAGCGATCAAAATATATAAAGTTAGTTAAGTGTATAACACGGGTCTTTAAAAGTCCTAATCACTTAAACAATACATAAGAGGTGCAGACGGCTAAACTCTATCCTAACGTATTGTCTCAATTCAGTTAGCTTGCGACCACGGCCAGTGTAACCTTGTCGAACCGACAAGCCTGTAAAGGTAATTTTACGCATGTTTATATATTATTTCCGTTGATAATATTAATATAAACATACAGCACGATACTTTAAAAGTTAGTGTATATCCCGGACGTTAGCGCCAAGTTTGAAAACTGATTAAAATTTGATCTCCAATTCTCCAAATTGAACATCCTGTAAGTATTAACAACCCGAAAACACTAACAAAATAACAAACTCGATTCTCAAACTGAAATATTATTTCAAAGTGCTGAAAATACTTTGTAAACTAAAATAAAGTGCTTTCAAACTCAAAATGCAGTACTTTAAAAGTTGAAATTGAGTGGATCGCCTCAGCAGTACTGTGTAAGGAAGTAGCCATTGAAAACTGAAGGCTCCCAGAGTTTAGCATTCTTGAAATACAGCTATTTATAAAAGAATTTACGAAAATTAAGTTGTAGTCAACTTATGACAACACTGGAACTCATTTGTGGGCACAGTACAGTTTATACAGTAAATCAAGTCGGTTTAAAATTGTTTGCGCATTCTTTTGTGAAGAATGTTTGATATCTTTATCATTTTTATACGAGGCTTTTTTTTCTTTTATTTTTCATGGTTCTCTTAGCTTTTTATATGACATAATTTTGAAAGGCTTTTGTAAAGTAAAATAAATATTAAAAAAGTTTCTTAGCAAGACCGCTAATTTAAAGCAAGAACCTCGTTATTTAATTCCTTTGGCAGCTAAAGAGTTTTATGTAAGTAGTTTTCTAGTGCTATGTCTGTCTCCTAACTCTTTACTTTGAGACATGATTTTTTGTAGCGAGAGTGGTTAGTACAAAACTAATAATAATAAAATCAAATAATTTTAGTTTTTAGTTTTATTTAGTTTATATTTTTTCTTATCTATTTTGTAGACTTAGTTTTTCATCATCATCATCATCATCATCATCAGCCGGAAGACGTCCACTGCTGAACAAAGGCCTTCCCCCTAGAACGCCACAATGAACGACAACTCGCCAATTGCATCCACCGGGTGCCCGCCACTTTGACGATATCGTCAGTCCACCTGGTGGGAGGCCTGCCGACGCTGCGTCTTCCGGTTCGTGGTCGCCACTCGAGAACCTTTCTTCCCCAACGGTTATCGGTTCTTCGAGCGATATGGCCTGCCCATTGCCACTTCAACTTGCATATTCTTCGAGCTATGTCGGTGACTTTAGTTCTTTGGCGAATTTCCGTATTCCGGATCCTGTCGCGCAAAGAAACCCCGAGCATAGCTCTCTCCATAGCTCGTTGAGTGACTCTGAGCTTCTCCAAAAGGCCAACCGTTAGCGACCACGTTTCAGCGCCATATGTCATCACTGGCAACACACACTGGTCAAAGACCTGCGTCTTCGTCGACTTAGTTTTTATACTATTGCAAATATCTAAAAAAAAAAAAAACAAATTAAAATATACTTTCTCTAATCTTCGTGCATAAGGTTCAAAATTGATCTGAAAAGCGTTTGGGTAAGAATGTTATGTCGAGTACTGGGTGTTGTAGAATTTCAAAAAATTGTCCATGTTAACCTACTGTTTGTAACTACACTGTGTCCTTTTCAAGTATGCCTCCAAGGCAGCCGTATAAAAGCCGACGATTTATTTTTAATATTATTTCCGTCTCTTATTTACACTCAAACTCGATTTTCGGGAAATAAATTCATTTTCAATTCATGTTATATTTCTGTTACTGTATTTTAATGGGTTTTCAGTGTGAATACGCGATGACTGAATATTATTATTTATCGGTATTTTTGTTGCAAAATCGGAGCTTGAACGATTTAAGCATTTTGTGTGAGTTGTTATTATAAACTGTTATAAATAAGTAATTTTATGTGGATGTTGTATTGTTTGGTTTGTAATTCATTGGCAAATTAACGATACTGCCAATATTCATTCGTTATTATAATGATTATTAATTATTAATTATCGGGCGCCTTCATTTATATTCTTAAACATATGGGTATGAACTATTATTTCATAATCGAAACAAATAAAATAACATAAGGCTAGTTTTGGATTCATCTGAATTTGTAAGCCTTCTATTCATAGACTGTTAAAATTGAAGTCTTTTCTTTTTCTTCTGCCTACCCTTTGGTCTTACCGGATTTAGATGAACCGACTACCTATCAGACCTCCACAACCCATAACAAAGTTTACTAAAGTAACAATGGTTATCACAATTTAAATAAGCATTTTATTTCATTAACCCTTCTCATCATTCCCCAAAAACCCTCCCACAATTAAGCCTTCGTAATCATAGTTAAGACGAACAAAACTTTTTACACTGATCTTAAAATTCAACATCAGAAAACGAGGTCGATGTTTATGTTGGCTAGAGCAGAGTAATTAATTCTGAGTGGATTTAACAATTAACGATCGAGATTTGTACCCGGTACTAGCTAGATAGGGTTGGCATCTAGTGGTTGCCAATTTGGTATAGTTGCCAATTAAGATGGAAATATTTCAACAGTTAAATTGGTTACTAAGGGGCTATTTGCTAGTACTGTTCGTATACAAGGCGACAGAAGGCCAATAACCAAAGATTTTAGTGGCAAAACAACTACTGTCACAAATCTAAATTATTTCGTTTATAATCGCGTCATTGGAGAAAAAGTTGTTGGGTATTGAATAATTTATGTCGCCTCTTGTACGAATGTGCTTACAATAAAACGTTTTCCTAGAAACTTACTTACCTGGGAACGAGTAAAAAAATGATGCCATTATAAAGCCGAAATGTCAAATGTTTTGACACTGAAAGTTTTTCTCTTGAAGCTTGAAGGGACATGAAGTGGGAATTGCTTTATTCGAATAAAAAATGTTGTTTAGCCAATAATAGCAATACTACGAGGACCTGATAAATAATGTTTCTATGTTAGACGACCTCCGTGGTCGAGTGGCGTAAGCACCAGTTTCAAGGTGACGCTAGCTCTGAGGTCACGGGTCAATGTAGAAACCAAATTTTCTACATTGCCTCGGGTCTGGGTGTTTGTGATACCTTCGTTGCTTCCGAATTCCATAACACAAGTGCTTTAGCAACTTACTTTGGGTTCCCGGCAATGTATGTGATGTTGTCCGCATTTATTATTTATGTTCTTCCAAAATTTCTGATTTATAAATATGTCATAATTCAGTATGTTTAGAATTACCTATCAAAATTTACTCGACGTGTATTTCGTTACTTATACAACTAAATATAATTTAATCAAGCATCACAACTTTATTTATCGATGCAATGAAGCCAAAATTAAGCTCCTTTAAGTAAATTGTAATTAAGAGGCAACCCTAACTAAAAGTCGTTATTTAATCTTAAATAGCCGGAGATTATACAGTAGCCAAAGTTTTCGAGTAAAAACAGAAATCCCGTGCTCTATGATAAAACAAATTTTATACACAGCTCAGTTAGTGGCCATTACTTTTGGAACTATAAAAGTCTTCATTTCTGACAAAATACACTTTGTAAATTTCAGCAATGCAACAAAATAATTTGCCTTTTTAAAATAACACATATAAAGCTATAAAGTGGTTCATTTTTGTCACTTTACTAACTGTAAACTAGATTGTTGAACTTTTTTTATTTTGAAATAGTTGTCTTTTCCTTTATTTTTTTTACTAATTTTATCATCATTTTAGACTACACCCTTCCAATTTTTAAAAACAACTTGTACAGGGTGACACCATCTTTCTGACTATTATCAAGTAACTAAACCCACAATAGCTCTAAATCAGAACTATCTCCTATAACCCTGTTAACAATGCCAGAAAAGCTGTCTTTAGAGAAATATAATCGAGAACAGAATTCGATTACTTAAACTGCATCAATCTCTATTGAATCCTAAGCTGGAACAACTGCAATCATCAATCGTAGTGTTCATTGAATTGATCCTTTACTCCTCGAGACAAATACCCCGTTTCCGTTCTTCAGATTTTCAATTTGCTAAGAGATTTCGTTCTGTGTACCTTTTCAAAAGCTATTTGGATTTCGGATTAGGATTTCAGCCGATGAAGGCTTGCTTATTTTCCTTATAGAAAATTCTTGATTCTTTTGAAATTAAGTAGTTCCGTTTGGTCTTGGTTGGCGGCGTGCTTGAAAAGCGTTAAGTTGGATTTTGTTACGAAAAACTTGGAGATTTTTTCGCGATTCCCTGTCACTTGAGTAACAAGAAAAAGATTTTTATCAAGTTAAGATGCTTGTTCAAAATTTTGCGTTTTACAGACTTATCTTTGGTAATAATTTTAAAGTTAAAGTTTTCTTTGTAAACCTTCCTTCTTATCACGTCATAGTATTTTCTCTAGTAACCATTTTACCCAGATAGTAGGTTTTGACTCACAGGACATCATCATTTTTGTTCTAGCATTTACCGTCCCACTGCTGGGCAAAGGCTTATAGGAGATTGGGACGATAATTATGTTCACTACTCTAATCTATGCGTCTTCCTCTATTATTATTTATCATACAGATATTCTTAACCCCGATCAAAAATCCAACTTAACAATATCTTTCCAAAGAACACTTATCTATTAATCAGTTGATATAAGAACCAGCTCTATTATACCATTATGTACATATCGATTGAGTCACGTATGTGTGCTATATTGATCCGGTCGTCTAGCCGTCACACTGTCGCGTCCGTCCGACACCCGTCAAACAGATATGGTACATAAAAGTTTATTGTTTTAGTGCATATTAATGTGTTTGTGTTGTGTTATGGGACTTTTGGTTCTTATTTGAGCTGGAGTATTGAATTCTTGGGAGAGATCGGTACAAATACGTCGGTCAATTTTTTCAGTACCAAATTATGGGAAATTCGACGGCCGATTTTTGCTGTACCAAAATTTTAGGATTTAAAGAAATGTTAAAATCGAAAATAATCTGAAAGTCATGACAGCTATGATAGGCACTATAACATTAAGCAACTCTATTGAATAGCTCTGAACAAGGATAGTTCAAATAAGGAAAAACAGCATAAAGCGGAAACTAACCCAATGAGGGTTAGAATTGCAAACTAGCCAATCGAACAAGCCTTCAAGTCCAAAATAGCCAATATCAGCCAATGTGTACATAAAACACAATGGCCAACACTAACCAAAAACATGAAAAGGAACCCAAAGGCAACTATAACGGTAAAAATAAAAGAAGAAAAGCAAAAAATACCACATTCCGGGGAAAAGGGCATCCAAACTCAACGGGCTACATCAAACGACCAAATATATTAATCGAATCGTCTTTTAAAGTAATTTCCTTGGACAATTGGAAGGACGAAACAGAACTGGAGAACGGTCGACGTTGCCTTTGATGGGGACTGTCGTTTGCAATCAAATTACTTGGCCAGTACGGAAGGGAATGACTACTGGACTACATGGTTATGCATGGGATATTTTGAACTAGTGGGATGTCCAAATAAAGAATAAGTAAGAAAAATAAACTGATAGACTGTCAGTCTTTTACAGAATCATTCTGGTTCAGATTCTTGTTTGCTGTATTTCATCGAATACAGTATTAAAGAGAAAGATTGAAGAAGACAGAGCCACTAAAGACAAAGATTGGTCATTATCCGAAGTCAGGCAAAAGTTAGCTACAAATATTCAAATCACTGGAAACATTTTTTATTTTTGTTGCTTACTCTTTTCCATTTGGTGTTGTTTCTTGTAAACCTTAAAACAAAAATAACTAAGTTATTTCCTTTACTTATATCAATGAAAAATGACATGTTTCACTGCCTTTGGTCCGTCGTGATTTTTAACCAAGATTTTAAAATCCTTGAAGATGTAACGAGTTAAAGGATAGAGGCTGCTAGCAGTAAATTTTCACGTCTATGTTATCTATTAAGATTTTAATGGACATACTTTTTGAATACTCTATTACTAACATTTTCATACTGTTTTGTATATTGAACAGTAAATTAGAGCTGTTTAAAATATCAGCCACTGTAAATATGTTCAAAATATCAAATTATGCCATCCTAAAATGATATCGAAAATCATATTTCCCCCATTTTATCGATACAAAAACAAAAGCATTTGTTATCAATATCGCAAAAGAAAAACAAAACAATTTTAATTAACTAATAACAGTGCTTTTAGTGTTTGTTTGAAAGTTTGCGAGCCTTTGACGGCTAGTGATGTGCTGTATTAATATAATTAGTCGACAAATTGAATATTAATTGATTTTCTGTTGAATTTGCGGGAAAATTATTATGTAATTGAAATAGTTTTGGGAGGCGCGGTATCATTTGTTTGTGTTTAAGTTTTGATGTGTTGTGTTGATTGTGGTTGTGTATGTAGATTTTGGTCGTGTTTATTACTTCGGGAAACTTTGAGTACTTCCGCTAAGAAATAATTATGTCAGGACTATCATATTACGTAATCTTGGGTTTGTCGTCCTTACGTTATTGCTTTATGTTTCGGCCATTTTTCGTCAAATAACTTTAAAGACGAGTCGAAATAAAAATGTTTCTCTTTCTACACTTATCGATTTCGGTTATTCAAAAAAAAATCTAGTGAATCAAGAATATCAGAATTCTTGTTGTTTTTTATTGGATTATATAAAGATATGCTGCTGAATCTACTTCTAACAAATTCCTTTTATCTTCATTTATTATTTTCACAAACTTGTTTCGAAAACCTTTTAGAACAATGTTCTTTCTATAACACAACCCATTTTAATTTAACAGACTCATCTATAACTTCGGTAAAACAATTTAGAAACAAATCGATCAATGTTCAGCTGAAATCACTTAACCTAGAAATGAAAATCGTATTCCAGCCTTAGATTGCTCAAGGGACCTAAATATCGATAAGATTTTATCGATGATGGCGAGTCCTTATTCCAAATAATGTGGTACTTCAAAATATAACGGTGTTTAATTTTGTTTCTTGACATTGGCTTGCTAATTTAATTTAAAGTCTTTAGAAAACTTTGTTTATAGTACCGTTGACGAAATATCTTGATAAAACTGAGGACATAATATGATACTTCTTCACTGCTATATCTTTAAATAAATATACAATCTTTGTTTTGGTGTCATTTAATTATTTTTAAGGTGACTTCATGCCAAAAGGTGAAATTTTTATTTAATACAATTTAGATTCTGTTTAAGTTTGAACTAAGTGCATGAGTCACCGCTCTTAATTCAGTTAACTTGTCTTGCAGGCAGTCTATTAGGCATACGCTGCATGAAAGTACTATTCAGCAGAATTTTGTGTTACTAAAAGCCAACTCTAACAAATCTTGGAAAATCAAGGCAGAAGATTATTAGAAATAAAATAAGCAAAGCAACGAGAATCGCAACGAGCAGTGCATTGCAAAGTGTAAACTATCCCTATACGTTTTTATATAACGACGAACTAGAAATTTACAAATGTAAATTCCTAGCGTGCGCGCGGTTGCTTTTAGATCGTTCGGGAACACACAAATAAAAAAATATCTTCGTAGAAATGTTGCATTGAACATTAAGTTTTAAATAACCTATACACCGCTTGAAGTCACCAAATAAAATAAATATCTACGCGACAGATTCCATATACAGAATTATAAACGACATTGTCTCACTCAAAGTCCAGTGAAGCAGTCAAAGCCTGCGCTCAGGCTAACTGCAAAGATCTCTACCAAAAAAAGACTTTGTCTCACAGTCTCATCTAGGTTTGCCTTTAGGCATAGCAAAAGTAATTTACTTAAAACTATTTCTGTTCCTTAGAAATTAATGTAATAGGTTTGTTTGAAACAGAGATGTTATCTATCTTTATAATCACGATGGAACTAATTTAATGTTTTTGTAAGTTGTGTCTCTAAGATAAGGTGGGCTAGACCTATTTTATGAGGAAAGATTATATCGCTTTTAAGGGCTTTTATGTTATTTTGTTAAAGATCTATTTAATAAAGATAATTTTGTAGAGATACAAGATAATTTACATTAGTTTTTCATGATTACATTCAAAGTTTATATAATTTGTATAGTTATTTATTTAATATTAATACAAAATTAATTAACTTAAACTTTTAATATCTTTGTTGCACAGAAAAATGGGTTTATTGACCTTTTTGTGACACATACAATAATAAATAATAAACTGGCCTATATACGACCCACTGCTGGGCACAGGCCTCTTCCCATATAGAGAAAGAACGAGCATTGATCGCCACGCTTACCGAAAAACTATGACAAAAATATAACTTCTCGTTGTATTCCGAAATCAATATTTAAAAAATGAGCTTCTTCAAATAAAACAAAACACAATCTATATTTTGATTACCGTCCTCTCTTCAACAAAATAAGATATTATTGCTTGCTTGTCTTGAAATTGACATCCGAACGCCAGTTGAAGGCTCTCGAGTTCGTTAGTGTCAAAGCGGGTTCCGTACGTTTCTGAAAACTGAGAAAACTGGGAAAATGAAACTGTGAAGTGCTAGCTCACTGACATACGATTCTAAATAAAGAATATTGCTTTTATATTTTGCTTAAAATGCTTTTTGTATCTTTTACTGGGATTACCTTGACCTTAGAGCTTTTCAATCTTCGTATCGTTATATTGTAATTATTTATGTATATTCTGACATACTTTTATGCTAAAAAAACATGGTGAACTATGTAACCTTTTCTCGAGATACCTTGGGATTGGCTTGAAATCTCACAAAATTTAGCTGAATACTTATACTTTTCATGGAGTGCTTAAGTGACTGCAACATAAAAAATATTATTTAAAAGTTACAGTAAAACAATCAGAATTCGATAAACATTATTTTTTATGTTAGCCCATTACGATAAATCGTGGAAATCAATTTTAATTTCTTCTCTATATCAATTCCGTCATTCAAGCAGTATTAGGTTAACATCCCCACCATGTTTACGCACAAAATCTTTAACACCAAAATGAGCGCTCAATAAAACAAATGTATAAGTAAAAGTAAAATCTCATCGCGGATATACCAGTAATCCGAAGATAAGATAATCAGTTCTTACCTCGTTATTATATGAAGGTAACGTTCAATTACCTTTGAAATTAACTTTTGAAGTTCTAAGAAGACATTGGCAGTATCAGGGTTGGGTAAATTAAGGTTTAAGAAAACAAGCTGGGTTTGCTTGGTTTTTGATTGTTCAGATTTTTGGAATGAATACAATGTTTTATAATTATGTGAAATTCACTTTGAGTTTCAAAATTATTCGCCTTTTTAAGCTTGAATATAATGTTCACTATATCTTCTTCTTTTTCTACGTTTAGGTAATTTTTGTATACTTTTATGCAGGTGCGTAATCACTTGAGAAAGTTATGTACGTTACAATATTCATTTTTGATGTATTTTATTGCTTTGAATCAGTAAAAAAGATCTGATATTTGGCATAACATTTACCTAGTAAAAATTCATAGGAAATCTGGCCAATTTTAACACTACACACACCAGGTTTATGAGATACAGCCCGTTGACAGAAGTAAGGACGGACAGTGGAGGCTTAGTAACAGTAAAACTGAACATAGTTATAATAGGTTTAGCTGTATATAGAAGACACTTTATGTTACTTGTTGAATAAATACCTAATTATATTCTGTACACGCGTTCATGATAATTATAATTTATGTAAACATCATTTCCCTAAGCAAATAAGGAGATTAGTTGTTGAATTCTAGAGTATTGTAGGCCTACATTATTCAAAGCAGTAGTTATTATTTAAAGACGTTAGTATATTCTAGTGTCGTAATTAAAGGCACATGTACAGGGCCTCGATTCAGCTATTTAAGAGTTCCTTGAATTGACTGAATGAACTGCTTCATTTTGTTCGCTTATACGATAGTTGGCTTTCTTCTAACTGTCATTCATCATCATCTCCCGAGCTTTTTTCACAACTATGTTTGAGTCGGTTATCAGTCTTTCCAGATTCAGCTGAAAACCGTATTTTACATGGAGCGACTGCCTATTTGACCTCCACAACCCATTTCTACGGAGAAACACAGTGTTCCATGGTAAGACTTTCTGCTAACTGTCATTACGATTATTCTCTTCGAGAGTTCAATGAGATTTTATGGTAGGCTTATCTAAATACGAAAATTAGACATATTGACTAGTACACTGAACGACTATTGGTATGCATTTAAAATTAAATAGCTGAATTTGCCGTTGCCCTGCTTTAGCTTCAAGCAGTCGGCAATACAATAAGCAATCGGTCGGGAGGCGCACTATGATCACTGTTTAAGCAGTTCGTGTACGCGAGTCCTTATGTACCTAATAGAGAATCATTAATTAACAGTAATGTTTATCTGTTTGAGATAGGTACTTAGTGCTGTATTGCTAGAGATAGGTACTCAAGTGATAGCTGTTAGTGTTTAAGCACTGAATTTAGGTAAGAGACTTGTGTAAACGAGAACTGATAGGTTTGTTTTGGGACTAAATAGCAATTAATTGTGAAATTCAGTTTTTCATGTCAAAATGTTACTGGAATTAATTTTATATTCTTATGAAAAATTTAGGAAAAAAAACATATTCTAATGACGAAATGTAGGAAAAAAACATCAATCCCTTTTATAAAATTTTAGTGAAAATACATCTCAAATACCGAGGTCTTCAAAAAATCTTCAGTTTTAAATTTCCTATCTATGATACCGATCAGTAACCGCAAAAAATAATCACAATATGTATGGAGCAGCTCGCCCCCTTTTACATGTGACCTAAACATATCGGCGAACTGTGGGTGTACATTGGTACACCTCTGCCTACCGCTTCGGGGATACAGACGTGATGATATGCTATGTTATGTTTTTATATCATCGCACAGTAATTACAAAGATGAAATCAATCTATATTCATTGCTATCCAAACCATCTTAACAACTCTATACAGTACGTTCACAACCGAGCGGCAATACTTTGGAACACCATGTATAATTAACTAATTAATGAAGGCAGCTTAATTGACAGTTGTAACCTATTATACGCGTTGGCTCCACTCGAGTGGGAGCTTGTTTGTCTAATACGAATGTTCGGCTTTGTCTAGATTGGTAAAAGTCGTACAATCGTACGAACGATTTTCTCGGACGAATATGTGAGCTACACCAATCTTTGTAAAATGTATAAGTAATTATATTTCTATGATAATGTTCTGAATGTATTTTTTTGTGTTTGAATATAACTTTTATTGTCTCTGTAGTGTGTCACAGGGGGAGGTGACAACTCATCTTAACAGAAAAGCAATTAAGTAACTACATGAATATGATAGGATACAGCGATATTTCTATGTAAGGTATAGATTTTGAGTGATTTATTGGTCATACAATGCTGAAACGTTGAAGACATACAACATTGTGCTATCACCTAGCACCCACCATTAATTTACGATAGAAAAAAAGAACTTACTTAAATTTCCCAAAGACCTAATACTCACCGAAATTATAATATTTGTAAATAAAAAAATACATAAATATGTTATTATTATTGGGTGTAAAACTCCAATTTATCGATAACAACTTTAACGTCCGACGAAATCTTAATATTTTCGTACGTTTCATCGAATGGTACGACAAAATATGGTTCGTAAGCCCAATTAGGATGAAACCTTACTGTACGAATTAAGAGATTGTTGGTACTCTAATGGGTTTCGATTTAACCCTGTAATGTCGATCGCGGTAATGATACGAGCTGTAAAAGGGTTGGTTTGAGTGGAAATTAGTGTTATGTTTGTACACCTGGAAAAGGTTTACATTCGAGTATTGTGTAAATTAATTTTTTCTTTGTTTCAATAGGCTTTTTTTATCTTCCTTGTAACTGACAAGATCATCACACCACTCTTCTCAGATGGTCGCCTTCCTCGTGCATTCATGTAGTGATGATGAGCTATTCATTACAGCTTTTTTATAGTGTGAGTAAAATCTATTGTGAACTAAAAGAGGTGGTCCTTTGCTGATATTTTAGAGGATATAGTGACAAAAATTCTTATTCGTTTTTTTAAGCAAAAGTTGAGGTAGGCTCTCAGTCTCACCGACTGCTGAATACCGTATTCTACACGAATGCCTATTGCCTATCTGATCTCCACAGCCTTTTGTAATTCTATACTCTTGGTAACGTTAGTTAGAACATAACATTGCAGGCTTTTTTACCTTAACAGGACGTTACCGAAAGCCAATATCTATCCAGAAGGGGCGAAGAATACATCTGGTATACAGTCAGGTTTATAAGTCTCAGCTCAAAATGACTCAAACATTTTTTTTTCTTATTAATATTTGTATATAAAATGAATAGTATTCTGCTCTTTCTACTCTATACTTCTTAAGAGATAGAAAATCGTTAAGGAAAATCAATTAAGCGTATATTCGGTAAAAAAGATGGACTGAGTTCATTACCCTCTCAACTTTATTCTACACTTAACAATATTGGTATAACATTACCAGTTTTGTCTAGTTTATCTTTATTCAAATTAACAAAACTCATTTAAATGCTCCTAAATTCTTAATTACTTTTCTTGTACGCTTAAAGTCATTGACCTTAGATTTAACCTTCTGGATAAGGCTTTTTGCTTGAAATCCAATTTATTTATTTGAAGTATCTTCGTTTGTAATAAGTTTAACATTGGTATGTGGCGTGACTGTTTAAATAATTTTAGTTTTGAGTCACTGCTGTAAAGTTTTAATATTATTTTGAGGTATGATTGTCACGTTCAGTACAACAAAAGGTTACAATAAATAAACTAAATAAGTAAGTTTATTTTCAAATGTTAAAGAGAAAATAGTCGAATTATTAATTTCGATATTTATGAGTAGTAAAACCGAGGCTCTTGTGATTATTTTGTAAATGAAAATTATAACATACATATCAAAAAAATGTTATTACTTTTGCAGATAATTAAAAAAATAAATATCATTATAGTGACTACGATATCTATAAAACTCACGTTACCACAAAAAAAGTTAATCTCATGATTAATAAAAATTAAAATTAGGGAATTTGTAATTAAGTAATAACCTTTTACCCAGAACTTCCTTTAACATCCAACGTAAGTAAATATAAAATAGGTCAAGAATCTTCTCAAAGGGCTCTACAAACCCTTTATCTTCGAACCACAGTCTGTGAAGCCATCACCATTAATTTAAATTTATTTATTCAAATCTATATCTATCTATCTATACATATAATAAAAATGTAGCAAAGTGGTGTCTGTAAAATGGAAATATATATAAAAAAGTAGCAGGGGTTGTTATTATATCGATGCCGAATCCGAAATTGTAATCATGTTTTTTTTTGCCTGTTTGTCGGTTTGTCTGCTTGTCTGTGTGTTTGTGCACGCTAATATAAAAAAACGGCTCATTCGATTTAGATGCGGTTTTTACTAATATATTGTAGTAAGCTTCACTTAACATTTAGTGTTTATTTCATGTCAATCGGTTCATAAATAAAAAAGTTATGTTATATAACGTTCTACACAAAAAACGTATTGCTAAGTTTCGTCATCCACGCGAACAAAGTCGCGGGCACAGCTAGTGCTTAATAAAGCGTCAGAAACAATGGGATAGGGCCTACTGCCAACCATTGTGGAAATCAAATTATAGGCAAGAAACTATTTGTCTTAGATAATTAATTGTTAAGCCAAGTATTGTGGGATGATTTATATAGAATTCTGGTTTTAATGTAGTTTTAGTGCGGATAAGAGATTGATAGTTTTTACTATGAATATAATTCCGGACATTTAGTCGCCTTTGCTAATAAAAAGTTTTTTTTTTATTTATTTTTTTAAATACGCAGTTTGTGCAGATACTTTATATTTACAATCAATACTATTATATTTGTGAAATAAACATGAATTTTAAGCAAAAAACTGTTTCACACACTATGAAAAAAAAGACGAAAAAAAATTAAACAAAATGTATCATCAAAATGAGTTCAACCATTTACCAAAAAGCGAGGTAATATATTTTTTTTTATATCTGTTCAAAAGTGTAATTTATACCTCTTTCTACGTTTAAAAATAAACTCATCACTACCAAGAATGAAATAAAACATACAATTTAAAAAGGATTGTTCTTTTGCCTTTAAAAGCTCTTTCATGTCAGAATCGTAACCGAAATGAATGGAGTCGCGACAAAGCGTACAAGATTAATTATTAAATGAAACAATTGTTTAATAATGACTATCTTTCCGTTTCAGTAATGTGGGGGATTTTTTGGCTTTTGAAGGTACTTTTTTGTGTATAATAGGCCATTTAGAATCACAGGAATTAGGACTTTAGGAAATGATTTTTGAAAATTATTCATTTGTATTTGATTCCACACGAAATACATAGATAGATAGAGTATAATACAAGTACATCTTAAAACATTGCCTATTACATCATTAGTAATAACAATTAGAACAAATTTTAATAGGTCTGGCTGTCGTCCGTCTGTTCCACTATCACTGCTAAACCACATACTCGATTGCGATGAAATTTGTTATGTAGTTTGCTTGAACACTGAAAAAGGGTATAGTCTAATTGTTTCCTCAATAACCAACTTATAAGTAGACAGAGCTGCAGTTTTAACTACTGAATATAACATATTGCAAAAAAAATATTACTACAGAGATTAGTTATCTTTCGTAATATTAAATTCAAATAACATTTTAACCTTCAATCTTTACAAACTTTATAATCTAAACAAAAATACAACTCAATTTACATAAAATTACCAACAACATCAAAGAACAAAAATATCATAGATACAAAGGTTAACAAAAAATATACATCTCTACAGGGATTTAGCAAAACTTAAACAAGTAATCATCTATCTAGCCTTTTTTCCAAACTATGTTGGGGTCTGCTACCAGTCTCACCGACAGCTGAATACCGTATTTCATGGAGCGACTGCCTATCTGACCTCCACAATCCATTTATACTGGGGAACACAGTATCCCATAGTAAGACTTCGATAAGAGGATAAGACTTCTCTGCCTCGCTGGCCTAGTGGTTCTTAGCACGACTGCTACGAGATGTCAAGGGTTCGATTCCCGAGTCGATCAAGGTGTTATTGGGGTATTCTATGAAATTCTCAGTAGCAGGTCGGAGTTTGGATTTGTACCCGGTTAGTGGCAATAGGCTCGCCCCCTATTACATGGGACCTAAACATAGCGGCAAACTGTGGGTGTACATTGTTACCCCTCTGCCTATCCCTTTGGAGAATACAGGCGTGATGGTATGTTTTACCATAAACCGAACAGCATGTATGAAGGGAATCATGAAAGTAGACAAAGCGAAACAAGTATGTAAGGATCGTAGTAAGTGGTAAGAAGTGGTCTCTGCCTACCCCTACAAGGGAGAGAGGCGTGATTAAATGTATGTATTTTATGTATGTTTTATGATAAGACTAAAACTTAAACAAGTAATAACGGCTAGAATATTCACTCACGTTCCCAGCGGGGCGGTAAATGTACAAGGTGACAAGTCGATCGTATCGCGCTGTTAGGACAAGCGTTAAATTTTATTATACAGCTATTTGTCACATTAGATAGATTGTAGGGAAGATTATGTTTCTTAGGTTCTCTTTTTTTTGTAAGTAATTTAAAACAATGTAAAGAGTGTTTTGTGTGATGAGAAAAGCTTTTAGTAATTTTGTAGATTTGAGAAAGTTTAGTTATTTTGAATTTCGTAACATAAGTCTGTTAATTTACGACGGTACAATACTATAATATAAGTTTAAATTTTTAATTTTAAGCAGAACATGTATGATCTCAAACTATTGTAACATCTTTACATACCATGTTTTATGCATATAAATATATTTTTATTATTATTATTAAAAAAATAGTTTTTTAATCATTTTAAATTGAATATGAATAATGGCTGTAAAAATAATTGTTCTAAAAGTTTAACAAAAAAAAAAAATCTAATGAAAGTAATATTTCTTTGATGTAATTTGAAAGTTCAAAACTAAGTTAAATTGACTTAATTGCTATTAATTAACAGTTAAACTCTAAAGCCTAACGACTAAGCAAAGATTACGAACGATTAACTTAATAGAAATAGTTTAGAGAGCTATTACGCTGATTCAAACTTTGATATTACTAAATACGTAAGTAACTCTGATTGTCTGTCTGTTACATTATCACGACTAACCCACTGAACCGATTTTGATGAAAGTCAGTACAGACAGAGTTAGTATTCAATACTAAAAAAGTACATACGCAACTTTTTATCCCGATAAGCAACATCTATACGAGTGTAACCGCTGGAAAAAAATAGTTACAAATACGTAGTAGAACATAAAAACATATTTTCAGTTACATAAACTTTAAAGAAAACCTTAATCTTGTCGGACAAGAAAAATATTTACAAGACAAGAGGAAAAATTAACAAAAAAATTAAACCGCCGAAAACACTGAAAAGCAAAAAATAAGAAACTTTTTTTTATTTAATCTTAATAACTAAGTTCTTAAACGAATGTGAGTAAACCTAAGTAATTTCGAGTCGGCGCCAAACAGGCAAATTAATTAATTACGATATATAGGTTCTTAATTTTTTTATAAATTTTAATGTTTATCGCTGGAGATTTCATTGCATTGTTAAGTTGATTCAAACTCGAACTCAAAGCTTTTATTTGCTTTCCACAATGGAATTAGTAGGTGGTAAGTAAAGAATATAATTATAGTATATAGCGTTTGTGATTTGGTTGTTTCTTTATTTTTAAGGTAATTTTGTGATCTTTGTTAATTGATAGTTTGGCGCCGCCTCAAAATTATTTAGGTATACTCACATTCGTTTAAGAACTTAGTTATTAAGATTAAATAAAAAAAAGTTTCTTATTTTTTGCTTTTCAGTGTTTTCGGCGGTTTAATTTTTTTGTTAAAAAGTTTTTATTTTATACTTTTTTGTGGCTATTATACATATACTAATTGCTACATGCTGAATTATTTATTATTTTTAAAATAGCTAACTACCTTATTTTAGTATTCAAATCTGTGAGTGAACAATAAATCACCCCTATTTTCCCAACCTCAGAGTAAAATTATATGGGACCAGCTTCAAGGTATAACCCCCTATCTAATAAAAAATATTTATCAAAATCAGACTGTTCTGTAATAAGTTACGCGTGGTCATATATTAAAATCAGTTAGTGAACAATCAATATATCCCTGTTTTTCTACCCTTAGGATTGGAATATTTTTTTCAAATTTATATGGGAACAACTTCTAGGTATAGCCTACTCAATAAAAAAAGAATTATCAAAATAGAACTACTCTGTAAAAAGTTACGCGTGGTAATACATTACGATCAGTACGTGAACAATCAATTAACCCCTGTTTTTGCACCCTTAGGGTGGGAATTCTTTTTTCAAATTTATATGGGACCAACTTTGGAGTATACCCTTTCCAATAAAAAAAGAATTATCAAAATCGGACTACTCAGTAAAAAGATATGCGTGATCATACATAAAAAAAAAAAAAAAAATATACGCGTCGAATTGAGAACCTCCTCTGTTTTCGTCGGTTAATAATAGATCTTAATTAGCGCGTAGCGATGTGCTACGGCGTAGCAAACGTAGCGGCTACGTACAATTACGGTCTACAATATTGTAAATCTTTTTTGCGTTCATAATAATATTAACTTTCTTTGGTATTCCAGTTGTTAACAGGAAGAAGTTAATTGTTGATTGTTATATTGGTGTTTTGTATATTTCTTTGAATGTTTTTCCTTATGAGTTTAGGAATGTTGAAAGGTCAAATTCATATTTTTTCGTTGTTTGATCTGTTTTTAGCTATAGTTTAGATCACAAACAATGAAATATAATTGATTTGGTTCATATAACTTCAATTCCATCTATCGACTAATAAAAAAGTAGTTTAGGTATAGGTTTAATTTTGAGCTATAATTTACCTAACCCGACAAATTTACAACGAACCGACAAATCAAATCATTTATTTCGTTTTAAATTTGGGTACAGACAGTTGAAAACAGTTTGTCAAATTTAGACTCAATACATTTGTTGTGTTAAAACATGCTATGAGTGGCATTCTGCAACTCTTCAATATACCATAGTTGAACTCTACCTAACCCTATTTTTCTTCCTCAGGTGCGGAACCCACGACAGCAATGTCGGTGGAGGGCCAACGGTGCCTGTTTGTCGTGGTGCTGCTCATACACACCGTCACAGGCGCTGGAGAAGGTAAGCACCAACGTCTTTGTAGCCTTAGCTTGATATTGGTTTCTTAGTTTTACGCGAATGTTAGCCATTGAAATAAAACTTTTTGCGGGTATCATGGTCACGGTCTGTCTGTGTCATGACACCTGCAAAGATGTCGAAACTTCGGGACCTAAAATCTAAACTTAAACCGAGAGAAATCCGTAAAAAGTAGTTTTATTTCAATATTTATTTCCAAATATAGATTAGAGTCTTAGGTTTAGTATAATTAAACATATAATCAATTATTTATAATAAACAATTTAATTATTACTTTACTGTTTAAATATATATTATTTTTATAATATCATCTGGCATAAGTAAAACACTAATAAATGCATTTTAGTACTAGTTTAAGAGCTTTATAGGTATCTTTGTGGCTAGTTAAGCAGCTTAATAATTTATACCAGGTCTTTTTATGGTCTACCATTTCTCTTTATGTTCTTTTATCTAAGAATAGAGTCTTAAACTAATTTCCTACTTATATCATAAGCCAGCTTTTTCAAATCCATATTTTAGCATCCGTACAATCTAGGCAATCAGCGCCCACTACAGGGTGTTGCCTACGGTGGTCAGATATTGATTGGATATTGTTCCTGACTCAGACCTTAGCCTAATCAATATTCGTAGTCGCCTTCATCAGGCCTGGCTTAGATACGGATGCTAATGAAGGTACTGTTAGTACCTAGGTTACTTATTATTCTAGATTGGAAAGGTATCGAGATTATTAGGAGACATGTAAAAATCAAACATCGTCATCTCCCTTTTATGTTCTGCCATATGTATTTTACTTCCATTCATCTCTACTAATTACAAAAATATATTAAAAAGTGTAAAAAAGATATTTTTATCATCTTTGGACTTTGAGTTATATCCTCTGCATCACAAACAGAGTTTTGAACCAATTCACAATTGGCGAAGATTTCGCATAAAAAGCTACAGTTGAATTGAAAACCATCTCCCTTTGAAGTCGGTTAGAAAAAATATTTTGAAAGAAAAAATGTATTTACTCCAAATGATTTCGTTTATAAAACAGCAGCTAAACATCTAAATAATCAACTACACTTTAAAACCGAGCCATAGTTTTAAATGCACACCCCGTTTTATAGTCCAAAGCGAAAAAAAATGTACAAGCCACATAAAAGTCCGCAAAAGTTAGTTGTTAGTGTACACTGTACAGCAAAAAACGAGTGAATAAATAACGCCTCTGAGGTTTAAGCGCTCAGTTAAATGTTTTTGCTGACTGTAGAATGATATTTCGACTCTCAACGCTTCTTATTTTTACATATGTTTGTGTGGTATACCGTATACCGTATCATGGGTGGGTCAAAACTTTTCCGTTTCTGTTGTGTACATAAAAAATTCAAAAGGTCTGAGGGACTGAACATTTTGCGAGACCTTTAACTAACCACTCTAAATTTGTTTGCGGTTTTGTGCTTAGTTCCGCTATATTATTAATTTGAATACATGATATTTGTAAGATGATGCATTTGTATTGCCTTGTTGGCCTAGTGGTGCTATGCGCGACTGCTACGCTAGAGGTCTTGGGTTCGATTCCCGAGTCGACCAAGGTGTTATTGGGTTTTACTTGAAATTCTTAGTAGCAGGTCGGAGTTTGGATTTGTGCCCGGTTAGTGGCAATAGGCTCGCCCCCTATTCCATGAGACCTAAACATGGTGTACATTGGTACACCTCTGCCTACCCCTTCGGGGATACAGGCGTGATGATATGTTATGTGTTTGTAATTATTACACGTTTTTGGACGAAGAGGGACCTTTAATAGTCTGGTCCTTTTAATCACGTCTGATAATAGAATGTATTACAAGTCTATACTGTTCCACTGCTGCTCAAAAACCTCTTTCTACTTTTTCCACTCGTCCCTTATAAGTAACAAACAAAATTTTAAACAATGAAAAATATTTGCTCTTAGGAATAAAAGTTCCCAATTTAAACCTGGTAATGTTTACTTTCTAACACATTATATTTTACATATTATTATGTGGGTTTAAAAAGGTATAAGGGACGGGGAACAGCCAAGTCCTTGAAAATTAAGTCTAATATCGTCGCAAAACAAAACAAACAAGAAAAATAAAGTGCGTTACAAAAACCCTGTGCATAATGATAATGATTAACATTTTATATTTTATGCTCCTTCCTAACCCTGTGCATCATTATGCACAGGGTTAGGAAGGAGCATAAAATATAAAATGTTTAGGCTTACTATTAATTATGAAAAAGTAAAAAAAAAACTACTTAAGCCAGTTGCATAAAAAATGTTCCAAACACATTTTGACCTTGATTTACATCTCGTTAATTTACGCTGTTGTAAAAATCAATTGCATATTACATATCTTTTTAATCATCATCATTATCAGCCGGAAGACGTCCACTGCTGAACAAAGGCCTCCCCCCTAGAACGCCGCAATGAACGACAACTCGCCAATTGCATCCAATCTATTCAATAGGTTTTTTTTCTATTTTACTTCCTTAAATTCCATCAGACGCTGACCGCGTCCTAAAGACTACTTTGTTTTTGTAACACACTGTATTACTGCGAACCGGGATAAAGGACCAAAAACTAAGGGTAACCAACCTATCATGATTACAGTAAAAGCTCTCAAAGAGGGTTAGATCGAAATTAATGTGGTTTTTGAACTAGGTATGTTGAAATGGTCACGCTTAGGTGTTTAATCTGCTTTGTTCTGTTTTCTGGTTTGTACTGAATTATTTATGTCTTTAACGACAGGGTTTTATACATAGACAAAACATATACATAGACTGCTACTATCGCTAGTTTCCCCTTGTGCCAAGCGAGAGCAGTTTTTAGTCTGAACCTAGTACATTTCGTTTTTCATTTAAGTAATTTTCGAGCAACGAGAAACTTATCTACGAAAATATCGATGGTTTTGACATTGTTAGGATAATATTAGTGTTTTAGATAGATTTTTTAAAATGGCAAGCTCTATCTTCATACATAATTCACGACAAAACTAGTTCACACTAGTGCTCCCGGTTCAAACTCTGATAGGCTCACTCTGTAGTTACTTATGCATACTCTAAGGTTTTATACATTTTTTATAGGTGATCTACATATTTTAAGAACTATTAGTGTTTCCTACAAATCAGTTAATATCAAAACACCGAAATATAGTATTATAAATCTTAATTCTGTTTAGGTTAGGGAAATTTTATTAGACCATCCCAGATTACAAATTTTGCCTATTCTAAAATATCGCGAAACATCGTAAGAACACTTTATTTTTATTATAATATTACGAACTGTGAAAAAATACACACTAAACTCTATTTTTGGATATATGTATCAATATACATATCTCAATGTAATATATAATATTATAAAAACAAAGTTGGAACAATTATTTACTATAATTGTATAACGGAACCAAAGGTTATTTTTGTAAATAAATATTAGACTCCGAAAATATAACAAAAATATATTCCAAGTAATTTTTACTTATGCATTTTCTTTAAAACATACATAAAGCGAAGGTTTTTTTATACGTGAGTAAAAAGAATATTATTATCAAGATATCTCACTGTAGGGCGACTAATAACATCACGCTTTAAATAAACTTGTACGTATTCTGAAAACGTTTTTACCCTCATGTTTTATGTTTGTATGCATCTTAAATTATATTTATCTAAAGAAATCGAAATCTTAATAATTCAGACGAACATAAATCCACACTTGAGAGGCCCGAAATCATATTTCTTGGAATCACGTTTAGTAGGCTTCCAAAAATATTTTTATTTGATTTTATTATTATTGTAAAGGAATTTTCCGAGTATTTTTGGTTTAATAGAAAAATTAAAAAAATCTGCTATCAATTATTATTTGACGTTGAAATTTATTGTGAAAACAATAAAATAAGTCTTAGTATTCGGTATTTTTTGAATATAGGTATTAAGTATTACTAATAGATTCCAATTTAAAAGGTAAAAAGCGCCATCGCTCATGTTAAGATAAATATATTACTTACAATAAAATAAAGAAGCGTCAATGACGAATTGCAATTTATTTAACCTTTACACAATTTTTGCATATTTTCACTACTATAATATTGTCATTACTATTACTATAATCCCTGTTCACTAACACAAATTTCCTATTAACAATAACTGGATTAACACAAATCGACTTTACTACCTTAAAATAAAACCCAAATATAGACAAATATCCCACAAAATTTTATCTACTACCATAATAATTGCAAGTTACGAGAATTGTGTGTATATTTTCGCATCCACCGATTACAATTTCTAAACCATTTGCGCACGAATTATGTCACCCATAATTCGGGAGCGACGCTAATGGTCCCCGTTATTTAGACTCGCACGTTTACTAGGCATTATCCCGAATCTAAAAACCGTATTAACTGAGCCACAGTTTGACCACATAATTGAAAACCTCATAACTAGTTTGTCCTTGAATGTATGCTTTTGGACTGATTATAGTGGCCTGGAAGGAAATTTAAAACTTCTGCTTCAATTAACTGCAATTAATAATGTTAATTTCATTTACAATACTAAAAATATATGAACTTTACTATATTAGCAGAAATAAAAAATAAACTAAACTAAATTAAAACTAAAATATTATTATGTCATCAAAAAAATCATCCACATCTCTATCGACTGCGAGTGTGCCCAAAAGACTAGCGGCATTGCCACATTGTCCGTTTAAGCGTATTCTTTATTCTTAACATAGTTATATGTGCCGCGAAAATTGTAAACTGAAGTATAAAGCTGTGAAAATATCTATCGAAGGACCAATGGCTGTTGAAACCGCGAATCGGCAAATGCACCCTCAGCCCTAAATTAAATGACAACAATTACAATTATAAGTGAAACTATTTTTCCGTTCCCCTACCTACTTATTCTGATTAATTTCCTAGCAGGTTCCAAATCAGTTTGTCATTTCCTTCGGACACACCAAGCTTACCTGTTACAGTGGATTTTATAAGTAGATTCTGGCATACAGGAGTTGCAAAGAGCGTGTGGTGGGCTTGTTTTTATGCAAAAATTGCAATTAAAATTATTTGATGACTACGTGATAAGCAAGCAACAAATATTATCAAACTGTTAGGACTATCCCAGGCATTTCTTCAATAGACACTATATTTGTATAATCGATAACAGATAAAAACTCCTCATAAAACGTGTACCATTCCGAAGTATTCATATTTCAGGAATAATTCAACAAAGTGCCATAGAAACCGCTATACCGAAGCTGTTTGCCTACCAATTGAAAAGGAGACGGAAAAATTATGTAAATGAATCATAACAACTTTATCTTCATTTCCAAAGAAAACGTAAACATTTGAATATGCGTTTATACTTCAGAGCTATTTATTTTGTCGTATTTTTAGAATGAGGGTTTTTAAGTAGATTCAGAAAGATCGATTTTCAATTACATGGCTTTTTACGTGTACTAGTACTAGTTGTTTAATATAACTAATAGTAAATAGTTATTATCAATTGTTGAATTTTCTGATGACCATCATCATCCACAGCCCTTGTCCTTCCACTGCTGGGCATAGGCCTCACCTTTTTCGTGCCATATTATACGGTCCTGTGCCAGCCTCATCCAGACTCGAACCGAGACTTTAATTATTCTGATGATCGGTTTAGGTAATTTAAAATTGGTTTTCGAAATAAGAAAACTTTGAACTATGATCTTCTGATATTTGACTATAATATTCTACATCATTAAAAAATATAATCAATAGTTGGAACAAGCTTGGTGGATTTATTTGCTAACCACAAACCAATACCTTTACAATAGAAATACTTACAACAAAGGCGTTACACAATAGTTGTTTATTGCCAATAACAGGTCAGACATTCGTAAACCTAATAACAGACGCTAACATCAAACGAAACACTATCCACCAAATATTTGAGCTTTCCAATAAACTACTAAATAAACATGGGACTACTAAAATACGCTTGCCTAAATACAAACTACATTAACACTGAAATCAGTTGGAACCAGATCCTATAATTAACCCTTGACCAAACTATTTAACCAATGGTCATTCGTTTCGAGACTACTTAAAAGCAGACATTTTGAACATTTCTATTTAAATCACTTAAGTTTTATTTCAGAAATTAAACTTAAAATATTTAATAATCACTTTTGCATAAACAAATAAGGAGGGGCTCGTGGATAAGTGCAAGTAGTACGGTATGACGAATAATAAAGGTTCCTACTGGGTAATCCAGTTGGATTACCCAGTAGAATGGGTTGTGAAGCTCAGATAGGACAGATATATCGCTCCATAAAATACGGTATTCAGATGAATCCGGTAAGACTGGAAGCCGACCCCGACATAGTTGGGAAAAGGCTCAGGAGATGATTACGAAACATAATTATTATAGATAAATAACAGACACAGAACAAATGATAGTGCTCATCACACAAAGATTTGTCCTGAGTGGGATTTAGAACCCACGACCTCCGGTATATAAGTAAGGGTCACTAACCACTACACCAACAGGCCCGTCTACTTATGTATAAACAAATTCAATTACAACTCCACCCAAATTGCTTGAAATCCAGCCGAGGTATACTTGTTCATAAATAATGAATTATCGTCTAGTAAACTATTTAGGAATTGTAATTTAGTTTCGTATTCGAGCTAAAAACGTTAGCCCTGTACCTTTTCGTTGGGAATATTTTGTAGGTCGTTGCAAAAAGGAGTTATGCAATGTATATAACAATGTGAAAATTTAGTTTGGATAACTATTTGAGCGAAGTGTAATACTGTTATGTCTTAATTAGGTTAATGTGTGGAAGGTTTATTTTAAATATTCTAAAATGGGCTTATAACTTCTCGATATATTTTCATAATTTTGTTTAGTCATTTTGTTTATAGTATAGTCATTTGATATTTCTACCTGGATTTTTTTCCGGAAGTTTTGAAAACTCGTGTTTTAAATTACGACACGCTCTTTTTTAATTTGAATTTTCGCGTTGCCACCACGCATCTTTGTCCCTCGTGCCACCACATAGTAACCCTTTTTTGAGCACAAAATGACTTAATTAGTTTAGACTTTTAATAATGCATACTTCATTTTTTTTTCTTCTTTGTGATCTTCTTCATCTTGAAAAACTCTTTTTTTATACAACCTTTTAAATGTCCACACCACTGTGTGACTCCAGACATTCCTGTCTCAAGCCACATGACAATAATCACTAAGAAGCGATCGATGTCATCCCGCCACCGTCTCCTGGGCCTTCCTCGTCTGCGAGTTCCGGCATCAGGGACCCAATCGGTAGCTATTTTCGCCCACCTGTCCGGAGTCATACGGCAATCGTGTCCAGCCCAACTCCACTTCAACTTGGCTGTTTGAACTTCTACGTATCTGTGATTTGCGTTTGCGTTTTGGAGCAAAAAACCCTTATGTAACACAAATCCAGGACATTTGACATTCACAGCAATCCCAGCGTAATTTTAAAGTATAATTTTTAGTTCAGGCTTAGGCTTAAAGGTACCTTTTATTCAGGAACGGACTTAAGAAGACTTATGTGTGTTTAACCTTGATTTAGGACCTCTGAATAAAAAATCAGGAGTGGCAAATTTAAACCAAGTTTGGGCTGGTATATGTATAATACAGACATGATAATGATATGTGTAATTCATTATTTCTAGCACCAAACATTTGATCTTTTCAGATAGCAAATGCTAGTGTTTTAATATCCTATTGCATATCATCAATTTTTATCTTCATTTACTTACTTAAAATACCTTGCTGTATATTTCACATTTGGTTTAGAAAGGTATAATCCGTATGTAAATAAGATAAAGTATTTTGAGATATATATTTTTTTAACAAGTTACACTTTAGTGCAAGAAGCGAGAGAAGTGTGTAAGGGTTGTAGCAAGTGGAAAGAAGTGGTCTCTGACTACCCCTACGGGGAAGAGGTGTGAATATATGTATGTAGTTACATTTTTTACAATAACCCAATACGTACGCGACCAAAGCCTGACAGATATACACAACAACTCACAACAAACTCATAACCCATCTTTTTCCGTACAGGTTAAGTACAATATTTTATGTGTACTGCATTATTGTCTGTTAATAACGACAAGGAAACACGTCCATTATTCTCGCGCGTGCCTCAAAGCGAGCAAGACATTTAATTGAGTGTCAGTCATTCAAACGCTTCGTACAAGACGGTACGCGAAGTGTCACAGAGTAGCGAATACAGTACGATGATTTGAAGAAGTAATAAAAAATACTGGATTTTTAGAAGTGTTCTAAATAGTTCTTTAGTAGAATTATTGACTTGAGTAATGAAATTTACATTAAATAGAAAAATGTAATTTGTAAAAAATAGAATTAATAATTTACATAACATTATATTTTATAATAACGCTCGGGTCATGGGGTCCGAGCGCACGAAATCTTTTCAAAGAACTTTCCAAACGTTTGGTAGAATCTACTCGTGATCAGAGGGCTGGTTTGTTCCTTGCACAGAGAATCGGCATAGCCATTCAACGTGGCAATGCAGCCAGCCTTCTGGGCACGTTCCCCGCCATTGACAAGGAGGACGATGAGTTCTTTGACGCCGTTTATGTTTTTATTTATGTAAGTTTTAATTTTAGTATAGTTAGAGTTTGTTCTTATATTAGATTTAATTGTGTATTAATAATTGTTGTAAGGTTTATAAGGTAGGATAGAAAATTATATTCATTATTATCAGTTATAATAACTACAATGCAATGATTTGCATAGCAAAGCCTTAATATTCGTTTCTACCTTCCAAATGTACAAATATCATAAAAACCTGACCTGATTCAGAAATATACGACACAAAGCAAAAAAATATCGTTAACATGCTGTTAAACCTTAGACTGTAAACCCAGTAACATAAAAACGGAACAACAAGATTAAAAACGTAGCATTTAAGCTGTTGCAAATTCTAATCCGTATTCTGCAACAAAATTGTTTTCTAAGTAAACTATAAAGAAATAATGGGAGTTGTAAAACTGTGGCCATTTTGGACCAGACAGAGTAAATGAGCTATTTCGGACTACACTAATTGGGGGAGATTTGCTTTTATGTATGTCTGTCTGTCTGGTTACTGAATGCATTTTGTTGCGATAGTTTTGCTAATGCAACTTAAACTTGTATGTAGCTTTATGTGTTTTGTTTAGTTAAAGTTTTGATTCCCAGATTGCTCGTCTAAAAGTAAACTTGTGGGATTTTTATGAATGTGTGATTTTGCTATAAGACTCTGCTGTTTGTCTGTCCGTCTTTTAAAAGGCGGTAGCTTTTAAAACAGAAAAAAAAATAAAATTGTTTTGGTAGGTTGGATAACAAATAATATAATATGATAATAAGTTAAAAATATCGATGGAAACTCCCAGTTTGCAACTCTGAGTAGCACATTAAAGGTTAATTAAAAGCAAAAAATAAACACTTTACTTAATAATTGTTGACGGTAATTAACAACAAGAAAATTTATATCTAAGTTGTGACAAATAACAGCAAATTAATTATCCTTTTGCTCCGTAAATAGGGGTCTGAATCAAAGAACAAATACAAACTGTAATAAAACAAATACTGATCCAACATACAAATGAAAGAATGAACTAAAAGAACTATTTCGTTCATTCTCGATCATTCTCGATCTCAGATAAATCTGATGTAACTAGGTCTGTGGCTCGATATTAATGGTCTTGAGTAATTAAGTATTGGTGTTCCTTAGGGATTCAGACTATCTCGGGTAAGTGATAAAATTAATTGGGTAGATAATGTATGAGGACAAACTAGACTTAGATTTTGGTACTAAAATTGAGTTTATAAAAAGGTAAACTAATTACGTAACTTTTAATTCAATTATAGAGGTAATATAGAAATCAGTAAGTTATATGATTTTCTGAAAAATATAAATTAACACGATATTCCCCGAACCCGGGACTTCAGAGTTAGAGACACCTTAAAACCGGTGTATGAGTATACTCGACGACTTAGACCGTCCAAAAATATTTAGGTTGTTTAATAGTACAATGTTCCTTTTTTGGCATATAATAAATAAACCATTTAGCTTGGTTTTCAACAAGAATAATATGTTATAACACCATACCAAGAAAATACTAACACAAAACGCAAAACTTATGTACATTAAACATTGTCTGAACCTAGATAGATAAATATTTGTGAGACAGTCAATTCAATTATAATTTCAATGATGGATACCCAGTATAGTAAATAACGCCGAAATGTGAAATAATAAAACAAGATGCAAACTAATTCATTTAGCCTACAATTCTAGGAACCTTTAATTTAATAACGTTATTATAAACTCCTACTTAATTATAAATACTAATTAAAGTGAGTCATATGAGAGGCAAATGTGGAATGCTCAAAGGCTAAAATAATAATTATAATGGATTAAATGGATAAGGTTATAAAGAAATATAAGATCGCTACTGAAACTTGTAATTTTTTTTAAAACAAAACTTGATAATTCTAAAAAAAATAACCGACCCCAAAATCTTTTTTTTAGTTTTTATGTATACCACTGTCACAACAGGGAATGACGAGAGAAGCACAATTATAAAATTAAAATCGGTTCACCTTAGTCGAAATTCATGAGGTAACAAACATGAAAAACAGTCGAATAGAGTAACTCCTCCTTTTTTTAAGTAGGTTAAAATAATCCTTAGCCATTTACAATCGTAAACTTTTTATAAATAAATCAATGCCTCACACGATTGAAAACATTAAACATTCCAATTTTAGATCAAAACAAACCACTCAATTACATCAAGTAGTATTAGGCACAAATAAACAAGAAATCGACACGTGTTACAAGAATAAAATCCTTCAAGAGTAGGTCGTCTTTTAGATCGTGTACAGTCACCATAAATATTAATTATAATTCAAAATTTCTTAAAAAACGTGTTTTATAAACTTTTAAACTATCACGCGCTGCATGTTTATAGTAATATAGTTCACGGGAATAAGCGCGTACATGCATAAATACCTTAATGGCTTGACGTTTCGACCGCGTTACACCGGCCGTGGTCGCAAGCAGATTGAATCATATTACTCTAAAACGTATTTTGAAAAATATTTCTGTTCCTTGAGAACATATACTAGTAGTACATAGTTTTTCTTAAAAATCTCGTTGAATTTGTTAAACCTTTTTTCTATGTGTATACATATTTTTACTTGTGACTGTACCTGAATAGAATTTAAGAGGTTAATTAACCCCACTTGCATTCCTCTTAAGAGCTCTTAAAACACATTCTAAGGTCTTAAGCTATTTAATAAATTATACCTGTACTCGTACCATGATCTTTTAAAGCAGTTCTGTTGCTGTAGTGAAAGCGAGACGGCTCACTACACTGCGCTTAGCGCTGTCTCGCCTACTTAATGGTGACAGGCCTACGTTAAGAGCTCTTGGTAAGCGTGCTGAATACTAAAACGCAACCTAACTTAAAAACGTTTTTAAGTGTTGGTATATATATCCAAATTGCACCTTATGACGAGAAAGATAGCATAAGAATTAACGACTTCTACAACTGAGTTGCGTCTAAGGATTTGGCGATTACTCTTCAGGTGTTTGTTCTGAAATTAATTTACTAAATGAACAAAAAAAATCGTATTTCAGCCCATGTTGTCCCACAGCTGGACAAAGACCATCATCTCTTCCTTCCATTATTTTCTATTGAAGACAAACGGAGACCAGTCCTTCATATAGAAATTCAGCTGATCTGCCTTAAAATAAGGCTATGTTAAAAGCTTTATGATTCAGCTAGGCAGAAGACGACAAAATTCTGAAAAAAACGTAACATTATAATCACGAATGTTAATATAATCTTATTTCTCGAAATTATAAAGGTTAGATAATGATAACGATTCTCGTGATTTTGTTAATTGTGTCTTTTATGTTAATTTTCATTGTAAGGCTAAATATAGACTGTGTAAATTAGCGCTAACTATTAATATTGGTAGATAAAAGAAAATATATAAAAGATGAAAATAAGCTTAATTAAGGTATATTATTCATACTTTCTATTTATAATACCTACTAGCAGGGCCGATAATAGTCAATTCCCATCAATGAAACCGCTAACAACTAACAAATGATAATAATCCAGCAATCGTAATTTATTATTTATAACGTAATTTATTCATAATAGACTATTTATCTGCTAATTTTATGATCCCATACTATCTAGTTTAAGTCAAACAGTTTTTGGCTAAATATGATGAATATAAAAGAAAACCAAATATTTCGAATAAAAAGGTATGTTCCAGTTTGTTCACCTGGATGATATCACCCAGGTGAACAAAGTAGACTTTTGTGTCTCCTCGTAAAAGTAAACTTTAATGTTATTTAATGAAATTTTTACCACTTTGTATGCGGGTGATATAAGTCGACTAGAATAATTCAAAAAGTCGCGTTTGTTCACCTGGGTTATACAATTCCAAGGTGAACAAATTACACAGAAAAAGTCAACTCATTTAACCCAGGTGATATCACTTGGGTGATATGATTCCGTTGTGAAATGAGGAGACACAAAAGTCTACTTTGTTCTGGGTGATATCATCCAGGTGAACAAAGTAGAATATGCCAATAAAAAACCTGTTTAATATTATTTTTTTCCAAAATTCTGAAAACTTCAACTATTTCTTACTCTCCCAAAAGTTTCAAGTTTGCAACTATCCCTAAAAATACTCACTCTTTCTGTCTCTTCCAGGCTCATCGACACCTCTACCCCAATCTACACTAAAACCCGACGAGAACGAGCTGACAGTCACCTTCCCCCCGCTCGAGGATCTATACGGGAACACGCCGGAGAAGCACTTCGGCACTGAGAACAATACCGTGGTGACGTCACAGACCGGGTCTACTGCGCTCCTGCCCTGTGTTATCAGGAATATTGGTGATGGAATCGTGAGTAGATTTTGATTTTTATAGTTTACGTGTTAAGGTTTATTTTCCTCTGACAGGTAATGGTTTGGGACGGTTTAGTTACTGGCTAAAAAAAGGAAAATTGCCTATATTATTTTGGTACACAATAACGTTTATTACGCGATTAAATTTTGGGCAAATAGATTTTATTTTGTGTATCTAATCTGCGACTATAAAATGTCATGGTATAATGTTTATTGACTTGATTAAAAGGACTTTGACGCTTAGAAAAAAAAACACTACTTCCACTTTTATAGAGCACATTACCTAAAAATTTCAAACTAAGACAAAAAATAACCTTGTTTCACAACTTTCCACAAATGGCTCTTAAAATTAGGACCAAAACAACCTCTCACAACGCCAACGGCATAATAACATTACCAAATTAAATAACGCTACAAAATGACGTCTAATTACAAATTACAGCAGTAAAGTAGCAGAAAAACTTAATCACACTTATCTGGAATAAAGTCAGGCTTATTACCAACTTAGCTAATGAGCCGGCTATAATTCACCACTCAGGCTAGCCAGCTTATTTCATACTAAATTTATCTTGACTTTTGTACTGCTTTCAGAGGTTAACTGGTTTTGGTATTTTTGGAACCATTTTAGAAGAATATTTGGGTTTAGAATTAAATTTTCGAAGAGTGAATAAGATAATTATAGTTATGGTGTTTAAATTGGGGTCAGGAAAGGAATCTACTTTTTTTAAGAAATCTTATAATTGGGATCTCCCACTTTTCTAAACATATCTATTTAAATATTTTTGTAAAAAAAAATTAAGTATAAATGTCTAGTACCGCTTTTATTATTTCCCAGGTTTTTTATTCCTAGTGTTGATAGAACCATGACAGTACACACAAATGTTTGTATAGTTTATAATTATATCTAGCATTATCTCTCAGAAATAATTATTTCTCAACATTCACAAACATAAGATCATCCAAACAAAACAAAACAATACCGAAACAAAAGACAAAACAGTCAAAAAAACTTCATACAAGTACATTCTCAACAAAATCACTTTATCCCAATCTCAAGAGATTGAACCTCACAAACACGAATACCTAACCGCTTTATACGAGCCAAGATCAAATAAAATAGGTACAAGAACTTACTACGTGTAATGAAAATGTCAAAATGATAGGAATAGACAATGGCAAGTTCCTAACTGTTTCGGGTCAATAGACATTGCTTGGCAAACATGTTACGTAATGGGTTACGTAAAAATATTTTGGGAGGAGTCCTGATGTACTGAGATAAGGAATCTAGCTTAGAAAGGTTTTTTTGAAGGTAGGCTTCGGAAATTCTGTATTGAGCATCAATTTGAAGGTTCAATGTTCTGTTGCCTGTAATCGGGGGAGTTTTCTTTATTACTTGTTGGAAGGTTTTTTCATTTAGTTTGGTATTAAATTACAGTGGCCTTTTTTGATGCTTAAGATTTACAAAAATATACCTAAACATTTTCTAAAGTTTAATAAGAGTAATGCAATATTCAGTTTACCGGTGTTGTACACACGATGTGCAAATGCGTCGCAAAATCAAGTGCAATGATTTTTGTTTCAAATAAACTTCACTAAAAAGCAGTTTTACAATATGACTCACCTGTTTCTTTTCTTTATCGTCATGTTTAAAAATAAGGTCATCCATATTTGTAAAAAATCGTTCCAAAAATCCTTAAAAAATTATCAAACCTTGAAACCACAAATGAAACTTATAAATATTGATCGAATAAAAGTGGTCAAGTTAACTATTCCTCGAAGACCAATAGGAATAGCCTGCATTCCGTTCAGGAGTGCTATTGGTTGCAAGTTATGCTGACCACGACCCACAGACGGACAGATCTCAGCCACAAACTGAGGTTGGACGGGTATTCCGGCTATGTCTTCTCCCAAGGGATACATAATAATCATAGCAAAAGATATAACATAATTTATTGTGGACAAGAAAAAACCAAATTGATATGCACATGGTTGCAAGGTTGAATGTGAGTTACTTAGTAGCAATGTGACGTTTAAGTTATACCTGAAAGTGGTCAAGAAAAATATGACGAAGACACCAAAATGTACGCCAGTGAGCATGGCGATCCATACTTGTTCCTTACCTTCATGAGAACTGGCTTTTGCCTAGGAATTGGCTAATTATAGGCCTATAATTATAAGCTACTTTAAGAGAAAGTGTTCTAAAAAGAAGTGACAGCACTGATACCAATTAATATAAGTCACCACGCCAACTACAAATGCGTGAAATCCTGCCCCGCATGCAACAAACTTTTATGTGATTAACAAATTTTAATGTTTGATCCTTATCTAGGTGTTCTTTGTATACATATATAAGGCCCACTTCATCTAGTTTATTTTTATACTTTGTTTGACACTCAATATGTAACTGAGAGAAAAGGTCATCACCATGAATGTTTGGATTTAATAAGGCGAAATCTTACACTCGCAGTGACATTTTTGCCCTTCTTTAAAAGCCCTTTGTCCTTTGTTTTTCCTTGCTTTGAACTTCCTACTATCCTGTTATATCATTTTCACTTGTTTTAGGTAACGACCTTATTTTATTTAAGTTTAAAGTAAAACAACTCCGATTTTTGAAAATAAATTATCGTAATTATATTCGCGGTGCCCAATAAATTGGAAATTGATTCCAAATGCCTCTAATTGAGGATCCAAAAATATTAAATTGACAATTTAGGAATTCTTTTTATATAATATTGGGCTAAAAGCTACTCAAGCGTATAATAAATCGTATTAATTTAATATCTCAAGAACAGAGCCTAATTACGAGCAATAATTTCAAAGAGAAACTCAATTAGCGAATACACTAAATATTTTAACTCCAATTAGAGAAAACGGTATTGGTAGTCTTTTGTTTTAGTAACATTTTTTCCTAGTAGTATTAAAATTTCAGACTCAATTTTATCGTTTAATTTTATTTTTGATTCTGATTTTATTTTCTATTTTCTTGTTTCTTGGTGTATATAGGTCGCGTCACGTAAAAAGAACGCTAGCTGTCAAGATGCGCAGAACGCGATTTATCGGTCTGTTTGGTGGTATGAAGTGCGGGGGGCCACGAGCCGCATGTTTGCCGGTGCGCTATTGGTTCGTAGGACGACCTTCGCCTGCCGAATTGTATACTCATGCGCAAACGTACCCTCCCCACCTTCCGCCAGCGTTCTTTTTACCTGACGCGACCTATACCTAGAATCAGATACATAAATATCTAACGTGATGTTTTATTTAATTTTACCTCTTTGCTTGTTTGCGTAACCTAGTCTGTGAACTTTTCTACAATTCAAATCTTAATAAGCTATTTCCTCATTATTTCTTCATGATAGTCATGGAAAACGCAAACATACTTATTCGTAAAATAAGCTAAATAACTTATATAATGGGGTAGATGACTGGGTGTAAAAGTCAAAATCAATTTAGATACTTTCTATTTAAAATAGATAATATGTATCTTTTCTGAACATAAATCGTTTTATAGTTCAGGAGTGGAGGTTTGTGTATAGGCATCCCTATTTTTATACTATTTTCTGTTTGCTTCAACAATAATTAATTTATGCATAACATAAAGTACGAAGGCAATTATGCAATTTTTCTTTGCTGGTTTCTAAAGAGCATACTTAAACAGCTGTTCTGTGACTTTCTAACTTTTTATATTATCTGACCTATTTACTTTTTTCAGCTTTTTGCAAAGACTTCTTTGTATGATGTTTTCCTGTTTATGAACTAAAACATCTACACTCTAGGATTTCTAAATAAGTTTTTAAACATACATACATACATATCATCACGCTTGTATCCCCGAAGGGTTAGGTAGAGGTGTACCAATGCACACCCACAGTTCGCCGATATGTTTAGGTCCAATGTAATAGGGGGCGAGCCTATTGCCACAAACCGGGCACAAATCCACACTCCGACCTGCTACTGAGAATTTCATAGAAAAACCCAATAACACCTTGGTCGACTTGGGAATCGAACCCAAGGCTTCTAGCGTAGCAGTCGCGCTTAGCGCCACTAGGCCAACGAGGCAGTTTTTATTTACGGACAAAATATAAGAGACGGTTTAGGAAAACTTTGAGTTTTTGATTGTATAGAGTTTTTTCTTGACCTAAAAAGGTCGAGCACTTCTCAAATAGAAGTGGATCTGAAGTTATATTTAGTTTAAGAAAACTTTTTGGTAGAAAACCTATTATTTTTATTTATAAGTTTAAATGAGATTATAACTCATTGTTGGTTTATCTTAAAATACCTAAGATAAAGTATTAATTCACGTTCAAGTTAGCTTACATAAGTGTGTGTATGATCTTTATATCGCTCTGGCTGGAGGTCTTAAGGTACTAGCCAAAAGTCCGGGGAAGCATTTAAAGCCTGCACTCGGCCAACTGCAAAGATCTCTATACAAAAACATTTATGTATCATACTATTATTGAAGCCTTACCAGATATTCTCTGTATTGGTATGGTATCATAACAAAAAATTATCTAATAAATTATTTTAGTTTAATCAAGCCGGCTTAGTTATAAAAGACCTTCGTTGCACTACAAATAACTTACTAGGTTCAGAAAAGTACATTTTCAACAAAATCACTTTATCCCAATCTCAAGAGATTGAACCTCACAAACACGAATACCTAACCGCTTTATACGAGCCAAGATCAAATAAAATAGGTACAAGAACTTACTACGTGTAATGAAAATGTCAAAATGATAGGAATTTACAATGGCAAGTTCGTAACTGTTTCGGGTCAATAGACATTGCTCGGCAAACATGTTACGTAATGGGTTACGTAAAAATATTTTGGGAGGAGTCCTGATGTACTGAGATAAGGAATCTAGCTTAGACAGGTTTTTTTGAAAGTAGGCTTCGGAAATTCTGTATTGAGCATCAATTTGAAGGTTCAATGTTCTGTTGCCTAAAATCGGGGGAGTTTTCTTTATTACTTGTTGGAAAGTTTTTTTCATTTAGTTTGGTATTAAATTACAGTGGCCTTTTTTGATGCTTAAGATTTACAAAAATATACCTAAACATTCTGTAAAGTTTATTAAGAGTAATGCAATATTCTGTAGGCATGTGTTGTGCACACGATGCAAAATCAAGTGCTATTAGTAGATTAGTTTTCACTAAAATGCATTTTATATTGGGATCGACATAAGCATTTCTTTTTATTTATTATTATTATTATAAATCAAGATTCTTGTAAAAATTCGTTATGTAGCCCACAAAAAAATTGTCATACAACCAAACCACAATTAAACTTATAAATATTGATCGAATAACAGTGGTCAAGTTAACTATTCCTCGAAGACCAATAGGAATAGCCTGCATTCCGGTCAGGAGTGCTATTGGTTGCAAGTTATGCTGACCACGACCCGCAGACGGACAGATCTCAGCCACAAACTGAGGTTGAACGGGTATTCCGGCTATGTCTTCTCCCAAGGGATACATAATAAGCATAGCAAAAGATATAACATGATTTGTTGTGGACAAGAAATGACCAAGTTAACACGCACAAGGTTGCACGGTTGAATGTGAGTTACTTAGTAGCAATGTGACGTTTAAGTTATACCTGAAAGTGGTCAAGAAAAATATGATGAAGACTCCTAGATTCCAAGAGTGAGCATGGTGATCCGTACTTGTTCCTTCCCTTCATGAGAACTGGCTTTTGCCTTATTAGGGATTGGCTAATTATAGGCCTATAATTATTAGCTACTTTGAGAAAAAGTCTTCTAAAAAGAAGTGACAGCACTGATACCAATTAATATAAGTCACCACGCAAACTACAACTGCGTGAAATCCTGCCTCGCATGGAACATACTTTTATGTGATTAACACATGTTTGATCCAGTCCTTATCTAGGTGTTCTTTGTATAAGGCCTTACGACCTTATTTTATTGAAGTTTTTTCAAAGTAAAACAACTCCGACTTTTTGAAAATAAATTATGGAAAAATCTATATTCCCGATGCCCAATAAATTGGAAATTGATTCCAAATGCCTCTAATTGAGGATCCAAAAATATTAAATTGACAATTTAGGAATTCTTTTTATATAATATTGGGCTAAAAGCTACTCAAGCGTGTAATAAATCGTATTAATTTAATATCTCAAGAACAGAGCCTAATTACGAGCAATAATTTCAAAGAGAAACTCAATTAGCGAATACACTAAATATTTTAACTCCAATTAGAGAAAACGGTATTGGTCGTCTTTTGTTTTAGTTATTTTTTCTGAAACGTATTGAAATTTTGGAATCAATTTTTATCGTTTAATTTTATTTTTGATTCTGATTTTATTTTCTATTTTCTTGTTTCTTGGTGTGTACCTAGAATCAGATACATAAATATCTAACCTGATGTTTTATTTAATTTTACCTCTTTGCTTGTTTGCGTAACCTAGTCTGTGAACTTTTCTACAATTCAAATCTTAATAAGCTATTTCCTCATTATTTCTTCATGATAGTCATGGAAAACGCAAAAATACTTATTCGTAAAATAAGCTAAATAACTTATATAATGGGGTAGATGACTGGGTGTAAAAGTCAAAATCAATTTAGATACTTTCTATTTAAAATAGATAAAATGTATCTTTTCTGAACATAAATCGTTTTATAGTTCAGGAGTGGAGGTTTGTTTATAGGCATCCCTATTTTTATACTATTTTCTGTTTGCTTCAACAATAATTAAGTTATGCATAACATAAAGTACGAAGGCAATTATGCAGTTTTTCTTTGCTGGTTTCTAAAGAGCATACTTAAACAGCTGTTCTGTGACTTTCTAACTTTTTATATTATCTGACCTATTTACTTTATTCAGCTTTTATGCAAAGACTTCTTTGTATGATGTTTTCCTGTTTATGAACTAAAACATCTAGACTCTAGGATTTCTAAATAAGTTTTTAAACATACATACATATCATTACACTTGTATCCCCGAAGGGTTAGGCAGAGGTGTACCAATGTACACCCACAGTTCGCCGATATGTTTAGGTCCCATGTAATAGGGCGAGCCTATTGCCACTAACCGGGCACAAATCCACACTCCGACCTGCTACTGAGAATTTCATAGAAAAACCCAATAACACCTTGGTCGACTTGGGAATCGAACCCAAGACCTCTAGCGTAGCAGTCGCGCTTAGCGCCAATAGGCCAACGAGGCAGTTTTTATTTATGCACGAAATATAAGAGACGGTTTAGGAAAACTTTGAGTTTTTGATTGTATGGAGTTTTTTCTTGACCTAAAAAGGTCGAGCACTTCTCAAATAGAAGTGGATTTGAAGTTATATTTAGTTTAAGAAAACTTTTTGGTAGAACACCTATTATTTTTATTTATAAGTTTAAATGAGATTATGACCCATTGTTGGTTCGGAGCTCATAACGCCAAGATAACGTATAAATAGGATGACTGCATTTTAAATTGTAAGTAAGCTTAAATTAGTATGTGTGTCATTTATGTATCGCTCAGGCTTGAGACTTTAAGATCCTCGTCAAAAATCCGTTAAAACAGTCAAGCTTACGCTCAGGTTAACCGCATAGATCTCTACCAAAACAAAAACATATGTGTATCATAACATTATGGGAGCTCTTCCAGATTTCCTCTATATTTGTAGCATATCTAAAAGAACAATAAGAAATTATCTTAGTTTAATAAAATATCTGACAATCAAGCCGGCTTAGTTATAAAAGACCTTCGTTGCACTACAAATAACTTGCTAGGTTCAGAAACTAAAAAGTAACGTAAGACAAAAAAAAACAATAAAACCAAAACACTACCAAGTAGCTTAACTAACGTAATTTTTTATGTAGTTTCCTTTCAACAGTCTCGAGTAAAAGCATAAATAAAAATAATGAGCTGCAAAATAAAGCTGCAAGGCTGAGCTCAACTTGCAATAGCTTAGCTTATAATAAGTAAGCTCTTAAGCTTAATGAGTAAGCATTTGTAACTCGGCTTAGCTGCTTGTTCGTGCGATTATTATCTTCACGGGTTTTGAGTTATGTTTAGTAATATTTGTTTTGAGAGTGCGAGTAATTTTTAAGTAGCTATTGTTTTTTTCTAATGAATTGCTTTCTTTTTTGGATTGATAATCTTGATTGTGATGCATATTTTATCTTCCCATTTAGGTTTTTTTTTGTAACCGTTTTGTTATTCCTTTGTATTTAAATTATGCGTCATAAATATGGCGAATAAATGTTTTTTTCTTTCTTCTATTTAATATGTTTTTGTGCTAAATGAATACGTTGAATAATATGTAAGTATTAAATTTATATTTTGTTTATAGCTCATATTTATCCTAAATGTACAATTACACATCAATATTATTTAAGTTTGTGATGTCGATATTTTTTTTTCGTTGACGTGAAAATAATCATCAGTAATTCTGTATTCGTAACCAAAATAAAAAAGCTGTAATGGTATATAAACGTCTATATATAATTCCTTTTCTAAGCCTTTTCCTAAGCAACTTTGACGTCAACTTCCAGTATTCCCAGATTCAGCTGAACACTGCACTTTACATGGAGCGACTGCATTTCTGACCTCCACAGTCCATTACTGTGTAAAACGGTCTAATGTATTATAATAATCCAGCCTATAAACGTCCCACTGCTGGGGACAGGCCTCTTCCCTTATAGAGAAGGCACAAGCATTGATCACCACGCTTGCTCTCTGCGGGTTGGCGATTTCAGATCCCAAATGGTCTAATGTGGTTAATATTTTTCGCAAATTAGACACATATTTTACAAACTATGCAGCGCATAGCTGACCCCACACAGCCTAGGCAGTTCAGTGCCAATTAGGTCGACAATTAATTAGTTTTAATTACACTGGTTACTGTATAACTGCATTTGGGTTGCATCAGAAACTATATATCTTGTGAGCTTAACAGCTCCTTACTGAGTACATTATATTTCATTGTTGTGACAAATGCTGGCTGTGTTTGTTCTAGCTTGAAATTAATGGTATAATGAACTTAATACGATACTATGGGACTGTCGAGTGCGGTAAGAAGGATTAGCACTTCTCTATTTTCAAGATAAATAGTTTTTAAAACTTTGTAAGCGTCGGTTTCCTGTCTCGATATAGTTTAGTTCCACTTTAAAGATTACTTGTAAAGGCTGGTTATCTGCTAAATACGTTGCGATTTACATGGATTGTAAAATATGAAAAATAATCACAGTATTTGTAAATTAGACACCATTTGCAAAGGAGTCACGGTATTCTTCTTATAAGATAAGTTAAGGAATAAGTATCACAACGTACAAGTAATATGGGACTAATGGATGAAGGGAAACATACAAAATATATATATATATATATATATATATTATTTTTTTTGCATATTGCTTTCTAAGGTTTACGCGACTGTAACATGTTAAAATAAAACTACTTTTCACGGATTTTACTCTTAACCATAACACCTGCAAAGACTTAGAAACATCGCAAACTAAAACTCAAATACATACTGCGATAGCATCCGTATGCAATATTTTTATTTCATCATCAATTACATTAAAATTTAAAACGTCACAATTTTCTCCATTTTCATAAATCTTATCAAATAAATGTGTATTCCAATTGTAAAATCGTTTATAGAAATTCTTTCAGAATACAGTTGCTTGGACGCCTTGTAACATAAATCTCTCTGTACATTAATCATTGTTAAACGAAACGTTTTCTATGTAGTTTCGAGTTTAAACTAGTTTTCTTGGATTGCAGTTCATTTTGGAATAAAGAATTTGTATCTGTCTGGTATATTGAGTTATTGGTTGTTAATCGGTTTACCGTGTAGGTGAAGTGGAAAAAGGTACTACCTAAGGGCTCTTAGATAAATAAAGAGAAAAAGTCGTCAGTCTAGCCTTTTCCCAAGCTATGTTGGGGTCGGCGATCAGTCTCACTGGATTCAGCTGAATACCGTATGTTAAATAAAGCGACTTATTTTATTAGATAACACAATATGCAATTGTAATAGAAGCATATGCAAAGAAGAAAAAGACTACAGGATTTAATGTACATCTAAATTAGGGAGTAGTCGAAACATTTGCATATTTCTTGTTCAAAAACAGTTTTTCAATGATAAATAATAAGTCAATTTTATATCTTAGCTATTTTACAATTTTATTTTCAAAATTCCCCACAGTTTTGTACTACAATGTAGCTGAAAATGAAACAGGGTTTAAATAAAATTAAAGCCAGTATTCATATCAAAATGTGACACCAGCAAAAAAGCGAGATATAAATTATACTATTCTTCACTACGTTTTACAACTAAGAAGCTCTAAAATATTTATTTTGACACCCAGTCTGGAGAATGATAATATTTTATGAGCCATTTATCACAGTAGTTTTATTTTTATAAGCTATTTTAGCTCACTTGAGAATTTTATGACATTTGAGTGGCTGATACTGAAAACAATGAAAATGTTTTATAATAGTGAAAAATATAAAAAATACTTACCAAATAAACGTAAATTAAGCAGGCAATGATAATTTATTTAGCCATAAGTTAATAGGGTCCGTATACAGGGTGCGGGAGATATCTAGAAACCATGCCAACAAAGCCGCTTGCTGTTAACGTTCTCACTAGCGGTTAGGGCCCGTTTTTGGGATGCAAATTTTGTTAGAGCTCAAACCTATGACTTTTTTTAGTAGCTAGCACGCGTCAATGTCATTCATTGCCAGGTTATTGATTGTCAGGCCACCTGCAAAAAGTCGCATGCTGGATAACAACTGTCAAAAATCTGTTTGCTTGCTTTATAAGAAGTCTTCTTAGCGTGTCGATAAACGGCAATATTAGATTTTCTGTAGCTTTGTACAGATAAAATAATCCAGCCTATAATCATCCTACCGCTGGGCACAAGAATTTTCCCATATAGAGAAGGAACGAGCGTTGATCACCACGCTTGCTCTCTGCGGATTGGCGATTTCAGATCCCAAAGATTTGGAATCCAGGTTTCCTCACGATGTTTTCCTTCACCGTTTGTCAGAAGTGTCTTAGAATAATTAACAAAGTACATATAACTTTGAAAAAGCCACATTTGTACTTGCCTGGGTTCGAACCTGCAACCTTGTGCATACAAATCCGTTAATTGAACCGCTAGGCCACCACGATATGTACAGATGTATAACCAGTGAAAATGAGTCATGATGTGTCTGGCAGAAAACTGTTGGCCAACCAAAAAGGATGGACGCTGAAAACAAAAGACTGCGATCAAAATATCATTACTGCTGACACCAGTTGCTGTCTTTTTGGAACTGCAAGCGATATGTGAGGTTTTAACGTCGCTTTATTTTGACAACAGGTTGTATGTCCATTACCGCATGTATGGCAACTTTGCAGCTTATTTTTGGGATGTATGGCTACTTTTCACCTCATTTCCGAAAAAGTTTTTTTATATTATGTATTTCTTTTAAAAGTCTAAAGGTCTTCTAATAAGGTGTAATTTCCTGAGTTTCGACTGTGTTGGTTAGTTGGATAGAGATCTCAATGCATTTAATTGAGATTTAAGAGACTTATAACAAGTTTCGTATATAAGATAGTTTTCTTGTCCTTGTCTGAGGAAGACACTGCAGCTAGTTCTGCAGTGCTAAATGGCAAAACCTCTTGAAAATATTGTCATTCATGCACTTACTGTAAATATTTTGGGTAATTTACCCTTTATACCTTATAATTTATTATATGAATTTCCTATACCTAACTATATTCCCAGCTGCCTGAGCGCCACTGAGGCCTGTCGACACAGCCTTTGGTACCCCTGGACTGTCAGTAAACGGATTTATTATCACAAGACCTGCCTACCTTGTGCCTACCTAGTGCCTTCCTTGTGCAGACAATTCAATTCCTTACACGATTTATGTAGTTTCTCGTACATGAACAATGCAAGTTAAGATAGACTTGATATATAAATATATACACAACAATCAACTGATTAGTAAATTGAACATAATTATGTTTTCTCTTACTTGCTTAATATTTTTACAACTGCATAACTTGTTAGATCTTGTTTCAGAAAGACCTCTTTTTTCTCGGTTTTGGTGGTTATAAGGGGCAGGTTCACAAAAATCGGTCAATTACTTTTTTAGTTTTAAATAGTTTCAAAAACCCGACCTTCTTTTATATATAAGAGGTACTCCTTTTTCACCGCAAATCTTTTTTTTCTCACACTGTAGATAGATAGATTTATTGTACACCATTAAAAATTTAATAATAATACAAATACACTACTGTATACGACCTTAATTCCAAATCACCTTTCAGACTATGACCTTTTTAATAATTACATACAAAATGAGTGTTGATGATGAGTTGTTATGATTAACATAACAACTCATTACTCTTAAAATAACATGTTTCTATATCCCCAAAATTTCCACATTTACTCCAAAAACATGTTACCATAGAATATATAATTTTAATCACGTATTAAGCCTCCATAGATAATACTGTACAACAAATTAATCTTCATTACCCTTACTAACGAAGAAACCGGTTTGAACCGGCTGAAGCTGGATTACATGTGAACGTTAATTACTGAACGTTGTAACTAAACCAATAATTATTTAATGTAGATGTTTTTTATGATGTTATGTGTGGAGTAATTTTGAAGTTTGAATAGATGTTGTATGTAATATTTATAATAGGACGAGACTATGAATGGCACTGCTGGGCACAGGCGTCTTCCCATATAGAAAAGGCACGAGCATGGATCACCACGCTTGCTCATTGCCAGTTGGTGATGTGATAATCGACTATTTATTTCTATCTTGTCTAAAATATTTGAAATTATTATTCAAATCACCTTACTTTTTAAGCTCTAATATCGCTTAGTTACGAACCTAAAAAAAACATATTTTCCAAAAATTTTAAATGATGAGATAAATAATAAATAAATAAAATAAATGCGGACAACATCACATACATTGCTCTGAACCCAAAGTAAGTAGCTATTAAGCACTTGTGTTATGGAATTCAGAAACAACGAAGGTACCACAAACACCCAGACCCGAGGCAATGTAGAAAAGTTGATTTCTACATTGACCCGACCGGGGATCGAACCCGGGACCTCAGAGCTAGCGACACCTTGAAACCGGTGCGTACGCCACTCGACCACGGAGGTCGTCAAAGAGAGAATAATTTATAATCATTGACTTTATAACATTACATTCGACTAAGAGCCTTTTCGTTTATTATTTTATCTTCGGGCAGCCTTAGCACGAAATAAATAGAGCAGTTAGACAATGATCATCATACAAACTACTAGAGCTACTAGAGCTACTAGAGCTGCTTAAAACAGTTTGTGTTGTTATATCAACAGTGTATGTATACTGTACACTACATATAAGTGTTTAGTTTACCTTGTAGTCCGTAAAACAGATACTTTTAGACTTGTAGGAGCGAATTCTGTAATATAATAATTAAAGCCTCTAAACGTCCCACTGCTGGGCATAGTCTTAATCCCTTAAAGAGAAGTCACACTTATGCATACTCTGATAATTGAATCGCTAGACCATTACATCCTCAAGAATTCATATTACTTTTTTTTACTTGGCCTGAATACCACAAAAAAAGAAGTGTACCACGTGAGCGCGACAAATGGATGTGCGATTAACGCTTATGCGACAAAACTGTACTGCGACTCACCGTAGTTCGAATGCACGCTAGTGCGACACACTGTAGATCGACATCTCGCTAGTGCGATATGAAGAAATAGAACATAAACATATAGAACCGGTATATAGGTCATATAGGCCATATAGGTTCAACTTTGTGACAGAGATCAATAGGTTAGGTTAGGTTAGATATTGTGACCTTGCAATGGAGCGAGCGAAGCGAGCGACGGCCTTTGATTATTTAATATCTACTTATTTAATATATGTAATTCAAAATTTATCTCAGCAAACTACTGTAATACTGCATCAACGTACTACACTACCCTTGCTAGGTGTCAAACTACTGCAATACTGCACCATCGTACTGCACTACCGTAGTGTCGCACTACCGTAGTGTCGAACTACTGTCGCGCAATCGTTTGTCGCACTAGCGAGATGTCGATCTTCAGTGTGTCGCACTAGCGTGCATTCGAACTACGGTGAGTCGCAGTACAGTTTTGTCGCATAAGCGTTAATCGCACATCCATTTGTCGCGCTCACGTAGTACACTCCAAAAAAAGGGATGGATGGATTGCGTGAAAGAGATGAGAAAGAAAGGAGTGAAAACTGAGATGAAAAGTTGTACAGATGAATGCAAGCTGAATACGCATTGCGCTGACCCCAAATAATTGGGAACAGGGCAGGGAGATGATGATGAAAATACCACAAAAACATAAAGGTGACAGATAAACAAAAACAAGACGGGAAAGACATCCTCAGAAAACAATATTTAACAAAAAATCGATAACAACTCATTATACTCTGATGTGGTTCAGTGAACAAGAAAATGTATCTATTAGAGGTTATTTGGTAACATATTGTTACAACACATAATATTGTTTGTTTCGGCTTTTTTGTGAACGAGTAATTCTTGGTAGGAAGCTGTAGTTGTTGTTATTTCAAAGATTTATTAGTAGAAGTAATTTTATGATAAGGAATTATTAATATAATGTGTTGTTCAAGTTTTTAAGTACAATTTTTTAATGATATTTATTAAATAATAGGTTTTTCCCGCGGCTTTTTGTAGGTGGTAGTTATCGCAACAAAAGGTAGCTTTTAACCTTTTTTGAGATCAAAACTTACCCCACACCAATTTACATCAAAACTGGTTCAACAGTTTAGGCATAAAAACGGCACAGACAAGAGTCTAAAGAACGACACTTCATATCTTATTTTCTTTTTACCTCAAACGATTATTAATTAGATAATTCCCCTCTATATCAAGTTATTTTATGAATAAAAAATATCTAAATTGGTTCACCCTTTTCTGAGCTACGATACCACACACAAACACAAGTTAATCTCATAACAGCTCTCAATTAGAATAGGATTACACTAATCCTGTTTCTTCATCTATTTAATTGAAAAGAAAATCAACTAGTTACACCTTAAGGTCGCTTTTGCTTTGAAACCGGTAATAAATTGCGTGTCGTGTTAGCAAAATGTATTGGCATACGCCCAGGACTGAATTTACTTGATCTTGTTGCAAAATATAAGTGAATTTAGCCTTCCTAAATCAGCACCTTATTTGAGCCGAACATTTCTAGAGCCAATTTTGCCTTTTCTTGTTTATGAAGTTAAGAATTTTTTGGTCTGTTTTTCTCCCCTTCCATCTCAGTCCCTTGATAAAGCTGGTCTAAGTAGGCCAAACTAGTAGTTACAATATTATAATATAATCATACCAGCCTATGAACGTCCCACTGCTGGGCACAGGCCTCTTCCCATATAGAGAAGACACGAGCATTGATCACCACGCTTGCTCAATCGCGGGTAAGTCGAAAGGTTTAACTACTATTAAAAAGTTACTATTCCAAAAGTTTACATAATATTAGTTTAATTAAAATCTATACATACCTCGCTAAAGCTGTGAGAAATAAAAAAATACAGATTAGTTTAGTTTACAACATAACATAAGATATCATCACGCCTGTATCCCCGAAGGGTTAGGCAGAGGTGTACCAATGTACGTCCACAGTTCGCCGATATGTTTAGGTCCCATATAATAGGGGCGAGGTTTACAACGCAGTCCAAAATTTTGTTTTCTAATACAACTTTTAGTATATCTCTTGCCAAAAACTAAAACTGTTATAAAGTGTTACGTAACCAGTAACAAAACACCAAACAAAATAAAACTCAATAAACTTAATAACAGGAGTGTTGATAGTATTATTCTACGGCGCTAAAACAAAGCGACGCTTACAGCGTTGGATGTTATCAATTCATGTACTTTATGAGAGTAAAGTGCATCTGCACGTTTTAACTTGCATACATGGAGCGTATGGTAGCGAAGGGAGAGAATATCTACCTGAAATATGTTTTGTTTTTGTGTTATTAAAATAGAATTTAGTGAATATAATTTCATCGTGTGCGGTTGTAAAAGTAAATCACAATCAAATGAGTTACTTTAACAACCGCATTGATACACCTTAATATTTATTTAACGATTTTTTTTTCATCATCAATTTAAGTATTGTAACGTAGTTACAATACAAGTAGGCTCTTATAGTTTTTAGTATAATATGTATTGTTAGCCTTTGAATGCTTCACGGGCCATTGCCTATGATTTGTATTATTACTTAATTATTGAAAGAAATATCTTCTAAACACGTGGCTTAACGTTGTCGAGATAAGCCGCCTTGATATTTTTATTGAAATCGTTCATGGACAGCCGTTGCCTATTTACCAGCCATATAAAAAACATAATTGGTCTACCTAACACAAACTTTCAACATCACATAAAATTACAACAATTTTAAGCTTTTTTTTTGTTCCAGGTATCGTGGATAAGAAGAAAAGACTATCACCTTCTGACTGTGGGACTGACTACATACAGTTCAGACCAGCGGTTTCAGGCTATACATTTACAACATTCAGAGGTAAGATGATAATAAATAGTTATTAAATCTAAGAATTAAGTCGTTAAGTTAATTCTGACGACCAGTCTTACTGTGGGATACTGTGTTTCCCAGTAAAATGGGTCGTGAAGGTCAGATAGGCAGTCGCTCCATGTAAAATATAATAAAAGGTATTCAGCTGAATCCGGTAAGACTGGTAGCCGACCCCAACATAGCTGTAATATGAATATTATTATATAGGATTCGCCAGTATAAAAATCTCTAATATAATGTTTGAAAGTGCTGAAAATCTTCTGGCAATCTTTGAACATACTTAATCTAGTACTACTTACCAATTTTAAGTTTCTAAATTAAACCTTGAACATGATTTTAATAAACAGAAGCAGAATGTCCCTAATATTGCGTAAGGTTTACAGAAAATGAAAATAAGGTACACAGAAAAAAGCTTTTGTCGGAAAGATCTTTCTAAACAGTAAATTGGAAGCCGCTAAGATATACAAAACTCCAAATACCCTTAGAAAACCCACAAAAAAATACGTAACACAGAAATTTAATTAAAAGTACGGGAAAAGAAGTTTCCATCCAATTAGTCACCACACTCAGCTTATTTTCCTCAAACTTATATTGAAGGTCAATGACCGGCAAGGTCAATGTCCCATCAACATAAACACAGGGTAAACATAACATATCATCACGCCTGTATCCCCGAAGGGTTAGGCAGAGGTGTACCAATGTACACCCACAGTTCGCCGATATATTTTTAGGTCCCATGTAATAGGGGGCGAGCCTATTGCCACTAATCGGGCACAAATCCAAATTCCGAGCTGCTACTGAGAATTTCATAGAAAAACTCAATAACACCTTGGTCGACTTGGAAATCAAACCCAAGACCTCTAGCGTAGCAGTCGCGCTTAGCACGAGGCCAACGAGGCATTCACAGGATGTTCTTATTATAACAACTTATTTATTGTCTTTAATCAGAAAAGATTCTTTGTATCTACGTATTGTAGCAGATGTATGTAATTAGTATGTGTTTATTAATTGTCTGAGACAAAATGATACTGCCTGGTATTCTTAATAATTACGTTTATTGGTTACACAGGTAAGTATAGAAAGATTTACACAGATTGAGGTAAGGACTTGGACAACGGGGGCTTCACTTTAAATTACTTAATAGTTGTTGTCGACTCGCTGGCTGCGGCGTAAGAGAGCGAGCGCGGTTCCGGCGCACGCGGCTCGCGCCCGCCTCCCACTCTCTCGTCGCTCTCTGGTCACTCGCGGCCATAGTGCCGGGCACACTTCCGGCCGGTTTTAGTAAGTTTTAGTGCGGGCGGCAACATCCTCCCGGGGTTGAAGGCTTAGCTTTCAAGCTTCCCTTTTTCATCTTTATTCTGCTGGGGCTGAACTTGATAGGACGCACATTTTGTTTACAGCCCTTCGTACTGTGCCTCTGGAAGACATGACATCGGCCACCCTGCTGACTCCATCCGTCCCAGGATACAGACGTGTGATACGGCCGAGTCTCCACTGCAGTGGGGGAACATTTTCTTCCTTGAGAATCACCAGATCGCCCACACGAAGCTCATACTGCCTTGTTTTCCATTTTGTGCGTTGCTGAAGCTCCGCTACGAACTCCCGGCGCCATCTTTGCCAGAAGTCTTGTCTGATTTTCTCTATAACCTGATAACGATTTGGACTCTTCGTATTAATAGGTGCCGACGGTAACGACGTGAGAGGTCGCCCGACAAGAAAGTGCCCTGGGGTAAGTGGTGTAGGATCGGTAGGATCGGAAGATAGGGGAGACAGAGGACGGGAATTAAGTATGGCCTCGACTTGTGCTAATAACGTAGCAAGCTCCTCGAACGTTAAGGAAGCTTTACCGGCCGTGCGTTTTAAATGAAACTTTGCCGACTTGACTCCTGCTTCCCATATGCCCCCGAAGTGAGGCGAGTACGCCGGGCTAAATACGAATTTTATACCGTTATCATTCGCGAAATTATCAGTACACTTACGATTGGACCTGAGCACTCTACACATTTCGTTATTTGCGCCTCTGAAATTAGTGCCATTATCGCAATAGATGACACTAGGTTTTCCTCTTCTTGATATGAACCTTTTTAAAGACAATATAAATGCATCAGAGCTCAAACTGCTTACTAATTCTAAATGAATTGCCTTAGTCGAGAGGCATACAAATAAACATAAATAACATTTTGAGGATTGACTTCCTCTACCTTTGCGACTTGAAATAGTAAAAGGACCAGCAAAATCTACACCGCATGTGTAGAAGGGAAACATTGAGTGGGTTCTTTCCGAAGGTAAGTTACCCATTATTGGTTGGATAGTTTTCCCTCGAAAGCGAGTACAGAGTAGACACTTCTTAGTCGTACTCCGAGCTAAATTTCTACCTCCTATGGCCCAAAATCGCTCTCTGATGGACGCTAGCAGGTGTTGCGGTCCTGCATGAAACAAACGTTCATGTTCTTGCCTAAATAACAATTGAGTGAACTGATGTTTTGCATCTAAAATCATGGGGTGCTTCTTATTATAATCAAATTCAGAATTTTGAAGCCTACCACCAACTCTTAATATATTGTCTTTATCTATAAAGGGATTCAACGACAGTAATTTAGACTTGCAATTAAGAGTTTTCTTATTGTCACTAATTAATTTAATTTCGTCAGAGTAACTATCCAACTGACTTAACCTAACTAAAGTTAATAATGACTTATCTAATTCCTTAACATCTAATGGTCCGCTAATTCTACTATTTTTATTTAAGCAATTATGTACAAAACGTTGCACATATGCATAGATCCTATTAAGTTTCTTAAAGTTAGAATATTTTTCAAATTCAATTATCTTATTTACAATTGTGGTGTGACATTCAATGTTGCGTGGGATTTTAAGTTCTGGTAAACTAGGGATTTGTTGATGTGTAGGCCAACAAGTTGAGTCATTAGCGAGGAACGAAGGCCCTGCCCACCAAAGGCTAGAAGCCTTTAACTGCTTGGGAGACACACCTCTAGAACCCATGTCTGCTGGGTTTTGATCAGTTGGTACATATCTAAAGTCGAATCCCGGTGTCAGTTGATTTATTTCGTTCACTCTATTACATACGAATACTTTAAGATCCCTGGGTGGAGTTTGCACCCATCCTAACACAACCATCGAATCAGACCATAGAACTTTTCGGGATACATTACATTGTAAGGAATCTAATACCTTTGAACATAGACGAGCCCCTAGGAGTGCGCCACACAACTCCAGCCTCGGTATAGTGGTTGGATTCATTGGGGCGACTCGTGCTTTAGCACACAACAACCTAACTGTTACCTTTCCAGTACAGTCTTCAGAGCGCAAGTAAATACATGCCGCGTAGGCTTGTTGTGAAGCATCGACAAAACAATGTAGTTCTATAGTTTTAGGATTGTCACATGAAACCCAACGTTCGATATTAATATCAGATAAATATGAAAATTCTTTCAATAAGTTAGACCAATTCTTACAAAATTCAACTGGTACTGGGTCATCCCAGTCCAGTTTAACAGACCATAATTGCTGTAGTAAAATTTTAGGTACTATAATACAAGGGCTTAATAGTCCTAAAGGATCAAACACTTTGGCCGTAGCAGAGATTACTGACCGTTTGGTTATTTGAGCAGAGGGCTGTAATTCTGTGGAAAATAGTAAATTATCTGACTTAGGACACCAAATAAGACCTAATACACTAGATTCCTTATTAAAATCTAAAAATTTTGCTGTATCATCATCATTTTCAAATAAGTTAGGACAATTTGTTCTGAATTTTCTTAAAGGCAAAAGTGCTGAATCAAGTGTAGCAACAACTTCCTTATAAATATATTTTAAACCCTCTACAGTTTCGGACCCAGTATTTAAATCATCTGCGTAAAAATCATTTTCAATGACACATGCTATAGACTTATCCTCACATTCTTTTGCTAACTGTAGCAGACATCGAGTGCTGAGAAATGGTGCGGAAGCAGTACCATAAGTTACTGTATTTAGTTGTAAGACATCTATCGGTTTTGTTTCGTCATCGCGCCATAATATTAGTTGTAAGTGGCGCTGCGGTTCCTTAATTTCAATCTGCCGAAACATCTTCTCTATATCTGCGGTGAGAACATACTTATGTTTACGAAAGCGAAGCAAAATTGACATTAAGTCACTTTGTATAACTGGCCCGACCATCTGTATCTCATTAAGTGATTTTCCTGAACTAGTTTTACACGAGGCATTAAACACTACCCGCAGTTTAGTGGTCTCACTTTTTTCCCGTATTACTGCGTGGTGGGGCATATAATATCCAAACTCAGGTTTATTTTTTAAAACTTTTAAATGTCCTAAATTAGCATACTCATCTATAAACTCTTTGTATTTAATCTTAAGACTAGGAAATTTCTTAGCAAATTTTTTCTCTAGATTTAAAAGCACTTCTTAGCTACATAATATGAGTTCCCAAGAGCTTCCTCAGGTGACTCTTTAAAAGGCATTGTCACAGCAAACCTACCATTTGGTAATCTAGAAAAATTATCAATAAAATTGTTTTCACAGAGTTGTTCTTCTATAGAATATGTTTTAGTAAGTGGAAGGTCATCAATTGTCCAAAACTTTTCTAAACATTCCTTTATTTCTTGAGTGAAATTACAATAAACTTGTGAGGTTGGCTTTTGTGTACCTATTGGGCCACTCACTAGCCACCCAAACTTAGACTCCTGTAAAACAGGATTTTTATTACCTAACTTAATTAAATTAGAGCCTACTATATCCCAGTAGACATCTGCCCCTAAGAGAATATCTACCTCAGAAGGGAAAAAGTAATTTGGATCAGCTAAATTAATGTTACTTGGTAATTTCAAATATTCAGTATTTATTAAAGAATTTGGTAAAATTCCAGTAATTCTGGGAACAACTAAACACTTAACTTTAACTTCAAAGGAATTACACCTAGACTTAATTTTCAAATTACAACTTTGCTTAATACTACAACTAGAATTATTAATACCACAAACATTTACTGACCCTTCCGGGTTAATCACTAAACCTAATTTTTCTTTTAAACTGTTAGTAATGAAGGATGATTGGCTTCCTGTGTCTAACAGGGCTCTGGCTGTGTATGTTTTCTTATCCTTCACAACCTGAATAAGAGCTGTACTTAATAACACCTGGTCGCTACTGACCACAGACAGTGACACCGGTAAAGATGATGTTGATGGTTGTTCACTATTGTCTATTTGTGTGACATGCACTAATGTATTATGCTTTTTCTTGCATGTACGACACATCGCCCTTAATTTACACTGATATGCACTATGACCACTTCGAAAACAATTCTTGCATAAATTAAACTTAGCAATCTCACCTAGACGTTCATCCACAGCCATACCTTTAAATTTATCACACAAGTAAAGTGGGTGAATTTCCTTGCACACCAAACATTCATTATTATTTACTTTCTTATCAACAGCAGCAACAAAACTTTTGGAGAATGTGTTTGTTTTAGGTTTGTGGTCAGGCACTTTGTCTGAATGACTGTTATTAAAGTAGGAAGTCTCAAGTATGTCAGCACGGTTGCGAAGAAAATCAAAGAAATCAGTCAACATTACAAGTTCACTAGACTTACTTTTGCATTCTTGCCACTTCCTAGCTGTATGCAAGTCTAGCTTTGATGAAATCATAAATATAATAAGAATGTCCCACTTATTTGTTGGCAGGCCTAACGTCTCAAGGGCTCTAAGATGCTTCATGACATGGTCAACAATGAATCTCAGAGATTTGTATGATTCTCTCTTTAATGGTTCAATATTAAATAATGCTGTTAAATGGTTATTAACTAAAAGATCTTTGTTTTCAAATCGTTGACACAATAAGTCCCAGGCAACTTTATAATTTTTAGCACTAAACTCTATGGACTTTATAACTACAGCTGCACTTCCTTCAAGCGCTGACCTAAGGTAATGAAATTTATTTATATGTGGTATTTCTAAGTTGCTATCTACTACAGACAGAAATGTGTCTTTAAATTCTAGCCACTTTAGGTAGTTTCCATCAAACATAGGAAGCTTTATAGTGGGCAATTTGATCCCACTGTTTTTATGCGAACTATAACTACTTGAATGATCCATCTCTTTCTTAACCCTGCTATTATCCAAGAGATCCTGACCCATGGCAATTAAATTAATAAATTTGTTTTCTAATAATTCTCTTTCTCGGACCTGCTCGTCAGGATCCAAGTGCAAAATATCAATTTTATTTTGAATATGTTCAAATTCACCGGTTAAAGATTGTATTTTATTAATTTTAAGGTCAAGTTCCTTGTGCTTTAGAGCAGGTATGTCTTTTAAACTTGATAACTCTTGGATATACTGCTCAAATCGTGACAACCTACCCTTTATGATTCCACGCTGTTTAACTAAAGTGGATAATTCCATTTTGAGCTCTGATTCACTCATATTATAGCACTTATTATATACAATAATCACTAACGCAAATAACGAAAATAATAATATAAATTATTATGTGCACTCAAACTTGTTTCGGGGAGTAGAGAAGCTCAGGTCCAGTCGCACGTGCCGCTGGTGCCGGTGCTGAAGCTCACGCCGAGCAGACAGCTTGGCCAGCAGCTCGCAGCCGCGCGCGCACAAGACGAACCCGTACCCGTTAGCACGTGTCGTCCTCAACCCAACAGGGGAGGGAGCTGGAATAGTCGGCAAATAAAATTGAAAAGCGGTTCGAGTATTGAAAAGCCAAGACAGGCTTTATATACTTAGGTTAAGTTATATACCTTAGTATTTGCACTTAAATAGCGTTGTGAGTGATATGGAATTAGCGTGAAAACGTAAATTAATGAGTTAAAGTGGAAGTAAAAGAATAGTTGCGTGAATAGGTACGTGCCACGTGCGTGTATTACAGATAAACTCACTCTCAAGCTAAAAAACTTTATAAAGCTGACGCCCTGAAAGCGTCACACACACATGCTTAAACGTTATGAAATGCAACACCTTTAAATGTGATATAGTAATTACATTAATTTAACATAATAATTAGCAGAGTCGAAAACTTGGGCTAAGCGCTATCTTAACAATACGTGCACAGCCTGCCACCGGGAGCTAGATTAGGAACATAAACCTAACGCTCGAGTCGCAAGCGTCCGTTACGCACAGTCAAGGACACAAAGGATATTTAGGATTATGGACAGATTAAAGGAACAGGGCTCACTCTCCTTGTGGGCTAGACCTCCTGTGGCTCCAGTAAGCTCCCGAGCAGCTCAGATGTCCTCCACCATCACTCCTTTCCTCGCCGGCGCGTCGGATTACGTATTTATGTGTTGCGTTCTGCCGCTTGTAATGGCGTCGCCGCGTTGTCCTTTTCTTAGTCCTGTCACGGTCGCCACTTTTGTCTGAGACAAAATGATACTGCCTGGTATTCTTAATAATTACGTTTATTGGTTACACAGGTAAGTATAGAAAGATTTACACAGATTGAGGTAAGGACTTGGACAACGGGGGCTTCACTTTAAATTACTTAATAGTTGTTGTCGACTCGCTGGCTGCGGCGTAAGAGAGCGAGCGCGGTTCCGGCGCACGCGGCTCGCGCCCGCCTCCCACTCTCTCGTCGCTCTCTGGTCACTCGCGGCCATAGTGCCGGGCACACTTCCGGCCGGTTTTAGTAAGTTTTAGTGCGGGCGGCAACATTAATACTTTTGCTTGTTCCCACAATAAGAGCACCCGTTATGAGTAGTACGAACTAATTAAAGCGGCGTCGTTTTGGGACAGTTTACCAGGCTTGTGGTTGTTTCTCGTCTAAGATATTAAGCCTACGACGTTCGACATTATAGTTATGTGTATGGGTTTAAGTGGATATACATCCACAATGTGACAGGATATGCCTGTAGATAGAGTAATTGTTTTCTTCGTAATTTTAATACGTAAATTGTTTATACTGTGGTGCAGATTTGGTCTAAAGTTTAAGTGGCTGAATAAAGTAACTCGGAAGTAGTCTACTATTTGACATAGACTTGTAAGCTAGTTTCTTTCATAATACACATTCCTTTTCTTAATCATAAGAAGTTGGTGTTAATAAACTTCTCATAATTTTAAATTATTTCATACAGAAAATGTAATTATTATTTATTTTAATTTTTTATTGGTTTTTTTACTCACAGCGGACGTACAATAATTAACATAATACACAATCAAATATTTACAAAGGTATTGCTTATTTCATATGAGATTTCTTTCAGCAGACCTGTGACTAGAAACATTAAAAAAGAGACATAGTGTGTAGCTAGATTTTTTTTTAAAGAATTAACATAAAAGTAAAAAAATACAATAGAATAAAACTACAAATAGTCCAGTCAAAATAGCCAAAAAACCTTGTAAGTTTGCAAAAATTCCCAACAAAACTAACACTTATTTTAGTTAGATATTTTCTGGCTTAGCTAGAGTTCGTATCAAGTTTTCCAATCCACAAAGCTCTAGATCATGTTTAAGCTCAGCCTTCAAGGGCGTTGCTGCGGTTGCCATAGCAACGCCCTAACACGGCGATTAAATATAAGTACCTCTAAGCACGTATGTAATGATCTCGATGATGTCATAGTTATGTTAAGTTGGATGTGTGTGAATTTAATATGCGATTAGCTGTTGACAGTTAATGGAAAGATTGGCTGGGCTATGTGTAGAGAGTTTAGGCTTAAAAAATAATGTAAAATTATGTCGTTTAAATATTTTTTACTAATTACTTATACTTTCGAAAATCGATTATTATTTTAAACCGTAAAAAATAATTTGTTATTTTTTAAACGCTAATATCTAGAACAAGCTTTTAGAGTTTAAATAAAAATCATTGCTTTGGATAGCCTTATACGAGTACGTAAGTGAGGTTGTGAGGTTATAAAAGTATTATTTAACAATTTAGGGGCCTATATTTGAATAAGAGGTGAAATAAAGTGTTTAAAAAAATACAAATTAAATCATTGACATTGAGCTAGATGCCGTATGGCCTAAAATATTGTTACAAACTCGTATTACCCATATAATCACACAATAAAAATTGGTGCTTTATGAATCAATATTGCAGTAAACAATTGACTTTTCACCACATTAAAAATATTTTTCTTTTGCTTGTACTCGTAAGAATGCTCAAGTTTCTTATTTTGAAATGTTATTTAAAAATATTTTTTCGTCACAAATATGGCTTTTCTTTACCTACCCAGAAGTAACTTAATTTTATGGCATTGTATGTTTCAAGTATTGTGAAAGTTCTGAGGTTTCTCGCTTGTATTGTAAGTGTAAGAAGCTTTATGTATGGAGAAGTCAAAGCGGTCCGTATATTTTTATTTTGTTAAAGTCGCTACCATTTTATAATTGTGCTGAACATCTCAGTAAGGACCAAAAATCATATAATATCTTTTGACATTTACTGCAATTTTAATACGGAAAATACGCAAGTGAAGGAGAATTATTTTTTTTATGAATACACAGTATTCCTATTTATTAATTATTGATAATTACTGTTACTAAATATTTCCTACCCAACATTGGTTTAAATCATATACAAAGACATAAATTGACTTCGAAAGACACGGTCCTTCAATCCTTGTTACATCCCAAAGGGACCAACAAAAGCTCACATAGCTCCAAGACAACAGTTTCCTTTCAAACCAATCTAAATTTGTGCGACACTGAACACAATTATACGTTATAAGGATCTCGCCTCTACTACGAAATCTCTAAATCAGGACTATCGCTGTTGCGAGAGCGGGACACCGCTATACAACGCGTAGTTGTGTCTCACTTTCTCAAAGTTATTAAAGAGTTCATGGTACGCTCTTTTCGTCTCGAAATCTCAAAGATACAGGATGCTTGAAAGGTGCTCTTGCAAATAATTCAGAGAGTGTATAAGGACTGAATTGAATGAGTTCTTCGAATAAGATTCTTCTTGTAGTTATGAGAAATTAATGAGGTCTTGCGTGGTCATGTTAGTAGTTATAAGGAAAGTAAACTTTACTGCTTTGAAATAAAGATGTTGGTATTGTCAAAGAGTTACTAATTTGTCATACAAAAATTTTACTACAAGAGATACATAATTACGAAATTCAAATATTATTATTTTTTGTACTAAAAATGAAATTCAGTCGGATTGACAACTTCCTCTTTTTAAAGTCGGTTGTTTTTTTACAAACAAGCAAAACACGTAATTTAACAATATACATTTAAAAATAAAACTGGAATTAAGTCTTCATACTAAATAGTGAACGAGAGAGTAATTTTAATATCAGAGCACATTCTTTTGAGCAAATATTTTGAGAACTCAAACGAGGTTTACACACAAATCGACGGTCCCTATTAATAAAGGCGGATGTGCGTTTTTGGCGATTTTCACTTTTTTGCATATTCGTGTATAATTTTAATTAATCTTTATGATGCACGAATCAAAATTTAATAATGTCATATAATTACAGAGTTTTCACTTATTCCAAATTTCAGATCTCTGAGTCACTTACTTTTCAAGATATAATTAAATTTAATAAAGTTTTAACTTTAAAACGCTCTACTCAAAAGTTTAAAAAATGTAGATCCGCCTTTATTAATAGGGGCCGTCGAAATATTTGGACAAACATAAATGAATATACTCGTATAGAAATATAAGGGGTGACTCGGAGTGAATTTCTTTTTTTGACAGACTGTTTTGGGACTTTTTGGTCCTTTTTCTCTTTTGTGGGTGTAAATGACTTTTACTCTGAGCGGTTAATGTAAGCGGTATACAAATAAACAATTGAAATACGCCATATTTAGCCACATTTGTAAAACACGAATATTTTGTGTTTGTATCTAATTTTGGATCAGAAAATATGGCGTAGTGATTGTTTAAACTGAACCAGTATTAAAATTTTCTTATATAAATATATAACTCAGAACCGGTATATTCATTTTACTATTTTCTCTTTGTTAGATTTGTTTCCGCCTTGAAAAGCGGTATAATTACTATCAAAACAAAAAAAAATGTATTTGTATTTGTTTACAATGTAGCACAAAACCGTACAGACACTATATAAATCGATATGCAATAAGTCTCACACAGGTTATAAATACAAAAAAAAAAACAAATATTTAATTATTAAAATCTAAAACTTTAGTGTCAAATTATAGTAATAAAACATAATAATATACAATATAAATTGGTGAATACAAGTTCCCTATCCGTCGAACGACTCACAACACATAACTAGTCATGTTAATTTATGTTTATTACACAGAATTGAACGTATTTGTTCCAACATTTAACCTAAGTCATGATACGCAGCTTAACACATTACAAAGCGATCATACATACGTAATACTATATCAATTTGGTTAATTGATTCCCATTCGACTAATAGTCACAGTTGGCATCGCGTGTTGTTTGTACAAACGCTCCTATATTCAGGCGGGTATTATTGAGTGGAAGGAGTGAGAGATGTACTGTCATTTGTTTATTTCGAGATAATTCGTTTTTCAAATGGTCTCTATTAAAGGCCGGTATTTCAAGAAAAGATAATATTATCTGACAAATAATTTTGAATTGTTGACAGTTCTTCTATACAAAATTATACCAGACATGAATTTTATGTTAGGAATAAAAAATATATCTGGTGTTGGAAAAACCGGCCTGAGCTATGGTAAACCTGTACTACTACTATACGTACCCCTTGGTTGAATTCTAGAGAATGCCTCAGGCATTTAGTCTACCATTGTACCAGACATAAAGTTTAAATAAATTAATAGTAATCACGTTGACTGTATCGGTTCAGTATCAAAGAATTTATCTCAGTTCCAAATCACAAAGAGTGTCATGTCCTCGTTGGCAGTAGCATCATGAGAAATTAACTAATTATGCTTCCATGGCTAAAACAATACATTCAAAGTGACTCAAAAAAAGGTCGTTTCTGACAAGGATTGAACAAGAAATAACACACGAGTGAAAAGTAATAACAATTATATGGGAAAAAGTAATCATAAAAACATGAAAAATTGATGTCGACAATATTAAGCTTAATTCGTTTTCTTCGAATTGAAGTTAGGTTACCTCAATTCCAAGAAACAAAAAACAAGTTCACATTTTAATTTCTTTCCCTAAATGATATTTTCATTTCAGGACTGGACGCTAAAAGTGCGCTTCGTTCAGAAGCGGGATGCTGGCGTATACGAGTGTCAAGTGTCGTCCCATCCACCGACCAGCATCTTTCTCAAGCTAGAGGTTGTAGGTGAGTGGGAGAATGTATTTCATATTTTATGTTTAAGAGATTTGTGTTGGGAGTGAATTTGTGGTCAGAATCTGTGTGTTATATATCGGAATTTTTATTTTATATTATGTTTATTTTTTATTTTTATGAGGACGGAGGGGGATGTCTTTGCCCAGCAGCGGAATAATATGTAGGCTCTAAAATCAATTTTTGATTTGTATTGGGAGTGAAATTATGGTGATTTTGTGTGTGTGGAGGCTTAGATGTTAAGGTTTAGATTTGAGGTAGTTTTGTTCTTCACTTGTGTTGTTGCTTTATTTTATTTTAGCCGTCGGCAGAAAAGTGAAGAGAAAAAGGAGTCCTATGCTCTGAAATGGGATAGTTCAGGCTTAAAATAAATTATAACTGAATAGATAACATTAAAATGCTTTAAGTAATTCGTTTAACAAATAATATAATTGAAAACGTAACTGATAGTCAAAGTTAAAAACATTCTTTAAAATATGAGGGAAAGGCTCTAGAAATTTGATTCTTCCTCCCACAAAAATACAAAACTTTAAAAGAACCATGTACATTATTTAAAAGTTCCTTACATTTCAGTCTTACATTTTTCTCAACACATTTCAAGCCGTTCTGAAAATAGGTCTAAATAAAATAGACGGCAAGTACCATAAGACTTGGAATCTAAGTGTCAAGTGTCACCCCATCTATCTTGAAGTACCGTCTAGAGACCTGGCGTTACTGCACGGAATATATTTTAATCTAGTTTATTTTTAAGGAATTTACGTCGGAATTTTTAAGTTAGGTTAACTTTTGAATCAATTTGTAAGTTTTTAGGGTCATGTAAACTTTTTTAGGTTCTTCCACATGTGTCAGTCCGCTGTCATGGGTTTTAAAAATCTCATTTTATGTTTTTTTTTTTTCAATTTTCATAACTTAAAATTAATGAAAATTTTATCAAGCATGAAGCATCCATCGTCTTATAGTAACACAGTTACACCCTGTTTTTATGTATTACAATATCGACAGCGGAATGCCGAAAATTTAAGTTATATATTTGACCTGTATATCTATTTATATCCGTTCCTAACAACATAACAGCTTAACCATTTGTGGCAAAGCAATGTTTTAGTTATTATTTTCGTTAGATCTAATCCCGTAGGTTTCTCTTATGACCCAAAAACCTCCAAGCCATATAATTTCAGGCTTAAATTTCGTTAGCAATAGATACGCTTATGTAACTTAAAGTACATATTAAAAACACCTGGCTCTGTACGGAATATTCCCTTGGAGACACATTATCCTATATTTGCATGAAAATAATAGTCGCACGTTACAAAAACTCTTCAGCTTTATACATGACAATATACCTTGGAAATTCTAATTTTGGTCGTGAGATAAAATGGCGTATGTTTAAAAATGTTGCGGATGGTTTAAGTTTTTATTTGGGTTTTTTTGTAGAAGAGTAAAAATGTGTAAATTACTAGTTTTTCTCTAGATAACTCAATATACTTAAAGGTTGGCTTTTTACATTGACGTTTATGTTATCGTATTTTAAATTTCACCATTTAAAGTATAAATGTTTTTTAATGGACACACATCGTATCTAGTCATACGAAAATAATAGTATTTGTTCCTATCTGCAAACAGGTGCACAACACAAAAAAAACTTTCAAAAATATGCCAAATACAAACATAATAATAAAAACGCAAATTTTAAAAGCAAAAATAAAACGAATACGCTTAAAAAGTCAACAGCTGTGACGTCGAAAATCATGACCCATTTTTCTTTATTTGCGGCCTGAATAAAAACATACCTAGTATAATACCAGGTATATTCAAGCCGGTATGTCATTTGATATTTTAAAAACAGCCCTAATCACATATTTGTATGTAAATGACCTGACCTCGTAGTTTTGAATGGCGACCAACCCTTATACAGGCCGTACAGAATTTGGGACGGAAATGGATGGAATACGTAAAATGAAATGTTGTGACTAGTGAAAAAGTGGCGTAAATGATATTTAAAATGAGTTTCGATACCAGGACACTATTGATAGTTTATAATTTGCTGTAGTTTTCAAGAACATACTTTTTTTCTGTTTCATTGTAAATTAAATGCACATATGTAGAAAGAAAGAAAAAACATTTATTCATCATGGTTATGACGCATAATGAAAAATACAAAAAAAAAACTTAATATAGAAATTAAGGTGTACAAATTTTTAGTATTTCCATTGTGTAAAATATGACGTGACGCCTAAATAAGATCATACTTTTTACTCGTATGGCCAAATTACTGTCAAAACATCGACAAAATTAAAAACCATTATTAGAAAAATACGTAAATGACGAAAAAATATTTCAAAACATCCTATATAGTCTCTGTCAGGAGGGTAGCTGTGAAAATAATTAAAATCCTTCAAATTTCACCGGAGCGAGCCCTAACGGCTTTATTTGGCGCCAAACTTGTCGTTCCTTTTTTAAACGTGTGGCGGTAGAAAATTTTTAAATTACGTAAAAAGGTTTTATGAATACTTTGTACTTTGAAAATTAAAAAGGCAATGATTAGAACGAGTGGAATAATTTCGGTGGCAATTTTAGCTTGCTGTTGTGGCAACACAGAACATTTTTATGAGCAAAACTGGATGTTTTTATGTTCAAAATGAATGTCAAAGAAATACAGTGTAAAATTGGATGAAGTTTATCCAGTCTTTTTTTATTATAAGCGATGCGGAAATCCTAAAACGAATTTCATAGAGTAATTTATGAGATACCTACTCTCTCTAAGATGTCGTACTAACAGTAGCTTACTTTTAAATTGTTATATGAACAAATAACTTCTAATAGAAACAACAACCTTCTTTGGACACAAAAAGCTACTGCTTCATAATCATAAATCGATTAAAAATTACCCATTTTGATGCTACGATGCAACTAACAGAATGCTCACAAATAAGTAACAATTATCTACTATATAAAAATAAGTCGGGTTTTCCTTCCTGACGCTATAACTCTAGAACACAGGAACCGATTTCCACGGTTTTGCATTCGTTGGAAAGGTCTCGAGCTCCGTGAGGTTTATAGCAAAGAAAATTCAGGAAACAAAAGTCATCTGGTTTGCTAGTTTATATTAAAAATAAATACTTTTACAAATGGTAGGTACATTCCCCAGGTCATTAATAAGACCCCAATACTGTTTGACGGAGACTCCGAACTCAAAGCTCCAAGTCGAGTATTCAATGAGGCGGTCCCTTCTTATTATAAGTTTGAAATATCATTCAAGAAAACAAAACTTGTTATAGTTGTTAAAGTATAAGTCTGGGTGCTGTTATAGATTTGTAAGCAAAGAATTCTCGAGATTTAATAGGTAATGTGATTTAATCAATGTTGTTAAAGTTAGCTTTGAGGGGTCAAAGATTTGATAGATCCAAACTAATATTATAAATGCGAAAGTAACTCTGTCTGTCTGTCTGTCTGTCTGTCTGTCTTTGCTTCACGCCTAAACTACTGAACCGATTTGTGTGAAATTTGGTACAGACATAGTTTGGAACTTGAGAAAGGACATAGGATAGTTTTTATAACAAAAAAAATAAAATTAAAATTAAAATTTATTCCGGACATACAGCGCCATCTATTGGTCAAGCGTCGGCATCAATTCAGTACTGAAAATTCATCGGATAAAAGTAAATGATAGTAAAAAGGTATGAAAAAAGTAATATCAATATAATAAAACTTTTAGTACAAACAAAATTGTCGAACGGAGTATATCCAAATCCAAACTAATATTATAAATGCGAAAGTAACTCTGTCTGTCTGTCTGTCTGTCTGTCTGTCTTTGCTTCACGCCTAAACTACTGAACCGATTTGTGTGAAATTTGGTACAGACATAGTTTGGAACTTGAGAAAGGACATAGGATAGTTCTTATAACAAAAAAATAAAATTAAAATTTATTCCGGACATACAGCGCCATCTATTGGTCAAACTTCGTCACCAATTCAGTACTGAAAATTCATCGGATAAAAGTAAATGATAGTAAAAAGGTATGAAAAAAGTAATATCAATATAATAAAACTTTTAGTACAAAGAAAATGCCCGAACGGAGTATATCCAAATCCAAACTAATATTATAAATGCAAAAGTAACTCTGTCTGTCTGTCTGTCTGTCTGTCTGTCTGTTCGTCTGTCTGTCTGTCTGTCTGTCTGTCTGTCTGTCTGTCTGTCTGTCTGTCTTTGCTTCACGCCTAAACTACTGAACCGATTTTTGTGAAATTTGGTACAGACATAGTTTGGAACTTGAGAAAGGACATAGGATAGTTTTTCTATGAAATTCACTATTCCACGCGAACGAAGTCGCGGGCAAAAGCTAGTAATTTATATTATTATTAAAGTTGCCTTAAGAATGGCACATGTCTGAGAAAAAATATGAGAGTAAAATTACTTACCACGGTTAGTCAGTACCTAGATGAGAGGCAATTAATACATTTTTTTATTTATTTTCATTTTTATTTATAATTATTAAGTACAGAAAATATTAGACTTATGTTAATACATTGGTCCACAAAACTGTATTGAACAGTTTGACTGTGGTCTCCTGTTGAGTCTCATGGATTTATCTAGACTACAAAATATCTCGAAAGCACAAATATTAACCGTTGATCGTGACTTTTATACATTGATTTTTGACAGTATTTAAGTCATTAGGATTCTGACAACCAGTCTTACTTTAGGATTCTGTTTTACCCAGTAAAAACTTGTGTGGGGTAAGATATTAGTCACTCCATGTAAAATACGGTATTCAGCTGAATCCGATAGAACAGGCAAGTCGACGAAATTTTAAATAAAAATGAAAAATTTTAATTGCCTTAAAAAGAGCAAGAATAAATCAGATCTGCTGTATCATTGGTTAATTAATTAGTATTATAGTTTCTTTTTTGTTGATTTATTAATGTATACTGATTATTATTTTCTTCAGTTTCCTACTATACAATAGGCATTTACCCATTTTAATTGCATATGGCTTCAAGCATTGCTTTTCTTTTGTTTGGTTTGAAAAGGAGTTCAAAGGAGCAAAACGTCAAACGCAATTAAAAAAAATACGCTGAATGAGTGTTTTGATATACAACGGACTAGAGTATGCGATACTTATTATTGTTTAATAATGCTTGAAATTAATAGGTAATGGATCATGCTTATTATAATGAGGTGATTAAATATCTCGTGTTGTTTTTTATACCTTGCTGTGTAGTTATTAGGTAGCTTACCTTAACCATTTCCCTGTCCCGTGAGTCACATATGAACATTTCCATTGTTTAACTATTGTGTCTACTGGCGGGACAGTTAAGTTTAAAAAAAAACTGTACTAAAATCAATTATTTCAGTCGGCCCATGACTATACATACATATATACATATAATCACGCCTGTTTCCCGTAGGGGTAGGCAGAGACCACTTCTTTCGACTTGCTACGATCCATACTTGTTTCGCTTCATCCACTGTCATATGATATCTGCAAAGGTGCCGAAACGTTAGGACCTAAAACCTGAACATAAACTGCGATGAAATCCATAAAAGTAGTTTTATTTCAATGCCTAACATTCGCGTAAACCTCAGAAATTAATTATTTAAATAAACAAAACTTTGTGAACCTTAATATTTTCAAACATACACTTAAAACAAATCTAAACACTTAATTAATTAAAACCTTAAAGGTGCCTTAAGAAATTAAAGTTTAACTTAATACTTAAAGATTTAAATACAATATTCATATTACCTCTTCTCTAAAAACATGCCTAGTCACACGACGCCTATTAAAACAAGACTCTAAACAAGCAATAACCTAAAAAATACCTACTAAGTACTTTAAGGGCGCGTCCACATGTGATGAACGATCATTACATGAATAGATCGCAAACTGCTCGTGTAATGCTTCGGTGCTCGTTCGCACCCTAAGACTTAAATGTTCTATCCTTATTACCGCTAAATTCCGGTGAAGCAGTCAAAGCCTGCGCTTAAGCTAACTGCAAAGACCTATACAAAAAAAAACCTTATTACCACTTCTGTAATTAAGCCAAAACTATGCTTAAAAAAGTCCCCAAATATTGCTTAAAATATGTAATTATTTACAACTCAAATAAATGTAAAAGCTAAAATAAATACGTGAACATAAACCGAGTAGTAATATCGCCGAGCCAGTAACATCCACAGTTGCGTAAAGGAACAAATTTCATGGCCCGCCTTGTGACGTCACGCGAGAGTAATGCCTCAACCGACGCGGACGAATTACAAGTCTCGTGTCCCGTTTTGTAGAATATATTTTGTTGGTACTTATTGATGTAGTTACTTAGTGGCACTTTTGTAGATTGTCAACAGTACAAACAGTTTATGATTTTTGGTGTGATTCCTAGATAATAATAATATTCCTGGACAATTCACACACGGTTATCTGATCCCAAGCTAAGCTCTAAAAGAGCGTGTGTTATGGTAACCAGACAACTGATAAACATACTTATATATTTCTAAATACATACATATTATAGATAAACTACACCCAGACCAGAACAAATGATCGTGCTCATCACACAAACATTTGTCCTGAGTGGGAATTGAACCCTCGACCTCCGGTATAGCAGTCAGGGTCACTAACAGCTAGACCAACAGGCCCGTAGATAAAATGGAACACACACGCAAACTTAATCAGAATTCAGGTTTAATTGCTATCTCTTACTAAAATACAGAGTGTGATAAAGACGGCAGTAGTCAAAGCACCTAACTTAGAAATACTGTTTTCAGCTATACACACTGCATTTTTATAATATTTCTAAACATGTATTTAAATTTTACTGAACAACACTTATTTTTTTATAATACTAATTATTATTATGTACTTCAAGTAAAAATATACCGATGGCGTTTAACTCATCACATCAAAATAATATGATAGAAACCTCAAGCATGACATTTCAGTAGTGAAAAATCACTTTATCACTTTTGTGTGTTGAAAGAGAAAGAAACTAAACACCACCTTTATGTACCTGTTGTTAGAGAGAGATGAATATACTATACCTAAAAGAAATATAGAAGATTTAACACGAATTCTTCTTTGCAGAGGCGAGAGCCCAGATCTCGGGGCCCACAGAGAAGTACCTCAAGCCGGGGTCAACGCTACGGCTGCAGTGCTCCGTGGTGCAGACCACAGAGGCACCGGCTTTTGTGTTCTGGTAAGCATTATAATTATTATTTTTAACATAACAATAGGGTAGACCCAACAGAGTATGAAGAAGCGTTGTTGCCAAATTCGTGTCAAATAGAGCGTTGGTTTTTCTACTTTTCATAACCTATTATAACCAGGTCTAGCCATTATTTGCGCTCAAAGTATTCGAACTGCTTTAAGCAGTCTATGTATCTATCTACAAAAAAATATATACTGTTTACTATACAGTTATTGCTTTAAATAAAGGGTAGCGACGGCTTCAAGCAGTTCGTGTGTGAGTGACTTTAGAAGCTTTTAACCTAAAATACAAAAAATAAAATTAAGATTCTGCGTCATCCGTATATGTCCTGCTTTTGGTACGAAATATAACTGAAAATAATAATTTCTAAATGCCTGAAAAGATTATAATGTCTTCTTACATAATTCTTAGGGAGGAATTAAGATATTTTTAAGGTTGTTCAACCATAACTAATAAAACGCTTTCACAAATTACGTAGGTTAGTAATTAATTTATTTAGGTATCTTCGTTTTATTTAATGAATAATTGAACGTTGTTTAAACATACCACTGAATATTTATGTAAAAATATTACGTTTTATTTATTTACATATTTCCATAACCAATTGAATTTAAATTGCTTGGTTTATATTTATTTCACAATGTAAAAAACATGCTATCAATTTAATGTTTTAAAGACTGAAATATTTTAAAACTGAAAAACGAAAAAATAGACTTTCTTCTTAAAGAATTTTCTAAAATTTGCTTCGCTTAAATACAATCTTGCTACATTTTAAAATATCTATTAAAACTTTTAACAAAGTATTTGAACTTACTAATTGCATTATTTCTATTGATATCATCTTCAAAAACACTTTCAAAAGTTTTGACAAGTTTATTTAGTTTTTTGTTTATAACAACTTAGTTTATTTATTGTTCAAAAGCTTTTTTAATTTCTATTTTTTATTGCTGAACTGTACTCTGTCTAACCTTTGAGCTAGATATATTATATTTATTTCTATATTCAGCCTTCCTAATAATATTTTATTTCTTTCACTCATTGGTTTCTGAGGTTTACGCGAATGTTAGACAATGAAATAGAACTAGGATTTACGGATTTTGTCGCGGTTTAATTTGTGATTTTATGTGCCGACATTTCGACATGTATGTTTTATTGTTGGTTGCATGATTCCGACAGAATCCGTAAAACGTAGTTTTATTTCAATGTTCTCTTACTTATTTAATGAAAAGTATTTTTTATTGATGATTACAGTATTGTTCCCATAGTGAAAGTTACTTATATTGATGAGAAGAAACAACCCCTTAAATATTATTAGGCCTTTGAGTAAAACCCTGTATATCTGTACAATTATCTCTTCTAATTTTCTTAACCACTAGAACTGCATCCAAAAGCAAACGTTTTTATTTACTAAAAATAAATAAACCCAATGATTGGCTAACTTGAACTATTAAAGCACCGGAAATTGGTCTTGAGCGAGATTCTTCAGGTCTTACGACAAAGCACGTCCTATTGACACGGCGCCATTTATATACGAGAACGAGGTAATATCTTCGCGAATGGATGGGAAATACTTAAATGAACCTGACTAGTATAAATTGTTAGGATTATTTGTGATTTTGAACCTACTTGATAATGATAATTATAAAGTACCTGGATTAGTAAAAACCTTGTTTAATACGGTAATGTGTTTTAATTTTTACGAATATGCAGATAAAATTGTATTATTCCGAGTTTAATACTTTTATTGATTCAAATAAAAAAAGTAAAAAGCTTATTTTCTTTAAAAAAAAAAAAAAAAAAGTTCGGAAGAAGAAAGGAGAGGTCTCTGCCCAGAAGTGAGATCTAACGTAGGCTAAAAAAAAAACCAAAGTATGTCCATGATGGCAGAAAATATTGCCTTTTTACATACAAAAGCTACAACAGAAGATTTTTTTTTATACTTATAGAAAAAGATCATCACTATATTTCGGTCATTATTTTCATGTTTAAAACGCACTACTTTCTAGAATATAAGCCTGCATTTCGTGCACAATACACGTCGCTCATAATATTCTTAATACCTACTTCAATAGAATTCTTTGTCGACTACGCAAGTCAACGGAGCAAAGTTCTGACCGAAGCTACTTCACCGAACAAAGACTTTCTGAGTGACCTAAGTATGACCTAAGTATGTCTAGTGAGTAGACTGAGTACTACTAAGTTATTGATTTTTAAACCACCGTAATTGGATTTGATACCGTTTAAAGACAAATTATTGTTGCTATTTTTAAAACGTATAGCACTCTAATTTAGCTAGTGTAATTATAGCGTGGATCTATTGTTGTTTTATGAAGCCTGTTTTGAAATTTGGATTAACATATTTATTGAAAGCCTTTGAGACCAAGTGTTCATGTAGTCTTTGGATCGATATCTATAAAGACAGTCCAGACCGAGCTATTTTTCAAAATGGACCATATTATTGGCATATTTTGTTTTTTTTTTCTTATTTTAGTTTAAATATACAAATTAATTTTAAAAGGTCTCACTGTCTAAACTACCAGTTCCTAAATGACCATTTCATGACCACCCACAATTGTCCAAACAATAAAGGAAAATTCTTTACAAAAATATAACATCTAATTTCCACTCAACCTACTCATAAAAAGTAAAGACATAAAACAAGAATACAAAAAGCCCAAAACTCAAATACGTTTTATTCTATTCAGTAGTTTTCAGGGAATTGGGTGCAAATTCAATTTTGATTCTCATCAAGAAATGACAGCGCTGACTCAGTTTCGTTGAAGACCGACAATGGGAAATATAACTTTTTCGGGTTCCGTCCCGAAAGGGTAAAAACGGGACCCTATTACCAAGACTTCACTGTTCGTTCGTCCGTCAACAGGCTGTATCTCAAGAACCGCGATATCTAGACAACATTTTCACAAATTATGTATTTTTGTTTTTATAACAACAAATACTAAAAACAAAATAAAATAAATATTTAAGGAAGGCTCTCATACAACAAACGCGATTTTTTTGTCCTTTTTTCTCCATATCAATTAAAATAAATTGCAACATTTCAAGTCCGTACTTGAAATGTTACGAAATACTCAGTTGTATTTTTACTTGAATAATAAATAAAAAATCATCATCTCCTTTCCCTGTTCCCAATCATTCGGGGTCGGCGCAATGCGTATTCAGCTTCCATTCATCTCTACAACTTGTCATCTCAGTATTTACTCCTTTCTTTCTCATATCATCTTTCACACAATCCATCCATCTCTTTTTTGGTCTTCCTCTGCATGTAAAATCACAATAAAATAAATATTTGAAAGCGGCTCGTACCTTCGTGTTTGAGTTCGACTCGCTCTTGGCCAGTTTTCTCTTTTCATCCGGTATTATTTAATACGTACCCTTCGTTTGCGTAATATTGGGCGTTTCATCAAATCTTCGTAACTTAGTGACGTAAGGTTTGAAAGCAATTTGTTCTTTCTTGTTATTTGGTTCCCTGATTTTGTGTGGTTTTACTTATTACTTGTATGTTGTTATTTCAGGTTGTAGCTTTCCTACTGCAATATATAAACTTATTTTCAACGGGTCTGAATTTTCCATATTAAATGAGAATGATTCCTTTTTTTTAATTGAACTGATTTCTTTCCTTATTCTTTACTGGTCAAAGTCAAAGCTGCTAGTTTTGAAACCAGATTCAGTTCACCTTAAAGCTGCAATATTTCCGTCAGTGATTTGGAAAAAAAATTAGAACATATTTCGTAAACGAAGCCAGCGTTTCTTTAAAAGTAATTTCAGAGAATCCAGTATAATTTTCATACACAAATTAATTAAACAAGTAAAGTTTCATGTACTTCCTAATTAGTTCCAAGCTTTAGTTATTATGATGTTGTTTACGTTGAAACTGCGCAAAGACTTGTAGTTTAAGTAAATAATTGTACTGTTCTTGAATACAGTACATGAGGTATTTTGAATTCAATCGCTGTGTTACATTGTTTTGTTTTATGTCATTCAAGTCTTGGGTAAGACAATGTGCATTGATGTTCGCTCTTTGATTTTGCGTTCTTTTGTTTTTTGTTCGTTGAAATGTGAATTGAAAACCTAAGTTTGATATTGTGAAGTTTTAGAGATATCTGACGTACCCTCTCTACAAGTAAGCAAAACTCAAAATCATTTATTGGAAAAAAAAAAACAAAACTTGACATCAATTGTGCGTGAACAGCTAAATTCGTTAAGAAATATACCATCAATATCTTTACCTTAAATAAAACAATAAGATCATTATCTTTCTAAATATTTTCTATGACAAAAAATACGTTCCAAACAAAAAGAAAACATATAATTTCATAAATCCAATTATTTTCAAATGCTTCAGGCGTTTTCAGTACTCAGCTTCGATTAATCCTCGACTTGTGAACATTTAAATATCCTAATGGAAACTAACAACAAACGTCCAACCATCAATTGAATCAAAAGATAATTTGCAGCAAGAATACCAATAGGAAACTAGAAAACACTAGTTTACACTCAAACAAGCTAAGAAAACCTTCAACGTTGTTTAATGTAAACGCCAGTCGTAAAGCACTTTCAAAGTACAGTCCAGCTAAAGAGTTTCAAGAGAGCATATTTAAAAGCCCAACTTTCAAAGTAGACCAATTGTAAAAGTGCATTCAAACGGTGCACGAACTTTTGCACTGGCCTTTGGCCAAATTTCTGTCGCTATTTGATTTACCGTTGTTGATTTAAAACTGAATACTCAATATGGATTGACGTATGACTCGCTATAGGGATATTTTTCGAACGAAATTGGGTCAGCATTTCCATTGTCAAGTGGATTGGGTCATATAAATACTGTCATTGCAGGAATTGAAAACCAAATTGGAAAATATTAACTTGAAACCATCTAGACAGTTATGGTAAACTTGAGTTCAAGAACCTTGGAAACAGTAATAGAATTAATCAAAAGAAAAATATCTTCAAATACTGAGAAACCGATGTTTTCGTTTATTTATTTGTTAGTGATTCTTCAACCGTAAATGAATTCGAAGATGATACGGGTGCAAACACTAAAGTTTCGAACAAACATGTTAAAGTCAAACAAATATTTGTGTTTAGAAACCGATTCCAAGAAAATCTGTAAGCAGTTGTAAATAAAACACGTAAATGAAACAAAGCTTTTAATGAAAATTAAAGCATTTGATTATTTTGTAACATCAGACTAAAGTCACTCGAGACAAATTGAGACTATTCAAATTCAAATTTAATTTAAAATGAGATTTAATTTAACCAAACTATTAACACTAGAGAGATAATAAAGGAATAAACGAAATATATTTTAAGTGCAATAAAATCTTTGCAACCAATAAAACAGCATTCAAAGTCACTAAACTCAAAAGTTCCACTAATTAACTTTACCACACTCTTAAACTCGAATGATGCTTCTGACAATTTAATTTGCTTGGCAAAAGGCGATTTGGCAACGGGCCTTGGCAACTACTGCCTTTAGACTGACGTCGCCAGCAATTTCTTATACATCGGATAGGCAAATTGGCAGATATGGCGGCCGTGCCTTGAATACTGTCACTTATTGAGAATGCTGATTCGACTATTCATTATTTACGTCACGTAATTGAAAATTGGCTTTAATAATCTGTGGTTAGGGTTATTTTCTGTTCTGTTATAGGTATAGGTATAGCTGATGTTTCGTGATTATTTGTAAATAATTTTCAAATACATGCTTTTTTTTCGTCTACTTATTCAAAACTCTTGAATTTAAAATCAGTTTTAGGCGACGTGTCTCTCTAACAGAATACCCTAGGCAGGAATGTCAAAAACTCCCCGAGTTTATTTCATGATTTCTTTACAAGAGTTTAAATAAGTATTAAATAGGGTTACCTCAAAACTTTACCTTACCAATCGTACTACAGTCTTCTCTTTCTTCCTCAGGTACCACAACAGCAGAATGATAAACTACGATGCAGAGCGAGGCATCAATGTCACTACAGACCCTGTCCAGCGGCTATCAGACCTCCTCATCCCGGCCGCCAGCGTCTCCCACGCCGGTAACTACACCTGCGTGCCAAATAACGCCGTTCCTGCTAGTATATACGTCCATATTTTTAATGGTGAGTAGTCGTTTGGAATTAGCATCATTATTGTTATTAGAATCATTATTGACATTGACATTATTATCATTATTTTCATCATCATCATTAACCGCTAGTCTCACTATAAGTCACAAGTCTTTTTCAGAATACAAAAATGCTGTAATCAAAAAGTAAGTACGTACAAAGTAAAGTTATATTAGGAAAAAAAAAAAAATATTGTTGTTAGGCTAAAGATTTCGAAAGCAAAATAAAGTTTTATTAGATACCTACTGCTTGAACAAAGTTTGAGCAAACTAAGGTAGTTAAAACAATGAGATTTCATTACCTTTAGATTTAGTATAGTATTATGTATAAGAGTGGGCATTAAGTAAAGTGCTCTTTTAAAAATATCACTACCTACGTATTTAGAGATAAAAGGCGTAATAAAATATTCGTACATCCCTAACTTCAATGAGTAAGCAAAATATATGAACATGATTGATGGCATCGAAAATAAGTCAAACATGACGTTAAACTTTTTAAAGATTCCGTTAAACATTATACGGAAAAGTAAATTTACGGGAAAAGTATCGACACAATATATACATATATAGGTGATAATAGCTGTAAACCAAGAAAAGGTTTTCAGCCGCAAGATTGTAAACAGTTTTTTTACTAGTCGAGTCCTTATATACATGGATTTGAAGTCTAGTTTAAATATAAGTAAGAAGTAAGAAATAACACGTACTTTGAATGTCGTGTCTGAAGAAATCAATAAAAGGTAAAGAAACTTAAACGATATGAAATAAAAGGTTAATAACTCTTGCTGTAGATATTGCCATTCGTACTTATTAAATAAATTTCGTCGATGCATTAAGTAAACAAAGAAAGCTTAGACAAATGTTAATAAATATACAAATACTGGGAGATGAAAAAAGAATATCAAAGAAAAAAGATTGTTTGATGTGTATTATGACGAGCTAACAAGAACGTTTTTGAGTGGTATTGTGTGTACGTTCAAAGTGGGTTTAAATATTCTATTTCAAATACTTAATTCTTTAACTCTTAATTCTCAAAGAGCGTGGAGTCTACTCATTTAACTTAAAATGGATCTAAAGACATAATTAAAATTTACAAATCAAATTATTTATCTTTTAACAAGTCCCAATATGGTTTATTCCTGGAATCAAAATCCAAATTTCACGAAATGCAAAATTCACACAACAAAATTTAACTTGCTAAAAGATTTATAATGCCTAGAGGAAAATCTTGAGAAACTTAAGCAAAGAATGTCAAGAGCCAATAAAATATGCAGAAAAAAAGAGCAAAAGGTGGTGAGGACTTGATCTGGAGAAGTTGGCGCTGCGCCATAACTGGAGGATGAATGAGGCCCTACTAGGTGACCTGTCACTTACATGTACTGTCTCGAACATATTATTTATAGACGAAGCGAAGTTTTAACACAAATGAGATTTCCAGCTAGTACTACAGAAGACGACATAATGGCTAAACAAAGAGAAATTTATTTAGCTCTATTAAGGGAAAGCCGACCTTTAACAAAAATAACCATGGAAACCAAAGAAGATGAAAAAGCAATTTGAGCGAGACTTTTTTATGTTGACACTCTAAATCTGATATGGATGATTAAGGAACTGTTGTCAGTAATTTCTTCTTTACATGTTTTACAATGTGAGTCTCTTATTGAAGAAAGCAATTAAAAGCTGCTTTTTGTATACAATTTTGCTGCTGACTGTACTTATAAAGAATTTATATTTCTCAGAAACAGATGTTCATTCTGAGAATTACAGTCGTTAGTATGACGCTTGTCAACGTTGTAGACAAGACGGTGAAATTTGTAAGAAATTCTATATTAATGTTTTAGTTTTGTATGTAGTTTCGTTCTTGGATTTTAGTTAAGTCTGAGAAAGAGTGTAGGTGAACTTAATATAGGTGCAGATTATGTTTCAGGATTAAAATTTGCTTTCTGAATAAGGAATTATTTATACTGTATGGAATATTTGATTTACTTCTAGTTTAGGTACTAATCTCCAATGTTTTGTCACTATTATGTTATATTCCGGTGAAAATTTAATCATTTACCTATCTTGTCTAACATCGAATAAAAGTCAAGATGGACACAAAAAAGTGAAATTTATTCCGACAAAAATCCAGGAACATACTACCTGTATAAAACGACAGCAGCTGACATCGCCAAATTCGAGAGAATCCAGAAAGCATCGAGGAATTTTCGTAAAATAAAAAACATGAACAACGACCTTTTCTTTTCAACCCTCGTAGATATTGCCGACAAAAAGGACCCCACGTGAATAAATTCTAATATTTCTTGGATGATTTGACAAGGGTAGGCATAATGAAATATGGGAAATGTCAAATATTCTCTAGAAGTCCGAAAAACGTTGCTAAATGTAGGTATGTTATTTGGTCAAGCGAGAATTGCGGACTAGTACTTTGTTTTTTATTAATTAAATTTAATTTAAATCTAAAAGACTTTTAACATGAAATAACATGGAATGATTTTGATAAGTTAATAATGGATGAACATGAAATTATTTGTCATCTAAAATGGATTAATTTTGGAGCAGGATTTTGTTAATAAATTAATTTAAGATCGACCTTTTTGAACTCAATATTATTTACATTATTACAAGATCATATTAATGCCCATTAAAACCAAATCCTTTAAACGTTTTTTTCTGGTCCTCGGAGCCGATTTGTTATTAACAATAATAATCTCATAAGGTAACCCAAGCAAATTATGAACGTACCCAGCATGCTTAAATAACCTAACAAGTCCAAACCCAGTTCATGAACAAACTACAAACAGAGCCTTCAAATTCAATCGCGGCCAAATGGTTGAGCGGCTCGCAAGGCTATCTGAGGGTAGGCAAAGAAATCGAGTCAATCAGGTGCTCATTCGTCTGTGAATATATCAAACATCTCAATGATTTTACGCACTATGCTTTGGAAACGCGGCGTTTGATTTTTTGTATTTAAAATTCATAAATAGGTATGTATGGTTAATTTTCTTTTGATGGTACATATTGGTAGTAGTTATGGCAATTGGGTCGTTATATATTTTTCTTTAAGTGAATTTCATAAAAAAAAATATTTTATAATTTCAAGTTAAGATATTATTATTATCCCTCAATAGAAATATTTCTATGTATGTAGGATTTTAAAATGTGTTCCTTGTTCCTAGTTTGAATTTTAAACTTGAGTGTGAGCGAGATGACATATGTGTATGAAAGAGAGACAAGGTGGAAGGGGAAAAGTCTAGAACAGTCAGATTTCGATAGCCGTAGAACCGTTAGCATGTGCTCGTTTTAGCTTTTAAATTAATAAAAGATTTAAATAGTGAATCTGCTTTTATTTCGCCGCGCCAGACCTACATGTTCCGTTCGGAAAGCTATTTTTCACAGGAACTAAAATTAATACAATTAAGTCAACATGTCATCGTTCATCACTATTCACTAATCCAGGCAATTTTTTTTTCAAGTGCGAGTAAACGCAGCTTTATTTCAGCATAGTGCGTGACTCATCCCAATATTTAAATATTTCGATCAAGATATTTTTCTTCACGAATGAACTTTATGACTACAATTTACTTAAGGCCATGCATAATTTATTTAGGAATCATAATAAATAACATTCAGCTTCCAAAATTGAAGCATAAGCTTATACTGAACTTAAATCATGAACTTCATAACGCAAATAAAGTGAAAAAATCATGATAGAGATTTTTTTCTACAAAATAGTGATCGGGACGAACCAAAGTTATTTAACATGAATATAAAATTTTGTAATTATAGTTATAGGACTCCGGATGACTACGTTTAAGAGAAATATATTTGTAGCTGTAGAATTATATAGTACATTAATTACTCTATAAAATATTTAAAGAACTCTGTATCCATGTAAAGTTCGTTGGAGAGGATATCTATTTATTAGGAGGCCCGCCTCTTGTACCTATTTTTTCGATTCAAAAGTACCTATAACTACTGTATTTTTTTTAAGACTTCATCCATTTAGTGTCCTGAGACGCTTGCCTTTGTATAAACCTCTATGAATTTAATAGCTGTAGTTGCTTGGATACTAAAATCGTCGGGGATCCAAAATTTTCTTGTGTCATTAAAAACTAAAGCAAGCTGCATTGCCGCTGAACGCCCACTTTAACGTATTTATATCGGTATTATCATCATAGTAATAAGGATCACATTACTAATAAAAATGTTCTTTCACAGGGGAGAACCCAGCTGCCATGCAATCGTCCTCACCGACCTTCTTCAATCAACTCCACAGCATCTTATTACCAGCTTTCATAAGCCTAAACCTGATACGGTGACAATTTCACTAGCTTTCTAAAATGTACCCTATTCATAATAGCAAAGCGTTTATTTTAACGTGGAGTGAAATTTTCTAGTGAAGTGTCAAATAAATTCAAGGGTTATTAGGAATATGAGATGAGTAGACATGCTTTGGTCGGGTCTGGTTTTATTAAAGGTGTTTGTTATTTTAAGCTTTAGATAAATAATGATGAGGTTATCAAATAACGGTTTAATCATACTTTCTGATGGTATTCGAAGGACTTATCGAGGGGGTCAAATTATTTGAATAAAAAGAAGACTTGCAATTTTTTGAGGATATCAAAATATGGAAAAGAAAAGTCTATTGCCGACTAGAAAACAATAAATTAAAGAGTAACGATCACGTAGCAAATAAAACAAAAACTAAATTCGAACACAAAACCAAACTAGGAACAGTAGATAGAAATTAAAACAAAGACCATTTTCGAACACGAGAAAATGAAACAAGGATGCAAAAAAAATAACCAGTAACCAATACGCAGATTTTCATAGACCATTAGGTGGAACGTAGGCATGAACAAACGACCTATTTCCCTCTACTGGCTCCCACCGATACACATAGGGGGCAATACCTAGACTATACAATATGGGATAGGTTGTATCAAGAACAAGGATTGTAGAATGTCGAACAATGGGGTAACGTAAAAACAATTGAATAAAGTTTTGGAACTGATTAAAAATAAACTTAGTAAATTGTTGAATTGCTTTTCAAAACATTGGTTTCTTAGATTAATGCGAATGTTAGATATTGAAAAAATACGTTCGGCCCGTGACCATGATACTCGTACCTGCAAAGGTGTCGAAACGTCAGAACCTAAAATCAAAATAAACCGCGACAAAATCCGTAAAAATTAGGTTTATTACTTTTCAGAATAATTTTGAAAATTACTAACGTTTGGTTTAATAAAATATAAAAAAAATCATTTAGGTTTAAATAAGTCCAGATGGTAGCGTTTAAATAGGTATAGTTAAGGCTATGACTAAATTATATTCGCCACCATTAAAGACGAAGCAAAACTGTTTTAATGTATTCTATTTTCCATTATACGTTTAGAGGTTAACTTGGAATTAAATTTCCCATGAATTTATTGATTAAATAGCATTTATTTCGTAACACAATTCAAGATGAGTTTACAAGTTTCGCTAAATGATCAGTCATTTCTCAAATGCCGACGAAATAAATCACAATTTCGATAAGACTCAACTCCGAAGGGCAAACTTATAAGCTTCGTTGTCAATCAGATGATCAATTTATTTGCGGGACGTGACAAAAATAACAAACCAAACACGCTGAAAGCACAGGTCTTTCTCCCTTTCACTGTTATCTCAGCGTAAAACCTTTGTCGTAAGACAATGGACGGATGACGCCTTAACACTGGTTATAAAGACAAGCTGAGAATGGAAAGAAATGGCCTAATTAAAACATCCACAGAGCTCGGAATATAGGCTCGAAATAGAATATTATTTTAGTACATAATCGTTAATAGCCTAGCGTGCCTATTCGAAAGTAACTTTAATGGGTCCTTTCAGTAATTTTCCGAAAATCGTAACAATTACAGTCCTAATTATTTGAAACGACTTTTGACGCGATGGGAATTAGACATAGCTGGTACCGTTTTAATGTTCTTCCACTTGTTATAAAGATTAAATTCCATGAATCGAGAGTTAGGGGTGAGGAAGTAGATGCTGGGAATGTGAAAGGTTTCGAAATTGTCAAATTAAATTGGAAACGTCGAGTGTATCTTTTGGCAAGCGATTTCGATTTCAGGCCGGGTTTCTTTACTTACACGATACAATCGGAGCTGATTTTAAAATGTTATTTCATCTCGCTTTACAATCTAGACGGTAAAACCAAATAGCTCGTGATTTACTTTGAGACATGTTCGGTATGGAATATGAAACGTATTTGATGATTGAAATATTTCAAAAACCAATTTTAATTTAGGTTTTTTAAAGAATCCAAAAAATATTTTAGTTTTATTCTACGTTGGCTTGAAAATAAACTCTATTAAGAAATAGTTTTTGTGTCTAACATAGTTATTAAAGCGGTATGTAATATTAAGTATCTAAATGCGCATGATATTTCGTTATTACAATCTTTCAATGAAGCTTTTGATATATCAAAATGAATATTTTTGATAGGCATGTAAAATGAGTCGAGTATAGAGTTATTAACTTTATGTTAGACTCCCGTTTTTGTGCTTTTTTATACTTCTCTTTTAATTGCAAAACAGTGTTTTCCGAGTTTGATTAAACTAATACTACTTACAAATATCTATGAGGATATATAGGTAGGTCAGGGATGTGTTTTTTGTCTTTAGAAATGAAGATGGGCAAAAGCCGCTGCAAAAAAATATAAGGCTTTTTAAAATAAAATTTATATATTTTCAACGATATGCATTTAATGGAGTGAACTGAGGTTATCAAATGCTTTATGCTTATCGCTTTCACTTCGCAGTATAGTATTGATTTCATTCTGAAGTGTTCTAGTAGTTTTATTTATAGACTTTTTAATTTTTTAACTTGCTTTGAATATTATAATAAGTGTCTTTATTTATGTATCCTGAGCTTAAAAAATTGTTATCAGAAACGAATATAACGGTACAGGTAAACGGTACAGAAAAAAAAAATCAAAGCAATTGGGTTTAGATTTTTTCTAAATCAAACCATCTTAAAAAAAAAACTCGAGACATAACACATAGGTATCTAACAAAAGATTTTTTTTTTACCAACCAACCAATAAATTAAATCACGAACCCAACTAAAGCATGTCGACTTAAAATCTAAATTTAGTTGAATATCTACACGAACGCTTACTACGCTGTACAGTGACTGTCGCAAATTACTAGTACACAGGTGTTCCATATTCCTTTTATATCGTTTAGTAGCAGATTATGACACAATCCAACAGATGCGACCCTATTCTGACAAAGTTCGCATTTACTAAACTAAATTTCACTCCACGCTAAACGTATGTATTAAAATGATTTTAACTGTAATTAACGGCAACTGTAAATGAACATTTTGTATTAAGTCATTTGTAAGAATATTTGATTATTTTGTTAATATAGTTATTAAGTTGTTTAATGCATCCATCACCTAAGGTGTAGTGTTTATTTTATTAAAATGTAATTATAGAAAAATCGTTATGCAATAAAGAAATTCATGTTCATTTTTTATTTTGAAGACAAAAATAAAATTTCATACGAAAAACACTGGTCCCGCAGTTTTGGATTGGATCAAACATTGGTGGATCACACAAATATTGGTCCCAAGCGCATATTACACCCGCAGCACGTAGCGCATTCATAGTTAGTTTAACAACACATACTATTTCACTACATACATTCAAATTTCATACATTATTTTAAAATGTTTTATCTCAAAACCACACAAACAAAAGCTAAACAAAACGTATCACGCATCACATTAAACGTCAAAATAACAATACACATCGACAATAACATAAAACCGTACAAAACTGAAAATGTTTCAGCCATTCCCACGCAAAACTGTAAAATTCACACTTGTTAGAGAAAATAATAAAAGTTGCTAGCTCCGTTTTTATGTGCCAACGAAAAATATTATTTCATAGCTGGTTTAATTGCTACAGTAAACTGTAACGGACCACTGAAACTCATGCCTATAGCAATATCATTGTAGAAGGACTACGTTTTAAAAACAAAGGCATTTTAAATTCCAAAACTTGAAAATACAGTTTTTATTTCAAGTAAAAACTTAAAAAAAAACACTTGGATTCTAAAGCTGCTTATAGACTTAACCATTCACTTGTAACGGATCGTCGAGGATTTTTCGTTACTTAATTTGTCTAACTTAACAACGAACAGAGCTGAGCACATAGTCATGCAAAAATATGATTTTTTTCAGGATTATTCTAGCGAATAGGCTAGGCTAAAAAATCACTGTCATTTCACCAAAATGTTTGCTTGATAACTCGCTAGAATGCTAGCTAAAAGCAGGTTTACATCAAACTAGCGAATGCTCATTCTACCCCCAACGCCAAATGCATTGAAATTCTAAAAGGATTTGATAGCATAATGGTATAAGGGTCAAATAATAAAATCTACATTTGTTAATTTGATGTAAACTGGACTTACGAGCTCCTGTTTATTCAGTGAATAATATAAAATTTACTAGAATGCTCTTTACAAGTGAATACTCAAGTCCATCAGTACCTTAAAGGAATTAACTTTACCATTTATATTTCTTTGTTTCATATTGTTATCTTATTTTAATTGCCATTCATGTTTTAACTCAGATCAAAGGTAACATAAAATAAAATAATGTTCATTTCGTCAAAATTTATTTACAAGTAATTCATCTGTATTCGGCAATCATGGTACAATTATGTTTCTGTATCAAATACCGAAATCCCATGAATCCCACAAATGTGTAATAAAAAAATGTAAATACAAATATAAAATTAATTTCACATTTATTTTAAGAAATAAATGTTTAATTCATATTGTAATCCCTATAAACGGTTTTATTTGTAATATTTTATTTGTATATCTTTAACTGTAAATAAAATTAGTATAATAATATGATAGGCCAGCTCATAAAATGTCTGTTAATAATTGTAAATATTATTATGTAATAACGCTAAGTCGAGCCGCGTACGATATAAAGAATTACTGTTCATTTTTATGTGTGTTTTATTGGTGATAGAAACCTTAAAAATAGCCCCATAAGGTAAGGAATTAACACTAATTCGCAATATCATAACATCTTTTATTGGTCCTTAGAGTCATGTAAGTATGGTCCTTTCTTTCCATAATAAAATGTTATGTTGAAAAATAGTGGTTTTAAATATCATTGCCTCATGGGCCTAGCGGTGCTAAGTGCGACTGCTACGCTAGAGGTCTTGGGTTCGATTCCCAAGTCGACCAAGGTGTTCTTGGGGTTTTCTATGAAATTCTCAGTAGCAGCTCGGAGTTTGGAGCAGCCGGTTAGTGGCAATAGGCTCGTCCCCTATTACATGGGACCTAAACATATCGGCAAACTGTGGGTGTACATTGTTACACCTCTGCCTAACCCTTCAGGGATACAGGCGTGATAATATGTTATGTTTTAATATCACTTGATTTTTGTTGTTTTTAGTCCTCTAAATGAACACTAATTTTGTAAAAGATTAAAGAATTTTCAAACCCTTTTTTTGTAAAATCTAAGTGATTCTACTAAACTTATTTCGATGTATCTCTAAAGCTGATTTTAAAATGTAATGAGAGACTCAATTAAAACGAGCCTAATTGATGCTCCCGAAACGGATTACAAAAAGGGTCTCACTCTCATGTCAAACCCTTTGAATTTGAAATTGATTCGCTTGATTTAACATAACAACAAGTAAGCTTTACAAGTTAATAGATTATTTATTTTTAACAACATAAAATTATTTATTCGTAACTAACAAAATGGACTTCATTGTTGTGTGAATTTGAAATAAATTAAAATAAAATGTTATGTCCCAAAAAAAAGACAGCCTAATTGAGAACCTCCTCCTTTTTTAAGTCGGATAAATATAAGTTATAGGTACTCTAAACGCGATATAGTTAGATGTATTGGATTGACCGTCTTTTAGCTTCATCACCAGACAAGCTCCACAACACCATTATAATAGACAGTCATCTAAATAACGTAAGTATGAAAAACATCTGATCAATTAGTAAATGGAAATGGACTAAAATTGAGTAAGTATTTCTCCGAAAAAAAGCTTGTTAACAGCATTAATGGCAAAGGTCGTCTTAATTTCATGATAGCCTTCTAAATCAATAGCAATATAAGTATCTGTAGACGATAATATAATATACAGCACTCCTAAGTCTTAAACAGTAGGTGCCGAAGCAGCGAATAACAATGAGACCCTGCAAGTGACGTAATACGATAACGTTAACACAAAGGCGTCATGAGATCAGAGAGGTGTAACATATTGACTCTTAGACTAAACTGCATACGTCTTATGAATATAGACGAGAATTAGCGCGGCGATGTTGACTGCACGGATAGCCGAGTGGTATTAATCACTGAGTCAGATGTAATACTGCGCGAGGTGCCGCGAGATCGATCCTAGCGTATGACTATACCATTTTGTGTTATTTAAAAAGTGTTCGTTTGTATCGTTTGAATGTTTGAAGAAATCCCCTCGAGAATGAGCTATAAATCCTTTAAAAATCCAAAGTCCTTAAAAATAATAGTTTGTACTATACCTACGGCCATTGAGAAAATGTGTTCCTGACAAGTCGCGGTCAGTAAGGAAATAAATATAATTAAAGTTTATTGATGCGGAGAATTTACCAAAAAAATAAATTACAATCACTTTAAATGTCCTAATAACGAAGCATGTTATTTAAAACTATATTATTATTCCTGATTACACTGAATAATATAACAAGGCTTTTTATTTCCCTGTGTAAATCAAAAATAACTGTCATGTGTCATAAAAGCTTTCTCTCAGAGGCCGAACTATATTTGTAAAGCTCATCTCAAAATTAACAATATACCCTGTAAATCTAATCTTTCTTACTCTTTATGAAAGTCTTAAAGGGAATATGACTTTGTAAAGAACTTTTGTAATCATACTAAAATTGTTAAAGTTTGATGTTCTAATTAATCAAGACTTCAACAATTTCTATCTTTTAGTTAGTTCGCTTTTCCCTATATTTTGTTTCAAACAAGCAAATACTGGTACAAAAATAATTTAAACTCACACTGCCTAACTTTTTCGTAAGCTAAGTAGGTTTCGGGCTTCCAGTTTTCCCAGATTCAGCTAAATAGCGTGAAGGAGTGACTGATTTTCTGACTTGAATGCTACCTATTTTACAGGGTAAGTAAGTAGTATCTAAATTAGAATCAGTTTTTTTTTTATTAAATAATTAACATTTTTTTTACAGATAATTCTTCAAAATCCACTTTTCAACGTGTATGATGTGTGTGTACAACGTGTGATGATAATTTTGCATCAGGGTTATAAATACTGGTTTGAAAATCAGCATATCCGATTACTCATCATTTATTTACCTATTTGTATCCTTGTTTATGCATTGTTTATCAGAGATTTAGTAGATTCGAAACTTTGATTTGTAAATTAGATTCACTAATTCCAAAATGGAAAATTTATGCGATCATCAATTTATCTATAATATCTAATTACGATTTTGATTTTGGCACTTTTCACATTAATCAATTGTAATATATAATTTGTACAGAATACAGTATAGATTTTACAAAGAGATAATTTCAAAGCTGATGTATCAAGTAACTCACAGACTAAACATCTGACTAATATTTTACACATAAATTATAATCCATCCTGCATACCACTGCTCTTCCCATGTAGAGGAGGCACGAGCATTGATCAGGTTTCCTCACGATGTTTTCCTTCACCGTTTGTCAGAAGTGTCTTAGAATAATTAATAAAGTACATATAACTTTGAAAAAGCCACATTGGTACTTGTCTGGGTTCGAACCTGCAACCTTGTTCTTACAAATCCTTTCATTAAACCGCTAGGCCACCACGACACATTATACACATGAAAGATAATAATTAACAGTTATTGTTCTTTAAACAAACAATAATCAAAATTGGTCATGCAAATCGATAGCTATGATTCTACAGACTGATACTCACATAAAACATAATATAACATACCATCACGCCTGTATCCCCGAAGGGTTAGGCAGAGGTGTACCAATATACACCCACAGTTTGCCGGTATGTTTAGGTCCCATATAATAGGGGGCGAGCCTATAGCCACTAACCGGGCACAAACCCAAACCTCGACCTGCTACTGAGAATTTCATAGAAAACCCCAATAACACCTTGGTCGACTTGGGAATCGAAGCCAAGCGTAGCGTAGTCACGGCTAGCGCCACTAGGCGAACGAGGCAGATACTGACGTAGAAAGTGAAAATAATTAACTTACTTAGTTAACATAAAAACCCTTCTCTTTACAAAATAAAGTCTAGTGACGCAGTCAAAGCCTGCGCTCTGGCTAACTATGGTAGCAATCTTGCAAAAAAGAGGTACTTAAAATGTCAAATGGAATAGTTGTATGCATAAAAAAAAACTTTGAAATATTAACATAAATGTTTTGGCTTATTATATACAATAACAAGAATCTCATTGAACTGAGAAATTCTTATTTGTCAGTTCAATGAGATTCTTGTAATAAAAAACATAATAAGTACGTTAATAAGCACGTATTTTTTAGTTTCAATATAAAAAAAAGTCTAAAACTAATAAATTGAAAATGAACATACATTAGAAACCTTGATATGTGAAAATATTGATTTTAATTTTTTCAATCAATATTCGAATACTGAACTAAAAAATCTTGCTACATTTCTAACTTACTCTACCTAAAAACTCGTTGAAACAGCAGAACGTTAGCAGAAACTAATTTCACAAAAACCAAAAGGACGATAAATTGTAGCGATTCAATCGAGTTTTCATTAACCTGAAAGGTTCTTTGACGAGTCTTATCTACATTATCTAACATTGTCTTATTTTACCAGTATCACCAGTATTTGATAATTTGTTTTAGCTTTGAGCTTTGTTTTAAAAGATGAGAATACTCGTCGGTGGAGACTTTGAAGAGCTAGAGCAATCTTCAGATGGTTTGTGGATAAAATTGTTTCCATCAAAAAGGTGATTGTGCCGCGGAGAGTGTGACAAATTAATATGATAGAGTACAAGTAAAAAGTTATTTAGAAAGGACATGTTGAAAATAATAACAAAACAGGTGACCTTTTTGGCCCACTAAATAATAATTCAGCAACGAGAATAGCAGTGTAATTTGCTACTTCAGGTTTTCTGAATGTTCAGAGATATCGTCGGTCTTAGGTTTTTTGACCCTTACTTAAAGTCTGTATCGACACTTAATTTTACAAACTGATTGACTTCGTTAATTCGGCTGAACCGGTAAACAAACTAACTTATCCTATTTTACAAAAATATACACGTTTATTTTATGTGGAACATAAACATGGATTACTTTATAACTTAAAAGTTTAAGACTATAATAAAATTATGAAAACTACTTTCCACATAAATAAATATTTTACGTACCACAAGTCTCGTCTTAATAATGTCAAATGCAGTATAATCTTCAGTAGAGTAGAGAGCACACCCATATAATATTAAGATAACGAGCGGTACTATGATTAATAGTGTGTTGTAATAAAATGGCGCGCGTGTAATAGCTGTCATGTTCGGTCATATGCAGCGGAGTCTTTTTACTAGAGTTGAGATATTTTGTTTGGCTAGTTGACATATAACATCATTGGTTTTATCAACTAATCATGTGTTTATAATATTTTAGGATATAATTAAATAATAGGGTTATTTTTCACAGTATTTCTGAGAATTGTTAAAACACAATAAATCGACTCTTAACGTCAAATTGCTCAGTTTAAAGTCACAACGTAAAAAAAAAATCTTTGTATTTGTTATTTTTTTAATTTGGACATAATAATTTGATTTCGTTATATAGTTGCTTTATACTTTCTGTAGGACGATAAATTAGAACATATAAATAAAGAATAAACTTTTCATATGGTCTCTAATAGTCGAATAGTCTATAATCACTTCTTTTTTTTTTATAAATAAATAAAATATTGTATTCCTGCTAGAGTCTAACTATTTTCCAAGCTCAACGTTAATAAGAGACTTAGTCTTATAAAAAGTCCTAGTATAAAGTTGCTGTACAAAATAAACAAGTTTAAAAAGTTTCTTGTTACCTAGAAAATACACCTTTATAGTATGGTTAGAAGTAATATTTAGTCCTTAGTTCCAGGGCGAGGCCTTTGTTATCAAAGCGTATTACGTTAACAACTACATCAATATGTACCGAAGGACCACTCTACAAAAATTATGTGATGTTGGTCCTTTTATTTATTAAAGTAGTTGGTGGCAATATTAAAATTCCACACGTTCTTTACAGAAATTGTAGAGTGAGTTAATAGCAACATTAGAAATGTGCAGAGAGCGAGCGTTTAATGCTGTTTACAAAGCGGATTGTGGGCAACGAAAGTAGATAAAGGATTTAAGTACGCTAAATATGCATTTTGAGTCTATGTGATGAGACTAACTAGTTGCATTTTGTTTTATTTTAACTATTATGCGGACTTAGTTATTTGATTTTAATTTCATGGTCCGTCAACCAAGAATAAAGATTACGCTGAAATAGCAAGCGTTTGGACCTCAATATTTTCAGCATTTTAGGGTAAATCCCTACAAATATTTACTTGAAATTCTGAACAACTTGTTTTGTGGCCTAACCTATATTGTATACTAGTTTATCTTAAGGGCTAGCAACAAAGCTGCCTTGATTGAGTTAGTCTGGTTATCGGTTACGCAATTCTTAAATATTTGCAAACATTCTGGAGCCAAATAACTTAATTTAGTATTCATATTAATGAATTGGTCTACGTTGGGTAGTTCGAGATTTAATGTTCTACATAGTTTTATGTGCTAAGTTTTAGACACTGTAAATTTACGTCAGGATGGATGTTTATTACTGGCGATTACATGATATAATCTATGTAATAAATCTATTTAGTGTATAGTCTACATAAATATTCAGTTAGATAATAAAAAAAACCATATTGTATAAATCAAATATGAGGTAAAGTATCGATTTCTTCTGTTGTAGCGTCATAGTTAATAGGCAAATAAGCTGAAACAACGAATGTATAAGAATCACAAAATCAGTTCCAAAAAACTAATTAATCTGAAAGCTGAAAACACCCACTAACCTACATTGTTTATTTATATTTTCAGCGAAATATCCTACTTATACCGTTATTAAATTAACATAGTTTGTAATATGAATTCTCGGAATAAAGAACGATGTTTTTTCTTTATTATTTACTAAGATAATGGCGTAGGTCTGCTACCAAGAATAAAAGCTTATGAACGAAATAATTATCCCACACATAAATACAGAGTGTTACCAAAAGGCTTTATCTATCTAAAAGGGATGAAGAGTACATCCGGTATAGAGTAAGTTTTTAAAACATCATCTAAAATGTTTTAAATAAATATTTAATCGATACCAAGAAACGCAATGTATCTTGAAATGCAGCAAGACTGAGGTTTTTTTTTTATTACTTTCTTCCTACCAGGTGACCTCTTCGTACCTTTTGAAAAAACACAACCTTTCGGTACTTCCTGTATAACAATTTCCAGAAAGAAATACGGAAGGACCAGAAAACAAAAGGACCAAAAAAAATTCTGGTTATAAAATAGCTTGAATAACATAATTAGGTCTGTTTCAAACAAGTTGAGAGTTCAAACCGGAAGCTAAGCGTGAGGGCCGGCTGTTGACTTAGCTAATTAACGTTAAAAGATAAGTGGTAATGAGGAAAACTTCGCGATTGGGTACGAAACGTATGTAAGTACTTTTGTTGATATGTTTGTTACCGAGGGTTATGTGGATCCTTATATTAAAGCTGGAGAATAATTATTAAAGTTGTGATATGAAGGGATATAACTGTCTCATTAGGAGCATGGGGTTACTTATTGTGATAAATGACAATAGGCGCTGCTCTGTTATGAGCTGATGTTGGCTGGAATGATACAACTTTACTGTTCGAAAAGTTGACTGTATTAATTAGATTATTCTGTTCGAAAAAAAAAATATAGTACTTATAGTTTTTTTTTTCTGTGTTATTTTCAAACATATTCTGTTTAGAAATCTGGTAAAAAAGAAACAGGATTATTAGGTATCAAGTAGGTATATTTTTAAAGATGAGATCTGGATTATTGTTACTAACTTAGTTAAATATACCTACTTCTTTTTAAGACGAAGAGCGAGACGAGATTTACTGGTCCTTCCATCCGCCTTAAAAACTCAGACAATTTTTCCCTTTGCCGTTCATGAGCAAAGTTTATGAGAACTTCTGAAAAGATAAGTGCAGACCCTAAACTTTCTTGCTAATAGTTCGGGAAGGCGATTCCTGTGGCGGAGAGTTACGGCAAGGGACTTGCGCATACCTCCAGGGATAGTTTGAAATTTCCTGTGGGCTATGCCTTGGTGACCTGAAAAATTCAGGTATTTGGGATGATTTTAGCGTCTTATGGTATAGTGTGTTAAGATGAATTACTTATACTCAGCTTAGAGTGTTTTTGTTCATATTTCAGAACCTTGGTAGCACAGTACGAAAATTGTTTACTTGTACCAAATGCGATGCATCATTTTTATTATTGTAAGTTGATAAATCAAATAACATTTGGCATTTTTTTTTCAAAGTGTAAACATACCTGAGTAAACATACCTACTACTTCCAATGGAAGCAAGTTTCTTTCCGGGATTTGGTTTTTGTCAAATAAACTATCTACTATAACATATTCTAGCTAACCGTAATCGTAACAATGTCTATTTTATATGCATGCAACAAGACATTTGACAAATCCTTAAGCAGCTGTACTATAAAACGACAACCGCATAAAAGCATGTCTCAAAATCACTCTTTCATCCCTCCCGCAACACGCAAACACGTCTGTGTCAAGATTAATGAGGTTTTACATGCGCCATCGCCGAAACACCATTAGCAGAACGCTCAAGCTACTTGATTGTTATGCTCAATTAGTTTAATTAAAAGGCCTATAATCGTGGCAGTCTCAAAGTAACCACTAAGACACAATACGTAGGGATCGAGCTATTTTTTGCAAATAAGGACGAATAAAAAATACTGTACTAGCTGACTTAGCAGAGTTAAATTGTTCAATCCTGATTGTACTATGACGATCTTTTTATATTCAGAAAACTTTATAACTAAGGAAGCATATAATTAAGTTGTATTAGGGCTTATGTAGCGTTGTGTTTTACCTACGAAATGCATTTTTACAGCTATTAAATGCATCTGAAGTTATTTTACCCCAGTCAAATAGTTTCAGTTTAGACCAACAAACTGTTCCAATACAGTAAGACAATAGAAACTAGCATGACACACTAACACAAGTCTAATAAAGCACTTACGCCAAATAGGTATAAAGTCAATTTGATTTAAGTCTGCTTAAGTCGATTGAGGGTTGGAATCAGGTCACCGTCATCCCATGGGTGTCGTCTGAGGCGACTAAATAGATTACATACATAGGTTTGGCAGGCAGGCCTAATGTGGATGTATACCTCTTACATAACATATATTATGAAGCTCTGTTAGTCTAAAACCTAAAGAAACACCTCTCCTTTAGTAAATCGATTAGTTAGTTTACCTGATCAAAATTGCGGTCTCGATAAATGGCAATAGGATCGTCTCTTACAGATTTAAGGTGAAGGTAAATATATAAAGAAGAGGAAACGTTTTTCCTGAGGGCTATTGGTCAATCGTCAATCGCAAAAGCGCTGTAGGGATGGGCGGGGATCAATTTTCTTTTATTTTCAGTTAATACTAAGCAATGAGGAAGTACCTGCCTATCTTCGATGTTATAGTTACCAGATATAAAGCTATCACTTACCCCAAAAAAATCTCAGGACCTATATTTTATATTTGACCCAGTTTTCATATTACATCGGAATAACTAAGACATTTCAATTAGAGCTCTCTGTGTTCTATTACATCAGAACACGTACAAGATACTACGTGCCTTTGACAATACAATCTAGTAAACATTCTCACAGAACATCTTAACTAAAATACAAATTCGTAATGACTAAGGTTCGTCCTAATTCCCTAAGGACATTAAGTCCGGTCCCATCCAGTCGCTCTCGTAACGCGGTACAAAAAATCTGTCTAACTGCTGGGTCTTCTAAACGATATTCCCTTGACTTTGAGCATCTGTTATTTACATTAGGTACAAGTAATAAGTCAAAGCAGATTCTGAAACTATTATTATGTTAGGTCGAAACATAAAAAAAAAGTTAAAATATGAAGGTAGAACGAGCAACATCTACTGTCAAGACGAACACCGCCTTAGTCTGCCCGTGACCATGATACCTGGAAAAGTGTTGAATTGTCGGGAGCTAAAACCTAAATAAGTATATCGTGACAAATACTGTAAAAAGTAGTTTTAGAAGATTTCAAAGAAACAGTTTAATTTGTGTGCTCGTTTTATTCCTTTGATATTTTAGTTTTGTGAGCTGATTTTTGGAATTTAATTTTTGGGTGTTGGAATTTTAAAGTGAAAATAGGTGAAAAGGTAAGTTTAAGGTGCAAGTTTAATTCAAGTTTATGAGTATTATTTAGGTATTTGATCTTAAGAAATAAAGGTTACTTAAATACTTTTGCCTATTTGCTTTTTCATTCTTAGTTGAACTATATTGTGTTCGTAATTAATTGTATCTTGACAGTACCTACTAACAGTCTAAAATTAACTTTGTTTAAACAAGAATAATTTTGAAGTTTATTCCAGTCGAAATAACAACAAGAATATAAATAGAAGACTTTACAATATACACCCGTGACTAAAACTCTCGTAGATAATCCTCGCATACGCAATATCTTCCCAAAACGTTACCCACACACAGATCAACACACATAATAATATATTAGTACCCTTTATTGTTATGACTGCAAACCCCCCAATTAATCTGAATAGGGGTTGACCACAACATTTCAGCGGGACACATAAAGTTGGCTTTCGTCGACCTTTCCAACACCATTGGGGAATCGATTCTAAACAGTTTCGATTATGTTTCAATGAATTTTCATGGCTGACATTTAAACGTTAGATGTAGCACGTGTAGCAACTGTCGGAGTTCTAAATAATTGCAAGTTTTTCCAGTAATTCTGGCTCTAAGGACCGAGTCCTTATTTTTAAGTGTGAATTAAGACGTTAAAAATATTCCGTCTTTAGTTATTCCGTTCTCCGCCGTTCTTACTTAACATAACATACCATCACGCCTGTATCCCCGAAGGGTTAGGCAGAGGTGTACCAATGTACACCCACAGTTCACCGGTTTGTATACGCTTTGGTACCTATCTTCTTTAACTCATTTTAAAATAATTTTACTAATTAAATTAGCTTAAGCAGTAATGAGATCGTGCATGATCCTCTGCATAACGTTTAGTAATTTAAATAAATTTCCTTCTACACATATTTACATACGTATATGCGTATGTAAACTAAATTCAACCCTAGCACCTTTAACCGGAGGCATTTTGACCTTTTAAGGCCTTTGGTCCTTTCACAACAAAATAATGTAATTGACGATATTTATTGGTCAAATATCAGTGCCTAAGCAAATATAGATAATGGGGCTAAAGCGCCAATACTGGGGTTAAATAACTTGTATTGGTCCTTTTAGCTTATTTTCCCGCTTATTTCAAACCCCACGCAAAAAGTGGTATGTTATAAGTTTGACGTGTCGGTCTGTTTATTCGTGGTATCGTAGCTCCTAACCGAATAGAACAAAAATTATGCAGTTTTTTGTTCAAAAACTGATATAATCAAGTAGGTTCTTAGGTATGATTGAAAATTTACAATAGGTACTCTTAAATTTGTCGGAGCCCTCTTCATTTGTTTTTTTATTCAATTGGTAGCTTCCTTTTAATCTAACTAAGGACGTTGTTCGTTGACTCTTTGGTTGGCCTCTATTAAGTCAATCGCCTAAAGGGTAGACCAATGTGCTTGTAGTGTGTAAACTTCATTAGAGATAGAATTTAATTAGCCCCATGTACCTAATACACACAACTTCGAACTACAAACTAGTCTGTGGTGTTTTAGGGTAACTAAGATAGTACCTATTAATCAGCATTAAATAAAAAAGGAGACCTAATAATTCAGCATTAGTACCAAAGCCCTTTTCTATACTAATATTATAAAGAGGAAAGATTTGATTGTTTGTTTGAATTTAATAGGCTCCGAAACTTCATGGCCGATTTGAAAATTTCTTTCACTGTTGTAAGGTACACTATCTGCGGTTAACATAGGATATATTAAATTTTCAAAAAAGTTAGGCATCCATATAGGTACATATAGGTATTCACGCGGGTGAAACCGCGGGGACAGCTAGTTAAACATATTTTGGTTCCTATCAAGGACCGTCGAAATCTGTCTTAATTAAAGAGATTTTTAATGTCATATTCCACTACATCTACTTAGGTACAATTTCGAAATTAAACTACTGTAAGTAATGCATTTTACTCAGTTAGTTTTAAGTTGCATTTTGGATATCAGTAAGCTCTCTAAAGTCTACAATCGAGCGAAAAAATCCTTTATATATTTGAAACAAGTTGTCACCAGAGCATCGTAAAGGGAATTTATCTACCATTTTTATGGTCACGTTACTTGCGTGCATATTCCGGCTGTTCTGACTAGTTCATACTATCGCCCTTATTCATGACCTATTCGTTTAAGGTCGCGAACCAAACTGAGCTTTTTTATGTACTATGAAAACTGAGAACATAAAAATGTTCGTAAAAGAAATGTTCTTGCTATTTAAATTTGAAAGGTTATTGTTTTTATATTATGCTTGAAACTTGTTTATATTCAAGTAACAAGATCTATGCTTTTATTAAATTTGGTCTTTTCCATTTATTTTTTAATATGCATTGTTTTTTTTAGAAATAGTTTACTGTCTAGGTATTAATTTAGGTATTCTTTTAATTTTGTGGTCCTTATGTACGAAAATAGATATCTAATTAATTGATTTTGTTTTAAATAGTAAAATAATAACTGCATAGACATATCACGTATTCCCGAGTTTCAAGCTGTCTCATATTCGAAAGTAAACAGTTTCAGAATGTAACAATTTTCAATCATCCTTTCGCTATAATATGCCGCAGGGTTTTTTTTCTGGTTAGATAAGTGAGTACTTACACTGTCTAAGAATGAAGAAAGTACATTAATAGCCTCATAACATAACAGATCTAAACAAACCCATCTCAGATCTGACACGACACTCCCTGCATTGTAAAACTGTCATATGGTGTTGATTGAAGTGTTAAATGGCCAATGTCCACGGATTGGCGCCCATCCAACATGTAACAATCATAGCGAGGCTGTATCACATCATAAAACGTGATGGACACACATTAGCTGATTGGTGATTCCCGAATTGACCTGATTGGTGCCTGTAAACGTTTTACGTCTAACAAAACAGAATACAAATAGAGTTAACATAGGTCTCAGAAAACAGAAAATAAATTTTATTAGTCAATTAAAAAATTCTAGTAGTGAATTAGATTTGTGTAGATCTGTATATGATAATGAGGTACGGTCATTAAAGTTTCAATTACTTGAGAAGCAAAAAACTCTGAATGATATCTTTGAAAAGTATACTGCTTCTCAAATAGACCTTCAGGAGCGCATGGTGGAGGCGGGTGAGCTTGTGGATCTGGTGAGGTATAATGCAGAGCGTTATGAATCTCTCACAAACAATCTGTGCTGTACCTGCTCTGGCTCCCCGCCTAGCTCTGAGCCACAACTTGCCTTGCCTGCTCCTGTAGTGATAGAACCCACTCCTGAAGTGATACAAACAATTGAGCAACACAAATTAAACTTATCTGATAAATTATTAATAAATAAGACCTCATACATGTTTACTGACAAGATAGGCCAAAACTTTGGTAGGTTAATTAACCGTTATTCCCAGCACCATGTTACAAATATTTGTGTTCCAGGTGCCAGCTTCAGTAAGTTGACTAAATCTATTGCACAGTCTCAATTAAATAAAGATTCCACTGCTGTATTACTGTATGGTGATAGTTTAAATGTTACTAAAAAAGACATACTTCAATGTGTCCAGTTGATGTTAGATATCAATAAGAGTAATAATTGTAAATTCATTCTCTGTGCATTGCCGTACTCAAATACCTTGACCAGCTCTCAGAATGAGTATATCTTTAACTTAAATATGTTTATATATACAGTATGCCACAACCATAATGAAATTTTATCATACTTTGATTGCAATAAGTTTATAAAAAAGTATATATTAACTAAATATACAATGTATATGTCCATTAGATGTAAGAGACAAATTGCTAAGCTTTTAGCATATCATTTACTATGTGACACTGGTACTAGCAATGTACTTAAGATTATTGATTGTGTTAGTAGTAGTACTAATACCTCTTTAGACACATCTTGTAGTTTAAACTACAAGGTGGGACAACGGGAGGGCTGCATCAATTGAATGTTATACATCAAAATATGCAGGGTCTCTCCGGCAAAGATCTAGAATTAAGTTTATTTATAGATAACTACAATGTTCAGGTGTTATGTTTGACTGAGCATTGGTTGAATGGTCATGAACTAAATTGTTTTAACATCCCTGGTAATTCTGTACAGAGTGCGTTCGTAAGAAAGAATGCAATTCGTGGTGGATCTCTGATTATTGTTTCAGATACTGTTAAGTGTAAAGAGCGGTTAGATATTGTAAAGCTTTCTATCGAGCGCACTATTGAGCTGTCTTGTGTTGAGCTAGAGCGATATGTTATAGTGTGTGTCTACCGGCCCCCTATAGGTGACTTTAATTTATTTGAAACAGTGATGGAGGATTCACTTAATAAAATTAAGTCGAGCAGGAAAAATATAATCGTATGTGGGGATTTTAATGTTAATATTTTAGATGTTACTGTTACCACTACTAGGCTACTTAATCTGTTTAGGTCTTTCGATTTGACCAACTTATTTTGCGAACCCACTAGAATCACATCCTCATCTTCCACCTGTCTCGATAATATATTTAGTAATTTTGATGCTAATAGTAAACAAATTTTAACTGACATAACATCAGACCACTGTGGACAATTAGCTAGTTTCCCACACTTAGTCTTAAAAAAGTTGCGTAAAATTATATGTAGACCGTACACTGTTAGTTGTTGTAATCGTTTTAAAGAGAAGGTTGTTTCTAAAATAAAACCATCAATTTTAGAATTTCAGAATCCTAACGACATCTTTGGAACTCTCTTTGACGTTGTTAAAAACGAATTTAAAAAATCATTTAAAACTAAAACCATAAATGTACAGAATACGATAGCTCCATTTAATCAATGGGCCACAGCTGGGATATATAAAAGTAGAGCGAGACTATATGAGTTATATGGAATGAAAAAATATAAATTTGATGAGCCATTTTTGAAGCATGTTAGACTTTACTCTAAAACTTTTAAACGAGTTTGTAACATGGCCAAGGCTAAGTTTATTAGTGATAAAATAAGACAATCGAAAAACAAAATTAAAACGACCTGGTCAATTATTAATAACGAAACGGGTAAATGTACCAAACGCGATAATCAGTTAGAGATAGCTGATAACAACAAATTAATTAGCGAAGCAGTAGATGTAGCTCAGATATTTAATGACTTTTTCGCTAACATTCCTATAGCCACAACTTGCTCCTTACACTCATCCACGGTTGCTGCGGAAAATCTAATGCTAACTTGCGCCCCAAAATGTCACTCAGTATTTACTTTTCAACATATCACCGTACGGGATGTTATTACAACATTCAAATCACTCAATTTAAAAAATACTGGAGATTTTTGGGGTATTTCTGTAAAGTTATTAAATATTATTATAGATGATGTTGCTCCTTATCTTGTTGTTACTTTTAACAAGTGTGTCGATTTAGGAATATTCCCAGACCTCATGAAGTACAGCAAAATTATACCATTATTTAAATCTGGTATTAAAAGTGAAGTGAGTAATTTTCGACCCATTTCAATATTACCCGCATTTAGTAAAATCTTTGAAAAGTTGATATTACAGCAATTATTAGGTTTTTTTAATGTAAATAAGCTGCTTCACAATGAACAGTATGGTTTTACAAAGGGTCGCTCAACAACTGATGCCGGTGTAGCTTTATTAAAACATGTCTTTAGCGCCTGGGAAAACTCACAAAATGCCATAGGAGTTTTTTGTGACCTTTCTAAGGCGTTTGATTGCGTCCATCACGGCACACTTCTCGCTAAACTTAAATATTATGGTATACAGGATATAGCCCTTAACTTAATGGATTCTTATTTAAAGCAGCGCCTTCAATGTGTAGATATTAATGGTGTGAAATCTAGGCCACTTCCGGTTACATTAGGTGTGCCCCAGGGTTCTATACTGGGTCCTTTCTTATTCCTGGTATATATAAATGACTTGCCGTTTTATTTAGAAGGTATCTGCAAAACTGTACTTTTCGCTGATGACACGTCTCTCATATTTAAAGTTAATAGAAATAGTGATAGTTTTGATCACATTAACAGTGCACTTTTTCAGGTAACAAATTGGTTTACTGTTAATAACTTAGTACTAAATGCTAAGAAAACTAAGTGCATTAAATTTGTAATGCCAAACGTAAAAAATCTAGGTCCAAATATAATTATTAGTAATGAAGTGCTGGAGACTGTAGAATCAACCGTCTTTTTAGGTATTACAATAGATAGTAAACTTAAATGGGCAGCTCATATTTCATGCCTTGCAAGCAAACTAAGTTCAGCAGCATATGCAGTTAGGAAAGTTAGGCAGCTAACGGACGTGGATACAGCTCGATTAGTGTACTTTAGTTACTTTCACAGCGTTATGTCCTATGGCATTCTGTTGTGGGGTAAGGCTGCAGACATTGAAACAATATTTATTCTGCAAAAACGAGCTGTTAGGTCCATTTACCAGCTAGGCGCTAAGGTCTCACTTAGGGAGCGTTTTAAGAAAATTGAGATTCTAACTGTTGCCTCTCAATTTATTCTAGCCAACATACTATATATTAGACAAAATATTCACCTATACGCAAAAAACAGTGACATACACAACATTAATACTAGAAATAAGCATAAGTTATGCACTACATCGCACCGGCTGCACAAGGTGCATAACTCATTTATTGGACTTAGTATTCGAATCTACAACAAACTGCCTCCTAGTATTTTAGAATTACCATTTAATTCATTTAAATCGGTAGTTAAAACAAGGCTCTGTACGAAAGCCTACTATACATTAAATGACTACTTAGTCGATAAAAACTGTTGGTCGCCTTGATAGTCACAAGACGGTTCCGTGCGGAATTTCAGGGATAATCTATTCTTATTTTATATTTATTGTTTATTTTGACTGCCATACTGATAGTATGTAACTATATTTTGATACAATTATACTATTGTATAATTAACTTTTATTATTATTATTATTATCTTTGCTGACTTGACATATTAGTTTATCGAAACTTATTATTGTTCCAAATTGATTGGCATACACTCTGTATGCAACATTACATTGTTTAATTTATTTTATTATTAATGCAGTTATACGCATGTACATTAGTGTACTATTATAATGCCGCTTTGATAAGGGACTGTGCAGTGAATCAGTGCTTGGGGTTTTTTTTTTCCTAATTTGTAAATGTTTTCTTTAAACCGGCAGCAGTTTCGTCATGCTCCCTTAGTTGTCATTGCCTGCGGTGGCGTCTGGGGTCGGGTCTCCTCCTTCCCTCTAATATGGCGAGGGAGGGGATGGCTGACCCTTGCGTCATACTCGTGAACGGGTGCCGCTTGCGGTGACTGGTCGTTCTGTTGACCTTGGTCACCACGTAGATATAATAATTTTTACTCTTTTATAGTATGATACCCATCTACCTTAACTACTCGTTCACTTTGCACGGTTCCTTATTTTTTATTTTTTTTATTATTTTATATAATTTTTATTGTAATGACAGCGTGCTACTGGGGAGTTTGTTGCGCCGTTTCTTCTCCTCAGCCAGAGCACTTAGGAAGCGGTGAAGGGTGGGCGTTTTGGGGTCGGTTCATATCTGGCGGTGGTAGCGTGTCGTCGGTCGCGTGGCGCTGGGGCGGGCGGGCGAATGATGGAGCGTTCGGCCTTTCACACTGACGCGTTGGTGCGTCAGGTGTGAGAGGTTGGATGTTTTGTTGTGTGTTTGCTCGTTCTGGCGTTGCGCGGCCGATGTTGCGCGCTGCCTTTTCCGCCGGATATGAACCGACCCCTGGGGTGCTGTCTTTTGTAAAAAAAAAATATTGACGTTTAATAAGTGCTACTTTGTAGCCTAAGTTAAATAAATGATTTTTGATTTTGATTTACTGAGCCAAATTCAGCGATTTCCCACATAACCATTAAATATCGAAAGGTATGTACTTAGTACCTACTAACTGTACCTGTATATCTGAGAATTCAAAATCTTTGTGAATATGATTAAGCAGGGATCTACCTACCTAAAAATCTGAAATGTTCGTACAACGTGCATTTAGGTTACAACTAATGGGGCTGGTACGCTCGGAAAAGTAGCTACTTAGGTAGTAAGCTGATGACACGCTTGCACGATTGTTCGATAAATGTCCTGACCTGTAATATACCTAGCTTTTTATAATTAAAAAAATCGGTGCTGAAACCTACAGGTAAGAACCAAAAGAGGTAGATATTACGATGTGCGCTAATACAAATCTGAACTTCAACAATAATTAAATACCCAACCTTGGATTTGGAAATTGAAAAGATTTTTTTTTTTTGGGACGAGGAACTTAAAGTTTTAGCACAACAAGACGAAACAAAGTTTAATAAATAAAATATTCTAATTGAGTCTGAGTGCATGCAATCTCTATAGCTTCCAACATTGTGTATAATGCCTTTGGACAACAAACTTGACACAGTTCCATCCGACTGATTGAAGTTAGTCTTTGTTCCGAACAAAGTTGCGTCGAAACCCGCTGACAACGAAAATAATTCTCTTTGTATACTTGTTGCAAGTACCTACTGCAAGTCTTTTCTTGAGGAACTAAATCTATGAATAGAAGGATTTATTCCCCAAGAGATAAGCTCGGTATCAAGCTTTATAGGTAAGAGTTAGAAAAGGGAACTATTGCAATATGAAAGTAGGTATCTATCATACGCAATTGAAAAGCGAAAGCTGCGTATAAGTTTAATAGTTACTACATTACACGTATAATCTATTTTGCAAATAAGCCCGCTAAGATACAATGATAACTTGTTCGCGACTTTTGAGTCTTCCAATAAACAAAACCATCACTCTTAAAAACCATGTAATAAATACCGACGAGGATCCGACACGAACTATCCAACATAAATAGCCATCAACGAGAACCAAGCCAAAATATAAAACAGGAAACAAAATTCGTACAAAAAGACCAAGCCAATTCATCTTCCCGTACGAAAAGACCAAGCCCATCTCCTAAATTTACCACTTTGTATCTACTCCAATTTTATCCCAAGTATTTGCAACATTCTGAAGACGCAGTCGTTGCTTTCGCCAGCGAATTTAAATGCAAGACACTTTGTGAAAATGCATACAAAGACAAATTTCAGTACTGGACGCTATCTGCATGCGATGTAGGCGTATATAGGCGAGCTACGTGCTTCAAGTGCACTTTAGCCGACTCAATGGATACAGTCTAAGTGATTGGATTTTTGCGTAGGTTTTCGGTGACATTTTCTGCTGAAGAAATATTCAAACTAGGTATTGGTGCTTCTTCTGCATGTTTCAAATTTTTCCGATTCAAGATCACTTTTTTTCTGAAATAAAGGAACCCTATACTATTTTCCATGAATCAAACTATTTACACAAAGGTTTATCATCAGACTACTACCAGAGATTCCTTATATTTAAATTAAAATCTGGACATAGAAAGTTACAAGTATACCTCTAGAAAAATGATTAATGATTCAAAATTATACTCATAAGCTTAGATACCTAGTCACATAATCAGGCCAATGGAGCTCAGCTCATGTATGAATATTATTGAAATTAATAAAACATTTAGTGACTGTACAGGAGTGAAAAAATAATACACATAACTCATTAATAAATATTTATATTATTATCAAACATAACATAAAAGACACTACATCACTAGTAGTATATAACACAAATCAAGTAGGTAAAATAACTTGAAGTACAAAATAATTAACTTAGATTATAATAACATTCACATAAGTACTTATAGCCTATTTAAGATTTTTTATATGAGGAAATTGTTTCGCAGAATTAAAATACTCTTATTATTTAATTTTAAACTACGTTAAGGTATCAATATTATTAAATATACAATGATTCTTACAGAAATAGCCTGAAAATGACAATTATGGTTAACAATATTTACAAACCGAATAATAATAATATTCCAGCCTATAAATGTCCCACTGCTGGGCACAGGCCTCTTCCTATATAGAGAAGGCGCGAGCATTGATCACAAACCAAACACCACAGTTATATTTGTTTTAATCTTAAGGTTCGCAAAGTATAGTCCAGAATCATTCAATAATTAAAATTACATTATCAATGAACATGTAGCTTCAATTTTATTTCCTCGGTACTTCCGTAACTCCAGTCTTTATTCTAACAATTTTGCCTTGTTTTTCTTTCGGTATACCATGCTTAGTTGCCATGTGACGTCTCACCGTCTCAGCTTTAGCATATGTCACATTACAAATGTTACACATATACATATAAATCCTCTCGTGAACATTATTACAGTGAGCAAGCATTTGTGCATGCCGAAAGAACTTTTTAGGACAATACGTACATTGGAACTTCTTCTCCATATGATGTACTAAATGGTTTCTCCATATTGCTCTCCTACGGAAGGTTAAACCACATTTATCGCATGCAAACGGTCTCTCTCCCGTATGAACTCTTAAATGTTCAATTAAATAATTCTTTTTGGGAGCCTTGTATGGGCAGTGATCACATTTTAGATACGGACCTATTCCGTGTCGTGTTAATTGATGTTCAGACAAGTCTGCTAGTACAGGAAAGCCTTTGCCGCATTGATCACAGATGTATTCACACTTGGTATGACGTTGCATATGGTGGTTATACGTAATGGGGTTGGCTAGAACTTTGTGACAAATGTTACATTCAAGATTTCGCTCTTTGTTTTGTACAATTACATTGCCTTCTCTTTTAATCTTACGCTTACTTCTAGAATGCTTGTTTGGGGTGTTTACTAAGTTTTGTATGGAATTCAAAACACTGTTGGCATCGGCTTCATTGCCCTCTTGATTGGCGGAATGGTTACTGTTACTGTCACTGTTAAAAAAGTCATCAGAATCGTTACTTTTGCTGGAATCGTCTTGTTTTATTTTGGTATCAGCAACTGAAGTAGTTTGGGCAATTTGGGGGACAGAATCCTCCTTTTTTAAACCATTGATTGGCTGTTTATTACTGATTGGATGCTTCTCTTGGCTAGTATTAGGAAAATACTGATTAAACATAACGTACTCACACACAATTTCTTTTAGATCTTGTTTAGTATTACTACTGCTATTTTGCTCGTCCATGAGACGTTTTAATTGTTTATCAGTCGACTCGCACTTTAATTTAAAGTAAATGGCTTGCTTTAACATAGTTACACACACTTGGCACATCATAGTAGGTAGTTTATCGTTCTTCTGTACCTTAACATTCGTCAATATTGTGATCGACTCACCAAAACTGCTTAGTCCACTTTCTTTAGAGTTATCAATTAAAGATTCCATTTCTTTAGCACTACTAACAGATAAACACAAGCGACAAATGTTTTTATACATATTTTTGTAGCTATCCATTATGAATACTTAAAAATAATAATCAGTTTATAGTAAAAAGTAAATAGCGAAACAATGTTTCATTTTTACACTTTTGACAGTGACACATTAAATAGTTTACTGGTACACAGATAACTAATTGTAACGTTTCGTTACACTGTAGGTTTGTCGTTGCCAGGAATAAGTAATTTTATTACATACATACATACATATTATCACGCCTTTTTCCCTTATAGGGGTAGGCAGAGACCACTTCTTTCCACTAGCTACGATCCTTACACACCTGTTTCGCTTTGTCCACTTTCATTATTCCCTTCATACATGCTGTTCGGTTTATGGTACTCTTGACCTGGCATGTTTTCATTCACACTCGCCTTATACACTTTATTCGTCAATCGTTCTTCATTCTTTCTCTCGACATAGCCAAACCTCCTCAGCATACCTTTCTTAATTTTTGTCTCAACATCCATCATCTGACATACTTCATCCACCTTACCTTGCATTCCTCCTCTTACATTCAACGTAGCGAAGCGGCTCTCCGTGGGCCACTTTTCGCCCCCGCGAGAAACGAGACGTGATGGGTGGCGAACCACATCGCCGCCATTTTGGATAATTAAATTATTTTTATGAATATCCATTGCGTTCCTGCGGGATAAGGAATTGGGAAAGGATACGTTGGAAAGGATATAAGGTAGGATGGGTTATAGGATGCTACCATCACGGAGGTACAATGAATGTGACGGCAACAGCTAGGGCAGTCCGGGGTCGCGTACCCGTAGTGGATCTAGCCAACTGTCGGACAGATAACTGGTAGATCCACCCCCTGAACATTTTATTTATATCATTAATTATTGTAATTTAATAAATGCTAAAAAAAAATGTTTTAACGTTGTAATGTAAAATAAATAGCCAGTGTATGTTATGGGTAGTACTGTTTACTTTATTTTATGTTTCTAGAAAAGATCTGTACTCTCTTAAAGTATTGAAATGGTTCAGAAATGTTTACTATAAATTTGTTAAATGAAAAACAACAATTTTATGTTATTGTATAAATGTATTTATGCATATTAAATACTAATGTAACAGAGTAAAATAACACTGCAACAATAAAGTTCAATTTAACTTTTCTGGTAGTTCAGTACTGCGGTTCATTATTCTTACTACTTTTCCCTGTTTTTCTCTAGGAATACCGTGCTTCACTAGCATATGCCGTCTAACCGTCTCTGTCTTAGCATATGTCACATTGCAAATGTTACACATATACATGTAAACCCTTTCATGTACATTATTACAGTGAGCCAGCATGTGTGATTGCCGAAAGAACTTTTTAGGACAATATGTACATTGAACTTTTTTCTCCATGTGATGAACTAAATGATTTCTCCATATTGCTCTCCTGCGGAAGGTCAAACCGCATTTTTCACATGTGAATGGTCTTTCTCCAGTATGAAGTCTTAAATGCTCTATTAAACATATTTTCTTAGGTGCTTTATACGGACAGTGATCGCATTTCAAATAAGGACCGATCCCATGACGGACTATTTGGTGTCTATGCATGTCTGTCAGTACAGGAAATCCTTTGCCGCATTGATCACAGATGTATCGACAGTTGCTGTGGCGTTGCATATGGTGGTCATATGTCAGACGGTTTGCTAGAACTTTAAGACATATTTTACATTTAAGATTGCGTTCCGTACTTGGTATAATTTCTTGGTCTTCCCTCTTAAATTTACGCTTTTTAGTTGGATGGTTTTTTGTAGTGTTTATAATGTTTTGTATTGTATCTAGAACACTGTTCATATCCTCTTCATTATCATCTTGATTGATAGAATGGTTGCTGCTATTGTCGTTGTTTAAGAAATCGTCAAAATCATAACTTTTGTCTACATGGTCATCAGACGTAGTTTGGGCATTTTGACGCGCAGAATTCTCTTTTTTCAAACCATTTTTAGGCTTTGCAGTGCTGACTGAATGCTTTAGTTGACTTGTATTAGGAAAATATTTATTGAACATAACATATTCACAAACAATTTCTTTTAAGTCTTGTTCCGAAGTACCGTGGTAAAGTTGCTCGTTTACTAGTCGTTTTAATTGTTTATCTGTCGACTCACACTTCAATTTAAAGTAAATGGCTTGTTTTAATAGAATAACACACATTTGGCACATCATCGTAGGAAGTTTGTCGTCTTTTTGTACCTTCACATTCGTCAAAATTGTGATTGATTCTCCAAAACAGCTGAGTCCATTTTCTTTAGTGTTATCAATTAAAGACACCATTTTGTCAGCACTGGTAAGAGATAAACACAGACGACATACACTTTTGTACATATTTTCGTAGCTATCCATGTTTAATTCTGTTCTTTATTTATTTTATTGTTATGTAAACAAGAATTAGTAGTTTTGTTTTCACTTATGACAGTGACATGAAAGCCAGCTATTGTAGCTTGGATCATAGGTGATGATTTACGTTTCGTTTTACTGTCAAGTCAAATATAAATGTAGATTTAAGAAAATAAATAAAATTAAACTAAAACTCTCAGTTTCTCGAATTCTCTGTTTGTTTCATTGATTTTAGTCTAGTTCATGGTTCAGAACCGGCCCCGTTTTTACTACAGAAAATAGCCCTAAGCTGAAAGCGGCTATTGACACTAATCCCGTCGATAAATCCTCAACCCCAAAAAATTCGACCTGAATAACTGGTGGGCCAGAACAACATAAGTAAAGAAATAAAAATCACTCCACAAATTAAGACATAATGAATGTGCGTAACCATCGTAAACTTCCAGTTCGTCTTTCATCTTATTGTGGCCTGAATAAGTCCTAATAGTGTTTACATTTAACCGTTCTGCGGGTGGCAATAGAATGTTTTAAGTTGTGGCCTCAAAATACGCGGGAATTGAATTAGAGTGTTAAAATTTGTTGTAGGTATTTGTTTTAATTACGTTATATTATTATAAATTGTTTGTTGTTAATTTCATCAACGAGCTTGACTCCTTTTCTATTGGAAAAAAGAAAGGGAGGCCTTTGCCTTGCATTGGGACGACAATGGCTGAAAAGAAATAATAATTTCTTCAACAAATTCATTCCTACTTTTTGAAGTGAACCCACTTTTGCTCAGTCTAGAGATATTTCTAGTAGGAATATCAGGTAGGTAGTTGTGTAGGTAACTGGTGTTTTTTTTTTATGTATATTGTTATTCCAATTATTGTGTTAACAAGCAATTTATGATGAGCTGCTCAAACAGTACCAAAATAACCGTTAATATTTTAAAAGTACCTACAACATAAAAAACCCTATCTACCTACACATTGACTACAATCCCATTGCCAGTCGTACTAAACGTCAGTAACCGCTAACCTTGCCGCCGCGTCCTAATAGCGATGTACGATAAACGGCCGCGCGTTAAACGCTCGCGCGATAAAATGCCGCGACGTATTATTCAAGTGTGAAGTCTTTCTTTTACCCGACGAAGATTGTGCAAGATACGCGATGTGGTAAAGTTTTAAGGGTTTGGCTCGGATCGGACGGATTCCGGAAGAAATTACGTTTGCGGTGATGTTTTAGTGGAGGAGAATTGTGGCGGGTTTCAGTTGGTAAGTTTATTTTTATTTAGTAAAGATATTCTATTTTATTTGATTTAATGTATGTAGGTAGGTACCTATACAGATAGACTTATGTGTATGAATGAAAATTGAATAATCTTATAAAAATGGGGTAGTTGTGCTTTGAGTAAAATTGAATGTTTGAGCAAATGAGGTAATTAATTTAATTAGTAGTACTTGGGTAGGTAGAGCTTTTTCATTGTTATTGATAAGTAAGATGTAAATGAAAATTGATGACGAGTGAAACAGTTTACAATAGAGTATAATAGTCCGTTTTACCTGGATTAATAATTGGTGTGTTACCTTACCTACCTACAGAAGATGGTAAATAATAATACTTAAGTATAGGTAATTATGCCTTTTTCAAATTGTCATTTTCGATTTCAGTGGACATGAAACTAACGGCCCAGTACAGTTAACCATCTAAGTTGGATATGTATCAAATAGAATAAAATATTGTTCAACCACAATAAATTACACATAAAAGTCTAAACCCATTCTCATGTTGAACAAAACATTTTTACACAACCACTAAGCTATTTGTTACTACACGATTTCATGTGTAGACGTCCGTACAATGTTATGGCCGCTTGACAAATGACAGCTGTCAAATCGGACCGTTTATATCGGTAACATTCTGCGGTGGCCCGCGTGACAGTTGTATAATACACTGTTATATTTGTCAACCGAGACCTTTATGTATGGCAGCGTGTAAATAAGGGTAATGCTAGAAAGAAAAATGATAAAAAAGGTCTTGAATATTATGTTATTTGGTGAGTTATGATAAAAAGTATTATTTGTAACGTGTTATTGTTATACACATCATTAAGTAAACTATAATAAATTTAAGTAATAAATTATTCTTATGCCTAGTTATTTTGGTCATTATCTTATTTTTCTTAATACCGTTTTGAAATATTTTTTTGAAATTTGTTTATTAAAACAATATTTATTTTTAAATATTAATTAAATAAAAACAGACGCTCTTCCAAAGTTATATCGTACAGAGATCTTGCACTTGTCTAGCTAGAATTTTTAATTGACTGCTAAAATAAAAATATTTTTATATTCAACTATCAAAGGAGGCAAAGAAGCCTCAAACCACATCATAAAGTATTCTTTAAACAAAATATTTAAAACTACGACGCAATAAATAAAAAGATTCGTTCTACCTAGTTTAAATTTAAAATAACTCTAATGGAAATGAAATAAAAATGTTTTGATGCTGTGGTTTGTTTTAGTGCATTTATTTATTATTTAATGAAATTTAGAAAGCTACTGTGACTGAGAGATTGTAAGTACTAGACTAATGTATTTGTTGTAAATTTTGTATTCTGTGCGACGTAAACATTTTTTACTATAATATTCTAAAATTACATTTCAATACACAATTATTGATATTTTTGTGAAAAAAAAAAGTTATCTGAGATTTATTTTCTTGACGCATTGGACTCAAATTAGCCGAATATTATTAATTCATTTTTTAAGGCGTACTGCAAATAGGAAAATCAAATAAAATCCCATCAGTATTTTGTAATAATTTCTATCATAGCTTTGGTGGTTTTTGACCAAAAACTAAATCCAAAAATGATACAAAACTAAAATGTTAGGGTTAGTTTACATGAGACCGTTAACCTCCAGTAAGTCTTGTTATCCGGGTGACCTAACATTAAACTGCTTGACCACTGCACCTGTGGCAGGATAAGAATTCAATAAAATGTTATTTATGACGAGTTACAAAGTTCCGGTGTATTTCTACCTTTATAAAGATGATTTTCGTGTGTAGGAGTAGGTCTGTGTATAAAGTATGTTTAATTTTCATGCTGTTCGGCTTGTATGCCTTGATTGGTCTAAGCTGAAAAGGTATCATCCGACTTTACACTGGGAGTGACTGGGTATTTGAAAAAAAATATCTAACAGATTTTTTTTATATAAATTAGATCTTTTCGATTTTGTTCGATGAATTAATTTTGAAAGTAAGTAAATAATTATCGTTTTGCCTAGCGATAAAAGTACACTTAACATCACACAACATACACGTTTTACAACAAAAAAAAAATATATACATTCGCAAATCTTTTTGTGCGCCTCTTCAAATGTAACGCACGGTACCTGAAAGGAAAACGCGCATTACCCAGCACAATAAGAAACCGGATAAACCTCATTTTTATCCGGGTGCTCCAGTGTTTGGCGACCTTTACGTGTGTTTGTTGGTTAGGCCTCGTTATTTTGATTTACATTGACAATACCAAACATGACTGCTTGCTTTTTTTTTTGGTGTATTTTTCGCGATCTTTCTTACCCTGAGGGTAGGAATAATGATCTATTTCATTTTAGTTTCGCCAAAGAAATGTGGGAGGCGTATCTTTTTGTAAGTTTACCATCCGTGATATAAGATTTTTCGTTGTGTTTGCATTTATTCGGGTGTTGTTAGTTTTGTAGTGATAAATGTTAGTTCTGGTGTTGTGGATATTTATTTTGTAGCTTTATTAGAGTTAAAAATATTTTTAGATAATTTACGGCGATTCCACTGTGTTTCTTGAATCTAATATATTTACCTACTACATCTTTAGTTCATTAAAATGAGTAGGTAAGTACAATAATAAAAAATCTTGTGTAAAAATAAGCAACAAAGTGCTAGGTAAATATTTCTTTTAATACAGCCTACATCGTATTTTTCTTAGCCTCAAGGTTGAAACCCACGTAACAACGTGTATCTAAATTAAAAGTACGCTCAATAAACTAGAAGGAACAGCATAATTAGATTCTAAAACATTCCATCCCGTATAAAAGATAAAAGAAATTACCCGACATAAAAGTGCCCGGGTACCACGGCACCCGGTTAAACACATCCGGATTTCGGGTAATATCGAATATTATATCCGCCAGAAACGGATTCGTAACCGGTTTTTGGGTTTAAGTAATTGGAAATCCTACCCGGGCAGGTATATCCGAGTGTTATGTATCGGCGATGCGTGAACTTAGGTGTATCCGGCAATTCACATCACTTACCCGGGTACTTAAATGTATGGCTTTATTTGTTGCATACTGAAAATGTTTTTACGATTTATGATCAGTTCGCGTGGACTGTTTTTATTTCTATATTTTTTCACACATACTTTTAAATAAAATACCAATATATTAATTTGATATTTTTTTGTGTTAACTGGCTTTTATAAAGTCACGCCGGTACGACGTGGGGATATGTCGCACTTGCACTGACTAAATACACCCTGATCCCTTCCCATCTACCCTTGCCTTTGCCACACCCACGGGCTCACTAAAGGGTATTCGACGCTTCACCGGCGTATTAGCATTTACCTGCTAATATCTCATTTCACTTTTTTTTGTAATAACACACATGCCTGTTTGCCAATGAACTATCAGCGATCATCACAATTTTTCTAAACGTACCTCTGCTGAAACCAAGTACTTTTCATTTCTTAAGTTGAACCAGTCATTTAAAAGTTTTTTCTTGTAACATTTTATACCATCACGCCTGTATCCCCGAAGGGTTAGGCAGAGGTGTACCAATGTACATCCACATTTTTTTTGAAGCCTGCATAAAATCCTACTGTTGTGCAAAGGCCTTCTCTTCCGTTCCCCAAATCAGGCTGACTTTTACAATTTCTTTTGAGAAAAAAATCTTGCCTTCACGAACCACGTAACTCTAAATCTCTTTACCATCAATTCAAGCCTTGTCACAAAAATTTCTATCTGTCAACTACTTCAGCAGAACACAATTATAATGAACTAAGGCTACGTTTAAGGCTGTGTTTAAGGCTTTCATATTTCCAAATCAAATCACGTCCAAGTCGTCCTTTTGAAGACGTTTAGCTGGAATGGCTGTCGAATATCAAAAGGAAAGGATCTACAATATAATATATTTTTGTGTTACATTTACGAGAATTCATATGGTAATATTTGGGACTGGTAAAATGGTATCGATTCTTCGGAGAATTTATCATGGTGGGCCTCTTTCTAGATACGCTGGTTTGTGTATGATTTGTATGAGAATTATGGTATCAAATCCTAGGCCATGATTGAGATATTTTTTATATCCATCTAGGATATTTTAAAGTATTATTATTTTTAAGGAGATTTTTTTTAATAATAATATTATTATGTGTAAATGGGAGCCGACTTCATGGAATTTAATGGCACCACCTCTTAGGTTTACCCTTTTTTAATGTCCCTTGACAAATATTAAAAAAAGATCTTTAATATAGCAGTTAGGACAAAAGACAATTAAAAATAAAATCTTGTAGATTAAATTGTTTACAGGTTAGTCAAATCGAAAAATTGGAAACATTTTGGAGGGGACAGAAAAGTTTGCTCTAGTTTTGTCTATAAAAATGTGAAAACGACAATTATTTGTTTTTAATCTATCTTAGAGCATGCTCCCAAGCTATTTTGAGCTCAGCTTCCAATCTCACCGGCTTCAGTTAAACGTATTTACGTGTAGTGGCAGTAAGATAATACAATATAAGATATCACGAGTGAGATGTTCAGTATTATTTCAATGTACTTTAGAGGTTTCTGTTAATTAATATACACTGAAATTGTACCTGTGGAGAGAAACAGGGACCTTTTGTTTGATACATACGGGCGAAAAGATTGGAGAATTATTAATCATTTGAGTTTATTTTTTAATCTTCATGTGATATTACATTTCTTAGCAAAATCATTGCTTAACAATATTAAGGGACAAGAATGAACACAAGCCTGTAATTATTAATCATTTTTTTTCTGTGGATTTGTGTCTCCTTGCGGTTGTGAACGACAACTATGGAAATGAATGGATAGAATTCACTTTTTGATTTGAGCGATTTTCAGTTATTCCTGCGTAAAAATTGTATAACAATCGCAAGATAACGTGGTTTGGTTAACTAGTTAGCTTTATGTAAAATCTACCTGAAGAAATTTACCTAATTTCTATACGTACAGAAATTTCTTAATCAGTAGCCTACACATAAGATTTATTTCCTAACGCTTACAAAAATTACAATTCCTCAATTCCACAATCAAATCTCTGCAGAATAAAGGGTTTGCTCGTTAGCCAACCCTCCCGTGACTCCCACCATAAGAATGTCTCAAGGCGGAGGGTTACAGAATCCCTTGACAGTATAATCCCCTTTTATATACTGAGGGTTCAACCTTAAATATTACGCATAGGTATAAGTTTAATAGTTTAAGTAAGAAACTCCAGTGTTGTTCTTCGAAGGCTATATTTTGATGGAGAAAGTTTTAACGTTGGAAAGTGGGTGCTGATAAACGGATGGAATATTTTAAGGTTCTAGTACTTAGTGGGTAATATCTGGCGTTGTTAGTGTATGGGCTTTTTAATATAATGCTCTACTAAAGCAAAATTTTAATCTATCGCGCTGTATGCTTACAGTAATACAGAATGAGTTCAGTCTGCTTGCGACGAAGGCCGGTGTAGCCTGGTCAAAACGTCAAGCCCAACAGATATTTATGCATGCTTCATGCTAATTACCGTTAAATAATATTGCTACTCTGTTATAAACAAATAATCTATGTCTACTATAAAAACAAATGATCCTTTTTAGTGACATGTAAGAAACGAATAGTCCTATTTTTTAGTGCGATTGAACTCGACTTGAATCAAAGATTTTTTAAGCAGAAGAGCTGACATACAATGTAGCGTAGTTATAGTTACTCGGTGTGACGGGTAATTAGTAAAAATTATCCACATAATATAAAGATTAGGTAAAGACTAAACTTCTATATGAGAAGAGGCCTGTGCCCAGCAGTGGGACGTTTATGGGCTGGATTATTATTATTATAGACTAAACAACCAGTTACTTACAAACTACTTGAAACATTCTTCATTCCATAAGCTAATCTTAACAAACTACAAACGATAATATTAACATTCATTAATTATTCATTTAAAACCGCAGCCTACAGAATCTGACAATAACCTCAAAGCCGCGATTTTTTCCAACACAAAATGTGTTAAAATAATTTAATACCTGCGTTAAATGCTAACCACATTGTCGGAGCACTTTAGGGGGAATGGATCACAATATATTGGACTAGTTTCGCCCCGTGATTTCACCTGTGTTGGTCCCGTTCATATGGATTTTCGGAATGAAATTAAACTAAATTTTCGGCTTTTTTTTTATTTTATTTAGTTAAATATTTAGAATAGAATATACTTTATTGTACACCATTAAAGTTACATATTTGAACGTACAGTAAAGCGTATTATTTATGTACTATGTAGGCTTTTGTGTTTGGTAAATACCTGTAATATTAGTTTAGTGGGTAAGTGTGTATAAATGAAAAAAAATATGTGACAAGTATAAAGGACATTTAATAGTTTAGTATTTTTGTCAAAGAGAGTTACAAACGTAATTACTCACATGTTTACGTTTCAAATATTAGGTAGTACACAATAATACACAGTTCTAACTTAATATGGTCACAGTAATACGATAAATGTAGAAAAATTAATAATTACCATAGTGCGACAAACAGTGGCTCTTTTTTGAAGTGAGATATTACAGGTTTATTATAATAATAGGATCACAGTCGTTAACAGCCCAAGCAAAAAAGTTAATCTTTTACACCACTTATAAACGGCACTGAAAGTTCTCATTTATAACGGCTTCTTTTTTGTATGTTTGTTGCGCGATATAGCTGAAAGTTAAAAATAAATAGATAAAGTCGGTTACTTTTCCCGATAATGTGTGAACAATTATCGTACCAATCTTTACACATTAATTTCACAACTTCATTTAAATTTAAATTGTGTAAAACAATCAAATTTAACCAGACTCTGAACAAATATAACAACCGCTATGTCTATAGACTTTTTATCCAACTGTGTCAGGTGGGTTATGTTTACCATCCTGTACCATGAGGTCTTACAAGAGGAAAGTTACCGTCGTGTGAGCGAGACGATCCTACGTGCAGTGTAGTGCGCTATCTCGCTTTCACACCGGCAACAGTACTGCTTCAAGAGACCTTAGTACAACTACAGTTTCAATTCATATCTATATGACTGCCTCGTTGGCCTAGTGGTTCGATTCCCAAGTCGACCAAGGTGTTATTGGGTTTTTCTATGAAATTCTCATTAGCAGGTCGGAGTTTGGATTTGTGCCCGGTTAGTTTCAATAGGCTCGCCCCCTATTACATGGGACCTAATTATACCGGCGAACTGTGGGTGTACAATGGTACACCTCTGCCTAACCCTTCGGGGGTACAGGCGTGATGGTATGTTATGTTTATGATCTTGAAATATTTACCTACAATAAATGATCCTTCTTTGAATGGAAAGTTATTGTTTAGTGATCAGAGAACCGTGTCGCCGTCAATCGCAGTGTGGGCGAGGGTTCGTCCCATTAAATTCGAAGTTCCGGCTTTGTTGAGTTTTGTTTAAGTTTATTTGATCCGGGATTATGAGTAATATTTGCAACAAGTTGAAATAAAACTATTGAGGTGTTAGGTATATTATTTTAGCTGGACGGGCTACTGAAGCCGGAAAATCGAAACGTGGTTACTAAATAAACTTTAAAGAAAAATATTTTTTGGTATATGATAGGTATTTGCGTAAATAATCATTTAAAATCTGCTAAATCATGATATGTTGGAAGGTGAATTCAGTATAGTTTGGATAAGTTTTAGCAGAAACTGCTGAGACCAAACCGTGACCTGGTAAAATGGAATTTCCTCATCATGGTCATAAATGTCAATGTGTGCGGATGCGTGTTTGTGCTTGCGATGATGAAGTCTCTGCCTACCCCTTATGGGTTATATATTCAATACTCAAATCTTTATTAGCATTCCATATGTTACATAACAGGTGGTACAATTTCTTATATTATAGAGACAATATGGACCCGATAGGGCACAGCTTAAAGAAGTTCGAAATATAACTATGTAGTCGTTATAAAAATTATGATTATATTTAACATTCAGCAACATTTTAGTGTGAGTGTGTATGTCTCAGTGTGTGTGGGTGAGTGAGTGCGTGCGTGCAGGTGTTTATGTGTATGTATGTAATATTTCATGTATTGACGGGAACTCAATATTTACCCACTGTCAATGTTAACATACAGAACACATGTATTAAGTCCATAAATTCTCTAGACAATCCACAATCACAAGTCCAGTGTGTTAAAACTTGAGACTTCCTCGAAACAACGTATTATAAGCTAACCCTTACATCAACATTGCGAGAAATATCAGCTGATCGAAGTACATTGCTGTCTTAGACCCATCACTTGTGATACCATAGCTGCGTATACCAGCAATGTATTGCAACTCGTACGATGTATGATTCTCTCGCATTTTCTAAATCAGATCTCGGTGAGGTTGGTTTAGTAAGTCGATGATGTAGACCACATTAAACTGGGAAAGGCCTCAGGTCTATACAACCTGGCTTACGTCACGGGATTAAGACAATGGGTTTGTAGTTCTCCTAAGTTGGGTTGTTTGTGTAAATATTCTTGTGGTAAATCAGAAATTCTTGTGAAAAATTTGTCTGGTAGGGTGTCGATTATAAAAAAATATATTAAAATTTATTTTATAGTTGCATAAGGAAATTAAATAAAGGCTTTTATTAAATTTAGTGTCTTATTATTATTTAAAATAATTTAAATTAATAATAATGTCACACTGTTTCCACAACAATGCATAAAACGGATGAAAAAACAAGTAATTTTTGCTATTTTTAAAAAGGTATATCATCATATCGCATTATATCACTTGTCATCATCATCATCCTATTTTGCCCATATTCGTTATTCACGTTATATTTAGCTAAAAATTTTGTATAGTTCTTCTACATAGTCTTATTTTCCCAATGCACCGAGTATAACCGTACTCCGAGAATAAACAAAACTTCAAAGAGATTAAAGAGACCTTTGGCCTGCCTAGCAATAAACCTACCTCTCTTGTTTAACAAAACCTTTTTCCTAGTTAAAAAAGTCGCATTTCCGCGTGCAATTTAGAAAATCCGCTACATATCCCTTAACCTCAATCCAAAGTTATGTCTCGGACTGGACGCTGCAACTTTGAGTGGATTCAATGCAGTTATTTGCATTCACGATGCGCCGCGCTTGCAACGTAATACGTTCAAAATGGCATCACGTAACTTTGTTTTGGGGATATTTACAGCTGAAGTTTCAGTGAAAGGAGGTTTATTAGTAACCCGTAATTATGGGTATTGTGACTGGTTGTTTTTAACCGACTGTAAAAGGAGGGAGTTCTCAATTCAAACTTAGGGTTTTTTTTCTTCGCATGTAAAACTATGTCTCTGGTACCTAATTGTGGATATATAGCAATCACTATTTTCGTGTTATAGGTTATATACCTCAAATGTCCAATAATCGGCAAGTCGTTTTCCTATTAAAATTTAGGTACGTGTAATTTCGGTACCAACCTTTTTTGGCTGACATCTAAAAATCATATTATGATACGATTTGAACGAACGGTTAGTTCATACCAAATACTCTCTAATTAATCTGAACGCAGTAGGGGTTTAACTAAAATTATCATTCATATTGATTGAAATTAAGTTACTCATAATTATTAGTACCTAGTAAGTATTTAATTATTAGTTCATCATCATCATCATCAGCCGGAAGACGTCCACTGCTGAACAAAGGCCTCCCCCCTAGAACGCCACAATGAACGACAACTCGCCAATTGCATCCACCGGGTGCCCGCCACTTTGACGATATCGTCAGTCCACCTGGTGGGAGGCCTGCCAACGCTGCGTCTTCCGGTTCGTGGTCGCCACTCGAGAACCTTTCTTCCCCAACGGTTATCGGTTCTTCGAGCGATATGGCCTGCCCATTGCCACTTCAATTTGCATATTCTTCGAGCTATGTCGGTGACTTTAGTTCTTTGGCGAATTTCCGTATTCCGGATCGATTTATTAGTTAAAAGCATTTAATTATGAAATATAAATCAAGCTTGTTGTGCAATAAATTAATGGAAATTTAATGGATCAAATTCTTGAAATATTTAAGTAGATTTGGAATCCTTTCTCAAAGCTCTCAACAATTACTCGGAATGAACATTATCTTAAGAAGCAAGTCTTCAGCTTCCTTTGGGAAACAGTTATACATATAAAAGGTTTTCATCTTAATACATTAGTAAGAGAAACACAAATATTCACTCAAAACAAAACGAGTGAAGTATTAGCTGGAATTCTTGAAATCAACGTAAGATATATTTCAAGACAAAAATTTATGATATAAGTCAGTGAACCGCATATTATGTTATTTTATTTTTTTAAGTTTTGGCATCCAATTTGTATATTTAACTATTGTTTTATCAGGTTTTTTGGATGAATTTATTGGAACAACATAGTCTGGGAAAAACTTTACAAAATTATAATCATTATTATCGTACATCGGTAAACATATCATAATTATTTAGACTTATTCAAAACACGAAATACTATTGAATTCTAAGATTTGGCGAATACCGAAAATCTAATTAAAAACCGCGATAAAATCCGTAAAAGCAGCTTTATATCAACGATTAAAACTGTTTACCATAAACCCAGTTCCCCATACCCCTTTAAAGCATATTATTTTTATTTATTTATTAGGGAAAAAAAAACTAGCTACAATATAAGATAACACACATAAATATTAATTATGATAGATCAATATTGCAGCCCACTACATTATCCACGGATAAGTAACATTTCAGAGCATAAGTTGCCACTAGAGGAACAATCATGCAGTTCCAAAAGAGCTTAAAAAATAATAATAGATTAATTCAAATTGAGATGACCAAATTGGTAAAAAATATTTAAATGATTAACAGATAATTATTATAACAAGTTGATTAATGAAAAATGTAACAGTTTTTTTTTTTTTTTTTTTTTTCCCTAGCCTATACTGTCCCACTGCTGGGCAAAGGCCTCCCCCAATTCCTTCCATACTACCTTATCCTGCGCCGCCTCGAACCAGCCCTCGCGGTATGCGACTAAGTCATCCCGCCACCTCTTCCTGGGCCGGCCTCGGCGACGCCGTCCATCTGTTGGCTCCCATTGTGTACAGACCCTTGCCCAGCGGTCACTTTGCATGCGTCTGACGTGACCCGCCCAATCCCATTTAAGCCTGGCTGCCTTTTTGCCAACGTCGGTTATCCCAGTTCTGGAACGCAGCGTGGTGTTCCGGATTCGGTCTTGTCTCTTGACACCGAGAATGCTGCGTTCCATAGCTCTCTGGCAAACTCCAAGGCGAAACTTTTGCGAATCGGTTAGTGACCAGGTTTGAGCACCGTAGGTTAGGATGGGCAGGATACACATGTCGATGAGCTTCCGCTTCAGGGAGATCGGTAGATCACCCTTCATTAGCGTCTTCATGGACCAGTAGCTTTTCCAGGCGTTTTCGATACGCCGATCGATTTCCATCTCTTGCCTGTTTTCGAAAGATACTAACTGGCCCAAGTAGATATAGTCATCGACATATTGTATTTCCTGCCCATCTACCTCGACCCTACGCTTCTTGCTGTTGGTCATTAATTTGGTCTTAGACCGATTCATCGAAAGCCCCACCCTGGAGCTTGCTGTGCTCAGATCTTGAAGCATAGTCTGAAGTTCAAGAGCTGTGGGGGCAAAGAGGACTATGTCGTCGGTAAACCGGAGGTTTGACAGTCTACTCGTGCCGACTTCGATGCCCTTGGTGTTCCATGAGGCAGCCAGTGACTTGAATACCTCCTCGAGTGCGCTTGTAAATAGTTTAGGGGAGAGCGGGTCACCCTGTTTGACGCCCTTGTGTATTTTAAATGAAGGTAACAGTAAAATTATTTATATTGCGAATGTTTCAGTTATTTCTCCTTACTATCAGAACGGCAATACATATTTCCCCCCACAATTAGTCGTTGCAATACTTCCGTTTATCTATAACCGAACAATGGGTAACAAATGTATACAGTAGTTACAATTGTGTACAGTCACGAGCAAAAATATGTATACATCCTCTATTTTTTTATTGTTCAATCTAGATTTAATTTTGTATTGTATAACGTGTTATAAAGAAATTACTGAAAACAGTTCCTTAATCATGTACAATCAAGAGCAAAAATGTGTATCCGAATTTGTAAAACAAATTTGGCGATATTTTCGTGTTGAAACTCAAAAATATAAATATGTGTTTTATTATGTAACTGTTGCCAATGATTTCTTGATAACACGTTTTTAGATACCAATCTAGTATTGAAGAGAAAATTAATTAAAAATTGGAGATTGTATAATATTTGACGGGCCTGTTGGTCTAGCGGTTAGTGACCCTGACTGCTATACTGAAGGTCGTGGGTTCAATCTCCACTCTGGACAAATGTTCGTGTGATGATCACGATCATTTGCTATTCTGGGTGTAATTTATCTATGATATGTATGTATTTAGAAATATCTAAGTAAGTTTGGTTGCCATAACACAAGGTCTGCTTAGCTTGGGATCAGGTAACCTTGTGTGAGATGGCCTGGAATATTATTGTATATTATTATTATTATATTCCTGCTCGTGACTGTAGGCTACTATTGTGTTTGGTACAATGGGGTTTCTTGGAAACAGTAGTATGAAATGAAAATGCATCTACGCTTTTATCATTTGCCCGTCTTAACGACTTCTGAAAGCTTGAGACATGAGTTATTAGGGATCGTATGCTATTAATTATTACTGAGACGATTTTATTTGTGCTTTTTGTGGAAATTAATGCTGTATCTTGGAATTATTAATATTAGAACCCAGTATGTATAGATTGGTGGTGACAATTAATTTGTTTAGTAAAGAAAACGTCGCATTTTTTTTTTAATAAAACTTTTGACTATTTTTTCGTACATTATTGCTTTAATAAAAGAAGTGGGAGATAGTAATGTGCGTAACTTGTATATGTAGGTAAGAATTATAAATATGGAATGAGCATTAAAATCATATATCAATAATCTAGATTTTAAAAGCGTTATTTTCATTCTTGATATTTAAATCAAATATGTGTCCTAAATGACAGAATGGTGGCCAAGGCATGGCAAAAGAAGCGTCGGTCGTCCGGGAGCAAGATGGGTCGACGACCTAATACGGGTCTCGGGTCGTCTCTGGATGAGGCTGGCACAGGACCGTATATTATGGCACGAAAAAGGGGAGGCCTATGCCCAGCAGTGGGAGGAAAAAGGCTGTGGATGATGATGATGATGTGTCCTAAAATTTATTCCAAAAATTGTATGAAACAAAAAACGTCCACAATTGACGGACATCGAACAGCCTACCTATCTAATAGACCGAACCTCGATATAATACGCCTAAAGGTTCAAAAAGGTCCACTTTATGGAATTTCATTATGGGGACGCCTCATCCGTTGGATTTATAGTATCCCATGAATTTTGATTAAATTTTCGTGTTAAGCTTTCAAATTGGTGTCGTGAATGGAATGTGATATTGCATCTTGTTGCAAGAAGCATGTTAACGTTAGATACCTTCTGGAATGCAAAGAAAATAAAACCAATATTTTGGGTCAATTTTGGAAATTAATTTCCTAGTAGTGACTTTTGCATAAAGGAAAATGGTATGACTAATATATTTTGTTGTTCGTTAATAAACTTTTTAGTAGTAGTTTGTTGTTTGATATTATTATAGTATATAAATAGTACAAAATTCAGACATGTACTTCAGTATGTAAATTTAGGTATTATTAACCGACTTCCAAAGAAGGGTTTCTCGATTGGACTGCATGTGTTTGGATCTACCAAAAAATATTTTTTTCCTTTTTTTGGTATAACTCAGGAGTTGTCTCAAATTAATAATTCGGTTCTATTTTACATTTATTTAGTAATAAATTTGATAATTCCAAGTATGAAAAACCTTCTTATAGTAAAGATACAAAGGTAACAAAATCCTTTGTAGTGTCTAAGGAAGGGTCTAATGTTAATAAATCTTGTGTTCTTTGCACCAAAGATCATTTTGTGCACGAGTGTGACAACACTAGAAGCTAATATGAAAGTACTGGCTGTTGAGGAGTCGCCCATTTTTGACGTATTGCGTCATTATATAATTTTATTTTATTCTTGTCAAAAATATTCATAATTATAATTTTCATGTTTACGAGTGTATTTATTATTTAATTTACCGACGTCGTAAACATTTTGGTGACCCCGACGTGATCGAAACCTGCCAATTTGCCGAGCCATGTTTGCTTGCTGCGATGGAGGACGATAAGGAAAGTAGCCATTTTTAAAAGCTTATAAAATTTAAAACAAAATAAATTTATCGAGTTCAAGTTTGCCTAGTTTGGTTTTGCATAGGCACGAATATAATTCGAAATAATAATTGCATCTGCACATAGCTTTGGGCTTGCAAGCACATACTTTTTCACGTTCTGCTTATTCTTGTGGGTTAAAGATACCAAATTTCACAGCTTACTACATGCTAAGTTAACCTTTATCTTCTCTGCACGTTCTTAAATAGGTGCATATGAATGGCATAAAAGCATTTTGTTCACAATTACAATTATTTCAGCTGCCGTCGTTACGTTAGCTGCTAAATGTGAGTGTGGTGCGACTTGTTCGAGCAAATTCGTGTTCAACGAACCTCGCTATGTCACCGGCACCGGGATCAGCTGACGGACTGGGTTTGAAGGCATGATTGTTGTACATAGCTACAGCGGTCTGCACGGTTTGGCTTTTAATATTGTTATATTTGCTTAATGCGTTATTCGTTCGTACTTATTTTACTATCATGGCGGAAGAGTTAAGAGGTTTAGTACATGTACAATCGGGGACATCTTCGCCTTATCACCTTACCGTCGAGAAACGGTTTTCGTCGCTTGCGCTCTTTCTAACGCTAGCGACACGCGGCGACGCCCCCTTATTTCTGATTTGTGTTTTAATATAGTACCTATAATTGCCAGTGTCATTGTAAAAGTTGACACTGTGCACGAGTAAAACAATATATCGTATGTAATGTTCGTTGTTGTCGTCACTAAATACTACGAATGTTTTGACGACTTACGCATTATGTTTCTCTTATGCACATATTTTCATAAAAATGTGGTGTCGATTATGTAAACTATAAATGCTAGAATATTAAGATGATTTTTTTATTAAATTTTCAGTATATTTGCAAAAATAATAATAATAGAGTAACGAAAAAAGCTAGCTTTACCGACAGTTATGTGTTTACACATAAGTATGTAATTTATCATTATTCTTACTCGGAAATCAAGGAACTGTTAGGTTTATTGCTCATGTCTCATAATAAGTTTCTAGATTTATTTTTTTAAACGTCTTGACAGATTTCGACATTTTTCTATTATTTCGTTGGGTGATTAAAACGAAATTGACGATTTTTTACTTCATCTGTTGAGTGTGTTTTCTAAATCTGTTTTTATAAATGGCTGATCTGCGACCGTAGGTTGTGGGTTTGATTCCCACCTAGGACAATTCTTTTTTTGATGAGCACAATCATTTGTTCTGTGCCTGGGTGTATTTTATCAGTAAAATGTATTAGAAATATAATAATATGAGGGTATTTATCAGTTTTCTGGTAACCATAAAACAAGCTCTGCTTACTTTGGTATTAGATTGCTGTGTGTAAGTTGTCACAGGATATTATCATTATGTTATAGTATTATTATAGATACTATGTCTTTTTTTTTTATTTATGTAATTTGTTGCATAATGTTATGTTTAAATGTAATTTGGGTTGAGAAAATATGAATTATTATTAAAAGCTAGTCGGGATTTTTATGTTTTTTATATTTTGTTTACTTTATAGTAAAATTGCATCAATACCTACCTTTAAATGTTATTATTAGTTGCTTTGTTTAAGTTAATTTATGTAGGATGCATAATGCATTTTACTACTAATAAAATACTAATTAGATGTAAACTTAAAATGTCTAAATAGTATTTTAATACTATTTACTTACTAAAATCACCGTTTATACTCCAGTTTAGAGTTTTTAAGCTCATTAAACCCAGTATCTGAACCTTACCACCTTTCCCTGTGTGTAGCAGGAATTCTTTTCAATGGAATCTGGAGTGTAAATTTAGTTGTGCCTTTAATTGTGATAGCAATATTTTATAAGTATGCGTCTACACCTAGGACACTTGTAACAAGGAGTAAACGCGCAACAAGGAGACGATGCTGGTCGGTCAACGACTGGCTCCATGAACTTCAGCATGTTTTTTTAGAAGTAAGGAATAAACAAAATAAAACAAATTAGATACTTCAAAATATATTTTTATTTATAAGATTATTAAAAATATAAACATAATGAGAGCTACCGTTATTACGCTCACGTGTTGATGCCTCTAGCATAGTTCAGAAAATGACAAAAATAACTTATAATTAAAGATTCACCGCGCTTGTCGCGTTGTGTTGTTTTTTACAGTCGGTTCTGAGTTTCGAAGTTCTCGTACTAGACAAATAACTCGGTTTAACTGATAAGTTGTATTTACTATGATGTTATGTTAGTAAGATGTAGGATATATTGTGGAAATAATATTTAAAGAAATAATTTAATAATTATTTGGTAGATAACTCATTTTGATTAAAGTAAAACTGAATAATAACCGGTATTTAATTAATTGGTAAATCTCGATCTTTCATCTTTCATAAAAAACCTTGAATGAGTAGTTCTAACAATACAATGGTTCACTCTTGTTACCACTTGCCATCAAAATTATGACCCAAATCGACCATCGATCTTGGCGGTGCAATTAGCAACCACTTAGCATCTAATGAAGCTTACAGTCAATTACAAGTAGGGATATTATATCTATCTTATTAAAATTAAGTTTATAAGAATAATAAAAAACTTGCGAGGTGTCAAGGGACACCCGGATGGAACGAAGTTCCTTTCGATTAATTAGTGAAGTAATTATAATATATATATATTTTTTTAAGTTATAATAAATAAAACAAAAAATTAACAAATATAATGTAATATAAACTTAATCAGTAGGCTCAATTTTAGTAATGGTATTATAACTGAAGTAGGAAACATAATGTTTGGGATTCTATTTTATTTAAATGTCTTGAAAAATCTGGATCAATGGTAGTATTATATTTTGTTGTTGATTCTGCTGGATTTAATTAATAATAAATTTTATTTAGTAAATAATAAATTTAATTAAATTGATATTAATAATTTTATTAGGGTATTTTTTATGTATTTTTTTATTTAAAATTATTAATTAAATTTAATTATAATTAATTTAATTCGATGAATAATTATATAATTAATTAAATTTAATTAATAAAAAAATATATATTTCACATATATATATAATATATATAACACCGTTGGTTGTGATCGACAAGCGAGCCACGAGCTCGTTGTAAAGACTACGGTGGTTTTTTCGGTGCTTGTCATACCAGATTATAATGCGAGGCGAGACAAAACTGTTATTTCTCGGTGTATTGCTATAGTAACACATTTAGTACTAAAAGTCCGATGAAGCAGTCAAAGACTGCGCTCAGGCTAACTACAAAGATCTCTACCAAAAAAAAAAACATTTGCACTAAAACTGAAGTGCCTAAAAACGGAAGCTACATTAAGTGATATAATATTATTTATTAATAGCCATGATTATACTTAGAAAAAAATAATCTACTAAGAAACGAAAAAAAAGCTGTCTAGAACTATAAAGATTATAATTATAAGAATGACTGAAAAAACGTACTCGTGTTTAACGTATTGCTTGTAATTATAACACATACACAAAAAAAAACGCCGTTATCTGGCGGCTCCTTTCGCCCCTAGGTGATCGACGCATAGTTTTTGACAACGCGCCGTGTCGCGCCAAATGCCAAACCGCGGTATAGCTTGTTCGTAAATCACAGGTTTCAAGAAAAATACAATTACATAATTAATGACGGTCCTTTATCCAGTCAATAAATATTATTTATTAGGCTTACGTCAAATAAACAAATTCTTATAACAATAAAAACATTACACTTCGTATTAGTAATAGTAGGTAGCTATTTTACTGAATCCATAATATTTATTTAAATTATTTTTTATTCATGTTTAACAGAGTTTTACAAAAAACTAAAGGGAAGTCGGGCATGCACTTCTAACTGCCGGGCCAAAAGACGGTTATAATCGAATAAAAAAACATACCTTGTATCAACTAGATATTCTACTTCAATGGTTTGACAACCAAAATAATACTTATGATTTTAGTGTCGGTCTAACAATCCGAAAAAGACAAACAAAAGGTATATTTCTATTCTTTTCTAACGCATGGCTTGCGCGCAGGATAGAGAGAGTTGCATTTTGTGCATTACATTACAGTTCTTGAGTACACTTTAACGATAACAATAAGCTGTCGCGAGCAAAACTGAACTGTTTGACAATGAGTTTAAGGTTCATAATAAGATGTTACTGTTTTTTTATTGTTTCTCATAGAGTTTTTGTAGCTTTTATTCTACACCCGGCGTCCGTTTAGTGTGTTAATGTTAAAATACTATAGTAGGTATATGTATAGTAATAGTATATATTATATTAACAATGCCAACCAATTTTCCAATGGCTCGCATTATACTCATATTTATATCTTTAGAGGTTAATAAGAAGATTATCGGTGGAACTTATAACACTACTTTAAACCGTCCGGGGGCTGAAAATATACCACGAATGACTTTTTTAAACATAATAAAACTGCTAAGAATTATGCTACTATTATATTAAATATCCTCATCAGAATCAACGTCCCAATTTAATGATAGAAAGTTAAAATAATTGTTACAAGAAAGTTTAAAAACATCTAGCAAACAAGTAAAAGGGTCGGAGTCGAGGGAGGGCGGAGTAAAAGGGTCGCCTTCTTAGGTTCTCAGCCTCCGCTGTCAGTCTTCTTCGTTGATGACAAAGTAACCATGTCGTCGCTTCCCGCGGGCAGTTATTTAGTCTTCCATCCTCTTACTATGGTCTTATCCACAGCCTTACTGGCGCTGCAAACAAAATGTTTAAACAATTAATCCATATGTAATAAAATTCTAGTAAGTTTACAAAAACAACCGAAGACTGTAATCACAAATAGATTTCGAAGAATCAGACAAGTTGGGTTCGAACTCGAGACTGAAGTTATAACGGGTAATACCAACCTACTAGACTATCACTACTCTCTGCTAATTTGGTCATCTATGTATTACCTACATTGCTCTTCCGTGTTCTAAATCACCTACACGATTATAAAAAATTCTCTCTCAAAAATTAAAACGATTATTTTTTTAATCTGCTAAAATAAAAAAATGTTTATTAGCGCGAGCTTGTTTATTAATACATTTTGCGGTGGCTACCAGTGGCTAACTTTGATGAAAATACTTGACCTAACCAAAAACAAACAAAATATTTTTTTTCAATCCAGTATTTATGATTTTATTTGAAATCATTTGGTCATAATAACTAACATGCGCTTTGCGAAAACAAGTACCCGCAAGCTCTGGTTTATGACTCTTTTGTTAAAAGTGAGCCGACTAGTTTTTTATCTATAGCAGTGGAATTCTATTGTTATAGCTCCGGCCAAACCGGCCGACTTTGCTACTTATTGCTTCATTTTTTAAATTAAAATTAACACGTTTATTTAATTACTCTTTTAAAGGTAGATCTGTTATTATAATAACCGTAAAAATGAAATGTTATTGAAAAAAAAAACACCTAACAAAACACTATTATAAAAAGATTATTATTTAAAATAATGTGTGTACCCTAAACAAGAATATAGCCGAACTATCTATTTAACTATAACTTTTTCTATTTAACATATCACTCGTTTGGTATGGTTACATAAATCCCAACAAAAGTATGAATGAAAATGCACTGATTTACTTCATACAGAGGGTAAATGAAGCTGTAGTTCCTTTTAAAAGTATGTGTGACATGTAATATAAGGAAGTTTGAATAAAATAAAACTAGAATTGGCCACAAAGACCACTTTAAAATAATACACGCTTAATAGTTAAGATGTTAAAACATGAGACTAGTGTCAGATGACTCACGCAATCAATTATAATTATCAATTCTAAAAACATCCCTACTTAGCAGCACAACAGGCATTTTTTAACATTTGTGTTAAACACATTATTAAAATGTCACCGTGAACAACACTGAATAAATCTGTTTTCATGTTTAGTGCAATAATAATTAGTATCTAAAACAATTTTGACCGACCGACCGAAAAGATTAACGTGAACTACATAACACTTAATTCTAATTAAGTGTTATGTAGTTCACGTTAATCTTTTTTCTTTCTATCCCACAACTTTGCAGACTCTTTATCTATCTGGTTTTAGGCTGACTTATAAACACATAATGCTTAAAATATAATTAAAATGTTAATACTTACAAATATTCTCAGGTCATCCGCAATTTGACTAATAAATTTGTTCGCTCTTCGATCGTCAATTTTAGATATCACACAAACAAAATAAAAGTCCGGTATACACGCGCGAGTATTCGTAAACAGTAGTCAAAGTCACGGAGAAAACAGCGAACGTCAACAATGAACAAACAGTGAGATGCGACTGACGTCCACAAAAATAGTCAAAGCATATATTTCCATCTCGTTACTGCAATGTCCTAATTGGTCAACGTCCCAGGAGGGCGGAGCTTCCGTGCCAGTCGCCTGCGTCGAACGTCAAACGAAATCTTCTAAAAAGTGATAAGGCTTCGTTGTCCCCGATTGTACGTGGTACAATTAAAGCTAGAATAACTTCCTTTACTAAATACTTCAACAATGTTAAAGCTATTGATTATAAGATTATTTCTAAGGTTCAGATTGATGAACTTCAATTGAAGTTAAGTAGACTTCAATCTTTATTGTCGCAATTTGATGATGTTCAAGGAAAGATAGAGTTAATTTCATCTGATTCTGAGGTACAGATCGGTGAGAGAGAAGTCATTGAGGATAAATTTTGTTCATTAATTGCTCAAGCTCAAAATTATATTGAATGTTACTCGGATGTGCATAAAAATAATGAAAACAACTTAGATTCAAATTCACTTAATTCATCCAGAGCCTCCAAATCTTTCAATATTAAATTACCGACTATTAATTTACCTAATTTTGATGGAAATTCATTAAAATGGCTAGAATATCGTGATACATTCAATTCATTAATAAATGAAAATGACAACATCCCTGAGATTAATAAGTTTCACTATTTGCGTTCCTCGTTAGAAGGTAGTGCCACTGTTGTCATAAAATCAGTATCCTTTTCAGCTGAAAACTATAAATTGGCTTGGGAGCTTTTGTGTAATAGATATAATAATAGTAGACTTTTGGTTAACAACCATTTAAAAGCATTATTTTCTTTTCAACCTTTTTTAAAGGAATCTTATCAATCATTACGTTATATGATTGACTATTTTACTAAAAACTTACGTGCTCTCAATACATTGAAGGAACCTACTGATTCATGGGATACTTTGATAATTTTTATGATGACTAGCAAACTAGATGGCGCCACATGTCGCAAATGGGAGGAGCACAGGAACTCGTTGTCTAACTCACCTAGTCTTAAAGATTTTTATACATTTCTACGTAATCGTGCGGATGTTTTAGAAACTGTACACTACAGTAATAAATTTGATAATTCCAAGTATGAAAAACCTTCTTATAGTAAAGATACAAAGGTAACAAAATCCTTTGTAGTGTCTAAGGAAGGGTCTAATGTTAATAAATCTTGTGTTCTTTGCACCAAAGATCATTTTGTGCACGAGTGTGACAAGTTTAAAAGCATGAATGTAGACTCGAGGTTGAGTGAAGTGGCCAGATTAAAACTGTGCTCGAACTGCCTCCGACCGGGTCATCGTTCTTCGCGTTGCTTTAGAAGGGGCTGTCAGCTCTGTGAAACTAAACATAACACATTATTACACAAACAGTCGTTAGATAATAATTTAAATCGAAATAATGAGGTAGCTAACTTACCAAGTACTTCTTCAGGTACCTATGATAATAATAAGGTTTCATTATCTGCTGTGGTGCCTGGGCAGGTGTTATTATGTACTGCCCAAATAGAAGTTTTAGATCCAAACATTAATAAAACATATAATGTAAAGGCACTTCTAGACAGTGGCAGCCAGTCATCTTTTATATCAGAGACATTGCAAAGGCAAATTAATTTACCTGTTTCTAAGAAAGCTGCAGTTAATATATTGGGCATTAATAATAACACTAGCGCTACTTCACAACAATGTAATTTAAAAATAAAATCTAGAGTTAATTCTTTTCAATTGACAGTGTCGTGTCTTATTATACCACAGATTACAAGTCAATTGCCAAATGTTGAATTAAACACTTCAATGCTTAACTTACCTGCGAACATTGAGCTGGCTGATCCGAGTTTCTTCAGTCCTTCTGATATCCACGTGCTACTAGGCGCAGACGTGTTCTGGGAGATAGTGCACGGTCATCAAATAAAGCTCGGGCGAAACAAGCCGACTCTTCAGGAATCCGAGTTTGGGTGGTTGATATCTGGCCCAACCGGAATTAAGTCTTACTCTATCAACAAGGTTTGTCACTTTTCAAAGAACATTGAAACGTGTCTCTCAAAATTTTGGGAGATTGAAGAACAACCTTCTATTGATAAAAAATATTTCTCAAAGGTCGAAGAGTTCTGTGAAGGTCATTTTTTAGAAAATGTGCGACGTACTAAAGAAGGCCGTTTCTCAGTCAAAATCCCTCTGAGTGAGTCACCTGAAGACGCTTTAGGTGACTCTTATAATAGAGCTAAATTTAGATTTTTAAGCTTAGAGAAAAAACTTAATAAATCTCCACTTCTTAAAGAAGAATATAAAAAATTCATTGATGAGTATGAACGGTTAGGCCATTTATCAGCCATTGACCGTCCTCCTTTTGGGTATTACATGCCGCATCATGCTGTGATACGCGAACAGAGTGAAACGACACGTCTGCGTGTAGTTTTCGATGCGTCTTGTAAAACTGCAAGTGGTAAGTCCTTTAATGACATTCAGCTCGTAGGGCCTGTGGTGCAGGACGATTTGTTTTCAATCCTGCTCCGTTTTCGACAAAATGCGTTCGTCGTAACAGGTGACATTGAAAAGATGTACCGGCAAATCGAAGTGCACGAATCACAGCGCCATCTGCAGTTGATAATTTGGAGGGACAATGAAGCTCAACCACTCAAAGTTCTGCAGCTTAACACGGTTACCTATGGAACAGCCTCTGCGCCGTTTTTAAGTACGCGATGCCTTGTGCAGTTGGCAGAGGAGTGTAAGGATAACCCGGACGTTGCTAATATTATTAAAAACGATTTTTATGTGGACGATTTGAACACAGGTTCTAATTCGAAACCTGAATTACAGAAAAATTAAAAGATGTTATTTGTAAATTATCGGAAGCTTGTCTGCCATTGCGTAAGTTTCGTACAAATGTGCCTGATATATTCGATAATATTCCTATAACTAATCAAAGTCAGGACTTCTCTAAAGAATCAACGGTTTTAGGGCTAAAATGGTCTCCTGAAACGGATACTTTACGGTTTTCTACTATGCTTCAGGCTGATCCAAAGGTGACCAAAAGGAATATTCTTTCGACCTCGTCGAAGTTATTTGACCCTCTTGGTCTATTGTCAGCCACTACAATAATTCCCAAAACATTAATTCAAAAATTATGGTTGCTAAAAAACGGCTGGGACGATCCAATTCCAGATAATATTACAGCTGAATGGCAGGAATTTATCTCAAATTTACACTCTTTATCCACTTTTGAGGTCCCTAGGCACGTCGTTTGTGAGACTCCGAGCAAAGTTGAATTGCATTGTTTCACGGATGCTTCGTAAACGGCTTACGGTGCGTGTTTGTACCTTTTGTCTACTGATATGACAGGGAAGGTTGCAGTCCATCTTTTTTGTGCCAAGGCAAAGGTGGCACCATTGAAGCCGGAACTAACGATACCTCGGTTAGAGTTATCAGGCGCTCTATTAGGTGCTCGACTTCTTACTAAGGTTGTAAAATCATTACACCTTAAAAATTGCGTTCGTTGTATTTTGTGGACTGACTCAACCATAGTTTTAGGGTGGATTAATTCTGAACCAAAAACTTTAAAAACTTTTGTGTGTAATAGAATAAGTGAGATTCGTGAACTTACCTCGAAATATGAGTGGCGGCATGTGCCTACCCAGGAGAATTCCGCTGACCTCGCTTCTCGAGGTGTGAAGCCGCAACATCTGAAAGAAAATATATTATGGTGGCACGGTGCGCCCTTTCTAAAGCGACCAGAGGCGGAATGGCCAGTTCATCATATGACTCACACGACACTCCCTGAAACTAAAGTTAGTTTACACGTACAGAGCGGTGAGACTTCTAGCTTCGAGCTTTTCCTTACTTGTTCGAATTTTTATAAAATGCAAAGAATATTAGCGTACGTAATTCGGTTTATAGAAAATTGTAAGTCAAAAACAAAGATAACGGGCAAATTAACAATTAAGGAAATGCTGAAGTCTTTGTCTACTTTGACTAAAATATCACAAAGAGAATCTTTCAAACAGGAAATTAGTTCTTTAGAAAAATTTGGATGTATAAATCGTAAATCGAGAATTTTGTCGTTCAATCCTTTCCTAGACAACGAAAAAATGTTACGGGTTGGAGGTCGCCTTCAAAAGGCACTGGTAGGATATAACAAAAAACATCCAATTATAATTGACGCGAAACATCCGTTTACGAAACTTTTATTTAAGCAAGAACACAATCGTCTGTTACATTGTGGACCCACACTGTTACTATCGTTGATTAGGGAAGATTTCTGGCCCATCGGTGGCAGAGTCTTAGCCACACAGACCGTCAATAATTGTGTTCAGTGCACGAAATTAAAGGGAAAAACTATTCAACCCATAATGGGTAATTTACCCAGCCCGCGAGTTAACCCAGCTCCTCCCTTTGAGACCTGTGGAACAGATTTTGCGGGTCCGTTTCTTATATCGAGTCGCAAGGGTCGTGGAGCAAAAACTAGTAAATGTTATTTGTGTGTTTTCATCTGTTTCGCCACGAAAGCTTTGCATTTGGAGGTTGTGGGGGAGTTAAGCACTAACGCATTCATACTTTGTTTACGTAGATTCATTTCTAGACGTGGTAAACCACGTACTATTTTTTGCGACAACGGCAAAAACTTCGTAGGAGCGAATAACGAATTAGGCAGAATGCTCAAAGCCGCTAACGAGTCTGTCTCTGATTTCGGTCTCTGTGAAGGTATTGAGTTTAAATTTAGTCCAGCTTATGCACCTAACTTTGGTGGCATTTGGGAAGCTGGCGTAAAGGCGGCTAAATTTCATTTAAAACGTATAGCAGGCAATACAAGTTTAACATTTGAAGAGCTTACTACTCTTTTTACGCAAATTGAGGCAATCTTGAACTCGCGGCCGTTGACCCCATTGTCAGCGGATCCTTCTGATTTGTCACCCATTACACCCGGGCACTTTCTTATCGGGCGTCCTTTGTCGGCACTACCATCTCCGGTCACAGACAAGATCTCTGTTAAGCGATACCAGCAGCTGGAGCAAATGAGGCAGCATTTCTGGTCAAGATGGTCACGAGAGTTCTTGTCGGAACTGCAGCAGAGGGTTAAATGGCATCGATCCAGTGGAAGCAATGTAAAGACAGGAGACATGGTCGTAGTAAAGGATGATCAGCTGCCGCCGATGAAATGGATCTTGGGGCGTATCAAGAAGAAGCATTATGGACCTGACGGAGTCTGCAGGGTTGTGGACATTACAACATCCAAGGGCGTCGTCAAAAGGGCGTTGACAAAAGTCTGCGCTCTGCCTACGGGAGATTCCCATGAGCTCCTTGGAAACACAGCTTCCAAGGGGGGGGAGGATGTTCATGACAACACTAGAAGCTAACTAGAAGAGTACTGGCTGTTGAGGCAGTCGCCCGTTTTTGACGTATTGCGTCATTATATAATTTTGTTTTACTCTTGTCAAAAATATTCATAATTATAATTTTCATGTTTACGAGTGTATTTATTATTTTATTTACCGACGTCGTAAACAGTAATCAAATACCCTTTAGCCTTTCCAAAGAGTAATCTATCGGTAGCAAATACATATTTTACAATACTAATCACCCCTTTAGTAATACCAAGCGTGATTAAATAAATTAATAATAAATGAAATTCTGACCAATTCTCGCTTACACAGAGATATTGTAATACCGTTTAAGGTACACCACAAAAGGGATAGATCGAGATTGCGGGAAAGAGACAAAAGGTGCCTTCATAAAGAGTGAAAGGGATGGAAAACCGGAGACGAAATGATCACTGCGACGCTTGCTAACAACTTCGTCAGCGTACAAACATGAATAGGGAAAACTGTGGAGTTGTTCGTTCAACTATTTTTTAGTTCGTTCCATTCATTGGAAATGTGATGAAGTTTGTTAGAAAAGGTTTTGTGTTGAAGCAACGTTTTAATTATGTAGTTTTAAAATAACTTGTCTTAGTTGCGATTAGGTTATGAAGCGAAAAGTAAGTAAGTTTATTTATTAAGATAGAAAATAAAACCAATAATTTCATATTTTCTATACTCTTAATTAAACAGACATTTGAGTTCGATTAAATAACTTATACGATTCAGAACTCAGGAAATGAAGAAACGGGATATTATTAATTTGTGTGTCAAATTGTTTTTTAGACATGTACCTATTATTTACTGACCCAAGATAATTTTAAATCAATAAAACACAGCTACGCAATTTCTGCTACGTCGTAGCGACTATGTCGTAGCGACTACGCCGTAGCGTTTATGACGTAGCATCCAAAATCTGTTCTACATTGCGCATTAATTCTATTACTTACACATCTATCTAATGTGTGTTCTACACCAAAAGAGAAAATATCTTATACAAAATCTTTCCTCTTACATTATCGAGTCTGCTTACATCGCACATAGTAATCTCTACGATCAGATCTTTACGGAGGTCACAGTAATTTTTAGTACATATCGCCTCCTTGGTCTGTCTAGTTCTTAGGTCTTAACGGCTGCAGTAATTATTGAAACGACAGACAAGAAGAAAAAGACAAGGAATAGAGCTATTACTAAAACATTTTTTTAAGAACTGTTTACTTGTGTAGCGTGGTTGTGATTAGATGTAATTTTTAAGAAATTAATTTCATAAAAGGACATTAATAGGTTAACAAAAATAGGTTTCTTTCAAATTTAATAAGATAGAGCGAGGGAGTGATAACAAAATAATGTATATAAATAGATAGAAAACAATGAATAACTAATAATGCATGAATCTTTAAAACCTTTAAATACGATTTGTTATACCATTCTCCTCCATAAAAAATGATATACACCTACTACTTTTCAACGACATTATATTCTTTAATGTTGGCTAAAGTACCTAATGAAATAGTTATTTAGACATAAGATAGCATTTATTACCATGTAGCTTTTATAACATCCTTAATCTGTGTAATTTTCCAATCTTTTAACCCTTTAACAAACATAAGAAAAGTAACATCGTTAATCTTACATACGAAACTCATTTTCCGCAATTAATTTTCATGAGTCGTGCAAAGATATATCGTATAATGATAAGAGGCTTAAGTATTGTTTGGGAAGCCCTTAAAGAATCCATCTGAGATAATGCTGATTAATCCTCATATTGTAATATGTAATCATTCTGCTTTGAGTAGCGAGATATTTTATGACATACTGACATGGATTTTGAAGGTTAATGGATGATGAACTGCCTCGTTGGCCTAGTGGTTCTAAGCGCGACTGCTACGCTAGAAGTCTTGATTTCGATTCCCAAGTCGACCAGGTGTTATTGAGTTTTTCTATGAAATTCTCAGTAGCAGGTCGGAGTTTGGATTTGTGCCCGGTTAGGGGCAATAGGCTCGCCCCCTATTACATGGGACCTAAACATACCGGCAAACTGTGGGTGTACATTGGTACACCTCTGCCTAACCCTTCGGGGATACAGCCGTGATATGTTATGGATGATTTTGGTGTAATACAAATATTGATCTGGTCTTTTGACATGACAGTATTTATTTCATTAGCGGCTAAAGTTCTTCCTTAAATTAATTTAGGTTTATCTGTCAAGCACTAGACAAGCAAAATTTCGAATTTCGAATCGCAGAATTTTGTGAGAGACAAGTTCGAATCTGGTGAGTTATCAAAATGTAATTTTCACTCATTTTCAATTTAAGCTTTTTCTATCATCCTAAATCTTATAGTAATTTCACTGGTCTGCCTACTTGGTATGAGCAACTTTCTACGAATTAGCTTATTCTACATACTGAATTTAGATCCGGAATTATAGCACCAAAATAGTTTAGTTTTTTATATTTTTAGTAACTCAATCTGAGAATAGTTACCTTCGTTTGCCCTTATATGGCATCATTATATAGTTATATACATCTGCATACGTAGGCGTGTGAATAATAATAGGCCAGCCACCTATTAATTACAAGGGGTTTATGATAAGGGGTGAATAGAGGGTGGGTAGAGATGAAAGATAATGTACCTACTACTTGCATGTCGTAATTATACGAGAATCCTGATCATAAGCACATACTTCTATTACAGATGACGAAATCAGTATCATAAAGGACACATAATAATATAGGTATACTATTTTTCACCTTACTTTATCTTTACAAAGTATAAAATTCAGATATGATAATACTCGACAGAATTGCATGCAATAGATAGAGTGATTTAAGAGGAAGGTTTATGTTTATAATATGCATTTTATAGTTAAGAAAAACCAAGAAATTCCGGACACCGTGCGAAGCCAGACACACAGTTTTAAAATGCTGAACCAATCTTCATAAATAATGCTTAGAAATCATCTCGATCACATCGGTTTGCAAACAAGAAAAATACGCATCACTGGTGTATGAGTTTACAAGCTATGATGCCACAAGAAAATACACGGAGAAACAGACAGACCGACTCCTTTTTAGCGCCATTAACAGCCAAATTGTTGTAGTATTCAAATTCAGTAAATAAACACTTTAACTCACAAATATCTACAAAACAAATTAAGATTATAACTTCAATATTAACTTTGAATAGCAGACAATTTATATCTAAGCTCGAGGCAATTCCATTCAGTAGCAGACTTGTAAGTAAATGTCCTTGGAGGAATAAACCAATTGAAACGGACATTTTCCAACGTGAACCAAAGTTCAGAAACTATTAATCACTTTGATACTTTAGACGATTTGTTTAGTCAGACAGTTTATAATCATTTTATTTTTAATTATTTTGTATTATTAGAGAAGGGAAAGATGAGAGGTAAGCGTGCGGTATGGACATGTTATGAGGATGAAAGACATATGAAACAAGTTATGAGTATCTGTGAATATGGCAGTAAGCTTATATGCCACATATGAAAATTGGTTCTAAAAAAATATCTCCACATATTCCATATGGTTCCTTTTTTGCAAATAACGTTACATACTTCAAATTGTAAACTAACTTATTTGTAAAGTACATAATGTACAACAATAAAAAAACTAAGCCTACACAATAAATATATATATATATATATATATATATATATTTAGTTTATAATATGTAGTATTTGTGTATATGTATGTATTTATATATTTGTTTTATTATTTGTAGCATCATAAATTGAGTCGCACACTTTGACTGCCAATATTGACGACTTCTCCTTTCGCGGGTCTGCTGGCAGAAATTTCTTGAAGAAATAAGCAGCACCTTTGTACATAATTTTTAAATACGAAATATTCCTATGTTGTGTGTACATAAATGATTAAATAAATAAATAAATAAATAAGAAAAATGATAAACTAAAATAAGACATCAAAAAATTCATAATGTACGAGTACATGCTAGCTAAGTGGTGGTCCCGAATAGAACAGGATTAGACCTACTTAAGAACTAATAAAGGACACGGTAGACCATAAAAAAAGTAGCAGTATTATAGAAAACTGAAAGAGTATCGCTGGTTGCAGAGAAGATTGAAAAAAGAGGAGGAAGGCTTTTGGCCAGCTGTGGGACGTGGGCTAACAATTTCGATGAACCCGTTTGTGCAATTCAATAAAAGGCTCTTGAAAATTGACTTGTAGCCTCATTGACCATTAAGATTGATACTGAAATCTATAGCTTCATTAAGCCTATAATTTGATCGGTTCAGCATCCCAACACCAAATTGTATGACAGTAACAAATGCAAATTCCTGTAAGTCTATTTTTGAACGTCACTCCATCTGATTTATTTTGTTCGTTTAATCACTTCCTTGACTGCCAACGGTTTATTTTACGAGAATCGTATTTCGCGAATTAATGCCTCGCGGAATTTGGGTCGAAATTTTTTGTTTAATGGCGGATTCCGGGACTATTTTGGAAAACAATTGTTTTGGAAGTAGTGGGAGGCATCATTGTTCTGTTATGTGACTCGTTATCATTGACTATATACTATAAATTATAAGCTTATTATAAACATTGTAAATAAATTGATATAAATTTTACTAAACTAAATTTACTACTAAAAACAAAATTTGTTGCTTCACAAATTTCTGATTAGGTTTGAGTGATAATACAGGTTCAGCCGTGCTAGCTGCGGTTGGTCCGTGGATGGGTGACCATTCATAACATACTGAGACCACTCCGTGTTTCGGAAAGCAATAATAAAAACAGTAGGCCCCGGCTGTCATACAAAGATCTTTGACAGTAGTTAAGTCAATTCTGACAACCAGTCTTACTATGGGATACTGTCTTTCCCAGTAACATGGGTTGTGGAGGTCAGATAGGCAGTCGCTCCATGTAAAATACGGTATTCAGCTGAATTCAGTAACACTGGTAGCCGACCCCAAGCATGCGAAAAACTGTAGAGAACGAATACAGGTGTTTTGTGAACATAAGAAGTGATAAAATAATTTAATAAGTTATATTGTTATAAAATACCGTGTCAAGTCTACGTCCAATGACATAAAAGTAAAATAAATAATAACTGCAAGAATAAAACCATACTCTACAAATAACCACAGGGTCAGCGCAAACCAGAACAATGCAGCTCTTCCCACATTCAAAACTCAACTTTATCGTCCTAGACTTACAGTTGAAATCTCCATGACATAGAAATTCTGATCAGAAGACCATGCAAAAATGTGATTCGAACATCAACCGTAAAATTATGTAGTTATGGATGGTTTTCAAATGGCAAGTTTACCATAGTTGGGTATGACTAAGCCCTTAGGGTTATCGCAATCCTTGTTAGCAAGTTGTCGGCAAGTTATATTCGTAACTACTAATTGCAATCTTTGGAACTAAGTTTTTTGTTGTTTTCTGCGGCTTAAGGACTTGCTACTTTGGATCTTGATATTTTCTTTTCGAGATTCGCTTCCTGCTAAAGAGGAACTATTTGGTATTGATTGGATGGTATTGGGAACTTTTGTAAGGAATGATCAGGAAGTGCAAGTACAAAAATAAAGCTTCCTGGCTTTTTTTTACATATGTAACTATTAAATTAGGTTTTAGTATCCGAGTGTTGAGTTAGCTAAAAAGGGCATCAAAATTGGCCATAACGAAGGTCAAGTTAAAAAAGAAATCTTATAAAAACTCAGATCCTTTAATCCAAAAGTAAAATAGCAGAGATTAATTCCAATTTCAAAAGACATTTCCTTTTATCCCAAAAGACAGTCAACCTTTTTCTAAACAAACGAAAAATAGCTTTCATTAGGCAGGATTAAAATTAAGATGTCTAAAGGCGTTAAAATCCGACTCACCAGGAGGTCTCATTAATAGAACCTTAACTGGACCACCGATAAAGCCTCCCATGATTTATTTGGACCCGTCCGAAGCGGTTCGTTTGGACGATTTAATTAAATTGACCCTCAATTTTTTGGGCCCTGAAACAAGTGATTGTGAAGGTACGGAGTGTTCCGATTTAAGGATGGTATAAATTATTTGCAGCTTGTTAATGGAGCTTCTGTTTTTGTTTTATTGAATATAGTTTTTTACTATGACGGATGTTTCTGCTTCACATGTATTGATTTGACATTAATTGAGGTGCAGAATTCTAAATAGTTTTTTTTATTTCAATTTCATTGGTACTTGTAAAAATAAATCCCTAGGACTTGGATTGACTATAGGAGATGATTGCATGATTTGCAACTGATTTACAAATTGAAGATGGATGTGACTGGCAAAGACAGATATGGCATTGGCAATGCGGACTAAGTTGTTTATATAAGATGATCATATTCACCTATAACATAAAGTTGAAAAAGTAGAATTTATCAATAAAATAGGTATTTGCCCAACAAACAAAAGTGAAGAATTTAATGGAGAAGCGACAGACGTTTAGAACTACCCATTTTGCTATACTCCATCACATCAATTTATATAAATTAAAGCAATAAAGGTTAAATTAATTGTGTCATCAATGGGTTCAATTAAGGTCGTCGTATCGCTCCCGAAATCACACGTGTTAATAATTGATAATTAATTAATATTATTAATAGTGATTGTGTTAAAAATTCGTGTCATACAAGCATCATATTAAATTATTGTTGTCTTTTGGAAATTAAACTCTTGATAATTTAAAGTGATTTTGTATGGATATTAATAGTAAAATATTAATTACCTTGGGTCTTCAGTGTTTAATTTACTTTCCTGATTACAGGCTTTACAGAAATCCTTTTTGAATCTCCATTTGTTAGGTCAGTTAGTTACTTATTGTATTATAGAAATAGATTTTAAAGCAACAGTAAATTGTAACTCTGATATAATTATGATCCGATTAGATTGGTTGTTGGTGGTAGATTAGAAGACCAATCTTAGAAAGACGGTATATGGAAATGGAACTAAGAGTAGCTCCCTACGATATTCTATACAGGGATCATCATCATCATTAACTCCTAATTAATTATCTATACGTTGATATAACTCAAACATTTGTCATACCAACATTTCCAAAGTTATGACGTCAATCGAGAAGCCATCTCCTTCGCGGGTTTCCGTGCCCCGTCCAATCAGCGTCCCAAATTTTTTCCCCAAACAGCGGTCTTTAATAAGGAACTATTAGAACAAATCGAGTCTGCCAAAGTAAATATTAATTCTAGATGGTAGACGAATATCAATTATTTAGATTCACGACCTCTATAAATTCGTTACGGTTTTGTATTGTTATGGTCCCAACTGGTTCTGTATTTATGGGGTGATTCCGATCTTTGATTGTTTTATCAGAAGCCTCTAGTCGAAATGCTTCGAGTATTTTCGTTGTTACTTCAGTTTAAGGGGAAGACTGATTTTATATGGGAAAAGCAAATAAGTAGCAGTCGCGATTAAAGTCAAAATTATGATTTAAAATTGGTAAAAAGTCGTTATTGCAAGTCCTTCCTTTTAGGTATTAGAATCTATAAATATGACGATAATATAGATTTTGAAATTTAATCCAATCCATTAGGATTATTCGTTCAATAATTTCACTCCAGTTTTAAATTCTGAGAACTACTCCATCCATACTGTAATGCTGCATGATCTCTTTTATCCAAAAAATAATCTGACTGAAAATGCCTAGTGTGTAATAATCATAAAATTCCAAAAACCGAAAAAAATACAGAAGTCTTTGGTACTATACTAAACATTATGTGGCCTGTCCTTTTTAACTTCCGAAAAAATCCTGCCTAACCAAGCCCATACCCAAATGTGAAAGAAATCCTAAAATATAAGGGTCTCTCAACCACACCAGCTTCGCACCACGATTCAGTGGAAATGTCAGGGAAAATAAGGTCCGTTCCCATTTAATTGTTACGCTACATGGCCCCGACACCCTTGTTCACACTTAATAAACACCCAGGAAATAAATAGTTACGCTTTCTTGTGTTTTGTTTCGAAGAATTCCTTTTAAATAGTTCTCGTTTATTTTGTAGTTGGTTTTGTATGGAAATGTCGGAATGTGGGATTTAATTCTTTAGTGTAATTAGTGTGTTTAAGCAATTCTGGCTGAGGTTTGTTTTTGGATGGTTGTTCATGAATTCAATTGTAGCTTCTAGGACAGTATTGATTATTAGATAAAGATTAGGTAAACGGAAATCTCATTCCAATATTATTATTATTTATTATTTTTAGCAAATGTTGTCCTACTGCTGGGCAAAGGCATCTCTCCCTTCTTTCCAATCTTCTTTTTAAGGGCAAACGTGGACCAGTCCTTCATAAAGGAATCCAGCTCATCTCGCCATCTCCGTCTGGGCCTAATGCCAACGGTCAGCTGATATTTGGCGATTTCCCCATATACTTAAGGGAAATTAAAGAATGTTCTCGAACTCCACGAAATGATCATGTCAATGTCAGTCTGGAAAGGGACCTTTTCTGGATTACAAGCTTTCCAGTAAATAAATTTTAAGGAACTGTGTTTTTTCGAGAACACGTGACGTAGTGAGTTATGTTTGTCATCGGCTGGAAGTGGGTTACATGGGGCCTATCCCTTCGGAGCAAACGAGTGATGAATACCATACATTTCAACAACGGATGCATGCATTTATCACACTTCTCGTTTATGACGTTTTCTGTAACAGTGTGCTATGAATGTTATGTTTAGGCATCCTTATTGTATGTTGTGAATGTTATTGTTTATTCAGATTCTATTATAGTGGTCTTCTTCTTCTTTTCGTGTCGTTGCTATATTCAAATTTGAGTATATTGGCCCAGTAAGTTGCAACATTAATGGCAGCATCGTTAATGTGCAGTTATACTGGTGCATTTTGGGAGAGACCTATTTCTAGCAGTGGATGCTAATAGGCTGACTTGAATTGATTAATAACCCATCCACTGCAATAAAAATAATACACATAGATGTTCATTTCAGATCTGCACAGGCCAAATAGAACTCGTAATTTTTTCATGATTTTATCCAACTATTCGAATGCTCAATTATTTTATCACAATGGATGGATACCTATTCGATCATTAGCAATTTTATTTCGATCGAAAAGTGTCGCGTCGATCGGCTGGTGACGGATTTATTTGTGACGCCGAATGAGCTTAATTACGGTTCTGCCAAATTTAGGGCCCTCCCGCTTGCCGAATAATAAAAATGAGTTTTATTCTTGTAATTAAAATTGGACTGTTGTTCGACGGAAATGTATTGGGAATAACTATTGTAATAAAAAGTTCGTACATAATATTTAAGTTATTCAATTTTGTGTTGGGTTTTATTTTTATGTTCATTCCACTCAGTATAAAATTGTAATTTTGATTCTAGGATATTTAATTCTTTCTTTCCGCTTTTTAAATAAGTTTCAGTACAAATTTTACCTACTTATTCGAATCATAGTATTCAATGCTAGTTTAGGGAGCTTTTCTACTTCTGAATGTCTCATATAATTTTACAGCAGGCAATATAATTTTGACGAGAATCATCAGATCCAACAAGAGTAATATTTTTTTCCAAAATTCTCGCTGCCTCCTAGCTTATATTTACCGACTGTCTTACAAGCCTTCAGCAATCAGACCATGTACGACAAAATGCGAACACTAACAAACACAATATTTTCTTATCCTTTGCAATACAGCCGTCAATACAGCCAACAAATCTTGGATTCCCGCCAACGCTGACGGCCTCTCAAATTTGAGTCATGCATCAATAAAGTATGGTAATGGCTCCTACAGAGTTCGCTCGAGTGAACGCCCGATCAATCCTCTCTGTCCACAGATATTTGTGAGTTATGTCTTTATGCCTTTACGAAGTAGGTTGTTTGAACGGGAAAGCAGAGGTTTTAGGATAGAAATTTTCGATTTTATTTAATTATTTTTAAATAAAGCCTGTATTGTAATCTGATGGAGTTGTATTTATGCCAGGTAGAAAAGTTGCTGCAAAAATGTTCAACAGATTTTGCACTGGTCTGGAAAATTAATGGTCATTGATCGGAACACTAAGAGGAAGAGTCTAAAATGTAATATTTTTAGAAAAGCTATCTATAGAAGTCAAGGCATTTCGAAGGCCTTCACTTTGTACATAACATTTTAGTCTCAAACAATCATACAAAAAAGCTCTTTGACTTCCATACATTATACATGGAAAATATAAGGCAAAAATACCCTGAACCCGGAACCTGTCACACCGAATAAACCCAGAATTACCAAAAAACGGTAAAAGCCATGGTAACGGTAAGTTCCGTGTGAAACGGTAAAAGAATCTTATCAACGGTGTGCCCGACGCGTTACAGATGTGCCCGTATACTTAAGTAGCTGTTAATGCGGGGAAAGGTTTTTGTCGATGAATTTTTGGCCTTTTTAAATTAACAAATTGTGGTATAATAAATAGTATTTGAAATTTGTTAAATATTGTTCTTGTATATAAACATTTTAATTTCGTGATGCAACTATGACGATTACTTTTGAGACAGCTAATATTATACTAGAAGTGAAGTGAACTTCTATTTAGGCAGAAATTACAAATTATGTTCTTTGCTTTATAACTATAGTAATAGAAAATACAACATAGGTGAAGATTAGGTGTAAGGATAAAATCTAACTACGCTCAATTGTTAAACTGAAATCGAGTCAAAAATCTCGAAAACATTTAACTGCAATAGTTTTCTCGGATAGACAATATTTTTCAATTATCTAGACCGATCTATGGCCACGACTTTCAATACAAGACTCATGAGTTTACGAAGAAATAAACTTGCCCTCAATTACCAGAACTCCGTCAAAACATATAAGATATCATTACACAAATTAATTTATACAGCATCATCTCACCAAAAGTCGGAAAGTAAAAAACTTTTCGACGTGCCATATGTTGGCTTATATGAATGAGCAACAAACTCTTGAGACGAGCCTACCTGCATACCAATATGTATTTAGATACGTATAAGCCATTATAATGAAGACAGTATAGTTTTTAAAAGACTGATGAGTCTAAGAGTAAAATTAATGTGCCTAATAAATTACATCGAATTTTAGAAAACTGACCCAAATGAAAGTATGGGGCTAGAGGTCCTAGCTTTTTTTTTTAAAGTCGGTGAACTCGAAAATGAAAAATCTCTTTTGAAATCACAAAAAAACGTTAATATAAATTTTTCTAAGTACTTGTGTTCAGAAAACCAGAATTTTATAATTAATTTAATTTTTACATACCCGATTAGGTACCATCCCACCACTTTATTAAAACGTGATACTAGAAAGCACATAATAATATATTGTGCTAATAAAGTAATACACTACTTTTTAATACTAGATTAAAATCTAATTTAGATAACCCTTTTAACTTTTGTACAAAAATTTTCAGGACACAATTAAATAATGTAAATTTATCGACTATTTCCCATCCCTAGTCCCCACCTGTCACGCCCCTACCGTTTACATTACGCCGACTTTGTTTCAACCGCAAAATGGGGATTAATCTTTCAAGATACTGATTATAAGCAAGGGTTGCGAGATTTGCCTTTTAAGGTTCTTTCATAAATAACATTGTGGAATTCGCCTTTGTGAATTGATATGGTTGTCGGTTTGCATTTTATTTTGTAAAAGACATAATTCCAATTAAGTCATATTGATAACACTTTTGATCTATGTAAGAAAAGTAACATAGTTTTAGGCATATCGCAGAAATTAAGTAAAGTTAATTTCGTTGGTAGAATTTAAGTAATTTACATTATCTTTCTTTATTTTAGTCAATCAATCAATCAATCAATCAGCCAATCATAGTCCACTGCTGGACATAGGCCTCTCCCAATTTACGCCACAACACCCGGTCCTCCGCCTTCCGCATCCAGTCCCCTCCAGCGACCTTTCTCAGGTCATCGGTCCACCTGGCGGGCGGGCGTCCTACCTTACGGTTGCCGAGCCGCGGTCTCCATTCTAGGACTCGTCTGCTCCAACTTATTTTAGTATTCGGATGAAAATTATTCTTACTTCACTCCATCTGCAAAAGATGTTGTCATAAACAACGAAATAGAGACGCAAAGAAAGAGGTGTTATATTGAACGTTTTTTACTTATTTACAGGAGATTTCTTCTGCCCATAGCAAAGTTTCTTCAAGGAAAAATAGTAATGAAAAAAATAATTGGCCCACCTAAGCTGATCCAAATTGCCACAGAAGGACCACTTTTCCGATTATTTTCTTGTAGAAAATTGTTTAGTTCAATAGGCCAAAGTAGTACCTATTTCAAATAGGACCACACTCTTCCTTAGCCTACTGTATAAACCCTGTAAATAGTTTACAAGTGTAACCTACAAATACTTGTTCCCCATTTAGAAAAGACCAAAAAGATAAATTGAAACCGGCCGCGGTCAAGACGCGTAATGTGGTACATAACCATCAATCTATCATAAAAGTGTAAGCACGTCGGGTGCAAAATGAGAGTTTTTGTAATATAAACGTTAAGGCCAAGTTGTGGGGCTAATGCGTTCGTGATCCTTATTATTTAAGGGGATTTACTTTTGCTGAAAACAATAAAATTATTTTGGTGTATTGTATTTTTTTATAGGTAGTAAATTTTATCGTAATACTATCTTCGACTGTTGTTTTGGTGCCTTTGTTATAATTATATTGTAAGAATGTTTTATAGCAAATCTTGTATTTTTTTTAAGCTGTTATGTTTGCTTAGTACACTCATATTGTAATTATATAGAAATAAGTTTTTTTTTTTTTTATTTAAACATTTTATTTTATTTACTATGTACAACATGAAAATGAAACAAGCAATCGAAATTTCATGTTTTTTTTTTTTACCGTTAGTACTAATACGATAATATGGATAAAGCGCTTTAAACGTTCAAAACGCCAGTTGTAAGCCTCTTTATTTATTAAGATTGCCTTTACATGAAAAGGTCATTCACCTGTTTATTAACAGAGTATAACCCGATATCCTTAATGAAAATTATATACACATCCTTCAAAGGCTCATTATAGCTCTTACTAACATTACTTACCAACAATATCATGTTCCATGTTACAAGATATGTAGGCTAACTAAACCGAAACTGCCTTAAATTAATTACAAGGTAATCCTATTGTAAGGATATTGTATGTAAACCTCACTTGAGAAATGTCTTTTTATATTTGAGGTCCCAAATCACGGACACAATATTGTCTACATGACCAAGTTATGTAACAAAAACTGGTTTGCTACACACAATAGGGGAAGTTTACTAGTATGTATAAAGGAAAATCTAGAGTGGTTTATTTTTTGTTGCATCCAAAGAAAAATAAACATTCTGTTATACACTTTTGTTTTTTTTACCCTTACTGACATCATTGTTCTCTGGTCAATCTCTTCAAGAAAGTATCTTTTTGTAGTTAACTAGTAACCTACTCAGAAAAAAAAAGATAAATAAGCTTTACTATGTTTCTGAAATTAAAATAAAATTAAAACAGCACCTATATTATGTTTTCTCCTTAACCTTTCGTAGTCCATAGCTAAGAAGAAAAGCAGTTTAACAAACTAGCACCATAAGTGCTTGTAAACGCAAACAACGTCGCTCTATCACCGCACCGCCACCGTACCGCGACCGCAATTCCACCGCACTACCGCCGCGCCGCAAAACTGCTGTCATTTGTTTTTGTTATTCCAATCTTCCCGCCAACGAACATAGCTAAATGTACTACAAACAACCTTAAAGAAAAATAATACTAACAAAAAAAACTGACTTCAAAATAAATCTTAAATGGTTCTCTGATGGATCCCACTGTCACAACTGGATAAAATTGGGATCACATGGGAAGCATCAGCATTTTTTTTTTATAAAACACGATTCATCAACATCTGTTTACCCAGTTAAAAGTCCTATGACAAACATTACAAAAAAAGTCGAATTGAGTACCTCCTCCTTTAGTGAAGTCAAATAAAAACAAAAGACGGTGTTGCGGCGTGGACGCAACGGCACCGCGACGTCCCCGCAGCAATTTGTACATTCAGGATATAATCGTGTCATGAAACCGCGGCTCCCGGTCTTTACGACCGCCACTACGAATTAATATAAATCACCACATTATCAGAAGCTTAGATAACTCCGATGGGTATACTTCAGTCCAGTAATAGCTAATTACTTTACTTTTTATCTGACACTCATAAATTTCAACAAATAAATTAGTTTTACGTGCGAAAATTTTAGGCAAATAGATTTAGTTCGAATTGTAATTTTAGAATCGAATTTAGATATTTCGAAGTTTAATTGCCTGGATTTATTTATTGTTGAGTTTAAATTGGATTTATGTTAAAAACAAAAGTAGGATTTGAAAGGAACATGATTGAGTGAAGAACAATGAAAGAAAACGGTATAAAGTGAATGGAGTTATAGGAGTAGCATTGTGGATTGACAGAGATCTCTATTTTGTTTCTTCATGGAATAAGTTTCAAATGCATTCTTACCTGTTGAAGAAAAATACATATCATCACGCCTGTATTCCCGAAGGGGTAGGCAGAGGTGTACCAATGTACCTACAGTTTGCCGATATGTTTAGGTAGCATGTAATAGGTGGCCAGCCTATTGCCACTAACCGGGCACAATCCAAACTCCGACCTTGGTCGACTCGGGAATCGAACCCAAGACCTCTAGCGTAGCAGTCGCGCTTAGCACCACTAGGCCAACGAGGCAGTTTCAGTAGAAAAATAAGTCTATGAAACACTTAAACTTTTTTCCAGTGTAAAAATCAAAGATGGATTATACTAATAAAAGGTAAAAAAAGGCGTTTGTGAATTTTCACAATTTAAGAACAAATGTCTCGCACTTTAGCATAGTTTTACTGGATCACAAAACCACTAGAGCAATTTAACACCTAAAAAAGGCAAATAAAACTAAGAAACTCAACAACCCTTTAAAGAAAAGCTTCAAGCAAAAAACCAGTACAAAGGAATGCCTTTAAACCTCTGAAATGCATTTTGTACAATTTCTAAATAGGTTGAGGATCTAGAGAAACGTGGCAGTTTAAATATATTCTTTAGAAACTTAAGATCAATTGACTGAAAAGCGAAGAGTTAATCAGATAAGTGGGAAGATTCACTAAAATCCTGTGAAGTCGCTATGTATGTATGTATGTATATGTCACCGGAAAATAACAAGAACCGTAAGTTTATAACTTTCCTAGGAAATCCCTGATTGGTCGATGTTGACAGTGCTAATGCCGAGTTTGTTGATAGTGAGAAGGTACACGTGACTTGTTCAACCAATGGCGTTTGGTTATTGCTTACTTATTATTTTACGCTCGACTTACGTAAGTTTCTCATTTGACGAAAATGTGAGCGTAAAATAATAAATTTTATCTCTCGTTTAGAATCCTACGGAAGTTTATAAATTTCCTAGGAAGTTTATAAATTTCCTAGGAAATTTATAAACTAACGGTTCTTGTTATTTTCCGGTGACATATATACCTATCTTTACATACTTGTGTATTTACTTGATATGCTATTGAAAGATACTTAGTCTTCACCTTAAGGTTTGATTTTTATATGCTTACCATTTTCAGCAAAACATAACCTATAAACGATTTCAAGATTAATCTGTATAAACTTTTGAATTAGGTAACAGCAATTGACTAAAAAACTCCAAAAAGATATTCATATAAAAAAGAAATACAGTATGCAAACCTACTATTGTGCTTTTGATTAAATCTTATTTTGACGTCACAAATAAAAAAAAACCCTAAAAGCCATTTTATTTAACGATATTATTTTAAGCACTTCTCTCAAACGCAACATTCTTAAGCAAAAAAAAAACACCTTTTCTCTACACAAGAAAATTTTAAACTGGTCTTTTTTTACCCCAGCTCTTAGCTAACCCTTAACTGCTCACGTGCTCGGTTCATTACCCGTATCCGTTTGCGTTCAAAACAACGGACATTATGTTATTAACTTTTTGAATTAACTTTTTGCTTAAATTAACTCCGTGGTACAGAGCACTGGTGTTTTTTGTACCTACGGTTACTGGTTAACTTTTGTACAGATTTTTTTGTGTACTGTGTTATGAATTTGAGAACATGCACTTTGACAATAGCACTGTAATAACACTTTATGAAATTTAATTCCGCAGTAAGCCAGTAAAAGTAAATGTGAGCTAGTTACATACATTAACAGTAAAATAAAAAAAAAAACGGAAACGCATATAAAAATATATTTATTTCTGATTTTTTTTTTTGCACTTTTCCTTCGGAAAGCTATACCAAAACTTGCCTACCCGTACTTTATTCCTTAACTATTTTTATTTCAAATACTATTAAACGCAAATCAATGCTAATAAACACATTTCTGATTCTAAAAATCACATCAAAAAAAGTCACAAACAAAAACTATTTAGCCTTAAAATGAAGACCTCATTCTTGGCAGTGAGTGCGGCCTAATTCCTAGACTAACATCCAGGTCAAGGTCAGTAGGTTTTTAGGATTTGTTATAGATTATTCAGATTTTTGTTCTTTGTAGACTGATTTAATTTTTTTTATTCGTTATTTTTGGAGGTGAGTGGAGTGCAGTATATAAATGTATATAATTCATTATGTAGATGTACTCAGATCAAAACTTATTAATGGAAATAAAGTTGAAATGAGTGAAAGCTTTTTTATGAATACTTATAAAATAAAGCTAAAAAGTTTGTTTGCTTCTACGATCTGATCTCCAAAACTGTCAGTCTCGTTTAAATATATCTTTTTTTTTTTAATAGTCAAGTTCTTTTGAAAATTTTTAATATACCTATGCCTATAAATAATGTACTTAATGGCGAAAAAAAAGGAGAATATTTTTGCCAAATCTTAACAACTTAAACATTTCAGATTTCAACAAAATACTGAGCTTTAGCAAACCTTAAGCTCGAAACCTGCATTATTTTTGGTCAATTTCCACATTGCGGGTTCTCTTACCCAATGTGCTTGTAGTCCTTTTGTTTCCCTAAGTAAAATTTATTTGGTTTAATTCAAATCCACCAGAATCTGCTAATCATGTAACTCTAATAAACATGATTACGTGAGCGCGTAGTTTTGTTCTTGAATATTTCAGAAGTCGGCCGAAGCTACACCTGTAGTTTTAGACTTTACTAACTTTAATTAGCACTTCACTACTCAAATTGTGTTAGAGTTGGGTAGCTGTAAATATTTTATTCGTGACATGTAGGTTTTCAATTAGTTATGTGAACAAAATGTTATTTAGTACATACATACATACTGTATATATGTACTAAATAACATAGGTATAGTTCATTTGTAATCGTAACCACGCCTCCTTCCCATAGGGTTAGGCAGAGACCACTTCTTTCCACTTGCTACGATCCTGACACACTTGTTTCGCTTCATCCACTTTCATTATTCCCTTCATACGTTTAGGGTACTATTGTTATTTAGTACTAATTGTAATGATTATTAGTGGACAATACAAGCTTTCTTAAAATAAGCATTTGTGCCTTGTGTACTTATTTTTATATAGCAGAAGTACTACAAAACAAATGCGGTTTTGCGTTCAGTGTAACAGTTTCAAATGTGATAATATCAAGGGTAAAAATTTGACACAATATGCATTTTTTTTTTATATTCCGGGACATCTCACACACGGTTGCCTGATCCCAAGCTAAGCAGAGCTTGTGTTATGGTAACCAGACAACTGATAAACATACTTATATATTTCTAAATACATAAACGTGATCATGCTCATCACACAAACATTTGTCCCGGGTGGGAATCGAACCCACGACCTCCGTTATAGCAGTCAGGGTCTCTAACCACTAGACCAATAGGCCCGTCAGACAATATTCATATGGGTAATAATTTGACACAATATGCATACAATATACTTTAGTTAGTGCTAAAGAAAGTGGAATTACTAGTGAGATTACTCATAACACTGCGATGATAGGTAGGTTTTCGTATAACGTGATGTTGAATAGTATATTCTATAATATGGATAAGAGTAACAAACAAATTTCTTTTTTTAAATTCCTTTGATAGCTTGAAAGATGAGCGCGCTTAAAAAATATATTTTGCTTTATTATTATAAGTAATCACACCAATATCCCATAAAAAACCTTATAAAACATATCATAGTATGGTTTATAGTGAGCATAAAGTCCTTATCGTGTGGACATAAACTAGTCGGGGTAAAACAATACACTCTGATGTTAGCTACGGCAGATGCGTTGGTTATGAAATCTATTGTGTTGTGCTTAGATTTATAGACAGAAATTACGAAATATTTTCAGGTAGACAATACTTCAAAAAAATATATAATTTTAGGCATACTTAACTGGAACTGCGAGGGTAGATTTATTAGAGCTTGTTTTTTTTTTTTTTTATTATTATTAGTTTTTATACGAAAACGTGTTTTGTATTCCACGCCAATATCACATAAAACATATCATAGTTTTGTTTCTATTGATCATAAACTCCTTATCGTGTGGACATAAACTAGTCGGGGTAAAACAATACACTCTGATGTTAGGTATGGCAGACGACCGAGCACCGAGGCACCGAGTATTGTGTTGTGCTTACTGCTTAGGAATATGCACTGTATTTACGAAATAGCTTGAGGTACAACATTATTAATTTAATGGAAAATAACAGTATTTCTCAATTAACAGGTTATTTACGACTTATACCTTAAATACTAAATAACCTATGCATTCGAAAAATTACGGTACAATGGGTCTCATGAATAAAAAAAATATGATTACGTTAGTTTGCACGTTTGACAATGAATTGCTCGGAAATCAGTAACTATTTTATAACTGACTTCCAAAGAAGGAAAATCGGTTTCGCTATGCTTATTTTGTTTAATTACTTATGCATTCTTACACAATAGTATAAGAAACAATCTAATGTTGTAGATGTCCTACAAAGTTGCTTATTTCTTTAGAAATCTCTACCAGCAGATCGGCGAAAGAAGAAGTCGTAAATATTGGCACTCAGCAGTTTTTTTGTATGCTTATCATTGGTAGGCGAAACCTGTAGTGCTATTCTGTAACATTATTTTCGTATCTCGACAGCGGAATCCGCGGTGAGATGTCAAAAACGTATTCTCAAATTTGAATTCTAAATCTATAAGCTTTATTATCACTCAGGTGAAGCTCGATAACGAAATTATTTACAGAATAGACAAACTGATAGCCGAAAGGTCCCATATATACATTGGAGTCGTTTCTTTTTTACATTAATATATAATCAATTATTCCCTAATTTCTCACCTGTCAAATTTCCACAAACACATTTATTTCACATCGCTCATCCATAATTAAATAAAAAGTACTCTCACACGACGTTACCTGTTCCCAACTAACTTGCCCAGCGCTGGGCTGTGGGCAATTCGAGCAGCAATTAAAACTTTTCCCAGCCATCGGTTTTTAACGCGAAAATATTTAAAGTGCTGAAGAGTTTGGTCACTGTTTCAGGGTTTATCAACATTCACTTGTCTGAAATAAATTATTTTTGCTAAAGGAATTTGGACCTTATATAACGTATTTTGATGGGTTTCTTTTGCTTGATAGATTTTAGTTTTAGATATTGGAACTTTTTGTTGGTTGTCGTTTGGTGATTATTTTTAGGGAGTTGGTATGTGTCACAGGTGTGTATATTAATGTTTTATGTAAGTTTTAATTTTAGTATAGTTAGAGTTTGTTCTTATATTAGATTTAATTGTGTATTAATAAATATTTTAATGAAATGTATTTTTTAAATAATTTTGGAGTAATTACTTTAGTTCCAGGCTATCAACGTTGTAAACATTTTTGTTGGAGATTTAATCTTTACGAATGATGTTGACAACTATGGTCTAAATTAATTATGTTAAAAAGAATAGGTAACTGAAATACTCTTAATTATCATCACCCTGTTCTGTTCCCAATTATTTGGGGTCGTATGGTTTTCAATCATAATATCATTTTTTATTATAAACATTTCAGTAATATCAAAAACTTTTCTACGATTAAAAAATATAAAAGTTTTCATTCAACCATATAGTAGTAACCAATTAAACGTGTAACATAACACTGAATAGTTGACCGGCCCGGGGCGTGAACCCGTGACCTTTAGGACGAGTTACGTCCCAAACTCATTAAAGAATCGGTTAGGCGTTCCTAATTCAGACATGGTTAGCATTCGGAGGGTTAGTTATAATTATCTCATAAAGTTCAAACTAACCTCGTATGTATTATGTACTCAACAGTGCTAAAGATTGGTAAATTAAGTAATGCTGCTGATGGGGTTAGAAAAAGCAATATATTGGTATAATTTATTGTATTAACTGTTATTAGAAACGTGCTATGTTGTATAATAAACACTCGTTACTATAAGAAATCTACAAAATGCTTGTACGCCATATGACAGAATATACGAAAATTTCTTGCTGTAAGCTATACTGCACTATATTCTATTCTATTCTGCACTATAAGTTGATTTTATATATATATTCTAGCAAGTATAACTTTGATTTGATTTAAAAAAAAATACGTTCTCATTTTTTTTTTCTTACTTGTCCAAGTGATATTTTACTAGCTCGTGCCCGCGCCACCCGTGTCGATATTGATCATTGCTGCTAAAATTCTTAGATTAGGATCCAAGCTTACCCCCTACTAATTCATCCAAATCGGTTTGTAAAATGTAAAACTGGTAAATTGTAGATAAGGTAAAAAGTATACATTATTATTATACAAATATTCTGAAAATTTTGTATGTAAAAACAATCGCTCATTCATAACTCCTCAATATCCTCTTTATACCAGCACAAATAAGGTTTAAATTCGCTTGACGTGCCACCATGCATGTTATAAGGAAGAAAATTTTGTATTTTTTCAACACAACCAATCAACGAATATATCGAGCTCTTACAATTCACTGGAGGCTCTCAAATTGTGACAAATTACGGTTCACTTACATATGTACACCATTAAAGAAAACCATTTTTCCTTCCTCACGATAAGGGATGATAAGTGGGTACTGCAGGTTTTGTGGGGACCGTTATAGGCTTTATGTGTATGGTGCTAAATGGTTTCAAATGAATGGTTTATGCTCTAAACAGTCGTAGATATATAAATACTCCTATTTACTATTTCTGATTAGTTTCATGGCATGTCTGGTGAGGACAACATTAACAGTTTGAGATAGAGTAGGTTTCTTAATATGTATTGTAATAATGACTAAGTGGGTTGTGGAAATCAGATAAGTATGCTCAATGTTAAATACTGGTATTCAGCTTGAGCCAATGAGACTGGATGTCAGCTCGATATAGCTTTGGAATTATATGACTAAGCAACAGACAGATCTCTTTGTTAAGATACCTAATTTTCTATATAACCAACATTATCCTTTACTATACAAATATCTGCAATAATAATTTGCTGGTTTAAAAAACATCGTAACAACAAGTATCAAGAAAGTCACTAACACCTCTCAATTTCAACACACCTCTGCATTTAATATTTTTTCACATACATACACACAACTAGCAAAAACTATCCACCACAAGCAATATAACCTAGCAGCAAGTAGAATCTTAAAAGCCTCCCCAACATTCCTGTAACTGCACTTCACATAATCCCACAAGCCATGGATAAAACACATAGATATCCTCGCAGCAGTTAACGATTTTCCTCCCCTCCCCTCCCCCTTCAACCCCCCCTCCCTTTGGCACTCCCTTCCAAAATGATTTATAACTAAAACCCTCTTATTTCGTCCAATTTACAGAAGCCTGCTAACAAAATATCTACGAGATAATCTTTGCGTGTTGTAAGTTTTTCGATTACATGTCGCTTTTGTTTTTGAGGGATAAGCAGAAGGTCTAATATTGTTATAAATGTTTATGAAAAGTGTTTCATCCTTTAGCATAGGTTAGTAGAGAAATGGAATAAACAATTGCATCACCGACACAGAAAGCAGTATATTGAAAGAAAGAGTCTACATAATTATGTATTTTAAAAACACCTGGACCGACGGTGTACACAATTACAAAAAAAAACTAGACTTGGGAAAAAAAAATGTAATTATTTTTATATTTAAATAAACCGTAATTCTCTATATAATTATTAAACCACACAGCACTTTTATCAGAAATATGAGCCTACAACAAAATGCACTACAGTCCAAGGAGGTAGCTCATTATTTATGATTAGATCTAACTTAAAAAAGCATTTTTCTTGAAGTATACACAATACAAGTTTATAATACATTACAATTTACAAAAGCATTACACCGAAATGAAAACTTCCTTCAGCAAAAATGTATAAAATAAGCGACAATGTAACCAAACGCTTAACATCCTAATCTTCCGATATCATCCTATCTTTTGACTAACAAAGTAAGTCACTTTAACCGTACTTACATTTTACAACGACATAAAAATTACCGTAAAACGGAATGACACTTTTTATTTATGTATCTTAATAATCGCGAAACAAAATGGTGTCGTTAATAATTATCAGGTTATTTTTATGAATAGGCATTTGCATACAATACTGATAATATTTTTCAAGACGTATTTTGAGAACCATCATCATCTGCACAGCCTTTTTATTATAACATACCATCACGCCTGTATTCCCCGGGTTAGGCAGAGGGGTACCAATGTACACCTACAGTTTGCCGGTATGTTTAGGTTGCATGTAATAGGGGGCGAGCTTTTTCCCATACCATAAAAATTATAACTCGACTTTAATAACTTGACAGATTATAAGTTAGGTTGTACTACAGTACGGCCGCTGAGAAGATGACATTGATTTGGCGAAGAATTTATAACAAATTGAGCATAATTTGAGAGTTTATAACTATGATAAGCATTTAAGGTCGTTTTTTCCTTGAAGTAGTATAACAATATTATTAAAAAAAAAACATTACAGATTTATAGAAATGGTGGTTTTTGCTTTGTTTAATAGAGCATGACGCCCAACGGACTAACATTTAGAACTTGGCACGATACTAACTTTTGTTTAACACAAAAATACATGTATAGTGTGTAGCTAAAAGAGTGTGAGGCCAAAATTAGCATCATCCTTTGGCACACAATACTTGTAGTTTTAACCTATTGTAAAAGTGGATTACTTTTTATTCTAATTAACGGGAAACGGAATAATTAAGTGTCCATATTTATAATTCCAGTCCATATTGTGTCTATACTATAAGATAATTGTACCACCTGTTATGTAACATATGGCATGCTAATAAAGATCTGAGTATTGAGTATTGGAATTCAACGGATAAAGTTCGTTTACATAAGATTTAATAATCGTCGAATTTCGATTAAATTGGGAAGGTATAGTGATAATATTTTACAGTTGTGTACCCAAATATCATGCCAACAACTTCGTATAAAATTATTCCGAAAAATATCAAAAATAAGCCAAACAGAAGATTATATCAGCTCCGCTTTTCCATAAGCCGCCTCCATAATGATTCACCCTTTACGCACAGCAACATATTTCCTGGCAAGGTCACAGCGTCACTATTAAGATAAGCTCGCTTCACCGACTTTCAGTAAATATAGCCAAACACTATCTTAACTTTTTCTTTAGTTAACTCGTCTGTACCAAATCGTCCTTATAGAAACTGTACAGATCACCCCATAGTTGCAAACCTTTAACTTACAAAAACGTCTTTAAGCCCAAGTAGTAAGGTTGATTTTTGTTTCTGCATTGTTTGTACTGAGTGGTGGAGTGTATCAGTGTTTGTATAAGATTTAATATTATGGTGTTTATTTCCTGATGCGGTAGGCAGAAGGTTATTTGGTTATGTGGACGGTCCTATGTAAAGGATCTCTATTTCCATTTAATGGGGTCTTATAAATGGTATTGTTTAACTGTCTGAGGCAGTGTTCTGAAGGCGAGATGTATATAAGTATTAGATATAGCTTTAGGAAGAATAGAGGGGATTGTAGAAACGTAAAAGTGGTATAAAGTGATTGATTGTTATGTTATTACTATTGTTATTATATTTGACTTGAAATGTCCCGCTGCTGGGTAAAGGCCCCCCTCCATTATTTATTGATGGTTTTGGATTGATGGTTTTTTTTTTTTTTGACTGTTAAGATACGTATGTTACGTTTGACGTCACGCAATCTTGAGTGTTAAATTGCGGATGAAACCGCGGGATAACGCTAGCAAAAATGTAGTACAAACTTTATTATTTTTAGTTTATGGATATTTACCTTTTATGCATTTTGACCATGATACCTCCAAAGAAGTCCAAATGTCGAAACTCAAAATCTAAAATAAATCGCGACAAAATCCGTAAAAAGTAGTTTTATTAATAGTTTACCTACTTATTATGTTTTTTTAATAATTACCTATCTACAAAAAGCACTCACACTCCGTTGTTTATCAATTCTCTGCCTACCCAACAGACACGTTACAAACAGTCCCTCAAAAAAGGTTATACCATTTCATCACAGACTGAGTCCCCGGAAATCTATTAAGTGAGTCCCGGGGCCCTTCAGCTGCTCTCAACTAATGTAGATGAAACGTCACACGGATGTTAAAACAATGGATGGGGTATGTGATGGAAAAAATATTTTGGTCGCATTTTTATAACACGAGTTGATCGTTAATGTAAAAGATGTATAAAAGATTAAAATTTAAAAAATCATAAAAAAAAAACTTTAAATTATTTTGATTATGGTTATAAGTCGAGTTGATATTTCATTTGAAATTTGTGGTGTAAAAAAGATTAAAATTAAAAAAAAAAACTTTAATATTATTTGAATTATTGTTATAAGTCAAGTTGATCCTTAATTTTAAAGATGAGGTGTAAAAAAGAATATATAAAAACAAGTTTTAAATTTCAATATACTTGGTTAATCATGCATTATCTTACAAAGTTAACATGTATACAAAATTTCAGGTCAATCGGTTACAGATATCTGCTTCAAAATAGAGCTGTGAGATTTCCAATAAACAAAATAAATTGCAAGTTAATAAAAGCCTGTAAAAGTTAAATAAACAACTTTATTTGTAGCGAGCCAAGCGATTTATAGCAAAAAAAAAACAGTTATTATTTCTGTATTTTTTTACCTACGTATTTTGAAAACACAACCCGTAAAAACACACGTCACATAAGGACAATAATTTACGCTAAAATGTATTTTTTACATAAGACTAAAAATAGAACTAAAAAAAAAACAAAACAGGCCTCTTTAAAACCAAACAAAGCCATTACCACAAAAAAAGAAAACCTATTTGAATTTCAGATTTAAAAGCGCGGAAGTTCCTGAATACATCCATGGCGTTCTCAAATGCCTTATTTCCTTTATAACGAACAAAAAGCCTGACGTTTTCATTTTCGGCTTCAGAATTGAAGTCCAGCCATTATTTTAAGGTCATTAGTTTGTTCTTTTTGAAGTTTGAATAATGAACGGATGGAGAATGATCGCACCATGGGTTTTACGGGACGGGATTGGTGAATTAAAGAGGAAGGATATAAAATGAGGTTATTTTTAGCCATCGACGTATGATATGCATAGACTGCTACTATCGCTAGGTTCCCCTTCTGCCAAGCGAGAGCAGTTTTTAGTCTGATCCTAGTACATTTCGTTTTTCATTTAAGTTAATTTTCGCGCAACGAGAAACTTATATAAGATAATATTGATGGTTTTGACATTGTTAGGATAATATTAGTGTTTTAGATAGATTTTTTAAAACGGCAAGCTCCATCTTCATACATAATTCACGACAACACCTGTTCACACTAGTGCTTACGGTTTAAACTCTGATAGGCTCACTCTATAGTTTCAAATGCAACCTCGTTGGTCTAACACTTAGAGTATACATAAGGAACTAGAGTGAGCCTATCAGAGTTTGAGCGTAAGCACTAGTGTGAAATGGTTTTAAGATGGAAGATGGAGCTTGCCGTTTTAAAAAATCTATCTAAAACACTAATATTATCCTAAGAATGTCAAAACCATCGATATTTTCGTATATAAGTTTCTCGTTGCGCGAAAATTTACTTAAATCAGTAAACGAATGTACTAGATACAGACTAAAAACTGCTTTCGCTTGGCACAAGGGGAAAGTAGCGATAGTAGCAGTCTATGTATATAGTACGTCAATGGAATGGACGGTTGAGTTGAATTATCTCACCATGGGTTTTACGGGAGGGGATTGGTGAATTAAAGAGGATGGATAAAAAAATGAGGTTATTTTTAGCACAGCTGTTTTTTTAATGTTGAAGGTTGACTGTCATATTATGCCCAACATTTCTATCATATTTTTAACCGACTTGAAATTGGGGAGGTTCTGCAATGCTATATGTGTTTTTTTGTAACTTTTGTTGTCATAGATAGGAAAATCCAAAAAGGCGGGCTAAAGTAAATTTCAGTCAAGACAGTTCTTTTTTTCTTTACTGTGTGTATTACTTGAAGGCTGTGTGAAAGAAATTAATGTATAATAAAAAACCAGTATATGTATTAAATACGTAGCAGCCAGAGTGAGACAAATTATTTAAATAACTAAAAGTTGGTAACAATAAAAGGATAACATAAGCTTATTTTTAAATATGCTTGTACATAATTATATTTAAAACCCATTTTCAAGACTCGTTATTATTAAAAACAATCTCTTTCTTTAATTTAACTGGGCATTAAAATATAAGATTACAAAACAACATCCAGAATCTTAATAAATTACTCGGTAAAATTACTTTTTTAAGCAAAAACTTAAACCAATTAAAAAGTTTTGATTGGCACCCATTATAAGGGGTATAAATATAAAACTTAATAAGTACTCCTTTCACGTTTCATTTGTTTATATCTTGTTTATTAATTACGGTTAATTTGGAATTCAGTTATAATGTAATTTAATGATTGAATGAAACTGAATGATAAAAAAAATGAAATTAAATGAAACAAAATGATAAAAAGTTAAAACATTAGGTTTAGGACTAAACTTATGTCCTAACTTATTAAAAACATATTTTTTTCCTGTCATAGTCGTCCCACACCGCAAAGGTCCTTACTTTCTTCCAATTAATCTTTTCTATGTAAAGTAAAATGTTAGTGTATACTGTCCCACTGACAGGGCTGAATGAAAGCATATTTGGATGGAAACAGTTGTATACTCCTCGTGAAGTGGTTCAAGACAGAAAATCTAGAGTTAGAACAAGAAACCTTTGCCTAGCAGTGGAACACAAAAGAGGTTACATAATAAAACTCTAACTCTGACCTTCTTTAAAAACAAAAACTAAGATCCATCCACAAATACAGATATATTTCTACAGTAACAAACAAAAGAAGATCTCTAATTGACCGTCTAAGACTTAGAGATTTAGGTTTGAGTGCCAAAAAAGGTCACTTCAGCGTAACTTTGAGATCATTAATCATTTAGACTAAACTCCAGGGCGTCCATACGTAAAAACGTCTTGAGATTCTCTTAAGCTTCACTAAAACAATTGGGATTAACGTTAAGATGGAATTATTCTTCTAAAGCTGTTTTTTTTTCCGCCAATTGACATTGTTTTGTTTTATTCTTAAAAGTTGCTTTTCTATTTCTTTATGTTGGAGGAAATGGTAAGTGCTGGGACGTGGGTGTAATGTTAAGATTTATAGAAATATTTCTGTTGTGGAGGTCAGATAGACAGTCGCTCCGAGTAAAATATGTTATTAAACTAAATCTGTCAAGACTGGAAGCTGAGACCAAACTGGCTAAATAGCAAGGCAGAAGAAGAAAAAATATGTCCCAAGTTAAATCTTAAGTTGTTCCGTAAGGAGTGAGATGCATAAATTCTTGACATAGTTTAAAAAAGCCTTGCTATTAAAGAAATGAAATAAAATAAGTTTTTCAATCCATAGCAACCGAATCGTAGACTAAATTATGATTATTCAAAAATATTCAAACCAATACTAAAAATGCGAAACATGAAAGTAACTAAGTAGGTCCATCCGTCCGTCAAAAGAAAATAAACAGCAGTATGTAAATTATTCTAAAGTATTGAAAAACATTATAAAACTGACAAAGCGCGCTCAGAATAACTATAAAATAAAAACTTCCCTTAATAAATGTAAAACAGCCTGGCAAATAATAAATAAAAATAGATTAAATCTACCAAGGGAATCCATCACAAACATAAAAATCTGTAAAAATACCTGCACTAATAACCCTTTAAAAATAGCCAACGCGTTTAATGCTCACTTCATTAACAGTGTAAGCCCTATCACTGATGCGGGAAAAACCACCACTAAACTTATTAACCCTCAAATTAACTCCATGTATCTAACGCCGAGCACACCTTGCCAGATTAGTAAAATTATAAATAATTTAAAAAATACAAACAGTGTTGGTCATGATGGTATTTCCACAAAAATTGTTAAATCAGTAAATAAAGAAATTTCCCCGCACTTAAGTCACTTATTAAATCTTTGCATAACAACAGGAGTATTTCCAACTGATCTTAAATTAACTATTGTGAAACCTTTGTTCAAGAAAGAAAATAAACAATTAATAGAGAATTACAGGCCCATTGCGCTAGTATCCATAATATCAAAAATATTCGAGAAATATCTTTATATTCAATTAAATTGTTATTTTGAAAAAAATAGTATTTTGTGCAATGAGCAAAAAGGATTTCGCCAACATAAAACCATAAACATGGCTATCTTCGAGTTCTTTAAAAATGTTGTAACCAATGTTGACAAGTCAGTTCCTATATGTGCTATTTACTGTGATATGTCTAAAGCTTTCGATCATGTGGATCACAATATACTAGTGAAGAAATTAGATGCTTATGGAATTCGGGGTAATGTTCTAGAACTAATTCGATCGTATCTCACAAATCGTCAACAAGTAACAGAAATTTCACAAGTCAATATTCAAACTAAAAATGAAGAAACATTCACATCATCAAAGCGAACTGTTACCTTTGGGGTCCCTCAGGGCAGCGTGTTGGGGCCATTATTATTCATTATTTATATAAATGATTTACCACTTGCTATTACTCAACCAATGACATTATTCGCTGATGATAGCACAGTAACAATTGCCTGCAAAGATCTAAATACTTATAACTCTGATGTAAATACTTCACTAGAATCAATAATTTCATGGCTTGTTAATAATAATCTAAAAATTAATTTAAAGAAAACAAATATCATGCACTTTAATCAAACTACTCGAAATCCATTAAATATTAATTTAGTACATAATGATTCCTCTATTGATGAAGTAACGTCGGCTCGTTTCCTTGGTCTCACTATTGATAGTAAGCTAAACTGGAAGGACCACGTCGAAGCCCTTTGTAAAAGAGTTAGTAGCCTATCTTTTGCTTTGTATAAACTTGCTCCTACTATAAACAATGATGCTATTCTTTCAGCTTATCACGGACTGGTTGAATCTGTACTCAGATACGGAATAATTTTTTGGGGAAACTCAACATATAAAGATATGGCATTTAAAATACAAAAACGTTGCATTCGAGCAATGTTTGGCATTCAAAGCACTGAAAGCTGTAAACCATTTTTTGTCAACCATAAAATCTTAACTTTACCATCACTCTACATACTCGAAATCGCTATTTTTGTAAAAAGTAACCCACAATTCTTTCCACACTTATCTGACATTGTAAAAAGAAATCGCCGTGATGATAAGCTCTGTATACACCCGGCTAAAACAGCACTATTACACAAAAGTGTAATATGCAGGGCGCCCATTATTTTTAACAAAATACCGCATAATATTAAGAATTTGAATGTAGTTTTATTTAAAAAAGCTTTAAAGAAGCTATTAATAAATAAATGTTATTATATTGTTGATGATTTTATAAATGATAAAAATGTGTGTTATAAAAATAGTGTTAAGTTTATTTGATTTTATGCAATTTGTTCACCTATTTTCATAAATTAGATTTATTTTGTTTTTCTTTAATATTTGTACACCTAAATGGTAAAAACATGCTGGTCTACTTTTAACTTTGTCACCTCCAATATGCATATTATGTATTATTGATTTACACGTGTTTTATACAAATAAATTATCTTTATCTTTATCTTTATCTTTATCTTTAGGTCAGTCTGTCTGTTACACTTTCACGAGTAAACCACTGAAATTGTGACGAAACTTATAATGGAGTAATTTTAAATCTCAAGGAAGGACGCAGGCTCTTTTTCCACCACCATCCTTCCGGGGAATTTCTTTGTAAAAAACCTAAAAAAATAAATACATCAATGACGTCATCTGACACGTGTATCCCTTCCAATTTTTTCCCGGCAACAATTCTCTCATTAGACAGAATTCTCTCGGCGGCTATGAATCATCCGCTTGTCATCTACACGCAAACAGAATTGTTTGTCTACATCTACATACTTTATTCTGTTTACTTGAATACTTAAGTTTAGGTAGGTTTGGGAACAGCGTAGCTTAAAAAGAGCCTCATTTGATGAGAAAAGATTGAAATTCTATAGATGTGGTAGGTAAAAGAATGATTATATTGTGTCCAAATCATCATCATCATATCAGCCTGTTGCAGTCCACATCTTTACATAGGCCTACCTCAAGGAACGCCACAGCTCGCGATCTCCCTCGCCCTTTGCATCCAGTTACTGCCAGCTGCCTTCTTCGGGTCATCGGTGTCCGAATGCTAGGCGAAAATCTCTCTCTAAAGTTTCTATTTTCTATGCTCCTGTTCTCTGTGATCTTTAACTAGATTTTTTGAAAGGCATTTCAATTTCAAAGGCAAGATGATACACGTTTCACACTTAAAAACACCTTAATTTCGTTGTTATCTAACTCTCATAAGTCTGAGAGTTGGCTATATTAAATTGATAATAAATTATCCTTTGAGTAGCCATTAATGTTTCTGAGTATGGAGTTTGAACATAGCATAAAATATATTATGGTGTTTGCGTAATTCTCGCTCTTTGGAATCATCAAAAGAACGAAAATTACGCAATCATGATTTGTCTAAAAGCATGAGCTTTTGCACAAATCATGCCCAGAATATTGAATGCATAAGATCTAAACGGACTGAAAATTGGTTTTAACTAAAAATGTTTTGGAAAACAGTTCCAATTCTCTTTATTTATCTGCAGATCTTATTTGACGTCATCTTGTTCAAGGTCATTGTAATATATTCATAGTTTATTACTTGCAATATAGCAGTGTTTATGTAGATCTGGACTAGACCAGTTATTACATACCAACGGATGCCATCTAGAACTATGTAGGGGACGTATTCATAGTCTAGCATTATTTACAGACCATAAAACATTTATGAGATATTTTCTTTGTTTAAATAAAGTGACAATCAAATGAAATGATAGTTTAGTGGATTAGGTAAATAAATGAATAAATATTTTCAATCTCACAATAATTTCATCCACTATAAGACCAATTTAGCTGCATGGTATAGTGCGCAAATGCCAGGTGGAGTCTTCTATTTAACTGTTCTACAGATAACTATGTATCTCAGCTTAAAAACAAATTTTGTTTAACTATGTATTTTACAACGGATATTAGCTAAAATTATATGTTTTTTAAGGTGGAATACAATTTTTGGAACAGGGTTTACTGGGCGGTAAAAACATTTGTTAAGAAAATAACTTAAGTTAAAGCTAAGTTTAACTAATCGGTGCTAAAAATAAAACAAATATACAACAGGACTATGAATTCGGTCCTCATAGCCATGCAAGGAATCCCAGTAAGTGGGACAAAGCATTTTTCGCGGCGATGCTTACGAATGAAATTTTCTCGAGCACTCGAGCACGGACTAAAATAAAATAAAAGTTTTATTTTTTACGGAATTGGTTTGCGGTTAGGATGGCTTGTTACATAATATTAATGTATTTAATTTATGTCGAACGTTTTTACTAGATAATTTGGACTATTTTCTCCTTTTGTTAGTACGGAAAGTTTAAACTTACTGTGCGTTTTACAAATACTTATGCCATATTTTCTCTTTTTACTCGGATCAAGAGTTTAAAGTTAGTATTTAATACTTTGGTCTAAAATTTGAAAAAAAATATTGCTGCACATTAAGGATAGAACGATTTCTCTATTTTTTTTCTAGAAGTTTTTTTTTGTTTTGTAGAAATAAATATAAAATTAATCTTAACTACATCTCAATCCCCCATTTCAAAAGTTACATAACACCAATCAAACCATATTGCCTTCCTTTTGATATATTGACCCTATAAATATACGTCAAAGTTACAAGGCATTTCCTTTGAGTTGATAAAAAATGATGCGTCCGTCAAATTTAACTCGGAAGGCTTATTCGACATGAATGTAATTTAGAATGGTTTTGCTGAATATTATGACAATGGTAATATAGTCGTTATTTTGAAAGCATTAAGGGATGTTATTGCCAGTCGTTGTTTAAATTGTGGGCGACCGTACTTATATCCAAATATGACGACGTGGTCGAGTGGCGTACGCACCGGTTTCAAGGTGTCGCTAGCTCTGAGGTCCCGGGTTCGATCTCCGGACAGGACAATGTATAAAATCACATTTCTACATTGTCTCGGGTCTGGATGTATGTGGTACCTTCGTTGTATCTGAATTCCATAACACAAGATCCTTAGCAATTTACTTTGCGTTCAGAACAATTTATGTGATGATGTCCGCATTTATTATTATTATTATTTTTAAATAAGTCTTCTTACACCTATTTTTAAAACACAATATTGTTTTTTTGTATTTTTTTTTCTGTTTACCTATGATTTACCGTATTAACTAATAGTCATCTCTAAGTTCCTTAATGAGATATTGAATAGTGACCTCCACAGTTTAGCCCCTTTACAAATACCCTAACCACCAACCGATTTTTCAATCCAATTCGTTTAGAACTTGAAAAACAGCCGAAAATACCCAAGACCCCTGATGGAGTAGGCTCTGTAGGTAGAAGTATGTTTGCCTCACAGATGAGCGCTACGGTTACTTAATGGGGCTTAAAAAGGACCACAATATGTCACTACTCGCTCTCTTCGCATTTTGAAGGGTTTTCCAAGTTTCAGATAAAGTTGAACGATGTTTTCTGATGGGATTTTTTTGCCTTTCGATACTATGATAATAAATGAAACTATTTTGTTCATAAACAGTGTAGTTTTGCAAATACAGTAACAATTTAAAAACCACAATAAATAATTAGTACCAATTTATCGCTACATGAATTTATTAAAAAAAATATTCACCATCAGTTTTAAATTTTTGTCAGTTACAATAATTAACTCGTAATTAACAAGAGTTAAAAAACAATTTTATGAAAAAATCTATGGCAGTTATTTATAACAGATAAATTGTAAATACTGAACTCAATTAAAGGTATTATTATGTGCAGTAAACTCCATAAATGGAACTGCAAATGAATTAATAAATCAGAATTATCTCTCATATTTTATCACAATTAAAATTTAAATCAGAAAACATTATATATCCAATCTTTTAAACTGTTAATAAGTATGAATACCAATTTCCAATTTAAAAGTCGTAATTAAGTAAATTAATAATCAATGATAAAAATTAATATTGAAAAGTCTTTTTACGGAATATTCAATAAAATAAGGGCGGCGAGGTCAAAGTCGGTCGTAAAGTTGGGGACACACCGGGAACTTTGGTATTTATAAAAAGGGTGTTGTTTAGCAATTTAATGTAACTAAAAATAGTTTGGCTTGCCCTAAGTATCAAGGGACAAGTTTGGCATTGAATAATAGATGTTTAAGTTTGGATAAAGAAATGTAGCGTTTGTGTTTATTTGAAGAGGAATTTGGAAATATATTTTGAAACTCCTATTTTTTTTATACAGTGAATTATTTGTCTACTATATGCAGTTCCTTTTAAAACTTAGAAACAGTAAAAACATTACTCTTATCTACAAATATTTATTATAATTTTTTTTCTTACTTTCAACTTCTGAACAGAACTTCATTGAAATATAGCCAAGGGCCATCTCAATCCCGAAATCTTACATAAATAGCTGCACTATAATCGGTCCCTTCGTTTAGAAGCTAAGATGCCACATATAGATAGGCTGACACGTCAAGATTATAACACCCCTCAAATTACATAGGAAGTTAAAAAGAACACAATTTTAAAGAATTTTAGTAAATTGATAATGTAAAAAACAATCATTAAAAATGACTGTTTTCAACTCAAAAATCTGCAATACAAATTGACTTTCCCATTGCATCCCCCTCACATTTTCATAAACCGTTGCTAAAGAAATCTCTTAAACAGAGTTACTGAACCACTTCGTTACAGTCAATCAAATCAACTTACTGTTAACGAGTTTAAGCCTTCTTTTTCTTACTCTCTACCTCCTTCGTAGCTAGATTAATCGGATCGATTCTAGAACAATCTTAAATGCAATAGATTTCATGCACGACCGAGTTGCTATAGCAACAGTGGGTGGATGTTATCTGATGATATAGAAAATTATGATATTATTAGGTAAGAATTTAAGTATTTATTAATGAATATCAGGGGATGATGATGATGATGATGATGATTAATGATTTATGTACACACAAAAGTTTAATAAATGTAGCATATTTTTGAATGATGTACAGAGGTGCCGCTTCGATTATGTAATATTACAAGTTGGTAAACAAAATCTTGTAATTTTATTTTATAAGATATCTGATCGAGTCTGGCTGAGGCTAACACAGGAACTTAGAAAATGGCACAAAAAGGCAAGAACGAAGGGCTGTGGATGATGATGACTTCCTTTTTTAGTATTTTTTATTTTTTATCAAATGCTTGGTGAATATATTACAATAGTTTGATCTCTATCCAGTGGTCACGTTTAACGTCCATTTTTCTAGTAAATTTTACTATATTTATTTACACGTAGTTTACATCGGCACAGGATTCTAAACAACCTATTTCAAAAAGAATTTATCTCGCTTTTACACCCGATCTCCCATAGCATCGTTTTACACTGACTTGTTACGTATCTTGATAAGGAAAGCAACAGCAATTGACAGCGAAAATTGTATTTTTTTTTTCTAATTTGTATAAGGTTATAGCAATACTTATTGCGTATTATGATTTTCACAGCAATAACGGTGTAGATATTTGTTTTTTTTTTACCTACAGGTCCACAAAAGAAAATCGCAAGTCCGCAATATTTTGTAATTAGTGCGAAAGCATGATATTATTAGCTCGTAATTTTGCTATTTAATTGGCTTTATTACATCTTATTCTGACTAACATATAATTAAAAAAAAGCTGTGATTTCTTTAAAGCTAATTGACGGACTTTATAGATTTCTTTTTTTTTTCTATTCCCTGGCAAGTTAAGGAAAAGAGTGCCTGGAAGAGATTGCCAGGTGCAATAAGGCCGCCTATTGTGCATGTTCCTTTATTATTTTATGTAACATTGTGTTGTACCTGTGTACAATAAATAAGTAAATAGTTATTTTCTTAGCGTTTTTGTGCTTTACTTTGGCAAGACACGTAATACCGCCGTCAGCTTTACATCAACTAACCTTTCGTTTTAAAGTGAAATCACTTTGATATCGTTACGTGCCCGTCTCGTTATCGTCTCTCAAATTGAGTTAGCTAACGCGTTTAGTCACCTTTGATGTTTGTGATTTTATTTTGGATAGATTCTGTGTTTACGTTTCCCGGTATGGGATGAGATTTAAATGTAAAGACAGAAGGTAGAGAATTATAGTTTATACGATAATTATGTAAACGTAGCGACCCACCCCTTCGCACGGTTATATTTTCAGTTTATCATGATTAGATTTTGTCTTATAATTTGTATAGATTATTATTTAAAGCCAGACGGCGAAGGTAAACATCGTGAGGAAACCTGGATTCCAAAATTTGGGATCTGAAATCGCCAACCCGCAGAGAGTAAGCGTGGTGATCAATGCTCGTGCCTTCTCTACATGGGAAGAGGCCTGTGCCCAGCTGTGGGGCTGGTTTATTTATATACATTAAAAAAATATATAATGTACCATCACGCCTATATCACCGAAGGGTTAGGCAGAGGTATACCAATGTACACCCACAGTTCGTCGATAGTTTTAGGTCCCATGTAATAGGGGGCGAGCCTATTGCCACTAACCCGTACATCTCTGCCTAACCCTTCGGGGATACAGGCGTGATGGTATGTTTTTGTATAATATTTGTAATAGTCATGAAACAGTTGACAGGCGTCACGATGGGTCGACGACACATGGACGAGCTCGACACGTAATCGTTTGCGTCTCGCTGCGCTTTATAGAGTACGTACCAAAGAGTTCTGCACGCGCTTCACTTCACTAGTGATGTTGGAAAACTATATCGATAAATAATCGGGTCTTATAATACTCTGATTGAAGAAATTGTGATTTTGTTTCTACACACGTAGAGTTTAAAATTTTAACATTATAAGTATAAGTGGCAACCCATCCAACTACGCACGGGTAGACTATATTGAATCCGCAAACCTTCCTCTTCAGTCCCTCTTTTTAGTGGTGAAAACCATATGAAAATCCTTTTGGAAGGTTTTTCAGTTTTTTGCCATCAGATAGATAACAATATACAGTAATTTTATTACACATTTATACATACATTTATATGTATTATTTATTAAATTGACTCTGGTGTCCAACCACCAAGTTCCATGTAAATGAAAAATGATAATAGTAATTCCAGAACTAACACAATACACTCCTCAACATTCACTTAACAAAATCAACCACACTCAAGACACCGCACTTCCGCATTAACTAAACACAGATACACAATACATCAGTTGTAATCCTTTAATCGATATAATCGTGTAATTAGCGTGTCACATCACTAGACGCGGTCGCTGCGGCTCGCTCGAGCATATGATCGACGTCTGTTCAGCTTGATACCGCTTCGGTTGGGTGTCGTTTGGTCTTAGCGGTAATTTTTTCGAGGTCATCGACCCTTAGATAATTCCTCCTTTGTTTTGAAATTAATCTGGAATATAAAGAATTATATTTCATTATCTTTGTTACCCCGTAAAATTTTAGGTCAGGTAGACAGTCGTTCCATGTGAAATAAAGGATTCAGCTAAATACAGCGAGACTGGTACTTAAACATAGCTCAGTAACAAGCAAGGCTTCTGCCTAGCCTGTAAAACTAGCTAGCCGGGTCCATAATGTATCTCTAACCCTCAATTTGATATCTGTTATTAAAAAAACATTGTTTGAAAGCCATAAAAAATTAGTAGAAGTCTATATCTGGTCAGCTTCCAGTCTAACCCATTTTACTATGCCCACATACTTGACTCTGTTAAAACTGAATTAATTATTTTTTCTTACTAACAAGAAACTTCATAGCTTTCCAGTTTCTAAATTAATGGACGAAGGTCAAAATCTCAATTAAATAAAATAAATCTTACGTTTGCTTGCTCTGTGGCGATTATTTAGGTCAAGATTTCTAGAGTTTCCAACGTATACAACTTACCCATAATCTTAATAGATATGTGAAATTTTATGCGATCAGTCTGTCTGAAGCATTTGATTTTTATTGCAACTAATAATAATATGTCTAAATTGTTTCCTAAATATGACCAAAAAGGGCTGAGATGTAACTCTTAGATCTATAAGAATCCTATGACATTCGGCGCAGAAGAAGAAGGAAGTCTTTTTGGCCTTTATCCTTCAATTGGATAGTTAAAGCAAAGTATCCTGCTATTATAATTTAGACACACTTTAGTCAAGTTAAAACTACAATTTAGAAATCATTTGAAGCCAAAAGATAAATTAGCCCGGATGAAACAATATTAATATAAACATGCAGCGCGATAGTTTAAAAATAATGAATAGTTTGTATTCCACAAAATTCATCCAAAAAACAGGTAAAATGTATATTTCGAATCCTAAATACCATTTACATCATAAATCCGTTTATACCGTAAAACGGTCGGATTTTAATCAGCCAGACAAACTCACGGGGGACCATTTGTTTATTTGTTTATTGACGTCTATTCAAATTTCAATATTGACTCATTAATTGCAGGCAAACTTTCAATGTAAATTCTGACCATTCAGAGAGTTTAGTGGATTCAGCCTTTAGGGAATGGAATAAGTTAAAGAGTTTAATTCTAGTAGTGTCCGAACCAAATGCCATTTCTGGAAGCGTTGACGCTGATTTAATCGCTCAAATACAGCTTTTAATTACTCTAAGCAAATCTACTATATAAAAATAAGTCGGGGTTTCCTTCCCGACGCTATAACTCCAGAACGCAAGAACCGATTTCCACGGTTTTGCATTCGTTGGAAAGGTCTCGGGCTCCGTGAGGTTTATGGCAAAGAAAATTTAAGAAAAATTTCAAGAGAAAAGCGGGAAAATCTTTTTTTACTCTGGTGTGGAAACGGAGTTTTCCGGGTTTGCTAGTAAATGATAAAATATATGGAAATGGCATGATAAGTCATTTCCATTTATTAATGTCAATCAAGAATTTTCATCCAATAAACTAAATTCGTGCGAATCGACTACAGAAAACAAATGTTTTTTTAATGAGTCAATTCGCATGTTTCGTGCGAGTTGAATTTGTGCGAATCGTCCAATAAGCCAAAGAAATGACACTCGATAACAGTCGTAAACTATACAATGTAAACTATAGGATTCCTTTTATGTGTGAGTTTGTGGCACCTTCATTGGTTATGAATTCCTTAACAGAAGTGCTTTAGATACTTACTTTGGGTTCCGAGCAATGTATGTGATGTTGTCCATATTTATTTACTACTGGTTTATTATTTATTAATTTATGTAAGCTATAATCTTAAAAAACGATTTCACTAGCTACTTCAAAAACTGCGTTCCTAAGAACTCTAAGTTCATTACGATCAATATTAAAATTTTCATCTTTCGCAAATATGTCTATTATTTTTTCCATAACTACTTTTAGGTTATATACTCGTACCTATGTAACATTATAGAAGCAAAAAAACGCGAAATCCGTAATTACTTTATTTTATTTATTTATTTATTTATTTAATCATTTATGTACACACAACATAGGAATATTTCGTATTTAAAAATTATGTACAAAGGTGCTGCTTATTTCTTCAAGAAATTTCTGCCAGCAGACCCGCGAAAGGAGAAGTCGTTAATATTGGCAGTCAAAGTGTGCGACTCAATTTATAAACTAAATCGAGGGGTAACGGGCTATTTGGTTTAAGCGACATTTTTGCAACTTTACAGGAGAGCCATTTAAAGTTTGAAATTTCGAAAAAAAAATCATAACACAAAAACTTCTGCAGCTATTTGAACGGGGTAAACTGCATTAAAATTTAATTAAAAATATCTAGTTGTTGATGCTAATACCAAATAAAGCGGACCTTTAATTACAAAGATAAATGTCGCTTAATACAATCTGCCCTTTTTTAGAGACAGGAAAAACGCTTCAAGTGACTGCATAACTACAATTGGCTACAGGGGAAAACAATTAAGCGACGACGCATTCTATTTACAGAGTAAGCCAAAGAGTATGAAGTAACGAAACCCACAAATAATAGAAACAAGCTATTTATCTCAACTACCAATTTCAACTAAATTGACTGACAGGCTAGTTTACTTATGTGATATATAACATTGAAATTGTAACGTTTAATGCCTATGTTTATTAACATCTAAGACTACTCGTATCAATGGCTGATAAAACAAGCTGATTTTGCTGATTAAGACTGAAAAGTAAATAAATATAATTGATGTTCCTATTGAGACTGTACTATAATAATTATTTCGTATAAACAGTTTAAGCGACGAACCCTGGCGGATTTGGGTGACGGACAAATGGATTAAGTTACATCACACCGTGTGATTAGTGGGAAGTCAAAAAGACTTAAGTTACTTTTTAATAAAAATTAGAAACAGGAAAAACGCTTTAACTCTCATTGACTTATTTATGAGAGACAGGGTGACTGGTTTATGTCTCGGTTATTAATATGATGGCATGGTTCAAGTACATGATTAAAAATAAAATGCAAAATTCACGTCGTTTAATACACTGCCACTTTGGAAACAACACGAAAATAGTATTGTTTCAAACGCCAAAAAAGTGCTCCGATTTTAATGAAACCGGCATCATTCGACGGAGAAAAATTCGCTGATTCCAAATATGTATATAACTCAATATCACCCAAAATGTCGCTTAAACCAAATAGCCCGTTACCCCTCGAAATATATATATATATATATATTTAGTTTATAATATGTAGTATTTGTGTATATGTATGTATTTATATATTTGTTTTATTATTTGTAGCATCATAAATTGAGTCGCACACTTTGACTGCCAATATTGACGACTTCTCCTTTCGCGGGTCTGCTGGCAGAAATTTCTTGAAGAAATAAGCAGCACCTTTGTACATAATTTTTAAATACGAAATATTCCTATGTTGTGTGTACATAAATGATTAAATAAATAAATAAAATAAAGTAATTACGGATTTCGCGTTTTTTTGCTTCTATAATGTTACATAGGTACGAGTATATAACCTAAAAGTAGTTATGGAAAAAATAATAGACATATTTGCGAAAAATGAAAATTTTAATATTGATCGTAATGAACTTAGAGTTCTTAGGAACGCAGTTTTTGAAGTAGCTAGTGAAATCGTTTTTTAAGATTATAGCTTACATAAATTAATAAATAATAAACCAGTAGTAAATAAATATGGACAACATCACATACATTGCTCGGAACCCAAAGTAAGTATCTAAAGCACTTCTGTTAAGGAATTCATCAATCACAAGGAGAGATAGTGCTCTTTAATGCGTTTTTATTTTGTTTTAATATGAACATGAAACCCTCCTAAGACGAAGATAATACACTGAAGGTCACTGAAACAGTGCTATAATAAATAACGTTCATGTACTATCAATCTTTCTGCTGAGAAAACATTTATCTAAGGGTGTTATCCTGAAGTGACGAGACCTTGAGACTTCATCTTTTTAATATCAAGGTCAGATCTGTATGAGGAGGTTGATGTGTGTGTGTGTGTGTAAAAAAGAGAAGGTTCTCAATTCGATTGTATGGTTCTGTTTTTCTTGTTTCGTTACCCGATGTATTAATATGTAAAAGTTAAATTGGTAGAATTAAACCTTTTATAAAAAAAATTTATATCTGACCGTCAAGTGTAGATCGATTTCAAAAATCTTTTTGTCATCAAATATGAAGAGGTGGTCCCATAAAAAAAAAAACTAAATTCTTTTTTTATATTTATGTCGATTTATTTTGTATGTTGTTAATAAATTGTGTTTGTTGGTATAAAAATATGTTATTCAGTGCCAAAAAACATAATTACTAAGACTTAGACTGTCAAATGAACATGTTCGTTTTATTATTTACCTTCCTAAAGAAAGTTGGGCACTAAGAAAAGCCTTATTTCACGTACTCCAGAAAAGCCTCATACTTACTTTTAAATGATAAACCACTATCCCAATTCGATTAAAAATACCTGAGATGAGATAACAAACCTACGAGTAAAACCGTAATTCCTCCAATCCAAAAAAGACCCTTCACTAGATCCGTAGATCCGTTAGATCCGTTAGATCTTTTAAATCCGTAAAATCCAGTTCCGAAACATACGGTACATATTGATAAAATGCCAGCTGTATTCCAATCTAGTTGCAGGGGTCAAGATAGGCCAATATACTCGAAGCTTGGGTAAAACCGAATGTTTATTGCCCCCTTAGAGTATACATAAGAAACTATAGTGAGCCTAGATTTTGAACGTAAGCACTAGTGTGAAATGGTTTTGTCGTGAATTATGTATGACTAGCAGTGCCCGCGACTTCGACCGCGTGGATTTTCGCCGTGATTCTTTAAATTGACATAACTTTTTTATTTATGAACCGATTGACATGAAATAAACACTAAATGTTAAGTGAAGTTTACTACAACATATTAGTGAAAACCGTATCTAAATCGAATAAGCCGTTTCTGATATTAGCGTGCACAAACACACAGACAAACAGACAAACCGACAAAAATAAAATTAATTACAATTTCGGGTTTAGCATCGATATAATAACAAGCCTTGCGACTTTTTTATACATATTTCCATTGTACAGACACCACTTTTCTACAATTTTATTATATGTAGGTATATGTATATAGAAGATGGAGGTTGCCGTTTTAAAAAAAACTATCTAATCTAAAACACTAATATTATCCTAACAATGACAAAATCATCGATATTTTTGTATATAAGTTTCTCGTTGCGTGAAAATTAACTTAAATGAAAAACGAAATGTACTAGGTTCAGACTAAAAACTGCGCTCGCTTGGCACAAGGGGAAACTAGCGATAGTAGCAGTCTATGTATATGTTCAGTCTATGATTGCCCCTGACAAGTTCGTCGTAGAAAGGTATTATTAAGTTTTTTTATTGCCTCAGTTGTATTGTGGTTTCAAGAATCTATTCATTTAGAAGTTTGTGATATTATTGCGAGTTGGAAACTACTTGCTTGTATTACGCTTGTGTTTTATTTGGGGGTGGGTTGAGATGCCGACTTAAAAGAGAGGAGGTTCTGTCTGTCTGTATGTTTTTTTTTATTGTAATTATGTCGTCAGCCTTGTTGTATAATATTTGGCCTAAAGATAAGTGTTTGGTTATTTTCTTATACGTGAACGTTAGTTTTAGAAGCAACTTTCTGAGAGTGTATGTATGTGTTTCTTATAATACAGGGTGTTAAAAAACCCCCGTCCGACCCGAAAGGGTGATAGAGGGTTCACAATCCCATGCGCAAATAAAATATCAAATTTGGAAAATTCATGATAAAAACAATATAATAAGGAAGCATCTGTGACGTCGTCGAATCTCTCTCACGAAAATTGAGGAAAAAAAATAGTTTAATATATTTTTTTTTGTCACATTTTTCTAATCAGATATCGATACCCAACGACACCTTAACGGATCGGACATGGGTTACTTAACACCCTGTATATTTGAATATAATTATTATTTTTATTCTTAGTATAACTCACACACTGGATGCTAGCCTGTTTAATAAGAAACGTTTTATGAGTAACAAATTAGTCTGTATTTTCATATTTAGCACCTGCCTTCGCTGTTCCTATAAATTATTACCTAATTATCAACTAAAACATAACCGTGGGTGTTAATTCACTTTTGCTAACACTTTCTAAGAATTAATTCGCAATACAAAATATAGGTACGAAGTAATAAATAATTCATTGAATTTAAGCCTAAATAGTCAATCTATTTATGTTTTAATAGACATGCTTTCAAACCGAGTTTCAATGGACTCAGAAATGAATTAAATTACTTTATTAATTGGATGAAACAGATATTTTTGGGTGAGTTTCAATACAATATTTAAGTTTCCAGACGGTTTTCTTGTATTAGACGTTTTGATAGAAATGTTACTAAACGAATCGCTTTGAAATTAATAAGCAATCGTAGTTTTATAGTTAGGTATATTGTTATTAGATTTTGTTTACTTATTTCATTTAAATTATATTACTAATGCAATTATACAATATACAAGCTACACATCAAAATTATAAAACCATTACCAGTTTTTGTAACTGTAACTGATAAAGTTTAAATTGCTGATCAGATCTTTCTTAATAATTTAAAGCTTAATACAATGTTTGAACAGAAAAAACGCATCATAATTTGTCCACGCGTTTAGGAGCTACCTACCACATCCATATCCATACATAACACCTGGTCTTTTTGCTTTGCGATTCAATAAAAATATTTCTTTAGCTCATAAATTCCCAAATCTCTAATAGAAAATTCACTAACTAATAACACACAGGAAATATTTTATCCGAGGTTCGTCCTGCTTTGAGCTCTTTATGTTCAATGAGCAGGTCAGTAAACCTCCGCCTATTTGGTCTAGATTTACTCTTCTAAGGATAAATGAACTGAAAACCGTACCCTTTTTTTACCAACTTCTAAAGGAGGAAGTTATTAATGCGACGGTATTTTTTTTGTATTTTCGATGCGATAGGGCTCATATTTGTAACAAATTATTTAAGTTCTAAGGAGCGACTTAAAAATAATTAAAATTTGTATTCAATTCGTCTCAATCTTTATTTATTTATTTTTTATATATATTCCTCGATTATTCAAAGACAAATGGACCGACTGAAAAAAGTCTATCAGGTCAGAATCTCATGATAGGACCTAAGAAAATGATTATCACTTACCTTCCTTAAAGAACTGTGGGTGTACATTAGTACGCCTCTGCCTACCCGTTCAGGGATACAGGCGTGATGATATGTTATGTTCCTTAAAGAAGATTTTTTAATCAATTATTAGGTGTCTTGATTATTATTCTAAAAGGTACACATATACTAACGAATCCAATGTAAACACGGAACAAATAACTATAATACCGCGGTAGTAAACTAAAGATTTTTCTGTACCTAATTTCGTATTGGGATCTCTATTACAGAGACCCTTGAAACTGCTAACTATGATAAGTAAACGGAGAGGTCAGGGTGATGTGTCCTTAGGGCGAAGGTTCCGTAGTGTTTTGTATGCTTTATCTTTTATGTACTTCAAAGGTCGCCATTTTGAATTTTAATAGGTATTTGAACAACTCTTTGTATTTTTAGGGTAGGTGGCATATACCTAGACGCACGTAAAAATATTCTTAAATGAATATACTTTGTTCACATTAGGATAGAAGTGCGTTTTCTTAATTCATCTCAAATGAGGAACCTATTTGACTATGTAAAATTAAAAATTTAAATAAAATATAGGATTTTGTCGTGGATTATTTTGATTTTAAGGCCCCGACGCGACGTTTCGACACCTTTGCCGGTGTCCTGGTCACCGGCGCGGCGGCAGTGCGATACAACGGAAAAAAGTAGTTTAATTTCAATGTCTAATATTCGCGCAAATCATAGGTTTAGTTTCTTTCTAGTATTAAAGATGATTCCAAGCAATTTACAGTATAAAATAGAGGAAGCTGTTTTGGGCACATTGGAACAAAGGTTCAGTTATCGTCTTGTATTTATTTTTATTTACGGTATGAATACTTGCCATATACTTAAAAATAAGCCAAGGAAAAACTACCAATTCAATACGTTACACTTTTCATTACCTAACCAGCAATTTTAATTTTCTCCAACAATACAATACGGACCCCTAAGTAACAGACACAAGAAGGAGAAAATACAAAGATTTTACGTGACCAAAATTCAATACTGTGTAGTCTAGGAGTCGTACGTGATGCGTGTGCGTGATCCGGGTGTATTGTCGGAGAGCACAGAACTTGTGGTCATATTTACGTCGAACTTGTTAAAAATATTGAGAGATATTGGCTGAGTGTGACGGCTTTCGGTTTGGGGAGTAATGGAGTTTAGGTTTTAAAGGAAATTTTAGTACTAGATACGGTAGAAGGTTTGAAGAGTGGGTGTAATGTAATTAGATATTTAAAATATTAGATATGTACCAAATATGTTCATTTAGCAATCTTTTAAATAATAGAGCACTTAAATTTTAAAAATAAGTGCCAAAATTAAAACTGCCTTAATTGAATAATTTCCGGAAAGCACGCCGTTGATCTCGGCTGTCATATTATGATAGTTGACTTTAAGTCAATCCTACTAGTCTTTATAAAGGATACTGTTCTTCATTATTCCTTAAATACATGCTCTTCAGTTTAGGGTACTCTTGACCTGGCTGTATTTCAAGACGCCTCCGATTTGGTCTCTCAGTAACATGGGTTGTGGATGTCAGTTATGCAGTTGCTCCATGTAAAATACAGTATTCAGCTGAATCCGGTTAGACTGTTGCTGACCCCAACATAGACAGGGAAAAAACTAGATAGACGATGATGGCCTACTGATATATTTAAATAAAATTAAAAGAAAAAATAATTAAGTATTTCAATACCTGGAATTCACGAAGAAATACGTTCTGAAAAGTTTTTTCAATTTTCAGGATCAGATAAAATACAACAAAGAAATTCATAGTAATATTATAAGTTCATATAAATGAACAGTTATTTACTGTGTATTAAAGGCTGAGGTATTCAGAAATTTTATGAAAATACTTTGTGTAAACTATTTCAATAAATATTTGTATTAAAATTCGAAGAAGTATTATCCTCAGATATAAGCAATTCTGTAGAATTGTATACCTCTGTGGTTTTTGTAGAAGGTCGTTTACCTGAGTTTATGAAACTAAGGTAGATAGGCTTTTATTTTGTTTATTAACTCAGAAATTTATTTTTACTCGAATAAAAAACTTTAATAATTACGAAGCTTAGATATTGGTTTCGTAAAGGGGGACTTAAATAAGGTAACGATTAGGACCTATCCGTACTAAAATTATACAAGCAATAGTTATTCTGTCTTTCACTATATCGGTTTGTTACTCTTTCACGCTTAAACCGCTGAACCGGTTTTGATTAAACTTAACATGAAATAAGTTTTTAAAATCTGAAGAAAGGACATGGACTACTTTTCGTCACGGTAGCCAACATCCACGTGGGAAAATCCGCGGGCAAAACAAAGTTCAGATATATAAGATTACAGGTAAGCGATTATATAATGATCGCACATAATATTATAATAGTCTTACCTATCAATAATTACTCTAATACACCTGAGACGCAATTAACTGAGTCCTAGTAAATAGTTTAAGCTGAAGTTAAACTGACAATTACGATGGAAACTCGATAATCAGCGCTTCTGTTTACACATTACATTCAAATGAGCTAATGTTATTGCGCTCACTAGTTGGCGCCACTGTCGCTACAGCTGTCAAACCGCCATTAAAGAATTTGACATTTTGAACATCACTTGCGACTAGCGCCTCTGGTGGTGAAACCACTGACTCTTCAACTTCTTAATGCATCAAGGAGCATAATTTATATTAAAACCAGGTGATTCTTGTGTAGAATGATGAAGATGAGTATAATCTAAGTAGAAATAAATTGCTTAAATATAAGGAACAACAAACATTACCGACTTGCGACTTGAGATGGCGCCACTCGCCATGTAAACAAGTGCTCCGCGTATTTTAAATAATTAAAAATAGTTAAACAAAGTAATGAGTTATAATTTTTAAGAAAATAGAAAGTTAAAGTGCTAATTCCAACGGATAATTGTTATCTCTGTAAAATAATAAATATAAGTGACCTTAGAACGGTATGAAAACCGAGTGCAGAACATAAACTATAAACTATAATATAAGTGATAAATATCAAATACGGAGTTAAAATAGTGACCACAAACATAAAACCTAAGTGCAGTGTAACTATCATAATCATAGTAAAGTTTAATAAGAAAATAACAATAACTGTGAATTTGTTCATTTGAATTCAAACCAGGACCTAAATTAACGGTCATTAAAGAAAACGTAAAAGCAGTACCTTATTTTCATATATATCATTAATGACTATTTGGCGCATTGGCTTTTGGTAGTGATCGCTAACCTCAGTCTCAAGAGTTCTCGAGTTCGATTCCCAATAATTGCTCGCACTTTTTGGATATTTTTCTCAAAGAAAAAGGACATTCAATAAACAATTCCATCTAGCGACAAATTGTAATAACAACTATAACGTCGATAATCTTCATCTGTAAAATTGCCTTGTTTCAACGGCAGGTGTCGCTACGGGTGTGCCATTCTCATTAAAATTTAATCTTTAAGAAGTGGGCAATAATATTGGTAACAACAATGTCAGACGAATTTGTTACACTGCGTCGGCATAAAACCTTGTCAAATGGGTCTTTTGATTTGTCATTCGAATCAACTAATTCAGAAATTAAAAGATTAAGCCTTCCGGATCTATCTACTGGATATGACAGTGATAAAGATGACTTGAAGAAAGAATTATTACAACTCAGAAATGACCTCGAGATTGCCCATTTGGAGATAACAAAACTCAGTGAGGAAAACATAACATTAAAAAATGCCTTAAAGAAACAAAAATACAGATCAAGAACAATAAAAAAAACTTGGTCGGAACCCAAAATAAAGACTACTTCATCTAAGAAAAAATGCAGTATAAAAACTACAAAAAACCTAAGTCACTCTTTCGAAGAAGAAATGAACACAAGTTGTATGGATCTTGGGCTCAAAAATAATAATAACAGCGAGTTTTCAACAGATGGCGCTGCTAGCCTCTCATGTGAAGCTTTGCAGGACAGTTATGGAAATTGCGGTCTAGTTTCACATACTCTTTCTACATCTTTAACAAAAGAACCTATAGTCCTCGACAAAAACCTACAAACAGACAATACTTCTAGCTTATCTATAAAACAACAACAATTGGAATTAGCGAATTCTCGCTCTAAAATTTGTGTTATAAGTAGTAATAAAGTAAATACTATTTTATCTATATCGCAAAATACATTCCCTTGCCATAATGTTTGTCACTATATCTCAACAAATTGTGGAGTTAAACAATTACTAATTAACTTAAAACATAAACTGTTAAACTACAATAAAAATGACTACTGTTTGATTTTTGTAGGCGAAAAGGACTTTGAGCATACTGTAAATTATTATGAATTGGTTATTAGTATACGCGAAATGTTAATGTCGATAAATTACACAAATATAATTCTCTGTTTACCCACTTTTAAGTTTAATGGTCACAGCAATATTTATAACTCAAGAATTGAATCTTTTAATAACTTATTATTTTCGGATATTTGTACTTATAATTATGCAATGCTGTATGATTCTAACTTGAACCTAGATTACTGTGATACAATGTTCTATAAGCACAGTGGAGTAATAAATAACCATGGTATGAGACAAATTTTTAGTGATTTAAAGTATCACATCGACAAACAGAATCTCTCAACTAAATTATTACCAATTAAACCCAATCCTCGTAAAGGCACAATACCCTTTTATTTCCCAGTGGTTGATAAAACCCTTGATGGAAACAAAAGTTCTATAAATAATTCCTCGGAAGACGCTGTGAATGAACCGTTTTTTCGTAAGCAAGTTTAAAAATATTTCATGTAGTATCTTTCACCAAAATATCGCGGGGGCACTGAATAAAATGCATGAACTGGACATAGCCCTTAGTGAATTACACGAATCTAATAAAGATGTCATAGCCGTATGCCTAACAGAACATTTTATAATTAGGGGCGAAGAACAATTTCTTAAACTAAATAACTTTCATTTAACATCCATTTATTCTCGGCAAATGCAACGCAGAGGGGGTTCTTGTATTCTGTTAAGAAATGGTTTTCAGGGTGTTGAACTACTCGATATTAATGAACTGAGCATTGAAAAACATTTCGAAATTTGCTGTATTGAGATTGCTCAGTTAAAACTTATAGTCATATGTATTTACAGAACTCCAAATTCCAATATAAAACTATTTTTTGATAAAATTAACGAAACATTAACTAATCTTCGACATAAAAAACATAAAATAATAATATGCGGTGATTTTAACATTAATACATTGGTTAACGATAGTATAAGTGCTCAATTCTTAGAAATTTTATCAAACTACGGGTTTCAATGTCACATTCGGGAACCTACAAGGTTGAACAAATGTATTGACAATATTCTAAGTAACATCCCAACAGCAGTAGGTAAGACTCATAATTTCTGTCTTTCGGATCACAACACAGCACAAACGATTGATTTTGAAATACAACCAAAAGAAACTATAGTTAAGCACTACTTTACCACAACATATGATCTCAGTAAAAGTAACTTAGCTAAGTTCGTTGAATGCATTAGTAGTATGACCTTTTCAGAAATCCATACTATATCGGACACAAATGATGCTTTCAATGCGTTTCACAATGAATTGATATTATTCTATAAACTTTGTTTTCCATTAATTAGAATAAGGAATCGTGTTAGAGCTGGTAAATTAACTTGTGTAACGAAAGGCCTAAAAATGAGTTGTAAAACTAAACGGACTTTACGATTCAATTATTACTTAAATAAAAATAGCATAAATAAAACTTCGTATTTAAAATACTCAAAACTATTAAGAAAATGTATTAATGGCATTCAGACTCTTTGTAACCTTAAGTATATTACTAATTCTAAAAACAAAGGTAAAGCCACATGGGACGTAGTTAAACGCTATGTTGATAATTCCGAATGTGGGGCTAGTAAATTCATTGAAAACATCGTCGACAATGACAATTTAGTTTCATCTGGGTCTGATATAGCCAATTTATTTAATAATTTCTTCATAGATGTCGTCCAAAATAATACATTTGTTAACGCTAAGTCGGAACACCACACATATAATTTAAAAAGTAACGAGTTTAGTATTTTTTTAAATCCCACGACTGCAAATGAAATTTTCAATACTATTCATTCATTAAAAAACTCTAAGAGCGCAGGATATGACGATATCAATTCAGACTTGCTGAAAAGTATTGCACTGTTTATAGCTGAACCTTTGGCATATATAATTAATTTATCCCTTGAACAAGGATGTTTCCCAGATAAACTTAAATTGTCTATAATAAAACCATTATATAAAAAAGGGTCGAAGGTCGATAGAAATAATTATAGGCCTATTGCACTAACCCCTGTTCTATCCAAGGTATTCGAAAGGATTATGTATAAAAGAATCTTAAACTTCTTGGATAAATATGACATTTTAGCAAACGAGCAATTTGGATTCAGGAAATGTAAATCTACACAATTGGCCACTTTCACTTTAATAAATCGTATTATCAATAATATTAATAATAGAATTCCCACATCTGCCTTACTATTAGACCTAAGTAAAGCATTTGACTATGTGGATCATTCCTTGCTCATTTCAAAATTAGAAAACTACGGAATTAGAGGCTCATGCTTGTCATGGTTTAAGTCATATTTGCTAAATAGAAAACAGCTCACTAGAATAACTAAATTTGATAACAATTCTAACAGTGTAGTTAAATTCGATTCTGAATTGAGAATTAACGATTTTGGAGTGCCTCAGGGAAGCATCTTAGGGCCATTGTTATTTCTTATCTACGTTAATGACCTCCCACGCGCACTTACACATGACTGTGTCTTGTTCGCAGATGATACAACAATCATCTTGGATTGTAAAAACAGGAATACATATGAAGCCGAAATAAATAAAACTTTAGACGATGTAATTAAATGGCTTGATGCTAATAAACTAAAAATAAATATTGAAAAAACTAAATTAATTAATTTTAAAACATATAAAAGTAAAAATACACATCTAAATGTAGCTTACAAAAGCTCTCTAATACAACAGATACAGAGTGCAAAATTTTTAGGTATAACTCTAGATACACATTTCTCGTGGAAGGAACATATTAACAGTCTATGCAAGAAAATAAACAAATTTGTCTTTGCACTTCGAAAAGTAAAAGACGTAACATCGAGGCAAACTTCTTTGATGGTTTATCATGCATATATCTGCTCCATAATACGATATGGCATAGTTGTCTGGGGAAATTCTTCCGAAATCATGAGGGTTTTTATAGCTCAGAAGAAATGCATTCGTGCACTATTTGGCATGGAATGGTCAGAATCCTGTAGAGCCGTATTTAAATCTAAGAATCTTTTAACTGTTCCAAGTATTTACATATACGAAGTTGCAAAATTTGTAAAATACCACAATTATCTGTTTGTTACCAACGATAACACGCATAAACGCTCGATCACTAACCTACCATTAAAAATGCCAGTCCCGAAGTTAGAGCTCTATAGGAAAAGTTGTGCTTATATGGTGCCGCTTATATTTAACTGCTTGCCTAAAGAGATTATCGATTTACCATACAAACCATTTTGTTGTGCCTTACGAAAGTGGTTAATTCAAGAGAGTTATTATTCTACCAAAGATTTCCTTAATAAAAGCTCTTGCAGATATGGAGCATTGTATCAAAGTAATAAGTGAGTTCTTCTTTATGTTTGATCCTAAATTAATTTTAATTGTATAATTAAGTACCTATGTAGTCAATTATTTTTACTGGTATGCACTATACCAGTAAAAATAATTTAATAATGTTTGCATGCCCATACCAGGGTGAAATATGTCATGTTCTGTATTATTATTTAACAACTTTTGTACCATATTTCAAGCAAATAAATGATATCTTATCTTATCTTGCAAAGAAAGAAAATCTAAGGGGTGGTACTTTTTGCATGGTTCAGTTTTGCCTAATTATTATTTTCTTCATTTTCTGATATTTTCGCCGTATCCAACCCATTTAGTTGTTTGAAATTGATATATGTTTGAGATTAATTCGACAAAACAGTACCAAAACTTGTTTTAAAAATAAAAGGAGCTAAACCTTTTTTTTAATCGCCTTTAATTTATATATTATCTAAGTAGGTATTATCAATAGTTACCTAAGCCGTCCGACTTACCCAGTAATTCAACCTTTTTACTATTTATCTTTTACGGGCTAATTTATACAATACGTGAGCTGTTTATTTAATTAAGCTAGGATCCTCATCAAAGACGTTAAACGCAAATAAAACCAATAAAAAGTTAATTACCCTTTGAAAGTCGTAAATAGTAGTATTTTGTTAAATACTGTCTTACTCAAACATATTAAAGGGTTTTTTAATCCAGCCAATCACAAAATATTAAAAAAAATATTTTTATTATTTATTTTCAGCGATTATTGATTGTCCCACTGCTGGGCAAAAGCCTCCCTTTCCTTTTTCCAATACTCCCGGTCTGGGCCAGAGAAAAATCAAGCTAGTCCTGCCATCTCCTTCTGGCCCAGCCACATCATCTAGTACATACATATAATTAAGCCTCTTTTCCTTTATAGGGTAGGCAGACACCACTTCTTTCCACTTGCTACTATCCTTACACATTTGTTTCATAAATCTAAAATCTTTCTTTAATTAATTTAATTTGATGCCCTAGTATCGATTTAAGTAAACCAACTCTCAATCCCTTTAATAACTATTAACGTCTCTATTTACGGTAACTACTCGTATAAATATATGGCATACGGCTTAAGCCTATTTTTACCTTTCCTTATCCCCGTAAGAAAGTTCGCAATTTAGTTTAGTACACTTGACCCGGAGCCATGCAAGCATATGCTAACAAGACATTAACCTACATACCTATGTTATCCACACCTGTAAGAAGCCAGACTCCACCAAAGCGGAACTGAGATGAACGAAGCTGAGTGGAGTGGTTATTAAATAACTAATCTGAATTCACCATTTGACTGGCTTGTTGGTCTAGTGGTAAGTGACTATGACTGCTATATTGAGGTCGTGGGTTCGGATGACACCTAAGACAAATATTTGAGTGACGAGCATGATAGTTTGTTCTGTGTCTGGGTGTAATTAATCTCAATAATTTAATAAGTGTGTTTATCATTAATTTTGTTACCAAGATAGCTTGTTACAAGCTCTGCTTAGTTTCGATTCATATGGTCGTGAGGGAGTTGTCCCAGAATCTCATTATTTTATTTTTCTGCTAAAGTTTTTGATCTCACTTTTAAAATGGGTATGCAAAACTTCAGACGAGCATTGACCATGTGTATAAGCTAGCAAAAAACTCTTATTAGGCATTAAATTCGCTGTGCTGTGGGCTTGAATAATGAATTCCTATTGGTTATCTAAAATTTCTCCGCTCCGCTCCGCTCATTTCCGCTTTGGTGAAGACCGGCTGAGGCTGTATTATTTTACCTTGAATCTCATTCACGGGATGAAGTAAGAAGTTTGCTTCACAAATAAAATACTATTGTTTGCAACTGAATTAAAAGTTATCATGTTGTGATTGTTAGGAAATGAATACAGAAGTTCCATTTACCAAAATATAAATATACAGTATATACAAGGTGTTTTCGAAAGGGTATTTCTATCCAAAAGCAGTTAATAGTACAACTGGTATACAGAAAATTTACGAAATTTCAGCTCAAATTGAGTTCGTTAATTAATTATTGATACCAATTTTTTGCACCAATTGTTTGACACCAACACTTAGAATACGTCGTAAAAACAAAATTAATTTCTGTTGTCCATATCTGTCTATGTAACTCCTAAACTACTAGACGCATGTAAAAAAATTGACGAACGATCATCTAATAACTATGTATGCATAATAAAACTATTCGAAAACATAAAAAAAACAGATGAAATAAATAATTTTAGTTCAAAATACTCTAATAAGCTAAAGCTCATACTTAGTCCAAAATAGGCCTAGACTCTAAAGTAAGCAAATACCTAGATGTCAAAGACATTATATTAATGTCTAGACAAGAATCAAATTTACAATTATTAGCTTATAATATAAGGTTTATACATTTATACTGTTTCTAATAACTGAACCGTGAAATAATTCAATTTGAATAAATAAAAGGCTTAAATTAACAATGGAACTACAATTCCTCATTTTCATTTTCATTATCATTCAATTTTATTAATGAATAACATTGGCATAAATTAAACTCTTCATCAAGAACAATATTCTTTCGTTTGGATATTCATAAACTTGCATACATCATAAATATAAAAATGAATCGCTAAATGTGTTGGTAAGCGCATAACTCAATAACGCCTGGACCGATTTTGCTAATCCTTTTTTTGTTGTATTTGTTAATGTCAAGAGAAGGTTTTTATGAAAAAAAAATGATAGTGATTTGTTGAATTTATCTACGCCTCCAATAATATAAAGGCACCGGGAGCGGGACCTATGGATTCACGCGGGTGAAACCGCGGGGCTCAGCTAGTGCTTAAATATATCTTAATACGTAAAAATAATTACAGAAATAGACAATATTTACCTTATATACGTCTACCTTTAAACTCAGACCCAGAACAAATGATTTCTATTCTAGTCTAGTTGAGAATCGAACACAATATCTCTAGATTAGCATTCAAAGTCATTAACCACTAGACCAACATGTCAGTTAGACGCATTTGCCAAAAACTGGTGTAATTTGAACAAAAAATATTGAAACAACACAAAATCTTCACATTATTTTTTGTAGTGGTACTACTGCGCATGTTTTTGCTTAGTTAATAGGTTCTGAGTATTTGTAGCTAACTTTTGCTTTCGGAAATGAGCAAGTTTCTGTCGATGTTGCCCGCTTAATCTCTGTAACTGGTGATAAACATTTCTCGCTTTACTTGTTTTCGTAGAAGAGTTACATTTTCTTTTTTGTGGTTAGCATTGCTTTGTGTTTGTTCTTGTTTCGTTTAAATGAGTTTTTATTTGGTTTGGCTATGGATTTGTATGGGTTAATGAAACTCTCGACTTTGAGGAAATCACGACGTTTTTCAAATGCGTTTTTTTTAAGTAGATTTAGATAGACTAAAATTAAATGGATCGCATTATAAGGACGTAGTTTAAATTCAGTCAGTATATATTCTCCAAAACGTCATGAAAAAATTTGGTGACGGATATAAGTGCATAAGTGTATATGCAAACCTTTTTTTGTGCTGGGGGATACCTTCAAAACGCACCCGGTCCTATGGGGACTTATAAGACCGGGGAGTGTGGGATTTTTAATTTTTTCTAATAGGGAAAAATCGCACATATTTAAACTACCTTCTACCTGATGACTGCATATAGCATTTATAGATTCACGTTTTCCCCAGCCAAAAATAAATAATTATTCTGATTTCCTTACTTTGTCTCCTTAATGGACCAGATGGGCCAAAAGTTTCATTTTCCCTCTGTAAGCAATATATATAATAATTTTTATATTTGTACGCCTCATAGGCAAAACATGAACGTGCAATTGATTGTATTCTAACACCCTGTGCTACTTAGTGGGTACATATTCATGTTTCCACAAATAAAATGATCTTTATCTTTAAGCAATGGGACAGCTCGAACTTTATTCGTCAAACGTCGACGCACCGGTTTGTAAGGTGTCGCTAGCTCTGAGCTCCCGGGTGCGATCCCCGGACGGGTCAATGTAGAAACTCACTTTTCTACATTGTCTCGAGTCTGGGTGTTTGTGGTGCCTTCGTTATTTCTGAATTCCACAACACAAGTGCTTAATATCTACTTACTTAGGGTTCAGAGCAATGTATGTGATGATGTCCGCATTTATTTATTTATTTCTCAACAGTTTCGTCTGTCTCCAATGACCCTCAAAAAAAAAGTTCTACTAGAAAGCTTAACCAAGTTACTCCAGAATTCGTAAGCCCACCAGTAAAGGAGTAATATCCCAAACGTATCGGAATTTCGGCAGAAATAAGCCCTAATAATGAAACTTCATGAAATAGGTCTGTCCTTGGGTTTATCCCGAACATATATTTCTTTTCTTAATACCCGTAAACTTAAGTTATGGGCAATGTAAGCTGGCCAGTAAACAGATATCGAAGAGCTTAGCTTAAGTTTAAAGTGGGGGTTGTAAGCAGAAGGCTCAGTAAAGAACTGATTTTGAAACGCTCTTGATATTTCAAACAACTTCAAAAGGAGGAGTTTCTCAATTTGTCTGTGTTCTTTTACATGTTTTTTTTGCACTACACTGTTTGTACCTAATGTGCAAGTTGTCGGTCAAAATTTGCAATCCAGTTTTGGACCACGTTTCGGCTCAAATGCGTGCTTATATGAATACGGTGACAATACTTATGAAAATCACTTTCGTCTTCTTTTTTCTACCCCATCCATTCAATTGATTCCTCCAGTGTTTAAGAAAGCTCCAGTTTTTCAAAAGCGAGTTTCCACCTTTTCGTGTACAACTTTTTGCCGACAATTTTTTTTGTGCGATCATAAAAAATAAATATGTTTCAAATTTAAATCAAAATAGAACTTCTGTCTCTTTCCTTGCTGTTAACAACTAACTATAAGTATGAATGTAAACAGATATTTTCGAAGTATGCTCCGGCACATATATCCGGCGAATATGCCTCAGACTCCGACTGAGCAGATAATCGCGAGATTATTCTGATAATGCGCGCTTCTAATTGAAACTTTCTGTTTTTCTTACAATGAAGAAGATATTAAGGTGATTTCAATGTCAAGTGAAGTATTTTATAACATTTTGAAATAGTGTACGGTTTGCACGTTGAAAATTTATAATAAGAAGGTTTTATTTTTCATGCCATATTTCACATTCGAGCTATGCTCGAAGAATATGTAAGTTGAAGTGGCAATGGGCAGGCCATTTCGCTCGAAGAACCGATAACCGTTGGGGAAGAAAGGTTCTCGAGTGGCGACCACGAACCGGAAGAAACAGCGTTGGCAGGCCACCAGGTGGACTGACGATATCGTCAAAGTTGCGGGCACCCGGTGGATGCTATTGGCGAGTTGTCGTTCATTGTGGGGTTCTAAGGGGAAGGCCTTTGTTCAGCAGTGGACGTCTTCCGGCTGATGATGATGATGATTTCACATTAAAATTTTATCTCGCGACAAAATTTAACAAACCTATTGATATGCTTATTAATTAACATATATAAACTTCAGCATTATAGTAGGTAACTTCATAAGTACCTTTGTGTCCTTTGTTTACAAAATAGCTAAAACATTTTAGTAAAATATTTTTCCAAAACGGGATGTATCCCGCAAAGTAATAATACCATGATTAGCATATAAATTGAATTTTACGTTCTGCATTAATTGGCTCGTCACAAGAGGATTTTGAACAAATCGTGTTACATTGAATAGTTTAATTACATTCAGTTTGCATAGGTTTATGAATAGTTACCAACAACAAGAATACAGGTATAAATGTTTTTAGAAACAACTACTTTATAACTAGGACTTTTCTGTCTCCTGACTTTACCAAAAAGTGTACTTTGAAAAAATTACCACTTTTTGGATTGTATGCAGAATATTGCGTATCCATTCAGTCACAATTCAACTCCATCGGCTGTCAGAACGTCTAGATGTCCTGCCCAACTCCATTTGAGTCGTATCGCCCGGTCCTCGACGTCAAACACGTTTTTTCGGATTTTGATGTAACGGACTCAGTCTTAGATTAAAGTTAGTTAGACCGAGAGCATGTTGGGTTGACCACACAACCAAGGAGCCACCTGGTTGGTTGGTTTAGCCAGCCAACGCAAGACAGCCAACAAAGATTGAAATAATTCTACCAAAAAAACCCGACTTCAAAATAAGCCTAATATGGATTTCTTATGGATCCCACCGCCAAAACTGACCCAAAATGGGACCACACTTGAAGATCATCAAAATCGGTTCACCCAGTCAAAAGTTTCTCCTTAGGCATACCTGTAGATGAGTCCGGTCTGATATGATGATGATGACGTGAAGAAATGCATGCCGTAGCTATATTTCCCTTTGACATAGTTGTCTCTTTTCTTACTAATTACCTTATATCAGAGAACTACTAGCACATTGATAAATCTTAAGTCTACTTAAACCCGCAATAAAAGCGACTTCCGCATAAGATTTCAGAAAATCTCAGCGGTATAAACTAAGAGCCACAATGTACACCGGAATCGCTCCTTAGAGTATTATTTATCCAGTACCATACAAGCGAATAAATAAAGCCCATTAACAATTACGTGAAGAATAATGGGTTTCTATTTTTAGATCAAGAAACATTCGGAAAATTAAACCGAGTGTAAAAGAAATGTTACAAGTTTTTGTGAAATGGAATTTGTAGCGGCATTTGTGTTGTATTCTAAATATAATTTCGTTATGAGACGTGACGTTATATGAGTGTTTTTAATTTAACATTTAGGCCGTAGGTAAATAGCAAAAACATTAAGTAAAAAGGTAAATCTCTTATGATATGAAATCAAAGACACTGAAGGTATCACAAACATTAAAGCCGGACATAAATAAAAAAAAAATAGTTTTCTGCATTAACCCGTTTGGTAATCGAAACCGGAACCTCAAAGCTGGTCTCCTTGGATCCGATGTTTACGCCACTCAACCACGGAGGTCATGAAATTCAATTTATTATATTGTAATTTTATTACAACTTTTAAGGATATTTTATCTCAAATTGAAATTACTGTAAAGACATCAGATATCCAGCTATACATATAAAATTAAAACAAATAGCCACTTACACAATAATTAAAACAACTACAGCTATTTTATTTACATAGAGTAATGAGACAATATAATTAAGTATCAAATAGTAACATTTAATAAGTGCTAGAAGTGATACTCCAGTCTTTCTGTTCCCACACCGTAACGAGATAGCTCTGTGGGAACCTACTACTGGTCTGAAACTCGATTTACACATGTTTTTCACATTTGTATGTAAAAATGTTGAAAAGTTACGAAAACACGAGTAGAAAAATTCGTAAAAGGCAATCGAAAAGAACATCTATTTAAAAAAAAAGAGTGAGCTTCATAATTCTAAAGTTTACATCAACGAAAACGGTTTTTCTAAAATTCATCTACGATTGCCTTAGATCCCGAGTAACAAACTTGAACAAAAATCTACCCGTGAATTGAGAAGATCCTCTTTTTGAAGTCGATTAAAAATAATAGATTAAAATTAGACTCAAAAATCCATCTTAAAAATATGGGAGCCTTTTTTAGGCTCTCATATTTTTAAGATGGATTTTTGAGTCTACTAAAATACACTTAACACTTCCCTAAATCTTCCCACACTCTGTAAAAAACTACAAGAGTCACAAAAATATTTATGTTTTCTTGTTTAAAGTGCATACTGCAGTCCCATGGTAGCATGTTTGTTGTGAAGTGGCGTCTGACAATCGCAGAGGCTAACGATCACTCCGCTTTGAGCGCATAGGGGTAACACTTGTAGTCTGTTTGATTTCCACTGCTGAGAATAAAATAATAATGGTATTCTGTTGCAGGGAAAAGAATGCCGTGGTTTAAAAAAAAGTGTTTATTTTGATTGAACGCTCTCTGCAAGGCTGAATACAGGTCTCGAATATACAATATTGCATAATCGACACTAGAAAAAGAATTTTGAAAACACATTTTTTGTAAATAATAAATGTTACGTAAAATATGTGTTAAATAAATTAATAATTCTTACAAAAAAAAAACGACTCCAAAATAAGTCTTATTAATATATTTAGTTTTTATGGATAACATTATCACATTTGGACCAAACGGGAAGCACCAGCTTTCAAATAAAAAAAGAATCATCAAAATCGGTTCACCCAGTCCAAACCAAAGTTTCTGGGAAAACAAACATAAAAAAAACAGTCGAATTGAGTACCTCCTCCTTTATTGAAGTCGGTTAAAAAGTGTCGGCGCTGACGAACCCTCAAGATTGCTCATTTTATTAGCTTAAGTTACAATATCACATGCAATATTTTATTCAATGTGACTTCACCTACATGTTCCTTTCATAATATACATGATAATAATTATGCTCCATAGTTGAACCAAATTTCATGAATATTGTTCACTTATATCCTTCAATAAACCTACCATCTGAAAATTAAGCACAGGCTTCAACCTACATCATACATTTGAGAAATGATTTCACTTCCAAGAACTCCAACAAGTCCCAATTATAGTAGCCTATTGTAGCCCAGCGGTGGGCTTCCAATAGTAATTAATGCAACACCGAATTCGCCAAATAGTTCTCAACTGAAACTACTAGAATTTTCGATATGCTGCCGCTAGCATATATGAAAATTAGATGGTTTCCAGTTACTGTAATAGGTAGGTTACCGTATGCCAGATATTTTGGTTTACTAACATTTGGTTGCTCATTGAATAGCAATTGGCTATAGCAAATGTGAGCTGAATGATGATTTCAACTGCCTCGTTGGCCTAGTGGTGCTAAATGCTACTGCTACGCTAGAGGTCTTGGGTTCAATTCCCAAGTCGACCAAGGTGTTATTGGGTTTTTCTATGAAATTCTCAGTAGCAGGTCGGAGTTTTGATGTGTCCCGGGTTAGTGGCAATAGGCTCGCCCCCTATTACATGGGACCGAAACATATCGGTGAACTGTGTATGTACATTGGTACACCTCTGCCTAACCCTTCGGGGATACAGGCGTGATGATATGAATGATGCTTTCAAAAGATTACGGTGTTAACTATCTCGTGGAAATATTTGCTAATTAGTTAATAAATAAAAAACAAAATGTAATTATATAATGATTTCTTAAAAGAAAAGCTGCGTATTTTATTCTTTTGTCGGTTTTAATAATATTTTGGCGCTGAAAAAAACCTTTCTGTTGTAAAATTTCAATAAAATTTAGATCGCAATAAAATCAGTAACCTAAAAACCTATGGTAAAAGCTTGTATGTATACGTCAGTACCAATTTGCAACCGTTAGTTTTACGTGAAATAGAACGACTACAAAAACAATAGAGCATAATTCGACATTTTGATAATCTATGAAAAAAAAAAATATACAGTTTGTATTGTCCTGTTGTACCCATGTTGCAAAACTAGAATTATTTTCTTTAAAAAACATGGGTTGACAAAGAAACGAAAATCAGCTCTAACAAAAGGCGTGCTGTATATTAAAAATAACTATATCTTCTATACCTTTAATACAAAAAGATTAAATAAAAATGTCTTTGTATCATTATAATTAGGTAAAATTTTCAATACAATTTAGGTATACCTCAAAAACTAAAACTACAAAGAATAAACAAATCCTTATTTAATGAAATCAAATATTGTACAAAGTATTCTCACAAGGCGATTTACGTAAAACGTTAGGCTGAACGTACACGATCTGCTCTTACAGTTAGTTAGTGATCACCGCACAAGGACTGCGCGAGCTGTCGACCGCTCTCGCGCGCCTCCTTGCTCCCGCCCGATTGCTTTTTGTGTTATCTTTGTTTATACCCATAGAAGTCTATAGTTCACCATGCGATGATGACAATATTTTTATGTCCACCTTTTAAATATCACACTCTTTTTTTTCTTTGGTCAAGTAAACAAAACATTTGAAGATGCAGTGTCTAGTGGTGACGTCAAAGACTTTCTGGAACTTTAAAGCGGTTTTTTCTTATATATATATCTATATTCGACAGACAAAAAAATATGTGTCTACCATATTTGAATTACATCAATCGAAATAGCGGACTAAATTGACTTTTATACTCTCTCTCGATGTCATTCCCAATTATAGATGATGGATCCTGGCTAGGGTAGGAAAGGGTAGAATCTATTGCAGCTTAAAGCAGTTGGTACCGACTGCTTCAAATAGTCCGTGTATACGCAGCCTAAGTAAAATAATACTCAAAACAAACAACCAGAAAGAAAATCGTAATCTGAAGTTCAAAATGCTTAACCTTTAAAAATATAAATTTGAAACAAACAGTATTTGTTTGAACAGTAAATTCTAAGAAAATCCCTTCAAATCCTTGGAACGATTTGTGAGAATTTATATAATTTGGATATTCTGTTTGCTTGTATTTTCAATGAATTTGAAGTATTTAATTTATAACCAAATATTAGGTATTTTGCTTGGGGCACGCTCGTGTGTTTGTCAGTTGTCTGAGTTTAAGCTTAATCCAGACATTTTAGGTTCCAAAGCTTAGCTCTAGAACCTGAAAAGAGAGACATTTATTATATTCGTAGGTATTTTACCTTATTTGTATAATTTGAACGTCGTTGTGATTATTTGGTAGAAAAACATTAATCCATCTTTTAACATACAAATTCTAACATCTAATTAGTAAATCTTAATCATTTTGTCGACGAATATTATTATTAAATAAACATAAAATGTTTTAGCATAAGTTAGATTATAAGTAAGATACTTTGTTTAAAAAATAAGTCTTGTTGTGCTCCACGATTTATCTAGTTTCTTTTGTAAAATGATTACCACTTAAGCCTACATTGCATATTGCAATTAAGATTTGAGTATTAATATAAAGATTTTCGTTATAAATAACTGCAAATAAGCTGCAGTGGCAACTGTGGGGTAGAAACTGCATATTTACTTGTAACAATTATCCAATACTATCATAGATAACAGCTTAATATAACGTTCTATGTCAACTTCATATATAACAGAAACTATCTATATCTACAAACTAAAGTTTTATTTTAAAAATGAAACTGCGTAAAACAATCCTAACTACGGTCGTAACGAACTGCACGAAGTACAGTAAACCACGCAAGTTTATGACCAGCTGAAGTTGCGCTGTGCCAATATTTCGACGAAACTTTAACTGTAGCGGGTATGGTCACACTTGGAAAAATGCTATATTGACAATGAAGATTTTTCTTTTAAAGTTTGTTGAGTAAGTTTTAAAATGTACTGAGTTTTGCAGTGATGTGTTTATGAAAATAGTTTTGTTAAATAACAATATTCTTCGTTGCATTTTGAGTAACATAATAATGTCTAAATAAATTGTGATATTTTATGTTAAAATATAATTAGCATAAGCAAAACTTAACACAGTACAGTAATAATACTCCTACATTCATAGGTTTAATTGTTTTTGGATCGTTTGAAACTAAATACAGGAACGTTTTGCCAATGCCAGTCAACGGATCGGTGAGATAATCTTTACGTTTCAAATTTTATCTTTTACATTTTCATTTTTTACTTTTACATTTTATACTTTGTCTATGAGAGTGATGATTAGTTTCTCCGGTTACTTGATATAAACTCAGGTAGCATGGAATACAGTATTTACTAGTAAAATAGGTAGTGGACGCCAGATAGGATGTCACTCTAAGTAAAATACGGTATTCAGTTGCATTCAGGAAGACTGAAAGTAACCCCGATATAGCTTGGTAAAAGCACTAAGAATAATAATAAATGTAGGTATAGGTACGTGGTCGTATGAATGCTTCAAAAAAATTCTAGTTTTATAACATCCACAAGATTCCATTAGTATTACATATTAGTTCATATTTGGAACGTCTTATTTTCCTTCCTAAATAAGAAATGACGGTTGGAAACAAAATATCAGAAGAGCTTGCAAACAGGTGGCAACACTTATTATAGTGAAGAGGGATTTCTGCTAGTGATGTGCGAATACCGGGATATTGATGTTCCGGTGACAACTCTATTTTAAGTAAAAAGTAGTGTAAACATAATGGTACTTGAGTTTTGAGTTTAATCAGTTTTTTACTGATGTTTATAAATTGTAAATATTTTTATTGTTATTGATATTACAATCTGTTAATATATTACAGCAGAGCAGAGCTCTTTTCAAAACTTTCAATACGCAAAACAAAATTATTCTAGAAGTTTAGTGGTTCTTAAAATTACTTAAACCTACAAAAATACTTTGCAAAAAATCAAAATCAATTGTATTTGTAAGCTTGTGTAAACTATTTTCATTATTATCCCTCTTGGTCATCGCAACCTATAATACTCGTATTATAGTAGTAAGTACTTCCAAGTATTAGTAATTTAGTATTTAAATATAGCCAGGCAATCCCACACTTAGTTTCCATTAACCTTTCAGAACTTAAACATCAAACGTTATAATAACACCACTTGTGTGGGATATATATTGTGGTACATATGTTACTGTAAATGCTCGAACTACAGTAAATCCTAACATTTTCCAGTAAAACCTGCTGGTAGATGTTGGTTTGCTTTTTTTTCAACATTTACCATGCCTATAAGATTTACCAAGTGAACGGTGGTAAAAGTTCGAATTGAAAACGTTTTTGGACATTTAATATTAAGAATTGGTAAATCTTAGGTTTAACTTGAAAACCTTAGAATTTACCGTAGTTCGGGCGTTTACAGTAACACATGTATACAAACCAAAGGAGAATCTAGTACCCGTCACAGCGCAGCTTATAAAACTTTGTGACGTCATCAATTACGGGACCCTTCATTACAAACACCTACATATATTACATTACGCCCATGGATTTAACCTAACAACGTCTAAAGTCCGGGATTCTTGGGAACTATTACATCCAGGTTTAAACATATTTATTCCATGACAAACTGTTAAGTTACGTCATTCAGTTGACAACGAGTTCCCGTTATAGAAGTAAAATATAATATTTAACTAGTTTGTTAACGAAACAAAAGTTACGTGCATGGTACTAGCAATAACTTGCAATCTTATATATAAAAATGAATCGCTAAATGTGTTGGTAAGCGCATAACTCAATAACGCCTGGGCCGATTCCACTAATTCTTTTTTTGTTGTGTTAGTTATTATCAGGAGAAGGTTCTTATGAAAAAAAAAATGGAAAATTGCGCGGAAAAAAAAAATAAGTCATCACCGGCCAAACATAAAGGCACCGGGAACGGGACCTAGATATTCATGCGGGTGAAACCGCAGGGCACAGCTAGTTGATAATATAAATAGATCAAAATATGTATTTATTTGCTAAATCATACCAATACTATCAGATTCCTTTTAATTCACATTTTTTACTATCATATATTATAGTGCTTAAAAAAGTTTGGATACAACGTGGAATTTAGCGTCATTGAGTGAAATATATCTATAATTTTATAAAAAAATCGAAATTTTATCCTGTTATATTAAGAAATGTCATTATCAACACAAAGCTACAACACCAAAACTGCTATTTTCCCAACTCACTTACCGTCAAAACATTTTATGAGCTATTTCTGTCATTTACCCTAGTGAACTAGTTACCGTTATAACAGTTCAACAGTTCAACTGCTATTTCCCGAACTACGCACATCCCTAATCCAAAGAAGACGTTTTTGTACCCATCAAGATTCATCAAGTCCGCGGGTATCGGATTGTGCCTCTTTTGTCATGTCATGTGCGTGAGCGTGTTATCCTCAATGGACTGTTTTTGGATTATTGTGTAGACAGATTAAGATGGTATTATTGGGGATATTTGTTGTGTTAATTATTTATGTAGATAGATTTCCTTGATAATTATTTATTTGGGTACATGTAACAGCGTTCTTATAATCTTGCTAACTGTTGTAATCGATATAAATACAAGCAAAGCCAAATTAAATAATATAGAAAAAAAAAATGTTATTATTTCTCATTGACGCCTAATTTCTTTTTTTGAACCGTTCTAATTACGGGGAAAGTATGTATTTATACACACACTCAATACTAGTTTGTTATTTATAAATACTCATTTTATATTACATATCAAAAACGTCTCACATATGGAAAACATTTAAACCTTGCGTAAACTGCAAGGAAAATAATATACCCTGCGACCTATATTATAAAAAAAAAAACACGCTCAGACTTCATAACGCTTAAAAGAAAACCGAAACATCTTTGTAAAATAACTTTCGTGAGGTAAATACACAATTGTTTAATAAATAAGACGGTTTACTCCAAGAACATAAAACATTTAGTCAAATGGTACTACTAATTTTAAATCTATATTAACAATGTAAATTATTCAATTAAAGCGTCTAAGCTGTCAATCAATATTATTCAAGTACAATTTAATACTAATCCAAATTGGATAAAGCCTATCAATATAGTATAAGGTATATTACGTTACATCAAACCCTTGTGCTGCCACAGAGTAGAGAGTTAATGGAGTGTTTCATTATAATATTATGCAAGCAAACTTGTAGGTGCTAAGTAGATTGGTAACTTGCTTAATTGTTGAAAGACATTAATTGTACATATGGATTGTGATAAAATTGAGTATTGAGACATGATGCTTGAAGTAAAACTAATCACTGTGACATGATACAAGTATTTACCTCTATTTTTAAGCCCATATTTTAGCGAGCACACGAAGCTTGCAGATTGTTAGAAATAGGTTCACCTATTTTTAAGGATAATTCGTTTTTTTCTGATACTTTAATATCTGAGTGTTCTATAACATTAACGTCGTACTAGTTGGCATGTAAATTAAAAAACAGTCCTAAGTGATTCCTTTTTGGCAGGAACAAAAAGTTTGTTCCTGAACTCTCCATTGGCTCACTACTCCGTGCCCACACCAAAATAGGTACCCTTTAATTTCACAAGCCCATCAATTTTAGTAACCAGTTGACAGAGCCATCAGCCGTCTTCTCTGGATATTAATTAGCAAAACACGTTACTTTGTGAGCCTGACAGGTAATTACAGGCCTCCACGTGTGAATTTAAACATGTCTGACGGCGTGTCATATTTTTATACAGAGAATATGTTTGAGTATTGAGTGTACTATAAAATAGTGGCTTAATTTTGGTATTTATTTTTGTAGCAACAGTTTTTTTTTGTGTACTTTCAGTAACATTTTTTAGATTGCGTCAAAGGTATTTTTTATATTATTTACCCTCAGTATCACTTCAACTTAATTTTGTAATAAAAATTACAATGTGTTGAAATATTAAGCAGCCATTTACCATGGGAGACCCGACACCTGCACATTGTATATGGCTATAGAATGATCCATTAAAAAAGCTAAAACATGCATAATACCGAAATAATCATTAATTACACCAACATTTAGAAGGATCTTAGTATTAAGTATTGTTTGTCCATTGTGTGTACATAAATAAATAAATAATAAATAAGATCTTAACATAATGAAAATAAGCCATTGCCTCCGAGGAATAACTCTATCGATAAATCGAAACCGACTGCGTTTCAAAGTCGGTTAAAAGTAAATGCAAATCAGACGCAACCGACTGCGTTTATAAGTCAGTTAAAATTAAATGCAAATCAGTTCACGAACCAACTATTTACTTGCCTTAAGAAATATTAAGGTTCATGTTATTTAACACACAATCCCCAATTTACCTGCACGTCCCAACTAAATCAGCTTAATAAATAAACCTCATAATTTCCCATTTCTTTAACCAAAGATTAACGTTTTTAATTCAACCCTACCTTCTTAAACAGTGTAAGCCATTCAAAATATTCGTAAAATATGCTAATGTACTTAAAATGTACCCTTTCACATACATCAAATTGTCCTTAAACCAAAGTGAAAGTGAATATAGGAAGAATAAACAAAGGGTAGGTCTACATTCAGATGTAAATGAGGCGGAGTTCGGAGTTTCCACTGTTGTGTAACGGGCTTAGTTTGAGTCCCTGAAACGGTCAGCTTAGCATATCATATTGTCTTAGTTATAACTCTTGGTGAGTTGGTTTTAAGGTAATACTTGTTTTAAGAAATATGGGCGTCTTGGTTTTCTTATTGGAAACTTTTTGGAGATTATGCACGTTCTTTTATTGTCTTAGAATCATCGCCACTTCATAGAGCCTCAGAGAGAATTTTGACTGCTGGTAAGTAAGTCCCGTAGTGCTATACCAGTGGTTGAAGAAGGTACGATTCCTACGGATCAGTATTCTGTGTCTGGATCTAATTTATAATATAGTATGTATGTGTATATAAGTGTGTTTGGTTGCCATAGGACAAGCTCTGCTTCGATTGGGATCAGATGACCGTGTGTGAACACCCAAGATATTATTATTCACCATTAACTCCCTGCCAGGCAATCAATTATTTGGAGTCAGCTCTATGCGTATTCAGCTTCCATTCTGGGACAAGTAACTTAGGAAACATGTACCTGTCTTTTATATGATACGATATCGGATTAGCAAAATTAAAAAAAAAATGTAGTATCGGAGTCTGAACGATATCGATTTGAATTAGTATTTGATAAAGTGAAAACGCTCTTACTTGTTATGTCTTATGTCATCAGATCTAATAATGAACATCCCTTTTCTGTGTATAACAGTCTCCAAAAGGTAAAGAAGTCTTCATCGATTATATTAATATAGTATTTTTTTTTGCAAATTACTCTTTAAGCAACTGGATCTCAGGCAATCTTAAAATAAAAATAAAACTTTAAATATACTATTTAACTCGATATTAAGTGAAAGAGTGTTACTTAGACGCATTTATAAATAGGGTCGTTTAATGGCAATCTTATCTAATCTTATCTTTACAACCTAATTCTACCACTACCACCTTATAATGCAAAATTAATATCCAATTTTCTTCTATCCATAGATTATGTCACCATTTAATGCGAATAGAACGACTACTTTTCTTCTATCGGTAAAACCTCTATCGTTTCTCCAATGTTGACGATGTTCTTATGCTGCTCATCTTCACTACTCGGCATCTCAGCATTCACTCCTTTCTTTTTCATATCATCTTTCACGAAATCCGTTTTTTTCGTCGTTTCTCTTAAATTTATTATTATTAGTATAACAATGTCTTCACTAAGGAATATACGTCTTTAATTCGCTACTAACCCGAGTTTAAGATTTAGATCTTAATTAAATGCTCTTAGAAGTCAAACTAGACTGTTAGTTGGCAGCTCATGTTTGAATTTGGCTTACATCGTGAACAATTCAAGTTGCTTCGAACAATTCCCAACTTTCTGCTTGTTTTACTGCAAGTATTTAATTAAATGCTCGTTGTGGACTGAGGTGTCTATTAATTAATGGGGAGAGTAGTTTATATGTAGGAGGAGTTAGTATGCTGCTGGGAATGTAAGATATAGGACCTGCATTGTGAAATGAATGTGTGACCCTAGGTGAGTTCGGAATTAATTTGTGAAAATCACGTTCATAAATTACTGGTTCTAGACCCGAAAATTAAGATAAAAGAATGTATAAATATCAAACCAAATACCCATAACAATTGTGCATTTCGATTATTTAATGTTTACGGGTTTTTGAATGATGTCGGCTTTTTATTTTATTTTTTGGGAAATATTTTGGGTTCATTACGTTAAAAGTAAAGTAAAGTGAAGTATATCGTAATATAAAGTAAGTATAAGCATAAAGTTCTATTAATGTTAATATATAACCCACATTTATGTCTGCGGAGTCATGTAAAGACAAAAAATACTCATGTTACTTACATGAGTATTTTTTGTCTAAAAAAAAGTTGAAATGTTAATCATATTTTTGTCTTATAACACAGTCAGTATTTTTAATTACACTACGGTGTAACAAACCGCCTAAATATCATACAATAGACAAAAGGTACTGGACAAACCTGTCAGGCTTATTGAAGCAACCCTGATAAGAATGGCCAGGTACAGCCTCCTCAATACATCTCAATAAAGGACCCTATAACAATGGGATAGGTCTGAATATTGAATAACATCCGAAAAACCTTTTGAAAAGTCAGTCTTGTTGACTTTTGAGGTATTGTGCAGTTTTGTTTGGGTCTGGTTTTATTGAATGTCTGGAAGTATATGAAAAGATCGTTTTGTGAAAATTTATCAAGTTACGGTAGAGATTTTTAAAGCTATCTAATACCATGTTCAGGGGAAAATAATTGTATGAAAAATGTACCTCTCTTTAACATGATAAGAATTTTTAAAATTCAAACATTTTGTATCTTATCGGATAATGTGAAAACGCTCTTCTTGTGATGTTTTATTTCATCTGGTGGTAAAAATGAATATCGGTTTTCTGTATATAACAGTCTCCAAAAAGGAAGGAAGTCTTCGTCGAAATCAACATTAATATAGCATTCAATTTACTCTTTAAGCAACCCGATCTCAGGCAATCATAAAATTAAAAAAAAAGCTTTTAAATTTTCGATATTATTAAGTGAAAGAGTGCTACTGAGACGCATACATAAATAGGGTCGTTTAACGGCAATCTTATCTTTAAAGCCTAATTCTACCACTACCACCTTATAATGCAAAATTAATATCCAATTTTCTTCTATCCATAGATTATGTCACCATTTAATGCGACTAAAATGACTACTTTTCTTCTATCGATAAAACCTCTATCGTTTCTCCAACGATGACGATGTTCTTATGCTGCTCACCCCATAACCTGTAATGAGCTTGAAGATATACATCACAAGTGTTTATGTCTAAATTAGTAGTCGTTTAGATACCGACAGCGTTAGCTTAACGCTCATAGCATAGTTAGGTTGCGTTCGGTAATGACGTCATACGGAAAAAATGTTCCCATCAAGGCGTCTGATAAAGAAAACTACCTTATATTATTTGTTAGAAGAATTGTAGGATTTTTATAACAAAGGTTCAAACTTAAATTGTAAAAAAATTATACATTGCCGTTCAATCACTCTTTACTATAATAATATGTTTGTTGTACAGAATTACGACTAAACTACTGATCCAATTTAGGTGAAATTTTGTAAAAAGTTGGTTTAAAGCCTGAAAAAGGACTTGATATTCGACACTCACGCGGATGGTTCCACGAGGAAGATCTCGTTGTTGGGATTGAAGTAAATAATAGAATTTTAATGTATTCTGTATAGAAATACTGTAGAAGTACAATTAACACACACACGTGATTTTTAATGAGCTTTTCAAGTTTCGTTTAAATGACGACGACCTCCGTGGTCGAATGGTCCCAGTGGTGGTCTCTGAGGTCCCAGGTTCGATCCCCGGACGGGCCAATGCAGAAAGTCACTTTTCTACATTTTCTCAGGTCTGGGTGTTTGTGGTACCTAGCTTCGTCGTTTCTGAATTCCATAGCACATGTGCTTTATAGCTACTTACTTTGGGTTCAGAGCAATGTATGTGATGTTGTCCGTATTTATTATTTATTATAAATTTTATACATAACAACCTGAGTATTAATTATTTAAGTCTATAAAATATGACACAGGATTTTGTCCTGGATAAGTACCTACTTAAAATATCATCCTCCGAAATCCTTTCAATAAACAATTGAGCCACGACACAGGTGTCATTATAATAACACTCATTTAGCTAAGTATAATCCCAAACAATATTTTATAAACAAGAAAGAATAATGAGAGGATTCAGGAACACTGAAACATGTAAAATATTATTATTATTTTCAGACCATGCTGTCCCACTGCTGGGCAAAGGCCTTAAATGTAAAATATGTATAAAAGTATGTGTTATGACGGCCCTGTTGGTCTAGTGGTTAGTGACACTGACTGCTTTGCCGAAGGTCGTGGATTCGACTAACACTCAGGACAATTTTTTATGTGATGAGCATGATCATTTTTCGGTGTCTGGGTGTAATTTATTTATTTACTTCACACACACCTTACATCTATCATTACAGGTCTTAACCTAATTCAATAGATGAAGTTACTCTAACACAATTTAAAATAAAATAAAACAATATAAACTTAAACACTTAAATAACAAATTATATAACTAGTCAGTCCTGTGAACTCGTTCAAAGAACACGAAAACAAATCAATGCTGTCGGCCACTGTGTTGAGCGTGCGCAGCGCTCGTACCAGCGGCGCTCTCTGTAACAGATTGGTGCGCGCTCTCGGCATATCTATCTCTATATGTAATATGTATGTATTTAGAAATATATATAAGTATGTTTATCAGTTGTCTAGTTACCATAGCACAAGTTCTGTGTGTGAGTAGTCCAAGCGTAATATTATTATGTTTTTCGAGTATGGTATTATTATGGTAACAAATTATGGCAACACCATATTTTTGTAACCGGACGTGTAAACTACGTAGTGAACACTTATTTAATGTTGTTAAGTTTAATGGTTCAGTAACTTTTATGTTGGAGTGTAGTATGAAAGGTTTTTCAGAAGGTTTGATTTTTATTTTTAGTTTAAAACAGATTTATTGTTTTTCACTAGATCTTTTACGAGATGGCTTTTTATTTCAATAAACATGTAGGTAGAAGTATAGTATTTTTCTTATTTTTTCATGATATAAATAAATAAATAAAAAAATGCGGACAACATCACATACAGTGTTCTGAACCCAAAGTAAGTAGCTAAAGCACTTGTGTTATGGAATTCAGAAACAACGAAGGTACCACACCACAATCACCCAGACCCGGGACAATGTAGAAAAGTTGGTTTCTACATTGACCCGTCCGGGGATCGAACCCGGGACCTCAGAGCTAGCGACACCTTGAAACCGGTGCGTACGCCACTCGACCACGGAGGTCGTCAGATATAATCATTAATTTTACTTCTGCCTTTCCAGTGTTTAACGTTGTAGACAAATTAAAAGTTGAGAAAATTGCTGTATTACTAAACTACCTATAATTTAACTATATGCAATGGGACATAGTGTTAAAAATAATTCTTCTATTTGGTAAAATTCACACAAGAAACTAAACAACCTAGTATTTCTGTTAACACAACAACATAACCAAATAACTCACAAAACTTCAATCGCAATAAAAACCAGTAAATCGCGCCTAATAACATGCATTACCATCATAACCTATAACTGACGTGGCGTGGCGTGGCGTAACCTAAGTATGTCTAAGGCTTAACGTCGCCTCATTAATATGCCATTTCTCGGAATCCTACACACAACCTTGGAGGCTTACAACTTAATGTCGCTTGTTTATGATCGTTTTGAGCAGTGATTGTGATACTGATTTATTTTAATAATTATTATTTGCGGGCAAAATAAAAATGCAGGCGTTACGAACAACATGGAGGAAGTAAAGTAGAGGTATCGGATTCCATAATAGAGAATGAACCTAATTTGTTTTTGCATAGCCTTCTTGTATGAAAATAATTCATAAACATAATTATGGTTACTATTAAGATGAGAGTGAATGATGAGATGACGTGTTGTAGAGATGAATGAAACACACAAATAATTGTGAACTGGGCAGGAAGATGATGATTATATAACAGTAGATTCTGCATTTCCAGGCTTCAGAAACCATATATACCTTCATTTTTGTGAACTTAATGATAAATAAAAAAAACAAATGATAATTTGTACCATGTCAGCGTAGCGGTAAACTGAATTGTTACAGCTCTTTTATTGCAGTCATACCTCAGATGATACAAAAGTTAATTCCTTAACCTTATAACCAACAAAACAATAAACATAAATAATATCAAGTATATTTATATAATTTATGAACTCATTTCAGTGGGGATCGGACCTTAAATCTAAATTAAAACTTGTTATTAACGCTTTCATTTGGGAAAGGGCTGCACTAGTGGATTGGGAGTTGTAGATATATTTCAACGGGAATTGTGCTGAGATGAAGATTTTGTCTGTTTATTAATTTTGGTCCCGTATCCCGACACTTCTCTTTGTAGGACCGGTCTTTGAGGAAATCTTTGTCGAGGCCTTTGTCCAGCAGTGGGCGTTTCTAAGCTGATGATGAAGATCAATTTAGTTATTGCCTGGTAAAGATTCTTCTATAAGATTTACCGATTTTTTTGCCGCAAATGCACAGATTACTCTTGGATAGATATGCTATCTATAGGTATACTTTATCCTCCATGCTTTGGAAAATACCTTAAAGTGTTGGCCCCGCAAGACATACATGATTTGTTTAATATACATATATATTGAGCATTATGTGATCAGTTAGTAATTGACGGGCCTGTTGGTCTAGCGGTTTACCCTGACTGCTATACCGGAGGTCGTGGGTTCGATCCCCACTCAGGACAAACGTTTGTGTGATGAGCACGATCATGTGTTCTGGTCTAGCTTGGGATCAGATAACAGTGTGTGAGATGTCCTGGAATATTATTATTATTAATTAATTCGCTACTTGATAGAACTTTTGCCCAATAGGACAGTAATAGACATTAATGATACCAAATACAAACCAGAACTCATTAAACATCAGTCTAAAAACCACAAAACCGAATCGAACAAATAATTAACTATTAATAATAATTATCGTAATTAACTTGTTGTTGGCCTAATTTCTATAAACAAATAATAAAGGCGGGTTAACCCCTCGCATTTTGCTGGGAACATAAAATTTTGTAATGACCCCTTTTAACCTTTTAATGTAGATATAACAAAAGTATCTTAAACAAAAGCTGATTAATGAGGTTACGGTTTATTTTGAATTAGTTAAATATATATGGAGACTGGAGATGAATTACTGGTAATCAAATGATTTTTTTAAACTGGAAGAAGTCCCCAACATAGCTTAGGAAAATACTCTGCAGAAGAAAAAGCAGTTACATATAATATGTGTAGATGAGTTAGCTTTAAGAAAATGATTTAAAAAATGTGTATAAGGCGAGTGTGAATGAAAAAGGTCACGTCAAGAGTACCCTAAACTGAAGGGCATGTATGAAGGGAATAATGAAAGTGGACGAAGTTAAACAAGTGTGTAAGTGGAAAGAAGTGATCTCTGCCTACCCCTACGGGAAACAGGCGTGATTATATGTATGTAATGTATGTTAATGGAAACTTAAATCTGAACTTGTGAAAAAGCATGTAAAATGGCGTCAATAACTCAAAAACTATATAATTTAAAAACACCAACTACAAAAAACCTGTCAAGCCATCGCGATCATGTAAACATTTTGTTCCTTTTCCATAATAATTAAAAACACAAGCTTGATTAAAAAAACACGTGTATTTATAAATCTGATCATTTTTAACCGTCCTTCATCTCGTCAATTTGTCACTTACACTCGTTCCTGACCTACTGGTTTACTCAAAATATTGTTCAGTGCACCACACGACTGAATTATCCTCTTAACATTGTCAGTGCCTACTGCTGCCTACATCAACCGTGTTCAGACAAGGAAGTTTCCAATAATACGTGTGTATGCAAAATTATTGGAACTGTAATATTATTGGTACATAACTATGATAACTAGAACTTCCAAACAAAGTGGTTTTTTGTGTTTAATTATGCGTAGTAACATATCTAAAACTAATAATTAGACCTTGACTACTTTTTTTTAAACAAACGAGTTACAAGTAAATACAATTTCAATGAAAACCGGCTCAGTAGTTTTTAGGATATAATATAGGTAGCCCTCAGGCTTTTTCTACATATCATGACACCTGTATCCCCGAAGGGGTAGGCAGAGGTGTACCAATGTACCACCCACAGTTCGCCGATATGTTTAAGTCCCATGTAATAGGGGGCGAGCCTATTGCCACTAACCGGGCACAAATCCAAACTCCGACCTGCTACTGTGAATTTCATAGAAAAACCCAATAACACCTTGGTCGACTCGGGAATCGAACCCAAGACCTCTAGCGTAGCAGTAACGCTCAGCGCCACTAGGCCAACGAGGCAGTAGGCAGTAGGCAGGCTTTTTCTTGTAGTCGTTTTTTATTTTTAATACAATAGGTATATTTTATTTGCGTATGTATGTTAAACAGTAAACGTGCACATACTAAATAATCACAAACACCCGATGCGCCAATGAATTTAATTGAACGTCAACATTTTTCGATCGCGTTGTTTTCAGGCCGAAGTCTGAAAACAAATCGTTTTATTGTAATGGGAATCTGTCCGTCAGTTGTACTTGAAATAAATCGAATTTAAGAGACAAATATCTCTTCTGATTGTCTATGTAATTTTGTTTAACCGTGCCTATAATACGACTTTTTCTATGTCAATAACGTTTATTAATCTGAGTTCTTAGTGTCGAATCTAGAACAATTTTCATTCTGAGTTTTGTTTTTCAGATCTTAGTCAATCTTTTTTTTTTTTTGGTAGAGATCTTTGCAGTTAGCCTGAGCGCAGGCTTTGACTGCTTCACCGGACTTTTGGCGAGGACCTTAAGGCCTCTAGCCAGAGCAATATGAAAAAACTAACTACGTCAGCAACGTCCACCAAGGGCACCCCCTGCGGGGTTCGGACCTCGACTTAGTGCGCTGCTAACAATCTTACTTAGTCAATCTTTAGCCCCTGGAACATTTAAGAATTTTGTAGTTATAATTTAATGAAATAATTGTTGTAATGGCGCAAATAATACATGTACTGGCTAATGCTATATTTAGTTACTTAATATAAAAAAGCGACTCTACATATTGTTTTTTATTAATAACCATGATGGACAGTTTGTTTACTTACCATAAACTGAACCACTTGCGTACTTGTTTGTCGGCTAGCCTAACAAAACAAGCGAAAATACACACATTTACATACACAATATTTATTTATTGCGCTATTGTACAGAAACATGACATGGTCAGGTGTCCTGATGCGAGTTTGACAATTTTATCCAGTACAAAAACAGTGTACAACGAAACTAAAGAATTTGTCACTTCACAAAAAAACAAAAGTCCAAGTCAATCTCACACAAGAGGGGTTCCGTATCGTATCATTTTCATTGTCAAAGCGGCAAAAGAAATAGACACTGCAAATTTTAAACCGTCTACACATAAGTTCATAAGACAACCCTCCGAAAGATGGACGGACAGGGGAGGCTTAGTAATTGAGTACGGAACCCTAAAAACAGAAGAATGTGCCAAAACTTCACGAATACATCAATCAGCTGATTCGAGGATTTCGTTATTGAATTTGTTTTTCTGTTTGTAAATAAATTGCGTTGGTTTGAAACGCCTGCGTCATGTTACTCGGAAGTAATTATGTGTAAGATGTATGTAAAGTTATATTACTTGAGAAGGGTGTAAAAGTTTAATGTGTGTGTTTGAGTGTCTAACTGAATAGATCGATTATGATGTATTTTTTTTTTTTTTTTTTGCGTTATCTAATAAAGAATTATTTGCTTTTCTCCAATAAATAAATTTTCAGCTTTTTGGAAGAGATATTTTAGACTTTTATTTTTCTTATTCCTTAGTTTAGTCATAATTTTTATTTACTCTACTCAACAAGGGAATAAATATAATTTAGGATGTGGTCATTGAAAACGGCAACAGCGTTTGTAGGTGTTTCGGAAAGCACGGTAAACAGTAAGCCCCGGCTGTCATACGTAGATCTTTGGCAGTCGTTAAGTCAATTCTGGCAACCAGACTTACTATGTGATACTGTGTTTCCCAGTAAAATGGGTTGTGGATGTCACATAGGCACTCGCTTTATGTAAAATACGGTATTCAGCTGGTGGGACTGGTAGTCGACCCCAACATAGTTCGGTAAAAAGGTTAGACAGAGGAGAGGAGGTAAAAATTAAGAGTGAATATTAAAGTTAATATTTTGCGACAGACAGACGCCATATTTGACATTATTTATATATTAGATAAAGATGATTTAACTATCTGTACTAGAGCAAGAACTAATATCTTCACGAATCATCCGCAGATACTCGCTAGTTATAAATCATCATTGAAAGGGTATGCTTTACTGATTCATCCGTTTGGTACAAATTAAAAGATTGGCGATTTATCGAGATATTAAATACTGTTAAAGTTTTATAATGTTTTAGTGAAAAATTTGTTCAAAAAATTTATTGTTCACAGTTTTTAATCCGTTTTAAACCTTTTTTAATACAGGATGGTCAAGAACTTTAGGATAAGTATTCGCTTCAAAGGATTTTGAAATAAACTTGAATAACTTGAAATATTAATTGTAAAAAGTTTAATTTATTTTTATTGTAATTCAATACTAAAATCTAATATAACAACAATCACTTACAACTATTGTTAATTGATTTCTGACACTGACGATTCTTTTAAATCACTAAATTCCGATTACACTTTACGCATCAACATTATGGCCTTGGCTTTTATTTCGCAAAAGACATTTAATTAATATTATTTAAATCTCTTATAACTTGCACCACACATCAATATTTTCTTCCAAGTTTAAAGGAAATTGGGTTACCGTCGTTAATCACCGGATGTGACGTCGCAGCCGTGTACTTCCGGTCGGCCCTTACTGAAAACGACTTTCAAAGTTTCTTTTGAGGCTTTCGTTCTAGTCCAGATACTATCTTTATTACAAGTCGGCTTGAGTTTCTATAGAACCTTATGTTGGACTTTATATTAAAGATGGATTTTTGATTTTTCTTTGTTTGTGGATTTAAGATTTTTGTATGGTATAGAGTATGTTTTGTTGATGGGATTCAAAATAGATCTAAATGAGGAGGTTTTTTTAAAAGAGTGGGTTAGATATTGCGAATGGTGGTGATAATTATTATTAGAAAACATTTTCTTTTTTTTATGCTTGTATTTAGTCGTATGTGGGTTAATAAAAATACGTTTGGATATTGTATGTAGTGTTTAGTTATGATATTTATTCATAACCTATTTAAAAGAATTGTGTTGGTATGTAATAGGTACCCTTGTTTACGTGTCTTTCTTGGCTTCGATCCCAGGTAAGATGAAATTTTCTTATTTCGTTATTTTTTGGGTGGGAAAAGTGATTGAAGTAATAATGATTAGTCATCATCGTCATCGTTCACTATCCAATATCAATGATATATGCATCTACAAACACTATACAAATAAGATAAGACTGTGCTAAACAAAAAACGAAATCTGTATTTTACGTAAAAAAAGGCTAAAATATATTTCAGCGAAAATAAAATACATTTTACAACCCTTTCAAGAAACATTACAAAACAGATTTCTTTTCAGTATTCTTATTTAAATCGACAACAACAGCTCTTAAGAAAGCACTATAATTGTATTCTACATTAATTAAAACTTGTATATATTTTAAGTTGCGCTCAACTTTGTGAAAACAATCTTCTTTTAAGTAATTTGTAGCATCTGCGGAGTTTTTGTTTGCGGTGTAAAGAATCTTATGCCGTGGTGTTAAGGTTTAAATTTGATTGGCTTTGAGTGATATAATAATAAATTCCGTGTACTTTTGCAATACTTAAAATACGGGTCTAAGGGTGCGGTCAGAGGCTAAAAATGTATGTCTTGAAGATTTATTTTGGGGTGCCTATTATGAAATCCAGTGTTTTTACCTTGGAAATTCTCTTGGTAAAAACAAAAATATATCTTAACGGCCAGAACTACAAGATATCTTCACTTTTCACTATACCAGACATTTTTTTCCTATTTCAGTGAAAAAGTCATTCTTCTTTAGAGGGACACAGTACAAAACTTGAAACTAATTAGTAATAATTACATCTAGGAATTTCAATGGGTCATAATAGATTTTGGGAGGCACCGTTTGTGTATGTAATGACAAGCGGTAGTCCGCATTTTCACTTTCACACATACACACTCGCAGTTCAACAAAGCAAAGATGATGAACTTTGTTTCACCCGTTCTTGATTTAAATGTTGTTTCTGATCTGACTTATTTTAATTTATTATGATTTGTAATCAAGAACAAAAAATATTACCACAAAAACACATACAGTATCAACCGAAACTCTCGCCAAAAACACCTTTTTAAGATAACATCTTCCATCATATTTTCGCGACGACATAATAAAATTACACAACATAACCCTGTGACAGCGACAAGGCCGCGTTAACCCTCCACCGCTACATTATATGTATGTGTTGTATGTGTGAAAACACCATTTCTTTTGTTTTCTTGCCCTAGTTTCTTGAACTACTGCATTCTTGTGTATAACCCATATAAATGATGATAGCAGACTTAGGTTGCGTTGCGGCATATATTTTTAGATGGTGATTTATTGGTGTCGTTTTTTGGTGGGACGTAATTGAGTGAAACGATATTTTTTAAGAGAATAATTGTTTATCATTAATAACACTTAACAATATTTTTTTCAAAATACCACGTTTTGGATTTTAATTTAACAATAAACTTTGGATACCTAAAGGCATCATAAAAAATACGTGAAATAAATCTAATCATCTATGGAATCTAATTTATACGTGGCTCACAAGCTCAACAAAAGTTTTCAACACTATTCTATTACACGTAAGTACTAACGCAACCTCAGTATGTTCTTCATATAAGAATCGAGTACATGCGAACATCACCATATTGCTTATTTTTGCGTAAACTATGCGTTCATTCACTGGCAGCGCTTTGTATGGAAATTCTTGCAATATTGGTTAATACTACACATTGCTCATGCATCGTATCCGTTTCAAATATAGTGGGAGGATTTAGAAATATCTTCAAGCTAATGTTTTGATGGATAGGCAAAAAACTAAGTATTTAAGAGACTGATATTTTTAAACATAAATAGTTTTTAAACTTAAATAGAAAATAGTTGAAGATTTATTCGAATAAATAAGAAGTCTTTTTGTTAAATGACTTTGGAAATGTAATATTTGTTATACTTGATGACAATGAAACCTTTAAGTGCGCCCAGATCTTACGCACCCTGTAGAAAGTTGGTTTGATAACCAAATTTTTTTTAGAGAGTTTTTAAAACAATCTGTATTAAACAGATTCAGACACATGTAGTTAAAATTGTATGTAACAAATATATTTCAAAGAAAAAATAATAATAATACCATATTTATTTATTTATTTAAAACCAATTGCTTTACAAATGTGCCATCTTCTATTACAAAGTAAATAACACTAATGTCTACTTAAATGTCACAATTCAACCTCCAAACTAACAAAATAAATTGCATCTAAAAATACATAGTAAGTTAAAGTTTCAATTCGATTGCAAAAGGTCAGGTCTCCGGATAGCAATGAAATCTATTTCACCGATGGACGACGATAAAAGTTGTATTTATCGATACAGTTTCACCTAAAACTTAATGGTAGGAATATATTGAAATAATATAGATATCGTGGGCAGAGTAGTAGTATGTAATGATTTTTAAAGTTATGCGAAATAGTTATACATTGGAGTAAAAATATTTTTGAGAAATTTTGGAAAATTTTCAATATGGTACCGTTCAATATGGTACCGTTTTTAAATCGTTTTGCTTAAGTGGTGTATGTATGTACTACTTAGTTAAATTTGAAGCGCAGGCCAGACAGAAGAGACGTAAGACTACCGTCTCTACCGCGGCCCTTTCATACAAAATGTATAGAAGCGTCGCGCCCGCGCCCCGTCTCTTCTGTATGTTTTGCGTCGCGACGCTTCTATACATTTTGTTTGAAAGGGCCGCGGTAGAGACAAATGTCCGCGCCCCGTCTGCGTCTTTCGTCTCTTCTGTCTGGCCTGCGCCTGAGGTAATAAGAATCAACATCATTGTCACACACTTATGAGGTAGCTGCTATTTATGTCTAAGAGAATAGCAAGATGGACAAAGTGACTAAATATATATAATTTTTATTCATATAAGTAATCTTATAAAGTTACCATTACTGTAATGACGTCGTAGCGAATTCTTTTTTTCTCTAGTCTGTGATAGAAATTTTTTTTTTAGTATTTGTCTTGTTTTAAAGCACTTTTTTTTAAGTATGAAAAGATGCCTCTGTCCAGCTATGTGACAATTAAAAATATGCAAGATTATCCAATTGGCAATTACATAATTATTCTTTCTTAAAAAAAGCAATTTTAATACAATAACGAATGATGATCCAAACGTATTAAATATTATTAATATCTTCTGTAACCAAGTAAAAACACAATGTATCAGGCCTCGGGGGATTTAGAGGATATCATCCCTTACAAGCTAGGGATGAGCTGCAGTCAAATCGAGACGATTTGTTTTGTCGAAAAAATGTGGGATGAAAATGTTATATGAAAAAGTTGAATGTTTATTCTGGTAAAAGGAGTTGTTAATTTAAATTATGTATTAAATAAAAGGTAATTGATAATATAAAATGCTTAATAAAACCTAAAACCTGAAATAAGGCATCAAAAAATCATGACTTTGATTTGATTTCGTGGGCCCAAAAGGCTGGTAGCATTGCCACGTTGTATGGCAATGTTTTAACCTAAGTAGAAGCTAGCCCTTGAATTTGGACTTTAGTTATCACGACAGATGATTGCCGATGGTGGGATCTGTAAATTTCCAACAACCACAGCGCAGTAGCTTGTCTCTTATTGGTGGAGAATGACAGATACACCTGACGTAACGCAGCAATCCAAGCGGACTTTTGATTACTTCTAGTCCCCGTTTTTGTAGTCTATCAAAAAAAATAAGACATTATCGATATGACACCATCCCATCCTTACAAGTTTAGTAGAAGGTGCGAAATTCTTATATAATACGTACATTTTAAAAGTACCGGGTATTTTCCCGGCAGTTTTCCTTTTTAGTATACGTTTAAGCCGAGTAACCCGCGATCCCCTTTTAACGGCCAGGGTTTCGTAATTTTTAACCGTTTAAGTTTTAAAAAGAAAGTTTTCTTACCTAGAAGCGTTTTATTTAGGATTTTCGTCTAGAAATTGCTGGTTTTTTGTAGGTTTACTTTACAAGGTAGAGTTATGTGATGTAATAATGGCTTGAAGTGTGTTTTTGTGTGAAATATTTTTTTTTAATTATTTTTGAATTAACGAAAATGTATGTTCTTAATCATTTCACCATACATTTATTTGATCTTCCATTAAAATTTACTAAATTAATTTTGTGGAAAAATTTACTGTTCCCTTAATTAAAATACATCAATCAGGTAACTTATTTTGGAGAATGTTTTCAAACACCTATTAAATTTTTATTACCTTAGAAGAAACTTAGAATCGACGCACGATTATGGTTAGTAAATATGCAACTAATGATAACTATTTTCACACACCATCCTTTTTGTATGTTATAAAATACCCTGCACTTTAAATTCCGCTTTCTCCAAGTAAATTCCCGTAAAATATACTTAAGTACCGTGGAAATCCTCACGCTGCGATATATATGAGTGTATATACGTACAGTATGTATGTATGTATGTATGTATATAAATACGGCAGACAAACCCGGGTCGTTCCGGTACATTGCGTCACCTGCGGAGCCTTCAATAACTCAACTGGTAAAACGCTGTTTAAGCTTATATGGGGATGGTTGTTACAACGTAGCGTAACTTCGTGTAATGAAGGTAAAAGGGTTTTTTTATAAAACAAGCAACAGTAAAATAGCTTTTTTTGTAAAGTAGTGATTAATTTTTGTATTATTTTGGAATCGATAAGTACAGTCAGCCGCCATCGAATATTACCTAAATACTAAGCAACTATTAATTGATTTTCTCTTAAGTTCAAATTGACATTTTAAAAGATGTGACAACGAAATTGTTAAAACAGTTCTAAAGTAACGCAATTTTCTATTTATTTTGTCATTCAATAACTGGTCTCTGATTTTGTTTTAACAAATTCGCTTTTCGTACTGTACTTCGGATCATGATAATAGTGTTCAAAAACAAAACACCTTAAAATTAGACACCCTACCAAAACTTTCCCCTACAACTACACATACCTAACGAACAAACAGTATGAGATATCACTGAGTCCCGCGGGTCCCGGAGGAAGTTCATACAGCTGCATAACTTACGAGGACATAGTTCTGTTAACTGCACCCTTGAGATGCAGTGTAAGGTTGTGTAATGTGGCATAATTTTCTTTTAATGAAAAGAGCTACTTTATTTCGAAAAATCCATTTCTTTTTTTTATTAATAATTTGGATTTAGACCGCTTATTTGCTGATTTATTGATCTTCTAGAAATTTATTTAAGTTGCCTAGTTGTTTAGAATTGTATTGCCACATAACTAAACAAATTAAGAATATGACTGTGAATGGGTATACATAAAGACTATATTAGAAAGAAAGAATCGAATGATGCGCTGAATGACGAGTAGTAGAAATAAATGGAAGCTGAATACGCATACATGTGATGCTTACAATTATATTAGTCAAAAAAAATAGTGGTTTTAAAATTTATATCGCAAAAATAATGTTTTTTTTTATCTAAAAACAATTTTAAATATAATCCTCATTGAACCCAGTTTATTACTTTACGCTTTTTTCATAGTTTAATTATATCATTATTTAAGTTATTTTTTTCAAACCACTTATATAATACCTAACATTTTTTCCCACATCATTAAACATTACACTTCGGTGTAACACGCTCCCGAGTCCCGATTTAATCCGAGTTTTAGCGCGCGCGATAATCCGCGGTTGGTATTTCTCTAGCAGCAGATTTATTGGCCGCCTAAGGATGTACCGAGTTATTCAATTAGCCCAACACTAGTTAAGTGCTGTCATTATAGCCAGGAAGATAACGGAAGACAGAGGACGCCAAAAAATGGCGGAATTGGAGGAAAAACATTAATTTGACCTTGCTTTTCGTCGCATTCATATTGCCATTAATTTGACAAGTACAGAAGGAGTAGTTAAAAGATATTATGGCCTGCAAATTTATATAAAAAATATTTCAATTTTCGAGGATAATAATTTTAACTCTTAAAAAGCTAAGTACATAAAATCCTATCGTAAATATTTACGATGGAAAGTAAATATGTACTTATAGAACATTTAAAATCAACATTTTTTTATTCAACGAAGTTGGAATTACAGTTTTTGAAATTATTTTTCATTATACATTTAGTGTACAAACTGCTTCTAAGTATCACATAGTCTTAAGAATGTTTCGTTACAAATCAGAGAAAATTTCTGATTACGTTTCTACATTTTAATCATATAAAGACATTGTTAACCAATTAAGCCTTAATATACTATCTCTTGAACTAGAAGCACTTTCTTTGTCTGCAAGGAAACTTTCATTACAAGACTTTTGCGTTCTTTTGTAGAGTAAAACCATCTAACACATACACTCAAATACCACCTTAACACCTTGTTATAAAGACTATAATCGCTTGTCCTAGCTACCGTAAAAAAGTTGTCTAAAACTAAGATGACGCGACAAATTTAATTTTGCGGTTCGAAAAGTCTTTGCTCGGAACAAATAAGAAGGTTCTAATAGTTTTGTAGGTGTATAAATAAGTTTGTTTGTCATCTGTTCTAGTTTAGAACGATACAAGAGGTTACTAATTACTGTGTGTGTGAAATTATCAAGACAACAGTCAGAAAACTCATTCTAAAACATGAAAAATTAATAATTAAATTAACTATTTATTTTTTTTCTCTATACCATGAATTAAGTTATGCCCGCTATCCTAGCTTTGTCTTGTCTGTTGCAGGAAAACTTATTCTTAAAGTTTAGTTATTTAATTCTTTAGAAAACAAAAAAAAATAGGCATCATTTTGTAGACAAGCAGAAGTCTTTTTTTTTTCTTTCTTTTTAAAATATTCCGGGACAACTCACACACGGTTATCTGATCCCAAACTTAGCAGAGCTTGTGTTATGGTAACCAGACAACTGATAAATACTAATATATTGCTAATATATACATTGTATATTATAGATAAATTACACCCAGACACAGAACAAATGATCGTGCTCATCACACAAATATTTGTCCAGGGTGGGAATCGAACCCACGACCTCCGGTAAAGCAGTCAGGGGCACTAACCACTAGACCAACAGGCCCATCGAATTTTATTTTTATTGTGCAAAAATATTGTAATTAGTTTTAGTTTTGAACATGCAATATAATAAAAACTAAAAGAAATAGGATTTCTGTATTTTTCTATATAACGTCTAACAAAGACATTTACAGTGTAATCATAATAAAGTGTCATCTCAGTATTATAATCAAGCAGTCAAAAACTTTTCTTATTTCAATCTTAAATTCTCAAAAGTATCAAGGATTCAAACAATTAATTTCGTGACGAAACTCTTTAAAATTGAAATTAATTGAACAATCAAAGTTAAACTTTAATTTAAAGATTTTTAGGTAATTATCTCTCATTATCTACTAATTACTTGATAATTAAATGTTTTAGTTTGTCACTTAGGTTTTAAGTTGAATTTCAGGAAAGTTATAAACTGAAAAAATAATCTTCATACACATACAAGTATAATCACGCCTCTTTCCCTTGTAGGGGTAGGCAGAGACCACAGTCATCTTTCCACTTGCTACGATTCTTACACACTACTTTCCCTTCGTCCACTTCCATTATTCCCTTCATACATGCATCGCCAAAAAAGAAATTAAGAAATTGAATTATTTTATGTAGGTATTGTCTTATTTTTTTTTTTTTATTGTTAAGATGGTGTACAAAGGAAAGGGGCATAATTATAATTATGTATGTATAGGTACGTGAATGGTACAATAAACGTAGTTTGTCCCTTAACTAACAGCGCTAGTCGACGGTACAGAAAAAGTTCTATGCAGAAAAAAGGTTAACTACATAACTAAATTTAAAACATCCTTGACTTCAGTAGCTAAGTTTAAACGACATATTAAAGTTTCACTCAGTTTTGATAAACTTCGTTAATACTAACTTTGAAACTGTCGCGTTGCATGTTTACAGTAATATAATTTAACGGGAATAAGCGCGTAAATGCATAAATACTTTTTAGCGCTTAACGCAAGCCTTAGATTATGTACCTAACGCAAGCAGTCTGCATGCGACCACGGCCGGTGTAACCCGGTCGAAACGTCAAGCTCTAAAAAGTATTTATGCATTACGCACGCGCTTATTCCCGTGAATCATAGTACTGTAAAGTTTGTTAATCATGTTCACTTTCTTAATGCACTTAAAAAAAAATCTTAAACTGTCGGGATACTGAATTTCACACAAAATGGGATCTGATAGGTGGCCAATTTAAATATACCTAGTGTTTTGTATTAAGTTAAATCCGGTCGGACTGAAAGCCATTGTTGTTTAGATTTTAAGACTTAACGAAAAACGTTATAAAATGTTATGATTTTCTAAGAAATGTGTTTTTAGCTCTCACATAAATTTATATTAAACTCAAATTGTCAACATATAGAAAATAAACAGCTTTAAGAAAATATTTCCCATGAAGCATCAAAATACTACCTCAAACTTTACAATTCTTAACAAAACACCATGTCACAAATTGAAATATGACATAAGTAAGAATCCACGTTAAGAGCTAAATAAGTGTAAATCCATTTACCGCTTACAAAGAGGGCGTTAATATAATTAAGTGTGGGCAGAGACAAAGGGACGATTGGGAGATCTAATTACAAAACGAACAGGAGTTACTCTTAAGATGTTTTATTGAACTCAGGGAATTAAATTCGTAGATATTGAGTGTCAGAAGTTTTTAGTTCAGTTGAGATTTTTAGCTTGTGTTTGTAAGTTTGGTTACGGTGTTTAATATTGGTCATAATTAAGCTATTTGCATTTTCATCGGGATTGTATAAATTATTATTTATTTGTTAGGTATTTTATTTGTTTTGTTCATGATGACCAACTAATAAACAAATCCCATACTGTTGATAAAAAAATTAAAGACAAAATTACTTTATTTAAATTAGACTACTCTGTAGAATTTACGATTTACGAATAACGATTAGCGCACGTTTTTAGAAAAAATATTCTAGAAAAAGTAGCAGTAGTATATATATTTTTTTAAAACGTGTGCATGTAGTTTAAATTATTACTGTCTGCCGAAAATAAAAGACTGTTTCTTATAAATAAAGAAATATGTTCTACTATAATAAATCAGTTTCTTGTTACAGTGACATAATTGTAATTCAGTGATGTATGTTTACTCCTCAGGTATCAAAAGGGGTTTTAATAAATAATATGAACACTCAAGTTGTAACTCCTGAGTATGAATTTAACAAAGACTACAATAAAATACACATGTGGCAATGTTCTGAACGAAGTACTTTCGATCAAAGAATGAAGTTAGGTAGTTACTGGCTGGATTTTTTTTAATCACATGCGTTTCAAGTCTGAACTTTTTTATCAAACTTGATCATAGAATGAAGTTATTAGTTGGAATTTTCTATCACTCCCGACTTGACTTCATAGCTAGAATACACCAGAAACTTTTTGTGTGCAAATATGAATATGAAATATACTCATTTGTCTTTTTTTTTTCATTCTCATACGTATTGAATCATTAATTTTGTGAGACTTAAGGGAATATGCAAGAAACTTTTTTTATCGTGAACGAGTTAACACTTTTGTCAAAGAATCTATATAAAACTAATATTATATTTATAAGTATTTATTTATCATCTTTTTCTCAAGCAATTTTAGGATCGACTCCCAGTGTTACGAAAATCATCTAAACCTTTTTAATAGTATTTACTGTTCGTTAAATTTATACTCAAAAATAATACCCTTTTCTTTTCGCTGTAAATCGAGCAAATATGAGAAAAGTGTTAGTAACTGCGATACTTTATGGACCCCCCGCGGACTGCGGTTTAATAATAGCCTTTAACGAGAGCCTATTTATTTACTCGATATCAGAGGGCAGGAAGCTTATAAGGGGCTGCTTTGTAAAGGTATTGGTTGTGATATATGAGTATCAGGTATCGAAATCTATAATAATAAAACTGTATTTTTTTGCAATTTTATAATTAAAGATAGCTTTTTCTGAGTATTGTCGATTTTTAAAGCAGGTTCTAAAATTATAAAGGGGTTTGAAATCTCGAGACATAATACTAAAAATAGAAATTTTGTGAAGCATTTTCTTATGATATCTTTTGACCTAAATTCGTCTTAATTTGTAGTTATCTCTTTTATGTAACTTCAAATTAAACAAACTAATAATTATTACGAAACAGACTAAAAGACATAAATTCTTTTATTAAGACATTACCACAGAACAACTGACACAATTTCCAACCGGTTACAAGAATCAAAAGAATAAAAAATAATTTAAAAAACCTACCAAAATGATCCCCTACTATTCAGCTTCCCGCGTTTCAAAAGATCATGATATTCCAAACTTAACCCTTAAGATGAAGATTAACGACACATCTTAACTACACAAAGAAAGCAGCTAATGTAATAATATGTAACCCTTACTTAAACGCGACTTAACTTTAAGACGCTCTTAAATATCTATCTGTCTCTACTTTATGTTTCAAAGTGACAGAGACAGAATGACTGAATAGTGACTCAAAATTGAGTATCATCTGAGGGTTAGGCCATTAGTTCTTTAGAAATGTTTCTTGCGTTAAATCTTGGGTAAGGGTTAAATTCATGGACATTTAAGTGTTAACGGAGAATAGGATTTAGGATGGAATGTTCAAGGAATTCTGGGTACTGAACCCAATCTGAAAAGCGAGGGTCACAATGGTTAAGGTACTCTTTAAATTATATTAAAGGAATCGAGTTCGCTACGCCGTAGTAAATAATGCGGCTACGGCGTAGTCGTCGTAGCAGTCTGATTTAGTCGAGTTGGTTTTTGAAGTCATTTTATTTTAACGTAGCACATGAAATATATCTATAGATTAAATAAAATATTGCTTTTATTAAACTTTTCAGCTTTGTGTCTTTTGAGAAATTACTTTTTAAAGATTGAAGTAAATATCAGCATCATAATTACCAGCCCTTGTCATCCCAAAACTGGACAAAGACCACTCTCTTTATTGCTATACTTTCCAGACATGCACCAATCTCATACATCCAAAGACGTCAACAAAATTTCCATCTTAAAAACATCTGAAACCACAAAACTACCAAACACACTTTCAATAAAAGGTATAACGAAGAACCTCCTTTTTAATAATTCAAGGCCCCATTAAATAAAGCCGGCAAGTCAGGCTTCTTCAAACTAATTAACCTTCATAGTTAGTGAGAACAGAAAAAATGCTAATACTGTAACTAAGGCAGAAGTTTTCTTCTCTAGAACACGTGTACTGAAAGAATAATAATTTAATCTATTATGAGGATGCCAGACTTTTACTTTGACGGAAAAACTGGGAGGTGTTTTGCCCAGCAGTGGAGCATCAATATTTTTTATTAGTACGTTTTCAAAGTTCCTTTAATGAAGGTAGAGATTCCAAATTAAAAACTTTCAAGTTTTCTGTAAAGGGTATAACAATAATGTTACTTTACACATAGCCTGAAAATAAGAAGCCAATATAATTGTAGCCTATATAACTCCCAAAACCTTTGATGCAGCCAAAGTTTAGAACATAACAAAATATCCCAACATTATTATATCTCAACATATCTTATATATAAAAATGAATCGCTAAATGTGTTGGTAAGCGCATAACTCAATAACGCCTGGACCGATTTCGCCAATTCTTTTTTTGTTGTGTTAGTTATTATCAGGAGAAGGTTCTTATGAAAAAAAAAATGGAAAATTGCGCGGAAAAAAAAATAAGTCATCACCGGCCAAACATAAAGGCACCGGGAACGGGACCTAGATATTCATGCGGGTGAAACCGCAGGGCATAGCTAGTATATTATAAATATATATGTTGAAGTATATATTATGAGAAATACATATATTTCAAATTACTTTATTTGTTTCGGCTAATTCATTGTTAAAATTAAATGGCTAACCACTTTAAAACTAGCGTCATTTAAACACATTTATAAAAAAAATGATCCTTTCAAGTACGTAAGTGTAATATATCCAACTTCTGAACATTGTATTAAAAGGCTAGACAGGTTCAAGGCTTCCCTTAGTAACAATTCTAACCCTAATCTACCTAGGTTGGAAATTTGAAGCTATCATGTTTCTAGGGTTACAATACAAGATTGATGGATGTGAAATCATTCATTCATAGACCTGTCAAGTTTGATTTCAAACGAATATTTGAAATTCAGGCCAGAATATACTGCCTGTGTGCTTTGTGAAAAAATAGAGCAACTTTGGGATTTATTTGACTGCTCGTATTCGGGTCGCTCGAGCAGTTAGCCAATGATCAACACTGCTCGAGCTGTCGACCTCTCTCAAGCGAGACGAGCGCATCCTGACCGCTCGCTTTTGTTTTTCGATCGCTCAAAACAGTCGAACTGTTTCAAGCAGTCTTTATACATACTTTACTTTCCGGATTGATAAACTTGTCTTTCTGCCTATTCCTGCTAAATTCTAAAGCATTTCCAACCATCCATATTTTTATAATTTTTACTAACTGTACCCGGAATGCGTTACAATGGATTTTTTCTACCTAGCACCTGCATCCTACCTACTACCGACCAATCTACTACCACTTAGGGGTATGAAAAATAGATAGTAAACAATTCTCAGAGCTAATGAATATGCTTTTAAAATTTCATAAAAATCGGTCAAGCCGTTTCGGAGGACTATGTAACTAACATTGTGACACGAGAATTTTAGATATCAGATAGAACAATCTCTGTAACAAACACCTTGTGGAAAAATATTAAAATTTGTTCAAAATCTACCTAAAAGAAATGAATTGACTTTTCAATAGGAATGTTATTACCTTTTACGACACAAAAAAACCTTGCTATTACTTCCTGTATTATTTCGAAGATTGGCGTGAAATTAAATATGAAACACATTTTTATTTTTATAAGATGTTGATGAAATTTCGGCTCCTTCATCAATACAGAACCAATTCGTAGGCTTAGGTTGATATTGATTTAAGATTTTCGCTTTTTGTATACAATATACGATGTGACAGCATTATACTCGTACATTAAATCAACGTGTTGTTTATTAAAATTCCCTAACATAGGTAATTTAATACATGATGTCCTTAAGAGACTGCCTCGTTGGCCTAGTGGCGCTAAGCGCGACTGCTGCGCTAGAGGTCTTGGGTTCGATTCCCGAGTCGACCAAGGTGTTATTGGGTTTTTCTATGAAATTCTCAGTAGCAGGTCGGAGTTTGGATTTGTGCCCGGTTAGTGGCAATAGGCTCGCCCCCTATTACATGGGACCTAAACATATCGGCGAACTGTGGGTGTACATTGGTACACCTCTGCCTACCCCTTCGGGGATACAGGCGTGATGATATGTTTATGATGTGTGTTTTATGTCCTTAAGTTAGGTTATTTTTTCTCAAAATACAAGTTTCATGAAAACGAACAAGATCATTTTTTATATGAACTACATACAAAATCTTCTTTGGATCCTTGGATCCCTTCTTTTGTGACTTTTTCTAAAACGATTTTAGCTGCTTGCAAAGTTAGGTAACTCCACTACCATCCTTGATGTCTGATCAATTTTTAGGCCACGGAAAAACCTAAAACCTGTATTTTATAAGCTCGTTTCGACGTAAAGAAAAACACACAAAATCTCCTGACCACAGATTTTTCTTTTGAGTTTTCCAATATGTAAATACATCTGAACATAAATAAACTGCATAACGCCACGTGCAACGATCCTAGCGCTCGTTTTATGTTTCCACATTCTTGAGCAATACAACATGTGCTGCAGTAAGAATGCACTCAACCTTTTTACAGGCATGGGCAATGTCTGGGCAGGATCATGTAGCCTCTTTTTTATTCAAATACTGAAAGATTGGTTTATCTAAGATATGTTTCTAGAGCTCAACGAAAGATATTTTAATATTTTTGAAATTATTAATCAGAATGCTTAATTATCCCCCATCAACCGACTCTAAAAATAAAAAGTTAGTGAAATCTAAATGTATATTAAATAAATTCAAGCCGGTAGATTTTTCCTTTATGTTTAATCATAAACGAAATTATACACGTTTAGATATTCATCTTAATAAATAGCCAATTATGTATCTTAGGCGCCACAAAATGCAAAGACAGTCAATTTAAAGTGCCAACAACACTTACCCGAATATCTCGCTTTAATTCAGTAACACACGGTAGACAAAGGTCCCTCATCTGACACCAGCACCGTACGAAACAACAGATCGATAGATAAATCCCTTTTTATGTTAATCCGTCGACTTCCGAAAATTTAATCCGAACCCGTTTATCCGTTGCCTTGATACACCCTTATGTATTGGGCCAATGTGGGGCACAATTGGGCCCAATGTGGGGCACAATTTGGGTCAAAATTGCATCGCGTAAGGCCGCGTGAGCGTATGATCTTGATAAATGGTGTCGACTAACAATGTGGAAGGCTTGGTTCAGACGGGAGCTAATTGAGGATTGTCGTCCTGATAAAAAATTATAGCTTTTTCGGAAAAAAAGCTTCTATTCAGGAAGTATTCCTTGCACGTGTAAATGCATGAACTCTTTTTCTTTGTTCTCATTTCTAAATATTTAACGGCTAGTCAACATGACGGATTTTAAACTTTTCAAGAAATATAGCTAGCCATGTTTTTATTTAATTAAAAAATGTCGCTTGGTAAAAAGTAAAAAATAATAATTAATAAGCACCTTATTAACGGACGAAGAAAACCTTAACTACATAATGAATTTTAACTTCTTATACTTACTGAAAGAGAAAACAGCCCAGTCGAAGATATCATAGCGGAAATAAAATAATAATAATAATATGTTAATATGTAAATATTCCAGTCTGGACCCAACTTTAGTCGTTACGGAAAATAACAGTTAACAAACACGTCTCCAAAGGCGATTGCTCAGTGTCGGTTACCATGGCAACCGATGACGAGACGATATTGTAATCTACGGTTATTGTATCGAGGTGTAAAAAATGTGTACAAGGAAGTTTGCTTTGGTTTTTATTAAGTATATTTAAATGTAGTATGTTTAGTAAAAGTTATACAAATAGGCTGAAAGGCAAAAAAAGAACATTTTATTCTTACTTTTTACTGTGTAATTATTTATGTTGCACCTGAATTTCTACGGTGTGATATCCTGAGACCTCAATTAATAAATCAATGTAACATATTATGCCTTTATCCTTTCTTCGGAAAACCCCATAAATTTCATCAAAATCGATCGAAACGTCATCGAAACGTCGGGAAAAAGAATACAAAATAAACCGCGATATAGTGCGTGTAGTTTTACTTCAATATCTATTTACGTAAATCTCAGAAAGCTTTTCACAAAATCGGCTATGTGGTTTGGAAATAATAGTGTAACAGACAGAAAGATTTGCTTTTGCCTTTTTATTAGTACGGATATGGACTTATTACCCCTACAATACTGAATTACTGACATCTTAAAATTCTTTCTATCTTCAAAGTTCATCAACCTTCAACCATCCCATAAGACTATCTCCTAAAAATATCTCTACCGAGTAGTTCCGCTCCAAAAACTTCGCTTTTACAACAAAAATAAAATCTAAGCAATGTTTCTTATTTTAGTACAACGAAGTCAAATGGGGGGGGGGGGAGTCAAATGCGGCCAATAATTTAGTTGTTTGGTAAGAGACAATGTGGCTGTCTCTAGAGACACAGGAATGTCGGTTTGCTTGTACTGTTGTGTACAGAAGTGGAATATTAAACGTAAATGAATTTCTAGAAGTGGTGTAGTTTACTACCGCTTTCTGAGTTAATAGTTAGTCAAGCGATTCTTTGTTATTGAAATAAGTAAGTAGTCAATTAATTAAATCAATATACAAGAATTGTTAATCGTCAAAATACAATAGATAATGTAAACATTTTCCAAAATCTGGTCTTTTAAAACTTGAGTATACCAATAACCTAGTAGGTTTAATACCTAAGTATATAACTAAATCCTAGAAAATATCCTCTAGTAATTTCTTTAACTACACACACGGTGTAAATAATACGTTGGAGCAGATTTCAAAATTTCAGGCAGTGTCCAACAACTTTTGTCGTTGCTTGTACATACACATAATATTACGTAATGCACTTGAGTGAGTAGGAATGTGAGTGAGTCTTTTATTTTATATTGGTTCTGAATATTCCGTCCATGTACGTTGGAACGAGACCTTCGTAGAGAAATAACAAAATCCTCTTTGAAAAATATGAGTGATAGGTAGCATATTTATTAATTGAGACCATCATTATTTTAAAATTTAAAAAAAGAAGCAATACATAGATATATCATACATACATATTACTGTTTTTAGGATTGATTTAGATAAACTCGTTAACTGCCAACTATTAAAAGTAACTAAGCAAATACCAAATCTTCTCAAGAAGAAAAATATATCGTAAGGGTTCGTCATTTTTGCATACAGCGTCAAAGTTCAAAGTAAATTCAATATTAATTTAAAAGCCATATTCAAATTCAAACCCATTTATTTAACTAAGCTACAAAGTACTCACTCACGCTCATATTGCGTAGGTCGGAACACAAATAATTAATAAATAATATGAAGGTAGAACGAGCAACAACAACCGTCAAGACGAACACCACCTCAGTCTGCCCGTGACCATGATACCTGCAAAGGTGTCGAAACGTCGGGAACTAAAATTCAAATACAAACCGCGATAAAATCCGTAAAAGTAGTTTTATTTCAATGTTTAACATTCGCGTAAACCTCAGAACTCGATATACTAGCTACTATTCTGACAACATACCAATTCTTTTTACATAACAGCCTTGTAACATTTGCAACTCAAATCAAAGATGTCAGTGAGTTGTAGTGAACACAATTAACATGACAAGGACCGGGGCATGGTCGCATGCCTCGCTGTAATTGGACCAAATGGCTATTGATTTGGTTTCCTCTGAAGTGGCGAAGATGATTCAAAAAGGATTCTTGGAATTTTGAAAGGTGATAAGATGAATAGAAGAATTTAGATACATAATGTTAATAATTGATAATACATGAAGAAAGCGAAACCAAGAAAAAAATCTATGCACTATTGTTGGAGATGCCGTTTAACGAACATATTGTCAAATTGAGAACCTTCTCCTTTTAAATCCGGTTAAAACTGTGGTTAGATGGCATGAAAACGTTGAAATTTTATTATGCCCTATTTCCAGCGTCTTCTAAGATCTGCCATAACATTCGGCTCTCAATCGTTCGCTTACACAAAACAACCTGTAATGTAAAATACTTCTGGGTGAATTTCGACAAATGCCATTTTTCTTATCATATCGGTGAACTTTTACAATTTTCATTTTTTTGTATATTTTTTAGGTTTTATGTAATCTTTAGAATACCAAATATACCCAAATTTAATATCATCAACGTAAGGCGCTGTGTATAGTAAAAATGGGCTTTTTCAAACAGTTTTTTAGCAAACTGTATAAATGTCAGAGCAGCTAAAAAAATATATGTTAATCTTCATCATTTTTGTGAGATAACCTTTATTTCCAAAACACGATTTCATTAATTTTTCTCGATAAAAAAAATTCGTAAACATACCTCTAAAATGGATTTTCAAAAAAGTTTTCCGGTATTACTGATGAACCAATGTTGATAAATTTTTCAACAGAAACGTAATAACTAATAATGAAGATAACCTTTATTTTAGTTTTTCAATTAAGGTAGTATTTTTCCAAATATTCAGATAGTTAATGAAAAATAACACATTCCTGACAAACTAAATATGGCGTTTTGTTCGCTTCTCTTTCATTCCTACGCGGACAGACAGTGTGCGCTGAGGCGCGGTGCTAGACGGACCTGTGTCACTTTTTTTCTGATTGACAGATCTAAAATACATGACAAATCGAAAATAATTTAATGAAATCTGTCAAACAATGACACATAATGGAATTTGTAAAGTAATTACTTCCTGCTTTTTGTACATCTAATCTCTTTTCTATTGATCCTCTATAGAAGCGTAATTTGAAAATATATGATGAAGCTACATTGGTCTAGCGGACGCGTGCTAATAAAAATTTGCGATGCGTTGGCTGACCGCAGGTTCGAACCTAGCAATAGAAATATATTTACTTTTTTTTATTTTTTAAATGTATTTTTTTTACTCTTTGTGTAATTTTTAATAAATTGTTCAATTTTAATAATAAAAAAAAAACAATTAGTAATTATTGATTTCTTATAAGATGCATATGTTTTTCATTTTCATTCATGACAACTTTTTCATGATTAAGCTTATACATGGTGTCCAATATTGAAGTAGCTAGTAATACCAAAAGATGTAATTGAACGCAATAACGTTTGTAATAATTACAATAATGAAGTAAATTGCTGTTTTTTAATTAATGTAAGATATTTGAGAGGAGTTATTTATTTAATGAAAAATATTTCGGATCTGACAAATTCCGTATATGATGGCGTCTTGTGGAAAGACGACGAAAAGTGTGCGCGCAGACAGATCAAAGAATCTTTTTTTTTTGGTAGAGATCTTTACCGTTAGCCTGAGCGTAAACTTTGACTGCTTCACCGGACTTTTGGCGAGGACCTTAAGGCCTCCAGCCAGAGCAATAAAAAGGATGGAGAGGAGGAAGGAAGAAGAAAAGGAAAAAACTAATTACATCAGCAACGTCCACAAAGGGCACCCCCTGCGGGGTTCGGGCCTCGATTTAGTGCGTTGCTAACAATCTTAATAAAGCAAAACAACAAGGGATGGCTGGATCTAAGTTTTATTATTTAGGGACATATTTTTATTGCTAGTTTGGAAGGCTCGGGCCAGCTTGGTCTAGGGACAGGATGATAACATTTACGTTACTATTATTAATAATACGCGACGGGCCTCGCCGGCGAGGACGTAAATACGGCGGTTGTGTTTTGTAATGCTGCTGCTAGCTAAATCGAATGCTTCTTGGAGAAGCATTCTTTTATCGTCGGGGTAGGAGAGAGTAATTCTGGGGCGTTTAGTCTTAGATATTACGGAAGGTACGTATCGCGCGGCCGCTACGATTAGCGGGTTACGGTGGGTTTCGGAGTAGTCGAAAAATAGAATCGCGGCGACTTTTATGAACTGCTTGATTGTTGGCAGCTTTAAGTCACAGTGCAACTGCAAGTTACGGACGTAATTTGGAGCGCCTGTGGCTCTACGCATGAAACGGTTTTGGAGAGTTTGTATTCGTTTGAGTCGATAATCGGGTACATGAGAGAATACGACGCTGCCGTAAGTCATGATAGGTGTCACGCACGCAGTGTAGATTCTCTTCTTATAAGTAAAGTAAGAGTAAGAGTTTACAGCGCTTGCTTAACATACAATTAAGTCGGCCGAGAGCGAAGGCGGCTCGCGCGCGTGCCGCTTTAATATGAGCTATGAAGGTAAGCTTCCGATCAAGGATTACACCCAGGTATTTGGCTTGCTGCTCCCAAGGAATAGGCTTGCCGAAGAGGGTGATAGGTGGAGGGGTAGCGGGAGGTTGCCGTTCCTTGCTGAAGACCACGGCTGCGCTCTTGGTAGGGTTGACTTCGATTCTCCATTACGTGAACCACTTCCCGAGGTTCGTGACCGCGGTCTGGATAGTTCGACCTATCGCTAAGGGGCTGGTGCATGAATAATAGATGGCCGTATCGTCGGCGTACATTTGGGGTTTGCCACCGCGGGGAATGTCGCTAACGTTAGTGTGAAGAGAAGTGGGGAGAGTATGGAGCCCTGAGGGACTGCGGCGCGGTTCGGGTGAGGGTCAACGCGATAGCGAAAGGACCGATTCAACAAAAAGTTTCGGAAGATGAGCACGAGACGATCTGGCACCTCGAGTTGGTAAAGCTTGAAGATCAAGCCATTGTGCCAGATCTTGTCGAAAGCCTTTGCTATATCGAAGAAGAGCACGCCAGTGAGCCTTCCACGCTGAAAACCAGCGCTCATATGCTCGACTATGCGGTGGACTTGTTGGACGCATGAGTGTTGGGTTCTAAAACCGAACTGCTCGTCTGGTATGAGACTCCTGGACTCGGCACAATCCATAAGACGGGAATAAATTATTCGCTCGTATAGCTTCCCAAGAACCTTGATTAAGCTAATGGGGCGATAATTAGTGGGCTCAGACTTCGGTTTACCGGGTTTGTGGATGAAGATGACTATTGCGTCTTTGCACATCCGTGGGAAGAGATTGTTGTTCAAGAGGAGTACGCCGTAGGCCCTCGGCGTGAAAGCACGTCACTTTTTTATTTGAAATGTCATTTACAATTTCAAATTCTAACAACTGACAAAATCCTCATTCAACTATGAGAGAGATAGCTGCCGAACTCTCTGTATTTCACGAGTCTATCAGTACAATTTTAACTAATCATTTAGGGACGCCACATGTGATAATGCCCTGTTAGGTGTGTACTTCTCTTCAAATAGCACACCGTTGGAATTCGAGCGATTTCTGGCTGCCCTCTCGGGGGTCTTGTTGCATTTAGCGTAGAAGCATGTGGTCGTCCTCGGTAATTTTAATGCAAAGTCACTGGCGTGTTGTAATCCATCGAACGAAGCACAAAGCCATGCTTTGGAGGCGTGGGTGGTTTTACCTACCTCTCCCTCCTTAATAGAGGGACGACGCATATGTGCGGGTGGCTGCACGGAGGGTCCGTGGTTGATTTAACCTTCACCACCCCAGCACTTGCCGCCACCGTTGCGTATAGGCAGGTCGAGCTCGCGGAGAACCTATCCGATCACCGATACATACGGATAGGGTTCTCCTCTCAGTTAGCACTCCTGTGCTAACGATACGCAAGGGTTCTCACCGTTCTCGAGGTGGTCCATTACCTACTTGGACCTCCAGCTAGGAAGGAGGTTTTCTGCAGAGCTGACCGATCTACGACGTGCCTGCTCGGCATATCTCTCATAGCACACATTGGAGGTGTGCACTGCCTTTGAAGCTAAGCGCCGTGTCCTACGTGGAGTTCTTTGCCCGGACCTTTCGCTCGTGGATGTGGTCAACGCCATGCTCGCAGACGACTCGTCTGCCTTAGTGTCTTATTTCTGCAAGCTCGTTATTTGTCAGAAAGAGACCTTGGAGTGCGAGAGGGAGGCTGACCCTTTCGTTCCATTGCTCCGCCGATGGCCGATGGTGGGCAGTGCGCGGACGAGAATCCCTGTAGCCAGACCTGCCCTGAGGAGGACGCAGAGGGCGGAGACGGGGGTCCGTCAGCCTTCATTACACGTATCTACTTGGGCGCGGGTGGTGTAGTGACATGTACTGCCCCCGTTGTCCTCTCTCCTATATATCCAGCACTAAGGCAAATGATGGCACCAGGTGTTTTGCCAGATTAGACAGAGCCTTTTTCAGGGCTCTCTCTCGGACTCTTGCATCCTCACCCCCTTGGACATGCAAGACTGGCTCATAAATGAGTTTCACGTGAATAATAAAAAAAAACAAAAGAGGTTTATAAATTTACTCTTTCGTACACAAAGAAGAAACCTATAAATATACAAGTTTTACAGGTGAGTGTTTGGACTATCTGCAGTGTGAGGACTTCATACCACAAAAGTGATTCACAAAAAAATAATAATTTTCGTTACTACTCGAAACACGCTGTATCTCCAGACTGAACCATCAAGCGTAGTGTATGTTTTTTTTTTAATATTTTACTCTTGATACTGAAGAAACATATAGATTGTCATAAAACATATTGTTCAGGTTTTCAATTATTATATTATTATTTTTTTCAGAAAATCGGAATAGGTATTTGAAAAATTATTCTAAAAATAAATCAACAACATTAAATGCTTGTTTTAAAAGTAAAAACACGATAATATGCGGTATGTGCATAACACTTTACAAATAATAATCCAAAAATTTATGATTTTATCGGGATTCGAACCTACTGTTCGCCGCGAGAGCGCAGCTCAAAAGTAAACATGGTCAAGCAGGGCTAAACTTAAATCTAAATAATCAGCGAAATAAAGCTTCCATATTATAACACCATTACGCATCGGACGAATTCGGAAAAAACGAGTAGCGGGGTCGGGGCTACTCCGTCCCGCACCTGCCCGCTTCACCCCTTCAATAACATCAATGCTGGCTATACACAGCGCCTTAAGACTAAGGAGAAAACTCGGTTTGAATTTTGGTTTCCACCGATGTGAAAAACCGGCACCGATTATTTTTTCTGTACACCGATATTATAAGTATATCCACCGAAATGATGTTCATATCCAGCGATATGATAATCTATTCGCCTTTGAACATCAAACAGGAAATAGTTAGTAGGTAACTTCATATTTTGACTAGGGTGACTTAGAACTAAAGACCTGTGGTCTTATGTGGGTAGATCACATGTGACTGAGTTCTTAAATATCCAATAAAAATGTATTTTTTTTAATAATGTACCTATTTTTTTACGTTTCCTAGAGGTACTTTGAATTAAATAAATAATGATTATTTTTACTATCATTATCTTTATTAAAATGAAATACAAAACAAAAAAAAAATACCTAAATCTCATATGTAAGTCTAACTAAACGTTCTCTGTCAAAAAATTGCTATAGAAACCTTTTATGTGTTCAATTGCTCCATCATCATCTCAGCGCTTAATGATACATTTATTTATACATCTTCCACTACCCAGTGGTATCGTGGTAATGATTTTGGCAGTCTGTTATAGGTAAACTTACCTTGTATGTATGTATGTACGAATGTTTGTATGTAGGTATATATGTATGTGCCTGTATGTATGTTTGTATGTTCCATTGTTTCTTTGTATACTTAACGAAATGACACGGGATCTACCGATATGATATAACGAGTCACCGAGATGATAAAATGATCTACCGATATGATAAAGCAATCCACCGATGTGACAAAACTGTGCGTTGATCACAAATCAAAACACCGATGTTAGATATATGACACCGATTGAATTTTTCTTATCATTTCGGTGTAAATTATCACAACGGTGGTAGAAAAGACCACCGATTACAGCGATATGAGAACAGCGACATGAGAAATAACATACTTTTTAGAGAATTAGAAAAAATGCATAATATCTAGAATAAATTCAATAATAGGCACTGAAGCTAATTTACTTACTGCCTCTGTTAGAACCAAACAACAATAAAAAAACTACTCATTACACTAGAAAAATGCAACCACCGATTATATAAAATAATTATCCGGGAGCGACTGAAATGGCGTACTTACAGTTTTGGTGGGCATATGCGGAGATTTGAAACACTTTCATCCTGACTGCCCACTAGCATACACCAACGAGGGACATACAATCAGGGTGTGAAAGCTGTCCGAGTCGTCGATGTAAAGTTATGTTTAAATTACTTTTGTCCAGCGATATGAGAACATTTTTCAGGACAAGCACGTTTGTGTTTCTCAGTAATAATAATCGATATTTAAGGAAAAGAATATACTATATATTAATAACAAAACTAATATCCTGTGAAATAGAATAAGTTATATACTTAACTTACTTATTTTTATTCGTGTATTAGCTGTTTTGTTTGTAAAGAAAGTAGTGGGACAGCACCGATTTGAAAAAAATAGAGGTTACGTATTTTATTTCTACCTTTGTAATAGTCCTAGACAAATTATATTTTTGCCACAACCCAATAGCTACCTATTGTATACTAAAAAAAATAATTCAGAACTATGTTCCTTTTTTCAAATACTAATTTCACCGAAGACAAAAAAATAAGTCATTTGGGAAATTCACCCTTCTCTATGTTAAATCAAAGGATACCCTCTAACTAATTAATGGCTTGTCGAAAGTGCAATTGGTTCAAATAAAAGTTGGCATTAGGTTGCAAATTCGTCAAAACAATATTGAGAAAGTTCAGAAAAACAAAAAGACCTTCTCAATTCTTAATTCTTGCACTTCTTAAATTCGACTATCGTTCAATCTACACGTCAGCAAAAACTCTTTGACAATCACGAACGCAAACCGTCTGAGTAACAAAATGAATGTGAAAGTAGATTCAACCTCTTAAGGCTTGTTCTCTTGTATTTTTTCATGAAATGTTTATTCATACGTCTCGAATCGTAGATGTGAGCGGAGAGGTCGGCGCTGGACCAAATGTTCACTTAAAGCTGCCAGAATGCTTGTAGGGATGTGGTGTTGTTTATCGATGAATAAAGTTTCTTAGATATTTTTGACAGGTTATTTGTTATAGCGATTGGGTTACATAGGTTTTGTAGATTTTTGCACAAGGTATGCGTTTTGTGTTTGATTGTCTGTCTGTTAATTTTGTCTTCTTTTTTTTTGTTATAAGCATTACAACAAAAAAATGTATATAATATAAGCCCAAAAACGAAAAATCAAGCCCGAAACAGGTATTTATGAGACGTGCTTATTTCCGTGATTATAAGTATTTTTTTTCAACTAATCAACTCATCAATATATTATTGTACCTAGCTCATTGACCATAATAAGAGTCCAGAAGATATTTTTTTTTTTCAAAGATTCCTGAACTTAATTATGCATCTACATTCGACACAATCTCCATAACGGAGATCGTATTGTATAATTTTTTAAAACGCTCCTTTTTCGATAATTGTAAGACATCGATACTTTATCCCAGCACTAGTACCCACCGGAGCGCGTAATCAGGTGACTGCGCCGTACCGAATAACGAACGCAGCTGAATTGTTCCTCTTTTGCCCACAAGTGGGGCCCCACTCTGGGCGGAGCACCTTTGATGCATCAGATGTAACGAGCGTGGGCTAGATTGGGTTAGTTTGTTGTTTGTTGGATTTAATTCTGTTTCTGTGTTTATGTATTGTTGCGGGATTTATGGGAAGGGAAATGGAGATGTATGGGGTTCTAAGAGGAAAGGTGACTGGTATTTTCTCTATACAAATGCTCTCGCCTGTTTTTTTTTGAGGTTATGGTTTTTACAGTATTTACTAGGTCACTGTTTTTTTTATATACTTAGCACTTCTTTTTCCAATACGGCCTATTTCACATTGTAAAAAAAATACAGTTATTAATGGCAGAATTAAACATGGGATAAATCTAAATTCGTCTCGTTCAGTAGCTACAATAAACACCTAACTGTTAAATTATTTGAATATTGGAAGATTAAATACGCGAAATGATCTGCAGTTGTCTACACTTGGGGTCACCGTACGTCAACAGCATTCCCAACAGGACTTTCGTAAAACTGAAACAGTATTGACTATTAATAAGGACCTTACGCCTAAAACCTCTTGCCATCCAAAGAGGTTGGTACCCGCTGCAACTGGGTCCAAACCTTATTATCCCTTTTTCGTGTCCCCTTTTGGCATCCCCTTTTCGGGTGCCCGTCGGTCGCCTCGCTCAACCGCTCGCAGCAGATGGCCTGACCTACCCTACCCTGCCACCTAAGTCAAATGTCCCGTTCTTTTTAAATCTTTTGGGATTGCAAATTCAAGTGCTTTTTTTAGGTGGTCCGGCTAAAACTTTTGATATTGCTTTGCACAAATTTTAACGTCATCGTTAAGTCTTTTAGTCTTACAGCAGCATAGTCAACTATCCATTATGAACCTCTTTAGTTAAGCTAAAATATTTCCTAATCTACCTACTAGCTGATCCCACAATTGTATGAAATTTTCAGTGAAGCTGGAAGTAAGCCAAATTATGAGTAGTTATATAAAAATATTATTACATTCATATATATTCGTCGTGCGAAAATCTAGGAATACTTCATTCTATAACTGTACACATAAATGTAAAAAGAAACCGGCTTTAGCACATATGCGACCACTTTTGAGATATAGATACTACAAACATAAAAAAAAATTAAAGCGACCCATCATAACCTGAGATGTGACATTACAAAAATACATTCGAATAAATCACCTCCTTCTAAAGTCAGTTAAAAGGAACCTCACTCGTTACAAATTCTCTAACTAAAACATAAACTGCTATACTTCTAAAAATCTTGATATACCGTAAACTTCCTGCACAGAAATAACAGCAAAATATCCGACTAATAAATACATAGAGAGTCGGACGTATAAAACATCTCGAGGATTTTTATTGGGCAAGCCATAACTTTAAAGACGGGAATGGCCGCGGTTCCAGTAATATACGATTATTACTCCATCTGATAGCTAGACCTTGGATACTCGAGATACAAGTATTGATATATCAAAGCTGTATTTATTTATATAGAATTTGTTTTTAAACGTAAGCAGTATAGAAATTGTAAGTATATTTTGATTTTTAACTACATTAAGGATAGATTTTTCGATGGACAAATAACTTATTTATAATAGGAAAATATTAGTGAAAGCTATTTTGTATTTAGAATTTTTGACTTCAACTGTCAAAAATTCTAAATTATTCGTAGGAAAAATTTTTAGAAAATTATGTAACCACGAGCATTAAGAATTGTCCGAAAGAAAAGACAAAAGTTATTGAAGGATTAAAACTGGACCTAGAACTAGGACTAGGAATTCAGTTAAATCAAGACTAAATGTCTACCTTAGCAAATCAAAACACATTTAAATAGAAGAAAAAGGCTTTGACTACCATATTTACCGATAACATACTTATAGTATAAATAAAATATTAAATACCACACTTTCTTACATAAGAGTTGTACATCAAATTCCAAAAACAATACCTACCTAAAATATTTTCGAAATATCTGTACAGTTTTAACATAAACAACCAACCAGTATCAAATGAAATCCAAACTAAATAAACATCAGAATTAACAAATTAATTTGCCGCATTAGGTACTTAACAATTACATTTCGGTCAGACACAGGAAGAAATAAATTTAGCTGGATTACAGTTAGTAGGCTTACTATTTTATTTTATTGCATTGTTAGGGATTATGTTACTTAGTTATAAATAACTGGGGATAGGGGAATTAAATTATGTGGAAATTCTGTGAATGTTTTAGTAACGATTTTAGTTAGCAAATTGAAATAGGTTTTATTTACTTGAATTAAATGATGGCGAGACGAGCTGAACTCTTTTGATGAGGAGTGGTTCAAAACAGCCCTAACCAAAAAGAAATTAAGGGATAGGTAAGGACTGAAATGACTAGTAAAAATAAAAATAAATAATAATAATAATAATATTCCTAGACAATTCACACACGGTAATCTGATCCCAAGCTAAGCTCAAAGAGAGCTTGTGTTATGGTAACCAGACAACTGATAAACATACTTATATATTTCTAAATACATACATATTATAGATAAAATACACCCAGACACCGAACAAATGATCGTGCTCATCACACAAACATTTGTCCCGGGTGGGAATCGAACCCACAACCTCTGTTATAGCAGTCAGGGTCTCTAACCACTAGACCAACAGGCCTGTCAATAAATGATACCTTATAGTAGCTAAAAAAGGAGTCGAAGTAATTAGTACCAATAATAACTTTTAAACTATCGCGCTGATGTTACACCGTCTGCTTGCGACCACGGCCGGTGTAACCCGGTCCAAACGTCAAGCCCTAAAGGTATTTATGCATGTTCGCGCTAATCCCCGTTCTATAATATTAATGTAATTAGTACCAAATGAAGCACCTTCACAAAATTTAGACTGATGCTTACCTGGATTCGAAGCTGCAACTTTGTGCACACGATTCCGATTATTAAATAGTCTATAAGTTATGACTTATGTAAGCTGGATTTAAGCCTACCTAGGCAACTAAAGAGGTTTAAACTGTAGCTTACTCAATATGCTTCCTGAATATAAGTGAATCGACTAGTCTATTGGTTGATGTAGGTAAATGTTTACAGTTTCAATAGTAATGCAGATTACTGGTTATGAAAGCCAAAATATGATTATTTCGAAAATGAATATATTTCATGAAGTCAATCAAAGTTTAGAAGTATAGTCATGCATTCATGGATTACTCTAGATCAATGTATCATAAACTGCCTCGTTGGCCTAGTGGTGCTGAGCGCGACTGCTACGCTAGAAGTCTTGGGTTCGATTCCCGAGTCGACCAAGGTGTTATTGGGTTTTTCTATGAAATTCTCAGTAGCAGGTCGGAGTTTGGATTTGTGCCCGGTTAGTGGCAATAGGCTCGCCCCCTATTACATGGGACCTTAACATATCGGCGAACTGTGGGTGTACATTGATACACCTCTGCCTACCCCTTCGGGGATACAGGCGTGATGATATGTTATGTAATGTATCATAGGGTTTGATTATGTAAAAAAACTTTCGCCTCATCTATCTAAAGTCAGTATGAAAACATTAAATGCAATAAATAAATAAATACAGACAACATCACATACATTGCTCTGAACCCAAGTAGCTGAAGCACTTGTGTTATGGAATTCAGAAACAACGAAGGTACCACAAACATCCAGACCCGAGACAATGTAGAAAAGTGACCTTCTACATTGACCCGTCCGCGGATCGAACCCGGGACTTCTGAGCTAGCGACAGCTTGAAACCGGTGCTTACGCCACTCGACCACGGAGGTCGTCAAAATTGCGATGGCGTGAAGATTAGTCTGGCAATTAAAATCGCCTTGCCCAATACACTCTATAGAAGCTCAAATATCTCAGTATGTTGTAATGGTATAATAGACAGACGTACAGCTTAGTACAATAATGCTAATTCCAGTGTCCGTTCGCATTAGATAACTAGACTGGTTTCCGTCCCTTGAAATGCTACCTGATTTGTTCGTATTAGTACTGTGTGTTACACATTTATGTATTTAAATAATAATACGTATAAATAAATATATAATAAGCTGAGAAAAATCTAATCGGTTTCAGTAATTTTCATATTTTTTTAATTTATTGTGTTTTTCAACTTTTACATTCCCTACGTGAATATTGTGAATCAGTTAAGCAATTACAATTCTACTATTTTTTAATTTCAATTTCGACAAATCTCATCTATTTTTTAAGTATTTGAGAAACGGATTCTTATGGTTAGGAGAAGAATGTGATTGAGCGCTGATTGTTAGCAGGAAATTGTTAGTAGTCAAAGCAATTTCACAATATAAATAAACTACTTATTCTTTAACTACAATAAGTACCATACCTGCTTGATAAGTAGTTAAAATAAACCATAAACCAGCAACCATAAGAGTAAAGCCCCATCCACAGATAACCAAGTAATATTTACGGAGAGATTCGCGGCTGAACGGTCGCCATATTTATTAGCGAACCACTTCCGCTTCCGGTGGCGGCCATGATTTAAACACGCGCTTCCGGTGTATCACTTGACTGGTATCCGGTGAGATTATAACGTTAATTTATTAGTTTTTACCGGATTTTGAGGAAATGAGCTCGGGGGAATAGGTTAAGTTACAGTTTAAGTGGCCTTAGGAAAGTTAAGCGTAAGGTTTTAGAAAATCAGACGCTTTGAAAGTATCCCTTTTTCCTTGATAGAAAATCGTAAATTTTTTGTAGGACTATTTAAGATGAACATTTCCATAATACATTATAATATGTGTAACTATAATGCTTTTTGCAGTGCAAGTCAGAATAGTTCGACTTATTCCTACCTACTTGACTCACATCGCTATATGTTAGGCAAGTCACACACTATCTTTATAAATTAAAGCCTATGTGTTATTTCCATGTATAAGCTACATTATTTTAAAGTTTCAGAAAAATCCATTTGGTTGTTTTTGCGTGAATGATTTACAAACATCCATCATACATCCAGCCAAACAAACTCTTGTATTTAATATAAAAATATCAGAAAAAAAAAATAATGATTAGTACGATAGTAAGGATAAAACACCCAGACACAGCACAAATGATCGTGCCCATCACACAAAAATTTACCCTGGGTGGGAACCGAGCCCACGACCATATATCAGTCAGAGTCACCAACCACTAGACCAGCAACCACTCTTAAAAACTACTACTACAAAACCAGCCACAACCACTTACAGTAAAGAACGAAATTAATATCCCCGATAACTCCACCACAAAAGAAAACAAAATATTTCTGTGCATTATACAAAACTACACACACATACATACAGATACAAAATGGCCGCTATTCCTCAACATCAAAATAAAGTTTAATAAATAGCGCTCCGACCGCCACCGCCAACCGTTTTTATTCCCCGAAGTGCCAGACAAATGTTTTTACTTACATTTCTTTTTGTGGACATTTAAATGTGAAGAAAATCGTTTTTATGACGTGGTAGATATATTAGAAAAAATATGATAGGAATTTTGTATTGAGTGTGGTCTAGATATACTAGAAAGTAATTTTTTTTATACTAGTTTTATATAGAAAATATGCTATCGCTTTTACTATATTTTTTTAATAAAGCCTATATCAGATCCCACTGCTGGGTAAAGGCCTCCCCCTCCGTCCTCCCCCTCCGTCTTACAAACCCGTCTGTCCTTTGCGATTTCTGGCCACGTGCGTCCTGCGTTTCCGGCTAACTGACTAGATCGCTTGTACTATTACTGAAACAAAACACAGAAGATATTTTGAATTCATTTTTTTCTTAAATCTTACGTCATATAGGTTAGATGACATATTATTATGAGCTGGTTTTTAAAGGAAAGGAGCCACTGTGGTATAAAAAGAACAAAATAGTTTCAAGCCAAAGAACACATTTTTTAATAAGCATAAGCTGATATCATAAAGTAATATTATCACAAACAAAAGGAGCAAGTCTCAAAACTGTAGATTATAACAAAAGATGTTTTTTTTGGTAGTGACAATAATTATAGCATCACATCCATTGACGGCTTTGCACCACATAATCCTAATTCCCTCCACGTCCGAACAGACTTCTCACTGTCAGTTTAAAATTGCAAATTCTCATTTCGCAACTCCAAACCCATTTTCCTGGAACGAAACTTTTGAACACATTCGCCACCTTTATAAAAGTTTGGTCATAAAAAACTAACTTTGGGGATTATTTAAAACTAGTCTAGCAGCTAGTTCGGGGATTAATAAAGTAAAACCTTTATTAAAAAATGTAGGGACTTGGAAGTTAGTACTTTAGGGTAAAACAGAATTCGTGGCTTATAAATAACGCATAGACTGCAGTCTGCTGCATACTTAGTAAAATATTGTCAGTACACGAACGTCTTGAAGCAGATAATAATAATAATTTCAGCCTATAAACGCCCCGCTGCTGGGCACAGGCATCTTCCCATATAGAGAAGGCACGAGCATTGACCACGCTTGCTCAATTGCGGATTGGCGATTACACATCCAAATTTAAGAAGCAGATACATTATAGTTTTCTTTGATCTCGCACACAAACTGCTTGAAACAGTTCGACTGCTTGCTTCGTCCTTCGTCTTCGGCCGAGAGGCACACGAGACGCGTGAGTTTGGTCGACAGCTCGCGCAGTCCGTGAGTGGTGATCACTGACTAACTGTGATAGCAATTCTTGTAAGGGCTTTAGTCAATTAATTACGTAAAAACTATTTTTTTTTTTTTATTATACTCTCATCACTATCATTACAGGAATTACATAATTCAATAGTGTGGCCATAATATTAACTATCTACTATTTATTTACTTAGTAGGTACATAGTTTCATACTCAGTAACTATACTAGTTGCTATAAATACTTTCTACATTTTAACTGTCCTTAAAACTTGCCAGCTTACAGTTACAATTTATCGAGTTTGGCAGACAACCGAAACACTTACCAGTTAAAATAATTTCGCTCTTGTTACCCGTTATTCTTCTGCGTAAACCCAGTTCCTGTTCAAACATAAATGGTCGCCCATTCTCAGCATAAACTAGAAAAATAGTAAACTTTACTGGCTACTAAATTAATAGACCAATAAATTCTGAATGGCCATTGTAGTTTCCTGGCTTACTCCATTGCCCATTAAAAGTGGAAACTTACAAAATAAAGCAATACTTTCAATGATGCGTGAATGTACTTGTGAAATGGGATGCAATTGAGATTTCGACACGATTTTGGTTTTGCTACTATTTAAATAAAAGTGTTTGTGGTTTAACGTTAAATGTTTTGGGTTTATGTTTAGGTAACTATTTAGGGCTTTGGTGTAGTATTTAGGTGCTGATTTCTCTAAACCATGTTTTTACTAACAAAAAAATTGAGAACAGCTATATTTTCGAAAAAAAAAAACGTGCGTTCAACGATCGAGCTTTACTGTAGCTTTGTTGGCTCGCCTATAAAGCTCGCTCGTCGATCACCTCACAACCACGGTTTTATATGGTGACAAGCGAGGGAAGTGGCTCTGTGGCGTCTGTTTTAAATTGTAGCGCGGCGTGTTGCTTACAGCACTTTGGCTCGTCCGTGGATAGTGATTTCTCCCATTATCATCAATATTTTTTTAAAATTTTATCATCATCATCATCAGTCCAAACACGTCCACTGCTGAACAAAGGCCTCCCCCCAAGAACGCCACAATGAACGACAACTCGCCAATTGCATCCACCGGGTGCCCGCAACTTTAACGATATCGTTAGTCCACCTGGAGGGAGGCCTGCCAACGCTGCGTCTTCCGGTTCGTGGTCGTATAGTTTTTTTTAATTCATCACCTGAGTATAGCTGCTTATTCATACCGTTATAAAAATCTTAGGAACATAACAATGGCGAACAATCAGATGAAAACAGACATGTAACACGCCACTCGACGCGATGTGACATCAAGTACCACAAAATGCATATAATTTCGCGGCGTTTTAATTAATGCAATGAGTTGTATAATTTGATTTTGGGACGCAACGAGCTTTATCGCGTCCCGTCTCGTTTTACAAGTATGTTTCAAATCTCATTTAGGTATGGTTTAATTTATTTCATTGTGAAACATGATGAAACTACGAAATAGAAGATTTGATATACACTAATCAGCTATTTGACTTTATGTAAAATATTAAATCACATTTAATAATTATTTAAATAAAATCACAGTAGTATATGATTGGGCATTCTGGACCACTTTTCGCTCGGCGAAACAAGTTCGCCATCGCGGTGGTCCAGAATGCCCAATCATGAACGGTCGACTCGATTAATGTTGGTTACGCAAAATACTTAATGGTAGTGGTATGGTTTATAAATATTAATCTAAAATATTATTCGTCATTGTTAATCGAACTGTTTAAGACAATTATCATGAAATTTGTAAAACAACCACAATCGTTGAATGTTAACATAATATGTGATGAATTTTGTAAAACTGATTTTCGTCATAGTGAATTATTACCTAATTCAGTACGCTGTATCATTTGCGGACCGTCAAATTGCGGAAAAACAAATTTACTCATTAGTCTTCTTATACACGAAAATGGTTTAAGATTTCGAAATGTTTATATTTATTCAAAAACCCTGTACCAACCCAAGTACATATTTTTAGAAAAAGTTTTGCAACGAGTACCGGGTATTTCGTTTCGGAAATATCAGGAAAATGAAGAAATATTAAGAGTTCAGGACGCAAAACCCGACTCTGTGATTATATTCGATGATGTCGCTTGTGAGAATCAAAACAATATGCGTGATTACTTTGCAATGGGAAGACACAAGTACATCGATTGTTTTTATTTAAATCAAACGTATAGTAAAATTCCCAAACAATTAATAAGAGACAACGCGAACTTAATCATACTTTTTAAGCAAGATGAAATAAATTTGAAGCATATTTACGAAGAACATGTCAACACTGATATGTCATGGGTTGAATTTCGTGAAATGTGTTCAAAAATATGGGACGATCCCTTCAGTTTTGTCGTGATTAATAAGGATTGCTCTAAAAATAAAGGCTGTTATAGAAATAAATTTGACACCTTTGTTGTTTTTGATTAAATCAGTGATATTTAAATCCATTACCCTATCTTTTCTAATTATTCTACTACGGATACTGAATCAATCACTATCTATTACATAAATATGGAAAAATCTTTAAAAAGACAAATCGTTGAAGCTACAGAAGCCGTGAAGAAAAAAGTACGAAAAATGAAGGATATTGAAATAAATAATAAAGAGGCGCTGGAATCAGTTTTCAAGCCTGTATCAGAACCCTTAAACTTAATTGCTAATATTAGTAAACAATCTGCTCCACAAAATATTGAAGATGAAGAAATTGAACTTCCCTATAAAGATAAAACTTTGCAGAAAGAAGTTTTCAGTGACAAAGAAAGCAACGATACAGACGATTATGATTCTGAGGTCGATAGTGACTCTTCTTATAAATCACTAGGTGAAAAGAAACAGGATTGCAACACAACATCTTGGTCAGTTTCCCCAGAAGCGTTAGCAGATATTCCATTTGGTGTCAGATACGATCGTGGCAAGTTGATGTTGGGTTCTGCTCATATAATTGTCAATGACGAATACATCATAGTAGCAGATCGCAAGTATCGAACTACGCCTGGATTAAAACAGTTGCTACTGAAAAAGAATATAGATTTGAGATTGGTAACAGAGAGTGATATGCAACATTATAAATCAATGCTACTGGATACTAATGCACATCGTCGAGATAATGATCCAAATAAACCGATAAAAAGTAATAAGGGTCTAAAATATTTACAAATTATTAAACCGCTTTTTATTCAATCCAAAGGGAAAGGACTACCGTTAACAAAAATGTGGAAGAAGGATGTAGATTTTATATATTGGGATGATCCCAATGAATTGGTAGAACGACTAAAATTGCTAATTGCATCTCAAGATGCTGGTAACACAGGGGTTAACAACGAAATTATATCTATAATAGAGGAATTGCGTGAAAGTAATATAATAAATACATAAATCGTTTGTGTTTCATTTAACTGTCAACCTTTCAAAACAATACACCTTAAAGATGAATGTAGACAAATTCGGTCATTTTATTCACAAGAGATTGCGTTTACCAGATTTATTTGAATTTAATGATAATGCATTGTTAAAATCAAAAAGCGGTGAGTTTGATTTGAAAGCATCGAGACTGAGGGGGATCCGATCTCCCGTAGATGGAGACGATGCCGTGAACAAGGATTACGTAGATCGATTAAGTGCTAATACGATACATGAATTAAATAAATTAATTGGTGCATTACGTTCTCAGCTCACGTTAGATGCACAAAAGACAGTTCAAGCTACTTTAAAAGCAAAGATACCCGAGGTTTTAAATCATTTGGAAGAAAAGTTTTATACTAAAGCAGATGTTGATAAATTGCTTAAAAAACTGTAAATTATGTCAAAACAGCAAATTGTGAATGAAATACACAAAACTGCACGAAGAAATTTCCTACGACGCTCCGTTGTTCTAAAAAGTATTGACGACTTGTGGCAAGCTGATCTGATGGATATGCAAAACCTAAGAAAGTATAACAAGGGCTATAATTATATTTTAATAGTGATCGATTGTTTCTCAAAATATGCATGGACGCAGCCGCTAAAATCAAAAAATAAACTTGATGTCGCTCATGCATTTGAAAGAATATTACTTAACACTCATCGAATACCTAATAATTTACAAACTGATATGGGAACAGAGTTTTATAATAACACATTTCAAGGGCTTATGAAAACAAATAAAATTAACCATTACTCCTCGTTTTCTACCAAAAAAGCATCGATTGTTGAGCGACTAATTAAAACTATAAAAAATAAATTGTACAAATATTTTAGCCTTAATGGAAACTATAAGTGGCTGGGTAAACCATTGGAAGTTATACTGGAATCGTATAACCACACAAAACATCGAACTACAAAATTTAAACCAATCGATGTAAACAAGTCTAATGAACAAGTAATAAAAGAAAATATTTTGAAAACACATAAACATGTATCGATTCCATGTAAACCTAAGTTTAAAGTTGGTGATTATGTCCGTATCAGCAGATACAAACACAATTTTGAGAAAGGTTATACTCCTAATTGGTCAACAGAACTTTTTACTGTAAAGAAGATAAATAATACAACACCAGTGACATATCATATACAAGATCAACGTAAGCAACCTATATTAGGAACCTTTTATGAACAAGAACTTCAAAAATCGAACTATCCTGGTGTTTATTTAATAGAGAAAGTTTTAAAAAAGAAAGGATCCAAACTTTATGTGAAATGGTTGGGTCTTAGCAATAGTGAAAATAGTTGGATTGACAAAGCTGCATTAGTGGAGTGAGTTATATAAATATATAATCGTTTTATTAAAAAAAAATATCATTTCGCTTTGTACAATGCAAGGTGGTGGACTAGTTAATAGTATAATAGAAAATTTACCGTTCGAGCTTCATTTGCCTGGATATAATTATTGCGGACCCGGAACAAAACTCCAAAAACGTCTATTACGCGGTGACCGGGGTATTAATAAGTTGGATGAAGCTTGTATGCACCACGACATTGCATACGCTAACCACACGGACTTATCACATCGTCACAAAGCTGATTTACAACTAATGAATATGGCAAAACAAAGACTTAAATCAAAGGATGCCCGGAAAGGTGAAAAACTTAGCTCATGGCTAGTGAGCAAAGTTATGAAAGCCAAACTAAAATCTGGTGCCGGAATTAAAACGTTTCAAAATTTTGTATCAAAAATCAAATCAAAAATTAAGAGAATTAAACACAAAGACAATAAAGCGTTAATTAATGCTGCTTACTTAGCAGCAAAAAAGATTTTTCCAAAAATTCAGAAAATTCGGATACCGCGAATCATACCCATACCAAAGACTGGAGGTATTTTGCCTTTAATTCCAATTTTTGCTGGCTTATCAGCTTTAGGCACTTTGGCTGGTGGTGCAGCGGGTATTGCAAAAACCGTTAATGATTACAAAGCAGCTCAACAAAATCTGCGAGAAACAGAACGTCATAATAAGACTATGGAGGCTTTAGCGTTGGGTAAAGGTTTATACATTAAACCGCATAAAAATGGTAAAGGATTATTCATAGAACAACAAAAAAACTGATAAAGAAGCTACCTAATCGCCCTCTGACTAATATCGACATCCAAGAACATGCACGAGACATCCCACACTTTCGAGGAGTATACATGAAGGATCAATTGCCAAGAAAGCCAAAGCAGATTGAATGTGGTATTGTTAACTTGGACGACTCTAAACATGAAGGAACGCATTGGGTAGCTTATGTTAAAGTATCCAACTATTGTGAATATTTTGATAGTTATGGAGACTTAAAACCTCCACTGGAATTAATGCGATATTTTAAGAATTGTGGTGTTTATTACAATTACACAAGATATCAAAAGTTTAACACGGTAAATTGTGGTCATCTGTGTTTAGAATATCTGTGGAAATTTTGGAATAAATATGTATAAAATTAACGTGTTTCTTTCATTTCAATCATTTGCAAGATGTCACTCACTTTATCGATAACCGGAACCTCGTCTACCTTATCGACGTACTATCCTAATACTTTACAACTAAATGGACAGTATGAGTGTGCATTATTGCATTTCTCAACATTCAATTCTATTCCAAACATAGATGAAACGAATAACAAGTTTTACTATGGTTCCGAAATCATTGAAATACCGGAGGGAACGTATGAATTGCAAGATATCAGTGATTATTTAAAATCTGAGATAAAAGGTGCATCAATTAAACTAGATTGTAATAACAACACTTTAAAAACTACTATACAATGTACGAAAGACATAAATTTTGAGAAAGAAAACACTTTTAGACGTTTGCTAGGGTTTGATAATCAAATCTTAAAAAGTAATAAATTGCATGTGTCTCAGTTTACCGTCAACATTTTACCTACAACCGTGGTGAGGATTGAATGTGACATTATAAGCGGATCGTACATAAATGGAGAACCGAGTCACATTATCCACGAATTTGCACTCAACGTCCCACCTGGATATAGAATCATAGAAATCCCGAAGAACGCAATATACTTTCCAGTCAATCAAAACAACATAAGCTGTATACATATCAGACTGTTAGATATTAACAATCGTCTAATAAATTTACGTGGTGAAGAAGTACAACTATATTTACATCTTAGACGAAAAAATGATTGACTACAATAAATATGAGCATCCTCAGGTCAAAAATATCAGTGCCAATTTAGCAACCAAGAAAATAAGAGCTCGCTCTAATAAAAAAATAAAATTAACCGATAATAATAAGGCATTCCTGAAAGCTATCGGTTTGTTAAAATGAATATTTTAGATGTTTTATCCGCTCCGACTTACGACAATACAGTTGAAGGAATAGAATTTCACTCCTACAAGCCCTACGTGACAAGTTTTAATAGAAACGATGAAATTCGCATACCCATCAACCAACAAGACCTATATGTACTACCATCCGCTAGCACTCTGTATTTGGAAGGAACTGTAATTGTTAGCAAAAAGGACTCAAAAGACAAGGCATCTAGCGTTCATTTTACGAATAATGCTCTCCTTTACTTGTTCCAAGATATAAGGTACGAGTTGAATGGAGTAGAGATTGATAAAATAAAAAATGCCGGCGTTACTACCACCATGAAGTCATTAATTTCGATGAATGAGAGTGAATCAAAGATATCTAATGCTTGGGGCTGGAACATCGAAGGTATAAAGAATATTAATGGAGGTAACTTTTCCGCATCTATACCTCTTTGTAATATCATGGGTTTTGCCGAAGATTTTAAGAAAGTGGTGATAAACAGTAAGCACGAACTAATATTGTTGCGAAGTAACACAAACCTAAATGCTGTAAAACTCAACACCGGAGAGATTGTAGATGACGTTCAAATCAATAAAATTATATGGCGCGTACCACACGTTAAAGTATCTGACAAAGAAAAGTTAAATTTATTAAAACTGTTAGAAAAAGATCGTCCGCTCCAAATGATATTCAGAAATTGGGATCTGTACGAATATCCTGCTTTACCTAAAACTACAAAACATACATGGTCTATTAAAACTTCATCGCAAATAGAGAAACCAAGATACATAATTATTGGTTTACAAACAAATAGAAAAAACAACGCAACTTCTGATATGTCCCAGTTCGACCACTGTCATATTCGTGACGTAAGAGTGTATCTCAATTCAACTTACTTTCCTTATGAAAATCTAAACGCTAGTTTTGCAAATAACAAAATTGCACTAATATACGAGCAATACACTCGATTTCAACAGTCGTATTATGGCAGGCGCTCGGAGCCCCTACTAAGTGAGAAACAATTTAAGGACCTAGCGCCGCTATTTGTAGTTGATTGTTCTAGACAAGCAGACAACCTCAAAACTGGTCCTGTGGTGGATGTGAGAGTGGAAATCGAGAGTGATTTGGACATACCAGACCAAACCTCAGCATACTGTCTTATATTAAACGATTGTATAATTGAGTATAAACCTTTGAGTAATATTGTAAGGAAAATATCATGAATCCCGATACAATCATATTAGATGTACAAGGATTTAAAGATCTCTACAATAATTTTATAGTAAAGGAGTTGGCTTTTGCCACACGGGAATATACACAAACTTTTTTAATTAAACCACCGTACCAGTTCACATACTTAACAAGAGATGAAAAGAGACAAGTGGCATGGTTGGAAAAAAATATGGGTCTACGTTGGAGCGAAGGCTATATTGATTATAGAGAATTCGAACGCATGATCGTACCATACCTAGAAAATAAGAATATCTATGTAAAAGGTTCAGAAAAAGTGAAGTGGATAAAAGAGATGTGCGTGAACTGTAATGTATTAGAACTTCATGAAGAAAATTGCCCTAAACTATCTGTGTTAGCTAAAAAGTACTGTGATAGAAAAACTATTTTTAATTGTAATCATCATCTAAAACATTGTGCACTTAGAAATGTGTTATGTATAAAAAAGTTTTTAAAGTGGTAATTTTATAAGTTTGTAAGTTAGCTATAAGTATGTAATAAGGTTTTAAAAAATAAAACAATTTTAATACAGAAAACAAGCATTTATTCTCTTTGAATTTATATACTTAAACCCCTGTTTACAAATAACATTACGATACAAAAATACAAAGTTATATTAGAGATTAAAAACTAACTTAACCTAATATTTATTCTAATTTAACAACTACAATAAGCACTAAAAATCAGAATATTTATAAAAGGTTTCTAAAAATCACTATCGATTAATGATTTCGATATTTTCTTAACTAACGACTCCGTTTCATCCATAATAAAGTCAACAGCATCTTTAACCACGTACTGCGCTTGGATAATAACATTATCGCTATTACTGTCACTATCACTGTCTGGAGAATTGTTACACAAATCGATCACTGAAATTTTTATTAGTTTACTGCCTCGCCGATGATGTCTACTCATGACGAAAGATTGAGTCGAATTATGTTTCTTAGATTTTTCCCTGCGTCGAGTCGTAGACTTCTTTTCTTTCGGAACCTGACTGTTAGTCTCGCGTTCGCATCGAATCATCTCATTAAATTCTTCATAAGGATCCTGAGCGTATTGACTAAACACAATGTCAGATCCTGCTATCTGAAATAAAATTAAACAGAACAATAAATAGGGTTATTTAATATAATAAAAAGGTTTACAATCAACAATTAAAATACCTAACACTCTGACTCAGATAAATATTTATTTTTTAAACCATTTAAATTCTTCGTGGATCGAACCCACCACATTCAGCAGAGTACAAGCAACGTAGTAATCATTTAAATCACTGCGATATATATCTTTAATCACAAGATTCAATAAAAAATGTATCATACATATTTGTAATTAATGTTTCATAATAATTAAATTTATTAGTATTATTTACTTACCGAAGTCATGTTTATGTGATGTAGCGTGTATGTAGTACCTAAATTGAATAATATTTGACAAATAACAAAATTAATGTAATTATCGTTAACAAACAGACACACGTGAAGAAATGACTACATAAATAATTTAATAATCATCGAACAATAGAATGTGGCTTGCATTAATTGCAACACCTAAAAATGTAAATCATGCATTTTTGCTCGATGCCGTGGTCAATGAACATGATGGTTTACAGTTTCGTATTACATTTGAGCAACACGTATTAACATGAAACTTGATTATTTACCTTAGTTAGCTCAGTGGTGAAACTAACGGACTTCAATGCAGAAAGTCTCGGGTTCGACTCCCTACAAGCTTTATTTTTCGACTTTTTTTTCATTCTATTACCTAATATTAATAACAGGTAGCAAACAAAGTTGCTTTCGCATTTTTAAATTTAATAGTGGGTTTTTATCTGGTAAACAAATAAAACAAATAAATTGATATAACAAACACATTTATTACAATACTAAAACACTTTCTTTATTTCTGAAACCTATAGCTAACTAATATAATGCTAATTAACACTAATACAATTAATTACTTAACAATTCTTAATTTTATTAATACCTTACAAAATAAAAAAATAACAATAATATAATTATTGCAAGCTATGACGCATTTTATTGATTACCTAATTATGAATGAGTGACCCCAGGCTTTCGTTGCTATTTTGTCTTTCAAAATAATTCGTTTATCATCGTTACTAGATAGTGCAATTTTATTAACACTTTGTGTATAAATTTCATGTTTCAATGATTTAAACATAATATTTTTTCTTCGAATAACTCCACCGTCTAATAAAATGCTTTCATAGTCTGTTATATCTAAATCTCGGAGCACATATGATTTAATTCCCTTAGCTTTTTTGATAACTCTATTTGAAGTTTTTAAAGAATAGAGCTTTGACCTCAACCCTACAAAATCGGAGATATATTTACCACCCATTTCATCTTTAAAAAGACCCGGAATTTTTTTATTGATTATAGGTATTTCAAATTCGTTCTCATTATCATAGTTACTGCTATCGAAGTATTGCAAGAAATGGCGTTTTAGATCACAATAAAAATCGTTGGTATATATTTCATACACAAAAGAATCCGTATCTGTATAACATAAGCGTACTCGATCATGATAAAAAGGTTTTATAACATTGTAATGAAAATTATACATGTGGGACTTAGAAAGATCTAAAACTGTGAATCCTATGTAAATAGGTTTATCTAAGACTATTTGATCTGGTTTCATTTGTATTGCAACTAAATTTTCGGTCAATATTGTTGCACTATGAAAGTAAGGATTAGCTATAAGCCTCTCAGCGGATATTGATTTGTTGGTTTTATTTCTTTTATCACTCCATTGATTAACTAAATGTACGGTGACTCTCTTTTCGGTATTTTCCAATGTTTTACCAAAGACACTGTTGTTTAATAATTTAAAAAAGTCTTGCTCGAATGTACTTTTTGCTTTCTGTCGTAATTGAGTGTTTAATTCTATGTACTGTTCTAAATAGGGGCTTTGTTTGAAAGTAATAACTCTGTGAATTTTACGTAATATTAAACCATGCTCCAGACACTTTTTTAAATGAACGTAGTGTATAACATAATTGTACTTATTATATAAATTTGCTATTAGTTTTTTGGTTTTACCACCTGGAGGAATGCATTTTTCAGGACAAAAAGGCAAGTCATTATGATGATCGTGTAAATGATCAGGATATAAAAGGTCAACTTCTAATATATAGCCCCAGTCCGCATTATCTTTAATATTTTGAACGCGTAAATTTATTATTTCGTTTTCATTAAGAAATCTAAAACTTGAGTATGGTAAATACTGACACATACTATAACCATATAAATTATTACAGTCTAGATACGCTATGAAACAATCTGGTTTTACAGCATTATATTCTGGCATATATTTATGATTTGCTCTTGCGTACCGATGCGAGCACATACATAAACCTCCTCTAATACCATCCTGAATCATTTTAACAATCGCCAAATCTGTTAAGAGTTCTAATTGAATGCCTGTTTTAAGTAACATTGCATCAAAAGATAGACTAGGAGTCGTTATATAAAATGCAGGGTCAAGTTTATAATATTGTTTACAAGTTTTTCTAAACTTTTGAAAAATATCTGTTAGTAAAAGTACATCTGTTTTTAAGTACAGATCAGTGTATTCTCCTAAATTATTTATATTAAAACAATTCCAGACAGTTTTTGCATAATTATAATCGTCATCACTGATGTCTTCGTTTGTTAAAGAATTGTGAAAGTAACACTTTAGCGGTAGCGTCTGTTGCTCGTAACATTTCCAATTGGTCATATAATCGTAGGGATAAACACCTTTTCGAATCAGCAAACTAAAATGTTTATTATCCGAAAAATGAGATCGAAGATTAACAAAATCGTCTTTCTGCATTGTTTTAGCTAGTTTTTCTAAACTGGTTCCTAAAAAATTAAAAGAATCTAGAAATCTTAATTGCACATATTCATTATCTGCTACGGGAATAAACTTTGAAAATGATATATATTTTTCTTTTGTCTTGGGTATAATTTTTATTTGACCAGGAATCTCGCCTAATTTTTTTACAAATAAATGACAATCATATCCTGACAAGTTATGAAAAAATATTGGTATGAATTTTGGTATTTTATGTTGTAGGTTACAATGTCGATGAGCTGCGCCACGGTAATTACCTGTGATGTGACAGTGATCTCTAACTCTGTCAGACCACAGCAAGTTTTCACATATGTGACACTTAATTGCATTTTTAAAATCCTCATCATCCTTATCAGTAAATATCATGGGATTGTTTTTAGTTAGTATTTTATATATTTCAATTACATCCCGAGTAAGAAACTCTATAAATTTTGTAACACAATCCTCACCGCGATAACTTACATACCGTTTATTATCATTGAAAGACGATACTATGTTATACGCAAAAGCGGCTGGCGTGTGTCGCTGAGTGTATGTTGTATTAGCAGTGTCAATATCATTGCCGGTTATCGGTATTAACAGTGTTTCAAAATCGGCATAAATTACGAATGGAATGTCTTGTTTTCTTTGAAAATTTTTAAACTTTAGTACTGATCCCCTATCTGGTAAAATTGTGACAACCCCTCCACACAGGTGTGTTTCAAGTTGACTAAGAGTAGAAAAAAACAATAAACAAGATTCGCAATAATATAATTTACCATGATGTTTAGAAATTTGAGTTCTAACTAAACGAGGTAAATTCTTAATGAGACAGTAATGAGAATTTGTATCATTTTCTAAATACAATAAGTGGATGCTTCTAGATTTCTTATTAATTGTTTTATATAATGGTCCTATAATGGTTTTATTATTTTTCAATCCATATACATAAATATTTATGTTACGATTATTTTTTTCAAAATTGGCTATGTCCGTGAATGTAATGGGGAATGACAAATCATTAACATTTAAAACATCCTGAAAACGAGGATATGATGAAACTCTATCGGCATGTTGGGTTGCGGGATACAAAGCTGCCACAACACACCATAGAAAGCAGTACTTGTCGTTGTTCTTAATATTCAAGCAAGCTTTTTTATTTTTTATAAAATTTGGTAAAGGAATAAATTTAGATCCGCCGAGAGGCTTATATTTATTAATATTTATTTCAAAATAGGAGTTATTCAAAAAGGTCCAACCGCTATCTCTTTCCTGAAACTCTTCTATTTTTTTGAGAAGTAATGAAATTGTTGATTTAAAAATTGTATCGAAATCGTAATTTAAATTAATAACAAAGTTTTTTGTAGCAAATGATTTAATTTCTTGGTGATCGTTTTTAAACAAAAGAAAAATCAAAAATAGTTCGAAGTTAACTTTAACAGACGTGTGTTTTTTTAGTGATAGATCTATCAAATCCTTAACTTGTTCTTGGATTTTTATTAGAAAATTCTCTGGAAATGTATGGACTATCTCCTCTGTAGCAATAATCCTATAACTTACAATACGTTCTTTGAACGAGGACTTAATTATTTTCACATTACTGCTAAAAGGAGCTACGCTATTGTTTTTATGTGTATTACTACGTAAATGACCAGACCAGTGACGATTATCTACAGATACGAAACACACATTGCAGTACGGCATTTTTATTGAATGTACAAATCAGTATTGATAGCCAAGGATTATCCGGTAGTTATTTCAGCGTTTAGACACAAGTATCGACATTAAATCATGTATTATAATATGCTGTGTATAACTAAATATATATATATACACATATATACCTTTCATACAGATTTACAGCTTCGAAAATTCGTAGAACCATCAACATAAATAAAACTCTTGGTCAGTTGTACGTCCCTTTCCTCATTCGTTGATTTGTAGTTTTAAACGTATTGTATACACCCATATTCTGGAAAATAAGATGCAAAGATTTATAAGATATACTTGGATTCATTATTTAACAAAAACTTAAAGTTACAGGTTCTTAATATATATATATATATATTTACCTGAGAATTATTAATCTTACGCACTTTTAGAAATAATCGGATAAAAATAATGATCTTCTAAATATTTTCCTTAGGGATAAATCTTCAATCTCATCGTTATATACAATGGTAAATTGTGATGCATGTGTAGCTGAAAAAGAATAAAAAATATTTTTATTTAATCACCCATTAACAATAAGTATCAAAACATTATTAAACATGTCTTATTAAAATAATAATTACCTGTTCAATGTCCACCTTTTCAATATTACACTTGTAATGATACGTATTTACTAGTAAAATAATATACATTTACTAAAAAAAAAAATTTCGGTAAGATTCCACGACGCTCGACGCTTCGTAATAATACTAATACTTCATATCAACTTTCAGCGCTTCCGATATTATTGCGAAATTTGTACACGTGTCTACAAACACCTATTGCAACATGTATTAACATTATTAATGTTAGAGAATCAGCTTTTTTACATAGGGCTGTCATTATGCGGCTTGTATCATAAGCGTTGTATGAAAAATGTAAAGAAACGGTGTGTAAACCCTAAGTGTTTTCAATGCATCAGCAATTGATTCTACTTTAATTTGCCTTAGTATTCAGTTTTTGAAGGTCTATAATACGACTAAATTAAAAACTTCCATCACACGATAAAACTCAAAGAATTTAAGTAGCTTTTCATGTTAGACATTGCCAACCTTATAAGTCACTACGTTTTTTCATTATGATCATTATAATTATTCAAGCGAACTAAGTAATAGTTCGTAACAGTCGCGCACTCGTGATCCGCGATCAGTAAATTGCATTCAGTCAGTACTGTCAGTGTCGACAACCGTCATCACCAACAGAAGTTGAAGAAAATCATCGTGGCTGCTGCTGGGTGTCGTCTTGAAGTGGAGTAAGTTCATTATAAATCAAGGAAAAATGTAAGTATAAACTCTTTTAACTCTCAACTTTAGAACCACCACAAACTTAATAATTTATTTAAACATTTGTATCACATTCTTGTTGTAGGTCTGATTCTGAAGGTTCATATTATCAACAACCATCAACCATTGAAACAAAAACGAAAACTGGTCGTAAGCCTGCAGAAAGCAATGGAAAACGCAAATCTAAATCGGACCGTCCCAGGTAAATTATCTATTGTTTTACATGTTTCGTTATATTTGTGTCATGAGTGTAGTGATTGTTACTGTTACTGTAAGTACCTACAAATTATAACAGCAATAAGTATTTTGTAACGGATAATTATTTCAGGTGTTAGGCGTTATACTCATCGAGATTATTAATATATATATTTTTATTTTTCAGTAAAAAAGCTTTGAGTGGTAACGATATATTCGGTATCAATCAGGGCCGCGAAACAGGCGCGGAAGTCGGAGAGGGATCATCTGGTCGAGCGTGCCTGTCGTCGCTGTTCGTGTACCGAGTGGGTAACGGGTGCGAGCGACGCACAGCCCACACCGACGGTGAATACTACATCGACTGCAAGGTATACCGAGCTAACGAGGCGCGCAACACCGACTCGATGGAGCTGTGGAAGAAGGCAATCGTACGTATCAAACTCCAGGCTGACATAGATTCTCCTCAGTGGCGAAAACTGCAGGAGTTTGTACGTTCCGCAGATGTTTTGTTCCCCGACAAACCTATGTTTTATACAAATAAAGAATAATAATATGTTTTTATTTCAACGGATGTTTTTATTACTACACATACCCATACTTAATTTCACACACATCTCATACAGACGCTATTAAATATGGTAAAGTTGTGATTATAACACAGTTGTATACATTCTACGCCACTGTCTAACTAGAACGTACGTTGTACGATATCAGGAGAATAACGCATGACATCGTTTATCTTTACACGGACGCTTTACGTTGTATACCACCATCGCGTCGCGAGCGATGGTTAATTACGTTCGAAAATATCGATATACGACCTAATCCGATCGACGACAAAAATGCATCGCATATCTATAGTTAAAACCGAGTTTCATTGTTAGGTTCTCATTAGCGTTAATATCACTGATCGAGTCGACCGTTTATGATTGGGCATTCTGGACCACCGCGATGGCGAACTTGTTTCGCCGAGCGAAAAGTGGTCCAGAATGCCCAATCATATACTACTAATCACGTTATTGATTAAAGTACAACAAATAACTATACTATGTAAATACGTACAGTCGTGAGCAAAAATATGTACATACTCTCCGATTTTTTATGAATATTTACTTCAATTTTAGATTGATATTTATAAAGAACGTTTTATAAATAAATTATTGAAAACAGTTGCATGCACATATATTTTTTCAGTTTTAATCTCTAAAATCTCATTAAATATAATATGTGTTGCGATTTCGCTATGTAGCTACTTTGAAAACTATTTTTATTAGTTAAAACTCATGTTGATAGCTCCGAACTCCTAAAACGCCTGATGGAATAATACATATAAGCATCGTTTCACATAAAGTCATTTTGCTAAAATTAAATACTTCTGATACAATAATAAAAGAAAGTCTTTATTTAGATTATTCTTATTTTGATGAAGTGTTGAAATATGTGTTTATTCCTTCTATAGTAGGTATTCTTCCATATTCACTATGTAAAACTTGATGTAGGAGAGGATGACCACGGCCCTAACTAGAGAGAAATGGAAGGAGGGTAGAGGCCTCTGCCCTGCAGTGGGACAGAAATGGCTTGTAAAAAAAATTATAACAATGTACCTAACAAACTTTTTTTTTTCTTATCAGATCATTTATCTTCTCGTAAAAAGTTATACAACCTGTTATTTAAAATCAGTTAAAAACTGTGATAACATATTTTTCTTTTGGTTTTATTTCAAGTGGTTTAGGTCATTCAGTCTGTTAGAATTTTTTAAGTTTTACTTATGTTTTTTTAGAAATTAAAGCTAACAAGTTATTAATAGTAATCGGTGCATTAGTGAGTCATATCATGTCTTGAATGACGGAAGTGTATTAGAATTCTGCCGCCGCCCCCCGGAGAAGCTATTTTTAATCTAAATGCTAAAACCATCCGCCTTTGAATAGCGACGCAAACAGGGTAAGCATGAGCTGTAGCTGTGGTGAGGTTCTATATAAATGTGGGTAAATCATAACCTATATAAACGCATATTTTTTGTAAAGAATAGAAAGTTAATGACGCCTTAACGGAATTTCAATAACATAAATCATTTTGGAACCCTATCCACGATTCATCATCATCATCATATCAGCCTGTTGCAGTCCACTGGACATAGGCCTTTCCCAAGGAACGCCACAGCGCACGATCTCCCGCCCTTTGCATCCAGTCACTGCCAGCTACCTTCTTCAGATCCACAATTGCTGGAGATATAAAGTAACAAACAAAAAATAAATATTTATGAAAAAATATATATTAGACTAAAATACAGATTTTCTTTTAGCTAATAGTGTTTGAAATAAAATCGTATTATTCACTAAATAATGGCCGAGGTACAGTTAGTTAGGTACAGTAACCGCTCATTTGTGGTACCTAACGTTTTGATAACTATTGCATGACATTTAAACTAAAACTAATTAGTCACTTAAGTAGTACATCCAAGTAATTATTATATATATTTTTTTTAATGACCCAAGTGTACCAAATTGAGAAATAACATATCATCACACCTGTATCCCCGAAGGAGTAGGCAGAGGCGTACCAATGTACAACCCACAGTTTGCCGATATGTTTAGGTCCCATGTAATAGGGGGTGAGCCTATTGCCACTAACCGGGCACAAATCCAAATTCCTATGCTACTGAGAATTTCATAGAAAAACCCAATAACACCTTGGTCAACTCGGGAATCGAACCCAAGACCTCTAGCGTAGCAGGCGCGCTTAGCACCACTAGGCCAACGAGGCAGTTTAGCAAAATCGAGAATTGAAAGACATAATTGACATATTTCTGAAAGCAGACTCGTTTTTTCATCTGCCTTACGGAACCCTAAAAAGAGTAGTTTTCCACTGGTTTTGCTCAATAGCAGCCTTTTAAAGAGCTAAATGGATCTCCGCGGGAACCAGATGTGGGGACTTCTTGCGTTTAATGGTAAATCTCTGGTAAATCAAGAAATGGTAATGATGTACGTTTGTTGTGATAGTTTGAAGCTTTTTCTATGAATGTCTTTATAATAGTAAATTGAAAAAAAAATTGCTCAATCATGATTGAGTGGGATGAACAATTTAATGAATATCTTTAGACTATGTTGTTTTTTGGTTTATAAGCTTACCGTATTATTTTATCAAACTTGGTTCAGTGGTATAGGCGTATAAGCGCAACAAACAGACATACAGACTTAATTAAAAAAACACTTATTTAGTCGTTTCCAATAAAATGTAAAATAAATATTGACAATAGTCGTTATTGTGTTAATTATTCTAGCAACAGCTTGCAAAAATAACCAGCTAATTACCGGAAATAGGTCACAGTACTCAGTACCTAATGGTAAAGTCATTAGCAAACTATTACGCCACTAATTGCAATATGATATGATAATTATGAGACACACCTAATTTCTAAACCAGGATATCTATGTTGTGAGAAAGCCATACCGATTAAGGCGGATTAAGGTGTCAAAAATTTCAAGATATTCACTTCAATCAATCTTTTACCATATTTATTAATACACAATTAAATCTAATATAAGAACAAACTCTAACTATACTAAAATTAAAACTTACGGAAATAAATAAAACTAACAGGCGTCAAAGAACTCATCGTCATCCTTGTCAATGGCGGGGAACGTGCCCAGAAGGCTGGAGGCATTGCCACGTTGAATGGCTATGCCGATTCTCTGTGCAAGGAGCAAACCAGCCCTCTGATCACGAGTAGAATCAATTATTTTTTTATTTTTATAATTATATATTATATATATTTTATTTAACTAGCTTCTTAATCTTCTAGTGCTAGTAAAAACAAATTAAATAAACTCGAACATGTGAGATTGCGTCTCGCATCGTTTTGTGACAGAGTTCCTATGGCGTAATTTTGGCTCCATCATCACACCAGCTCAAAAGTACTATAACATTGTATTGCCACCGAATTCATAGGCAAAACTTCATCGCATTAGGTGGTTAGACAAAGGATGCTAATGAAGCAAGATTTTTGCTAGATAAATATGCATACCAACAAGTATTGCAAGTTATTGAAAGCTTGTAATAGATTATTTCGAAAATCCTTGGGCAAGGCCTTTGTCCAGCAGTAGACGTCTTTTGGCTACGATGAGGATGATGATTATTCTCCGAAGATTTCTTTTACGTTGTAGTCTTTACGTCACAAATATAAATTGTGTGAATTTGTGATATCACATCCATTTGGTAGATGTGCGTCCATTTTTTATTTTAAAACTCATATTTCTCTGAAACTAAAAGCGCAATAAGGCACTTCTGGGGCTCGTATTACATATAGATTCTATTTCTCGAGAATAGCAATTTCAAATGTCAATGTCCTAATGTTTAGTTTCGACAATACACCTAACTAGTTTTCTGTACCTTTCTTATAGTTGTATGTAACAGTGTGCATAAAACTATTGAAAGGTATAAAAAAACTATTTTCTGTTTATTATCTACTTTCCCACATTGATGGGTAGGAAGGTGTTTAAGTAAATTATACATATTTAGTCCTATTTTTTTTTCAGATGTTTGTAAATAAATACACAAAACATTTGTTATATGTTTAATGGTAAGTACCCACACGAAATCTATAGCAAACGAAAAGATGAATAAGAAAAAACATATATGAAATTGGAAGGCGTTTATCCAAAGCACATAAAAAATACTCACAATTTAAACCTTTTTATGTTTATGTTGGAATAAATAATTATATTTTAATATAGTATTTCAACATACATGTCATACTCCAATAATATCACAATATAATTTGGTGACAACTCATTCAATTCCCCCTTCACACTACAAGTAACATAATGTGCCTCCATCATAAAGGTACGAATTCGATTCTCGGAATTGTGCCGGTGCAACTCTCAGGAGGGTTCCGCAATCTAACCGGAGCTCGTTAAGCTGAACCCCTACGGAACCCATATTGATTCTTATGTAATTTCAGCTTTATGGGCTAGTTGCGTGAGATATTCGCTGTTTTTTTTTGTGTAGTTTTTGTCTTTGTTACGAACACTGTTAATTTAATTATATTATGATACTGTACTGTATATTTTATTACTAGCTATTGCCCGCTTCTACGCGGAAAGAAGAGTCTGTCCTTGCTTGGGATCCAAGCATACTCATACCAAGATTTCAATCAAGAGATCAGTATCGTTGTAGCGGTTTAGCTGTGAATGCGTTCGAGACAAGCAGACAGACAAAGAAGATTCGTATTTCTAATATTATTATGAATGATTAGCTTGTGTTGTTATCCAAGATGGTTTCCCTCGACGTCTCCTACTGGTGCGTTAAGTGGTATAAGGTTTATTATTTTGTTGACGTTTAGGTTTCACCGGGATTCAACAAAACTAAGCTACTGGAAATCAATCGAAAAGGGTTTTTTTTTCTTTTCGAGTTATTAAAACAAATATTTGTAATAGCAACAGTATTGCTATGACACATAATAGGTCAGTAGTTATGCTCTGGTAAAAAGTCCTGTATTTATAAGCGAGCTAATTACAGCAGAGCGCTTTCGTTAATCACTCGCTACGACTTGTATTTATATCTTCTATTTGTATTTAGTAAAAAGTTTTGTATGAATATATTTTTGTACACATTTGTAAGTACTTAAGTCATTAAGAGTAATTAAGATAGTGACTTACTGCGTACTCAAACGCAATATTTAGGTACCTCCGAATTCCGAATACCTACTTAAACACAAATTAATTAAGACGTTTATAAGTGTATATCTGTCGCTACTTTACACATATGAGTGAAAGAGACAGCTTAAGAAACAGACAGGCTACAGCGATGAAGTTTCAATATTCGGCCACAAGTAATGAAAAATGTTGAATTTCTAAAATAAGGGACAGTCAAGACCATAAGTTCTGTGCTTCGAGTTTCGTAGTTACAATGGTGCATATTTTTTTGTGTTTCAATGCAAACAATTACCCTATTTTATTATTATTAGGATAGGGGAAGCGGCGTTAGCAGGCCTCCGACCAGGTGGACTGACGATATCGTCAAAGTTGCGGGCACCCGGTGGATGCAATTGGCGAGTTGTCGTTCATTGTGGCGTTCTAGGGAGGAGGCCTTTGTTCAGCAGTGGACGTCTTCCGGCTGATGATGATGGGGATAGAGATTACATAGGGCTATTATGCAATATAGTTATAAAAAGCACATCCAGCTTAAAGGAATACACAAATACTGATATGTGTGTTCCTGTCCACAAATTGAGTATCCTAACATTTAGCAAAAAAAAAAAAACACAAAATAGATAACAGATTCGACTTGAGAAGCTACTCCTTTTGTAGTCGGTTGAAATCTCCATCAGAGCAGTCTTCTCTCCGTCGTCGCCGTTTCTCGCACCGTTTAGCAGTCAATGGGGCACGCGGGGGGAGTTGGAGGGGGGAGGTGTACTAGACCGAAACTACGAATCCGGTTAATTGGCTAAATTGTTTTTGAACACTTTGTAATTTCTGCCTGGATTTTGGTAAAAGATAATTGGTGTTGAAAGTAGTATATAGTTAATTATATTTTTTGCCGTTTTTAGTTACTATCTTGGATCGAACTGGATCTTTGCATTTTCTGGCCAAGTGACATCTAAAAAATTGTTTATTGTGAATTGATACGTCAAGACACATCCAAAAAATGGAATTTACATACATACAGTAAGTACCATACAGGCGATTTCTACCATCATTAACGTTAACGCTTGTAGTAGTGTCATTTATCTACAAGAACTGTTCGTCCCCCAGCGAATACAGTCGTGAAGATGTCTGTTAGTAAGTTCCAAAATAATTCCGTATTTATCGAAGCACATTATTAGGTTGCTAGCTGACACAATAGTACACGGGAATCTAAGAGACTTGCACTTATATTACGAAAGTTTCGTAGCTACATGCTTGATATACTAGGTTTAGCTTTCGGTTTTACTTGCGTAGTTGTTAAAATAAAAACTACGTATGTCCCGACGTTTCGACACCTTTGTAGGTACTATGAGTCTGCCCGTAACCTGCAGAGGTGTCGAATCGTTAGGATTTAAAATGTGAATACAAACCACGAAAAAAATCATAAAAGTAAATTTATTTTAATGTCTAACATTAGCGTAAACCTTAGAACTCAATTTGTTAAAAGTCACCTATGACTATTTTCTAGTCCTTTTTGCTCATTAATCTGTACGTACCTTTAGCTGTGAAAGCACAACCATACTCTAGGGTTAGTTTAATTTTAGTTCCAATCCTTACATCAATACTTATATTGTAGGATCGTCTACACTGAACTTTTTACGATATTTGAAATTGGATAAATTAGACTATAGCTGGTGAAACCAGTTTTCATCCAAGTTTACACAAGTAAAACCTCTTGGTAGGAGAGACTGGCCTGATTTTAGACGAAGCAAGACGTTGTCGCTTCAGTTACAGAACATAGCGGGGCCGCTTAGCTATATTATCATAAGTGACAGATCATAGACAGCAATGTACTGCAACCAGCAACACTTCCCACACTGTCTAAATAAGCTTTAATAGTAACTCCACTCCAGTTCCTCATTATTAGCATCCAGATTACATAACGTGTGAACATACTCAGTCGCATTGACTTACATTGCTCGTTCTCTTAATGACGTTTACAAACGTTTCAAAGCTGAGCGGGGAATGTACGCTTTGTGTGCTCTAAGTAACCGTAATTACAGCAATCACGCCTCTTTTCTAAGAAGTGGGTAAACGTTTCTCTGTTTTTACCCAACTGCTTATAGGTACCGAACCCAGGCAAGTCCAATGTGGCTTTTTCAAAGTTATATGTACTTTCTTAATTATCCTAAGACTTTTCTGACAAACGGTGAAGGAAAACATCGTGAGGAAATCTGGATTCCAAAATTTGGGATCTGAAATTGCCAATCCGCAGAGAGCAAGCGTGGTGATCAATGCTCGTGCCTTCTCTATATGGGAAGAGGCCTGTGCCCAGCAGTGGGACGTTTATAGGCTGGATTATTATTATGGGATTAGGTTCTTCGAATGTCTGTAAGTATTTGTGTTTATTTCAAGGTGTCTAATAATGAGTTGTATGTAAATAAATAAATGCATTATTGAATCGTATGACTGGGCATGAAAAATACCAGGGATAGCGAACCTTTTATATCGACTTACCATTTATATAAAAAAATTGTTTCATTAGGTCATAGACGTGTAATCCAATAATTTAAGCTTTATTATTATTGAGAAAAAAAATATAATAAATAACGCATTGTTTTCCTTCATATACTCCATACTTTACTTTTGTAATCGTAGTTCATAATTAACTACATTTAGGATATGCGCAAAATACTGTGCTGTATTGGTTTGTCATCCCTGAAATATACTATACAAAAATATTTTGCATGTAATTTTAAATAAGATATAACTAAGAAGATAAAGTAAAGTTCAGAGAGGTAACAACGCCATGCTATTGCAGAAAATGGACGAAATTGTGACGTCATGTGAATTTTCAAATCAAGGTGTGTCACAACAGTGTTTTTTTATTTTATAATAAATATAAATAAATGTAAATAACTCCATTACTATCTAAATTTGAAACTACTCCTATACACACTTTTTGGGCAATAGTCGTGATATACATTCTGCTAAAGAAATTCATTTCTATTTGTACATTTGTGAGATTCTGGTAGTGGCGCCACTATATTAAATTCCTATATGTCTGTCGACTGTGGGTTCTGTACACACTTGGATTTTATTTATACAAAAGTAATTTTGATAGAACGAATATTGTTTCAGTACTTGTAATATAACTACATAGACCTACGTGTAATATGAAATGAGTTCTTATTGCATACAGGCTCAGTTTGGTTATTCGTTTGAACTCCAAAGTCTCGGGAACTACGGGTCTTATTAAAAAAACTTTTTGCTATTGGTACCTCAGCTCTTAAGAAAGCTTATAACAGGCTGTATGATACGAAATACTTTAAATTGAATCCGGACACACAGCTAGTCTACTTCATATTTCTGCATAAAAGCAAACTTCACAAATCCTTATTAGTCTATAATTAAGATATAATTACACCACCCAAAATTAACATACTACCTCTCCGGGCTTATACCAATATGCCGATAAATTCATATAATGACCTCTTATGAATCCATTTCGAGAGTTGATTGTTTTAACAATAACATACGCAAATCCCTATTACAGGCCAGAATTAATGTACGTTCGTTTGGTCATGGATTCTTCACTGCCCATTAAATTTTAATTCATCGACATCGACATTCATAAGTATTTCTTTCTTTTTTTTTCGCGTCATTGATTTCGTGTCAAAATCAAACTGTTGCTGACCAATAAGTTGCCACCTGGTTGGCATGATCAGTGCTCTCCATCACATCCTGAAGAGTGCAGATTCGTAAGTTGATCAACTGTTAGGCATTATCTTACTGCTTTCAAAAAGGCTTCTTTTCAGTAAAAGTTTCATATCACATCTCTGGACCATCTTCATCAAAGACTTTAGACATTTAATAATTATATCAGTCTGACAGTCTCTATACTTATTCATTTAATTCATTCTTAGGTTTACGCGAATGTCTCAGTCTCTATATAATTAACTTAACTAAAACCCCTTAATTCTATTTCATAACACATAAACGCAAAAAAAAACTAATGTCAGTTAATATTTTATGGGATTTTAAATCACACATTGTATGACAAAAACATCTCATGAAACCGATCCACATTCGCCAAACAAATCGTTTAACAAATACTAGAAAACAACATACCTTGAATTACAGAACCTTTTGAATTCGGTTAAAAGGTAAAGTTAATCGTTCATTTGGTTAATCACACAAACCCATGACTTCACTTATCGTCCAAATTGCGCGCTTCCTCAACCCCATTTCAAATCACTCAAAATAATTTCCATATTCAATCGCGAATCAGGGATTTAATATCGTAAAATCACAAATCGTTTTCCCATTCATATAATTAGGGACATCCTAATCTGCCTTCGATTTCCCAAGGCAGGAAGCCTTCATCCCGCGGATGTGTGGAAGCCACTTTCAGGATCACTCGATCGAAATACAATTCCGTTTTAAATATTTACAGATGTTCATTTGACTTAGAATTATGTTGGAATTCTGATTAATAGGTAATTTTGACGGGTGAATGGTTCTCTGAAAAACTATTGCCTGAAGTGAAGTTTATGGAAAGAAAATAAATCAATTTGACATAGGACAATGAACCCGATGTCTCAGAATTGATTACACATACACATAAATAAAAAAAACCGGACATGTGCGAGTGGGAGTCCCGGAGTCCCCCACCGAGAGTTCCGTACAATTTTTCGCTACTATTAATAAATATTGTAAATAGTTCAGGAATCGAATATTATAATTATGGTAATATAGCATATGTTATGTCGTACATAACATAGCAATAGTACCAAAAACATTTAAATACATAAATACACTCAAAAAACATACGCCTCGGGTAAAGACACAAAAGAGCATTAAATTCTGCGGTTCTTTTGATCAGCTACCGTATAAACCAACGAAATCGGAACAACTATAAAACAATTGGATGAACACAATGACAAGTGCCTGTATAAATAATTTCCGTACGATGTTATTTTAATCTTAATCGGATAAACAAACCGGGTCAGTTAACTCGAATCCGGTGAAAACGATGATACGGAACCACTTTGTTGCAAGCTTTTGTGAAAGGGATTATGCATTTTAACTATTAAAACATATTTGTTGATTCTTTACCTAAAGTTCCTGTACCTGCACTATTTTTCGTTATCGACCTCCGTGGTCGAGTGGCGTACGCACCGGTTTCAAGGTGTCGCTAACTCTGAGGTCCCGGGTTCGATACCCGGGTGGGACAATGTTGAAACCAACTTTTCTACATTGTCTCGGGTCTGGGAGTTTGTGGTACCTTCGTTGTTTCTGAATTCCATAACACGAGTGCTTTAGCTACTTACTTTTGGTTCAGAGCAATGTATGCGATGTTGTCCGCATTTATTATTTATTTATTTATTATCAGATATTTTTCCCTTTTTAGTTTAAGGCCACACTACGGCTAAACCACCGCGGATTTTAACCGCCTGATTTTGTGAATAAAGGAAACTAATGGAAGCGGCCGCACTGACGGTTATTTTCCGCGACTGATTTTTAACCGTAGTGTGTGAATCTTGGGCGGTTTTGCGGTTTAACGGTTTACCGCTTCCGGTAAAAAAAACCGTAGTACATGCCCTTTTATTTTTAAAATCAGCCTTTTATTTCTGCAAGAGATATACTTTCTATGGCAAATCAAAACCATGAAATAATTTGTAAATTAATACTAATTATGCGATAACACGTTAGAATTAATAAATAAACCGCATTTGTTAGGTTAGGTATTTAATTTGTTTTATTTACCTATGCCAATTATAGGCGATAATTATCTACATGTTTAAACAAACAGTAGTCAGTGGCGTACCAATATTAATTCTAATATGAATAATAAAAATAAGGATTATGATACGGATCAGATACAGCGGGTACGCAACAAAATGGTATGGTGATTTTCATTAAAAAGCATGAAATTGATGTTCATAATACGGTCAATATTGAAAAAATATATATTAGATATGTTCCGTAATCAAGAATATTCTTGAAAATGATATTAGTTTTTTAGGTTTACGCGAATGTTAGCCATTGAAATAAAACTACTTCTTACGGATTTTATCTCTTTGTATCTGCCCGTGACCATGATACCTGCAAAAGTGTCGAAACGTCAGAACCTAAAAACAAAAATTAAACCGCGACAAAATACGTAAAAAGTAGTTTTATATGTAAGTTATTTTTCTTTATTTTCGTCATCCAAAATACCCACAAACATTACTATTATATTATTATTTAATAATTAACAATATGTACAGAATGCCTTAAAATATTTACAATACTTATATTATTAGCAGTTTTTATTTAAAGTATAAACCACGGTAAGGCCTTTAGTAATGCGTTACGGCCATAAAACACGCATCATGACACAATTACACTTTACATTTACAAAACCACGCGCCGGCACAGAATCATTTATTTATGCCTTTTAAGTTTTTCGTAGCTTTAAGTTACGATAGCAATAAGTATTCGCAGATATGAATGTTTTGTGCCGAATTATTAAGTAAAAAAATTGGATATCAATTAATTAATTAACTCATTTTGCGCTGTAATTTTGTAAACTGTGTCTATAACATATGTGCTCTTCACCACTTTTGGATGTAGATAGGTAACCCTTTGGTAACACCCTTTATATCCTAAAAAGGGATAACCTATACCCACCCATGGGTGATAAAAGTTGATGATGATAAAGTCTTAGAAACAAGTGACTATCTTAAATCCAAAAAATAATCAGAAGAAGTAAAATAATTTCCCGAAAAACAACAACAACTTATTCGTATGGCCCTAGAAAACAAGCTAAAGTGATTGACTGCCAACAAACGGGTTGAAACCATCGACGTACTATATACATAGACTGCTACTATCGCTAGGTTCCCGTTGTGCCAAGCGAGAGCAGTTTTTAATCTGATCCTAGTACATTTCGTTTTTCATTTAAGTTAATTTTCGCGCAACGAGAAACTTATACAAGAAAATATCGATGGTTTTGATATTGTTAGGATAATATTAGTGATTTAGATATTTTTTTTAAAACGGCAATCTCCATCTTCATACATAATTCACGACAACACTTGTTCACACTAGTGCTCACGGTTCAAACTCTGATAGGCTCACTCTATAGTTTCATATGTATACTCTAAGGTTGAAACAAACACTCAACCAAAACCGATCACTCTTCGACCTCAACAAGAAGTTTTTTAAGCGGGCGAACCCGCGGGTAGTTGTAGCGTAAATTACAGTAATAATAAACAGAGTTACGAGTAAAGTTCTGAAACACGTTAGTCTACATTGGCGGTCAGCGAGCGTGAAATTGCCACTGATTTAAGTTAAACCGAGCCTGTAAACCGAAAACATCAGATTAAAGAATAAATATACTGTACTGCGTGTAATTTACACGAGTACTGATGATAATGATTCGTTACTTGGTGAGGAAGTAATTATGTCACCCATCTCCACACACCTACAGTTCGACAAATAAGATAGATAAAATTATAATAATACCAGCCTAAAATGTCCCAGAGCTGGACACAGGCCTCTTCCCATTTAGAAAAAAGTCAGAGTTGAGATTAAGATTAAAAAAAAAAAAGTAAAAAATTGGTACAGTTAAGATATTACTTCACCTACCTTTTAATCTATAATATTCTGTCGTTACCGTCGCACAAAGATTTGAATAGTAACATACAGTTATACATACATACATATAATCACACCTCTTTCCCTGATAGGGGTAGGCAGAGACCACTTCTTACCACTTGCTACGATCCTTGCACACTCTTTTCGCTTTGTCTACTTTCATAATTCCCTTCATACATGCTGTTCGGTTTATAATTATTATTATACTTAATGCTAACACACACTAACAGGATATAATATATGCAAAGGAGTATTCGACAAAAGTGTACCTACTATTTACATACTTTGTATACGAAATTTTAATAATTAGGATACCTGCCTTAGGTAATTTGATTACAAAAGACTTCGGTCATTATTTTCTAAAAAAACATAAATAAATAGACAAAAAGATACCTACTTAAACTCCAGCATTCACTACTATACATATAAATCCTGCCTATACCCAAAACATACAATCGCAATAATAACAACGAGCGTATTCAAAAACCATATCCAACATGATTTGATACAAGAATAATAAGCGAGACATCTGCAAATATTACGACTTTTTCTTTTTAAAAAGAAGAAAGAAAAATCAACAACGTACCCATACTCGGTTATCTTTTACCATGAATCTTTGTGTTTATATTTTTAGGGGTCCGTAACATGATAAGAAAAACGCTTTTATTATTTTTCAAAGCTTGCACGATCCCCACACAGTCACTTGTTTCTCAAACGTTGATCAACACAAAATTTGTGAATCATATGTCAAATCTCATTTTAAGCGCTGTGATTGGTTGTTAGTCTTAGAGTCATCCAATCGCAGTCGTGATCAGTTAATTTGACAACAGATTAAGTTGATCAGCCATTTAGAAACCAGGAGTAAATATTTATTGCGAATTTTCTTTACTGGAAATAAATATTTAAGTTGCTAACAGTTGAATCATGAATTGAAAAGGCAACCATTAGTTGTTCATTACACATGTATATTATTAAAGAGGTATTTACCCTGTACGAGTAGCGCTTGAACTTAGAGTATACATAGGTAAACATAGAGTACGCGCATCACAAGCGGCCTTTTGTTGGCATCGTAAGCATATTACTTGCTGTGAGTAGTCGCTCGTGGTTTTTTGATGTTCTGACGAAAATATTTATGGTTGTAACTAATACTGTATTTAAATGGATGTAAGGTTATGAAATAGTATTGACCAAATGACGTGCGTACTTTGACCCAAATTTGACGCGATCTTTTAAACTGTGATGATTTACACTTGTGTTCACTGTTCATACCCCGTTATACACTCTATCGTTTACTTATTTATACTCTAAGTACTCGTCTTAAAGTAGGTACACAAAATAAATCTACAGAACCCACTCGAAACATATAACAAAAGTTCCTCTCAATCTTTCACGAAATTGCGAATGTGATTTGATAAAGTAAGGCAAACAGTTCGTTTCATGCATGAACTGGTTCTCATCTAATTGGAAATTGAATTAAAAATTGTACTCTGTATTTCCAATTAATGCTACATTTACAAAAGGCGTGAAGACTAAATGTTCTCTTTGTGTTTCTGGCGGGCTGCCAATATTCTTTGATTTTAAAAACATGTTCGTGTGAAGAGGTCTGTAGCTGCCAAGGAATGGTTTTATTCAGCAGCTGTATTTTGAGTTTTAGAGCTATTTGGGGTGATAATTAAAATACTCATCTTGTTAATTTTGAAACCTTTTTTGACGTCCATTTTAAAAATTCAGAAGCTACTGTTACTCTACTGACAAAAATTTTACATTTAAATATTTCACACTATTGCCACTAACCGGGCACAAATCCAAACTCCGACCTGCTACTGAGAATTTCATAGAAAAACCCAATAACATCTTGGTCGTCCTGAGAATCGAACCCAAGACCTCTAGCGTAGCAGGCGCGCTTAGCGCCACTAGGCCAACGAGGCAGTTTGTATTCTACATTCTGAAAGTTCAACAATGTTCTAAAGTTTTTATTTATATTCACGAGAGTTATCCTGGATACAAGCAGCCGGTTATTTTTCCATATTTTGTGTATACACTTGGTCTATATTACTGAGTAGTAAGTAACATGAATGTCCCAGTGTAATTAGCATTAGACAAAAAAAAAACCCTTTTCATAATTTAAAACGTTACATTTTACGTTTTCGTTTTGCGCTCCATTTTGATATAAACGGAAGTGGCGGTGGCGGCTTCAAGACTTACTGAGGAAATGAAAGGTTTACAGGACGAACACTGTTGACTATTTAAGAGCCCTTTATATTTGATTACCTTATACTGGTGAAATAGTACTCTCGGCATATAGAAAAAAGAGGAAATTAAAAGAGAAAGCTGCAGGTTTCATTTTTTACGTTTTTTTTTAACAGAGAAAAATATACATATTTTTTCTTTTGATATTTTCCAAAACACATGTAATAATAATAATCCAGCCTATAATCGTCCCACAGCTGAGCACAGGCCTCTTCCCATATAGAGAAGGCACGAGCATTGATCACCACGCTTGCTAATCGGATTGACGATTTCAGATCCCAAATTTTGGAATCCAGGTTTCCTCACGATGTTTTCCTTCACCGTTTGTCAGAAGTGTCTTAGAATAATTAAGAAAGTAAATATAACTTTGAAAAGGCCACATTGGTACTTGCCTGGGTTCGAACCTGCAACCTCGTGCATACAATTCCGTTCATTAAACCGTTAGGCCACCGCCACGACATTAACAAACACAATATCTAAAGCATCGATTTCAACGTCTCTCGTTTTTTTTTTTTTTGATTTTTTTTTAGATGATTTTTTCTATCGACATATTAACTTCGGTTCATGAGATACAGTTCACTGGCACACATTAAGTAGTTTTTGGTACGGAACCAAATAAAATAAAATCATGTCTCATAATTACTAATTATTTTACATATCATCACGCCTGTATCCCCGAAGGGTTAGGCAGAGGTGTACCAATGTACACCCACGGTTCGCCGATATGTTTAGGTCCCATGTAATAGGGGGCGAGCCTATTGCCACTAACCGGGCATAAATCCAAACTCCGACCTGCTACTGAGAATTTCATAGAAAAACCCAATAACACCTTGGTCGACTTGAGAATCGAACCCAAGACCTCTAGCGCAGCAGTCGCGCTTAGCACCACTAGGCCAACGAGGCAGTCTAATTATTTTACAGAAAATAAATTATGTTAGATATGCACGCAAGGAGAGAAAATTTATTGCTCATGTTTCCAGAATCTGCTCATCTTATTCATTAATTCCGGCCTGACATTGCTAATTGCAAGTTATTGTTATATATCTTCTACAATAGTAATTATAGTTGAGTGCTAGGTAATAAGACAATAATAATAAACTTCTCGTTGGTAATTAAATCGACACGAGGCACTAGATCTTATTAAATACAGGGTGTTAAGAAAACCCCATCCGACCCGAAAGGGTAATATATATACACACATGCCCAAATTAAATATTAAATTTCGAGTATTTATGAGTGTATCAAAAATAATGAACTTTGAAATAACGATTTTTGCCGTGATATTCTCTAAATTTGAGATTAAAACAATAATTTTATATTTTCCATTTTTTTTTTATAAATCGTATGATTTATCGATACCTAACAACACCTCATCCGATCGGCAAGGATTTTCATAACATCCTGTATAATTCATTTTAAAAGGTTTTTAGAATTTGTGAATTTGTGATTATTTTGCATTATTTAATTTTATTAACTACGGTAATTAAAAGAAGGCCCATCTAATGTTCTATAATACAGCCTAAATAAAATTATGTGCACATGTGATAAAATATTACGGCTATGCTTTTACATGTTTGTCTTAAAAACTAGTCGTCGCCTGCGACTTCGCTTGGTTGACTTTCAAAAGTCAGTAAGATCAATTATTAGACTTTTATAAATGTTTTTTTTTCTACCTAATACATATTTAAAAGTATAATTCTTTAACCTTACTAAGCTACTAGATATTTAGGTCACATAAAATAATGTTTTCTAATCGTATACTAGTTTTTACCACTGAAAAGATGCGTGAAAGCATCTTTTTTATTTATATAAGTAAATAATAAATGCGGACAACATCACATACATTGCTCTGAACCCAAAGTAAGTAGCTGAAGCACTTGTGTTATGGAATTCAGAAACAACGAAGGTACCACAAACACCCAGACCCGAGACACTGTAGAAAAGTGACTTTCTACATTGATCCTTCCGGGGATCGAACCCGGGACCTGAAAGCTAGCGACACCTTGAAACCGGTGCGTACGCCACTCGACCATGGAGGTCGTCAAGTTAAATACTTTCTTATAGTTCACGTCTAAATCCCAAATCGGTCGAGTTGTTTCGACGCTCAAGCGTAACAGACTAGCTCATAGTAAAAATGGGCATGTCTAGTTTATGTTATATAGATAAGTTAATATATGGGATTGTTCGTTCTTGACCTATTATTGATCTTTAGCCCAGTGTATTAGCACGTGCTTCGGTATTAAATAACCGTTAAATACAAGAAAAACTTGTGTCCTAATGATATAATGACCGGACGCACAAGGGCGCAGGTTTTTATTCACGTCAAAAAGAAAGCTGACCAAGTGCGAGTCGGACTAGGGCACATAGGGTTCCTTTGATCCTACTATTTTAAAAAAATATATTCTGCACTATGAACTTTGTTTTTCTATTCATAGAGCAAACTATTGAATTTTTGCCGTAATAAATACATATGGTGGTGTGAAATTTTTGACACTATATGTGTACACAGCTCATCATAGAGCCCTAGAGTCTGCTACCAGACGGACAGACAGACGGAGAGGGAAGGAAAAATTATAGCGTACCGTTGGATTGCTTGGGTACATACAATGGTCCTAATGCTACGGAACCCTTCTTGTACAGTCGCACTTTACCAGCCCTTCAACTTACTTTAAACATTTCCAATACTTTTGTATCCGTGTTTTGAAAAGTTAGTAAAAACTAAATTCGTTTAATTTGGTTTTAACTAACATGTAATTATTGACCAACAATTAACTGCCTTAACACGTGTTAAACTTGCATGTTTTATTATGTAAAGTGCGAGTATAACAGTAATAATATTAATTATATTAATTAAATTCATATCTAGTGATGGCTTTAAAACTTAGCGGTGCAATGAACGGAGTTCACAAGGTTGCAGGTTCGTTCCAACTGATTAAATGGGAGTACCAATGAGACATTTTTGTAGTTTTTTTTTTCATTTATGCTTCTTAAGTCTCAATACGCTACTAATACGGTGTTGGCAGATCTGACAGATATTAAAATTTGTGAGGTTGGGAAAACTTGATAAATTGTCATAACTCTTATATACTAAAAGGGAAACAACCCACAAAAGTGTTGGGTACCCTCGGAACCTCGGTACCTCTGAACATTCTATTCGGGACGTCATGTATAAGAATAATTTTTTTCAGGGTATATAGGTCGCACAGGGCTCTGTTAGTTATACATTATTTTTTATTGTTATGTCAGGTTTATCTCTTTTCTTGCCCTAGTGTCAACACTGGTTACAATGAAAGATTTAGCAAGATTGTTGCAAAATAACATATTTACAATTTGAATTAATTTCTAAACGGTGAAAGAATTTTTTTTTTTTTTTAGGTAGCCACATCTGTTTTGTTTTGCAATTGAATTTTTTGTTTACATTTTTAGTTAGGTTGACTTAAAAAAGGGTAAGCTTAAAAAAGAGGATTTTTAACTATATTTTGTTCTGGACAGCTCACATGCATTTTTGTGGTGCGTAAAATATATATTTTTTTTATCATTATTTCTGATATTTAGGTATTTGAATGTTAGAAATACAACTACGATTTACTGGTTTTGTAATTTGGAATTTAATATAGATGTAATTATAAAATATATTAAATAAAATACAGGGTGTTACGAAACCCCTGTCCGATCCGTTAAGGGGTTGTTAGGTATCGATATCTAATTACAAAAAAGTAAAAATAAAAATGGTAAAAGCAAAAAAAAAATATCCAAATTGCGGGTGAGAGTGACGGCATCGTCACAAGTTCACATTTATACCGACGAAAATGGTGGTGTAGTTTTTTATTTATCTTCAAATTTAGGGATTTTCGAAGTTCATTATTATTGTTAGCATCATGAATATTCCAAATTTAACATTTTATTGGGGCATGTGATTGTGAACCCTATATCACACTTTCGGGTCGGACAGGGGTTTTGTAACACCCTGTATGATGTAATAAATTTAGTTTAGATTAGTTTTATTCTCTTTTTTGTTTTATATAAAAATGTTTGAAAGATACCTAGAACACGGAAGTTTCTTAATTAAATGACGTATAACAATAATGGATCGAGTGTATAAGGTGTAAGATATCCTATAGACGTTTATTACAAGCCGGGTGTCTAGCGATAAAGGCTGTGTCCGTATACTATAATGTCGTATTTATATTTAATTTTTATTCTTCTTGGTAAGTCTGAAATTTATTTAGTAAATTATAATCGATTAACAAATTAGTAATTTTTATAAATAATTGATAAATTTGAGCATAATTAATTTATAAGTTAGTAGTAGATTTAGGTTTTGGGATTAACGTTTCTTTGGCCGGATTTTGAGTTTATTTAGTGAGATTTACGTATCATTTTACCTAAAATTACATAAGTATCTAAAACTTTAAATAAGTAATTTTAATTCTATAATTAATTATTGATCACTGTGTTCATAATATTTATTTAATTAAAGTGAAATTTAGCAATCATTTAGGCGTTTGCATTCTTCAAATAAAAAAAAATAACATACAACAAATTATTCGATCAAATAATTCTAGATCACACAATCTTACATGCCACAGGTATCGAACCTAGAGCACATCATGTATTACATCACATACAACTTCATCCATAACATTTGAAAACCAAAAATATTCATAACTGTCCCGGCAGACTTCGAACTGCAGCAATCGATAAAAAAATTGTCTGGACTTGCACAAAAATTTAATACCTAATTTAGCCAAATCGGTCCAGCTCTTCTCGAGTTTTAGCGAAACTTACGAATAATAATATAATAATAATAGTAAATTTATTTGTCCAAAAAGATGTTCAAACATAATATCATGTCCAAAATATTCTGCTGTTCAGTTGCCAGCGTACAAATGTTTAAGAAAAATGTCAACAAAAATAACACAATGTCAAGAATAAAGAAAACGTTAACTAATATTAAATACAATGCAAGATTTATTATACGAACAGCAATTTATTTTTATGTATCTAGATTTTTTAACCCACAGATGCATCGATCTATGCGCTCTCCATACCAAATGAAATTTCTCCACAAATAGATGCAGTTATACAGGACATAACACAGGAGTTACGGAGTCCTGAAGAGTTACCATGCTTGGAGAAAACTGTGTTACTCTTAGAAAATGTGAAGAATTACACCCTTTGGGCGACTTGGGGTAAGTTAATACAACCTTATTTTTACTATGTACTAAGATTTGTGTGAAATATTTTCATGTCTATAATTACTACTAGAAATTCAAACTGTTTTGTGAAAAATCGCTTAGTTACAAGTTTGCTGCCTTGGCTTGTTTTTCGACGACAACTGTCTTTATTTAAAAATCGTTACAATCAATTCGGTTTATGGTTAAATATTCCCAGATTAATAAGAAAAAATTGGGTTCGTATCGTTCGTTATTTTAAATTAGTTAAGTCCTCAAAAAACATGTAAATATTTTTGTTTAAAGCATCTATTATATCAGTCTGTATGTATTTCACTGCTAGGTAAAGATCTTTTGTCAAATAGAGAAGGAAAAAACATTGATCGCCAAACTTGCCCACTCCAGATTGATGATTTCAGATATACATTTTTAAAATCCAGGATTCCTAATAGTGTTTCAGAATAAGACAAAGTATATATAATTACTGAAAAAGGTTCATTAGTGCTTGCCTGGAAAAAAATACCACAATATTCGAACTTTTTAAGTGTCTTATCAGTAAAAAATCTAGCCTTTGAGAACTGAAGATTTTACGATTATTGACCGATTGATTTATTACATAGCTAGTGATAAAAATAGAACATAAACGTTTACACGCAGAAATAAAATACCGATCTTTAACCTTTTGTACATAAAAACTGTTATTATGTTCTTAGGTTATCATTTGCAAGTAAAATTATATACATAAGGATTTTAAATACAAGCGGTTAGCGCAATCGCTATTCAATAATGCTGATGGATTCAAAGACGCGGGTTCGATTCCTGCGTGAGAAAATAAAGAGAAATACTACATAATTTAACACATGTGTTTTTAACAGTATATGGTCAAAAAATGTAATTTAAAAATAAATGCAAATCGATTATGATCCATATATCCAACTCATAAACATAATTAAAAGAAAGGAACTTAATTTAAACCAAAATCCATTCAGAACTTAGTCCTTTTTCCCAGCGGTCCTTTCACCTCTTTGGTCCTAATACCCAAAAAATCGTCATTTCATTCTCCTCAGTGTGGAACGCCAACCTGTTTCCTTCAGGCAACTTGTACGCCTCCTGGATACACCTGGGCAACTTCGACCAGTGCCTGAACCCTCCCTGGATGACGTCACACCCTCAGTTCCGCAGCCAGTACTGTATAGCTGATGTTAAGCTGACAAATGAAACGAAACAGCTAGATCGTTTCGACCCTTATGGCTCCACTGAGGATTATCTTAAAGTGAGTATATATTTAGGTAATTAATAAAATTATTTGTGGATCTCATTGTTAGTAGTGTATATGCTACTCCTACTAAGTGTATATTATAAAATACATTCGTTTTTCAAAGGGTAAAACGGGACCCTACCTGTACGACTTCGCTGTCTCTCCGTCTATCTGTTAATAGGCTATGTTAAAATTCGCAATGCTCTTGTTGCCGCTATAACCACAAATACTAAAAACAAAATAAAATAAATATTTAGGGGATCCTATACAACGGTGGTACGGAATTGTGGCCCTTTGTGCGTTTCGATTCGCACTTGACTGGTTTTTTAACAAATACCATCAAGAAATACTTGCATAGTTTTAATAAACATTCAAATCAAATGCACAAAGTAATACAGACTTTGTGTGAGATCACAAAAAGTCATTGAACAACACTAATTATGCATTTCTTATACTATAAGATCATTTTACGATTTATTACTAGATGCACCTTTTTATATAACAATTATTACGTACACAATTGTTTCCAGATGAATTAAATTAATTTTCTAACATTATTAAATATTTATCAGATTTTAAAATCAATTTAAGATATAACAATAGTTGAACTTAATTTAAATTATATAATTATTATATTACTATAATGCAATCATATTATAATTGTGTACCTATTTACCATCGTCATCATTCTAGAATAGCTTTTTTTTTCGGTTTTTAACTCTAATAATTTCAAACCACGCTGAGGCTGATGGGGATATGTCGGACTTGCACCGAGTAAAAACACCCCGGTCCAGTCTTAGCCTTAGAGCCACGGGTTCGCTTACGCAATCTCTGCGCGGTTTAGGCTTCAGTCCTGAACTGGACCCCCTACAAGGGGGTGGGTGTAAGAGGTAGGTTCTCGCTCCTTCCGAGGACAGTGGGACCTGGCATCCGTATCCTCCGTGGCCTGGCAGCTGATCGGTTGACGGAGTTCCTGGTCACCTGCAGGTCCGACTCAAGGTGGTCTGAATCATTCTAAAATACCTTCACCCTCAAAAATCAAACAAATTGTCGACGAAAAAGTTATTGACTATATTATAATCTTTTCTTTCAGTCTCCAACCAGAAAACTAGGTTATCCTTTAAACCGAATTCAGTGGGGAGTGTGTATGCCATCGTCCTGCGAACCTGGCTCCATTGCTAAGATCCTACAGGTCATGTACCGAAGGACCAGTTTTGCTCCCACGGGTCCTAACATCACAGTTGGTAACTGCCAAGTAGCTGGGACCAAGCAACAGTACGGCTTAGGATTCTATATGTTCATGTAAGTTTTTATTTTTTTGACTGGCCTATTAGTCAAATGGTTAGTGACCCTGACTGCTAAACTGGAGTTCGTGCGTTCAATTCAAACCCAGGACAAATCTTTGTCTGTGTTTGGATGTCATTTATATGTATGTATTTAGAAACATATAAGTATGTCTATCAGTTGTCTGGTTACCATAGCACAAGCTCTGCTTAGTTTGGAATCAGATGACTGTGTGGAAGTTGTCCGAGGATATTATTATTATTAATTTGTTATAATAGATATGCATAATGGATCTCTATCAGCCAAAATACGTAGATTTAAACACATATTTTAATGATTATATGGCATTAAAGTTCAAATAATAATTATTCAATTTCAAATTTACAGCAACTTTTTGTTTTTTATTATTATTATGATATTTTAATTTAATTAATATTAATGTAATAAACTTATTACCTAGCATCAAACAAAGGGTAATAATATGATAGGTACTTACAGTTAGGTACTGTTAAACAGAGATGCAACAGGTAAATAAAAGAAATGAAAATGTATATGCATAATAGGTATGTTCTTCAATTCATTAATATTTAGTAATTTAATATTTATTATTCCTATTTATGTAGTTTGTTTATTCTCATTTTCTGAATATTCTTTAATGGAGTAGCAGCAATTTTGGAATAAATTTTATTTTATTTTTCTTTAAATTGCTATTAAGTTTTTTCTGTTTTTTTTTTTGTGTGTATTGGTAGTCTGTTTAATATTATAATAATAATTTAAATCACTTAAATTTTTACTCTTCTGATATAAAAAAACTGCTTTTCATTGATACTTTTCCTTTTTACTTGTTTTTTATTACTACCAGAAAGGTTTTACGTTTTACCTTTATTACCTTACCTTACCTTATGTTGCCCTGAGACACCTCAATATCTAAGACAATAATTATAACACCACTTCTCCAGTTCATTATAAGACCAATATCTAATTAATTACAAAACCATAGATAGCTAAACGAATTGCCTATAAAAAATACTCAAGCGTATCTCTGCCAAAGTAGTAGGGTTCAAGGGGAAATTTCTCATTGACTGTAATGTCCTGTTTAATGGTCTTTGGTGGCGATAGGGCGACAAACTATCACATATATTACTTACTTATCGTAGTACTTAAGGTACGGTACGTTACCTTACACTACTAGTATATGTGGTAGATTTTTGTACAGAAAGGGCCAAAGGACCAGAATTCGATTATATTTTTGGAGGGTTCTAAAAGGCTAATCAATAAAAAAAATTATAAGCCTCAACTAACCATTAAGATTTTTTTCTTAACAGGGAACTGTTAAGAAATGCTAAAGATTATATGCATGGAAATGCATTAGACTATAACAAGTAAAAGTATGTGTATGCTTACTTATGTGTACTCTAAGTTCACCATCATCATATCCCTGTTCCCTATTATATATGTTTGGTCAACGCAATGCGTATTCAGCTTGCATTCATCTCTACTACTTGTCATCTCAGTATTCACACCTTTCTTTCTCATATCTTTCCAACAATCCATTTAAAGATTAGAAATAATTCAGGACCAGTAAGGTTAATGATGATTGTTTGATTTCCAGAGCAATGATAGTTACTTTAATTATGTTGGTCGCTGCCTCTACGTATTACCGAAGTAATAAACTAACAAATGAAGATCCAGACAGCCTTGGTAAGTTCATCATTATCTGCTAAGCCTTATCGATACCTATGTTGCAGTCGTCTTCCCACCACTCCCAAAAATCAACGTAATATTTTGGACCAAATTTAAGTATTACCGTTATTTAATTGAATAATAAATACACAATTAAAACTAATTTAAGTTCAATTAATATTATTTATTCAATTTAGGCTACAAAGTAACACACACGTTCGACAGTCGAACGTCAAACACAAAACATAAAAATAGATAGCACCCTGAGGGTCCGTTTATACCCGGCGGAAACTTCACAAAATAACGACCATTTTACAAACTTACCACCAACCGTTTATTTCTTAACTTTTAAGACATTATTTAGCAAAAATAGCTAATGCTTATCAACGATGTTTTTCAGACACAATAATAACGAAGTCCTTCTGCCTGGTGAAGAACTGCCAGGACCTGATGAAGCAGAACCGCGAGGAGATCCGGGTGATGAACGGCATGAGGTTCATCACCGCCGCCATCATCGTGTTCGTACATGAAGTGTTCTATATACTGCTCTCCGGGTTGACTAATACTTTGAACTATGAGAAAGTGAGTGAATTCCAGCTATAATAATAATAATAATCCAGCCTATAAACGTCCCACTGCTGGGCACAGGCCTCGTCCTATATAAAGAAGGCACGAGCATTGATCACCACGCTTGTTCTCTGCGGATTGGCGATTTCAGATATACATAATATTATTTTTTGACAACCTCCGTGATCGAGTGACTTACGCACCGGTTTCAAGGTTTCGTTACCTCTGAGGTCTCGGGTTCGATCCCCGGACGGGTCAATGTAGTAACTTTTCTATTTTGCCTCGGGTCTGGGTGTTTGTTACCTTCGTTGTTTCTGAATTCCATAACACAAGTTCTTAAACTACTTTGGGTTCAGAACAAGGTATGTGATGTTGACCGCATTAAGTTGTTTTATATTTATTATGGCTGTATTTTGTTTTGTTTTATTTAAGCCTGTAACATTTAGATACGTATTTTTAAATTGTTGAGATATGGAAGATCCTACTCTTTTCTAATCACAGTGAAACAGAAAAGAGTAGGATTTCGCTGTGTACACAATCGTGACGTCATGGGACATATTGTCTAGTAAAGCATCGTAGTAAGATAATTACGAAAAAAGACGAAATGTCCCAAAATCTCCATTTTCAATTTTTTGTTAGTAAAAACATCAGACATCATTAAAAGTATTCCATTTACAGAATCTTGAAGGCGCAAGCAGCTTATTCATTCACCTGGATATAATAGTGGACACGTTTCTGGCGATGTCTGGTCTCCTGCACATCAAGGGTCTACTGGCCAACGCTGAGCGGCAGAAGAACCTGTTCTTGGTCTTATGGAAGCGATATTTAAGGTAAAACTTATTTAGTTTATAGTTTCTTGCTCGTTCGTCAGACGTGGACGCACAATTGAATGTCTTTACATGTGGCCCAATAAAGAAAATTTATAGTTCTCATACCTGGGGGTATCGGTTCGAACCCGGGCAAGCAAGTAATAATTGGCGATTCAGGTTGCTGTGTACTATCTGATATGCTCGTATCTATGTTTAAAAACCAGTGAAAACTAGTTATTTTTGCTTCCAGGTTAATAGGACCATTCGCAGTATCCATATTCTACATGACAGCAGTGGCTCAGCACACGGGTTCTGGTCCTCTCTGGATCCGGAACAGTAACATCGAAACAAAAGTCTGCTCCAAGACCTGGCCTCTTAGCTTGATGATGCTCAACTCTAATCCTATGGATGTAGTAAGTTAATACTGACGTCATTTTTATTGCAAGAGTTGTGAACCTCAGATGTAAGATCTGAGGTGCTGCTTTCAATCCCCAGATAGGTCAATATGGTAAACCATTTTTCCATTTAAATTTTATATATTTTTACTTGCTTGCCATGCATGACTTCAAGTAAATAGAATCTCTGAATATCTTTACCTGAGTTAATCAGGGAAATTATTTATTTTCTATCCAATCTATATTTCACTTACTTCATACCGTTCAAAAATTAATTTATGCCGATTCGAAAAAGATTTCAGGTTGATCCGCTGGATATGAGCACAACCTTTCCTCCTATACTTCCCCAATCCACTTCCGAAAAGGAAGGAAGTCGTCATGTACTATATGTCTTGAAATATGTTTTTGTCCAAAATTATTTGATTTAATCCTTATTTCCAGTGCCACGCAGTAACCTGGTACCTATCCTGCGACTACCAGCTGACGATCCTGGGAACAGTTCTGTTCTTCTTCTACCAGAAGGACAGAAGACTTGGGTTCACGGCATTCGGAACTGCTGCGGTCTTCTCGCTGGTCATTCCTGGGGTTCTGACGTACTGGTACCAACTGCCCGCCATACACTTCCTGAAGATAGGGTAAGCTTCCATTCTATTTGTTTAAGTTTTAAAACCTGAGAATTGTCCGTCTTTTTCGTTTTGTCGTGATATGATGACATAGTTATACATTGAACTGTTATTCTTTCTGTTTGTTAATCTTCTTCTTAGCGTGTCGATCAATGGCATCTTTTTTTTTTTTTTTTTTTTTATCGTCTCTAGATTTTTGCGGACCAGTACTTAGCCACGCGGATAGCGTCATCGGTAGCGTTGTACAAATCCTCGCGTGTACAGGTGGTGGGACACGCTGAGCAGCTCAGCAAATGAGCCATGGTCTGGGGAGAGGTACCACACTCACAAGGCTCGTATGTGGTGTAACCCCACCGATACATATTTTCCTTACACCGGCCGACTTGGGTCCGGAGTCTATTCATAGACTTCCACGTCGGCCATGGTAAGCTGTTACCGGGGGGTAGTTTTTCGGCTGGTGGTATAGGCAGTGACGTTGGGTATCTCTCCTTCCAGAGTCGGAGTCTGGTCTTTGGGGCATCGTCATCAAGAGGTTCTACATTTTTTATAAAACTATGACGGCTTTTTAGTCTTTGCTGTACTGAGACATACTGGTGCATTGGGTGGCGTGGGTCTTTTTCCATTTTTTCCTTCTCGATGGAGCTAGCCACCTGTCTTCGGACTGCCGGCGGTGCGATGCCGGCTAGTGGATACAGCATACCAACAGGAGTTGGCTTAAGACAGCCTGTAATAATGCGGCAAGTGTCGTTTAATGCAGTATCCACCAGGTTTGTGTGCGCGGCACGGCTCCATACCGGACTGGCGTATTCACCAGCCGAGTAGCAGAGAGCCATGCCGGTTGTCCGTAAGACATGTGGTGATGCTCCCCATTTGGTAGAAGTAAGTCGCCGCAAGATGTTGTTTCTACCGTGCACCTTCATCTTTGTGTTTGTACAGTGTTGTTTGTATGTGAGGGCTCTATCTAATGTGATGCCAAGATACTTAGGATAGGAACAGTGAGCTACGGGCACATTACGCCATGTGATATTCAAGACTCTATTGGCTTCCCGATTGCGAAGGTGGAAGACGCAAGATTGTGTTTTTGACGGGTTGGGTTTTAATGAATTGCTGTCATAGTACTTGCTAAGAACCTGCAATCCAGCCGTCAGGTGGGTTTCGAATTCTTCAAAAGATGGTGCTTGGGAAGCCAGAGCTAGGTCATCAGCATATATAAAGCGGGTCGTGTGTGGTATTTGTGGCTGGTCATTAGTGTAAATATTAAAGAGGAGAGGGGCCAGTACACTCCCTTGTGGTAGGCCGTTCTTCTGGGGTCTCCATCTACTCTTTTCATCCAAGAGATGAACCTGAAAGCGCCGGTTGTGAAGTAGTTCACTAAGTATCCTGGTGAAATGGTGGTCTTGTGTCAACTCTGTTACTTTCCACAGTAATCTTTTTATGTTAACCGTGTCATACGCAGCCGTCAGGTCAACGAATACTACTCCCGTTACTTGGCCTAACTCGTATCCGTCCTCAAGGTGTTGTGTGAGGTTTAGTGTTTGGTTGCAGCAGGATTTACCTGGTCTGAACCCAGCTTGCTCTGGGATGAGTTTAGGGTCAACAACGGTTACGAGACGATTAAGCAGCATTCGCTCCAACAGCTTATATGTATGACACAGTAACGAAATAGGTCGGTAGCTTTTTGGATCGTTGCCCGGCTTGCCAGGTTTAATAATTGCGATAACCTTTGATTTTCGCCAGAGGCGCGGTATGCAGGTGTTAGCGAGGCAATTATTAAACAGCTCTAGCAACCAGGATACAGCACAAGGTCCAAGGTGTTTTATTTGTTCAGCGGAGACGTTGTCAGCCCCAGTAGCTTTGCCGCATTTCAGCGACTTTATGGCTTCGACGATGTCCGCTAGAACGAAAGGCTGGCTCAATGTGACACAGTTGTTCATAGACTCATTAGTCCTGGGCAGCCTTTTCAGACGAGAGGAAGACTTTCCATTCAGGATCAACTGATGTGCGACCTGGTTTGCTGTTACTTGACCTGGCATAGAAGGCTGTGGTGGTTCACCAGTGAGTTTCCGGATAGTAGACCAGGCTTTTTTGCTATTGTGCGTTAAGTCAATATTCGTTATTGTTGTAGTCCATTTAATGAGGCGGCTTTCGTTAATATGCGACATTAATTGTTCTCCCATTTGTATGGTGTTGGCTGAAAAGGGGTCTTTATCGAATAATGTTTTATATTGTTGGTAAAGATCGGCTGATTCTCTGGTTAATCCAGGAATGTATGATGAGCGGCAACCTCTCGGAATGTGCCTGCGAGATACGGAAGCAACGATCTTGATGAATTCATCGTAATTGGCAGCGGTTGGTTGAATATTTACTAATAGTTCGTCGATTGATTTAGCATAAAGTTCCCAGTTTGCTTTTGTATAATTGAAACGCCGTTTGAAAGGTACGTTCAGAGGGCTCACCACAGATTGGATAGTGCACTTTATGGGTCTATGTTGGGTTCTTGGGATTGGGTGGCTTACGGATTTTGAGCATTGCTGACTGATGTTATGACTAGCAAAAATGAGGTCGGGGTTATAGCCTCGTTTCCAGCGGCCGCTGTTAAAAGAAGCCGGTAACTTAGAATTGTGTACTAAAGTTAACTCGTATGCATCCGCCCATTCCTCAACTATCTGACCGTCTCTATCGGTGTCCCGATAGCCCCAACTGGAGCTATGGCTATTAAAGTCACCAATAACTACTTTAGTGTTCCGGTTGTCGAAGTTATCAGGTTTGTGAAAGAGAAATGGGGTACCAGGTGGCTTGTACACCGATGTAATTGTGCAGTTACCTATATCTATTGTGCAGTTACCTATAATCATCACAATAGATATAGGTAACTGCACAATTACATCGGTGTACAAGCCACCTGGTACCCCATTTCTCTTTCACAAACCTGATAACTTCGACAACCGGAACACTAAAGTAGTTATTGGTGACTTTAATAGCCATAGCTCCAGTTGGGGCTATCGGGACACCGATAGAGACGGTCAGATAGTTGAGGAATGGGCGGATGCATACGAGTTAACTTTAGTACACAATTCTAAGTTACCGGCTTCTTTTAACAGCGGCCGCTGGAAACGAGGCTATAACCCCGACAAGTGTGTTTGTTAATTAAACATAATATATGTAGCTTTCAATTATGTATTTTAAACGTCAAATAAAGGAGGCTGTCAATTTCATTGTTTTTCCTTTCTTGGTATGTTTGTTGAGGCGGAAACATATTTACGTGTCGTGGCGTGGCGTGACGTGCCAGAAGCACGATAGAAGCATATCGGTTTCATACATTTATTTGCATGTCGGCATGACACGACACTTAAGTATGTCCCTAACCATATTAAATGTATGAAACCGATATGCTTCTGGCGCGTCACGACACGCCACGACATGTTAATATGTTTCTGTTTTGGATTCTCTATCGTGGATCTATTGTGGATCGATTTTTAAAAACTACTTTTTTATAATAGTATTTTTATAGTAGTAATCTAGAAATTTGATTTATGAATCAAATTAACCCGATAAAAAAACAAAAATGACATTTAAAACGAAGTTTTTTCAATTTTACTGTTGTTATTTCTTAGCATGTCTGATATTGTTTCAGTGAGCATCTGCACACCATCCGCGAGAGTGCGGAATTAGGCTACACGTACACGATGAGCTACAGCCGCGCCGGTCCTTATCTCGTGGGCATCGCCTTGGGATACCTCATGACGTTGTATAAGCCGGCTGACTATAGGAAGTCGATATCTAAGGTTAGTGCTGAAAATATGATGTCCAAAAATAGTAGTAAAATCTATAAAATGAAAAATAATATTAGAGCAATTAACACTATCAAATACCCATTTAAATAATATTTCGTTCGGATTTTGAGGACTCGAAAATTCTGGTCAAATGTCTTATTTTAACTTACGTGTTTATCCTATCTTTTGTACTACTTATAAGTGCAAATTAGGATATTATCTATCACAAGACAAATGATAGTTCACGTTCAAATGTGTACCTTTTATCTAGTTTAGATTTTCCTGTTTTAACAAACGTTACCTCTGTATATTTAAGGAAGATACCAACCTGTCTTACAATCATTTTTTTCATTAGTAACTACAGATCATATTTTTCCTGTAAAATAATATTATTATTAATTACTACTTTTATGTACCTACTAATAAACAACACACATATATTTTTTCCAGAAATGGTCCACCATAGGCACAGTCGTCAGCTTGCTAGTAATGGTCTGCATGATGTCTCTGGGCGAGTTCTTCTCGGAGCGCGAGTACAGCACCACGGAGCACGTGGTGGCCACCGTCACCAACAGGGTGGCCTGGGCTGTGGGTGTTAGCTGTGTTATTGGCCTCTGTGAATATGGGACTGTTCGTAAGTACAATTTGATTTAATAATAAAATAAAGTTCAATTATAAGAACCATGAGAATAAATTAAGAATTTTACTTTATTTGATTGTAAAAATTATAGCGGTTATGTGTTCCCTCCCTATAGATCAGTGAATTTAGAGCTGTTTTTAATTATGAGTTTGTAAATAGACTAACATTTTAAGTCTATTTAACTTATAGATTGTGGTCCCTAACATGATGGATCCCTAACATTATTGTTTATAGTCATTGATCTAGACAATACAAAAAAATCTGGTCCTATCTATTGACGACAAACTTAATTTTAAAAAGTTGTTTTTTAAACCGTTTTCTATCTAATGACAATATACGGCGTGTACTTACAAAGGATACATACTTTACCAGTTGTTATCATAAAATACATGCTACTCCCAAAATTTTCCGCCCGAGTAATTTACAAGAAAAATACATGTACAATGAACCTACAGATAATTATAATTAAAATCGGCCTCTGCACAATTAAATTAAGTTTATCAGAACATTTCGGTGTCGCTTCTCGTGAGCCCATTAACCGTGGTAATTAGGTGCTTGATAACGGAGCGACAGCTTAACTTCGTGCTGTCAGTATGTAATTAACGCTCACCCATCCGGGTCGTGGCCTTATGGAGGGTTGCTTAACCACTCCATATTTTATTTTTATTGCTTACTACTTACGTACACGACTTGTATCTTGAAAAAAATATAATAAGTCAGTTTATCTATGGCCAGTAGTCTCAGTGAAAAATGTGAAATAAGATAAGAATTTGAATATTCTAAATGTGACTGCCTGTCTTGCCTATTTTTAAGAGCGCTTTACACGATATCACTTTATTCTTGTCCTGAATTTATTTCTAAAAAGTCCAATGCAAACGAAGCGCAAATAAAAATACCTGGTCTGATGATGATGTAGATGATTATGGGGCAGTTATTATGACATTAAGCCGGAAACCCACAGCGGCGCACGGAGAGGCTGTGCACGTGTGTTAAGCTTCGCTTCAGTACAAAATGTATGAGACCGTTTCCACTGCAGCGCACGGACATGCTACGCAGCAATTGACGTCATAAACACACGCGTAGCTAACTCGAATAGGCGGAACGTAGCTCAGCACACGGCCGTACGACGCATCCCAGCTGCGTGGGTCGGCCATTTCTCGGCGACCCACGACTATGTACAGTCTCGAGCAAAAATATGCACACACTTAATATTGTTAAGAAATTATTATAAGAATAAGCTACTATAAATAAGAGGTACAATTAATGTTCCTAGTATATATACATACATTTAAGTTGTGATAAGTATAATTTATGTAAGAACTAAGTTATTTATAATACAAATAAGTAAAACAGATGTTACTACACAATAGCAAAATTATATTGTTATTCGGAAGCGCTATTGTCTATATTATAACAATAACATATTGACATTAAGTAAAATATTTTTTTTATTAAAAAAAAATATTTGAACCATTATTTTATTTTCAAGTGTCATCTGTCAGTATGCATTGATTGCTAGATGGCAGAAGATATTCGACAAAAAAAAACTCACTAATTTCCTTTAACAATTTCGCATATTATTATGTATACATATTTTTGCTCATGACTGTACCCCATGCATAGCTATGAGCTGTGTGGGCGACACATCCGTGTCCGTGCGCGGCAGTGGAAACGGAGGCCGACGCCGCCGAACTAATGAGCCCACGCAGCAGAGGTGAGCCACGCATCCGTGCACAGCCTGCGCAGCGGTGGGGTTCCGGCTTTATGTACATTTAAATAAATTAACTTTTTTTGTTTTCAGCTCTGATCAGTGACTTCCTGGGTCTTCCAATCTTCACGCCTCTCAGCCGCCTCTCCTACGGCATATATGTGATTCATACCATACTGATACAACGAATGAAGTTCGCCTTAAGGTCGCCTGAGCATTACGACCTGTTTATATTTGTAAGTCTTAAGCTATCTAAATGATGACGTAAGGAGGATGTTGTGCAAGTTACGATCCATTGCGGGGTTATACGGCGATGGTTTTAAAAGTGATCTATCATATACGGCAATGTACTGCGACTCGCACGATATATCCGCTGAAAAACGACGAGATTCTCAAATCGATTTTATTTTTGTTCTTGGTTTTTAAGAGATCTTTACGGCAATTATGAATCAATCTACAAATATTTTTGGTTTTGTATACTGTTTATCTGTAACATAGTTCTATGTAAAATGAATTTAAGGCGGTTCCTGTTTTCATATACATTATATGTAATCAATAATCTCCATTTTCAGGTAATGAATGCAATCGGTACGTTAACCGTATCGACTGTGCTAAGCTTCGTCATGTGGGTGTTAGTTGAAGCTCCAGCTATTAACCTCAGCAATAATCTACTTTTCAATAGGTATGTATCTCTGGTTCTTATCTAAACACATTTATACAATGAAATTGTGTAGGCTAAAAGTACTACATATCCTTGTGCCTTCAAAAGTAAAAAAAACCGTTGGTCTTGCGCCTGATCTCTCCCCAATTATGTCTGACACTGAATAAAGAATGTAGGTAACTGTGTTCACACATTGGTGCATTGAAATATCTCTCGAACATAGTCAAATTTCAGTAAAAAGAAAAATATCATGTTTCCTAATCATACCAAACAGTCACCTGGGTCCAATTACTGTCTGATTTAAATTGTTGTTAAAAACATGCTAAATAAAAGATTATAATTCATTTTTTGCAGATCGAAAACTACAGCAAGCAAGGAACCAGTGAAAAACGGAATACATAAAGTGAACGGGGCGCTGAAACCCAAATCTTTATGAGAATTGTATCCATTTAGTAATAGTTTAAACATTTAATTCAATTTATTTTATTTGAACTCAGGATACACTTGTTATTTGATGTTTCCTACATTTTTTTTCTTTCAGCAATGTTAAAATTCTTGTCTTTTAAAGGGAAGTAAATGTGGTGAAATAAGTAGGTACACAATAAGCTTAATTTTTAGGTAAATAAAATATTAAAAACATAACTGTTTTTATGTACTTCGTTATTAAGTACCTAAAATTATTTCATCTAATCACCGCTCTTGCATATTTCCTAAACATTTTCAAAACTTATACATATTATTATATATAGTGCCTCAGACCCAGCCTTATTATTTGCCTTTATCCCTTATTACAACCAGTCAATGCAGCATCCTACGTTTGTGTTGAATTAAAAAAAACTCTTCTACATTTTCGAGAACGACTTTCTCTTGGCTACCGAATTCCCATCAAAACTCGTTACTATGCAAAAGTTTGATTAGAATAATGTCAACGGGATTGGATTAATACAATTTACCTTTCTATTCCTTTTTCCAAAAAGGAGCAGGTTTAAAAAGAAAATGACGTCATTTCTCCAATGTCAATGTCGACTCGATTCGGTTTGAAATTGGAAAAGCGGACGCCATTTTATTCAGTAATACAAATTACTTTTTATTTAAATACAAATTGTCGAAAGAATAATTAGAATTTTTAAATACATTTGTTTAGTATTGAGTGAAAAAGTTAAATATACCATGTTACCTACCTAAAAAAACAAAAGTTTGTTTTTTTTTTTCGTTTTTACACAGATTAATAATATATTCGGTTATATGTAATTTAATTAAAAGTTGCAACAATAGTGGGTACACCATTTTGGAATATTTAATTGATCACGATAACTACGTATTTTTAAACAGTTCTAAACAAAAATAAATAGCCTGTTAATTAATTAAAAAATACCTTTTGATCATTAATTTGCACATAAGTGTATAATAAATAAGCTCTGTGTCTAAACATAGAATCGGCAGGACATGCTACTGTAATGTCTAACGACAAGGTCTATAATTGGTACAATTCGATTTAGAGGAAGCATAGGATTTCCCTAAACAATTTAGTACCCTGAAACAGGGGTAATATTAGAATCCGTCTAGGCAGGTGGATACCTAAACATATACATAGACTGCTACTATTGCTAGTTTCCCCTTGTGCCAAGCGAGAGCAGTTTTTAGTCTGTATCTAGTACATTCGTTTACGCAACGAGAAACTTATATACGAAAATATCGGTGGTTTTGATATTGTTAGGATAATATTAGTGTTTTAGATAGATTTTTAAAACGGCAAGCTCCATCTTCATACATAGTTCGCGACAAAACTAGTTCACACTTGTGCTCACGGTTCAAACTCTGATAGGCTCACTCTTTAGTTTCTTATGTATACTCTAAGGTGGAGACAGATAAACGTAGCTACTTTATAAAGTCTTTGACCCGCACTTGAACCAGACTGAAAAATGCCGCTATTAGACCGCTCAGCGCTAGTCACTTTTTTCTGGTTAGTTTGCAACTACTTGTTGGCCAATAAAAAATTGGATAATTGTTTGCATATCGGATTATTTTACTAACTTATTTTGAGTTGAAATTTTGTAAACTAACTCTTTCAGATGTACTCTTCACCCCTTTTTTATAGATATAACCTTAAGGTTGTTTGTTTTAGTATGTTCAAATATATCTTTTTTATTTTGTAAGACATGAGGGCGATGTTAGTTATATATACACCCGTAAATAACTAAAGTTGAACCCATTTCTTAGGATAAGGATGTAATAAAAATACTTAGACAAAACTAATAATTTATTAAAACATAAGCATAAATAAACGCCTTTTGTCTTATTTATAAGTTAAATTAAATTATCTACATCATAATTATCAGTCTATTACGAATTTGTTTACGATAAAGATTCTCAAAGCTTTTGCATAAAAATAAATAAATGCTCAACGTTTGTTTCTGTTTTGATAACCGAGCACTAAGTAACATAAAAATGTAATCGATGAACTTTAAAAATGGTATTAACACAGTAACAATATAAATGCTCTTTTGGAATCTGATAAAAATAAAATATTATTATGTATTTCTTAAATAGACCTTATATACATAGTACTTATATTATAATACAGCAAGTCCGCTGAAAGAATGCGGTCTTCATTGACAGGTCGTGGTCAATAAGAAAATATAACTTGAATGTGGCAAAAAAAATACTAAAAATAATTTACTATCGCTTAGTTTACCTATAAACGAATAAAATAGTTAAAAGCTATATGGTTGACTGGTAGATAATGCCTTGCGGAATTAAGTCCGCCTTATGTACCACAATTGTACATGGAACTTTAAATAAATAAATAAAGATTATGCCAGGTTACAAAACGTAGTAATACCCAGTTTTTTTCTCCATGCAAATCAAGACCAACTGACACAATTGTGTTAGGAACGCATGCTCCCTACGGACGAATTATAGAATACACTTATTACATTACATACTAGTAATTGCTCTCGATTTAATTTATGGTACATACAATCATTATTACTGTCTTTAAAATTTTCCATAAAACTTGTAGTACCCATCATGTTACCTATAACGATCTATTTCTCGTTGTATCTGCAATTATCTTGAAGGTCATTCAGGACATCTTTAATAACATTCGACGTCATTTGATACATGCGTACATTTTCCACTTATTGTCATTGTCGATGATCGCCAACCTTTTATTTGTAGAGGTAACAATATTATTTAGTCCAAAGCGTGTTGGTGTAACTTAATTTTCTGATTTACCTATGTAGCTATAATGATGATTTATTTTGCTGTTTAAATGCTCTTGCTCTTTCATGGCTTATTCTGCGACTGATCAGTTACAAGACAAACTCCTTAATTCATCCTTCCAACGTTCTTTTATGCAACATCACTTTGAATATTTAAATTTATAAGTCCTTTTACATGTCTATACCGTCTTTTTCTTTTCACATACGAGAAACCTCCATTTTCTACTTCCACATACGAAAATTCATATTCAAATTCAGAATATAATTTGACAGTACTACTGGCCATTGTTCCAATTTCAAATTCTCGAACCACAAACCACTAACCGTCACTGAACGTCACATTATTCGATTCGATCACATCACTATTAAGTTCAAACACTTCAGTTGAATTCACATCCCTAATCTCTACGTAATCGTCGTTAGAAAACATCCCATCACTGACTAGTCTTTCTCTTAAGTAATTATCGTTGATATTAGTGAAGATTGCTTGGTCGTTCTCAATGTCTTCGTTACAGCATCTTCTGAAGAAAATGTTGATGACTGGGCGTCCGTATATGGTGCTTAGTACCGCGATTAAGACGAGTGACACTAGTATGCAGAATGTAAGGAATCGTAGCCACATGGTACCGTTTAGTGTGAGGAGCGCTCGTGTACTGCCTTTGTCGTACTTATTTAAAAATCGTGTTACGTTGATTGTTCTGTTATTGAGTATCGGGTGGATAGACTTGCGACTTTTTAGTTAACGATTTTCCTGTTGATGTGATTGTGCGACTATTTTGTCGGAGGGATAATCGCTTCGTAGCTGAAAAGGTAATAGCAATGAAGAGACGAAATGTGATGTTTAGAAAATTCCGCCAACAAAATAGGTATATTCAAGGGCTAATATATTTATTCACTGACTTTAAGACACTTAAAACCTGTCTTTCTACTGTATTTTACCCGACTGCACCGGAAAGAGGGTAATGTCCGTGTTCCATATTTATGTATTTATACGTACCTAACGTTTTGTGTACAAGAAAAAATATTCGCAAAAACGCAGTTTTACCAAAAAAAAAGGCGCTTTTTAAATCGCTCGTCTACAAAAACTATTGACGTCTTCAAGATCTGGTTAGGAATAAATGATGCATGTCCGCCATTTGTATTCTGATGGGCAGCGGCCGCCATATCTCAAAGATGTCGGCTTGTGGTCTGCTGCGCATATTAATGATAATAAAAATGTCTTGCGGAAGAATTAAGGAAAAGGTCTGAGGAAGTCGGGGGTAAACAAAGGATGTATTACTCTGATCATGTTTGCTTGATATTGATTGGTTTATTTGATTTGGGTACATGTGTATAAACATAACGCTACGGGGTATGAAAGGCCACAAGAAAATTTTGACATCGTATTGTCTTACTGCGTTTCAAGTAAAAATATTATAGCATGGCAAATACAACTAAATTTTGATCTATACGGAGTATGTCAATGGTATATTATGTATAAGTGTGCAGGTACCCATGCGCCTTTCTTTTGAAAGAAAAGTTTTGATGTAGTTTTTAGACGAAAGTACATATTCATAGTCAGAATGTATAAAACCAACCATTTGGTCTACACATGAAATAGAATTAATCAAATTGATTAGATATAAATACGAAGTCTTCTACTTCCTTTAATAAAAAGTAGGTATAACAATTTTATTGCCTTTCCCCTTAAGAAGGTCTGCTGAAAAAGATTTCTTAAGGAATAAGCAGAACCTTTGCACATTTTTTTATCTCAATAACCTGATTCATACTTTTTTCCTCTGTTTGCGATTGTAAAATAAATAAATCAACATTTGTAAGTCAGATGTTGGGATTTACCTAACAGTAATTGCAAGATCAACAAGAAAACAATACGTGTCTTACTTACATAAATAATACCTACTAAACTACACTATATCGATGCGACGAGGAAACTACTCAATCGACTTACCATCAATGTCACGGATACTTACCAATTATAATAACAAAGAAACAATTGATGATCTAAGACATTATCATAGTAATCGTCTCCATTACTGTAGTCACACCTGACCGTTTACCATAAGCTATTAAAGGATTTTTGTTATTGTGGGAGCGAGATGGCGCTACATGCAGTGTTATGCGCTGTCTTGCTTCCACAGTGTTATTTACAGAGCTCATAGTACATGTATTGAGATTGTATTGCGACGTTAACATTTTATATTTCCACGAGAAATATATTGGGATATTTTAAATGGATAGATGGGACCATCGCCAAATGGTTTTTATGGGATCATGGGGTTCGTAAAAGTGAGATTTGTACTTCTGTATGTTAATTAAACAACCAGGTTACATTTGAAACTATAGAGTGAGGCTATCAGAGTTTAAACCGTAAGCACTAGTCTGAACTAGTTTTGTCGTGAATGAAGATGGAGCTTGGCGTTTTAATAGATCTATCTAAAACACTAATATTATCCTAACAATGTTAAAACCATCGAAATTTTCGTATATAAGTTACTGGTAGCGCGAAAAATAACTTAAATCAGTAAACGAATGTACTAGATACAGACTAAAAGTGCTCTCGCTTGGCACAAAGGGAAACTATTGATAGTAGCGGTATTCTATGTATATGTAAAGTCTATGGTTATTAAAGGATGATTGTCATTGTGGGAGTGAGATGGTGCTATGTGTATTGTAGTGCGCCGTCTCGCTTCCACAATTTTAACCATAATGACACTGTATTGCGATGTTTACATACTAATTTCTATTAGAAATATATTGGGATATTTTAAATGGACAGATAGGATGACCAATTTGTTTTATACAGGATCATGGGGTTTGTGAAAAAGATATTTGAATTTCTATATGTTAATTAAAGCAACGAAAATGATTATACTTAGTTATTTCTATTTATTATTTCTTGAACTCATCCTTAATCAAAAGGCCAGTCTGTAAATGCCTTGCCGCTACTTAAATAATCCATTTTACTTAAAATAAATAGAAAGTCTAGATGTTACCCAGTTACCTTTAGTCGATCATGGGCTAATTAAAAACAAAAAAGTCTTTCAACTAGGCAAAAGCCTCTTCAAGTCACTTTTTGTATAATGCATGCATTTTGTATAATAATAAATATTCCATTAATTTCTAACTTTGTTCTTAAAAGTCTCATCCCTAGATAAGTTTTGACAGTGGCCAGCATTTTAAAAACATTTATTCCAAAAAATCAGATTAATTTTCGTACCAAATAAAACAAGCCTTACAAAATATCATTTTTATTGCTATCAACAACATCGTCGATCCATTTCATGTGTCCCTTAAGCGCGGTGTAGAGGACGTTCTTGTTGAAGCAGAGGCCCCGGTCGGCGGGGTCCCCGTGGAAGATCCCCTGCAGGCACCAGCTGTACCCCTTCCGGATCGCGTAGATGCCCCCGTAGCTGGGGCAGAGGGCTACTTCTGGAAATGAAAAAAAATAAAACAAAACATTAATTTTTACAGTTTTTCTGACAGTGTCTGTTATCGCACAATTATTATTAGGATTATAAAGGTGGTTTAATGGTAGGTAGTTTTGTTATTACTGCTTATAACCTAAGACTTTCTAGGTAAAACGTGTGATTAGTGGGTGTACTTAACATAAAATGAAATTAGGCCGCTATTATTGCAGGTTGAAAACCAGAAAATGTCACGCGCGTGCTGAGCTAGTGGCCAGTGCCAGTGACCTAGAAGTATTTTGGTCTAGAATACGACAGATCTAAACGAAAATAATCTAAATTATTAATTATTAATTGACAACATACACTGTCAATATACGCTTAGTTCATAACTTTTATATCTATCATTAAAAACAAAAATAAATAAGCAAGGTTTCATATCTTTAGGAGAATAGGACTTTCCTCAGTGTGGATGGATAATTACATAGGTACACAATACTGACCATCACCGTATGTAGCACAGAATATATCTTCGCCTCTGTCAAAACAGTTGTCGCTCTTCTTCTTGTTGAAGATGATTGGTATTAGCGTACCATTCAGACCCCATGCCGTCGTCTGTGGAACAAAATAAACATAGAAATATACAGTAATAGGAACTAGTTATGCAGGTGATGTAGTATCGATATTACCAATATACTAGCAGTTAACCAATCTGGCTTTGTCAGTAGGTGCAAAATAGCGACATATATACTTTTTTATGATTATTTTAAGTGACGTATCGCATTTTTACCCGGTGTGTTACAACAACCTTTTTGTTCCTTTTAGGAGCGTATACAATACGCTTACTACGAATGAAATTGATAATAGAAAAAATAATAAGAAGAGGCTTGAATTTAATGAATAATGACTTAGCTTACGCGGGCGATATAGACGAGCCAATGACGACGTTAAATTTTAATTATAAAATAATATATACAATGTTTATTAATACAAAAAAAAATGATGTCTTGCGACTAACTATCATACATCGATTCTAAATAACAGTTTTTATAACTGCCTTTATAATATAATATCAACTCACAGCAGCCTCATCGCCATTGGCCCTCCAGTCCTGGTGGTAGCAGGCGGCCTGGATGTTCTTCTTGAACTCCACAGTATCCTCAGTGACGAGCAGGGCTAGGGCACTGGAGGCTGACCCGTCTTCGGAGAGTGTGTAGTTCGGATTGATGTGGATTTCTTTGATCTGTAGTATGAAAAAGTAATAGGTAAGGAGCGCAGAAGGTTTTTCTCATTTTCATTTTTAGTCTTTTAAGTAATAAGATTCTCTATAGCAGTTTATTATAAATAGTTTTTTTTATTCATTTAATTATTTTTGACCACACTTGTCAATAAAAATAACACTTAAGACATAAAATGTGCAGACTAATAATTTCGTAAAAAAAAATGAACCGTAGCTCCGTGGTCTGAGAAGTAGGAAATAATACGCGATATTAGAAGTGACAGTCAACGTTAGCCCAATAAGTTGACTACGCCTGCTTTACAAGAATTGAATTATGCCAGCGAACATTAAGAATAAAATAAGTAAATTTGTTTTCAAGTAGGTAGGTATAATGATTTATACCTTATGTACTTTCTCGTTGCCTCCAAAGGTCTGCAGGTTTCCCTTCCCCAGGAATACCAGCACGTCCTCAGGCTCCCACGTTTTGTTGGCGATTATTAGACATCTGGCGTCTGAAATGATACATAATAATTTAAGGACTTTTTCTGGTTGTGAAATAAACGGGAATATTTAATATAAAAACTTAAGCAGAAAACCGGTAGGCCTAAGAGGCTTATCAGTGAGGCACGCAAAACAATGGCAAAAAACATAACAAGAGCTTTCAGTAATAGTCAATTTGAACTAATTAAAACATAACTATAAGAAAAAGGTCATTAACGTAGACAATTTCAGTCGTACAATATGTAATCACCATCACTGTAGCGAAATTTAAAACTACAAAACGGCAAATTTAAAACAGCAAACCACAATTAAAATCTCTCCAAATCCCGTTAACATTAATAACTACTATTTTAAGTCAATGAACAGCCTCGTAAACCCTGAACAGAAACCAGTTTTAAATCCATTTATTATCCACACTTAAATATAAAACCAGTAACTAACGCAGACAGTAACCTCGTCCAAAATGAATTATATTCTTCTTTGCAGCAAAAAATCTTAATAATTCATGAAAGAAATGTCGTTATCGTGCAAACTGCAAGGCGGAAGGTCTGTAACCAAATTAGTGCCTTGCCACGGAAAAGGCAAAAAAGGCAAGTGCTAAGTATGCCTTTGTTGTACTCAAACTTGATAATTGTTTAGAAATAGACATTGTGTTAAAATTCAGGTAAATAGAAGTTTGTTTTTGGATGCGGAAGAAGTGGTTTCAGGTCTTTTGTCACTTGATAATGTGAAATTTTTTGGATGACTTTAAAAGTTTGTTAATTAAATTTTGTGTTAGAGAAATAATAAATACTCAATAGCATTTGAATAGTAACATAACTGGTGGACTAAACAACATAGAACTATTTATGACACTTTCGGGCACAGGGAAAGATTGGAATCCAAGACTATTTTAAGTAAGGTTCATTTAACAAATTCAAAATTAAATGGCATTCGATTAAGTATCAATGCGCGGCAGAAGTCAATAAAAATTAAGAATTGGAACAAACATTTGCCAATCGCACAAATGTTTGGCTCCACAGGGTCCGATTGCCCGTTAAGTAGCCGAGTAGTTAGTCCTTCCATCACATAAATATATTCAGTGAGAACTATGAATAATGAAGATATTCACTCAATTAAAACGACAGCTGATTCCGTCCTCATCTTAATCAAACGCGAAGCAATTAGTTCTGCCGTCGGAACCAGTTAAAATAATTAAGAGGAATCTGAACGCAGCTATGAAACCGAATATCTCTTAGGTAGAACAACTAATGACAATCAATTTTCGTCGCATATCATTTTCGTAACATGTATGTAAGTGTATTAACATAACGTTTGTATACACCTAATAGCAGATAACTAAACGCATTTGATTTTCTATTTGCCTTTCTCTGAAGTTGTCTCGGTCAGACAGATTCTGATATTTTTAAGATCTTCTTAAAATAAACCTACTTTTACGGATTTTATCGCGGTTTGTATTTGACTTTTAGGTCCCGACGTTTCGACACCTTTGCAGGTATCATGGTCACGGGCAGACTCGATACGATAAAACCCGTAAAAGTAGTTTTATTTCAGTGTGTAACATTCGCGTAAACCTAAGAAATCAATATGATCTTCTTAAACTAAAATTTTGCTTGAGTATTCAATAGTATTAGTATGGCCTGTTTCACAATCAGTACACCTTTTTTAAATGTCGACTGTAGCAACATGTGTAGTTACTGCATACTTAACGGGATTCGTGAGTAAAGCAAGTCTCGACAGTCAACCAAAACTTAATTCAATACATTATAAACAACATTAACTCACTGAAGGGCGAAGCTTCTTTTCATCATAATATGATTCAGAATATATATTATATATACTGAATCATAATTGAACTCAATTTTTTTATTTTGGATGTTGAAAATTAATGTCTCCTTGTGCCGCTTTTCCAGCTAAACCCCTTCATAGCGTTTGATGATTTTTAAATCTTACCAGTAATAATAACTTTATCAGAGAGAAGCGCTCCATCGCAGTGGTAGCTGAACTGGCTCTCCTTGGAGTTGTTGGTGATGAAGATGGTGACCACCCAGGGGAACACGGTCTTGGAGAAGTCCTGGCAGCCAGCATCGCCCTCGCAGAAGGGGTCCGACTAGAACATTCAGATTTAGACTCTAATAAACTATTTGTAAAAGTCATTTTTCAGTGCACGGGAACCTTGAATTTTCCATACAAAACCTAATAGCCCTGGATAAAATTATCCTTAATATTAATCCATACCATGAAATTCTCTTGTGCCAAATTTTATTAAATCCCGTTGAGGCGTTACGTCGTGTCAAGGTTATTTAATAAATGAATTATAATCATGAATTTTCAAAATATACTTTTTTTTTTATTCTGCTTTAAACTGATACCACAACAATCCCTTGATTTAATACTATTGTATACAATTTAATAATATGTGTATAAAAGTTTATTATCACAGACCACAAAAATTCTCTCTCAAACTATTAGCCCAAAAATTGCCAGCTTACCGCCCTAGAAAGCACAAAACGTAACTTAAATAACATTAAAGTAGTATTAACACATACATTTGGAAGCCGACTGTTTTTATTACGCCCCACAGACCGCCATAATCAACCATTATACCATATTTATTGCCATAAACAGCAATCCAAAATGGCCGCGCGGAATATTTGAATTTTTAATTTTAATTTGAGGGCTCACCGTGTGCCTTGAATGATAGCTGCAAAAAATAGGCTTTTATTTGATATTTTATGGTAATGTTTGTGGTTTGGTTGATGTAATGTTTAAGTAATTGTTTTTATTTGTCTTTATGAATTCATAGTCTGTTCTTCATCTGATTTTTATTAAAAATCGAATGAAATATTAAAAGAATTGCCTAATTTGTTTTTGATCCAGACATCATGATAGATACATTCCTTTTTATGTATTAGCGTAAATACATCAATTTGATTGTGTTGACGAATATTTACTACAAAAAGTAGGTTTTTCGTGAGTGTTTTCTTATAGAAATACCTCGTACTTCTTCGTAGAGTTAAGGCTAGGCCATAAGCTAGCCTTTATAAACATTCATTAAACTTCAAAGGAACATAAGACATGATCCCTTTTGTCGCGATATTAGCATATTTATCTCAGTTTAGCTATTAACTGATACTCGATTAGTAGCCACAAAAAAATATGCAATGTAAGCAAAGATTATCTAGTATAAAAGTACCTATATTCTTTACAAGACGAAAAAAATAACTTAAATACGTATTATTTTTGAGCAACTCTTTGTTTGAGTGTCACAAAAGATCTAAGAAACATGGATCGCCACTCAAAAGTTTTCTAAAGGTTTTCAAGTAATCTTGTCATCGCAACTCTTAAGGAAAGTGCTTTATTGAGAGAAACAGATAATTATTAACTTTAACATGATTTCATTCGAATTTATTTGTTAAGGAAGATTTTACCTACAAATTACAAAATTGTGGTGCTCTTGAATAAAATTTGAATGATTAGAAAAAAGATTGAAGTACAATATTTTCTATTTTAATAATAATAATATTCCGGGACATCTCACACACGGTTGTCTAATCCCAAGCTAAGCAGAGCTTGTGTTATGGTAACCAGACAACTGATAAACATACTTATATATTTCTAAATACATACATATTATAGATAAATTAACAAACATTTGTCCCGGGTGGGAATCGAACCCACGACCTCCGGTATAGCAGTCAAGGTCTCTAACCACTAGACTAACAGGCCCGTTTTATATCAAATGTTTTGATAGCTTCATAACAGTCTTTATCTAAATATGTAAAAGCTCAAATTATACCTGTAGTAATATGAAAATGTAAATTAACAAGTGGACACTTCTACCCAACATTTGTGGGAATGAGGGCATGAAATTACGCTTATAAAAACTGTATAAATGTTATTTCTAACACATTTCAGCTATATTTGAAATTATCATTTTATTACTTAAAAAAGTCACCTTGGATTTAGAAAGACTGTAATTAAATAAGTTGTTTAGAAATACATGAAATGTAGCGTTGTTGAGATATTAAATTATATATTACTAATTATAATATTATTTATGTTTATTTAGATTTATTATAAGTTGCTAAACGAGGTTTATTTAGGCAAAAAAAAGGTTTTCAATTCGACTGTATATTTTTAGCGTGATTTCTTCTGTATTTTTTGTAGTAGTTTTGTTTTTGTACATCTCGATTCGATTGTTTACTTAATACATTTTAATCATATTTTTTCGGAGCAATACTTTTTTTAACATAACATATCATCACGCCTGTATCCCCGAAGGGGTAGGCAGAGGTGTACCAATGTACACCCACAGTTCGCCGATATGTTTTAGGTCCCATGTAATAGGGGGCGAGCCTATTGCCACTAACCGGGCACAAATCCAAACTCCGACCTGCTACTGAGAATTTCATAGAAAAACCCAATAACACCTTTTTTTACCTTATAATAAAATAACCTTCATCTCTACCCACTCTCTTAAAACAAAGCGTGACGTTTTATCTTCCTGACATCCCCTAAATCTTAGTAATAGAATTAAATCTCCGCCATACACGTACAATGTTTGTGTCATACATATTCCATACATTGTGCTTGCTAAGTCGCGAAGACTTAAGATTAGGAGTCTTTTACGCCGGCTTTGTTAATTTAGGGATATTAATTATAAGATCATTTTGGGTTTATTATTACTCCTTAAGGTTTTATTTGTACTGTGTATATTTACGACCTTTATTTATATGAAGTATTTAAAGTTAGATGTAACATTAGTATAATGTGACATAATAAATAAGCAAATACGATATAATTCTCTAGTACAGGCACTAAGATTCAATTTTTTATAGGATAGGATATTCTGATTTAAAATTTTTTATCATTTTTTAAACCACGACAAATAAGAAGGATGCTTGCGTATGTAGTATCGTGGCTCCTAAACGAATAAACCAATTAAAATTACCTTGAACCGTAAAAAATATTAAATTTACTTAAAATTTTTGGGAGGTTTAAGTTGGTTACATATTTTGGATCATCTGGATTAGGCAGAAGATATTTTGATTCTATTTTCGTGTTGACTACCTTTAAGGCACATGAAAACATTTCTATATGAAACCCTTTACATAAGTTTATTGTTTGTCAACATCGTAAACAGGAAATTAATATAATTGGTTGTACATAGCTGAAGGCAGTACAGCTAATTTCGTTGTTGAGAATAATTAAAGTTTGCGGGGAATGAAGTCAGAATATATTGGAAACTTTAGAATGTATTGGAGAAAGCTTTGCTTTGTAGGATTATTATAATATTCAGTAGGAACACACATGTTGATAAATAAATAGGATATGCTACAGCTAGACTTTCAGTAAGTACTACCATACTCCTCCGAAACAGCTTGACTGATTTTTATGAAATTTTGTATGCATGTTGATTTATTATTTATTTATTAAATACATCTTGCATACAATTTACAACGGCGGAATTAACGCCTTAGGCGTTCTCTACCAGAACACTTTTGGGTGGTGGAGAGAAAGCATAGGTAGGTGCATATTCAGTACGTCTGAGAGTAGGCAGGTAGGTATTAGGCAGGTGCTAGGTAGATAAAATGGCATTGCATCACATGCTGGGTACAGCTAGTTAAATATAAAAATGTATTTTGTGTTTAGCTAGAACGATAGCACAGGCACGTCAAACTCTTTTTGCGTTCAAAGAAAATCATAGGCAATTTTATTTCACAAGCCTAAGGATTAAATGCTTATTTAGTAAATAGAAAAATAAGTACCTTTATTTTACTTGCCCTAAAGATAAATTAAAAAGAAACCAGAAACTTTTCATACAGGATACCTACATTTCCAACACAATAAGAGCTTTTACAAAAAGGAGATTTACCCTCAAAGAAACCATTACCTAACTTGACCGGCATTACATAAGTCCGGCGAAACAAGGAAACATCTCAAGCCGTCCCCAGCGGCTTTAATTGCAAACTAATTGTGCTAGATAGACGAGTGTTGATGAAGGAAAATCTTTTTTTACGAACATAATTACTGCGTAGAAGGGCCTTGTGAAGCGACCATTATTTGTGGTAAGGATGCAGGGTTTTTGGATGCGGTATACTTATTTATTTTGGAAAGAGAATTATATGTTAGCTTAAGTCTTATGTACGTTTATACTAAAGTTACGTTACTATATTTTTTGATAGCTAGTAATTTAACAACTTAACTGTTGCGCCGGTAGATGCAATAGTTAAAAAATGGAAATGTTCACATGTGACTCACGGAACAGCGATATGGATTATAGCTAAAGATTAGACTTAGTTCAACGCTATAATACACATATTACGTAGTCGTCCGGAACAAGATGGGTCGACGTCATGTTGAAAGTTTCGGGTGGATTCCAGATGAGACTAGCAAAGGATCAGACAGAATACCACGAGAAAAGAGAGGCTTAGGCCCATCAGGATAACAAGACCTGTTAACGTTGGTAATAATGATCTTATGCATGATTCAAAGAAAAAAATAGACAAAAGGGAAGGGAGTATTTCTACAAACCCCTAAAGAACATTGTCTAACAATAAATACTTTTAAAGCCACAACTATTTTTTTTAATTATGTACCACATCCGATCATTCTTGCTCGATGTACATCGTGAGCAGCGCAGTCTTTTGTGCTCCGTGATTGATGGCGACGCATCGCGTGATACCGACTATCTACACTTAGCAAGAACTATACCATCTCCTTACTATGAGGGATGTGATCTCAAGAGTAATCTATAGCAAGAAGTTTTGGTTAAGATTTCATTTATAAAGAGCTGATAATCTTCTCGAAGATGTTTTGGAAGAAGTGCCTCTTTTAATTATTAATTTTAAAGGAAACATATCTTCGATCAAACATACTAGATAGAAGAAATTAATGATTTAAAAGTTTTGGAGTTACGCTACTCCAGAAAATACATAGATGGATACACACAATACCCTATTTGAAATGTAAATAAGAAACTCTTATGAAATTCTTTCGTACTGCTTACAACCCCTTACTGGGCTAAACAGCATTTCTTGTTAAGACTGGTAATAAGATTTAAAAGGAAAACTATATTTGATGACTAGATGCAATGGTTTTACGATCTTTTTGAGGGATGAGGAGGTCTAGACCAACTTTATTTATACTTATCAGAAACAATTTTTTATACACCAAATTTTTTCATACATAACTAACCGGATTTTTTTTATTCTTTTATTTATCATTCTAAGTACATATAAAATACATTTATATACATAATGAGCATGAAACAATACATTTCGTGCAATAAAGGTCGTGAGATAAACATCTGTACAAAACAAATGTTTAATTAAAATACTTCTCTAATTAAAGTCTTACTCAATAACTTTGAGGTTTTGTTCGTTGCCTAGCAACTAAGTTAATCAAAAGTCATAATGATTTAACCCTTTTGTAATAAGTTTATTATAATTGATTGAATGTTAATGTAAAATAATTGACTACAGTAAAAACAAAACTAGTGAATCAGTTTTAATAAAATTTGTATGGGATCACCTCTGAATAAAATCAAGGATTTTTTTTTTAATTTGTTTATGACTGGCACAGGTAGAGCATGACATAGATACATAGAAAAAAATACACAAACAATTTGAGAATCTCTCTTCTTTTTGAAATTGGTTTTAACCTTAGAGTATACATAAGCAACTAGAGTCAGCCTATCAGTTTGAACGTGAGCACTGGTGTGAACTAGTTTTGTCGTGAATTATGTATGAAGATGGAGCTTGTCGTTTAAAAAATATATTTAAAACACTAATATTATCCTAAATATGTCCAAACCAGCGATATTTTTGTATATAAGTTTCTCGTTGTGCGAAAATTAACTTAAATCATTAAACGAATGTACTAGGGTCAGACTAAAAACTGCTCTCGCTTGGTACAAGGGGACACTAGCGTTAGTAGCAGTCTATGTATATAGTACGTCAATGGTTGTAACATAGAGATTTTTCATTCAAGGATTTTCAGATACTTCAAGATTTTAGCACACGTTATCTTTTGCATGCCTTTATTATATGTATATGTTGTTGACATGTCAATGTTTACAATTTATCACCTTCGTAATCATATGATTGTCTTTTACCATTGAACATAAATAATGTATTTTCAATTATATAGAGAAGGTCAGTTATATCAATATGTTTAAATAATATAATAAAAAGAATGAGAGAATGATGATTGATGCATGTTTCTCGTCTCACGCAATCAATTCATTATTGTTGGTCAAAAGGCGCTTCTGGTGTTTTTTATAGCATGGCATAGGAAGGTGGAATGCTTTTAAATATATGATAGTGGTAAGGAAATGGCAATCATAACTCACACTTATATAAAAAATAAGGAGAATTGATTTCACATAAATGCAAAAGGACTTCTATGAGTTTTTTATGGGATCACATCTTGAGAAATATTTGTATGAAATTGATCCGCAATTTCGAGAGATATGGGATGACAAAAATACATTAAAATATGAAAACATACCGTCGAATTAAGAACCCTTTTTTTCAAAGATGGTTAATAAAAACGCCTAAATTAACTCAGTAAATATTTATAAAAAATTTTAATCTTTCCGTCTATATTATTTAGACACCACCCATAAAGCGCACTTTACCACTTTGTATTGCCAGACAGATAAACAACCTAACAATTTGCTACCATTTCGGCTTCTAGTGCTTCCATTCTCGACTCTACACTATTTCTTCCAAACAAAAAAAAACTTTTGCAAAACACTAATCTCTTATAAAAAAAAAACTTACCTACCTTAACCTACACAAAAGTCAGTCTTCATTCTTAACAAAGTGACCACAGATACAAAAGTGTGTTGCACGAAAACGAAGCCTTCTATACATTGTAGGCAAATTGTTTTCGCGATAAAACAGCGCTTTTCACCCGCGCCTCGTATTTTACAGCAGAATGATTGATTTCAACTCTTGTTTCGCCGAATGAAAGATACATACAGGTGCGAAAGTTAGACAAATCAAATGTATTTTCAGTAAAACAGTGCAAATGAAAATGATAACTACAGTTGTAAAGTTAGCCGTTGGCCTAGTGGTGCTAAGCGCGACTGCTACGCTAGAGGTCTTGGGTTCGATTCCCGAGTCGACTAAGGTATTATTGGGGTTTTCTATGAAATTCTCAGTAGCAGGTCGGAGTTTGGATTTGTGCCCGGTTAGTGGCAATAGGCTCGCCCCCTATTACATGGGACCTAAAACATATTGGCGAACTGTGGGTCTACATTGGTACACCTCTGCCTACCCCTTCGGGGATACAGGCGTGATAATATGTTGTGTTATGTAAAGTTAAATGTGAAGGTAAACAAATTGGTTTTTTTTTGGTAGAGATCTTTGCAGTTAGCCTAAGCGCAGGCTTTGACTGCTTCACCGGACTTTGCACACAAATTGGGCTGTACCCAATTTGTTTACCTTCACATTTAACTTAGGAGATTAGAGAGAGGCTTCAACGTGCAATTAAATAACTCCTTTTAGAAAATGTGATCGAAAATCAAACAAATTTATATGGTATTCATCGGAATCCTGAAAGACTGGTAGTCAACCCCAACATAGGTAGGAGAATGGTAGGCAAATGATGTTCGAAAATCAAATACTCACAAAATAGGTTATATCAGAAAAGTTAGGAATGAGTCTAAATACATAGGTACAAGAATTTGAAAAATACTTAAATTGTTTTTTTTTAGTCTAACATTGAAAAAAGTGTTTATTAATCGGACGCAAATTTTATATTACAATGTACTTGTATGCTCTTCATTGATATGCATAAATTTTTGCAACATTAATTAGGAAATCATGCCTTTCATTTTCAGCAACGATTACAGATTTTGAAATATTACACCTATTTCACACCTCAAGCCCCAATTAATAGATTATTTGAATACGTAAATGAAATATATTTAGTTGGGCAATCTCTAAGGCAGTGTGTTAGGCTGTGTAGCTATTGTTGGTACCAACATAAAACATTGCTGCATCCATTTCTAAAGAGAAAGCACTTTTTAATAAATATTGATGATTTTTGTTCAACCTTTCTTGTTTAGGTACAGTTTTGAAAATGAATTGTACTTATTCTATTTTACACCAAGTTTCTGCACCAATTCTAAACTGATTTTTTTCCGTCTATTATGCTAGTTTATTGACAGTTTGGTGACAATACGATATTATGGTTCCTACTTTCGATTTGGTTTGATGATGGAGTCCGATGGTGGCCATAGAAATTCAGTAACGAAACGCGGCCATACCATCGTGTTTGGGCTTGTTTTATTTATTTTCAGTTCTGCTGTTATTATATGTATTCAGTTATTATTATATGTATTGTGCAGAAAAATACTTTTTTAAACATTTTAATCTAACACTCGTCGCTACGATTATACTTATTAACCCCTAATAATTAAATAATAAGAACTTTAAAATTAATAGGATTAAATTTAGGTATCATTCAATTATTTCAACATAATCTAATAGTAGCAACATACGTAAGAATGAAGAATTTATTTGTTGTTGTATTGACGATACATTGTTGTGTTATGCCATCACGGTAATACGATGGATAGATAGTTAACCTCGATATTATTGTTTGTTTGTTAGTTTACATATTTTAGTTATTTTGCATCTTTAGGTTGATCGAAAAGTTTTTAGCGGCTATTGAGGACTTTTTGTCTCCGGTTATAGACGAAAATGTAGGGAGAAAAATACTAAAAATGTCATTTTTTTTTTTTAATTTACTTAAAAGTAGGAAGTAAACGCATTAAGAAAACTTTAATCATTCATTATTAATTATTATGGATGAAAATTAAAACACGTTTTTTTATACTCTAACTAAACAAAATATGATCCTCCATCTTAAGGTATCAATAGAAAGACTCATCGAAATTGAAGAATTTCATCTTTTTGAAAAACAATAGAATAGTAAAACATTAGAAACATCACTTACAGATTTTATGTTATCTCGGAAACTAGCTTGTGTAGCATTATGTGGGGATTCAGGATCGTAAATCCCGGTAATAATATCTTTAATGGCCTGAGATCCTTGCGTCGACGAATAAACATATTCTTCATTCGTCGTGTCTTTGTAAATATCCACGTAATCTAGAACCGGGTAATCTGTAGAATTGTCTTCATTGGCATCGTAGTAAGAAGTATCAAATTCATCCAGCTTAAAAACTTCGTTATCTTTGGGAGCTGTTAATTTGTTTACTGTAACTACTTTTTCAGTTTTAATTTCTGTTGTAGTGGTAGTCACTGTTGTTACTGGTGTTGTTGATGTAGTTGGTACATACGGCTCCGTTTTAGGCATAGGAGTAGTTGTCTTAAATATTTGTGTAAGTTTAGGATGTGTCACCTTATGAGTAACCTTAGGTTTCTCAATTTTAGTAAAGTCATTCTGATTTTCAGTTAAGTCCACATCGATTTTAGCGTTCCCTTTATCGAAGTCTACGTTGAAATCAAAGCTTTTAACGTATAAGTTTGTTTTGTTGTTAACATTTTTGAAAATAAAACTAGTTTCGTTCAATCTACTTTCAAACCAACTCGTTAAATGCATTAAAATTTCATTCAAATCTTCAATCTCAACATTTTTGATTTGCTGGAATTTCGGCACTTCTAATTTAAGGTCTATGTTTTCGATAACTGATGGGTCTTTCAAAATATCTCTGACTATATCCCCAGCACAGTTGGGATGGTTACAATCACATTTAACACTTATAAATAACACAGCACATATCACTATGATGATTTTATATTTCATATTTACTAAATACACGTGAACGCACTTCTTGAGTTGTTAAACAAATGCATGCTTCCAAGTGTTTTACTATCCGTAACAATAATATCGTCGCAATTACGATGGCTCTTATTTATATGACCTTAAGGTGTATTTCTATTTGTTGGGTCTGTTTCGGGAAAGATGTCGTCACCTTGAAGTTTCGTGGCTTCGTTGACTTTGATGGACGATCACAATAATTAGTGAGTTTTGTAAGTTCATAGTGGAAGGCGGAGCGGAGCGCGAGCCATAATGGCAAAAAGAACGGCCTTATTTCACGACTGTGTTAATTTTTGCTATTAGGTCAGATGGCATGTTTAGGGAAATGCAAATATTGATTTAGGACAACAATTAATAGGTAAACCGAATTTAAATAAGAAACAGCACTTATCTTAAAACACCAATTTACAAACAAGTGATCTCTTACTACCAATTTACCAACAATCAATTGTCCTTTTAAAAAACCATACGCAGTAAATGAAAGGCATAATTTAGATCAAAGAAAAATAGTTGAAAGAGGTCAAAATTTTTACAGTCTAAAAGAAAATAAAGGTGATGTGCGAATTGGAATCCCCACTGTGTCCGTAGCCTTACAGATCAAAGCCTTATTGATTAAGCCGTGGTCACGAACTGTAAGATTTTAATTGACCAGTCCAATTATCTGTCCATTGTGACTACAGTTCTATGGGGGATAGTTCAACAAGTTTTTTGTTTGATCATTACTTAGTTACACGGTCGGTTCTGATGGATTATGGTTAAAATAAACTACAAATAGTTTATTAAACTTGGATTTAATATATTAAAGCAGAGATACAATACATACGCACAGGACCGGCCGACGAGCAAAACAAAAGAGAAAGTTTTTTCTCATTGACAGCTAATGTCACATCACATGACATTTACAAAGCTCGTTAGATATGTTGCGTTTACAAAGACTGTTACATTTCCAACACTGGCCCTTAAACCAACAATATCTGTTTACTACTTGGCTAAACATTATACATAGCAAAACTTTCAAAGAACAAAAAAATATATCATGTCTTCAACTACAAAACAATCCGAATCATTACACATGTGCCTATGACAACAGTAATTAAGATTAAAAACAAAAATTAGTTACATTATGTTCATATAAATATCTAAATAAACTCAATAGGAACATAACATACAGTCACTCAGTACACAAATGAATTACAAATTACAATTTAATAACATTAGTTGTTCCAAGAACATCTTATATTTATCTTTACCTAAGGGCTTGGTTAAGATATCAGCTAACATATCATTAGTGCAGAGATATTCTATTACAACAGTTTTATTTTTAACTAACTGTCTAATAAAGTGATGTCTCACATCAATGTGTTTTGTACGTGAATGGTACAATGCATTCTTACAAAGTTTCAAAGCAGACTGGTTGTCATTGAAAATTGTAATAACAAAATCCTTCTGGACAATTTCTTTCAAAAATTCTCGAATAAACAAACCTTCTTTACACGAATCGGATATCGACATATATTCAGCTTCAGTACTTGACAAAGCGACCGTCTTTTGTTTGTGGCTTTCCCATGATACAACCGACTTACCTATTTTATACACATAACCAGTACAAGACTTACGATCGACGGTGTCGTTGGCCTTCCAGTGAACTTCTGTAAAAGTCTCATTAAATTGGCTTAAATAGCTGACTGCAAAGGCTATGTCAGGCCGAGTGCAGACTGCTATGTACATGAGACAACCTATAAGACCTCTATAGTCATATGTATCATCTCGCTGACTACCTCTTGGTAACTTGAGTCCCATCTCCATGGGAGTATAGGAAGGTTTGCAATCTTCCATCTTAAATTTCTTTAGAACCAATTTAATATAGTTAGATTGGTCGAGTGTAATTTTATTTCTTCCTCTACACCATTTCATACCTAGCACCTGATGTGCTGGCCCTAAATCTGAAATGCTAAATTCTTTCATTAATTTTGATTTTATATCCAATTTCTCAGTGTTGCTACATTTTGAAAATAATATGATATCATCTACATAAAGCGCAATAATGATAAGAGAGTCCTTATTGCGTTTAATATAAACACATGGTTCCAATGAAGATTTGGACAGTTTTAATTTATCACACAGAACAGAGTCAATTTTTTCATACCAGGCTTTCGAAGCCTGCTTCAAGCCATAAATAGCTTTTTTAAGCTTATATACCTTGTCTTCCTGACCTTTGACCTTAAAACCCTCTGGTTGTTCCATAAAAACTGTTTCTTTCAAATCTCCATTAAGAAAGGCTGTCTGAACATCGAGATGTTCAATTTCCATATCATATTCTGCTGCTATAGCCAACAATGTACGTATAGTTGAATAACGGACAACTGGAGCAAAGGTTTCCTCGTAGTCTATGCCATACTTTTGGGTACAGCCCTTGGCTACTAAACGGGCCTTATATCTTAGTACTTCACCATTTAAGCCACGCTTCACTTTAAATACCCATTTACACTTGACTGGCTTTTGTGATGGATGCCTCTCAGTCAGTGTCCAGCATTCATTTTTAATAAATGAGTTGTACTCACTTGACATGGCTTCTTTCCAATTCTTAGCATCTAACCCTTTTAGAGCCTCCTGCACACTGAGTGGAGCATCAGCATCAGATGTCTTCACCATGAATGACGTCTCAGGCGAGGCTGGTTCTTCATACTCAGATGAACTCTCGCTCTCGTCCTCTGGAATATAAGTTTCATCGGCAGGGTCATCGCTCTCAACCGAGCTTGCCGAATCCTCTGTTGTGGGCGTACTGTATCTCTGATTTGGTACCAAGTTAGTTGTATCATCAGACATATCAGCGTTCACAACAGATGATTCTGCTTGCTGAGTCTTATCACTCATATTTACACATATTTTTTCTGTAAATACATCAATAAGTGACTTATTATCATCATGTGATACATTACTAAATAACTTGTTTTCTAGGAATGTCACATCCCTGGCCTTTATGCAATTTGTTGGATAATCAGGATCAATTAACCTATATCCTTTGGTTTCATTACAATATCCCACAAATATATAACGCTTGCATTTTGAATCTAGTTTTGTACGTTTTTGATTCAATGCATAGGCCACAGTACCAAAAACACGCAAGTGTTTCAGAGATACCTTTTTGCCACTCCATTTTTCCTCCGGAGTGCTCCCCAGTACGGCCTTGGTTGGACACCGATTTCTTATGTAGACAGCCGTGTTGACTGCCTCAGCCCAGAACTCATTTTTCAGGCCAGCATCCCTCAGCATACACCTCGCTGCCTCCATGATGGTCCGGTTGGCTCGCTCCGCGACGCCATTTTGTTCCGGAGTCCTTGGGACGGTCAGCTGATGCTGGATGCCATGAGTTCTTAGAAAATCCTGGAATAAAGAACTAGTATACTCTCCGCCGTTATCACTTCTGAGGATTTTTATCTTATTACCTGTTTGGTTCTCCACCAAAGATTTAAATTGTTTGAATTTCTCAAAAACTTCACTTTTATACTTAAGAAAGTATACAAATGTTTTTCTAGAGAAATCATCTATAAAGAGCAGAAAATATCTTGCCCCACTAAAAGACTGACAAGGCAGTGGTCCACAGACGTCACTGTGGACTAGCCCTAAGACTGTAGTTGCCCTATTAAAAGACTTTTTGGGAAATGGCAGTCGATGCTGCTTACCTTCTATGCAAGATATACATGGCACATAATTATCATTATAATTAATATCATTAGCCATACCTTTTCTTAATAGCTCCATGCTGCGATGGTTGAGATGTCCTAGTCGCCTGTGCCATACCTGTTGTGAACAAGCCTCATGCTCAACCACTGAGAGCGCTGAATTCTGTGAACGCTTGTCCTCCTTGTTCTGCAAATGCTCGACTTCTGTATTCTGTGAACTAACATTACACTTAAGTAATACAGCCTCGACAGTGTCGAGGACATAAGCACCATTTTTTTGATGAGCGCTAGCCACTACTACCCCTTTGTCTCTAATTTGACAAGTACTGGAGCTGAACACTACATCAAACCCTTTGCTAACCATGCTACTTACAGATAGGAGATTAACTGTTAATTTAGGTACATAATGAACATCACTAATTGTTTTTGTGATACCATTTTTCAAGTGCACTTTTGCAGTTCCATATCCTGCTGTAGTCAAGGTTTCACCATTTGCAACTGTCACTCGAAGTTTATCTTCCACAAAGTTCTCTAGCATGTGCCTCTCTTTGCACATGTGACTAGTCGCACCGCTATCCACATACCATGAGTCGCTCTCCAAATTGACAGATAATGCAGTTAGCAGCGCCTTTGATGTGTCAGCTGGCAACTTCTTCTTGCTCGCTTGCTTGGTGGGACAATTTTTTAAGAAATGACCTGTTTTCTTGCAGCCAAAACATTTAGGTGCCTTCTTCATGGCTGCGAGCGCTGTGACTTTTTCATTTTTGTCATCCCGCCGCAATCTCTCCTGAAGTAATTTAGCACACACAATCTCACTAGATAGTTTGATGTTGGAGTTTTCTATAGCCATAATAAGTGGATCATAATCTTCACTTAACCCGCTGAGCATCAGAACAGCAATGAAGTCATCATCCAAGCCAGCTCCAATATCAGATAACTGTTGTGCCAGATCCATAATCTTGTTAATGTATTTCTGCATGTCCCCGCAGTCCTGCAACTTAGTGCTGAACAAGGTCCTAAGCAAACCTAGCCGTCTACACAGCCCCTTGTCCTCGTACGCCTTCTGGAGGTTGACCCACGCCGCATGCGCTGAACTGGCGTTCCTTATGTGACTGAACGCCGAAGGTTGCACGGAGAGCGCGATACGCGCGAGCGCTTTCTGGTCTCTTTTGACGTCCTCCGGTTTGGTTTCATTGTCCACGAGGTCCCACAGGTCCTCATGTATCAGAACCATCTTCATAACAAATTTCCAGGTGTTGTAGTTCTCAACGCCTTTTAATTTCTCGATATGAACAGTCGAACCTGATGGATTTACTGCAGCCATGGCGATGTTTTGCCGGCGTCCGAGACGAGGTTAGGTTTAAGCCGGGTGCGTACGTATATGTTAAAAACGTAAAAATAAACGTATATATTAATTTTGAATCATGCCTGGGCCCATAACCTGATGGATTATGGTTAAAATAAACTACAAATAGTTTATTAAACTTGGATTTAATATATTAAAGCAGAGATACAATACATACGCACAGGACCGGCCGACGAGCAAAACAAAAGAGAAAGTTTTTTCTCATTGACAGCTAATGTCACATCACATGACATTTACAAAGCTCGTTAGATATGTTGCGTTTACAAAGACTGTTACATTTCCAACAGGTTCACACTATATGGACTTTTGGTACATATCTGTACAGACTTTCAAGGCAGTTTTATTTTGAGCTGAATTCTCCACAGAATATTTTGCACAAGCTGACGTCTAGGATTGTCACTAGTTAATTAATTATTTGCTTTCAATTAACACATACAGATATATACATGCAGATTTTCGAGTTTTCTGATACACGGAAATTCGTCTATACTTTGTTCAGACAAAATTCGATGAATGTTAAATACAGTGTGTTACCGAAAGGTTACCAAATAATTGATACAAAAAATAGACATTAATCATTAACACATTTTAAGGGTGATATTTTTCAAACTGATTCTATACCAGATATACTCTTCACCCCTTTTGGATAGATATACCCTTTCGGTAACAGCCTGTATAATATGCTCACACCATTAGTCGGATAACGATGTGTAGTAACCTATTCGAACGTGTTTGATCTAAAGTTTTTGCGAACCGTTGATAGAAGTTATAATGAAGCTTAATTGGGAGGTTAGTTAAGTAGACAATTATGATGCGCCGGTGAATTCCGTGGTTAGTTCAATCGGTTAGTTTGAGGTCAAATATTTTGGCATAGGTAGTTTGTTGTTTCTTTTTATACAGACTAGTTTTATAATGAGATCAGGTAAAATGCGGCAGAGTTTTTGAAAAAGCTAACTTTTTTGGTGATGGATAAGATATTACGAATAAAATTCATTTGAGAGGTTTGACGGCGTTTTATATGCACATAAATACGAGTATAATTAATTATGCATTTTCTAAATTAATGCTTAGTAATAGTCTGTAGTAGATATTCCCAATTTATTTTTATACGTAAGAATTGTTTTTGTTTTAGTTAGAATAATGTGTATTTTTTTTTATGTGATAATTGGCGTCAAGCCGTGTAAATCTTAAATAAATAAATAAATAAGGGTTATAAATAGATAAGAAATATCATACCTAAGAAGGTCAAGAATATTATTTTAAGTATGCTAATACAATTATTATACGTACAGTAGTCTAAACGATTTGTTATTGTGATGATCATAATGATGTTGTCGTTAGTATTATAAAATAGCATAACGCTTGAGCTATTTGTTTTCCCGCGTCGTGTGATTCAGTGTAATTATTCAATTCTAGATTTTCTAGATTAAAAGAAGGTTCTTGATTAGGTTTAATATTTGTATATTGTTGTAGTTGTTGTTGTATCAGATATTGTTCACACCAGGGTGTTATTGAAAGTATAATCTATCCAAAAGGAGTGAAGAGTACATCTGGTATTGAGGCCGTTTACGTAATTTCAGCGGTTCATTAATTAATTTAATAATTTGAATCCAATTTTTTGTATCTTTTGTTTTACATCAAAGATCACAATAACGACAGCGCACTGCGAGATTCCTCGGTAAATTTAAAGGATACGATACTTTAGTGCTCTTTTTATGATTCTTGGTGACAAATAATAGATAGAAATTTTAATTTTAGTTACAATTACTCATTTTGAGCGAAACATTCGTAAACAGACTCTATACCAGAAGTACTCTTTACCCCTTTGGAGTTGATAAATCGCATGTATTTGTTTTTACATTTTAACTAAACTAGACCAAAATGGCGCCATAGTTACCAAGTAAATACTGATGAACTATAAAGCAAACTTGATTACAATTATGTATCTAGTTAAGCCGGCAGATGTGAATTTCGCTATTACGCAACAAAGCTGTGTGTGTCGGTAACTCAAGCAATTAGATCTGAAGATAGCGCGTAATGTATAACGGAATATGCAATGATGACTAATTAAGAGCGATATCGTCGCGCTTAATTTTATTCAGAGGTCAGCAGAACTATTGTTTTATTTTCCTGTTTATGTAATAGAATTGCAGTCATATATCTTGTGAAAATTTGACAGTAGGTTCTTCATTCTGATGTGTAATTAAATAATAAAAAAAAAATAGTTGCCAAGCACTTGTGTTATGACACAACAAACATCCAGACCCGAGAAAAATTATATATTTAAGTCGTTTTATTTCATCACTCTGTCTGGGAATCGAACCCAGATCTAACGACGCTAAGAAAACCGATGTGTTCGCCACTAGACCACAGAAGTCATTGAAAAAATATTATTTCGTACTACTAACATTTTGATATCGACAAAGAGTGTAATTTGTGGTGGGATTTTCATAACATCTACTTTACCGTTTTATCGTCAAGTTTTAAAAAGATAACCAGTGTAAAGGTCTTAATTAGGTTTTGCTTTATTAATATAAAATAAATACTTACCAATTGGAATTTCTCAGGTTTCCCCGTAAACATTTCAACGTCTGAAGCTCGAGTACTCATCTTGCTATAATCTACTAAATCCCTCATAAGTTGTTGTTCATCTTCTACCAACTCATTCTCCACTGCATCTGTTGTTAAAAGCACTTCTTCTCCCTCTCCTATGAAATTGAGATCATCTCCCACTAAATAACCTTCTCTTGTTGTAGTATGTTCGGGATATTGTAACTCTATTCCATTTGTTATTGGCTCTGTAGTAATCTCTCTCTTCTCTTCTTTAGAAATAGGGACTTGTACAGTGTAATACTTCTTAGTGACCGCTGGCTCTTCACTCACTTCTTTTAAGGTTTTATTATCATCTCCCACTAATATCCCAGTTACAGGAGTTTTGTAAACAGTCTCTTCAGTATTCAAATCATCAATTCCTTTTTTAGTTGTATTAGTGTCATTCTGTTGAATAGGTTCTTCAAGAAATATGTAATCTACAAATATACCTCTATTAGGTAACTCATTATAATCTTTCAATTGTTCCACTTCAATATTTCGTTTCGTTTTCGCTTTAAATTCGAAGTCGTCTTTCATAAACTCGTCGATATCAAAATCTTCGATAGTAGACATTTCTGCGTAATCTAGATCAGTAGTTGTATACATTTCTGTTGTATAATCAACTTCAACGACTGTTAATTCTAATTCAGATATAGTTGGAATCCTTTTGATGGTTATATTAGCATTTATATAGTTATACACATCGGGCCAGTACTTCGCGCTGTATAGAAATGATGATATTATAAACATTAGCACGAATAACATCATTAGTATTATTAGTCTGATCACTAATTTCGTGAAGGAATGTGATAACTTCATCTCGGTAATTTACACTGTCTTTAATTCCAAAAAACTTGTCACTGTTTATATATTTATTTATATCAATCACTTCACCACACGTGTTGAAAACAAGTAGATCGCAAATCCAAGTCTTCACATGTGATTCAAAAGCAAAGTTCGGATCTTAACTAATGAAAACAAAACAAGGTATCTATAGAAGTCATGGGATTTGTATGGGACATTATGGTTTACTTATACGGTGTAATGCGTAGAATGTAACAATAGGCTATATACCTGCCTTGTTGGTTGAGACACTGATGTGATACTAGTATCAATGATCATATTGATGATGCTGATACACTGACTCATGACACTCATCTACACGCAGGTACTGTGATGGGTTTTGCATGCAGATTTATCTGTAGTACCAATGTTCTTGTTATTTAGTGATGTCATCTTTGTATCTACATACCTATAATTTATCTTAGGAGTGGACACGTGACTGTCTGCTGCAAGTTTTGGTTTAGATTTCATTGGGATAAAAACTTTTTAACCGAATGCATCAGCGTACACTAAAGGTACAACGACACGCGTGTACGACGCGCATCGCTAGCTTCGTGTCGCTAACTACCTACGGAGGTAATTTCATAGAAATACATAGAAACCTGTAGTGTCGCTGCGACACGTAGTCCGCTGCTGCCTCATGTCGTCCGCTACCAACTTGTACCTTTAAACCGTACAAAAACTAGTTATCTGTATTAACTATGTAAACAATCGAACTTATAACAGAGTTAGTAACCCTTGCTATAATTTAAGAGCAATATTCTTTAAGACGCTGGACAACTTATTTGACTCTGATAACTCGGTCACAAAAGCAAGTCATTTTTGAAAACTTCTAGAGTACTTATTCAATACCAATTCTCAGTACCTACTATACTACATAGAGATATCGTAAATTTATTAACTCGGTATAATTATTGATACAAAAAAAAATACAATTTACTCGCACTGCATAATTATCAATCAAATAGGCTATTCTGCCACTTACTTTTGTTTTAGCAACCTATTAGTAGATACAGAAATTGCTAGCTATTTTTCTGTAGGCGCTACAAACTGAACACCAATATTTAATAAACAGATGTATTGCACTATGAGGCAAACTAATAATATTAAAGTTCGTCAGAGTGTGCTTAACCAAGAAAGAACAGTCAAAACTAAAATCGGTACGTAAATAATACTTTTCTTTGAATATAAACGTGACGCCTTCCTATATTCATAATTTGCACAAAACACCTACCAACTACTATCTACCATTATTGGGTATATATGCAGAGGAAAACTGAAAAAGAGATGGATGGATTGAGTGAAAGTTGATATAAAAAAGAAAATAGTGAATACTGAGATGACAAGTAGTAGAGATGAATGGAAGCTACAAATAATTGGGACAGGGCAGCAAGATGATGATGTTCTATCATCATAGCAGGTAGAAACACAAAACACCAAATTAATTTGTACAAATCGTTTATTAACTCTTACAACTAAATAACAACATTATTTACAACACACTCACACCCCACAACACGCACAGACACAACAGAAACAACAGAAAAACAATAACAATACTACGGTAGGTCAACATTTTTACAGCAAAACGGTTCTGAGGCAATAACTGAGTGCCATTAGTTGGCATTACCAGGAAAACTTGGTAATATTCCCATATCTTCGAAGGGAATATCTGTAGCAAGATGGCCTAGACCGTTTGCGCGGTATTTTAAATAGACGGCTTCAAAATCAACTTTAAAGCTAATTCATTATAAAACTAATAACAATAACATATCGCATCGTACTTTAGCTGTCAAGAAAATGACAATAATTTTGACATTAACAGTGGTTAAGTTCTTAATTTGAAATCAGAACATAGACAAGAAATTGTAACTCAATTATCGAATAGACTAAGGAACTTCTTTACGTCCAATACGATGCAACTTTAAAGCGATTAGATGCTATTTAAATCTTGTGGTTTCCCTTCTTAGTGTGGATAATAGTTTCATAAACCGGTACTTTGAAAGGCACAGGCTTTTCAACTGGTACCAAGATGTGTTTGATCACCTCAAATGGTACTTCCTTAATTTTCGGGACATGTACAATTCTTTCCACTGGGTATGGGACAGACTTTTCAACGGGAATAGTCACTTCTTTGATAATAGGGATAACTACAGCTTTAGGTACTGGTACTCGAATTGGAATTGGGTGTGGTACTGGGATAATGATTGGCTGGTTGACCTTGAACTCTACGTTCTTCGGTAGAGGGACTACGATTTCCTTGTAATGTTTGATGGGTTCAGGGTTTTCTTCCTCGACGTGCTGATGGACTGGGTAGACGTGGGCCTTGAGGTCGTGACCTCCGTAGTTCCCGAAGTCACTGCCACCGTGAGAGCTGCCGCCGTGACCTCCGTAGTCCCCGGAGAAGTCAGCTCCGCCGTGAGAACTACCCCCGTGGCCGCTGAAGTCGAAACCGCCCGAGTAGTCGCTGGCTTGAAACTGTTGACAATAGAAAAAAAAATGTTACTATGTATAATACAGAAGTGTAATATTCGGTTGGTTAAACAATAATTAGAAAGAGAACAAATAAGTTCTTTACATATTGTCATCATTCGTCATCAGAAATCTTAATACAATAAAATATTTTTATAAAACAGCATATTTCTGATCATTCATTTGAGTACATATAAAATAGTCATATACTTCATCTTTTGTTCCAATCAAACTTAGTAGCAATATTTACTATCAAATGGTCGATATTTAATTTCCTTTATAGAAACATTCAAATGGTAAAAAATACACAAAGCTGAATTAAAAGTGAACGTTGTTTACGCTGCAGCCATTCGCTAGCGAAAGTATAACAGTCATGTTTTTTTTGCTACTAAAAACCCAATCACACGCTAACATACACTCTTTAAAACTCTTTCATTACAAAATGTAACAACACTTTGTACGAAAAGAAAAAGAGTCCTCTTTTAAATGTTATTTATCTTACACCTACACTGTAAGTAATATTTAAATTAGCCACAACGACGAAAGCAACAAAAAAAGAATGCACCAAAAGCTACGCTGCGGTTTACAAAGTTAAATTATTCACAGTTCAGCTTAACCCGTGAATTGGCGTGTGAGTCTTTAACCGTTTAACGTTACACTCGGCCATGAGAGTTAAATTCCTTTTAACTGCGAACGACACCAGCTAACCGTAAATAAAACATCTGTTAAAAGTGAACGGTTTTACTGAAAAATTCTCCGGAATCAGATACCCGACAATTTAATAACAGGACAAAGAAAAAAGAATTTGAATAAAAAAAACGGAACGTTTCCGGTGCGGCGACATGCTCGCTATTTAGTCTGTTGTTTTTTACTTTTTTGCGCTGTCTGTGGCCCGTTTTACTTTTTGTGCATGACATTTTATTTTTCGTTCGGTAACAGTTATTCAATCCGTTTGTGTAATATTACGTTCGGAAAATAAGTTAGTAGAGCATAACTTTTGTTTGGTGGGTGTTGTAATGTATCCGTTAAGATTGATTGACAGTCTTTTTATAAGTTATCAGATGCGGAATTCTGTTTCATTGTAGCTGTGTTTTCAGAACATTTTATGCTTAATGAATATTAACCTATGTCATGTTACCCATCAAGACTAGTCATGTAAAAACACAAAAATAGTGAGAGCACTATCTTACCCTAATCATGAGCAGATAATAATCTAAAAAAAACTTGCAAAACTCCAAAAACGAAGTGAACTAAAACACGATATAAAAATAATAGAAAAGATATAGCATAGGAAACTTTCCATTACCAATAAGTATGTGTGTATAGTATGTTATACATCGCGGACCTCATCGCCTTGGAAACACATAATAAAAAAGAAATAAGGCACCCCTACACATAATATTCTTTTACGGCATTTTATATATTTCTGTTAGAGAAAATACACATTACACTTTTAGTATTTAGGGTTCCGCTCAAATAGAAGAGATACTTTATTATTTATGATGTTACAATGATTTTTGTATTCGTAACTGAACTTTAAAGAACCGTTTTCTTTTTAATAAGTATACTTTTGTAGAGTAGATTTATGAAGATTTATTTTCATCAATTTTAATTGACAGAAGAAAGATCAAAATCTTTACAAATAACTTACTTTTTCGGAACTAAAAAATAAACAGAATCTTTAGGGAAAGTCTAGGAACAAAGTAGTAGAACCTTGTATAGGTATTTACATACATATAAGTAAATTCAACGATCTTTACTTAACTAAAGATTAAAATAAGTTGTGCATTAAAATAAAGCGTGTGTAAGTAAAATATCATTCTACTCGTATATAGAATAAATAGAAACTTTTCACAGCACGGAACCCAGGTAAACATAACAATTTCAACCGCGAAACAGCTAGGAAATAAATAGCCCACCCCAAATGTATTACCCTTGAATTTTTTAATATAAGTACGAGTCTTACAAAAGGGCTGGTTTTATGTGCCGACATCAAAGTACCAGATTAAATAGCGCTTTTTAACGGAATGATAAAACTGAGCTTTCTTGTTTTAGAATATTGTTTGCTGCATTCAGGTTTTTTTGAGTTATGATTCTTGATATTACTTCTTTTTGAAAGTCGTTTGTTTTAAAATTACTTTTTAATTTATTTCTTGTAATCCATAGAGAAATATAATAAGTATGTAATCTTTAACGTGCTTACATGTATAACATAGCACGGGAGCTAGCAACGTGTGGAAAGTAAGAATTTTAGGTCAGCTGATTTTGTGATATGCCGTCCTTCTTGGTCTTTCGGTTAGAGTCTGCTATCGTAGGCTATCTGGCCATATCACTCGAAGAACCGATAACCGCTGGGGAAGAAAGGTTCTCGAGTGGCGACGAACCGGAAGACGCAGCGTTGGCAGGCCTCCCACCAGGTGGACTGACGATATCGTCAAAGTTGCGGGCACCCGGTGGATGCAATTGGCGAGTTGTCGTTCATTGTGGCATTTTAGGGGGGAGGCCTTTGTTCAGCAGTGGACGTCTTCCGGATGATGATGATGATGATGATTATCCCCTACCTGTTGATCCTGTTGCGAGGCTGCAGCCTGCTGGTACTCCTGCAGCATGGCGTTGTAGGGCGTCCACTGCATCTGCATCTGCTCGGCGCTGGCCGCCACCAGCAGTGCGCTCACACACTGGAAGAGACGGGAGGTCATAAGGAACTGCTTGAAAGATTATATGCGTTTTGGTAGACTGGAACTGACGGGTATGGTTGTCACAGAAAATGAAAATTATAAGGTACGTTGTTAAAAACAGAACTTTCAAAGTAACTTTTACAAAACTCTACATTTTATTACTATCTACTCTCTATTTTATACTCAACTCAACATCAACTCAACATTTGTGTGATTGGGATTGTATGGTATCTAAAAGTTTTAACGAAAGGATTCTGTGAGTAATTTCATTATAAACACAGTAAATATAGGATGTCCGAAACCTCGGAAGAATCTGTTTATATTATTTCGACTGAATTTTTGTAAAGAGCTAATATACAGGGTGTCCGGTAAATAGTCCGACAAACTGTAGTGGCTGATCAGCTTGTCGATTCTGTAAAACTCACTCAACAACTCGCAACTCACTTCGCTATTCACTTACACTTCGCATCACATTCCAAATGACCTTGATTTTGCATTCTGTTAACATCACTTAGGCGGTTGCGAAGTGAAGTGAGTTCCGAAGCGAGCAAAACTGCACTAGTGATTGCCACACTCAACAAAATTTAATTCGAGATTTATCGGTTTTTTTATTTTACTAGTTTTTGGCTCAGAATTTTAGCTGTTTTGATATTTAAATCAAAATTTCTTATTTTAAGGAATTTAAGACGGCTAATAAGTAAACAATACAGAGAAAACTCTAAATTCGTGCCGTGAATATAATCTACATAATTAACGATAAAAATGACTGACAGTCAATATCATTACTAATCTGTGGTCAATATTTATATTATTAATCTTGTGAGTTGCGTTGTTTTGTTCGAGTTTGGTTTGATAATAATTGGAAAATAATCATGAAGTAAGTATATATTCCTTGTTGTATTAATTATAGAAGTGTTTATTTTGTTTTCTAATCTGGTTCTAATAATGTTTCAGTCCAAATGAGACACGTTCCTCTCACCCATCGTCGGCTCAGGTTGAAACTCTGGTAGAGTTTATGGAATAACAATATACAAAACTTAATGACTGCATAGTATACCTACAGACTAAGAAGAAGCCAGAAAAAATAAAACATAAACATTCTTCTAAATATTAATTCTAATCGGAAAATAATACATTTCGAAGTCAAAGTCAAAGTCAAAAGTTTTATTGCATACTAAGTGTACATTAGATGTTATAAAAATATGTGGGACTTATTACTTAGTTGCCTTTTACAAGCATAGCAATATAATTAATACCTATTATAAAAATCTAACACTCATTCTAAAACAATTAGCATCTAATAATTAATATATTTATCCTTTACAGTTTTAACTTTTTTTTTTGGTTTTATCTAATTTATTGACTCTATATAATTTCATACTTAATAACTAGCAAAAAACAAAGGGTATATTCTAGGTACTTATAGTTAGGTATTAGCTGACACACAGCTACAATAGGGATATAAAAGAACATATTTATATACATAGTTTATATATTCATATGTTGTAACTATATTAATAATTATTTAGTAATTTATTGTTCCTATTTATATTTATAAAAATTGTTATTTTCAAAATATTCCTTTATGGAGTAGTAACAATTCTGGATTAAATAATTTTTTAGTTTTCTCCGGAATGCTAATAAATATTCTTGATTTTTTATACCTATTGGTAGCTTGTTAAATATTTTAATTGCCATATAATATGGACTTTCATTTAACATTTTAATACAGGATTGTGGTAAACATAATTTATTTTTGTTACGGGTATTGATGTTATGAGAATCTTCTATTTTTTTTAATGTGTTAATATTTTTATAAACAAATGTGCATATATCTAGTATATATATTGATGGTAGCGTTAATAGTTTAAATTCCTTAAAGTATGGTTTACAGCTTTCTGTATTGTCTATTTGAGCTAGGATTCTAACAAGTTTCTTTTGTATTATAAACAGATCGATACAATTGACACTGTTTCCCCATAACATGACACCAATTTTACAAACACAATAGGTACCCATCAATATATTCAGGAATTACTTGTCGTTTCATTACCTACCTAGCTAGGCACCGTCTCCAAAATAATATTAAATTGTATTAAGTATAGGTTAATAGTAGTTTAGGTTCGGTTTATTAATGTAGGTAGGTAATAAACTTCATTCACAGTTAAACTGCGTAAGCAGTTTTGTGGGGCAATGTAATGTAACCTAGTGTTAAGATTTGAAGAAAGTAAATAAATAAATCTAAATCTAAAATAGTATTATTTTTAGTGCTTTTATTCATTTTTGAAATCGTTTTTTTGCAAAAAAAATTTTTTCACTCGTAAAATATATGCTTATTTTTGGATCGAGATTGAGTGCGAAGTGAGCGTCGAAGTGACTTAGGAATTATCTTACAGAATGCCAGATAAAACGTCATCTCATACATTATCTGTCAAAATCTCGTATTTGATTTAGTTCAACTCGCAAACACGCTCGCAAGTGTGGCGCTAGTGCAGATTCGAATTATCAATCGAGTTACAGAATGCCAATCAAGAAACTCACTGCGGATTCAGATTCGAATTTTAGAATGATGTCTTACAGAATCGCACTACAGGTCCTATCCTACCTGAAATGACCTAAGGCCACCCTGTATAAAGTTAAGATAATACGGCGCTCTATGGCAGTTATTTTACTATCGTTTAAACAATTTCGTTCTGCCAAACAAGTAAACAAATAGAAAAACCATAATAGTCGAGAAGTCCAGAAACTGTTATTTTAAATTATTCTAAAATATCTACAACACTATCTATGACAAAAGGATGCTAGCGTTCTCTTCCTTGGCAACATTTACTGGCTGAAAACCAAAACAGTGAAAACAAAAGCATGTTTTAGACTAACATACGATCTTAGGATTTATGTGTGTACGCACGATGCATGCGCTTATATTTGGCAAAGATTAATTGTGGAACTACTCAATTCATCATAGCTTTATTTTTACTTTGCACTTTGTTTAATAAAATGATCTTTATTCAATGAAAATAAAACAAATTATAAAACCTATGAGAAAAGATTTTCTAACAGAATCAATTAGACTTAGCTCTACATTTTAGAAAGAAAAAAAAACACTATGTTTCATAGACATAGAGGTTACCTTTACCTTTCTACATTTTTAAATAAATTGGAGTAGAATCTCTCTCCTTACAACACCTTTTTTTTTTAAGTACGTAAAAGTATGACTGCTCTATATTTTAAATCGTGTTTTTTTTTTAGATTATGCTCAGCTCTTCTGCCTATTCGATATTAAAGATCTCATATTTCAGTGTGGCTTGCTTATGCACCTACACAACATTTATAATTATTATTTTTGTATCTGTAATGACTAAATTTATATTCAATTTAATAAGGTCTCAAAATTTCCATGCATTAAGCTCACATTATAAATAACTTGTAGGTACCTAACAGATCAACTCCTTTGATCCACATTATAAACAGGATAAGCATACAAAACTTTATTTATACACATGAATAAACAAGTCTATTAGAAAGCTCATTAATTTTGGTCTGTCTGAAAATTGTGACTCGGAAAGTTTGTTATAATCTCCGATCATGTGGGAGGTCTATTTTTAGAGAAGGGATACACCCACACTCGTTGATGGAAAGTTTACAGAACGGGGATTTATTATCTAGTGTATTATGAGCGCGATATTACGTAGATACATCAGTACACAAAAGTAAGATTTGAATTAAATATTATGGACTTATAATCAGGGCGTTACTGAAAGGGTATGTCTATCCGAAAGGGGTGAAGATTAAATCTATTATAGAAGCAGTTTACAAAAAATTCAGCTAATAATGAGTTAATTAAATAATGGATATCCAATTTTTGGTATAAGTTATTTGAAATCATGAATCACGGTAACACCCTGTTTAATCTGCAATTATATTCTACTCGATTACCGATTATTAGTCTGATCGTAACGTTAATCGATAATCGAAATGCCTTCACTAGCAACTAGGTGTATCAATGATATCTATCATTCGCTATTTTGAACTAAGAACAGTTTATAAAATATTTATTTTCCAGTTACCAAGTAACTTACTCGAATTTCTAACGCTACTCTGAAATTAAATATGAAAATACGGTATCCGCAATTCGAAAACGGCTTACGATTGGCTGAGGTTATTCTAAAATATGATGTTCTGAAATCAAACGTGTTTGTGTGGTAGATACGTTATGAACAGTGTGGCCAACTGGCAATAGATCAGGTGTTGCCAGCGCTGTTCGAAGCATGTGCCTGATATACTGCGTAGGAATATATGGGGGCAGTTTGTGAGCTGGCCTGCTAATGTAGCGGTGGATTTAGGATAATTATGGCTGCAGCTGGAGCGTTAATAGCGAGCTTTTAGGTCCTCTAATGACCTGCATTAGACTTTAACGTAAATACGGAAACGGGGCACTTCTAGTTTCCACACGTGTTTGGCCGTCTAATATTAAAAAAGACCACCTTGGTGGTATTCCGATATAAATTAGATCAAAATAGATTTAGTAGTTTAGTTTGAAGATATGAATTGGAATCATTTACCGGGAATGTCAAAACGAAATTGCGTATTTTGTACTTTACTGCAAATTCCTCTTTTCACAGCCGTAGGCACCAATATTTTTTTACACTTATATGATATTACTATTATAAGTCTTGTTTCCTTCGCGTGCCTGTACACAATATTCTCCCGTATGTCCCAGTGAAGGCAGTATAAAATGTGTCCAATGGCTTGGGATGATACACGGGCGAGCAACAAGCCATATCCACTTATTTATACCTGATAAAAACTTAGCTTTAATCTAAAGATACAAGCAAGCTGAGAAGGGCACTGGACTGGTAAATACAGTGGAACATGTTATGGGTGGGAACGTGGAAGAAAATTGACAAAGTTTAAATCATGTAAGGAGCCAGGGGTCGTTTCAAATTGGTCAGTTTTTTTGAGAAGAAATGTTAAGGTTTGTTATTGAAATATAATAACTTAGTGTTAAAGTTAAATTAAACCTCTTTTAATTAAACTACACTCCAGTGCTTTCAGAATGAATTCGAAACACCGCTGCCAAATTTCAAGTAGGTGCTAAAGATGCCCATTACGTTGAAGAACATTTTTTATTTTAAAGTTTATGTTGGCTTTTAGTTTGGCAAATATATTTACGCTAATTATTTTTCTTGAAGCTTGATGAAAATCTTGTTTTTAATGATTATTTCAGTGACTACAGTGGGTGTTAACTTTTTCCTGAACTATGTTAAATTAAAAACTTTGCCTTTAAACGTTAGCTTGAGAAACAATATACAGTTGTTCCTACCCTTATCAAAATAAACATCTACTACGGACATTATTTTCACCTATTGTCTACGCTACATAATTTCAGTTCCATGCTCTATGGTTCTTCTAAATCTGATTATAAACTTGTTAGTACTAACAGCTAATTGTTTAAAATTTTCCTTTTGGCAGTGATGCATGTTATATTAGCAAACACACACAATTTCTTAAAAAAGAAACATATAGAAATCAGAAAATGTTTTTCTTATAGAATTTTCTTGGTTTGAATGCTCATCATATATGTAGGAAAGCTAGACTTTTCTTATATTGCTTATATGGCTATTATTTATATTTTAGTCAATTAACATATTTCCAAATGATTTTGAATGACGTAGACTTACTTATTTTTAACAAATCAAAAGGTTTTAGCTAAATAACAAAAACCAACGTATGAAAAGTAGGGTAGGCACATAATTATATTTTTCTTTTCATGTCATCAAGCTCAGATTGTCAGAAACATTGCGTTAGGGCGGCGTAATTGGCAATTTTTGACACAGCTACTGGCAATTACGATTTCCTTTTCTAACACATCCCCCTACGTACTCTTTGATATTTATAAGTGCCGTGGCAAATACATTGAAAACAAAGAAATGTCATAGCGGAAAAATCGAAGGGAAAAAATATTTTTTTTTCAAACCGTTTCAATTTTTTAAATATAAGGAAAGAGAAATCCAACACTATAACTAATTTCACAGATGCACTTTATAAAACACCCTTATCCTAAAAAATATTTAAATCACCAAAAATATATTCAAAATTATTAAAATATTCATTTAAGAAAATATAAAGAAAGTTCGTTAAATTACGTCACTAAAGAAAATATATAAAAACTCACATATAAAATTACTGTGCACATTTTGATGTAATGCAGTCCGTTTCACAGGTGTTTGTGATGACACAGACAACGGTTCTGTAGTTTTATAGTGAAGTGACGGGCAATGCGCTGATAGGCTTGTTCGATGCAGTTTAGGGTTCCTTGAGACTGATCGAAAATCGGTTACCTTATTTACACCTTGGAAACTTCGAGAAACTGTATCTAGAAGTGGAATTAAATAGTTTTAGTTATTTTATTAACGTTCTAAGTTAGTTTTAATTTTATGCTGGGGTCATATCTACTTTATTTACTTATTTATTAAAATAATCTTTTAAAAATAACTGACGAAAGTCGTGCTTATACTTAAATTTAATAAGAAGCGAAGATGTCAAGAGCTAAGCGGAGCGTTGCCAAATTTTAAAATAAATGGTAAACTAAAACGAAAAGACATTGAGAAAGTATTCAAGCTTTCTATTGAACCCTTCGTGATTGACCCATTAATAGGAAGGAGTTTAGTTGAAGAGCAGGAAGTGTAACAAATCATTTTAAATTTATCCCTTACTTTCTCTTTAGCTAAGGAAGACATTGATTTTACTACCAACACAGGTTAATTTGCACCTTTATTATTACTTCTTATATGCAGCAGTCCGGCCTTCCCCACATACTATAAGATAATACGACGTATAAAATAAACCCGTAATAAATAAAGGCAAAGGTAAACACGCAAAAACTCCCATTACCATCTAGTATCATTAAAACACATTTTTTGTACGGAACCATGCCTCCTAATGACGTGTCTATAAGAACGAAAATCTTTTATTTTGTTCGACTAACCGTCCAAAATCGCTTGATACGCAACATCTAACAATTTGCACGCAATGAGAGCTCTAGAAAAAACAGACGATTATATCATCGAAACTGTCATTACTCTCTACTTAGGAATAGAATAAATTGTTTGTTATACATTGCTGATTACCTTAAGCAATAATTTAATAGCTTCATTAAAAAACGGCAATGGATTGAGAATGTATAATTTCTGTCGGTGTTATGATTTAGTTCCGTAAAAATATTTTTTTTACGTTTTCAGATCGGTTCAGTAAAGCGATCGAATGAGAAAAATTACGAGAGCGTGTGGATTGTAATTGGCACCTATTTATTCGTTGTACGTGTAAGTATTCATAAAGTAGGTTGACATACCAACTAGCAAATAATTTTAGTCAAAATAAGAGATATTTGTGCATGAACAATCAGCCAACATTGATGAAAATAAAGAGCATAACGCCTCTCGGCCAGATGCAAATATTTGCGGCGATCTGCAAAAGGTGGTAGAGGACCGAGTGCTCTGGTCCATCTAGGCCTGTCTTAGTTGATTGATTAATAAAATAAAACAGATGAATTAGGTCCATATAAAAGACTTCCGGTTAGCTTTTAGCCCTCTTCAATCCTAAGACATATTTAAAAGAAATGGAAGAAGTGTAGAGATTTCTTCGCCCTGCAATTGGTTACTGAAATTTTTTTATTAGGATCATTGGGCCACTGGGCCAATACCCCAATCTATTCACATATTACAAATACTACATAATATTATGTTCGTATGCAATATAGGACAGCTGATGTAATAATGTAATTCAATTCAAACGAGGCTACATGTCTGTACAAAACATAACACTGAAAAAAAACATCACAGACCGCATTTTGTTTACATTTTTTTCTTTTTTCGTGTAGTAGACTCGACCAATTTAACTTTGCCGGTGCTTATAATTTAAACTGACAACTGGCAAAACAAAATAGAAGTCAAAATGACAGTTCGGAATAGAATGACAGTTGTGTTCGCAACACAATAGCGGCAAAGGTAAGTTTGTATTCATCCGTGTTGATTTAAAGTGCCAGTCATTGATTAAATAATAATTGAGACCGAAAGTGTGGAGCAAATCACAAAAAGTACTAAAAAGCCTTTTAAAGATTTGTGCGTAAAGATTTACTATCGTCAAAAAACCTTTCCCTTTCCATTGTTTTCGCGGGAATTAGTTCCATTGGTTTAACTTTTGTTCGAAATTTAATTTAGATCATAAAGTTAGTTACGCATGCGTGGAGAGTGAATGGAATGATTGGAGGAATTAAGTGTTTATCTTTGTTGCATTGTGAGGTAAATAAAATTAATTAGCTAATTAAGTTTCTTTATTGTACTAAATGATTTGCAAATTGATTATAGACCTGAAATCTGGAAGTACGACAATACGACAAGAAAATAACCACAAAACTAACTGTAATCAGTTTTACACCGGGATTAAAACTAAATTAGTTGCAAGACTTGTAACGGCTATATTGCCATCATAATAGATATTTACAAGTAGCTAGATATAGCTTAGATACTAGGCCACTCAAATCACCAGATAATGTAAATCCTTTTGTAAAATAACAATTTCGTTCGCCATTACAAAGTCCCACCCCTGCATGATAAGTGCTGAGATATAACTCATTTAGAATTCTGCTCACGCCGCCCAAACGAAGCGTAAAGATAAGCCAGAAATGCGATATTTAATCTCTCGCTAATATTTTAATTATGCCGTATTTTAACTTTAATAGGTTAACGTTTTATCGTTTTGTACTCATTACCTACTTACCTAAATAATATAATATTCGTCAGCATGTAACACAGATCAAACATTGATATAATTGGCTCGGAACCATGGTACACAAAGAGGAGTTTAATGCCCCACAGTGTCACGACAAACCTTGAACCATAACATTGATAGAAACAGTCAGAAAGTATTTGGAACTCTGTTAAAAAGTAACAATGCTATGGAAGAGTGATATGACATTTTTAGGGTATTTAACACGCTAACTGCCAATGGGTGATGTGGTATATTTTGGATACCACATAAGATCCCACTCTCATAGAAGTCTTAATTCCATATAGCTAACTTATACTTATGTCCATAGGTTAATAGAACTAAATCTATAAGTACTTCTATGAACGTATGGACATAAAACACGAAACGACACAAGAAGCGTTTAAAATATGTTATTTTGGGCTTCGCTTCTTACAATACAAATAAAAAAATGAGAACTTCATTATGTAAATAGTCTAAAAATTCATAAGTAAGCGAACGTTAAGACGCATGTCTCTAATAGCAATATAATTATTGACGATCTGATTCTCACAGTAAGCACTTAACTTACACTGGTTCGATGCTTTGTAGGTAATTGCACTGGCGATATTTCTTTTTTTTTCTTATACCTAGGTAATATAAAAACGTCAAAGTATAATGCATAAAGCTTTAGACAGACTAAACTGTGATGTCAATTAATTATACTCACCAATCATAAGTTAGCTAAAAACATAATATAATTTTAATATTTTTTAAAGAATCTGCATTGTATCCACAGCCTTAACGAAATGTAGGTACCTATAATAATCAGATTTTGCAGCAAAAAAAACTTTAACGACCACAGTTTCGCTATCTTTTAAATCGAATTAGTCGTTCATTCAACTGTAAAAGTTCCTTAGACAAAGTATACAAAAAAATCTTATTATCTTATGTCTCCCGCCAAATACCGGTACCTACCATAGACATTAAGACTTTCTGTGTATAGCAAGTCTACAGAAAAATGAGCAAAAAGCTCAGTGAAAGCAATATAGAAGATTAATACATAAAGTAGTGCATGAAATAAATAAAACAAGCGGATAAATACGTGTCGAACGCGTAAGGTAGGTGTTCCGTAGGTAATATTACTAATTTATTTTTTTAATAAAGTTGAATTAGATACTTAGATTCTACACTATTTTTTATTACTATATTTTGTTCAGTAAAGATTATTAGTGGATAAAATATATTTAATACAATTTGGAACCCATACATGTTGTACTCTCTCGGTGTTCTGCTAGACTGCGCAAGAAGATTTTTAATTGCATTATTTATTTGAAATTTTTAATCCTATCATTTTATTATACCTGTAGTTTATTAATCAGCATATTATCTTACGTGTATAAGAAAGAAAGAAATGTGTATACGCTTAGCTTCCAAATAGTAGAGATAAATGCTAAATATATATGCTAAATACGCACATTGTCGACCCCAAATAATTGGGAACAAGGCAGAGAGATGATGATGATCAATACCTACTAGAGGGCTTTTATAGAATCGGGCCAATTTTTCAGCAGTTGATACTTAAACCGTTCCACCCACTTCACTGCGGACCCCTATACAGTGCAGTGCGTTACATAACCCACCTTTTACCGGAAGCTGTGCACGGCATGTAACAGTCAGTAGGTCCAAGGAAACGTGCATTACAATCTGTTATTATGTATGTAGATGATATCTGCGTTGTTGTGCTTTTGTTGCGTTCATACGAATAAGACGGATACATCATAGCTAAATACTTTTTTAAACGGTTTCCTAGCCAGAGATTTTATTCCTTGTGTTGCGGAAGGTGCTTTAAGAACATTAAAAAAACATGTAGGTAAAAGGAACAAATACTACTTACATTACAGGACCTATGTATGTCGCAGGTGACCTTGCGGTTCAATGACCGGATTTGTATGCACAAGGTTGCCGATTCGGACCTAGGCTAGTGCAAAAATTGTATACACACAGTAAAGTAGCTTAAAAAACGACGTGCCTATTTGGAATTCAGTTAATTTTGAATCAAGGTATTATCTTTCTTAAATTAAATAAATATGTGTCTTATACAAAGGGTGCAAAATATTAAAAATGAAATGGCATCTAATATTTATTCGAATAAACCCGTGGTTTACAAATATCACTACTTAACTGTTTCTCCTGTTATTTTGACACCATTAAGAGTCGGTTAAAAACTTGATAAAATCAATCCTCGTAAAGAAAAGTGTATTCCAAAAACATTATAATATTAAATTGCCATCCCGCAATGAGCAAGCGTGGTGATCAATACTTGTTCCTACAGCCTACTGAATCCTACTCTACATAAGGAAAGAAAAGTCAATACCCTACAGGCCTGCCAGTAAAATAGTTGTTTGGTTTCTAAGACTCTTTATAAGATCTTAAATATCGATGTTTTAGTCCACTTTTTTATATTTTAAACAATAATAAATTATTTAAGTATTAAAATATCATTATATTAATCATAACTGTAGTTGGTGCAGTTAATAGCCCCTTTGTTCTCGTGATTACAGTTCAAACAATGAGTTTAAACTGTCTGCTACGTTTCCGCGTGTCTGCTTGACTATTTTTGTCATGCAATATTTTGTTGATATGTTTTAGGAATATGTACACCTAGTATATGCTCAGTCGATTATAGTTATCTGGCTTTAATCTCAATTCAACACTTCTTCAATATGCATTTAACTAACATAAACTGAAAGCAGTTGCATCAAAAACATTCGCGTTTAACAAAAGCGAACTAGGTTGGTATATTTTTTATCCCGACCAATAATAACTTAGTTATACGGACATTTGGTTTTGAAGATACTACACATATAGTGGGTTGGGATCCCAGGTTCAAACTCTAGATTATACATAAACCAACATGATAAAATGGATTTAATGTGTCCAGAAACTTACTTCGACGACCTCCGTGGTCGAGTGGCGTACGCACCGGTTTCAAGGTGTCGCTAGCTCTGAGGTGCGGGTTCGATCCCCGGACGGGTCAATGTAGAAACCATATTTTCTACATTGTCTCGGGTCTGGGTGTTTGTGGTACCTTCGTTGTTTCTGAATTCCATAACACAAGTGCTCCAGCTACTTACTTTGGGTTCAGAGCAATGTATGTGATGTTGTCCGCATTTATTTATTATTATTACTTTTGACGGCCGCTCTGCTTACGTTGAAAAAGTAGATGTTATATTAATAAAAGGGGGTGAAATAAAACGCCACAATACAAAATAACTTGTTTATTCTTATATTTACATGTACAGCCTAGCAATACTTACTTACAGTTAGAAGTGAGCGGTCAGTCTGTCGATCTCGTTCAAGTCAGACATTATCTCCTCTACCCTAGTGCCGATCTTTTTCGCAATCTGTAATAAATACACAAGTTTTAACTTTGTACTAAATCGAATTAGAGTTATAAGTTATAAATAGTATGTATGGAACATATCAGGAGGTATTTTATACTTGGTTGTGTCATTAAGGCGCTCCCCCGAGCAAAATGCGCAAAAGCGGAGTTTTATTAAGCTATAAACTCGATATTTAAAACATATATCAAATTCACTGTTATACCAAATCATTATTTAATATGTTGTCTTTAATTTAGACAGGGCTTTTTCTTTTTAATGCAGCGAATATTTAGTAATACTCATTTTAAAAATGGTCTATCAAAATTTATTCCTTGCATAGGCTCACGATGTACACGTATTTTATTAATGTAACTTATACCAACTGATAGAGGATTTAATTCTTAACATTTTCAACAGCTTTGTTTTTCAAAAAGACCAAACATCTATTTTATAATTCAAATTATTCCTAAAAATGGTCAAATTCACACTCGCGGCGGCGATCCAGCAGTCAGCCGTAGGCTCTCGACGTGAGAGCACGTCGGTTTTTTATTTGAAATGTCATTTACAATTTAATATTATGACAACTGTCAAAAAGTCATTGATAGCCCTATGTAGTTTTACACACGGCACTGGTGATAAAATTCAAATAGCATGGAATACATATTTATGTTTTATATAACATATCATCACGCCGGTATCCCCGAAGGGTTAGGCAGAGGTGTACCAATGTACACCCACAATTCGCCGATATGTTTAGGTCCCATGTAAGTAATAGGAGGCGAGCTTTATTTATGTTTATAAGTTTTTTTTTTAAATCTGACATTGAAATAAAACTACTTTTTTTAGTTTTATTTCATCACATATTTATATTCGTTTAAATATGTCCAACTATCAAAAGGTCGAAATAATTCTTATGCGTCTACAAATGTCTTAATTACTTTACATGAAATAATATGTTACTTTTTTGAAGTTTTATTTAAATAGCGTCTAAGTCTATGAAAAAAATATATAAAATTGGAAATACAATTGATAGAATCGTACTTTGTTTTTATTAAATTCAGTTATTTATGAGTGAAATTAATGGGCTCTCGTAAGCAATTAATTACTTTTGCCCGACCTTGCATTTATATGACAGAAGGTCATAGGAAATATGTTGAAAAAGTCTTTGATTCTGAAAAAGTAAACCTTGTGAAATATACTATTCAAAAGATTTAATGCGGTTGTTTTATACTTATTTCTAGAGATATAATTATCTAGGTTTTCCCTGGTATAGCTTTGATAATACTTGTAAAGAATTATAATCAGAGTTTTTTTTAATAATCCTGACAGAATATGTTAATGTTTTCTTATAGGCTTTCTTGTTATATTGTTTAGTGCACAAAAATAGTCTATAAAATAGATGATCAAAAGCATGTATGAAAAAAGAAACAGCATTAATTCAAATACATTTATTTTTCATCCTTCCTTATCACGATATTATCCAGGAAACCAGCAGGTGCAAAGAGGCTTTAAAAGACTTCACATCGTGAAAAATAAATCGTTCTTTTTCACGTAATAAAGTCCAATTTAATTTAAAATCGGAGTCAAACATCACAGCAAAATTTCGTCGTAAGTGGTGGGTAATCGGAGTCCTTTGGCTAGCACAGGGAGAAATCTCGAAAGTCCATAAGCAGTCCAAGTCAAAAAGCAAAATAATAGAAATAACAAATGCGCAAACAAAGATTTTGGTGCGCACAAGCAAAGTGACGTGCAAGACAATGTCACTGGCATGACGCAAAATTTCACATTGATTGTATCCGTTGTTGTTGCCATGCTAGATTGAAGTTTTCATAATAGTATTTTGATGTCATTTATTAATTTCGGTGATGTTGGGTAGAAATAATAATATGTCCTTAGACTATTCATGTTCATAAATCTTCAATATATTCTAAAAGCAAGCTTTTATACATAGTTTACTAGCCAAAGATATTCGTATGACTTAGTTTAGATTTAACGTTCATATGGCAACACTCAAAGTACAGTTCAATCAATTGTATTTCCAATTTAATGTATTTTTTTCATGGACTTAGACGCTATATTTCATGTAAATCTGTAATCCCACCAAAAACATTCAATGTAAAAAAAGCCAAGTCTCTCTATGCAATTCTTCCATCGTAAAAAGTATTGAGATAGCATAGGAGCCAAGCCCTGTTTAATTTTATTTGTAATAATAAATATATATTTTGTGACTCTATCAATAGTTTTGTTTGCATTACAATAATAGCGACTTGGCCATGAGCACAAGTTAAATGTCGTTTGCTCTTTGTAATTACGTGCAAATATCGTTAAAATGATTTTGTATCTAATTGGAATTTGAGATCACTATGCACTTAACATGCGCCATAGTGCATGTGCAGTTCACTGATCTTGGATGATACAGACTGTCGGTTAAGGTATCCTGATATTATTTATTATTTACTTTCAACTGCTCCAAATATGCCGTTTTATATTTGTACCTTATTGTGCTCATGGCCAAGTCACTATTATTGCAATGCAAACAAAACTATTGATAGAGTCACAAAATATATATTTATTATTACAAATAAAATTAAACAGGGCTTGGCTCCTATGCTATCTCAATACTTTTTACGATGGAAGAATTGCATAGAGAGACTTGGCTTTTTTTACATTGAATGTTTTTGGTGGGATCTCATTAATTTTTGGTAGGTCTCTTTCTTTTATTTTTAGGTGTTTTAATTATTACTTGTGCTTCAGCTGCTGTTTTGCTTAGAGCCCATTCCCTGTCTCTTACTCTGTTGCCTGTATGGTGATGTTTCGTAATTTTTAAGGCACACATATCTGGGCGGTAAATATTTCTGAGTCGATTATATTCAACTGTAGCTGTCTCCTGAACTTTGATGCTTTTAAAATCGATATTTACCAAATATAATCCACCCAGACTTATCTCTCTTGAAAGAGCCACGTTTACTTGACTATAGGTGAAAACGGAGGAACTTATGTCCTTCATCGCGTGGTTTAGACTTAGCCCCTGGCTTTTATGGGTGGTTATAGCATAAGCGATGCATATAGGAATTCGTTGACTATGCGGCGCCGTGCTTCATCTTAATACTATACAAATATGCGTTGTTTAGTAGCATTTATTTTACGCTAGCATTAGAAAACGTAATAAATGTTTATTAATTTAAACCTCAGTACTTACATCTGCATATTTGTACTTTTACAAACATAGAAAAATAATAAGTAGGGTAGATTTATCCGTCAAATAATTAGCCGTTATTCGTAAACATTGTATAATAGACCTCCGTATTTACTTTTGTTACATTACGTGTTATTTGTATCGAGTTGAGCATTTACATTCCTCAAGTGGTTTTGTTGTGTGATATCGGACTTTTGTTTTGTTGTTAAGTGAGAGAATTTACTCTAGTTTTAACGAGAAATGTCTACACCGGGTGGATATCGGACAAACCGACCACTGTTTCGCCGGTGCGTAAATTGTTGTTTTAATAAACCTGTGTATTAGGATTAGTTAAAATACATTGTGATTTTAGCATAACCACCCCAATGGGATGGCACTTTGATTCGACAACCCCATTCACTTGGGCCACCAAGATGAGATTTTTACTAACATGAAAGTGTCTGTAAAAGGTGGGAGCCATTAGCATTTACCACAATATCAATTCAAATAGTAAACGAATATCTATTTAGAAGTTGATAAACCTTGAAGAATTTTACTTTTATAACCTCAAATTCAGCAACCTAAAATAAAGATTTCTCTTGAACCATGGTGAACAAATGGATATCGTTTGCATAACACATATTCTATTGAGCATGGCAACGAAGTCAAAATCGTTGAGCTGTCGCAAATTAATTGTAAGTTCATCGTATATAAATAGTTCATTCCACAGGTTCGGCACAATGAGGGAACCTAATAACCTATTAGTTTCAGTAGATGAAATTTTTTTAAAAGGTTTTTTTTTCTTACCGGCGGTAGCTGTATGAGATAGAAACCATAGCGCGATTTAGACCAGGTACACAGCCATCTTTCGAGTGAGCATAGAATATTTATAGCATTGCATTATGTGGATGAAAGATTGTAGCTTTATTCATTTCATTTTAACTTAGCTTTGTTTATTAATATGTAAATTCAATACATTATTACAATGTATTGGAACGAAGTTCTTATGAAAAAAAATCTTATTACGAAAAGTTGTAACGAAACTTTTTAATGACGTCATTAGTGAACAGTCTTATGATTAAGATTTTTGATAGATATCCTAACTTCTCAGATGGCGGTGTTGACACACGACGAGTTTGATAAGCCGCGTGTCTTGCGTTCGAATCCTAATTCTATGTTTTTTTTTGCGTTTACAACTAATCATATTTATTTTTTTATTTAATAATAAAATAAATTAAATTATAATAATTAAATCAAATTCATTAAATTAAATTATGGTAATTACATTCATTCAAATTATTTCTTAAATTAAAAGGAACTTCGTTCCATCCGAGTGTCTCTTTACATCTCTTTAGTTTTTTTTAATAATATAAATCGATTTGTTTTACTTTTTGTACATAAACGAAGAACAAAGTTAACAATTCAGTCAAAATTCATACACCATGTTCTTGTAAAACCGCAAATGTAAATTTGTTTCCTAATATTTACTAAGGTGTATAATTTCTTACCGTTTTTATAATTTTCCCTTTATTTGTAGCTAAAAACCTATCTTGGTGCCAAAATTGAAGGTTCTAAGTTTGCTAGAAGTACTTTAGACTTTTGATGATCGGTCAGTCAGTGAGTGACATAATGGTGTAACTTTGATCGCTCGTAACTCTAAAACTATTGGTTCAAATGTCATGTAATTCTGAGGTTAAGCTTGTTTTAATGCTTTCTCTAGGTCATCGAAAACCTAAACCCTTAGCTTTTGCCGTTTCGATGATAAAGGGGGGGTGAAATAGCCGCGAAACGCTTCGAGAAAAGTATGGTACGGCTGAGCCCGTTTTTTTTTTTTTGCTCGAGACTTGGCAGGGGCACTGCCGTGCCCCCAGATTAAGACGTTTGTATATCACGCATAAGAATTATATCAACAATTATTTCGCCATTGCCCTTTATTATGTGCGTAGAGTATTTCTTAAGTACTACTCCATGCGAGCGCGCTTTGACACTCACACACTGTCAACTTTCACACATTCACAAATCATGCCGTATTGAGACAGCAATACTTTCTTCAAGAACCGAATTTTCAAAAGTCTCGCCGCCCGCCTTTGCTCTGTATACGTGCCTTGTTAGAATCACACTGAATAAATGGTTAAAAAAATAATTTTTGAAATCGGTCCAGCCGTCTTTGAGAAATCCCGAACTTCGAGAAAAACTCAAACGTAAAAAAAAACATCCGCATTGAAAATCTCCTCCTATTTTCGAAGTTGGTTGAAAAAAGATTTTTGTAAAAAGACATTCAATACCTTTCTGACTAAATAACTTTACATCATTAAATGATTCACTTAGAAGTCTTCAATTACTTGAGTTATAATTTTAGATACAAATAAAATATATTTCTCTTATCTTTTTTTTTAATCTTGCGAACATGATTGATTATATTTTTGTCTATAAATTCATAAGTCTACTATTTTTACCACTTAATACGGCGGTATATCAAACAGATGGCGTTGTATTTTCATAGAAAGAAGCGATGTATATGTAGAGGGGCAAAGAGGGGGGTTTAGAGGTCAAACGCTCAAAGTCATTTGCTCGGGGTAGCGCCTTAAAAAGATTTCTAATATGTATTTTCAAGAGTAAAAAGTTCATAGTAATAAAATGATTTTTTCAATGATATTAAAAATAAGATGTATTGCACGCTGTACAGTTACGAGACAAAAACATGTACACAATAAGCCATTATTTATTAATGCTGAACGACATGTCTAGTTATGTAACTAAACTTTATCTACATAGGTAATTAATGAAGTCTTTAAGATTCATTTATCAAACTGTAATAATAATTTTGTTTCTTTTGATTGACAAGATGAACTAAATACTTTTTATTTTTGTCTACGCTGATGTGTGACACTAATGCCCGTTTTCACCAGTGACACTTAAACTATCACCTAAGTAAGGCTTCCTTATTGTAAGGCTTCCTTATTTTAAGAATCCCCTAAAATCATTCCCTAACTCAAATTCTGTTTCACCACCCTAAGGGCTCCCTAAGTAAGAGTTCCTTAGTTAGGTGACGTTTAGTGCGGAGGAAGTATGTAAACGTTTATCGATAAATTATTCGAGTTAACGATTTTATTTATATTTCGCTGAAAATAACAAGTAAAACACCTAAATAACGGTATTAACACTATTATTACATATAAATCTTATCTAGCTAACTATAAAGGTACCAAGGAAAGTAATTACCTGTCATCGTGAAATTCTAATAAATGTTCAATCTTGTGCAATATAAATAAAACACTCTCTTTTGATAACCTGTATCTTATGAAAAAGTCTTTATCATCATATTTTTCAAAATCCTTCGATCTTTCCCGGTATATGCGAGGTCGTCTAAACAAATTTTGGTCACTTAATAATTCTATATCTTCGATTGCTTCTAAATTTTCAAATAAATCATGATCACTATCCATGTTTATCACTAGGAGTACCTACTTATTTTTCAGAAGGATGACTCGCAAACTAACCAAAAAGTATACGCATCCTTTTTGGTTAGTTTGCGTGTCGTCCTTCTAAAAAATAAGTGTCACCAGACGTCACCTAAGTTTTAGGGGGCCGTCAATCCATCCCCTAAATTATAAGGACTCCCTAATGCTTTAGGTGTCAGTTAGACGTTGGTGAAAAGAAAACTTGCGTTAGGTGTCTCTTAAATTTGCTTAGGAGATACTTAAATTTTAGGTGTCACTGGTGAAAACTGGCATAAAGCTCATAATGAATCGCAGAATATGTTGCTAAGCGCAAATCTCGAGAGCATCAGAACAGATTTTGCTAATTCATTTTTTTTTAATATTCATGAAGTCCGAGGATGGTTCTTACGGAGAGAACAATAATAATAATAAAAAATACGGAATCGACTTGGCCGGATGAGCTAGTAAAAAATAAATAAATTAGTAATAATGGTATACGAACGTCAAGTTTCTCGGCATTGGGCATGGTGGAGTAGTGCGCGACGAGGTCCCCGTCCAGCATGCCGCGCGCCGCGCCGCCGCCCGCCGCCTTGCGAGCCGTCTTGTACGTCCTACACACATAACATTATATATCATGTAGTAAAAATAAACGTCGGAACCTAAAATCTAAATATAAACAGCGAAAAAATCCGTAAAAAGTAGTTTTATTTCAATGTCTAACATTCGCGTAAACCTAAGAAACCAATATGTAGTAAGAAAGTTAAATATTAATACAAAATAAAACCTGACTGAGTGATATTTGTTAACTTAAATGTAATTAATAAACAATACATTACACAACTCACGATGAGGTTTTCACAATTTAAAATCCGCGTGGTTGGCTAGTCGTTTTAATTATTCATAATACCAACAGACTTGAAAACATACATTTTGAGATATAATAAAAACATGCGAATTGGAAAGCTCCTCCTTTTTTTAGAAGTCATTAAAAAATACTTAAATTACTGGTTAATTAAGGAAACATGTGTTTAGTAGTTGTAAGTTATTAATGGTAACAATATGTAACACAGGTATTAGGTACTCTTTAATTAATGTTGTAATGTACGATGGTATTTCGACAATTTTCTCGACCCTTCGATAGCTCAGTTGGTAGAGCGGTGGACTGTAGCTGGTTATAAATTGATATCCATAGGTCGCTGGTTCAAATCCGGCTCGAAGGAATTATTTTTGGATTTGTTTGCAATAATAAGATTGAAGAGTGATTCTAAATAGCAACGTATTCACTTATATTATTTTTTGTAGGATTTTGGAGGTTAAAAATCAAGTTTTCTTTACTCACAAAATTAGCCGATTAAAATCCGCGGCGGTTTAGCCGTAGTGCGACCTTAGCCTAACTACGCCTAAATAGCAGTTTTAGTTTTTGTCTGTCAGTCTGTCTGTTTATTCCGGGCAGTAATAAAACAAGTAGACCAATTTCTAAAAAAAAGTAACTTAAAGGAGTTGAGTATTTAAGGGTGGGTCCGGATCTGGACGCACCTAACACTAGGTAAGGCAAATTTTCGGAAAATCTAATTTTGATTTTATATCGTTCGGTAAAGGTTTAAACGCCACCATCCAGCGTGGCTGTGGGAACAGCAGCGGGTACGGCTAGTACATGTGTTACCTGTAAGCCCTCGGGTTGAGTCCGGCGATGTGGCAGCAGTAGTTGTTCATGACGTTCTGCAGCATGAGCAGGCGCCGGTACATCTTCTCCGAGATCGGCAGCACGTAGCCCACGCCGCCGTCCAGCGTCGCTGCAGGGGAATATAATAGTTACGACCAAAATATTATACATTTTATATTAAAAGAAGCTTTTAAATGAGCCAGGATTGCAGTACTAAGGAAGACTATAAGCCTGGAAAATTTCATTACAATCGGATATTACGAAGTGGTTCTTATTAAGATCGCAAGATAAGCACTGAGCTAGTACATACAAAGGAGGTTGAATATTTTTCTAAAAATAAACTTCAGAGCTGAATAGGTATACAGTCACCATGAAATTTCAAGGTCTACATCTACTGAATCTACAATTTTATAGATTTATTTTCGACACACAAGTGCAAAAAATGATCATATACAAATTAATCCTTTGTAATTTGTGGCATATGATGATTGAATTTGTGTATGTATGTACGCTATCTTGTAAGTGAATTCGTTTACTTATACCAGTGCGTATGCGTGTGATCGTGTGACCACGCGTGTCTTTAGACGTGTGTGCATATACTTGCAGATGTAAGTGTAAAAGACCTGTGTATTATAACATTGTATTCCTGTTATTTACTAGTTTTCATAGAATACGTACTGAACATAGTAACATGTCGTCTCGCAGGCGAGTGCGGTCCGGGTCTCGCGGCGATGCGGAACATGGCGTTGACCTGCTGGCCCACGTGGTAGTCACTCTTGCGGATCAGACGCTGGCCTGCAGATACAAGGAGAAATATAAAATGTAGGTATTTAGAAGTAACTTATTATAGTTGACTACATTATGTAGGTAGAGGTATACAGGGTAAAAAAAATACCCTAAAAACTGAAAATTAGAAAATTGTACTAAATGGAAACATTCCTTTATCTTTTTCGTGAATTTAAACTGTATTCACACATTTTTAAGTGGGCCATTGATTCCTGGGGAATCGAATAGGTTAACATCCGAACAAGATAATCGATTGATATCGCTTCATAATGATAAATTAAATGAAAAGAAAACCACGAAAAGTAAATCTATTAACTCAATTAGTCCAGATATCGCCCTTCCATAAACATACAGAACCAAAATTTTTCAGAATCAGAATCATTTATTTTATATAACTGACACAATTTTATATAGTATGTTTGGTGTCACTCACCTCCGTAACTCTCCCTCGCTTGCGGCTGGTACATGAACAGTGCGAGGTTCCCTTCAGACTCGCTCACCAGGAAGCCGAGCGTCGTGTTGTCTACCATGAACTCCATGTCGTAGATCTGTAATATAAGAAAACACATCGGTAAAAATATAATGATTAATAATGAATATTTTAGATGTTAAAAATAATCATATTCAAATTCAAACGTTTATTTGCTAAAAATACATTGTTTTTTATAAAGGTAATATCGATGACCATAAAGGTACCAAAACGAGTAGTGAGTATGAATGTGAATGGGTATACATGCAGGGGAAGGCTAAAAAAGAGATGGATGGTTTGTTTGAAAGATGATATAAAAAAGAAAGGAGTGAATGCTGAGATGACAAGTTATATAGATGAATAGAAGCTAAATGCGCTACGCATTGCGCCGACCCCAAATAATTGGGAAAAGGGCAGGGAGATGATTCTTCTATTGAAGGTAACTTAAGTTACGGAGGCAAGAGCGATTATAGTGATGATGAAAGTGGAGGTAACGGTGTGGATAACAATGATGTGGTGACAATTACGGTGAAGGTGACAGGGACAGTAAAGTTGACGGTGACGACGAAGGTGACAATGGGGACGACAGCGACGGTAAAGGTGGCGATGGTGGTGGCGATGACAACGAAGGTGACGACGACGATGACAATGACAGTGACATTGGCGATGACGGTGATGGTGAAGTTGACAGTGACGGTGACGATGACGATGAACATGCTTATGTTCACTAAAACCGCAGAGCACATCCAAGTCTCCCATACCTGAGCACTCCTCAGGTCCCTGGAGACGAGCGAGAGGGTTCTGTGTTGGTGCTGGTAGCGCAGCAGCGAGATGGACTTGTACACGTCCGCCACCAGCACCAGGTTCTTCACCGACAGCATCTTGTGCACGTAGATCTGAGTGTCTATGAACGCCACGCCTACAAGGTCGTTGTCTTTTAGTTGCCAGATGTAGATCTGTGGAAATAAGGTCATAGTTAAAGTATAGAAATAAAAATATTTTTTGGTCACGGGAATCGGCGGTGTGAACGACGATGCTGGGAGAGAGGCGACCATTCGGGCGACATCGTTTGCAAGCCACGGACAGCCACGGTTGCCGCGACCAGTAAGGAAGTCCGACAGCGAAATGTCTGTATTATCTCGATATTGCTTAGAAAGTAGTAGTTTTTTGGTTCAAGACAATATTTGGCAGAGATTGCGGATTGTGCCTTGCTGGTATTTCAGTAATAAAGGCCTCGGCGTTCATTATTCGCGGTGAAAAAACTAAATTCTTTTGATCACTGCCCTAGTCACCGCGAATGCCGCGCGACGCCGTGGCTTGCGCCATACTGATTCATGTATTTGTTTCACCCGTCGGTTGCGCCGCCAGTCGCCGTGCGATTATTCGCTATGGCGAATGTCCCGTGGCCAGGCCTTAAGATAACACATACTGCTTTATGTGATACATACGGCCCTATGTAATACAAACTGCCTTATTATCCTTGTTCTTGAACCTGTTCTTATAACATACCTTCTGACCCACAGCAGATATAAGGTAGCCCAGCACTTGTGTGAGCGCGGTGACGGGGCCCTTCTGTTCCTTAGCGTACAGTTCCTTGAACCTGTTCTTTGTGAGCGGCTGGCCAGGCTCTGGCACTACGTCAATAATGTCGTAGATTATAATCTGGAAAAAGAATATTAGAAATTAAAACAGGATCAAATCAACAAAACAAAGACAACAACGACACAGTTAACGCTATCAAAATATATTGAAGAGAATATTTGCATCTACCAAGACCATATTTTGACACAACAACTGAATTTATTTTTAACAACGCCGCGACGGTAACTTTTTATGTTAGTAAATATAGTTAAGAAACTAGAAGTATAACAGACTATAACTACCCTTATAATACCATAATGTATAACTTACCCTTCCTCTTGACGTAATATCTTCACTGTAGTTATAGTTCGTTCCTATTGCTATGTACCCTCTCAGTCCTGACCTAATAAATAAAAGTTTTTTTTAGGGTTCCGTTACCAAAAGGTGCCAACGGAGTAGACAGAAGCTTGTAATTTTCATAGGGTGAGTAATGTGACAATTTAACGATAAATTAAGTACATAATGTTCTACATTTTTTTGCTGTATGATGGGCCGTATCACCTCGGAAGTGATCTAAAATTGAAACTGTTTTGTAATTGCCCATATATGCCATTGAACTGAACGACTTAGTCCATTGATAAATCAGGAAGGTACAATGTACCTATCAATCTTTGAATACAGACACTGAAACAAATAAAAACCTTAATAAGCTTAATAAATCCTTACCTAGTCCCCTCGTAAGAGAGCGAGACATTCTTGAGACACGTGACGTGTTCCCACTCGTCGAGCTCTATCCGCGTGTTGGGGATGATCTCCCACGACACGGGAGAGAACAGCGTCACGAAAAACCTGTCTTGTAGCGGGTACGGGAAACTGGAACAAATTGATAGGTTTAGTTAATATAAAATAAGGAAATGACATAGTGATAGAGCAAAATACACAGAATTCGTTTAACTTTCATCTGGACGCTTATTTTATAGAGTTCCGCAAAAAGTATTCGTTACTGGTTGTACTTGTTTTTTACACATACATGTGTATGTCGTGTATGTAATATATTCTTGTGATTTGACTCAAGCTTTTGACAATGTTCATCGTGACAAATTGTGATAAATTATAAAAGCATACGGTTAAGGAGAGATTTAATTTATAAGAGAGAATCTCTTATAAAAACATATTTAAAGAATTGGTCGTAACATACAAACATACTCAAAATAAAACTGGTTAAAATAGTCATTATAATACATGGTGTACCGCAAGGTAGTGTTCTGGGTCCTTTACGTTTTATTTTTATCAAACTTGAATTCATCACTAATTTCAGTAACACTGTTAGCAGATTAGTGGGAAGTACGCCTTTTGCCCAATATTGGGCAAACAATTTAATGTTATATTTACCGGTCGCCCTTATTCTCGTTGGCCTTCTCTTTATCTTCTCCGTTGAACCTGTAGTACTCGGTAGTGGGAGGCTGTGTGGAGGCCACCAGGCAGTAGGTCTTGTACCCTAGGTTACAGTAACTAAGTAAGGTTCTCACCGATCCCCCTTATTCTCGTTGGCTTTCTCCTTATCTTCTCCATTGAACTTGTAGTACTCCGTAGTGGGTGGTTGTGTGGAGGCCACCAGGCAGTAGGTCTTGGACTCGAGATGGAAGGTGACGAAGTGTGGCGTGACTCGCAGCGGCACCTTGCGGACCGGCCACCACGCGTCGTATGATAGGTGAGGGGCGAGGGCGCTGATGCGGAGGGAGCCCTGGGGAGATGATGATGTTACTTAGCATAGGAGATGTATTACGTAATTATTTTTCTTTATTAATAGGTGTCGTAGATAACATTTATTCGTGATAAATTGAGCACACAACTAAGAAAACAAAAAAAATGCATAATATGATGAATGGGAAATAGGCAGTTTTTTACAGTTTTAGGTAACAATAAGATTTGCAAACTAGAAAAAATAAATTTGCAAGATAAAAAAAATATTTTGTGGAAAATATAGATTTAAATAAGCATATTCCCGGTCTGATTTTCGGAATACACAAAATCGTAATATATTAAAATTGTTTTCGTCAAAACAGAGGACATTTAACAAAAAAAAGTACTAAAATATCTTACGCTATATACTAATCAAAGTATAGACTTACCTTAGAATTAAAATACAAGAACCCCTGCGGACAGTTAGTATTGTTGAAGGGCGCGAAGGTTGGCGCCGGCGCCTCCTCCGCGCACAGCGGGTGCAGGCGCAGCTCGCCGCGCGCGGAGACTATCACCCAGTACGGGCGCGGACCGCAGATGAACACGCCGTTGTAGCCGCCCACGTTGCCTATATTGTATGACAATAGGGATGATGACTAATTTTTATTTTTTAGTCCATCTTTTAGATAAAAAAAATATACAGCGTGAATATTAAGTCGTTGTATTCCCGAAGCGAAATGAGTTTGTATCGGTCATACAATCGATTAATATATATAAAAAAAAATAGACTCAATAAATGGCGGATTAACAATTGTTATAACAAAACTCGAAAGTGACTTGAACCAGTAGTAGTACATCGCGCTATACCTACGCGGGCGGGCGCGCGGTTACCCCGAACGCCACGCGGTCGTTGCACTGCGCGTGTAAATCAGCTGATCGCTACTCGTGATTTAATAAAACACAAAACCCAATAAGTAATTCAAATTTTCGCTTCAAACTTTTACGGGCTTAGGATCGTCATAAATACTTAAAAAATCAAAATAGGTATCTTTAAAAAAAGTCGGAATTAGTTAATTAAGTATTTAAAAATGGAATCAACTTAATTACAATGATTTTGATTACCTAACCTACTTTTAAATGTTTATTTACAAAGTACGAGTACTTACACTTAACGGTAGCGGAGTAATTGTTCGAAATGTAAACCACTAAGTTCAATGCACAAACGAGCACGTTTTAACTGATTGTCTTTCAGTTTCATTAAAGTGTCTCTGTCACGTCTCACGATATTAAAAGCGTCCACTATCGCACTTATCAAAGAGTCGCGTGTTTGGTGTTCCTCACGATACACCAAGCGCTTGAGCTCAGACCCCAAATAAAAGTCCAAGGGAGTCAAGGCCGGGCTCCTCGGTGTCCAAGGGTATGGCCCCCACGAAAAAAAAAAGATAAGGATGCAGTCCTTCTGTGTTGAGCACTTTCATCGCACATTCATCACTTGTCGTCATCGACGTTCGCGCACAGAACACTAACTAATAAGTAATAGGTCATAGGTACTAAGCCGTAGGCACAGAGCGCAACACTTGGCGGCATTCTATTGTGTTTCGGCGCTTGCCGCGTGCATGCAAGCTAATTTATACCGTATTACCATGACCGAGAGCTTATTTTGCTCTGAACATTTATTAATCATTCTTCCTTTGTAAGTTTGCCGACAACACGTGGCGGCGGCGCGTGCGTTTCGTGTTACCTACAGGTGCCTACATTATCTCTAGTGAGTAAACTACTATTGATTATCGCTCTTTCGAGTTTATGAATACTTTTTTAATGATTTGAAAAAAAAAAGCATTATGTTTTTTAAGTTAAACTTTGTATTTCGATAGTACTACTGATGGGTAATCGTCCTGCCGCGGGAAAACAACCATTCAATTTTCACGGTGTATATTAGACACGTATTTTTTGTTTTGTCCCGTAGACAAAGAATGACGAAGATTCATCGATTTCAAATCTTGCGTGACGTCACGTTTTAGCATAAATTGTACTCAGCCGTGACGTCACATACCCCCACTACTGAACTTTAAAGCGGTTTATCTTGCTATTTTTTTATTGATTTGATAAAAGACAAAATACGTGTCTGTTATATTTTGATTATCTAAATGACAGACTAAATAAATTTTGACTTTTCATACCTAGTCATCTACCCTAGTATACCAATATACTCATGGATAATAGTCCTAGGTAAAAGGCCCTTAAAAAAAACGAGAAAAATCTTTTCGTTTACGCCAAATTCCACTCGCTGCGCCCACGTTACATAGCAACGAACGACTGATGTTCCAGTTACCCTACATACAGTTGGCCAGAAAGATAAAATACAGCTGCCCCAATAGGCAAGTAAAATTTCTCAAATTTTAATGAGAAACTCTTTGATATACACATAACATAACATATCATCATACACAGTTCGCCGATATGTTTAGGTCCCATGTAATAGGGGGCGAGCCTATTGCCACTAACCGGGCACAATTCCAAACTCCAACCTGCTACTGAGAATTACATAGAAAAAACCAACAACATCTTTGTCGACCTGGGAATCGAACCCAAGACCTCTAGCATAGCAGTCGCGCTTAGCGCCACTAGGCCAACAAGGCAGTGTTTGTTGTACAAGTCGCGACACTCAAACATATCTTCTATTAGCACAGCGGGTGCGGCCGCAGCTCACCGCGCGCCGACACTATGAACCGCAGATGAACCCGCCGTTGCAGCCGATACCAATGCACTATAGACGTTACCTATGTAAATATGGGAATATATTTCGAAAAAAAAAGTTTTTTTACGGTCGCGTAACGCCAGAACCGACAAATACATAATAAAACATACAAAATCTGTATCGATCAATAAATAAATAATCGTAGAAATATAAACCTGAGCAAAATTAAAAAATTAAAGACATTTCGGTTTTGGCAATTCAAATTTCTTAAACTGGTTTGAAATTAATTCGAATTAAATGTACCATCTTTTTTTACACATCAATTTGGTACCTGCCGCCTTAAGACAAAAATTAAAAAAAATCCTTCCCTGTTATAGGTATATGGTACGTTAACATTAATAGACAAGTCTCCATGCATTTCTGCTCTCCTTCGGTAAACTGACTTTATAACCGATATACACTTCGACCCTTTTGAATAAATATACTCCTTTGGTAACACTCTGTATAAGTATAACTCACCAAAATACCGGCACTGCCTGACATTAGCCTTGAGCATGGCGGTCTCGTAGGAATCCTCGCTGTTAGCCGGGGTGGGCTCGTAGCCGAACGGGAAGGACACGCGCGCTCGACTCCAACGGAGCTTTAGGTTGCCGCGGGGGTACTTGTACGCCTAGAGAACAAATAACAAATAAAATGTTTTAGATGAATGTACCTTATGTGATCTAGTATTACATAGAATGTGGAGAGAAATCCAACGAACCCAAACACGATGGGTAGAAGGTTTTTTTTTTTTTAATTTGGCTGATGTTAACAATGGTGTAAATTACTGTATATGAAAGCTGAAATCGTCGATTGTCAGTTCCTTTTTTTTTCATTTCCTGTCTGGCGGTATTTAGTAAAATAATCCTAAACTAAATGTGTTTGACCTAACAAGTTTCCCTGACCTGGTATATCATGAGCTGAGCATGAGCATAAGCGCATGAGCATGAGCCATATTATGTTTTTTTTTATGTCAATAGTTTTTTTATGTCATTATGTCAATAAAATATTTTTATTATCATTATTTATTATTTATGAGCAGCCTGGTGGCCTTGTGCCCCACTCCCACCACCAGCAGCTCCTTGCACTTGTCCGCGTCAGGGTTAGCCACCACTGTTGTTGTTACACCTGCCCTATGACCTGACCTGGTATATCATGAGCTGGTCATCGCACCGCATGAGCATGAGCACCCTGGTGGCCTTGTGCCCCACTCCCACCACCAGCAGCTCCTTGCACTTGTCCGCGTCAGGGTTAGCCACCACTGTTGTTGTTACACCTGCCCTATGACCTGACCTGGTATATCATGAGCTGGTCATCGCACCGCATGAGCATGAGCACCCTGGTGGCCTTGTGCCCCACTCCCACCACCAGCAGCTCCTTGCACTTGTCCGCGTCAGGGTTAGCCACCACTGTTGTTGTTACACCTGCCCTATGACCTGACCTGGTATATCATGAGCTGGTCATCGCACCGCATGAGCATGAGCACCCTGGTGGCCTTGTGCCCCACTCCCACCACCAGCAGCTCCTTGCACTTGTCCGCGTCAGGGTTAGCCACCACTGTTGTTGTTACACCTGCCCTATGACCTGACCTGGTATATCATGAGCTGGTCATCGCACCGCATGAGCATGAGCACCCTGGTGGCCTTGTGCCCCACTCCCACCACCAGCAGCTCCTTGCACTTGTCCGCGTCAGGGTTAGCCACCACTGTTGTTGTTACACCTGCCCTATGACCTGACCTGGTATATCATGAGCTGGTCATCGCACCGCATGAGCATGAGCACCCTGGTGGCCTTGTGCCCCACTCCCACCACCAGCAGCTCCTTGCACTTGTCCGCGTCAGGGTTAGCCACCACTGTTGTTGTTACACCTGCCCTATGACCTGACCTGGTATATCATGAGCTGGTCATCGCACCGCATGAGCATGAGCACCCTGGTGGCCTTGTGCCCCACTCCCACCACCAGCAGCTCCTTGCACTTGTCCGCGTCAGGGTTAGCCACCACTGTTGTTGTTACACCTGCCCTATGACCTGACCTGGTATATCATGAGCTGGTCATCGCACCGCATGAGCATGAGCACCCTGGTGGCCTTGTGCCCCACTCCCACCACCAGCAGCTCCTTGCACTTGTCCGCGTCAGGGTTGGCACCTCCACTGTTGAACTCGTCTTCATCAACCCCACTGCTGGGGATTGGGACGGATTCTAGACTGTCTGCGAGGATCTGAAACAAAATGGTGGATATAAGTTAAAATCTAGGAATAAGAGGGACCGTCGTAGCATAAAATGGCCATGAACATCCTCGTGTAAAATGGTCTCGCTCCTTCTAATTGCTCTCTTCCCACTCCATTTCTTCCACAACCCTTATCTTGTAGGTAGCCATCACGTGAACCAGGTAGTACACTCACCCTGTTCCCGGCGCAGGCGTCTCTCACGAGGAAGTTGAGCCTCATCTCCGGCAGCGAGTAGATCTCCAGGTTGCCGTTGAGCCGCAGCACGAACAGCCAGTACGTAGCCTTCACGTCAACCAAGTACTTCTTCCACCAGCGGGAGATACGTCGAGGTACTCCAGGGTTTTTAGATTGTTCTGCTAACATTATCTGCAGAGAAATTGGCATTCAAATTTTCGCAAAACAGATTCGTGACCAAAGACAAATTCCTCATTAACTTAACAGTCATTTTTTCTTTCTTTATTGCATCACCCTCCCCCAAATACATAGTGAAAAATAACTACCAACAAGCCGTATTTTACACAAGTTGAGTCCAAAATATAGAGGAACTTTTCCTTAGTTAATTAAAAAACTAAATCGAGTCAGTAACACCATTTTAACTCAAGAACGGGTGGACCGATTTTCATATTTTATTTGTTTCCTTTTCAGCTCGAATAGCAGTATAACTGTCAAAATGAGAACGTTCCCTAGTTACATAGTTAAAAGCAGCCGAGCACATAATAAGCAATAACTGAGCACATAGATTAAATACAGTATACTCACGCTCGCCATAGACGCTGGCGTCTGATCTCCGCCGTACAGCAGTTCGTCCTCGTCATTCAGCTCGTACACGGCGCCGGGCTTGAAGCCTTCCGCCTTCACGTTCTTGCCCTTCATCTTACCGCTGAACTCGCCTTTCACCTAGGGGTGGATTTAATGGATATAAGAATTTTATTACACGACTTGACTGGACAAGTGACCAATCGCTGGTCATCACGCTGGCATATAATATCATGTATTTTTGCTACCACATGGCGAGCACACAGTAATTCGATGTTTATTAGAAGATACGAGTATAAATGTGTAATTATATGAGTAAAATACATAACCAATTTGATAAAGACGCGTTACTATTTAGAAAACTGGAATGTTTCTGGGATTCTCAGAAATTGGCATTACCATAGGTTGTCAACCAGATAGCAAATGAAAATCGTTTTTCTATCCACAAAACTATTGAAACATTTCGGGCCTTCAAACGATGGATCTTCTATGAAATGAAAAAATCTAGCGATGAACTTTCAGTCTCGGTCAAAATACATTCAACAGTTATTTGCTATTAGGATTTTGGCATACAGTCCACAATCATTCTATTTACTTATCAACGTAATATAAATATCGATGTATATTACCTGAGTATTATCAGCATCAGGCGGTGTGAACAACCCACTGAGATCTCTATACACTGTGGCGCGTAGTACTGCGGGACGATGTGGTACTGACTGACGGGTCGGGGCTAGGCGACCCGATGACTGTGGAGAATGCATTCTTTTACGGATATTAACCTTAAAGCTTTAGCTTACAGGTGTTAAAATTGTGTACAAAAAGTAGCAACATGAATATGTGTGATTTTATTATTAGAAGTTGAGCGTACAGTGTATCTGGTACGTGCATGTGTAGTTGAGTGAACAGATAAGTCATTGAGAGGGTGTATGAGTGAGTGGGTGATGTTTTGTGCGTCTTATTTGTGCGAATGTCACATGTACCAGGTTGGCGTCCGCCGTGGCCGCGTGTATGTGTGTTATGTGCTATGTGTATGTGTGTCATGTGGTATGTATCAGTGTGTACATACCGCGCCGTCCTTGCCGCGGAACTCTCTGAGCGCCAGCACGAGCACGCGCCCGCACGCGGACATCACGCACAGGTAGGGGTCCGCCGTGGCCGCGTGTATGTGTGTTATGTGCTATGTGTATGTGTGTCATGTGGTATGTATCAGTGTGTACATACCGCGCCGTCCTTGCCGCGGAACTCTCTGAGCGCCAGCACGAGCACGCGCCCGCACGCGGACATCACGCACAGGTAGGGGTCCGCCGTGGCCGCGTGTATGTGTGTTATGTGCTATGTGTATGTGTGTCATGTGGTATGTATCAGTGTGTACATACCGCGCCGTCCTTGCCGCGGAACTCTCTGAGCGCCAGCACGAGCACGCGCCCGCACGCGGACATCACGCACAGGTAGGGGTCCGCCGTGGCCGCGTGTATGTGTGTTATGTGCTATGTGTATGTGTGTCATGTGGTATGTATCAGTGTGTACATACCGCGCCGTCCTTGCCGCGGAACTCTCTGAGCGCCAGCACGAGCACGCGCCCGCACGCGGACATCACGCACAGGTAGGGGTCCGCCGTGGCCGCGTGTATGTGTGTTATGTGCTATGTGTATGTGTGTCATGTGGTATGTATCAGTGTGTACATACCGCGCCGTCCTTGCCGCGGAACTCTCTGAGCGCCAGCACGAGCACGCGCCCGCACGCGGACATCACGCACAGGTAGGGGTCCGCCGTGGCCGCGTGTATGTGTGTTATGTGCTATGTGTATGTGTGTCATGTGGTATGTATCAGTGTGTACATACCGCGCCGTCCTTGCCGCGGAACTCTCTGAGCGCCAGCACGAGCACGCGCCCGCACGCGGACATCACGCACAGGTAGGGGTCCGCCGTGGCCGCGTGTATGTGTGTTATGTGCTATGTGTATGTGTGTCATGTGGTATGTATCAGTGTGTACATACCGCGCCGTCCTTGCCGCGGAACTCTCTGAGCGCCAGCACGAGCACGCGCCCGCACGCGGACATCACGCACAGGTAGGGGTCCGCCGTGGCCGCGTGTATGTGTGTTATGTGCTATGTGTATGTGTGTCATGTGGTATGTATCAGTGTGTACATACCGCGCCGTCCTTGCCGCGGAACTCTCTGAGCGCCAGCACGAGCACGCGCCCGCACGCGGACATCACGCACAGGTAGGGGTCCGCCGTGGCCGCGTGTATGTGTGTTATGTGCTATGTGTATGTGTGTCATGTGGTATGTATCAGTGTGTACATACCGCGCCGTCCTTGCCGCGGAACTCTCTGAGCGCCAGCACGAGCACGCGCCCGCACGCGGACATCACGCACAGGTAGGGGTCCGCCGTGGCCGCGTGTATGTGTGTTATGTGCTATGTGTATGTGTGTCATGTGGTATGTATCAGTGTGTACATACCGCGCCGTCCTTGCCGCGGAACTCTCTGAGCGCCAGCACGAGCACGCGCCCGCACGCGGACATCACGCACAGGTAGGGGTCCGCCGTGGCCGCGTGTATGTGTGTTATGTGCTATGTGTATGTGTGTCATGTGGTATGTATCAGTGTGTACATACCGCGCCGTCCTTGCCGCGGAACTCTCTGAGCGCCAGCACGAGCACGCGCCCGCACGCGGACATCACGCACAGGTAGGGGTCCGCCGTGGCCGCGTGTATGTGTGTTATGTGCTATGTGTATGTGTGTCATGTGGTATGTATCAGTGTGTACATACCGCGCCGTCCTTGCCGCGGAACTCTCTGAGCGCCAGCACGAGCACGCGCCCGCACGCGGACATCACGCACAGGTAGGGGTCCGCCGTGGCCGCGTGTATGTGTGTTATGTGCTATGTGTATGTGTGTCATGTGGTATGTATCAGTGTGTACATACCGCGCCGTCCTTGCCGCGGAACTCTCTGAGCGCCAGCACGAGCACGCGCCCGCACGCGGACATCACGCACAGGTAGGGGTCCGCCGTGGCCGCGTACTGAGCTGTCCATTCCAGCTGAATTGACTGCAGTTGAACCCCAGCTAGTACAACATAATCAACCTTACAACATTGCCACGGTATGGAAATCACCTTGAGGTTTAGCGTGGGCTCGAGGCGGTTTAACTCACGGCTTGTCGTGCATGATACAAGGACGAGCAACAAAGAAGCTTCATAGCGCGAGCCAGCTCGCATCTAATGAAGCTGTGGCCCGTGCTTATGAGGTGATCCCCAAGTAAGCTTTACGGGCGAGTCAACAAAAGCGCTGCAAAGCTGACTCGTCGTTCACATCCATCAGAAGTATGCAAAAGCTAGTATTAAGTTCACGCACCGGTAATAGCCCGTGAATATAGATAAATAATAATAATAGATAAATATTTTATTTCTGTAAATAGTAGCTCGTTCTGTTTTGATAATAATTTGCCGTCGACGCTCGTTAATACTAGTACATGCAGTTCTAATTACATTCGCGGACTCTACAGTTCAATTATTCATACTCTAAGGCTTTGACGTTGCAGTCACCATGATCACGATAACCAATGGTTACAAAAAGCAATTTTTGCAGAAAAAAGTCCTAAAAAGACACAAATACACACATCTCGAAAATACAAGCTTACCTTTGATCAGTCTTATCCCAGTGGTGGTGACTTGCACCATAAACTTGTTGTTCCCGAGGTTGCCCGCGAAGATAGTCGGGGAGCCCGTCATGAACCCAGAGTTGTCTACCTCGTTGATCTCCTGGCCTATAGGGAATAATGTACTTTTGAAAGACATGTTTTAAGAAGTAATAGGAAAGGATGGCATACAAAACGATATTTTGTAATTTTTTGGATGGGCCGTTTTTATAGGGTTAGGCATCTTTCCGTTGACGGATCTTTCCGGTTTACGCGAATGTTAGATACTGAAATAAAACTGCTTTTTACGGACTTTGTCACGGTTTTATATTGATTTTAGGTCCCAACTTTTCGACCCCTTTGCAGGTATCAGCCGCAGGTATCAGTCTGTCCGTGACCATGATATCTGCAAAGGTGCCGAAACATCATTCGGTTACCCTAATTATTTCTTTCGTGAATATTTTAGCTGTGTATCTTACCAGTCTGCAGTATCATGCTGCCGTCTTCCTGCGTCAGTATGAGGTATGCGTGCATGCCTTCCGCCTCCCTAGCGCCGTCCGTGCTCTCGCCCAGCACCGACCACATGTCTATATACTTCACAGTAAAGTCTTACCAGTCTGCAGTATCATGCTGCCGTCTTCCTGCGTCAGTATGAGGTATGCGTGCATGCCTTCCGCCTCCCTAGCGCCGTCCGTGCTCTCGCCCAGCACCGACCACATGTCTATATACTTCACAGTAAAGTCTTACCAGTCTGCAGTATCATGCTGCCGTCTTCCTGCGTCAGTATGAGGTATGCGTGCATGCCTTCCGCCTCCCTAGCGCCGTCCGTGCTCTCGCCCAGCACCGACCACATGTCTATATACTTCACAGTAAAGTCTTACCAGTCTGCAGTATCATGCTGCCGTCTTCCTGCGTCAGTATGAGGTATGCGTGCATGCCTTCCGCCTCCCTAGCGCCGTCCGTGCTCTCGCCCAGCACCGACCACATGTCTATATACTTCACAGTAAAGTCTTACCAGTCTGCAGTATCATGCTGCCGTCTTCCTGCGTCAGTATGAGGTATGCGTGCATGCCTTCCGCCTCCCTAGCGCCGTCCGTGATCTCGCCCAGCACCGACCACATGTCTATATACTTCACAGTAAAGTCTTACCAGTCTGCAGTATCATGCTGCCGTCTTCCTGCGTCAGTATGAGGTATGCGTGCATGCCTTCCGCCTCCCTAGCGCCGTCCGTGCTCTCGCCCAGCACCGACCACATGTCTATATACTTCACAGTAAAGTCTTACCAGTCTGCAGTATCATGCTGCCGTCTTCCTGCGTCAGTATGAGGTATGCGTGCATGCCTTCCGCCTCCCTAGCGCCGTCCGTGCTCTCGCCCAGCACCGACCACATGTCTATATACTTCACAGTAAAGTCTTACCAGTCTGCAGTATCATGCTGCCGTCTTCCTGCGTCAGTATGAGGTATGCGTGCATGCCTTCCGCCTCCCTAGCGCCGTCCGTGCTCTCGCCCAGCACCGACCACATGTCTATATACTTCACAGTAAAGTCTTACCAGTCTGCAGTATCATGCTGCCGTCTTCCTGCGTCAGTATGAGGTATGCGTGCATGCCTTCCGCCTCCCTAGCGCCGTCCGTGCTCTCGCCCAGCACCGACCACATGTCTATATACTTCACAGTAAAGTCTTACCAGTCTGCAGTATCATGCTGCCGTCTTCCTGCGTCAGTATGAGGTATGCGTGCATGCCTTCCGCCTCCCTAGCGCCGTCCGTGCTCTCGCCCAGCACCGACCGCATGTCTATATACTTCACAGTAAAGTCTTACCAGTCTGCAGTATCATGCTGCCGTCTTCCTGCGTCAGTATGAGGTATGCGTGCATGCCTTCCGCCTCCCTAGCGCCGTCCGTGCTCTCGCCCAGCACCGACCACATGTCTATATACTTCACAGTAAAGTCTTACCAGTCTGCAGTATCATGCTGCCGTCTTCCTGCGTCAGTATGAGGTATGCGTGCATGCCTTCCGCCTCCCTAGCGCCGTCCGTGCTCTCGCCCAGCACCGACCACATGTCTATATACTTCACAGTAAAGTCTTACCAGTCTGCAGTATCATGCTGCCGTCTTCCTGCGTCAGTATGAGGTATGCGTGCATGCCTTCCGCCTCCATAGCGCCGTCCGTGCTCTCGCCCAGCACCGACCACATGTCTATATACTTCACAGTAAAGTCTTACCAGTCTGCAGTATCATGCTGCCGTCTTCCTGCGTCAGTATGAGGTATGCGTGCATGCCTTCCGCCTCCCTAGCGCCGTCCGTGCTCTCGCCCAGCACCGACCACATGTCTATATACTTCACAGTAAAGTCTTACCAGTCTGCAGTATCATGCTGCCGTCTTCGTGCGTCAGTATGAGGTATGCGTGCATGCCTTCCGCCTCCCTAGCGCCGTCCGTGCTCTCGCCCAGCACCGACCACATGTCTATATACTTCACAGTAAAGTCTTACCAGTCTGCAGTATCATGCTGCCGTCTTCCTGCGTCAGTATGAGGTATGCGTGCATGCCTTCCGCCTCCCTAGCGCCGTCCGTGCTCTCGCCCAGCACCGACCACATGTCTATATACTTCACAGTAAAGTCTTACCAGTCTGCAGTATCATGCTGCCGTCTTCCTGCGTCAGTATGAGGTATGCGTGCATGCCTTCCGCCTCCCTAGCGCCGTCCGTGATCTCGCCCAGCACCGACCACATGTCTATATACTTCACAGTAAAGTCTTACCAGTCTGCAGTATCATGCTGCCGTCTTCCTGCGTCAGTATGAGGTATGCGTGCATGCCTTCCGCCTCCCTAGCGCCGTCCGTGCTCTCGCCCAGCACCGACCACATGTCTATATACTTCACAGTAAAGTCTTACCAGTCTGCAGTATCATGCTGCCGTCTTCCTGCGTCAGTATGAGGTATGCGTGCATGCCTTCCGCCTCCATAGCGCCGTCCGTGCTCTCGCCCAGCACCGACCACATGTCTATATACTTCACAGTAAAGTCTTACCAGTCTGCAGTATCATGCTGCCGTCTTCCTGCGTCAGTATGAGGTATGCGTGCATGCCTTCCGCCTCCCTAGCGCCGTCCGTGCTCTCGCCCAGCACCGACCACATGTCTATATACTTCACAGTAAAGTCTTACCAGTCTGCAGTATCATGCTGCCGTCTTCCTGCGTCAGTATGAGGTATGCGTGCATGCCTTCCGCCTCCCTAGCGCCGTCCGTGCTCTCGCCCAGCACCGACCACATGTCTATATACTTCACAGTAAAGTCTTACCAGTCTGCAGTATCATGCTGCCGTCTTCCTGCGTCAGTATGAGGTATGCGTGCATGCCTTCCGCCTCCATAGCGCCGTCCGTGCTCTCGCCCAGCACCGACCACATGTCTATATACTTCACAGTAAAGTCTTACCAGTCTGCAGTATCATGCTGCCGTCTTCCTGCGTCAGTATGAGGTATGCGTGCATGCCTTCCGCCTCCCTAGCGCCGTCCGTGCTCTCGCCCAGCACCGACCACATGTCTATATACTTCACAGTAAAGTCTTACCAGTCTGCAGTATCATGCTGCCGTCTTCGTGCGTCAGTATGAGGTATGCGTGCATGCCTTCCGCCTCCCTAGCGCCGTCCGTGCTCTCGCCCAGCACCGACCACATGTCTATATACTTCACAGTAAAGTCTTACCAGTCTGCAGTATCATGCTGCCGTCTTCCTGCGTCAGTATGAGGTATGCGTGCATGCCTTCCGCCTCCCTAGCGCCGTCCGTGCTCTCGCCCAGCACCGACCACATGTCTATGCAGCCTAAACATACATAGTTACATTAGAGAATGGCGACTTAAAGGCTGCAATAGACGAAGGCGCCTAAAGCTCTCGGTAAAGATTACTGAAGTTCCGCTCGCAGCTCGCGGTACCTGATACATGAGTGAGCGAAACAGCCGTTCCGACCAAAACACGATTTTTGACGACATCGAACACAAATTAAAGCTTTGTGAAATTAATTTAGAAAATTGATTGTTCTCATATTGCACGGACAAATAAATGAAAAATTAAATGAATGAGCACTTAAAAGGCGCTTTTGGTCGTTCATTTTACAGAGATACAGTCTGAAAGAAAAAAAAACTGAAACTTCGCAAACCTTTTTAATAGCTTACAAAGGAATTCAAGTACAAATCAAAACATAAATTAATATATCATTCAATACATAATAAAAAACAATTTATAACAATAACATCATTTATTTTAAACCAACTCACCCGGCAAATTGAACGACGTAATCAACTGCGGCCTGACCGACCGCTGCAGTACAGTGAGCGCTCCGTTCTTGCCCCTCCCGCTGCAGACCACCAGCTCTATGATAGGGTTGTCCTGCTGCCGACTGTACTCCTCCGACAGCAGCTGCGGCTCGCCCATCGACACGTCGCCGATGGGGCAGATGTTCAGGAGGGAGTCGCACACCTGGGTGATGAATAATAGATTACATAGTTAAGTAAAAATCGATTTCGATGAAATTTATTTGGGCCCATAAAAATTTAGGTCGAAAAAAAACAGTCGAGTTGAGAAAGTCCGCCTTTTGAAGTCGGTAATTGAAGGATTGATAGTGACATGAGCATCATTTTATCCCAAACTATGTTGGAGCCAGCTTTTAGTCTTCCAGATTCCCCCCCATTTACTGTGCAACACAGTATCCCATAGACTATCTATCTATCTATGAAACCCGACTTGTACCAGTGCAGGGCAGTTGGTTGGTTGACAGAATTGTGATCACTTACGACGGTCGGTTGCTTTTCGAGGCAAGGAGGGGCTCAGGTGCGTGGCGAGCGCAGTTAAACCTGTATAGCTACTGTGTGGTCAAAAAATCAAAATCAAAATGTTTTTATTTCTTATAAACCAAAAAAAAGGCGCTCAAGAAACGTTACGTTAACTCTACTGGTAAGGAACAAGGCAGAACTGACCTCGAAGACATAGCTGGTGAGTTGAGTGGAAGTCCTGATGTCGGAGCCGAACACTTCCAGCTCGTCCTTGTCGCTGATCTCTATGACGTTGGTGGGCACGGCTTCACCTACTGTGTGGTAAGGAACAAGGCAGAACTGACCTCGAAGACATAGCTGGTGAGTTGTGTGGAGGTCCTGATGTCGGAGCCGTACACTTCCAGCTCGTCCTTGTCGCTGATCTCTATGACGTTGGTGGGCACGGCTTCACCTACTGTGTGGTAAGGAACAAGGCAGAACTGACCTCGAAGACATAGCTGGTGAGTTGTGTGGAGGTCCTGATGTCGGAGCCGTACACTTCCAGCTCGTCCTTGTCGCTGATCTCTATGACGTTGGTGGGCACGGCTTCACCTACTGTGTGGTAAGGAACAAGGCAGAACTGACCTCGAAGACATAGCTGGTGAGTTGTGTGGAGGTCCTGATGTCGGAGCCGTACACTTCCAGCTCGTCCTTGTCGCTGATCTCTATGACGTTGGTGGCTACGCAGTCACTGATGGTGTCCAGACGACGCTTCTTACCGCCAGGGTCTGAGCTTTGGAGTTGCTGTTCTTTGTTCATTTCTGGTAAATAAAGCAGTTTATTTCGAGGTTGTACAATTACTTTTATTATTTGCTAGATGTTCCCGTAGTTTCACAAGCGTAAGTACCTAATCTCCATTTCCGATTTTGTAGTTATTTTACTATTAGAAGTGGAAATAGAAATAGAAATAATTCATTTGCTTAAACATAGGTAATAGTATAGGTATACAATACAGTTCTTAATAAATAAATATAGTCTCACTATGTTTTGCCTCACCAGGCGTACAAATTTTTCCTAAAAACTAGTTTTACAGTGTATTTATATTATAACTAGGTACTAATCTACTGAATGAGAAATGAGCACAATAATAAAAAACCTAAGAAATTAAAGAATATGAAAATCAGTCATCCCCTTCCTTAAATTTAAAAAGGACATAAAACTCACATCCGGGTTAATATTATCCCTTGCTTTTTAGTCCCTGGAGACAGAAAAACTATAAAAAATATAGAAAAGTTACGAAGAACAAACATGATGCCATGAGTGAAACCGTAGGGCACTGCTAGTACATTTAACGTTACGCTTATTATCTTACCAGCTTCGGACACGGTAAGATCGACGGTAGCTTCGAGCGGCTTGTCCACAGAGAACAGCATCCGGTTCTCTCGCTCCGTCACTCGCAGCAGCAGGGAGTTGCCGAGGCGCGAGCCCAGGAAGAGAAAGTCTTCTTCTATTACACACATCTAGAGGGAAAATGTACGATAAATACACACTTTTAAATAAACATAGCATGTAACTTGTGACGTGTAGTGTTCAACGTGTAACATGAAAAAATTTGGGTTTTTGCGTTAAAAGCATCCATCGGCCCGGTTTACGATTTTCCGATTTTTTACCAATCACTGACCAATAGCTTGCCCGTCATTAGTAGAAATTGGCAGTTAGACTATAAGCGAGGCAAGCGAAAACCTTCATTGGCGCTACTTATGTAATGTGCGACATGTAACGTACATAATACATAGTGCGTGTTTAGTACATAGTGCGTAGCATTAAGTACAGTGTAGCGAGTTCTGTAGTGTAACATATAGCACATGGCCTGCAGGTGTCGTGTAGCATGTAGCGGGTAGTAAGAGTACGTGTGCGTAACAAGCAGCATGTAGCATATAACGTGTAGCATATGTCTAGTGTAACGTGTAGCATATAACACAGATACTAACACAAGTAGTGAGCACGGAAGCAGCAGCACGATCGAGATGGAAGCTGCGCACGGTGCGCACGGAGTCCGCCAGCAGCGTCAGCACGTACAGCTGCCCGCCGCGCAGGGAGAGGGCTAAGCGACCCTCGCCGAGGGGGGCCACGCATGACCCGTCTAGTGTTATGCACACGCCTTCCTGGATCCCTACAGATGTTTATCATTACACATGATGAACTGTTGCGAATTATCAATTCAGCCATTACAGCCAAGTGTCATTTAACGTTAACGATGGTAAAAATTGCTTAAAAGACATTAAATGTAAGGAAATCACGCAAGGACTTGTTCTTGTTAAGTACTTAAATATATTTGAATGATTCGATAAATTTGAAAGCTTGTTAAATGTGACTAAACGAGCAAGCAAGAAACTTTAATTTTTTAAGAAAAACTGTGTTAGAGAAATTTTGCCTGATTGACAAATTAAAAACAGTTTCAAATCTAGGGGAATATAGAACAAATAGATCATTTTCAAAACTGCCCATAAAAATAATGTTACATACTTAAAACATAACACCTATTCTATTCTGTGGACCCTGGAAAAATATAAAATAATGCACTTACTAAGTGGAAAGTTGGTGGTGTGCGTCGCAATACTGTTCAAGGAGACTCCATACGGAGGCACCGACTGGTTCAAGTAGATTAACGAGTTCACGGCCATTATGAGACAACCACCTGTAAAAGAAAACATCATATATATTTTTATTACGGGTGCATTTCGGCTTCGTTCTGGCTTTGTACTTTGCAGAAGACGAAGCCGCGTTTTTGGCTACTGATCATCGTTTTTCAGGCGACGTAGTGTTTTAAGAGAACAATGCCGCCATTTTGAAAAGCAATGCCGCAGTTTTAAAAAGCACGCTCGTTTTTGATAAGCGACGCTGAGATTATGAAAAGCTACGCTGGGTTTTTCAAAAGCGACGCTTCGATTTCGAAAAGTGACTTCAGGCTTAGAAGACGCGACGCCTTACCTTCAGGCCTCAGGAACATGATGTCAGGCTCACGCCGCACATCGCGCACGTGTCGTTGTATCTCAGGTATATAAGTGCGTGTGTATTACCTAGCGGCTTCTGCACGGGCACGGCGCGCAGGCAGTCGAAGGGCAGGTGCGCGGTGGCCCAGATGACGGGGTGCACGCGCGCGCTCATGTTCAGGCTCACGCCGCACATCGCGCACGTGTCGTTGTATATCAGGTATATAAGTGCGTGTGTATTACCTAGCGGCTTCTGCACGGGCACGGCGCGCAGGCAGTCGAAGGGCAGGTGCGCGGTGGCCCAGATGACGGGGTGCACGCGCGCGCTCATGTTCAGGCTCACGCCGCACATCGCGCACGTGTCGTTGCGGACGGCTGTGCGGCTGGTGGGAAAGACACGTGTCAAACTCATAGCACGTTATACCAGCACCTAAAGGTGCGTGAAGATCAGGCGACAAATGGCGAACGTGCACCGAATTTGCGTGTTCGCGAGTCCTTCGCGGCACGAAGCTGGCTCACAAACAATTGCGAGCTGCGAATTCGGTACGCTTTCGTTATTGCTGGTGGCCGTTTGTGCCGACCTTAAGCCGAATATTTTTCTACGATATTATATCGATGGTTCCGAAACTATTTAAATAATTTGTTTCGAGATAATACTAATAAAATGGTTCGTTCTGCTTTGACACTAATTTAATGACGGCGTTTGTTCATACTGGTGCCCGCAGTTCATACTCCCTTAGGACTCCATAGTTTACTTATTCATACTCTTATATACGAGTACGGAATATAGGCTACCTGGCTAATTACGCGTCAACGTTCGCGTTACAATATGTTATGTTTTGTTATTATTTACAATCGGACGCTTGGATTCATTCGATAGCGAAACGCGGCTGTACACAGCGTTTGTGATTGATTGGCAGGTGTCATTTTTTTTACGTCCAACCTAGTTCATACTAGAGCACACAGTTCATACTATGATATGCGCACTCTATTTTTTCCTCAAAGCATATATCCAAAAGCAATCCACGTAGATTGCTCCACGTCATCAGTATCTTCTATAATTCAGTAACTTAACACATAAATGCAAAAGTTTCATAATAACAATATCACTCACCCCGCAAATGTCCTCACTGGTTCATATAATATCAATAGTGTTGGTTCATAGTATCCGTGTAAGAACTGTATATCTAGGATATTGTCTATTTTCTCGTCAAGATCCTTTAGTACTATAACGTAGGAGGCGAGGGTTGGCGCGCGGTTTATCGGTTGTGTGGGTTGCTAGAAATAATATAGAAGGTTATTCACAAATTAAGTAGTAATAGTTGGCACCTGATTTGTACATGGGGTGGTCATGTTAAGTATTCTGTGCGCTCCAGGGTTCCAAAATTGGAAAATACCATCACCATCCTTATATTCTGGGTTACGCATGTTTTATAAGATTTTGTTAAATAGGTACATGAGATACAGGTTAAAAAAAAACTTTTAATGGACTAACTGGAGTCTAAACAAGACAGTATTTTTCATGTTGTATTTTGCATTAGCTTGTTTTAGAATTGAAATTGCAAAGATTTTATTTAAGTAGTACACTACTATTAACCCGTAATATAATGTAGACAAATTATTAACTAGTCTATGTAGGAGTCAATACTTACAGTTTTCTTAGTATCAAGTGGTTTGGCTTCCAAAGGGTCTCCGTCCTCAGAGGTGATGTCCTTTCTGAAGGGTAATACTGCAAGCTTCTTACCGTACAGTAGCATGACTGCACAGCGGCACTCAGGGTCCACTCGGATCCACGGTATGTGAGGGTGTGTTGTCCAGCCACCCTGAGGAAATAAATCGAATTAAGTTCCCTTTCATAACTTTGATAAGAAGGTCCACACAAATTATTTGATGCCTATTTAATTGACTATAAAAGATATGTATAAAATCCTCAGAGCATTTAGGCTGAAATTTTATTAAGGACAAGTGTTTTATTTGCAATAATTTATCTTCATCACAACAATTGTGTAGCATTTTTGATATTTTTTATTACTTTCCTTTAAAGTTGCATATAATATGAGGTGTATGTAATGTACAAAAAAAAAAATATTTAATTCGAAATTGCAGGATCACAATAAATAGAATAAAGTTTCTAACCTTCATATCATCCTCTTCAAAATAATGCATGCTTAACGTAATAAGATTGTCCGTCTGCAGATCATATTGTAACACAGACAGCTTTGCCTCCTTGAAGGACACCAGCAACAGATCACGTCCGGCACTGGGACATCGGACAGACGCCATGGACATTACGTTGCCCCATAGTGTGTACGTTGCTAGACATTCTAGCTTCATCTTTGGAGGGATTGGTTGACCGGCTGAGAAAGAAAAGGTTGGTGATGATGACTTAACATTTTCTTCAGCCTAGGTTCTACTTCAACTCAGAATAATGATCATTTTTAAATAACGGTGCGGGAAGAAGCAAGATGGCATTATGTTGATGCATGCGATTGAGTTTGACGTACTTGGTAGGTGTGAAACAAAGGGAAAGGTAATATAGACAATGCAAATTTTGTTATTTCCTTAATGTTAGATAACAGTCAATACTTCCTATTTATTTAATTGCATTGAACCAGTCATTTGATAAACAAGGACCTCTTTTAATCATAAATGCTCTTAGTAAGCTATTGGAATATAGCAAGGAAAAGTCCCAAAAGTGTATGTCCCAATTATAGTCATCAGAAAAAACAACTATTTATTATGTAAATAATAACAACAAAGATTTAGAATAGAGTATTTTCATATTAGGTTTTACGAAAAAGTTATATAGTTTAGAAAATACTAAAAATAGCAGTTCCTTGAACGGAACATAGCGTCAAAACTTACCGGCATTAACCTCCTTCGTGTGGCCTTCGGGCAGTAGCCTGAACACCTTGATGATGTTGGCTCCAGCCGTAACCAAGCAGGTATCATCGTTGTTGAAGAAACAACAGCTCACGGTATGCTCAATACCCGTGGCTGGGTGCGTTTGCCGGCAAATAGAAAACATCGCTAACTTTTAGGTTATGTTGTTAATATCAACTAAAAATCACTATAGATTAGTATTAGATAGTTTAGCACTTGTAGTAAAACTTTTCACATATTTAATAACAACTTTATCATCATTTAATTGAAAATAATATTTTTTTTTTGCAAAATTGTTTGTTTGCAAATCGCCGCCGCGTCGTTTGACACTTCAACAAAATATAGTGCGTTTTGAAACGTCAACAATAAAGTTTTAATTTTAATGTCTATGGATTTATATTAATTTCTAAAGAAGAAATACATTCATACTGACTGAATATGTTAATTGGGTGTTGTTATATTAAGTTTGTGTAATTTTATATATTTGTAGTGGACTGTGGATCTATTTATAAATGGAAGAAAAAAATACCGAACGCACACTGCACTTAACCAAATACCGCGAGGGCCATGCCCCATGTAAAGAAATATAGCGGGACAGTTCAAAATAGCTACATAACTATCCTGTCTCAAATAATTTCATAATTCAAAAAAAATATTATATTGGTAAAATACCATCGTATGAGAGTCAGTCAATCTCAATTAACTTTTTCAATTTTCACCTTTGCCACGCGGTAAAAAAAAAGCATTTGAGAGAAAAAAAAATAAGAAATATTCGTAAACTCTGAAGAAAAAATAAAGCTAAAGATCATAATATTAAATATTTTGAGTGTTCCAGCAAACTGTCACTCACACCTTCCTCAAAGTGGTGAAGTTTTTGGATATTTACCGGGAAAATGGTACTTTTAGGTAAGTAGGAACAATAAAACAAATAAATACGTAATTAGTAAATATTTTTAATCAGACCATTATCTATCTACAGTAACAAACAAAACATGAGCAAATCATTACCATAATTCATAAAGTATAAAATTTCAAATTTTATTTTAAAACCTATCAGATTTATCAAACTATCTACTGCTACAAACACAAAATACAATAAGTTGGCATTTAAAACAATAGTTTTATATTAATTAACATAATGTAATTATATTTACAAATAATTCATGGAATATAAGGAACTGAATATAAAATTGTGAGGAAATGTTGCCATGCACAAAATATATCTTAACGCAATTTACCGTATAAAGGGCAGCAGGGATTATGGTACAGCAAGCTTACATACACTTGTCGTATTGTTAAAACACAATTAATTAGTCTAAACACCTATAACAATACATTTAACATATTTAAAGCACTGAATTGAAAAAAATGTCCACAGTTAACTCAACTGTCCTAATTTCCAATGTGTATTCAACTGTTTCTCAAAGAATGTATAATTTGAATTTTAAAACATATTTTTATTCACGTGAACGCTAGTATTGGTTGATTAGCCCAATATACTGTTTACTTGCAAAATAAGGAACTAAAACACCAATTTTATGCTCTAATAGGCCTGTCAGTATTTTTAATGTTAACCAAATTCAGCCCAAAAATAATTTGTGCCATACAAAATACTGTATTTTTTTCGGAGTTTTCATTGCCATAAGGAATGTTTTAATGTAAATAAAAACTTTTTGATTAATTTACGTATTCGATCACGTGGTTGCATCGTCTTCTTATTACTGTTAAGACGTATGAGCTTAGTTACTAAGGGCAGCATGGCAAAAAAAGTTATTATAGGACAACATGAATAGTAAAAATAAAATAATATTCCATAACATTCTGTTATCGAGCTCGAGACGCGGCATAATTATTATTAAGGTAAGCAAGACAATAAGGCAAGGTACTACAAATCTTATTGGTAGAAAATCATACCAATTTAGCCCAAAATAAGTGCATCCCATTTCAAGCATGTTAAAAGTGGTAAAAGTAATTTTCAGATATTTAACCTATGTATAAGAGGTATAATTAAAAATAATTGATAAACGAGGAAACTAAATATATATATTAAATAATATATACAAACACTAATAATAGCAGAATTATACAATGCTGCATACATGGAACCATACACCAAATAAAATATAAATAATAATATGAAAAGTGCTGATAATTTTCATCACATTTGCTATTATAGATTTTATATAGTCTTCTTGAAATATTATGATTTTAGATTATTTGAAGTATCTATAGACACATGTATCGACATAAAGCATTATTACTTTATTTTTACAGTTAATTATTACAGAGACATCTATGTAACAATAAGTAAACAATTTGAACAGAATTCAATAATTCACATATTACTATTTACAACATCATAAATATCTTGACGCTAATTTTAACATTTCAGTGGGATAAAATTAAGCAACACAGTTCATAGTCACAATCGTTCCGTATCAGCCAAAAGTCTATAAAATCCAGATAAATCAGTCTTCTCCCATCACCGTACCACAGAATTATGTAAGAATACAGTAGTATAAGATGCTCACAAATAATCTAGGCCGTAGTATTAAACGCCATAATATATTCCAAAGAATTAAGTGCGTATTACTTATATTTTGAGACATTATTTAAAAAAAAATATCAAGTGAAAATTTCTAATAATATTTAGAAACAGCAACCAGAAGTGGAAACCCACTTTTTACAGTGACGCATATACGCATATTCGCCATATCGTAGTATTTCTTTATGCGAGCACCTTATTACATATAAAATTCTTTTCAGATTTTGTGGCTATCTTGCTCCCTCAATTTCCACTCCATTCAGCCGACCTGCACATATCGGCGAGCAGCTCATCAAATTCCAGAACAGAGTTCTCATACAACACCAGGTCTTTAGACAAGTCTTCATTCGCTAGCTCCATCTCTTTTATAGATTCAGGACTCATTGACTTACATCTCACAAGGTCGTCCGCTAGCTTCAAATGTGGCGCGTTAAAAAAGTCTTTGTAAAACTCGGCGAGTTCTCGTATCGGGTGATTGTCGGCGAAAGGAAAATGTAGCAGTTTCAAAGGTGGTTCATTCTCGTTTCGGAAACCCGAGAATTTCTTTGGTGGCATTTCCAAAGAGGTTGGACTCTTTGATAGTGTTGAGATGTCCAACTCTTGGGTACTTTTTAGTTCAGCAGGACTAGTTTTCGAAGGTGTTTTAGGCCGCTTCCTTGACTTAGGGATGGGAATCTTAGTGAAAAAGTCTTCGAAAGCTTGTCTGATGACGTTTTCGTCGACAAAAGCTGCCAACCGTAATGGTCGGTTCAAGTCGACGGGACCGAATGGCTTAGGCTCTTTCTGCTTTTGGTCTTTCTTCTTCTTCGACTCAAATATTACATGTTTAGGGCTCAATTCGAAATGGTCACTCTTGAGTAACAGTAGCTTGTTCTTTTCAGTCCTGTTTGGGGATATAGAAAAGTTGGTTCTGTATGAAACTGAGAAGCATATAGCGCCTAACGGAGTCTTCAACATACCCGCTTGTATTTTCTTAACAGATTCACCTAAGGCTTTCACTTTCGGTGGTCCGCTGTATACTCTGTAGAAGATAGTAAAGGATTCCGTTCTCTGCTTCCTCGACAAATGGTAAGCGGGTGTTATTCTCGTCACCGTTATCAAAGACTTTAATAGTATCCCCATTCGGAAGTATACTGTGTTCATGGCCTTTAAAGAAGAGTCGAATTGTGTCTCATCTAATTCAAGAGTCCATAATTCGAGTACCATTTCATCTCCATCTTCAGTTTGTACGGATATTTCTACGTGTAGCTGCGATCTGATGGTTTCTAAGACTCTGTCAGATGGGAGAGCATTCTTGGTAGCTTGGTTGACTTCAGCTGTGTCTGGTATCTGGAGATTAAACCAGTCTGTGTCAGACGATTGTGGCTTACTATTTGGCTCTATCTTTACCCCTTTCCTCGATTCTACTATAACTTGGACGCCTTTGTACGCTAGGAATTTTGTGAATTTAGTAAATTCATTTTTGTCGCTTATGTTTGAGAATGCGGCATCGGGCGCCATTGTGTTAAGTTATTATTCTTCGTCGGCTATACAGTTCTCTACCAGATTCCTTAAGTTCGGATTCTCCATTGCAGCGGCGATCCTCTCTTTGTCGTTGATCTGTTTGTTGACTGTAACAAGAGAAATATAAATATTACAAGATATATTTAAGTACACACGAGTGTGTAATAGGCATACAAGACTGCAATGAAATACCTAAGCATAGGTAAGAATATTTTGTGTAGGTATGTAAGAAATTCTTAACCGGATTCAGTTCAGTTGTACACAAATAAATAATATGCTCTATAATTGCAATAACAATATACGTATTATGCAATAAGACTGAGCGTAAATAAATCAATGTGGTTATTTTTAGAAACACATCAAGTACGGTCTTAAATAGCACAATGAGCATGGTAAATCATAAAATTACCATAATAATAGTGTTATTCGCGGACCTAGTCAACAAGTTACGATAAACATTTACTCGACCTTTCGCAGATCGCTAACAAGACGAGTACCTAGGTAATGTCGTATGTAGTACCGGTCTGCCTTGCGAGCCTACGTCTGGCTAGACCTGTTTCCATCAAGAAAACACGTTGAGGATAAAAATAAATTTTATACAAGAGTCATGCTCGTCTCAAAGTACGAAAGCCATAGTATTATGCAGATTTTACTATCTTTCTAGCTCTGTATCTATATCACTGAACATATCATGTAGCGTGTATTTTTGTACTGCCTCGTTGGCCTAGTGGTGCTAAGCGCGACTGCTACGCTAGAGGTCTTGGGTTCGATTCCTGAGTCGACCAAGGTGTTACTGGGTTTTTCTATGAAATTCTCAGTAGCAGGTCGGAGTTCGGATTTGTGACCGGTTAGTGGCAATAGGCTCGCCCCCTATTACATGGGACCTAAACATATCGGCGAACTGTGGGTGTTCATCGGTACACCTCTGCCTAACCCTTCGGCGGTACAGGCGTGGTGATATGTATGTATGTATGTATTTTTGTAGCGTTTCAATAAAGGACAATTAAAATGTTTTTTCAAATCAATTGTCAGCCACGCAAGCTGTATAATCAATGGTATCGTACAGGCCGTCGCGTGTGTTGTGGGACACGCTAGGCAGCTGTTGTTTATATCAGAATACTGTATTGAAATAATTATATGGCTATGATAAAAGATCTATATAATGGAAGAGGTTGTGTTGGTATTTTGTGCAAAGCGTTACGGGTCGTTAAGCCCAAAAATGGCATTATGTTTCACATTAGTGCATCTCATAAACTCGTGTTTTAATGTTGGGCCGTATCTTCGTTAGTTTATAATCTTACCTAACCTTGGAAAGAGTAATGACCCGACGTTTTACTTGCTTTATTAAGTAAATGTCTGAACTTTAAATCGGACTATTTGTTTTGACATTCAACGTTTCTACCTTTTGTCCATAGAATAACCGAGAGATGTTCTTTGTTTACCAAAACAATGCACCCATCAAGTCATTATAAGATTGGAAACAGACCTAATAAACCCTTGTGAAAAGGGTAGGCAAAGGTAGAAATCAATATTTTTATGTGTCTATAAGAATACAACAGAGAATATTATATTCTTTACCCTTATATGAGTACAATGTTTAATACGCTGTGACTTTGTATTGATTTGTTCAATAAATAATATGGAAAAAATATCTCGCTGACGTCAAAGCCCCAATGTTTTGGCGTCATTAAGTGACCGAAGCTCTAAGTACCTATTGCTATAATAATAATATATTTCATAAATCATGTTGTATTTGCTACAGGATCTCTTACCAGCCTCTGTAATGAGTAAATGACAGGCAAACAAGTCTAAATCACAAGTCATCATTATCAGCATAAACAAATGACGCGTGCTGACCGTGCCCCAAAAAACTAGGAAGGTCAAAGATATTGATTAAGGCTATTTGTTTTCCTAGTTTTTCATGATCAAATTGATGATTATTAGAATAAATTAATGGCTTATTATTATAAGAACGCACTTTTACTTGGCGCCAAGATTTTCTTGATAACTAACCTTGAGAAAAAACTTGATGTTTATTCATTTTCCTTCAGCCATATTATCATCTAGCAATAGGATATAAATAATGTACAGTAATAGGTCTAGAAATATTGCTTTTTGTTATAACTCACTAGTCCATAGAACTACCAGTTAGATTTGACAGAAAAAACTTTATGAAAGCTTGTATAGCATCGCGTTACTTGCCTTCATAGAAAGGCGACAGAAACCGCGGGGCACAGCTAATTAGTGATAGAATTAAAAAGCCACAGGTTAAGTCAATGTTATTGCCAAGGAAGTAGAATACATATTGACAGTGTAAACAAAGTTATCTTGTAGTATTAATATAATGAGATGATAATCAGGCCTGCTATCACATAAACATGATATTAGTTCCCTTGTTTCTTCATAATACAAATTACAATGTTGTAGAGTACATAAATATTTCCTTACAGATTTAAATGCAATTTATGGGGATAGTGACTTATGTGTTCATATTAAGATTACACTAATGAGGATTTTCGCTTTTAAAAAATCTGCGAGCATCGCCAGTCTGTCATGAGTTCTATCTGTCTATTTTCATAAATGAGGGACCATATACCTACTGGCTCGTGATTGGTTTTATTTTGAAGAAATGGCCATCCTAGCTTATTCCTGATGACCACAGCGGAAGTGATGTACTCGAAATGAAATTATGTAAACATAGTATTCTTGAAAAAGGTCAAGGAGAAAAGCCAGGCGAGTGTAACCACAAGCCACGGCTAGTATATTATAAGTTGGTATTTATATTTACTATCTCTATAATATCGCTTGGAACATAAGGCTATCGCTTTGTTTTCGTAATGTGTGGTAAAGAACTTTGTTATTGAAGTTATCGGACTAGATAACAGGCGAAACACAAATATCGATAGCGAGGTAATTTGGAACATCTGTGATTCTCACGAAGGTCTACTTTATGAGATAGATTGTTAGATGTAGAAGTATCTTAAGCCAGGGATCCGTGTGATAACGATGTTCTAAATCATATGTCTCCTACATTGGATTTTGTTATCAAGTTTTTGAAACCTATTTGGAACCAAATAATAATATATATCTTTATAGATCTTGACGTAGGTAGACGTTTTAAACTTTGTTACGTTGTTTGATACCGCTTTAAATAAATATTAAAGAATGTTTGCTGATATATAAAAATAAATCCCGATTTCACTTGGTCTCGTCATAACTTCGACGACTGCACCTAATTGTTTTATTCCTTATTATAGAGGTTTTGATAAAATAAAATAGATATAATGGACGGAAATGCTTTAGAAGTCTCACACAACCCGTGCGAAATCGGGGCTGGCAGCTAATTGTTGATTCAAACATTCCTAAAGAAGGCTATTATTTAAAGTGATTTTCTTAGATTTTATCAAATTGGACGGAATGCCTTGCAGTTTCCTTTATTATTTGCGCAGAAACCTACGAATATATAATTATGTTTCAATTTTAAAGTGTTTAAAAGCAGTTTTTTGTTATTTTACTCAAAAACATAATATTTACCACACATGTGCGAAGTGGAACACAGTATTGTATTATAAGAACATGTTTTCCGGTCCGCTCCTACAGCATAAACAAACAAAGTGACGAAATACTGTATGCTCTACATAATATTGTTTATAACTTTATATATCATGTATGTATAATATTTATGTGGGACACGTCTGGCCAGTGAACAGATAAAGGCTGAATAGTGAGCATACCATTGCATGATCAATAAAATATGTAATAAAATGGGTTCTTTGTAGTCAATGAAATAAAGTAAAATTCATAAAAAATGTTCTATCAAGTACATTTAATATTTATATATATAACGCAGAGATGCTATGGTCTAAATCCCTCTTAAACTTTAGGATAATAAATTCTGAGACGAATAAAGAGAACATGAAAATGTAGGAATCTAAAAAGTAAATTAGTTTTAAGGTATTTAAACACCATACCTAGCATGCCAATCATAGGTGAAACTGCAGGGCTGAGCTAGTCATCAATAAAAACTTAGGTAATTTAGTGCTACTTCAAAACCCAATAAAACTTACTGACTGGGCAACTCTTACCAAGACTGACAAATCATCATAGTAATGACCTTTGCAACTATTCATTTATTTATTCAAGAAACCATTACAATACAAATACTTAAACTGTGTTTTGTGGACTAAATTATATTTGTCTCAATCAGGAAAGGAACCTACAATCACCTAGAAGGCCACAGGATTGGGACACCCACATACCACCCACATTACCCTAGTTGTGTAGTTAACATTCCATTAAATAACACTTGTATCTTTACATATAAAATGAATTTATTTTCACCGTCTATTCACTGAAATCTTTTAAACAATCTTTTCAACAGATTTTCTCTTTCAGCAACTGATAGAGTGATCCAAGGGGATGCTTAATAAATAGAATACACATACATATTACATGTAATATGGAAAAGCAGAAAGATTTTTGACATCATATAACAAATGTGTAAAGCCGGGGATGGGTGGCTAGTATTGTATCAGAGTCTATACATACATAACTTTAGTAAGATAACAAAGTTCAATGAAGTCACAAGTATTATCAAATACACATTATAAATTCTTGTAACAACTAGTGGGCGTGTAAAAACTACATGTTTTGTAGACAAAAAGTTAAATGGAAAAATCCCATTTTAAACATAGCTTTTTCGTAAAATCTCCGGCCAGTGTTTTGTAAAGATATTCTAGTTAAATAATACTATTTTTAGAAAGTTATTTTATTTTTAATAATGTTTATATTTAAGTGTCCTCTCTGTGCCTGTAAGGCAGGGAATCTACCGAAAATAATTAATACAAAAATTATATAATAAATAAGACAAAGGAAAAGTTGGGATTAGAAAGATTATTGTTATCAAAATCAATTTCTATTTTTAGTTCTAATGATGTGAATTTATAAATTATTTACATAATTGTCATCACAAAATTAATTACTTTAAACTTGCACCTTTTATCTTTATCACCTATTAATAAAGATATAATTAATGATTAGCTTATTATTATAATTGTATCTATTAATACTATTATACAATGTTGTTAACATTGGAAATGCAATGAGTTGCAAAATATTTCAAAGTTTATAGAATGCATTGACTTTTAATAAATGAATTCATCTATGACTATGTATTTGGGACAACTCAAAATTGATTTAGAAAATGTATCTCTATCTGTTTTCTGAATAATGTTTACTCACTTTCATCTTCGGTCGTATGTGCGCCTTTCTTGATATAAATGTCCAGTTTTACAGGATGATGTATTGAACGCTGTATTTTAATCCTTATGCACAGTCCTATGAGCGTCGCCAGCGAACAATGGGGCACTGTAGGATTATATTCCACACGTAACACTGGGACCTTGTCCGCCGTTGGTTCCTTTACAAAGATTCCCTCTTCATAAACCACCTTCAAGTCCTCAAGAGTACTCGGCTTTTCCGGATCCCGTATCGTCCGCAAAAAGTCTAGAACACCACAACACACGTTAGAACACCAAGCAAACAACCCAACAAGTCCAAAACAACACCAAAGCACGTCAAAACAAACCGTATATTGTCTCTTTCAAGTCGTTCTCATCTCTGTAACCTAGCTCCTGTAGAGTCGCACTTTTGTCCATATAAGCTGGTTTAGCAAGCTCCACTGGTGCTTTCTGTGAGTTATTCAGAGAGAGTTTGGAAAAGAACGATATCATATCGTTGGTAGCAACAATTCGCGTTCCACTGATTCACAGTCACAAGTCGGACATGTTTGTTAGGTTGGATGTTGTTATTTTCCCGTATGTTGTTTATGGTTTTAGATGCGTTCAGGTTAGTCTAATAAGGTTCAAGTCAGTTCAACATTATCTATGACACGAGCTGAACATATTATTTGGGGAAGGGAAAATTAAATCTTTTTTAATTTTAATAAAAATATCTGAAGAAATATCGCAGCATTGAAAGTTACAACAAGCATAGAGCTGGCTTTAGCTAGCTGTTGATCGTAGTTGTGCTTACCAGTTAACACCACGTGGAGTCCTAAAATACAATACATATTTTTTATCTTACGAATATGATAACGAATGTAATGCTAATTTGAGCAGTTCCCATTTTGGCCGAAAAACATGTCAACATTATTTTCCGATTTAATTCAGTAGTTGTTAAAACACAACCTGCATGGACCTTCCTAAAGTCTAAATAACGGCCTTACTAGATTTGAAGCGATCGATCTACACACGATCTTGAAGTTGATTCCAATCTACTTAACTCGGACCTTGGTGGAGGTGGGAATGCTGGGATTACATCTGCCAACTTCCTAAGTAGTCGCTGCAGATGGCTAATGAAGCTCATTTCCGGCAAACCCAATAATTGAATAATAATAATATTCCGGGACATCTTACACACTCAATCATTACATTTCCGATACTACACTGGCGACTATAACTTTGTAACAGTTGCGACACAGTTTTTTTTTCTATACTAATGTAGCTTTTAACGCACAATTAATGTTACTTATCTTACTTTTGTTCCAATAAATGATTTTGATTTTTTGACTTATTTATAGGCATTAGCCTTCGTCGCAGACTATTCTTCTTGGTAATGGTTTTATTATACCCAAACATTCACAAATTCGAGTTTAGCACTTTCTTCTTAAAATGATCGTGAATAATGAAATTTGGAAAATCGTATATACTTAGCCGCAAAAGGATTAAATTGAGAAACATCGTATTATCTCTGCACAGGGATATAAAATTGAGTTAGTCATTTGTCATGAACGCACTTGTAAATTGACATCACTCCACGGGAAAATAAGCATTACCTAACCAGTAATGACTTAGCAAGTACATAGATGGCGCTATTCATATCATTGACCCGTAAGCGTTTCGTGATCGTCGTCACGTAGATTAGATCCTAGTACCTACTTAATTTTCTCTATGGATTAGACGTAGTACTTAAAAAATAATTCGATGGTCTAAACCGATTATCCTATATAATCTAGGTAAAGATATCTTGTGTCTCATAAATAATGTACTATTTTACCATAAAATATACAGTCTTGTTGTATGAAAGGCCCTCTACATACCTACATAGGTCTCAGGTCTCTCGTACAATAAATAGCGAGTAATTAAAACAACAGCAAATACTTAATCATAAGTTTATTTAGAACTTCTTAAAGGATTTCTTGGAGCCCTTGCCCTTCGTGACTTTCAATACGTTGAAACGAATGGTCTTGGAGAGCGGCCGGCACTCGCCGATGGTCACAATGTCTCCCAACTCCACATCCCTGGAAAATTAACAAGAACTTAATTAGTAAAATGTCCTATGGAAACATTTATTTGTTATGGAGGGTGTATCAATCAGTTTTTGGGTTAGGAACACGTTTTTCGTCAATTGGTGTTCGGAAGACCGTCGTGTGGGTATCATCATTTAGAATCTAATTATAGTAATGCACATCTTCAGTTACTACCTAATTTACATATGGCGGCAATTGCTTATTTATAGGTCACTTTAATGGGGTGAATGAGCTCAACAGGGTCATTATATTCAAAATATGTGCGAATTTTTCCCTTGTTGACAAACTTATGCCATCAACCATACCACTAATGTACTCTAGTCTCTACATAAGTTTAAAAAGGAGGGTACAATAGCTAGTTTCTTACCTGAAGCATGGTGACAGGTGAACGGACATGTTCCTGTGTCGCTTCTCGAATCTGTTGTACTTAGGTAGGTAGTGTAGGTAGTCTCTGCGGATGACGATCGTGCGCTGCATCTTCATCTTCTGCACGACTCCGGTGAGGATACGACCACGGATCGACACGTTGCCAGTGAACGGGCACTTCTTGTCGATGTATGTGCCTTCAATCGCCTGCAGTTCAGAGAGTACTGCGTTAGTTGGGGGTTATAGTTGTAGGGTAGTTAGTATTGCAAGCTTGTTTTTTTTTTTGTTATTGAATTGCCTTCTCCCTTTTGATTTTGTACAGTGAATGTTGTAATATTTTGGAATACCTTCCACTTGATAGTTACTTTGGATATATTAACTCTTGAATCTTTGTAAACTTTTAAATCAAGCAATAAAATAGGCATGTTAAGCCACTATTAAATATTTTTTTTTTTTGTAAATATAAATAGTTGTAGCAGGTATTACAAAATATTACAACGAACTTCTCTTTTACATAAAATATGATTGATGAATGCTTTTGGGACATTTATACCATAGCCATAATATAGACATTATCTTGCTTGACTGTAATCAGATATTGGGTTAGAAAATACACTTGTCTTCATCACTTGGTTGTCAGAAGACCGTCGTGGGGTATCATCATGTTAGAGTCAATTGCAAGTGCCTACAGACTTTATTTAATCCTTCACCAAATGATAGGAATCTTTGAATAGTTCTGATTGCCTTTTTATAACTGATAGAAGTTCGCATAAATTATGTAATTTATTTATTTACACGTGTTTAATAAATTGCTTCTTTACTTAGTTCTAAAAAGGCAATAAGAACAGTTATCATAATATAAATAATGTGTTAACTTATGAGACTTGTGATTAGGTCTTAACTAAATAATAACATGAACGGGTTGTTTATAAATAAATAAATATCTTAACAATATATTGTATAGACAATTTTTTGCACGGACATGTTATAGCGACATGCATACCATACCTTGGTGATGATTATAACCAGCACCTAGCAGACTGTTAACACATTGGTAACCACCACCTGAATTGTATTAACCGATAATTTTGATACAGACATGCTTTTGTACTTTACTTGGCAATATTGATATTTTATATAAATATTTATGGTGTAAATATACTATGTTTTATGATGATATTATGTGATCAAAATTATCTGTTTTTATGTATAATTGAATGCACCTTGATGATTCCAGCCATGCACATGTTAAAGCAAGCTTCCTTGGACCAACATCGACGAGTTTTAGGACCATAAACTACACTCAATTTAAAGAACCATTAAAAAACCCTCCAAGGTAATGTGTCAAAATACATGCACCTGATGATAAAATATTTTAAAATTTTAGTATCACTTTAATATATTTACATTACCAATCAAAATTCATTCTCAATTCTAGACAGTACCCCAAGTCACCCACCCTTCACCAATAAGTAATTTATTTGTAAAGAGTTTTTGTTTTTAGTGGAGAGTTTAATGAGTGTAGTTAACAGTCCATAAAACAAACAACGTAGCCACCACCGCTGCAAGCCACCGCCCCAGCGACCAATACTAAAAGTACCACACCTCACGTGGAGTCTTAAATCCAAGACCGACATTCTTAGAATGTCTCATGTCTTTCCTCTTCAGTCCCCCCTTCTTGTTGAGGAAGACCGTAGCCTGCTTCTGAAACGCTTTCTCTGTCTACGGAAAAATAAACACGTTAGTTTTCACACATCATGCGTTACCTCACGAGGAGTTTTGAAACCGAGTCCCACATCTTTGTGGTACCTCAGTGGTTTCCTGCTACGCTTCACACCGATACCCTTTTTACGGTTCAAGAAAACCGTTGGTTGCTTTTGGAATGAACGTTCCGTCTGGAATTTTATCAATTCATTAGTAGATTGTTATTGTTATAGGACAGTTTAGAAAAGCTAACTACATTGGAATGAAGAAAAGAAGAAGAAAGAAAGAAAATGCAAAAAGAAAAGATAGGTACTAACTACATAAAGCTAATAAAGAGTTGCAATAAAAACATTATCTTAGACTAAGCTAAACTTAATCATACTAGAGGAGCTTTTTACTAATAATTGCACATTGAGTTATGGATGTGTGTGCACATATAAGTTTCAAAGCAAGTTGGACATTTAAATGACTTATATTTATATTGCCTTTAACCTAGTTCCTAAGAAAAAGTATCCTATTTATAGCCATCTAGCAGACTGATTGTATTTCCTATCATTAAAAAAATCTTGATACACGGAATTAGGGTAGATGGGCGTTCATATTTTTATGGCTTTTAACCTATACATTTTTAATACAAAAGAATGGTATTTTATTACCTTGCAGATTTACATCACGCAGGCGATGTTTATCTATTATTAATATTACAGCGCCGGTCATTGTTCCTGCTAACTTGAACAGATCGATTGAATGCATTACTAACGATTTAAATCAACGTAAACATAACCTAAAATTCAAATATTTTTGACGAATACGCGTTTTCGCGGTATTCATTAAATTATTCTGTTTCGAAAATTCAGACATGCATAGATTTAAGGGTTGACATGATTTGCTAAGCATCGATTCGATTCAACCAAACTAACCTAATAACGACCATACTGTCATTATCTTTAAATCACGAATTATGCTAGAGCTTTAATAGAATTAATAGGAATTAAACCTACGTAATCACGGAATAATCATTGTTCTGATAGTTATTAGAAACACTTGTAACAATAATTTTGATGGGAAAGCCGAATCCCACGTGCACACACTTCGGAACCACATTTTCACAATATCACTTGTTTTACACAGAAATACAATTTCAATTATGAAACTCGAGGAACTTATAAACACTTTTAGTGAAAAATTAAAGCGATTTAACAATTATTTCCATTATTTTAACGAGAAATCCAACACGTACCTGATCCGCCATCTTGCTTGACAATGAAAAGAGAGCGGTGTTGCAAACGTGAAACCAAGTTAAGTTTACGGGCTATGTTGCCAAAGAATATTTCACAATAATCTAGATAAAAAAGGTTTTAAAACAAAACATGGCTAAGACTGTATTTAATAGTATAAAAAATACTAAGCACAGAAGTTAATATATCCTATTGTACATTTTGAATATCGGAAAAGCAAGCCTCTTGTACATTTTGATGTACCTAATGCATAATTCAATAAACTGAACATGGAATCGAACTTTTCTGATAACTAAGCAGTAATATAAAAATACGTGGTTTCTTACTTATAAAAATAAAGAACTAGGTAGTGCACATTTAACTACCTAATTAATGCTTTAAATAAAAAATGTTGGTTTGTGGATGTAAACACTTATCGATTTACCATTTTTCTTCATTCTTGTAACATTCATAAACGGAACTGTCAAAGAGCTAGTTGTTATGAAAATATTCGCTAATTTATTTTTCGCATTTTCGCCTGTTGATAACGTTTAACTCTTTAATTTTCTTTTTTGCATTTTTTATATTATTTTTATAATATATGTAGCTTTCAAAGTGCGTGCCGATGATCACAAAGTGATTGCTACATGGCCACAATGTCTTGTGCTGTTCCTTTTTGTTTTGTCCAGAATTTTTTGTTTCTGGTTGAATTCCGATGGAGGAAGTAAGGCAGCTGGTGCAAGAAGAAGGCCGGGAGGCGCGTAACCTCGTCGCATTTCATGTTGCCGTCGATACGCCAAGTAAATGCATGTTTTTATATATTATGTACTTAAGTAAGTCGAAATCTTTTGCGGCCGTGGGCGGCAGTATTTGTTTCTAAAAGAGGCAGTTAAGGAGTGCCCGTGAGCCAATGAAGCACGATTTATAGTTGTAACATGGTCAAGCACAGTATTTAGTTTCATCTTTGTGTTTATTCAATGGATAGAATTGGAGGCAGTTGGCAGAATGAATACCACCTTTGTGTTGCCCTACAGTATGAATATTTTACTATTTATTTTTAAAATAGATACTTAGCTCATGTATAAGATTGATATTTATATATATTCAAAATCCAAAGTAATTGATGGAAATTATGTACCCTCTTAAAAGTATGTTGACAATTAAGTTGATTGAATGAAGAATCAGAATCTTAGTGGGTAGAGCTACTTAGCCAAACATTAACATATTAAAAGTTGTTATGAATAAAATTATTAGGAAATACACATTTTTAGTACTGTTAGCCTACAGTAGATTCTCTTTATTAGACAAAATATATCATTTGATTTATAATTATGTACCTTCCAATAAATAAGGCAAACAGTTGTTGAAGCTAAGCCAACTTAGGTAAATTTAAAGGTGCTACACTATTTCAATATGTAGGGTATAATAATTTGAGTTTCATTTCAATGGCACTAGTTTAGCTTATACTATTTTTTGTTGTTTGTGGGTACATAAAAATATATAACACTTGCATTTTCAATATGTTTGAATGAATAGATGATGCGATATTCTTTAGTTTCGTCTTACCAACATTCCTTACTAAAAAATAAACCAATAAATAATAAAATAAATTTATCAATTCTACCGAATTAACCAAAATATCATCCAAAAAAACATTGTACTTAGTGTATTCATAGATGATTAACAAAAATGGAACTCAGTTTCTCAAAGTTTTGATCCACACTAAAAATTAGGTCATCGAGATATATTTAACATTGTTAGCTTGTGTACATTTGCATATTACTTCTTAGAATACTTGACTAACCCAACTTGTTACAGTTGTCTTGTCTGGTTACGTTATCATCTTGATTAGTCATCTGTTTATAAATGTCTTAAACTCATTTACTAGAACTCGTCACTGTTGTATTGAAGATCAAATTGTGTTTTTTCGTCTAATTTTAGTTTTAAAAGTTAAAAGAGTATAAAATAGGACATTGTTATTTAGTAGGGTTTAGCAGTTTTAAATGTGGCATGGAGTACAGTGCACAGCTAGTTAACTTTCAAGTTAAACTTATATTTTTATTAAAGCTTTTGTTAGTTTCAAATTACATGGCTTAATCAACTCATTGATTCATAATCATCATCATCAGCCGGAAGACGTCCACTGCTAAACAAAGGCCTCCCCCCTAGAATTGCATCCAATTGCATCCTCCGGGTGCCCGCAACTTTGACGATATTGTCAGTCCACTCATTGATTAATTGTCCACAATACCTGCGAACATCTAATTTATACCACCTCTGTTGTAGCCTGTTGATTTGAATCTGTTATCAGTTCTGCCAGAATTCTTATTCACCTATACAATACTGTTAAAAAGCATGAGGCTATTTAACATCATGTTTTCACCAAAAGTAGCTGAGCAACAAGTATGTATTATATGGAATAAAATAGAATAAATAATAAAAAACACTTACTTAATCCATAATTTTATTCATTTATTACACATTTTTTTTATAATGTGTATCTAATGCCTTTGGTTAGTCTTTAACTTTACGTGCAGTATTTAATTTTGCAAATGTCTAGTTATCTATCACAACAATATCATTTACTAATCAAGTTTTAATAATGAGAATTCATCATATTGAAGTATGACTTGCCTTGATTTAAATCGAAAGTCTCTTATTAAAATATGTTTCCCATGGCATTCAGTTGAACAAAGATCGTCTACTATATTGCAAAGCGATTATTAATCCTCATCACGATTAATAGAATTTAATTGTCTACAATTGTACCAATTGTTATTAGATCAACAATTTCAACTGCATTCTTAGTTTTAGTACCAAATCCGTCTTATAAACTGTTCTTTTTGAACATAAAAAACAATATTTAATCTGAGTTTTATGCTTGTCAATTTACCGTCAAATTTGTGCTACTTAATGGTCAGGACACACGCACGACCGTTGCGCATACATGCACAAATCTCAGAAAATAAGCGCTCGTGTATGAGAGAGATGCAAAAGAAAATCTACGTGCATTAGCGGGTAGTAGGAGAGAGATAGACCTATGCGTGTCATAAAGCCATGAAAATTCTTAAATTCCAATTCAGTTGCATGGGTTTAAAAGCCGAAATAATATGTAAATGCTTGTGTAAGGTATACTTCAAAATAAATAGCTTCTTGGTATTTGAATAATTTGGAAAACTTAAAAGTTACATATTATACATTTGTAAATTCTTGGACAGTAACTTTAAGCAGTTTATATCATCCTCTACCGAATAAGTATAAAACATTGATCATATATCATACTGTAAATTCTAAATAAAATAAATAATTGCATAGCACTCATTAAAATAAACCATACGTTGTTGGACAGTCGTAAATTGCATATGAAGAACACGTATAACATTGACGGGATCCGAAATTGAACCCTGTGGTACGCCCAATAAGACTAAATTCTCATCAACCGTCACTCGAGTCGTAGTTCGTATTTTCCGATCTAGGTGTTCAAACACAGGTACGTAGATGTCTGTACCTACAACATACGTGAGGACTACAGAGGCTCTTTGTGTGCTGAACTAACAATAGCTATTTTAGTAAAAGCACACTGTAATCGATAATGTCGAAAGCGTTTGTCGAAACTGGCGTCGAATAACGAATTTGTTTTGAGAATGTAACCAACAATTCGTTGATTGTTTTATGTTCGTATGTGTTTTATATTTTTTACTTCCAGTGTTGTAAGCTATTATCCTTTACAGTAATAGTTATCTTTTTACTTCCCCTTGAAACCGTTACATAAGCTCAATTTGTCAATTAGACTTTGAACAAGTTTAGTAACCATAAAAAGCATCTCAGTCTATCATTTGTTTTGTAAAACGACTTGCATGACTGTTTACAAGACTATTTTAAAACCCCACTTAGTTTTCTGTCTACAAATCACGAACCGTGAAAGCTATGCAACGAGGAAAGTGATTTACAAACCATATTTTCACCAACAGTATCGGAAAACCCCCAAGGGTTAATTCATCTAGAACAATAATAGTGTAATTGACAGTCTAAAGGGCAGTGGTAGGGGTAGATTTTGCCTTTGACATGCAATAACGTGACGTCATTTAGAACAATCGATGTTGAATGTCAATACCGGGTACCGACTAGCGTTATTATGTGGTATGGTAATTCCGATCTTATCGAGGGGTTTGCATGCACTTTGATGCTTTAAAGCTATTTGTTCTTTCGATGGTAATTACGACTTTTTTCTACAGCCTACGTACAAAACGGCTTGTTACGTCTAGTTTGTACAAAAAAGTACTTTACCCTTTTACGTAAGTTATTTGGCTTATCTAAAAATAGCGATTCTATAACTTCGGAGTTGCTTCGTTGCTGACGAAAGAGCTTTAGAGTAGTTAAGTTATGCATGAAGTTTCTTTATTGTCACAAAACATTGTAAATTCTGGTTAACCTGTAATTTGCAACTGAGTAAATCTATGTGGTATAATCCTACAATTGTGATCTCATGTACACAGAAGCTGTTGGTGAAATAGGGATTGTTTCAATCATATTTAGATTATTTTATGTCCTGTTTATTAAATCTCCCGAATCCTATTGCTGTGCCTGATAATAGTAAGCTGGCCTCGCATAACGTGGGTCATAACATTGTAGAAACGTAGATATAAAAGATCAAAATTTAATAGCTTTACCGCCCCTTCGCTAATTGAAACGTGATCTTACATAAAAGGCCGCCAAAATACAACATTTCAAAAGGGTTATGCATTGTTCCGCGCTTTACCCAAAATGTCTGTATTTCGGGATCAGAATATATGTTTGGAGAGAGTGGACTGCTATAGGCTGATGATGATGATGATGATACAGATACAAGATTTGCCCAAACAATGTACAAAAGTAACGGAAAGCTTTCTTACTTTGTCATTTTTATGTCTAGAATGCAGACAGAATTGAATTCTAAGCTTTTCTAGTTTCTATTTTCTATCTAGATTTTATTTAGGTCGCACGCCCGGGCGAACCACGAGCTATCCTGTGCGTCCTTTATAGAGAAATTAAAATCAATACTGCATGCGATCTCCGGCCGCAGTTACCTAGCAACGCAACGTGCTGATAGACAGATATTTTATACCACCCTATATAAATCTAGCTATGATGGTGTCTGGGGTGATGTAATACAATCGAGGTATATTTTATTGCATTTCGTTTGACATAATTAAGTCGATTTGCTGTTGAAGGCATTGTTTTGGAACAAATAATTAGGTGGCATCTTTTATGGTTTAGCCTATTATTGAAAATTCGGCCATGTCGAGAGAATGAATGAAGAACGATTGACGAAAAAAGTGTATAAGGCGAGTGTGAATGAAAGTGTCGGAAAGGGTAGACCTAGGCGGACGTTTCTAGACCAAATCGGAGACGTCTTGAAAAAAGGCCAGGTTAAGAGTACCCTAAACCGAAGAGCATGTATGAAGGGAATAATGACAGTGGATGAAGCGAAACAAGTATGTAAGGATCGTAGCAAGTGGATAGAAGTGGTCTCTGCCTACCCCTACGGAAAAACAGGCGTGATTATATGTATGTATGTATGTGAAAATTCGGAAGCAAACTTTTGCTGTATGACTTTTGGCAACAGTTGAAACATAAGTTACTTTATTGTTGGGTAGGTGAAGATCAAAGATTATATCATTTGCGGTAGAGGTTGCATGTGTTTAGCTTTTGTTTACAGCCTTTGATTGGGTGTATGTAAGTTTCGAAGGCATTTGAAATAGATTCTAGTTAGAAACTTATAAATCTATTTGGTGAGTTTGGTCGTTTCAAGAAAACATCGCGTTAGAAACAATGAAGGTGCCAAAACAATATAACGTTTGATGTAAAAGTTTCAGGAAGCCCACAAAAGATTTCAATGGTAACTTACATTTTCGCCTTTTAATTTCGTCACCCTTTCTAACAAAGCTTCTTTTAAATTTGTGTTGACTTTTCAGTGGCGATCGTTATATAACGGGGTTGCTTTTACCTAACTCCTATGTAGAATTATTTTGATGACACGTTGAAAATAATATAAATATTATAGGTCGCATCCCCGGTCCCGGTGCGTTTCACCTCCATCCCGCCCTCTACCGAGCAATTTAAATCAATACTGTATGTCCCAGCTTGTTACCTAGCAACGCTAAATATAATTACGCTTTGATGTTCAAAGGGTTGGCCGTATTGTGTTATGCGTCCATGACTTTATGATGCAGGCATTAAACAGGTGGGACGCTTTTAATAAATCATTAGCAGTCCATAACATCTTGCGTTATTTAATAACTGCATCTAAAGCTCTTTTAAGAATAGCTCATAGCAGAACAGTATCGCTCACCATGCATTTAATTAGAAGACGTTCACACTTAGCCCTAATTAATATTAAATAAAATTTATTTAATATTAATTATTACATATACATTTAATGTATATGTAATGTAGGCAGACCTAGAGCTACGAAAAAGTTCCAACTTAGCGAGTCGAAACGATAGGAATGAACTAGTCAGATATTTTGGGATTATGCCAATTTTAGTAGCGAAAACGAGATTAGGTAAAAGCCTAGTAAATGGGTCACTGAACAAGGCTGCATTGCAATAATAGAAATGGAGATGTAAAATGATAGGTTTATGTTCTTTTTAATGTAGTTTGAAATTTTCTCTAACATTTTTGAATTTTTCAGCGTAATTACATCTCTTTGTCTATTTATATTGTCAGAACCAGTATATTATGCTTCATATTGTGAGTTTCACATCTTTTTTTCATAATTTCATTTCAAATTTCAGTTTTATTGAAGGCACGTAAATAGATGCACTTTATATTTAATTCACTCAGTCTGTCGTGGCTAGGCTGTCGATATTGAGGTATCGCTCCAAGAATATTATAACAGGACAACTCAAGTATGGCTTGTCAATATCAGTTAGCCTGCCCTAGAGGTTTATACTTTTGATTTTATATATGAAAGCTTTTTCTGCCGGATAATGAAAAGTTCAGTACAACAGCTAAAGCAGTCGATCGAAAGAAATAATGGTAAATAATTATATGCATTCAGAGAAGATTTTAAAGTTCAGCGTGTCAGTTTGTCTATCTCCTGCTCCTATACCAATTGACCTATCATGAAGCTATTTTTTGGCTAAAATTAATGAAAATCTCAAGAGTATATTGAATTTTCGGATTTTTTTTTAGTTTATAGTTGTTATATTCTATGTATTTTGCCCTCCAGGCCGCATCTCCCGCAAGCCGCCTCGCGCGGGCGCTCCGCCCCCCCGGCGAGCGACACCGCGCGCGGCGGCCAGGCTCCGCTCCGCCTCGGCCGGGCGAGACAAGCGCTCGGAACTAAGGGCGAGGTACTGGGCGCTACTGTTTGGAGATTTACAGAGAGCTGTAAGTATATTGTGTCTTCTGATGAAGGTAAATACGGTGTCGAAAGTACCACTCCATCTTCTAATTGAGGATCAATCCCTTCAGAAATAATGGTCCCGTATTCAGCTACACTTCTTCTTTTCGTGTCGATGGCAGATTTAAATTAGAGTACATTGGCCCAGTAAGTTGCGACATTAAAGGATTCAGCTACACTAATAGATGTCTTACAATATTAATAAAGGTTTTTAGGGGAATATATGTCTAAATTAGTTGAGAAAGCTTCATATGGAAAACAAAGAAAACAACAGTGTGAACCCAAGCAGCACGTTGTGTTTGTGTGTAATAATCAACAGTTGGCTTTCGTATAGAAGTTTAGTTAGGCAAATACTTTCTTTGGTTAGTTAAACGTTATTTTTTGAAATATGAAGATGACGTGTAACTTATTGAAATGAGGCTGTACATATAAACGTTTATGGGTTATATTTCATAACATTTGGATGATCCTGCTTATACCTAAAAGTAACACATTCGAGTTAATTAACAAGAATCAGTTATTTCGGTCCTAAAAGTTCTAAACTCTATCACAAATATAGACTAGACAAGTTGACCTCACCAGAAATAAACCTCCCTTTATTGCACCGGGAAAGCAAAATCAATACTCTTTGTCGGCTCCAATCTGCAAATTGAATATGATGCATATGACGTGGCATCGAGTCTCTAATTAAATTGTTCCGGCGTATTGTGGAATTGGGGAGGCCTAAATATTGGGCTTACAGGGGGATTTGTTTTTGTATGCGATGCTGGATGGCCGGTGTTTAACGATGTCTATTGTCCAGTTTTTCAGTGTGGACTGGGAATTGAATGGCGTGGATCTGATTAGTCACTTGTGTTCAGAATTATATTTGGTGCGACAGATTTTAGGTAATAATTAATACTGTTAGAAGTTTTACAACTTGAGATTGTCGATTTTGGTTGCGAACGATGATTGAATACAAGAAAACCAATATTTCCATGTTTAACTTGTAACTTATTGAATTCTTTTTAAATATATTTCTTTACTTAATTTTAATACAGATTTTTGTTCTTTATTGACAGATTGGAGAAATCTACAACACCGTTGAGGCTCACGAGAATCTAAACGAGTGCCAAGAAGTAATACTAGTTTTAGAGAATTATACACGTGATTTCAAAGCTTTGGGAGAATGGTTTAGATTGAAATGGGAGTACGACAATACTCCTCCGCCGCAGCGACCGCAGAGTCTAGCATGGGAGATTAGAAAGACTGATTTCGTACGCCCCGAGTCCCGCAAGGGCCACTCTGTGAAGAGTTCGCCGTCAGTGTCGGGTAAAAACAGCCCATGCTTCTCTGGACACAACACCCCAAGTGGCAAAAACAGCCCAAACCTAACTGGCAAAGCCAGTCCCGGTAGTGGGAAAATCAGCCCGAGAGTCACAGGACATTCCAATACTAGTCCGAAAGCAAATGTTGAGTTTTTCAGCAGCAAAATTTCATCGAAAATTACTGCCAAGCCTGAGCCCAAATCTGCTAAAGAGATATCAAGACTGTCTGATATTAAGGAGAAGGATGTTAAGGACGTACCGGAAGAGAATGGTGTCGCTAATAATAAATCACCAACAGATGAAGAAAAGGAAGAAAAACCAGTGAAAGAAGCTCCATCCCCAGTACTTGAAAAAGACGATAAACTATCGAAACCCCCTGTAGTAGAATTAGGTAAAGCAAAAGAATGCCAGAATGCTTGCCCCAAATTGGTCGTCATCAAGTCACCAAAACGTACGATTACACGACAAGAGGATAATAAGACAACATCCAACAATGACATCTCCAGCCAAGCTAAGGCAACTATTGCAAAACTAGATGCTATGGAGAATGAATTTTTGGCAAAGCATTTGACAGAAAATGCGGCTAAAAATGATAACCAGCTAAATCTAGATAAGGAATCAGAAATGCCTGTTAAAGGTCCTGATTTAAACAATGGTGTAAAAGAACCAGCTCCTGATGTAGTTAATGAAGACATTAATTGTGATGATGAAAATATTGTTGATGATAATATTAACTTTGATGAGCAAGGAAGCGGTTCAACTGATACTCCTGAGAAATCTGATGATAATTTTGCTGACGTTTCCAACGAAAGCTCTTACAAATCCAGTGATGAAAAATCACCACTCAACGATGAAGTTACTGATACTACTATAAAGAATGGTACTGAAAAGGCAACCGTTGTTCACGAAGTACATGTCGCAACTAATCATATTGAAAATGGAGTTTCTAAAGCTCAAGAAGACGTACAACAAACTCCTGAAGAAAAAAATTGTAATGGTAATGAAGTCTCGAAAAATATTACAGAAACTGAGACAAATGGAGAAGCTAAAGAAATGCTATCCAATGATCTTAAGGAGGCTAAGAAAGACCAGGATTCAAAGAAAACTGCAGCTGAGAAAGTGAATGCTAGGCCGGCTTATTCCCAAGCGGCAGCTAAACCGAAACCTGTGACCACACCAAAAGCAGAGCTTAAAACACCAACCAGATTGATTGCTAGAAGCAAAACTGTCGTCGAAATGCGACCGAGTACCGGACCTAAGTGTACTGTATTCACTAAACGCAATCAAGCAAGCAAGTGTAGCTATCCCTTCAATCTCACAACTGGACGGACTAGCCTTTTCGACGCTCCAACAAATAAGACGGTTTCGAAGAAACCCATCAATCGCGCCCAAATGGGTTCTGGAGATAGCAAGATCACAACCAAAGCTGACTTAAAGAAACGTCCACCGAGACCAGTGTCGTTAAAGATTAATGAAAAAGGGGATAAAAAAGAGAAAAGCAATCCATCGTTTGATAAGAAAGATGGCGAGGAATATAGTAGCTCTGATACTATTGTAGCACAAATGGATATGTCCCGAATTGAATCCAGTGAAAGCTTGAAAACGTTGGTCCCTGAAGAAGGAGACGTAGCTAATTCCGTCGAAGTACTAAACGTGGATAACGTAAAGAGCGATAACGATGGCTGGCTCACTGTGAAGTCGAGACGTCTTAGTCGCGAGTCTAAGAAGCAATCTAAATCGCACTGGGCTAATAGATTCCATCAACCATCCGCCACTACCAGCCTACCAACTTTAAACATGATCGAGTCTCCAAAACAAGAAGTTAAAGAGATTGTCTCTAGCTCAAAATTAGATCGTGCAAAGTCTGAACAGCCCCAAAATAAACCTGAAAAACCTAAGGTATTTAAACCGAAGGAAGTAAAGGAGGCGAAGAAAGATTTGTCGATAATACGACAGAAATCCGATGTCACTGGTTTGAAGACTCGTACTTCTAGAAGCAAGGCTTTGAGGAGAGAGAAAATTAAAGAACCAAAGGATGACGGTTCAGATCTAACTAAGAATCGATTACATTCGTCATTGGAAAGTCTTACTACAGGATTGGCTAGATCACAGGAAAAAACCCAAGAGACTTTCGATTTCGACAAATGGAAGTCAGAATTCATGACTACATTCAAATTCTTAGATGAAGACGATCAACTAAACGATCATAACGAGATCTTAAAATCAGCTGATCCGTCGGAAATGTCAGAGATTGCGGAGATGACGTCACAGATTGAGGAGAATGAAAGGAAGATCAGTTGGGCGTTGGATTTCCAGTCGGAAGTCGATCAGAGGAAGTTGTGTGAAGAAGAGGATTTGCTGAACCGACAGATTATGGAGCTGCAACAAGTTTCTGATATTGATTTGGATACGGAGACTGATGATACTGAGGTAATTATTTAATGAAATATTTTTCTTACTATTTAATTTTGATAATATTGCCGATAGAGTCAATTTTTCAAAATTCTAATATTTGTTTATATTATGTATATCCGTCTGTAAGTTGAGGTCAATATATGCATGATACATGAAAAAAAACGTATCGTATAATTGAAATTAAAATTTTACACACTTATGTAAGTTCGATAAGGTATGCTACTTTTGAGTTAATCTGATGATGGTTCCAGAAAATGGTCAAAGGAACACTGTCCCGAAACCTCGCAATCCTATTAGATTTGTTATTTTGGTCCTTCCTACTTCGAGCCTAGCTGATTGAAAGCTTGTCTATATACTTAACTATTGCATATTTCACAGACTGACGCGGAAATCCTCTGCGAAGACACATCAGTGGGTGCCTCGTGTCAGTCAACGGAGAACCTCTCGCTAGCTGCGAGTCTTGAGGATCAGTACGAGACGGCTCTGGCCGGCATGTCGTGGGCGGAGAGAGTCGACACTCTGGGCGCGTTGGAGGCGCTGGTGGCCAGGGATCCAGGTAATACTTGCTAGGATTCTGACTGCTAGGTGGATGGATGGAGTAAGAAATGTTTGTGATTTGATTGTAGTTTGTGTAAATATATATATTATGTGGTATCTAAATAATTTTAACTATTTATTTTTGTGTCAACTGAAAAAGAAACGTTGTGTGTGTGTTGTGCTATTTTCTCTTCCAAAGCTAGACCTATTTTGAAGCGGTGAAGTGAGCTCGAATTAGCGTGGTCATTCACCTTAGGTCTACCTAAAAAAGTGTTATATAATACCCTAGTGTGTATAATGTTGCGTTGAACTCGCGACTTAGGTGTTCCGGATCTAAATATGTAACGCCTTTTTTAAATCAATTCAAGTCTAAAGTCTCAATGCACCCTTCAGGTCGCGCGCAACAACTACACGCTAAGCTGTCGCAAGGCATGAAGCGTCGTGGTAGCTTGCAGGATGCCTTGCGCCGGCTGCAGCTGAAGCAAGCCAGGGCCCAGCGCCAACGCCTGGAGTACCAGACCCAGCGCGCCAGGAAGATACACCAGCTGCTGGCCAGGGTCGAGGAGGTCAAGGTATGTTCATACTGCAGGATGCCTTGCGCCGGCTGCAGCTGAAGCAAGCCAGGGCCCAGCGCCAACGCCTGGAGTACCAGACCCAGCGCGCCAGGAAGATACACCAGCTGCTGGCCAGGGTCGAGGAGGTCAAGGTATGTTCATACTGCAGGATGCCTTGCGCCGGCTGCAGCTGAAGCAAGCCAGGGCCCAGCGCCAACGCCTGGAGTACCAGACCCAGCGCGCCAGGAAGATACACCAGCTGCTGGCCAGGGTCGAGGAGGTCAAGGTATGTTCATACTGCAGGATGCCTTGCGCCGGCTGCAGCTGAAGCAAGCCAGGGCCCAGCGCCAACGCCTGGAGTACCAGACCCAGCGCGCCAGGAAGATACACCAGCTGCTGGCCAGGGTCGAGGAGGTCAAGGTATGTTCATACTGCAGGATGCCTTGCGCCGGCTGCAGCTGAAGCAAGCCAGGGCCCAGCGCCAACGCCTGGAGTACCAGACCCAGCGCGCCAGGAAGATACACCAGCTGCTGGCCAGGGTCGAGGAGGTCAAGGTATGTTCATACTGCAGGATGCCTTGCGCCGGCTGCAGCTGAAGCAAGCCAGGGCCCAGCGCCAACGCCTGGAGTACCAGACCCAGCGCGCCAGGAAGATACACCAGCTGCTGGCCAGGGTCGAGGAGGTCAAGGTATGTTCATACTGCAGGATGCCTTGCGCCGGCTGCAGCTGAAGCAAGCCAGGGCCCAGCGCCAACGCCTGGAGTACCAGACCCAGCGCGCCAGGAAGATACACCAGCTGCTGGCCAGGGTCGAGGAGGTCAAGGTATGTTCATACTGCAGGATGCCTTGCGCCGGCTGCAGCTGAAGCAAGCCAGGGCCCAGCGCCAACGCCTGGAGTACCAGACCCAGCGCGCCAGGAAGATACACCAGCTGCTGGCCAGGGTCGAGGAGGTCAAGGTATGTTCATACTGCAGGATGCCTTGCGCCGGCTGCAGCTGAAGCAAGCCAGGGCCCAGCGCCAACGCCTGGAGTACCAGACCCAGCGCGCCAGGAAGATACACCAGCTGCTGGCCAGGGTCGAGGAGGTCAAGGTATGTTCATACTGCAGGATGCCTTGCGCCGGCTGCAGCTGAAGCAAGCCAGGGCCCAGCGCCAACGCCTTGACCAGGTCAAGGCATGCTTTTTTTCAAGGGGTCGGCTTCCAGTCATGCAGGACAAAATTTTAGTTCAATAATTTATTTTGCCTGTGGTCAATGCCTTTACTTTATTCACGATTGGTAAAGTGTTGTGTTATCCTGACAAGTCAATTAAGTAATTCGTTTCTTCACCAGGTTGCCAAGAACCAACTGATTGAAGAGAAGCGTTTGCGTATGGAGAGACGATTGCAAAAGGCAGCTGAAAACAGAGACCAACATCTCAAGGTATTTAGTGTTATTTATTTCTATGTGAGTTATCTTTCTTGTTTCTCTAAAAAAGTGAGTTATTTTCATATACATAAGGCATGGGTGTTGTTTTGTTAGAAAATTGATGATCATTTTTGTCATGTAGATCTATAAAAATAAATTAAATGATGATTTGTCACATCTGTGACAAAGGGTCACCTTCGAACGGCGATCGCGAAACCTTTAATTTTTGTGCTGTGTTTGATCTAGTCAAGGCATAGATTTTACCTATATTAAATTGTTATAGCTAAAATTGCAAAAGTCCGCGGCAATTATCAGAACATTTGATTTATATGTACCTTTAAATATAAGGACGACTTTTACGTCAAATAGTTGTACATAAAATGCGATGCACTTGTAGGTATGCTTACTGCGTGCGAGAGAGCATATTTCACCACTTGAGCGAGACCTTTTTAATTACTCTTATTTACTTTTCTCCTAGGATATAGTCCGCAAAGCCCACGACGAAGAGGAGAAGCTCCGTGAGATAGCGTTCATCAAACAACTGGAGGCTGAGAACAGACGACACGAGTTTCTGGATCAGTGTCGCTCGCATACGACCAGGCTGAGGCAGATGCGGCGCGATAGACTGTCTAAACTGGTGAGCATTACGTCTATATTATGTGTTAAATGCTTAAATTGTGCCAATAAAACGCCAAAGAAAGAGCGGTTAAAATTTATAGGTATGTGGAGATACCATCAGCTAAAATAAGTGAAGCCAGGACTGGCAAAAAAATGATTATTTGGTGTATTTTTTTTTATTTTCCGACAGCGATTTTATGTTTGTCTCCAAAAAAATTGTGAAGCTCAAAAGTCTTTTGCAATAACGTATCGCTTAATCTTGTGTTCATTAGTCCAAATTAGCAATCCTCCTTTTCGAATATTTTTTTTAGCAGGAGATGTCTTACTAGGAATGAAAGTAAAGGATTATACTTTTTTGCCCAAGGAAATTTCCTTCAAATAGTCAAGATTACAACCTTCAATATTTGCCTTAACCCTGAAACTTTTTCTTTTCTCCCTAGGAACAAAAAGCAGCTCGCGAGGCCGCTGTAGGCGCTCGCCGTCAAGCGCTGGAAGCTGCTAGAAAGCTGCATGTAGAGACTTTACTAGAGAAGAGGAAGGAGCGAGACGCCAGGGTCGAGGAGCTAAAGGAACAGAAGAAGCAGGAGAGAGATGACGCTGCTAGGGAGAAGGTAATTATGAAGTGTTAATCTGTAATAACGTTAAGTGGCAGTAAGCGCTGAAAGCTGCTGTAATAAATATAAAAAAAATCGTTCTTAGTGTTAAGCTGTTAGGGACAAACCTCCCGCTCCGAAAGCCATTTTGCCACGCTGAGAACCACACGGGAAGTGCCGCGCCGCAACGGCGATGAAAAACTATTATCTTGCTCTACGTTATACTACATCTGATATAACAAGGGATTGGGAAAGACGGTGCGGTGTCACTCCGGCGCCGCTCTGTTTACACGCCTCCCCGCGTCGTCTCGAGGGTGCCGCCGCCCGCCCGCTCGTACCCGCAGCAGTCACGCTCAGGCGCCGCGCCGGACCCGCCACGCATCCTGTAGTTTGACCCTTACAGTCGTTTGCACGCGAGATGGTCGTACGCCGCTGACGGTCTCGAGAAACCACGTGAAGTCCCGTTTTCGGATGGACGCGGGCGTCGTCTTTAGCCCACTCTGTACGGACGATGTGATTGTATCAATGTATTATCTGTTTGCAATATTAAGATTTATTTATTTATCAACAGGCGGAAGGCGTAAAGTCCCGTCTGTCAGCGCTAGCGGCGGCGGCAGAGCTAGAAGCGGACGCGTTACGCTCCCGCATCCGCCACAAGCAGGACGCCAGCCAGCTGCGGCTCGACAAGCACCTGCAGGCTATACGCGAGAAGGCCACCACTGGCCCGAGACAGCCGGTAAGTCTTGCTATATGTATGTACCTTAGGTAAAGTCCCGTCTGTCAGCGCTAGCGGCGGCGGCAGAGCTAGAAGCGGACGCGTTACGCTCCCGCATCCGCCACAAGCAGGACGCCAGCCAGCTGCGGCTCGACAAGCACCTGCAGGCTATACGCGAGAAGGCCACCACTGGCCCGAGACAGCCGGTAAGTCTTGCTATATGTATGTACCTTAGGTAAAGTCCCGTCTGTCAGCGCTAGCGGCGGCGGCAGAGCTAGAAGCGGACGCGTTACGCTCCCGCATCCGCCACAAGCAGGACGCCAGCCAGCTGCGGCTCGACAAGCACCTGCAGGCTATACGCGAGAAGGCCACCACTGGCCCGAGACAGCCGGTAAGTCTTGCTATATGTATGTACCTTAGGTAAAGTCCCGTCTGTCAGCGCTAGCGGCGGCGGCAGAGCTAGAAGCGGACGCGTTACGCTCCCGCATCCGCCACAAGCAGGACGCCAGCCAGCTGCGGCTCGACAAGCACCTGCAGGCTATACGCGAGAAGGCCACCACTGGCCCGAGACAGCCGGTAAGTCTTGCTATATGTATGTACCTTAGGTAAAGTCCCGTCTGTCAGCGCTAGCGGCGGCGGCAGAGCTAGAAGCGGACGCGTTACGCTCCCGCATCCGCCACAAGCAGGACGCCAGCCAGCTGCGGCTCGACAAGCACCTGCAGGCTATACGCGAGAAGGCCACCACTGGCCCGAGACAGCCGGTAAGTCTTGCTATATGTATGTACCTTAGGTAAAGTCCCGTCTGTCAGTGCTAGCGGCGGCGGCAGAGCTAGAACCGGACGCGTTACGCTCCCGCACAAGCAGGACCGTGGCTTTATAAGGTGGTGAGCATTTTGCCATTGCTCACTGTTGACAACACCTCAAAGCCGCGTACCGACTTCGCGCTCCAAGAGGACGAACATTGTCGCGCGTGCCGGCCGCGCGAAATTTCTGCCATTTTGGACCGCGTTCCAATGTGCTTGTTGAAACGCTCGAACTTGGAGCAGCCCGTTCCATCTAGAGTCAGTTTTACAGCGCATCAAAGGAAGCTCAGTTCTACCGAACACTGGCACAGTTGCCACGCGCACCATGCGCGCTTAATTGATATCACTTAAATATTTGGAGCGCGTTCCGCTGAACGCACTCTTGGCGCGGGTGTTATGCCAAGCGCGTCAGGAGCGCACAATGGATACCCAGCATTATAGTGAGCTCGAGGCTCACCCCTCGATCACACCTTATAAAACCTTCCATTTAATTAAATCTCTGCCAATCAATTAACACTGTATTCTCCAACAGACAACCTCGGAAAGTCAAGACCAGACGTCCAAAGAAGAGAAGGAGCTAGAAGAAGAAGCGGAGAGGCTGGAGCAGGAGAGACGCGAGAGGGAGAAGCAGAAGGCCATCAAGAAGAAGGCTAGGAAGATCAAGCAGAAGCTGTTGAGCACGTGAGTCGGGTTTATTACGATGTGGACATTTTATTAGTATTTTAGGAGCACACTTTATTGAATTCGTGTAATATTTTGTTTGAGTAAATAGCTAAGTTATCATCACTTATATTCCATTCCATCAAGAAATATTAGATTTGTCAAATAAAATCATGTTTTTTAGATAGACGGTCAACATCCTGATAGATTTTTTTATTAAACACATGGATTATTTATGTAAAACGCAGACTTTTGCATAGATGACTGAATGTGTGTGTGTTATTAATGGAAAGAGGGACAAAAATCAGGGTACCCTTCAGGGTAATCAGGGTATTCATTTTATAATCTTTTTAAGAGTGAGTGACGTCACGGATGTCAATCAGTCATTAGCGCTCTGCGTATTTCTCAATTGTAAATAAATAAAACAACAGTTTAAATAGAAAATCTTTATAGTGAAAATAGTCCTTACAGTGCAATTTACAAGTAACATTGTTAGTGTGTGTTTCTGTGCAGTGTGGATTACAAGAAACTTAATTATCCCAAAATAAGTTTTACTCTTAGTATTCGTCTACCTGACAGTGAAAGAAAGAAACTGATCTTCGTTAATCGACCGAAACTCATCAGTGTATAAACTTCAGTGTGTGCACACCTTTACACCGAGACCGTGAATCAGCGTATGGTGTCGATCCCTACCATAACAACACCATAAAACTGCCATAAACGTCTTTTTTAAGATAGCGCCCTCTATTGAGCTATTAGCGTACCTCATTCATAGAACGACAGTGCGCGTGAGTCGACGATCTATTAGCAATGGCAAAGTGTGGGGCCTGCGGAAAGTTCCTTTCACCGACAGAGGCCGCTAGATGCAGCAATACAAAATGCCAATTATTTTATCATCGGCCATGTGTAGGAATGGATGTAACTGGTCGTATGCCGTCCAACTGGCACTGTCCTGAGTGCAAAAAAAATGTATTAAGGGATAACAGGGCAGAGACACCCGTAAGGGGTCATTCACCTGCAAATATGGACGAGAGTGTCCACCTTATGGACACAACGTCATTCAATAACACCGCCCTCGATATTACTCAGAGCCATGACCTTGAGGTCTTCAGGGCAGAGCTAAGAAGTTTTAGGGAGGAGTTTTTGATTACAGTCCGGAATGAATTCCAGCTTCTGCGAGATGATTTGTCTGAACTGAGATCCTCTCTTAACGCCACAAACGATCGAATGAGCAGATTAGAGGAAAGAGTTGCAACTATGGAAAGTGCAAAAATGACCCAGGCTTCTACAAATATGGATGAAATAATCGCACAGTTAAAGAGTGACATTAATGATCGAGATCAGGAGTTGTTGGCAAATGACGTTCAGTTATCGAACTTGCCTGAAATCAGCGGTGAAAACCCTATCCACACCGTAATGTTGGTGGCCTCAAAAATGGGTGTCAAGATCAAAGCGCGCGACATCGTTAGCGCCGAGCGTGTTGGAGGCAGGCGTATCAATGCGACGCAGCCCGCTGCGCCTATGGAGACCCGGCCGCGCTTCCTCGCCGTACGGTTCGCGCGACGTGAACTGCGCGATGAGTTGCTCGAAAGCGCGCGTGTACGTCGCGGCATGACAACTGCGGACCTCGATATGCCTGGTGCTGCGACGCGTTTTTACGTAAACGAGCGACTCACTAAGCTGAACCGTGAGTTGTTTCGGAGAGCACGTGAGGCTGGCGGCCGTCTCGGATGGCAGTTTATATGGGCCAAAAGAGGCCGTATTTTCGCCAGAAACAAACCAGGGGACTCTGTTTGTCATATCCGGAACGAGTCTGACCTACAGCGCATATTTGGCCCATGCCCGAACATTAATTAGTATCCGTTATGTAGTATGTAAAAATATTTACTTATGTTTCTTTCACACACGTATCTATAAATTTGCATATGTATTGTTTATTGTTTCCGTAGGAAACCAGTGCATGACTCACTACTTAATAATGTCAGCTGTGGTCCGTGCGAGTGTGTGTCTAGCGGCGCACCGAAGCAAAGGACTACTCGTAAACCAGTTTCATATCTATAACACTATATTTTATTATACTATATTTATATTTATATATACTTCTTTACACAATGACATACTAGAAACACAACCTTTTACAAAAGACAACAAACTACAAAAAATCTATTTAAAATACCTATTACCTCACTATCACTATTGTTATTTACATCAAATTAATATAATATTTACAATGTACACGAGAAGTTATACCACTAATTTTGTTCTAAGCAGGGACATAATGATTTCGTTTAATAATTTAATGTTTAAAATCTATTCTCAAATTTTAATTTTACTTTTATTTTTATTTTTACTTTTATTTTTAAATAATTATTTTTGCTCTCATCATGGTGACTAAGTGTGATAAACATTTCAAGTTAGGATTCCTTAATGCAGGTTCGCTAGGAACAGGTCATGATGACCTAATTAATGCGTTAGATAGTTATCGTTTTGATATATTGGCCATTAATGAAACATGGTTGCGTAACGGCGAGGAGGGGCGCGCTCCGGCCGTGCCCGGCTATCGTCTCCGGCACACGCCTCGGCCGGCAAGTGTGCGCTCAGGCCGTGGTGGGGGCGTGGGGTTTTATGTGCGGCGCGGATTGAGCGCGCGGGCATGGACTTGCGCCGGCGATCCCAGGTTCGAATCAGTCGAGCAAATGTGGCTGACTATGTCGTTAAACGGTAAAAAAATTGCAATAGGTACAGCGTATCGGCCACCGTGGTTGGACTTAGACCTCTTTCTAGACGCAATATCAGACTCCCTGAGTGCGCTGGGTAGCTGTGATCATTGCATATTGCTCGGTGATTTCAATGTAAATATGCTTAACGCATCAGGGACTAAAACAAAAAAAATTAACGACTTTCTGAAATGTCTAAGCCTAACACAGTTGGTCACATCTCCAACTCACTTTACTGAGACCAGCGAAACCTTAATAGACCTCCTGTGCACTGACCTTAGGGCAAGATATACAACTGTAGAGGCTTTTGGCTCAATTCATGGTCATTCTATCATAGTCAGTGAATTTCACATCAAGCGAGAAAAGCTCAAGCCATATTGCATCAAATATAGGCCACTGAAAAATATATGTAGGGAGAATTTTGACAAAGACTTATCACTATTTCCATTTAATAATATTTCTATGCTTGATAATGTTAACGACATGACGGATAGTTTTAACAAATCTTTGATTGCATTGTTGGACTCACACGCGCCGCATTGTACCTGCACCATCAGAGAAACGTCTTATCCTTGGATTACTGACACTATTAAACTGATGATGCGGTTAAGGGATAAAGCCCTAAAAAATTACAGGAAATATAAGACTGAATCAAAAAAAAATTACTACAAACAAATGAAATATTTAGTGGAAAATTCTCTATTTAATGAAAAAGTGGCATATTTTAGATACAACATCAATAACAATATTAAAGATCCATCATTATTGTGGAAAAATATCAAATCTTCCATCACAACAACTAAACCACGTGTTGAGCTTCCCTCACACTTTAACAACCCCGATCAAATTAATAATCATTTTTTAAACATTCCTGGAAATCATTCTGTTAGGATTTCACTTATGACGTACTATGAATTCCATAAATATAGTGATGCAACTTTCATAATCAAGCCAGTTGGACAGGACGATATCTCTCGCATTATTAGTAAATTGAAAAGTAATGCGTCGGGTTACGATGATATTTCATTAAATATGTTAAAATTAACACTTCCGCACACGTTGCCATGTATAACTAATATTATCAATCGCTCAATAACTTCGTCCGTCTTCCCTGAACATTGGAAGGTTGCGATCGTCAGGCCTCTGCCTAAAATTTCAAACCCGACTGAATTAAAGGACTTGCGGCCTATAAGCATTCTACCCTGTCTTTCTAAGGTCTTAGAAAAAGTAGTCTGTAATCAGGTAACCCATTTTCTTGAGACCAACGATGTCCTACCTGTATTACAGTCCGGCTTTAGAAAGCAACGAAGTACGTCTACTGCCTTATTAGATGTCACAGATAATATATTATCTGCACAGGATAGGGGCATGTGCACGCTACTTGTGTTGCTTGATTTTTCTCGTGCATTCGATTCCATAAATGTTTCATTGCTGTTGTCTAAATTGAAGTACTACGGATTCGACTGCGGCGCCATAAATTGGTTCCACAGTTACTTAAGCAGCCGGAAGCAGCTCGTTGAGGTTCAGGTAAGCAACGGTACCACTTTGACTTCCGCTCTTGCATCTGTAGTACGAGGAGTACCCCAGGGCTCTATTTTGGGTCCAGTTCTTTTTTCACTCTACTGTGCTGACATCGTAAAATGCCTCACGAAATGCCAATATCACATATACGCCGACGATGTTCAGTTATACATATCATTCAAATCTGAGGACTACGAAACGGCTGTAAGCGATCTTAATCATGATCTTAGTGAAATAGCCTCATGGTCTATAAGTAGTTGTTTGGCACTGAACCCTACTAAGACAAAATATATGTTACTAGGCACAAAAAACCAGTTGAAGAAGCTGCCTGCGAACTTAAACTTAACTTTGATGGGTGAATCTATTGACCGAGTGAGCGAGGCGCGAAATCTAGGTTTAAAAATGGACAGTGATCTTAGATTTGAAAAGCATGTATCTGATTCGGTACAAAATTGTTTTTACCGCCTAAAGATTTTGTACAAAATAAGACCGTTTCTTTCAGAAAGTATTCGTGAGCAGTTGGTTGAGTCACTCGTCCTATCCAAACTAAATTATGCCGACACAGTTTACGGCCCTCGTCTGCTGTCTCGTACGAATCGGCTTATACAAAGAGTTCAGAACGCCTGTGCACGCTTCTGCTACGCAATACCTGCTAGAAGTCATGTCACACCATTCCTCAACAAAAATTTTATTCTTAAAATGAAGTCGAGACGAAAACTTCATTTGGCATGTCTTCTCTTTGGGATCATTAAATTCCGCAAGCCGGAGTACTTATACCGAAAACTTAGTTGGTTGGCCGGTAGACAGGAAAGCACGCGCAGACAATGTGCACAACAACTCTCTGTCCAGTCACACCGCACAGCAGCATTTAGAGGAAGCTTCCGTTATGCTGCATCCAAGGTGTGGAATAATATACCCCCTCCGATTAGAGCAATAAATACGATCGATACGTTTAGAAAGCGCCTACGGCAGTATCTTATTGATGCACAGCGGAGGTTGGATATAGCAGCCGTGCACAATATGTCTATCATTTGAATTAGCGGTTACGTTGAGGAAGTTTGTGTGTGTGTGCGTGCATGTGTGTGTAGTGCTCACGCGTAATCGCCTTAGTAGTAATTCTGCTGCGCGTCGCTTGAACTGGCTTTATCCGCCGTGGGCAGCCTGGAGGAATAGATAAATAATATTAGTTTACGTAATCTAAATAATTTTCTGTTTTTACATATATATCTATCTATACAGACATCTTATGACCTTACCTTGTTGTCACTGGCTGTCTTGCGTTGATGGCGCTGTCGGAGGGGTGAGCAGTGGAGCCGTGTATTTCCTTTCGTCAGATAATTAATAACACGTTCATATAAAATATAATGTTTTCTAAATGTCATGATCACTTATTTTTCTTTTTTTTTTTTTCTGCTCAACTACCGTGCCTGCTACGCGTCGTTGGTGTCTCTCGCACAAAACTGGAGGGCCTGTGGAAGGAGTGTTATAAATAGTTATAATGTAGACAATAATATATATATATTAATACATGTCATAGCAACTTCAAAAATCTCGTCGTGCTTTACTCACCATGGTTTTCTGTCCTTCAGACTTTGTGCTCATGTGCGCCAACAGTGACAGGAGCAAATGGATATCACCACACTAACAATTATAATATGTATACTTATATAATATTATTCGCTGGGTACGACCGTGGTCGGTGATCGTAGTCAATTAAATGAATATTACGCGGGTAGCGGTGTAATGCCGGCACGCACCATAGCGAAATGTGGCGCGTGCGCCCGGTCACCGTGTGCTATACACAATTATCTATGTTTATGTTTACCTATATTATAATGTTTAACTCCTTTGTACGTCTATCTTTTATATAACGTTGTATTATTTCTTATTATTTTGTATTTATTTATGTGTATATTTTGTAAATAAGTATGTATATTTGTAACTGGTTTACATCCGTACGCCACACCATCATAGGTTCAGTTGAAAACCAGCGTCAAGCATTAGCTGCTTGACATATGCTGAACTGGACCTTTTTGGCACAGCCGCTAGGCACACATTCTGCAAAGTGTTTTGTCTGTCTTTTTTTTCTGTATTTTTTTTGTGTGTTTTTTGTGTTTTGCTGTGTCAAATAAATTTTTTCTTTCTTTCTTTCTTTCTTTCTTTAATTTTTCATATATTAGTATAGTACCAGCAAATAGCGTTCAAATCATGAAAATCATTTACGTTAAAATACTTTACAATTATAAAAGTGTCTTAGGCAAAGACATGTTTCTCAGCAACATTTATCGTAACTCGTTTTCCTCACTCCACAGAAGCAATGAAACAATAATAATGGACGAGACCACAATAATAGAATTCATAACACCAGCCACGACCAAGACTTGCAAGGTTATCCACCAGATCTCCCACATCATAGAGCCGTTGATGGAGTGCTCCCACGACCATGACCACAAGAGACAGGAGCAGAACGGAGTGGAGGAGGGAGAGAAGAAGAAGCATAAGAAGAAGAAGGGGAGTGTGGAGGAAAAGAAGAGCCCTGAAGGTAGATAGATATTTGTGAGGTTTACAGAGTGTTAAAGGGTATATCTGTCTGAAAGGGGTTGAAAGTAGATCTGGTATAGAGTCGGTTTGCAAAATTTTAGCTCGATCTGAGTTAAGTAATTGATGTCAAAATTTTCTTAATAATTTTGATACTAAAAATTATAAGGAACTTGTTACTGACCCTATTTGTTTGTGATGAAGTGCCGATTTTAAATGAGCCGTTCGGCGTTCGTAATATAGAGTGAACTCCGGACATTAATAAAGCATTCGCGCGACCGCGCGTAGCTGCTGTGCTGTGATTGGTCGGCGTAAGATGCCGCTTAGAAACCTCAAATGCCATATTGCGAGCTGGCAATACGTTGAGGAAGATACGCGCGTTCGGGAAAATTCTCCGCTATAAACCTTTTTTTGTTTTATCCAGGTAACAATAACAAAGAAGAACAAAAAGAAGAGCCCGAACCTCCCACAAGCAAGAAGAAGAAGAAGAAAGGTGGCGACAAGGACCGTCCAAAGCTAACCAAGACTAGCTCCGTCTGCTCCTCTCTCAGCGACATGAGCTACGGCTCGGCTAAGACGGAGAGGGCTAAGCATGTTATAGAGATGCCGCTGCTGGAGAAGCAGCTGAACGAGCTGCAGAGGATGATGGAGAAGTTCACTAAGCCGGTGAGTAGCCCACTGCTGGGCGTAGGCTCGCCCACTAAACTCCACACAGACACAGAAGGTCTAAACACCTTTGATAAACAGAGAGGTTGTCTTAAGGTTGACGTGTCGGTCTTTACCACTAGCCATGTACTAGTGTTCATGTCACCGTCGTCAGAAGAAAAAGGTTCTCAATTCAAGAATGTGCTTTTTATTATTTATGTTTTGCAATTTGCAATATCTACGGCGATTGTAAATAGATTTCAAAAATTATATCATAATAATTTTTTTCGTCGTTAGTTTTGTAGTTCGGTCTACATTTCATTGAAGTTACATTTGCCTATGAGTTATCAATAAATCATCCAATAATCGTGTACAATTATTGTAATTGTTATTTTGTTGTTCTAGAGCCCCAACTTCCAACGCGGGCGTCTGGGCGGGCTCGGCAAGCTGTTTGCTATCGGTCTGGGAGTACGACTACGATGTGTTGTAAGTATATCTTTTTTTCGTATTTATATCTTTATATATATAATTATTCTGTGAGTGTGTATGTCATTGAACTTCTCTCAAACGACTGGACCGATTTTGATGAAATTTTTTGTGTGTGTTCAAGGGGATCTGGGAATGGTTTAGATTCTCAATTTTGTCCGCTGGACAATGTTTTTTTAATTAATTTTTAATTTATTAGTATTTGTTGATTACGGAATGTTTTACATTGGATCCGACAGACGGCGCTACCATCGCAGTGTCAAATTTTAAATAATATTCGAATTTTAATTTTAGTCTGTCCCGTCAGTTAGCGCTGCGATCAAATTAAAAAAAGTTTTGTTATCATTGTGTTATTGTAGACCATGTAGACAGGACAACGTCTGTCGGGTCCGCTAGTTAAAATATAAAACTAATTGTTTGCGTGACGTCACGTCTGACGCTTCTGTGCTGTTTCATATAGCCCTAGTTTCTGCAAGGCTGTTTAATTTAAATTATTGTCAAATTATCGATCATGACTGTGATGTTTTGACCAAAAGACTAACAACCAATCACGACACTTGACATGTTTGACGGGTGAATAACAATTTATTGGCCGCTCAACTCAGTAACCGTTAGTAGGTTTAAATCTTTTTTATTCAAATCGATACTTGTAAAACCAGCACAAAGCATATTTTTTTTATTATTACATTGTGTTATTTATAACCTATTTTGTTACAGCCGCTCGTAGAGAAGGCATCTCTGCACAAGCTGCACCTGCTGAAGGTGCTCGGGCAGCTGCTGGCCATCGCCTCAGACCGAGAGGATGCCATCTCGCAGTTCACTCCCAAGTAAGTACATTATAACATGAATGTCCTATATTGTAGCATCTATCCACTACTAATGTGGGACATCGTAGCATCTACCCGCTACGAATGTCCCATATCGTAGGATACCCGCTACGAAGGTCCCATATCGTAGGATACCCGCTACGAATGTCCCATATCGTAGCATCTATCAGCTAAAAATGTCCCATATCGTAGCATCTAACCGCTACGGATGTCCCATATCGAATCATCTACCAATTTAAATTCAATTCAAAATTATTTATTTGACAAAGGCCACAAAGTAGCGCTTATCAACGTCATCACATTAAAAAAAAACAAACGGCAGCACCATAAAGGTCGTCCCATATTGTAGCATCTACCCACTACGAATGTCCCATACCGTAGCAGCCATCCGCTACGAATGTCCCACATAGGAGCACCTACCCGCTACTAATATCCCACATAGGAGCACCTACCCGCTACTAATATCCCACATCGTAGCATATTCCCGCTACGAATGTCCCACATCGTAGCATATTCCAGCTACGAATGTTCCACATCATAGCATCTACCTGCTACGAATGTCCCACATAGGAGCATCCATCCGCTACGAATATCTCACATCGTAGCACCAACCCGCTACGAGTGTCCCACATAGGAGCAATTACCCGATACGAATGTCCTACATCGTAGCATATTCCCGCTACGAATGTCCCACATAAGAGCAACTAACCGCTACGAATGTCCCACATCGTAGCATCCATCCGCTACGGATGTCCCACATAGGAGCACCTATCCTCTACGAATGTCCAAAATTGTAGCATCTACCTGCTACGAATGTCCCACATCGTAGCATCTACCCACTACGAATGTCCCACGTCGTAGCATATTCCCGCTACGAATGTCCCACGTCAAACATCTATCGCTACGAATGTCCCACATAGGAGCTCCTACCCGCTACGAATGTCCCACATCGTAGCATCTTCCTGCCACAAATGTCCCACATCGTAGCATCAATCCGTTACGAATATCCCACATAGGAGTATCTACCCGGTACGAAAGTCCCACATCGTAGCATCTACCCGCTACGAATGTCCACATTGTAGTATGTGCCCGCTATGAATGTCCCACATAGGAGCATCTACGCGCTACGAATGTCCCACACAGTACGTGTAAATTGTCACTAGGATCCGTAAACGGATTAGTTCAGTGCTTGTTTAACTTGTCTGCTACATTATAACTGTCGACTGTACTGTTTATGTATTGCCACCAGAGCGCTGTACACGGCGGTGACGATCATCTCGCGCACGATATCGACGTGCTCGCTAAGCGCGGCGTACATGATGAGCAGCAGCGCCTGCGTGCATCTCGTGAAGCTACTCAGTATGCAGCTGGTGAGTTGTTCGGCATTTATATTATACTAACTTTTGACTATGGCTTTGCTGTCGTGGACATGTGAATTAAATCTGTGACACAGAGTTATAAAGTGGCTTATCTATTACTGAAATGATCTTTGTAAACGGAATACTACTTTTAGAGATAAGTCAGCACAATCAAAAACACATTTATTTTATCTTTTACCCTTATATTTTTATTCTAACAGTAACATATTCGACGAGAATCAAAAGTATTTGTGTATCGTAGTCATTGGTCATACATTTTTTATGTTATATCGAATGAGCGCCATCTAGTGAGTTGTTAAATAACTGCGGAGTCCAAGCATTTGAAACGTTGATGACAGTTTACGAATAGATGGCGCTACAGGTATCTTATAGGAGAAAAATCAATGTTACTGATTTTCGAAGTTATAGTTATAATGCTATTTAGGAAATTCAGGGAGATTTTTTATATTATGTATTAAGGGACACTACTAAATATACTGTATAGATCACGGTTTCTATACAAAAAAAAAAACTACTGAATATCTGTTCTTCTTATATGTAATTCTATTTATGCCCATACGACATAGGTATGATATATCACATTTTCTCACAGCAATTTGACAGCAAACTTATCTCAACCCTTAAATCATCAAAAACTTTAGTCCTAAAACGTCGAATTGGAAACTTAATAATAAAACATTGGGAACGGTACCTGATTGAAGGCATCCCATCAAAATTAACTAGCGGAAAAACTATCCTTTAGCAAGGGTTGGCTTTTTATGTGCATGTCCGAAAGTTTCATGTAATTTCCGAAAGTGCTCCAAATTACCGTAATTTTGTTTTTGATGAAAAAAATGTTATGAATTTGGGTAATGTAGGGTTGTCAATATCGTTAGTTTAGATGTTTTAGGTGATGTTTTTGTTGAAAATCGTATATACTGCAACGACACAGAAAATGTATGCTCTTCTATAGAAAATTAGTATTTCCAGAGATTTAAACTATACGTTTCCCTAGAAAACTGTGCTTTAGAAAATGGCCCGAGGCCTATCCCGAACTATATAATTTCAAGCATTGATAGGTAGACGAAGTATAACCTAGTAAATCTTTTGGCATTAAGATCAGCTGTATAATTAATTCCAAATATGTATAGCTATTTTTTCCAAAAATTCATTGATAAATACAGAACAGTGAATTAGGCAGTCTTTTATCCAGCTGTTCGACATGAAATATGTAATCTACTTATTTCTCTAATTCGTCCACGAGTAAAAAACACTGGAATAGGCACTTGAACTTTATTTCACACTGACTTCAATAACAATCTGCTCTAAGTGCAGAAATCACGATCAGCAATCGCCATCCAGTAGCAATTCCCCGTTACAGTAAGCACGCTGTAAATTCACTTCGGTCTCGCCCCTTCACGAACTGTTCGTGACCAACTATATATACTTGTCTGTCTATCTGTATGTATGTTTGTGTGTCTGGGTGTGTGTGTGCTGCGGTGCGGCGCTAGACGCCAGCCATGAGACGAATGACGAACGTGGTTTTAAGGGTTGTCGCGTTTCGTTTGTCGTAGATGTAAGATTGAAGAGTCGGTGTGAAAATGGAATTAAAATGTACACACTAACGTCTAGTGTACTTGTGTGAAGAGCTAAGAAGTAAGGCAGTATTAAAGGTGCTTTACACCATCTTTGCTGGAGTATAGTTGTCCGGTGAAGTAAAAAGAGTTAATAAATCTTCGGTACATATGGTATGTTTAAAAACATTGTTCTAGGTATCAAAGTAAGTTTCGATATACAGGCATTTTTATTTATTTACTTCCTTTCCTTTCTTTTCTTATAGTACAAACCGTGAAACAAAACATTTTGCCAATAGGTTTTTTTATTCTTAAATACCCAGTAATCGTATATTCAAAATTCAACTTCAATATTAAATGTACTGACTACACAAACACGGTTAAAATCCAGTGTATATTTATTTCTGTCACGTGCCAGCCCTGTGCTCTACCGCCAGTAGCCCGTTGAGTGGGTGGGCGTCCTAAAAGCGCCGCTAATGCATCGCGAGAGACCGTTCACACCACACTCTGTACTCGCCTCGCTACTTGCGCTAGTATACCTACTAGACAGACGTTTATGTAGAGAAACAGGTGTGCTGTTCCTATAGAGATTGATATTAATTAATATTTCGAAAAATAGACGCTGACATAAAATATCGATTTGTTTTGATTCCATTTCATTAGATGATTTTGTTGAGGTATTATTTAACAAGAACAATATTGAAGTAGTATAATTTATGTTAAAGTAAAGGCACTTGAACACATAATAGTAAACATGCTTAGATTATAAATTTTGGATCTGGTGGCCCGTTTACACTCGAACGCTCAGTGCCAGTAACTAACCTTAATGAGTTTCCTTGATTTACGTTCCGCAATAACAATAAAAATAATGAATTGCAATACTAATTATAATTGAAGGTAATAAAACATCAATTCAGATGAACTTAACCGCAACATGTCTGCCAAAGACAATGAAACACACATTATTCGTTCGTAGCTATAAAGATTTTATCAAAACGTAAATTCGCTACCGTGTATTGAAATAAAAATCCCGGTAAACCGTACCGTAAGCTTTTATTGTTCGTTATAAAAGTAAAAAAGTATCCTCGCCTTCTAATTAGGTAGTTACCGGCCTTTGATACAAATTCTGTAGTCGTTTGGTAAAATAAGAAAAAAAGTATGTTTCTTTTTCGATCGCGGCTTATCTTTAGGACGGGTCTAAGATATCGATGGGTTTTGAACGTATAAATTTGTTCTTTTTTACGTGATTCGGAATATTTTGTTTAAGGTTTAGTCGGCAAAGGAACCGTGGTTTTAGTATTCGTTTTATCGTAATTTTTAAACTTTTCTGGAACATGTCTTGTTTTAGATAAATCTCAATGGTGAATATTAATTTTTTAGAGCTTTATGTCTTGAATATTTAACATTGATGTAAAGTTTTCAAAAATAAGGTAATTTTTGAGATATTGTAACATCCTAATATGTTTATAGTGTATATAGGCTTGTTGTTTTTTAGAGAATAACACATTTGTCCTTACTTTCAAAGTATTTAAAGCGTGCATGATAATTTATAAGACACGTTATTTCGCAAAAAAGTGTATTAACGGATTATTTTTAATGTCCATCTTTACGACTTCCCATCGCCCGCACAATCTCGCGCACTAAAAAACGTTATTAAAAATCTTACCAAAAATATAATTGTTGCAATTTTGCATTTAAAATAAAATTGAGAATTTTAATATAATGCAGTTCCGCAAGAAAATTAGTGTGTCGAGATAAAATGTTACGATATCTACTGCAGAATGCTCTTTTAGGTTAAAATAAATAACGTTACGGTTTTAATTGTAGATAATAAGTTTAATATGTAACACCTTTCGTGAACGGAAGAAATATGCTGCCTTGTTTTAAGCGACAGGCTCATTCAAGTGATCGGAACCTAGTACATATTCACAATCACGGTGCAATGCTTAATTCTTAACGCCTTCTCGACATCAATTTTAATTATAGTTTTAATTTTACATAGCGTCATAGTTCATACCAGCTTCTGGTCTTAGACCCGACCTAATCTATTCGAGAAATTAAAACCTTTTTCATCACCTGTAGTTAATAAACTATATTGAAAGCAATAATATTATTCAAAAATTTCTTCCGCTATACCGTAGATCTTGATGTCTGAAACCTAATTATGAATTGCATTATGTATGTTTTGAAACAGGAGAAATTGTTTCATTTAATACAACCTTAAAACACTCTTTCACTATTCACCACACGTACAAAAGTACTTAGTAACACGATTGTGACACTTGAATTTATTCAGCCCAAAAATATTTACTGTATTAGTAGCAATTAAGAGTCGCTTATTGAATCGTATATCGGCGACCATGTTAATTGGCCGTTATCGTTGACGCCATCTTGGACTTTTTCAAAATATATTCCAAGTTTTTTTTTCTCTTTTTCTCGTATATCTAGTTGTTTATTAGGGTCGATCGGCTTATTGTGCTGATAACATCTTCGACGATATTTGGGTTGCGATTTTTTTGTGTAACGGCTCCTGTTATCTCTTGATATTTAAAAAGATTATAGTAGGATAGTTTACGATGTTAAATACCGCGAAACTCGGGTTTTAAGCCAAATCAAGGTGTTTTTAGCTTATTTACATATCTGCTTTACTATACGTACTTACTTATTAAAAGGAGTTTAAGTTAATTCATTTTAATATCTACATTTTTATCTCAACTTTTAAATGTAAAACTGACATATTTTATCTCGTTACTGGAGCAAGTGGACTTGCCCATTCAAACGCAGCACAGTAATGTCACAATGTAACAACAGTTGGTATCGCGAGTCAGCAATCGTGTTGGGTTATGAGTTCGTTGGCAAGAGACCTCGCCTCGTAAGCCATGACTCCTTTGAGATGCTTCATTATAAGGCCGTTGAGTCGTTTATGGGGAAGGTTACTTTAGGGATCACGGTACTAACACAGTTCATACATACATATTACTTCGTTATGTCGTTGCTTTTGGCTAGAAAGATGTAAAAAATCTCGAAGATATTGTAGTATACAATAGGAGAGGAATGTTTTAAGCGTATGCTATGATTTAGAAACATAACATATCATCACGCCTGTATCCCCGAAGGGGTAGGCAGAGGTGTACCAATGTACACCCACAATTCGCCGATATGTTTAGGTCCCATGTAATAGGGGGCGAGCCTATTGCCACTAACCGGGCAGAAATTCAAACTCCGACCTGCTACTGAGAATTTCATAGAAAACCCAATAACACCTTGGTCGACTCGGGAATCGAACCCAAGACCTCTAGTGTAGCAGTCGCGCTTAGCACCACTAGGCCAACGAGGCAGTTATATGATTTAGTATTGACTGAAATATACCCTACTGAAAAACGAATGTCGGAAAAACAAACCTAAAGTTAAAATAAAGACAGACTTCTAGCGAGTCGCAAATATCAATTCTTAGATTTCCTGAAACTGACACTTTACCAATCTTTACAGCCCTTTAATAAATTAAGAACGTTTTGGTAAATATCTTGGAAAAAATATAATTGCATTTATTTCTTGCTACCAGGAAAAAGACTTACACGCGGAACAACGAGACATGGACCTAGCCAAACAGATGGGCGACTGTCTGTCCATCGTGCTGGACTCCGTGCTGTGCTCCACCCGCCTGTACGAGGCGAAGGAGGTGGAGGGAGAGGACGCGGTCCTCCTCACCACGCTGCGGAGCAGGGCCCACACCTTGATCAGGTAAGGCAGCTGTGCTACATAGTGACATGGCTCTAGCCAAACAGATGGGCGACTGTCTGTCCATCGTGCTGGACTCCGTGCTGTGCTCCACCCGCCTGTACGAGGCGAAGGAGGTGGAGGGAGAGGACGCGGTCCTCCTCACCACGCTGCGGAGCAGGGCCCACACCTTGATCAGGTAAGGCAGCTGTGCTACATAGTGACATGGCTCTAGCCAAACAGATGGGCGACTGTCTGTCCATCGTGCTGGACTCCGTGCTGTGCTCCACCCGCCTGTACGAGGCGAAGGAGGTGGAGGGAGAGGACGCGGTCCTCCTCACCACGCTGCGGAGCAGGGCCCACACCTTGATCAGGTAAGGCAGCTGTGCTACATAGTGACATGGCTCTAGCCAAACAGATGGGCGACTGTCTGTCCATCGTGCTGGACTCCGTGCTGTGCTCCACCCGCCTGTACGAGGCGAAGGAGGTGGAGGGAGAGGACGCGGTCCTCCTCACCACGCTGCGGAGCAGGGCCCACACCTTGATCAGGTAAGGCAGCTGTGCTACATAGTGACATGGCTCTAGCCAAACAGATGGGCGACTGTCTGTCCATCGTGCTGGACTCCGTGCTGTGCTCCACCCGCCTGTACGAGGCGAAGGAGGTGGAGGGAGAGGACGCGGTCCTCCTCACCACGCTGCGGAGCAGGGCCCACACCTTGATCAGGTAAGGCAGCTGTGCTACATAGTGACATGGCTCTAGCCAAACAGATGGGCGACTGTCTGTCCATCGTGCTGGACTCCGTGCTGTGCTCCACCCGCCTGTACGAGGCGAAGGAGGTGGAGGGAGAGGACGCGGTCCTCCTCACCACGCTGCGGAGCAGGGCCCACACCTTGATCAGGTAAGGCAGCTGTGCTACATAGTGACATGGCTCTAGCCAAACAGATGGGCGACTGTCTGTCCATCGTGCTGGACTCCGTGCTGTGCTCCACCCGCCTGTACGAGGCGAAGGAGGTGGAGGGAGAGGACGCGGTCCTCCTCACCACGCTGCGGAGCAGGGCCCACACCTTGATCAGGTAAGGCAGCTGTGCTACATAGTGACATGGCTCTAGCCAAACAGATGGGCGACTGTCTGTCCATCGTGCTGGACTCCGTGCTGTGCTCCACCCGCCTGTACGAGGCGAAGGAGGTGGAGGGAGAGGACGCGGTCCTCCTCACCACGCTGCGGAGCAGGGCCCACACCTTGATCAGGTAAGGCAGCTGTGCTACATAGTGACATGGCTCTAGCCAAACAGATGGGCGACTGTCTGTCCATCGTGCTGGACTCCGTGCTGTGCTCCACCCGCCTGTACGAGGCGAAGGAGGTGGAGGGAGAGGACGCGGTCCTCCTCACCACGCTGCGGAGCAGGGCCCACACCTTGATCAGGTAAGGCAGCTGTGCTACATAGTGACATGGCTCTAGCCAAACAGATGGGCGACTGTCTGTCCATCGTGCTGGACTCCGTGCTGTGCTCCACCCGCCTGTACGAGGCGAAGGAGGTGGAGGGAGAGGACGCGGTCCTCCTCACCACGCTGCGGAGCAGGGCCCACACCTTGATCAGGTAAGGCAGCTGTGCTACATAGTGACATGGCTCTAGCCAAACAGATGGGCGACTGTCTGTCCATCGTGCTGGACTCCGTGCTGTGCTCCACCCGCCTGTACGAGGCGAAGGAGGTGGAGGGAGAGGACGCGGTCCTCCTCACCACGCTGCGGAGCAGGGCCCACACCTTGATCAGGTAAGGCAGCTGTGCTACATAGTGACATGGCTCTAGCCAAACAGATGGGCGACTGTCTGTCCATCGTGCTGGACTCCGTGCTGTGCTCCACCCGCCTGTACGAGGCGAAGGAGGTGGAGGGAGAGGACGCGGTCCTCCTCACCACGCTGCGGAGCAGGGCCCACACCTTGATCAGGTAAGGCAGCTGTGCTACATAGTGACATGGCTCTAGCCAAACAGATGGGCGACTGTCTGTCCATCGTGCTGGACTCCGTGCTGTGCTCCACCCGCCTGTACGAGGCGAAGGAGGTGGAGGGAGAGGACGCGGTCCTCCTCACCACGCTGCGGAGCAGGGCCCACACCTTGATCAGGTAAGGCAGCTGTGCTACATAGTGACATGGCTCTAGCCAAACAGATGGGCGACTGTCTGTCCATCGTGCTGGACTCCGTGCTGTGCTCCACCCGCCTGTACGAGGCGAAGGAGGTGGAGGGAGAGGACGCGGTCCTCCTCACCACGCTGCGGAGCAGGGCCCACACCTTGATCAGGTAAGGCAGCTGTGCTACATAGTGACATGGCTCTAGCCAAACAGATGGGCGACTGTCTGTCCATCGTGCTGGACTCCGTGCTGTGCTCCACCCGCCTGTACGAGGCGAAGGAGGTGGAGGGAGAGGACGCGGTCCTCCTCACCACGCTGCGGAGCAGGGCCCACACCTTGATCAGGTAAGGCAGCTGTGCTACATAGTGACATGGCTCTAGCCAAACAGATGGGCGACTGTCTGTCCATCGTGCTGGACTCCGTGCTGTGCTCCACCCGCCTGTACGAGGCGAAGGAGGTGGAGGGAGAGGACGCGGTCCTCCTCACCACGCTGCGGAGCAGGGCCCACACCTTGATCAGGTAAGGCAGCTGTGCTACATAGTGACATGGCTCTAGCCAAACAGATGGGCGACTGTCTGTCCATCGTGCTGGACTCCGTGCTGTGCTCCACCCGCCTGTACGAGGCGAAGGAGGTGGAGGGAGAGGACGCGGTCCTCCTCACCACGCTGCGGAGCAGGGCCCACACCTTGATCAGGTAAGGCAGCTGTGCTACATAGTGACATGGCTCTAGCCAAACAGATGGGCGACTGTCTGTCCATCGTGCTGGACTCCGTGCTGTGCTCCACCCGCCTGTACGAGGCGAAGGAGGTGGAGGGAGAGGACGCGGTCCTCCTCACCACGCTGCGGAGCAGGGCCCACACCTTGATCAGGTAAGGCAGCTGTGCTACATAGTGACATGGCTCTAGCCAAACAGATGGGCGACTGTCTGTCCATCGTGCTGGACTCCGTGCTGTGCTCCACCCGCCTGTACGAGGCGAAGGAGGTGGAGGGAGAGGACGCGGTCCTCCTCACCACGCTGCGGAGCAGGGCCCACACCTTGATCAGGTAAGGCAGCTGTGCTACATAGTGACATGGCTCTAGCCAAACAGATGGGCGACTGTCTGTCCATCGTGCTGGACTCCGTGCTGTGCTCCACCCGCCTGTACGAGGCGAAGGAGGTGGAGGGAGAGGACGCGGTCCTCCTCACCACGCTGCGGAGCAGGGCCCACACCTTGATCAGGTAAGGCAGCTGTGCTACATAGTGACATGGCTCTAGCCAAACAGATGGGCGACTGTCTGTCCATCGTGCTGGACTCCGTGCTGTGCTCCACCCGCCTGTACGAGGCGAAGGAGGTGGAGGGAGAGGACGCGGTCCTCCTCACCACGCTGCGGAGCAGGGCCCACACCTTGATCAGGTAAGGCAGCTGTGCTACATAGTGACATGGCTCTAGCCAAACAGATGGGCGACTGTCTGTCCATCGTGCTGGACTCCGTGCTGTGCTCCACCCGCCTGTACGAGGCGAAGGAGGTGGAGGGAGAGGACGCGGTCCTCCTCACCACGCTGCGGAGCAGGGCCCACACCTTGATCAGGTAAGGCAGCTGTGCTACATAGTGACATGGCTCTAGCCAAACAGATGGGCGACTGTCTGTCCATCGTGCTGGACTCCGTGCTGTGCTCCACCCGCCTGTACGAGGCGAAGGAGGTGGAGGGAGAGGACGCGGTCCTCCTCACCACGCTGCGGAGCAGGGCCCACACCTTGATCAGGTAAGGCAGCTGTGCTACATAGTGACATGGCTCTAGCCAAACAGATGGGCGACTGTCTGTCCATCGTGCTGGACTCCGTGCTGTGCTCCACCCGCCTGTACGAGGCGAAGGAGGTGGAGGGAGAGGACGCGGTCCTCCTCACCACGCTGCGGAGCAGGGCCCACACCTTGATCAGGTAAGGCAGCTGTGCTACATAGTGACATGGCTCTAGCCAAACAGATGGCGCTCTCTGACCCGTGCCGTGTTCCACCCCCAAATATTTACAGAACAAAAGTATCAACTAAAACTATACTTATGTTTTGACTGAATTTTGTCATTCTAATCATGTAAAATGTTAATCTTTATAAAACTATCAGGAGGTTGAAAATATACATTTTTCCCTCCCATCAACTGCAATTCTCATCACAAACGCAAACACTCGTCTATTTTATTTTTTCACGTCAAAAATAATAAAAAAAACTTCGCAGTCGGCATAGTGTTCCACAGTTCCCCTCTCCACCCAAATTAGTGGGGGAGGCGCGGCAAAGCATTAGACAAATTTGATTATGCTCCAGTAATGTATGGAGTACTCTCAAACTATATGTTTGTGTAGTGTTTTGAGATGCTTTATAATACGCCTTCACGCCTTGATGTTGTGGGGTGGGCAGCAATAAAAATGTGTCTTAATAATAGTTGCAAGTATATATCGTATAGAAGTTCGTGCAGAGTTTGAGACATAATATATCTTGTATTTTCAATAGCCTACTTATAAGCATGCGGCATATATCTCTGCTATAGATCTCAGTCGATAGTCAGTGTTTAGTTTTGAGCTTTGGTACCAAAATGCTCCAAATTTCTATAAAAGTCTGCTTCCTAAATTCCCTGTGACACTCTGTCAATAAACATCCTCTTTACAATTTAATTCAACTTTCACTCCTGTCGACACTAATTTACTGAACAACAAGTTGTACGCGACGTGTCTAGTTAGAACAATGAGAGCAGAATGACAGGTTCGCTTATAATTGTTGGCGTAAGCCGGGTCGGGGTGAAGTTGTATGTATTGTATGGTATTGAGTAGTACACCTGCTGTTGGGTTAAGCGTTTGATTGTAGTAGAATGTAAGGTAAAAGTTGGGAGGTTTGAGGAAGTTTATCCAAATTGGGACAGGATCCAAAAAATCTCAACTAAATTATAATTTCTTACTCTGATTAGTATAAAACCAGACCTGTTCAAGATTGAACGTCTAACCTGTTTAATGTTCTAAAACTAACTATAACCTCCTCTCAGTGCATTTCACGAGTATTAATTAAACACATGATTGTAATAGCGTTGACGAGTGTGGCAGCAACAATGGACGCACGGTTGCGCGCCACTCCATTGTGTCCATATGTGCGGTACTCCCGTCTCTGTGTTAAGTACTTTGTGCATAGAGTAGGGGGCAGACAGATACATCACGCTGAATGTCTACTACTAAGTAATGATTTGATAGAGGTTTTCATTGACCTGTGTGTTAAATTATTTTGAGATCAGTTCTCAGAGTGGTAATATGAAAAATAAGTGAAAAATATTTTGTCCTTGCTGTTGTGTTGATTTTATTTAGCAATTGACAAAGCTTTCTATAAGGACGTCAGAAACACCCATTTTTAATATTTATTATGTGGTTTTTCGTTTATATGCTAAGAAATATAACGATCTATTTATATGCTCTGAGAAAACTTGACACAAGAAAATAAAACTAAGATATATATAGTTGGAAAAATAAAATTCTGAAACTCAGTACATTTGCCATCATTGCTAAATAAATTGTGCTAAATTACAAATCCAATTCCTGTATAGCAAAATCTATCTTACAATACACAATATTAAATAATATGTAATAGGAAGAGCTCGATGGTAATCCGTTTGATCTGTACCAACCCTACTCTGTACACAGAGCAAGGGTGACGTGACATCGATACTCGGTAGATTACGGCCGATTATCGATTCAATCGGATACCGGCACATCGATTGGGATCAGTAGGGCTGGGAGATGTCACCTAAATTAGCGTGGTATTGCCACATGGTGACTTTGATTACATTCTGTCTGTTGCTGGATTTCCTGTGATAGTGATGTATGAAGTAAATAAAGTAAACTGTATAATGTAGGAAAATATATTTGATAGATCGTGTAGTTAAACCTAAAGATCTTTTTTTTAATTTATGTCAAAACCTAAGCTCTAGACAATTGTAAATATATATATTTTACATTTTGAGTAATAATATTTTGTCTAAATACCTATGTACTTGAAAGCTTATCCAAAACCATATGTTATGCCGGATATACATTCTACGAGTTTTCTATATGTCTGTCAAAGGGACATTTCAGGTCAAGTCAATATCAATTTTGGTAGTTTTTTTAGTTCGGCAATACTTCATACCATGTTTTATGACCAAGTCCAATCATATCAAGAAAGCATCAAAAATATTATATACCCTACCGTACTAAAAGTATTTGATAGCAACCCTACATAAAAGGGTTCCAATCAAAGAGCTACTTGTGAAGAGTATCGAGAAGCATTGTGACGGAATCGAATTAAATACTTCTCGAGTACTCGATAACGTTATTACGTTCTTCATGGAACGTTCGAGATCTTGATGGTTGCGCCTTTGAGATTTGTAATTGTAGGTGCTAGAGGTTTTAATTTAAATTCTAGAGATTTTGATTTGATGCTGATATAGGTGGTATATAAAATGGCATTTTTAGATAAATTGTAAATGTTACAATCTATCCGAAGCGACATGTTATAAAGAAAAATAACTTACCTAAAACTGCATCCTATTTGATATTAAAAAGTCTAATTTGAGAGGATTATGTTATTTTATTCAGTTATTGAAACCTATGGTACATAGTTCGGCAATCAACGTAGATTTAACACTATAGTGTTACTGTGTGTATGTGTATACTGTGTGTACTATCCATCCTTGTTAGTTTTTCTTTCAACTGCTCTTTATTTTATTCTTAGTTATCGATCATTCTGAAAAGTTTTTGACTTACGAGTGCTAAGATATTTTAGAGCCTAACTGAAATCAGGGCAAACATCACAGAAGAATAAATCACTGCCACACAACGCTACCTCCCCAATGAATCTGTTTACCAAAGACGTATTACTCTCATTATAATTACTCCCTAAATTAATTCGACGACAGTTTGCAAAGGAGAACGCGCTTCAATCTGGCGGCCCGCCAATAAGCTGCTTTGTAATTAGACAGCATGTCGCCTACGTCCAATTGCGGAGCTCCGCCCACCAATTGGAGGATTAAAAAGTCGCGTTGTTAAGTAAATGAAAACAGCCCAGTGCCCCCGTGGTGAGGGGCTGTGGTGGTAGTGGTAGCGGGGCGATAAGCTGAGCGGGATAGCTTATGACTCAAATAATGAATTCGCATGTCAACTTTCAATTGTTTATAAGGTGGAATTTTCAGTAATCAATGGCCGTAATGTTTTTGTGAAAGATATTGAATTTGTTGTAATTCAAAAGATAGCAAAGATTTAGGACTACATACTTATATTTAGACCGATATCTTGTTGAGTTCGTGAAAATGAAAGATAGACTTATGTTACTACCTATGGTTAAAACCACAGATATAGTATCTATATCTGTGGTTAAAATAGTCTTGCTAGTTCTAATATATACTTACAAGTAATGTCGATATAAAAAATATGAATTGTTACCCGCTCTCAGTAAAGCCTGACCCTTATTATAATTTCACAGGGACATTTTTAATTTATTACAATGGAGTTCCAATGATTATTTGATATTCAAAGTCAATATTTATTTTTTATTACCGTCCGTTTTGTTTGCATTTGGCCATAGAGAATTTGACGTTCTTTTGTTTTCTTAGTATGCCAGTTGTTTAGGTGTAGCACTTTCTCATTATGTAAAAGTATAATTATGTTATTTGATTAAGGGTCTGTTTCACAATGTACCGATAAAGTTCCAAATACTTATGTTACACATAAATTATTCGGACTATAAAAGTTCTGGATAAGAAACTTTGCGTTTCACAAACTTATTTTATCTGACACATAACTATATGGGACCAATACTTAAGCGCGGTGGCAACACCATTTACTCACGTTCCGTTTTTCTATGTCATTTCATTAAATACAAAGCAAGTTAACATAAAATACTTATAAATTTATTTTAATTTGCTCTAGAAGTATTGTTTTACTTTAATATTTTTATATAATTTGTTATTATCCGCATAACGGTTAATATTCTATATAAAAACTTATACAAACCATTTTATGGAAATTAAATACTGCCTGTAACGAATCGGAATGAGGAACGAGATTTGAAACGATTTGATCGTTTTAAACAACGAGGTTGCATTTGAAACTATAGAGTGAGCCTATCAGAGTTTAAACCGTAAGCACTAGTGTGAACAAGTGTACTTACCAAGTACATTTTCTGAACAGTAATTACGGACAATTTCGGTACTCTGCACTACTCTCTACTTGAAGTGAAAACGACTACACCGAAACGTGAACGAAGCGTCAACTTCAGCCGGGAAGAAGTTGAGGTTCTGATCTCACTTGTTGCTCAAAATAAAAGTCTTCTGGAAAACAAGAAGAGTGACGCAGTCACTTGGCACGAAAAGGAACAGTGCTGGAAGACACTGGAGGCATCATTCAATAGCACAAGCGGTTCAAACTTTCGGAGTGCTAAAACGTTAAAAGGACTCCTGCGTAGTGTCGTAAAGCTATCAAAATATTCATCGAACTCATCTTCAAGAGTCTCAAAAACCTCCATTGTCGTTATAAGTAGTCTACCTAGGTTATTAAGACTAAAACCACGCGGATTCCTCTGATAATACCGATAGTTATGTCTGTAAAACTTAAACGACATGGTTTTTACGTAATATAATATTCAACATGAAATAAAACTCCTTTTTACGGACTTGTTCGCAGTTTTTATTTAGATTTTTAAGTCCCGACACCGTAACCTAAGAAACCAATATACAAAGAAAAACAATGTCATTTAATTTTAACTGTCAAACTTATAGTTATGTTTAAGATAAGTGTGCTATTCGCCACTTCGTCCGACCCATAGTTTATGGTGGACTTTATGTAACACATAGCGCTATTTGACAGTTGTGAAACGCAAAAATAGTGATTATCCTACGAATAAGTAACAAACAGCTTATTCAAAACTTATGCAGAACTTATCGGTACATTGTGAAACAGGCCCTAAATATAGTTGTAATTTAAAAAGATATTGAAAGCTTATTGAATAAGATTAAAATACATAACGTAAAGCTATAAAGGTATTTAACTTATTTGATGAAATAGTTTGATCTGACATCTATTTCATGTCGGACTCTGTAACCATGTGCTATCAATCTGTATTGATAGCACATGGTTTAAAATTACGTATAATTTTGGGTTTAAAATGACGTATAATTTTGGCAAAAATTTATCCTTATCCTGTGTCGTTTATATGATCCGATTCTTACTCAAGCACGTCTGTACACACCTAAATGTAATGTCCTACATTATATTCCATCTCAGGTCAAATCAAACATCTGCAGATGAGCCGGCCATCCAACTGTCACGCACATTCTGAATCATGACTCAATTGTAGGAACAATATTTATCCAGCAAAGCGAAGGGGGTCCCATGCCCCATGGCCCCATGGCCCCGTGTTGGGGTCGCATTCAATTTGTGTTTTGTCAATGATGCGCGCTCGATTTAATGGCAGGTGACGTTTATCGTTTGCGCCCCCTGTTTTAGAGTAGTCTGCGCAAGCGCTAGTGATTGGGGGTAGTAATTATGGGTTTGGACAGTCTAGCTGTGTTCACGTTGGTTGTGAATGAAATACTGCATAAAAGGTTTTATTAATTTATGTGTAGGAAAACATAGCCTTATCAATTACAATCGCCTACATTCCACATTAGGCCAAAAAAGTTTTTACTAATGCTTAATGTACTTTTCAAGAGTGAGCGTACTGTGCAACATATAAAGTTGTATAGTAAAGATATTTTCGTGTGTCCAATTCCGACCTTTGGTGCTTTTCGTTATGTGTCTTCTCTCATCAAACATTTTTCTGTTATCAAACATTTTTCTGTTTTCCTTCACACTCCTCGTATCGCTTTCCCGTTTTCTTTCTATACATGAGCTTTACTTGTAAAGTTTAGCTCCGCTGCCACTGTCACCCCACCCAGTAGCATACACGATACAAGCATTAAATATGTTACAACGGGATGAGTGCTGTTTGTTTATTATTATCTCTCCATTGTCCGTACAGAGACTATATTAAAATGTAATATTATTTAGAGGGGCAACACTTGTTTTATGAATAACTTTGTGATGAATCGTGAATGAATATACCCTTTTTTTAAATAGTTTTTTTTTAAGTCTTGTTTAAAATTGACGTGATGATAATGGCCGTTTTGTCGATCTTTCAAAAGCTTCATTGTAAAAAACATATTTCCTAATTAAATATGTATTTTAGATTAGCTTGTAAATGCTTTTTTTTTGCCATTGCCTACCGTCGAAACATTTAGAATATTGGTGATCAGTTCGTTTCTCTATAGAAATCTTTGAATAATGTCATAATTACTACGGCCGAGGTTTCTCTTCTTTTCACACAAAAACGGACAATGCGCTTACCTTCAAAAGAATAAAAGCGATTGAAGGGGGTTTTCTTATTACAATATATTATCCTTTCGCCGTCCATGTCTCACGTTATAGCTGACGACTCAGTTTTAAATCAAAATGACACAATCCTTCTATCATCTATTATTATATTGTGGTCTAAACAATTATCTAATCCCTTACAATTCGCATCAATTATTTGTCATAGATAGCCGCAATTTCCTCCCTCACCGCAGACAGATTACCCCGTCAAACACGCATAACTTAATACAATTATAAGAATTCCCATAATTTTCTAACACGTGTCTAACCGATAACTAAAATTATTTTCTAACATACCAATAATTTTGAACTACCATTTTGATTTATCTCCTCAAAGTAAAATAAACTCTAAGTGTATTGCAATAAAGTTCTCTTTCGGTTTATGGGTGTATATCTGTCAAAATTTGTCAGAAATGCCTCGGCACGTGTTCAGTGACAATGTTTACGCTTGGGATTCAACGGGAATCGAACCGGGCGACCCAGGAGGATTGGCACGCGACTGCTGTAGCGACCGCTACGGTATACGTCTTTATTATACGTTTTTGTACAGTTGTGGGAATTATAGAAAAAGCAACGGATTCATGAGAGTTTCTTATGTGGTTTCGAAATAAATAAATCAAAGGTTTGAAGTAGTTTGAACTTAACAGCGGTTTTTGTCGGAGGTAAAATCATGACAAAGAGAAAGCATTTGAATAACTCATAACTAACTTGATAAATCTATTTTAAACTATGGTACACACAAATAAACTAACCAATTTTTTTTTGGTGCCGTAACTGCATCAACTATCTGCAATTTTATTTTAGATGAAATGTCATCTACAAAACATACCGACTTAACATTGAGAAATGATTAATTAAAATATTAAAACCCGACATATTTAACACCCTCACACATTACGACTAATAAAAACCAATTCCACTTGATTAAGCATTCGTTTCTAATAAAATAAACGCACTAACGCCATATGCGTATGCGACGCGCGTGAAATTAAATCAAAACATACTGATGAAAAAAACGCATTCATTAATACCGGTACATTGCGCGCCACCCTTTAATTGGTACTGATGGGATGTGCAGGTCCTGAGTACCAAGTGCCACTTTTATGTGTTTTGACTGGGGATAAAATATAAAACTACTGCTAGGAATGTGTCACATATTTGGGCAAATCGTGAAGATTTTAATGGTACTTAAGTAGTTTGGATGCTAGTGAAGACTTGCCTAGGGTCATATTGTTCTTCTTCTCGAGTCAAAGATCCAATTTAAATTTTGTCTGACTAAAATGATGTAACCTGGATGGCACGGTCGCTGGCCTCCATCACGTCCTGGAGAGTGCAGGTGGTAGTGCAGGACGGACAAAAGGTGGGCCATGTCCTGCGATGGGGCACCACACTCACGTGCGACTAGTGTTGGTCATATAATTATGCCCCAATTCATTGTAGTTCTGGTTAAGTAACAAATATCGACTCATGTTCTTATGTTTAGCTATTTCTATAATATAATTGGTAACGCTAACAGTGCTAACACGCAGAAGGAGGACTCAAAATAGGTTGAGTTGATAAATGTAACTAATGTAGAGCATTCAATTGCACTGCCAACTATTTCACAATACTAATTATTTTGGCTCAGACTGATTATACGTGCCCTTAGCCCTGTTCTGATATTCTTCTTGACAGGTTGGAAGTCTGTGTTACAGACTGGTTTAGATGTAAAATACAAATGCAAGAAGGTATTTAGGTATGTGTTTGACAAAACTAATACACATAAAAGACCTCAAATTGCCAGGATAACTGTTCAAACGCAAAAAAAAACTTATAACCGTTACGCATAACACAAATGTGGTTTCGTTGTACCCTCTCGAGACCCGTTACTGTTCCCGTGCTGAGTGACACCGACACCGGCTGAGGGTCATGTCGTACGCATACGCCAATATTTTAAACATAAACTATATTAAGGGAAAGTAGTGTGATGGATAGGTGAAGGATTTTGTATTTATTTTCACTTTTTCTTTTATCATCTACCATGATTTTTATATGCATCACCCTAAGGTTGACTGGCAGTCCGCCTTTGTGCAATCGTGTACAAGAAGAATTAAATAAATAAATACATTTTGTGTCGTTATGTATGGAGAACACTGGCCTGTTTTACTAGAGAGGAGAGCGTAAAAGCGTAAGCCTGTGCCCTGTAGTGGTATGGTATGGTGCAACAAAGCATGGTAAACATAACGCTCGCAATGAAAGCTTAGTATTCAATCTTGGTATTTTAGGTTCCTTTAGCGCTATGGTGTATTTCATCCCCCTAACAGTTTTATATGTAAAATAATATCTGTAGATTGGTCACATTAAATATTGTTTAAGATAAACGTTATGTAGACCTCATCGAGTAGAAGAATAGTGTGACAGGATGACTTTAATAAATACGTTATTAAATTCGGCTTACTGTATACTTGATGTCGAACCTGTCAGTCCTCCTGTTAATTAGGGTAGCGAAAATTTACGATTACAGCTTGATAGTAAATGTTCTGCTAATGCCTGTCTTGAAGGTAATTCGGTGTAAATAATTGCTACCTGAATGAAATATAGTTCGGCGTTTAATAGCCAATTACTGACCTTGCTAAAAAAAGGTCACAGGTTTTTAATTGACTTGACAGACATACAGAGAACATATGTTATACTTATTTACATTCAATTGCGCGTGTAGCTAATGGCACTATTCAATGACAAATGTCAAGTAACCTATTTTGGAAATGGGTACCTACTTTTAACATGTAAAAGGTCTTCTGACAAAAAATAAAAGACTTAGTTAAATAAGTGAAAATTTGACACCAAAAAAATATACGTCATAGTTAATTTCTTAGCAATTAACGACAAATAATTGACTAGGATTTTGAAGCAACTTCATTTCAATGGCGATGAGGATTTAGAATATTGTACTTTGGCGACCTGTTAACATAATATGAAACATTGTTTATTGATTTCAAAGCTATCACAAAATACAGCATGTTGTACAATGTCCTACTAAATTGAAATCCCCTATGACAATTGTCAGTCAGTCTGACAGAGCCCAGAGTGTCTGTCATATGACACGATATACGCGCGATATTATAAAAATAGAAAGTTTATTCACATCTGCCACTGAGATTGGATATGGGTCATGGTGTGGTAAAAGAGAGTACCTACCGGTAGAGAATGGGAAAGCTTAGCGAATGTACCTACGAAATACATGCCTTTGGAATTAAAATCATAGGTCTCCTGTAAACATTTACTTCATCTATTGAATTAGGGTAACCTGTAATGATAGATGTAAGGTGTGTATGTGCTTTCCCTGGTCGCAAACACCACTGTCTTTACTTCAGCAATTATTTCTGCGTTATATGCAAGCTCCCCGAGTGTTTGCTCTTATTACATAGTTAATTTTTATTATTAAAAGGGCACTTTGATGTTCATCCTTGGTTGTTGCTGAAGTGTTCTAAGGTATTTAGGTTAAACCCTAGGTCTGTTGAGCGATCTCACTCTTATCCTTTTGACTAACCAGTAACTACTTTACGAATTGAGCTATAAGTCAGGAAACAAAATATCACTAAAACTTCAAACCGTTAAAAATAAACATGGTCCATAAAAATGTGCCATTTTGTCGTGTCCTGCCGTTGTGACAGTACTCGGGTCCCAAGTGACGTCTGTCTGTCACATGATAGTGACACCGAGGGCTCACATGTTGGCTTTATACAAAACGTGCAAATTGTATAAATAGAAAGTTTATTAACATCTGGCCTCCTGTGTATGTCGTGTCTGTTGGCATTGTCTGTGGTGTTTTGATCACTGATACAAGGTTCGTTAGTAAGCTTACTAAGGAGTAAACATTGCAAAATTATTAAGTAATCGTATTTTATAGATTTTTTATTAATTGGAGCTTGCATTGAGAGTAATGACTAAAAATGCTTTGATGAATTTTGTCCGTTGTAAAATTTTTTAGGGCATCATAAATTAAAGCAATGCGATTTTATGGCAGACATAATTTATATGAATTAAATACCATTATATTCTTTAGTCAACAGTGTAGATAAAGATACATTTATTTGTAAGAATATGTCAAAACACAAACATTTGCATAGGTACAAATAATTATTTTACTAAAACTATTATAGGTTTAAGTTTCCTAACCAAAGTGCTTATATTTCGCATTGCAATAAAAATTCTACCAATAAAATACATCTGAAACCTAACAAAGCGTAATCAAGCAAAACACGGTAATAATACAATCGCGCAACATCTCAATCGGCGCCCCGCGGCGTCGCCCGCTGTTCTGTTGTAGCGCGCCCACCGTCAGCTATTGATGGATGGAGCGTGCGGCCATGTTGGGGGTACTATGGTCAATGGAGGTTTGTTGTGTTGTTTAAATTTAGTAGTTTAGTTTAGAGTGGATGAGAGGAGTATGTAGACCAATAAGTAGGTAGTATGTTGGTTTTCTTGTTAAAATTTGTGTGAAGCGTGTGGTTACAATAAAAGAAAACCCCTTTTTTATCAATCTTATTGGCCTCTTGACATGCGAAAAAGTTTTTATTTTTTGCGAAGTTTTTCCTCAAAGTTTCAATTTATGCTGCCGGCTGTGCAAACGGTTGTCAAAGTATGTTCCATTGCACGTTTCGTGACGTTGCTTACTTGTTGGATTGAGTTAACCGCTGTATTATACGGTATTTATATCTAATTCCGTTCTGTGTGTATAAAAACGCGACATAAAATTATTGATACGACACCGGTATTTAAAGTGTACTTAAAACCCATATCATCTAGAGATAAAACGACTTCCTTTGCAATAAAAATTACCTTTTAAAGATTCAGTTATATCCGTTTTAGGACAAACCGAAACTAAGCTGACGTGATAAAGGGTTCATATAAATATCATTCTTGCTATCCAATTTGTGTTACTTATCAATAATTAACATTTTCACCGCAATTGACCTTATTGCTAGCGCGACTAACTGCCGTACATTTTCTATTTATTTATAATTATATTTTTTATCTTGATTAACCCTATCTCGCCACGCTTTTCAGACCAAAACTGTATTACAATTTTAATCAACCCTCGGAGTCTTCGCTCAGTCTTATCGACCGCGCTAAGTGCCGTGCGAAGCGGCCAGGTGTGGTTCACGCGACCCCGCTCCACCCACGTGAGAGATGTCACACTTGCGCGCCAAATTGGGGGTAAAATGAACTGCAGTTTTGATTTTAAGATTATTTCTGCGAGGGGAGAGCCGGCTGCAGTGGTCAGTGATTGGACTGTTATTGTATTTTGTTATGGACTTTGTTTTGATTGAGATTAGATGTCGTAAAGCTGATGCCGAGGTCAGTCATTAATATTTTGATTTGTTTATTTAGGAATATTTGTTTTGTTGTTAGCTTGTGTTTGAAAATACTCTTTGATGATTACAGCAGTACGTAATTATTTAATTTAGCAATACAATCAGTATTGATTTGACAGCATTTTGTTCTCGTTGTGGACTTTTGCATTTGTCACTTCAATTTAATTTGCCCATGAACTTATTTTGTCTTCCTCATAACACAATCAAAGTACGCCTCTCTCGAAATCATAATATGCTACTGTAATCAAATCATTCGTAACTCGAGAACATTGTTTTTTTAAGCGAATAATCGAATCGGACGGAACGATCCAATACATCGAAACAAGCGATTATCGCTTCGCCATCGCTAAGTAGTTGCGACAGCCCCGAGTAGGGTATACTTGCGACTAGGGCGTGTGAACGAGACAAACATATTGTTGATAAGGCGTATGACAAGGATAGCAGACGTGCTTGAAGTGCATTCGCATAACAGCGACAGATTGGCGCGCACATGTCGAGTTGCGATGTTCTTTTTGCAGAGTGGTTAGTGCTGGGCTTGGTATCGATAGTTTAATAATAGTTTAGTGGAGTATGTTCTTGTTAGGCATCTAGTCCATTTCGTCTATAGTTAACTGTGTTGTTTAATTACTTCAACACGTTGGTACCTTATGTCATAAATCATTTTTATTTGTTGTGGTGGCACAATTTTAGCGAAACACAATACTTATAGGATTTATTGTTCCTTTTACAAAAAAAAAAATGAAAGATAAAAGAATCATCATAAATGTATGAAAAATAAAAACTTACATTTTTAACCAAGGATTTTACATAATATTTAATTTTGCCGATAAAAATCTTCAAAATCTACAACATCCCTACGTAAGCTTTCAAGAGGACACATGAAAGGGGAGCGGCGGGTCGTACGGCAACGCTTGTTTGTGCGATTTAATTTCATTTATCAACGCATTACTTACCGGGAGGGAATTACTTATCCGGATTACCCTGATACCCCCGCCCTCCCCTCGCTACTTTTCGTATGTAAATACACAACGGGCTCTGAATTTTTGAGTAGTGTTTATGATAAGGCGCGTAGACTTCTGTGTGGCCGGTGAATAAAACTGGGTTCTACGTCAATACTCCGCTTAAAACTTAAGACAATTTCTTTTTTTTTTTTATGTTGAATTAATCTGAATTTGAGTCTACTAATAATCCTAGCCCCATGAGGAAGTTATGAATCCAAAATTTAGTCCATATTAAGGAAGAAGCAAAGCCAGAAAATGAAAATCTCTTGACACACATACATCAGTCTGAATTTGAACATTTGCCAAATTAACATGTTAGCACTCCCAAAAATTTGTTAAAAGCATATCATAGCACATCAAATTAGTCTCAAACATTCACTCATTAGCTGTTAATTGATAATAATAATTAGGGATAGACGATTAAATAGTTTTAATACCAGGTGAATGGCAAATAAATTGGTTAGAAGTGTCCAAAGAATTCTGTAGTTTTATGGCCACTTTGCGTAACTATGAAATGAATTTGACGCGTGTTTCATGTATTTGGGATTTGATTGCGGTTTAATTTGTTTGTTATGAGATCTTTAGTGGTTGAAGTAACATTCTGAGATTAGTAATCAGATTTTTGTACTTTAATATCTTATTTACCTTTTACGGATTGTCCGTGATAGATTACAGTGAGAGACTACTAGATTCCGGTTTTTACCTGCGTTGTTTTTTGATTTTTTCTTAATTCGACTTTGCATTTTTTTTGTGCGTTTCTGTGTAATAAAATAATTTATTTACGATCTTAATGATGACTTAGTATATTATCTCATTATTTAGCTCTTCATTAGCTATTTTCTTGAAACTAGAATCTAAATACAATCTGCATTATTCTGCATTCCCCAAATTTATTATGTATAATTTATAAACTCGAATGCTTTCAGCTGAATTCGTAAACTGTGCAAGTGATAATTAGCTTTTAATGAAACGTTAAGTAGTGTTATTTACCAGTCATTAGTGCTGTGTATTTATGCGGTAGTTTACTAATTGGTTTGAAACATTTGTGACTGATCGCCGACTTGCATTAAAATACTCGAAGATGCTTATCTACATTCACTTATTTGTTTTCGAATTCTTTTCGATTGCGATTGTATAGATTAGATTAAATTTACAGTGTAATTTAGATTAGGACTATAGTCTATGCATGCAAATAACCAAATTTGTTCAGATACATTCTCTTTTAGATCAGGTTTGTCTTCAGGCAATAAGACTTTTAATCTTTATACGTTTGATCAAATCTACTAAAATGTTTGTATCGACATATTTTAATATTATGTATTTGTAAGAAGATATATTACCATACAGATTTAATAAATAAATAAAGATATATTACAATATGAGATAGTGACAAAGCAAACAGTCGTTTTAATTGTAGTTAAAAAGTATTTTAGTACCTCTTTTTAAAATATTCAAAAAATAGTATTACTCGTAATATTATCTTTATCCATTCTCCTATTAAAGATTCCACTATCGTACTTTATGTAACCTGAGTTGATATCGTCGGCACTTTTAAATAGGGTCCTAAGCTTTCAAACAGTAATCCTGTCAATCTGATTTAAGCTTATCCCCCAAAAGAAAATAAGCTTCTCTCTGTTATATTCTGTTGTCTTGTTTTATACTAACTGTTGGGATAGTCTTTTTAGTATTTTTATTTGAGAAAAATATTAAAGTAAATCGACATAGATATGTACCTGGTAATAGTTTGTGTGGCCTATGTTTTTCATTCATTCAGGTGTCTGATCAGCTTTTTAACATAATTAGACTTTAATAACTCATTATATTAAATCTCTTTTATTATTACTTCTAAAAATTTATTCCAAATGTGGTGATTATTTTGAACAGCTCTATTGCACAAGTGTCGAAAACGTGTTGCGCTAAATCAGCCCGAAGCTTACTTGATATTTTTATTAGCACACCCAAAGTCCCTTTCAACTACATATTAATGTCCATTCGGAGCCCCACATTACATTTCTATTCACGCACAACTAAACCAACAATGTGCTGGGGGCGCGAATTTGTTTAAAATTTACATATTTATTTGCGTATATTAAAGCGAAATAAATTTGATGTCTCAATGTGCCCCCTTAATGGTTATTAAATCTGTATGGTTTGTGCCTTACTAGTTTATGTGTGTAACACCTGTTATAGTAATTTAAAACATGTGGTTATTTTAATTGAAGATTTTATTTAGTTATTTTTGTTAAAAATTGTAGCTGTAATGCAGTAATTTAAATGATGTCTTTTAGAATTTATCTTTTAGAACAAGATAAAATGAAATAAATCATACTTATTTACCTATTTCAAAATGTTGTTATAATGTTAATACCTACATGAATTTTACAAAGTAATTGCAAGAGTTAACTAATAAATAAAATAACTGTTGAACTAAACATGAAGGCGAGGCAATTTAGCTAATGGTTTTTTTTAAATCAAAGTAAATAATTGCCCCTTTAATCTTACTTTCATGACGATTTATTAATATGATTTTCGCACATTAAAAGCATATCACATAAACACCTCTATACACGAGAACATACAAAGTATTAATATAAAAACGCCACAATAAAATTCACGAACATATTGGAGCGGCAATCTGTAGCTTCCTTTCATTACCGACTTCCTTCAATTAAAATAAATCCACACACAAAATTAACATACCTCACACACTTAAAATGCCACAACGATTTTAATGTGTGACCATTTTACCCTGACCTCCCCTGTCTCAAGTCCCCCACGAAACGTTCGACAAATAAAGTTGTTTTAGAAATATGAGAGGTCTTATTAGATTGGACGTTTTAAGTCTTGGAGGAATATCAAAGGCGACACAGTGTCCTTAATGGGTATACGTATTTCACCTTGTAAAAGGCGCCGAAATGCGCCCGCGTCGTTTATCTAACTGAAATTAAGAACGAAAACATTTTAAACGAGCCATAAATTTTTCTTAGGTGAGTGCTTTCTTTTGGTGTTGCCAGCGCCGGGTGTTAAATTTGCGTTTTTATTATCGATTTTAAGTTTGCGGAAGTTGATCGATAAGTATTTGTGTTTTAAAATCTTTACCGTGTTATATACTGAATGATGGCGGTTTGTTTTGATAAGATTGTGATATTTTTGCAAATAAATCTAGAACGGAAGTATTTGCGGGACTTTACTTATCTGAGTATTTTAAATGGCACTTTATTTATTGCTTCCCTAATAACGTAAAAAATGTCGCTACAATATTGTTTCGGCAAAACATTTTGTGTAAGAAAAAATCTAATTTATCCCTTAAAATAAGGAGTTTCATCTTCATTGCAACACTGATACGTATAAATGCGCAGGCGCCTTTCGTATGCTCGGTTTCCATTAGCGCGTTTGGATTTAGAACGCGCAGCGATTGGTTGGCGGAGGCAATGAATCATGGCGCCGGCGCTGAGGCGACATCCACAGGGTGCTCCATACTTCACGTGTCAGATACTGTCTGGTTTAATTATCTTGTAAGACTAGGTAGTTGCTTATCTAGAATCTTAATGTTTTACATAGGAATAATCTGAAAATAGTGATTTGCATTCTATTTTTTTTCATTAATGCGCAAAGATGTAATGATTAGTATTAATATACACATTTTAAAATATGACCATCTCGTTGTGAATAATATGATTTCTGTAAATTAAAACTTACTTTGTGTAAGCACATAGCTATGAATTCAAAGCCTAGTCAAAGCTTTTATTTTTATCATTACCGTTTGAGACAATGTCCTTAAAACATCGAAGTACATTTTTGTAAATATTTGTAAGGATACACACATTTTTAACCACCGACTCAATTATGTATACGCCATAGCATTTGGGTCCTCCGCATTCCAGTATACAGTCAAACCTAACTTCTTTGCAAAGCTGACCTTCTTTGACAAAACTTGAAAATTGTATAAAAAATAAATGTATATCAATTAAACAACTGCCTGTATAAACTGTATGAAAATAACATTACTTACTTCACGTGTGTAGTGAATAGTGACATCGCATTATATCATACAAACTCGCCGAAATCATACATCTATCATGTATAGAGCTGCGCTATTTGTATGGAACATACATCACTCGGAACTTCTGCCAACTGTTCTGATTCTACACGTGTCGTTTTAGATATTAATGTTTATATGATTTTGAGATTTACTTTTAGTTTGTTTTTTTCGTTTGAAGCGGGATATCTAGGCTAAAAAGTCATAGATTTTGTTATTACTGTAGTTGACAAACGGTTAGTGGCTTATGCGATTCTGAGTACCTAAACATTTTTATCATGAGAGGTTTGGTTGTATTTTTCAAGCCTGATTTTTTTTTGGATTTTAACATCAGGATTTCTAACCACGATTTTATACTTGGTATATTTAATGTTTTGCAATAGAGTCGACTATTTATTTGACTTCTTTATCTCTAGTTACGCAATTCGTTTATGGTACGAAAATTTGTGTAAGTTACATAATACAATTTGAAACATTTATTTAATGTAAGTAACAAATTATCTGTTTTCCTTACCTCTCTGTCTCTGGTTGACTCTGTCAACTTTTTGATGCCAAATAAACCGTTTTTTTGTTCACGGTGACTCATTAAAAAACAACAGAACAATAAACACGTTTATTGTTCTGTTGTTTTACACCTTTATTTTACAATTCGAGCTTGTTACCATCAATCTCCGGTCATTTACCATAACACTCATCCTTTAAAATGTGACCTTTAAAGTCTCACAAATATTTAAGATTACATTATCTTAACCCGTCTCTACAAGGAGGTCTGACATTATCAAAAACTTTACTACCAAACAAACTTATCCACTCATTCTTAATAACCCTTAATGTAACGCAATAAGGACTAAAATACAAAGAATCAAGACTTTTTTAATCTTGTATAAAATATATCGTTGCGCGCCAGTGACCAATCACAAGGCGATTCTCGAATTCCAAATTTGAAATTCTTGACGTACCAACGGCGCCATCTTTCCTTGGTATTTTTTGTATTGTTTTTCTGAAAGGAAAAAAATGTTGGTTAGTTGCTTTGATTGGTTTAAAGCCCTTGTAAGATTTAATTAATTGGCATAGTAAATAGTTAATTGTTAGTGACGTAATTCTTTTGTAGATTCCATCTACCTTAAACCTTGGTACGGTGAAATATGTACTTGGCTGTTGTTATTAAGATCTGCAACCTTGGTGGCAATCTCTTTAAGGGCGTTAATATGAGATAATTGTAAGGCAGAATATTCAAACGTAAATACGTTTTAACTCGACACAATTACGTCAATAAAGTCCTCGACACAATAGTTTTATAAAACGACAGTTAGTTTAAAGTCTCATGTTGTATTTGGAAAACTAAAAGCTTGACTCCAGTTTTTATTGATTCAATAAACGCATGCCCATGAAAAAGACTCCTAAAATGACATAGAAACGAGTATAAGTAAATCTCAATAATAAACCGTATTTAAATCTTTTTTTTTATTTACAACAAGTTGGTAATCCATTATCCAGTCAGCCAGGTACTACCTAGCACCTGAAGAGAACCTGCATTGAAACAACAGCGTCTAAAGCTTTCATCTCGATCGTCTTACCGCGCTTTAATCCTCGGCCACTGAAATCCGCGAGTACAAACTAAAGTTATCGGCTACCCTCGCGATATTCGATTAGGGCTGATGTTCTTAAAGTTTTATATGTGAAATGAACAGGTTTGTGGTTGGCCTGTCGAATTGTACATAAAATACGAAAAATTGCATAAATACGCATTAAATAGAACTGCAAATTGTATATTTCCTGCAAATGCCCATTTTGACTATATGTTGTCATAGGTCCGAAGCATAATAATGTGTGGAATACGATGTGTGTCAGTATAAAAAAAACATTGCTGTAATATTTTCTTTCTTTATTATTGTTCGATACACCAAGTATGATTAACTAATAGCAATCCAACGAAGGATTGATGTCTTTTGCAACTTTCAGTATTTTCTACCAGACATAATTCTATGCAGGTATCATTTTATTCATAAAAATCTTAATAATAACCGCAAGTTTGAGCACCGCTGTACTTGGTTACTTTGCGAGTAAATATTTACACGAGTTATAATTGGATGTACCGAGTAGCAAGGTGCTTGCCGAGCAAGATTTTAATATTTTTTGCCTCTCTCCCCCTTTCAGTAGGGGCACACAGATTGTGTTCGCGCTCTGATTGGTTATTATATTCATTATTTAATGTTTTATTAAGTTATTGGAAATCTGCGTAAATAGTTCAATGATGTCTGAGCAAAATTCTGGTTTTCTGAAGTTAAGGAACTTTTCTTTATGATTTATTTTTACCTTAGGTTCTGTACTAGGTGTCGAAACCATTTTTGGACGCTCAAAAGCATGTTTGTCGTCGTCTATTTGGTCTATATTATTCTATTTAACAACGTATTTCTTCACTTTATAAGTTAGAAATACATTTTCAGTATACCCTACACAGTAAGCTTGTTTCTCCTCTCGCTTGACCAACAAAACATGTATCAGAGAAGCCATTGAAAAACATAACATACCTTGTTTGTGTTCAATTTGGATCACAACTGGCAAAGGGTTGGCGTTTATTAACATAATGCAAATTCAGAAAATGTGACTGAAAACTGTTGAGTTTGTTTTATACCAGTAATCCTTGAAGAGGACGAGAGATTATGTGTTTCAAGTAATTGTTGGGAGCGCGCCAATGGTTCTAGAAATTGTTTGTGATGTTCAGTTGCATAATATTAAGCAGGAACTCCTAAAGGCTGCTTAATTTAATCTCTATTCAAATGTTATGTCAACGAATGTAAATGGTTAACAAAAACTGTATGGATCAATGACAATTGTGATTTGATTAAAAGTACGGACAATGCTTTTCTTGTAGCAGAATTTTGGGCCGGCACAATATATGTAGATTGTCATCGACACGATAAGTAAAATAATCTGTAGTTATATAGATAAAACATTTTACATTGAAGGCCCAAAGACGAGTAGGCGTATTCGCTATGGCAGTTGTCAACAAAAGCATAAATATCCTTCTTAAATGCTATATGAAAATACCAATTTCACATCGTCTAACGTCGATTATTATCAACGAGATATATTTTTAAATAATTGATCACCAACCATAGCCGATGCTAATTTTGCGTTTATACCGTTACTTTTATTTACTGAACATAAGCGAATAAGGCTACCGGACCCAGAACCTCCAAAAATACATAAATGCCTTTCTAAATTTAATTCTATTTCTAAGTTTTATTTATGCAGATTGTATGAAGAAGATTTTTTTAAGGATAGGATGCCATTTGGCTGATAATAACAGTTCATGACTTTAACCTACACCATATACTAAGCAATCATGTACGATATCTCAACATAAAGTCCTTTTTCCAGCTACATGTGCCTCACCGGGTGTATAACTCGCGCGGAGAAGGCGGGCACGGCGCGCGAAAGCATTCAGACTCTGCTTACTGTCTGCGCAGATCTCTGTCATCCCTGCGATATTGATGTGGTGAGTTTGGTACCTTGAAGGAATCTGTATTTTTCTATCCTATCTCAGCAGAAGAAGAAAAAAGAAAATCTTTCTATTTGCAACACGAACCTTAAATAAAAATGATTTATTGAACAAAAAATGTTCTGGTCACACTTGAAGAAAAACCTAACAAAAGATGAAAACGATTTCGGTGCTTAAATCTCCTTCTATTTATAGGAACGTGCATAATTTTTCTCTTTTTCAGCCTATAATTTTTCCTACTGCTGGGATTTTGCAAACTACTTACAATATATTTCACTGGGACCCTTACTAAATCCCAATCAGTTGCGTATGTTATTAGTTTGAACGTTCAATCTTCAGGCCCTAATTTGAAATTACTGTCTTCATTCCATAACTGCTTCCATATTGGACCCACCTTCTCGAACAGGGTTCAGAACGCATATCAGCGAGCCAGTCGCTCCGCTGCGCTTTGGGCACGAGCGTGTGCGGCTCCCGCGCGGAGTTCTGCATGCTGTTCGCGCAGGGCGCCGGCCTGGAGCACAGCGGCGGGTTCGTGCGCGCCGCCCGGACCGCGCACCTGCTGCGGGCGCTGGCCGAGCTCGACCATACCATTGTGCAGGTGATGTAGTAGATGTAACTGTAGTATTTCCAGCTAAACCACTGGCTATGATAAAAAAAATGTGGACGACATCACATACACTGCCGCTTGCGTTATGGAATCCACGAAGGTAGCCCGAAGATCCACACCTTATAATGTAGAAATGTGGTTTTCTACTATTCTACCAGTCGGGCTATACTGGTATCTGAGTCATGTGATGATGTGTCTACTTGCCGTGCGGCTCTTGCTAGCTTCGGGATGTCGGAATGAGCATAATGTTTTGTGCTACGCAAACTGGACCTTATTTAACACCAATTTAGAATGTGGTGCTTAAAAAAAGCATCGAGATCGAGAGCCATGTTATGTGTCTCAGAATTTGAACATTATTTATTTGGAAATGAAGCCATGGGTATTTCAGATCAAATTATTTTTCCCTTACTATAAATAAAACTTTTAATTTTAGAAAGTTTCGATCTTCCCTCCGTTGTTAAATCGAATTAGAAATTAAATATTTAGAACACAAAAAATCGACAAATTTTCGAGTGACTCATAAAGGTGAAACCACGCTCAAGAATCAAATTAGTTGTTCGTCAAACAGGACCGTATTAAACAATCCCCAATACCAATAAGCTGACAAGTAAACTTGGGAAGCTTCAACAAAAAGCCCAACAAATGAGTGGAAGGTAATAAAATATTCCGTACACATCTGTTAGAAAGCATATTTGTTCAGCCTCCTTAATTAACTGGAGTATCATTGCGCTGTTTGTTGAGCACACAGGGTAAACGATGAGTGCGGTGTGCGGTAGCCGACACGAGCTATGAAGATTTGGATAAGGCAATTTTGTGCTTGATGGTGAAGGTTTTTTTGTGAATTGTTTCGTTAAGCGATAGTCGTTTGTTCTCTTACCCACTGCACTCATTGTCGAAAATTTGTAACAAGACAATGCTTTGATTTTAAAATGAGGAGCAATTTGATTGGCGCGTGATGAATTCTTGGAATGCGCCATAAAATATCTATGTTGCTCAGACTGTGAATAAGAAGTTAATAAAAGATATTTGCATTAGACACAGACAGTAACAAGCTAGAGCTATGTATTGGATATAATATTTGTAAATTGAAATTATTTTTCGTTATTGTATTTTATAGTACATTATTTACATCGAGACTTCGAAGTGATTACGTTGACCATTTCGGTCATGGTATAAAACCATATCCATACTTTTCCTCCCTTCATAGTTCCTGTTATGTACTTGTTGGTGAGTACCATAGTTTCACGTTACTCGCCGCTACCCTGTGTGTGTCTGTACGTCTGTGTGCGTGGGTACCGCGAACCAATGTCCACGGTCTTGTAAGCGTCTCATCGACCACGGAATATATTAAGCTCTTATTAAACAGCCTATAACTTCAAATACTTTATTGGCTTTCACAGTTACTTGGTATGCAGTATCTGTTAGATCCCTTAGAACAAATATATATAATTCTTGAAAGATTAGGCAAGCTATGGACAGTCTGAATAACGTTTTTCTCGACTAGCCGTTTGTATTTGTGAGGTACCCATAACAACAAATCTTAAACCCAATTTATTTAATATTGTATTAACTCTTAAAACTTAAGTAACGTATTCACGGCTGAGTTCAATACCTCACTAGTTTCTTCATAGCTAGTTTCTTACATCTTTCAAGACCATAGTATATTGCACAGTACAGTCAAACATCTAAAACGGTAAGCAGTTTATCTGGCATGAACCCCGATCTCTCAACAAAGACGGTTTAATACAATCGACAAACAAACGTATAGGTTTACAGATCAAACTCGTGACGGTGGCTGGACGCACGCATATCCAGTAGCATTGACATTTGTATGACGTACACACATACACACAACTATAGATATATACAGTACACATAAACATATGCATGGACATAGGGACAGGTACGCAGTAGACAAGGGTAATTACTAAAATGCTTGCTAAAGAAAGAAATGGGTGTCTACAGAAGGAGTTTACAATACTGAAATTACTGTTGGTAAGGTAGGAAGAGATTATTGTTATGTAAATGAAAAGTTATTTTATAAGTCATTTTTTTCTTGTGAGAGCGCCTAAGTGACATAAAGTGAAAGTGACCTTTTGTGAAAGACGATATTATTTGAAATCCTATCAATATTTATCATGAAACGAAACGTAAGAATTCGTAAATGTATCAAAAAGTTAATGAAATAAAATTAAAGTAGTAAAGAAAAATATAAAAACCAATTTATTGTGATGAACCAGCCAATGCTGACGTATCGATACCGTGTCATCTGTCACCGCTTGTCAACACGTCAGCACGCATGACCGGCCATATTCACGCAAGGACCCACAATATAGACACGCGACTTTGTGACAATCGAGATTATGGTACATTCGGTATGTGGGAGCAATATAAATGTATAGGGTATATAGGGACCGATAATGAAACCACGAAGAACTATACTAGATTACGTATAAATAAAAAAACAAGTTCCAAGTTAGGAGACTAAGTACAACTTATTCTACGAAGAGAAGCAATGAAACAAAAATGCAGAAGAACATTTGTAAACGGTTTTACTAAGCCCTCTTACGCACTTGCGGTTAACCGCGGGGTGGATAGCCGCGCGGTTCAGTTGTTATATGCAACCGCTTGGCGGTTAAGTGCGTATAAGCGGTTGCATATAAAAACTGGAAATGCGGTTAACCGCGCTGCTAGCCGCTCCCGCGGTTAACCGCAAGTGCGTAAGAGGGCTAACAGTTTTACTTTTACCGGAGGTATCGCCAAAAAAACATAAGGTTGAATTGAAAATTAAAATCTATTTAAAGTCTCCAAATGAACAAAATAAAGTAATTTAGTTTTCATTGTGTTAGTTGACCAAAATAGCTGTTTCTGCAAATATTAGCGCCCGTTATGAGTTATTCTAAGTTGTTAAGTTTCATGAAAATAATTTCAGAAGTACCAACATTCACACAAACTTTCCCATTTATTATATTAGTAGGAAGTCACATAACGCTTTAATGTAGTCTAGCAAAAGTTTAGACAGCCCAGTCTATTTAGCTTAGTCCATTTTAGTTAGGAATAAACTATTTCATAACAGAATTTACATTTAACACTGTAAGCTAAGTGCTCAGTCACATTTAATCAAAGAAACAATTTTTAGGAAGAATAACTTTTTGAAAATAGGGGTCGTTTCAGGTTCCTTCCTTGGCCCAGCAGTATAATAGATTTTAGTAGTCCCAGCAGTACAAAGATTATAAGAGGTATCGCAAGGGGATAGGATGCGAGGCACTGACTCGTCTGGGAATCGAACTCGAGCCCTCAAAGCTAGCCTTGAAACTTCAACCACCTTGAAGACCGGTGTATACGCCACTGAACCATGTAGGAACGTCAACGTCGTCGAAAATTAAATAACGTTGATCTTTGGCAGCACCCATTTTTTTAAGCTTTATTTAAATAAATAATAATAATAAATGCGGACAACATCACACACATTTTTCTGAACCCAAAGTAAGTTGCTAAAGCACTTGTTTATGGAATCTAGATAAAACGAAGGTACCACAAACATCCAGACCCGAGGCAATGTAGAAATGTGATTTTCTACATTGACCCGTCCGGGGATCGAACCCGGGCCTCAGAGCTAGCGACACCTTGAAACAGGTGCGTACGCCACTCGACCACGGAGGTCGTCGAAAAACGAAGCATGGATATGCCATATTACACTATTTCAGCTTTCTCGTCCTAATAATGATATAACTAAGAATATTCGAAAGCTAACCCTCTAACCTCCACATTCGCCTCTTATACTACCGTATCCCGCTCAGCCAACTCCCATATATTGACAGAGACAAGAGTGCAGCTCTGTAAACAATTACTAGTAATGCAACGCAAACAGTTTGTTCAAACTGTTGTGAGGGATTCGCCACGTGGCCGAAGATGATGCTCTGTTTATGTTGGGATAGTTATAGTCCTGTTTACAGGTTCTATATTATTTCTGTTGATAACATCTCTGGTTTAATGTCTACTAAATAACATGTCGTAGGATAAAATGGACGTATACGATAGGAAATGTAGAGTATAAGACTACACTTCTTGAATAAGCATTTTTCTTATTTAAAATTCATTGGTATTTTTTCTCTTGTACATAAATTGGAAAAGGACATAAAAATTGGAGCTGTAAATTTCACCGTTCCAATGCTGTATGTAACAAAAGATAGATTTTTTAATTACGGTTCGCGTATTAGGGAATCAGCGCGGCAATATTTAGAGAAAATTTTCATTATTTAATTTTTTCTGTCTTTGCTAGTACCTATGCTCGTACTAACCTAATTATTTGAACTATTGATTGATTAGCCAATTCACAACAACCAGCCCAATTCGCGAAACGTGTACCAGTAATTAAATTTAGCAATAATTCGCTTGCATCCCCTTCGATCGCAATTTCAAGTGATTACGTATGACGCGTGGCATCGTAACGAGCGCTTACGAGGGTACATGGAACTGTTTATTCTCGCTATCACTTGTGTAAACCCAGTATCATGCTACTCCCTGAAGGGTTGAGATTCAATTAGTGTTTGCATTGTGGTTTGTTACTTCATTATTTTTGCTTGACTATCTTAGATGATCAATATAATGTGAAAATTGTGTGTCAAAGAATCAGTCATTATTTTCGGAAGTAAACTAACGTGTCAAGCGATTTCTGTCGAAAAATAGATTTCGTGGTAGACTGCTTTGAGAGTGTGGCAACTTGCTCGGTTCTCAGGTTATTAACATGAATCTTGAGCATACGTATGAAGGGAATAATGAAAGTGAACGAAGTGAAACAAGTATGTAAGGAGTAGCAAGTGGAAAGAAGTGATCTCTGTTTACCCCTATGGGAAAGAGGCGTGATTATATGTATGAATCTTCAACTGAAATATTACAATTGTTCATGCACTATCTAATAAAAAACAATGAAAGTATAAAATCTACATTGCGTATTTCATATACTCACACCATAGTCATAAGCTCGTCGTTACGTAAGCGTAAAAACAATAGGAAGAAAAAATATTGACCATTATCTTTAACGCACAAATATACAAAATTATAATACTGTGATGTATATTCTAAACAAAGCTTAGCAAGGTCTTAGTAACGGCAAGTATTGTAGAGGTATATATGTCTCTATGTAACACTCCAGCATACGTCAAACAATTGTGTCTTCCTCCGACTGAGACGTTATTTGTTGAGGTCGCAAACATATTACCGTGTCGCGTGGCTCTTTGTACTGTTATCTTAGGCTCTTCGTACACGAGGCGACGCAAATCTGTAGTAATCGGCGACCTTAGTCTCCAATGATAAGTCCCTATTTCTGAAGTTACCCCCGACAAATTTACGGGATTTTCTTATAATTTTCAAAATACTCATTAGGAATTTCATACATCATGGCTAAGAACCATCTCGATCACCTCTGCTTTCAAACAAAAAAACCGTATCAGAATAGGTCCCAAATCTTAAGAAGCTACAACACAGACAAATAGACCAACACTTCAAACTTATAACATCCCACCTTTTTTCGTCGGGGGTTAAAATCAGCAGCATTGACTTGTGCGGCCTCGTGTACAAACCGCCTTAAAGTAAGTATATTATTATGTTGCAGTACAACTATATTTGCGAACTTCAGCAACAAAGCACGTTGGTAACGTTTTTAAGTGGGACTTCTGTATCTTCTTTTCATGTTAATAACATGTCTGTAACAGTTGCTGTGGCAGTGGCCACTTGAGTTCTGGCGTTGACAAGTATTATTTAATACTTAATTGAACTAATATTTGATATACTTTTGTTAACACATATTTCTTTATAATCCATATTCAAACTAACATTTAAAGTAATTAATCACAGAATAAGAGTGCTATTTTTGGCAGGTAAATAAAATAAAAAATCGTCAAAGGACATTTATGTTTGTAAATTCAGAGGCAATTTCTAACCCGACTGCGACGCAGATAAAAATGGGTATATCTTTGTTCTGAATAATGTATTTAATATCGCAGTACAGAACAGATGAAAAATTATTTCATTTTCTTCAAAGACCAATGTCACTACAATAATACAATAAGTGCATTCCTTTGATTCTCCACGATAAACAGTGCCCTTCAAACTGCAAATATATTTTATTCATACTCAAAAGACCCCAACAATAGAGTAGGAAACCCGAGTGTCGAGTCCCCTAAAAGCTTGTAGTGCGGTATTTATGTTTATATAGCTATCCATTGCCGGCCGTGCGTCGCTAATGGGCGGTCCCCTGAGGAGCCACCGCGTAATCGATACGGCGCAACGACTGTTAATGGATTAGGTACCGCGCCCATATTCGATGCTACTGATTTTACGGACACAAATATTGACGCGAATTTACTGATACTTTTTAGTATAGTTTACTGTTATTTTGTAGTATAATTTAAACGGGAGCGTATCAAGCCAATTCTCTATTGGTATTCATGTTCCATGCCTGCAAAACCTTTTAAAATTTTCTTTAAAAGTACTACGAGATTCTCAATAGTGATTGCCAGTTCTTCTTCATAGGAATGGCATTTAGGTCATTTTTCTAAAGAGTTTTTAAAGATACTACTTAACAAAAATACCTGATAGCTGAAAATTTGCTTCCGTGTTTATAGGCCTTCAACCATTCAAATACAGGAAAAAATAAAGAACAAAACATCAAAACAAACCCGAATTTTCTTTTAACAACAAATACACAAATCTTTTTGATTTATTAATTAACTCTCTCTTTTCAATCCACTCGGGTCCCCATTGCCCCCATTGGCTGGAGTCCCAGCGGACGCCAAACTTTGATGTCCGCAAATGATGTGCTATGGGATTTGTGTTTGTAATGCCGAGCTAAGATAAACATCATTATTAGTTTATTACGCACATGGGGTATACAGCTTGTTGTGGAACCATTGTGGTTTCTTTTACACAGTCAAACTTGTCTGATTGATGGCTATAGTCACTTCACGGACTGTTTCCAAATGACATTACTGAAAAGGTTTTACGGTGTGATAGGAAGGTACACAAAATTTATATTTATTGTACTTTTCCTGTCACCACCATTTGGTGGAAATAGCTCATGAAGCGTTGATATTTTTTAGAGTTAGTTCGGTAGCTAGTTTGGGTAAGGAAAATCAAAGGTATTTTAATATCGTGTCCCATGCAATATCTTGTTATTTCCATTTTTACTTTCATTGAGACTACTTTGCGCTTAATTTCTATCTTATGTTTTTATCAAGATACGATTTCTGTTTCTTTCTGCAAGAACGATTCACACAATAAATATAGCGCATAAAATCCTGGTTTAAAAAAATCTTGTTTTGGAGTTTCAAATGTTAGTTCCTCACCATCACAAATAAATCCTTGAGCAACATAAAAACAAAGCAAAGTACCCGTGACTGGAGTTGAGAAGTTAAACGAGGGATGACCTGCAGGCAGCCAGCGATGAATCCGTGCGGTGAGTGCGCCGGTCACGCGAGCACTGATTGAGTTACTGAGATGCGTGGTGGACACGCGATCTTACTGACGTTATGCTGGAGGGTACATAATAAAGTTTTTGGGACTGAGATTGAGTTGGAGTTTAGATCTAAGGACTTTGATTGGGGTAGTGTTACGGTCAGCAATGACGTCCAGTTTGTCTATGTATCTGATTTGGCCGCGGTTGTTTTCGATTACGATTAAAATCTCTATCTCTCGAGTCTTGAGCCAAGTTGTCCACTTGCTACAGACAGAAACACTGAAAAAAAATATTTTGTATTTGCGAAGCCTAATTCTGAACCCATTTACCATAATTCAACAGATAAGTATTTTTAGGAGCTATTTGGCTCACCGGTAACATTCATTTTTCTACTTTTGTTTAAGTTTGTTTAACTACGTATCACTAAATTATATTTACATCAATTAATATGCAAGTTCATAAAAAAAAAAATCCTGATCATATAATTTTTTTACTGAATTAAGATATTTATTTACTTGCCAAACGCCAATTACTTCTATGTTAATATTTCAATACCTATAAACAGTTATGCAAATTCTTAACAGTCCAGTTTCCCAACAGGACGCGTTCGGCGAAGGCGGCTGGCCGTTGGAATTCCGTGCGGCCGTCGCGCGCCTGCTGTCCCAGCACGCGCCCAACGATAAGGAGGCGCCGCGGACCACCGCTCTGCGTAAGTACTGATTTACCTGTAGCTGTCAACTGTGTGGGGAGATGGAGGCTTGGGAGTGAATACTTATATCTTGTAATATTGGGATTTAGAGATGGAAAGGAGTGAATGTTGAGACGACGAGTAGAAGAGATCAATACGCATTGCGCCGACTGCAAATAATTGGGAACAGATGATCACACACGGTCGTCTGATCCATAACTAAGAATATGTACTGTGGTTCCAGAAAACTGATAAACATACGTACCTTAATACATAAGAATAGTGTTTAACTCTGTTGCTTTAAGTCAATATGTTCCTTTTTACACTGTGTTAGACTGATAATAACATTCAAGATGCAATGAATACCATCCAAGGTAACCTGTGTAGTGTTTGGAGGATTGATAGTTTTAATCGATTTTTTTTTAATTTATTCGTGTTATAAGGTTCGAGTTCTGATTATATGTTTCACCATCAGGTCTAAGCAACCAGCGCCTGGATCAAACTCTCTCCGAGACCATGGTCTTGGACCTGATCGTTCTAGTCGGATTCGTCGTGGTCAACAACCCACAACTGCGGGTAAGTTCTAATATAAGGATTTACATACTTATTGTAGGAAAGTTAAATAAGCTCCTTTAATAGTTTTAGACTGGTCTGTTTGTAATTTTTGCCTGATATATGTCAGTATTCTTAAAATTGACGGAGTTAATATCGGTATGCACCCAAGTTAATTTTACATTATTTACTATCGCGTTAACACTATCTAGTATTCATTATTTTAAATAGTATAGAAAATAAGTATTTTTTTTTTACATATTCCTTTATGTTTTTGGTATCGGAAGTCGCTTAATTATCAATTCTAGTGCGGAAATCCTATGCATAATAACTTACTAGATATGCCAACGTCTTGAAACTCCCATGGTCGTCCGTTGTATTTGTCCGTTCTCATGCGGGCGACACCTGCTCGGACACGTGTTCCACCCCATTGGATAACGAATTACCATGTTGACATGACCACTTTCATTGTTTCTTTATAGTATTGTGTCTTTATTGTTGTTTTCAATTGGATAAAAATGAGTTATTTGATAGATGCAGTTCTGAATAAGTTATCGTTTTTTTACTTCCTTGTTATTTAATTCAATATTTGGTATAGGTGTGTCCCCATCTGAAGGACGAGCACTACACGACCAGCTCGCGAGCTGTTCGTGTAGTGCTCGATCGTCAGATGTGAACGCACCCTAAGAGTTTTGTGTTTGACAAGATTGTTATTAAAATTCTTGTTAAAAACAGTAAGTATAATTTGGCATATTACATATTGCAATGGTGATATAACAGCATCACGGTTTCATTCCTTATTATTCATAAAAAAAAACTCCATACGATCATTATAAAGCATTTGACTCAACCAACTTTATATACACAAAGTTTCTTCCCAAATTGAGTCTCTGAATATAAATTTCCTCACTTAGCTCCTTTTAAATTATTCCTTTAGCTCATTACAAGACACTTACGTCGCCACGTTCTCACGGGCACAGGTGCTCGCGTAACTTCAAACGGGCTTGTCCAAGGAAGTCACTTTGGCCCATTACTGAAATTTATGCCACTGTTGCTACTTACCTCATAATTGGTTTTATGGCTTTAAAGGAAAACTCGTTTTGTTGCGTAATATTTTTTTCTTATTTTTTTATGCAGGGTTTTTGACGAACTTCTCTATTGAGCTTTAAGAGTTTCCATTTTTTGATTAGTGATATTAGAGTTTTGGAATAAACTTATTTAATACTATTAAAAGAACAATATCAAAAATGCTAAAAAGCAATCATTTATTATTCAAAATAAATGCGATTAATAGACCACCAGCTGTAGAACAAGACTAATATCTCGTACTTATCCAACCTTCATGCTTTAATACTGACACAATTGATAAGAGAACTAACATATAACGTATTAAACTGACCAATCTTGACTGAACCAATGCTGCCTGTCAATGCGTCAGTAAGCGCACGCTCGATCAATAATATTATCGGCTTGAGAGACCTAGTTAACGTCGCTAAAGATTTCGATTTTAATAGCTCTGGAAATATAGAAGAATGTATATTGGACTAGTATAGTCAATAAGTTACACGTACATCAGCAAAAAGGTTATTAATTTCAAATAGCAATTATTGTTTATTAAATATTTATTACCAAAATGTGGGATCTAAAATCGCCAATCCGTAATGAGTAAGTTTGTTGATCAATGGTCGCGCCTTCTCTATATGGTAAGAGGCCTGTGCCCAGCGGTGGGACGTTAATAGGTTGGATTATTATTGAATTAAATATTGAATTAAAGATTTTCTGTGCTTGAACAAGGACTTACATTTATCCTTTCAACCACTTATCAATTGGGAGTTCTTTGTCTTAGGATCGATGTAATATAATCTAAAAAAGACGGTACACCTAGTTAGTTATTTGACCTCTGCATAATTTATCCTTACCTTTCTAGTTACCGTCAGTACGACACAGGTGGACAGGTCCAACGCACTTGTTCAAGGAAGTGTTACATTACCATAATTGATGCCCGTATTCTTCATTTCTTTTTAATTCGTTTTATGGGTTTTAACGTTGTTGTGTAGTTTAGTACTGTCCATTATGGAATTATTATTTACTTTACCAAATGTGTTGTTTTTATTAAATTGGATGTGTTATTTACAATGATTCTGAACATGTTCATGCCAACGTTTGTGAATTTTATTTACCTTATAAATTCATATAACGTTACTTTCTCAAAATCAATTAAATAATTAGTATTTTTTTGTTATTATGAGATAAGCTGTTTTTAATTTGGCTCGCAATGCATTCTTTAAACAAAATACACGGAAGTGTCCCTAATAAACAAAGAACAATATTGACATTTACTGATGCGACTTGACTCTAAATTAGAATTAGAAGGCACAGGTGTCCGGCAAGGCATCAGATGGACAAGCTGCGCCCTTCCACATTACGCTCCAATTTATTCTACTCAGTAGTTTGTTCCTTGTTCATAATTGATTTGATCGCTTGTCTTTTTCGGAGGGAGTGTTTTTGACGATTTATGCTTTCAATTATTGTAAATAATGTATTAGGATTAGATTAGGTCTGTTATAAGATTTTCTACGTGACTTAATATTTAGTTTATAGTTTATTAAAGCTCTTTAACATGGAAGAAAAAATTGCGTGTAGGTCACTAACAAAGTGATATGGTTGAATTAACTAAGGAAGAAAGAGAACATTTGATTTTCTTGTTGCGTAGACGTTGATTTTATTTGATCATCATCTTTATTGTATAGTCACTGGCCTCTCAGCTTACCCGACTTCAAAAGGAAAGATCTCAGTTCGACTAAATGTTTTTTTTCCAATATAATTGTCTGTCTTCAATAGCCTCGCCCCCTATTACATGGGACCTAAACATATCGCCGAACTGTGGGTGTACATTCGTACACCTCTGCCTACCCCTTCGGGGATACAGGCGTGATGATATGTTATGTCTTCAATAGCGTGGTACCTCAATTGTGGTCCCATATTTTTATTGAAGTCGGTTTTCGTGTACATTCAATTATTTGTAATTATTACGTACCATTTCTTCGAAGATATAGCTCTAAATCTAGCATAATTCCTCAGGAAACCATCTGCGACGGCTGGGGCGTGATCAAGACCCTCTGCACGCTCCCCGCCAACTGGCTCGTCAACAAGGTGCACAGCCACGCGCTGCTGCCGACGCTGGTCGCGCTGTCCGAGCTGCCCACAGCGGCCGCCGCTATAGCTACCGAACTCAGCATGGAAGTGAGTACCTGTGCCTATACTTATACCTGTATAACTGTTTCTTTTTCCTCAATTTGATCCATTTTCAGTCTTTTACAGCCAATGTGTTTCTTTTCCGTTTCCTATTCCATTATAATCTTAAAATATCCTATTTATCGGCATCCTCGGAATTCAACAACATCCTTTCCTAATTTCGGATATTAAATTTTATTACAAAATACAATAATGTAAACGGTTACATTTTTTAATTGCGTCAACTGAATCGTTATTTAAAAATACTGAATAGTTCGATTAATAGTTATATAGTATTTTTTTCGAAATAAAATCGATTATTTTATAACAGAATATAAGGATATTAAATTAATAAAGCCTTTAAAAAGCAAAGTTATTAAAAATATGAAACAACAAGTATTCAACAATTACCGTATCTAAAAACAAATTTACAATGTTGAGGCACTCCGCGTAATAGCGAAACTCGACAAAACACAATTTGTACGTTTGAATATTTGATGGAGTTACACTTGTTGTGCCGTTGGACGCAGCTGCACTTCCTTCTTTATTTACACTTGAGATGTAGTAACTAAGGGCAGAAGGTGTAGACTTAGCAACGTACCAAATAATATAAATGTAAAAAAAATCGAAGGATGATCAAACTTTTGAAGTAACGATTAAAATTTTTGGATGAAATTTAGGCTTCGCTTTCCGATCCAAATTGCTGTATAAACGCATCTTCGTTTATAAAATATACATTTAAAAAATAACAATAAATGGTATTGACATTGCAATCCTACTAAGCTATAAAAGGATCTACAGCAAAGAACGAAATAATTTTAAAAACTATGTGGGATTACGTAGTACGTATTAGTACGTGTGCTTGTAAATATGGTAATAGGTGATGTTCTATCATAATCCAGAAATATGAATATTTCCATGTTTACTTATTATAGTACGTATTAAATGGAGTGGGTTTTAGAATAAAGATAAGATAAACTATAAGCGCCTCCATAAAGGTATAATCTAGCTGCAAATACTAGCAGGTTTTGTGTAGTGTTTCATAAGCCTCGGATATCAAAATAATATTTAAGGCTCTCGAAGTAAATTTACAAATATTCTAACTTTTGAATAGGCTGGTCATAAATCAGGATAAGATAACCTTAAAAAAATAAAATAGGAAAATTGGTTGGAAACTAAAACTGTCTGTATAAAAATAATACGATCAAATAATCACGCTTCTTTCCCTAGTAGGGATAGGTAGAGACTACTTTTCACTTGCTACGACCATACACACTTTTTTCGCTTCGGCCAAAAAAAATATGTTTGTATTCACAACTCAATTTTACAAATATTCCGCCCTCTAGTTCCTTTACACATTAGTCGTGGATTCTCTGAGCCTTTATTAATTTAGTAGATGCAGCCGGAACAGGTGTCAACAGGCTCTCCTCCCTAACATACCGTTTTATGTTAATATGTTCCACGATGCCCATTATCTTATCCTCAACATGTTACGTCGATGTTGCTGTGATGGCCACATCAAGTTTATTCACTGAACGACTAAGAATCAAGATAATTTACGTGTTATTCTACAAATGTGCGGGTTATGGATATAACACAAAATCAAAATTGAAAATTAGGTTCTCAACCATTTGATTAATATACAAGAAATGTATAATAAAAAATTGGCAATATTAATACTTTCAAGTAAGCAAATACGTTACCTGTATAAAATAGATTTATGAACCTTGTAATGTTCCTGTTGTCAAATCTTCCAGCTGGACACTTATATCCGTCTATGCTCTTTTACATCCTCTATCCATAACGATTCCTAAATTCATGCTCCGTTATTTTAGGACTTTCCACTCTTCCATATCACCGCATCGTTTCTCTCCTACTTTGTCCCTCTTCATAAGTACCTCACTCCTTATTTTTTTCTTGTTTATTTACTAATTAAGATAAGGCCGCATTACGGTTTTTTTTACACACTACGGTTAAAAATTAGTCGCGACAAATAACCGGCAGTGCGGCCGCTTTCATTAGCCTTTAGTCTCAAAACAGGCGGTTAAAATTCGCGGCGTTTTAATCGTAGTGGGGCCTTAGACTTAGTCACCGGCGTTCCTGAATTTCAAATGGAAATATAAAATACTGATATCTCAATTTCCTTAACAGATGCTCGACGAATACATGGAAAGCGCCGACGCTCAGGACGTTAAACTAGTACAGGTGATTAAGCAGGGACGGGGGAAGAAAACTAAGAAGTTATGTTAAGTGGACTGAGATATCGAGATTGATAACATTAGGTATAGAGGCCTACGTTAGTATTAGTTCTGGTGTTGATGTTTCTCTCATAACTAACTGATCGGATAGGGTGGAGGTACTGCTAATCAATAGAGGCTGATGAGTGTTTGTTGAACGTTGATTTTTTTCGTTGATTGTTTTGGTTGTGATTTTCATTACGGCATCTTTTTTGTTTTTATGATCATATACAGAGTCGCCAAACATGGTGGCTCTTACAATATGACTGAAATTAAAAGCAGCACAACTGGTTGTGGTAGCTACAACAGTCTATTCTGTAGCTGGATGTTCATAATCCATACTCAATACATCAAGTAAGTTTTTGATTGTACCCAACTCTTTATTTGTTTTTTTTTTTTTTATATATTTCGTTGTTTTCATTATCCCCATTTGCTTGTCATACATTCAAGGTATACAAACTCCCTATTGTGCCATTCATGTCTGTGCCAATTCTAGCTCTCGTCATCTTTGCTTGGCTAACTCTTCCTGTTACTTTGTTTTTATGTTTCTTTAGTGTAGTTGACAATACATTTACTTTTGCAAACTCTCTTTTACCCATACTCATAATCTTAATTATACTTCCGTTACTTACGTCACAATACAATGCAACAGTCGCAATTTAGATTTAACTGTATGTATGTGTGCATGTCTTCTGTTTGTGTTATTAATCATGTTTTAAGTTCTCATTATTATCATTTCATTCCATTTTCTTACTTTATAAGCGCACAATGACATTACTTATACGCGCATTTATCATTACTCATTATTCATGTTAAGCTTAAATACATCATTAAAACAAACTAGTCAAATACCTTTTATAACTAAAATATCAGTATTTTAGGATATTAGAGAGCTCAGTTGATTAGCATTACCAGTTTCTAATAGTGTATGCACAGCCTATAAAGGCAACTACACCCGACAAATTTTAATAAAAAAATGTTAGTCTTAGCTTTTACTAAAACAGAATAGCTTTGTCTATGGTGTTATAGTAAGCGATAGACTTTATAGTTGATATATTGTACACTTTTTGATGTGAGTCTATTTATCTATTTTTCTATGGTTGTAGACTAGAACTAGACAGAAAAAATTGTATTTCAACAAACTTTGTTACGCATTGGATTTATATGAGCGGAGGTTTTAAACGTGGATGTACTTTAGGTTCTATTACAATATGTTTAAAATGGAAATTTGATTTTTTTTCGTTTGATATTATTTAAATGTTAAGAGAAATTTTGGTTAGTGATATTATTTACTTAATTTTTATTGTTGTGTTCTTATTGTATGCTAGTCAATGTCTGGACTCGTTCCAGTTGTTATGACTTATGTAACATTATCATTGTTATCATTGCTTCTATTTCATTAAAAAGTTATTTAATTACTTTAAGTTATCAATTTTGTACTCTATCCATTTTTCTAGCTATCATTTCTTCAAGGGTAACGGAATAATTTCAATTAGTATGCTATATTGATTTCTTCTTCAAATATTTGTTTCTAAGACTTTTTTCGTACTTAGAAGTTATAATAATTGAATTTAAAAAATCTCTTGTTTGTAAAATTGTTCTTAGGTTTACTATTAAATTAATTGTTGTTTATTTATTTACACATTTTTATATGGATGTTTGATAGATATCAATTAGAACCGTTCTTAAATTAATAAACAAATTACGTCTACGATTTAAAACCTCTGCTATTACTAAACAAAATTATTCTCTGTAAAAGTACTTCATAGGAATGAGTAAAAAGGGAAATGTGTGTGCTAATGGAGTGCCTTGAGGGACACTCTGGTTGAACGTTTGAAGACATGGTATTTTAGCGTCTATGTATAATGCCAGAACGGAATGCTGTGATAAAGAAATGAAAGGAATTTATTCCTCGTAAGAATAAAACGATTTTGTAACTTAAAAACGGTGAAAAATGAATGTCAATGCTTTGAAATGCTTATGTCAGTTCGACATCTAATGTTTTTATCTATTTTCCGATTTTATTTTTGTGATAAATTTCTTTTACTAACAACCCGTTTGCATTTATTATAATGGTTAGGTTACACTATATAGTATACTTCTTACTTAACCATTGTAAGGGTTCGTAAACTTTCTTATACTTAACTGTCCTTGAAAGATATCTGTACTTTTTCAGTCGGTCCCTTGCGACCTATAGATTTTTGTAATTATGGGCTTAGAAAGGGCCTTGAAAGCATTGGCTATTAAGAGACTATCCAGTAATATAATGTATGCATGAATAGTCTATTTGATTGCAAATGACTATTGGAGTTTACGGATTCATGTCCAATGCAAACGGGTCGGGAACTGTGATTTTATATATATTTTAAATTATAGAATTTCACTTGCAAATGTAATATATGATTTTTTTACATTTAGTTAACTACACGTGTTTAGTCTAATGTATTTTATCTGTGATTCCTTTTGTTTAGCGTAACTTCGTGTAACTCATGTGTACGTGGAAAATAAATATTTGTGTAACAATGATTCGGGTGTATTACTTATGAAAACAACTCTTCTGAATTCCTTTTTCCTTTGCTATTTTCTATAGGTGTATTTACAGATTTTAAAACATTATTAAATGAGGTACGTGCATAGTGCTTTTTGAATGAAATGGTTTAATATGTGTAATATTGTTTTCACTCATTCCTTATTCCGTTAAGTTTTTCTGTTTTCAAGACAGCTTTAGGCAAATTGCAATTCTATTAACCTTTAGCTTTAATAATTTTGCCATCACGATGCAGGATCCTTTGACGTCATCGTATGTCTCTACATTACTCTAAAAATAAAATCCATTTAAAACAGACACGCGCTCACACCGTTTATTTTTAACATCAATTTATGAATGAGCTGCGTTTGTTTTGATCGTTACTTGTTATATTGTGTTCGAATGTTCGGAGCACTCAGAAAGCTTTTTAAATTTATCGCTGGGTGTATTTATGTTGGTAGTACGAGCATGAGTGATGATGGCTGATTGAGTTATGATGCGACGCTGGCTTCCTATGTGAGGGTGGTCGTGTGACGCGGTACTGCTTCCTTTGTTTAGGGAAATGGTGTATTGATGTTTTCTTGACTGTTATGATGGGTAAATTGGTATAAATAGTTATCATTTTTTTATGTCCATCCATCCAAATTTGATTAGTCAGGCGCTCCGGGTAGAAGTAAGGGTGATTACGGCCTTTAGTGTTTGTCTGGATAAGAATAATCAAATTCTTACTGTTCCAACTTCTTTTTAAACTTTACAACACTTTCTGACCAAAATTAATCACTTCTATTCAAATGACCTTTAAGAAAGCAGTTATCCCATTCACTGAATTTGAAACCTCTTAAATCTAACATCATATTGAAATATAAGTTTCTCACTACATTAAACGATTATGTATACACGAATGCGTCTCAATGATGCAGGAATTTGTAAAAATGATGTATGATGGCGATCAATTGAATGGAAAAACACTTCCGGAGGCGGCCGGGGGTTGGTTTTGTTCAGTGACTTATCGTTTTTAAGGAATTCTTTGTCTTCTTACATAGTCATAGTAAGACTTGCATGGACAGACATGCTGCGGGCTTGCTGCTCGCTTGAATTTTTTTTAAGCAGTCGTGGTGCAAGTTTGCGAACATATGGATTTATGTCTCAAGTGAACTAATTTTGTAACTTAATTTGATTCTCATTTTGCATAATGCAAAGGGCAGAAGCGTGCGACCGAAATTTGAGATCATGGAATTCCAAAATGGGTTCTGATCAGCCTAAAATGGGAGTTTTCGTGTTGACCTTTATAGATACCACTTCAGCCTTCGATACAAATGCTTAGTCACTGCATCTTATCATGAGAGTGATCACCAAGACTGGAAGGTCCAGTCTCCAAGGATCACGCGAACAGCGATATGTTTGAATTGTTTCAGCCGACAAGGACACACGTCACGCTTGCTAAATATCAAAATCTATAGAGACTTCTTATTACATTTGACAGGATGCTTTATGGAGTTTTTTTCTTCTATTTAGAGTTTACAACGTGACTAATGTCGAATTTAAAATTAGAAAGTTAACGGTAATTTTGTTTACTTTTACGTGAAAAACGTATTTTTTTATAAGCGCGTACAAGCATAAATAAATACCTTTTTTGGGGCTTGAAGTTTCAAAAAAAATGTAGCGCGATAGTTTAAAAGTTTATATGTATGAGCAAGTTACATTAACTTCCAAAGTAGGTATGGAAAATTGTAATAAGGTTTCTTTCAGCGAGGTCGAAATATTCAATTTACCAACGAAGCAATTAGATATTACTACACATTTCAATCACATTTAATTGTTTTAACTATTACCTCCAAATATTGCATAGTATGGACACAAGGAGCGTACCTCGAAATACATTTAGCTAGATATATTTTTACATAGATTTCTGTATTCGTACAGTATAATATCCTGAAACATGTGTACTTTTCCCGCGCATGGTAGGTAAATATACTGAAATAAATCATGGTGGCCGCGAGATTTATTTATACTACCTAATGGAGTTTTATTATTGTACATTTATTTTGGTACAGTGGTATATATCGAGTCGTATTACGAATGTTGATACCATGTTAATTTAGGTAGGTATTTAATGGTGGGTAAATTAATAATATTAACTACACTGTTTCTCTTCTCTTTTGCTCTCAATTATTTTTAAGGTTTTTTTATTCTTACCTGTTAAATTTTAATACACGAACAGCGTCTCCATACCGCCCGTATTCCGTCCATTAGCGGCGCGATTGACGCCACGGTTCCCCTATCGCCACATAAACCAGTAGTCGAATGGCTCACGAACCGCACGACGCACTGAAAGCTAAGGACTGTTAATGTTTGAGAACAATCCTATGGAATAATGGAAAAGGAATTGTCACGGATACAAGTCTTTGCAGAAGAAATGGGTATCATGGTAGACAAAGGTTACCGCTATAAAATTAAAAACTCTACAGTTTATTTAATGCTGAATACTAAAAGCCCTGTAAGGTCCAACTTGCCACTGACAAATTAAATGTAAAGTAGCAACAAAATAGACAAAGTTGAACATCTCTTTTTAAAGATCTTAAGAAATTTCGTCAGTATAATATTCTTGTAAACAGCTAAACAGATTTCTGTCGTCAAGACTATGGTTATTAAAGTCTGATGAAAAAAATACATACACTGGAGCATAGAACCTTCTTTTTGGAATTCAGTTAAATTTAAAGCTAGTAGAGTACCTCTTTTATTGACATTATCTACTTAGGATGGCGAAGGTGCATTTTTAATATATATTCAACGTTGTTACTGTGTAGTTATCCATTGGCAATACTACACTATGAGCTGTGACAACTCATACCATATTCGACGACCTCCATGGTCGAGTGTTGCTAGCTCTGAGGTCCTGGGTTCGATCCCCGGACGGGTCAATGTAGAAAGTCGCTATTCTACATTATCTCGGGTCTGGGTGTTTGTGGTACCTTCGTTGTTTCTGAATTCCATAACACAAGTGCTTAATAGCTACTTACTTTGGGTTCAGAGCAATGTATGTGATGTTGTCCGCATTTATTTATTTATACCAGAAGTAGCTAGGCATTCCTAAAGTATTTATAACATTACAAGGCACTAAGTAACTTCAAATAAAACGAAACGTTTATATTAGTGAGTGACGCAGCTTTTAGCGCAGCGGGCACGAACCGGTGCTTTTGATGTTACGCTTCTGATTTTATATCTGAAAGATATTGCCTTCCTGAAACAGATATGGTATGTATACAGATATTGTATAGCACTACATATATAAAGATATTAATGTAAACTACATACATAAAAATACTATATTAATGTAAACTACATACATATATATATAAATACTTAACTAATATAGTTGTTGAAAAATTAAAACGGTGCTCCCACAGTCAAACCACTGAACTGGTTTTGTGGGATATTGTATTGTATCACCAACTATGTAATGTTTTAAAATTCAATAAATAAATAAATAAAAATAGCGTGTATGTAGGTGCAGTATTTGTTAAATAAGGCCGGAATTTGGATGTAACAGCTGTCTAGATATGGACTGATTCCACCAGTCAGCAGTGACAAAAGCAATATTTTTTTTTGTTTGTTTACAATGTAGTTACAAGTTAGTGATATGTAGAATGGTTTGTAGGCCTTGATATTTCACTGATTGGAGTGTTACTACACTATACGAGGTACGGGTTCAAATCCGGTGAACAAGTATTTATATTTTTAAAACGAGTAGACACATATCCATTTGGTAATCTTTATATATATAATTCTTCTGTGAGTGTGTATGTCACTGAACTTCTCTCAAACGACTGGACCGATTTTGATGAAATTTTTTGTGTGTGTTCAAGGGGATCTGGGAATGGTTTAGATTCACAATTTTGTCCGCTGGACAATGTTTTTTTAATTAATTTTTAATTTATTAGTAGTTGTTGATTTTGGAATGTTTTACATTGGATCCGACAGACGGCGCTACCATCGCAGTGTCAAATTTTAAATAATATTCGAATTTTAATTTTAGTCTGTCCCGACAGTTAGCGCTGCGATCAAATTAAAAAAAAGTTTTTTTATCATTGTGTTATTGTAGACCATGTAGACAGGACAACGTCTGTCGGGTCCGCTAGTTCTAATATAATACGAGTATGAAGAAAGAAAAAGTGAAAAAAAAGCAAAAGGTGAGAAAAAACCATACTTTTATCATCTAAATATCATCAGCTCTCAGTCAGCAAACGTGATGATTTTTTCTCGTTACTTTTCTATAATAATATGATATCATTTACAAGTGGAACTAGACACAATATTCCTATATTCAACTTATTCCACTAAACGCTACTTCAAATACTTTATTACAGGTTTAATCTCGGAACATACACGTTTTGGTTTTATATAGTTCCCGAGATAGCGAGTACAAAATGTACAGATAGTGTTATCAGAGTTATTGGCTCCGAGAGTGTGGACTTGTGAGGCTTTACGTACGTGGATATTATCTTTATTGCTGTACGTTACAAACACTACTTATGGTAGAATTTCAACTTGAAATAACATAGATTCCATTGTTGGATACTTTTGATGTTGGAATTTTATTGAATGACTAATTCTGTCTAGTTTCGGAAATAGCTGTCTACGAATCAATTTTGGTGAACAAAATCTAAATTCTTTTTACACGCTTGCTAAACAGATGAATCTCTTAAAATAAGCATACCACAGTCTTATGATTTGTTACTGATATTGTGGTTTAAGAACTTTATTTCCTCATAACAATTACAATAATTCACTTATTGAGAAAAAAGATTTACATTTTTTGTTTAAATAACAAGCGTACAGAAAAAGTAATTTTAGCGGGTAGTCAATCAGTCACACAATAAAAATCATCAACCGAGCGAACACCGATACAAAAGCAAAATAGTTACAACATACTAGATGTGGCATGCATATTTAAAGCTAAGTAAGTAAATGGGAACATAGGTGTTACTTAGGTATTCTAGATTTATTTAAACCTTGTAAATAGGTTCTCCACAGTCATAGATAATTTTTCTACTAACATTAACTACATGCAACATAAATATTACTATAAAAGTACTATCCCTACCGTACCGTATAATTAGACGTACGTCCCAAAGATCATAAGATTACGCGCCCCATGTTACCAATGATTTTATTACTATATCATCTAATTACATACATATAAAGTAGATTCCTATCAGTCACACATATGGCAGTGAGATTCGTGGCACTGATAGTACCAAAGTACCACCAGTCACTAAAACCTGTGGAAAGTAACTTGGATGTTAGATATTAGAGGTTTAGTTATATTGGTCGATGACGGACTAGTGTTTTTGAGCCGTGGTTTTGGAGTAAAAGTTTGGAAAAAGGGTTCAAGATATATTGGATTTTTTGTAGGGAATTTCCCTTCCCTTTTGATTTTTTGGCGGTAGTGAATTTCAGAATTGTCTGAAACTCAAAGTAAAATAAGGTAACTTACTGAAACGAGATCGCTACATGTAAGATACAGTACCCATCTGGAAAAGGAAAGACAAGACACTGACTTCAAGGATTGGTAAAAAAGCGTAACTTTTATTTTAGGTTTTGCTTTGTTTCTTCGTATTCACTTCAACTCTACATTTTTTCTAGTATTTACCTTAACCGAAATGATCCAGCTTAGTCTATCAATCAATCAATTTGATCACAGATTTTCATATTCTCGTACGTTCACGCTACCCCGTCCGAGCGATGAGTCAGTCATTATATTCAATTTGAACCCCACACAAAGTCAAATAGATTAAAGTATGATTATGCGTGCACTACCCCCCCTCTCTCTTCCCCGTTCACCCCCGGACACCCCCTGTCTAATTAACTAAATGTACGCAATATGGGGTGGACTGCTTACCTCTTTTAACATGCTTTGAAGCGTAATCATAGTATTGTATCCTTTTAAAAGCATTGGTTTAACACCTTTTTATAATGTTGCAGTTGCTTTTTTAAAGTCATGGTGATTTATTGGTTCAATAGTTGGATTTGTATACGCAAGATTGTAGGTTTGAACTTACGTAACTATAAAACACACTTGTTTTAGAGAATTTTATGAAAACTATAACTAATTAAAGAAGGATATATTTGATAATGCAGAACGCTGCAAACTAATCATAGTCAATGATCGTCATTTAGCAGTTTTTGCTTTTCAGAATAACAATCTACAACATTATTCGCTCCAGCGTTTGGTCTCAAGACCTGAAAACCTACAACTGGCAACAAAGCAGCGACCACAAAGCAAACACCATGTATAAACAATAATGTTATATGCGAGGTATCGTGTGTCTTGGATAAATAGAAACACCCTGTGCGCATCGCAAGCGGTAATGGGTGAGACACACAGGCGAGTAGAATGTAGGAAGTGGATTTAGGTCAAATTTTTGCGTACATTTTGCTATTTATAATAATCATTTATACAATTTATTGAGTGTTTCTCAACAATTCACATGGGCAAATATAACTTATGATTGAGGTAAGCCTATATATACACTTGCCTACAGATGCAAAATCGTGAAAAAGATTGATAGACCTCTGAATATGTTATTAGTATTAGTATTATTAGAATTATATATTATATATATAGAATTATATATATAATATATAATTATATAGTATATTTATAATTGTATTAGTATTATTAGTAGATTAGTTTATTTTGGTTCTAAAGCAGAATTGGTTTGTTAATATGAGTATGATCTGATATGATGATACAATTTCATTTTCTCTATTCAGTGGGATTGGCAGCTACTTATCTATGCAGATAAAGAAATCGAGGAAATAACAAAAATTATAAGAGAGTCATAACTACACTTACGATAAGACTAATACTACAGAAATATTATAAAGTGAAATCTGCTGTCTGAATCTGAAAGACGTATATGTCCAGTTTAGCGTGTAAAGTAGCATGATATTAGAACCGAAAATAGAGTTCGGCATTCTACCTCCCCATATGTATCACTGACCACCTGGCCTGCTCACCCCCGGACAATCACAATTATATGAAGATTAACTTTTAACTGCGCGCATGTGCAATGAGTAATCCCCAAATTGTTGCTGTTGAGGTGTGGCGTGATTATGCCTTGTTAGTGAATGAAAGCGAGTGTTTTATTACTTGTAAATGTAAAATATCGATTTTGGGAAACATGTGTTCACTAACTGTTCATCTAGGTATTGTTTTGTTACAATGGTCATCGTTTGGAGGGTATATTATCATCGTCTACGTATTCTACTGTTTTTTTACTCCGTTCCTTATCCGGGGGTTTCCAGCATTTTATGTGATTTCATCACCTTAACGTGCTCTAGTAAGATTTGAAGACTAAATAGTAAAAAATCAAAAATAAGTTGGAGTGAAAACGTATATTTTATATTCATAACTCGTAACCGTGGTTTACCAATTACGAAGACAGTTTTCACTTTGAAATATGCTGCCGTTGGTTTACTCTAATAGTTACACACCATGTCCTATATTTTCATTCTTCATTATGCCCTTATTAAAAACAATCTAAACATCTTGTTTATTTTAGCCTATAAAGTGACTCGATCTACATGCCCGAGATTCTCGTAGACCCAATTAAAAAAGAAGTGAAAATGTGATGACACAAAAAGCTCAGATTCCTTTACATAACAATTAAACAGTAAATTCCCGCATCCCTCAAACCTAAGCCGGGTTCCTCTCGGTCCCACTCGGGTCCTCTCGGGCCCGCTCGGTCGCACTCGGGTCCTCGCACCCTCGCGGAGGGAAGGGCGGTAAAAGCATATTTATGTTGGCTCCTGATTGACGATGATGGCTTCCCCTTGGTTAGATGCCGTGCGGGGTTAAAACGACGAATTTTAATAATAAATTGTTCAGGGCCAGATTGAGAAACAGTATCCAAGATCATAGTTTAATACTGCTGCCAATAGACATTTCTAACATCAGAAATGTCGAAGGTGCGGTATATCAGTCATCATTTTGCGCATTTTTTCTTCAAACGACGTCGATTCTCAAACATATACGAAAGTAAACCACAAAATATGTATGTGTCCAAAAAAATGCTGCTGCAAAGTTTCCTACTTATGTAGTCATTTGAAATAAAATCAAACTGGTATAAATAATACTATTAAGCTTGCACGGTATCCAGAAAATTTATCCAGTTTTTCTTCTAGTTATGATACGCATGTGATCTAGTGCTGAAACCGCTGTGTAATAAAGTAGATTCGTCGCATGCGAGCCGCACGTCACCCACTTAACGCACTCTACTCCGCAGATTCGTACTGGGGACATTACGGTAACATACATCTGCAGTGTTCATACACTCTCTGTATGACCGCGCTAAGTGGGCCAAAATGTATGTATGACTCATTTGTCTAACGGGTTTATGAGTATTACTATAATATCTCTACTCTATTTACGGCGAAATAAGACAATGTGTATGTAGCATATTTTAAAATGTTTTGCAGTTTCTTGTAATGCAATATAAGGTTAAAAAGTGTTTGATATTTGGGCTAGAACGCCTCATGGACAATGTAAGAAGAGCCTTCTAAAGTTTCATAGCATTTGAATTCAGGAAAACTTGGAGGACAAACATACCAACAATTATTTTTATTCTTTTAGTCATATTTACATTACATTCTATGTTATTTAGGGCATTTACAAAATGGTATAGAATTTACAACATTACCCATAGAAGAACAACAACAAATTAAAAAACAATATATCTATCGTCATACCTATTGGATTCAATGGGAGCTCTCGTTAGTTATTCCAAATATAGAAAGACAAGATCCTCTTTTGACATACAAGAGAAGGCCTAAATTACGACACCTAAGGACGTTTACTAACTGCAACGTATTTGGCTAATCTCTCTACTTGTTGTCTTGTTGACTAGCTAAAGTCCACCCCACGCCTTGAAACGTCTGTCTGTCATACAAACACTAAGACTACGAACAAATACCTTTACGTATAACTAGGCTAGCATCACAATACCGGGTATTTATTTAAAACTCCATTCATGTACCCGTGAAGGGTTAAATCGTAACCAGGCCATTAGCTAATTGCGATCTAATCCTGAGCAAAGGGTTAACGTTGACAAAACAACCGGGAAATTATTTAGATTGGACTTTTGTACCCCATGGCTGTGCTTACTAACGACTGGTAATTTTCATGATCTATGTGTTAAAGAAATTGATGGTAATCGGTAGATTATGGACAAAACTGTTATGAAAATAATAAAATGGTGTTTCATGATAAAATGTTTTAAAATGTAACTGTCTAATATTTTATTTATCGCTTTTGTCAGGGTAAAAAGGGTATTTCATATTATATAGGCTAATCAGGATGAATTTTTCTTTTGCTTTCTTTCAATTAACTATTATGATTTACTAGAGTGATTTTTATGAATAAGTACGCTCAAAGTTGTTCTTTTCCAGAAGCATGAAATGGATGCAATGACCGTGCCTAACAAAGTCTATAATGCACTCTTTTATTTTTCCAAGTCTCTCACAAAAATGCAATTAAAGTACCGATGTATTGCTCTCCTTAATCTCAAATTTCTCGTGTTTCACTTCTATACAAATGATGTTTATAACTAACAAATTAACTCCAAAACATATGGTCTCCTACCATTAATCATGGCTATCGAAAATAATGCATAACAAATACATAATGAGAGAGGACAAAGGTCACAGGTCACAGGTCACGCGACCCCATCGATAATGATGTACAATTAGTGATGCGACTGATGTTTGATCGATTGGAAATATACTTTATTGATGACTTTTTGTTGACCTAATGAAAATATTACGTGTTTGTCATAATGGACTCTAATGTATAGAAACCATTTTTTATAGGGAAGTAGGTGACAAATGACTGTGTAGGCTAGGTTTATAGAGGTCTCTTCAATGCGTCACTGGTTGTAATGAAAGGATTAATTATTTTCCTTTTTTTATAATTAGTGAGAAAATAAAAACAAATCATTAGCTGTTTACATTACCTACGTTTGTTTATATAAATAATCCAAGAATAATTAAGAGCACAAATCATTTTGTTTTCGTACCGTATTGGACACAATATCTTAATTACTAGACACCAATTATTTAGGGAAAAGTCGAGTAAATTTCAGTCAAAAAAGAAAATTCATGACAAAAAATGGTCAAATTTTACAACTATAACATATAATTTATGACACACACACACACACACTCAAATATTTGTACTGCAAATATCTTCCAAAAATCCATAGCATATCTATTACCCACCCAGGTGAGTACCATCGTAATTCCGTGTCGTCCGCGTCACTGCCCACCCCAGGAGCTGAAGCGTGATAGTGTCAATACGTACCCCGAGTAATCACTGCTATATCATTGTTTTATTTATACGCTTTTTTGGACCGATTGAATAGTGGAGTACACTTAGTATTGATTGATAGTATTTTTTTATTAAGCTACTATATTTTTTTATTTAAGAATACAAGGACTTATTAGGAACAATCGAAATCAGTCTTGACTTCTTGTACTTGTAATAAAGTCATAGCGCTTAGAATAATTTCGTAGATCTCTTAAAAAGGAACTATACTTGTATTCGTCGTTCTTTAGATTATAGGACCAGACCAGTTGCTAATATAATAGATGTTTGCATAAGTTCATTCTAAACTCATGATAAACTTTTTCGCTTATCAATTTCTATGCCTTGAAGTAACATGTACATAATATATTTATATTTTACATACCCGTTGATTACTTACATGGAATTGGGTCTCACAATTTAAACGCATTCTGAATCAATTATAAAAATCCTCCATATTCAAATTCACAAGCTTTTTTAATCACAACTATTACCGAACAATAGCACAAGCGTTAAATTACCAAAACTTTTACCACAAATCTCAGTGACTGACAGTAATATGAGGAGTGTCCCATTGTCTCAGTATCGGGCAATCATGGCGATTGGTATCCACACAATGGAGGCAGTGGCGCGGCACACTGATGCCACGGTGCCTGACTGATTCGAGATCATTGCTCGCGTATTTCAAAATTGTGATGGATTTTTAAATGAAGGAATTGCGTTGTGACGTCATTTTAGAGTGAGTTTGAGAGTGTGAGATGATTGTTATGGCAGTAGGACTCCCTACTATACAGCCAGTACTATATAGCCAGTTAATCAACACAGAAAATTGAGGTTCATCATTCATAATCATTTTATTATTTGTAAAACATAGTTCAATCCGCAGTGAGCAAGTGTGGTGATCAATGCTTGTGCCTTCTCTATATGGGAAGAAATCCTGTGCCCAGAAATGGGACGTTTATAAGCTGGATTATTATTATTGGCATCACAGTTCTTTAAACATTTTGTCGTATCGAAGTTTTTACTAAGATTATCTTATATTCCTCAATTCGAAAAAGACTATTCTTATAGGACAAATATGATGGCTAATATATTATTCATCTAATAAGAAACTGGACTCTAAAGGGCAATTGCCAATCGCTGGACTGCATCCAGTTTCAGACATACCGAATAAAATATTACCCATCCCTTTAACTTTACAACTTCCCCTGTTAGTTGTTACCTATATTACATAAAACACTAATTAACATCATCGCTAATCTCGCGTGCGCGGCTAATAACGACAGTTGCCGGCAATGACGCGTGCGCGCCATATGCTGCGGGGGTGGTCATGCTAATAGCGCGGACATGAAGATGGGTCATTATTGCTGGGTATGGTTGTTTATTTGAAAATTACAATTTGACTTTTTGATGGATTCTTCTTCTTCAAATTTAAATTCTTTTTTTGCGAGTTAAGGTCTTATAGGTCTTAATGAAATAACAGGCACAGCTTAACGGCCTTTTTCAGGCGTATCAAATATGAGGGTTAAAGTTCTTCTCGAGTCAAAGATCAAATTCTGAATGACCAAAAAGATGCAACCTGGATGGCATCAATTTGATGCATTGATGACAGCAGAATGATAGAAAGCAAGTGTAGCGTTTTAACTTTTGTTAAATTTATATTTGGCTGAATAGAGTGAATATGATGATGATGTTGGTATAGTCAATTTGTGAAATAAACTTTATTTAAAGTAAAAAACGGAAAGGTAAGTTCTTCGTGCTGGCTTGAAGATACGGATTCTAAAACATCTCAAAAGACGTTTTTTACCATGATATATGGATAGCTATTTTTGGCACGGAAATATGAAATGGGAAACAGGCAAATGGGAAACTTACATTCCAATGTATGTTTTAACAAAACCAGACACTACAATATAATAATATTAAAATCGTATCGCGTCCCTAATTATTTCAGTGCCAAAAAATAGAGTTAAAAGCAGACAACACCAGATCTTTTTCAACGGAACATTTACAGCTTTAACACTTCATAATCCTTATTCAAAAGTACAATATTTCCCCACATAAAAACTCCGACAAATGCCTGTACAGTGTTTGGGGCATTTTCCTCTTGCCACCGACTGTATAGCAGGCTATAGCACTGTATAGCTATACTTATGTATTGTGTAGCATCGATGCAGTGCTTTTAATCCCCTTAATGGAAGCGGGGTTGAAAGGAAAATAGCGAAAACTGTGGAGATGGTATTGCGTCGGTAATGCTTGTGAGTGTATTGCTCCTAGATGGACACTAACGGATGTGAGTTATGAACATGATATTGTTGATTTAGTATTGTTGATTTAATAAGGTACTAGTACATCTTAGAAATCATACAATGTTCAACAGAACTATATTTCAAATTGTTTGTCTGTTGGATAAATCAGACAAATCTGCTCTCAATCTAATTTAATATATATTATCTAATTAAAAAGTAAAACATTGATTTTTTAAAACACAGAAGGTACAACCTTCTGTGTTTTTAAAAATCAATGTTTAAAAACTCTATATTTCTTTCTAGACTCTCTCTAAATTAAAAAGTACATCATGTCCTCCTGAAAACATTGTATGGCAGCTGGCAATGTTCCTAAGTAGGTATATGTATTTTATTAATCATTTTATAGCTTTTACAACTTAATATTAAAGTAACATAACTTTCCACACAAACTTATGACGATCATAGACAGTGCAAAGCCGGTATCTGTGCAATTTACACTGACCAAAAACTGCTTAAAACCTACACAAACGTCTCTATTCTCAGCAAGGCATCTCCACATCTTCCCCTATTCCTCTCAAGTGTCGTGCCCCGTGTCATTGTTTCGGGAGCGACACTTACCGAGCACGCGGAGGTGGGAGCCGTATTATAACATGATGGATCTTGTTGTATGACGTGAAGGTTTGACCTGGTGGATAGACTTCTATTGTCTTCATAGGTTTAAACCTCTTTACAATAATATTGTGATCTAAGAACTCAATAATATTTAACAATTTAGTTCACATAATATGATGATAGCTATGTGCGCTTCAAGGCGGTATGTTCTGTGGACTTTTGTGTCTCCTCATTTCACCTCGGACGCAATTAAGACGAATATACCTCTAAGACAGTAGGGTAGCCTGCAAGTCTAGAAGAAGTTTAAAATAAAATGACATCAAAACCCAGTTAATAAAAGGAGATAATTACCCCAAGACACATGATCTTTTACTACTAAATTATTCGTTACAGCTGCCTCTATTCTAACGAAAACACAATACAGATTGATATATGTCTATTTATTATTGTCAAATATAATTAGCGCATTTCTTACGGAATGCCATCGAGCGGACCAAGGACAGAAAACTTAAAAGAACGTATAATTTATTACCGCAAATAAAATAAGAGTATGAAATAAGTGATTGGCAATGTAGTTCTCATCATCATCATCGTCAAAACAACATTTTGACCTTACATATTCACGCCCCTAACTTGATGGTTTTAATCAAAACAATTCAAAATGTAATCCACCATACGAACTTATAAACAGAACATTCAAATGAGCATCAGGATCCAATATCAGCGGCTCGAGGTCCCAATATTTAGTTGAAGAGGTCAAACAGTCTGCGGAAGTAATAGCATTCAAATTGCCGTTCATATCCGCCAGAGGGCGCCACTCCACTCGCGTATTACCATCGCAATTCGCACTCCAAGGGTGATTGTTTTTAGAATTGCGTTTGTTAAAAATCAACAATAGGGTTTTGGGATTGGTATGGCTAGATTTAAGTTCCTTGTCAGTATTGTATATGTCTTGTCAGTATATGGAATTTTACATAACATATTCTTTAAAAATAATATTCAAGTAAGTCAATTTTTAAAGTAAGGATCTGAGTGTTAAGGTTACAAAAAAAGGGTATGCAATAATGCATGCTAAAATAAATATAATTGTTTAGTATTTACTTTCTGAATTGGTAAGAAATTCGTCTAAAATATTATATATTTTTTTTAGTACATGATTCATGGCATAATTTGAGCAAGATGCGAGTAAAATGTCTGGTTGCCTGAAAAGTAATTTAAAGTAGGATTTCTGTGAATACCTGTATTTTTTGGGTTTTTGAATCCTTGTTAATCATTTTTCTACAAGGCCACTCAAGGTAAAATACTGAAAAACACAATATCATAATTTACAGTACATACCTAATAATAGCGATGGCATGGCAGCCACTTAGAGCCAGTAGCTGCAGGAGATATTTGTGGCGCTCTTGAGACGCGCTTATCTCGCCTTTGATGTGTGGCCGGCGATACTGACGGCCGTGTGGTAGGATGATATGGGATGCGAGATGGTGTTGCTGGGTTCAAATCAGACAGATGTGGTATATGTAGTTTCGAAGGAAGGTTGGATGAGATTCAAACGGTTCATGACAGAGAATTTGGTAGTGATGATAAAGAGAACAGATGTGTAAGAACTTTTTAATTGTTTAAAGATATTATTTAGTTAAGTAGGTTGTTAAGAAAAGACTTAACTTTGTTTTTTGATCAATAAAATAATCAAATGTTTCTGCTTGCCGAGGAAACTTCCAACTATCTAACTGTGTTGGTTCACAACAAAGATTTCTTATTGAAAAAGAAAAAGTCGTTATTTAAACATGAATTTTGGGAGGTCACAAACTATGAAACTACTGTTGTCTTAGTGGTTATATGTTTAGTTGGAATACCCGTATTTCAAAGAATATTTTAGTCTCAGAATTGCATACGTGTTTCAAGAAATGAGAGAATAACAGGTGTTTTGTTTTGCCTTTCCCACATTTTCCATCCATAACCATAAATCTTCGTCACAATACCTCTCCCACAATTTACAAACATCACTCATCAACAACCACAATCCCTCATTAGAATCCCGCAAACATATCAATGCAAGCACCAAACAAATCAGAATCCACTTAAAAATCCAAAAATATTCCCAAACACAACATTATTTATTTCTCCTAATATTTCAATGTTAAAAGCTAAATGTTAGCCGACGAAAGATCTACTCACAAAATTACGCGTCGATATATTTATCATTTATAAAGCACGAGCGTTTTTGGATTTTTTAGCTGCGCACGAGTCGGTTGTCTCAACCAATGGGAGCGCGCGGTTGCGGTCGGAGTAAGAAGGCGTGGTTTAAGGTTCGAGGCAAGACTGTTGCAGCGTCATGCTCTCAGGAAGCCTGTCACAATACTAAGGGTTCCGTGTTATTAGGTTTGAAGTTACCTTCATGTTTGTAAGGTTATCAAATCCTTTGTTCGCTATTTTGATTTACTTGATCGAAGCAACAGTTCAACAGCCGTCCTTATGTTTTTTGCTGAGACTTCAATTCTTGAGCTCTTGAAAGAGCTTTTGAGAAATAAATACAACACGGTGCATATAGCAAAGTATGCGCGTAATATGAGTTGACGATATAGCAAGGGTTTTGATCTGAAATGGATGATGCAAAATGGAACACACATAAAGAAAGACCAAAACGGCATGGAAAGAGTTATGAATCATATTGATGACTTACACCTTAAGTAAGATACCTTCCCAAATATTTAGAAAGCAATATATACCGTAAAAACATATCTGTTTCATGACAGCCAACGCTTCGTCTATCTCTATAAATTATTGAAAATATGATATGCCGTAGATTCACCAAAGCACCTACATAGAAAATTATTAGGTAGAGTTTTCTATCAAAAGTGGCCTCTTAATCTAGATCCTCTGAATTTAGATCCACGGAACCCAAGCAATATGATAAAAACATGACTAACACATTCTAGCGGAATTCAAAAACATATTCTCAACTCTAACATTACGAGATTAAAGTTCAAAATCAAACAGCAGTGTCCTTTAAAATGTATATTTAACATACAAGTTATATTTTGTAACGATAAGTTGTATTATTATGTGTTTTCGTTTTATGTTCTCGTATCCATTTGTAAATTGGTCGTTGGAGGTCATTCCAGTCCAAGGTCGGGTCAAGAAATGTATTTAGCGTTCAAGTCATCCGAATAATAGTTTTATGATGTAAGTTAGACTAGTTTAGAAGCTTATCAATTCTAGGTATTAAGTTTTTATCTAGAAGATTATAATATGTATGGTTTTATGGAAATATTTGTGCTCAAGAAACATCAGTAATTCTATTACGAGTGCTTCTTGTACAGAAATCTTTTTCTTGTTGATGTTTAGCATAAGGAGTTTAGTGCTATTGGCCAATTCAGTATTTCAGTACAATTTTTTATTTATCGTTTATGGTTGGTAGGGTATTTATTTCTGTAGAGGTGCTATGTCTCCTGTATATTATTGTTACCTTAAGTATAAATTAAGAAAGACTAGACAATTAAGGAAATAACAACCCCGTATATTGGAACCCTAGTTAAAGTTAGTACTCCGTACAGTGAAGAATGCAGTAGACTAATATTGACATTTCAGTAGTCGATCTTTAGTTTCGTGGAAAAATAAGCGATGCTTTAGTTTTACAATTAAATAGGAAAAGAAAATTCAGCGTGCAATGCTCTGTTTATCCGACTTAATTTCCAACATCAAAACCCAAACTGATTCTTGCTGTACGCCGTTTAGTTTTTATTTATGTAAGTTTAAATTTTAGTATAGTTAGAGTTTGTTCTTATATTAGATTTAATTGTATAGTTGTAAATTAATAAATAATAACAAACTTCTTGCTATTTAACTTAAACATTAAAAAATTGTTTATTTTATTGTCATTATAAATTAATAGGATTTTTAAACTAAATCCTAGTAAATAGCCGAAATATTTGCTAATGAAAAACACGAATGGAAGGATTACAAACACGCTATAAAGTTTATAATGATTAGCGGAAAGTGTTAACGGTCTTCAATGATAGTAATATAATATCTTAACGTTATATTTTAATTTATTTATTATATTAGTAACATACAACCGTTGCATGTTCTTACAGAAGGTTCGCTTGACCTTTATAAAACCTACAACAATCTTATCAAGCCGAACATTGCTAACTCATCGTAAAAAAACGTGTAATTACTACATTAACCTGTTTCCCATAAAAAAGAAAGTCGGGAAACATTTAAAAACGTTATCATCTGTCAAATCTGACGTTTCGGCAGCCATTGTGAAGCATTACGGGCCAATAGCGGCGCCCGCTTTGAATTCCGAATGTTTTCTTTTTCGAATTCAACTGTCTATTGTTTTCGGCTTGTATCTTTTTAATGATCTGTTTTTGGTGGAGCAGTGTTGCCAGTTGTATTATAGTATTGATCGACGGATTTGACGTATTTTTTATCGTTACGATTTTTATCTACGCGGCTGGTAAATTGCTGAATTTCTTTTCGTAAATGATCTTTTCGTTACTTGAAGAATATCTAATTTTATGGAACAAGTTAAAACTCATTCATTCATTAATTATTTGGAGCTTTTGTTCTCACAATTAAAAACAAGATTTGAAATTTAGATTTTTACTGAGTAATTATTTTGTTTAAATGGTCTTTAACCAACAAAATAGCAGAACATACCTATATATGTGGTTTATATTATGTATGTGACAAAATCAAAGTTACATGAAAAAAGCCATCGAGACCGAGGGCAACACAGAATCTATTGGCCCAAATTATACTCCAAAAATCGAAAGTCACAGTCCAAAAATTGGTCTAATTTCAAAAATAACTATCATTACACTAAAACCATTCAATATTTTCACTAAAACATTTGAACTAATAAAAAATAGAACCTCTTTTCACATTTGATGGGCTTAAATTAGCCGGAGCGTTGAGAATAGGTCTAATTTAGAGTTAAAAAGAATTGTGTGGGCTAAAAGCATTTTGTGCCCACTCACCCTCCGAAGGAAATGCGGAGCAATTTTAAATTGTTGGTACAGTTGGATACAGTTTTAAGGGCTTTACGCTTGTTGTAGTATTTGATATTTAGAAGCAGAAGGTTTAAATAAGTGTATGTAAAGTTTGATTATGTTCAATTATCGCTAAGTTATTGAGATAAGTACTGAGAATAGTTTTTGCAAAGATATAGTGTAGATCGCACTCTTACGTCATTGCACTTACATTATTCTTACAGTCCTACAGATCCTGCAGTAATGTAAATAAAAAAAAAACTGTAGTAAAACAATTTTAAATCATCTATTTTAACAATAAAGTATCTAATTCAAATGTCTGCTTTTAAATAGCTTTCAATATCTTTTCAACTACAGTAGCCATAGGACATGGCATCCGACTGTACTTTCTCACCCTTGATGCGGCCGACAATATTTTGACAGGCCATTTTTGGGGTCCCGCGCGTCGCACTAAAAGCTTTTTTTTTAAGTCGCAAAAACTTGCACAAAATGGTACCTTCAAATGAGTTGTAAGATTTTATGAAGTGATCGAGGATATTGGCCCTTGAAGTTTTTTATATGGATATCAAAATAACTATAATGTTTGAAGTGTGGGCAGTGGGTTATGTATCAATTTTGAGACAAAAACTAATAAAACTTTTAACATCTCTCAAAACAGCTTTAGTAAAATCTGTAGAAAGTTGCTTGACCTATGTATCTTGTAACCCGTTCAGGTTTATGTTTATCTAATGATATTTTGTGCGTACTATCAATAAATTAATATCTAAAAACTATTTAAGTTTTTGCACTTCATAGTCAATCGTTTATTGCATTGCACAATGTGTAAATATTAAGGAAATTATAATTTCTGTATGAATGATGATTTGTACAAATCATAGAACATACTGCGAAACTGCATATCCGGGAAAGAATTAGGAATATTCACAGAAGGTATTTTTAAACAACAATCTTTATGACTCTCCTTATCTCGTTAATTCAAAAAATGCTATAAAATGTTGTAAAGTTCAGCTACTGTTTCACTAATGACATTATTGTAATAGCTATAACCTAGAATTATAGAATAGGAGGAAAAACCGACATATATCCTGTTAGATCAATCAAGGTGACACTCTAATCTCAAGCGAAAATAATACAATAGCTAGACTACTTAAGTTCTGAAAACCGCAAACTCAAATTAAAATTAGTCATGACGAAATGTTAGTCCATATTCCTAATGTACTCATATTATAAATGTAAAACTAACTCTGTATGTTTTTCTGGCTGTCTGTATGTTACGCTTTCACGACTAAACCGCTAAACAGATTTTAATAAAATTGGTCCGAGAACGAGCTCTAACCCCTAGAAAAGAACATAGTCTTATATTCCTGCTATAACATGGATCCGCGAATTTCAGCTAGTCTTATATATTGTATATGTATATTTAAAAGTTTGCAAAGGTTGATGATAGATAGGTGTTTGAACTTATTCACGCCGAAAGGACAAAATAAATTTAAGATAAAATTTAGCACTCTGATGGTTTATGATCTAGAGAACATAGGATACTCATACCCCCTATATTTTTACAGCAAGAGTAACTACACAAGTAAAAGTTCTCTTTAATTTTGTAGTTTTAAACTACAGTTAAAGCTAAAAGCTTTTATGTCACGCCACCCTAGGTAGTTATTTTGAACTTTAATAGTTAAGAAGGATAAGATAAAATATGCCAGTCTTCCGTTAAATAAATTATGTTCTGTGACATCTAATTGACCTGGAATGAGATAGTTTATCAAGGAATGCTGTATATACGTGTATAACATGTAAGCTTATTAGGTTATCTTCATTTTTCCATGAAAATATTTTGTCCTTGGGCGGTGAAGTGTTTAAGTTTTTTCACAGGTTTTGATGGGAAAATAGTTGGTTTAATTTGAATTAAAACTTCAGATTTGGAAGGAGGATGGAGAGGCATTCAAATTTAAATATATTGTATTGACTCTTATTACACATTCGTACATTTCCTTAAGTGCATAATCTTATTTCAGTAAATAGAGACTCATAACGCTAAGAAAAAAATTGGATCCTTCAAAATCTATACATTTCTACTTATTGTCTTAAATAGGAGTTACGGCATGTTTCTTAACGTTTACATAACCGAGTTATGTTTGAGTTTTACAATAAGTGTATAACAAAAGTAATTCATCATATTTCCGGAATAAGTGTACTTCCTATATTCATTTCAACTGCGAAATTAGCTTAGCTCTCAAAACACAGAGATTTATTAAGTGTGGGAGTTTGCCTACACCTCTGCTAACCCCAAGAAGTGAAGGCGTGACGAAGTGATCTCATGTTGAGTGCTGATCAACTGCGTGCGTGAGAACTCAATTACGAAGCATATTGTGAAACTACCCTTATTTTATGCGGCTGGCAAGTGGCTCTACTTTCATTTTAAACTTTGTTATTCTTGCTGGATTACAATAGTGGCTTATTGGAATTATTGTTTTGTATTCTTGTTGGGTTATAAGTATTACTTCCGGGAATTTTGTAGCTACTTTCAATAAAATCTAAGATTAAGATGCAAATTAAAAAATGTTTAAATGAGTGAATTATTTATGATTGAAATAGATAAAAGTGGCATGAGAAACCTTAATATAGTAATTTATTTAGAAGAACTTGTTACATCCATTGAATAAGTATTTAATATAATGTAAAGTGGTGGAGTTAACAACACAAATGTTCGTAAAACCAATAAGAATACTGTAAACTGAAATTAACTAAAATATATTTTTACTAATTTAAATTATCAAAGTGAGCAACTTACCCCCATACGTTAGAACATCGTATCGCCACCGTGTCGGATCGGACGCGTGGGAACGTCGCCGGAACGAATCGGACACGTGTCGTCACCGTCACGTTGGCACCTTAATGAACTTCCATTGACTCCAGTAGTAAGAGAGTGAGAAAAATATGATTAGGTAGTAACTTAATTTCATGTGGTCATATCTTCTGGCCATCGTTATGGTTGTTTAGATTACCCAAAGTACTCTGACGAAGACGGTCTCAGCGCATGCTGTGACTATAATAATAATAATAATCCAGCCTATAAACGCCCCACTGCTGGGCACAGGCCTATAAATAATATATTTTAAAACAAAGTCCTTCACAACGTCTGTCTTTATGTTTGTCTGAACAGGGTAATATGGTTTTCACTAATGGATAGAGTGATTCCAGAAGTAGGTTTGTCTATGTACTACCTTAATGTTTTGACTGCTTGTGAAAAGCCAGGACAATTTTAATGCCTCATTATATACTTAACATAGAAGGTACGGTTAACACAAACGAATTACAATAAGTAATGACAAAATATGTACAGTAAGGAATTTATTGTAAACTGCAGAATACATTGTTATCCATTTACTAAAGCGTGTTCTTTTAAAATATCAAATTGTTGTTTTTATTAAACAAAATTACATGTGTGAACTCTAAATTGATTTCCTTATTAAATAATTGCAGATTTTAATTAGTTAGGTAGTTGAAATTGTTGTTACATGTAAAAGGCTGTATAAAAATATTATAATACTAGACTTCTCGAAATAACCTTGTCTTATCGAATTCTGGCAATATTTTTTTGATACAGCGTCAAGGCATCCTATGATGTCCAATAATTTGGCTTTTCAGGGGCCACAAGCCCCTCTAAGATCTGCCCAAATACATTTAGATATTCCACACATATGGTCTAAACTTTAACTCCGTGCATATTGATTAAATCAGAAATGATGACAAGCTATAGTGTAGACTCCGCCGGTAGGTACCTACTCCGAGCTACCCCACCTACTAGCCATGGAGATTCTTGTACACTTAGGGACAAGTTAACTGCACAGCTGAAGCAGACGATTATATTTATTAAACAAGAAATTTAGTATTAAGCCCATAAATTTAATGAGAAATATATGGAAGTCTAGCTAGCATGAATTGTAACAGTTTTATCTGCATTTATTTTCTTCATCTTCTTCTTACTCGGTCCCACACCCTCGATCGTACGCAGCATGGACCGTTCGATGCATGTTACTGCCTACAGCCTTCTTAATAGCGCCCGACCATCTCTTAGTTACTTACACATGCTTTATTTAGCCCTCAATATTGAATTTAGTGCTGCAAAAAAATAGTCTATAACCAAAAATTTTCACCCGTTAAAGCGTTTCATGCATCCTGAAAATAAATAACTTAAATGAAACACTCCGCATTGTTTTACATAGTAAACAGTCATCAAATCGATTGTCAGACCATAAATACCGCGATACTATCTGACCCACAAACAACACGATTCATCGCTGTCCCAGTAATTCTGCTCGCACTTGTACATCGGGGGCGCACCTCCAATTTCCCTAAAAGCTTGGCAGGCGGCGCCGGGCGGCGCGCTAGTGCAATAAATTGAATAATAACTGGCTTTGATGTATTGTTACTATAGTATGGTGACGTCATCGCTCGTCAAATATTATTTCTGTGTCAGATTGGGTGTTTTAAGGTTTTAGTTAAGGTTAGTAGTTAAAAATGTTTTCAGTTTTGTGTGATAAGAAATAAATGCTGGGCTTATCAGAATACATGTTGTCCTGATTGTGCTAAAATGAAAATCCTTCAATTAAGACAGTGACCATAATAATATTATAATAATTAATAAATATACTGAGAGCAATATATTGCAATAATCACCTAGTGTTTATGTCTGCTACATGAATATTAACGGTGCTGCGTAATCCCTTTTGTAAACTCTGGATACGGCGAAAACATTGTTACATTTTAGAGTCACAGCTGAATCGACTCTCCTAGGGCGTTTTATACATTTGTTCTTTACGTTTCTATTGCTAAAGTATTGTAGCTACAGTCTAGGACTATCTTATTACCTAACAGAAGTAGTTGCAGTTTTCGTTGCATTACAAGATAGTTACAGGTCTTATAAAAGGAATTATTAAATTGGCACAAAGATATACCGTATTACAATAAAGTAAGGACATCATTCGCGGATTTGAACCGGCAACCTCTCGCACACAAACCCGGTACTTTAAACTACCAATCTACCGCCTTACCAAGCTACCCACCGTGACCAGCTAAGTAATTTGTGCTGTCATTACATTCTCACATCCATCAGAATACAATGAGCGCCACTTTTTCTGCACCACACTGTACATAAAAACACTTTTAGTGTTAAATCCTATTCAATTTTAGTAGTAGTTGTTTACCTAGAGGTTTACTAACCAGATTTATGTAGTAACGATGTTGGTTCGAACAGGAAAAGATTTTGTTTTTACAGTTTACTAGACCATCATATAAGCAAGCAAGGTGACTATTTCAATATTTCAGAAAGATACTAATCGGATAATGTAATCTTCTAAAAAACTACTTATTTAAAAATTACGGTAAAGTTAAAAGTTTGAGTAGAAATCATCAAACCACATTAAAATAGCGAAAGTGTAGTGTATAATATGAATTCCATTCTTGTGAGATTTCTGTAGCCTACCTTTAAATTTACCTTCGGTTCAGTGGCTATTAGAACAAATGTCACATAGTCCCTCGGTTATTATTATGAGTCTATGAGGTATTTTTATAGAGGCATATTATGACTTAATTGTAGCATATAAAAACAAGTCGGCAAAGTAGATAGGTGATCTTTGCAGCTGCACATAACAAGTTACCATAACCATCAAATCAAAACGCAAACCACCCAAGTCTGTAACTAACGTAAACCGCAAACGTAATGAATGTAAATACGCAAAAAAAACAGGATTGCAGTGTTATGGCGTATAATGTACCAACAGTGCATAGTGTGCAGTGTGGAGAGTAGGGTAACCACGTGTGCATTAGTTGTATTGAGGAGGGTGTCCGTAATCTTGTGGTGCATTTATAATATCACATGTTTTGTGGGAAATCGCGGGGTGCGGACTTAGGGCAATGTTATTTTATGAGGACATGGGGATTTTTTTACAATTTTTTTAAGTGTTTTAAAGAGAAAACTATTTTGTTCTATTGACTGCGTGAGCGTCAATTCACAAACCATTTATGTTTTATCGAAAGGTATAAAAAGTTGAAGAACATAATATAATATGTTTCAGACGAAGTTTTGAACTAGCAATCGTGGACAGTACTGGGGATAGTAAGTTCTAGTATGAAATTGTGAGCAAGATATGTCTTGCTCACAATTTCATACAAAATATTTTTTTTACTTTTTTTTTTAATCATTTTTTTGGATAGGCAAAATAATTAAAAGAATCAGACTTATTGACAGTAAGAATTCTAATAGTAAGTACACCCATACATATGAATAACAAGTCCGCCCCTGTAGAATGTTTGTGCACAATCAATTTGTGTAATGGTGACCGCGGCATGGCGGCAGTTTCCCGCTCTCCGCTGCACGGCGCATGAAACATTCATGGCTTGATTATAAGCATCTGCCGGTATTGGATGGTCGCATGTATGGTGGTCATAGGAATATGGAAAAGCAGTAGGTTAAATTGAGTGGAAGAAAACATTGATAAATTGGCATTAGACACTGAGAAGAAAATATTATGTGTGGTAGGTTCACTGTTTTAGAAGAAGAGGGGACGTTACAAGCTAAGATATCTTAAGAATTATTAAGTGTAATTTACAGAGCTTAAATTCTCACATGATTAATAAAATGAACTAAATATCTAGGGAAAGGGTTATTTACCTAAAATTGTCTGCTATCGTTATATGTAACTTTATTGTATATTTAACTCCGCGAAAATATCACATTGAAAATAATTTAAAGTTACACGACGAGGCGTCTCTTTCTACTTCTTGTAACTGTAGACACTTTGTTTTATTTTAATCATTTCTCAAAATACAACTACTAAAAAGACATAAATAATGATTAAATGTATCCTGCCACCCTTCTACATAACACCCACAATTTTCTTAGTTCCACAGCACATATCATAAATCGGCTCAGAGCGATGACAGATCGCCAGCTAATCTGCGGGGTCCGGGTTCGAACCCTGTTCCGATACTTATTAATTCCTGTAAGTAGAACCACAAATATCATACCAATATGGATTAACTTTTTGCTTGTATAAGATTTTAATACTTTTGTCCTTAATTCGTTTAAAGTGTGATGTTACAATACCAATAACATCCTTGCGTGATACAAGGTAAAGGACAAAAAATAGTTGTTTCTTATGTTTGTTTAGTATAAAATAATCCTTTTTATTTAAGGAAGCGAACTGATCGCCATAAAATAAAATTCTAAGTGGAAAACTTCATTATTTTAAGAGCTATAATTGCGTTTAGTTCTAACTAGAAAATTTAATAATTGATCATTTTTTGACTCTTATGTTTCCTAAGACACCTTTTTTAAAGAACACCAAGAAATAAAATTTCTATTTAGCTGCAAAAATGCATTCGATAAAACTAAAAGACAATATTTTGCTGACAAAGATAATTTAAAATAATGTAAAATTTAATTTAAAAAGTAATTTAAAACAAAACTTAGATTCAGACTATCACTAGCAACGAAAAGTTTGTGAAAATCTAACTAGTATTCGAAAGGCGCCATAAACATCCCATGCCCGATAAATCCCAATAAGAGTCACCCTCACAGCATCCTTTAAACAAAGATTTGATCCGGAACATCGATCATCCACCGGAAGCGGAAGTATTAGCGGGGAAATATATCATCGACCAAAAAATACGCTGTCAAACATAACCGCCATTTCTTAATGGTAGCTCCCGCCAATTTTAATTCAATATGGCGACGTTTAGCGGGGTTGTGAAAATATTTGTCTGTATTTTGAAGTGGTGATTTTCTTTGTGAATTGTTGTTTAAAAATAGCCTAGATAAGGAATAAGAATAGGTGTTTGGATATTACTAATGTTTACTAAACATTGGCTTTAGGCATAGGTTTTGATTTCACAGAGCCAAGTGCATATTTTTTGCAAAGTCTTGTTGAACACAATTGCATCAAAACGTGTTCGCATTGATTTGTTTTCGCTAACTTAAACTCTGCACGCGCACTACAAACATCAAATCCTTCATTACTTCCTTCCGTAACTTTATAATACTCTAACTTTACTTTCCAGAGGTATCTAAATAAAAACCGCTATCGTGCCATCCGTGACGCCAACAATAGCCCACATTAGCGCGCACGCGCCGCACCCGCCTCGCAGCCGTGCCGCCGTCGTGCCGGCCGCGTGCCGCACGTCCACTCATTACGGTGTTTTGTGTTGATTAGATTAATGTGCGCCTTTTAGGGTAACAGATACTGACTGCAGTATTTAATGGTTTTGGTCCGTAAGTAATGTAGGTAAAAGTTTTAGACAGTCTTGAAGAAAATAGAAAAGCTGTGGGTTAGAAGCGAAACATAGTTTTGGATTAAATAGAGAGCATGCAACACAATAAACAATAAAAAAAAATAGCCCAGGACCTAATCAGAAAATATATAGAGCAAGTTTATAAATATTTTGGTTGAAGACAACCTAAAGGAAAACCGTTTTGAAGTAAAGAAGATAATTTAATATACTTATAAAAAAAAATTTCTCATAAGAATCAAAGATCTCTGTATTGATTCATAAACACTTATGGTTTCTAACAAGACAACATCTTACGCTCAAAATAGCAATATAGAATTCATGAACAATAATTTAAATTATCACTACCCTCGCAGCTTACCCTTAAAACTGACTTCGGAAATAGCGGGGTGCGGTCCGCGAATGATTTTATTGAATGTCCCGATGACAATATGTGGCCGCACGCGCTCGCTAATGCTTCCGTCACGGACGAGCTAATTGTATGGATTGTTGTGTTTTATGGGAAATGTATTAGTATGATCTTTTTGTTAATTTGTTTAGAAGTAAGGGGTATGATAGTTTTTTTTTGTTCAGAACTGTGGTGTAAATCGATACAATATTTACCACATACCCTTTTTTTAACAGAAGGCAAAACAGGATGTTGCTTTAAAAAATCTGTATACATTAAGGTATCAAGTAAAATATCAACAATAATTACACTAAATACAAAAAGCAATCAACATCTAGATTTTAGTGATAAACAAAAATAAAACAGGACAATAGGAAGGAAGCGACCTGAGATTCACCCCTGTGGGACACCCCACCATTACCGTACATTTTAATCAAAAAACCCATGGGTGTGAAGCCCAAACAAACAGGGGAACACTTTCCCATAACGATAATGAAAACAACGGGAAAATATAACAAAAAACATGATTTTTTTGTATGTATTTAACGCGTGCGAGTTAATCAAACGCTGATCAGGAAATAGTTTCGGTAAACACCGCTGTGATTGCGGCTTCATTCTGATGACGTTTGATAATTATTTGAGGGTGCGGCCGTTTGTGATTATTATTTGTGTGAATCCAATAATGTGGTTTTAATATTTAATGTAATTGTGTATAATCTATTAGTTATGATGTTACTTTTGTGCAAGCAAATTTTGGCGGTGATAAAATAGTATTTGCTAAGGGGAACAATTTGCACGGTTCCGCACTTTACTAGTATTTTTTCTAAGTAAGGAAACTTAGTTAAAATAAATTTGACTTATAAAAAAATACACTAAAAATTATTAAAAAAAAGGAGCAGTAAAATAATTACTTCATTATCAATTAAATCTCCACTAACAAAATTTAAAGCTCAACCTGAATGATTTGAATAATGAAAGTGAACGTAATATAATAATGTCTGATCACAATGAGCGCAATGAGTCGAGCTGTGGATGCATATGGCGAGCTCGGGTTAAGTGTACCGTAGTAGTCTTGATACTTGATGATATAGATTTAAACTGTTGGCTGGTTCCTGCTTGTAATTAATTTTATTTATGTACCATTTTATAATTATAGATGTATAATAGCGTCGCTTAGTTCCTAAGATATTTCTGCCAGTCGTTGGGATAACTTACTACTTTTTTAATAAATTATAAAATATCGTCGTTAATTAGGTTTGTGAGTTTGTAATTTAAGAAAATATACGTAAATAAGGATGCGGAAGTAGTGAGTCAGGTTTATTGAGCAAAAACTTTTATTATAAGTTATAATGTTAGGTTACCTTCTAAACTTGTTTCACTAGTTTTTTAGACTCGTAAAACTAAACCACATTTATTTCCATACATAAGTGTGGACCGAGGCCAACTCTAAAAATGCATTAATAAAATATTATAACTCAACATAACATATCATCACGCCTGTATCCCCGAAAGGTTAGGCAGAGGTGTACCAATGTACACCCACAGTTCGCCGATATGTTTAAGGTCCCATGTAATAGGGCGCGAGCCTATTGCCACTAACCGGGCACAAATCCAAACTCCGACCTGCTACTGAGAATTTCATAGAAAAACCCAATAACATCTTGGTCGACCTGCGAATCGAACCCAAGACCTCTAGCGTAGCAGTCGCGCTTAGCGCCACCAGGCCAACAAGGCAGTTTATATAAAATATTACTTGAATAAATTAAAGCAAGTATCAAAACATATCCATCCTTCTACAATATACTCTTCAATGAAGGGGTGTATTTGACTGACAACTAAATGAATATTTTTTAACACATTTGAATATTAATTATATTATAATCCATTCAAAACATTAATTCGCGTAATATGTACTATTCTAAAGTTGTACATTTTGATATGCATTATACTATTACCCTAATACTGTGAAGTTTAGGGAGAAGCGGTGAAAACATTACCTTTGTTGTTATTTTTGATATTCATTATTGATGTATATTGTGAATAACTCTTTGCTAAAATGTTTTCCTCTATTTTTAATAACATTTCTCTATGTAATGTTTTGTTATTGCTGGCCTGAATTAAAGTCTCTATCCAGTGGTTATAATCCATGTTAATACATTATACATTTTAAATTTATTTAGTTTTGCTTTATTTATAATTCTGATAATACTTGATTAAAAGTTCAGACAGCCTTTTTTCCCAGCAGTGAGTATAATGCCTGAAATAAGTAAAACATTCCAAAGTAGACCACAATATAATAGCATTTTTATATTTTTATGTCCTTAAAAAATATGATCGCCAAGGTTATAAAATGTGTATTACATTTGAAAGTCCATCAGCACAATGACTGGCCTAACATTATTGGATCATTGTTCATTAATATCAATTTATGCTTGTTATCATATTTTTAGCGCATATGCGATGAACGAGCGTTTTTTAACGAGGATGGGGTTTGGGGACGAGTAGTTTGTTTTGTTGACCCTGGTTAAAAAAATATTGTATGAGTATTGAATCATGTTATACAGAATCTTGAATATGTGTAACTTCAGTTTCTTATAGGACTGCTTTTCTGATTTGAAAGATAAACGTATTTTCTGGGCACATCAATCTAGTTTTATAGGCTAGATTATCTTTAGCAAATTTCGAAAACAATTCAATATAAATAGAGTTTTGATTAATTATATTTCAAATACCATATGGCTGTATTTCTTACTTCTTCAATACCGTTGTATATGAATCAAAATATTATTATAAGAAGTGCCAAAAAACGGACATAATTTTTTTATCTAGTGTATTGGAAATAATTGCCAAATCACTTCCAATACCTGTTTAGTAAACAAGAACTAAAACAAAACACTCAATAACCAAGCAATGTAAATCAAAATGCGAACAGGATCTAACAAAAAATCCACACCCGTTTAAAGAACTCTTAAATACTTCAAAATTAAGGTTCCGGTTGAAAAAAAAAAACATTTTTTCTTACTAAACTTCGGCGACAGACATTAAAAAAATTCGTCGCGTGTCACCAAGATTTATTAGTTTGAGGCCTACTTAAAATATAAAGGACCATTAGGATAACTTTGACTTTTCGACCATATGTTCTCTGCAAAGCAATATTGTTTTGTATATTGTGGTTTTTGAGTAATATGGGTGATGACATTATAAACACGTTGGTAGAATTCTGAATTATTATATATATCTAGACTATTTTTTTGCATTAGTTTGTGTTCTACCTTCTTTTGTATAAATAATTAATATTTGTCTTAAAACTAATTTAAAAAAAACAGAGTTACTTGTGACGACTGTAAAGTATCACAAAAAAAAATGATTTGGAATTTTGTGAAATTATTTCTGCTTAAGTTATTGTCATTTTTTAAAACGACAAATAAGTGCTTAGTGGCCTTATAATATTTGTGTTCAACATCGAAGAAAAGGCAGTATAAAATAGTCAACATTACCAAGTTTTTAAAACGTTACGTTGAAAATAGCAACAGGCTTATTACACATACTCAATATCATAGCTTTTAACATACTCATGATTATGATAACCTTTAAGCCAAGTGCAACCGCAAATATCCTCCATCCGCTTATCAGTGGATAGCCACACATCGGAATTGATACCGCAGTTTTATAGATGACCGGACAAATACAAGCAAACATGTTTATCAGGAGTATAATTGTGTTGGAGTTATCTGAATAAAGTAAATATGAAAGCCACTGCATTAGCGATAGCTACCTAATGCCATATGGCATTCAAATGTTTTTAATGTAACTACATTTGGTTTGAAAAGGTTAGATTCGGTGAGGTCGAGTTAACAGTTGCTTATGTTTAAATAATTTAAATAATAAAAATAATAGTTTTGTGGAGATTTTTTTTGTTTGTCTTTTGATTGATTATGTTAGACTTAGATAAATGTTAAGGCAGACTAAAATGATCTCCAATTTCAACTTGCACTTTTGGGCCTAATTGGGTTTAATCCCCAGAAAATATAACTCTAAAGCTGAGTTCGAAATAGAAAGTTTTTTTTTTAAATTATACCTCTTCCGCTGTCTTTCTTTTTAATTTTTTAAAGAAAGTCTTGTACATAAGGTAAAATTAGTTTTCTATTTTTATGATGACATGGACAAACTCAAAGTATTAGGTCCTTCATACACAAAGCGACACAAGTCTCGAACGACTGTCTGTTTCATGTTTTTTTGTATGGCAGTAGTACCTTGTAAAATCCCTACATGAGTGCACGAGGAAGGCGGCCATCAGAGAAGAGTGGCGGCGTGTTGTGAAGCTTGCCACCAACACCTGATGTGATGACCATGACCACTCTGTCAAGAGTGATCCCGACAAGGAAGAAGTTGCTTGCATCATCATCTCCCGAGCCTTTTCCCAACTATGTTGGGGTCGGCTACCAATCTTACCGGATTCAGATGCATACATGATTTACATGGAGCGACTGCCTAACCGACCTCCACAATCCATTTCACTGTGAAACACAGTAGCCCATGGTAAGATCGGTTGTCAGAATTGACTTAACGACTGCCGAAGATCTATGTATGACAGCCGGGACCTACAAAGTTGTTTGCATACTTACATAAGTCGTCGGACATTAGAGAATTACGTCACTTCTTTTACGAAAGGAACAAAATTATCAAAAAATTACAAATCTTTTCCAAAAAACCAAAAGTCTAGACTAAAAGATATGGAAATCTTTTTTGTTTGAAATCCTGCGCAGACGCAGCTTTTATAATACTTAGATACGTCGGCGCTAAAGGTCTGTTAAATTTATATGTTTGATAACCGTGTCGCCTCTCAGGAATGTCCGTCTGTCCGTCCGTCGGTAGTTTTATTAGTTGTCTGCTTGTATAGACCACCGCACAGTTGTATTGTGTTGGAAAAGTGAATCTTAAGTCGACGAGATAAAGGGTATTTTTAAATTAATGAGTTTTGCTGTGTGGTGGATTGTTATGTTTTTTAATTGCATGTGTAATCAATTTTATTTCGTCTAGTTTTGAGAGATTTATTTGCAGGTTGGTTAAGTTCGTGGTAATTAGGTAATAAGTTTCATAGTAACTACATTTTTTACCTAAATATAGAATTTACTTATTGCAGTTTGTTTATGTTAGGGAGGTACTATTCAGATAACTTAAGAACTCATCGGTTTTCTTGTAAAGCTAGATTTTAATAAAAAGTTTTCTAATATTACCATGTTTTTACAAAACAAAAAACCTGCTTAAAGTTTTTTAATGACAAAAATACACTAACTGCTTTCTTTAAGTTAACAACTTACCTTTATTTAAGGAAATACTCATGTAACTATACATAAAACATGAACCTTAAAACAAAGGCGACAAGCGACACCACTACATCATAAACAAACAAAACTCATAACTCTACTCCGCGCAATCGGATAACTACTATCAAAGCGTACTGATAAAGGTGTGTTTACAAAACGTCGCGCTAAGTGTGCAACTAGCCTTATCGGTGATCGTGTAATGTGCGGCCTAACTTATCTACTGATATCAATATACCAATTTATGTAAGCTCCCTTGATACACAAAAACCAACTCTATGTCAAGTGCATAAGGAGCATGTTAACTGTATCTTATGTTGGTATTGAATTTATTGGACAATTTTAGTAAGTTGCTAACACAAGGGAATTTAAACTGTATGTCAATGGTATTAGGTGTATAGTGTGTGTACGTATAAGTTTGTTACAGATCAATAATATGAATAGGTATGTTGTTATTATGCATGTTTTTCGATAGGTACAGTTGATGCGAGTAAAATGATGGGTTTGATTCCCGTTTTAAGTAAATTTATAAAATATGTAAAATTACTGCAATTTTATACAAGTTATTATGAATAGTTGTTAAATAGCGGTAAATAAATTGCTGAGGTCAACGACCGGAGTAAAAGGATCTAGGTTCAAAGCCAGATCAATAACGGTGGCCTTTGTTTTTTTTTTATATTACCTTCGTCTTATTTATATTTATTTAAATATGCCTCGGATTAACAAGAAAAATCATGCAATGAAAGTTGCATAGAAAATTCTGGAGTTTATAACTCGTAAATAACTTACTGCAATCAGTTTTGGTCCAACTGCTGGGAAAAGCCTTTTCCCTAAAAAAAAAACATTATAAAAAAATAACTGTCAAAGTTGATTTATGAAGTTGACAGCTGGTCGGCAATGTTCGACTGCACTCGTGTATGCTCGTATCATCGGGTGCTGGCCACTTGAAATTGTAAGGAGTCCTTTATTCCATACCATGTGGCTTTCTACACAGATTATAAGGTACCAATTCTCTGATCAAAAGTCGTGGGAAAGTTTATTAAAATGTTTTCTGGACTTAAAGAAATATTCGTCCACTACTTTGGCAGTAGATAGTTGATTTTCTTATGGAATTCTACCGACTGCCTCGTTGGCCTTGTGGTGCTAAGCGCGACTGCTACGCTAGAGTTCTTGGGTTCGATTCCCAAGTCGACCAAGGTGTTATTGGGTTTTTCTATGAAATTCACAGTAGCAGGTTGGAGTTTGATTTGTGCCCGGTTAGTGGCAATAGGCTCGCCCCTATTACAAGGGACCTAAACATATCGGCGAACTGTGGGTGTACATTGGTACACCTCTGCCTAATCCTTTCGGGATACAGGCGTGATGATATCTTATGTTATGTTATGTTTATTCTACCGTAATGAGTTTCCTGTAGATAGGTACTCTTTTCCAACGCGCAAGCTATCTGTTGGGCTATTTTCATTAAGATTAGTTCAGCTGTTAGACGTTATGAGGATCAAATATACAGTAGCATTTCTGCGTCTTTTGGGTTGATGTTTATCATAATTCTATGCCAGACCATAAAAGACCAAAATGTAACCTCACTTAAAATTCTGCCCGCCCCCTAACAATAAGAGGAAGCTAATACATACACATTGTTACTTAACTCCAAAGAAAATCCTACATCAAATAAATAAAGCTTATTACATACCGTATTGTCTACAATGTTACTATACATTGCTGCTTTTATTCTTCAAGAGTAAAACTAAAGGTGAACAAAACCTTCAATGTACATCGAAAATATTCAACGTTGCAGCTATTATACTTTTCCGCGCCGCCGATTTTCAACGCACATAGGAATTCCACACACGAATTAACAATAAAAAAAGTAAGAGCAAAGGCGATTATCACTACAGCCACAATGGCGGGTCGGGCGCGTAATCCTCTTTGGGTACGCACTGGGTTGGGGAAAAGCGGCAGTTTTAGTTTGTAGTACCAATTTGCCTAATGTATACTACATTATTTCAAGAAATTAATATCTTGACTTATTTCTCTTTTTACTTCTGACTTCTTCGGCTAGGATAATGTTGTAATGAAAATCGACGTTACATTTAAAAATCACATGTTCTGAAGCTCTTATCGAAGCTCTAATAAATGATTGAGTTTTAAAGAGAGATCTTTTGCCTAGCTGTTTATGACATAACTTAGTATTATATTTATTTGCAACTGTCCCGAAGTCGCAAAAAATTCTTTACTTGATCGAGGATTGGGTATAAGGAGGTTAGTAAGGTTCAAAAATTTCTTCTTCTTCTTAGCGTATCGATAGTTTAAAAATTTAAATTCTTTGTACACATAAAAAACTGCTGAAACACGTTTATCTATCAATTTTTAAGCCCCGACAGCAAACGAACATCATCCGCTATAAACGTCTTTTACCCGCTGCGTTTTACCAACCCAGTGCGTACATACCCAGCTACCGTGCTAAAGAGCTTACGCGCCGCTGCGCCCGCGATGTGACAGCGCCGGATCAAGATGGCGACACAATATCACAGACAGACAGTAATGCCGACAGTTTTGTTTGGAATGTTCTTAAACAAGGCTCGCCGTCAAGATTCGTGTGATCTTGCAGTTTCAGCGATAGATCGTCATATACAGACAGTAATGCTGACTGAAGTTTGTTCGGGAGATTTCTAAACAAGACGTACATACGAGGCGGAAAGAGTAACATGTGCTTTTGTAGCAGTTTTAACGACTTTTAAGAAAGAGGAAAGTTGTCAGTTAGTCTTGAAAAAATTGCGTAGAAATGAATTCGTTTTGCAATATCTAACGATATAGTGTTTTTGAATGAATTCTCATTGCTTACAAATACCTGATATGTACCTATATGAAACGGATTAAATGTAAATGATTTGGATCCATAAGCTTTGGAGATATGAGTATGGCTTTACAGTTTAGAGGTTAGCTTTCATTATTGCATAAAGATTCGTTGGCTCTATTTGGTGAGGGTTCCAATTTAGGACAAAAATCTTGGTTATGTAAAAATAAAAAGGTTATTGCTGCTACATAAGATTGCAATCTATTTCTTCACTATTATGTGACAATCGAAAAGATAATGCTTTTTGCCGGCTAATTCAAAGAGAAATCTCCACAAAGTGTAACATACACCAAACACTTTCATTTACGCAGATATATATTAACAAAAGCTTAAAAAAAAACTAGCTCATCTTATTTACAGAAACACAATACTTATTGAAACTCATTCCGTCACTTCGCCGCCTTCAGTAGCAAACAACAACATAATGGACAAAATGAACAAAATGAGCAACAGACCAACAATAAACAGTATTTTTTGTTTGTAAGGCCTCGTCCAAATCTGTAGTTAATCGCATCATGGTGGCGTGAAATCCGCACCTTTTGTACGCGGCCTAATGCGCGCGCGGAACGACTACCAAGTAATACGTTCGGGGAAGATCGGTCAAGCCGAAGGGTGGCGGAGATTCTCGATCATTGACGGAGAGGTAGGAAGGTGTGTTGGGCTGAAGAAAATTCATGAACCAGTTCAGTTCAGATAATTCAGACATAATACATTATAACCTTTTTGAAAATTACAGGGTTATATAGCTAATAAGCTGCACAATCGCAGGTAAAACTGCACAATTCAAACTCAAGTGCTTTAATAGCTACTTACTTTGGGTTCAGAGCAACGTATGTAATTTTGACGGCATTAAAAAAAAACTTGTTAAATTAATAAATTTTGTGATCCGAGTGTTCTATCTACATTTTGACGAACAATTCCTTCAATGCCGCTGTGTAAAAGAAAATACATGATACATCATTTCAAAAATATTGCCCTGTTTAATAAATTAACATATGTAGTATTCATTCTAAAGGACTTCTTCTTATGTAAGATTAGTTATAAAGACGTGTATCATTAAATCGACATTGACCCCTAAAAGCACAATCAAAGAACTTCAAAACTCAAAAAGGACAATATTCCAAAAAAATACTCAAAAAAGTATATAATAAGGATGACACAATAATGCGTCACCGACAAAGCTGAACGCCAGATACCTTTGTCATCGGAAAAAAAACGAATACCTCCTTTGTCAAAATATGGCGGCATTTAACACATCGTTGGCGCCATTAGTACGAAATAAAGATGTTTTAGATCACAATTTTAGATAGAAATTATATATTTTTTGAGACTTTCGTGGCGTGTTGTTTCGTTTTTGTGTAAGCTCATAGGATAGGGATAAAAATTACGGACTGTATGTTCTTATTAAAATGTTTGGTCCATCGAGGTATTGCTTTAATTAAAGTAAAATTTAATACAACGACTATAGTAGTTTTAAAAATTAAACAACTGTTTTTATTTCCTTTATTTTCAGTATACAGTGCAGAATTTCCTAAAGAACCTTATCAATGTTATATATCTTATCGAAAAAATAATTGTTTTGTATCTTTTATACCTAAAACTCACCAATTCCGTATTGTAAATACTACTAAAATACATCTGGTGTTTTTAATATTTCACTAACTGGAGTGACTTTTAGATTTACAATCATTCTAGCTTGCACAATATACTATTTTGAACGTGGTATTTCATGATATTTCAATTAATAGTGCTAACTACAGTATTATTCTTTCTCGTTTAAAATGGTCCAAACGTTGTCCATGTAATTAGCGTAGAGTTTGTAAATGTGCCTTAATGAAGGCAATAGAAAACGAGGAAGGGTTCTGTAGCTTGTTGAAGAATAACTTAAAATACTTTACTATGATTTTTTTTTATTATAATGGTTTTAATTGTTATTGCAAAATTGAAAACAGGTGTTTGTTTTAAGCCAATTGGTATGTATCTATGTGAAGCTTAGGAAATTTATTTGCTATGAACTTTTTCGTTCTTTCCCGAATCAAATAATTATGTCGTAACCAAATTCGATCAAAATCGGTTCAGTATGGAAAAACACTAACAGAATAGCTATTTACTTAGTATAATATTAAAACATCCTTCGAATAGTATCAAAATAAATCTAGACAATAAATAAGTTATAGCTGTTAATTTTCTAAGGAACCCTACCTCAGATCACATCAAACAAGGAACCCTACCCATTACTGTTGAAACGTCTTACTGGAGTCAAAGCGTCACGGAGCACTAATTAAATTAGTTCCTCGTACTGACAATTAACATCGCGCGAGATGGTACTAATAACTGACAGGAATGGAGCTTGCATCTTGTTCAGAGGTATGTTGTATTTGAAGAGAGTGGTGTATACTACTCAACTTGAAAATAATAAAAGAGAAAATACAAAAATTTCTTTAAAAAAAATCTGACTCTATACTAGATGAACATACTCTTCAACACTTATGGATAGGTTTTTATTTTTTCTTTTAGTACCTTTAGTACTTAACACTCTGTTTCTGCTCTATTCGAAATATAGGCATTAAATAAAATAAAATTAAACCACGGACCTACTTGTATTAATATTTACAGTCGTAAATCAAAAATTTACAATATCTTTGCAGTATTGAATTCAAAAATAGAGTTTTCCTTTTCAATATTTATTATTCAATTTTGTCTTCTATATAAGGGAAGATTCCTGTGCCCAGCTGGGACGTTTACAGGCTGGATTTATTATTATACTAGCTGTGTCCCGCAGTGTCACCCGCGTGAATGATAATTCATATACTATCTTTATAAATTATAGCCTATGTGTTATGCCGATGTATAAGCTACATTATTGTCAAGTTTCATTAAAATCCATTCAGTAGTTTTTGCGTGAAAGAGTAACAAACATCCACACATCCATTCTCACAAACTTTCACATTTATAATATTAGTAAGGAATAACTAGGTATATGTCGCATCTATATAGCATATCCTAGAGCATTCTATTTGAGACACATCACTCTACACAATTAAGTAGACGTATCTGCGCAGGCGCCGGTATGGCCACCCTCAAGTTTTTTGCTCGTAAATGTTCGACATTCCATTGTGGTGATAATGCTAATTGGTGGTTGACATCTATGTTTCCTCGGCTGGGATTTTTTTATATCTATTTCCTAGCTATTAGTATTTTTTAAATTCCTTTGAATACCTCCCTGAAGCATTTAAAACAATATTTTTGAAAATCACTGATTGTAATTTTAATAATACATTGAGGCCTTGTATTAAAAATGTATTACAGTGCTTTAAACATAATTAAACTTTATGTAAACTTTACACATTTATAATGAAACTAATTACTAAATTAACGAAGAATAAGTTGGGACTCTAGTTTTGCTATTATTTTTTATGTAAAAGAAAGAAACTTTGTTTCATTTAAGAATATTTTCCTACATTTTTTTTTAATCTTAGTCTTAAGTTCTCATCTCTCTCACTCCAGACTATAATAAGAATTAGCCTCAATCAATAAGACGTCTACGTCACATCCGGCCGGTCAGCCGCTTCCGGACGTTTCCGTTTCCGGTCCACCCCGTATCCGGTTCCGTTGGGAAAGTATCGAGAGTGGGGAATATTAATTCTCTTTGTGTAAACATGTTAATGTGTTTGCGGGATTCTGTGTCTACTGTCTAGTCGATCGATTTCGATGGAGCTCGTTTAGTTAGGGTTGGTTTTATTGCAGAATGCAGTCTTTGTCATCTAAATGGGTCATCTAGTGTGCCTGCTTCTTAAGTTTTTATTATGTAATGTCTATGTATATGTATATGTTTAAGGTTTTATTTTGAAATTGATACATTATAATAAGTGCAAGAACTCAATAAATACATGATAGGTATTTTCTAAACATACTCATAGAGCATTATACTGTAAATGTTAATAATTACTTAATAAGAAATCGAACTAGGACCTAGACCTACAAAATCATTTCATGCATTACCTACATGGTGGGCGATTTCATCAAAATTCACTTAGAATCGATCAGAAAATAAAAAATATTAATTTTGCATTTTTTAAGCCAAGGTACAAACATCTAAAAATATCGAAAGGAAAAGGAAATACTTAAAATAACTTTTTAGAATCCATTCAGCCTACCATCTGCTTAGATAAGCGCGTATTATCTGTGGCGCTTTTATCTGTCTAACGACATTTGGCGCGAACTCTTGGCGCCATTTTTTTACATAACCTCACACATCGTTGATGAAGTAATTTGGGGGAAAATTAATGAGCTCGTGTTTTGTTCTAAGGTGTAATTTTTTGCGAGTTTCTTAAGTTTTGTGGCGCCGTTTTACCCGAATGAGGAGAGTTCGAGAACTTAATAATTCGTGAAGGTGTTTGTAAGGTTTGGTCCATAATTGGGGTGTGAAAAAAATATTAGGATTCACCTATTTTTTCAAATTCATAAATCTAAATAAATACTTTCAAGGTAAAATTTTGGGTAAACAGCGAAAAATAGGAAAATTCAATGAACATTAGTCATTTGCCACGTATCGCTATTTTACTTTGAAATCAATGTGATATTCTTCCCAATGCCGTTTTTATGTCTTTGATGAACTTGTACGTTTTTAATCTGTCGTCATCCTTTCAGACTGTGAGGAATATTAAATCTTTGTGTATTTTTTTAAACATTAACCTAACTCTCACTTAACTACATAGCATTCTAACCCAAATAATACCTAGTCCTTTACGATTAATTAGATAAAAAAAGGGTTGTTACCTAAGTTTTTCTACGTTGTCTTTGCAAAATGCTTAAACCAAAAATCTTCTTTCCTTTTAAATTGACCTCGGCCTCCTCCATAAGTGAAAAATAATATAATTTTTTGTACGTGTTCTTGAATGACCCTTGTACAGTTCGCTAGTAATTAATGTCGGATGAAGTTTTTTTTTTTTTTTTCTTAAACCCTTCTTAATAATTTCAAAAATACAAAATCTAGCAATAGGTGCATTTGCATGTCAATACAAATGACATTGACATGGACAGAAGAACGCGAAATATTAACATTATTTATAGCAAAGTATACGCAAAAAGAAAATGACAAGAATAATTTATTTTCCAAATCACCAGAATTCTTACGAAGCAATAAATTAATCCACAAAAATACCTACAAAAAGTCACAATTAACGTTCCTGCTAACTCCGCAATAAATACAGCGCAGTTATACTTAGGTATACAGAATTCACAGAACAGACAACACAAACATATTTTACACACGATTCGAATCGAATAAAAATTGGATCGCGATTCATCAAAAACAAAACACGAAACACCAAAGATTAACATGGCAAGATTATAAAAAAAATCGAGAAAAAAGAACTAGCAAGACCACGGATCAAAATCATAAATCATGCTCATTATATCCGAACCGGATTATTTTTTACCGAATAAAATGTTCAAAAAAGCATCAAAAGGCTGTAGGGAGCGCCATATTGTAAGGGCACCGTCGCTCTGGGCGGGAAAATGAGAAGCTACCGACCAATCGCGACAGCCACTTCGAATAGGCGTTCTAAAATCCCACCAATGAGAACGGAGGTTGGCCTGATCATGCGCTTTCGAGTCGATCCATAGAATTATAGATATAATACGGCAGTGTGGGCTTGGCCGGCGCGGCGACACGACGTGCGTGATGAACGAACACTTTTTTTTTGTAGAAATAAAATAAATGTCGAAGTGCCTAACAGTAATTAGTGTAAATTTGTAAGTTCAAACAGTATTTTGGTGTATTCCGTTTGTGATAGAACTTGTGTTTTGGAACATTAAAATTTGCGTGTGTCTAACTTTAATTCTTCAGTGATGTCATTGTAATCAACAAATCGATCAAGTTTTTTGATGATATTAGTGGGTTGACAAAACTAGGGGTTAGTTAAGGGAGGTTAGGGTAAGTCATCAGGGTGGTGACGACAGACGAGCTAGCCTCAGTGATGGTGATGGCCAGCGGCGGCGGTGGCGGGCTGGTGCAGTCCCCGCCAGACATGCTGCATCACCACAACATCATGGACACCTCCTCGCACGTCGAGATGATGCCCAGTAAGTACTGTAATTATTTACTTAGTCTTTTAGGACCTAGAATTGTATCTTTAACGTATGGTTACGGTTAAGTTTATACAGCAAAAAATTTGACATGAAGACAAATGTAAATAAGTAGGTACACAATTGTGGGGTATAGTTAAGTTATTCTTTTTAGAGGTGGGTAGAGATAGTCTTAGGTAGGTTTATTAGTGTTTACTTCGGTTTAATTTGTGTAAAAGGTTGGAAGTCGTCTCGATTTAAAAGTTATGGATTTAAAATTTAAAACAAAGTGGAAATAAATAGTTGTTTACTTAGGCCTATATCGGAATGAAGAAGATTTTTTACTAACAAAGGACTGTCTGATGTACAGATCTCTCCTTCTTCCAACTTGCAAAGATATTCTTGAATACGATATAAGTTTTTATTTAGAATCAAAGTAAATAATAAAAACTAAAAGTAAGTATCTGTACAATAGGTATAAATGGGTACAATTTTTTGTTTCTTTTAACTTCTGGCTGGAGGCGTATTAGTAATGTCTCGCCAACTTAGTCCGGTAAAGCAGTGAAAGCCTCCATGAGGCTAACTGCGGCAGTTCTCTTAAAAAAAAAAAAAAAAATGTTTCTTTTAACATTCAAATACTCCACAATACTAAAAAAAAATCCTAAATGTTTTCCAACTTAAGATAACAAAAGAAACGAAAAAGGAAATTATAAAAATAAACCGATTAAAAAAGTGACATTCTGAACCAGACAAAATATTACTTTATTTATGGGGTTTTGCCATATGTTGGTCATCTCATAGCTGACTTTAATATTCTTAGTTCTGTAATAAATTATACAAAGTAAATTTATGCTTAATTATATAATTACCCACTTCTCAACTGTTGCTAAATTAGGTTAAGTAATTCTAAAATAAGATACAATCTTACTCTTATTACTATTTTGATCCTTCCTTGATTTTTGTCCCAATCCGAATCTTACAAATAGAGCTATTAATGCTTGTCAAATCTGGAATTCCCATTTCCAATAGCAATACTCTTTCCAAAAACAATATTTGACTTTGTATAATGTAGACCCACCGATCCAGAGATACTTTGGTCCTAACTTTCAATTAAATGTAATGTAGGATCAGTCGGAATGTCTTTAAGAAAATTAAAATAGTCTTCCCGTGACCATGATACTTGCAAAGGTGTCGAAACGTCGGGACCTAAAACCAAACTAAACCGCGACAAAATCCGTAAAAAGTACCTAGTTTAATTTCAAAATCAAAATATTTTTCCACCGTGCCTCGTTGGCCTAGTGGTGTTAAGCGCGACTGCTACGCTGGAGGTCTTGGGTCCGATCCCCGAGTCGACCAAGGTGTTATTGAGGTTTTCTATGAAATTCTCAGTAGCAGGTCGGAGTTTGGATTTGTGCCCGGTTAGTGGCAATAGGCTAGCCCCCTATTACATGGGACCTAAACATATCGGCGAACTGTGGGTGTACTTTTGTAAACCTCTGCCTACCCCTTCGGGGATACAGGCGTGATGATATGTTATGTTCCACCTTAGTAATTGGACATTTCAGGAAACTATGTCTGTATTCTACCTTGGTAGTATAAATTCTCAGTACCTAGTAAGAACAGTGGCAATCAAATGATTGCCGTATACGGTACCGTCCGGTCTTAACGCATACCGGTTAGATTCCGATCAGGCGAGAGAAAGGTGACAATTACACACTCATTATCGTATTGTCACCGGTTTTCAAAACTGCTACTATAAGTTCAAACAAAAGAGTATGATTTCTTTGGAGGAACTCGTATTGATTATTTTGAAGCATTTATAACACAACCCGGATCTTCTGTATTTGTTTCTAAAACCCCCTTCTAACTATCTCCAACAGGGATAGATTGGAAAGAGACTGCGTTTTAAAATACCCGTTCTAACCATTCGTAGAAACAAATATTTCATTTGTAACGAAGACTGGGCATTTATCCCGGTTTTACCCTTCCCAAAAAACAAAAGGACTTGTAAATAGTGACTTACAATCAGTGTAAAGAGTTGCTTGCAATGTTATTAGGCGCATTTAGCATCTACATTGGGAACCTATAGGTCTACTTGTGACGCATATAAGCGCCTAGCAGGATCAGAAAGAATTCAAAATTTAATAATAATTTCTAAAAATTAAAATGAAAACAAAAAAAAACTGCATAACGTATTACATTTTAAAACTGATTTATTAATGTCTAAGATTACAAGATCATAAAAATGTTACCTACAGAAAAGTAAGTAATTAAAATATTTAAAACCTTATCTTTTCATGTGTTTTTAATATTTCAGCTATGCAGTTTTTGAAATACCACAAAATTCATAAATTATAATATTAAAAATAAAATTTAAGGAAGATAACATTGCAATTTTGAAAAAAAAAAACATTGAACTAGAAACGCTACTTTTGTTATTGAGTATTGTATATTTTTATTCTATATACTAAGTATATCTCTGCCAGCGCAGTAAAAGAAACAAACAATCAAATTTCCAAAACTCACTTGGATTACTAGGTACTGAATTATTATGACCTCTCTTCTATCTCTTCTATAACGCATTGTTCATACTCACAAAATATTTGTCGTAAACGGGGATCGAACCACATGTCGCTCAGTGGCAGGCCATAGCTGCGTCCACTCGGCTATCTGTCCATTTCACAACGGTACTCCAAGTTTCTGATAATTTACCAAAAACGTGTCCGAATAACTACGTACTAATGATTGTGCAAATAAAGCATAAAGCATAAAGTATGGCCCCAAGGTCATTGTATCACGAATTACTTGATCTCTCTTGCAGTCACTCAAGGCTGAAAAATTCACAATTAACAGTTTCGAAAGCTTACTGTCATGAATGTAACTACATTTGTAAACTAAGTTATTGGTTTCAACTTATCCGACCCAGTTGTTGAGCAAGCTTTAAAACTTACAACAAAAAAAAACAAGGTTTTTTTGAGAAAAAATGTATGTAGGGAAACCTTCAAACTATGAATGTAGGGAAACTAGGCAATATATTTGTTTATATAATTATTGCAATTTAAATAATATGGACTTCATCCTAATTTTGTAATAGGTAGCTGCCATTAACAAATACAAGAGCTACTTTAGGTTCTATGCCTATTAAGGATTTTTTTATGTACTGTATACATTATATTGGCAGCCCAATAACTGATGAATAAATTACTTCGGAACATTACAACTAAGCTATTACGGTAATCCTATTAATTATTAATTCATAAATAGGTCCTACTAATATATTACTCGACATTATTATAGCAGACATAACCACTTCGTTAAAAATTACTTTTTATTACGCAGTTTTGTTCAATTACTTCAGTTTATTTTAGACCAGAAATAACATTAATCATGGCTACTTCATTTAATTTGACGGCAACAATAATAAAAAATATTAATTTAAAAATAATTTATAACCCGTAAAAAGCGAAGCTATTTTTATTGAACAAAATAAATTTGTTCAAAAAATAACGCGCAGTAAAATTCAAATCAGCATTCCGAAATAAAAGTAAAAATAACAAATTTAAATACTTTTCTCGGCGGCCGAGAATTTTTGTGTGCACAGTTAATCAAATGATTGGAATACCATCCAATCTCGCGAAGGGGGAAGATTTATAAATCGGGGTCTGTTAGATCGGGGCATTATTTTTGGCAGTGCAAGCGTAACTGCCCATTAGAGGGTTACTCCGGTAATTTATGAGATAGAAAGTATTATTGAATACTAGTTTTGGCATGCGACTTTCGTTTCACTTCAATTTACTATTGTTTATGCTACTGTCGAATATTGTGTGAAACTCTGAAAAAAGGGTGAAAATAAAATATATTGTGCACCTAGGTCTATTTTTATTGTTTATCCCTACAACTTTTTCAAACAAATCAGTGGTAAATACTAGGAAGGTATTTAATGTCACTCTCATTCACCGATAGATAGACAACAAACTAGTGTTTGATAATTAAATGTTATCCGCTAGTTAGCCTTTCAATTAGGCGCACTAAATTTCATAAGGTTTAAGCTAGCGAACTAGATTAGTGTTTGAAGAATAATTGAAATCTGTACCAACTTTTAAATTACAAACCTTTTGGACTTATTCTAAGTGTATAGGTAAACAGTTAAGGCCAAGTATAAAAACGAACAAAATTGATACACAGAAGTACCGTAAAATAAAGAAAAACGTAGATAAATTGAAAACTAGACTGAATTTTGCTACTACATAACGACAAAACAAAAATAATTAATTGAACAAAAACAGCAGATTATTATTTAATTTATTGTTCAAATACCTACAAGTATTTTATAATTATACAAAAAATATTAAATCTGATTAAAAAAAAAACAAGTAGTTATACCAATGTATTTTTAAATGTCGAGTTAAAAAATAATCAACTCTGTGAATTTGTATTAGGTATATATTTTATATTAAAAACACATGATGTTTTTTGTTCATGTTTTAATTTGATGTTAATATTTTTTATATATTAGTTCCAATTACTTAGGTACTAGTTTAATTAATATTGTTCCAGTAGCTACTTTGGTATTTTAAGGACGTAAAATTAATGTACTTTTTTCAATTAGATGTCTGTTAATTCATACAACAAGGCAACCGTAAATAGTACAGTTTTAATCGAAAACCTAACATAAATAAAAAACAATGTTTTAGTTCGTTCAATTCTGGTATTTTAGTAAATATCATGATTGCTTTTTTTATAAATAAAGGCTAAGCAGATAACAGTATACCATGACCTCTCTTGTATAATCTTGATCCTTTGCATTTTAATTTTATTAATATTTTATAATCCGCCGCTTATGAAATATGAACAATATAAAACAAGTAAAAGTTATAGCAGTTGATTTAAGATGTTGTTGAAATGAACATGACAACAAATGAACATTGAAATCTTGATTTTTTTAATATATATTACGCATGGTTAACCAACACTTAGATACCTATAAAAAAGTAGTTTTCAAATTTTTCACATAGCGGTTATTATTTGTTTAAAGTTACAGTTTGAACCCTATGCTTCATAGGGTTATATTTCAAAATTACCCAGTATACAATATATTTCTAATCTTTTGCTAGCAAACTAAGATTAAATTATTATGTATGAATATATAATCGTATACTTTCTCATTCTTTCTCCATTTCTTCGGTATTTTACATAAACAACTCATGCAGATGCATGACTAGTAAAACTAATATTGCCATTAAAATATTTTATACGTGTCCGCTAATGAAGATAGCTACTGTAATGATCTTTAATTAATTAATAAACTTCGTTAATATCGGTATAATCTGGACAAGGAATTTGATAGACTCTCTTAATTGCTGGAAAATGTGTAAATAATTATCTAAAATTGTCATCGAAAAATTATAAATGTTATTAAGTAATTAAGAGATATTTTTTTTACTTTGGTGCGACGGAAGACCTTGCCCAGAAAAACCTAAAAGGCGATTAAAAATATCTGGTGTTATTAACTTTAGCAATATCAGAGATCTTGTTAAAGCATTGGCAGGTTTTTCAATAGATAACGGTTTCCATCCTTTTACAAAATCAGTCGATGTCTGTCTGCGTGGTCTTAGTAAAATCATCCTCAACGAATGTGATTATATTTTATACTTACTTTCTTATTTCTTTGGTTTATATTGTCGCACTGTGAAGACAAATCTAAACTTACATATACTGTCTGCCTCAACGCTACCTACCACAGATTCTCAGCGAAAATTTAGCACAAGCAAGTTAAAATTGACTGTGTTAGTTAACGTAGTGGTTCAAAATCCCGGCTGTTAGGTTCTCGTGCTAAACAGTAAACAAATTAAAGAAAGTACCAACGTTGGTTTTAACAAGACTGACGCTCATTTACACACTGGCGCGTGTTGGCCTTTCTTACTTAGAGTTCTTCCTTATTTTATCTAGATTTTGACTACGGTTATGCTTAAGATTTAAGACAGTGAAACTTATCTTATGGCCAAAAAAAGAAGTAAACTGACTCTGAAGTTTTTTTATATCACCTGCAAAAAAAACCTGCAATACTATGTACAAAGTTTAAATATCGGTCACTAATTAGCAGTCACCCTGTATGTGATGTGATGAGTTCTTATACATTTATCCCTCATAATGAAGTTAAAATCAAACCTAATGTTATTCGATATTTTTCTAAGCGTGTCGATCAATAATTAGACTTTACCAGACCAGTATTCAGTCATGCAAACTGCATAGTAGAGGTCATCGCGTGTGTAAATAATTGATTGGATATTTCAATCATTCATTGCTCTCTATAAGCGTTATAAATATTTTAGTACTGTCTTTAAATACGCAATGGTTATGGTGAGATAATTAAACTTAACCATCCGCTTCCAATAGCTTGTTGTAATCTGTTTGAGACAGATTGTGTATGTTTGTTATTCTAGTGCCAAATAGTTATGCGGTATAAAATGTACTTTTTCCATGAGTAAGCGCATTTTATACACTGCATGTCCTACATAATCGATTGATAAAGTTGGCACCTTCGAAATGCGCACTCGGACAAAGTATTTTAGTATTTAATGCGTCAGTAATATTATATTTGCTGGAAAATGGGGTTCCGGTGATGTTACCCATCCATTTAACTAAGACAATAATCACCTAAACATTATACAGTTTCCAAACCTACTTCAGCGGCACGGAAGTACGACGGGCCATCAAATGGTAGTTTTTTACCACCGCAGCTAGGGCCTCAGACCACAGGCACGGTTTATGGGGGCACGAAGTCGGTAGCTCACACCTCTGCAGCGATGCAGCTATGGGATGTTTATACTCCGCCCGGTTTCCAATGGAGTCGACACAGAAAAAATATGGTCGTTGTCCACGGCGTCCGACTATGGGTTTTTTTTGTCTATAGTATTTTTTTTATTTTGAAATTGTTGTATATCTTTTTTGTTTTGTTGTTGTGTTAGTGCCAATTTCTAGTGTTACAAAGATAGATTGAATGCTGCTGAAAATAACGAATAAACAGGTTAATTCAGGTTAAGATAGATCAGTTATTAAAAATACGTGTTTTGTATTATTCGACCATACTATTGAATACTTAATTCAACATTTAGTGTTGTACCTTGGAGTCCTAATAATTATATTCTGCGGTCACCAATAGATATTTAATAAATAATTCCACCCGCTACCATATAAAACCTTCTAAATGATGAATACGTGAATATTTAATTTTGAACTTACTGCATAGTTCATAATTAATTTATACAAAACTAGCATCAAATAATAATAAATAAATAATAAAATATGATCAAAATAAACCCACACGTGCGGAGGATTTACATTTTATGTAATTTTAAAATGTCAAGTCTGTATCTAAAATAAATTAAAGTAATTTTGTATTTATTTTGATAATGACTACAGTTTAGCTCCTAATATAGCTGGTCGGTTACTTTGATGATATTGATATTATTTTAAACTAAAATATTTTTTGTTCCTTGTATTAGGTAATATATAATATTAGGTATGTAAATATTTTATATTAGGCATAGAGTTTTAAATCGGCAAAGTGAGAAAAAAAAAACTAGCTACTAACTTTTAAAACTTCTTTGCTTTGGTAGGTAGCTAATAAACATACAATTTAACTTGAAATTAAATAAAACTTGAATCAATTGAACTTTATTGCCATAATTAAGTTAAATTTACTTTTGTCTAATTACTATTTACTTAACAATTCTTTCGAATACATACTTCACTACAGTATTTTGTTTTAATACACAGCAATTCAATACTCAATCAGCATGATTGTATTCAAAATTCAAAAACCTATTTCTTTATCATTATAATTTAACAATCCTTTACTTACCTGTTTCGGGCACAAAACAAAAAAAAAACAGTTTTTTTATTAATATTGTTTTATTTATTTTAAATCCTTTTTAACCGCACCCTCTACGTGTCGTCGACAATGGACAGTCGCGCGCACGTGTCCCTCGCTATGATCACCGCATTACTGATTTACAAGCACTTTTGTACGCGACTGTAGTGTTAATAGGCTGCCTTAGATGTGCCGACTGGATGAACCAGTAGTATTTTTTGTACTCTTTTTTTATCTATTCCTTCTTTATTATATATATATATATATTAGGAAACCTGGATTCAAAAATTTGGGATCTGAAATGGCCAATCCGCAGTGAGCAAGCGTGGTGATCAATACTCGTGCCTTCTCTATATGGGAAGAGGCCTGTGACCAGCAGTGTGACGTTTATAGGCTGGATTATTATTATTATATTTACGCACTTTTCTGTTTGTCAAAGTCTAGACCATAATATTTTAACACAACGTATTAAAAATTATTAAATCATCAAAACTGAAAATAAAAGAAGTAACTTACAGCATTACTAAAATTAAAAATGCAAAAAATCAACAATTACTTGGTGGTTATTATTAAATCAATCTAAGCCGAATGAAAGGCGTAAGTAACTTACTCCCTAGAGAACAAGAGTAACATATTTTTCACTTAACAAATATTCAAATAAAACTTACTGATTAGTTCTAACAAATTGTCCCCTTATCGCTGTTACACCTACCCCCGAAATAACAATACGGTAAAACACTTAACTGAACCAGTAAAACACAACATATGTTGAGAAGTTAGCTTATCTAGAACCAACACACAGTAGTTAACTTTAACTAATGCAAATAACTGTTATCTGTTATATTTAAACATATGTACGATGTGTCGGTTGTTAATATAATAGGCTGATTAATGATAGGCCTACATTGAATATAATAATAATATTAGTCAGGGATATTCCTGTTTTGTCAGCATTGCATTAAACATAATAACATATCATCACGCATGTATCCCCGAAGGGTTAGGCAGAGGTGTACCAATTTATACCCACAGTTCGCCGATATGGTTAGGTCCCATGTAACAGGGGGCGAGCCAATTGCCACTAACCGGGCACTAACCCAAACTCCGACCTGCTACTGAGAATTTCATAGCAAAACCCAATAACACCTTGGTCGACCTGGGAATCGAACCCAAGACCTCTAGCGTAGCAGTCGCGCTTAGCGCCACTAGGCCAACGAGGCAGTCATTGCATTAAATTACTTACTATACCCCCTCTTCTTACGCCCAGTCTGGCCCCAATGAGTTGTCTAGACTTTGGGATGATCTTTCAGCATAATACATATATTACGTGGAGTTATGATTATGAATGTGGATGGGATACATGCAGAGGAAGATCAAAACAGAGATGGATGGATTGTGTGAAAGATGATATGAGAAAGAAAGGAGTAAATACTGAGATGACGAGTTGTAGAGATGAATGGAAGCTGATTATACATTGCGCCGACCCCAAATAATTGGGAACAGGGCAGGGAGATGATGAAACTTTACATGGAGTGACTGGCCATCTGACCTCCACAACACTTATACTTTTAAATTACTCAATGCCTAGGCATACCTAACCGTAAAAAGCTTATAACATTTTATACCCCACATCGCAAAACATTTCAAATCAACCACGAATCGAATCTGATAAGAAACTTGATTCCAGAATTATATATTTAAATATACAGTCATCCCCAAGCCTTCACTAACAACGTTCAACAAAAAGGCACCTTACTGCTTTGACATAAGAGCGTTGTTTATGCCATAATGTTTCTAATGATTTGCGTTAGACTTTCCATACATATGTAAACGTCAATGGTTTGTATGTAATGGTAATTTATACAATTTACCTACCCCCGGACAGATAAGACGCGAATCCAAGTCAATGATAAGGCTTGAAATTAACATAGAAACAACTATTTAGTTATGCATCCACACTTTACGCATCATAAATATGTTTGTATGATTGTTTTACAGTTGCATTTATTTAGTTTATGCATGAAATTGAATTATTATGTGCAATAAATGATATGCAATTTAGAATGCTTGCTTGTTTTGCAGTTATAGAGTCACGCTTTTTTCTGTACTATTTTTTAGTTATAATTGGATAAGACACATGCAGCTTACCACATTATACTGTTCGACACACAAAGTTATTTATGAAAGAGGATCTTATTAATACCTCCATCAATTAACAAAGACAAGTCCAAATAAATTTAAACTAGGATCTAAACGTGTAGAGCCTATTTAAACATAGTCGATCCATAGGTATTTACACAGATTAAATCGAATGTCTACGACAGAAGCTTTATTATTAAACTTTTCATGACACTCAGAATGAATTAATCTAATACAGAAATATCACGACAGGAATTACTCCTAATAGAAAGAGAAGTAATGTTAACTTTAGAGCCAAAATCAGTATTGATCCGGCCTGTATAATGTGCATCTGCTGAAAGAAGCCTCTTGTCATATGGAGAAGGAACGAGCGTTGTTCAGCACGCTTGCTCATTGCAAGTTGGCGATTACATATTCCACGTATGAAAATCTCGGTTTCCTCAACCTTTCTTCACTGTTTTTAAAAATGATAATTGTTACCTACTTGCCCGGTCTTGGGGTCCGAACCAGCAACCTTGTGCACACAAATCCGTTCATTGAACCGCAATTTAACCACGAGATCTCCAAAATCACTGATAATCAAAATAATCTTTAAAATCAGACATAATCAAAACTTTAATCACCGATTTAAATACCAACCCTCAAACGCCGGCGTCAAGCAATTTTAATGACCGTTCAGTTTCCGGTGGTTGATCAAAAGATACCGCTTAGCGCCTCCAAATGACCACATTATGACCACATTCAAATGACCACGATTCGGAAGTCGAAAAATGTTGAGATAATGATCAGAAGTACCCGTCGCCGTACGGGTTATGTATTACCTCGCGTTGGTCTTAAATTAACCCTTTTTCGATGCTCTGGTTTTCTCGCTTTGTATGTTTGGTTGATGTAAGGCATTTTTAGGCTGACTGATTTTGTTGGCGGTGATTGTGTTGACGTTAATTTTTACTATATTATGTTATGGATAAAAAGTTGTTTCGATGATGTAGCGACTGCTACGCTAGTGGTCTTGGCTTCGATTCCCAATTCGACCAAGGTGTTATTGGGTTTTTCTATGATATTCTCAGTGGCAGGTCGGAGTTTGGATTTGTGCCCGGTAAGTGGCAATAGGCTCGCCCCCTATTACATGGGACCTAAACATATCGGCGAACTGTGGGTGTAAATTGGTACACCTCTGCCTAACCCTTCGGGAATTCATTCGTGATGGTATATTATGTTATTGTTTGTTACATGCAATGTCGATTTCTCGGAATTTGAGTCGACCGATGGCTTATAACCTGATATTACTAATCTTTCTTTTCATTTGGCCCCTGGATATGTTCCTCTTATCAAGCCAATGGCAATAAGATTATGTTGGCCCAGAATTTTTAATCCGTTGCCGATAAAAGCTATATAGGGCTCCGAATCTCACAAAATCTTGAGAGAAACGCAGAGATAGAGTCGCTACTTAAATCTCTCTCTGCTAGTGGTACTACGAGAGAGTGATACATGTGCCAGCAATTCTCTCTTTGATAATAATAATATCCTTAATAATATCCTGGGACCTCACACACGGTTATCTGATCCCAAGCTAAGCAGAGCTTGTGTTATGGTAACCAGACAACTGATAAAAATACTTATATATTTCAAAATACATACATATTATAGATAAATTACACCCAGACACAGAACAAATGATCGTGCTCATCACACTTGACAAACATTTGTCCAGAGTGGGAATCGAACCCATGACCTCTGGTATAGCATTCAGGGTCACTAACCACTAGACCAACAGACCCGTCGACTCTTATTACTTTCCTTCATCATCTTTCACACCATCTATGTATCTCTTTTTTTAGATTTTTACAACAGTAACTTTCATCAGCGCTTTGTCTACTTCTGCAGCTTAAACCGAATTTTATATATTAATAAATACATCTCCTTCACATTCATCTGTTAAAGCCATACGTAACATCTCAAGTGTTTTTTTAACTATTTCGGAAGTCGTAGATGAGCAGATAAGTGGGATCAAATGTACCGCAGTCACATTGAACGGTTATGAGTTTAAGGCGGCGCATTTGATCCCGCCGTTATCTTACCTCGAGTGTTAGTTCTTAACTGTGACTTATTGGTTAGCCATGAGGTTAAAACGTGACCTTAGTTTATGGTAGAAAAGTTTTATTCTACCAATAGTTACTAATAATAAAACAATAAAAAACTTCAGAGCTTAAAAATAAAGAAATATGTAGGACTGTAAAATTACGTACCTATTATAGTTATAAGCTTAAAAATACGGCCCAGAATTATTCAACGTAAATAAAAACCCTATTTATAAAAGCTTGTGTTCCTTCTGATAGCAACCTGAAATAAATTACATGCCTGCAATTGTACCTTTATGCTACAAAACTACATTTAATTCTATATTTGCTTCAATTTCCATTACATTTAAAACAGAAAGAGCCAATACATTCGAATTACAATTAAAAACAACACAGCGTCCATTTTTATTAATATCCTCAAAATAACGCACAAACCCTTCCACGAGAAAATAATTACACAAAACCGATTCGATATTTAAAAAAACGACGGTACGTTTCTTATCGAATGTCCCCATAAAAATAAAGCTGGTTTAAAAAAGGAATATAAAGGACCATTCCGAAGCCAGTCTTATCTAAGCCTGGCGCCGGTGGCACGAAATTTGGACTTTTTTTTCAAAGACTCTTTTCGTAATTGACAGAATTTACGCACGAGATAACGAGTAGTTTGGACACGGGATTGTGTAGGTTGGCTCTGTGTATACGTGTAGGTTGGTCCCGTGTGTACGTGTAGGTAGGTTGGTCCTACCGCTGTAGAGGTAGGTAGGTAGTGAGGCGTAGCCTTGACGGCCCTTAAGATACATCATGTGTTTTAAGTATAAGTGGTTGTTGCTTTAATTGTAGTTGTTCAGTGGCTCTGGCTATAATCATTTTACCTATTGCAAAGGTAGGTTTATGTCATTTGTACGATTTAAAATAATTATAAGTAGGCAAATCTTTTGGCCCAACCACTCAAACTTATTTTGGATTTATATATAAGTACATAGTAGGTATGTGTATTTAGACTAAAATACATAGACATAGATCTACTAAAACAATATCCATCTACTTCTTAATAACATAATTACAGTACAGTAACATATTAGTTTAGCTAATAAAGATGTCAAAATTAGACCTTTCCAACAAAAAAATCGTTTATCAACAATAATCCGCCCATCCACACAGGTAGACAATGATACACAAAACCAAACATTCCTAATGACCGCAAAATTACAAAATATTTCCCAAAAACTTAAATCTATACGTCAATCTCAATTTGACAAGGACCTGCCCGTTTGACAGCTGTCATATTAAGTTGACATCTGTGTTGGCGTTTTTTTTTCGGTTTTGGGATCATGTAAAAAATGTGAACAATACCATACCAGAAGGAATGGACATGGATGATGATTGCCCTATTTAAGTAGTATTTTAGGTTTGTTGAGAGGAGTCAAGTTTTACAAGGGTGTAGGTCAAGTCCTTGCGTACCTACATTAAGGAAATATAGGTAGCAAGATTGACTAAGCCAAGATTGATATTATATACTTACACTTTGTCATACTAAATAGGTAAAAACAAAAACAGAAATAAACAAATACGAACGCTACATAGTTCATAAAAATAATACTAATCAATTTTATCAAGTTTGCATTTGAATGATATCAACTATTTGCTCGCACATGCGCAGATCGCACCTGTCATTTCACATAATTATCTGCAGCCATCTTGCATTTAAATAAAAACAAAAAGACCATGATTCTCGATCATTTAGATTGGTCTATCTCTTAGCTTTGCAATATAGATTTACATGGAAACGATGGTATGTAATAACTATTAACATAATATCTGGTAATGTAAGATGTTTATTATGTATTGAAGCTTTTAAACAACTTGTTAAGACGGTCATGTAATAGCTCAGCTTCCTCTACACGATAAAAATGTTACTTAATAAGTAGGTATATAATTATTATTGTTGTTGTCGAGATTTAAAACTACAGGAATTTTCCTGCAAATAATACTAACGTAAAGAAGTGGCTTCGTTTTGCAGCAACAACTGTCAAAATTAAAAGTCCGGTGAAGCAGTCAAAGCCTTTCTTTTTTTTTTTGGGGTGAAACTCTAATGATTTCAACCCACGCCGAGGGCACAGCGTAGGGATATGTCGGACTTGCACCGACTAAAAACATCCCGGTCCCGTCTTAGCCTTGGTCAGAGCCACGAGGTCGCTTGCGCAATCTCTGCGCGGCTCCGTCAGGCTTCGGTCCTGACTGGACCCCTTCCGGAGGGTGGGTGTAAAGTGCCCAACCCTCGTTCCTTCCGAGGACGGACGCGTGGGACCTGGCGTCCGTATCCTTCTTGGCCTGTCAGCTGATCGAGTGACAGGGTGCCCTCCCGGTCACCCGAAGGCCCGACCTCAAGGTGGTGAGGCCGTTGCGAAGCAGTTAAAGCCTGCGCTCAGGCTAACTGCAAAGATCTCTACAAAAAAGGGTCAAAATTAATTTTAAGGTTTAAAACGTATTTGTAATATTTGTTGAAAAGGAACGTGAGCCACAATGTTTACTAATGATCAGGTGAATGACATTTATATGCCAAATTGTCCGTTAATAAGCGAAAAACAAGCGAAAGTCTCAATTTCTATGGACACAAATGACTCACGCCATTTTAGTATCAAATTAATAGTTTTATAACTAGTCCCTTCAGACCAACATTATTACCTAATTACTTCAGTAGCAGACAACTTTTACATCTAGACCACCCAGGTCATATGGACTGGGCTAGACCTAGGTAATCTCTGATCTCAATGATCCGGTTATATTTTATATCTAGTTACAAGTGCTTAACTTGGTATTTATTTTATGATCGGATATGCCTTCATAAAACCTGTCGGCGGATTTCTCGGGCGACTGGTTTGACATATTGTGGTATTTTTGATAAAGAAATTTTTTGTAAGTTTAGCGAAAAGTTAAAAATTCGATGCAAATAAACGAGCAAACTTAAATTCAACGTATAATTTTTTTTTTAACTATTTTAATATGATGTGCCATTGTTTTGGAGGGTATGTAAAATTTTAGATGACTGATAAATAACTAAATGAAAAAAATTACAATTATACAAACTATTTATTTAGATATTTAATTATTTCAAAGTTCAAGTTTATTTCCCACTTATTTACATTTTAATTCCTATTAAAAAAAAAATAGAAAACGATATTTAATTTCCTAACTTCAAAAAAGTCACGTACGAGCATAGATTAAAATTTCGAGCACCGGTATTCGAAATTCTAAACTTTCACTCGTCGTTTTTTTTTTCGTGCCAGTGACAAAGAAGTTTTTGCTAATTCCCTTTTGTTGGATGACGTATCGGCAAAATATTTGGTGTTATCTTATTTAACGGGCATTGGCGCCTGCAAGGGACTGTTTGTGTTAAGCTCTAATTATTCGAAAGATTTTGGTTGTTCTAGTAAATTGTGACGTCATTATTTTGTTAGAAAAGTGGGTGAAAGTGTAGTTAATATTTTTATGCAAAACTATAAGATCAACGCGTATTGTGATAAAGTGCAAATGACATTTTTAGCGTTATTTAATTAAAATTTTGTAGAGTGATGGTCACATAAAGATACATAGTTACCTAAGTGAAAACTTATATAGATGGAATTTATTAGGTATTTAATATTTTCATCATACAAGTAAATTCTTCTATGTAGCCTTTTTTATTTATGCTGTCAGAAACAATGTCCATCTGAAGTTTTGCACAATGCCTCAAGCGTAAAAGTTAAAAAACATGGGCAAAATATTTATGTTAAAGAAATTTTGCAAAACAAATATCAAAGGCTTTGTACAAAACTGACCCTTTCCGAGACAGAGATAAAATAATAAAGGAACTTTACACTCACGCATTGAAATATCATTAAAACACTACCATTCAGAAATCAACTCTACTAACCAAAACATAGAGTTCAAATTCAAAAACAATCAACATCCCAACAATAGTCAAAAACTAATACTATTGTCACTAGTAATTCGACACTATACGACTGCAACATGAACTAACAAAACCTAATTTCTACCTTAAACCCTTGTAATAAAACTCAAATTAAAATAACAAAAGAGTAAAAAAAAATTACGGCGCCACGGTTTTGTCGCCAACGTAATGTCGCGACGATGATATCCGGTGAAGAGAAAAAAAGAAAAAAAAAAAAGGATTTTTTGTTTTTTTTTTTTGTATCTGTAAGGCACTGGCCAGTTCCAAAATGTACGTTATACGGGACCCCTGAATGATTTATTATGCTTCTGTAAAACCTTTTTTGATAGTTTTTTCCGTTTTCGGAAGTTCATTGGTGGCGCCTAGTGTAAATTGCACGTGCTAAGTAGGGGAGTTTTAATGACCTTAAGAACCCTTGACTTTAAGTTTTAGGGCCTTATGTTCTAGTGATGTGAAGAGGGTTTGGCTTTCGTTCTAGCTATAGATAGTTGTTTGGTTAAGCAACTATAAAAGTTGCAGTATCATACAAAAAAAAGAACAATTTTCATTTTTCATTGTCATACTCGTAACTATAAATACAGCTTCCAAACCTATCCTTAACTTGTAGATGTAATTAATGATATCATTGGCAATGAGATGATACATGTAATAATACTGTTCAATATAAAATGGTGTACGCAAAACTGACATTGGTGTCACATGGTTTGTTCATGTAGAGTCACTAGTCAACAAGGGTGGTGCCGAGATTAACAGCCAAAAAGTCTTCAAAATTAACAGGGAAAAAAGTCTAATAGCACCAACTGACTAATTAAAAACCGCGTGACAATATATTTACCAACGAAATTAATACACGAATTCCTAACACCGATTGGAATCAAATCTATTGATCTAACGTGGGAACTCTGCCCACCACGTACAGTGACAGCGTGAAGGAATTTGTTGAAAACAAACAGATAATATGATATTAGCGGGTTTCTATTTGTGGGCGATGTTAGCTCGTCAATATATAGGCTTTCATCGTGTGATCGGTAATTAGGTGTTTAATTACGGAAAACGTGTTGATTGGTGTTAGGAATACATCAAGAATAAGGGCAGGGAAATATGCGTCTTTGCTTTCGATCAAAATTTTTGACAATTTTAAACCATCTAATTAGTATGCATTGGATCATTTCTTTATTAGCAGTGTTACCTTGTATAGGGATAAACTTAAACCGCACATAAATGTTTGTTACTATGATCAGAAAAAAACTTTTTACCATATTTAATACTTTAGAATAATACATAGTCTATGCTATTATTTTAGGAAACGTACGGAGACAACTAGGTTGGTTTCAAGTAGATACAGTAGACCGCATGATTATCGAAACAATTAATAAACAAAATCGTGTTTAATCCTTCCAAATAAAGGGTATGTGTATATCAAATTGTTACCATGATTATGTAGTTGATGTTACATGATGGTCTGCTTAAAGATAATACCAGTATTCAAAATATAATATCGGGTGGGATTGTGATACATTTTTTGTGTGTCTGAGTCCAGTCATAAAACCCTTTACAGTAGCTTGGGCCTGTCAAACTAGAGGTTTTTTTATTTTATAGTTAGGTTTGTGGCACACTGGGTGCGTTTGGTAGCTTAAGCTGATTGTAGAGACGAAGGTTATGCTTTTTCTATAGTATACTACCGTATATTTATCTTAAATGAAGCTTAATTTAATTAGGCGTTATTTATTCATTTAACAGGAAATTGTAGTATTTAGGTAGAATATTGTTAAGTAACTTAAAGGTTTATTAAATTATGCCATTAATATTGTCAAAATGCAACGAGTTTCTGCAGTTTTTTATTACTGCAACGTAAAAAACAAATATGGCAAAGCATCTCAGAACATACACAAATCATATAAAATTGGGAAGTTGTGAACATTATTTACTATAAATATATAATATAATATTGTAGTTAAAATAAAGCATGTGTACAAAATGATATCCAAATCACTCCCTACACTCATTGTGCCACCAACCCAACAAAACATGGCCGCCGTATAATCTGACGTATGACGTTATTAAACAGTTTTTGTGTCTCTGATGAAGGAAATAACAAGTGGAGCGGATTGGGAGCACTGAGAGGCGCCTCTTTTGTCGGCCGAGTCGGTTAAGCGGGTTATGTGTCACCTGTAGCCGGTGGGAGATGAGGATGGTTTCTGCAGGTTTCTGGTGTGATTAGGACTGGTTTTCAGACGTGATTAATTCGGGAATTATTGGTTTTGAACGGCAAACTTCATTTCTTTAAGACACTAGAGCCCAAGAGGTATTTAAGCATATACGCGCTAATCCCCGTTCTATAATATTAATATAAACATGCAGCGCGATAGTTTAAAAGTTGTTACCAAACTCACAAGTTTTGTATAGAACTAGATCTGAGGGATACAGATCAATTGCTTATTACAATAAGGTGCATTGTCCTACAAAATCACTATTTATTTCCTCATCTAAAAACAAGTTTTACAAAGATTAAAAGATCTATAGCAAAGTATACATAAATACCTTCTAGCAGTTAACCACCATAGCACTCAAGAGCATAACTTAACTCATGTAATTAATGACCATAACACACGATCTATGGCTGCTGGCAGATTCAGTGTGCCTAGAGTCACCAATTACTTTGGTGACAGATCTCTCAACAAACGAATACCATATCTACTGAATAGCCTGCCGGCAGACATAAGATGTGAAAAGAACATAAAATGTTTTAAAAATAAGTTAAAAAAATATTATTTAGAAATATGTTAATTTAATAATAAAAAGAATAATTTAAGTTGATTGTAAATTAGGTATAAGTATAAAATAAATGTTAGTAACGCAGAGAGACTCAGTGACCCCACAGTCAAACCATTACTACGGTTTTGTGGGGCTTAGTTTATAAGTTTTCTTACCAACATGTTTAAAAATAAATAATAATAAATAAATAAAAATGTACTAAACGTAGACAAAGACATATTCATAATAACCATGATTTACACTTCATTCTCCGCAAGTGTGACAATTAATTGCTTATTAATCTCGTATTTCTAAACGTGACAACTATGTATCTAGCATTATATACTACGGATAATTATAACCAAGTTAATTGTCACAAGAAACAATGGATTTAATACCGGGACATTCTGACCGCATTACTTACAGACTGGTGGCAATAATTCAGTCGATCTAGTCACCTATTATAACTCAGTAATTACTTGCTGTCATGAAGGAGTAATTTATTTATGTTGGGGATTGTGGAAACTATTTTAGGATTTCCTAAATCGGAAGTGTAATCGTGGCAAGAATATTGAGCTTTGGCGAAAGTGTTAATAATGACTTGTTCTTTAGTGAAAAATAATAATACCTATATGTATTATGAGTAGTTTACAAGAGACACAGTGGGTTTGGGGTTTCATATGGTTTAAACGCAGAACCCGTAAAAACAAAGTGAGAATATAATAATACCCTTGTTTTTTCTGTTCCGTGATAATACCTGTCAACACTACTGCCAACTATCTCACAAGGAACAATAATTGATTATTTTAAAGCTAACCAAAGGTTACAATGGCGCATTTTATAAAATAATGTAAAACCCCTCATTGTCTTCTAGATATTCAAAATTTCCTATTTCTCAGTGTGTTCGATTTTTATTTCGGGTAGGCAGAGGTGTACCAATGTACACCCACAGGTCGCCGATATGTTTAGGTCCCATGTAATAGGGGGCGAGCCTATTGCCCCTAACCGGCCACAACCCCAAACTCCGACTTGCTACTGAGAATTTCATAGAAAACCCCAATAACACCTTGGTCGACTCGGGAATCGAACCCAAGACCTCTAGCGTAGCAGTCGCGCTTAGCACCACTAGGCCAACGAGGCAGTTCGTTTATTTGAATTCTTCATAATAAGACATTTAAGAGTCATTTTGACCTGAATACATTAAGAACCAAATAATATGAACTATTATGTCCTACTAAAAACGATAAAATCTTAGATTTTTGAGATGTGTACAAAGAATATTCGATAAGAATTTATCTTGTATCATTTGGTACTAATAAAGAACGGATTTTTACGTTTTTTTAATTCAAAGATGGCGGCGCGATATGTGAATATAGACGTCAAACGGTTCTGATATTATCTGTGGTCTTAATTTTTGGGGCCACGAAATGAGCGGTGGTATTTGTGACTCATTTGTATTAGGCATTAATTTAAAGCTAGGTATGTTATGTGTTTGTAATGCTACTTGATTTATAGTAAAGGAAAAGATCTGAAAGCTCATTAAATAATTATTTCAGATGTGCAAACAAGCTTACGTTTATGTTCTAGAGAAAGTATAAGTCTAATGTTGTTTTTAGGTAAAAGCCTGTAAATTTATGTAAATAGATCCTATTGTCATTTCTGGGCCCACTCTATTTTTTTTAGCATATATTACATCGCCCTCTTTTCTTGAGAAACTTTCAAGGACAATTAATAAATTTCATTCATAATTCATACAATCCATTAGGATTTCTAGAAGATTGTCCGAGAAAACTGTCTCTATGACTAATGCCACTGTCGCTTAGCTCAACACTTGAACCCGCTAGTTTAGTGGCCCCAACGATTACAGTAGCGTTCTCATATGATCTGGATAACCGACTACAATGACACTTACATTCCCGTTCCCACGGCGAGACTAATTACATTACTCGGTTTCTCCCGCAATCAATATCGCTTTGATTGACAGCTAAAGAGCTGTGATCACCTCGTTGACGATAGTAGTGTTCTTGTATGATAGTGTTTTGTTTAGGAAGGTAATAAGAATTTAATACTTGCTTGCTTTTTCATTACAGCAGAGAGAAATAGTGTAAATTAGTAAAAAAAAAACGGCGAAGAAACAAAAAAAATGTTTTGAGAAACTGTAGAATTAATATCGTACAACAAATATGTTACGAAAATTTTGATTCGAGGTAGATTATATCAGTACAAAAACATATCAAGGCTGTTCAGGAATTGCTGATGAAATTATTAAACTCTAATTTGAAATATTTATTTACTTACACATACTAGCTATATGTTGTTGTACGTAGTCTTTCAGTTTTTAAGACCCCATTGAATAGAATAAATATTTCGAATAAGAGTCTAATGATATCATCAGCAAACTAGCTCCTTGATCTTTTAAAGTTTAAAGCTTTTTCCTTTACTATTAAAACTAGTAGCTTTTGCCCTGTATTACGATAATCAAAGCCGAATAATCAACAATCCAAATATCATACGTTTTTCAATCAGTCGATATAGTCATGTTTCGACATACCTACATCCCAAGATCGGATCATCCAAGCATTCGCAACCACACAGCTTCATATATCAATACGTGGACCATTAAGATTTTACCCGACACCTTTTCACCGGCGCTCGGTAAACAGCGTTACCTCGGCGGTCTTTGGCGGTACGCCGGTAAAAAAACTTACCATGGAAATAAATATTGGGCACTTGAGTCACGGTAGGGTCTGAAGAAATGTACAGTCGGCGTGACTATAAGAATAGGTTGGAAATTCAACTGTATTGTGTTGTAATAAAGGTGATTTTTAATATTAGTTTTAGATAAGATAAGATAAGATATATTTATTTGTTAGAATATGGTACAATTAAGATATTACATAAAAACATTTTGCTCCATAATATTCTGCCGTTTCCGACGCACAAATATTTGAGAAGGTACAAATAATGACTATACTAAAACTTACACATAACAACAAATTGCAAAACAATTACTATAACTTAAAAGCACAATAACACTTACATTTAAAATTTCCAATCAGGCTTCTCGTTTAAAAAATCACTGATCGAATAATAGCATTTAGATAAAAGGAACTTAAATAAATTATTTTTAAAATTTCTTATGTTCATTTCTTTAAAACAAGCTGGTAATTTATTATAAATATGTATTGCCATGCAAAAAACGTTTCTCGAGTATAGTTGTATTCTTTGTTTGGGTATATTTAATTTGTGTTTTTGTCGACTAGCCCTTTCAACAACATCATTATGTTTTTCGAACAACATGCTGTTTTTATGCACGAAAACCGAAATTTCAAATATGTACATTGACGGGAGTGGCAAAATGTGATGTTTTTGGAAATATGGAATACAACTATCTAGCTGGTGCAGTCCACATAGAGATCTTATGCATTTCTTCTGCCCTCTAAACACTCTAATGGAGTCGACAGAGTTACCCCATATTATTAAGCCGTATCGTATTACTGAGGATACATATCCGTGGTAGGCAGATAATGCTGCCTGCATATTGGCTACACGTCTTAAGCGATACAGGACATAAACAAATTTCTCTAGTTTAATGCATAGGTTATCAATATGTGCCTTCCAATTACAATATTTATCTATGGTTATGCCCAAAAACCTGGTGTTTTCGACTTCACTGACAACATTATCTTTATATTCAATTTTTAGTGCTTCCTGTCTAGTATTGTATGTCTGAAATCTAATCATTTTTGTCTTACTTATATTAATTTGTAGATTGTTATGCCTTAACCAGTCTATAATTCTAACCAAAGTTCTATTTATTTCTTTTTCATATTCTATATTATTTGTATTATTTTGAATATTAATGGTAATGTCATCTGCGTACAACACACACTTATGTGTGGTTATATTTGGTAGATCATTAATATATATTATAAACAGTAAAGGTCCCAATATGCTCCCCTGTGGAACGCCATAATTATTTGGCTTATATTGAGATCTGACGACTGCTTTACGATTTTTAAAGTAACTTGATACCTCAACACACTGCGTTCGACCACCAAGATAATCTTCTATTAATTTCAACGCATTTCCCCTTATTCCATATCTATTTAATTTAAGCAATAATAACTTGTGATCTACGAAGTCAAATGCCATAGACATATCAATAAAAATAGATGTTATTGGTATTCTTTTGTTCAGACAAGTTGTAACAAGATTTATTAAATTAAAGCAAGCTAGTGTAGTCGATTTATTTTTTGTAAACCCAAACTGTTCCGATTTTAAAATTTGATATTTAGTAAAGAAATTATAAATTCTAACGTGAATAGCCTTTTCAAAAACTTTTGACAATATCGGTATTAGTGTAATGGGACGATAGTTATTAAAATCAGTCTTGTCACCCTTTTTATATAGTGGTTTAACAATGGAAAGTTTAAGACGATCTGGAAACACACCATGATACAACGATAAATTTATAATATGAGCTAGAGGTTCTGATATACTTGTAGAGCATAGTTTTAAGATTTTTGTATTGATATCATCATATCCAGTAGAATTTGTGTTTTTTAAGGAAGCAATAATTTTTAGTATATCATCTTTATGTACTGGGGTCAAGTATATTGAGTTGGGATAATGTTTTAAACTAGATTCATAATGATTGTAAGTAGTTAATTCACTTAAAGGATTACTGTTATTACTTATATTTATAAAGAATTTATTGAATTCGTTTGCTATTGTGTTAGGTTCAGAGTAGATTTTGCCGTCACTTATTATTGTATTTATGTCGTTTTTATGTGAGACATCGTTATTAATATTTTTAATAATTTGCCAAGAGGCCTTACTTTTATTTTTAGAATTTAGTAAGTATCGTGCGTTGTTTAATTTATGAGCTAGAAAGATACATTTTCTTAAAGTTTTTGAGTATTTTTCGTATGATTTCAAGTTTTGCTTTTTGTTTGCATTTGATAGTCGGTATTTGATATACAAACATCTTTTTTTAATACTGCATTTTTTAATACCCTTGGTAATCCAGTGATTTCTGATAGGCTTTTTATTCATTTTTACAAGGATTTTTGGGAAACATAAGTTGTAGAATAATGTAAAAGTGTCGTGAAAACAGTTAAAAGCACCGTTAGTATCCTCGGTTTCAAAAACGTCGGAAAACGATAATGAGGATACGCAGTCGATAAACTTTTGAGTATTCTCACAATTTATGTCTCTCACTTCCTCAAACCAAAATTTGTTTTTACATTGCACAGTTGACAGATTTGCTTTAAAAGTTATCGTTTGGCATGTCTCATGGTCCGACAATGCAACGTAATGTATGTCCGTATTTACTTTTGACATATTGCTAGTAATTAGATCAATGCACGAGTTCTTTCTTGTAGGCTTACAAACATGATTAGTTATATTATAATTATTTAAAATAGAGCAAAGTTCTTTAGATACAGAATCATTTTTTAAAACGTCTATGTTCCAATCTCCACAGACTATAACATTCTTATTACTTTTCTTAGTTAATTTAGTTAATACTTGTATCAATCTTTCGAAAAATTGTTTTACATTGGAATTTGGTATCCGGTATATACAAATAACATAAACATTTAGAGTAACAATTTCTATAGCACAAAATTCAAATGTATAAATTAGCGGCGTTGGCAAACCTCTTACTGCTTCACAATCTAGCTCTTTCTTAACTAATATACAGGTACCACCTCGGCGCTGTTTTGGCCTTGAGAATGATGATACTAATTTATAGTTTTGAAGTAGCAGATTTGATTCCGTACCCTTTTTCATAAAAGTCTCGCTTATGCAAACTATATCAACACTAACACTTTTAGTTTCTAACTCAAGTAAAACTATTTCAAGTGAGTCTTTTTTGTGCAAGACACCTGCGATATTTTGGTGCATTAGGACGACTTGCTTTTCTTTTATAAAAAAAAATGGTCTTCGGCAACTTGAGAATGCTTTTTGAATGCTTTTCCTGTTTCAATAGTTTTGTCGCATAATTTAGATTCAACAATGTTTTCTAAGTTAGAAGCGCAGTTGTAGTTTTCTTCATTTTCAGTAACAAAATCAGTGCTAAGTTCTTGAATTAGTTGTTTTACACTCTCAAATACTACATTCATTCCTCGATTATTCAAATTCCCAGACTGTTGATTAAACATTGTGCTGTCATAACTGAGGTTCAAATTAGAGTCAAGGAAATATGCATGAAAATGTGTCATGATGTCAAGATATAGAAGATTGTTGAAAGTTTCAACTCTTGAATTGTACAAGTCTGAGCGACCATTGAATTTGAAAGTAGGTACGCAGATAATTATATTCGTGTTATGTATATCTTTAAATGAGTTTCGGATTTGGTTAATTAAATCGAAGTAGTTTTCAGTCGTTTTAAAATCATGTTCTCCAATTAGTATGACACAGTAGTCGTTCATAGTGTAGTTAGTAAGCTTCGTTTTCAAGTCTTTTAGTAGCTGCTGGGTTCCACAATTGCTTTTTATGTAATGACAAATGTTATAAGATTTTAATTTGTTTTGTGCGATTGGTAATATTTTATTTGTATTATTTGTACTAACTATACAAACCTTATTCTGACGTTGCTCTTTAGTTAATTCAGATCTCTCAATTTTTTTCAAAGTTAGTTTGTTCTCATTGTTTAAATTTTCTTCAAAATCAATACGGCAAGTGTTAGATCTTAAACTACTTTTTGGAGTACTTAATTTATTTTCTAAAGGAGTACTGGTAACTTTATGGCAAACATTTTTTCTCTTTGGTAATTCTTTATTAATGTGTTCAAGTTCATTGTTTCTTACAGTTAAAATTTCTATCTTCTCATTAGCATTCTTAAGATCGGCTGTTAATTTTTCAATCCTTAATTTTAGTATTTCAACTTGTTGATCATCATTATCATCGGACAAGTATGGTAGGCTTGCGCTATCATTATTAGGTGAATCAGCTAGTATTATGCTACCATTCCTATTTCTTAAAGCTGTATCAGAATTAGAGCGAGCACGACGATAAGTTATATTTTCTATGGAATCCATGGTTTTTGTTGTGTTTCTTATATCGAATAATATGGTTTTCAAACAATTTTTGTTTCCTCTCTTATTTTATTTCTTTTTGTCGTGATAATTAAGCATTTATTTTTTTATGCTTTCTTCCATAAAAGTTGCTGCGTGAAACGAAACGCAAAACTAAAAGGCTGGTATTCAAGTCTCGTAATGTACAGTTTCTGAACGACAGTTGTGATGTCAAAACTATCTGCTGCTTTGTGATTGGTCAGGGTTGACATAAAAGATCAGGTGATAAATGTTTACCTTTGGTTTTTGAATATTCAACTGTTATTATTGAATGTTATTGATACATTTTTCATGTTTCAACAATTTATACTTCACGTGAATGTTATGTGGCACTATTATTGCTTCAAAGTATTTTCACTGACAAGTTACTTATTTCTATTTTAGGTTTTATGAGTATTTGAACACTTTTCCAACACTGAACACTGTTTTTTATTTATTGCTATGTTATCCAAAGTACTGGCTAAATCACTGAGATAACACTTTCAAATGTTATACAATGTGCACAGAGTATTTTTCTATGTCTGCTATTATTAAAGAAACGACAGTCTATTTTTAATTAATAATTTTGATTGAAATGTGGTGCGTTGTATTTAGTAAGTGGAGTTTATGCTTGAGTGGATCGGATTTGGGAGAAGTTGGTATTGGGCTTCTAAAGAGCCTCGACGGCAGTTTTTTGAGGTTATCTCGTACTACGAATGTTATGTATATTGTCTTATTTAATTCAGGTACTTACTCTTAAGGGCGGGTTCACGAATCTTGGTAAATTATTTTCTTATAATTTTTGCCTTTGTTCAAAATCGTTGTACTTCTAAAGATTCTGGTTATCCTGGAGTATCTTAAAAAAAAGTAATATAAATAGTTTCACTGTGGACACGAAATATGTAACAATCAGTAGGTTTTGCTCTCGACTGTACGCACAATTCATACCTCGAACAAGCCTAGTTGCAACTTCAAAAACCAACAATATTAAACTGGCAACAAACTGTAAAATTAACAACGCAACGTAACCCAACTATAGAGGATAAAACATTGAAATCCCGACTCTAATGACCAAGCAAACAATTTATCTTCACCTCATAACGCAACAAGGTCCAAATTTCCATGAACCTACCACCACAACATAAAGATATTGGTTGGATAATTTGTTGTGTGCGCAAGCAATATTGACCCGTATGAAACATCCTGTTGATTTAAACATTATTTGTAAAGGACGGAGGGTTAAAATTAGCAACTCCTACCGCGGTGAGATTTAAAGACTCCTTTTACTAATGTTTAAGTCAAATACGGTGTCTAATATGGCCGGTCCAAAAGACCGGGCTATTGTCGCGGCAGGCGAGGGTTATTTGTGAGCAGTTAACGGGTTAGAATGTGTTAGTGGCGCCCCCTTCCTGCTGTTTGGTTTAGGGCACAATGGTTGGGAGGTATGGGAACAGGTACGACGTAACTAAGAAGGCGTTTATCGTATGTAATAAACCTATTATCACGAAAAGTTGACGTGAGCTACCGCTCCTCAGTGCAGTGAAGTAATCAGTATATCGTTATAAACATATCATCACGCCTGTATCCCCGAAGGGGTAGGCGGAGGTGTACCTACGTACACCCACAGTTCGCTGATATGTTTAGGTCCCATGTAATAGGGGGCGAGCCTATTGCCACTAACCGGGTACAAATCCAAACTCCGACCTGCTACTGAGAATTTCATAGAAAAACCCAATATCACCTTGGTCGACTCGGGAATCGAACCCAAACCTCTAGCGTAGCAGTCGCGCTTAGCACCACTAGGCCAACGAGGCAGTATATCGTTATAGTACTAAAAAATAATACATGTAAATTTCCCACAGGCCTTTACCCATAAGGAGAAGGAAAAAGCAATCTCAACGCTTTCATACTTGGTTTATAAATTTCAGTTTTAATTCCAAAAGCAAGATTTCGTCACGATGTCTTCCTTGAACGATTAAAATAAAACAACCTTATTTCTTCATATAATATGACGACTCGAGCACTAAGGAATTCAATCATTGTGTAGCAGGGATTTTCAAACATTCAAATTCATACATTTCTGTTACTCAGACTGCTGAGCTGCTCAGCTGGTTCCACCAGCGTATGCTTGTTCCAAATGGGGATCGAACGTGCTGTGACGTTTCGAACAGTGTTAATTCTCGTGGTGAGCTACTCCACTCTCCGCGTTTACAACGTATGTCTTTGAATCCCTTGAATAGTTTAAATTACTTGTCTGAGTTTGAACCTGCAACAGTAGAGCATACGAAAAAGTTCATTGAAAAGCGAGGCCACCACGACTCTACATACAATGGTAAGAGAACCTCCTCCTCTTGCAGCGGTTAGCCCTGGTATAGCTAGGTACCGACGGCACCGGCTCCCTAAGGCCGTGTCGCGAGATATCGCGGAGAACCTCCTCCTCTGGCAGTCGGTTAGCCCTGGTATAGCTAGGTACCGACAGTCCCGGCTCCCTAAGGCCGTGTCGCGAGATATCGCGGTGCGTGTTCGTTCGTCTTTGACCGCCGCCGCCGGAGGTACCGCCGCGCGCTTTGCCGCGCCGCCTCCGAGTTTGTTGCTGGCGGTAGGGCTGGCAAACTGAAAAAGAATTAGTTTAAAATAAAAACTTAAAATAGATTTTGTACAAACGACAGTTAAATTTGTTTTAGGTCTAGGTAGAATTAAATTACTATACTCGACCAACCCACGTAGTTTTAATATATTTTTTTCTGTTACTAAAACATTAATGCTTTAGAGAATGTGTGTAAAATAACTTATTTCAAAGGAGTACACTTAAAAATAGGTAAGACATGAAAATAAAATTGATTAACATTACCAAAACTTTAGAATTTACGAAAATTTATTATTTATGGCATAATTACATGGCATTTTTTGCCATTTATTAAAATATAAACTAGTAGTAATCTCGTGTAAAAGTCACTTTTCAAACACTATTATGAGAAACATGATAAATACAAGTAAGTAGGTAATGTCTAGAGCATGACATTTTTATTAAATTAATCTAAATGACTATGTTTTTTGATAACGTATCGGGGATGTTATGTGAAATGAGACGGTGATAATAATACGACAAATTAATTTATGTTTTGTTAATTTCATATTTTTGTCATCTGTATCTGTATCTATCTGGATACATTAATGTTAAGTAATCTAATTAGGTATAGAGTATTACCTACGTTGTACAATCCTACAATGTAATCTAAATAAATTGGTATATCTTACTTGAATCAAATTTTTATCAAATCTTTAATTACGGAAACAAAATTATATTATTAAAATATAATTATTAAAATATTTAATAATACAAAAATAAAAAACCTTTTGTCATATTTCAGTAATTTTATCTGTCGGTACAGTCTTTAATGAGAAAGAGCTTAATTTTTAATACAAAATTTAAATAAATACAGGTATGGTATAGTGCCAACCCTGTTATACGCGACGGCGACCATATTATTGACACTATAAATTCTAACGCACGCGTTTTTAAAACCAGCCTCCAACACACACACACACACACACATACGACACGAATGTGATAATACACACACACACACACACACACACACACACACACACATACACACTCTCATACGACACAAATGTGATCACACACACACACTCATACATGTAGGTGACGTATCGACAACACACATACAAACAATCTATAACGTATTGACAATACACACACATGTGTTGTTGTTCACGAATAATTAAATGCAAAAAGTGCATCGTCATTTATTACGTTTGTCTAATTAGTAGGTGTGGTGGATTTGTGGTACGGCACGATACTTTGCGAATTTGTTTAAACATGGTTCAAGTAGTCTCCGGTAAAGTGAAAGAAAGGCCCATAGTTTGATAAGCGCAGTTTATTAAGTACATGAGGATTAAGTATCTGACCCATTGCCAAACGCCACTTAGATATGTCTTGCAACATACTAAACACCATAAAAACCAGGTGCACAAAACATAGACATATTGTTATTATATTCGGTATTTTATTTCTAAATTATCAATCGTCGAACTTCTTGAGCCAATCTGGATTCTAAACCTTTCTGAAAAGTAAAATTCGCAAATATTAATAAGCGTGGTGATCAATGCTCGTGCCTTCTCTATATGAGAAGAGGCCTGTGCCTAGCAGTGGGATATTTATAGTCAGATGTTATTGTTATCACTTGTCAATCAACTAATCGCCTATGTAACACCAATAACAATTCATAAAGACCTTACAAAAGATGTATATCTTCAAACTATTCTCATGTTAAGGTAAGCAGAACACTAATACACTCTGATACATATCTGATTTATAAGATAACATACCTACCTTAGTTACGCCGACAAAGTACACTCTTTAATTACCCATAAAATTAATGAATTCATTAAAATTGTATGCTCTTAGTAATTTATTGGTACAGTTTAGTTAAATTAAATAGCGAGTATGTTTATTAAAGTAATTTTGTTTGTTTGGCTTAGATGGTATTAGAATTTTGTCCCTAATTAATATGCGCAATGGTTTAGGTTTGATTCTGATTCAGAAGCTTAGATTTCTGAAGTTAGGAAAAAATATTATGCGAATCGCAAGAATATGGATTCAAGACAGACTATGGGGAAATAATGCAACACCTAATTAGACCTTAGTTTAAACTCGACAAATTATGAAAAAACTAGCGACCCGTCACAAAATCTCACAGGTAGACAACAAATAATGAATTATAATCATAAACCTTACACTTGAATACCTCTGTCCATTGATGAATAACCATATGACAATCCGTTCAGAAGTTTTTGATTTTATCGCGTTTATACAGACATACAGACTATGTTTCATTTTATTTATGAGAAGAATAATAAAATGTCTATACATCATTAACCAGATTCACTGCAGTCTGTCAGGGTGCATAACCTCGCCACCTCGGTACACAAATCAAGGATCCTGTCTTAATACTTATCGGTCAGATCTGCAGCGCATCGCTTTGTGTGCCGCGCAGCAGCCGTGACGGACTGTGTCATGCTGTATGTAACAATCAAATAGCCATCGTATGCTGTCGAGTAGCGAACGTACCGGTTTTCTGGATGTAGATAGTTCTGAAGACTCCCTTGTTCGGTCCTAGGACCGGATAGGTAATGTAGGAAAAGTCAACATTTTTCTTTTCTGCGATTCCATTACACTTGACAAGTGCTTTAGCTAATATGGTACTCTAGAATGTGATGTTGTCCACATTTATATCATAAAGTATAAAAAAACTTAGTAATCAAATTGTAATAACCCTTTTTAGGAAGCCTAATATTGGTCCAGGTTTAAAAATAACTTTCGGTGTTACGATTAAGATTAAGAAAAACGTATATATTTATTTTTAAATATACAAAGTTTTTAATCTTATCTCTTATTATAAATACTTATTAAAAAAAACACTTTATTACAAAATGGCATTACATAAAAAATATGGCTACCGGTAGGTGCCTAAAACAAGACTTACATTATTGCTGGATCAATTCAATTAAATTGATTAATACAATCCAATTAAAATTACAATTCTTTGTTCCGTTTCGCATAATAAACTCCTTTCTGTCATAAAAGTTAACACTGTAACTGCACTCGCATAAATTTTGTAATTGCAAAATATTTTTACATTTATCTTTTGTAACCCTTAAAATTAATAAAATGTGTTTTATTAAGACATGATACTGTTTCAGTTTTTAATTAATCTTTTTTATAGATATTTTTATTACGAACGAGTTTCTTAAAAATGCATTTTATTTAAGTCACCTTGACTTTTAATTACGGTTTTTGGGTTAAAAGTCGTTAAATATTTGAAGCAATATAAAGGATTATTTTTCATGATTAGGTATTTAAAAAAAGTGTTCTAAATAAAGGATAAGATTAATTATGTCATTGGAGCCTTCAACGTTCTAGACACAAAATACTTTTTCTAGCGAGCGCTTCCTCCACTTGTTTTGTCTGGTAAAAGCATATCTAGGGATGAGTCGTCGTAATTACAAATTAACTTCCATTACAGTGACTAAAACCAACATCAAGCTACTATCAAGAATAATTTTAGCATAAAATCTAGAATAAGAATCAAACTCGAGACTAAAACTAGCAAACCAAAACCAACAAATTACTCAACCAATATCATTCGCAAATCAATTAAAACAATTCTACATTAATTGGAATCTGATAAACTTAAAACATAGCTAAGTTAGAGAGAGACGGCGTGTTAGAGTGAGATAGGTAGATGATCGTTGTTTAGGCGGGGGGCGGCGCAGGCCACGCCCACTTATATCGATCCGCACCGAGGTATAATTTATTCATAATTCCTGTTATTATGTCCTTTTTCGAATAAATTTAAGCCGCGGCTTTTGGGGGTTAATCGCGGTAGCTGTGTAGCTGTAAAATAATAGTCGGTAGCAATTTGTTGGCTCTATGTAGATAGAACTGATAGAAGCCTATAATTTTGTAGAAAAAGTTTTATTACCTAGACTTTAGATAATTGTATACCCGTTTTGGTGAGGTATTATTATGGATATGGCTTAGTTATTAACTTTTAATGTTGGTATATTTACGTAACCAGAAGATTTTATGTAGAATAAATTCCAAATAGATCTTCGTTATTAAAACACCTGTAAGAGGTCTACTGAAAATCACTGTATGACCAACAGAAACATCCTTGTATCTATTGTTACCAATTAATCTACGTTATTTCCTCGCAGGTTTTTCTAAGATTTCATGATCCGTTCCAACCTGCAGAGAGAGAATATACTAACTACTACTTGATCGAATTTTATCAAGGTTTGTCGTGAATTTAGATTTTAGGTCCCGACATTTCGATACCTCTGCAGGTATCATGGTCATCTGTAGGCTGATACTAAAACTCAATGTTACAAATAGTGTTACAAAAATTAACTAAAACTCACTACATCTTATATGAAAGAAAGACAAAAAATAAAAACGTTAATTTGCTATTATATGCGACGCATATCGTCGAATCGTCAAACCTCTACAAACAGCCAAGACTCTGAATTGGCTAAGGTTCATGCTAGATGCAGAGCTTTACTGCAATTTAATATAACTAATATAATTTCAAATCCCGATCCAAAAGGACCTGTCATAAGTTTAAGGTGCAAGTCTTTCAGTCTTTGACCATATAGCTTTGAATCGAATGAACCAATGACGCATGACGCAACCAATGACCAATGACGCAGATTTTTTGGTTTCACAACTGACATGATCTAGATCATTCTTGTCTATAATTTACTAAAACTCTGAAAAAGATTTTACAAGGTAAGATCAATTTACTAAATTAAGTCAGTCCTGTGCCCAGCAGTGGGACGTTTCGAGGCTAGATTATTATTTTATACCTATGTTACAATATAAGTCAGGGTATTTGTTAAATTTTCTTTATTGTTTGTTGTTATAGAAAAGCTACGGCTCTCCTTATGCGTGGGCTGCGGCGGCCAGATCCACGACCAGTACATCCTGAGGGTGGCTCCCGACCTGGAGTGGCACGCCGCCTGCCTCAAGTGCCAGGAGTGCCGCCAGTTCCTCGACGAGTCCTGCACCTGCTTCGTCAGGGATGGCAAGACGTATTGCAAGAGGGACTATACTAGGTAAGTCTTGGTTTCTTAGGTTTACGCGAATGTTAGACATTGAAATAGAACTACTTTTTACGGATTTCTTCCCGGTCTGTATTTAGATTTTAGGTCCCGACGTTTCGACACCTAAAACCCATAAAGATAAACCGCAAAAAAATCCGTAAAAGTAGTGTTATGTCAATAGGTAAGTCTTTTTACGCTTCTTCTGAACCTTTTTGTGTTTTGTCCTCTCCGCTACACAGGAATTGAATTGCGAAGTCATTCGTGTAAAAATACAGGACAAGCGCGAGTAAAACTCGCTATCTACAGCATATCTAGACGGATTGGTATTCTCATCTCGCTTAAAAAGATACAGTCTTGTACAGAACCTTTCCCCGAAGTGTCTTCCAGCCAGTCAGGTTTTACATGTGGCCTTACATTAGGTAAACTGATTCCTGCACTCATCAGCCTTAATTATAGCTTAAGGTACCTAAGCCTAAGGGTGCGTCCACATCTAAAGAACGAGCACCAAACGAGCATCACAGTAAAAGCTCGCGGGCTGTAACTGTAATGCTCGTTCGTCATTTGTGGACGCATCCTTACGGTTCAATAAGACAGCGCCAGCTACTAAATAAAAAAATCTTGCATCACCATTTATCACCACACTTGCTCCTGATTGGTAAAGCAAGGGAGGTAAAATAAACGAAAGATGCGAGTCTAAAAGTCACGTCGGTACTAGCCTGGCTTGTGAACCAACCTTGTGCATACGAATCCGCTCATTTACTCTCTAGGCCACCACGATAGGCTGCAAGCCAAATGTACGCTTCATTCCTATTTATATATAAAGGCCACAAGTACCTAGCCAAGTACTTACTACTTTCAAAACTTAATGTCATACCACTGTCATCTTATTTGGAAAAGTGCAAAATTAACTAATTTTCATGTTGCTATCTAACGGGTATGCGATATGTTTGGAAAAATAAATGGACGGGTTCGAAAAACGGAGAAGATTTCTATTTTTTTTCAGTCTACATTTCCCAACCCTAAAATACCGCATATGAATCCGTTTGTGTTTAAAAGTTTGACAGCTAATTGGATTTCTGAACACGAGAACTCCCGATGTAGAGCAACCATAGAGCCAGATAAAATAATAGATAAGCTCTAGGTGTATTTATCAAGAGACAAGAGGAGTGTTTGAGTAAAACATGATCTTAACATAAGCACTAACACAAATCTTTTTAATAACACACCTCGAAGTCGGTACATCACACCGCAAAGGCGACAACTATTTTCATTACAAACTCAACAGCAATCACTAATTTCACATTCCTAAAAAAATATCGAAAGAAAAATAAACCGAAAAAAAAACAACAACTGTAATCGAAAACTCGCTTATCCGGCCGGTGTAAACGGGAACAAACACAGATCGTGTTCCCGCCGCCCGCCGCGCTGTCAAACTGACGTTTGTTTTGGCGCCAAAATACATAATGCTGAGTTGAGCTCCGTTTGTTTTCACTTCGGCACATCACAGTGCGACTTTACAAACACATTTTACAGTTCGGAAATACATTTTCAGATGGACGCATTCGATTTTGAGTCTTATGTTTTTGGTGTTAAGAAATATGTGGTAATCCTTTTTATTTTACCAATGGTTTGAGTTTGTTTGTATTAGTGTAATACTATATTTTAGCAGCGAGAAATGGAAGGGTGAAAAGATAAACATTAGAGGTTATTTTAGTGAATTTCATCTTTGGTGTCTGTGTACAGAGTGGCGCCCGACTTATGATTGACGTAACTTTTTTTAGCCTAGACTTTTATACTTATTGTAAACTGTTATTAACTGAATCTAAGTCAATATGAATATCGATTAAATGTGTTCTTGACAGCTGGTTCTGACAGATACAGCTGCTTGAAAGCAACTTGCGCAAAAAAAAGTAAATTACTTTAACGATTTAATACGTATAGTCTGGCCGCTGAGATGCGTTCCTTCCACGTTTCAGTTGGTCTTGATTTGTATGGGGAAATAAATAAAATCGTGTAATATTATTCATTGTAACATTATGGATAGTTTTGAATGACATTCGTCAAAAGATTCGTTAAAAGGTTGAATAGTGATTTTGTTTTTTTTTTTTGTAATACCTTCGACAAATGAAATACATATTTTCTTGTTGACCATTGACCTGTCAGGAAAACTTATTGTCTGCGGCCGGATCATAGTAAAGATAATCAAGTAGAAACACAAAACACTTGCGATTGAAACTACGCATATTAATTTACAAATATATTTTCCATTGCGTAAAAATCACGTATTACCAAAGTATTTCCCAGAAATCGATAAAACAATAGAAAAATGTAGATTTTAACTGTTCATTGAAACTTTGATAAGAGTTGTAACCGATGCCGGTGGTTCGTGGATTCATAGAAATAGTGTTAGTATCAATACTAATCAAAAATGCCGACATCTGTGTTTCTTAGTTCTCAGTAATCAGTCATCGGTGAATAATATAGATAATATACTATAGCTATTTGTAAAGAACCGACTTCTAATGTTTTGGAAAATGTAGTCGATGGCTAATTATTTTTGATGTCCATCAAATAGATAATTAAAAAATTAAAGTTAGGTACGTTATTTTTTTACATACCTATGCAAAAACTTTAGATGATACATTGGTTTAAAATGTCATCTGTCGTCACAACTTCGTGCGAAAGGTTGACGTCATTAGAAACTCCTGATCTTGCCTACCTTTTTAGATTCTGGCTATATTATAGACCTTATTATACGTGTATTAGATGAAACATTTAACAAAGTATTACAATAAATAGCTTGTAAATCTTACGAAACGGTAATATTATGTGCACCGAACACTATTAAAAAGTAATATAAAAATAGCCAATCAAACTTCATTAACCCTTTAAAACCGAACATTAAACGGAAACATTGTTTACATGATCGGCCGAAGCGACCGCGGCGAATACGGGTTAAGTATAGATAATGTACTGGACGCGCAGTCATTTGAGGGTTAAACGTCAAACCAATATAATTGTTTGTGTTTGTTAGCTTGGTACTTTGGTCTCAGGAAATGAGAGTGAGGAAGTGCTTCATCATATTTTGATTTTAGGATATCCTTAGGATGTATAGTAAACATTGTTAGACTTTTTGTTGTAATTGCTTATATTTTTGTTGAGAATTTATAAAAGCACGTGACAATTTATACATCTTAGGTGTCTTATGTAGTGTTCGTGCTAGAACTTTCTCAAAGAGTAGATACGGGACAATAGGACAAAACTAACAAATCTGTTTACTTTTTAACTTTGATTTTTAATACATTTACCAGCAGGAGTGCTATATTCTGATTATACCTAGAATAAGGCTGTTTATTTCACTTATATCTTTCAAAAGTAATTTTTAATTATATCTTACGAGAAGTAATATGCAATAATAAAACGCTATACTTACTGATTGCTAAATTGGCAGGTTTATAATATTATTTGAATATTAATAGCCGCACATCGTACAGGTACCAAATAACAGCAGTAAAGTATGAAACATCATAACACTAAAGTTTAAAATGACGATAAATAAATATTAAATGCTTCAACCAAATAAAACTGAATAAGTAATAATAATAAACAAGTTGAAAGTTCACAACACACCGGATCGCGTCAATTAGCGAAACTCAATCCTCCGCGCGCGACTCCAGTTACTGTTTACTTCTATTTAAAGATATTATCTTACTCAGCATATGGGTGGCCAGAAATATAGGGAGGACATGTATGGAGCTTTAGAATTAAATTAATAATTAATTAGTGTAACAATGTACACCCACAGTTCGCCGGTATGTTTAGGTCCCATGTAATAGGGGGCGAGACTATTGCCACTAACTGGGCACAAATCCAAACTCCGACCTGCTACTGAGAATTTCATAGAAAAACCCAATATCATCTTGGTCGACTTGGGAATCGAACGCAAGACCTCTAGCGTAGAGGCGCTAAGCACCACTAGGCCAACGGGGCAGTTCATTCTGGGTTATTAGTCTAGTAGCTCACTAACTCCCGGTTTCTAAATTTATTTTTTTGTCAAATCAATTGATGATGACTGTGATTGGTTGACCAAAAGATCAAGAGCCAATTCCCTCGCTTAACATGAGGTTTGACAAGTAAATTCTTCTATCTTATGTTGGACTAGATCAAAGTTTTAGAAACTGGAGGTAAACGTGAAATTGCAAGTTTTATAGATACTATGGAACTGCATATAGAACATTTTGGAGAGCCATGCAATTGAAACATATGTTCAGCAGTGAACCCAAAAGGGTAAAAAGATGTTTTAAATATCTACCTAACTTTTACACCTAAATGTTTAAAGTTAAAAGGGATTTCTAACTCCCGCATACGAGTTTCGCATGCAGATAAAATAAATTCATTAAATTTTCACGCCACATAATTTTTAACGATTCATGAATTGAAAGAAAAATTGAGAAATGCCAATAACTACAAGTTATTTAATAAATAATTCATATCTTTCCTCAGTCGGAAGAGATAGTGCGTGTGTTTGTTTTTATCATAAAGTAACTATCTCTATGTAAGATATGAAACTTGTCAAACTCATCGTATTATTCTACATTCGAACATGTTGACAATAATGATAAATTATTTTGATAGGTTACAATTATAGCGATATGTAGTAATCTGATTCGTTTGGCTGTCTGTTTAATCGATTGCGTTTATTAATTCATAAACTTCATAATAAGTAGGCGTTAGTAGTAAGTTAGGTTTTACAAAGGTAAAAAATTATGTTATACGATGTACAGTACGGTTTCGACCTAAAATGGGCAGTAAATAGTTTTCGACTTCACTGTTTTTTTTTAGCCATTTTTTTTTGGTCAATAGTTAGACTTTACACTTATTAAAGTTCAACATATTAATTTGTTTTTCATATCGTTTTTTTTTCATACTTTATTCATACTGCTAAGATTTATTTCTGTGTTGTGTTGTGCGCAACCACCCCAGTCTACCCTTTCACCGAAATTCGCTGACTATACTGTAATATACATAAACATCGCTTCCATCGATCTGTAGAAAGGTACATATTCACTCGATTATTCCATTTCATAGTCCAAAGTAAAGACCTACGAAAGCTCCAGAAAGATCAAGAATTTTCTAGGCTACATAATAAAGTACAATATAAACCTAGACAACCTAATAACATCGCACACCAAACTAACAACCAATTTCTTAACCAATATGATGATATAAAATAACTATCAGAATTCATGCCATCAGACGATCTATACCGAGTAACCTAAAGTTACCTACAAAATAAATATACCTATACAGGTGTAGGTATGTATAGTGATGCTTTTAGCGGGATTGCCGGGAGGGCCCCGTGGCCCACCCCTAGCGGTCGTTCACCCCCCCTCCCCCCACTAGGGGTGGGTTTTAAAAATACATCCCTCTCTCCGCAGCAATCTATTTCGGTTTTATAAGTTTGTTTATTGATGTAAATTGAATTTTGGTGCAGTTTTTTTTTGTGAGATTATTTGTTAATTTTGTTTGGAGTAAACTTTTAACGTATTGAATAATAATAATATTGTTTTATTCGGAATTAATGGAAAATCTATTGGGATATTTTGCCCAGCATTGGGATAGCTTTGACTGATAGAAAAAATATATTTATCGCCGTAATTTTAATTTTACACACTTCTAAATTATCTTCCTTAACGTCATATGGTTTTATTTCAAGGAGATTTTTATTTTTAGATTCAATTAGATTATTGATGTATTTCAGCCCTATAATTACCACGCTTATTACTCACAGTACCTCATTCAACTTACTGATAAAATAGACAAGTAACCCACAATTATTCATCAACACACTTAACATAACAAACTACAGTCTTTGTTTCTTTACGTATGTAATTACCATTACTAAAGGTAAAAAGTAAAGGAAAACCATGGGTAAAACTCGAAGGTTGTGTAATATATAGATGATTAAGTATACAAGGTCGAACCTGCATGGAGGTTGTATTACTTTTAGGTTGCTACTATCGATTGTTTTAGAAGAAGGTTTAGGGGATTCCTTGTTTAAAAGGTTTTTGTATCATGGTTATTTACATATGTCCTAGAAAAAAATGTTTTTAAATCCGGACAATTGACGAGATGTGTGTATCAGTATTTTTGTAGTCGGTTTCTTCTTTTCGTATCAGTAAGCCTTATGTTATTATTCTATTTTACCTAAAAGTCACTGCCGCGACAGTTCTGCTATTAGCTTCCATCATGTCTGTCTGTGGCATCGTAGCTCCTAAACGAATGGACCGATTATGATGCCATTTTGTATGAAAGCAGACGTAACCGAGATGTTTCTTAGCTATCATTCATGTAGATCTGTTAAAAATTTTCAAAGCTATTATTAATAATTGTCTAAAATTAAGATTTCTTATATTTTTACGTACAGTGTTATCGAATGGTTTCTTACCAATAATTTCATTGTTCCCCAGGTTATTCGGAACAAAGTGCGACAAGTGCGGCTCGTCGTTCAGTAAAAACGACTTCGTGATGCGCGCCAAGACGAAGATCTACCACATCGACTGCTTCCGCTGCTGCGCCTGCTCCAGACAACTTATACCAGGTCACTATAATAAATAGACATCCTTTGTTAGTGCAAAATTATTTTATATGAACATCCGCGGTTTACCTATAAGTGGGTTAGCAGGCAGGAAGTAAATAAGTATTAAAGGCTCCAGTTAAATAAAACTTAGATACTAGACAGGCATGTTTAAAACGAATGTCAATGAATTGTAAGTATTTCTTCCTTTGAAAACAATTTAATTATGTTTGATTCAAAAATAAATATCAATGGGCTACAAACCCTTCCCATCCGATCATGTAAGACAGTTTTTTTGGTTTTGTAAAGCGTGCCATATTCTAGTAATTTCAAACAATTTATAAATTCAGAAATTTTGTGCATTAGAATTCGATATCGTAGCAAGGTCCTAATTGCCGTAGGTTTCGTAGTTGGAAAGACTACGGCGTAGCAATTACGTAGGCCCTTTCTTACTTTATGTACTGCCCCATACTTTTCTTTTACATAATTGTTTTTAATTACTGTTTTATTAAAGTTTCTTGTTATTTTATTACCAGGTGACGAGTTCGCGTTAAGAGAAGGAGGCGCGTTATATTGTAGAGAAGACCACGATGTACTAGAAAAGGTTTGTTACTTTATATTATGTAAAACATAAAACAACGTTATCTATTTAGTCAGAAATTACAGCCGTTGAATTTTTTGTCAACAAAACGAAACGCTTTAAATAATTTTATACGAAGAAATTTGAATTGCCTTTGTTGCAACTGCACTTATTCTATACAAACTTGTATTCACCTCAACCCATGGAAACTAGAGACTAACAATCAGTCTTGAAAAAATGTTATGATTTTCGAACTAAAAGATGATTTAGACGGTGCAAGTTGCAGCACCTCTCCGTCTTTATCCGACCACTAATAACAATGCAGCCGCACCACGCCGCAATGCAACTTAACTCACAAGATATTTTCAAATTATCTACTTCCCGTTACATCATTTAAACCAGGCTATCTAGACCCTTTCTTAACCACTCTCTCTTCACTCTTTGATTTCGTATAAGAAGTGGGGTTAACTGAAGTTTTGGAAATAGGTTAGTATAGGCAGTGCGAAAATTACTTTACATTGCCGTCTATGATCTACCACTAATGGGAAACCGCAGCGCCACTGCGCAATGTACTACATCCCGTCAGACCGCTTCTTATTTATGAGCCGGCGAACATACTTTGATTTAGTCTAAAAGATGGGGTGCACTAAACTTAGGTTAGGTTCTATCAAAATAAAAGTTGACTTCGAAGGTCTGAACTTATCGTGCAAATTGCTATACATTGCCGTCTTTGACCTACCTTTTATGGCAAACCGCAGCGCCACTACTCAATGTACTACATCCCGTCAGACCGCTTCTTATTCACTTAATGAGCCGGCGAACATACTTTGATTTAGTCTAAGAGGTGAGAGTGTCCGCAGAGCGCGAGCGCGGGCGGCGCGCCGAGCTCCGAGAGCAACAACAACACCACGCTGAGCAACAACAACGCGCACCATCCGCACGAGCTGGGCTCCATGTCGGGTAAGCTATCTAATAGACTATACTTTAAGTAATTATATGTAAGAGTTATATAGTAATATTATATTATTATGTAAGAGTAGCGTCTTTGGCCGTATCCGGTAAGACTGGAAGCCGACCCCAACATAGCTTAGGAAAGGGATTTTTTGTAAAACCTACAAAGTTTTTAGACATCCTGGATGTGGTTACAGTGCCATTTAGAGTACCATAGGAGGTTAATTGGCAAAAGTTTCATGAAGCCCTCAATATAACTCCTCTCGAAGCTTTATATGTTCATGGGGACATAGGGAAGTAGCATATATGCTCTACAAAGAAGAAGAATTTACATGTTTGCATTATAGTAGGTATAGTAGTTACGGCAGGTATATAGCCTACCCGTATAACTTCTTAATAAAAAGACATTTAAATGTACATAACAATCATATACACAGACAAAGAAACTTAATCATATATTACCACACGAAATGTTACTTTGTGTCATTTATACCAAGGACGCCCCTAAAAGCTACAAACTATTTACATAATTCTATTCAGAACATAAAACATAGAACCTTGAGCAAGGCGCCTTTAGCGCCACCTGCCTGTCTACTATTTATTATTTATTTAGCACACAAAGCAATCTTTATTGTCGGCTAGTAGCCAAGGGAATCAATATTTACTTTGCAATATCTATAAAAGGGCTTATATTGTGGTCATAGAAATCAACCATAGTTCAGTAGTTGTGAGGTTGTCAACTGTGAGTTGTGTCCAAAGTTCCCACATTAAAAAATAGGTGCTTAATTAGCAAATTTTTGGAAGGCAATTATTTACATTAGGCATAACTAATAGTTTATTTTTATGTTTCTCGTTTTGGTTAATTTATGTGAGCGACAACCTACACACGACCACTCGATAGATGTTAACGTTTAGTAAAACATTAATATGTGTGCTTATATGAGAATCTATATCTACGATATCAGCAAACCAGATGGTACGTCTCAAATAAAACCTCAAACACAGCAAACATAAAATAAAAGATAGCGCACGAAACCGACGCACAAAGTTAGTCTACAAACCTACACGCAATCTTATATCAACTAATATTAGATCTGAGTTATCGTACACGCGATTACAAAAACCTTATCGATACAAATTCGAGTATCGATAATCGTTTCGCGATCATACCGTGATTTGTCGATAACGCCTTTGATGTCCGCCGACAAAGATGCCGACGCGTTTGATTTCACCGAACAAAGTTAGTCGCGTGTTATATTTATCGGTTAATTAAAAACTGTGTTAAATCTAGCTTGTTTTTTAGTTAGATAACTCTTGTATCTTGTATACAGGGTTATTTGTTCGTAGGACCTTACAACGTAAACAAAATGTTTTGTGGAACAAATAATTTAACTATACTTGTTTAAGATAAAATGATTTTAACAAACTCTTAAACCCCTGATTAGTAAAAGTAAAGTAGTAATTAATCAGTATTTCTGTTGTGTTTACAAAACTAGAATATTAAATCAAATAAAATAAAAAAAAATTACGATGAGTTCTTTGACGCCTGTTAGTTTTTTATTTATGTAAGTTTTAATTATACTTAGTATAGTTAGAGTTTGTTCTAATATTAGATTTAATTGTTTATTAATAAAGAATTTATATTTTAAGATAACGCACTATAAATCCAACATTTTCCATAAAAACATTAAACCTAAAACACGTAAAGCGAAATATTTATAACACTATTCAAACTAGACGCTTCCCAAAGAAGAACACATATCATTTGTGTATCATACATTGCTCTCTAAATCCCTATTGTAAAACACTGTATACCTTTCCACTACGCAATGATCACTACACAAATATTTAATCACACTACATTGTCCCCTCTGGTCACTATAGTCTTCTCTCAATAAAATTTTCATCAATTATCGCTCTCCCTAAAATGATTAACGCTAATTATAAATGTACAAAGGTGACATCGGGTGTTAACGGATTACAAAGGCGTGAAATGGAGATTATCTGGACAGACCCTAAGCCAGTGATTACTGACCCTTTGAATGGTCTAATAGATTATATTTCAGTTCTAGTTAATCATTGTATGTTATTGAAATATAGAGGAATTGTAATAGCAATTTGTATTTTACATGATAATTAATAATTTAATTCATGCATCATGTTCTTTTTTTTTTGTTAATTATAATTCATATATATTTATATTATAGAACGGGGATTAGCGCGAACATGCATAAATACCTTTAGGGCTTGACGTTTCGACCGGGTTACACCGGCCGTGGTCGCAAGCAGACTCTCAGTCTCACTCTCAGTCTGCTTGCGACCACGGCCGGTGTAACCTGGTCGAAACGTCAAGCCCTAAAGGTATTTATGCATGTTCGCGCTAATCCCCGTTCTATAATATAAATATAAACATGCAGCGCGATAGTTTAAAAGTTATTATAATTCATATATTCTTACTTAATGTTCTCGAACGAATTTATTTACCAGTACCTATATGTTACCCATGAACTATCTACAAAGAGACTTCAAACTGCCAAAAAGGTTTTATTAACATGCAGTTAGGTCTCCGGATCTCCCACAAAAACGAACGAAATGCATCCCTAATCATAGGCCGCATATAAATACTTATTTTATATCGTTCTAATACTGGGTAAATGCTTGTTCAAAATATAAAGAAGGAACGCACATTGATCACTGAGCCTGCCTAATCGTGTAATGCCAATTTAGAATAAAAATTTTGGCATAAAATTTTCTTAACGATGTTTTTTCTCCCAATGCTATTGGTGTCTTAGCAAAATTTTAAATATTACTTATCTTTTTAAGATTCAGTTTATATACCATCTATATTTCACCTTAAATTTATAATAATTAACTAGCTGTTTCGCGGTTTCACCCGAGTGAATACCTAAGTTACGCTTCCGATGTATCTTTATATTTATTCTGTTATTCGGGGCGGAGACGAAGACTATTTAGACTTTTTCAGGCAATTTTGATTTTTTTCGCTCCTTAGGAACCTTCCTCGTACTTCAATAATTAGTGAAATCGGTTCCCCTGCTCTGGAGATCTTTTTTATATATAGATTAGTTTCTCCCGCAGATTCGGGCAGCGAGTCGGGCTCGCACAAGAGCGGGCGCGCGCGCACCACGGCGGCGGCCGACGGCAAGCCCACCAGAGTGCGCACCGTACTCAATGAGAAGCAACTGCATACCTTGAGGTAAGGGATAAATAACACAGCTTTGGCTTTTGAAAAATTGGGTTTGTTTCCGTTTTTAATGGATGAGAAAGTGTAGAAAAATAACTAATCCTAACCTACGTTTTGACCAGTCGTGAGACTAAATATAACAAGCGTCATATTATGTATCAAAACTTACCACTACATACGTAAGTGTATGGTTTCTTTTCTATATTAAAATGTAAAGCATAATATAGCTACTTTGTAATATAAAATACCGTATTAACTGAATCCGGTAATACTGGTAGCCGACCCCAACATAGTTTGGTTAAAAAGGGCTAGGTAGATGATGATAGCTACGTTGAACAGTACCTAACTCCCACTGAATTAAATACATATTAAGAAAGGAATTTCAACATCAGGCAGGTCTCAAACCAGCGACTACATGTTAGTCGACGCTTTACCAACTAAACTACAGAGGTCACAGACTTAATTTAAAATTACCACATCTCAATTTGGATGGCTACACTTTTCCCCTTTCTTTCCCTCCCACCTTTTCTCCACATACAAACTCCACTAACTAACTTCTAAACCCACAGAACATGCTACGCCGCCAACCCCCGGCCCGACGCGCTGATGAAGGAGCAGCTGGTGGAGATGACGGGGCTCAGTCCGCGCGTCATCAGGGTCTGGTTCCAGAACAAGCGCTGCAAGGACAAGAAGAAGACCATCCAGCTCAAGATGCAGATGCAGCAGGAGAAGGTGGGTTTGATGGGCAGTTTGATAAAGTAGATAGGACTAATTTAGTACAGTAAAGTGGGCTTTTGGAAAGCACATGGCTAAATCAGTTAATTGGGTATAATTTTCAATTTTTTTTTTTAATAAAAACATATTTTTGGTATTTAATTACTGTGTGTTAAAAATACATAAACCAAGATATTTAAAAATAATGCTAAAACTATTATTCGTTCCAAATAACCCTGTGGTTTCCAAATAGGCCCACTTTACTTGACTTAGTGCTCAGTATTAAATAGCCTTTGAAAAGCATGAAATTCTCAACGTTATTCAATTAAGTGTATGACTAAAATATACCCTAACAATAACTTTCAAAGAATTTTTGAAAACATCGTGTACCAAACCCAAAAAAAAACATAGAGTCAAAGTGAGAAAATATTCCATTGAAGACAACAGTAGTGATACCACGATCTCCTAGCCATCACCTACCGTTTCTTTTGTCGAAGGTCCCAACTTATCCTTTGCCACAGGAAGGCCGACGGCTCGGGTACATGTCGATGGGCGTGCCGCTGGTAGCGGGCTCGCCGGTGCGGCACGAGCCGGCCGGCTCGCTCGCGCTCGAGGTCACGGCCTACCAGCCGCCCTGGAAGGCGCTCTCCGACTTCGCCCTCCATGCCGATCTCGATAGGGCTCCGCAACATAGTGCTGCGTTTCAGCAGCTAGTTAATCAGGTGAGAATTTTTGCTATTTATGTGTAAAAATAGGTTATGTAAAGGATCATAAACTCCGTAATAAAACAGTCTTAAGTATTACACCGGATCGAGCAAATATACTTAGTTGGCAAGTGGATGTTAATTGCTACTTAAAGGTTTAGTGTAGGGTGTGGTCGAATTCTAAGTAAGTTCTGAGGTAAAAGTATACTAAATTAGACTACAAAAAAACAATTTTTGCAGCTGCTGAACAAATATGAAATATGTGACCACCCTACATTTTGCGATAAATTTTAAAAATTGTGCCATATTCTTACTAGAAGAATAAGTAAAAAGAATATTCCTATCTTTCTTAGCCCTCTCTACTCCAATCTGGTTACTAAATCGTTCTGTTTCCTCAGATGCACGGCTACGACATCCCGAACCTGCCGCCGCCGCGGGGCCCGCACGGCGAGGACAACTACGTCACCTACCTCGAGAGCGACGACTCTCTCCCGCCCTCCCCCTAGTGCCGCGTCACCTAACATCCGAACACACACCCACACATGTTTGCTCCCGGCCTTCAATCTAACACCATCTTCTGAAGGCGGACAAAAGGACCACGAGTCTGAAAAGGACCAAAAACCGGGAGAGTTCGGATCAAAGGACCAGTGTGTTGTGCCCGTGGACAGTGATAGTCAGATTATCAATAGTTATATTATTGACTGCCTACAGCGAGTTTTAGACAAGGTTAATAAAGTTAGGAGGTATGATTATGCAAAGTTTGCTGATATTTAAAATGGTCGGTCTGCTACATGTTACAGTTTGCTTTTCTGTCACGATGTGTTTTTTTTTTATAAACCAGCATAATAAAAAAAAAACAAATTATTGAATTGCTTACCTACTACATAGTAAATCATTATTTTTCTGTGAGCTTCGTATAAATGCTTTGAAACACAAAAAAAATACTGCTGTTAAATGAAATGGGAGAATGCAAGCTCCATCGTTTATTTACGGAATTACCAGATTATTGACAGTCATGCCTTAACTACTTCAAATTATTGATTTATTACTATTTTTTGAGCAGTAATAATGACTTAGAGATACATAGTATTTGGAGTAAACTAGAAATTTCCAAATCGGGAACTAACGGTAATAAATACTATGATGATCTCTATATAATTTTAGACACGTCAAGAGCAATGCTTAATACAATTATTACTGCGCAAAAAGAATCAATAATTAAATAAAACTAACTATTATAATGTGATGTTTACCATTAGTTTGTATCATAATAAACAAATGTACTTATAGTTATAATTTTTACCCTCGGGTATGTTTTATATTTTATTATGATCTGTTAGTGTTTTCAATGTATATAGATTTTCATGTAAATATTATTGTATAAATTATAATGTAATTAATTATATTTACCTACTAATAATTAAGCGTGTATTATTAAGATCTTTTATCGATGTAAAAAATAGTCACTTTTTATACTATTATTACTTTACAACATTTAAATGTATTTTACATTAATTTATCTGTGTAAAAATCTGTAAGTACTTAACCAGTGTTTTTATTTTTACAACGCATACTTTAGAGAATTATAAATATCGAAATTGTTTTATTGCAAAAAAAATCGATGTTAATTGTTCTAAATCGATAGAAATTACCAGAGAGTTAATTTATTCGGTAGCTAATTACACTGTACTTAGATTGTGAGCATAATATTAATAAAAATATTGAGTACGTATTAAAAAGTAGTTTGTTGCACCTTGTATTAACCCATTTATCCACGTTATCTGTCCCTAAAAATCGAAGATTTTTTTTCAGAGAAAAGATTTATTATTACGTTATCCTCCAATCTCCTTAAAATTGCAATAGTAGCAACCCGGCCAACACATAACTTTGGTCAGCGCCATCTAGTCATTTTCAACAGAAGTACATTCTAGTCCTTCGAGACGCCGCGCGCCATTGTCAATTTTCAAGCGGCGCGGCGTCGAACCAATAAAACAAATTTGGTAATTAATGTTCTGTAAAGAAAGTAGATGGCGCTTTATTCAACCAGCCAGTATCTTATCAATTACCGTGATCGATGATTAATTAATTGTTATCGTGGCAGAACGATTTACTGCATGCTTTAAAAAATATTAAAGACCTATAAAGTCACTACGACCATACAATCAATGAACTACCACGGCGTAGCATGGTGCGGAATCAATTACCTCATGAGAATGACATAGTGTGATTAATAAAATCTTGTTATGATTAAAGCAGTTTAAACTTACTTATTCTTACTTATACTAAGTGTGACAATGTGTATTCCCGCAAATAATGTTTCTTAGTTCTAGGGCTTATGTCACATTTTATTATTACTGAGTAAATAGTCTGGGTGGAATGAGTGAACTAAATGAATTTTGTGAGCGAAATGAGTGGGTTGAAAATAAATGTTAAAATGTTTTTATGAGCGTCGGTTTCTATAAGCGCCGGTTTTTCTAAGTGTCGGTCTCAATAAGCGTCGGTTTCTATAGGCGTCGGTCTCGATAAGCGCCGGTCTCGATAGGCGTCGGTCTCGATAAGCGTCAGTCTCGATTAGCGTCGGTTTTGATGAGCGTCATTTTCTATAGGCGTCGGTCTCGTTAAGCGTCGGTTTTTTTGAGCATCGGCTTCTTTAGGCGTCAGTCTCGATAAGCGTCGGTTTCTTTAGGCGTCGGTCTCGATAAGCGTCGGTTTTTATGAGCGTCGGTTTCTATAGGCGTCGGTCTCGATAAGCGTCGGTCTCGATAGGCGTCGGTCTCGATAAGCGTCGGTCTCGATAAGCGTCGGTTTTCATGAGCGTCGGTTTCTATAGGCGTCGGTCTCGATAAGCGTCGGTTTTTATGAGCGTCGGTTTCTATAGGCGTCGGTCTCGTTAAGCGTCGGTCTCGATAAAAGTCGGTCTCGATAAGCGTCGGTCTCGATAAGCGTCGATTTTTATGAGCGTCGGTTTCTACAGGCGTCGGTCTCGATAAGTGACGGTTGTTATGAGCGTCGGTTTCGACAGGCGTCGGTCTCGATAAGCGTCGGTTTTTATGAGCGTCGGTCTCGATAAGCGTCGGTTTCTATAGGCGTCGGTCTTGATAAGCGTCGGTTTTCATGAGCGTCGGTTTCAACAGGCGTCGTTCTCGATAAGCGTCGGTTTTTTTGAGCGTCGGTTACTATAGGCGTCGGTTTTTTGAGTGTCGGTCTCGATAAGCGTCGGTTTCTATAGGCGTCGGTCTCGATATGCGTCGGTTTTTATAGGCGTCGGTCTCGATAAGCGTCGGTTTCTATAGGCGTCGGTCTCGATATGCGTCGGTTTTTATAGGCGTCGGTCTCGATAAGCGTCGGTTTTTATGCCCGTCGGTTTCTATAGGTGTCGGTTTCGATAAGCGTCGGTCTCGATAAGCGTCGGTTTTTGTGAGCATCGGTTTATATAGGCGCCGATCTCGATAAGCGTCGGTTTCGATAAGCGTCGGTTTCTATAGGCGTCGGATTCTAAGGCGTCGGTTTCTAAGGCGTCGGTCTCTATAAGCGTCGGTCTCGATAAGCGTCGGGTTTTTTGAGCGTCGGTTTCTATAGGCGGCGGTATTGATAAGTGTCGGTGTCGATAGGCGTCGGTCTCCATAAGCGTCGGTTTCGATTCATTTAGGCATGCATAAAGCATACATACGAAAATACAAGTGTCCACTGCATAGTTCACATTTTTGAGACACCGTGAACAAGAAATGAAAATCTCGTGGAGTAGATTTTATATTTTTCAGCCAATATGAGTGACTTATCTCTCAACGCTACTTCTGCTGTTTCTTTTAGGATAGAAATAAAACGAAGGCATTTTTTAATCTTCTTTATTAGTCAAATCATTAGTCTAAGTAACTCCTCATTTTGAAGAAGCCTGTTTAGGTATTGCCCACATCACTGAAACATCAAACATGAAACTCACTGCTGTCATCAAATTCATTATCACGATTTACGGTATGAACTGTTTATCAAGAAATATCTGAGAATAAATTCCACCCCCTTCCTAACTTACACTATATGACTATACATATTGTTCACCTTCCACATCTTAATTGTAGAGTATTTCTACTTATTTATTGGAATGTTTAACCAGAGCAAAACAGTAACTGTCCTTAATAAACTTAATTTCACTTCTGTAACGATAAACATATGCTTAATTGTTGCAGAAATTTCATAATAGATACTATAATAATCTAAATATATATGATTAATTTATAATTTTACGCGCAATGTGCTCTTCTTATTATATTATTCATGCAAAACACAATTTCACAAATAATTAAACTTAACTAGAAATAACCTATGAATATTAATATAAAAAAAAAAAACTAAAAAGTATTTTAAACATTCTCCAACATTTAGAAGAAAATGAAACTGGCTTTTTTTTGTACACGAATAGTGTTGTTTACGCAACATCTTATCAAACTTTGTAGGTACACACCTTTTTAGGTGCAGTCTTATCAATTGTACTGTATTGACGAATTTCTAAAACTAATGTATTCTTGAAAATGGGTACGCTAATCTTAAATAACAATTAGATATACCTACCTACCTCATTCAAAATTGCTGCGAATAACAACAAACACATTTAAGAAAGAACTATTATATTTATAATTGGTTTTCAATTGTAAATAATTAACATATTGCATAATAAACGTAAATAAAAATCAAAGAAAAGCTATTGTATGCATTGTATTGGCAACATTTTGATAATATCAATGGATGTTTTATCTTTTATCACACTCTTACGTCAAGTTTTTAAGGCGGTCGCGTTTGATTGTCAGTGTCATTTTCATTACAGTGAGCGGAAACCGCTTTTCATTTTCGTTGAATTTATAAAATAAATATATGGAATTTGTTATATATATTAAGAGTGAACGTTAGTGTAGATTATTTAAAATGAGTGGTATCGAGGAAAAACAAACTTTTGGTCGGAATAGAGGGATATCGGCAGTAAGTTTAAAAGTTTTCTAGTTTCTTGAAGTTTAAAATACTCCAAAGAAGTTTAGTTCTTGTTATTAATCTGCTTCATAAGAGCCTGTACCTATACTTCTACTATAACTAGTGAATACCGCTTGAAATGATGTACACGTTAAATAGAAATAAGTTTTAATAAAAATGTAGTAGGCAAAAATCTAATAAATATGACATAAAATACTCAAAATTTACATAACAATCATCATTTTACAATTTTTTAACCAAATATTCTGTAATAAGTTGGTGCTAGGCTTTACATAATCAACCAAAGTATATTTTTTTTTATATAAAAATATTTATGACCTCACACAAACACGCAGGATACAGGCCAACAAGAGCAGTCTTATAATATTTAAAACACATGAAACATTAAACCTTTTTATTACACAACTTTTTGAACTCCATAAACTTTTCCTGTCTGTTTTCCCGTACCTCACTTACAAAATTTCTTACGCAACTGAATCAAAAGCTTTTAAACATAGTCTTAAGTAGATATATGAATTTATAATGATATGATTTTATAAATAGATTTAGCACTGTCCACACCTGTGATTATAAATCTGTTGATATCATAATTAATTGATAATACCTGCTCCAAATATAATGAGATATTTTATTAATTATTTGGCAAGGCTATTATCAGTAATTGATATTAACTGATATGTTTCATATAAATGTAGAAATGTATAGAGAAATAGTAATCATTATCAGATTTAGTAACGTTGAGCAACGGTTGGAATGAGGTCGGTCAATATTGATTTTAGTTACACAACAAGCGAAAGCCAATCTGTATGAATAAAGCAGTTTCTCTAATTACCTATGCTTAGGGGCTATTTTATTTTTAAATAGTCTTTCTTGGATATAAGGAAAATAAGAATTTTCTGTAATTTTTGTATTGTAAGGTGAATTCTTATACCAAGTAAAGATTTCAAGTTATTTCTAGTACTTTCTTCTTTATTTTACTAATTAACTAAAGTAGGTACTTAGTTGCAAAAATTAATTTGAACATCAATTAACCATGATTTCATAGCACACAAATATTATTTTTAGTAACAAATCTTGCACTACAAATAACTTCTTAATCATTAAACACAAATCTACAAAGTTTTTAGACTCTTTCAAATATCATCATAATTTGTGATCCATCTGAAGTCACAACAAATGTTAATTTCCATCTTTCCAAGATCCCTCAAATCTGGTGTTATAAATTTCATTTACTCCAAAAACACCAAACTTAACGTAGGTCAGGTAAAAATATACATAACAACTATGTTTATTTAAAAAAAATACATAGAAGATAATCTGAGGTATTATAAGTGTGCAATAAATATCTTTGCTCGCTATCAGTCAATAAACATTTATTATTGCAATTCTATTATATCTTGTAACTTATTTATGGATTTATTGCAACCAATGTCAATGTTTCCTTATTATCTAAGTTCAACAGTCTTAATGTTGTCATAAATGAGGATTTTAGCATACGAAATGAATCCTCATTGGTGCTTAATTTGCCCTGTAAGACCTTAAAATGAGTTGACGATAAATGGATTAAAGATTACTGTACTAAAAACACGTAAGATGATGATGAGTGCTTTTCCTTAGCAACAACAGTTTGCGAAAATTAAATTGTAGGCGCTATTGCAGAAAGCATGGGCACATACGCCAATGACATGTCAAGTCATTCTCTGGCCTGGTGCTAAAAGGGCCAAAAACGGAATACAGGTATTCAGATATGACTCAATCAATAATATAATTAACATGAAAAGTAACCATATATAATTCAATAGGTAGTTAAGAAAGTAATAACATCAAAATGAATATCCAAAAAGCCCTTGTAATGCCAATGGGCCTCAGAAAAAGAGCAGTTTCCGAAATGCGTTGTGTGGTACACATGCGGGACCCGGACTCGCGTTTCGTTCGAGATTCAGAGGCCAAATACCACTTCAAAAACCCTGAAACTCGAACATAATGCGTCGGTATTCATTAAAAAGTTTTACTAACCCATTAGGCACAGTATCGCACTACCACTTACCACAGTACAAATGGATCTACCTTGAACTCTACTATGACTTTGAACATCTCAGTAACAGCTCAATCTTAAGGTTAGATTTATCATAAATCTGATAAGACATCCACTCAATTTCTCTCAATAATAGCAATGTCATACATGCAGAGGCCTGATTCCACTATTTTAAGTCAGTGGGTGGCAGGTTTATGAACGTTCCAGTGTAGGTACTTGTTATTGTGCCTAATTTTCGTATTCAAATAAGCCTACAATGAACAGTCAGTGGCAATCCTATAATGTCAACAGTGGTAATGAAGTGTACATTTGTCATTAAACTAAAATCATCTGAATACGAAAATTTGGTTCACACTGGAACGTTCATTAACCTGCCACCCACTGACTTTGAAATAGCGGAATTGGGCCCCAGGTTGTGCCTTGGTCCATTTTAATCTTCAAGATAAAGAAAATGCTGTGTCAAGTTCAGATTGATGACAGATTACTGATCTATCTCAAGAACGTCGATAAAATATACCAGGAAATAGGTTTAGGCCTTCATAAACAAATAAACATACTTACTGCGTACTTATTTATTATATAAATCTGTTTATCGGAAGGCTACCTGTCTGTCTTAAGCTGTTCAGTAGGTAATCAACATGGTCATAAAATGTGATTCATGGAGTTAACCATACAATTATTAATTCTTCCTTAAAATTATTCTGTGCAGTGCGAAAATATGGGATAACTTAAATTTAACCTTCTATTTTGTCCCGAAAAAAGTAAAAAGTAAATCCTACTAATATTATAAATGTGAAAGTTTGTGAGAATGGATGTGTGGATGTTTGTTACTCTTTCACGCAAAAACTACTGAATGGATTTTAATGAAACTTTACAATAATGTAGCTGATACATCGGAATAACACATAAGCTATAATTTATAAAGTGTACGTATTGTCATTCACGCGGATGAAAACGCGGGGCACAGCTAGTAGTATATATTTCAAGAATTCGGAGTATTTTGTCTTCTATGATCAGCAGTTTAGACGACGTATCAACAATTTACTGCCTTAAAGTTCCGTGTACCTTATCAGAATCTAGATAAAAATATTCCTTTCCTTTCTAGATTTTGGCAAATAATAAGCCTAACAATAAAACTTTACTGCCAATATAAATCAAGCTGTCGTTAACGTGTGAATCATTACCCGTCTTTCCATATCCTCAGGTGTTATGTAATCGTTGTTTTGACAAACATACAGTTAAATTTAAACAATGAAAATATTTTGAGAAAGGTAAAGATAATATAAACTTTATTACGTTAGGAACACTTGTGTAAATGAGAGTAATTGATACTTAATTCATGTTTATGTATTGAGCATAATACAGCACTTTCTAAAATGTAAATTGGTACTGAATATATTTTTATTGGGCCTAGATATTGTTCCACCGTATACGGGTACGAGGAGATAGTTTAGCATAAGTAATTTTCCGCCTTCTCCAATGTGGATTTTTAGTTCGTCTAGCCCTTTCCATAGCAAAAACTATCCTTATTGACTTGCTCATCTTGCATAAGCTACTGTGTTTCTTTTTTTATTCTTAGCCATTTTTGTTCCTCTGCAGGGTAAAGGCCCTACTCTGCTACCATCTTTGACCGTTTTTCTTTACTCGCTATTTCTGTCCCACTGCTGGGCAAAGGCCTCTCTACGTCCCTTCCATTTCTCTCTTGTTAGGGCCGTGGTCATCCACTCCTTATCAAAGCAGTCCAGCTCGTCCCGCCATCTCCGTCCAGGCCTATCGCGTATGCTTTACTATTACTGTTCTTTATTTTGTTATGTTATTTTTAAGTTGAACAATCAGGTATATTCTATTCTATTCTATCGCGATTTCCCTTGCCATTTAGGGACTTTGGCTACTTGGGGCTTTAAAATTACCTCATAATTTTAAGTAGAAAGGAAAGTTACTGGGTAGCAATGACCAACCCCAACAACGCTAATCTCCCAAAATATAATTGATAGCGGTCTGAGAACTAAAAACATCCGCCTTATTAATACAATACGATTGTGGCAATTAAAGCATATCGATTATGCAACAACAATCGTCTGGCTTGTATCAACCGATTACATCTCGCTCGCTATCACACGTGATCGTTTGTAAGATCTAAGTCGCGTGGTAGGCTCGTGGACAAAGCAATCACCTGGGGCTTATCCAAGATGCCTTCTAGATAACATCTAGAATACCATTAGAGATTAATTTGATGAAAAGTAGCTTATTTCAAGGACCAACTGACCCTTGGCCGTTGAGACAGTTAATCTGGTAAAAATTATGATTTTCCTCTGGCGTGTTGACTGTAGAGCTTGCTAAATTCAGTGGAGTCCTTCCTAAATGCAGTCACTATCCCGTTCTTCTTCTTCTCGAGTCAATGATCGCAAAACTCTGTTTGACTAGAAAGTAGCCACTTGAATGGCTTTATCGTTGGCTTCCATTAAGTCCTGGAGGGTGGCGGTGGTGGTGCAGGAAGGGCAGGACAGAAGATGCGCTTCTTGAGTTGGGGCACCGCATTCACATTGTGAACATTCTATCATGCACCATTTTATCAGATTGTCTTTGCAATTTCTCGCGACATCTACTATCCTCTGCGATAGCTACTATGGCCCTAGAAAAACCTTTGCTAGTTTTAGATCTACTAGAAGTATTTTGGCTATGTGAATTTCTCTTATCACGTCAATAACTAGGCCTGGTCTTATCTCCCACTTGCTTTGCCAAACCTAATGATATCTTTCCATCTTACCCCCCAATCTACTTCACTAGGTATTTACATTCCTACAATATTTCTAATTACGATCAAATCTTTGTTAGATCAATGATAGCCAATAAATATGTAAAAACGATGTATTTCAGTGCTTGACCAGATTTATTTCTAATACCTATTGGCAATTATTTATAAACTCCCCGATAGCATCTATAGGTAGAGATTAGATGAATCGATCTGAATTTAATTGTACTTGTTGATAGGCTCCAATCGTGATGTACTTATAATAGTGTAGGTTTGCATGTACTGGAATTAGCTGGATTACCATCTGTTGGATAGATAAGATTCTTAAACGCTCTGAGAATTTGAGAATTTTCCGTAGTTTTCGCGTTCGACCTTCAAAGATGAAGGGGTATTTTTGCCTAAGGACTAAAAGATCGTGAGATGAATAATTGGAAAAGTATTTTTGTGTACTTTTATGTTGGTGGAAAGTACCAAATCGCTGTGTGTATTAAAAGTTATGGGACAATAAATTCCTGCCCGTTGGTGAAAAAATATATAACTTATGACAATTTCTAGTTCAAATGCATCGATATACTGTTAATTGCACTAGAAAGATGCACTCTTTGATATAAAAAATGAGGTTTTGATGCAAACAAAACAGTTTCAAAAGGTTTTATTGAGTCCATTTGTCCCTCTACCCAGTTGGACTGGTGGTAGATTTATATTCTTTACTATATAATATAGTATTACTATTTCAGTGTATTATTTTTCAACCACTCATATTTGTGAGGTAACCTTACCATAGTACACTTTCGAAATTATTTAAGTACCAAACCATTACCTGAATAAAGCATATTTTCCAAATTGTAATGATTACTTGAACTAATCTAATGTCATCATCCTCTTGCGACTAATTCTTTTATCTTTTACATATCATTATACCTATCTATAAGTATACTTTTAATGTGTTCCTCTCCTTGGCCTTCTGTATTCCGTTATCTCTTATCAGTCACAGTCCAACGATCAGAAGCCTTGCAGCAACCGGCGAAATAAACTTCCTAGTATTAATATATCTAGTCATCAGCTACGCATGTATTTCCGTTTATGAGACATACATTTCCTGAATAAAAACAAAACTAACAACGAAAATAAATAAGTAGGAAAAAAAACTGATATAAAAATGTAAATCGATTAACTAACTCTTATCAATGAATTTTGATCATATAATTACATTATTGTTTATTAAAAATCATTTAACACCTCTTAACCCTAGATACTACTATTTAACTCTCTCTTCTCCATTCAAGCATCTAATACTTCCATCATTCTCTTATCATCTCTAACTCTTACTAATCTACTTCTCTCACTAACCTAATACTTGTACATTTCAGGGTGTAAGAATTGACTACAGTGGTGTGCCGACCGCCGAATATGACGACCGAAAGGAAAAGCCCTGGCAACGGGTTAACTATCCCTTCAATACTAACTCATTCATTCACTATTTTACTTTTCACTCATTCACTCACTACTTAAATCTTCACTCATTCAATCACTACTTCAATCTTCACTTATTCAAACTCTACTTCAAACTTTACTTATTCATTAATTTATTACTTCAATATTATCACTCACATTTTCATTCGTTCTCACTCTACCAATCTACTTCACAGTGCGGATATAACTAGGTGCGTCTAAAAAGGGCCACAAGATATAGTCATCTCTTTTCCTCTCACCGTTAACGTATATTGTCACCTCACTCAAACTATCTATAACTCTTTTTTAATGCGCCTAGTCATCGTCCGTACTGTAATTCATATTATTTTGGTCAATAAATTTTGGCAAGATTTTGTTAAGTATTTTTTTTTCGGCGACTATTTTAAGGTTATTTTTTTATAGAAAATCTGGTAATTAGTAAATATCCAAATAATAATACTTATTAAAACATGTGTGCGTTCTAGCATGAACTAGATTTTAATTAATTACGTACGTAATTCCACGTTTTGGGGATTAAACACTCAGCATAATCGTATTAAGTCACTTTCGGATTCAGAGTATCTTAATACAGCTTAAATAATGATTTATTAAATCTAATTAATTTGCATGTCATTTAAAATCAAAACAGAAGAACAAAGGTTATTAAGAGTAGAAGTAAAGCTTAAAAAATTTAGCCAGAAGACTCGTGATAAAAGTAGTTAATGCAGCATTACATTTATATATTATTTTAACAAATTTTGTCAAAATGCACAGTCAAAATGGAATTGAATCATTATTTTCATTTTTAAAACATTAATTCTTCTTAATGCTTTTCATTCTTGTATTGTCTAATTAAACAAAGAATTAATACTACCATTCTTCTTCATCATTCACTTCATATAATCATCATTGTATATCTCTGGTATGTATGTATAAAACTTACATAGATCAATTTTAAAGCTTAATATTGCCATTTCCCTTCTTTATGCTGCACAATTTGTACCTATTTATTGCGGTCTTTTACGGTCTTCTGCAGTCTTTTGTGGTCTACCCAAGTAACTACTAGTACACTATAGAAAACTGATCGAAACTCAACATTTAAATGGGGATTAGTGTTTCATTAATCCTCGAACTAACTGCCTAGCATGACTTGTAGTTTTTTAGTATATCACAAAGTAAAAAAATAATCAAACAAAAATAATCTTATCACGAAGTAGTTGTATGTATGTAATTTAGTAGATTAATATAGTGCATGTAGACTTTATAATATGGTGAATCTATGTCAAAATGATCGCAATATATCTATACATCTTTTTCTAAAACTAGGAATGATTTTTGGTTTATGGTAAACATACGATTTTTCACCTGTCTTTTTATTATCTTTCTATCACCATATTTTCTCTACTACTCATTATTTACTATTATATTTATACCTAGTATATTTGACGTCTATTTACGTATAGTTACTTGTTTATTCCCCTGAATCTTTTTGATTTGAAACCCCAAAAACAAGATAGTATAAACTTTATGTTAGATATATGACAGTTATTTATTATGTTATGTATTATTTTAGGTGATCTACAAAATAAGTAAGAGAGGCAAACATTTGTATGAGCCTGTCAAATCTGTAAGTTTTTGATCAAAGTAATGGGATTCTTGTGTGCGTTATAAATTGTGGGGTTCAAAGGTTTTTGTGTTCGTCTGGGTATATGTTTAAAAAATAAAATAAATATTTAAAAAAAAACCTTTCAAAAGAATATGTAGAAATTCGAAATATTTATTCATTTTTACATAACGGAAGTTTCGTTACGAACTCTCATGCACTTAAACAATACTCTCGGTACAAATAAAATAATAAAAAATACATTAAAAGATAAAGTCGAAGCCTTGTCTTACACTTTGTCTAATTTCAGTGGGTACAGATGTTTTGAAGGCCCTTTTGGCCCCTAAACGGATTGGGGAAATCCGTTTTATGGGAAAACGAACTCCATGTTGCTATTAAATATATCATTGTACAATTATGACATACCAGACAAACCTTCAATGATAATCCTGTCTACCGAATTTAATACTAATCCTATTATTTGATAATAATTACGTGGCAGACCATAATATCTTCTTACAATGATTAAATAATTCTATCTTTCCTCATACATACATAATGAATAATGGCTTGGGTTTCTACAAAAAAGGAAAAAAAAATGATTTTTATTAATCTGTCGAAACCTGCAATCTTTGAAAATCAATCAATTATTGTTATCTAAACATCAAACGTTTGATCGGTTATTAATACTCCTTTCACATAATCTTGTAATCTACGATTTAATAAATATTGTAGTATTGTGTTGTGCGAGTTAAGCAGTGTGGTGTGGGGACTGGTTTAAGATGGGTCGCGGGCGCAGCAGCTCTAAGCTGCCTTTAACGGTAGATGAAAATAAAATAAAGGAGCATAGATCGGTAAGTAATTCCTGCAAAAATAGTTAATCTTAAAAAAAAAAACTAAATAGAATATTGGTGTTAATCGTTTTAGTTATTGTAAAGAACGGCTTGAATTCGGAGATAAAAATGTAAAATACCTCAATGTAAATCGGAATAAATAGTCAAAATTTTTATTTTGTAAAGTTTAATCCTGATGAAATACTATTAAAAAATAAAGCTAGTCAATGAAATGTAGCTGAATACAATTCAATTAAAATTAATTTTAATTTATTAATGTGAAACAGAAAAAGTTTTTGTAGCAAAAAATACCTACATTTTAAAATAATACCAGTAATAGTAACTAATATTAGGGTGCGCTCGCAAGCTGTTCGTACAATGCACATTCGGTGCGCGTTCGTCAGATCTTAACTATGAAATCACTAAATTAGCTACAAATGCAACAAATTCTACAAATTCTTGAAACGCATTCCTCTGAATTACAATTCACGCAAATAATGCATTAATAGCGTTTAGAATATATTTTTGAACTACATAAAAAAATAAATAGGAAATCGTTCCTATTACTAAAAAGCTTGAGTTTGATATCTAGTAAGTCCTAAGCTGGTCGCAGACTGGGACGGCATGGCAAGGGATTTCATTTTTTACCATTGGACATTCAAACGTATTATCATAGAAATAAGACATAAATTCGTGTGCTTTTAATGATGCCGTGGCATCAACAGGATGTCATTGCATCTTTGAAGCATAGCAATCTATGCCGTAATTCTATAACAATAAGTTTGAATGTACATTGATAAAATTGTACGCTATGCCGTTCTGTTCTGCGTAGGCTTTTAATCGGATATGATTTTGCCTGCATCTTTAAATTATATCGCCTAAGTATTTAGATTACTAAGGTAGGTATATGAGTTCTGAGGTTTACGCGAATGTTAGACATTGAAATGACGGAGTCTGCCCGGTACCTGTAAAGGTGTCGAAACGTCGGGAACTAAAATTCAAATACAACCCGCGATAAAATCCTTAAAAGTAGTTTTATTTCATCGCCAAACAGAATTAGCTTATAGTGCTGAGTCTTAATTGGTGAATCTTGACATCTTTGCAAATTAAAATATCGTCTGTCTTTAGAATAGTTCAGCAGCAGCGAACAAATGATACCGCTCTCAAATGTCACGTTACAGCCGATCTTACGTGAATATTGTCGCGGTGTTATTTCACTGACTTTTTTTTAAACATAATATATAATAAAAAAGTTGGTCCATACAGTTATTATTCAAATATTAAAGTAACACATTTCTTAATTGTAAAAATTAAAATTGCCTATATGTATAAATAGACTAATTCGTTACACAGATATTTTTTTATCTTTAACATAGGTCTCTCCCAAAACTACTAATTTCGATGCCTTTTTTTCTAATTTAAGCTGATATGACCGTTTGATTTTTAGACTAACGAAGCAGCAGCGTTCAGATGGCATTCTGTATTTGACATTTAATTGTATAAAAATACTAAACGCAAAGCAAGTACAACTGCGACTAGCCTCTATAAACCGACGTAATAATTGCACTGAAAACTCAGATCAGTATATCCCAAGCTTATAAAAAAGTGATTTCATTTATACTAAAATTAAAACATGCATGAATAAATGAAACTAACACGCGTCAAAAAACTCATAGTCATTCTTTTCAATGGCGGGAATCGTGCCCACAAGGCAGGCAGCGTTACCACGTAGAATGGCTATGCCGATTCTTTGTGCAAGGAACAAATCGAATGTGAAAGTTAATCTTAATGGAGACATCGTATAATTCGCAGATCATCAAACTCTGTAACATAATCCTATATACCATACATACATACATATCATCACGCCTGTATCCCCGAAGGGGTAGGCAGAGGTGTACCAATGTACACCCACAGTTCGCCGGCATGTTTAGGTCCCATGTAATAGGGGGCGAGCCTATTGCCACTAACCGGGCACAACTCCAAACTCCGACTTGCTACTGGGAATTTCATAGAAAAACCCAATAACACCTTGGTCGACTCGGGAATCGAACCCAAGACCTCTAGCGTAGCAGTCGCGCTTAGCACCACTAGGCTAACGAGGCAATCCTATATACCTATGAATCATATTTAGAAGTTGTTATCACAACATATCGATATAATCGGTAATTGATCTGTGCGATATCTTCAATCTACATATACTAGTTCTGAATAACGCATGGCGCGAGCGAGTGATTTCATATTTCACAAATGTTTAGAAAAGACAATATGTTATTATTTTTTCCTTTTACTATCTACTATCTAGTTATGCAAAGCATTGAAATTTTTGTTTATTTTTTAGTTGGCTGATTTAATAATGAGTCATAATATACTGAGTTGTAGATTTAATCTTTTCATGTAATTGGTTTTCTTGTAAGGGATGTTACTTTTTTTGCAAAGATCAAAATGATTAAGGATATTCGCCTTTGATTAAAAATGTAATAAAACAGGGGTGTTGACGAAATATTAAAAGTCATTTCAAAGATAGACTAGAACAAAAAAAACCTATCTAAAGCGGAGCAAAGTTGAAAGTTAGGACTTATGACGAGTTGCACAAATTGTGACGTCATCCGCCATACGTCATCTACAAATTCTACTTTAAACATCTAGATTAAAATGTAACCTGAAGTTTCGGTTCTATTCTCCATAATCTTATTTTATTTATTTCCTACTAATTTTCCTTTTCTCGATACTTTCCAGCACGATTCAATCTTTATCATTCTTCCCAGCGAAATATTCTCAACTATAAACTCGTTTCATGTATTGTGACGTCATTTTACATGTCCTTTAGTTAGCATATTTGTTTGTGTATTTGCTTTAGAATTGTTTTGTTTTTGATGTAGCTTTTGTGTTGTTGTACTGTACTGTTTGAAATAAATAATAGTCCTTTTTCTATCGGTTTTTCACATGAAACAGGCTTAAGCTTTTTCAGTCCAGACTAAGATATTCAAAAAATGCATATGTTATTGCAAACTCAACAATCTTCCTTTTCCAAGGGACTACTTCTTAAAAAGAAATTGGACATTGTCAAATCTTTTCTCGTTGATTCTAAGACGCTCCCCATTCTCTGATAGACATTTTATTCTAATTAACATGTTTTTTCTTCAAATAATTTTAATATACAACAATTTCAGGTCCCTAGCACATTACTAATAGTCCTCCTTGGAGTCTACCTACTACTGGGCTATTTGACACAACTGGTCGAAGATGGAATGCCCAGTGTCATCAACGAAGCCAGTGTTGCTAGAGATGTAAGTATTTTAATGATTTTTTTTTTAGCTGGCAACACTTTCTTCTTTAATGGAGATTTTTCCAGCAATTTGATGTTCCAAGTTTCTTTAATGTTCAGTCAATAATTATATTTAGTATTTTTACTTTATTTCTTGAATGTATTTTTTTAAATTATCACCATTTAAAAACTTTTCATATTTCCTAGGATTCAAGCACATTCAGTGAAGAGGTAGCAATCCGCAATCTCTTAAGGATAGTGGGTGACGAGCCGCGGGTATCAGGCACTGTGTACCACCTGAACAAGACGCAGGACATGAAGGCCCTGGTTGACGAGGTGGCCACGCAAGCCAACCAGGTGGTCAGGACCGACTGGCAGCAGGCTAGCGGTGAGGGAATCTAAGATCCCTAATATACCCAGTACAAGAAAGTTCCTAGTAAAAACGATCCAAAATAGACATTCGATTAAAAAAGTTGTCACTTTCGTAGAGCTTTGGCATTGTAATTGCCATTTCAGGCTAATCCGAGGAATTAGAAATTTTGGCAATTCAATACATATTTACTACGATCTTTTTGTTAGTTATTATAAGAACAAGATAACTATTTCCTCTCACTTATTTCATTAAAAACTTTTGAAAAGAGCTCTTATTGAGAATCTAGTAGTTTAATTACTAAATTATATTTTCCTTTCCAGGTGACTACTTCCACAACTCGTCAGCGTCCTTCGTCAACATCTACCAGAACGCGTCCAACATCATAGCGTTACTAGAAGGAGAAAGCGGATTCCTGCAGAATGGCACTATAGGCAGCACTATACTAGTCAACTGTCATTACGATTCCGTGCCTTTTGCCTTAGGTAAGAGAGTTCAATGTTATTTGAACTTTTATATGAGACAATGAGCGTACAATGTGTGTACAATTTTTAACTTATCTGTGTATGTCAAATACACAGATAAGTGAAAATTGTATGAGTGAAATTTTTCACTTTTCAGTAATCCTAGAAAACTTTAAATGATTTCTTGATTTGAAGAGTTTTTGGTATATTCAGTTACTAATCTATGTTCGTATACCTATTGTCATGGGTAGTAGATAACTTTTTGTGTGTTAGTTTACTTAAAATCAAATCTAAACTACGTTAACATTTTCAGTCATCCCAAACCATTCTACTTGTCACGAATCATGTAAGATTCACCGTGTATGCGATATACTTATTTATTTAATACACCTATTCACTTATTTTTTCTCTTTGTAAATAATCAGGAGCGTCAGACAACGCGGCGTTCTGCGCGATCATGGTGGAGACTCTGACGAAGCTGTCGCGGAGCAAGCAGAAGCTGAAGCATAACATCGTGTTCCTGTTCAACGGAGCCGAGGAGAATGGCTTGCAGGTATATATGGTCACTCTATATATATAGTTGTGGTCAGACAACGTTCTGCGCGATCACGGTGGAGACTCTGGCGAAGCTGTCGCGGAGCCAGCAGAAGCTGAAGCATAACATCGTGTTCCTGTTCAACGGAGCCGAGGAGAATGGCTTGCAGGTATATATGGTCACTCTATATATATAGTTGTGGTCAGACAACGTTCTGCGCGATCATGGTGGAGACTCTGGCGAAGCTGTCGCGGAGCAAGCAGAAGCTGAAGCATAACATCGTGTTCCTGTTCAACGGAGCCGAGGAGAATGGCTTGCAGGTATATATGGTCACTCTATATATATAGTTGTGGTCAGACAACGTTCTGCGCGATCATGGTGGAGACTCTGGCGAAGCTGTCGCGGAGCAAGCAGAAGCTGAAGCATAACATCGTGTTCCTGTTCAACGGAGCCGAGGAGAATGGCTTGCAGGTATATATGGTCACTCTATATATATAGTTGTGGTCAGACAACGTTCTGCGCGATCATGGTGGAGACTCTGACGAAGCTGTCGCGGAGCAAGCAGAAGCTGAAGCATAACATCGTGTTCCTGTGCTTTGATCAATAACTTTGAGATAAAACAAATCAGAAAAAATAAAAAAATATATAATACTTGAACCAAAAACGACAATTCTTGTGAAAGTATATAATTATTTTTGTGCTTTATTCTTTTGTGGAAAAGGATTAATCGTTGAAATAAAACTACTTTTTACGGATTTTTTCGCGGTTTATATTAAGATTTTAAGTCCCGACGTTTCGACACCTTTGCAGGTATCATGGTCACGGTCAGTCTGCCCGTATAAACCGCGAAAAAATCCGTAAAAAGTAGTTTTATTTCAATGTCTAACATTCGCCTAAACCTAAGAAACCAATTAGTTCAGTCAATAAATCACCCAAAAGGAGTTGTAGAGTGCGTGAGCAAGGCCCTAAGCAATTCCTTCAGAAAATTGTTCAGGATGCTTAGATAGTTAACATACAAAAGTCCTGACGTCTAGGGGGTAAGGCGGAGTGGGGGGAGGGGTTTAAAGGTCCCATTTTTCAGTTTTTCGCTAATATCTTTTAAACGGTGCGTCATGGCGATAAGAAGTCTTCTACGCAATGAAAGCTTATAAAATTATGTACAACTTTTACCTTATGCACTTTTTCAAATTCCTACCTATTTTCGAACTACACGTTCCGGAAGAGTGAAAATTGAAAAAAACTTCCTCGATTGAATACTACCTTTTGGATACTACTTCCTTCAAGTTATTTGGGGATTTAGACACGCGGTAGCGAGTCAAGTTAAGTTCAAGTAAAGGAACTGGCTAGCCAGCGCCAAGTGTATCATTACACGAACTACTTGGTGCCATTGACTTCATATCTTAACAACCGTTTGAGCTAGCTTCATGAAATTTGGGCTTCTAGATGTCCTTATGGATATAATTAAATACACTTAGTTTTATGTGTTTACGTTAAAGAGGTTTTGAGTTATAGAAGGGTCAAAAATGGCACCAAGTAGTTCGTGTAATGATACACTTGGCGCTGGCTAGCCAGTTCCTTTACTTGAACTTAACTTGACTCGCTACCGCGTGTCTAAATCCCCAAATAACTTGAAGGAAGTAGTATCCAAAAGGTAGTATTCAATCGAAGAAGTTTTTTTCAATTTTCACTCTTCCGGAACGTGTAGTTCGAAAATAGGTAGGAATTTGAAAAAGTGCATAAGGTAAAAGTTGTACATAATTTTATAAGCTTTCATTGCGTAGAAGACTTCTTATCGCCATGACGCACCGTTTAAAAGATATTAGCGAAAAACTGAAAAATGGGACCTTTAAACCCCTCCCCCCACTCCGCCTCACTCCCTAGACGTCAGGACTTTTAGGATGTTAACTATCTAAGCACCCTGAACAATATTCTGAAGGAATTGCTTAGGGCCTTGCTCACGCACTCTACAATCTCTTTGTTGACTGGACTAAATAGGATTAATCGTGTAAAAAAGTTTTTCCAAAAAGTTGTTTTGCTGTAAAAAAGTATGACTGCACGCATGATTTCATAAAACTGCAATGGCGTCAATTTAATTAATGCTTACCTTTGATATCACTTAGCACTTTATACCCTGCTAAAGAGCTTATTGTATAGATAATCAGATTTCAAAGTACATTTTCCTAAAGAGACAATTTTCTATGAATGAAGTAAACCTATCTACTCGGGACAGTCCCTTTTTAAGTCCTATATTTAAAACATAGATAAAATAATCACTAACATTATAATCCATCAAAACACTATTAATCTAGGGATTAAAAAACTGAATGGACTTTGTCTTATTAGAATTAAGTTTTAATATTTTAAGGATTAATTTAAGTCTATAGACTAAGCCATAGATTTGTTTATTTATTTCTAGAAGATTATTCATTCTTACGTCAATCTATCATAAAGATAATTATTCATATTTTCGCCGATTTTATTCGGATTCTTTTAATTATTAATCCGTAATAAGCAAGCTTGAGATAATGCGTGTTTTACTAGGATGGTTTTGTAGCGGTAGGATTATTGTGTGATATCAAGTTATCAATGAAAAATAAGGTTGTTTTTTAAACGAATCTTCGAAAGGTTTCCTCGCTCAATTAAAAAAAGATATTTTTTTTTACTTTCTTTAATACATATAAACTTAATAATAGGTACTTTTAATGCAGTTCATCAACAATTGTCCTTTTTTCAAACAAATTAAATCTCATCTGTTTTGTAGTTGGTCACAATTTCGATCTTGCTTATTTTTAATCATTACACAGGTTTATGATAATCGGTTTGTATGATTATGATTCATGATGATGAATATCCGTGATATTTATGATGACACATAGTCATGATGATGCTAAATAATATGATTGATCTCTTGCAGGCAAGTCACGCGTTCCTGCAGCACCCGTGGGCGGAGGGAGTGACTGCGGTCATCAATCTGGATGCCGCGGGGATGAACGGGAAACCTACCATATTTCAGGTACTAGTTCCAACAAATTTTCTAAAAGGATTATGTCCGTGCTTCCGAAAAAAAAAATACATGTAACTTTGAAAAAAATATTTTTTTTGGCATATTAATATGGGCGTTGTTTTATAGGCGACAGATCCCCGTGTATTGAGCGCGTACAGTCGAGCAGTACCAAACCCCAACGCGCAGGGCCTGGCCGAGTTCCTGTTCTACTCCGGCATCATACCCTCCGACACCGACTTCAGGATATGGAGGGAGTTCGGGAACATACAGGGTAACTACAAAATCTGCGTGACAGTCTTAAAGTCATCACAAATATGCCAAGCATTCAGTGCTTGATCGATGGGCTAGCCACGAGCTCACGGTAAGGGTCGCAGCAGTTTTACTCGCAGCTTGTCATGCCTAATCCACGAGCGAGCCAAACTGTCGTTTACAACATGCTCCAACGAGTGAGTTTTACCGGAATGCCAAGAAAACCACGGTAAAGCTCGCTCGTCGATCACTCACTTAACTCTATCATAGGATGCCAAAGTTACCTATCTAGTAACATGGATACTGATAGGAGACTTCTAAAACTTATTTTACTGGGTAATTTTACATGGAGCTACCTGCATATCTAAATACTTTTTCCCTCCTTGTAAAATATGTTATCCATCAGAACCCTCCACATTAATATACTGCTTCTAAAACCTAACTGTTCCGTCCAGGTATCGACATAGCGTTCGTGAAGTGGGCTCACGTGTACCACACCCGCAACGACGAGCCTTCCCTCATCCTGCCCGGCGTGCTGCAGAACGCCGGCAACATGCTGCTCGCGTTGTGTGCTGAGCTCGCTAACACTGACGAGATGACTACTAAGGTGAGATTCTGGCCTTAGAAACATATATGTCCAGGTATCGACATAGCGTTCGTGAAGTGGGCTCACGTGTACCACACCCGCAACGACGAGCCTTCCCTCATCCTGCCCGGCGTGCTGCAGAACGCCGGCAACATGCTGCTCGCGTTGTGTGCTGAGCTCGCTAACACTGACGAGATGACTACTAAGGTGAGATTCTGGCCTTAGAAACATATATGTCCAGGTATCGACATAGCGTTCGTGAAGTGGGCTCACGTGTACCACACCCGCAACGACGAGCCTTCCCTCATCCTGCCCGGCGTGCTGCAGAACGCCGGCAACATGCTGCTCGCGTTGTGTGCTGAGCTCGCTAACACTGACGAGATGACTACTAAGGTGAGATTCTGGCCTTAGAAACATATATGTCCAGGTATCGACATAGCGTTCGTGAAGTGGGCTCACGTGTACCACACCCGCAACGACGAGCCTTCCCTCATCCTGCCCGGCGTGCTGCAGAACGCCGGCAACATGCTGCTCGCGTTGTGTGCTGAGCTCGCTAACACTGACGAGATGACTACTAAGGTGAGATTCTGGCCTTAGAAACATATATGTCCAGGTATCGACATAGCGTTCGTGAAGTGGGCTCACGTGTACCACACCCGCAACGACGAGCCTTCCCTCATCCTGCCCGGCGTGCTGCGGAACGCCGGCAACATGCTGCTCGCGTTGTGTGCTGAGCTCGCTAACACTGACGAGATGACTACTAAGGTGAGATTCTGGCCTTAGAAACATATATGTCCAGGTATCGACATAGCGTTCGTGAAGTGGGCTCACGTGTACCACACCCGCAACGACGAGCCTTCCCTCATCCTGCCCGGCGTGCTGCAGAACGCCGGCAACATGCTGCTCGCGTTGTGTGCTGAGCTCGCTAACACTGACGAGATGACTACTAAGGTGAGATTCTGGCCTTAGAAACATATATGTCCAGGTATCGACATAGCGTTCGTGAAGTGGGCTCACGTGTACCACACCCGCAACGACGAGCCTTCCCTCATCCTGCCCGGCGTGCTGCGGAACGCCGGCAACATGCTGCTCGCGTTGTGTGCTGAGCTCGCTAACACTGACGAGATGACTACTAAGGTGAGATTCTGGCCTTAGAAACATATATGTCCAGGTATCGACATAGCGTTCGTGAAGTGGGCTCACGTGTACCACACCCGCAACGAAGAGCCTTCCCTCATCCTGCCCGGCGTGCTGCAGAACGCCGGCAACATGCTGCTCGCGTTGTGTGCTGAGCTCGCTAACACTGACGAGATGACTACTAAGGTGAGATTCTGGCCTTAGAAACATATATGTCCAGGTATCGACATAGCGTTCGTGAAGTGGGCTCACGTGTACCACACCCGCAACGACGAGCCTTCCCTCATCCTGCCCGGCGTGCTGCAGAACGCCGGCAACATGCTGCTCGCGTTGTGTGCTGAGCTCGCTAACACTGACGAGATGACTACTAAGGTGAGATTCTGGCCTTAGAAACATATATGTCCAGGTATCGACATAGCGTTCGTGAAGTGGGCTCACGTGTACCACACCCGCAACGACGAGCCTTCCCTCATCCTGCCCGGCGTGCTGCAGAACGCCGGCAACATGCTGCTCGCGTTGTGTGCTGAGCTCGCTAACACTGACGAGATGACTACTAAGGTGAGATTCTGGCCTTAGAAACATATATGTCCAGGTATCGACATAGCGTTCGTGAAGTGGGCTCACGTGTACCACACCCGCAACGACGAGCCTTCCCTCATCCTGCCCGGCGTGCTGCAGAACGCCGGCAACATGCTGCTCGCGTTGTGTGCTGAGCTCGCTAACACTGACGAGATGACTACTAAGGTGAGATTCTGGCCTTAGAAACATATATGTCCAGGTATCGACATAGCGTTCGTGAAGTGGGCTCACGTGTACCACACCCGCAACGACGAGCCTTCCCTCATCCTGCCCGGCGTGCTGCAGAACGCCGGCAACATGCTGCTCGCGTTGTGTGCTGAGCTCGCTAACACTGACGAGATGACTACTAAGGTGAGATTCGGGCCTTAGAAACATATCTCAAACCTTGTCAATTTATCACCGAAAATCACTCTACCTCAGGTTCGGAGGGGCTCACTCTAATTTTGTTCTCGACTCAATCGTTTTTTATTACATTTATGGGTCCACCACCATAGCACAACTTTAGCGTGGTTATTTTCCACCCAACTAAAAGCCTATACCTTCAATGTCTAAAGCCTAAACTTTTGTCACGCAGGTGGAATCGACTTCGGAAGTATACTACGACTATCTAAACTTGTGGCTGGTATCGTACACGTTCCCGGCGTCGTACGCGGTGGACGCGTGCGTGGCGGTGTTCGGGCTCGCCAGCGTCGCCTACTATGTCTGGCTGCTTGGTGCTAGTGAGTATATACTACTGTATGTTCTGAAGTATACTACGACTATCTAAACTTGTGGCTGGTATCGTACACGTTCCCGGCGTCGTACGCGGTGGACGCTTGCGTGGCGGTGTTCGGGCTCGCCAGCGTCGCCTACTATGTCTGGCTGCTTGGTGCTAGTGAGTATATACTACTGTATGTTCTGAAGTATACTACGACTATCTAAACTTGTGGCTGGTATCGTACACGTTCCCGGCGTCGTACGCGGTGGACGCTTGCGTGGCGGTGTTCGGGCTCGCCAGCGTCGCCTACTATGTCTGGCTGCTTGGTGCTAGTGAGTATATACTACTGTATGTTCTGAAGTATACTACGACTATCTAAACTTGTGGCTGGTATCGTACACGTTCCCGGCGTCGTACGCGGTGGACGCTTGCGTGGCGGTGTTCGGGCTCGCCAGCGTCGCCTACTATGTCTGGCTGCTTGGTGCTAGTGAGTATATACTACTGTATGTTCTGAAGTATACTACGACTATCTAAACTTGTGGCTGGTATCGTACACGTTCCCGGCGTCGTACGCGGTGGACGCTTGCGTGGCGGTGTTCGGGCTCGCCAGCGTCGCCTACTATGTCTGGCTGCTTGGTGCTAGTGAGTATATACTACTGTATGTTCTGAAGTATACTACGACTATCTAAACTTGTGGCTGGTATCGTACACGTTCCCGGCGTCGTACGCGGTGGACGCTTGCGTGGCGGTGTTCGGGCTCGCCAGCGTCGCCTACTATGTCTGGCTGCTTGGTGCTAGTGAGTATATACTACTGTATGTTCTGAAGTATACTACGACTATCTAAACTTGTAATATCAAACTTTAAAATAAACTTTCGTTCACCCGTGCCCGACGTTTGATGGCGGTCACCAGTCCGGAAGCCGTATACTATGTTTTATATTTGCACACATACTTATTTAAGTACATTATTACAGGAAAATCAACATTAATAAAGCTGCTATACGCAGCGGGGGGCCGATTGCTGGCGATGGCGGCCGGTATACTGGTCGTGGCCATTTTCGTACCTATTATGGTGGCCACTACCGTACAGATGCGGTAAGTACGTTTTATTTAGGGTTAGGTGCTAAGAAATATATGGGCAATTTGAGTTACGCGGCTGTGGCAAATTGCTACCGTGAACATTATTTGTGTTTGTCTATTGATGACAGTGTGATTATATACACATTCTGTTTTTTATTTTGACATGATTTCATTTTAATTTTAATAGCACTTGTTTGGTAATGTTATATCCAACTTTTCTACTCGGTTCAAATCAAAAGAAATTGGTATTACTTTCCCAAAAATGGACTATCTTGTCCAAAACTACGTTTTATTTTGACTCTATGAGCAGAAAACAGGTAGATTGACGTTTTTTCGATTTTTTCTTTTCTTGTATAACAGTAGTATCCACATATTTTGCTTTTGTCACATAAAATAAAGAGTAATTTTACGCGATATTCACTTCTGTGGCAAAATTGTATCACCCTTGGTACAATTTTGCGAGTAATCTTGACGAATTAAAAAGATTTTACATTTACAAAACTTTCATCACGCCAATTTTATTGTGATTTTTCCATAGCTACCTGACCATGCCGTGGCTAGTGGTCCCACTGTACTGGGTCCCGTACCTCATAGGCGCAGTGGCGGCGGCGCAGGGGTTCGATGCCTGGACGCTGAAGCGGGTGAGCAACTCTCACTTACACCCGCCCATTGTCAATGTACTGCAGCTTAGCTCGGTACGAACCATACATTATTATAATTTAATCTTTCCTTTTTTTCTCCTATCCTTATTCCTTTTTTTCATCGAAGTTAAATGATTCTCCTTTCATTCTACCCTACTCATCTTGCTATCATTCACAAAATTTTCGTCACTTTTCATGCAATCTTTATAGTTTTTATACAACATTGAATAAAATGTTTGTTGTTTTTATTTTTTGTGCCATTTATTTAACTGTTCAAAGAAAAGTTCATTTCGTCCATCATTCAGTAACATCATAGCCTGTTGTGTTTTCAAGAACGCGATGTCTTGTCTGTGATGACGTAGCGTTTTTGCGTCGTAGCACTTTGATGACGTAGCGTTGTTGCGTCGTAGCATTTTGATGACGTAGCGTTGTTGCGTCGTAGCACTTTGATGACGTAGCGTTGTTGCGTCGTAGCTCTTTGATGACGTAGCGTTGTTGCGTCGTAGCATTTTGATGACGTAGCGTTTTTGCGTCGTAGCACATTGATGACGTAGCACTGTGATGGCGTAGCGTTGTTGCGTCGTAGCATTTTGATGACGTAGTGTTGTTGCGTCGTAGCACTTTAATGACGTAGTGTTTTAACTTTTAAACTATCGCGCTGCATGTTTATATTAATATTTTAGAACGGGGATTAGCGCGAACGTGCATAAATACCTTTAGTGCTTGACGCTTGACGCTTGACGTAGTATTGTTGCGTCTTAGCACTTTGATGACGTAGCGTTGTTGCGTCGAAGCATTTTGATGACGTAGCGTTTTTGCGTCGTAGCACTTTGGTGACGTAGCACTGTGATGGCGTAGCGTTGTTGCTTCGTAGCACTAAGATGACGTAACAGTGTTCCGTCGTAGCACTCTGATGATGTAGCATGCTTCGTAGCATTGTGATGTGTGTGAAATAGCGTTGCGGCGTAGCACTGTGATGAAGTAGCGTTGTTGCGTCGTAGCACTATGATGACGTAGCGTTGTGGTCGTAGCACTGTGATGACGTAGCGTTTTTCGTCGTAGCACTGTGATGACGTAGCGTTGTGCGTCGTAGCACTGTGATGACGTAGCGTTGTGGTCGTAGCACTGTGATGACGTAGCGTTGTTGCGTCGTAGCACTGTGATGACGTAGCCTTGTTGCGTCGTAGCACTGCAATGACGTAGTGATGTTTCGTCGTAGCACTGTGATGACGTATCATTGTTGATCGTAGTACTGTGATGACGTTCCTTCGCCGCTCTGCTTTCTTGCATCTCACCTTACACATCAGCTGCAACTCTTCAAATTACTTTATTGCTTACGTGGCTTGTCTACAGAATGGGCTTAGCCGCTCGATGCGCACCCTGCAGGCGCTGGCGGCCACTCGCCTGCTGCTATCGCTGGTCCTGCTGGTCCTGCTGTGCGTGCCGGCGCTCACCACGCTGCGCTACATGTTCTCCGCGCCGCTGTTCATCACGGCCGCCACCTCGCTGCTCTCCATCACCATCGTGCGATACGTCACGCTGCAAGGTAACTGCCATGTACTAGTCCTGCTGTGCGTGCCGGCGCTCACCACGCTGCGCTACATGTTCTCCGCGCCGCTGTTCATCACGGCCGCCACCTCGCTGCTCTCCATCACCATCGTGCGATACGTCACGCTGCAAGGTAACTGCCATGTACTAGTCCTGCTGTGCGTGCCGGCGCTCACCACGCTGCGCTACATGTTCTCCGCGCCGCTGTTCATCACGGCCGCCACCTCGCTGCTCTCCATCACCATCGTGCGATACGTCACGCTGCAAGGTAACTGCCATGTACTAGTCCTGCTGTGCGTGCCGGCGCTCACCACGCTGCGCTACATGTTCTCCGCGCCGCTGTTCATCACGGCCGCCACCTCGCTGCTCTCCATCACCATCGTGCGATACGTCACGCTGCAAGGTAACTGCCATGTACTAGTCCTGCTGTGCGTGCCGGCGCTCACCACGCTGCGCTACATGTTCTCCGCGCCGCTGTTCATCACGGCCGCCACCTCGCTGCTCTCCATCACCATCGTGCGATACGTCACGCTGCAAGGTAACTGCCATGTACTAGTCCTGCTGTGCGTGCCGGCGCTCACCACGCTGCGCTACATGTTCTCCGCGCCGCTGTTCATCACGGCCGCCACCTCGCTGCTCTCCATCACCATCGTGCGATACGTCACGCTGCAAGGTAACTGCCATGTACTAGTCCTGCTGTGCGTGCCGGCGCTCACCACGCTGCGCTACATGTTCTCCGCGCCGCTGTTCATCACGGCCGCCACCTCGCTGCTCTCCATCACCATCGTGCGATACGTCACGCTGCAAGGTAACTGCCATGTACTAGTCCTGCTGTGCGTGCCGGCGCTCACCACGCTGCGCTACATGTTCTCCGCGCCGCTGTTCATCACGGCCGCCACCTCGCTGCTCTCCATCACCATCGTGCGATACGTCACGCTGCAAGGTAACTGCCATGTACTAGTCCTGCTGTGCGTGCCGGCGCTCACCACGCTGCGCTACATGTTCTCCGCGCCGCTGTTCATCACGGCCGCCACCTCGCTGCTCTCCATCACCATCGTGCGATACGTCACGCTGCAAGGTAACTGCCATGTACTAGTCCTGCTGTGCGTGCCGGCGCTCACCACGCTGCGCTACATGTTCTCCGCGCCGCTGTTCATCACGGCCGCCACCTCGCTGCTCTCCATCACCATCGTGCGATACGTCACGCTGCAAGGTAACTGCCATGTACTAGTCCTGCTGTGCGTGCCGGCGCTCACCACGCTGCGCTACATGTTCTCCGCGCCGCTGTTCATCACGGCCGCCACCTCGCTGCTCTCCATCACCATCGTGCGATACGTCACGCTGCAAGGTAACTGCCATGTACTAGTCCTGCTGTGCGTGCCGGCGCTCACCACGCTGCGCTACATGTTCTCCGCGCCGCTGTTCATCACGGCCGCCACCTCGCTGCTCTCCATCACCATCGTGCGATACGTCACGCTGCAAGGTAACTGCCATGTACTAGTCCTGCTGTGCGTGCCGGCGCTCACCACGCTGCGCTACATGTTCTCCGCGCCGCTGTTCATCACGGCCGCCACCTCGCTGCTCTCCATCACCATCGTGCGATACGTCACGCTGCAAGGTAACTGCCATGTACTAGTCCTGCTGTGCGTGCCGGCGCTCACCACGCTGCGCTACATGTTCTCCGCGCCGCTGTTCATCACGGCCGCCACCTCGCTGCTCTCCATCACCATCGTGCGATACGTCACGCTGCAAGGTAACTGCCATGTACTAGTCCTGCTGTGCGTGCCGGCGCTCACCACGCTGCGCTACATGTTCTCCGCGCCGCTGTTCATCACGGCCGCCACCTCGCTGCTCTCCATCACCATCGTGCGATACGTCACGCTGCAAGGTAACTGCCATGTACTAGTCCTGCTGTGCGTGCCGGCGCTCACCACGCTGCGCTACATGTTCTCCGCGCCGCTGTTCATCACGGCCGCCACCTCGCTGCTCTCCATCACCATCGTGCGATACGTCACGCTGCAAGGTAACTGCCATGTACTAGTCCTGCTGTGCGTGCCGGCGCTCACCACGCTGCGCTACATGTTCTCCGCGCCGCTGTTCATCACGGCCGCCACCTCGCTGCTCTCCATCACCATCGTGCGATACGTCACGCTGCAAGGTAACTGCCATGTACTAGTCCTGCTGTGCGTGCCGGCGCTCACCACGCTGCGCTACATGTTCTCCGCGCCGCTGTTCATCACGGCCGCCACCTCGCTGCTCTCCATCACCATCGTGCGATACGTCACGCTGCAAGGTAACTGCCATGTACTAGTCCTGCTGTGCGTGCCGGCGCTCACCACGCTGCGCTACATGTTCTCCGCGCCGCTGTTCATCACGGCCGCCACCTCGCTGCTCTCCATCACCATCGTGCGATACGTCACGCTGCAAGGTAACTGCCATGTACTAGTCCTGCTGTGCGTGCCGGCGCTCACCACGCTGCGCTACATGTTCTCCGCGCCGCTGTTCATCACGGCCGCCACCTCGCTGCTCTCCATCACCATCGTGCGATACGTCACGCTGCAAGGTAACTGCCATGTACTAGTCCTGCTGTGCGTGCCGGCGCTCACCACGCTGCGCTACATGTTCTCCGCGCCGCTGTTCATCACGGCCGCCACCTCGCTGCTCTCCATCACCATCGTGCGATACGTCACGCTGCAAGGTAACTGCCATGTACTAGTCCTGCTGTGCGTGCCGGCGCTCACCACGCTGCGCTACATGTTCTCCGCGCCGCTGTTCATCACGGCCGCCACCTCGCTGCTCTCCATCACCATCGTGCGATACGTCACGCTGCAAGGTAACTGCCATGTACTAGTCCTGCTGTGCGTGCCGGCGCTCACCACGCTGCGCTACATGTTCTCCGCGCCGCTGTTCATCACGGCCGCCACCTCGCTGCTCTCCATCACCATCGTGCGATACGTCACGCTGCAAGGTAACTGCCATGTACTAGTCCTGCTGTGCGTGCCGGCGCTCACCACGCTGCGCTACATGTTCTCCGCGCCGCTGTTCATCACGGCCGCCACCTCGCTGCTCTCCATCACCATCGTGCGATACGTCACGCTGCAAGGTAACTGCCATGTACTAGTCCTGCTGTGCGTGCCGGCGCTCACCACGCTGCGCTACATGTTCTCCGCGCCGCTGTTCATCACGGCCGCCACCTCGCTGCTCTCCATCACCATCGTGCGATACGTCACGCTGCAAGGTAACTGCCATGTACTAGTCCTGCTGTGCGTGCCGGCGCTCACCACGCTGCGCTACATGTTCTCCGCGCCGCTGTTCATCACGGCCGCCACCTCGCTGCTCTCCATCACCATCGTGCGATACGTCACGCTGCAAGGTAACTGCCATGTACTAGTCCTGCTGTGCGTGCCGGCGCTCACCACGCTGCGCTACATGTTCTCCGCGCCGCTGTTCATCACGGCCGCCACCTCGCTGCTCTCCATCACCATCGTGCGATACGTCACGCTGCAAGGTAACTGCCATGTACTAGTCCTGCTGTGCGTGCCGGCGCTCACCACGCTGCGCTACATGTTCTCCGCGCCGCTGTTCATCACGGCCGCCACCTCGCTGCTCTCCATCACCATCGTGCGATACGTCACGCTGCAAGGTAACTGCCATGTACTAGTCCTGCTGTGCGTGCCGGCGCTCACCACGCTGCGCTACATGTTCTCCGCGCCGCTGTTCATCACGGCCGCCACCTCGCTGCTCTCCATCACCATCGTGCGATACGTCACGCTGCAAGGTAACTGCCATGTACTAGTCCTGCTGTGCGTGCCGGCGCTCACCACGCTGCGCTACATGTTCTCCGCGCCGCTGTTCATCACGGCCGCCACCTCGCTGCTCTCCATCACCATCGTGCGATACGTCACGCTGCAAGGTAACTGCCATGTACTAGTCCTGCTGTGCGTGCCGGCGCTCACCACGCTGCGCTACATGTTCTCCGCGCCGCTGTTCATCACGGCCGCCACCTCGCTGCTCTCCATCACCATCGTGCGATACGTCACGCTGCAAGGTAACTGCCATGTACTAGTCCTGCTGTGCGTGCCGGCGCTCACCACGCTGCGCTACATGTTCTCCGCGCCGCTGTTCATCACGGCCGCCACCTCGCTGCTCTCCATCACCATCGTGCGATACGTCACGCTGCAAGGTAACTGCCATGTACTAGTCCTGCTGTGCGTGCCGGCGCTCACCACGCTGCGCTACATGTTCTCCGCGCCGCTGTTCATCACGGCCGCCACCTCGCTGCTCTCCATCACCATCGTGCGATACGTCACGCTGCAAGGTAACTGCCATGTACTAGTCCTGCTGTGCGTGCCGGCGCTCACCACGCTGCGCTACATGTTCTCCGCGCCGCTGTTCATCACGGCCGCCACCTCGCTGCTCTCCATCACCATCGTGCGATACGTCACGCTGCAAGGTAACTGCCATGTACTAGTCCTGCTGTGCGTGCCGGCGCTCACCACGCTGCGCTACATGTTCTCCGCGCCGCTGTTCATCACGGCCGCCACCTCGCTGCTCTCCATCACCATCGTGCGATACGTCACGCTGCAAGGTAACTGCCATGTACTAGTCCTGCTGTGCGTGCCGGCGCTCACCACGCTGCGCTACATGTTCTCCGCGCCGCTGTTCATCACGGCCGCCACCTCGCTGCTCTCCATCACCATCGTGCGATACGTCACGCTGCAAGGTAACTGCCATGTACTAGTCCTGCTGTGCGTGCCGGCGCTCACCACGCTGCGCTACATGTTCTCCGCGCCGCTGTTCATCACGGCCGCCACCTCGCTGCTCTCCATCACCATCGTGCGATACGTCACGCTGCAAGGTAACTGCCATGTACTAGTCCTGCTGTGCGTGCCGGCGCTCACCACGCTGCGCTACATGTTCTCCGCGCCGCTGTTCATCACGGCCGCCACCTCGCTGCTCTCCATCACCATCGTGCGATACGTCACGCTGCAAGGTAACTGCCATGTACTAGTCCTGCTGTGCGTGCCGGCGCTCACCACGCTGCGCTACATGTTCTCCGCGCCGCTGTTCATCACGGCCGCCACCTCGCTGCTCTCCATCACCATCGTGCGATACGTCACGCTGCAAGGTAACTGCCATGTACTAGTCCTGCTGTGCGTGCCGGCGCTCACCACGCTGCGCTACATGTTCTCCGCGCCGCTGTTCATCACGGCCGCCACCTCGCTGCTCTCCATCACCATCGTGCGATACGTCACGCTGCAAGGTAACTGCCATGTACTAGTCCTGCTGTGCGTGCCGGCGCTCACCACGCTGCGCTACATGTTCTCCGCGCCGCTGTTCATCACGGCCGCCACCTCGCTGCTCTCCATCACCATCGTGCGATACGTCACGCTGCAAGGTAACTGCCATGTACTAGTCCTGCTGTGCGTGCCGGCGCTCACCACGCTGCGCTACATGTTCTCCGCGCCGCTGTTCATCACGGCCGCCACCTCGCTGCTCTCCATCACCATCGTGCGATACGTCACGCTGCAAGGTAACTGCCATGTACTAGTCCTGCTGTGCGTGCCGGCGCTCACCACGCTGCGCTACATGTTCTCCGCGCCGCTGTTCATCACGGCCGCCACCTCGCTGCTCTCCATCACCATCGTGCGATACGTCACGCTGCAAGGTAACTGCCATGTACTAGTCCTGCTGTGCGTGCCGGCGCTCACCACGCTGCGCTACATGTTCTCCGCGCCGCTGTTCATCACGGCCGCCACCTCGCTGCTCTCCATCACCATCGTGCGATACGTCACGCTGCAAGGTAACTGCCATGTACTAGTCCTGCTGTGCGTGCCGGCGCTCACCACGCTGCGCTACATGTTCTCCGCGCCGCTGTTCATCACGGCCGCCACCTCGCTGCTCTCCATCACCATCGTGCGATACGTCACGCTGCAAGGTAACTGCCATGCACTAGTCTGTTCCTTATGTGTAACTCACCCTCCATGTGAAACTCACCCCCCACCCCTCACCATGTGTAACTCACCCCCCACCCCTCACCATGTGCAACTCACCCCCACCCCCCATGCGAAACTCACCCCCCACCCACCATGTGAAACTCACCCCCCAACCCCCATGTGAAAGTCACCCCACCCCCCATGTTAAACTCACCCCCCACCCCCCATGTGTAACTCACCCCCACCCCCCATGTGAAACTCACCCACCACCCCTCACCATGTGTAACTCACCCCCACCCCCCATGTGAAACTCACCCCCCACCCACCATGTGAAACTCACCCCCCACCCCCCATGTGTAACTCACCCCACCCCCCATGTGAAACTCACCCCCCACCCACCATGTGAAACTCACCCCCCACCCCCCATGTTAAACTCACCCCCCACCCCCCATGTGAAACTCACCCCCCACCCCTCACCATGTGTAACTCACCCCCACCCCCCATGTTAAACTCACCCCCACCCCCCATGTTAAACTCACCCCCCACCCCCATGTTAAACTCACCCCCCACCCCCCATGTGAAACCCACCCCCCACCCACCATGTGAAACTCACCCCCACCCCCCATGTGAAACTCAACCCTCACCCACCATGTGAAACTCACCCCCCACCCACCATGTGAAACTCACCCCCCACCCCCCATGTGAAACTCAGCCCCCAACCCCTCACCATGTGAAACTCACCCCCACCCCCCATGTGAAACTCAACCCTCACCCACCATGTGAAACTCACCCCCCACCCACCATGTGAAACTCACCCCCACCCCCCATGTGAAACTCAACCCTCACCCACCATGTGAAACTCACCCCCCACCCCCCATGTGAAACTCACCCCCCACCCCTCACCATGTGTAACTCACCCCCACCCCCCATGTGAAACTCACCCCCCACCCCTCACCATGTGTAACTCACCCCCACCCCTCACCATGTGTAACTCACCCCCACCCCCCATGTGAAACTCACCCCCCACCCCCCATGTGAAACTCACCCCCCACCCCTCACCATGTGAAACTCACCCCACCCCCCATGTGAAACTCACCCCACCCCCCTCACCATGTGTAACTTACCCTTTGTGTATTTATTTATACTCCCATAATTCGAGAAGCAGAGTGAGCGAAGACTTCTCTGTTATTTATTTGCTGTGAAAGTCAACATGTTTGCTCTGTGCGCTTACTTTAATTATTTATCTAGCAAGTGCTAAAATATGCTATTATTTGTTGCAGGCTGGCAACACCTGCTGCTGGAAGTATTGCTGTCCACACCGGCGGTGATGTTCATGTGTTCACTAGCTCTTAGACTAGACGCACAGATGTTGCCCATCATGTCGCGCTCGGCCGGAGACACGCCCGACTACACTGTGGCCATGCTCAACGTGGGCCTGGCTGTACTCGTCTCCAGCACTGTTGTGAGTTATATGTGTTCACTAGCTCTTAGACTAGACGCACAGATGTTGCCCATCATGTCGCGCTCGGCCGGAGACACGCCCGACTACACTGTGGCCATGCTCAACGTGGGCCTGGCTGTACTCGTCTCCAGCACTGTTGTGAGTTATATGTGTTCACTAGCTCTTAGACTAGACGCACAGATGTTGCCCATCATGTCGCGCTCGGCCGGAGACACGCCCGACTACACTGTGGCCAAGCTCAACGTGGGCCTGGCTGTACTCGTCTCCAGCACTGTTGTGAGTTATATGTGTTCACTAGCTCTTAGACTAGACGCACAGATGTTGCCCATCATGTCGCGCTCGGCCGGAGACACGCCCGACTACACTGTGGCCATGCTCAACGTGGGCCTGGCTGTACTCGTCTCCAGCACTGTTGTAAGTTATATGTGTTCACTAGCTCTTAGACTAAACAGCAGATGATTCCGATTTAATTTTTCTAGAACTTTACCATATCTTGGTATATAAATACGACATCTTTACATCCGATTGAACTTAAATTCTACACTCTTCGGTCTGAAAACAATACTGTAAAACTATTTAGTTAGCCTGATGAAAGCCAATAAATTACCAAACTGAAGACTGGTTTAGATTATGCGAGAAAATCGTACAAGTTGCAGTACATTGCCGTCTATAATCGATCACTTACTACAATATACAGTGCAAGTGCCGCAGTGTACAGCAACTCGCACGATATTCCTCGCATCGTCTAAACCAGACCTAACTCTATGAAGAAACGACAAATCCCCGTCATGTTTGGGCTCATTTCATTCGTCGCGACAAGGACTTTCGTCCTAGATAATCTCCCTGGCAATATTAAAAATTGTGTTGGTTACAGTCGGGTATCGAACTGCTGTTTTCTCGCAAGCGTCTCTGGTTGCTCCTGAGCGCTGTGGGCGCGGTCTGCGTCGTGCTCATGTTCATTCCCTTCAGCCCTTACGATGAGGACGGACTCTCGCTACAGAGGCATTACTGGTTTGTAAGTATACTTCAAAATATTTACTTACTTTTTTTAATATTTAATTTAACTGTCCCGCCAGTAGACACAATAGTTAAACAATGGAAATGTTCATATGTGACTCACGGGACAAGGAAATGGTTAATATTTGGCCTCAAAAAGTGTTACAAATTTTCTGATAATTTTACATCCGTTTTTGCTCATATCATCACTTATTTTCAGCATGAAATCTACCTTCTGACGAGCAATAACATAGGCACACCTTCATCCGAAAAAAATACCGATATCATCACTAAATAGTCGTATATTTCACAGCACTCAGAGATAGTATCGTACGACATAAACAGCAACGTGACCTCCCGTACGACGGGCATAGTGGTGACGAAGCACGACCCGTACAGCGGCGAGCGCGTGAAGCCGGCGCTCTCCGCCGCCGGCATCAACGTGGTCGCGCGGCAAGACTTCGCCAACGACTGCGAGGAGCAAGTGCACTGCGGCTTGCCGCTCTTCAGGACCGGCTTTGCGAGATATCTGTGAGCATCTTGTTTTAGTACATTTAACTAGATACCTACTACATACAGTGTTATGAAATCCCTGTCTGATCCGTGAAGGTAAGTATAACAAAAATTTAAAAAAATCCCCCGTCACAGGTACTGCCAAATGATCAAACAAATGCCGCCAAAATTAACAACGTAATAGCTGGTGTTTTAATATTTGTTTCAAAAAAATTCGTGTTAGAAAATCCATTATTATTGTTACTATCATGAATTTTCCAAATGTATTTTTTTGTGCTTGTGATTGTGAATCTTACACCCTTTCGGGACGGACAAGGTTTTCTTAACACCCTGTATAGGCTTTCCTTTTTCTCTGAGTAGTATGTTAAATTTTTAATGTTCTATTTGAGCTTGTGATTGTGAAACCTATACCTTACCCTTTCGGGTCGGACAAGATTTTCTTAACATAACACACTTTCACGCCTGTATCCCCGATGGGTACGGCAGAGGTGTACCAATGTACACCCACAGTTCGCCGGTATGTTGAGGTCCCATGTAATAGGGGGCGAGCCTATTGCCCTATTGGTATTTTCTTAACACCCCGTATTTAGTTAACTCACAAACATGTTGTATCGTTACAGCAAGGACGCGTTGTTCCTGTACACGAGTGGTCCGGCCGAGTTCTCTCCTCCCGCCGCCTTCTCCATGCTGTCGCGCAGCTGTGCCGCCGATACTTGTAACTACAGCTTCGCGTTCACTGGTGAGTACAAGAACTTTCTAAACGTTTGATAGTCTCTACTCGTGATCTTCTTATGTTAAAAAGTTCATCACTTATGTGTTGACATAATAAAAATGTAGGTAAAAAATATTTTACCGACTTTTAAGTCAATAAGGGTTTTCGCGATTCCAACATCTCCTAGGGTTGCTATTGTCTCAACAAGATTAGTAGTGAATCTGCACCAATCACCGTAGAGACTGAGCCGGATATTGGTGAATATTAGTTGATAGAACCAATTCGAGACTAGCGCACCAAGCGGATTTGACCAACAACATGCAAATTTTATAATCAACACTTGTAACAAAAATGATTGCTAAATAGACAAAAATAAATAAGTTCTTCTTACTGTACATTATTTTTTTTCTATTTTACCACTATTTTTCTCCCCCCAGGCGGCAACCACAACATGGTAACATTCTGGCCGCTGCACAACGTGTCCCTCTCGCACTGGTCGCTCTCCAGCGCGCCATCTCCCTCGCACACACAGCGCGGCCGGCCCGTGTATGTGCTGTACCACTCCACCGCTACTTACAGTGACGAGCCTGTTAGGATGGTCATTGATGTTACTTTTAATGTGAGTATTTAAGTAATTATGATTATGTGTAAGGTATTTTCTATCGTATATCCTTTTTAAACCCCGACGAAAAAAAATAGGGTTGTAATAAGTTTGAAGTGTTTGACGGTTTGAGGGAGCTCTCTAACAAATGGACCGATTATGATGCGATTTATTGTTCGGTACACGTGATAAATAAAGATGTTTTGTAGATAAATTTATGAAAAAAAAATATTTAATTTATTAAATAAATCTCTTAAATCTATCATTACAGTTTAACCTCTTATGTAGATGATTTCAGAATTTTGAAACTTATTAACAATTTTCTAAATTAATTCGGGGGTGTCTTTTTTACTTGTAACTGAGGATTTTTTCAACGGAATCCTCTTTTGGGAAGTAAGAGGGACCGACTAATGTACAGTAATTATTACATAAATCTCATACCCAACAGGTCCCAGCCGCCCTCCAATCTCAGGCCATAGTGGAGGTGTCGCACCACTCGCACAAGATCCACGCGCCGGAAGCCTTCACGCAGCAGTACCGCAGCATGCTGCAGGCGATGCCGCGATACTTCAACATAGCCAGCTTCTTGAGCTTCAGACATAACTATGTGTTTTAATGTAGTTTGTGTTACAAGTGTGGCTGTTAGTCTAGGATTTACTGAGATTTAAGAGCTCATTTCGGTTACATACCCCCGGTTTCCGAAATATTGATCAACACAAAAAAAACCTCAATCTAAGCTCTGTAATTGGCTGTTAGTCTCTGTAATGATGGGTCGACTATTCGGGCAGTAATGAGAGTTAAGAACGATTTCTGGTTAATTGATATTAAAGAACAAAAAAATAGTAAAATTATTAAAAAAGTTAGATAATGAAATGAATGTGATGGTAATGCAAAATGGTCTAGCTATGACGATTTCAATAATTTGAAGTATTGGTCGTTAGTTAGCGGGGCAGACTAAAGGACAAAATTGCAAATATTATTCTTCGTTCCACGCCTGCTTGTTACGAGTATATAAGGTTGTGTCAAAAAACAGAGCACTCTTAAGATTTATAAACAAAATATAAAAAACTAAATGTTTTGTCACTCGAATTCAAACTAAAATTAGTCTTATAGCCTTGCCATTACTGGTCATTTTAGGATGCCCATAAACCAGAATAACACATAATCATAAAAAAATGGATAAAAATCAAAACATAATTTAAAAAAGGTTTCTGCTACCTAGACCTACCTTAGACCTTTTTGAAGTCTCCTTTCGAATGTATATTGTATATAACTTTAAACAAATCCTAACAAATGTTATTTTGTATGTTATTTATATTTAATAAAAACTGTTTTCTAACTATAAGTGTATATAAACGAGTGTTGTGTGTGCTTTGGTTTTGTACTGTGTATTTGCTCAAACGATGACAATTTGTAAGTTTAATATTACTTATTTGTAAGTGTTATTTATTAAGTTATTTTTACATTTAAGATATGACCAGTGAATAAAAGAATATTTTTGTATAAAACTGAATTTTACTTAAAGAGTCCTTACCTAAAGGTACACTTACATAAGCCTTGATATTTATGTAATTTTTATAATTAAATCGGTTCAGGATACAAAAAAGGGCAAGTTAATAAAAATACAGCATATAGAAAAAAAGTTATTTATTAAAAAAATCAGTCTTTTTATACTTAAAACGTATTTCGGAAATACATTTTAAGTATATATTTGATAATCACAAAATAAATTCAAATATAAAAACAAAAAGTCTTCAAAATGTTTGAGTATAGTTTTAGCCAGTTTGTATTATTTTTTTGGCTACATACATTATTATTTAATAATTAAATACAGCATTGATTTCATTTAAACAATTCTCAATCATTCGAGAATATCTTTCAATGATTTTGTAACATCTTCAAACTACATATTTTAAATTAATTTTATTTTAAGATTGAAATTTAAAATATGTAATCTGTAATACATTAGTATTACAAAACCGTTCTTACAGCTAATATAGTACATACATAAGGGATACAGTAACCATAAGAAATTAAAACAACAATTTTTTTTTAATTACCTCGAATATTTATTTCGTGAGATCGATGTATATAAAATATCACATTAATTAGAAAATCTGGTTTTTGTACAAAATAATAACAACATTTGACATCTAGCGTATTTTATTTGCATTATAATAACATTGTGTCGCGATACGTTTGATTGCTTTCTTCGAGATTGCCTCGAAACAAGTCGATTTTCGAGATATGGAAATTAATCTCGATTTAAGCTAGAAATGTATTGACAGTTACGGATACTAGAAATAGAATTACGACTAAGCATACTGCCAAATTTCAATCTGCAGTTCGAAAACTTGCCATACATAGAATATAAATTTTACACGTTAAAATCAAGGTCTAATTTTTTTTTAGGTTCATAATTTCAATATTTAATAAGCTAAGTTTCATACAATCACTTATCACGAGGCAATCTCCTAGAGAGCAAAGTCTAAAAATTACTTAAATATACGTCACAAGTGACAAACTAATGCTACTCAATAATAAGAGCGAATTAAAAACAGTACATACACTACGATTAAAATTAACAATCCCTAAAGTGTGATGTTTACAAAACACTTATTCAAGACATCTATAAAAAGCCTGTATAATAAGATAAAGTTTCAACTAATTCGGTTCAGCAGTTTTGTAGTTCAAAATTCAAGGAAACTTACTGAACTGTTGTTTAAAAGAGGAATTTATGTTTGAAATATAAATGCAACTGAATAAATAATTCGAAGCACAGTGTTGGTAAAATTCAAATAATGTATAACATTGTATGAAATATATGTGACATTATACTTCATGTACAATAATTTTTGGTAAAACATACATGGCTTAACTTGACCATGATACATCACAAACTATTACATGAGAATTCGTTTAGTGTAATTTAAAAAAAAAAAAGGAAGTTTGCGATATTACGAAAATGTATAATGAGTTGCATAAAAATTAGAGTTCTATAATGCACTCTCAATATTAAGAAAAGTGGACTGTTTCTTTAGTAATGATATTTAGACAATACAAATAAACCTTATAATGGACTATCGATGTATAAGTCAAATCATTTTTGTTAAAACTTTTATGACGTTAGTACTTTTGTAGCGTTTAATTTGAATTATGGCACTGTTAATGTGTATTTTTATGTTCGGCGTTATAATAAATGCGAAATCAATTCTCGTTTAAACAGCAACAAAGCACATCTACAGATGCATTCACAATTATTCCTGTGTAGTTACATGTTATACAGTAAAATAATTTAGACAATATGAGTGAAACAAATAAACAAGATCTTTTCATAAAAAAGCTTATGCGTTTGAGTTGAAACTGCATAATAATATCTTTTAAAATCTACTATTCTAATTGATTATTACAAAAAGACAATTCTGATAACATTTGGGTTGGAATTAAAATAGAACATGGATGCAAATCAGTTACATTTGTGAATAAAAAACAAAATTATCATGTACTATGTAGTTTAAAATACAGTTACATATTATAATAGTACAAGGTTTTCAATAAGGAAAATAACATATTGAAGTTTTCCAAAAACATTTTAAACAGTAATGGTATATTTGCGCACACACAATTGGCTAACAAAAAAACTACCATATTTTACAATCAAAATTTAACTGTGGCCACAATTAACTCATATACAATAAAAAGAAACAGTGGTTATAGTAATTTTGTGAACAATACTAGAGTGAAACGTGTCATCAGAGAAATACATTTCAACATGTTTTAAGAATAATAATTTGATAGATTACCACAATTATGGCTATAGAGATATAATTTATCAATTTATAATATAAGCTATAAGTGATTTAAGATAGATAATATAAGCCCTGTTCTTAACAAAAAATCGCATCAGATGTATCTGTCATTCTCTATCTGCGTTTGATGGAAATTGACTATTGATTGAATACAATTCAAAGATTTTTCTATCCAAACATTTTACACTATGGTAAAAAAAAGTATGTTACATCAAACTTGAGTTAACTAAAATCTAATTCTCTAACTAAATTAATTGTATCTTTTACACTTTTTGGACCTTATTTGAGTACTAACTGTAGATTTTAACATTAAGGTATAATAATAAAATCTTTTGACCTCTCGTTAAGTGGTATACAACACAGTCAAGTAGGCAAGCATACGAATTTTAGAATGCCATAACATAATTCAAACAGGCAAAGGTAATTTCACAATTATGAGCACAATCATCTCTAAAACCACTAGACCGATGTTTACGTTATTATTGGCTTCTACATAAAGCAAAATTCTAGTATTCGCCAAATGAGTTTTGCTAAAAAACATTATAGATAAATTCAGTATTAGATAATTTTGATGGCGCTAGGTCGGTCTAAAAACGAAGTATTTTTAACTTATAAACATCAAATAAAATATCTATATTTCTTTTACATCAGTGTACGGGAAACTAAATTAATGTACAATTTGTAAACATTAACCTGTCTTTTACAAAACATCGTCTTAATTAGACAGTATTCTATGGTGCTACATAAAACCGACTTATACATAACAGAAATAACATAATCGGCTTACAAACCATTACCAAGTCCAACATCAAACAAATATTGTTTAAACACAAATCACCGACTTCAAAACTAATTTGAAATTCATTTTTCATCGCAAAGCGGGATCTTTTACAACCAAACTAAAGTACTAATTGAAATCGGTTCACATCTAAGACCAAACAACATCCCCACAAAAGAACCCAACTACTTACAATAACAACCTTAGTCGGTTGGAGACTTACAATAACAACCTCCTTACAAAAGTCGGTTAAAGCTTAAAGCAAGTATATTCATCGTGTAGATTATTTCCAGGTGTTATTCTTCAGCGGAGAGTGACAGACAGTCGGCTGGCGGCCACCATTTTGTTATTGAATTTCTTCTTAAAGCCCTCCGCGGCCGCCGTCGTCTTGAACGTGATCTTAGCAGTACGCTCTTCCTTGTCCAGGGTTAAACTCTGGAACATGAATCCGTGGATGTTTTTGGTTCAATTTCGTTTCTTATTTTATAATGGCTTATTAATAGTTATTATACTAAGTGCTGTAAATAAGAAAAATGTTAAGTAATTTATACATGGCAACACACGATTCCCACACTTAACATATAAAATAACAGTTACAAATATAATTTAACTTATCAACTAATACAATTAATGTGTAGTACAAACTTATATTAAAACAATCACTTAACACTTTCCCTATTATACATTGAATACAATTTTAATATGATCATAATCATAACTTTACATCTTTACAATATTTAACAAATTAGACAAGGTATTATAATTTTATAAAAGTAAGACAAAAATCTATAAAAAATATGGTGCATTTGTTCTCAAACTACTAGGTAATTAGTAAATTTACATGGGTCATGGCTATTTTAAACAAATATAACATAAGATAAATAAATAATTATTTGCCTTTTGCATTACAAGCTTTACAAAACCACCAATAGGTATGTTTACAGTACATGTTCAAACCTGCTTGCAGAAAAGAAAATTGCGATTTGTGGTACGTAAAGAAAATAATCGTAATAAAAGTGACATGCATAAAAAAATATTAAATCCTGTGATCGTATAAGAAACATAAATATTTAAAAGGCAAAAATTATATCATGGGCCATATTAAAATTGTATTATTATTAATATAAAATACATTCTTATAGGATACAAGCGTTTTCCTTAAGTAATAATTATTATAACTTAACAAAAATGTAGATATATTAAAATATATTAATTTCATGATCCTTTTTCAACATATTTTCGGATCATGACATATTGACCTCTGCATACAATAATCCATACTGGCTTAACTTAAAGATAAAAATACCTTTTTATAACTATATTATTAACATCTTTCCTTAGTACAGTCAACAGAACACTGCTTGATACTCAAGTAATATTAGATAAGCACCTTATTTAAATAACACTTTAAGGTACATAATAATACATTTTAAAAGCAAAAACTATGACAGTCCGCTCCAATATTAAGACTATCATATACAGAAGACAAAACATTAAAGAGTAATTATCTATAATTATAGACATAACACAATTATAATCTATACTGATACATTATATGATCAGCACAACAGTCAAATCTTCACAAAAGAAGAATATATTATTATATTCAATCAAAATATCACAGTTCATAGACAAGCCAATACTTCATTTAACACAGGTAAATAACTCATTATAAAACATATTAATTTGATATTTTACAATATAGCAAAAACTCGACAAATGTATATCCACATGTAAAATGTAGTATTTGCTATAATAAATAATATACAGGCTTATTAATTTTGAATAGTAAAAAACATGTTTACTTTGACATAGAATTTTCCGTAGATTAAACTGCCTAAAATAAATATACACTAGTTGGTTAGCTACTTTTACGCGAAGGTATCAGTCATTCTTTCTTTGAGATAAATATATTATTCAGACACCTTTCTATAACTCAGTAAACATAAAAAAAAAGATACAGCCGAATTGAGAACCTCCTCCTTTTTTTTGAAATCGGTTGAAAATACGTTTCGCTTGTCAGTCCCATTTGTAAGACTGTCACCTAATCTCAGCACATATCTCTAGGAAAATGCAAGAGTGAAAATAATTTACAAATAGTTTTGTATCTTTTTGGGATCTGAGATTCCACAGTTCGTCTGGGGTTTATCAATATTAAAAGCCTGACGTTACTTTTCACTATACATTTTGCAGCTTTATGAGCTATCAATAATTGTGTGTCGCTCAACAATTGTTGTCTAAATAATTTTCCATTACATCCACGATTTGGCTTTCGGAATATTTATAGAATGAACGCAGTGTTTTTGACTTTCAATCATTCAAGCATTCATTGAGTATTGAGATCAGTCATAACCATACATATTTTTCTTACTTTTTAAATCATGCAAACTTCCATCCTTATTGCTACTACAGTATATTTCAATTGATGAACAGGATAATTAATAAGCCTGTATAAAGTCTTATAACTATAAAATAATCTACAGTGTATATCTAACCGATAAGTATAATATATACATATAAATAAATATCGCACAGAATATCACAGTGAGGTAAACTTATGGGATAGGCGGCTCGAACGGTTTTATATCGGTACTAATTAACAACTATAATTTAGGCATTTAATATTACGACACACGTCCAAGAGATATTTCTTCTTATATTATAGAGAAATACATTTGTTTGTTAAAAGATATAAAAACTACTAAAAGAAAAATCTTTAAGACTATTGTTTTATTAAAAGGGTTGGTTTTAGATTGAAAATAAATGTCCATGCAGGCAAAGCAGTGGGCAAATTCTATAGTTTAAATATTGCAATAAGCTTTATTTACTAGTAGGTCTAATATTTAAGATGCCTACGTAATGCCTATTACTCTATGTGAAGAGTCATTTACAACAATTGGAAATGATAGGTCTCTTATTCTAAGATTCCTTATCATTTGGTTTATATTTTCTTTTTTAATAAAAGCTCCAAAAGCATAAGCTGGTGTGTTAAGGGAAGAATCCTTCTCATGCAATAAGGTTATTTTCTTAATATAATATCACAGAACTTTAGGTGTTATCAAGTGTGGTAAAATCGCTTTAAAATATTACTAAAACTTTTTAAAACATTATTCAATTACTTGGTTACTGGGAGAAAACAGGAACTGTTTCCTTATAAATACATATTTTTATCTCATCTACAAATACATCGCTGTGTATTTTGTTTATGTAAAACTTTATACAAATATTATTCATTCAAGTCGTCGTCGAATACAACATATTGTACACTTTTTGTTGTAAGAAATGTAAGTAATACAACATTGTAGTTTAAACTCTCTTGTAAAACCTAGAGTAATTTACGAAACCTTCAAGTATTTTTCATTTGTATAACTTATTTTACCAATGAGGTATTCATAAACTTTGTACTGAAGTTTGTTTGTTTACCCAAATAGGTAGAATTGTACTTAAAACTTACGAATAATCGCATTTGTATGTGAACACTTTTTCTTTATTATATTTAATAAACACTCAAGCTAGTTCATGCTATAAGTATTTCCTTTCTGTCATAAATAATTGATATCCCTGCTAAACATAAAATAAATAACATTGTAAATATAACTTGTTTCCATTAAGATACTTCATAAGTATTACAAACCGTGCATCTAATTAAGGTTCACTAAAAAAATGATTTCGGTCAACCTAAAAAACAAATTCGAGCCGCCATCTTAGAAAAAAACAATTCAAAAATGCACCCTAAGGTTCTAATTACCTGTACTTCGTTTCCCGCCAAGGTCTTGAGTCTCGTGTCGGTCATGCCGTGCGGCAGGTTGGCCACACTGGCGGTGTTGCCCGACTCTTCCAACAGACTGTCCTCGTCGAGATCCGAGTCGCTCTCGAACTGTACTTGTGGTTCGTCCTTCTTGACGACTATCCGAGTGTTTTCTGTACCGATAGCGGTGCGGACGGCGCGGCTAAATATGCCCGGGTTGGGTTTCGTAGGGTCGGCTTTCACCTCGATACGGGAGAACACTGACTTGTCTTTAGGCGCTTTCCTTTGTAATATCACGCGGCGGTTAGAGAAAGCTGCTTGTTTGTCGTCGTCCTTGTCTTTTTCGACCTGCTGTTAATAGATAAATGATGGTCAGTTACTGGCTCGTTAGTTACCAATAAACGGACGAGTATGCAAAAACTACTAAGACGCGAATCGATGAACCGAGTTTAATTTTTCGCTGATTTTATGTATTTTCTTACTTTTACTTCTAAATTATGAGTATGCGTATTATATTTCGGACTTTTTTTTTACAAGTTCAACGATCCGAACGTAAAAAGATAGCTTGAACTGTCCAAATAAGATTAAATACAGTTAATACAACCTATATTTATACCTAACCAACCAATTTAGAAGGTCTTTACCCAAGTAATCAGCAAATACGAAGATTGGTTTACTCTTTTAGGTCAAACTTATAAAATTGTCTTTTGAACTCGAATAAGGAATATTTGAGTACATACCTCCTTATTATCATATGTTATCCTCGATCTGGACTTTATAGCTACGTCCAGCTTGGGTTTGACCTAAAAATGTATTATGACTTTACAATTTGACCTTATATCTTCCTATCATCATTTTATAACCCTAATTTATGAATTTCCATTTTATATTTTGAAATAAATTAAGTCATTGTATTGGTTGGTCTAGTGACCTACGAACTCTACAGAGTTCCTAACAATTAAACTAACGACAACTTCACAATAGCGGTGTCGGATAGTTTGTGGAATGTAACTTACCTTAGGTTTTTTGGCTACCGGTTCGTTTTCATCAGTTTTAGTCGAGCTTGTTACGACTGCTCGACGCGGCGGGGACTTATCTGTAAAAAATACATAATTACATTAATTCATTTTACCAATTAAAAATTTTAATAGGTAAGTTTAAGCACGGATTAACGGCACGGAACTTATAATTTTAAGTAAAGCCATTTGTATTCAACATCAAAGTTGATGAAGACAAATGACCGGTTTCTAAATCATCAATCAGTTTCAAGTCACTGTTAAATCTCATCCTGTCGCTGTAACTTTTAGAACTTCTTTGATACTTTGTGTTATAGATGAACAGACAATTTGACTATTAGCCTGTATTATGTTTATAAGTCTATGTTGTCCCACTGCTGGGCAAAGGCACCACTCCTTCCTTCCACACTTTCCTATTAAGAGCAAACGTGGACCATTCCCACGTGTAGAACCTATGTCACTTAAGTTTACCCTAATAAAATGTTTTTAAAGTAAGACTTATATGTGTAGGAACCTTTTTTCTTAGTCTTGCCGTCGTCCCTGTCTTCGAAGACGATCTTCTGTCGCTGCGGCTTCCTGTGCTCGGCCGGCTTCGGCGGCAGCTTGGAGCGCAGGTCCAGCTGCGGCGCAGACATAGGGGGCTCCGACCTTTGGTAATAGGCAAAAGAATTTTATTAGCTTCTTATATTAACTATGTACGTGTCGGTACGCTTGTCCAGCAACGGCGGGGTGAGAGCTCGCTCCGTTGACTCTCGCTTGAGTATGTTGTGGGGTGGGGTCAGGTACTGTAATGCTACTCACTTCTTCTCCTTAGTCTTGTCCTTGAACCGGCCGGTGTCTTCATCATCAGACAGTATGCCGTCGATGTCTCCGAGGATGAGGTCCAGGTCGTCATCGCTGTCGGTGCGCTTGTCCGGCAGCGGCGGGGTGAGCGCTCGCTCCGTTGACTCTCGCTTCACGGGAATCTTGTGGGGCGGGGTCAGGTTTTCTGTAAGGAAAAAGTTATACGGTAAAGCTCGCGGCGGGTTCACTGTTGGTGCCTGATACACGGGGGTTTACGAGTAAGTGGCGCCATCCAGCGGACAGAGCCGGGAACAGCGTCGCGGGCTACGGCGACGTCAACACACGCACCGGCGGGCACCTTTAACCTGTACAATTATTTAATAGACTGCCAGCAGATTTGAAAATTTTGTTATACACTAGCTCTTTTAAGGCTAAGCTCAGAGAATTTCTGTTGGACAGAAACTTGTACTCAATAGATGAACTGTAAATTATTCTAGTTAAGTTTTGTAAATTTTTGTTTTTTATGTATTATGACATTTGTATTGTTATCTGTGTCTGTTCAATTTAGAATTTATATTAATGTTATAATTTTATTATGTGTAAAATGTATCAAATACAATGTAAATTGTTCCTGATAAATAAATAAAACCTAACCTTTTCCAGTGTATAAAAACCACGTACCCGCTACCTGCCAACCACTTACCACTTACCATTGTAATTTTTATCATTAATTAATATCAGTTCATCATCATGAAGTATTTCTATCAACTAACATTCTCATCACGCCGACTGACCACATTTCTGCACACGGGTAAGTTAAGCTTGTTTGTAACGCATCGCGCAAATATTTTTAATGTGTCATATACATTGTCATACTCATAAATATTTTTATTATGTTTGTGACCAAAACCATTAGATTAATTTTATGTAAGAAACATATTTTCACATATTTATAAACTCTTCGCATCATAATACAACTGTTCCTATTTTGTTTTTTCTTGTAAAATAAATTTATTATTATTTATTTAAAGCCTGAACTGTCCCACTGCGGGGCAAAGGCGTCCTTTTTTTCCTTCTAAAACAAATTACTATTCATTATTGCAGCAATATTTAAACGATGAAGGAAAACATCATAATAAAACCTGAATTCCAAAATTGGTATCCGAAAATGTCAAACCGCAAATGAGCAAGCATGGCGAAAAATGCTCGTGTCTTCTCTATATGGGAAGAGACCTGTGACTAGTAGTAGGACTTATTAATATTAACAGCAGTATGAACTCACCGACAGCCGCAGCAGCAGTAGCAGGCGTATCATCCTTAGCAGGCGAGTCTTTAACCGGAGAAGCAGCCACCGCAGCAGCAGCAGCAGGTGCAGGTGTAGCAGGAGTAGTGTCCGCAGTGGCGGTGTGTGCGCGCGGGGAGAGCGCGGGCGGCGTGGACGCGGCGGGGGGAGGGACCTCCTTCTCCTTGTCTTGCGTCTCTCGCTCCCTGGTGGAGAATATTGTTGTTAAAACAATTGTTTGAAACATTTTACTGCCTATTTTTCCATGGATGGTAGTGGAATATTAGATATATTATGTTTATTGAAGCTTTCATGACTTGATTATATATTTGTTTACTTTTTTATGGTTTTATTTATACCAAAAGACGAATTGCAATAAAAATGCATAAGTGCCACAGCTAATCATAAAGAATAGCTACTGCTCTCAAGTTCAATCGCGTTCAATTACGATTTCTGTAAAACACATATTTTTAATTTACAATGTTTTTTTACTCTAGTCAAAAGACATTTGAATCAAGCAGTCAGAGTTACAAATGATATACCTAACCTGACTCTTTTTTATAAATTTTATGTTACTGTTTTCGATACTGAATTTGATAGATACGAAAAAAGACACTTTCTAATGGAATTCTTAATTGAAAAACGATTTATATATGTTACTGTAGATGCTGAACAATGCCGTATGACATTATGCTATGAAAATACACGTAACAAACTAATTTAGCAGTGGGCATGTCTGTTAATTGTCTAATTTTTCGAACTGCAAATGCCTGCCCCAGTACCAATAATAATAATAATCAATACAATGATACAAAATATTAAACATACTTGTCCTGCAGTTGCTTATGTAGCGCCACAGCGTTCTTCCGGCGTCGCACCTCCTTAGCCTTGAGCACGCGCTCGCGGAGACTCTCCTGCTCACGCATCTTACGCTTGTAGTCACTGTCCTGTAGGGATAATATTATCTGGTTATTTACTGTTTTTATTAAATGAATTAAATTTGAAATAATAATATTAAGTTTCCACGCCAACAGAATAAAGGCTTGGCGTAAATTTTTATGTAATTTCTTTGTATCATTATGAATAATGTAACTTTCATTAATATTGGGATATGAATTATTCGCCAATTAAGTTATTACAATAGGATGGTTGTTTTGTCTTCAATTATAGGTTTTTTTACGATTACAAATCGTTAAAAAAACACATACCGTTCAAAATTAAAAACATCTCCTAACATATTTATCTAGACAGTTAGTATAGTTCTTTTACCATTCCCTTAGACGGCAATAGTAATAGTAAATATGGGCACGAAAGGAATAAGTTATAATAGCAATAGAAAGGCCAACCTCGTCGTTGTGTCGCGGCGGGTCGTGTCGCGGCCGGCGCTCCGGGCTGCGACGCGGAGATGGAGAACGACGCGGCGGGGAGCCCGACCGCATCCTGTCGATATACACAATACGTTACTATACTATACTTAAACATTCAGGTATATTCTCAATAGAAATAGAAAAAATCTTGACGAAAAAAACAAGAAGAATATAAACGTAGGAATGTTATAATAAAATGCCAACCGCAACATGTAATCTGTTAAAATAAAGTAATCTTCAATAACAACATTACAAAAAAAAAAAATCCTTTAGACGATTCTAAGCTTGTGTTAGAGTGAGTCCGGATCTGGTGAACGCGCACCGAACATACAGTTGACGAGCGGCGAGCGCACACCTGGCGGACGGCGTTATTGACACTAGTGCGTTTATGAGCAGCTCGTGTAATGATGCTTGTCCGTCAGATGTGGACGTTATCCTAATATGTTAATGCGCTTCTTTGCTTCTTTAGGGCAACTCATGCAACGCTCGCTCGCTCTAAGAAAAATATATTCCCACCGCGATCTGTTCATGACCTCATGCGGTGCGCGTTCTCCATATCTGGACGCACGTTGAGGTAAAGGGTGGGTGATTTGGCATTGTCTATTATTGAGACTGACGTTTAAAAAGTGCTGCGTTAAATGAATTAATTTTGATTTAATAAGATATAGTTAATTTGAGTGCATATTCCTGTCGCACAAGTGCCTGACCTGCGCCGGAGCCCGGCCCTGTTGGCGTGTATGAACTCCTCCTGTCGGCGCAGCAGATCGTCGTCGTCGCCGCGCCGCTGCCCCAGCGCCAGCTCGTTCTCGATCTCTATCGTCGTGTTCTCGATGTATCTACAACAATAATATGAACAACTATTCAATATCTAACTAAAAACCCGAATAGGGATGATGACTATTTTTTAGTCCATAAAAAAATATATTAGACACGTATTTTTTGTTTTGTTCCGTAGACAAAAAATGACGAAGATACAGCGATTTCAATTCTTGCGTGACATCACGTTTTAGCATAAATTGTACTCAGCCGTGACGTCACAAACCCCCACTACTGAACTTTAAAGCGGTTTACCTTCCTACTTTTTTTATTGATTTGATAAAAGAAAAAATACGTGTCTGTTATATTTTGATTATCTAAATGACGGACTAAATAAATTTTAACTTTTCATACCTAGTCTTCTACCCTATTCTAAAACACGGCTTAACTTTCTGAAGTAGTTAAGGCGGAACTCCACCGAACAGAGAGGCTGCACACGTGTTAGGCTTCGCTTTAGAACAAAATGTATGAGAGCGTTACCAATGCAGCGCACGTTATAAACACACGTCGAATAGACGCCACACAGCTGGACATTCATTACCTAACTATAATTTAAAATTGAAAATCATTGGATAGCTCTCTTCGAGAGGACCAAAACTATTACAACAAGCGTGTTCAAACTGTCAATTAGGGGCATACCTTTGTGGAGATCGTCTGGCATATTTCCTGACGGCGGCTCTCGCTAACGCGTTGCGCTGTTCAGCTATGAAACGCTCGGCTGCGTCGTCAATATCCTTCACTGGGCCTAGAAAAGAAAAAGTTGGTTTAGGTAAATAAAACATTGAGGAAATGGGATTCTGTAAGACTACCTACGTAATACCTTAGGGCATAATTATAGGTCACATAATTCGAAAAAAACATCACATAAACTCGTATCTATTCAGTTTAGATTTTATTTCGTTACATTACAGACCTTATATACCTCAACTCCAGGTCAACAATCAGACCAGTTTTGTTAAATATTTTGCATAAACAATACATTGGTCTAATGTAAAAAAAAACAACAGAGAGAAAAAGATAAGTCAAAAGATAAATAGAAAGTGTCTCAATTACTTGCAAGAAATTGTCTATGCTAACTAATTATGAGGGAAAATAAAGTTTAAGCATAAAAAAACATATATTAATTACAATGTTTAACACATCTACAGATCTAAAAGTTCTACAACATATGAATCAAAAAGCGGAAAAGAGTTATAATAATACCAAGTAGTTAGGGTAAAAGTTGCTAGTATCAATTTCTTTGGTCCATGTGGAATTTTTACATCAATTTATATACCTTCTGCATTCAATTGAAAATGTAATTCAAAATACAGATTTAAAAGAATTTTATAAGACGGTACAGCTACAGGAAAAATGAGAATCTTTCTAATAAGAGTACTTGACCAACATTTGCAAATTACCAACACTATAGAATTTATGATCATAAGTGTTTGTAAAACTAAAACTACATTTACATATAGAAATTTTAGCCTTTTAGGTCTTAAAATATCCTTTTTGGTTTTAGCTGTACTATTACTACAAGTACACTTAATGGTAATAAACAACAACATAAGCGTGATACATAATGTGCAACACTATCAAATATAGTACCGATACGTAAAATTGGTGCCCACTGCAATTAATTAACCATTTTTTCTATCCCTCTAAATATCATGAAACACTATATCTTTTTATCCCACTTCAAAAAAATGAGATTTCATTTTAACAGTATATTGTTGTTCAATATATATAGGGCAAGAGATAGATAAATATCGGCACTATCTACAAAACAAAGCATGCAGGGTGCACAACATAAACTACAGGATTACCGAATTTGCTCTCAAGCGTGGGACTGAGCGGCGGCGACTTTTGTATCCGCGTCGGTATGTAGACTGGCAACCCTATGACATTATATTTATTACCAGAGCGAAATAATGCACAGAAAATCGTCATAAAACTGTCGCAAATACTTATTGTCTAACTTTTGTCAATTAAATTAATTATAGAATGAAAAAAAAAACTGATAGCTTGATAGTATGTATCAGGTTTTCTTCGGAAACTAGACTCCAATAGTCACATTTTAACTTATCTAGTATTCATAAAATATCCAAATGACGAATGAATTGTAAGTAGTAATATTTACCGTCAACAGGCGGCTGGAAATTTCCCTTAAAGTGCGGATTAATCAGCACTTTCTTGCCGGCAAGTCCCCCCGGCGGCAAGTTAGGCGGCAAGGCGACCGGCAACATCCTGACTTCCGGCTCCCGCGGCAAGTCCTTGGGCTTGTCGAGGCTGGGCCCCGGCAGGGCCTGTCGTATCGTCACTTGCGGCATGTGGGTGGAGTTAGGGACTATCTCTCGCATCGGAGGAGCGTACTGTCTAGGTGGGAAGTTTGGTCTGTAGAAGACTGGTCTAGGCTCGAAGTTGGGTCTGACTTGGTTGAAAGGAGGTCTCTCATCCATGTTTGGTCTGAACTGGAAACGAGGGTAGTATGGGGGACGTTCATGGTTTGGTCTATACATGGGTATGTCTTGTGGTAGGATAGGTCTTTCGGGGGATATTTCTGGTCCCATCTGGGGTATGTTGGGGTGTTCGGGTCGCATGTCCGGGCGGATATCCGGCCTCATATCCGGGTGGGGCTCGGGCCTCATGTCAGGCCTCATTTCAGGTCGGTTCTCAGGCCGAAGTGGAGGACTGTTCATAGAACGCATTTGAGGTGGACCTGGGTATGGGAGACGTTGGTTGAAGTTGCCCTGTGAACAAAAGTAAGATGTCAGAAATTGCGAATTTTTCGTAGGCATGAATAATTTACGAAATATTCGTAATAATTAAGCTGCTATATAGACAAAAGATATAACATATTTTGTTTTGTTAATGGGAAAATATTAACAATGTTAGTGGTTGTTAAGGTCAGCTGCAACGAGGTTGCATTTGAAACTATAGTGAGCCTATCAGAATTTAAACCGTAAGCACTAGTGTGAACAAGTGTTGTCGTGAATTATGTAAGAAGATGGAGCTTCCCGTTTTAAAAAATCTATCTAAGACACTAATATTATCCTAAAAATGTCAAAACCATCAATATTTTCTTATATAAGGTTCTCGTTGCGCGAAAATTAACTTAAATGAAAAACGAAATGTACTAGAATCAGACTAAAAACTGCTCTCGCTTGGCACAAGGGAAACCTAGCGATAGTAGCAGTCTATGCATATCATACGTCGATGGTCAGCTGTAACGAATTACCATTTTTGTGTCTTATATAAAATTACTGCAGCAAGATTTAAGAAAAGGTTTAGTAAATATTTAGATTTTATTTTCGGTTATAATAATTGCTTGGTAATAACAAGATCCCTACCCTGTTGTTGTGTGGGTACCGGCGGTAGGGCGCGGCGTATCGCGCGGCGAACTGCGGCGAGCGCCACGACGTGCGCCCGCGACTGAACCCGCCGCGGGGGATCACCACCTTGTCTGGATACAATCGTTACATTATCACTACAAATATATTGTAATTAAACTACTTTTTTGCAGATTTTGTCGCGGTTTATTTAAATAGATCACAACATTTCGACACCTTTGCAGGTATCATGGTCACGGGCAGACATAATCCGTAAAAACTTAGTTGCATTTCAATGTCTAACATTCGCGTAAATCTAAGAAACCTATACACAAATATAAATAAATTGATCACGCATATATTTCAAAAGAAACTTTTTAGATACTTGAATCTTGAGAATAATTTGTTCAGAACTAATAACAAAACTGACTACAATCAAATGAAAAGGTATAAAGAAAATATGTTTACTGCACGCATCGTGATCATGGTTATAGTTACATACGCCAATAATGCAGTAACATAACAAGTTGCTAAAGTAGTTTTTGTAAAATACGTACTATGATTGTTCAAATGGCAAGCTTTTTTTTTTGCTATTTTCGTATATTTTTCTCCCATTTGTAATATGTTCAGAATATATAATTTTTACTCAAACATACAACAATGTCTAAAATAATTCGCTTCGAAATGATACAAACAGCTTTGCCATTCAGTACATAATGTATTGAGTATGTCATAATGTGTGCACTCACCCAAAGAGTCGGGTATATCCCTGACTTGCGGCAGTCGCTGCGCGCCGGGCGGACGCTCCGACACGAAGCGCTCGCGCGGACCGCCCAGGTCTCCATCTGGACATCCATCTGTTATTCATTAAACATAGTATTATATAAATGTGCATTCAATATTACCACAATGCAGAAAGTGAAAAAGTTAGCCACTAATTGGTATGCAGAACAGAAAGACACAGAAACTAGAAGTAAATCAGTAATATGTGCAAAAATTTTAATAGCCACTAAGATTATAATTATTAATTGTTAAGACATTATAAAATGTGTAAGAACCTATTTAGAAGGTTTCTAAAGTCTAATCACTAGTCAAAACATCAATTCAAGGCTAAGATGCAATAGGGCAGTTGTTGACTCAACAAAGTAAACAACATGAAAACTAGAATACAATATTTTTTGTAGCTTCCAAATTGCAAAAAAAATGAGATATTTTCTCTTACATAAATAAACAATATGATAATGTAACTTACTTGGCACTGGTGCGTTGACATCTGACGGTACAATCTGTGGTGACTCTTGGGGTACTGCTGGCTGTAATAAATAAGTTGATATTAAAGGCATAGCTTTTTTATTTCCCGTTAAAAGTTTGAGGTATTGTAAAAGGCAATATAGGTGCTGAAGGGGCTCAATTTACAGTTTGAATAGCAGTATTAGGCCAATACATGAAGTTACCATATTTTCACTATTGAAGGTTTCCAATACAGTAATCACACACCAATATCAAATCTTTTATTAGAACCCTTCACTGTTTTTAGAAAAATAGTATAGATCTCTCTGTATAATTAATTGTTACTCAATTTTGAGCAATTACATTAGTCACATACTTTTCATTTGAAATAAAATGTATATAAATATGTTATTATATACTAACCATAGTAGGAGGTACAGTATGCTCTTCATAGGGTGGTTCATATGGTGCATATGTGGTGTGCGGTGGTAAAGCTGGCTCCGGAACATCTACATTCACGTTGGGTACCACTGATTCTGTTTCCGGAGGCGGCTCATAAGGCAAGATCTGTTGATAATATTATAGTATGATGATTTATACTTACTTAAAGATGTTTACTTTAGAGGTTTGGATATTTTAAGAAGTAACTACTTAAAATAGTTTGATTAAGTAAGAGATAAGTCGCTTACACAGCAGTAAGACAGTCAAATACAAATAAATCATAAAACATATACAATAATATGACTAAAAGTAAAATCATTTTCAGATTCGCTTACCGTATTACTATATTCAATGACTCGGTTATATGAATTGTCCGGTGATACAATGGCAATGTCTCGGTAGCTTGGTCCGAGCGAAGACGGAACATTTTGTGGCCCAGCGCTATCATAATCATCAGCCAGGAGTTGTTCCTCTTCCTCATTGCCAAGGTTGTAGTCTGCAAGACTCTGATCGCCCAAATCGTCACCTAACAAGTCTTCACTGCAATAAATAAGGACAATTTATCGATTGCGGTCATAAATAGAACACATGTCATGAAGTTGCGACCTCAATAACACGACAATAAAACAAAATTTTGAAGCACATTTTCAATCACAATAGCCACTATAAGTATTTAGCACAACGAATGTAAGTAAAAGTGCGAAGATTACACTTAATTTATCAATTATTTGTTAAAATACTAACTTGTCCGACATGTTGACAACAAATATAGCGTACAAATTGTAAAGACATAGACAAACTTTAGGAGCTATTCATTTTCACAGATTGTCGTCAATAGTCTATGTGCTCCGTGGTCTATGTCCAATGAGAATGATGCGTTCGGAAATGAGCTTAACTTCTTAAATATTTCATGAAAACTGCGTTACATTTTTATCTTTATAATCATTATTGCACTTAACAGCTGGTCCTATGGACATAAAGTTCACTTTGTTTTGTATTGCCTGTTTTTGAAACCGTACTCTGTTCAATTATTTTCAATGAAGACTATACCATCCTATGGTTAAAAAATATGCGCTGTGTACAGTGTTTGAATAACATCTATTAAAATCGAAATACCGATCTGTGTGTGTCCAAATTTAATAAAATTTTGTCGAACAACGAAGGTATGGACATGGAGTACCTAGGTACTTTTTGTAGATACCGGCAAAGTTGGTCTAGTTTTAATACTCTTTCTCAACGAATTGATTCATATACATAGACAAAAGTGTTTAAACTTCGCTGTCACTATCGCGTGAAATCGCGTCTGTTTGACAGATAAATAAATTACATGTTCTATTGCAAAAAACACACCGTATATTGTTGTCGGTTCCTTCAAAATAAATAATTTACCCAGATTAACATCGAGAAATGGCTGATTCTGATGGCGACATAGAGTACTTAGATGAAGATGCTGACATTGTTCAACAGTGTGTGCAAACAGTCCCAACCTTAGTGCCCCAATATGAGGAGAAGGTAACCCCATTACTAATTGAACGCCAACCGACTGAAAGGAGGAGAAAACGAAGGAAAGACGAAGAAGATTCCGATTATGATCCTTCTACAGACCTCCTTCCTTCGAGTCCACCGAGTGCAAGGGGCAGAAAAAGGAGACAACAAGTCGTTAAAAAAGTTAAATCATACAATAAAGAAAGTGTTCAAAGTTTGAAAGTTGGTCCCGGAAGAAAACATAAATTCTTTCCCGCCAAAGAGCCGGTAATAGACCGCAAAAAGTGTAATATTAGAATACCAGATTATGACGATCCATTGTGTTTACCTGTAAAAGCTATAAAAAGCGAGAGCACTGACTTAAAACGGTTGAATGATTGGAATAACGTGTGTCTAGAGCATTTCAAACATTGCGATAACCTTTTAAAACCAGAGAGAGGTGAAACACATAGTTCTACTAGGACAGTTGTTTTTCGTAATGTTGTGAATAAACAATCAGGTATGTAACCTTTATTTCCTTGATATCATGGACAATGCTATATAAAACCTAACAATTAATACTACTTTGCGAATTACAGATAAACTAGAAACCACAATTTGGAGTAAAACCTGCGTAGAGAATGAGGATGGTGACAGAAAGTCAGAGATCTTCCAGTGTGTGCTTCCCCGGTACAAGGAGAAGAAGGTCTTGACCACCTTTGGCCTCGGTACCAGGAGACCTAAGCCCTACCATGTGTCTGATGAGGCGATCCTCAGTAAGGAGGAGGGGAAGGATGGAGAGGTCCTAGTTGTGTATAAGCCAAGGGAAGCCTCGTCTGCTGTGTATAAATTAGTTGCTGCCTACGATAAGTAAGTTTTTTACATATTTATTTTCATGTATTTATAAACTAGCTTTTGCCCGCGACTTCGTTTGCGTGGAATAGTGACTTCCGGCAGATTTTTGGTTTTACCCACGTAGATCTCGCAGGATCTTTTAAAAAATGAAATGTGCAAGATGTTCTAGGGAACTCTTCAAAAATCAACATAATTTCCACGACAGTACCGAAGCGCTCGGCCGATGCCCAACCAAATGCGTGTGACGAAACCATATCGCGATCTATTTCGATCCCAACGCCATCTATCGAGCATACAACTCGGATTATTTATTTATACTCCGTTCGGGCATTTATTTTGTACTAAAAGTTTTACTATATTGATATTATTTTTTTCATACCTTTTTACTATTATTTACTTTTTTCCGATGAATTTTCAGTACTGAATTGATGCCGACGCTTGACCAATAGATGGCGCTGTATGTCCGGAATAAATTATATTTTTTATTTTATTTTTTTTGTCATAAAGTCTATCCTATGTCCTTTCTCAAGTTCCAAACTATGTCTGTACCAAATTTCACACAAATCGGTTCAGTAGTTTAGGCGTGAAGCAAAGACAGACAGACAGACAGACAGAGTTACTTTCGCATTTATAATATTAGTTTGGACTAGGCTATTGTTGATAATGTTAAATACAACAATGCATCGAAGCAAACCAGACTGGTTAGAGCAGTGACCAGTGTTTTTTGCCATAAGTATGTCATGTATTTATCTATACTTTAAATAGTTATAACAGTTGTAAGCACAGGTTGTAATAACAAATTATTATATTCAGCTCTACATCATTGTTATAAGGGCCCTGTCGAAGTTAAAGTGCTATGTACTATGTGCATGAACTTTACACTATACAAAATGTCACTAAATTCTTCATCTGATTACTCTCAAGTACAAGGTCAGGTTCAGGTCGTTAAGTTTAATTAAGCCTTTTTATCGTTATTTAGGCCTGTCTTTCGATCTGCCTTTCTTGTTTATTGCCAGATGAATACATCAAACTAAAATACCTTTCCAGGAAGAACCCAGATTCAAATCAAGAGGAGCCGGATGACAAGGATGATGATGATGACGTCAAGATGTATATGAAGGAGCTGGCATACCTCAAAATGTGCGCCCCATGCTACCAGACCTCCTGGAGGGGCGCTAAGAAGAACTCTAAGAGTAAGTGTACATTTAAATTAAACGTGCATGTGACAGGGTATATTAATGACTGTCCTTCAGATAGTGAAATACACATTTTTTTTAAAGAAGTACTTATTAGATAATGTGAATCAAAATGAAAAGCCTTGTGTAAGGATATATTGCTTGTGCAAAAATAAAAATATTTATAAAATTTCACAAGATATATTTGCATGAATTATTTTTATTTTTAGAGTTATAAGTAGTTTATAGTATTTTCTTTTATATAGTTGTATACAGTTAGTTTTATTATTATAAAGTTCTGTATGTAAGTGCTAAGGACATTTTTTACTTTTAAAATTAAATATGCAAGATGCGTCAGAGATTCATATCATTGAGAGTTTTCAATTATGTAAAATAAGTAATTGGGATAGAACCTACAGCGTATTATGCAATAGTAGTTGGAGATTTTCTGTTATTCCTTTTGGTTTGTGCATTTGAAGTTTACTTAGCAATTTTAACTATAAAAAGGTTATATCAAACCAAGATTTACCAGTTCCAAGTGATGTGGGTTGGCCTTTTAAGGTTATAATTATATTTTACGATATATTGGTGTTTCAGAGAGCATTGCTTGTCCTATCTGCAGCCGTTCATTTGTGACAGTATACAACCTCCTTGCGCACTTCAAGACTCATTCCTCTGAAGAAATGCAGAAGTATAAGCGAGTTATATCTTCTATATTGGCTGAGGTAAGTTGAGAACATGCATACTTAGAAACGGACTTGATTGATTTCTTGATTTCTAAAGATTAGATATTTTAATTTGTAAGAAAAAGGTACCAATACTGATCAATGTCTTTAATTTATTGCAAAAAAAGGTTCCTTAAATTTTAAGAAAAAAAAGTATATTTTAGTAAAAGAAAATTACTTTTGGTATATTTTTACAATTACGTGCATAACATTATGACGTTATGTAGTTGTATCTTTTGACCTAGCATTAAACAGTGCAATTTGTATAGTACATTCATGTTCATGTTTTTCTTCAACTACAGGAAATGTAAATTTGACTAGGCATGAACTGCTGGTACATTCAGGAAAACAGGAGTATATACAGAAAGTAACATGTTTTAATAATATTTCAGATTGTAGACTACCATTACAAATGTCGCATCTGTCGGGAGCAGTTCCCTAGTATCAAGAAACAGAGGCAGCACATGAATACACATCAAGGTAACTATATTAATTTTATACTTGAACTATATTCAATCATTAAGGTACTATAAAAGTACTATGTTATAATTATTATTCATGTTATTCTCAGAGAATTTTGGGGTCCTTAAACCATAATCAAGAATATAATATTGTGGATCTTTTAATGTGATTCATTTTTTGTTTTTCAGGTTCTGAAGTGTTTACCTGTGAAGTTGGCAATCATATGGCGAGATAGGCAATAAGATTTTAAGATTAATAAATGTACTTATCATTCAAACTTTTTATTTATTTTCTTTCTATATGTATTTATTTAGTTAATAACCTAGGGGTGTGCACTAGCTCCCATAATTAATACCCTTCGGGATAATTAGAGTTATTTGATAATAGATTACTTTACAGCCATAATTGACGGCATTTTATATAATAACTCGAAAACAATATTATATTACTTTTCTCTGAGCTCGACAAAAACAAATACTCGAGTTTTTTATCTCTGACAAACTCATTCATAGCGCCATCTTTTAGAAGCCTTTGGAACTAAAGAGTAATCAGACTAACATCATAGTTATGCTAGTCTAGTACCCTTGGCACCCACGAGAATAATTTTGAAACATTCTTATATTTATAATTCCAGTTTTCACCTATTAAATTATTTACTAATACACTTAACTATTTTATTAACTCATACTTGTTGCGAATAAGTGAAGGTAAAACAAACGGCATTGTGTTTAATGGTAAAAAGACACCAAGAGATGGCGCTAGTAGTATTTATGCTAGGGCTTTCAAATAGTTGGTCGACTTCCCGATTTAATGGCTTTAGGATTCAGTTCTGTACTATTCAGATACCTATTTACAATATGCAACTGCCTATCTGCCCTCCTTGCTCAGTAATTTGAGGTTTATATTTAAATAGTAGGTAGTTTTTAGTTAGGTAACTACTTAGGTCATCATCATTATCTCCCAGTCCTGTTCCTAAAGATAAAGATCGTTTATTTGCAGAAAACACGAGTATGCAGTACAAACAATTTTGCAAGCAAGATGGTACAATAATTCTAATTATTTGGAGTCGGTGAAATGCGTATTTAGCTTCTGTCCATCGTCATCTTTTGACGACCTCCGTGGTCGAGTAGCGTACGCACCGGTTTTCAAGGTGTCGCTAACTCTGAGGTCCCGGGTTCGATCCCCGGACGGGTCAATGTAGAAAGTCAGTTTTCTACATTGTCTCGGGTCTGGGTGTTTGTGGTACCTTCGTTGTTTCTGAATTCCATAACACAAGTGCTTAATAGCTACTTACTTTGGGTTTAGAGCAATGTATGTGATTTTGTCCGCATTTATCTCAGCATTCACTCCTATCTTTTTTAAATCATCTTCACATACTTAATCCATCCATTTATTCTTCGGTCTAGCTCTGCTTTTATACCCATTCACAGTCAGAACTACTTACAAATAACTTGTCCAGTTATGTGACTTTTACAAGAAACAGTAAACTCTCTTCTTTTCATTCACGGGTACTACTTTAAAGCTTCCTCTAATATACTGATTTCTTATCCTATCTAATACTAAGGAGTCTTTTTTGACCCGGCGACAATTCTTATAGGCTTTCTCTAAATCTGCCTCTGTGTAAATTTTATAGGGGAATAGGTACCTAATTATGACTTCTAACCTGAGGCCCGAATCAGCTATTGACAAGTGTTTGAATCGTCTGAGTGGGTGGCCTTAGTAGGTCCATTTTAGGATAATCATGATGATAACATGAGATGCTGAAATACAACATTTATTAATTGTCAATGTATGATTGATTGAACTACCATCGACCATCGACATGAGTCAAAGGACGATCACACTGGAAAGCTTCTCATATCTCAGTCGTGGTATCTGCTCGTGTTACAAACATTTTTGTTGTTAATATCTGTACTTAGATGTTTAATGTAAGCCTAGAAAAACTTATCCAAGAAAAAAAAAAACATTAATTACTTAGACGATTCAGGGCTGTCAGCGCAATGCACGCGCTTGCATCGCCAGACCTTTATTATTAGATAATATCCGCGTCACAATAACTCCGTCATTCTAACATCTTTCCGACCCTCAAATTGGAACCCCAAAAAAACATTAGATGACGTAAGCAGGGGTGGGTTCATTGCACCTTCATCCCTACATTGATGTCGTAAACAAGAGTCAATGACCTTGCCACGAGGGTTAGATTTTGTTAGAAAAAATTTGACAGTGCAACGCTGTCCCGTCATGCATTATTAAATGTTCCGTGACTTGACAAGTTGAAAAATGAGTAGATGTGACATGCAATTCTTTAATTCAGCGTCGAAATCGTATCATGGTAGTTTTGACTCCGGACAGCTACTTACGTTAAGACCCTTGAGTTTAGTCCCAGGGAGTCAGGTCTACTAATTATATTTCGAAGATCTTAGGTACCTATCTTATTAGGAAGGTAAGGCAGACTATTTACGTTAATAAGTAATATAGTCTGGTAAAGCAGTCAAAGCTTGCGCTCAAGTAATTACGGTAGACTCCTGCAAAAATCCTAATAATTTACAAGCGTCTACTACCTACTTTTTATTTAATTTCCTCAACATAGACATAAAACTAAAGGGCCAGGTTTGTATCAAATACACAGTACCCAACATATCATAATTCAATTTCTCGCTATGGGTACAAGCTTTCAACCAAACTGCAGTAATTACAACAAGCTCTAGTTTAGAAGTCTCACGTTTAAAACATCTTCCAAGAACACTTTTGTATTAAAGTAACATTTCAGTAAATTCACAAGACATATCGTTATACTAAACTGTCTAGACGTAGCTACTTATGTAACAATACTAACAAACAGCTTAGCATTATTATTCAACCCACAAGTTCAACCTCCGTCGTCATGAGAATGGCATTTTACCATTCCACAATATTACACTCGTTAGGTTACCCTAAAATTGTAAAAAGCTTGCGTGAAAACAATCAAGTACCTAGCTACCAAAGTTAAAAGATTTGTAGTTTCTTTATTGCTTTAGATAGGACCAAGGTATTAACAATCATGTAACGTTATCAATAGCTTATTTAATTAGACAGGTAAATGGGCACCAAACGGGTATAGCCTTAACTTACCCAGAGGCAATTAAATAAATACCTGCTTTAATCTCTGACAAAATACTTACAAAAATAATAATTTCCACAATATTTTCTGCAAAACAAAATCGCTTGCAAAATTTCGCACGAAAAACAAAACAGTTATGATCAATATCTGTGATACTCGAGTGATTCTGTACGAATCGCACCCCTCGGGAGGGTGGCGGGTGGCGAGCGGACAAAGGCATCAGTCTGTTTGATATAAACCTTTGAATACACTTTATTAAACCCTGTTTTGCCGAGAATATGTTCACCTGCGTTTTGTTACCTGTTTATTGTACGTTTATTGGATTTTTTGTGTAATGTGTAGGTAGATAGGTACATCTATGTACATCGTTCAATAAAGAGTTGATATAACACAAAATATTGTAGTTACTGGCGACTCTGATGAGAGTCAAAGTTCGCTTGTCGATTTGAAGAAGCAAGCATTTTCAGAAAATTCTGGTGATTCTTCTTTGTAGAGATTTTAACACCAAACTTTGTTGCCTTTTGAAAGAAACCTTGGTTTCGATATATGTATAAAAATACCAGTCGAGAAGTAATGGCTCCAGCAATCTTAAAATTATAGATACGATGATAACGAGTTCTTAAACATTAGAGTTTTCGGATACCTACATAGGAATATTTGTAATTGCCCCTTGTTTTATTACAAGGCTGTAATTAAGCTCTACCGCAAGAACTCAATGAAGTTTGAAGTATGAAAATACAGTGAAAATAAAAGAAGAAGGAAATAGGAAGAGAGAAACAACATTTATTGCGTGTTTATAGTTGAGTAGTTCCAGCAAGCAGTTGAGAGAAGCCTTAGCTATGGAGATACAGGTACCATTCGCTAGGCTGAGGACCTGGAAACAAAATAACATGTTAAATACATAATAACACATGCAATATACTAGAAACACTACTGAGATATTAAATTATAATCTCTAACAACCACGTGTGTAAGGATCTGAGCAAGTGGAAAGAAGTGGTCTCTGCTTACCCCTACGGGAAACAGGCGTGATTATATGTATGTTTGTATAAACACTTAACGACTGCAATCCTCAGACCACTGGATACGTTTTGGGATCAGAACCAATCTAATGGTCTAACGATTGTAGTCTATTATGTTTTCATGAGTGAGTCCTAATTAGGTAATCATGAGGTAATGAGTGATATCCACATGGAAGTATTCAGTGTTTTTAAATGTTCCTATATGTATCGTTAGAGTCACTCATTTCATTCTTAGATTAGTTGCGTACATAAAAAAAATATTACATGGCAGAAAATGACTTCACACTTACATTTGTTTTTCAATTTACAAAGTAAACCCTGGTCCATTACAACAAAATATTATAACCTTACATATTCTTTTACAAACCAGACAATATTTTCACCAACTTTACAATCAAATAAAATACAAAATACTATAAAACAAAACAAACATTCTGTTAATAACACAACCCTTCAGCGCATCATTCGCAAATAGCAGCATAGTTCGCGTTTGATGTCCCGATCAATCAAACCAGACTCGACGAAATTAATATAGAGGGGGTTGCCATGGGGACAGACTGTACCATGTACGATGTACCTTGTACCATGAAGGGGACAGCTATGTACGGTTAATACCTTTACCTGCAAGCCGGACCCTCTCAATTAGTGGCGAGCACTGATTGAAGTCTGCCGGACGAAGGATTAAATTTTGATAAAATTTAATAATGCTTCTGTTTATTCTGCCGGCGGGTTTATGGCTGTGTGTGTGGTCATGTTACATGCATTTTGCATTAATAGGGAAGCATTGCAAGCTTATTCGTTTTGAAATTTAATATTGGAGTTTTTTGTCTGTCTACGTTTAAAATATTCAGGATTTAATCCTTGTTTTTATTTTTTATAGGTTTCAACCAATATCAATTCTGATTAATGTACTGCAAAATGGATCCGTTGAGAAAAATGAACAGAATTCGTAGAAGAGGACAAATGTCTTCAGAATATTTTTGAATTAGTACCAAGGAGATTGTTTTAAGACGAAATGGAACCAGATCACTGTCTACAAGTCATCGTACTCATAAAACACTTCGTAACAGATATATAAAAGACTGCAATTGCCAGACAACTATATTAGTTTTGATCCTAAAACAAATTTAATTGTTAGTATGTAGGTACTCATTTTCGGCTATAAACATATTGTGTTTTAACTTTTAAGCATCGAATAAAGAATGAAATGAGTGTCTGTCACTGTAAAGTCACTTCCTTGAGTATATTTCAGTAACTAACAATATGATGAGTAGACTCGATATTGTAGATTTTTGTTTATTTAATGAGTTGCATTAACAAGTCAATTATAAATCTATTACTCCAAAAATGTTCAACTTTTCGGGTAGAACAATAATCTTAAAGGCAAAACAGACAAGTCTAGCCCTTGTATTCACAAAACAACATGCTCGTATCTATCTATTAAAAGAGTCTGTCTGTCTACCTTGTTTAGACATCAAAGGTGGGAGATTATAGGGGGAGTGAACTTTATTAAATTCCATTCGCTAAAGGATTTTTCCCGGCTTCCCAGCGCCCTCTGTCCAGACTGCACCCGGAGGGACGCACTAAATTAGTTTTAACTGTGAATATGTTTATAGATGTGAGCAGTCTAGATGAGCTAGTCTTTGGTAATGTTGTGATTTATTATACAGTTTTTTTACACAATATTTAGGTAGGTACATTGAGTATTTCGAGATACGGTTGTATCATGTTGTATGGAAGAAATATGGGCATTTACCAGTAGTGATAAAGTATAGGCTAAGGAAAAAATATGGAAAGTTTAAACTAAATTAAGAAAAAATGTTACAGAATAATTTATCGACTAATTTTGCAAGTTTCATGCTCGTACTGTACTGAGGCGGAGAAGTTAATATTTTTTTACTTTAAACTAATTAGATACCAAAAGAAACTCCAACGAGGTTAATTGTAAGCTCCTTCTAAATGAAGCACTTGCTTCTAAGCAAATTGGAGTCGAATTGGTCTGATGAGCTTTTTGCATAAAAGTTTTTAGTAAAAAATGTTTAAAACTAAATTACTGTAATTTACCAGTCAAATAAAGTATAGTTTGTAGAAAAACCCTAATTACACTAAAGTCCTACATTGTATTGACAATTGTTTCAAAAACCTATCATTATGATAATATTTTCCTGTTCCGATCAGCTGTTTGTATTTAGCATTTCAAATGCGGCTCGTGCCGTTCCGGCTGGGTTCGTGCGGGTTCGTGCGTGCTCGGCGATGCGAGAGGAACAGCGTGACCCTGTCGCCATATGCCACCAAATTGGTGTAATGACCGCAACTATCAGTTTCGAAATCCTTATTTGTATTTAATTTAGAATTTTACTTTTGTGAATTGATTATTTACGTTGTGGGTCAATTTGAAATTGTGTTGAAAAATCTGTGGAGAATGACAGCTATCTAAAATGGCTTTTCATGATTGTGATTGGTAGGATTTGTCTGTGGCCGGCATAGCAGCATATTTTTTTATTTAATAGTAGACTATCTATAGCTACCTAGGAAAGTCGGAAAGTCACACAAATATGCGTTACAGGAATAGGGACTAGGTATCTACTAACGCAGATGTAAGCAGTTAGTTGTTAAATAGTTACACTCTATATAATAATATTTTTTTTAATTGGAACAGATGAAAAACGCCTTGTTGCACTCTAAGATAAGACAGTGTTACCGAAAACTGTGTAGTGAAACTTGAACTTTCTTATGCAGTCATTTCTGCTCTTTACACACACCATGGATAAAATTCAGCAAAACCTTAATAAAATAGCTATTCCATCCAAAAACCATCAACGTTTTTGTCCATCAAAGAGCTTTAGCCACCCGGCTTTTGAGGCATAAAGCCATCAGCAGGAATATAATCAATATTGCCCCCTCCTTTGATTGGCCGGTCAATTAGCGCGGTAGCCACATCAAGCGTACCTTTGTACGGAGACCAGTAATTGGGATGCACTCGCTGTAAGGGTTGATATTTTGTTTTGATTTATACAGGGTGGACGGAAGTTGTCGGGTTTTGTAATTGAGTTTAAAATTGTTACTGAAATGTAGTCACGCGTTATATTATGTTACCTTTAAGTGCTGGTATATGAAACGAGTTTCGATTGGGAAATTGAAACTATCCTTATCAAAATGCCAAGAACCTCCTAGCTAAAGATTTCAAAACTCCTTTCCTGTATTGCTGTACACGATATAGCGCATTTCTGCGTTTAATGCTACGAATATTACCTTAAAAGCCACTTTTGATCAGTCATAGAAAACTTCAAAGTTTTTTGTCACTAAAATAATCATACCGACTACAAGTGATAAAAAACGTCATAAATTAAAGTCAGAACTGACCACACCACCCTGTACATGAATGCACTACTCTCTATAATGAACATATACATACAAAGGGCTAGGGTTCCGCACCGGATTAGCCAACGCAATTAGTACCAGATCACACGGAGCCTCGCCTGGCATCCGTATTAATTCCGTACGTAAAAGCCGCGTTCCCCATTAGTTTAATCCTATGCTATTGAAAATTACTTTTGTTTGGTATCTGTTTCATGTCAGCAATGTGGAGAGGGGCAGGACGAATACATAAAATATAAATATAAAAAATATGTTGTGTATTATGTAATACATAAACAAATATTTAAGTATGAATTTGTACTTCACATTAGTAAAAAAGTTCTAAAGTCATAATATAATGTAAATCATAGTTAAAATAATGATATCTATAGCCAGTTTTTCCAATATAATAATACTAATCCAGCCTATAAACGTCCCACAGGCCTCTTCCCATATAGAGAAGGCATGAGCATTGATCACCACGCTTGCTCTCTGCGGGTTTTTCCAATAACATTGAGTTATTTATTTCATATTTTTTATAACACTAATAAATAACTGACTTCGCCTGCATCATTTTTCATGTTAGTTACGATTTCTTAGACAGTTACTCGTGAATTTTATCTGACATTCATTGCTTGCTTTGATATGGTATGCTTTCGAAGTCTGAGGTGATCCCATGTAAGTAAAAAGTTGAAATAATGTATTTTAACTCATCTTGAGAATCAATGGTTCAAGATATGGAATTTATTTAATCAAAGTAAAGTGAGTAAGAAGGAAAACGATAGTCTCCTATATTGTAGTTTTGTCTTCCTTAATAAAAATCTTACATCCAATTTCTATCTCTGCTTACTTACTTCTTCTTTCAAGCCATCTGTTTATCTAATTTGACAAACGTTTGACATAAGACTCTTTCGTAATAATGGGGGGATTCCTTAAGAAACTAAATGAGCATTGATCACCAAAATGACTTCTCACCTGGTCCAGGGTTACTTTATTTCCGTCTCAGTATATTACTGAGATCAGAAGATCTATTATCAACACACAACAGTATGTCATTATTACTTTTTGGTTGCTAATGAACATTGTAGGTCTTATCAAAGTAGTGACATATGTAATTTCTTACCTGCTCTTCGTAACAATAATATTTTGGAACAGCTCGACTAGAGTATAACTTTTCTCAAGGCCATGAAAATATATTTAGTTTTCAGATTTTCCTTACTTACAATTTTATCTAATTAATGATCTGTATTCAAGGCAGTGACTGCGAATAATTTCCTGATACCTTTTTAACAGCGAGTAGGATCAAGTGCCAGAAGTAGTAGATTTTTACACAATGACCAGAAAAAAACGTAGACGGAGGATCGCTCTTAGAATAGACGCGCTATTAAGTGGACCAAAAAATCTTCAACCTTTGAGTATGTTTTAACGTCAAATCCTCTTACTGATACTATTTTCTTTGTTTCTGCTTGTGGCGTCTTGCCAGGATTCAGCTCAAAACTGAATTTTACATGGTACACACCGTACAGTACGGTGCAAACTTAATGGGGGCTCTGAACACGAGGAGAGTCGCTGCGCAGTAAAAAAACTTATGCGCCAGCGGGGGTCCGGGGCGAGGCACTGCGCAGCGTGTCGCTAACTTCACAGCCGCCATTAACTTTGAATCCAACTATACCTGCCTGAAGCGACTGTGACTTTCACATCCATAACTTATTTCATCCGATGTTTGGCCCTATTTTATTTGTTTATTTCACACATATTTATTAAATTCTTTAATGATGTGATGGTATCATTTTATAAGTAGATATTTATATTTTTTTTAATTTCTGTTATACGTTATTTCAATATTTGTATCGAACACTCCGTGTACCTTTTATTTTCTGGTCTTATTGTGATACTCGACAAACCTCAGATCGCACCCATACATACATAAAATGTGTAATTAAAACTAAGCTTACCTTTTTCTGAAGACTCGCACGAACTCTGCAGATATAATACCATAACATATTGTTTTACTTTAGACACCGACCATGGTTTGATGACCACTTAGATCCCGAAACTATTCTGGCCCAATATCTTAATATCAGCCCCGAGTACAGTTATTTTTTTTAGTCAATATTTAAATCTGTTAAACCGATTTCAAAAGGAAGAGTTTATTAATATTTTTTTGACGTCACTGGCAATTAAGGATCAAATAAAAAAATATAATTTACTCTTCGAAAGGTCAGAGGGCGACTCCTCTGATCTTTCATATTCAATTTTGGCATACATTCATTGAAGTCAGTTGCTTGTTATATTCGTCATGTGTGATCAATTGTTACTCTTTACTTTCATAATAATATAAGAATGAGCACAATATAAAAAATAACTACATTTTCAAACGTTTTCTAAAGTAAAACAATATTTTAGATTTATTTTTTGTTTGGATTCCAAATTTTAATTAATCCATTTTCAAATTCTGACATAACACCAAAGATGGCGACTAATGTGTCATTATTTTAGCATTAATATTTATTATTTTAGCATTTTTAATTTTGTGTTTTATCTGGTGTGTATTGAAAGTTTAAATTAAATGAAATAATTTTAAAACAGTCTTTATTTAACAAATCATTGTATAGAGTTTAACCCCAGTTGTTACTTGAAGCAGGCAAAAAGAAAAGAATATGCGCAAAAAAAAAAATGCGTGTTACATTGAACTTTATATATACATATATATTTGATTAGAGTGATATATGTGTGATAAATACCTACTGCATGTTAATACTAAATTGAATTTTTTACTAAAAGCTGTGGAGTAGTAATGTGAAAATTTAACTACGGGCACTGAAATATCTAAAAGGTATTGGGATGTTCGGCATCAGGATAAAAAATAAACTCATTTCGGGTTTTTTATATATTTAGAACAAGAAATGTATAGTTACAACCATTGAGGATATTAAATATCATATTGTAAAAACTATTGTATAAAGTGAAGAGAATGTGACATTTTTTCCATATATTTTTTTTATTATAATTAATTCCAATAAATTAATTTAATTTATAGACACATAAATTACGTGAAAATATTAATTAATAATTACTTAAAACAGCCAAGTATCTACTGATGTAAATATATTGGTTATTAATGCTTACTTTTAGGAATGAGTTATTTTATTCAAAATCTTTCTAATCCGTTATCGAAAGAAAGATGGCGTCGGTATAGAATTTTTCAAAAGCACGTTTTGTTTTGTGGCGTTTTTACGCTGGAATGTCTTCAGCTGTTTGGAAAACTCTACACGAATACCCTCCTTGAACGATCTTAAAAATTATTGGGAACAACATTTATGACTAAAGACGACACTAAAACTGTTACGGACATAAAACATATCACCTGCCAAATGTTATTGCGATCGTTTTGACATTTCATACATTTTTCTTTTTACTTGACTTTCGGAGACACGGCTATACGGCCAATCGCAGCGTTTACATTTGCCGGCGACCAATCGCATCGCAGTGTTTCCGGAAAGCGATCGTCCCTCGTCCAACCAAACGCCCGTGCAGTTGGACTCATATAAGCAGTTTTAGTGTGACGACCTTATTCCACTACTATTTCTTGTGCAACTTAAACTTTTCTCACAAAAGCTATAAGGTAGAGGTAATTTATTTAAACCGACACAATAATTATTATAGAAATACCTAACCTTTAGGTACAATATCAACTAAATCGGTTTATACCACCAACACATACAGACATCTACCTCTTAATTTTATAATAATTCATAAAAAGACGAAAATGAAATTTTAACATTGATTTTAATGTTAATACCGGAAGATCTTAAGTGTTTTTTTAATCTTTTTTTTTGCATTTTATTACTTTTATAAAATACGTATTTGTATCAAAGTGACGTCAGCAAGTACGAACAAGGAAAATGGCTGACCGAATTACTCATAATCTCATTTTCTTTAATTATAAATATCATTGCTTTCATTGTCTAGTACACCTTAACTTTGAAGTTGGTAAAATACTTATTCAATACTTTTTTGAGATTCTTATCTTACGATGCATTTTTTCTAAATTATTTCCTATCTTTATCGAGTCTGGGAAGTCGGATTGATTTCATTAGAGGGTTGTTACGAGGAGAGCGCGCGAGGTGCCGGCATGACGTCACCCCGCGCGGCGCCCGTGGGGCCGAGTATTGACTATCAGTATGCACTAGGAGTATCACAATCTACTTGCACGCCGAGTTCGTTCCCACCGCGCGAAACGCAAACGATACAGATGTGCGGCTATACTAATCTAAACAGACATCGAGTGAATACGATAAAATTAAATTAGTATTACGGATTATTGTATCAGGTAATTATATTAACACGACAGCATATTCAACTATTTGAGTACGAGATGGGAACAAACTGTGGCCGTGCAGCTTAAGAGGAATCAACACCGAAAACGAATACTAATAAATAGACAGTGAAATTGATATTACATGATATTACTTTTTATTTTAAATTCGAAACTATTGGTTATTAATATTTTTTATTTATAATTCGCTTACCCGAAGCAGGACCGATCCTTTGATGTTTATTTACATATTTATTGCAATCTGTTATTTACCCGACGCGACGGCGTATTGTCAAGCTAATTTCAATCTAATGTGTTCGTAAATAAAGCTTATTACTCTACGTCAGGTCGATTTATTTTACTTTCGCTCCGGTTTTTTCACTGTCTATAACGATTATTCAGGGATAAAAACATATAGGTCTATTTTAGACAGAATCGTTAACAAGTTTAGTAAAAAGGAATTTTATTCGAAACAATTGTACAACACTATGTGCTCGGAACATTTGTGACGATGATCATGCGTTAGTAGGGAAGCGACTGCCGAGGAGCTGCATTTATAAAATTATCGATACACGTATTAACTATAAGCTATTCTAGAGAAACGGATCCAAAATACAAGGAAGTACATGGTGAGCAAATGTAGTATTAACTATTAATAATTTTATAACAATACAGCTGTAGCAGCATACAAGTATTAATTAGGTGTTGTGCATTGCGTTCTGTTTATTCTCACTAGAAATTTTGACATTTATGAAGTAATAGTAACACATTTAGTCGATGTCTCGAGTTTCCTACGACGTGAAAAATATTTCAATCGATACCGAGTTCGTCGATTGGGAAGCTGTGTCGCAACACTAAACGCGGTATTCTTTATTAAATTGAGCATTACGTTGGCGTCGAGTATCGAGACACAGTTTGGTGTTTCACTGAAATATTTTTACGTGCAGGAATATAAAACTTACGTATTTATTTACTATGGAAGATCATTTCTTCATTTGTGACCTAACTATCGGAATCGCGTACGTCTCGGCCACACTGATATATATTTGTGCTTGCGCCCGAGCTTAAGGCCATTCCATGCTAACACGACAAGCTGCATAGAGATACTCTACATGCTTTTATTCCCATCGTACACCACTATTTCTATACCTTTAGTTTCACATTGGACAGTCAAACAGTTCACGCAGTTTGGAGTATTTATTTTCAATTGATTTACTTATTAAATATGGGCCATTAACCATGTTTTGTACGCGTGATGCATGATTCTAATCACAGAACAGAGACACGTAGTGTAGCTAGCAACCTATGTCTTATGTACTATCGCAATCTTTATATTACTTTATTGCCGTATGTAACCGCGAGCGGGGTCAACGGCCGCGCTGGCCGCGCTGGCCCCGCTCGGGGTGTCCGACCCTGGGGCCGGGCTCATGGAGATACATACATTCCTTATATTATAAGAGTGGTGTTCAATGGTAACAGGAAGGATCGGTGGCGCGTGTGGCACACCGCGCGCTCGCGATAATCGATTGGGAGAGAATGAGCGCCGGCACGATACGAAGCGACTGGGAAAGATGTGTGCCGACAAGAGTCCTATGAAATTAATTCCCCATTTCTCTGTTCTGTGATTTAACTTACGTTAATATTTTATTTATTAATTACGATCAATCGTCACGTGTTTCTTTAACTTTATTTTTGCTAATTTCACAGCCTCATTGTCAATTAGCCTATGCGTATTAGAGTATTGTTTCTGTGTTGCCAATTAATTACGTTTTTTTAAATATTTTTTTAATAATATTATCTTTTAATTTCATAAAAATGCATCAAAACACCGTTCAAAAAGTAGCCGTTATGCTATTGATCAGATCCCTTGTCACTTAGTGGGGTTAGTTACTTAGCATCGACGTTTATCCACAACCTATGACCATAGCTTTGTAGATAATTCCACGGCTGCAGACTTCATTGCTAAACTTTTCTTTTTATAAAAATCGTGATCACAACTCTAGTTCAGTCAACGTTATTTTGTTTTTAAGTTGTCTTTCGGCCTGTGACATTTTTTCTTAAAATAGTTTTCTTTTGGGTTAGTCTAGCGTTACCTAGGAAGGTTTTTATGAAGCACAGGGCACGTGACCAGGTTTTCGTTAATTTATAACTGTGTGTGGGTAGCAATGAAACCCGCAGCCCTTTAGAATTAGTAGAACGTTTTGCGTGTCTGCCGCTTATACCTATGAAGATATGAATTACAGTATATTTTTAAAATACATACAAAAATATTATGTTAATTATGGTGTAGTTATTACCCGAGTGTTCTGTTATAAAATTCACAATTATTTTTATTGCTTTTCGCGTTACGTACTACGGGCGAAGCCCTCTAAGCTATTGAGCACTATTATTAATTTTATTATTATTTTTAATAATTATTACCGAAAGAAGAGGGGCGCACAAAACATTCTACTAACTAGTGACGTAACATCTAACCGAACTCCTAACAAACAATTCACTCCAAAATATCATTTTTTGCATTTTTATATCATTTGCAATCTCATTATTTCTTATTTATTATCTAAAAAGTCGATGAAATTTCAGTAAAATACTTTGGTGTTTTATGTTTCGATTCAAAACGACGTATCAAGCTTCATTATACGCAAATACTCGAGAAAGTAACGTTTAAGAAGGGTTTGTATAATTTAGTTATCAAATCATAACGTAACGCGAGTCCATCTCAAATTAATTTAGCACATCCAAGCTCCGATCTAGATTAATTGCCCGATATATTTCCCTAATAAATAAATCAATTTAGGATTACCTCGTCGAGTTCCGACCAGCGCCCCCTTCTATCGACACCACGACACGGGCAGCACTAGTGTGCTCGCCTGCGCCGCTATCACTAGAGGTGGAACATACAACTACATCGATATCGATAGAAGCCGACGCTATACAAATATAATATAAATTATAAATATCAAATAAGTTAAATGCACACCTAGGTTACACATAAAATACAATTAATTGCACATACACTAAATTAATGACAGTAAATCTAAGATGAAAAAATTTATCATGAAATTATCATTAAGATTATTATTATCAACATTGACCATTAACTTCAACTATTCAAAATATCAAATATTTTTTTTTATTTAAATTTAATACATAATGATTCCTTTCGGAATATATTATGACTAGAATAGTTGAAATTTTCATGTTGAATGAAAACAACACAAAACACAACAACTATTTATAACCTAAAGACGACTACATAGTATAGGTAATAAGTAGGTATAGCAAAACTTGTGCTTCACACGCCGACCATACAAATACTATTATCTTGCCAACCGTACGAATTTCTTTATAAATTAAATCAAACGTAATCGGCGTTCACAGACGTCACTTCGAGAGACGATCAGTCAAATGCGTTGACAGCCGAAGTGACGGCCGGGAACGCATAGGTAACTCACGAATTTTATCTAAATTAATAAGAGTACTCCTAATAAAAGTATTTATACTAAAAATGGAATGTCAAAGCATTTCTCAAGCTGTATCGAAATTAAGCGATTTTTTTGTCGTTTTTATATTATTAAATTAATTGAAAAAATGAGTGGTTATCGATTCGCGCGTACTTAGTGCGGATAAACAAATAGTTTACAATAAATAGTAAACAAACGTGGCGCTAAACTCCACACATTGACATTATGTCAACCAACGCCTCTTCGAGTCATTTTGATTTTTTTAATAATATTTTTTTATTAAATTACTGGCTATTAGTTATTGCACGTTTTACATTTATAATAAATATATAAATACTTGTAAATTTTAATCTCCATCTTTGGTATGTAATGAGTAGATACCTATTTATTTTTAATATTTGAAATGTTACAAAACTGTTTTTACATAATATTAAGTATATATTTTTTTTACAAAAATCGTAGGGTCGTTAGGACGGCACGATATTTAAAATATCTATTCAAGTTCGATGTTTCATAATAGGTCTTTATCGGATCAAAGTTATGATATATAGATACTAGTGTGACGTGTTAAGACGCGGCATTTACAGATTAGTTATTCATTTATTTAAATTAAACAACTTTTTTTTCTATTTACAAATTTCCATCTAGACTAAGACAATTAAAGCCTAGTTCGAATAGACGCAGGGCCGCATCCATACATTATAATATAGCAGGTACCGATCATATGCTTAGACATCGATTTAATTATATTTTGGAACGATATCGTTAGACTAGAGTATGCACCATTGTTCCGCGACCGGCCTCCCCGTCCGCGCGGGGGCCCGGGCCGGAGGCTGGCCCCCGGCCCCGGTCCCCCGGCCCCCGGCCCCCGGCCCCCGCGGCCCCCGCCCGGGCCCGCCGCGTCCGTGTGCGCTCCGAGCGAGCTCGATCGATTTTCGCGGGCTCGTGGAGCTCCTACATCCGTCACCTCCGAACCGACTTGGCATCGCCCGTCGTGTTAAGCGTAATACCACAATCGAAAATGTATCTCAAAAATTTTTCTAATACTAACTACTGACAGGCCACCGGACCCCGAACAGTCGACGCCAACCATCACTTGATCTTTAAAATTTTATCAAAACCTATCACAGTTTTTGATTAGTTTTTTTTCATCCTTAATTTTAATATATGATTAAAATATACGTATAGATAATATATATTTTCTTTCCAATCTTTAACAATATAACACTATTTTACTTCGATTAGTCGGCCTGTCGAGCGGCCGCCCCCGGTCTTGTGAGAGTACGTCGGGACTGCCTGCCGCTGGTTCCGCGGCGGTCGTCGTCATACCGGCCTTACTTCGTATTAATACGTACGTTAATGTAATTATTACGATATGATCGCATAAAAAATTGGAGCGTAGCATTTAGGCTATTATTGCTAATATTATTTTATACTCGAAAACTATTTTCTCGATAACCACAACCGTTCATAAGCGAAGTTTAATATCATTATTTTGTTATTGACTATTACCAATATGTATGTTTCAAAGTTCTGGCCAGATCTTCCACATTTCATGTGAAGCTTATCATATTATTGTGGGCTGTGGCGACCCTTTATTCGCGCGCCATCTTATCCGGACATGCGCAGAGCGCGCCCCGCCTTGACGCCATTTTGATTTCCTCAACACTTAACCCAATTTTCGCGGTCGACTATACGTAGCGGCGAACAAAGGGTTACCACACATTACAGTCGAAACTTGTCTCTAGTTTTACAATAATAAAAAGCCCGTCCGGCAGCGAGCGGCGCCGGCGGGCTGCTTCCGGAAGACACACTCGATATAGTCAGGTCCAGTGAGGGGTGTCACCTAAGTCTAGTATTACATTTTAGACTTGCTTATCAAGTATTTGGCATTTTTAAATCGACACCGTAAAAGTTCGCCGTGCGTCACTTTTGCTTAAACACGGTGAAAACGTAATATTTTTACATATATTATGACACGACAAAATACTATATTTTCACAGAAAAGATGACAAGCCAGGGTCCACGTAGTGCCCGCACACAAGGTTAGGGACGAGTAGCGTGCGGACCTCGGCACAGGAGTGGTACGACTGCCGAGAGAGTATGTATGTGTATGTATGGGTGCGCGCCTGCTGTGCCGTCCTAGCGTCCGGCTAGGCCGAATCTGGGGCGATCCCCTTAGATGGTCTTGATCTTATTAGTCTTGAAGCTGACCTGCAGCACTCGGTTGCCGAGTGTGTACCCGTTGAGCGACTGGATGGCGACCACGGCCTCGTCGTAGTTGGTCATGGTGATGAACCCGTAGCCCTTGCACTTGTTGGTCTGCAGGTCGCGGATCACCTTGACGCTCTGCACGGCGCCGAAGGGCCCGAACAGCTGCCACAGCACGTTCTCCTCGGTCTCGGGCGCCAGGTTGTACACGAAGATGCACCACTCGGAGCCCACAGCGCCCGGCAGCACGCCGCCCAGCAGCTCGCCCGCCAGCGGGCTGTAGCGCTGCAGGCCCTTGTTGATGGCTAGGAGGGACTTGCCTGAGCTGAACCGGCCCAGCGGCGCGGGGAACCGCAGCGCGGCCGGCAGGTACGCCGCCAGCGGCGCCAGCGCCTTGCCGTTGTTGCTCGGGTTGTTGGCGAACTTCACCGTGATGGGCTCGGTGGCTCCCTTGGGCACCGTCCCGTTCAGCTCCTGGATGGCGCGCTCGGCCTCCACGCGCTGGTCGAAGCGGATGAAGCCCACGCCCTTGGACAGGCCCTGCTCGCCGCCCGTGAACGGCCGCCCGCCCGAGTTCTCGCACAGGATCCGCGACGTAATGATTCTGCCGTAGGGGCTGAACAGTCTCTCCAGCTCCGCCTGCGTCATCGTCTTGGGCAGGCCGGAGACGTATAGGTTCGCGCCTTTGATGGCCTCGCTGCTGGGCCGCGCGTACGACACCTTGATGGTCTTGTTCTGCAGCCGCAGCCCGTTGAGCGTGGCGATCGCCTTCTCCGCGTCCTCGGGCCGGTGGTAGTTGACGAAGGCGTAGCCGAGGCTCTGGCCGCCGCCGTGCAGCGCGTGGTTCAGCGCGTCCGGGAACGCCGCGCCCTTGTTCCGGATCAACTTGCACGATTCCACTTCGCCGATACTCGAGAAAAGGCTCCTAATCTCCTCCTGCGTCATGCTCTGCGGCAGGTAGTTGATAATCAGGTTCGTCTTGGACTCCTCACCGCCACCGTTTTGCTGTTCACCATCGCCCTTCGACATGGTGGCGGCTTAAATCATAAACGGAAAGAACGAAAGAGGAACGAAAAAACGCGATAAAACAAAAGTGCACGTCCGTTAGGGTAGCGCGCGCGAACGGTATTGAGGGGTTGTGCCGCGCGCCGCGCGCATGCCGCCCGCTATCGACCGCGGCTTACATAACGCGGTTCGTTCACCCTCCGCTGGTATAGTGTCCGAAAAAACCAGATCTACCCCGGCCGCCATCGATCCGCCCGAGCTCGCCAGCTAACTAGGTTCCGTACGGGATGCGTTGTGAACAGGAAAACGCGAAGAAATGTAGGCGAGCTGGAGAGCTCGAAACCGGGGCATCGCAGGAGGAAAATGACGCTCATTACACATCCCACGACCGTAGTATTACGCACCACGATACTATGATTTGTAGGAACACAACTTTACACAAGTCGCCTTCAAAACCTACGTAAAAATGGATCACTTTTCAATACAAACTAATCTCTACATACGATGTCGTGATTGAAAATTTAAAACGAAACTAGACATGTCTTTGTTGCATTTCCGAGGATGAAATTGTATGGATATTTGTATAGATTGTTGGAAATGTCGGCAATAGCGTGAAGTTCTCGGAAAAATAGGTTCTATACACGGAAGTCGGTGGAGTGACCTCCTGCTGGGTTGACGCATCATTGATTAATAGTTATGAATGAATTATCGTACTACTATCGATTCTTGCTATATTCGGTCTGGCATTTCATTTGAAGTATTAATAGAAAAGAGGTCAAAGTTTCAGTCACTCAAAAATAATATTTAAAACGATAAATTATTATCATAAAGCTTATTAAATTATTATCATACTACCTCATATATATTTTTTTTGTAAAAAAAATTGATTAAGTTTCAAGTTTCTTGTAAAAGACGGCTAAATTTCATTTTTTTTATTTAATTAAAAAAATTGTTAAACGTAGGCTAAAATTCAAACGTTATAGGCCTAATAAGATTCTATATCGTTCATTCATTCTTTGTGAATGATTTTAATTGTAATCTTAGCAACCTGCCCACCCTCCACAAACCTTACGGGTCAAGGTAAGCTAGTCGGTGAATTATTGGCAAATACTCACACTGACAAACAAAACTCAACCCTTAACCCTTAGGATAGAGCTTAAAATACAATGGGTGGTACACACACTAGTGTACGCTAGAGCAAATCTTGTATTGCATTGAAGTTTGAACCATATTTATATTAATTTAAGATTGATATTTGGATGTAGAAAGATATATGCGCGAGATAATCTCCTCCTATTCTGCGCGAGCACTTTGTCACATTTGATGACGATAAATAAATATAATTTTATTATTTTTTATTCATTTAAAATATTAAATTAATGAATTTATTTTAACGTAAATATACTAATACTTGGTTTGTACCTGTGATAATAACTGATTTAGATGTCTTAATAAAATTGGAATGTCCTACTTTGAGAACAAAGGATTCTCTCAGAATGTTAGTAAATTATCACAGTTTTAGGTTTTTGTGCTATAATGTATATGCTAATAATACTATACTGTTATGTATAAGTGTATTAGAAAAATATAGGGTCATTTTAACAAAAAAAAAATTAAATCAACATACATTACTCATAAATACGAAAAAGAAATGACTACAATAAAATTTATAAGGGACCTTCTTTTCGTTATATAACAGAAAAAATATTGAGGTCAAAAAGTTTTTTTTAGTAGGTCCACAATAAACAGAGATGAGATTTTTAACGCTATATAGGTACGCGATAGAGAAAAAAACACGATTAAATTGAGAATCACCTTCTTTTGAAGTCGGTATCGCACTGCAAATAAGAACAGACGAATTTTGATCTTGATTATGAGCAACTTGATAATTTTCTGTGCATTCATTAAACTTCCTGTTTTAGTTACTGGACATACTTCTGCCTATACCACTTAAGGTGTAGCTTGATGGTTGGTGTAAACAGAAAGGTACCTACTGGAGTAGTTTGAAAATTTCCAGCGAACCTAACGAGCAGCTAAAAGATAAAACGGAACACGTAGCGACTACTGAAGGTAGTGGATTAAGGAAAAAATAAATACAAAACAATAATTTTTAGCTTAGACTGTGTTTTAATGAGAAAAGTTTCAGAAAAAACACTTTGATATTCGTGAAACAATAGATTGCCCTGGTTGTAAATATTATACTAATATAAAAAATAAAGTTTAAAATAGAGTAGGAAATTAGTTTTTATTTTGTATGTAAAAATATCATAATTAAAATAAGTATATTTTCTTTGAAATATATAATCTTAAGCTTTTATTACATCTTTGTTTTGTCCTTATTATTGCATCTGTGTAATCACAATAATAAAGAAGGCTTACTACACACACCTGCTACGCTAAGAAAATCACTACGGCGTAGCGCGTAGGTGATCTACGTGCTACGCTGCTACCGAAAGCTACGCCGTACCTATTAAAGCACTAGTGACAATTCCATTTTAGTAAATAATTTTAATACATTATTACGTGGGCTGGTCTGTATGTGAATGCAGCCTGACTGATGGGCAAAGATCGTCACCCACTGGACGCCGGAAGGACATCGCCGTCGAGGTCGTCCGCGGCGCAGGTGGTGTCATGATCTATCTAGTCAGTTATGCAGGACGCACGTGGCCAGAAATCGCAAAGGACAGACAGGTTTGGAGGACGGAGGGGGAGGCCTTTGCCCAGCCGTGGGATCTGATGTAGGCTATAAAAAAAATGTAAATGTATTTTGCTATAGGTTGTGTACGTATGTAATAATTAAATTATTGTAATTAATAATAATTAAATAATTGTAGAGTGTTATTTATAAGTACCTAGATAATAAGTTAATATTTGTACACCGAATCGGTAGAATGTATGATACTCTGCTAACCATAAAACATCTTGTAACTACTCACTACATTCTAACAAATAAATTTTTTCTTTCTTTCTTCTTTCTTACGAGTATTAAAATATTTTGTGTATTGCTACGAAAATGTACTCTTTAAAAGATAGTACATAAATAATGTATAAAATATCGAAAGTTCATAGTACTAGTGGTCGCAATCTACGCTTTTACAAGTAAAATAACTATGCAAAGTTTTCCTACCAATAGGGCTGGCACGGAAGAGTTTCCTATGAAAATAAATCGTCTTTGAAGGGAGGGAGATTGGTAATTAACTTTTTGCTTTTTGATTTTGTCGTAAATAACTTAAATTATCTAATAAAGTATCTAGTAAATTATGATTTAAAAGTTAATTGCATGTTATGTTTATTTTATTTATGTCTTGTAATGAGGTCATCCGACAAAGAACCAAGGTAACCGACATAGCTCGTAGAATTAGCTCGCTGAAGTGGCAATGGGCTGGCCATGTCTGTCGAAGGACCGATAGCCGTTGGAGCAGACGAGTCCTAGAATCTCGCCGCGGCTCGGCAACCGTAAGGTAGGACGCCCGCCCGCCAGGTGGACCGATGACCTGAGAAAGGTCGCTGGAGGGGACTGGATGCGGAAGGCGTAGGACCGGGTGTTGTGGCGTAAATTGGGAGAGGCCTATGTCCAGCAGTGGACTATGATTGGCTGATTGATTGATTGATTGATGTCTTGTAAACCGTACTGAAATTCCTGAGGTATCGTGCTTATTAGTTACATAGAGAGTGTGTAATTATTAAGATAACCACTCTACGAAACATAGTATAAAAGACACAGCAATAAAATGTGTATGTGATCTTTTAAATTAATTCACACATTGTTTTTAAAGATATATAGTTTTTTTTTATAAATCCTATTTGTTACCACGTAAAAAAAACACGTTTAGTGACATAGTTATAATTTTATTCTTTAACCATGAAAATAATAGTTAAATTAACACAACATAACTTATGTTATCGAACACCTATCTCTTACAGCTTAACATATTCAAGCATGAAAGCTTCAGCGGTCACCCATCCTTTTCTGACCGCAACCGCCGACACTTAACCTTGTTTAATCAATGTTTAACCCTCTTCACATTGTTTATTTAAACCTTTCGTAGATAAAGTTTTTACGTTTTTAAGTAAGTTTCTAGTAAGTTAATTAAATTTCTTCAGGTATGTTTTATAATTAATTGTGTTTATTAAACATTTTTAATGACAGCAAAATTTAAAGGAGGCGGTTATTAATCAATCATGTCTTCTATGTTTTTGTTTGGTCAATATTTCTAAATTATGATCCATTTAAAAAAAATGTTCAATTTATGGTAGTGGTACTCAGGGGTGAACTCATCAAAATCAAAATATTAGTTTGTTTTTCAAATCAGAATAATTGGAAATTATTTACTGTATTTTAGCTTTTCCTGCAATTATTTATTTATTTATTTAATCATTTATGTACACACAACACAGTAACAAGGAATATTTCGTATTTATTTATTATTATTGTTCTATTTTTAATTAAAGTCACCTCTTTGTACTTTGATGTGTGATTAGTTATATTTGGTTGACGTTCCGGTCAGATTCAATAGTAATTACAAACTACAAGCCTCCATATTGACTGACATCAAACGGTTAGTGTGTACATTAGGCACGAGTATCAGACAACCCTTTTTAAATAAACGCTATTGACATAAACTAAGCATTTTTATTAATACGCTAAAGGCATGAAAAACATGATTATTTAAACAAATTCCTAAAATTAAATAACTTTTTTTTTTTGTTTTTTCTCCTTCATTTCTGTTCTCCATTATTTTTACTTATTACATAATATCGTATTCAGCTGAATCCGGTATTACTGGAATTCGACCCCAACATAGTTGGGAAAAGGCTAAGCAGATAATGTTGTTGAGTATTTTTACTAATTGTAACTTTTGTACACATTGCCAATAAATTCTGTAATTCAGGTTTGACCTATCACAGACACCAGTCTCTATATAAGAAGCTCATTACTGTGTGTGTGTGTGAGATGTCCCGAAATATTATAATTATTAGTACTTACTGTAATCCAAGTATTATGCGATTGATGAGAAAATAATGTTCTAAAAATAATAATTATTATTTTAGACCATTTCTTTTCACAGATCTACTGGAAGTGATGTATAACATAAATTGTTAAATAAATAAATATCACCCCTTTGTCAGCCCTGCCTAGTGATGGCAATTTAAATGGTAATATTTTGGACCGGAGGCTCTTCGGGCACAAAGGCTCATTATTCACCTTCGCATAAACGATAGAAGCAGAATTATCACGTTTTACGTTACGTAGATATTGTTCGAGCTGAAATTATTTGGTACCTGTTGTTTATTTCTCTATTGTGAATTCACTGGGCTGAGTTCCACTTTATAGTATCAGGAATTTGGAAAAAAAATAGGTAGTGGGGCTTTGTTACGAATTTAGACGTTTACAAAACAGTTAAAATGTAGAAAAATTATTGTTAATTTAAACAATTTAAGTATGATATAATCAGTAAAGATGCTTTTTGACGCTTCTGTATAGAATATTTTTTAAATAAGTGTCTCGTAACTGAGAATGTACCTACATCATTTATGGCTATGTTATAAATGTATGTAACAAATAATAATAATCCAGCTTATAAACGTTCCTCTGCTGGGCACAGGCATCTTCTCATACAGAGAAGGCACGAGCATGCATCACCACGCTTGCTCTGCGGGCGATTTCAGATCCCAATTTTGGAATCCAGGTTTCCTCACAATTTGTTCCTTCACCGTTTGAAGAAGTGTGTTACAATAATTAAGAACACATTGGTGCATACAAAACCGTTCATTGAACTGTTAGGCAACCACGACATATAAATGTAGTAAAGGAAATTAAATCTGTTTTTAATAGTAGCATTTTCTAGTACAAACGCTTTGTAGACCTACAAACTACTAGGATACCATAAAGACCATAATGGTATACATTTCAGTCATTAAAAGTCCCTTTAATTAGCTCCAAGAAATGCACAACCGTGGCATAAAAATCTAGATTATTGCAGTTAAGTCGTTAGATTTAATCTAGGTTTTCGAGCGAAAGTACCTAGGTTACCTAGGTCTTAGGTTAGCGTGACTAGAGCGTACTTATTTATTAGTTATGTAATATACGTGTCGGAGTTATAAACTGACCTTTTGCTTATAAATCATGTGCTTTTGAAACGGGAATTATTTAAGCTCTACTTCGGTAGCAAGTAGGTTGTTTATTATACCTTTTCTTTAAACAAGTATGAGTAGTAGTCTTTGAGCTTTAGTAGGACAAGTACTTATATTATATATTAACAGACATTAGCGCTATTTTGCACCCTTTGTTTTAGGTAAAAAATCCTAACTCTACATAATAATATCTCTACCTCTCTTTGTTCCGCTAACAAATCTGACAAATTTAAATGAACAATGAAACAATCGCATTGACAGGACGTAATTGCCTACCCCTTTCCCGGAGTATACTCGTATAGAACGTTTAATATGTAGTCAATATAATCTTGAATATAGCTATCTAGATTATTTAAAAGATCTTAACACATTATGATTTTATCGATTCACACAAAGGTCTAAAACATTTAATTAGTTGAAATTTAATTTATTTCTAAATCAAACGATAAACGTGAAATAAACAAGATTCTCGTCTAATAAATATACAAAGGTACCTAATTATATGCTAAGCTAGTATCTCAAAGTACATAGCCAAGGAAACGAACCTATACCTACGATATTATAGACCTGACGAGTCCCAGCAAAAAACGATATCAAATCTCTCGCGCCTTGCTCGCAAAACTGTCCGGGCTGTAATTCTAAATGTATTTTAAATTATACACTCAAATATAAACTTCGAATCTAGATCTTAAAGTTCAATATCCAATGGTGACATTTAGGCGGAAATATTAGCTATTACTTTTCAACTATCAAAGAAAATTCAACTCTATGTCTAAGCCGTTAAGTCTTAGTTTTGTTTGGGATGCTCTATCGCTTTATTCAATAAAGTTTCAGCGACTTGTTATTGGTATTTGAACTCTGTGTGGTGGAGTTAAGGTTGGTATTTCAATGGTAATCAATATTAGGGGGGTGCTACCGGTTGTACATTTACGTTGTCTTAAGGGTGGCAATTTGTTTCCACTATACTTTCTATAAATAGAACTTCCGTGTGAAAAGTACCGCCTTTGTGTAAGGTGACTGTGATTAAGTCATATAATAGGGAACTGTTATAATATCAACATTTTTAAAGGGTGTAAATATTTCTATAGGAATACAAGAGTTTGTTTTAAAAGCAGATCTGTTTTATTTTACAAAGAATTTAAAACGTTGAAATAATTTTATACAATTTAATAGCAATACTCCTTTTCTACTTCGTAGTCGGGTAACAACGAGAATCTAGAGGGGAAAGCTTTGGTGCTGGCATAAATATTACTAATAGCCCGAAATGTTTCTGAACAGACGAGAAACAACTTTGATTGAAAATTGCTAGTTAACCTGTTAAAGTTTATTCAAGTATATTGCTGTACTATGCCGTCTTCTTTCAAAAACTTTTGTTTTCTAAGATGAAGTGATCAATCGGAAACTTGAATTAGAACCATAAGGTTACATGTAAAAGTTGAAATATTATATTCGGCTATCCCTAGCAATTTATATATAATTCTGAGTGCTTTTAACTTTGTCATAATAAAAGCTAACTTAAGTTACTTACTACTCAAACTAAAAGAGACTGTATTGAGATAATCAGGACTTTAAAATAAATTAAACGAGTGGATTATGGATGATTTAAAAACGTGTATTCAGAGCACAAGTGCTTATGATAGAAGAGAGGAAAGAATGAAAATGACACTAAAAACTAGTAATGGCTAATTAAGGTTGCGTCGCGGCTCGCTGCTATTATAATCTCGCCAGGCGCTCCAACAGAGACCTAGACTAGTCTATTTTCTAACGATTTACACAAAAAGACCTAAACCTTTCAATTTCCCCATCTACCCACACGACAGGTGCAAACACAGCACAACCACCAAAACTATAATAATTAACCGTATCGTGCGTCTATGGCACCCTACTTGCCCCCCTACATCCCCCCCCCTACCTATGAGCCCCCGCAACACCCCCTGCAGCCCCCGGGGGCCCGCGCATGCGCACAACACTTGTCACTGGATACGGGTCAACGACATCAGCTGGCCTTACCTAACGCGGATTTACGAAATTCGAACGTTTTGAGTGTTATTTTGTTGGGTTTGTAAGATGTTATGTCATTTGAGTTTTGTTATATTGCTTTGGCTATAAAGTACGTTTAGTAAACACTGAGTACATTAACTTTGTCAAAATATACTATATCAAAAATTAAAAAAAAACTGTACTTCAGACTATAAATAAAAACTACATTGTCTAGTAGTATTAGAGTCGATGATCTGTAAAACATAGGTACTTGTACTATAAAATAATCTGAAACATAGTAGATTTAAATATTTTTGAGGTCTCAAGAGGATATTTTTACTGCTCCAAATTTTGGTTTAATAAATAGATTTGATAGTTAAACTTAATATTTTAGTTCATTGTACGTATGTCACTATAACTATTGTTAAGAAAAATTATTTATTTATGTCTTCGTCTACGATTTCACAGTAACTTTATAAGGGTGTAGGGTAGTATATCGTCTAGTCATCTCTCTTTCAAATCAGGGCAAAGACCTTCCAAAACTACTCACAGTTTATTTTGGGGTTCTGTTCCAACAATAATGTTATAGTTTCTATCATACATAATATTACGGGCTAGTACCTGTATCTATGTATAGTATAATGTTTATAAGGCATTTTTTAAAAGACTAATTAGGAACATAATATATAACATTTCTAAGAAGCCGGTAATAATGTAATTAAACATTGCCCTAAGAGAGATTCTACTAGATTAGGTCTAAACTGCATAACATTGTCACCGAACTTCCTTGTGACCTGCAAATCTTATTAATTATACTACAACTAGATTCTTGAAATCTGAAAGTGGTCAAATTCTGTTTATAAGATTCAAACATACACACATTGCTAGTGAAAAAGATGCTATGGGTACTATACGTCTATCAAATTGTTGTGTTTTTCATATTACTTTTTAAACGTTATTCTATTAATACATGGATTGGTTCTCAATCCATACATTATCTTATTTACTACATAAAGTCGTGATCACGTAATGATTACGCAACAGTCATAGGTAATACGATGCATTGCTAGTCAGTTAGGTGTGGGTGCACTGGGCTGCACCCCGGTGCAGGGGGTGCGATCAATTTATTGACGTTTGAGGTGGCCATGTTTGCCTATTGCACCCCATCTATGTTGCGTTACGTTGGTAGCTCTGGAACATGAATTATAGGTTTGTTGGCTGATGTTGGTTTTGGTTTAGAAGAGATATCTGCTAATAAAGTGTAATAAACCGCCCAAATATTTTAGATGAAACATCTTTTTTACCGGTTTAAAAAGATGGAGGTTCTCAATTCGACTGTTTGTGTTTTTGGTATGAATGTGATCCAAAATCTCTGATAAATGAATATCGAAAAAATATATGTTTTTGTGATGTGTTGTGATCAAAGTTACTTTCCTATTTATAATGTATTATTATGTATAAAAGTATAGACTAGTATGAATTCTTCTTCTTGGCGTATCGAACAAATATGAATAATCTCTTTCTTTCAACTCAGGATTCCATGACCATGACTTAAAATGCATGTCTTTCTCATAATATATTTATATACTGTCCAACATCTCATATCCTACAAGTTCTTTAACATGTAAAATAATTATACTAATAATATCCCTGGACAATTCACACACGGTAATCTGATCCCAAGCTAAGCTCTAAGAGAGCTTGTGTTATGGTAACCAGACAACTGATAAACATACTTATATATTTCTAAATACATACATATTATAGATAAATAACACCCAGACACAGAACAAATGATCGTGCTCATCACACGACATTTGTCCAGAGTGGGAATCGAACCCACGACCTCCGGTATAGCAGTCAGGGTCACTAACCGCTAGAGCAACAGGCCGGTCAAAACTAATAAACATATTTCTCTCATTACATTACGGCCGGATACAACAACTAACGTTAGATCCTAGCAAATAATCTGTGCATATTTGTTCTTAGTCTGCGGAAGCATAGCGAACTTAGAAACTGTATTCTATGAAAATAACATACATTATTGTGAGACAACCCCTGCACAAGTTTTGTTAATTATTTACTGGGACTGATTCGATTGTAGAAGTTACTGCAAGATTTCAGTTAGTAAAATTTACAAGTGTGATTGAAAGTGTTGGAAGGGGTAGACCTAGGCGGACGTTTTTAGACCAAATCGGAGACGTCTTGAAAAAAGGCCAGGTCAAGAGTACCCTAAACCGAAGAGCATGTATGAAGGGAATCATGACAGTGGATGAAGCGAAACAAGTATGTAAGGATCGTAGCAAGTGGAAAGAAGTGGTCTCTGCCTACCCCTACGGGAAACAGGCGTGATTATATGTATGTAAAATTTACAATTAAATAAAAAATCCATATCATAAACGTACTGATGAGTAGAGTTGATGCTCTTTATGCCGTCTGTATGTAACCGAAAATACTGAAACATGAAAGAAAGATAAACGGTGCACTCAACCAGTTTACACCAGGAAGGAGAAGGATTTATCTTACAAGAAGAAGCATCGAACATTGATATGCAAAGGATACTGAATTATTAAGAAAAATTGGGTTCTGACGGTCAGATAGACAGTCACTCCCCGTGAAATACAGTATTCAGCTGAATTTAGTAAGACTGGAAGCCGTCTCAAACATAGATTAGGAATCAATGCGTTATAAATGCCGAAGTAATGTCTGTCTGTCTGTCTTTTATGCTTTCACGGATAAACCATTGAACTGTTTTATAAAACGTGTTATGGGTCAGCTTAGACCTCAAGTAAGGTACAGGTATTTTTATTATTCTTTGTATCATAATAACTCTATTTTTCCCTATTGTAACTATTGTACTCATTTGTCTACAAATTCCATGCCTTTCTCCTTTCGCAGGTCTGCTGGGAGAGATTTCTTTTAGAAATAAGCTTTACATTTGTACATTTTCTTATCTTACGTCTTGTTCCATTTAGTTTTTTCCTGTTTGTCTACATTAATTGTTAAATAAATAAATAAAGACACATCTGTACGTTAATTATTTTGTACGTTAATTATTTGTAAGTAAATAGGAGACTGCGCCAATAGGTCATTGCACTTAGTGTAACAGATATTGTGGCTTCTAAATATAGTTAGCACTCCAGCCATTGTTTACGCGAACTCTAAATCCGTATATAGGTCGGATGTTATTTCGTATCTACATGAAAATTATATCGATAGCTAGAACAATCTTTACGCCTCTTGAGTAGTAGAGTTTCCTGAGATTTCTCTCAATAATTTAAGAGATTTGAAAGCCTAATATTTGAAAAACATAAGGGTATACCTATATTTTTATTATTCAGTTAATACCACATGTCGATTGCTTCTTAAGCGATTGGTGTGATGTGGCTCGAGACAGGAATGTCTGGAGTCAGACGGGGGAGACCTTTGCCCAACAGTGGGACACTTAATAGGTTTTCTTCAAAAGTCTCCAACCACATTGCCTCTTGGTAATACTAATTTATCTACTTTACCTAACACAAGTGAATTAGCATTACATTTCCTATACTAGAGTAGCGGTTTGCCAAAACCTGAGTGATACCGCATTGGTGCCATACAAATTTCATCAAAATAGGTTTCGTTGATAAAATATACAAGAGAACTGTTGAATAAATAACCAGTGTGGTGGAGCATCGTAGTTTTAAAAGAATTACTGTCGATAGATGTATGTATACCCATATATAGTTGGATGGACGTAGTTTAAGGTCGTACTGTACTCAGCTATAAATAAATAGCTTTTTATCTTATTATATTTTATACCCTTTTCCAATTATTATTTTGGTTACAGACATCTTCTCATACGCAAAAGTAGCGAACATTGATCACTAAGTTAAAACACGTGTGGGTTGGTGATTTCAGATGTCAATTTGGAATCCAGGTTTCTTCACGTCCGTAAGTGTGTTTGCCACTTATCGGAAAATGATAAATATCAGTTTTTATAGCGTGTGCCTAAGTGCTTGCCTTATTCTTTATTATTGTTATATCTTACATCAAAACAGTTCGTGTTTGTCCCACTTTGGAACCATTAAAATCCATTTTCTTTCAGTTTCAGATTACGTTAAAGCACACTTAACACGATTTTCACCTAATCCCAAAATACATGCGAGGCACGCGATTCAAAAATCACCCTTCACCCTTTTGGTAACAAAAGCGTGTTACATTACAAAAATCCGTCGCACGGGAATCGAACCTAAGCCCGCCATTAAGGGAACGGCACGCAATCCACATTGTAATCTTTACGAACACAATTTTTATGACACGACAGAATAATTCAGTCGGACATGAAATGGACCCTTCACCCTATTTGCATACTGCAGAGTAGTGTGGGGTACAGATAATACATTACTTATTTAGTAAAATAGTTTGCAATATTAAATAATCCGCTTGGCTCTGAAAATGCTATCTGGTAACAAGAACAAGTGTGTTTTGTGTAAATCTTCAAAACTTTTGTCATTCCATAATAAAACTGCGTTTTTTTTAATGACTAAGTCATTTTCTTAATCTTGTGTCTTGGACTTTATTATAACTTCCTCTAAAAAAAATCGAGTTTGTCGTTGCACACCGAGATATAACTACTTAATTTGTTTCATCACTTTTCAGAAAGTCGACAGCTAAAACCTACAAAAATGTACTTGTTTTTTTAATGCTAAATAAAAGCCAAGTAAATCATTTAGGAAATAACAAAACATACCCTACTCTGTGTATTCACTATCCCGGGCACACGCCACATGTACTGTACGCGTACTTGATAAAGATACTAGTATAGAGGCGGACTTCGTTTTACATATACATACTAGCTTAGACCCGCGAGTCTGCCTGCAGAAATTATTAAAGAAACGTAAAAGAATATAATAAAATATGTAGCTTATGCCATTTTTGACAAATACGTTTGTGTCTTTGAAAAACTAAATTTTATTTAAATAAATAACGTTTTGGAGATATCGTTTCACAGGTTTTTGAGATAAGAACAAATTGACAAACACACTCTCTGGGTGTCTGGTTACTATTTTTGAATGACTAATTATTCAGTATCAATTTAATAGATTCAGTAAATACTTTTAAACACTATTTTCGTTGTGTATTGTTTTTTACTAGATACGAATACTTTTATAAATAAATCTCACCGCTTCCTTACGGCATAATGCATTTGTATGAAAAAGCTTATAAAAGTTATTATATCTCCAATAAAGGATTACTTCAGCTTATTTCATCCGAACGATTTTCAAAGAACGTCATATTTCATTACAATATCAAAACAAGACAAAAAATCGCAACAGCTGTTATATCCCGCGACAATAAATCGCACTCCATACTAATCGCTTCGTCATGCGCGCAATATAATTAGTTTCGACTGATCTTCCCTCTCTGTCGCACTTGTGGAGATAGAGTAGTTGTGTATAGCTGTCCTTTGCACGCATTATAATTAATTTATCTGTCGTCCCTGTCGCACGCGTCGGTCGGATGTAGGCCGGGAGTTGGGTTGCGAAATGTTCGGAAATAGTTTATGTGACAAATGTAGTTAGGTTTTATAGAGTGGTTTTGCTCTTAACGAATCGTAAGTACTTTGTCTTAGATTCGATTACTAGGACGGTCAGTGGTTGATTCTGAAGTACTCCATATTTTCCCAGGCTTTTCCAAAACTGTGTTGCGTCCTCAAGTAATCTTATTTTTTTTGGTTCGTTTGTCAGTAAACTATGAAGCAATTCACTTTACGGTAAATATCACTGATGTCCATGAAAAATGTTAGCGACGAGACAAGTCGTGCATATCTAGCCAGCCAAAATCCTGTGAAACTAATTACTTCTTAATATTGTTATGCCTATAGAGGGTGGTACTTTTAAGGTAGTACCTAAATAATATTCTTCGACTACAATCAGCTTTGCACTACTAATACAGAACTTCAAAACATTCACATAAAGCAACTGCCTATATCTCCTCAACCCATTTACCAAGCTACTCAGCAACAAACCCTTACATTGATCGTATTTTACGACAATCTACATCAACCCTTTTACGATGCACATTTATTTTCCTGCTGGAATATAGGCAGTTTGCTACGTTGAGAATATTGCATCCATTGACGTACTGTATACGTAGACTACTACTATCGCTAGTTTCCCCTTGTGCCAAGCGAGAGCAGTTTTTAGTCTGAACCTAGTACATTCGTTTACTGATTCAAGCTAATTTTCGCGCAACGAGAATCTTATATATGAAAATATCGATGGTTTTGACATTGTTAGGATAATTGATAGTGTTTAGGATAGATTTTTTAAAGCGGCAAGCTCCATCTTCATACATAATTCACGACAAAACCATTTTACACTAGTGCTTACGTTCAAACTCTGATAGGCTCACTCTAGTTCCTTATGTATACTCTAAGATTGCATCATATTCATATCTCATGCTGTCGCGATGTCGCTCTCTCTGATCAAATGTTGCATTATTCATAGTTAGCAAGAGATGCTGGCAAATGATATATGTTTTGTTTTTGTATGCGAATCACTTTCTTTTGTTTGAAGGTAGGTTTGTGTCCATTTTTTAAGGTGTTTTGGATTTGTATATTTGAGTTTAGTAGAGAAGGTTTACATATACAGAAGGCATCATTATGGATTGGCTAAGCACCAGATCCAGAGCACTAGATCGTAAGAATTGAAAAAAAGGAATAATTTTGTTTTTTTTTTTGTGACTGAGTGATATGAAATAAGATTGCTATTAGTACACTTTTTCAGACCACGATTTTTTTTATTTACTTACGTGTTATAAATATCTAAGAGTAGCAGAAGGTATCTGTTATTAAAATTCTAACTATTTATATTTTCAAACTGGCACTCACTTTATCATCAGCTGAATTTTACAATACTACAATAAAAGCGAATATCAAACCTATTCAAATCATTAAAAGCACAACTAAATAGGGAGAAAATATAAATAAAGTTGCAAACATTAATAATAAAAACAGCTCCCGGCCTTTTTACTTAGGGCTGTCCGCTTTGCATTAGCATTTGTAAAAGGGGCAACATAACCAAACTTACTGATACCGTCACTAAACACAACCATGCACCTTATTCTTCAGGAAATAAAGTCCATTCTCACTTAACTTTTAGGGTTATAGCTGCATTGATAATGTGGTTTTAAATTCGCAGTCTACTTAAATCGTGGTAGCTTTTATTGGTCTGAGAATAGGGTTGAAAATTGTCTACATTTAGATGTTAGTTTTTGCAGTGTGTTGTAACATATGACAGTTGTTTCCAAGTAACCAGGGACCCATACAAGATTTATGTAGGTCAGAGTAAAGGATTGATTGTGACAAGACAATTGTATTAAAGTTTCGAGTTTTCTATTGTATGTTTTATATGGTTTTTGTTATCCATGTAACAAATAATATTATTGTGTAGCTGTCTATCTGTCTGTTATTTATCCATGAAATTTGAAGTATGCTCATCTAAAATATTTTGCGAAACTGATTGAATTGTTTTCTTATTGAAGTGCTTTTGAAGGCTTGGATAAATTGATCTTTTGTGTAACAAATATCTTACTCTTAAAGCGAGTTTAGTATTATAACTTGAAAATATTTATATATGTTATTCTATATTATAAAGACATATCATCATCATCACGCCTGTATCCCCAAAGGGTTAGGCAGAGGTGTACCAATGTACACGCACATATTATAAAGACGCGGTTCAATCACAAAATTATTCAACTTTCAATTATTAAAATAAAGTACCGAGATACATTATATTGCTTGCAACAATGATCGCTATTTTAGAATCCAAAACAATATAATTAAAATTACTTTGTAATTTATTAGACATGATTTATTATTCTCATTTTCTCTTGTTGATCAAACGTCAACATGTCAAATTGTCAAATGATCGGAGTATCGATAAGCAATTGGAATATGTTTCGCATATTTATAGAACATCTCTACGTTACAGATATACATGCACTTTTGGCACCAGTCTCTTCCTTATGACTGGGAGCATGCACAAATTTAAAACTGCAACAACTAAAAATAAACTCTGTTACACACAACTTAAAGTTCAAACTCCTGTGTTCGTTACCATCTGACATTTAGTAATTTCAGGTGGACATTTGTGACTAGAAATGCGGTCCAACATATCGGTCAGATAAAATCTGTATTTAGAAGCTCAGTCACTCCGATTTCCCCGTAAAAGTTAGTCGTGAATCCCTCGCCGATATGAATAAAAAAGGGAAACATAAAAAAGGGAAAGTTCCGAATCCGACTCCTTCGCAGGATGAGAAGGAGTTGCCGAGTGGGGATAAAATTGAGGATTTGGTGATTGGTGAAATAAAAGAAGATATGCCGACAGTTAGTGATAAAGCCAAGATCTCAGAAGAAAAAGTTGAAAGTGTTCCCGAGGAGAGAGTGCCGGAAATTGTGAGTGAAGTTATCAAACCACCCATCGAAACAAAGGATGAAGAATCTCCGAAAAAACCTAAGCGTAACAGAGGTAAGAAGAAAAAAGGTAAAGATGATGACTTCGATGATGATTTCGAAGATCTGCCTAAGGAAACTGATAAAAAGCAGCCTCCAGAAGAGCCTAAAGTTGATATACAAGAAGGAGATAAAACAGAAGAATTGCCACCAATAACACCAACAACTCGTAAAAAGAAGAATAAAAAGAAAAATGAAAAGTGTGATGAACCTATTCCACTCGAGCAAGAAGATAAGAGTCTTCCTACTGAAATTAAACAAGAAGAGAAAGAAGATGCTAAACAAGAGTTTACAAAAACAGAGTCAACAGAACCAGAAGTAAAACCATCGAAAAAGAAGAAGAATAAGAAGAAGCGTAACGATTCAGAAAGATCTGATAAAGAAGAGGTTTCATGTACTTCTGCTTTCCAGAAGATATTAGATGATAAAGAAGAACCCGGTGAAACTAAAATTGAAGAACAAACTCAAGATATTATTTCGTCAGAAACTGTTAAACCAGAAGTGGATAAATCTGAAATGAAATTAGAACAAACTAAAGAAAGCATACCAATCCAACCAGTACTGGAAAGAGCAAAAACACCTGTTAAGATCGAAGAAGAGAACAAAGAGTTGCCTGTAGTTGACGGGAAAGGTAAAAAGAAGAATAAGAAAGATAAAAAACAAATGCCTAAACCCGATGAAACTCCGAAGCAAGATGAACCCATTACTGAACAAACTTTGCCGCCAACAGATCTGGCCAAACCGCAGCAAGCAGTGACTGAACAAAAAATACAGGAGGTTCCAATAGCTATTCCAGAAGATTTGCCGAAAGACACTGTAGAAACAGAAACACCTAAACCACTTGAAAAAGAAAGTCCAAAACCGAAAGCGAAAATCGCAAAACCAGTGGAAAAGAAACGTAAAGGAAAACAAGATATTCTAGAAAGTACGCCACAAGATACAGACATTTCAGAACCTTTAAAAGTAGAAGAGAAGCCTACTCAGGTAGCACTTGAACCGAGTGAATTAAAATTACCGGAAAAAGAGAAAGTCGTTGACGTTAAATCTAAGACGCCTGAACCAGAAATAAGCGATATACCTCTACTACCTCCTGATGAAGATGAAAAACTGATTGCGCAAGAGTTTGAATTACTCGCAGAGAAAGCAATGGGTAAGAAAAGGAAAAAGGCATCAAAAATGCCTAAATCACTTGATATTCAAGAACAAAAGAGCCCTGATGTAAAACAAACTGATATAAAAGAAGATATAATGAAAGAACCGTTACCAGTAATAAGTGAAATATTAACACCGCAAGCTGAAAAACTGGGATTCAATATTGTAAGTGAAAAATGTGAAATACCAGTAGCTGTTGCCACCGAGAAAGAAGCAAAAGAAACTGTTAAACCACCAGAACAATCTGAGTTCAAAGGAAAGGAATTACTAACTCCAGAAAATGTGGGTGAAGAAAAGGAATTTATTAAAGAAACTACTCCTCAAAAGACTGATGACAAACAGAAGACTGATAACAAAGCAGGTAAGAAACGAAAGAAATCACCTAAACCACCAAAGAAGGGAGATCTGCAAATAGAAGAAGTTTCTTCATCTCCGAAACCATCAGAAGCACCTAAAGAAACCAGCCAAACTGAGGAATTGACTCAACAAAGTTTATCAGAAAGGATCGACGCTTCTAATATAACGAGAATGTATGATATAGAAATTAGTAGCATCAAACCTGGTGAGCCTGAATTGACTCCATCCGATGCTGTCCCAGATATCACCTACCCACGTGCTACAAGTCAACAGCTAATCGATACTAACAACAATACTTTAATACGAGAAATATTTCCGGTACAGGAAGTAACCTTAGGACCTCTACTTACACCTGACATCAAGGCACCTTCTGTTGTAGAAACCAGTATTAAAACACCTGAAGCAAGCGTACCCCCAAGAGAAGAGAAAACAGATTTGAAATCCAAGATGATGGAAGTAAATCAAGATATGGAAGAATTAAGACTGTCCATTGAAAGGTCATTAGCTGAACTAACATCAATAGAAAAAAGTGAAGACACTATTGAAAAACAATTTGAAGCAGCTAAACAAAAAACAGAACGAATTTCTGATATCTTATTTGACACTCCATCAGTGTCGAGCGATGTCGATAAAAAGAAAGATGTTAAAGAGAGTCCAATTATACCAATAGAAGAGGCTAAAATTGTACCGGCTACAGACATTAGTAAACCAATTATGGAAACAGGACAACAAATCGGAGCAGAAGAGAAAAAAACAATAACAGATCAAAGCAAAAAATCATCAAAGAAGCAGAAGAAACAAGAAGCAAAAGTTGACAGAAGGCCAGAAAACCTATTTATACCTTTCATTGATGAGCAACCGATAGAAGCTAAGACGACGATAAAAGAAAAGTCGGTAGAACCTCAACCAGCTGACATTTCTCTTTTCGCTACCAAACCTTTGACTGAAGAACAGAAGATTATTGAAAGACCTAAAAGCCCCATTCCGTTACCACCGCCAGAAATGACAAAACCTGACGTAACGATACCTGAAAAAGTTAAGGAGGAAGAAAAAATAACAAAACCTAAAGAACAAATTCCAGAATCACCTTTAGACGTGCCGCCTGTTTGTCCTGCAAGAAAAGATCAGAAAGGCAAGAATAAGAAGAAAAAAGGTAAGCAAGAAACACAAATGACAGCTACTACACAGAGTACAAGCTCGTCAACTACTACACAATCTCAGACCACACAAGAGACAAAAAAGGAAGAGAAGACTGAGTCTAAAACAGAAAGTAAAAGTGATAATCAAAATAAAGGTGAGACAAAACAAAAAGGTAAACAACAGTCCGACAGTTTAGATGCCGCAGGCCAAGATGACGTGCAGTCAGACTATGAACCGATTGAAAATTTTGAAGACGCACTGACATCCAGTGTAGATGACGTAAACAAAACTTTCGAAATCATTGTTAAGGAATCACAGGAACAAAACAACCCCAAAATCAACATAATAGCACCGGATGAAGAAAAAACAACCGTTTCGCCGCCAAAAAACTTGCTAAGTCACCACGATATTCCTGTACCATCGAATAGAAGAGACTACAAAAAAGAAAAGGACAAGATACCAAACGAAATCACTGCCAAAGTAAAGATAAAAGATTCGGTTGAAGTGGAAAGGAAACAGTCTAAGAATACTCAGACGAACAATAAGATGAAAGACTTTAGTAAGGATTATAAAATTAATGATAATGATGATTTTGTTTACAAGTATAGTTTTAGAAAAGTGTTTCTTCAGAGCGCTTGTCATGTTTGTAAGAAGGCTCTGAGTGGTTGTCGCGTGCCTTGCAGTTATTGCAACTTGCTGTTCTACTGCAGTACCAAGCATAAGGATGAAGATTGGCCGCAGCACCAGGCGTTGTGCTTTGCTGTGTCTACCATCGTTCATCTGAAAGGTGAGAATCTTCAGCACAATACCTATGACTTGTATTTGCACCTGGATTTTTATGCCATAGCTCAATCATGACTTTTCCAACAGATCAGAAACACATATACGCTGACGCAAAGAACCTGACAGGGCACGACTACCGGCTGATCAGGATGCAGATGATAGTGTCGTGCGAGAAGGTGCTGAAGCGGCGCCTGGTGCCGTGGGAGCAAGAGGCGCTGCTGTACCCGAGGGTGTGCGCACACGTGCCCTGCAGGGAGTGGCGCCAGAGCAAGCTGAGCGACTGCCAGGAGTGCGGACAGGTAGGATGGTTGATAATAATATCTGATTGTGTATTTTATATCGTGTTTTAAGAATTTATTGTTGATGAAAAAAGGTAACCTGTGCGCTGGATAGAATTTTTCCTGTAAATAAAGCAAGCGCATTGTTTAGTCCATTTAAGTACATTCCTTGTAGTATTGTAATTCGCTTTCAGTCGTTTAGGTCTTGTTAAGATAATAACCTATTGAATAACACTGATCACAATTATTAGGTTTAAAGCCACGTTATACTATAATGTTATCTCTGAAACGCTGAAACGATGTTTGAAATGTTGAACTCTCCAAAATTGTTCTATTTACTCTTCTTTAAATTGGACTTCAGTATCTGAACTAACATTTTTCACAACAGATATCATTCTGCTCGGACAACGCTGACCACTTTCCGAAGACTCACACCCGATGGTGCAAGTCCTACTCCCTGTACGAGAAGCTGGTCAGCTACCAGCAGACCAAGGGTCGCCTGGAGCCGAAGCTGCCCACCAGGGTCCTGAGAGAGCCACAGCAGATCCCGGAGAAGATAAACGAGGTCCTCGCTTCTATGTATGAGGAGAAAATCGGTGAGTTTGTGTCAACAGGAAGAAACTGTGACGAGATGTGATTGAAGCGAAAGGGTTGATTATATTTTAATCTATGTACCGTTGTCTGTGTTATTTATTCCTAGGTTAGATATCAGTTTTGGGTCTTTGGTCCATAGCTAAAATCTACAGTTAGTTCATCTAATATATTTTCTCTCTCAATATTCATCTATATCTCAAATAACATTTTACACATAAAATACTTACCTATATATAAATAATTTTGAACGTCAGATGTGGGTCTTTGGTAAATACACAAAACAGCTGCAGTAAGAATTTTTTTCTCTTAAAATTCGTCTATATCTAATGCAACATTTTAGGCCATTGCAAAATTAAACATTACAAGTTATCAGACATGCCTACTTCATATTATATTACCCTGGGAATCCCTTCTCGCTTGTTTACTACCAAACAGAACACAATTGTTATAAAGCTTCAATTCAAAGAGAGAAAGTGAAGGGGTGTAAATAAAGGAGGAAAAAAAAGATTGAAATTTTATTCATCGTCGGTATTGCTAAGGGTGGGACCCAAGCCCTCTTTGACCTAGATTTTTGTATAATGAAGTCTGCTTGTAAAGGGGCCGATATGATTTGCAATTTTGCAAATCACTGCTGCATCTGAGCGATTCTGATTAAAGTTGAGAGTGGTTTCATGTTTTTGACGGCGTAATTAATAATTGCTTTTGGTATTGTATGTGATGGTCAATGTTTAGTGATTAAAAAGCGAGTGACCCTAAAAGGTCGGCTTCCTTTTACTCGCTTAATGGATGCATCTGTTCAGTCTTTATTGGATATTTAAACTATTTAAACTATTAGATTTGGCTTTTTAACTACTTCGCTGACACACTGCTTCTAGATATCTTATTTGTGTGTCATGATCTCAATACCTAACATAATAGTGCATAAAACAAATCAAGCGGAGAATTATTGCAGTTTCAAAATAACAGCGAAACTACACAAAACATATTTCAAACAGTAGCAATAAGTCAGGCTAGGGCAATAAGTCTAAATACATTATGTGCTATTCAAACTTTGTTTTATTTTGTAACAAAGGCAATGTCTAGAATTTTCTGAGAATTTAGACAAACACGTATCAAAGTACAGATGTCCGACCCAAAAGTTTCATATGGGTTTCACAATCAGTTTTCCAAATAAATGATTTTTGGTAAATTCGTGATAGTAATAATGAATTTTGTTAAAGGTCAATTTTATCCCAAATCTTTTTTGTCAATATGTCTCTGTTCATATTACTTATACCTATTTAGCTACCTAATTTGAAACAGTGATTTGAAGTTTTTATCCCCTTTAAAATGTACCACAGAATGTACTTAACGACATTCAAATTAAAATCTCTAATGACTATTGGATTATTCATGTTTCACCGTCTCTTTAAATATTCCGCATGTTAACAAGCTCTTAACATACACTTAATTATCCTCTTTTTATGTAAATGTAAGGTAAGGGTTAATTCTTCAATGGAGAGCCACAGCGAATCCGCTTGACTCACTTTTCTGGCACCAATCAAATTTAAACGTTATTGCTTGGGATTAGAGTACTTTATCGTTTGAAGTAATCCTGTAGGTATTTGCATTTCTTTGATGTGTTTTTCTCCTGTGCCGTTGGGAATTGATCCTTGAGTATCGATGTCAATATTAATGGTAAATAAGGAAATGCTTTGCTCTTTAAGTAAGATTGGATTTTTCTTCCTGCTTTCAATGGTTTGAAATCTGTATTTCCGAATTTCCTTCATTTCATTTATTTTACATACAGAGACGAGGTACAAACTATTAATTATTAAGACAAAGCTTTGTTTATTTTTACCTAAAACGATACCTAATAAATACATATTTCCCTAATTTCTAGTTTAACCGTATGTACAGCCACATGTCTTGTGCTTTTGATTGTTAGGTATGTTGCATTCCCCATAGTTAGTGTTTATCATGTCGGCAACTTTACACTAACTTTACTTTTATCTGATTTTGATTTTTTACAGTCTTCAGTTTTATTACTTTCGGGTGTAGTTTATGTATAATATCTCAATTGTCCATGTCTTAGATATGAACGACATCCAGTACGCAGCGCTAACACAGCTGGCCACAGCGCCGCTGACGGCCGCCTACTGCCATCAACTGTGTAAGAGTAAGCTGGGAGCTCAAGCTAATGGCGTTTTTAAGGTAAGTTGAAATATTAATTGTCCGAAAATCACTTGTATGTAATACAATGAAGTCCTTAGACAGTGGTGTTCCTTTACCAATAGGTGAGCCTTTTGCCCGATTCGAAAACATTTTACAATTATATGATCAATATGCAAGATGTCAGTCAAAAAAAAAATACATTTCTCTTAGATTTCGTGGACAATCAATGGATATGAAAACCTTCACGAGATTTCTCTGTTACACCTCTTTACATAGTTTAAAGGATCTAAGAGAACAAACACCGGGAGCGGTTTTGTTGGCTTCAATCCCCTTCGACGAGTGTTTACATATACAATGCATGCAAAATTTAAGTACATTGCACCCGTGCGCAACCTGGACCCCACTTTTAGGAGATAAATTAGGAAGAATGAAATCAAGATATTTCTCAACTAAACTCTCCTCCTATTCCAGAAGAACTCGTTCACGATCCACGTGGTGGGCGCTGAGCTGCAGTTCGAGGCAGACGCCCTGAACAAGTGGGAGGTGTTCTTCCTGCACCTGCGGCCTGACCTGCAGGAGCTGAGGGTCGTGCTCGTCAACTATAACCTGAACCCCTCCAACCTGCCGCTGGAGTTGCTGGGGAAGATCAAGTAAGGATGGACTGGAAATTTTACAATTTATCATAAATCGTGTTTCTAAATAACACTGTGGGCTATTGACTCTATTGAGCTAGTTATCAATGCATTTGCCGAATAAAAGAAATCAAATTTACCAGTTCCTAATTTACGATCCACGCTGTTGAAAATAAATAATTAATAATGATCTATTTATTTATTTACATTCAGCCATGATCGTCCCACTAATAATACGCAATTTCGTAATTTGTTTCCCTTATTCGTATTTCGGTCTTTGTTTCTTACATTATCATGAGTTTTATTCTTGACCTTGGTGCATATAGCTCGTCTCGTGCAAGCAAAAAGTTCTTATTACTTAGTATGTGACATCTATCGACCCTGTCTAATATTTATGTAGTGAAATAGTATTTTTTACTTGCTCGAATGTTACCTACTGACTAATATTTTTGTAGATCTTAACATAAATGTACAACTGTAATTTTTTTATCTGCTTGTTGGTTGGTAATAACAGAAATAATAATTTCGCAGACTATGTGAGAACTGTCGTCAGAACAAGAGACGTGTTGTGTTCAGCTTCCAAGACAAAAGGACGTATGCTGACTACAAAGCCAGCGAGGAATTCTCTCATCCTGATATTGGTAAGATTATGACATCATCATTATTTCACTTAAGTACTATAGCTTTTCAGTAGCTTCTTAAACTGGAGATGGGTCAACTGTCTACTGTCTTAATGTGTAAAATAGGACTCCCTAAAATCACGTTACATAACATATTCTTGAAAAAGATAATTATTGCTTTTCAACAGTGTGATTGAAAATGGCACTATACAATAGAAGGAATTTAATAGGCGTTTCCTTCGCCATATAAATCTGACTGATAGCCAAGTTATTGTTTCACACGTTTTGGCATGTGAATTTCTTATTTGTAAAACAAATCAACATTTTTTTCAAGGCTGTTATGTGTTTTGTTACATAATCTACTCAAACTATATCAGTACCTAAACTTATATAAATTATATCAAACTCTAGCTTACATTCCTTTAATTTTCCAGTATGTGCCTTCAACCCCAGCATTCAAAGATCCTCAGTCTACAACGGGAAGGATCCGTGGCCATCAACCATTAACGTTGTCCTCAAGCTTAAGATCCCCTTCATCATCACAGGGTATACCATCACGGAGCTTCACAAAGACTGCATCAGGATCAAGGAGTGTTCGGAATCTGGTTACAATTTCATCGCTGAGCCAAAGTACAACAATTTCGCCAGCGTTAGGCCTGATAGAAATTTCATCTCTGATGATGAAATGCCTTTACTCTTCAAAAACTACTGTTTTGCTGTAATCTGCGGTTGATTTTTTGTACTTTAGAAGTATTTGAGTTGATGTGGTACTTCTAGCAATATTGTCATGTTCTAGTAGATTTGTTTAAGAATTTGTTATCGTTTCTGTATTCAGTTTGTGTTGTATAGTTAATTTCTGTGTTGTGGTTTTTTAATGTTTGTATCAATTTTGTCTTAATAAAGCATGTGAATTGAGAGCTGTTTTAGTTACTCTTATTAATTTCAAATTAAATTCTAAAGATCTAAATCATAGTTCTTAAAATATATGTATAGTTAAGACGATGCAATTTAATGCTCATAGCAATAGCCCAATTAATTTTAGATTGCAGAACATGCAAGAAAATTAACGAGAGAATTTTCTCAGGTGTCACCTATCCAATAGGTAACAAGACAATAAAACAGTGTGGTCTTAGCTTCCAATACAGTTAGTATTTAAGCCGGCTATTTGAGTGCATGCGGCGTCTGGGGCGCCTGCCAAGCTGACCGGGAATGTCGGCTGTCCCGGAAGGAACGAGTTCCACTGCACTTTGTGTTGCTAGGGCGAAGTGCCAAGAATAGGTTTGTGGTGACAAGTAGGTTCACGTGTGAAGTTGTTTATTTTTGCACAACTAGGTATAGTAATATTGTCTTGGATATTTGTGGTAAATATGCTGGCTTTTTTATTGGAAAAAAAATTGAAAATCCTCTTCTTTTTGAGTTTACAGCTATGCAGTGACAATGTTATTTAATTGACTGAAAATTGAGAAAATCACAAATATGCAATTGGATATTAGGCTGTTCGCACTAAGATCTCTTAAATTAAGTATTTATCTTTCGAAAATTCATCAAGGCCACGAAAAATGAAACGAAAAAATACTTCATAAAATAGATCTATAATCTTATATCAATGACAATTAGATTGACAATATTCACAAAAAATATAACAAAATTATACTAAAACATATCACAGATAAAATTATTAGTCACAAATGTAGACAGCTAACGACTAACGCTTTTATTAATAAAATATTACGGTTACGTTGATAATAAGAGGTAGATACTGCGAATACTGGTTTCCACATGACAAATATTAACAGATTGGTTACTTACGACACATAGAAAATCACGAGACATTGAATTCCGTTAAAAATGTACCGCACTAAGGAATTCCATCCTTGTGTTGCGGAATTCCAAGTCAATAGGATTTGTATAAGTCGATCTAGAATAAATACACAGCAGTAACACTGTGCGGTCAGTATATTATATACATTTGTGTTATATTTGTTTAAAATTAAATCTATTCATAATTCTAGATTATGAGTCGTTGTATGTTGTACCACCGAAATTCTTATTTAGTTGATTTTATTTGCTTCAGTAGGAGACCGCCAGCTCAAAGTAGCAATAAAAATGCCTTCGATCCAACGACGCTCGTTAAATTACGACATCAATAAAGTCACAACAGATAACTTTGAGGCTAGATATGTAACACTATTTTACATATTCTTTCAACAATCAAACATTTTGATGAATCTGAGATAACACACAATAATAATGATGATGTTATTATCGAACTGCCTCGTTGGCCTAGTGGTTGTAAGCACGAGTGCTACGCTAGAGGTCTTGAATTTGGTTCCCGACTCGACCAAGGTCATATTGGGTTTTTCTTTGAAATTCTCAGTCGCAGGACTCAGTGGCAATAGGCTCGCCCCCTATTACATGGGACCTAAACATATCGGCGAACTGTGGGTGTACATTGGTACACCTCTGCCTAACCCTTCGGGGTTACAGGCGTGATGATATGTTAAGTTTATGTAAATGAATTAAAAACGCCAGTCGTTAGCCACTACGTCAACAATTCCCAAACAAGAGACACAGACATTTGGTGATAGAGTAGAAATAGAACAAGGAGCACGCAATCGGCTTGCTGGTGATAGCTCTCGACACAGACCCCAACACCTAGACATAAACACAGGTTGATATAACGAAGAAACAGAAAGCGTAGATGACCAACAAGTATTGTTAGGTGAAATGCAGGAGTTAGTTGCAAACGAGAAAACAGTGCTAGTTAATGTGATTAAGGTAGCTGATGATAAGATCAAAAATGAAAATACTTTTACGGATTTTTTGCGGTTTACGTTTTTGTATCATGATCACCTGCAAAATGTTGAAACGTCGCGACCAGAAATCTAGAAGCAGTAGTAAAATCCGTAAAAGTAGTTTTTATTTTAATGTCCAATATTTGCGTAAACCCCAAATCAAGATCGATACTGTTATATCTGCTGAAATAAATAAGTATATAGTTATGCAGTCTATTGTAGCTGTTTGTTGCCACTAATGTATAGTGAGCTTCATCTAAACATTGTCCTTTCTCCATTTAGCACTGTTAATTTGCCAGGCGTGCGACAGTGATAGATTCCATACTTCACCTTAGTGCTAATTTAAGAAAGTTTACTTTTCTAGAACTTACTTTCCATAGTAATTTCTAAATCTGAGACATGGTTAGAGTAAAAAGAAAAATAAAGTTTTGAAATTTTCGATCTTATTTTTGGTAAAAAGTTAATAATATAAAAGACAAGAACACCAAACCCAGTTATTTTAACATTCAAATCAATAATTGTCTGGAATTTAAAGATGTGCAAGATTAAGTATTAGTGATTCACAAAGACCAAAACTTAATATTAGAAAATAAGTAAAACATAATATTTAGTAAGCAAATTAAGTACAACAAAAGATGCAGGATTAATTAGTTAAAAATTAATTAATTAAATAACAAAATTAGTAATTCTTTTATTTATAACAATTATCCACTGCTAAGGCTCTTTAAATATTAGAATTTTTATGGCATTTAAATTCGGGTTTGGAATCCAGTTTATATTTATGCATTTACTGGAATGTAATGTTGAGAAGTATTGGCACTTGCTTTTGACCCTTGATAAATATTTTTTCAAATCATTCAAAATTTTCATTTTGCAAAGTAGATAGTTGTTAAAAAACATAAAATTAAAACAACAGTTAACAACAACAAACCTTAAACAACGGAAACAACAACCTGTTCTGATAACACCGGCGCTAAAGTTGTACCGTCGCCACTAAAAGTACCTGTGGTACCATCAGTATCATTAGCGGTACTTGTAGTGCCATCCGTCGATCTCTCCTCTTCTAACTTGGGATAAATTGTACTAGATTCTTCTGTATTCGAACTAACTTGAGGTTCTGATGAACTTATACTTATTGTACTTTCTTCTGTACTTAGACTTGTACTTTCACTTCTGTAGTCATCGGTACTTTGTGTAGTACTTGGATCTACTGTACTGCTTTCAGTAGCATTAATTGCTATAGTACTAGTATATACAATTGTATTAGTTTGATCAGTACTTGTATTGTCTATACTATTTTCAGTTGTACTTTTATCTTCTTTCACCGTTGTACTAGCTTCTACTGTTGATGTTCCTTCTGTGTTCGTACTATAAGTACTAGGTTCTTGTGTACTTGTACTAAAAGTACTGCTTTCTTCTGTACTAATACTGAAAGTGCTACTCTCTTCTATATTTTTAGAAGTAATACTAGTCTCTTCTGTACTTATACTAGGGGTACTAGTTTCTTCTGTACTTATACTAATAGTACTGGATCCCTCTGTACTACTGGTGCTAACCTCAATGTAGTCATTATTTTCATTATCATCATAGAAGTCTTTTCCTGCGCCACCATTTGTGGATAAATCGTAGTCATAAGGTTCATCTTCCGTAGTGGACGGTACTGAAAGAATAAAAATTAATATCAAAAATCTATAATGTGTGATATCTGTAGTGATTATTCATGATTTCCAACATTGCCTTTATAACCAAAATTATTACCATCAAAAAGACATCTAAGCAAAACTATTAAAAGAATAGATGCAATAAATCGAAACATGTTTTAAAATAATAAAAAAAAAATACTTTGCATCGATGTCAATAGCTTTTAATGTATTTTATGCCCTTACCAGTTACGTCATCATTTAGAATCTTCTTGAACGGATCTTCAGTAACCAGCGCCACAGGAGCTTCACTTGTATCATTATTACCAGTCTTCCTAACTTTATGTTTATCACAGCCATCAACACAGTAATTAGCTATCTTATTCAAAATCATATCAACTAGAATACTTTCTTTTATATCTTTATCTAGAATCGTTGTTTCCTTTTCTTCCTTAAGCTCTTGGTCCACCATTTGTTCTATATTTTGTGTGTAGTTCACTGGAGGAATCCATGTGTATTCTGGATCATATTCTGATTGATTGTTGAATATTGTATTGTATGCCTCATCTACTTCATCGTCTTGTCTTATATTGGGCTTAGTGTATTTAGCTACGGTGGGTCCTAGGATTTCCGTGACATATTTCTTCAGGCTGTTACATTTGTCGACCGTGTTCACGTCGCTGGAACTGCCCCAGATTATGAAGCCGGAGGCGTTGGATTTGTAGAATGTGCTGAACGCCACGTTTAAGTCACTCTGAAAATATAATTGTGTTAGATTAGAAACTGAAACTGTATGGATACATAGACAAGGTATAATATTGCTTTGGTACCGTTAAAACATATCTTTAAGCAGCTGCATGTTCACTTATAAGTCACTTATAAGTATTTTCATTGATTGAATAGTGTGTCTACTCTCACTAAGATTATTCACACACCATACTTTGAATGAGCATACAACGATAAATTAACCTGATCTTTTGGTTTCATTTCTGGACACAGTCATCGTTCTACCATTTTACACCTAAACTTCTGTAACTTTTAGCTTCACTTTCGTTTTTAGTAAGTCCATTAAGATTACTCAGTCGAGTATCAAAACCAGCTCACCTGATTAAAGTACCCCTTATCCCTGTAGCGGTACCAGAAGTAGGGCAGTATGGGCTTGCCACGGCCCACCCTGGCGGCCTCCCGCACGCGGCCGCGCACGAGCGCCGCCAGCTGCGCCGCCGACATGTCCTCCGTGCTGTACACCGACGGGAACAGCGCCGTGCTCTCCTGCCACAGCCAGCTTATACTGGAATCATTCCAGAGGGAGGGTTTAATGCCATGCTCCCTTTTCCAATTTATACTATAGTACTTATGGTTAGTAAATTGTAAGCAATGGAAGTTACCCTGTTTACCATACCTAAATCATTTTCAACTCAAAGTTTCTCGTTACATAAAATGGTTTTTAATTAATTATATCATGATGGAAATGAGCATACCAGCATCTGGGACTGCAGCCGAGAAAATAGATTGAGATAGATGACCCTTCATCTATCTATAGGAATATTACCTGGATACTATCTGGATTACGAAAATGGATTCAAAATTAGATTGGTAATCAATAAATTTATGAAAAAAGTTCATCTAAATGAGAAGTCTTAAAACTAGAGTCTAAAAAATCTTGAGGTTTTTCAGCTAGATTTAGATAGATTTTAAGTTTTCTTTAGTAACACATTATTTTTCTCGTAATCTTGAATTTCTGATGAACCGCTGTTGTTATCATTTTTAAAGCCAAATTCTGACACAATCCTCCAAGTTCCCTGGCTCCTAGCTTAATCCACATTTTATTATAGAGCCTAGTTAGTGCCGTACCCGTCGTTCTCCTGCGGCACCTTATCAGCGCAGTTCTCCTGCCGGTTGTTGCTGGCCATGTTGAAGCAGTACGGGAACCCGTAGTAGCCCCACAGCGCGCGCGGACGCATCTTCTTCGCCAGCGCTATGGATGTCTGCATGAACTCTCGCCCGGCTTTCTCGAAGCGGCGCTTTGCCTGGAATTACAAATACAGGTTTTAGTTCAGGAATTAGTTCAGTTTTTTGATTATTTTTATATCATCATCATTGCCGAACCTTTTCCCAACTATTTTGGGGACGGCGCACCAGTCTTACCGGGTTTAGCTGAATACCGTATTTTTAGTTATCCATCGTATACATGGTTATTTGTAAAACACCGACGAACTCTTAAGAGACCATTGTACTCTAAATAATAAACAATTTTTATTAGTGGACCACACCTGAAATCGCAAAAAAAAAAAATCAGTTGTTCCGTACATTTTGAGAAATTATACAACACTAATTTATTAATTTTTTAGAGCAGGTAGAGCAGGCGTTTTTGGATCTGGAAAATGGTTTTTGACCCTTCACGCTACGCACGCTACGTATGATCTGGCTGATTCATATTTTAGTAATGGCCATTATTTACCAGCAACTTAAAGGGGATGCAGAAAGAAGCAATTTTGCATCCTAAAATATTCTATAAATTTTGCAAAAATATTGAATTCAAATCTTATAAATTATTTTATATAAGATTTGAATTAAATATGTTTGAAGAACATAATTGCTTTAACATACAAACTCCGATGTAACACACATAGGTAAGTACTTCATCTGATTCCAGCTGTCAGAATGGGAAGTGCAGTGTTCATTATAATTAGAGCACAGCTCTCAATGATCATTAGTTAAGGATTGTGCAACACGCATGCGCGGAACATGCGTACCTAAACTGTTTCATGCATTTAGATTATTTTGTATGTTTGCATCATGTGTTATTGACAAAAAGGAATGCATGTTAACTTTTAAACTATCGCGCTGCATGTTTATTGTGATATAATTCACAGGAATAAGCACGTACATGCATAAATGCCGTTTTTTGGGCCGTTGAGTCTGCTTGCGACCACGGCCGGTGTAACCCGGTCGAAACGTCAAGCCCAAAAAAAGGAATTTATGGCTGGTAGCTGAAAGTAGTAATTTGGCCATGTTACCACTTGTCAGAAATACGAAAGTTTGAAAAACTTGATTTCTGAATTAAAGCCTTTTTTGTATATTTGAGGCAGCAAAGTACCTACTTATCTTGTCGATGATATTAAGGAATAATCAATCAAACTCATAAACAAGATAACCCTTTTTTGTCTCCGAACCCAGTTGCAGTCGGTCGAAGCTAATTAAAAACGGATTGATAGATTGATGACAGTGCGCAGGCGATCGCCCTGAATACCACTGACAGCTGATGGATGAGAGCGATGCGTAAATAAAGAATGTTATAGGTTTTAACCTTAGGGAATTCGTTATATCATTAATATGCTCCCGAAAACAAAGATGAAATAATGATTTACCCCGCAGTCTTTTGAGACACGCATCTTGCAAAACCAAAGCGACATTTATTGATTGCATTTAAATTAATTGTTCTGTAATTGCTTTTTCGTACTAGTCAATAACAATTGTGCCAATTTTTCTGTCGTTTTTCTTTTGCTAGATATTTAATACTGCCGCCGGTCGCTCAAACGCGCACAAGCTTTCGTAAACTTTAAGAAAGTTTGCCCGCATATGAGGAAAACAGCGTAGGTGGCGACTACCCACACCGCTTGGAAAGCCGCTAAAACTTTACTTAAGTAATTATTTGCTAATGTTGGGGAACACTTGTGGGTTTGCATATACTTGTCAATGTGAATAATTAGACATTATAGCTTTGTTGTCGTTTTAGGTATATTTAATAACAAGTGACGTTTATAGATAAAAGCAGAATCTATAAAACAAAGTACGAGTATTGTACTTACCACGAACCAAATGATTTTTGCTACAATGTTAAATCATTATTTCTTTGACTTTAATAACTGAATTTACTACCATAAGACAAAAAGATGTACCTTAAAGGCCACGTTAATTTCCTTGTTGACCACTTAATTAGGTCATCCTACTAATTATTCAAAGTACAAATTATTTAATGACTAATATTTGCATATTAAATAAGTATAACAGTAAAACATAAAAAAATAAACTGTATTCCCGTCAACAGATTTATCATTCGTTTCCTCTGGCATCGGTAATTTCCACTGTACTGTATAATTTTAATTGGTTCAGAGCATAACAATTACGTAACTGGGATTGCTTCACAGCGCGTTAATTGGGACGCGCCGGCTAATTGAAGGGCCGATGTGTGCCGCGTTGTATTGTTATTACCGTATAGACGGTGTTAGGATGGGTTTGGTCAAGGAATTTTGGGATTCTGTAGGGGGACATAAGAATTCGGTTAACAAATTGTTTTAGCAATAAAGGATTGTTACAAAATTAAAAGGGTTCCTTGTCTCTCAAAGATATAGCAATTGCTTTAGGTATGTGTGTTAAATGACGAAGATTATAATTAATTGGTAGTTAATGCAAAACAAAATTACAGGAAAACCCAGAATAGACTGCTGCCAAGTCTGTTCCAACTTTCTCTCCCAAGCCCTTGCATAAATAAAACTTTATCCAGAACGTAACGAAATTCAGAAGAGTCCGAACGCTTCATATGGTTTAGATTCCTAAACCGGGAGGTCCGTAGCTACTACGTATGCCGGTGCTGGCAGGGAACCGGTCTAACTCCCTGTCATCAGATATGTTGAAGCGTATAAGCAATCATATAAGATTCTTAAACCATTCCTACGTCAAAAGCACCAAGTTAAATCTCCTGTTTCTAGGAGCCTTGATCATCATCATTCAGCCAATCATAGTCCACTGCTGGATATAGGTCTCTCCCAATATGCGCCACAACACCCGGAGGAGGAGCCTTGATGCTTAATAATAAAGAATTAACATATCATCACGGCTGTATCCCCGAAGGGATACCAATGTACACCCACAGTTCGCAGATATGTTTGGGTCCCATGTAATAGGGGGCGAGCCTATTGCCACTAACCGAGCACAAATCCAAACTCCGACCTGCTACTGAGAATTTCATAGAAAAACCCAATAACACCTTGGTCGACTTGGAAATCGAAACCAAAACCTCTAGCGTAGCAGGCGCGCTTAGCAACCACAGACCAACGAAGCAGTTATATGGAATTATACTAATAAAATATCCTATTCCTCACCTCCTCCTCAATCCATTGCTTCTTCCACCACCAGTGGCGTTTCTTCTCGATCTCGTAGGACACGTCCTTGTACGGCGTCAGCACTCCAAAGTTCTGGCGCAGCACCGGCTTCCACGACTCGAAGTCTATTATACCCACACCTGGAACATTTTGGAGGAAATGCTATAGTGACGGATGTATAATTGATTGAACAATAATGGAAGAGGTAGGTCGCTTTCGACCGGTCCAATTGGAAAACTTTGGGGGAGGCCTATGCCCAGCAATGGACGTCCTACGGCTGAAATGATGATGATTAAGACACATTAATGTAAAAAAGGACACAACACGATTTTTATAATTATTTTTTATGTAAAATGGATAGATATTGGACAATCTTTAAAATAGACCTTTGAGAAAAAATATTTCTTGAAATAAATCCCAATTTACAAAAATACTTCAACTGAGACCTCCTTCTTTCGAAGTCGGTGAAAAGTAATCCCTAGGGTACTAATGTTCTGTTTTATTATAAGCTAAGTAGGTGTATGTATGAAGGAGACTTTAACTACTTTAATTATCATTGTGTTACATGACTATCATAAGGATTTTCATAATGAATATTCAAAATATTTCATACTTTATTTACTGACAACAGTAATCTTTATGTCGAATTATAATATACTCCAAAAATACTTTTCTTTTTACAGTACATAATTATCTTTATATCTGCATTTTATTTTTATAACTTTTAATGTTACTGCGTTCTTACAGCATAATTAAAATGTCATGACACTAGATTGTTACTATTTGCTTATTTAATATTTTTATTTGCATTTTTTTGTGTTTGTTTGATGTAACTGGCCGAATAAATAATGTCGCGTGTGATAGCGTAAAAAAGCTGTGTAATATATTTGACTTATTCTAAGATGTTTGACGAGATGAACTGGCCTTTTTAGGAATTTAGAAAGATATAATTATACTTAATTGTGATATTGCACTACAATAATATAAACCTATAATAAAATTTACTTTTGTATCTACGTTTGCGGGCACTGAAGGATTTAACATTGAACAGAGTACCAGCTTAGGGGTATTAGAATAAAAAAATGCAATCAGTAAAAATAGTTGAAGTTGCGAGTCGAGTCTGGATGAGGCTGGCATTACCGTAGAACTGTCATTACCATGATTGTAGAAAATGGCACGAAAAAGGGGAGGTATGCCCAGCAGTGACTGTGGGAGGACAAGGGCTGTGGATGATGATGATGGATGATGAATAAGTAGAAATAAAGAACATTTTCAGGTGAAAATGGGTTTAGTCCTAAATCACTTACTCTCCCAAATATCAAATACTGAAACTAAACGCAGTAACGAAATACATAACTTTGCTTTTACAAGATTGCTTAGCAAAAATGTTTTAATGCTTTTTCCAATATCAAGTTATACCCCACGCTGCACCGATAATTTTCCAGCCAGGCGCGAAAATAATTACATTACGCCGGAGTTCGCCTTTGAAGGACACTGCCGAGGGCTGTTTATAGATACGACATGGCAGATCCGTCATTATAAATGTCATGGACGAAATGCAAAAACCCATGCACATGATTGAAATTTAATAGAAAATGACTGTAGTCTATATATATATCAGTACTTTTTTTTTTGAAAACGCCAAATATTTTATAATAAATTGAAAATCCTTTTTTTTTCTGTGAAATAAAGACAAATGTACACTTTTTTTGTGACTTGCTGTATGTTTGATTACTTTTAAAACGCTCTATCATTTTTATTTCTTTTCTGAACATTAATTGGATTCATGGTGGTCTTGCAATTAGCGATTACTTGCAAAAAATCTCTTAATGAAAAAAAAATGCACTTATATTATTATGACACAAAACGGCACTTATAAAAGACCTTTTTTTAATGTACCAAGTTCATGGTATTATTAACACCCTGTGTGGTATCTTATTATTTTGATGTCGCCGTGTTCTGTGAAGTTATTCAGGTTGCGACACTGCCACATACGTTTCGTGAATGTTATGCAGCTTATTGATATTCGTAAGACAACTAATGGGTTCTTTACTGTCCATTTTGATAGTGTTTGATATGTAGAAAGCATTGGGACAAGTGTTTCGTTACAAAAATACTTTTGTTTCATGGATGCCGAAATAAAATGGTTTTTACTTGATTTATAAATGTTGGCAATGCGGAATACGTGTGTAACTATACAACAATATAATAAAGTAGTGTGCTTATCTCTGGGCAGAAAATATTTTAATTCTTGTGCAGTAAGAACTACTGGGTATATTGAAAAAATATTTGAGAAAGTTTCTTTATTTTAGTCTGTTTTACATCGCGTTATTAAATTTGGAAAAGCAAATGAAAATGTACGCAAGATGGTTAGATTTGATTCTGTATGATATATGTTGATATGATTGTCTGTATAACATTTTAAGGTTTTTTACATATTACCATAGAATGGTTCAGCCTACTATATTATTATTATTTTAATGGCAGTTTTGACCACATTTTAAGCTGGGTTAATTAGCCCGCATCAAATTAACTAATTGTAATATTCTAGGTTACCTATTTAAGAGCTATAACTAACCCAGGGTCGCCCGCATACAGGGAACTCATTCACGAAACAGATTATTTATAGCCTAGGCATTCTAGGAAATAACTTGTCCTTTTCCCTGAGGCTATACGAAGATAGACCAGCATTACTAATTAAATATTCACTTCAAAGTATTCTGAACTTGAAATAATTTAACTTAGATTATATCATTAAAACAAACTTAAAATTCAAAAAGCTTCTAACTTTGTGAAATTACAAAAGGAAAATGGGTTTTGACCGAATTTTTACGTTAGTCGGTGGCACAGCGCTGCGTTCGACAAAACATTTGGAAAATTGTATTTTATATTTATAATATGTCCTTCATAAGTGCCAATAAATGCCGACTACCTTCAGAAACTAACATAAATGATTAAATGAATAAATAAGTCTAAACCTTTAAAAGAATAGAGACGATTTCAAACATAGAGGACCTGCAAAAGTACAATACTACTTGACTGTCGGCCTGCAACAAACTTCTATAGTAAATAAAAAAAAGCCAAACACTCACCACTAAAATTCTTATCCGGAATACTCTGATCGAGAACATTCTGGAACGTATCTAAATGCTTAATCAAGTTGCCTTCTTGCGGCACTCCACCGTTCCTATACTTGATCTCCCCACTGGTACTGTTACTGAGTAGCGCGGGAAAATCCCCCGGGTCGTAGAGGATGGCTATCTGATCTCCCCGGAAGCTGTCCCCCGTGTTCTGTATGATGCCGTACTTGTAGAGATCATCGAATGGGATCTTCTTTGAGGTGCACTGCATGGTGGGGACGTTCCAGTAGACTTTGAACTCCTTGGTTGGGAGCCGTTCCGGCATTTGGACGACGTAGTAACTGGAAGAAAGAGATTAGGTTAGGTAAGTGATTTGTAAAGGGTGTTTAGGGATTTTTGAAATTAAACAGTCAGGTTTTGAGCTTACACTTGGTAGAGCCAGCGCTGCGGTAACCAGACAACTGATAAAGCCGGATAAAGTATAATTCCAAATGCATGCACTTTGTAGATAAACTAAACTTAGACACATAACAAATAATCTTATTCATCACACAAAGATTTGTCTTGTGTGGAAATCGAACCCACGAAAGTCAGTCGATTATAAAATTTGCATATTTTGATGTTTAATAATATAATTTATTAAACTTGGATTTGTTTGGTAATATTTAGCTTAGCAAATAATAAAGCTTGAGAATATAATAATATAATACAGGTTAAGTCAAAGGAATCAATTTTTAGAGCATCTATAAAGTAAATTAAAAATATCTGAAATCAAATTGCAACACATCTTTAAACAGCATAGTAAGTAAACATCAAAACTAGTTATTTCTTTGTTTACATTCCACTGCCCAGATAATTACATAACAACACATACAAATAAACAAGGAAACCCGAGTACCTATCAATAACATATACATAATATCAACAGCAGCGTTCATTCACATACTTTATTTACGTTCGCGTTGAGTCATGACCTACAAATATAATTGATAAATATTGATATTTGATCTCTACCAACGAGGTTGCATTTGAAACTATAGAGTGAGCCTATCAGAGTTTAAACCGTAAGCACTAGTGTGAACAAGTGTTGTCGTGAATTATATATGAAGAAGGAGCTTGCCGTTTCAAAAAATCTATCTAAAACACTAATATTATCCTAACAATGTCAAAACCATCGATATTTTCTTATATAAGTTTCTCGTTGCGCAATAATTAACTTAAATGAAAAACGAAATGTACTAGGATCAGACTAAAAACTGCTCTCGCTTGGCACAAGGGGAACCTAGCGATAGTAGCAGTCTATGCATATCATACGTCGATGATCTCTACAGACCTACTTATTGTTTACTGCAATTATGATAATATTACTTAAGTTAAAGTATTCAAGTTTGTTGTATAGTGAGCCGCAACTGATGAATGGATTTTGATAAAAATTACTATGTAGGTACTATAACATACATACATATAATCACGCCTCTTTCCCTTATAGGGGTAGGCAGAGATCACTTCTTTCCACTTGCTACGATTACATACTTGTTTCGCTTTATCCACTTTCACTATTCCCTTCATACATGCTGCTCGGTTTATACTATAATATAATACAAAAATAATTATGATTGTGAAAATGGCACTTAAAAAAAAAAAGTTTTCCAATCGCTTTCGTATCTTCAATAGTATTTATTTCAATAGGAAATATCTCTTTCAGGTAAAGTTTAGGTGTAATTTAGTAAATTGTTCAAATTCATTAAAACTAAATCATGTGTATTTTTCATTTTTTTTAGTTTCTTCGAAAAGTAATTAATATTTTTTACCCAAGCCAAGCCACGTGGTGTACCTACTCATAAACAAAGTCAACGGCCGATAAAATGATGTAGTAACTACAGCATGACCCACTTGTTATCAATTAATAAGGTATCAGTATGGTAAATGATTCTTTGTTCAGTTAACATCAAGTTAAACCGCTGTATAGTCGAAATAGTATACTTGACTGAGTGTAGTTCTCATTTATCTAGCCTTTATCCAAGCTGTGTTGGGGTAGGTTTCAAGTCTAACCGGATTCAGGTGAATCTGTATTTTTTATGAGCTATTTGACTGGTTGTCAGGATTGCAATAAAATTAAAGACTGTCAAAGATCGACATATGTGAATGTGCTTAACTTTTTATAGACATTTGTTTTAAATCGAAAAACATTTTACAAAATCTCATTTTTTTATTACCCGACTATGGTTTACTTGTTTATGTAAACAGCCTTAGATTAACTACTCGTATTTATTCCAAAAAGTGAATCTCGCTGTTTCATGTTTATGACTCAATGTCTGATCTATCGCTATAAAAAACTCAATTAAAATCGATTCACTTGTTTAGCCTTCCTTTACAAACAAACACAAAGAGACCTGTCATTTATCATTATTTGAACAATTAGTCAACTTGTTCAGCAGTTATCAGTCTGACTAATTTCCGGTTTTGATTTAAATAAATTATCCTCAATTATACTTAATGCAGTTTCAGCGTTAAAATTAAGGTTTCCGCCCACAACGGTGTAATGGTTATTGCAGGTCAGACACTTGTTGTTATATATTATATGTTTGGTGATTTTTCTTGATAATACTGGATTGGTTTTGATATTCTGGTTTTGATTGGAATTTAGTTCGAGTGGGTAACAACCATTTGGGTGAATTTCCCAAATGACTTTTTTTTTTGTCTTTGGTGAAATTAGTATTTAAAAAAAGGAATATAGTTCTGAATTATTTTTTTTAGTATTCAATAGGTAGTTATTGGGTTGTGGCAAAAATATGATTTGCCTAGGACTATTAAAAAGGTGGAAAAAAAAACATAAACCTCTACTTTTTGTGAAATCGGTGCTGTCCCACAACTTTTTATACAAACAAAACAGCTTATTCACTAATAAAAATAAGTAAGTTAAGTATATAACTTATTCTGTTTCATAGAATATTAGTTAAGTTATTAATATATAGCATTTTTTATTACATAATTAACGATTATTATTACTGAGAGGCACAAACGTACTTGTCCTGAAAAAAGTTCTCATATCGCTGGACAAAAGTAATTTAATCATAAGTTATAATCGACGAGTCGGACAGCATCCCCACCCCGATCGTATTTCCCTCGTTGGTGTATGCTAGTGGGCAGTCAGGATAGGAGTGGGTTAAATCGCTGCATATGCCCACCAAAACTGTAAGAACGCCATTTCAGTTGCTCCCGGACAATTATTTTATATAATCGGTGCTTGCATTTTTCTAGTGTAATGAGTAGTTTTATTATTGTTGTTTGGTTCTAACAGACGCAGTAAGTGAATTAGCTTCATTGTCTGTTATTAAATTTATCCTAGATATTATGCATTTTTTATAATTTTCTAAAAAGTGTGTTATTTCTCACGTCGCTGTTCTCATATCGCTGTAATCGGTGGTCTTTTTTACCACCGATGTGATCATTTACACCGAAATGATAAGAAAAAAACGATCGGTGTCTTATATCTAATATCGGTGTCTGGATTCATGATCAACACACAGTATTGTCACATCGGTGTATCATTTATCATCTCGGTGAGTCGTTTTATCATATCGGTAGATCCCGTGTCATTTCGTTACGTATACAAAGAAACCATTGAACATACAAACATACATACAGATACATACATTATATACATACATATGTACCTACCTACAAACATTCATACAAACATACATACATACTTACCTACATAGACAGACAAAATTATAACCACGATACCACTAGGTAGTAGAAGATGTATAAAGGTATCGATGTAAAAATCTATAATAAAATAGGTACGTAGTTTAAAAAATATATATTTTCATTGGATTTCTAAGAACTCAGTTCTCTTTGGATGTGATCTACCCACATAAGACCCTAAGTTCTGGTCTTCAGTTCTCAGTCACTCTTGTAAAAATATATAGGTACCTACTATTTCCTTTTTTATGTTCAAAGATGGATAGATTATCATATCGCTGAATATGTACATCATTTCGGTGGATATACTTATCATATCGGTGTACAGAAAAAATAATCGGTGCCGGTTTTTCATATCGGTGGAAGCCAAAATTCAAACCGAATTTTCTCCTTTGTCTTAAATGATACGTTGATGATATTAAATTTGGGGATAATTGATGTCCTACAGATTACATAAAACCTAAAAAATATACAAAAAATATATAATTGTAAAAGTTCACCGATATGATAAGAAAAACGGCATTTGTTGAAATTCACCCATTTACTTTTGTGAATGTATAAAGAACGTATGAAACTGACTGCTTTGATATATCGACTATGTAAATAGTTAACCATTCTTAGGATATGGATATGTCGCACTGTTTTTTTTTTTCTACTTTAGAGAAAAGGTCGCTCTCCGTAGACCGCTGACAGAAATTATAACATTTAGAACTCCATTAAAAACTAATTACACGTAGAAAGTTTTATTACAGAATTTTGGTAGTTTTACTGCGAGATACAATGAATCCATTCTAGACATCTTGTGATTATATATAAACATACCTACAACTAATATATCCTACATGCAAAAAGACAATTAGTTAAATATTAATGGTTGCCTGACACGCGAGACAAACTTCTTACGACATTGCGTAACGTTGTACTAAAATGAATCTGTTTCTATGAGAACAAAAAGATCCAAAATTTTATAAACGCAGTCTTAGCTTATCACAGTCTTATGAAGCTTTATGATAAGAATCAGGTATTATAGTAAAATTTATGCATGTAAAAAATACAGTCGTTTAATGATTTGTTAAAAAGAAAATCTTTATCTGCAACTTTGGAAAATGATGCTAATAGGTAGTTGTGTTATGAAAAATTACTCTTTCGAAGACAATAATCCATTTAAAGCGGAACGATTTAAACACTTAATCCTGTGACCAACGACCATTGGGCTGTATGGTCGTTGTCTGAGACACTTGTCCTTAAAACGAACATCAATTCTAAAAGTTTAGTCATCCGATGATTATGTAGGTACTCATTGGTCATAGTGATTGAAGTAAAGTGAACCGTTAAGACCAAGAGTACGTCACTTGTGAGTCAGGAAGGGACTGTTCTGTGCCTCTCACTTAGCAACGGTATTTCGGATATTGAGTCACAGTCAGCTGATAAACACAAAATTGTGTAAATTAACATAAAGTTAAGTTTATAAGACACATCATTAAATTAAGTTTATAAGGGACATCCCTTGAAACTACAGACTTTGTTCGTAATTAGTTTGAATAAGTTACGTCAAATGAGTTCAATAAAAATAAATTTTCACGTCTGTTATGTGACTTTATTAAGAAAATTGTGATATTGACCAAAAATATGCAGTAATAAATAATCCCATTTTTTAACTCTTCAGTCTTCATACACTAGCATAAAAATAATTACTAAAAGTGCTCTTGAATCTGTGAAACATAAGAGTAATAATCACGATCAATTAGAACGTGTAAAGTGACGTAATACGAGGAACAATAACAATTAGCAGACAGCTGAGTTTCCGATACATCTGTTATATGAATGGAATTGTACCGTAGAACTCACTCACTAGAAGTAACAAAAACTTTGATCAAAAACTTCTGTAAAAGAAGGCTTTTTAAACTAATAAAAAATATTCCATGTATCTATCTATCCAAAAGAAATTAATAAAATCAGTTACTCGTAAGTGCGAGACAGACTCATGCAAATAGTCCCTTACTATATTATAGTATGTACTTTTTATAGTTCGCTATTAAAAGGGCAACAGAAGTACCTACACACTTTGTGTAAATTTCAACAATCTACCTATTAAGTTCATGATTACAGCCCGCGCTAAATCTGACGGACAAGTAATACGGTTCCCATTGGCAACCTTTGGGTACAGAACTCTCAATAACAATTATATTTAGTACTAAAGCTGTACACCTCTTCATTAAAATTAATCGTCTTTTAATTTGCTATTGTAATTATTTTCATTAGTACGTACCACTTTAAAGTAAAGACAGAAGTAACAACCATTAAAAATATGTTATCGTTATACACAAACAAAATAAATCTTTGGATGAAAAAGATGTTATGAAATAGCATGTTGTCCTAACATTAGGAGAACAATAAAAACACCGATATCGGTGGAATTCAGTCACGCAGGTTGATAGACCAAAAAACAAGAGAATAGCGAGTCGGGTTCCTTACAAATTGTAAATATAAATTTGTAGTCGGAAAATGCGTTGTTTATGTTAAATCTTTATAGGATGTCTGGAAGAACCTTACAGGTATTGATTCTCTGGAAAGCTTATAGAAAAACAACACGGATGTAGTTTTAATTGCTTTGATATAGAAACAGTGTTTTTCGCATCAAGATTTTAAAGAGTGGTGTACCTATTAGATATTATAAATATATGTATTTTAATGGGATACCACAACACTTTCCAAAAAAAAAAGTTCTTGACAAAATGATCAAATTAAGGTTTCCTTTTGAGGTAAGGAACCTTGAGAAAGATACTTAATTAGGTTAATAGGTCTGTATTTGATGGTCTCGTGTTTATGTGTTGGGTCTCGTGACTCTGGATTGAACTTTTGCCATGACATTATACATGTCTTTGAACTCAGAGCATTGTCAATTTTTGAATGATGAATGATTCTATTACTTCTTTATTTATATTTTTAGTATATCGTTGCACAGGAATATGCATTGTAGTAACATATAACAATAATTAATTAAATGAGTCTTCAAAAATAATTAAAAGTAGAAAGTGAAATACGAATTACTATTGTAGAGGTACCCATTTTTTAAGAGTGATTTTTATACGAAAATCTTGATTTTATTGTCGCTAATTCGTTAGGTTATTGTTATCAATGTCTCAAACATTTTGGACATTAAAATTAACGCTTCGTGATACAAACTCAATGTAACAGAACTACATTGATCTGCCGCCAATCTTCCGTACAATGTAGATCAATTATCGCCTACATGCAATAAAACAATATTGTATAACATTACCCATATGTAAAACAAGGTCAGTATGCGGAACTGACTTGACAATATAAGGTATCTAAATATTTGTTGTAATGTTAGATGTTTGTAAATATTGCTTGTTGCATGTTGATTGGTTACTAAGTTGTTGAGAATGTTTTTGTTTATATTTATTATGTTTGATTTTGACTTCATTGAGTTGTAAACAACGATTTTTTTGGAGTAGACACGATTGTGCGTCTTAAATGTCTCAATAGCGTTTTGACTGATAGTAGAATTGGCTTGTGAAGTTTCTAATTAGTTTTCTTGTATGGTTAGCTACTGGAAGGTCTATGTATCGTAACCTTGATACCTTTGTTTTATCTGTGGGAAGAAAACCCTTATTACCTAACCTTTTAATACAAAGATGGATCATATAAAAATGCATGGCACAGGCTGTCACAAATCTGATCAAATAATATGTAAAAACACATAAAGAACTAACTAGAGAACAGAAAAAGTATATTTGGATCATTTATATATACGTGATACATAAAGCAAATAAAATCAAACACACCTAACCCATACTATAATTATATGCCAACTCAAAGTAAATAGCTTAATCCGTACAAAGCAAACACATCAGCATCGAATGTATCACATCAATAGTGCCGACAGCCAGTCAGTTAATATTGACTGTCAACTTAACGGTCAGTTGTGTTTACTTCAAAGCAAACTGTTACAAGTTAGTTTTAACAAGTACTCGTTAAGACTAATTAAATCGTCTTACAGCTGAAAGAATATGGAACTTCATGGCCTACTAATGTTAAAAGTGAAAAAGAGTGTTTAGATTAATAGATGCTGTTTTTTTTTTTTTTTTAGAACTATTTGAATAAAAAAATACTTATACGATCTAGACGCAACACACTGATAGTTTGAGGTCAGGATAAACACAAGATACTCAATACTCAAATCTTTATTAGCATTCCATATGTTACATAACAGGTACAATTACTTATAGTATAGACACAATATGGACCCGAGAGGACTTTTTAATCCTGAGCAAAAGTAAGGTCCCAGGAACCTGCTAACAGATAATAAATAAATAACTTATTTTCAGATATTGGCTGCTTATAAAAGCGTTTCATTAAAGCTATGTTGTCCGATGACAGTCTCACCGGTTTCAGGTGAATATACCCCAATCAAATATACAGTAATTAAAGTTTCTAAATCTAATATAACAACATAGGACTCTCTCTATAATCTAGTGAACCAAATTAAAGCGGAAATAAAACTTAAAAAGCTAGTAACGCTCGTTTCGCTAGATATAGAGGGAGCCTTCGATAGCGCTTGGTGGCCAGCCATCAAGGTCAGACTGGCTGAGGAACAGTGCCCAGTAAACATCAGGCGTCTGCTGGACAGCTACCTAGACGACAGATACGTAAAGCTTAGATACGCAGGGATAGAGCATGCCAAAGCCACGCATAAGGGTTGCGTCCAGGGGTCGATAGGCGGTCCGATCCTCTGGAATGTCCTCATAGACTCCCTCCTAAAGTCTCTGGAAGCGGCTGGGGTCAACTGCCAGGCCTTTGCGGACGATGTGGTCCTCCTCTTCGCAGACTACACCGCGTTGGAGTTGCAGCGACGGGCCAATGCCGCCCTCGAGCATGTGAGGCGATGGGGTGTCAAAAACAAGCTAAAATTCGCGCCAAATAAAACTTGCGCCATGCTTTTGACGAAAAAGTTAAAATATGACACCCCTCACCTGAGCATGGGCGGGGTCGACATTGCCATGTCTCGCGAAGTGAAGGTTTTGGGTCTGACCATAGATGACAAACTGACCTTCAACAGTCATGTGGAGGTCGTCTGTGGAAAGGCCCTAAGCTTTTACAAGCAGCTCCAACGTGCTGCGAAGATCAGCTGGGGACTGCATCCAGAGATAGTCCGCACGCTGTACGCTGCGGTGGTGGAGCCCATCATCCTCTACGCCGCAGCCGCGTGGGCACCAGCCGCTGGGAAGATCGGGGTACAAAAACGCCTAAACACGGTGCAGAGGGGAGTAGCCCAAAAAATCTGCAAGGCCTATCGCACTGTCTCCCTCCACTCGGCCCTAATTCTGGCCGGGATACTACCTTTGGACCTTCGTATCAAAGAAGCAGCAGCACTGTACGAAGCGCGCAAAGGGTCGTCCCGGCTGGTGCTGGGAGACCGGGAGGTAGAGCGTGTGGTGGGCTTTGCGGATAGCCCGCATCCGGCCCAACGTCCAGAACTCGGTTTCGAGAACCTGGACGAGCAAAGCCTGGTAGACCTTAACAACGTGCAGGAGCGCCGTATTTACACCGACGGCAGCAAGATAGGGGGCAAAGTAGGAGCGGCATTCTCCCTATGGGACAGCCGCTCCGAAATCAAGTCCCGGAAACTATCCTTGCCAGCTTACTGCACAGTCTACCAGGCAGAGCTCCTGGCCCTATGTCGGGCTACGGGCGAAACCCTAAAGGGCGACGAACGGAGCTATGGCATATACAGTGATTCGATGGCGGCACTGCAGGCGGTCACTAGCCATAGCTCCATGCATCCACTAGCGCATAAGGCGCGCCAAAACCTCAGCGAGGCCTTGGTCCGGGGCAAAGATGTATCCTTGTTCTGGATCAAGGCCCACGCCGGCTTTGAGGGTAATGAGCGCGCAGACGTCCTGGCGAAGGAGGCGGCCACTTCGAGCCGACGATCGCCAGATTATGACCTATGTCCGGTTTCATTCGTCAAAAACCAGCTTCGTAGCCAGACCCTTGATGAATGGAACCGGAGATACTTGGCCGGAGGGACCGCTTCTGTAACCAGGACGTTCCTCCCGAGCGCAGTGGATGCCTATAAAGTCGTCCGCAAAATTGCACCAGAAGGTGCCATAACACAAGTGCTGACGGGACATGGAGGGTTCTCCCAGTATCTGCACAGATTCAAGTGCAAGGAGAGCCCTTCATGCATCTGTGATCCCGAAGTGGCGGAGAGTGTTATGCACTGCGTGTTTGAGTGCCCCGTCTTCCAAACCCAAAGAGCAGAACTTGAGCAGACCGTAGGCGAGGAAGTGAGCGCTGCAAACGCTCACTGCCTCATCGCAAACAAAAACGTTAGAAATTCATTCATTAAATTCGCAGTGAGCGTTTGCAGCGCCACCAACAAACGAAACAAAAATTAAAAACCTCATATCCAGCTCTGAAAAACAAAACGAAAGATAAAGTCTCTGACTATGTCAGAGGGCAAAAGGCAAAACTTTAATTTAAAAAAAAAAAAAAAAAAATATAACAACATACATTAAAACTTATATAAATAAATAAAATTCCAAAATTTGGGATCTGAAATCGCCAATCCGCAGAGAGCAAGCGTGGTGATCAATGCTCGTGCCTTCTCTATATGGGAAGAGGCCTGTGCCCAGCAGTGGGACGATTATAGGCTGGATTATTATAATTATAAATAAATAAAACTAATATTGAGTGATAAAAATCTTCAGGTAAATAAAAAGATAGCTCTAATAGACTCATGTTTTCTCTCACCCTAGTTTCAGTGTTAAAACAGTAAACTAACATCACCTAGACCGAGGTATATGCACTGCTATCGATTGACGGAAGTAGGTCAGCAGAGCCTTAACCTGACTCATTATATGACGCTAATGGATCTAACTTATCGTCACCACTATTTCTTACGGAACATTGGATTTGTTGCCTGAAAGAAGAAAATCTTTGTCTGTGATATTTTAGAAAGAATTCAGGTATATTTATTTATAGTATGCACTTTAATATGCATCTGACTGTGCCAGAAGAAAGGTTATGGTTTTTCTATGAATGTTTTGCATAAACTATGCAAGTTGTAGAGTAAGGCTCGTAGCTAGTGGAAATAAGTGGTCTCTGCCTACCCCTACGGGAAAGAGGCGTGATTATATTATGTATGTACTAAGCAAATTCTTTATATCTTAGAACACTCAAAGGTGTTGTTTTTATATTTTATAAAGTTTTCGCGAAAGTAGTATTTCTAAAAGATAAAAAGCAAAGAATTTAGTAGCACTCTCATTGTTAGCATAGTACCATTTCTAACACATTATTGCAAGCAAATAACTATCTCTTTGAGAATAAGAAAGTATTTTCATTGTTACTATTAGCGTGTATTTAGTGATTCAACATTGACATTTCTCAAATCGCGCTTAGATTGAAAACAAATGAATTCTTACTTGTGAGTGATGAAAGTTTTAGCCCATTCATTCGATTATAAATCTTAATAGTTGTATAGTTGACTATTAAAGTAATAAAATAATGAGTAGTTTATGTTTACGGTATTATCTACAACTCCACGCCTTATGAAGTGCAGAACTATGTTCAAAAGATACCGCGAAGTAAATCATGTTATCTTAAATCAATATTTGCTGCCGTTATTGCCACTCATTAACTTTTATTATTTGTTTGTATTTGATTAAATATTTGATACTTTTTTAAGTATAAGCGATGAAAATTAAAGCTATAATGCTTTTTAAGGTCTGAATGACAATATCGCCAGACTTTTGGGCACACTTCCAGTCGACAAACGTAAATGATTTTTTGACTCTGGTTTTAAGGTTTTTGGTTATCATTTTACTTTTGTTTTAAGTGTCTTCATATTTAAGTAACTAATCCTCCATTAAAATTCACATAGCTAAATACTATTTTAAACATATTCTAAAGAAAATGGAATATCAATTTAAACTCCTACATACAGTCATTATCTTAGCGCTATAATTCTAAATACTCGTTTTACAAAAACGTGTAATCTCAACTATGAATAGCCAGTTTGTCAAACACAGGTGTGATTGTGTTTGATTTGATAAAGGAAAGTATGAAATTCAGATAAGGTTTTGTAGTCTCAAATCTTTTCTTTTATTCTTTAACTGGTTAACAACAGATGAACTAAAAGACTGGTTCAAAGGAATGCCTTTTGTGATTTCTTAAGAGATGGTGTCCTGGTGAAAGCCAAAGCTATTTAAAAGTTTATGAGTTTGTATGTATGTCAGTATTGTCAGTCGATGACGCCGGAACGTCTGAACGGATCTCAATATGTTTTAGCGCAAATATAAAAGTTAGGAGGATGTTTCAACTTAAATAAGGGCTAATTATACTTAAGTTCCAATGTTTTTTAATGTTTAGGAACTTGAGTTTTTAAAGATATAAAAAATCATTTTTTTTTATTGAAATAAGTACCATCTGTAGTCTTTTTTTTTCTATCAAATCAACGTTTTGGGGTACACTTAAGCTTCGGTCCTACTTCCGCATACAGTCTCTTTTTATATTATGACCTTAGTATATGTACATATATGTAGGTATAAATCCTTAGTAAGTATATATGTATATAATGAGTATCGTGACACAGAGATATACAAAGCTGACAGCGATCTGTAATGTATGGGCGTGGACGACATAGCTTTGTTAGCCTTGACAATGGCGAGGCGATAGGGGTGTCGCACTATCAAGGTTTATAGAGTTGTGAGAATTGTGGTGCGGAGTTGAAACTAGATTGGTTAAAGGAAATGGCAAGAGGAATCCAGATACTGTACCTACATTCAATAAATTTCGTAGATTAAAACACAAGAGATGCCATTGAGTATACTGGAGTAAATCTAGCTTTGAGAGTTAAACGTAATTTCCTTAATAAGCAATATTCTTATTGGACAAAAAAACACAAGCAATCATTACAGCCTGGATTATTAAATACTCTAGTGGGAAAATTAGTTTATTGTCTAATAATATCCATAGATAGTTTTGTCTTATAGAATCAGAATAAATTTGAATTTTGACCTGTTACATGCTGTATTAGTATCGAATCTATGGAAAATGGAACCGATGTAAAAAATAGTACGTGTGGCTTGATATTTTGACATTAAAAAAGTAACAATAATTACTTAAATACTAATATATAATTTATCTAAGAAGTGTGAACCCTACACAAGACAGATAAAGTGACTATTCGTATAGTGATTTATTAGTTATTTTTTCTCGCTTGGAGTGTAGACACGCGATCTAACAATTGATGACTTACGATGTTATTTGTTACAAGATATGTGACCATACAGGTTCACTGGCTGGGAATATTTGGAACTTAAACCCATCTTATATGTGACCTTGGAAATAAGCTTAACAGATTGTCTCTTGAAGATAAAATATTTAAAAGGATGCTTTTTTGTGATAACTATGTATTACAATATTGACATTAATAAGATCAGAGTTATCTCTAAATATATGATGACAATTTAATTGTAAATATTTAATCTTCACTTTTTAATTAATTTAATTTATTTTAATCGAATGGAAGAGTTGTAGTTCTTCTAACGCAACCTTAAAGATCCGTGATTGTACTTTTGTTTGATATAATTATATTAAAAAAAAAAAAAACAAAAAAAGGAATTTTAGTTAACTACCACAATAGTCTAGTCAAGTCTAGTGACAATGGTACAAACTTTTCCATAACCAACCAACATATCCATTTATAGCTATAACACATACAGTCGTACTTCCCTGCTCACCATATAAATGTAAATAGCGCAATGATATGCAGCAACTGACCCATATTTACGTACTGCAATCCGAACAAAGAAAGCCGGAAATTGATAGTGTCATTTAAAAGTCACAAAACAAAGAAAATCCTTGTTTACACGTTGCTAGGCAACGAGAGGCAAATCACTTAGCGAAACTAGAACAGAGGAGTCGCATTTGAATTTCAACTTTATATGTCAGGTTTTAAAATTTAAATTCCTTTGTTGTGTTGAGAAATATATTAGTAATGCAGTTTTGAAGAAAATTCGACCTTAGAGAATAAGTTACAAGGCTGAAATTGCATAGAATGATTGTAGAATAATTTTGCATTGTTTTGTCTGATAATATTTGCATGTGTATGAGTTTTTGTTTATTGTGAGGTGTTGTTACTTGCAGTTGAGTGATCCGGCTTGTTCAGTAGAAGACTGCAGGTTCATCACCCATTACAATATTTTTAATACACTACGGAATTATATACCTGTACAAGAGGTATTAGGATATTTTACGTAGGTATAGATATTTTTTACACTTCTGCTGCTGCAAATTAGTTGCTAATTTGTCAGAAACATTACATAACATATCATCACGCCTGTATCCCCGAAGGGGTAGGCAGAGGCGTACCAATGTACACCCACAGTTCGCCGGTATGTTTAGGTCCCATGTAATAGGGGGCGAGCCTATTGCCACTAACCGGGCACAAATCCAAACTCCAACCTGCTACTGAGAATTTTGATAGAAAAACCCAAAAACACCTTAGTCGACTCGGGAATCGAACTCAAGACCTCAAGAGTAGCAGGCGCGCTTAGCACCACTAGGCCAACGAGGCAGTGCAATCATAAATACGAAAACCGATTAAAAAAAAACTTTTTTTTGTCATAGGGTTTTTAATCGCTTTTCCTTACTCGGACAATTCAGTTTAACAAGACTTTCAGGGGCTTAGTCAACTTAAATAATAGTGTTAAAACTATTTATAGAGCGAGTTAGTTTTAATTTCCCGTTGGCAGTAGATAATGATAGCATCCGTCAATCAATGAAGCCTAACGCAGGCTGTAATCAGATTAGATTACAATGTAAGGTTAAGGGCGGGGACTACTGGCTGCGGTAATGTAGGTACTAGGTTTTAATCTGGGTAGGTAAACATAGAACGGAAGACTGATATAAAATTGTTTAGTTGATTTAATCAAAGACCACAGATTAAATGGGCAGAAAGTTCTAAATAAATTAATACAAAAAGGATTTTTCTGATTGTCGTTTTGATGCCATAAGCTTTTTCTTTTTGTCTGACCTGATAATTTTCAGAAGTGGAATACCATAGGTTGTTAAGAATATAACTGGTATTTTAAATACGTTGTTTTTTTTTAATACCTCTGTATGTTTCTCACGAGTGGAAAGAAGTTCACCAAAATAAGGGTGATTTGTATGATAAGTTTGTTACCTTAGTGACATGTTCGGTAGTAAATCTATTTACGCCGTTTAGTTTTTATTTATTTAAGTTTTAATTTTAGTATAGTTAGAGTTTGATCTTGTATAGATGTCTGGTCTGAAATAAATAATTAGAAAATACAGCAAGTCGATGAAGACGAGGCATATGTTGCAGATTCTGTAATCATATACCTTTTGCAATTTTGGACCTATTCAATATTCATGTTCCTATTCAGGGCTATTCTAATCAGGGCTTCAAAATGTCTGTAAAATAATGTTTTTTATCAATAAAGATTATTATTATTATTATTCGATAAATAGCTTTATATATTAAACACGCATTGCATTAATTTTCCTTGCATCATTAATTCCTTTACGTAATAAAATACGAAAAATATGTTTTCAAGTCTCACTAATTAGTCCTTATTATCTAAGTTAACGCAATATAAACGGTAACTGGGTTACTTGGAATATTACTCATTTATTGTTATTTAGTTATGTGGCTCGATGACGTACTTCTTTTGTTATGACGTCATGATTCTGTGGTAGAATTCATATTTGGATAAATTGGTAAGAATGGAATGTTTATGGTCTTCTGAATAGCCTTTTACCAAATTATGTTGGCGACGACTTTCAGTCTCGACGAACTCAGATCTTTAATAAAAGCCCTCCTAGATAAGTGTCATTTCTACAAGAATTACCGCTGATCAAATCGATCAAATATATGGAGGTTTAAATCATCTCTGTCTGCCCGTGACCATGATACCTGCAAAGGTATCTAAATGTCGGGACCTAAAATCTAAATACAACCGCGATAAAATCCGTAAAAGTAGTTTAAATCAATTTCAAAATCACGTGATTTTTCGAAAGAAAATGTAATTAATCTTCATACATTTACATTTTAATTTAATTTTGATAAAACATACGTAAGAAGAACGTATCGGCAATAATTGAACTCATAGAGACATGTTTAACGTCTTATACAAAAAAAACGACCAAATCTATTTTTACAAGCATTAACCATTTGGTTGAAACTATAGGCATAGTTTATACTATAATATATAGTACACTACATATAGTATATTCGACTCGAACTTGACCGCTTTCTTTTGAATGAGCTCTCACGGGCCATTGACTCTGTTCACAATAAAAATAAATTCCGCCACACTGCCAATACAGACGGACAAAGAAGTCTTGTACTCGTAATGTATATGTTACAAGTATGCGTACTTGTGTACCTGTGAGATGGACTGTACTAAACAAAGAAGTACTTTTATAAAGAAAATTTCTTCGCCTTATTTAAATACTTTGAAACAGTGTTACTAGATTTGGCATTTGTAAAGGGTGTCTAGTCGAAATAACTATTGACTACTTTATTAATAAGAAATATTGTAATAGATTTAGTTTAACGATATATAGGTATCTAGTATAACGTCAAAAAATAATTCTAATTAATTTTAAATCAGGATTTGACAATAACAAAAAGAGGAGAAAAGTGTTGGGTAACTTGTGAAACCAATGAATAATTAATTTTTATATTATTTTGATAATTTCATTTAAGAAAGCAGTATAATAATAAGCTTCTGTTAAATAACATTCATATTGCGTAGGTAATTTTATTGCGGACATTGTGTGGGCTGATTAAAAAGCTGTACTTTTTGACAGTTAGTACTAAATACATAAAAAGCTTTAACATTAATCCCACAAAATCCAACGTGCAGCTTAAGCTTAAGATTCAGGTTAACCAGTCGACTTAAAAAAATTAAAGTATGGTATTTATTTAACATAACATTATGTAGGTATTAGCATTTTTATTAGGGACATTCCTAACCGTGTTTTTTCTATGCATTACGGGCAATGATATTCTAATAAACAGATATGTTATAAGCGTGCAATCGTGAAGACTCGAAAACGTCCTAATTGGGACGTATTGCCATTAACAACAACACTATTTGTCTCTTTTTTTCTTATGGGTTTTATCGCGCTATCTCTTTTGCTCTGCCGCTGCTGCGCGGAACACTTTTTTCGATTGTTTTGTATGCGTATAACATATCTGTTTATTAAAATATCATTGATTACGGGTATATAACGCATAAAAACTTGTTTGTCAGTATCTTATGAATAATCTGTCTTGGACGCTTAGTTAAACATTAGATAATAACATAATCTGCATAAATTAAAAAAAAAAACAAAAAAACAAAAGATTAAATTGAAATTTCACACTTTACCTAAGCAGGAAATTTCTCAAAAAAAAAAGGATTTGTGGAGAATTCGCTTTAAAATTTCTAGAGCTTAGTCTACTATGTGTTTAAGGCCATCACAAATTAAATGTGTAGATTATCTCACTAATATTAACACATAGCTTTTTGGCTGAGAATCAACAAGTTAATTATCTATGGGTGTTGGGTACCTCTCTTGGCATAAGATTTTACATGGAAATACTATTACATTACTATTGCTAAGGACTGAAAATAAAAAGTTTTGTTCACTTTTACACACAGTCAACTATTTTTATTACACATAAATGGACTACATATGAATAAATAATGAAATAAGAAAATATTCCATTGTTCTTCGGATACAATATTACTATTTTAATTGCCCCATACGATTGTTTTACACAATTTATAATAACTAATAAGTTCACTAAAATATATAAGTACACAAATTAAGAGATTATTTTATCAAATGTCACATTTGCCTTAATCTTTAAAAAAGACCGCGATATTACACATTTTCTATAAACATGTGACAAACAGATGGTATATCTATATGTCGCGGTGACATAGTTCGTGCCCTCGCCATTGCGCCATGGTGCCCTATTTATATGTTGCTATGTTCATTTTATAGGACACATAGAGGAATAGGCAAAATACCAATAGAATTAGGTAAAAGAGATTCTGATCTGACATAACAAAATACTAACTCATAATAGTGTGATTTTTCTTAGAAACTAAACTGATTAATAAGCAATTGCTTGCAAATACTTTGTGAAAAAGGAGATTTCAATAAAATAAAAGTACAAAACGACTGGATCGAGATTTTGAAATTTATATGGGACCCCCTCAGAGGAATCACCTTCCGAAGAAATTAAGATTATTTTCTGTAAAAACGTATAAAAAAGCATTGACTTAAGAACCTCGTCTATTTGAAGTCGGTTGGAAAGCCAGCCAGCTGAGTGTACCCAAAACAGCGCTGTCAATTTTGAGTGAGTTCATCATGATTCCTTATTAATACTTATGAGTTAAAACATTATTTCCGATAACATTTTATGTAGTATAGAAATTCCTTAATTTCACTGGAATTTATTTCACGTACAGCACGAGACAAAATAAAAAAAAAATGTTGTTTACGTGATATTTTGTCAACAGAATCACGTCTTTACAGCAACACTAAAAACCGCAAGCGCGGCAAATGTATGTTGTTACGTCAAGTTATTACTCGTTAATTGATTACAATAAATATGTGCGTAATATACATAATTAAAGGAATTATTTAATAGTGTAAGCTGAAAATCTTAGGTATAAAAGCTTTTCAGAACTTTTGTAATAAGTTCATTACAAAAAGTTATGAAATTACGTTCATTTTGTTTCGATTGGTAAATTTTGGCAAAACGTGACATATTTTTTAAAATATATTATAGTATTTTTTTTTTATGCAGTTTAAACACGAGTTTATTTAAATTACTTATGTGACGTAAAATTTTAGGAAAAGACTTTTTATAACTTTCAATAAGTGATAGAAAGAGAAAGTAGATACTAATCATACGACTCTCTTTTCTTCTCAACTGTTTTCCAACCTTGGAATAAACAAGACAAACTTTTGTATATTTTATATTATAAATAAAAATTTGAAAGCTTTATTATAGTATCTCAAAACAAAATAATACCAGGTAAGTAGGCAACTGTGCAATAAAGTAAGTAATTATCATTTTGCACGGATTGTCAAAATAGTTAACAGAGTTGTCCTAAATACTATATTTATCTCACCTGCATTTTAGTATTTAGAATATATGTAATAAAACAAGCCACAGAACAAGAGACTTTTCTGTTTCTCTTTAGGTCTGCAATTACATTATTTTCAAACATCTAGCAATTTTGATTGATTGATATTTTTATATTTTGTATTTATTTTCATAGAGTGTCGCTTTTATTTTTTAGAGCTTATTCCATAGTAGGTGTCACTAAAAAGGTCAGATCTTATTAGTTTTGTTTCTTCTATATGCTGCCAGTTATTTCATGAAATAAACAAATAAAACCTTTGTGGCCTTATTAATAAAAATCTCAACTGCGATTAGCGATAGCTTAGCAGATTCTATATTCAAGTTTTCTATGGAGACTTTAAAATTAGAATCTGTTAATCCATTGTTAAGCTCTATAGCGATTTTTATTAATAAGGCCATTAGTGTTTAGTGAATGAAGTTTAAGTGTAATGCGCGGAATGTGGATATCTGATAATGTTTACGTTGTGTGTAAGTATTGTTTGATACGACGCAACTAGTATTTACAGAATTTGTAAACAAATAGTTTGTTTGAAATAATTAGAGATATTATGTGGAAATATTTATTTATTGAATACATATAAATGCCTTATTATATTTATTTTCCTAGTTTTTAATGTATATTTTATTAAAGTGTGGATCACTGCATCGTTATTTTTAAATTGTTTTGTGTTTGTTTCACATTTTTTTTTACTTAATCTGTTTGGTGCGGTTTTTTTTATGTTTTTTATTCTTTCCTTGTTTTATTTTTTAACCGGGTAATTGTAGATAATGTTTTAAAATACCTAGAATACAATTATTGTAAGGTGTATTTTATTTAAAATAAACAACTTACTTCGAATCATCGCATCTCACAGCGTAGCCCGCCAAAAATATAAACAAAAAAGTTTTCATTTTCACACACTGTTCACTAAAAACTTTCAAAACTCCTTTCCATTAAAATCAACTTACATTTTACTGACAAAAAAAAACGAAAAGAACCGTACTTATTTCAAATAAAAAAAAGAGTAATTTAAAAATAAAAGAACGTTTCGCGCCAATTTTTGACGTGTTTAGTGATGGGGCGACGCGCGCTCGACTCCACGTGCGAGTCGATTATGACAATATTAAATTGTATAGAGGTCGATTCTCTACTGTTTGGTGGAGCGGTGCGATCCGTGAACTTTATATTGTAGTAGCAACTACTCTCGTACGAGTTTGTCCGGATATTAAGTTAATCTTATCACGCCATTAAAGGGTAATTAAACAATAAACAATGAACCAGTTTATTTGCACATAAACGGTTACAAACTATTTTGCAATTTCAGCTTTTAGTGCCAAACGATGGTTGAATTAAATTAATCTCAAGAATATTTGCTTAACGTTTTATATTAAAAAGATAATTATAACTATTTTAGAGTGTAACTAGATAAAGATTATTTACTTAGTTTTATGTTGCCGAGTGGAAAATTGTTAGAAATCTGTTGATGCGGTATCTGTTTAATTAACCCAATTTGATTTTGAGATAAACTAAAAAACAAGTCCAGACATGATAAGGCCGCGATTTTTTCTCAACAATAAAATATGAAAATGCTTAATTCATTTACACTTATAAATGTTTTAATTGATTTGAGAAGATGTCCAATAGGACTCCTATAAGATTTCAAATTACACTTTGTTTAAGCCCAAGACTTGCATTATTAGTAAAACAGTTTCTTTACCTTTATAGCATGAAACTTATTTTTTTTATGTATAGTCTAGACAGCATATTTTCATCGATATCAATATTAAAAACACGATGTTCATTATGTTTTATCGACAAGGTATATGAATAGAAATGGAATGGACAGCAAACACAATCAGTTGACACAAAAATGAAAATCGCTATTTAGCCACATCTATTAAGTAGTTGTATTCTTAGTCCATGTAAAACCATATCAATAAAACATAATCTACTTATTTTTCACGTTTCTAGTTCTAGTATTTACGCACTACGATTACTATTATCACGCTAGAGTTTCAAAGGGATTATTCTACTACTTATATTTTCGCAAACAATAAAATTCTAATTTCGTGTTCAAACATTTTAATCCGTACACTTACAACTATTTAGTAATGTGCCTAATTGTTTTATGATCGGCCCTTAAGATATATTTTATTAGATTATCTTGGTTACACTGTGATAATATTTTTTCATATAGTGACGGAACGAGCATTGATCAACACGCTTGCTCATTGTAGGTCAGTTATACTAGAAGAACATTTAAAGTTATTTTTTTAGAATATGGGACTTAAAAGCAAGAAAATTAGTGTCTTTTTATATACAGTTATTAATTAAAAATAGAATTTACAAAAAAAAAGAAGGAAATGAGATTTAAAATAAAAAGGCAATATTTAAGACGGCAGTAAGTACATCTCATGCCTTTAATGCCAAGTATAATGTTGATTTGCCTATAGCCAGATTAATATCCATCGTTATCTCAATATTAACAGAGTACATCTGCCTACATGTACATTTGTACAATACGGTGCAAACTTAATGGCGGCTCTGAACACGAGGCGAGTCGCTGCGCAGTAACAAACTTATGCGCCAGCGGGGGTGCGGGGCGAGGTACTGCGCAGCGTGTAGCTAACTTCTGAGCCGCCATTAACTTTGAATCCAACTATACTAACATAAATACTTAACACCACAAAACAATATATTTAAACAATAAGGTACTATAACATAAAAAAGCCCTCACGACCCGCCCGGGGACTCACGAATATGATTGTTTTGATTCTAGAAACAAACGTGCGAAGAATGAGATGTGTTTACGATTGACGAGGGCTGTACAATGTCTATTGTAAGGATTTTGTCCTTTTGTTGTCTAACTAATGTTTGAAACTGTTTGTCCAAATTGTAGACAAGGTAAACTTGATGTCACTGGGAAGAAAAGTAGAAGAAAAGTCAACATAGAACGGTCACAAATTGTAAAATTAAAAAATAGAACTACTCAGATCAAATTGTTAAAATCCTAAAATTATTGATGTTCGTTATAAATATGACATTTATATGGGACCCGATTGCTGCGGTTGTGATCAAACATTCGTGAATAAACATTTCGAGCTCCTTTGTGCCTTGTAAGGTACCTAAAGCCGTTGGTCCTGGTTCCGATTTTTCTCCGGTCCGTAAAACGAAACCTAGATTTTAAAATATTTATCATAGAGAAATATAATAAGTAGGGTAATCTTTATCTGCCGGTACTTTACATAAATGTCATGAAGACAACCGATAATTCGGCCGAATGAGAGTCAAGGAAGGAGGTAATGTTTTATCTATCGCGGATTCTCGATTAATTTGTCGCGATAGTCATCAATACTACTTATTACCTTGAGTATGATAAGTTACTAGAAGTTAGTTTATCTAAAATCTAATTTATGTAGGTTCTGACCTCTTGATACACTTACCTAATTAGTAAACTAATTATAGATGGAAAACCATGTTTTGTTAGATTTTTTATATTATCTTATGTTTCTTCAGATGTGGGTACTTGTACCTTAAAATAATATTAATTTTAAAAATAATAAATGAAAATGTAGTATAGCAACTAATTAATTTGGTGCATGTTCTTGTTCTGTTGGAAATTAGAGAAAATAGTACTAGATACTTATTTGTAAAAATTTAGATCAAAAATACACATCACTTGTTCGGTATAGGAGACTGGTTGAAGCAAATCTGAAATCTCTACATAGGTACTACTGATTACCCTAACAATGTAAGTCTGTAATATAAAATCGAATGTTATCGATATTTACTTTTCAGGAAACTGTAAACGTTGATGGTCTTGTTGACAACCTTTGGCTAAGAATCAGGTCAAGGGGGGAAATGAAATTTATGTGTTCTGGGATAAAAGTGCAAATTAAAATTGAACTGGTATGTAGCTTAAGAAAATAAATAATACAGGAGTTTCACAAATGTGTAATCAACAACATTCTCTGCACATACACAATGTGATGGAACCAAGTTATAAATATATCTTTCAACACAGGTAAACCTCTGTAGCATATATTTATAAACCTTATCAGTATCACAAGAATAAGTTCTGTCTGTAGTACTCTAGACATGAGTCAGCAGAAGTTCTCAGGAAATGAACTATGTTATGTCTACAGTTCTGCACACTGGTCAATATTTACTAGGAATATATCGTTACAAAGTATGAAGGATGTGAGGAATGCAATCCAAGGGAGTTCCCGATTAAGGAGGGTAATGATATCGAACACGTGTAATTCTGGTCAGTGGTAAGTGCGTAAAATTTGGTATGACGTACAATGCAGCCATCGTAACTTGTCACGTCTGAAAAGAGCTACAACATATCACCGTCTCTGTCTCACACACCGTGCATGTATATTGCATCTCTTTAAAACTTCCTTTATTTCATTTTAGATGCGCCAAGTTACGTCGGTCGCAATGTACGAAAGTTTGAATTTTAGGTATGTCGTGAGCCAAGTATATCGAAAAAGGTTGCAAATGCCTTCTCACTTGTTTGACAAAATACAATGTTTGATAAAAATAATCATCGTCATTAACTTCTTCTGATTAATGTAGATGCACGTCGCCAGTTATTTAATCGTTTTATTAGAATACTCAATGTAAGTAGGTGCTATCATTGTAGATCCATGCTTGTGTTATTTGCAATGTGTAATAGAGATGTGTGGTGGGCCGGTTTTATACGTAAGAAGCTTGTTCCTCAGCGTTTTATTAAATAAACAAAGTTGAAGAATTTAAAGTTCTAACATAAAACTGTTCTAATACCTACTAGTTATATTGTGTTTTGAAGTATGTATAGTATCTGATTGTAGGGAATATATTAATAGACTCTGAATCACAGATTTATCTTGAAGTGTGAAGGTCGTTTGGACACCTTTTGTTGACTGTAAGTAAACACGATTGTTTCGTTGCTATTGTTGCTATGTTTTTTTGTTTGTTTGTTATCGTAGTATCGGAAATATTTATGAACAAGTTTTAGGGTATGTAGGATAAGTGTCGATAATCGTGGAGCAGAAACTATATTTGCTTGCCCTTTTCTTTAAACTTATTATTACTTTCTTTCCTTTAACCGTAATGAAAGAACGAAGCGATAGAAGTGTGTAACGATCGTAGCAAGTGGAAAGAAGTTGTCTCTGCCTACCCTTACGGGAAAGAGGCGTGATTATAAATGTATGTGAATTGAAATAGATATGATATTTTTTAGACTTAATGAAAGACATAATAATTCAGCCTATAATCGTCCCACTGGGCACAGGCGTCTTCCCATATAGAGAAGGCATGAGCATTGATCACCACGCTTGCTCTCTGCGGATTGGCGATTTCAGATCCCAAATTTTGCAATCCAGGTTTACTCACGATGTTTTCCTTCACCGTTTGTCAGAAGTGTCTTAGAATAATTAAGAAATATTTAAATAAATGTCCTAAATATGAAAGACATATTTAGGACATTTTGCAAGATTTATCACTTATCAAGAAAACAATCTACTTTTGTTACATTCGGTGAGGTTTTGTGTAAGTAAGTACATAATTTTGTTCATTTGAGTCTGTTTAATTTTGTTTTAATTATCTCGTCAATTGCTCTATTCTACATACTTAACGCGTCTAATTACATCACTGTTTGTTTACCCCAAACAAACAAAAAGGATTATTTAAAATATGATCCGTGCTAATAAGTTATTACAAAATTCAACCTTACTGCACTTAAAATAAGGACGTTATCAATTTACGGACAACTGATGTATTTGTCGAATTTCAGTGAAGTCCCGTATTCCACCCGTATTTGTGGTCTGTCTGGTAACGTTGAGGTCCACAAATATTAGTTGTGTTCACAGATATAAATATAATAGATCGGGCTAGTTCCTAGTGCGTTGTACAAATTGTAAGTGTGCTCTCGAATGGTTCTAGGTGAAAGATGCAAAACAAAACCACCACTCCACTTGACTTCCTCAGGACGGAGAAGTACCTACCAACATAGTGTGCTGTAAATATGGCCCTTTTAGAGAAACTGATTCAAAGGCCGGAAAACTTAAAATATCGAAATGTAATGACCTTCTAAAAATCTAAGGCATTAATTGTTTGATACACAAATAATTCTTCCAGTTTTGATATTCTTTGTGTCAGTTTTTTGTTTTTAAGTTTTTGGATCCCTTAGCCTTTTGAACATTTACTAAGCGTAGTTGCGCACTTATCGCCTCTAGTGAGACTACATCTATGGCCACATCTGAAGGGCTCCCTCACGTTGCAACTCAAACATTTGAGCTCTCTCTAATCGGATCTCTATGTCTCTCTCCCCTCTTACATGCTGTTGATTTAAGCTTCGTTTAAATACCAAATGTACGTACTTTTTTTTTGGGACTTTGGACAAGCAAGGCGTATAAAGTGAATTTTGAGTAGGAAAAAAGAAGTAAAAATCAAGTCAAAAAATGGTTTGATTGGAGTTGGAAAGCCTACAAGGTTTCACAAAAGAATTAAAAAGAGTGTTTGCAAATCGAATCATTGCTGAATTCAATAGTTTAAACTTGAATATAAAAACAATGTATTTAAATAATGACACATGTAAGATGTGACATTTGTGAATCTATAATAATGATTATTATATGAGCATATTCAATATCTGTTCTGCGAAAATAATTGTACAAATAATGAATACATTGAACTTGACATTTTCTTACAATTGCTCACATATGACATAACTTTATGATTAATTACCTTAAATACCTTTTTTTAAATATTGGAACTCCAATCTAGTTAAGTATGTACCGGATTTTTGACATTTTCAAGTAATTCTTAAATAAATACAGGGTGTTACGAAACCCCTGTCTGATCCGTCAAGGGGTTGTTAGGTATCGATATCTGATTACTTTAATGTAACTTTATAATAAATTATAACCCTAATTTTTTTTTTCTCCAAATGGATAGTGAGAGTGACGGCATCGTCACAGGTTTTGCCAAATGATAATACAAAAGGCCACCATTAACACCGATGAAAATGGTACTGTAGATTTTGATTTATCTTCAAATTTAGGGAATTTGGAGGCTACTTCAAAGTTCATTATTATTGTTATTATCATGAATGTTCAAAAGACATTTTATTTGGGCATGTGATGGTGAACCCTATATCCCCTTTCGGGTCGGACAGGGGGATACTTAACAACCTGTATAGCATGAAATTTTTCATTAAAAATGTTGTTCAGTAGATAAGTTATTTTTAGTTCTATGGATGATGTTATATGTAACAAAATAAATGTGATCACCCACTTGACTTCAACAAGGCTAAAGTAATTGGCTCGCCAATCACTCCGGAAGTCATATCAAGTTGCTCGGCTATCGATTACTCAGCCTCTGAGTCATTTCATTCAATCGATCGACTGTTTCACATCCCTACTGCTTTGCCTCAAGGAGATTGGCAGCATCCATCAAGGTGTAGGTGGTTTACTGTCTATATCACATACTATAAAACTATTATGCTTTACGGAAATATCTAAATTTACATACATACATACATACATATAATCACGCCTGTTTCCCGTAGGGGTAGGCAGAGACCACTTCTTTCCACTTGCTACGATCCTTACATACTTGTTTCGCTTCATCCACTGTCATAATTCCCTTCATACATGCTCTATCTAAATTTGCTATTACATATTTTAAAATCCATGGACTGCCTCGTTGGACTAGTTGTGCTAAGCGCGACTGCTACGCTAGAGGTCTTGGGTTCGATTCCTATTCTATGAAATTCTCAGTAGCAGGTCGGAGTTTGGATTTGTGCCCGGTTAGTGGCAATAGGCTCGCCCCCTATTACATGGGACCTAAACATATCGGCGAACTGTTGGTGTACATTGGTATACCTCTGCCTAACCCTTCGGGGATACAGGCGTGAAGATATGTTAAAATCCATGAAAATAGCTTAATACGGATCATGGGTTCAAAAAACAATATGACAAAATACGATCGTAGTACCTACTCAGTTTTTAATGCCGATTATGACATTGTCAAAATTAAATGATAAAAGAAAAATAATTTCTTGCATTAAAAGAAGGAACTGAAAGATTTTTCTCAAACGTTAAAATATAACATTCAACACGTTTTTTTTTGTTCTGAGAAAGAGTTGGTTTGTATTCAGGCAACAGACCTTTTGATACCTCTAACTTAGAATCGATCGATTTTATCCGATGTCACGCGTTTGATTACATAAAAACGTGATGAATGCGTAAATAGATATTTGCTGACTACAGTATAGGCATGAATCACATGTACGATGTTATTTAATAAGCAAATTGTTGATCAATGTGATTAATAAATAAACAATGATAAAGTAAACATTCGTATTAGCAAAACTCATTGTAGACTTTGGCCATAAATAAATATGCATATAAAAATTGTGCGTTGTACGTGAAAGGTTACCTATCTATCAGATAGTTGTATTGTAAGTACACTTTATTTTTGACAACCTCAAGTCGCTACCTCTGAAGTCCCGGGTTCGATCCCCGGACGGGTCAATGTAGAAACCAAGTTTTCTACATTGCCTCGGGTCTGGGTGTTTGTGGTACCTTCGTTGTTTCTGAATTCCATAACACAAGTGCTTCAGCTACTTACTTTGGGTTCAGAGCAATGTATGTGATGTTGTCCGCATTTACTATTTATTATTATTTGATATATTTTTTTTTCTCACAGAAGGAAGGGGACAAATTAAGGGATCACAGACTAATCAGAAAATTTATAATTGTTTATTGAAAGAATTGAAGTAGCAAGTTATTCAAGGTTTGATATAAAAAAATAATCTGAAGAAAAAAAGCCACATCAAGCCAAAGTAAATCACGACTATCAATTTTAAATGTTGGCACATTAGAAGGTACATTATCACCAAAACTACAATTAAATATTCAGTGAGGAAGCATAAAATACACCTAAATTAATCGATAAGGAGTCAATGACCTATATAAACTGATACCTGCAGTTATATACATTAAGGATGTTTATATCTCATTTCCTTACATTAACTTACTTTCTTAGGTCAAGTCAAATTGGTTTTAAATACTTGATAAGTTTACAAACTTATAAGTGTAGCTGGTTAAGGGAAATTGGGCTTTAGTGTAACGTGATAAGGTTTGTTTTGAATGTAAATGTAAGGTGGTTGGTTTTGTTCGGTGTTTTATTGCAAATAATTGAGTTGTTTGCCACAGGTAAATAAATACAGTATGTCGATAGTGTTTTTTAAAGAAATTTTACGTTGACAACAGTTTTCTTTTGTATGAAAACATAGATTTTAGTTATGTTTTAGGAAAACATCTTACACACATTTAGAATGATCAACTAGTATATTGAAATGGCTGAATTATTGCTTACAAGCTATAATGCGGAAAAGGAAATCAGTAGTAATTATCTTAAGGTATTTGGAAGAACAAAACTAATAATATCTAACAAACGTAAATGGCATCCGGAAACGAATCATGTGAGATAGATCGTGACTCTTCGATAAATAAAGGTCTGCCATTTTAAACTGGATTGCCTCTGCCTTATAAGGACTAAAAAACAATAACCTAAAAGACTGAGTGTTAGTATTTTTATTTATTTAAATGTAGGGACACTCTTAAAAAGGCACACGAATCTAGAAGTCCATGTCCGAATTGAAGATAACTTTTAAACTATCGCGCTGCATGTTTATAGATCGGGGATTAGCGCGTACGTGCATTAATACCTTTAGGGCTTGATGTTTCGACCGGGTTTCACCGGCCGTGGTCGCAAGCAGACTCAAGACTTGAATTGAAGAAATTAGAAATTAATATCCTAACAATATGACATACATACGAATTGTAATAATAATCTCCTTTATTTGAAGTTGGTTAGTAAATTATTGTCAAGGACCGACCCCACAGGGGATGCCCTTAGTTAACGTTGCTGACGTAGTTAGGTTTTTCCTATTGCTCTGGCTGGAGGCTCCTCGCCAAAAGCCCGGTGAAGCAGTCAAAGCCTACTCAGGCTTACTTCATAGATCTCTTTCAAAAACATACATAACATATCATCACGCCTGTATCCCCGAAGGGGTAGGCAGACGTGTACCAATATACACCCTTTCAAAAACAAGCATGGCATATTATTGTCCTACTGTTACCAACTGCTCTGTGTCACCAAGTGCGCGTAATGTTCATCGCTGTAATAACTGTAATTGCTTTATCTATTACGATAGTGCTTGTATACAATGATACATTAGGCATTCAGAACATCAAACAATGAAGTGTAATTACCTAGTCCAGAATTAATAGTCCTGCTTCTATTAATAGCTAGACTTTGTCCGCGTGTTTAACAGGACACCATACTTACTAAAGTTACATGAAATAAACTATCTGTCAGCCATATTTCATCAAAATCATAACATATCATAACATACCACCACGCCTGTATCCCCGAAGGGTTAGTCAGAGGTGTACCAATGTACACCCTTAGTTCGCCGGTATGTTTAGGTCCCATGTAATAGGGGTGAGCCTATTGCCACTAAACGGGCACAAATCCAAACTCGGACCTGCTTGAGAATTTCATAGAAAAACCCAATAACACCCTGGTCGACTTGGAAATCAAACCCAAGATCTGTAGCCTAGCAGTCGCGCTTAGAATCACTACGCCAACAACGCAGTTCAAAATCGGTTTTGTTATATCCAAGATGTTAAAAAACTTGGTTTGGAAGAAATTATCGGTATTATCATATATAGTATTATATATAAGAAGGTTTAGAAATATGGAATGAAGAAAACAAAGAAGATCTGTAGTTATTTTCGTTGCAGTATCAAAGTCATTAACCTTTACACATTTACTGTAAAAGGTGGCAAGTTCGATTCTGTGTCAAACAAATATTTATGTTATCAGCTGATATTTATTTATTTCGGTATCGATGTTTATATCTTAATCTTATTTTGATATTTATATCGATCAACATCGATCGTTTGTATGAATATTTTTCTTTCTTTGTCTTTAGATGAAACACAGCTTGATAATACGACCCCTAACTTTTAATCTCACATTTCTTTTTGTTGCTGCTGTAAGTTTTAGTGACATTAGGAGAAGTAACAAATAACAAAAAAGTACCAATTACTTTGACACATTAATGCTAACACAGGATCGAACCTGCAAACTAGTCCTTGCATTCATTTCCATCACAACTGCTTTCCAACTTACCTAACTTAATAATAAAAATAAACAAGCCTGAATATTGAAATCTAGTTCTCCCACGAACATACTCCAATATCAGCATATGGTATTAATAGACCTAATTATTTCAAATATTTACGCATAAATAATTTGACATAAAAAAGCAAAGATTGGAAAAAACGGCGCAAGCGGGGTCAACGACCTTTAACACAGCAGATGTTATAATTATAAATATTATTAAAACTCGCACATAACTGTTTCGGGCTGTTTGTAAGGATTCTTATAAACAAACATTAATACGGTATAACAGGATTTATTTTAAGGAAAATAATAAATTATAAATAAATAAGGAAGCATCTGTTCTGAGATATTGTTAATTTATTCATTGATTACCAAGCAACGGAAAGAAACGAATGGAAAAAATATACTTAATCAAAATGCAATTAACTGTTAAAGATAAAATAGTCCGAAAACGATGATCTTAGAATGCTTTTTTATTCTTAAGAGATCAGGACACTTTTTAATGAAAAATAAATAAACATAATAATAAGTAATTTAATTTAATCTTATAATTAAAAACAATAAAATTTGAAGGTTCATTTATAAATAATTATAATCTATTCAAATAGTAACATTCTAAACAGCCCAGTTTCACAATTTGATTTAACAACATATCTTGTATGTTTGTGTTTAAGCGTTATTATATCCTAATATACTGTAATATTTTATTTAACTACTACATAGTTATATACACATACTATTACTCATATTACGTGCTAGGATATGTAATAAAGAAATAGGTTACATGGTCAAAATACAAACAAGAAACATTTAAAAATATTTACAACTTTACTAAATTCTTTTAATCTAGACTAGATCCCCGTATACAACATAAAACTCTTTAAAATTCTTCTAAAAGTCTCTCTTCTCCATATTCTGAACATACTTCTCCGGCCGAAATCTCTTGAAATTCCACCCAAAACTCCTCTGAGTAGCATTCCTATTGAACGTTGGAGACGACGGCATCGAATCTCCTACCTTAGAAAGAGTAGAAGAATCCTCTTGTAAAGAGAAGTCGGTGGGAGAGACAGAGATTTCGGGAGTGGAGAGGAGATTGGTGGAGGTCTTGAGGTCTTCCTCGAACTCCTTCATGTCTCTTGCGCTGCAGAGGGGAGTCTCCACTTGCTCTACGCTGTGGAGGTTTTCGATGTCAATGCTGTAAGCTTCCTCTCTTTTGTTGTAACTGTGGGAGATGAAGATAAATGAGTTGTTAAAGTGTGCTATATAGTTAAGGTTTACAAGGAATGGCAATTTTTTATCCTCTTGATGGTCAAATTCTACCACAAAACACATCGTTTCGAAGTTGGGTGGTGAGCACTGATTAGTGACTAGTATGTATGATTCTACCGGACCCTTAAGTTTTTTTTTCTACACTTTTTTTTTTAGCTGATGCATTTATGATGAGTAAAACACTATTAGTTTCCCAAAATTCTATATAACTATCAAAAACGTGTTCTTAGAATTATAGCAATTTCAACGATAACCACGTGCATAAAACAATTTTCGCATCTATGTAGGTAAGTGAAGAGTGATACTTACCGCACCACATTCTTGAACCGATACCCCCACATGATCTCCTTCGACAAGTACGACGTCCTGCTCTGTGTGGTGGTGCCCATGCTCTTTGATGCCCCAGTCAGGCACACCACGATCTCAAACCTGGAACGGAGAAGTGAAAATTGGAAAATTTTGAAAACCTGTCTCATATTGTTTTTCTTTTTTTCCAACAATTAATGTGTCCCATTAAAGACAATCTATCCATCTGATGACCATGACTATCAAACTCCGTTGAGCCGTATTGTAGCTACGACTAGCCATAGAAACGGACATTCACATACACGCATAACTGGTAAATGTGAGGAGTGCTATTTTCAGTGACAGCTGCTGGATGTAGTTCTGCACCAGCTCGCCTTCCAGGGTGGTGGGCAGTGTGGTGAGTGACGTCATACCTATAGTCCATCATATCCAGCGCGGAGAAGTCGTAGAGCGGACTCTGGGCGTCGATGACGTGCACCACGGTGATGGGCCACAGCAGGAACGCGCGCGACTCCTTCAGCGACAGCTGCTGGATGTAGTTCTGCAGCAGCTCGCCTTCCAGGGTGGTGGGCAGTGTGGTGAGTGACGTCATACCTATAGTCCATCATATCCTGCGCGGAGAAGTCGTAGAGCGGGCTCTGGGCGTCGATGACGTGCACCACGGTGATGGGCCACAGCAGGAACGCGCGCGACTCCTTCAGCGACAGCTGCTGGATGTAGTTCTGCACCAGCTCGCCTTCTAAGGTTCTGGGGATATGAGATCAAAATGTAAAGCAAAACTGCGACTGGCTTGTTAGGCTAGTGGGTAGAGACCCCTACTGCTAAACCGGAGATCATGGGTTTTATTCACACTCAGGGCTCGATTCCCATTCTTGTGATGGGCATCATCATTTGGTCTGTCTGGGTAAATTTTATTTATAATATTATCATCATATTAATTTAAAATTAGCGTAACCTCTGACACATTTTAAAAGGGAGCTGAGAATTTTCAAGTGGCTGATTCTTCAGTTTTGCATACACAGCAAAGTAGGTTTATTCGTTTGGAAACTACGATGACGCAGACCTAAGACATATATACATTTATATATCCTTAACTTAAAACACTCATAGTTCTTCACTAATAATTAACCGACGTGAAAGGTTGTCCGTAATTTAACTGCACCTACGTATTTTTTGCTTCGAGATATCCCATTTATTATCCCATAGTGATTCTAAAAAAACACATTGGAAGTCTGATAATTTCTACATTTATTTTAATCAATGATAGATTCGTCACTTACCTGATAGGTTTGAGTATGTAAGCGGTGATGGTGCTTCCAATTAGATGCACGTTCATCAGATCCCACACCCTGAACTGCAGGCACAGCTCGCCGTCGCGGCGACATACCTGCGATATTATACCTTGGTTTTAGAACCATGCGAGTACAAATAATTTAATTTGAACTTTCTCATAGTATTCGCTCTTCATTTAGTATTTATGGTTTGTTGTCTCGTATTTGATGCAAAACATTTGATACCAAATATTCAATCAAATATTTTTGAGGTGAAAATTTTGTAAATCGCCTCTATACCTGATGTACTCCCCTAGGAGGAAATAAAGTTTAATTTTAATTTACATATACTGAGCTACTTACCGCAGCCTTCCTGCTGAATCCAACAGACGTAACATGTCGATTTGGTCGGATCAGTTTGGTGAACAGCAAACTGGAGAGGCCGCCGGAGAGAGCCGTGCCTGCTACTATCTATAAATATAACGCTCATGTCAAGTCTTAGGCTTGGCGTACTAGTGAAGACAAATGTAACAAACCAAAACACGGTAGCGTTTGCGTCATTTAGTTACAAGGTTCTTATGGCTATTTTTTAACTCCAGAATGTGGCTAGCTCAAAAGTACCATGGTATCCAGTATTTATTTATTTTATTTATTTATTTATTTTATTTATTTATTTATTTAAATATTACAACACTATCCTTACAGGTTAATACCTAATGCGACAATGTTGGCATATATATAGTAAAATTATAATTAAAATAGCTACAATCTTAAAATTGAAAATAAAATTATACACTTAGAAATTAAAATAAAATACACATTTATAACTTAAGCATGATAACAAAAAAAAGTACACATCTAGACATAAAATCTCGCAAAAACCTTAAAAAGAAAACAACAAAAATAATATTGAAAAGAGACAATTAACAAATTAATAAAATATGCAATAAAGAAAATAATAACAATAGAAACAAATTTTCATATTATATTTACACTAAGCTGTAACAAACAATTTCAGTAGTCACCCTACTAAATTCTGCCAATGAACAACTAAAAATATCTATGTTCTTCGCAACTTTATTTAATAATTTAATGGCCCTAGCAACTGGAGCATGTTGACCCAAGTTAGTGCGAGCTGATGGAACCTCAAACAAACGTTGTCTTGCACTGCATCTTAATCTACTCTTTGGGACAAGCAGCCCCAAAGAAGCTAACACAGATGGATTGTTTAGTTTGCCCCGGAAGCCCTCGAATACATATTTTGCAAGTGCTACATCACGTCTAACTTCTAACTTATAGTATCCAACCATACCTATAACAAATAAGGTTGGATACATAAGGGGATAAAAAGGATACACTCCGTATTGTTTTAGGTATAGATATCGGGTGAATTTGTTTTGCATCTTCTCCACCATGAGGCTATATTTAACTTCATGGGGATTCCAGATGATGGCACTCGTCTCTAGTTGACTCCTAACTAACGCATTGTATAAAACCTTCACAGCAGATAAGTTATTAAAGTCCTTGGTTTCTCTCATGACGAAGCCTAGGTTTTTGAAGGCTTTGGAGCAAATATTTACGATATGTTTCCGAAACTTCAAATCATTAGTAACTAGTACTCCTAAATCTTGTACTGAAGTAACACGTGGAATCATAGTTCCTTCCATGTCGTATTGATGATACAAAGGATGAACAGCACGAGTGCAAGACATTATATTACATTTGGTAACATTGAAGAACAGTCTGTTTTCCCTACTCCATTTAATTACTAAATCAATGTCCCTTTGCAAGCGCTCACAATCACTCTCATCGACAATACGCAGAAAAAGCTTCAAGTCGTCAGCAAAAAGTAAGCACCTCGCACTCGTCACCACGTCAGGTAGATCATTGATCATTAAAATAAATTCCAATGGTCCTAGATTACTACCTTGGCTTACGCCTGACATAGTGCGGTATTGACGTGAGACATAACCGTTGTATTCTACGTATTGCCTGCGGTTTCCTAGATAATTTGCAAAAAATTTTAGTAGATCTGGGGTAAATCCAGCTTTTGCGAATTTCATCAGAAGGATGTCATTATTTACACTATCGAAAGCTTTTTTAAAATCAAAATACGCAATATCTAGTTGCGCACCAGCTTCAGAATCGAGCACCGGTGCTGCGTAGTTCATGAAGCACATAAGGTTGGAATTGGTGCTGCGACCCGCACGAAATCCGTGCTGGGCATCACTAAGGTAGGCGCTTACTTGAGGTGTTATGCATGTTGATAAAGCAGATTCAAATATTTTTGCAAATGTAGACAGTACCGCTACCGGTCTGTATCCACTGACGTCTGCCCCAGGCCTCCCTTTTGGAACCGGGGTGACTCTAGTCAATTTCCAACCGTCTGGGTAAACACACTCCTTAAGACAGAGATTAAATAGGTGGTGCAGAGGCCTATCCAGTAATTTCCTGCAATCTTTTACAATGTACGGGGGTACCCCGTCCGGACCCACCGACCGCTTGGGCTCCAGACGAGAAAGGGCCGCCCGCACATCTCCGAGGGAAAGCTGCCCTACGTGAACACGCACGCCGCCTTCAGGCGCCACGAGCGCCGCCGCCGTCGGGTCCAGCTGAGGTTCCTCTCTTCCATAAACAGAACTAAAATAGTCCGCAAACTCCTGAGCACACTCGTCCTCTAATAGTTGCCCACCATTCTTAACGATGCGCGTTTTGTTACGTTTAGAACGTTTATTTCCAATAAAAGCCCAGAACGATCTTGGCTCCTTAACAAATTGCGACTGAATTCGATTTTGGTAATTTTCATATTCATCAGAAATACTACGTTTGACTATTGAGCGAAAGTAGGAAAACTTTTGATAATTATACGGCGATCCGCTACCCTTGTATAATTTATGCCAGTACGCTTTCTGCTTTATGTTAGCTATAAGTTCAGCCGTATACCACCCTGGGTATATATACCGAGAGTGGCCGACTTTAGCCTTTTTTCTGGGAGTGCTATCATCTAATGCCAAATAAAATAAATTATAAAAAGTAACGTACGCTTCCCTGACGCTGCCTGCTCCATAGACTTCACTCCAATCGATCCGTGAGATAGCTGAGTAAAGCGAAAAAAAATCAGCCTTGGCGAAGTTCCACCGAGGGTAAACGTCTGGGGGCGAGTTCGCTGTAGATTTAGTCGGCGGCCCGTTATTGGGCGTGCTCTCTATTGTTACATACAATGGCGGATGCTGCGGGTCAATGCAAGACAGACTCTCGCTTGCCTCAGCTACCCTCAGCTCGTCACTGGGAAAGGAGGTTAATACAACATCAAGTGTGCGATTGTTACAGTTGTTAACATTGTTGCACTGGCAGAATCCACAGTAGGTAATAAAATACTCATAATAACATTTCACATCTTGGTTAGCCGAATACATATTTAAATCACCAACAAGTACAACCTTATTATATTTAGTACTTAGTTGTTCTAGTATGTGGAACATTAACATATACTCACTTTCACAGGTGTTAGGAGGTATATATGCTACAATACACAAAAAAAGGAACTTATTATTACGATAAACCGTAGCAGACACTATTTCAAATAAATGGTTATCTATGTCAACATCACCGGGCACAGACAGTCGGTGTATTTCAACACCGCGGTGAGGACTGCAAGCTAATAGTACACCTCCATGTTTGCGACCGTCTGCGCGATCACATCTTTCTACCACGTAGCCGTTTGGTATTAGCTCTCCGTCACTTATTGAGTTATTTAGACCAGTTTCAGTGATTGCAAAAAGGTTGGCTGTGGATGCTAATAAGCCTTGATGGAATGTTTTTAATTTAGTGCGGAGTCCTCTGACGTTCTGATAATAAAGATCTAGTATGTGTTGTGTTGGCTTTTCTTGTTGTCTAGTGTTGCCTGTAATGCTATTGGGTTGTTTTTGGCTCTCGAAAAGTTTTGTTACGAAAGTTCTGACGCCACGATTTGATACAAACATTTTCAGGCCAATGCTTAGAAATCATCACACTATCAGCAAGTTTAGCAGGCACACTCAATTTGAAAGAAGCGTAATTACCTCTCGCCTTTAAGCTTTCCACCATGCAAGCATCGCTACCACTTATAAATTTGAGGTGAGACTTCACTTGGTCTTCAGAAGTACCAACCTTCACGTAGTACAGATGCAGATATCGCCAGCGCTCAGATGCTTCTATTTGCGTAGCACCAGGTGAGGCTGTTCCTCTTATAATCCCTTTTTCCTGTTTATTCTTCGGTTTCCTTTGGACATCTATCCACCCACTATCTTGTGTCTTGTCGTCCGGGTCATTGGCTTCGTATTCATTTGCCTCACTATGTGTATTTCTAAGTTTTGTTTTTTCATTCTTCTTTTCTGCCTGTGGTAGTACATGTGCGCTTGATTGTGCCAGCAATTCAGGTAGCTTCTTCTCAGAGTTTTGATTGATTATTATTTTGACTCAGAGTATTGAACTGATATCTTAAACATTTAAAGTATTTCTTCTTAATCGAAGGTCTTGAAGTGGTCCTAGTGGTCAGATTGCAAAATTTGACTTAAACAAACAGGCATTGTGTATTGCAAGTTACGTTGCAGAGCAGAGCTGCCTAGTGCGCACATCACACCACTATTAATCTCAAAATCTCAAACACTGTTACCAAAATTGATTCATAATTAATAACTAACCTCTAAAACCATAACGATGATTGCCTCCGGACATTCTTCATTTGGAAATCGCGTGCCGTATCCGATGGTCATCTGAAGTTAATAAAAAATAGATATTAAAACAACAGCATTTTTTTTAGAGTACTACCTAGTATTACCTAATCTTGTTTCGCAAATTTTTGTGGACCTCTGAAGTATATCCTAACGATCCAAAACCTCCTTTTGAAGTCAGCTGTTGCAAATATACTGTTGAATCGAGAACCTCCTTCATTTGAAGGTAGCTTAACAAGCCTGAAAAAAATCAAGACACATCACCAACATCTGATCATGACCTGTGTCTCCACGGACATCATGAGGAGTCCAGCGAAGGAGGTGGTCCCGGTGACGCAATGCTCCTTGCCGTCGCCGATGTCGTCGTAGTAGGAGGAGGCCACGGCGTACCAGATGCCCGCGAACAGCAGCCAGAACGAGAAGTGTGCCACCACCATCATTAGGAGGATGAAACGCCATTTACTGTTGATCTGGATTGAGAAAGAATTCGCATAATGGGTTTTTATGCCTCCAAGACTCCTATTAGAGCGAACCCGTGGTTTCGACTAAGGCAAGGACGGGACCGGGGTGTTTTTAATCTGTGCAAGTCCGAAATTTCCCGACGCTGTGCCCTCTGCGTTTGTTGAAATCATTAGAGCTTTGGCACAAAAACAGGTATAGGTTTACTTTGTCATGTTTTAACAACTATTGCAGTGGATATTAGATCGTTAATGACTGTAACTACTACTTGTGTCTAAGACCCCGAGCTTCAAAACAAATTGTACTGTTTACATGTTCCGTCAGCTGCTCTAGTAAGAGTGTCGGTCTATGAATAAAAAAAACGGCTATAAAAAGTCAACAAGTATAATAATGCTTTTGTAATTAAAAACAAACAAAAGCTATCAACTTGCCTTTTTCTGAGAAACACTTGACAGTACAAAACAAATCATTAATAATTAAGTGCTTAGGTTTCTTGCCACGTTAAGTACCACAAACCTACTTGAGGGCACGGATTCGTATTATTTGACGAACTCCATCAAGTAAAAGCGAGTGAAAGCAGGTGTGAGAGGAATGCATGGCCGGGTAACTGTCGATGAGTCATTGCTTAGCAAAACAGAATGTTTGTGATCTGCATGTTTATGGGCAGTCTGGAGTACGAGACAGCGTGTTATTGGTAGGTTTAAAGAATAACCAATTTTGGTAAGGTGGTTACCGTTTGTGACATAATTTAAGCAAAATTTTAAAATAATCAATTTCGTTGAAAGCGTTTTAATTAAATATTTTATTGCAGATAATATTTAGGTGTTTAAAAAAAAATACAATCGATGATATTATGGGATTTATTATAGGAAAACATCCACTCACTTTTCTGGACCCAGTTACAGCACAGTAGAGGATCAATGTTAAAAAAAAGTATTTAAAAAACCAAAAAAAATTGAACTTAGGTATACTTACAATAGTAGTGATAATATCTCTCATGTATTTAATACTCTTAGCAGATATATTGCTTCTGACTGGTACGTTTTCTTCTCCGTTCTTGAGCACCACTCGTCTAGAACGATTGGGTCTTCCATGACGCTGCCTGTAACGTTTTTTATCCCACCTTAGTTGTTTACATGTGTCAAAAATGTTTTAGTTCACAATTGCAGTATGTGAGTTCTATTGAGTTTATATGGGAATTACAGCTGAGTACATTTAAACTTTTTACACTCATTTTTTTTTTACATCATGAAGAAATATGTGGTTCCAGTTTCAGATTTTGATCATTGATTTTGTAATTAACCTTATGTTTTTATTGCCTCATATTTTTGAAAATTAACTCACAATTATATACTGAATATATTTTATTTTGGATTCAAATAAGATGATACTTGTTAAGGATAAAAGTGTGCATATACAGTGTATATAAAATATTGTACTCAAAAACATGATATCAACTTATAATAAGAAACAAATAGATTAAATTTCTGCCTTTGAAGCCGATTAAATCACAACTACACATGTGTAAACTATTTGTACTATCATTTATTTTGCATTTTTTCGATAATTTTTCTTTATCTTTTGTTTTATCTTATCCAAATTCATGGTTCGCAGTAACTTATACGTATTGGTGATATGATTCAGGGTTAGCTTTAAAAATGACTAAAATAAATAAAAGAAAATGTGGCTATCAACGACCCACCAATACATAAGTAAGGCGTCTATCCTGGATTTAGACCAGTTTGGACGTCCTGGTATTATTTCTATTCGAAAGCTTACTTACCGATGAGTCCTTTTTTTCTTCCTTCTACTGTAAGGAGTAGAATAACCAAACGTAGCTTCTCTCCTATCATACAGACTATCTGTACCACCAAACGTTTCAATCGTATCATATATATCGTTAGTATTAGTTTCAATACTAGAACTAGCTATTGGCACAGTTGATGCATCAGACATATGCTTAGTAACATCTGAACTCTTCGGGGTATCCTCGACATCAATAGTCATGATGAGCCCATTGTCCGTGTGTTCATCTTCACTAGAATAATGTGAAGATTCCTGAGAGCTTTCATCTATAGGAACTCGGAGAAAGTTTTTCGTATCCACGTTAGTGACACCGATCCCTGCCGAAGGAAAAGCGATTTCCTTTCCTTCGACGTAAGTTTGGGATATTCTGTATTGTTTTTTGAGTTCTTCGTTGATGTAGACTTCGTTGTTTCCTATGGTGGGGATTTCTATTGAGGATCTGCCGGAGTTGTTGCCGATGGCTTCGGAGTAGCTGAGAGATCTTTCTAAAGCTCTGCTCCGACTGCCTCGTCTTGGGACTTCTTGTTCGTAGTTCATTTTGTAAATGAATTTTCTATCTCTGATTAGATTTGAGGGCTTTAAAAGTACTTGAGTTGATTGATTTGGAAAGCCAAGGTCGAGCTTGTTAATCTTTGGATTCAAGTAAGTTTGAAAGATTTGTTAAATATTTTTTTACAAAACGTTTACGAACCATGTCATTTTTGTTCTGATCGTATTACATTTTTAAAATAAAATACAGCAAAACATCGAGAAAATATTTGGTCAAGAATTAAACACACACTTGTAGTTCCAATGTTATAAGTGCATCGATAGTAATATCGTTATTTGAACTATTTATTTTGTCAATAGTCTTTTCTGAATCTTCATTCAGAATCAATATTTTAATTGCGTCTTAACTATCACTTGTATTGTCTTCATCTAAATCAACTTAAAATTCATTTTCATCACTTCTAGGTTACATTTCTTTATTAATATCACTTTTGAATTCTATATTACTAATATATTGTTTTATTTTCGAGTTGTTCACTTGTTTCACACTAAGAAGATGGTTCAGTACTGGCGCTATCTTGAGATAAGGACACCTTTATCCGACGATAAGAAACAAATATATTTGTTCTTGATATTTTGATCTGATGTGCCCTACTTCGTAGTGCGTTGACTTGAAATACCTATGTATTTACTTAGAATTTCTATTTAATTTTCCATAACTTAATTAATGAATTTCTTGAAATGAAACAAGCCTTTATTGTCCTTTAATTCATATTTATCTAAGGATTTTCAATTGACTTAATAAATGGTTTAAAGGATACCTATTTCCATAAAACACTAACCACATCTGACACCTTTCTTTATTCATTAAAATAAAACAACAACCAATACTAACAAAATATATTTTATTTTTCTAATTGACTCATTAATAATAATACTGGGATTTATTATAATATCTCACTAATACACAGCATTTCTCGATTAAAACATTTTTATCCTAAGAATATTTTATTTATTAATTTAAAACTTAACGTTCTTACATACGAATTGTAAATGCTTATGTTTTACATTATTAAACCTAATAATCTCTGTTTTTTTTTTAATTATACAAGAATATTCTAAATTTTTTAAGGTTTTTTTTTACTTTGCGAAAAATCGCCAATCGATTATTTTTCAACAATCTCAATCTTCAGTATGGGCCATATGAAAAAGGCTATGTAAAAACACACATAGTCAGTCCTATATAATGTTTACAATGTTTTTCTTTATAATCAAGCCTTGTTGGACTTCTTCCTGAAGGAGGAGGATCTCTCGAGATGGAAGGAGGAGACGGTGTCGCTAAAGTTGACCTGCGGGAACGGAGTGCCCGGCGTCGGAGGCGGCTCGGATTTCACGGGGGTCGTGCTGGAATAAGTGACAACAGCTCATTACTAAATAGTGGTCTTTATATTACTACTACCATGCAAAGCAAATTCACGAAGGACACCCAAACGAAAACAGACATTGTAGAACATTAAAATGTCGATCCCAAGCTACTGAACATCTCGCGATGATTGGACCGCTGCAGTCGGGTTATTTATTACTGTTATAGGTACTAAAGCGTAAGTTAATGAATCAGAATAATGTTGGAGAAACCCTAGTTAGACTATCCTAATGTTAGAAAAATCTAGTTGTCATAATTCTAGCTAATATCAACTCATTTGAAGTTAGGCACATACAGCACACAAAAACCGAAAATTACTTTTGTGTAGAAGTGTTAACATAAGTGCAATTTTCTACGGCATGCCTTCTTAAACTTTTCAAATATATAACTCACGTCCTCTCCAGCTCCATGGCACTGCAGTAGGGGGTGTCGACCGGCTCCAGCAGGTCCAGCTTCTTGTGGTCGATGACGTACTTCTGCTTGTGCACGTCGTACCTGCAAACCCTTTACGTATACTCTTTACGAAATTTCTGGTCAGGGTTGCTGGAATACCCTTTGTATACCATACTGAGTAGTTTGGTGATGGTAAAACGTCTTTTAGATGTACTTTAATCCAGACTGAATCAGTTGTTTACCGGAAATCAAAGGTTTTATTGGTAAAGGTGATATTGATATAGCTTATCTAATTTATAGGAAATAGCTTTTCATTGCTCCTGCTATTTTCTGTCAGCCAAGCATAAACTCAATGAGCAATGAACAGAAGACAAGTGACAATTTTTTTTTTTTTATTTTACTTTGGTTTGTTACCAACAACTACTCAGAATTGTAAGCAGGCTGCATCATCAGGACGTTGTCCAATTCATCACTGAGAATCAAAATGAGATGCATTTTCTTTTTGCCATCTGATCAGTATCCACACCATTATCCATACTCTACCGTATATCAACTCACTTAACGACAGCGGGGAAGCGGTACCCCCACTCGATCTCCTTCGGAAGGTACGAGGTCTGGCTCTGCGTGAACGTGCCCATTGAGGCTGACGCGCCCTTCAGGCTTACTGTTATCTCGTAACTGGAAGACAATTGAGAACTAGGGAGTAAGGTATTACTGTAAGTATCTAAGTGGAAGCATAAGGCATAACCGCAGTGACAAAAGAGAAACAAAAGATTAAAGATCTTTGGTCACTTCAGCAGTTATTCAAAAAAGGTTGTTGTTTTTTTGTTATGACATAATTCATAGGGGTCACACCTATGAACTGCGGTTTGACCATAAGTATATCAACCTAAAAGCCTTAGTCTTGACTTTACACAAAAAATATCCTATGCAACAGAGGATATTTCCTCCTAAGTAGTGTAATGTAGTACTCAAATTAACAACTTATTTGCAAAACATTTAATACTTAGTATATTTATTTCTTAAGGTTAATATTTATGCTATTGATCATAATAATATGGTACCTAAGTTTCCTACTATCCTCACCTATTATGAGCGATAAGTTCCGGAGTGTACCCGAACAGCGGGCTGTTCTCATCGATCACGTGTACCAGCGTCACCGGCCACAGCAGGAACTGTCGCTGCTGCAGCGATAGACTGCGCGCGTAGTACCGCACCACCTCGCCCTCCTTGGACCTGAAGCAGCAATGTAATACGAACATTTCAAATGATGGAAATTGTTACACGGAAAAGATTTTGAAATGAAAAGTCACTAGTACCCGACTACAGTAAAGTTTACTTAATTATTCTGATGACAATGACTACATTGTGATCACTTAAGGTTGCATAATGTTTAAAGGGATTTCTGCTGCTCGTCTTATAAGTAAGTCTAGGGGAAGTCATAATTCGTGGACTGAAGAATAAATTAGCGAAAGGAGGAATATAATTAGCGAGCAGATATCACCTGTAAGTATTAACAAAGTGCGCGGTGAACTCTGAGCTGATGATGTGGTCGTAGTTAAGGTCCCACGCGCGGATCATCAGGCACAGCCGCCCGTCGCGCATGCTGATCTGAAAACATAATATAATGATGTATTACTTATTTCTTATAGAAGTTACACGACAGGTATGACTGACAATAGCTTTGCTTCTAAAATGTATAAAGCTAGAAAAGACCAATGATGATTGAGGGCGTTCAGGATCCTTTGCTAGAGGAATTCAATGTAGGTCTTTTGCATGACCCCTCGGCCACTATTTATTTTTGCCATGTGGCTGCTGATTTTCTTTCTATTGCCTGTCATTTTGATCGTGGATGCACTAACTTGTGATGAAAAAAAATATATAATTATAAGTTACCACAGCCTTCTTGCTAAAACCAACGCCATCTCTTGACAGTTTTTCTGGCCTTGTAAGTTTAGCGTAGACGACGCACGTTAATACGCCTGATAGCCCGGTCCCGAGGATTAACTGGAAGAAAACAAAGAAGAATTGTATTGTTAATATTTGTATGTAATTATTTTAATAGTTGTTGGGTCTGACAGGTCTTAGTAACTACTAGTTAATGTGTGAAAATTTTATGGATTGGTCAGTGAAATAATTGTTCACTAAGACAGTAAAGGTTCATGTTATTCTAGAATTTCTGTGTTATTGCAAACAAAAAAACAAATATAGTTCTCAGCCTTCTGAAACCTTTTTTAAGCAATATTTTAGCTGAACCTATCAATTTTCAGCATCTTAGCGCCATCTACTGGTATGTTTTCAAAATAGTATTTTACTATTTCCTGATAAAGCAACTAGATGTCGCTACTGTCAGTTTAATGAACAACTGCGTTTATTTGTTTACAGTCATTTACAAACTGTAACAATGTTACATAATAGCACGTTTTCCATTATTTCAGAACAATGGCTCGGCCTTCGTTGTAAATAAATATAGTATATGTATGTAAATGTCTTGTTTTACAGATGTTCGGTGTTATGTATGGTTACAAAATACATAATTATTAATGTATGGTTGTATATTGGTTTTAGGTACGCTTGGAATGTCCACAGGAATTAGAGAACTAATGCTCTTACTTATGAAGATATTTGAACAATTTATAAGATAAGAGTTTTTATCATTTCAACTATAAATAAAAGTGCGAAGAAATGTGTAATGAATCAAATTATCTACATAAAACGTCGTAATAGCTAATTTATTATAGGTGTAATATTTTCTGATAGCATTGTTGCTTTAGTAAATATAGCAACAACAGACCAAAGCTGTCTCAGGCAAAAATACAGAGAAATGTGAAAACAAGTCATGAAACGGTACGAAAGACTTACTTGCATGATAAACAGGAATATTGATTCAGGACATTCTTCATCTATAGCTCGATCTCCAAACCCGATTGTAGTCTGGAAAACAAATAAAAATACATTATTTTTCCTGACATACACCTGATAAAGACTTAAAAGTTATCAAACTGGGGACGAGATTTATTCGCATCTGAAAAATAATGAAGTTTCATAGGCATAGCCATGTAGCAATAAAAAATAGTGTCTTTCGTCAGATTTTTTCTTTTAAACCAATTGAAAATTGTATGTAACCGTATAGTGTTGATAACTAGAGCACCTATTTAATGTTCCTCGTGCGAACGGCAGTTCAAAACACGTTTAGTCGGTCCAGTTAAAATGTCTGGAACGCAATTTCCAGCCATGACTCATTAGTCCCAATCTTTTCCCGCCAAAGGCTAAATTGTGGCAATCAAGGACTATTGAGAGCTGGCTGCAGCTTCCTGCTTCACTGGAATTAGTCCAGAGAGCGTTGATAACTAAATTGCTGATGGCTTTGTCGTATTGTATGCAGCTGTGGCGTGTGGCTCTTAACTGGCGTCATTATCACTGACTGAGAATGCTTCGTTGGTATGATTTATTGGAGTCTAAAAATACATAAGAAAAGAAATATATTCAAGTATTCAATTTCGTTAACGTTTTCTGACATGAGTTCTTAATAACGGTGGAATATCAGATTGTAAGTATGTCATTTAAAACACCAGAAAACTCATAAGAGTCTGTGTATGAAAGCATGGTAACGTTAGTTTTTCTACAAAAATTAAATGTTCTAAAAATTGGCTTAAAACATTTTCAGCTATTTACCTAAAATCTCCAAAGAAAAGCTAAGTTTATTTGATTCGGTGTCAAAAAATCTTTTCATTATTTAGAACCTCTAGGCCAATAGGTAATGCCGAAGTAACGAGAATTCTTAGGAAGTAAGATAGCTCTACAATTGCAAGACTTATGGCTCGTACCAGAGTCCACCTTGAGACAATCAGGATGGCCACCAGCATCCTCTGTTTCGGGTTCCGCAGTTGCTAATGATCAATCTATTTGTGTGATTGCATGCCGTGGTTAGCGCCCACGTTTTGAGGTACAAGAGGAAGATAAGAGCGATTTTATGAACGATTTTGTGAAACGATGATGTGAACGACGTGTGGTTAAAATGTTTCTCGATTTTTAACAGAAAAGTGATTTCAATATACAGAGCTTAATTTTTGTTTTGGTTTAATTGATTTTCTGCAAATGTTTGATGCACCTGTTGAACCCAATTGCTCCCCCCCTTCCCCCCTTTCAAACTTTATTCAGTCATTCCAAACTATTGAGTGCTTTCATAACATAACTTAATTACATTACTCGTTTAACCAATGGTATTTCTTTAAGCCATCTGGTGGGAGTTTTAAATATTACTAGACACTTTTGATTGACAAAATACCTTTGCGATATTATGCATTTGTTTTATTCTGAAAAGAGAGATATCGTCATTCTCCTGTACCTTGCGTCTGATTGGACCCTGGAGACAGGGACCTTATAATGCAATATAAATGAGTGGCGTCAGTGGGCGATCCAAGTAAATCCCGCTAACACAATAACCGGCAATGTGATTGTATATCCGTTTGTTTGTCGTAAACGTCGCGGGAATTGAGGGCAATGCTTTATGTCTGTGAATATCATTGCCGCTTTAACTCGTGACCACATTCTTATCATAAATTGCAATTATTTTATAGGAGTATATTCTAAGCTTAAGCACTTAAGAAACCGATGAAGTCCTACAGCTCAATTAAAGTATTTGAGGGTCCTTTATTTGAATGTTATTAGAGACATTCAAATTCAAAATAAGTTGAGTATGAAAAGTATATTAAATAAGATTCGAAAGGGAAATAAATCACATGTATTATAAGAAGAGGCTCTGTTCAAAGTAAAGCTCTCTCCACTTCAGCTTCAGCTCTGTTCCACTTATTATTTTTACCCCTTTCCCATGGAAGACCCATGATCGACTGTGTGTATATTTTTTGAAACTAAGTAATCTTCTTTATCCTCACCTGAGCCTCAACAGACGCCAAGAATATAGTGACGAAGTCCTTCCCGCCAGTGACGCAGGTCCTCTTGGGCGGGTCGGGCTCGAAGTCGTAGTGCGCCATGGCGGTGATGTACCAGAACACAGCGAACACGAACCAGATCGCAAAGTGGACCACGATCGTGCCGATGACGATCCAACGCCAGCGTAGATTGATCTGGAAATAAATTATGAATAAAAATGAATGTATTAAGCAGGACAAACATTTGATTGGATTTTAATCGTTCCAAATCATCGAAAATGATTATTTTTTTGAAACTTATGTTAAGTAATTTGATAAGTAGGCTAGAGACTAGCCAAATATAACGGCATTCTTTCGGCTATAACAACTCAAGGGAAAAAAATCCAAAAATTCTTTTAGTAAGACGTCAAGTAGTTTAAATAGGGTCATTTTTTCTTATACAAACTTCTCGGTAAGAATTGGCTTACTACATTAGAGACTAGAAAAAGTTATAGGAGATCTTTGTCCAGCAGGGTGAGAAGTATATAAGGGGATTTAGGTTACAAAAAGGCATCCTAATCAAATACAGAGATTATTTAACACCTATTTTTAGAAAGAGCTGTAAAGATGAATGGGAACTGAATGCTCATTGCGCCGCGCCGACCTTAAATAATTGGGAACAGGGCAGGGAGATAGATGATGATTTAGAAACGGCTTACCAAGGTATGAAACGTGTCATTCAGCAGCCTTATCTTCTCGAAGGGCACATTGGAGATGAGAGCCACATTCTCCATGCCGGTCTTGGACACCAACCTCTTTGGATGGTTGCCGTAGCCAGGCCGCGAGCGCGTCGGCGACGGGTGTCTGAAACCACTACCAAACAGAATGTTTCAAGTTACTGATGGTTTAATTAAGGTGTTTTTGGTAGGTTCGTCATTATAAATGAGACATGTTGTCTACAGTCTATGTGTGAAACAAAAGTTTGTTAGACCCAGGTACATAATTATTTAATAAAATCTATTCCTTTTTTATTTTATTTTCCAAGAGATGCACTGAAAGCTGTAACAGCACTGCTCAGTAAAGCCTTCCCCTATCTGATTCCGTTTCTTTCTGGTTAAGGCTTTCCTTAAGTGTGTTAAAATTTTGCGTACACTGTTGATACAAAATTGAGTAGTGTCTGTATCGGTTATATCCAGGTTATGTTTATACATATAGTTTAAAAGTTAGTGAATCAGCAATTTATTGTATTAAATCTCCTTATTTCCGCATCACGAACTCGACTCATTAGTAACACGAACAAACACACTCGTGTGTTTTGTCTATCAATTGAGAGTATACAAACTGCACTTCTACCGAAGAATCTTTAGAAATCTGAAATGTATATCAAATAAATCTTACTGATTAGTAAGTGGCTAGTTTATTACTTAATTAGTTCAATAGTTCCCGTAAGTGGATGACATTAAATCTATTTATGACTTATGTATATTAAATAACCGGACCGACTGGAGAAGAGTCACGATCCTCAGCATTGAGGGAACAACAAGCGTATTTTTTTAATCTAAGCATACTATACGGTCATCAAAATATTACTGAGGTAAAAATTACGACGTGACATCGACCTTAGCGTAATCCCGTTGATTATGAGATTACCTATAAACCTTGATCATGATAAACTATGTCAACAACATACTGAATATGTCGTGTAACAAGAGATTTTCACGATATTTTTAGACGATATTTATGCATTAAGATTACGCAATTTTAAAATGTAAGAGTAGACATTTTTGCTTTTCTGTCACAGGGCGCATTTACTGAGGTTTTAGAATTTCTAGAAACTAGGTTTTTACGGAAGGGACTGGCTCACCCTAGCCCAAGACATAAGTACTGTGAAAATGCAGAGTGAGGCATTTGTTCCGCCGCGGCCGTGTGACAATGCAGGCTAGATATACATAATTTAGTATGGTTATATGGACTTTGAAAAATACAACTATTTTTGCCTTTTATTTCAGCCTGTTTCTCGTCAAATTTGGTGCAGTATACATGCGTCACAAAGGTACTACGTCTGTTTAAATTGAAGAAACAACATTCAATTATTTACATTCTCTTATAAGACTGCTGGCTTAAGAGACTTTCTGCGTCATTATAATTATCAATTATAAAGCAAACTCCACATTTCCTATACGTAACTCTTACTACACAAGTAAGATAGTACATCACTCTATTGTTATTCAATTTATTAAGAGTCTTAGCTATATATTTGTTATCATCTCCCATGAAAGGCTTAACATTGCTGAAAACTTAACATTCTAATATACTGGTGTTTATTTACGATTTTGTATTATAATCATTAGAACAAGTTAAGAATTCTACACGTTAGTTTTTTTTGGGTACTTTTCCGTTTTATCTACCTTATTTGAACCAACGTTTTTTAAGTTTTTTTCGTAATCGGCAACCAATCGTGTCATCAGCAAATCTCTCAAAGAGGTTTAAATAATTATTGTTCTGACCTTTTATATCAAACTAGTTGTGCCCCGCGGTTTCACCGGCGTTAATACCTATATACCATTCCTATATGTTAATCCAGGGTATAACCTATCTACATGCCTAATTTGAACCAAATCGGTTCAGCCGTTTTTGTGTGAAAGAGTAACAAACATCCACACATCCATGCTCACAAACTTTCACATTTATAATATTAGTAGGATCTATATCTGTCTATTCTGTACTGGCTGTGTCTGCATGTACAGATTTATCTGAATGAACACTACCTTCATAATAATATGTCAATAACAATCGTAAATCACGACAAATACACATGACGATGCGTCATCGTCATTAATTCGATATTTACATAAGTCACCTTCCGACATCCGACGGAACATGCCTAAGGTGACATTTTCAACTGACTTCTTAAATAATAAACTGGTTTAACTCTTTCAGGATTGTCCTTGTTTTATTGTTAGTATGCAGTATTATGATGAATGATTAAAACCATTTGTTGTCAATTTATCGGTAGGTAATCTTGGACCAGAGGTAGATGAGTGATGCCATCGATTTCATTCAAAAATAACATGATCAGGGCGTCGATTCAGCTATTTAAGAGTTGCTTGAATTGTCCGAATGACCTGCTTCATTTGGTATTTTTTCACGATAGTTGGCTTTTTCTGTTCGAGAGTTCAATACGAAAATTAGCTACAGTGGCAAGTACATTGACCGACTACTGACATGCATTTAAAATAGTTGAATCAAAGCCCTGTTCTTATTAGACTATGTACAAAACTGCAAGTTTAAGGCCTAATTGTCCTCATTTACTTAATTCCAGTTATATTATTTTTATTTAAGTACTTACTTATTAGTAATCCCCGGTTTCTTCTGCGGAGGAACATGATTAAACGGTTTCATCACTATCGGAGTCCTGCGATCCATTGTCGTCATACTTCCATCCATTCTGGACACAAAATCTATTTTAGGCACACTTCTATTGCTCGTAATTCTTCCATTAACTTTAGCTAAATGATGGTCACTTTTTGATTTAATGTTTCTCATTGGTACTATTTTCTTATCTTCTTTTTTAACATCTAAACTAGTGGTACTTTGTGTTATTATTATTTTTGGAAGCTGTTTCGATAGTTTTCTTAGTCTTTCTGATTTTGGATCTGATATTACCGAATCTAGACTTTCGTTGGATTTTTCATTTTCTAATTTATAAACTGTTTTGGGTTCTATATCTTCTATTTTTTCTTTTATTGTTTCGTAATCCGGTTCTTCGTTGTTATTTGAAAAATCTTCAGTAAATTGTTTGCTTTCTTCCAAATATTTGAGACATTCGTCGTATAGTTGATCAATTTGTTCGTATTCCATATCTTTAAGTTGAGTAGATTCCATTTTGTACAAGTATTTTTTATCTTATGCAAAAATTGAACAAACAATATTTTATGTAACACTTTTCTCTATAAAACTAACACACCACTAAATCATTTTGAATATCACAGCCACATTTTAAAATTCTAACACTTTGAACATCGAACACAGCATTCTAAATTTTCGAAATAATTTAAATGCGGAACAGTTGGTAACGGCTTTCAGGTATTTTTTCTTTTGCAGTTGTTCATGTTTCTCGTGTCCTGCCAGTTATCTCGCCGTTATCTTGTTATCTGTCGCTAATTGTGATGCGAGTGCTCTAAGCCCAAGATCCGTTGTGACCTTGCTGGGACCGTATGTGGGTGAATCTGAAAGCGGAGTTATGAAAAATCCATGTTTTTTGCACACGGATCAGAACAAACTCTTTAATTAGTCGTATTACACTGTAAATAGACATTTAACCATTTTTAGAAGTAAAAATTGAAATGTAAATGTAATTGCCAAGTTTATCAAACTTTTATTAAACAGATATATATATTGTAATGTCTTCAGTTTCCTCATAAATATTTGAGCTTTGTTTCTTTTCAGTGCACTAACCGTCACCAAAACCATCTGTGGTATTGTCTTGTCTCGGGCTCTTTATTTTAAAGGATACTCATGGATCTTCCTTATCTAATATTTAAAAATCATAATGACATGAAAAGAAAAGCCAAATAATTTCAAAAAATTATAGACCTGCAGAATCACCCAACACGGTAACAATACAGAAATCTTCAAATTCAGCGGCGACGCTCTAACTCACTTACGTGTGTTATTTACTTAGCAACATAGTTATATATCTAGCTATGCTGTGACAACAAACAAGTATTAGGCTGCATTTAAATAGTATTTAATATCTTAATGAGTCATTAACATTGTCGGTTTTGCAAAACTGGGTAGATTTTATACGTTAGATAAGAACTTTGAGGAATAAATAATTTAGAAACGAACAAAAGTCCGAACAAAGCCTGAGTGTAAATTAACATTTTTTAAACTACTTACTAAAAACGTGAAACCAATTGATATACACAAAGTCTTTCTCAAAGTTAAGAAACTAAACTCCTTAAGTCAAGATCATCCATCGAATCCACGTGCCAAAATCATATAGTTATCTCATACATATAGATAAATAAAAAACCATATCATAACGCCTGTATCCCCGAAGGGTTAGCCAGAGGTGTACCAATGTACAGCCACAGTTCTCCGGCATGTTTAGGTCCCATGTAATAGGGGGCGAGCCTATTGCCACTAACCGGGCACAAATCCAAACTCCGACCTGCCACTGAGAATTTCATAGAAAAACCCAATAACACCTTGGTCGACTTTGGAATCGAACCCAAGACCTCCAGCGTATATATAGATAGGATGTAAAAGGTACAATCATGTGTAAAAGTCGGGTAAAATTGGCTAAGAAACTAGTCTACTAGTTTCTGTGGGTGTCATAGGTGTGTATTTCTTTGACGGCCTCCTTGGTCGAGTGGCGTACGCAACGGTTTTCAAGGTGTCGCTAGCTTAGAGGTCCCGGGTTCGATCCCCGGACGGGTCAATGTAGAAACTCACTTTTCTCCATTGTCTCGGGTCTGGTTTGTGGTACCTTCGTTGTGTCTGAATTCCATAACACAAGTTCTTAATAGCTACTTACTTTGAGTTCAGAGCAGTGTATGTGATGTTGTCCGCATTTATTTATTTATTTCTGCTACTCTAATTACATTTCAGGTTTAAACGATAGAAGTATGAATATTCGGTAAAATAAAATAAACACATGTTTAGGCAAGACATTGATGCCGTTTATTTTACATTTACATAATATTTATTATAATGGTGTTCTTTGTCAAACTCCACGCTTGCGTATAACACACTTACATCCATAGTTTACATTTATACAGTTAGCAATAATAACAAAATATCGCAAAATTAAGTAAATATGTAATATATTATATATTGCGTTTCTTGATTTTAAATCTCTGTAAATATATTTTCACAATAAATATGCATTTTTTTAATTGGATTTCATTTCTTTAAAAGCACTTTATTATAAGTTTGGCGAGTTATGTTTTTGTAAATAGATTTTACTTATTTATTTTATATTATTTATATAATAATTAAATATTTATTAATAAATATTTTTAGTAGTTAAACAATGATGAATGATATTTTCCTCTTAGTTTCATCGATATTTTGTAAAACTCTTTTAGTTTTTACTTAGATAGAAATTAGATTAGAATAAATATTTTATACCTATATAAATATTGATTTATTTTGACATAAAAACATGAAAATTACATATTTATAATCACCTCGTTTTAAATATTCTTAGTAACGCCAAAACTTTTATAACACAAGATAATGACATATTAATTTATAGCCAATAGATATTAAAATTATAGCCTAGAAGATTTAAGATATTACAATAGTTAAAATGTAATATAATTTATGTTAAAATGATTTGGCATTTGAAATTGACATCAACTTATTCTTTGGCAAAATATTTTTGTTGGAATGGGAATATTTATTCCCATTCCGACCAACTTACTGGGAATTAGCAATGTAAATAGATCTTTCTTTATATATAAGTATTTTTAAAGTAAGTAATTATGTGTGAAGTATAATATATTATTTGTGCGTTTATGTTCGCACTCCTATGTCTTTTTAAGCAAATGCGAAAAAAAAATTATACACTGGATTCTTGGTTATGATGTCACGATTTCACCGTTGAGTGCAACATCAGATTAGTATTGCCAATGTATTTCAAAATACACGTCAAGTGAGTTGTTCATGTGGAGATCAGATGAAATGCGGTATTCAGCTGAATCCGGTAAGACTGGAAGCCGAACCCAACATAACTTCAGAAAGAAATGATTTAGTTATGATCCACATTCACGTAACTGTACTCTTCTTAGTAGATGCTTTGCTTTATACCGTCCAGTAACTGGGAAAATATTAACTGTATGCCAATTCTGACTATTAGGGTATTTTGTAATATAATTTGATCGTTTTTTTTTTTATATTTTTATAAATTAAATTTATCTATTTTAGCTGATTATGGACATCTCATATACACATACAATTATTTAGTATACATATCTATCTACTATATATCTAAGGAACTATATTTATTTCAGGTAACAAGGTGACCACATTTGACTAATGTTTTATTACCATTATTTATAGCTAGATATAATATATTGCCTTATTTACTACTATCATATATTACATAAATATTAAATAGAAGATATAGCTGAAGCAAGATTTAGAGAATTGAAAAAGGATACCTTTGGCCAATGACCGAACCAGAAAACAATCATACCTTTGTCAATACTATTAAATAGGGTACAACCAAGGAATACTTTACTGCCTACTTAATACTGCTACTCTTAAATGGTGACACATCAACCTCATGTCAGAAGACCAATGGGCCAAACCAACTACCCAACTGATCCCTCTAAATGGCAACACAGGGCTATATTGATAAAGTTAGGTTGTCCGTCTTAACCAACGAAAAATGTAAGCATGGCAGGCGGCCTTTGCCCTGATAAATCTTTCTTCATCAAGTATCTATCTTTCAGATATCATCTTTTAAGAAAATTGTAGCTTCCCATACTGACGTACAGTTACATATAAACACACGTAATTAATTATAGTTAACAGTATTGACAAAGGGAAACTAACACCTAATGCAAAGCGTGTATTCAAAGCACTGCATTAGACTTGCTGAGGAGACATCATCAGGACTGCACTAATATATTGAAGATATTACATACTTACTATAGTAGCAGTAGTATAGCTGGGTTTGTATAATAGTTAGGTTATTTTCAGAGTAGGTGAAATTAGATTAGGATTTAGGACTAGGCTAGAACATTTCTAGGCACGTTTCACTATCTTGAGGCACATGAAACTGTTAAATATATATTTATAATATTTTGAGGTAATTCTGTCTCATATCAATGTTTAGACATTTACAACGTAACTTTGAAATATTGGGAACTTTAGTTAAAATCATAATATTATCTTCACTTGCAGAATAATTCAGAATAAGTATCAATAGTTCATTTTAAAACTTACTTCTTTCTTACTTTACTTGCCACTTAAAATTTGGCGGGAGTTAAGACTTACAAATTGTATTCGTATAGTTATTATTGTATGTCAAAACATACTTTTAACGCTAAAGGGATAAAATCGTTTAAAACTCTGTAGACAAAAGAATATGTCTCAGGAATGGCAATCTGTCACAACCCTATTTTAAACTCTGAAAACACAACCCTGGGGAACAAAAATCTTTTTTTTAAGGCTTATAATATGTTATTTTCCTTAAATATTGGAGGTTTATTTAATTAAATTCTATACTTTACTATATATTTTACTTTCCCATACCACCCAAGTCATCCGTTTCCCATTGACCCCGAATTTCCCATCGTAACCAGAACATATAAATTTATATCAAATTATAAAATAAAATAAAAATAAACAAAATAAAAAATAACCATTTATTCATGAATAAAATTGAAAACAAAACATATAAAATAGAAAATAATTTACAACAGAGGTTAAAGATTTTTTTTATAAAAAAACTAAAATCACAACATTTTGATATAATGTACTTTACAATAACTAGCTATATAATGTATAATAATATATCTATTAAGTATACAACGGTATAATATCTATTTTTACAGTGTTTTGTGAATACTTTCATTAATTTATTTAATGGATAAACTAACATATAAATATAAATGCAATTTTTTGGATGTCTCGTTAACCTTTAATAACGATAATATCTATAAATATAATATTTAACTTAACTACAGAACTGGGTTGATCTTAGTATCTTTTTAAATTATAAGGTAGGCAGAATGAAGTTAGAAGGGCATAGCATTATTTGACATTTGGTTTGTTTTAGGCCATCCATATAAAAAATCTATATACGAATTTAAAAAAAAAAGTTACCTACACAATATCTAGTTTATGTCGAGTTTTGAAATATCGAAAGGCCATTACTTCTCTAATCGGTTATAAATTAACAAAAGTATCCACAAACTATATTAAAATTTAATTAAAATCACAAAACAGTTAATTCTTACCATACACTACGTAATCTGAAATTAATCGTACTAAACTTATCACTATCGACATATCGACAAACAAGACGCATCGGATTCCTGTTAAGATTGTCGATAAAACTTTATCGATATGTCGATATCGATAAAATGTGGAATAACCTTACATACGCTTCACACGTCATAGAAGTCTCGGGGACTTACAGCGCTTTTCCTGAAAACATGAAAAAAAGAATATTAATAAATATACAACAAAAAAAGGTTTACTGTACGTTTCTTTCGTATTTACTATACTGCACAGTTTCATGACACAAAGGCACAATAAAAAATAATCCAACCCAGTTTTTTAATTGTTTTAGGCCCGGTTTCACCAACATAGAATAAGTCTTAGTACTAGAATAAATCGTTAATTACTCCCGAGTATATCCATTTTACGTTTCACCAACATTTAAACTAAGAATAAAACCTCTATACTAGAATTAAGTCATATACCACTGTTTTCGGCCATGTAAGCTGCTATTCTTTGGTTAGTAGTGTCAAAGTCAAGTCAGTTCATAGCATTTAAAAAATGACGCGCCGTTTGTATGCATTAATAAAAGAAACCGATAGCGAAGATGACGATTATTTTTGTCCTCATCCACAGTGTTTTAAGGAAAGGCCTAATTATTTTGAAGAGTACGACGAACACGATTTCGTGATAAGATTTCGTTTATCCAAGAAGGCAGCATTACACAAACGCACACAGAATTATTCACCCAAGTCAGTGCAGTAATAGTGTCGGCGACAGAAATGTATAAGAAATACCATTAGAATAGTTTAGATGATAAGTTTACATATTTTACTAATAAAGTTAACTTAATGCGAGGTATCGCGCTAAACGCCGAACCAAATTGTAATGTAAGGTGCTAACGCAGTGTGGGGTACCCCGCTGGGCCGCCCACCTATTAGCAATAATTGTTTATTAATTCTTTAAATTTTGATTGTTTATATATTGTTTTATATTATATTTAGAGTTTTGTAATGATAAGTAAAGTTAGGAATAGTAAGTAAAGTATAAGGAAACACAATCTCGTAGAAAACACAGATTTGTAAAATTGACACAAAAATTACGTAACTTGAAAATCAAGTTTTTTAATTGTATAGGAAAAATGTTATCATGGTGTCTATCATATGGGAAATCGCCCATAAATGCCAAATCCGTTTAAATCATAACAATCGGTTCACGGGTTTAGAAGATATTAACATATTTAGTTAGTAAACAAATATAAGGATACAAGTTTGGCATTTCTGGGGCGATAATTAAATAAATAGACAAGAAAGGGTGGTTATCAGATCGCTTTCTTTTATTGTTGACCATCATTCAATTATCGGCAATAAAACTAATAACTAAATAGGATGAAAGTATAAGTCAAGACGGTCGCTGTTTTAAGGTTATTCTAAACGTCAGGTTTACGTATTATCCAAACAATTTTAGGAAATAGGAAGCGCCATTGCTGAGGCACGGAACAACCTGACTATTTGACTTGGGAGCGTTCTAATTTCATTCTATACATTCGTTCACGGTTACAGAGTAGCTATATGAGAATAAGATATTCGCGGACTAGCATGGTGAAATGAAATTGAAGTTAACCAAAGAGTAAATCGTAACTATAAATTAGTACTAGGGTAGCTACTCTCGCATTCATTCTAAGTTGGTGAAATCGACTCTTAATCATTCAATTCTATTAATCAACGAATAGCGATCGAAACTTACGATTTTTTTTAAGTTTGTCAATCACAAAACAAAATTGACCGGACATAGCATTAATTAATGAATTGCCTCGTTGGCCTAGTGGTTCTAAGCGGGACTGCTACGCTAGAGGTCTTGGGTTCGATTCACAAGTCGACGAATGTGTTATTGGGTTTTTCTTTGAAATTCTGTAAGTATCTGGTCGGAGTTTGGATTTGTGCCCGGTTAGTGGCTCGCCCCCTGTTACATGGGACCTCAACATGCCGGCGAACTATGGGAGTACAATGGTACACCTCTGCCTAACCCTTCGGGGATACAGGCATGATGGTATGTAATGTTATGTAGCATTAATTAATCATAAAGAAACCTAACCTATTAAATATAGAGGAAAAGTTGAAATAAGTTAATAAGAATAACTCATTGGGACTTCGAGCCGTACGTAAAACTCATGTTCTGAAAACCTTTTTCGCCCTATACATTAGCCCCCAATACCACAATTTTACATACAATAAGACAACAACACACAAACATCGAGACTGCACGATTATCTAGTAAGGTTCGTACCCTGTGCGCATGCGCTAGACGTGATAGTAACGGCTACACGTTTGTAGTGTACCTGCAATGTGGTTAGAGTTAGAAGGTGATGGAAGTAAGAGTTATGTAGGAGTGAGCGAGATAGTCTATGCCCAGCAGTGGGAGGACAAGGGCTGTGGATGATGATGATAGTAGGATGAACTCAGATACCGTAAATGAAAATATGAGAATACAAATTCGAGTAAATAAAGCAACAGTCATAATTGGCAATCAAATTTTAATAATTAATGTTTGCAAGACAGTTTTATTATTTACAAACATCAATTTATAATAATAATAATAATCCAGCCTATAAACGTCCCACTGCTGGTCGCAGGCCTCTTCCCATTTAGAGAAGGCACGAGCATTGATTTAAAATATATATAAATGTTTAACTAATAAAATTATTAGGAAAATGTGTAATGAATTAGGCTTTATACACCGTGAAAATTGAATCGTTGTTTTCCCGCGGCAGGACGATTACCCATCAGTAGTACTATCGAAATACAAAGTTTAACTTAAAAAACATAATGTTTTTTTTTTCACATCATTAAAAAAGTATTCATAAACTCGAAAGAGCGATAATCAATAGTAGTTCACTCACTAGAGATAACGTAGGCACCTGTAGGTAACACGAAACGCACACGCCGCCGCCACGTGTTGTCGGCAAACTTACAAAGAAAGAATCAATAATAAATGTTCAGAGCAAAATAAGCTCTCGGTCATGGTGATACGGTATAAATTAGCTTGCATGCACGCGGCAAGCGCCGAAACACAATAGAATGCCGCCAAATGTTGCGCTCTGTGCCTACGGCTTAGTTAGTGTTCTGTGCGCGAACGTCGATGACGTCAAGTGATGAATGTGCGATGAAAGTGCTCAACACAGAAGGACTGCATCCTTATCATTTTTTTTTCGTGGCGGGCCACACCCTTGGCCACCGAGGAGCCCGACCTTGACTCCCTTGGACTTTTATTTGTGGTAGAGTCTGAGCTCAAGAACTTGGTGTATCGTGAGGAACACCAAACACGCGACTCTTTGATAAGTGCGATAGTGGACGCTTTTAATATCGTGAGACGTGACAGAGACACTTTAATGAAACTGAAAGACAATCAGTTAAAACGTGCTCGTTTGTGCATTGAACGTAGTGGTTTACATTTCGAACAATTACTCCGCTACCGTTAAGTGTAAGTACTCGTACTTTGTAAATAAACATTTAAAAGTAGGTTAGGTAATCAAAATCATTGTAAATAAGTCGATTCCATTTTTAAATACCTACGCCTTAAATACTTAATTATCAAATTCCGACTTTTTTTAAAGATACCTATTTTGATTTTTAAGTATTTATGACGATCCTAAGCCCGTAAAAGTTTGAAGCGAAAATTTGAATTACTTATTGGTTTTGTGTTTTATTAAATCACGAGTAGCGATCAGCTGATTTACACGCGAAGTGCAACGACCGCGCGGCGTTCGGGGTAACCGCGCGCCCGCCCGCGTAGGTATAGCGCGATGTATTACTACTGATTCAAGTCACTTTCGAGTTTTGTTTATAACAATTGTTAATCCGCCATTTATTGAGTCTAATTTTTTTTACATATATTAATCGATTGTATGACCGATACAAACTCATTTCGCTTTGGGAAAACAACGACTTGATATTCACCCTGTATAAGTATAGATTTGTGATAATTAAAATATCCGGAAAACATAAATGTGGCTAAAAGGAAACGAGATTATAATTATACCTTTTTTTACATTTCAAATTCTATAATTAAAGCTAAATTTATCTTTTGTTGTGTTTATAATAATTTGTTTTGCAAGCGATTGTATTAAATTATTAAATAAATAAATAAATGCGGAAAACATAACATACATTGCTCTGAACCCAAAGTAAGTAGCTAAAGCACGTGTGTTACGGAATTTAGAAACAACGAAGGTACCACAAACACCCAGACCCGGGACAATGTAGAAAATTTAGTTTCCAAATTGGCCTGTCCGGGGATGGAACACGGGTCCTCAGAGCTAGCGACACCTTGAAACCGGTGCGTACGCCACTCGACCACGGAGGTCGTCAAATTATTACTGTTATGTAATTTTAAAGTTGTGCAATAAAGTATATACTATTTTATTAAAAAAAGTCATCATGGAAGAGCGATAAATGAGTAACAAAGATGAAAGTAGTAATAGTAATGATAAGCAGAGACAAGCGATTATGAACCTTAACACATTAGAATAAGTACCTGTCGCGTGAGGTGATCGCCTCGTCGTCCGAATCCAGGTCGAACAGGTCATCCCGAATATAACTCTTGTTGGAAAAGCCTCCGATGTCCACTGGGAATATAATAAAACAGAATATTAACATCCCTTCAAATATTGCTTCAAATTCAATTCAAACTCTGTAATAGTCTTACAGAAGTGCATAGCATCCGATATGATTCTCAAAATAAATATGTTCGAAAATAAAGTATATTTTTATTTACTCATAGTTCGATGAGATCTCTATTATATACCCCAGTCGATAGATCAGGCAGACAACCCAACGTGTTGACTTGTATGGAGCATGACATAGTTTCATCATCAGCATTGCACAGGCCATCGCCTATAGTGGCACACGTTGAGCCCCCTGAGCAGTGTCATGCCATATTTTTTCCCATGTTTTATATACCTCTGTCTAATAACCTTTCAAATATAGTCCGAGCAAGATAACTCAACCTGATACTAAGCTGCAGTGGAGTCCAGTAATGAAACCATCGCGTCACCGATCATCAGGTAATTTTTTAGTGTTATAAGGCTGGTTACCTCTGGTGGAGTCGTCGTACTTGTCGTCGGCCCACTTGTAGTCGTTCTCAGTGTAGAGCGGGGGCAGCGTCTGGTGCGGCGTGGGGTACAGGTCCAGCGTGCGCTTCTCGTTCGCCAGACTGTCCGTGTCACTGAACGAACGCATCCTGGAACAGAAGATAATCCATCAGAATATGAATACACTTGTATGGAAATAAAAGTTTATTATCGTTTGAGCTTCTACATAACTTCTGGAAGAAACTCTGAAGAAAATTCTGTTAGTGTTACTGTTAGGTAAGAAAGACCCCTAGTTATCCATGGATAGCAATAAAATGTATTTCAAAAATTGTTCTTGTTCTTTCTTTCATTAAACTCTTCCAGCTTTCACAGGATCTTTCGTCGTCTGGGTTTGCTCTCTCACCTGGTGTAGTCCTCGAAGCAGCTGAACCTCCAGAGCGCGAAGGCGAGCATGGCCATGGACAGTACCACGCCCGCAGCGATCACCAGCCACACCATCAGCACTGTGCGGTCGTTCGGGATCGCGTACTCCTGAAATTACCATAGAAATCATTACATACAATACTTAAAATATCAGCTTATATTAATTTGTTTTACTGCTTGACGAACCGTAAGTAATTGTGGGTTGGATTTCAGATACCCATTTTAGGACCCATTATTTCTCAACGATTTCCTGCACCGATTCTTAACATGAACTAGGCGACTTAAATTGCTTGTCTTATTGGAAAAGAATTCTCAAAGGACTGCCTTTACAAAATGTTGAAGAGGACAGAAATCAGACTGGAATCCAACAGCGTCTCTTGGGTATTACGGCAATCTAAAACGACGAAGTTCGCAATAGAAGATTTTGCCTACGCTAAAGGCAAAATCTTTTATAGTAGAACCCCATTAATCTCCATCATAAATCCTCGTTAACATAACAATTATAATGATGAGCCTTTCGCCTAGGATGTCCAATCTGTATATATAAAAATGAATGCCTATTTCCCTTGGTCACGGGATCGCGCGTGAACGGCTGGACCGAAATCGCAAATTCTTTGTTTGTTGTTGTCAGGACAAGGTTCTTGTGAAAGAAAAGATATGGAAAATTGCCCGGAAAAGTAGAAAATCTAAGAATACTTAACTTAAAAGTTTAGGATTGGAAATAATTTCATATGGTAGCGTATAAAATTATTTCCAATCCTAAACTTTTAAATGTCACTTTATGACGTTTCTCATAGAATTGACAGAATTCAATTAGAAACAGAATTCATAGTTTAGACAGGACAACGTATGTCGGGCCTGCTAGTCAATATATAATTTTGTTCGTAATGTTCTAAAGAATTAAATGCTTTCCACTAACCGTAATGCCCAGCGCCCTCAGCCGGCTGGCGTACTTCTCCTGCGCGATGTACGTCGTCCACATGGTGTCCAGGTCTTCCGCCGTGAGCCTGGGAGTCACCTCCTCGTCCTCGTACTGCAGGGGCACTCCGAACACCACCTCCACACACGTCTCGTAGTTCGGCCAGTGGATGTTGCAGACTGCCGTCTTCGTGATCTGAGTTACTTCCAATCTGGAAAATGTAAAATATTTGATCAATCATAATGGTAAAAAAAACTGTCCAGATTAAAAGAAAATCTCTGGATCAATTTTAATGAAAATGATATAGGACCACTTCTGACCTGTGCCAATATCACAGTCATATCAATAATATGAATTAAGGAGACGGGGATTTCTGGGCCAAATTGTAATAAGTTAAGACATGGCTTAAAAAAAAGGCTATATTTTTCTATTTCAAAGTGTGAAAAATCAACTCAATTTACAATCTGGAAAATGAAATATCCAATAATTAAGTTTGGGTTACGAAGTAAATAGTCTAAGTAAATACTCTGTTGATGATGACATTAAAATGTCATCATCAACAGAGTTCATACTATTTACGAAAATGCTTTCACTAGATGATTTATTTAATTAAAATAATTAAATCCATTAGAATTAGAGTATTAAGAGGTTAAGTATTACATAATTAAGATAAATAGATTCACATTTAATAATCGATTATTGTATTCTTTAATCTGTGCTAACTCTGACTGGACATGCATGACATTGACATCGATCGACATTCGACACTAAACGAGTGTCAAATTATCTACCTTAGAGTATATATTATACAAGAAACTAAAGAGTGAGCCTATCATCTGGGTATGAATCGTAAGCACTAGTATGAACTAGTTTTGTCGTGATTTTTTTTATGAAGACGGAACGCGCCGTTTTAATCATTCTATCTAAAACACTAATATTATCCTAACAATGTCAAAACCCTGGATATTTTCGTAAATAAGTCGGTCGTAGGGAAGCAATATTAAAATATTATTGTAACTGCATCGTAGGCAAACGGACGGTGGGCTGCTGCGCCCATGTGATGTCAATAATATGGTACCTTAGTTGGGCTAGGTACCAAGATAATATAGTACCACCTGCACAATTCTTAGGTGACGTTCTTGTAATAATAGAAGATGAATAAAAATACTAATAAAATTCGATTTTCATTTTTGTGCATCATCTCCTTCCCACTCTACAGAAATATTTAAAATCCTGTCTAAATTATAAGAAAAAAAAAACAAATCGATCATAAACCTTGACTGCTAAGCGAACTAAACAAGCCATGATAGAATCACTCTTTAGTTTCTTACCTATACTCTAAGGCAGCAAAGTATAGTTTTTTACTTAAACTTAATCTCGTTTATCTCAGCTCTCAGATTGCCAAAATCTGCCATATTTTCAGTGATTGTTTGTTAATATAGTAGCTATCAATTCACACCAGTTTCATCTTTTTACATTCTGGCCCAAAATTGTATGAAAGCGTATCCGTCTCCTTTGTGGAATTGTTCTACAATTAAATCTACCAGATCTACCTATACAGACGAAATGTGAACCAATTTCTTTTGAAGACAGTTGAAAAGACATAGAATTATAATTAAAAAAATAATCAAAGAATTTCATGGTAAACTCGGTTCTGTTTATCGTATTTTGTGGAGCAATGATTAGTTTCTAGTTCAGGTTTGTTGATGCCTTTAAATGACTAAAACAAACGCCAAAAACGTTTGTAAAGTACATACTGCAGTATTTTATGTAACTGTAAATATAAATCCTAGCAAACCTATAATTCATTACTACTGGCCAAGAAATTCAGCAAACATACACATTGTTACGTATTTATAAGTTTAGCTTCCAACGTAAACATCTAAAACGTGCGAATTTCCGACATTTCCCGCCCTCGGCACTGCGGTCGCCGCAATGCGTATTTTATTCCACAATATCTTTTTATCTTTTCTTCATCTTTTACTTTATTCACTGCTTTTTACATTACGTATGAAACCTTGTGTATTGGAACAAGTCTGTCAAAACAAATGACTGCCTGTTTTGATTGGTCATTTAATTGCATAATAATGTAAGTAATTAAGAAATAATTATAAGCAGAAATTAAAAATAGAAGCGATTAAAACGTCATATCGATGGTCGAATAAAAATTATCTTTGAAGGACGATTTTGTTGTATATTGGTTTCTAAGGTTTACGCGAATGTTAGACATTGAATAAAACTACTTTTTACGGACTTTTTCCACGGTTTTGATTTTAGATCAGTCTGCCCGTGACCATGATACCTGCAAAGGTGTCGAAACGTCGAGACCTAAATCTAAAATTAAAACCGCGAAAAAATTCATAAAAAGTAGTTTTATTCAATGATTTTGTTGTAATTTGTCAATTATATTACGTGATATTTATTTAAGATAAAGCATTAATTTTAGAAGTTGTTTTGTTCAGTCTAGTAGTAGACTGAGTCATGTAACAAAACTGAGTGAAAACATAGAAATTTATGTAAAAAGTTTAATGTATTTACATACGCAATCTAAATATCAGAGCGATCTAATAAATGTTATAAATAAAGCCACTGACACTGCTGAATGTATAAACATGTAATATATATTTATGATGGTAAGGGTGGTCGCACACCACACATATTACACCGTCAAGTAGTCGCGCGTCAAACGCATAAGTTAGGTACGGTCATACATTACTAACAATACCGCATAAGGTTCGCGTACAAAGACAATTTCTCTGAATTCTTTCTTGTTTTCGCACACATGAAAAAACAGTGTGAAATCAGGACTCAGGTAGTGAAATATTCAGATTTCGTAGTCGCCAAAGTTACCTTTTTCCTAAGTAAATCAACGCGACGTATTTTACATAAACCTGTGATTTGTGCTGTGTTTTTAAAAATGTAATATAGACTCTAAAGATCTATTGTAAGATAACGGTTTAATTGAACCTCAACAGAAAAAGATGGCTGTTATAAAGTGTGTAAAAAACACTTAGACAGTGTAATTTTCCAAAATGCCGCTTCATGATATACTTATTATATCTCTCGATAAGAATTTATGATCTAGCTTCTAGTTTCTTTTATTTATTCTTGAAAAAATAAAAACGCGATACACATTTACAACGCGGAATCGCGCGGCAAGTATTGCAAAATTGTTGTGTGCGAACCCTAACTTGCTAAACGTGTTCATCCGATCCTACAATAGATCAGTGTCAAAGTTTACGATCTGTGCTCCGAAGGCCGCCGCCATTGATAATCATCTGCGCACAAAACTACGTCAGATGTATGCAACTATAATGTGTAGGGGTGAATATGTATAGTACTTCCCATTCTGTTACTTTTAGAGGAAGTCCAAAGTATTCCAAGAAATGGTGTTTTTCTTAGACTTAAATGTAGTAGGGTAACCAATGTGCATGGGCAACGCTAAGCTAGTTTGGTAGATGCTTTTGTACTAAAAGCAGCGAATTAAGACGATTTAAGTAAATGTGACTTTTCTTCAAAAAATAAAATAATAAAAAAATAAAGAACCACAAAAACATCAGTGATTAAAAAAAATGCTGATAGCTTGTGAAATTATCAACAGATCTTTGTAAAGTTATTTGTAAAGCTAAAAACAATCTAGAACAGTTCAGCTTTCAAGCTTAAAAACACAGCCTATTCTGTTCGTGAGTGAAACAGGTCTCTTCCCACCCATGAAATAAACAAGCGTCATGATAGCTATTCAGACATAACATTAATTTCTCTACTTCTATTGTTTATCGCTACATTTATCAATAAACTCTTATCGCAAGGCATTATCAATTCAATGACACGAATATAAATTCTAAATGATAATGTTTTACAGGCGTATGCATTCAATAGTTATACGTTTACCTACCTGTTATCTATATTATATCCATTTTGATGGAGACAAAGAAACTAAATGTAGAGATTTTGTAATATTTATAGAGGTCAGAAATGGAAGATTTTAGATATTTGATGAAGTTAGATAATGGATCAACGATTTGCCATATAAATTTGAGAAAATTGGCAGTAGGAAATCTTAAATCGGGGCAGACTCCAATATAAATAGAACAATGCAGATATATACTTACTTCAAAATTAAATATCTAAAAGCTTCATATTGTAAAGGTTTTGTCATAAATGTTATTTTATTTGTGCAGTCACATTTAATGAAATTATTTGGCACAATTGGTTGTGGTTAACCTAACAAACAAAATAATCAGAAATAACTTGAGAACCATTCCCCAAATAACAAAGTTATTCCCCTATTACTTGGAATATATTACAGACTAGGGAAAACCGTTTGGGCAATGCAAGCTTATTATTCTACAAAAACAACCGCATGCAAAAACAATTGAGAACTCACCAAAAACATTCTGTTCCATCCTTATTACGTATTCATAATATTATCTTATGTTACTCTAATATTATATCCTATGTGACACGGATTCCTTCTTATATACGGGATTATATACATAATATATTAAATACTGTCTCATTTGTCTAACGCTTCCAGTCTTCACATCAATCGCGATATGTCTTAGGCTTCGTTTCCATCCTACACTAAAATGTACCAAGAAAGAATACTCCCAATCTCATACAAGCTTCTCTTCCGTGAACTTTACTGGTTGGTTAATTACTTCTATCGTATTATCAGTTGTTTCTTGTACTCCATCATTATTATTATAATTATCTTTCTTAGTGTCAACACCTTCTTCAGGTGTCGTTGCATTGTTATTATCTTTAGGCTCCTCCAGATTCAAGTCAGATTTCTTCTTAGCAACTTTAGCATGGAGTTTCAGTTCGTTATTAGCCACCTGGGGATAGTGATGTAGTATCGCAGTCGTGTTAAAAGTAATCTTACCATACTTAACTATCTCTGTGGGCCTCTTAGCGTAACTAGTGCTAGGTAAAGCTAAATCTAGATTCTGTTCTATATCAGGTGAGTTTGCAGCGCTGTTAGTATAGTCCTTCGTCTCCTCTATAAGTCCTAATGCTATTCGCTTACTTTTCTTAAAGTTTTCCATATAACTATTGTGAAGGTTCATATCTACAGTGTTGTTTTGTTTGAGTGGCAACGAGTTTGGCAGCCGGTGAGCTCTGTCCTCGGCTGTGTATCACAATTGTTTCTGGTTGGGGTTCTTGATTATCTGGTCGTTGGCCGCCGCGAGGTCGCGCGCGGCGTTTGTTAGCTATGTCTGGGACTGCACCATGGAGATGCTGGTCGTCTCCGTGACGATGGTCGGCGCCGGGAACTCCTCGCTCGTCGAGTCGTATATGGGGAACTCGCAGCACATCACGAACTTCAGGAACCTCGGTACCTCCACGTATATAGCCGGCGGGATCGGTATCAAAGGCGACGTGGACGCCTTATAATACAAATAATCTGGGTTATCTCGGTATTTTTCGTCGGCGGATCGTTCGAGCAGCGGAATACCAGATAAGAATAAAATGATCGCCGTCGTAAACAGTGGTGATAGTATCGCGACCCATTCGACGCCGTGAATCACGTTCAGCGATATAATGAATATGCCCCACCATAGAACCACCTCGCCAAAGTAATTAGGGTGTCGTGAGAGTCCCCAGAGGCCGTCATTGCACCATTTCCCCTGGTTCTCGGGCTCCTGTCGAAACGCAAACTTCTGTAGATCAGCGTATGTTTCTATCAACAGTCCAATCACAAACACACCAGCACCAGCAGAGTCCAACGTTGTCATCGTTTTCGGGGACTTTGGGAACGAATGATGCGGCGAATTTATTATGATAACCGGCAGACTAACTACATACACCCACACCGCTTGGAACGTGTAAAACACTGCAAATCTTAGCGTGTTACTTTTACGATCCTCGAACTGTTTGTCTCTGCCTATGTGATAGATTCTGTAGATGAGGTAGCCAGACAGTCTGACGCCCCAGAGGCAGACAAAGGCGGTGACCATCAGCTGTCGGCTGTCGTAGCTCTTGAGGTGAGAGCCTCCTTGTCCGAGAAAGAAGGTCAACAAGGCTATTATAATGAAGTTGGCGCCGCCAGTGAAGTCCGTGACTTTGTCATTTTGGAACAACGACGCTATAGTGAAGAACAGTATCTGCATGGCCACCGTCACCATCGCGCTGATAGCGAAGTTGTTCCTGTCTATGAGAGGCTCCATTCTGTATATTTGACACTAGATTCTGTATTTGGCATCAGGGAACGTTCGAATCGATTCTGTGGCGCAATGCTGCATTTTGGAATATCACTCTTATATTAAACATGTTAAAGTCTCGAATTTTGTGCACATCGTTACTAGTTTTTTCACTTACACGCACTAATATGTGTTTTATGTATTTACAGTTAGTTTTTGTGTATTATTTGGTTTCGAAGCGGTTTTATAAGCTCGTCGCGTAAGCTTTACTGGAATAGATTTTGACGTTTGCAGTGCGCATGAAGCTTTGTAGCACGCATGCGCGGGGCCGCGTACCACAGACCGACGGTGTTCAGAGTTCCGACGGGAATTTCCTACAGAATATCTCACTAATCATTTCTCTGAGACTATCAATTGTTTTTGGGATATTGTCCTGAGTATTTAGTTCGATATTTTTGAGTCGATGATGTGGTATGCTTTTGTTATTCAAATCGATTCGTAAGTAGGTCAGTGACGTAGCCGGCGCGACAAGAATAGACGTTCTGCGTGTATATGTGCCTATATATATATATGTAGTAAGACTGTATGCGACAATGTAACAAGTTCCGCATGTTGTATAATTAGACCGCTTAGTTCAAAGTGGGTAGGCAGATGCCTACGCTTCTTATAATAGAGTATAATGCCATCTTTGCCTTAACAACACGGAAATTCACAAATCATTGTACGATTAGTATTTATTTTGTTATTTATTTAGTACCGTATTTTTTATCTAAGATATAAAATTATAAAAACCTTTTATTTCTGTGTTTCCTTTATTGAATTAACATGTTATGATTTTTATCATAATTTTATCAATACAATAACAAGACAAATACTTTTGGTGATTGGTAAATATTTTCATGCTTTGAAAGGTAGGAGGTATACATATCGTACTTTTTATATTATTAAGTGTGTTAGTACTAGCTCTTGCCCACGGCTTTGTCCGTATTTTCAACTTTACAACATAATGTGACTACATTTGAGTGACAGGTTTTTATTTTTTACCTAATACAGTAATTTCAATACTTTATTAGTGTAGGTAAGTATATATAATTTATTTACCCACTAACATAGATAGTTCATTGTCCCTAGTACTTTAGTAATGGGTTCTTAAAATAGATACGTATTTATATTAAACAATTCTTCTAAATTAAAATTATTGAAAAGCCTAACCGAAAAATACCGAGAACAAGTTTTTCGACCTAAAATTGATTTTTAATCATACTCTGACCACGAAACCAAAAACTAAAATTGAAATTTAACTAATTTTAAGCTATCATTGTCATTTTCCTGCTAATTCTATTAAATGTCACCAAAACAAATTAATTACATATTTGTAATTAAATAAATGTTTTAGTTACTTATTATAAATACCTGAATCATTATTATTTTTGTATTCGATGACTTTATCCTTTATGTGTCATTGATCGAACTTTGGTTAAGCAGCACTTGCTGTGGTTAAATATTGGACGGGTGACCAGACCGAATTATTTAACGAACCTTAAAAAAATAATATACACTTGGATTTTCGTGCCTTACTGTCGAATTAGACAAAGATCTTTTCTCAAAAAGGAATGGAATGAGTATTGATCACCACGCTTATAAATTGCATGCTACATTTTGACCGATGATGAAGTTTCGTCATCACGTCAACATTGGTATCCTCGCAAGCAATAATGTCGAGACCCCAATTTGATCAAATTTACGATTACGTTTAGAAATGTAAATTGAAATATTGAATATCAAAAGGTCCGAGATTACAAATTGTTTTATAGATTAAATAGTTTAGTTATGAATGTGCTTATGACATTGCTAATTCTTCGTTAAAAGGGAAGTAGATACTCGTATCTTAGTTTCTTAGAAAATATAAGTAAGTAGTGGAAACTATAACACGTTCTTAGTTCTTGTAATAAATGTTCTTTCGCCATTATTCCATAGTAATTTGGTCAAAAAAAGAACTTAATAGCTGTAGTTTTAGCAAATTCGTTTGAAGATTTTTTCGTATTTTAAAATGTTAAAGCTTTTTTTGATCAATCTCGTCCCTTCTATATTAGAGAAAAAAAATCGGATAGTCATACGTTTTTGTACACGGAGTACTTAAAGGTATGACTTCGGTATTTTTATCGATAAAAGTACAATATTTATGGTTTTATCGCACTTTGTCTACGAGGGATTTATTTGGTAATCCTTTGATAATGTCGTATGTATTATTCCTATAGCATCATGATTCTTATTGATGATCCGAACATAAGAAACCTTTATTATGTAATTACTTATATTAATAGTAATGATGGAGATTAATTAAGTTATGTAAGAAGAGATGTTTTCCGAACGATGTGTTTTATTCGATTGCATAATAAACGGTTTTCTTACATCATTGGCCTACCTTTAACATTGACAATAATTATATCATTACAATTTTCTCATCATCATCTCCCTGCCCTGTTCCCAATTATTTGGGGTCGGCGGAACGCGTATTCAGCTTCCATTCATGTCTACAACTTGTCATCTCAATATTTACTCCTTTCATTCTCATATCATCTTTCACACAATCCATCCATCTATTTTTTGGTCTTCCTCTGCATGTATACCCATCCACATTACAATTTTCGATCCCCTTCTTAATACTCGGAGTCATTAATTCATACTTTTTCAAGTTATTACTTATTTTCAATTTCTGGAAGTCAACTTTCAGACTTAGTCTTTTGATAATAGGGATTCCCTAATATCCTTCAGTCAAGTATTACACTAAGAGATTCCTTGATAACTAAATGTTCTGTCTAGAAATAAACGTTTTAACCTACTCCAAAAGAAGGATGTTCTCATTTTTCTGTATCATATTTTTTTGTATGTTGTTTAAGCTATATCTAAGGCTGTAGTAAATTGATTTCTTTTCTTTCTTCTGGTCATCCGTACCTTAGAGATGGTCCCATAAAAATTTCATTGGAGCCGATTTTTTTTTCATTTGTGTATCTATTAAGTTGTATTATTCAAAAGTCACTCACGTGGTATTGACACCAGGTTCAATATCGTTATCCCTGATGTACTCCTCCGCCATATCCGCCACCAGCAGCTTGAAGTCCTCATGGACCTCGTGGAACTGGGGCAGGCTGACTCCGGCCAGGTTCAGCACCAGCGTCTCGTTGGGAGCCAGGATGATGGGCTGAGGAACTGGAGCAGCCTCGTCATCTATTGTGGGTAGGGGCCCTGGAATAGTGGTTAGAGATGATGTATTTGGGATTTTTAGTAAATGATTATTATTGGTTCTGGCAAAAGGGACCTGGGCCCTCGTATTGGGACTCTGAAAACTTTAAGCTTTTTAATAGAGAGTAGTATGGTCTAGTTGAAAAATATATCTATCTAAGTAGGTGTTCTCGGTAAGTTCTGAACAGTTATGTATGTAATGATCTGCGTTTATATAAATTATTAAATATTAAAATCACTATCAAGTTCAACAACATAAAATAGAAAATCTTTTAGAAATCATATATAAAGTGTAGTAAAGATCTTTTCTTTTAACTAGTGCAATTTACAACAACATAAATCTCAAAAATGGACACGGCTTTGTGATGGATATGTCGCAGACAAATAGTATAATCTGCGTGTTTACATACGGCGTCGTCAGTTTAAAAACGTTTGCGGTTATGTAATATGCCGAAGGCAAAATGTATATTGCCGAGTCACTTTATAATATGCCACAACATTTCATAGACAATTTAAATGCCATCTACAAAATGCCGAGGCAAATTGAACGATTTAGTTCTAGTTCTTGCCGCGTGTGTCGCTGTTGATCAAAACAAGTAAAATGGCGTCAAGTGGTGATTTCGAGACACAAAAAATTACTAAAAACAGTGCAAATATTACGTGTGCAAAAGATATTTTACAAAATAATCGTGATTTAAAAGACATTTATTATGGTGAATTGAAAAAGTTTTACGATTCTCAAACGGGAGCCATAAAAAAACCGTGGACAAATACCAGTTTTTGAGGTTATCCGGCACCTAAAAAATGCTAAGGTGTCCATGGACTCTGGGTCGCGAAGGACTCCTGCAGAATATTATTGGTCCAAGAAATATTGAATATATTTTGAGGCTTCATTTTTTTATCGTTAATTTTGTTTTAAATTATAATATAATAATAATCTCTATGAAAATGTAAGACTTGCAAATTGTGATCCGTGTTTTATTTTGTTAATTCAATTTGTTTACATGCTAATTACATTTTAAAATATTTTATTATTGTTATGAGAATTCTTTCATTTAAATCTTTATTAGTACCTGATTACTGAAATAAAAGTCTGATTTGTCCAAACTGTGTTTTATCATGGTCACCCTAAACTAAACCAAACGTCGCATTGTAACGATTGAACGAGTTATACAATTTGCCTTCGGCATATTACATAACCGCAAACGTTTTTAAACTGACGACGCCGTATGTAAACACGCAGATTATACTATTTGTCTGCGACAGATATATAAGGACTCATCTAAATCGTTACTCAAGACAATAAAAGGCATATATTGCTAGACTTACAGATCAGTTTAACAGTGAACTCGAATCCTTTGAGCACGGCCCATCCAGCCTTGGACTCGAACCTGACGAACATGCGGTTGACGCTGACGAACCTGTACCGTCTCTCCGAATTCAACTTGTAGGAGAAGATCAAGCCGTCAGAACCGCTCTCGTCCAAACCACCTGGGGAAGAATTAAATTAAACCTTATGCTTCAAATTTTTAAGTTGCATTTCGAAAATCTGGAATATGTAATTTATGCTTGGTGACTGTTCAATATGTACTCATGTTTAATAAAGAATGAAAGACAGGAATCAATAAGATCAAATTATGTTTGTTTTCAGTATGTTTGTGATTACTGTCGGACACCTAGTTGTCAGATTACATTACTTCCTGCCTTTATACGGAAAAAAATGAATTACTTTCCCGGATTCCTTGTCAGAAACTAGCAAATATCTTAGTACAAAAATAGCGTCAAGGATTTAAATAATTTCTACTTCAAGATTACTTTAGTTAGTCTTGTTATAAATGTTTGGTTTATTTACCTGGTTTAACAAGAAGATAGTCTCCTCTACCGCCGTTGATATTGAATTCAGTGATGTTCATCTCAATACCCATTCCAGGACCTTCGAAGATCCAGTCAACAATGTTGTTACTGGGATAGTTGCCGGGCCAGTTTGGTGAGTTGACAACCACTGGCTCATTAGGTGATAAAGTAATGCGAATGGGAGCAATGTGCTTTGCAAAGCCTTCGGAATTGACATCCAAATCCTCAGCGTGGTCAGCAGCGAACTTAGTCATTAAGTCACTGAGCTCTGCGCTTGATAAGTCTTCAGTCTGATCCGTTGTTTGAGCAACATCTGCTCCTTGCGTTGTACTCTCCTCAGTAGTACTAATTTCCTCGGCGTATTCATTCTTAGGCTGCTTATCGTCAACCAAAGCATCGTCACCGTAAGGTTGAGGTTCCTTGATGTCATCAGAGAATACCTGTCTAATGACCGAGTCGATATCTTCATCAGCGCTAGGCTCACGGTCAATGGGCTCTCCGAAATTGTCAATATAATCGAATGTTTCCTGCGCATCAAGTCCCTTCGTAGTAGTTTCAGCATTCTCCTTCTGTTCGCTATCGTCAACATTGTCATCAGCGGCTTCTTCAACTTGTTCAGCTGATTCAGCTTGTTCTTGATTGTCATCATCGTTTTGTTCTTGTTGTTCGTCAACAGTTTGGTTTGCGATCGAAGCAAAAATAGCCGAGAAATTGCTGTCATCGATAACTTCATAGTCGTCTGAATCAGCATTCTCATCTACATTTTCTTCAGCTTCATCCGATTTCTGTTCACTGCTAAACTCGTTCAATAGGTTGCGCTTAGCACCTTCAGCCTCATCTTCCCGCCAAGATAAAGCTACGTCTTCTTTATAAGGTTTCTGGTATTTTTCTTCATACTCTTGAATATTGTCTACGTATTGATCACTACCATCATCTCCGTCCTCCTCGTCAGAGTTATCGTCAGTCAATTTGTCAAGAGTTTCAAATAATTTGTCTAAGTCAGCGTTAAGATCTGCGTAGATTTTTTGAGGAGTGTCTTCTTCAACCTGATCCGCGTCTTCGTTAAACAAATCCTCTTCGCTCTTGTCCGCGTCTTGCTCATCAGAATTGGCATAGTCGTCAGCTTCAAACGCATCATCATCTTCCTGTAAAAGTCTGTTGGTCTCTTCAATTAAACTCTGAGCTTGTTCATCAATTGGAACAGCTTCATCTTTAACCGCTTCCACATCTTGAGGGTCTTCAAAGTTTCCACTATCTTCGTTTAAGATATTTCTGGTTTCCTCCAAAATGTCTTTATTTTCTTCAGCAGATGGCACCGGAAGAGGAGCTACATCTTCAGCAGCCTCTTCTCCCCAGTTAGCGCTTTCTTCCCCAGCATTTTCTTTAGGGGCTCCAGTCTGTTCAACATCTTCTAAGGGTATGACCGCTAGATCCTCCTCGTTTTCTTTAGCATCAACAAGTACATCCTCATTTTCTCCTGGATTGTCCCCAGCTTCCTGCTTCTCACTGGATCTGTTGTCTTCAATCTGATAGTCCTCTAAGACATCGAATTTGTCTTCTTGTCCATTTTGTGATTCAGTGACTGCTTGTGTGCTTAAGTCAGCATTGCCTGTCTCATTAGGTTTTTCTTCGTTTTTCTCTACATTAGAATCATCATCAGCGTAGAACTCGTCGTAGGAACTGTCAAAGTCACTCTGCCAGTAGTCTGGGAAGGCGTCTTCGTCCTTTTGCGCTGAAACAAAAATGAAAGCTATGTTAGTAGGTCAATCATCGGCATTACCTAAACTATCACCAAACGGTAGTTTACCTTTTTTATCAATTTGTTACGATAAGTTATCAAATTAGTATCTAGGTCCTGAACTCTTTAAATGTTTTAAACATTATTTTACTATGTCAAGTTTCACAATATATGAAACTCATGTTCGATGTAATCACTACATAGTATAAAGCAAAGTCGCTTCCCGCTGTCTGTCCCTATGTATGCTTGAGGGGGAGGGGGGGCGTGCCTATACCAAAAAATGCGTCGAAGGCTGTGCTTCGCCCTACACAGAACTTCATTGTGTAGATATATTTGGTATCAGCGTTGCCCCCGAGCAAAGCCGGGGCGGGTCGCTAGTGTTATATGTAACTTTTTTGCATGCCTTCTTCATAAATATAGGCATGATTATACACATACAATAAAAGTGGATTCAGGAAATTCCATGCCTCTTTACAAGTGATATTATCATAAAAAAGTCGATTGCAACGAACAATACCGTTTGACATTGAAAATATAAACTGCGATGTTGTTTTGTTACAAATGTTTTTATTTACACTCATAAAAATACACTCAATTGGAAGCACTAGATTTGAGTACTAAAAAAGTTATTTTTGTTCTTATATTGCATCGATCAAGAATGTACGTAAATATTTAGCAGCTTAAGAGCCAATTTAATAGTTGCTCCAAAGTAAGTGACATAACCATAAGTGTTTTTTGTTACTTTTTTTTTGATAAACATATTTCTAAATACATACATATTATGGATAAACTACACCCAGACGCAGAACAAATGATCATACTCATCACACAAACATTCACTTATCCTAGGTGGGAATCGAACCCAAGACCTCCGGTATATCAGTGAGGGTGACTAACAAATGGACCAGCATCATGATCGTCCCTGCCCTGTTCGCTATTATTTGGGGTCGGCGCAATGCGTATTCAGCTTCCATTCATCTCTGCAACTTGTCATCTCAGTATTTACTCCTTTCTTTCTCATATCATCTTTCACACAATCCATCCATCTCTTTTTTGGTCTTCCTCTGCATGTATAACTGGACCAGCATGCCCGTAAAAATTAGAATGAAATTTTCATCATCTTTCAAGTTTTATTACATACAAATATATATACTTGTGTACCAAAATAATGACAAACTTGTAATGAAGGAAAGTCTGTTTATTGCGAGTCATCTGTTTGCTTAATTCACGGTGACTCATCAAACACTGTCAGTTTAACTTAACAACAATACTATTATTCACTACAATAATATAAACTAAGTAGCCTTTGGCCTTTACATTCCATATTTGTAGAAACCTAATTACTACCACAATACCCAGAATACCGAATTTGTAAGATATTTCTGCTATTTTTAACTGACTTCAAAAAGGAGGAGGTACTCAATTCGACTGTTTTTTTAGTATGTTTGTTACCTCAGAACTTTAGACTGGGTGAACTTATTTCGATGATTTTATTTTTATTTGAAAGGTGGTGCTTCCATTTCGTCTAGTTATGACAGTGGGATCCATAAGAAAACCATTTAAGACTAATTTTGAAGTCTGTTTGGTTTTTGTAAGAATTAAATAATGCTTTGTTATTTTCTTGTTCCTATAAAAAATGACACTTCGTAAGGCTAAAGAACTCTCGTCTCAAGTGCCTTGCTCAGTATCTATACAATATACATATTATAATAAAAACTAACCTCCGCATCTTTTTATCAGTCTGTTCTCAATACACTCAAAAATAACTCAACCAATTTTCATATGATTTTCACTAATCGATAGGGATTAATTCAAGAGGAATGTTAGGCGCAGGCCAGACAGAAGAGACGTAAGACACAGACGGGGCGCGGACATTTGTCCCCTTCATACAAAATGTATAGAAGCGCCCGCGCCCCATCTCTTCTGTATGTTTTGCGTCGCGACGCTTCTATACATTTTGTATGAAAGGGACGCGGTAGAGACAAATGTCCGCGCCCCGTCTGCGTCTTACGTCTCTTCTGTCTGGCCTGTGCCTGTTGTTTGTTTTGTCGACATACCCAAGCCTGGGGTAGTTTGCAAATAACATAAGAAGGCCATTCTGTGTTTTAGCAACTTTATATTTAGTTAAGGAAAAGCCAGGTTTCTTCTTATAAGGTTATCTTACAACTTCACCCATCATATTATTATATTACATTTTATCATTTGTCACTTAAATGATTCATTCAAATGTACAAAACATGTTTATTCGTATTCGTCGCAAAAGATAATTGTCTGGCTTCCAAAAAGTTATGTATGTAGATTGTAAAACAATGTATTTTATTTTCTGCCTACTGCCTCGTCGTCTTGGGTTCGATTCCCAAGTCGACCAAGGTGTTATTGGGTATATCTATGAAATTCTCAGTAGCAGGTCGGAGTTTGGATTTGTGCCCGGTTAGTGGCAATGGGCTTGCCCCCTATTACATGGGACCCAAGCATACTGGCGAACTCTGGGTGTGAATTGGTACACCTTTGCCTAACCCTTCACGGATACAGGCGTGATGGTATTTTATGTTATGTTATTTCTTTTCTTTTCTTATGTTTTGTACAAGAACCTTTTTTCTACTACATTTCTCGAAACCATACGAATCCTGTAAACACTATTACTGAATTTAAAAATGTTAGGAAACTTTTCAAACCGTACTAATATTTTAAATATGAAAGTAACTCTGTCTTTCTGTCGGTCTGTCCGACTGTCTTGTACGCTTTTAAAGCTAAACCACAATATTGATTTTGATAAAATGTTGTTACCTATGTATTTAGCTCGGAACTCTAATAAAGATTTGTGTCCGTAATTTTTGAAATAGGTATGTTATTTAAAATACAATGTATATGACTCCGTCAATTGGTATGGAAAATTCGTACACTATATTAAATTCAATGTTTCATAAACCGTTATCAATTCCTATCAGACAACTAAACCTTATCACACGTATGTTCGATAAACGCAAATAAAACCAACTGAATATTAATTTGGAACCTTATTGAAATGATAGAGAAAAGAGTATTATAGTGGTTGACTAAACTAGAGGCATGAATAGGACAAGAGGTATGTCATATCCCGTCAAAGCACCAAATTCAAAGTAATGAGTAGATTGTCAACTGTTTTTATACCAGTTATAATATAATAATAATAATTTGCTGGGACATCTCACACACGATTATCTGATCCCAAGCTAAGCAGAGCTTGTGTTATGGTAACCAGACAACTGATAAACATACTTATATATTTCTAAATACATACATATTATAGATAAATTACACTTAGTTCGATATATTTAAAAGTTTTTAGATGGTGCGAACTGTGGGTGTACATTGGTACACCTCTGCCTAACCCTTCGGGGATACAGGCGTGATGATATGTCATGTTATGTTTAGATGGTGCGAGAAATGTCGTAAGAGTTGCAGTACATTGCCGTCTGAGATCGATCAGTTATGACAGTATAGTGTTACAGCCGCGCAATGTATCGCATCTTTCACGAGATTGCTTGTATAAATTGGGTCTTAAGATAATCTAAGTTTGTTTGTAAACTATGTTAAGGTCGGTTTAGAGTATGACCAAAATATTTTAGAAACCCATTCACCAACTACCTAAATCATGGTAATGATCAACATATATTCGAAGAATGCAGGAAAACTCAGGATGTTGTATAATCAGCCATCCACGGACCATGCTCACCAAGCGAAGCTTAACCATTGTGGTCACTCTATCTATTTGACTTTCAGTTAATATAATTGCGCAATATTAGCATGTAGTAGGAACAATAGCTGCAGTCTATCGCCTAATGACCGTTCGATCTCCGAGTTGCATACTTCAAATTATATTTATGTTTACTGTAATTAATCTCCTCGAGTGTGACCGATAAGAAATGCTAAATACATAAATAATGATAATTTATAATTTGTTGAGTATTTGGCGACAGACTGATTCTGTCACAACTTTATCCAGCCATAGATGTTTACAACATTATTAAAAACCTTTTAAAAGAGGTCATATAAATTAAAAAATAATAAGAAATAAATGTCGAAATATAAAAATTTGCCTACAACTTCCATAACACTGAAAATATTATGATAAATTAATATTATATTAATAAGTTACATACCTAAAAACCATGTTGATCGAGTCAGCTTTGAAACAAAAAAAAACCGCATCAAAAACATTTCATTATTTTAGTAACTACGATGTCACAGACAGACACAGAGTGACATGTCAAATCTGTGCAGAAAAACACTGCTCTTTTTTTGCGGGGACTTAAAATGTAAAATGAATAGATACAGCCTGTATACTCAGACGATACTTTGTATAAGACGCTCTCGAGAGTCTCTCTGTCTCTACAATACACGTTGGAGTGAAAGAGAGAGCATGAGCCTTAAGAACTACTCAACATGGAGTAGCGTTTGAGCATTGGACTCTTGAAGTTGAACAATCATTCTGAACCGTTATACGTCTTTGGTTTATAGGTATACTTAAGCATATAACGTAAGAGTTTATCAATAAGTGTGATGGCTATTTTCTACATATATGCCTGATAGGCATATATGCCTAATATTAGAAACGTACTTTTTACCTTATCTACTTAACCAAAAGGTAAATACCATATTGAAAAAAAAACATACAACAATACATTGTTTTGAAATGTCGCAAGATTACACTATTTTAATACATTTTGTGAGAAAAAACGATGTCATTAGCTACTCTTTTTTTTATTTTTTATTAGCCTACTGTTGATCCCACTGCTGGGCAAAGGCCTCCCCTGTCTTCTTCCAAACCTCTCTGTTTTTGGCGATTTCTGTCCACTTGCGCCCCGCGTAACTGACTAGATCATCACACCACCTTCGCCACTACTCTTAATCTTTGGTAAACTCAACATAACATAACATATCATCACGCCTGTATCCCCGAAGGGTTAGGCAGAGGTGTACCAATGTACACCCACAGTTCATCGATGTTTGTGTGCCATTTAATAGGGGCGAGCCTATTGCTACTAACCGGGCACAAATCCAAACTCCGACTTGCTACTGAGAATTTCATGGAAAAACCCAATAACACCTTGGTCGACTTGGGAATCGAACCCAAGACCTCTAGCGTAGCAGTCGCGCTAAGCACCACTTAATCTAATATTTTTTTCTTATTGTGATACCAATAAAGTACCTGTCCATTATTTTTGTTATATAACTGATGGACTAAATTTGTCATTTGACATTTTGTATTTACATACTCATCTATTATTTGGACCAAAACTGAGACCATTTAACCCACTATCGGCTTATCTGGTTCCGTTATCAGAGTGCATTTAAGTCAACAACTTGCTTCCGATTATTTGTTTAGTGTCTGAGTGATTAGCTATCATCTCATCAAACATACTCTCATGTAGACCGTCCATCAGTGAGACATGCAGTAATCAACCTTAACCCCTTGCAATAAAGGCTCTATCGATGTGAACGATAACTAATAAAAAGGTTTTCAGAAAGGTCTTCTGTAATCTGTTAATTCTTTCAAGGGCGAAAAATACAGCGATAATGAAGATTTGGTCCATCAAATCTCTTCTAACAGCCTACTTATTCTTATAAAGTATTTGAATAAATTGGTAGTTTTTTGAATGGTTATTTCGCAGACATAGTCAGAGACGAGAGCTATAACAATCTGTGTTTGTGTTATTGCGGTATCGTTTAACAGAATCGTCTCGTTATCTTAACTGCTTATTTATTTTGATAGGACGGGAAAACACAGATGCGTCGTGGGTGTCTTAATATACACTGTGTTTTGCTTGTATAATGTCGCCTGCTTTATATAGCGAGGTGGGTAGAATTGTAGGACTCTATACCAGTACTTGGATAAGGGCTAATAGGTCACAAAGACCAGGTCAAAACATCATTTATTTGCTGCGACTGCTACGCTGGAGGTCTTGCGTTCGATTCCCGAGTCGACCAAGGTGTTATTGGGTTTTTCTATGAAATTCTCAGTAGCAGGTCGGAGTTTGGATTTGTGCCCGGTTAGTGGCAATAGGCTCGCCCCCTATTACATGGGACCAAAACATATCTTATATAAATATATCATATATATTATGTTATGTTATATTAGGCATTGAAATAAAACTAATTTGACGGAATTATTCACGGTCTACATTAAGGTTTTAAGATCCCCATGTTTCGACACCTTTGCAGGTATCATGGTCACGGGCAGAATAAGTAGGTAGTTCTTACTAGCCTTGTAAATTATCAGCCAATGGACTATTCCTTAGTTGACGCAAACATTTCTACTTTGGCCAACCAATGCTTAACACTGGAATTGAATTCATTAACTCCAGCTCGAAAAGCCGAGTACTGAGCCACTGCGCCAATAGAGTTCATTACGAAAGTGTTCTCAATAACCATCTTAATTCCCATTCAATTGAAGAGTATGGAAAATTATTTCGTATGTCATCAAGAGCAGTCTTTAATCTTTAGACTCAGATAACGAGGATTAACTAGCAAGCGAGGGGTCACGGGGTCAGAGGTCACGGGGTCACACTGCAGCTCGCCGGCTAATTGGGAGGAGCGCTCGTTAATTGAGGAAAGTTCTGATAATGTATGCAAACTATTCTATGTATCGGTGGTTTAAATTGTAACAAGCAATAATCAATATTTCATCATCTGCAGGCATATGTCTAGGCAAGGCTAGCCTTTGCTCAAACTATGTAGTGGTCGGCTTTCAGTCTTATCGGATTCTGCTGAATTCTGTATTTTACATGGAAGACTGCCTATCTGACCTCCACAACCATCAACCATACTAAGACTACATAACATGTCAATAATATTCTTAATAAAAGTAACAAAACAAAAGAGTAATTCATATCTTGTTTGAACACGCTAATCTTTGAAGCTACCAGTAAAATTTGTCAAAATCTTTGCCTCAAGGAATATTATCTACATGTATAAGGCTATTTAACAACACGGAAAATTGAAAGGCGAGTGATACTGTGGGGCAAAGTACTAAGATATTATATTCAGTATCGCTACCCTCATTGTAAGTTCTTAGTGTAGAATATAAAGGGTTTTTTTTTAAAGAGTAACCTCTGGAGTTTCATGCCGGTTCTTCTCCATAGGAACGACATTTTGGAACCTACAACATGCTTTAAAGGCCTATTTGAAATAAAAACAATGATTTCGATTACAGAAGTCTCCAAAGAGACTTACCCTAAACCGAAGAGCATGTATGAAGGGAATTATGACAGTGGATGAAGCGAAACAAGTATGTAAGGATCGTAGCAAGTGGAAAGAAGTGGTCTCTGCCTACCCCTACGGGAAACAGGCGTGATTATATGTATGTATGTAAGTCTCCAACACGTGATGTAGAAAACAAAACTAAGTATCGGCTATCACTTTTCTCGAACATGTAAAGTGGAATCCCACCAAAAACATTCAATGTAAAAAAAGCCAAGTCTCTCTATGCAATTCTTCCATCGTAAAAAGTATTGAGATAGCACAGGAGCCAAGCCCTGTTTAATTTTATTTGTAATAATAAATAAATATTTTGTGACTCTATCAATAGTTTTGTTTGCATTACAATAATAGCGACTTGGCCATGAGCACAAGTTAAATGTCGTTTGCTCTTTGTAATTACGTGCAAATATCGTTAAAATGATTTTGTAACTAATTGGAATTTGAGATCACTATGCACTTAACATGCGCCATAGCGCATGTGCAGTTCACTGATCTTGGATGATACAGACTGTCGGTTAAGGTGTCCTGATATTATTTATTATTTACTTTCAACTGCTCCACATATGCCGTTTTATATTTGTACCTTATTGTGCTCATGGCCAAGTCACTATTATTGCAATGCAAACAAAACTATTGATAGAGTCACAAAATATTTATTTATTATTACAAATAAAATTAAACAGGGCTTGGCTCCTGTGCTATCTCAATACTTTTTACGATGGAAGAATTGCATAGAGAGACTTGGCTTTTTTTACATTGAATGTTTTTGGTGGGATCTCATTAATTTTTGGTAGGTCTCTTTCTTTTATTTTTATGTGTTTTAATTATTACTTGTGCGTCAGCTGCTGCTTTGCTTAGAGCCCATTCCCTGTCTCTTACTCTGTTGCCTGTATTGTGATGTTTCGTAATTTTTAAGGCACACAAGTCTGGGCGGTAAATATTTCTGAGTCGATTATTTTCAACTGGTGCTGTCTCCTGAACTTTGATGCTTTTAAAATCGATATTTACCAAATATAATCCACCCAGACTTGTCTCTCTTGAAAGAGCCACGTATACTTGACTATAGGTGAAAACGGAGGAACCTATGTCCTTCATCGCGTGGTTTAGACTTAGCCCCTGGCTTTTATAGGTGGTTATAGCATAAGCGATGCATATAGGAAATTGTTGACTATGCGGCGCCGTGCTTCATCTTAATATTATACAAAGTTCATATCTTTTTTTATATGCGTTGTTTAGTAGCATTTATTTTACGCTAGCATTGGAAAACGTAATAAATGTTTATTAATTTAAACCTCAATACTTACATCTGCATATTTGTACTTTTACAAACATAGAAAAATAATAAGTACGGTAGATTTATCCGTCAAATAATTAGCCGGTTATTCGTAAACATTGTATAATAGACCTCCGTATTTACTTTTGTTACATTACGTGTTATTTGTATCGTGTTGAGCATTTACATTCCTCAAGTGGTTTTGTTGTGTGATATCGGACTTTTGTTTTGTTGTTAAGTGAGAGAATTTACTCTAGTTTTAACGAGAAATGTCTACACCGGGTGGATATCGGACAAACCGACCACTGTCTCGCCGGTGCGTAAATTGTTGTTTTAATAAACCTGTGTATTAGGATTAGTTAAAATACATTGTGATTTTAGCATAACCACCCCAATGGGATGGCACTTTGATTCGACAACCCCATTCACTTGGGCCACCAAGATGAGATTTTTACTAACATGAAAGTGTCTGTTAAAGGTGGGAGCCATTAGCATTTACCACAATATCAATTCAAATAGTAAACGAATATCTATTTAGAAGTTGATAAACCTTGAAGAATTTAACTTTTATAACCTCAAATTCAGCAACCTAAAATAAAGATTTCTCTTGAACCATGGTGAACAAATGGATATCGTTTGCATAACACATATTCTATTGAGCATGGCAACGAAGTCAAAATCATTAAGCCGTCGCAAATTAATTGTAAGTTCATCGTATATAAATAGTTCATTCCACAGGTTCGGCACAATGAGGGAACCTAACAACCTATTAGTTTCAGTAGATGAAAGTTTTTTAAAAGGTTTTTTTTTTCGTACCGGCGCGCCGGTAGCTGTAAGAGATAGAAACCATAGCGCGATTTAGACCAGGTACACAGCCATCTTTCGAGTGAGCATAGAATATTTATAGCATTGCATTATGTGGATGAAAGATTGTAGCTTTATTCATTTCATTTTAACTTAGCTTTGTTTATTAATATGTAAATTCAATACATTATTACAATGTATTGGAACGAAGTTCTTATGAAAAAAATCTTATTACGAAAAGTTGTAACGAAACTTTTTAATGACGTCATTAGTGAACAGTCTTATGATTTAGATTTTTGAAAGGTATCCTAACTTCTCGGATGGCGGTGTTGACACACGACGAGTTTGATAAGCCGCGTGCCTTGCGTTCGAATCCTACTTCTATGTTTTTTTTGCGTTTACAACTAATCATAATTAGTTTTTTTATTTAATAATAAATTAAATTATATTAATTAAATTAAATTCATTAAATTATAATAATTAAATTAAATAAATTAAATTAAATTATATTAATTAAATTAAATTCATTAAATTAAATTATATTATTTACATTAAATTCATTAAATTAAATTATGGTAATTACATTCATTCAAATTATTTCTTAAATTAAAAGGAACTTCGTTCCATCCGAGTGTCTCTTAACATCTCTTTAGTTTTTTTTTAATAATATAAATCGATTTGTTTTACTTTTTGTACATAAACGAAGAACAAAGTTAACAATGCAGTCAAAATTCATACACCATGTTCTTGTAAAACCGCAAATGTAAATTTGTTTCCTAATATTTACTAAGGTGTATAATTTCTTACCGTTTTTATAATTTTCCCTTTATTTGTAGATAAAAACCTATATATACATACCTATATATATATAAATATATATATATATAGGTGCCAAATTTTAAGTTTCTAAGTTTGCTAGAAGTACCTTAGATTTTTGATGATCGGTCAGTCAGTGAGTGACAAAATTTAATGGTGTAACTTTGATCTCTCATAACTCTGAAACTATTGGTTCAAATGTCATGTAATTTTGAGGCTAAGCTTACTTGAATACTCACTCTAGGTCATCGAAAACCTAAACCCCTAGCTTTGTCCGTATCGATGACACAGGGGGGGTGAAATAGCCGCGAAACGCTTAGAGAAAAGTATGGTACGGCCGTGCCCGTTTTGCTCGAGACGGCACTGTTGTGCCCCTAGATACATTATTACAATTCATTGGAATGAAGTTCCTCATCGCGCGTTGAGAAAGGGGGCTAGGCGGAAGAAATTCTTACGAAAAGTAGTAACGACACTTTTTAATGACGTCATTAGTCAACAGTCTTATGATTAAGACTTTCGATAGATATCTAAACTTCTCAGATGGCGGTGTTGACACATGACGAGTTTGCCAAGGGGCGGGTCTTGCGGTCAAATCCTAACGATAAACAGTTGTCTTTTTGCGTTTCCAACTTATCATAATATATTTATTTTAATAAATTGTTTAGTATTTTTTTATTTAACAATTAACTAAATTAAATTAAAGTAATTTCTTTCTATCCGGGTGTCCCTTGACACCTCTCAAGTTTTTTTAATAATATAAATCGATTTGTTTTACTTTTTGTACATAAACGAAGAACAAAGTTAACAACGCAGTCAAAATTCATACACCATGTTCTTGCAAAACCGCAAATGTAAATTTGTTTCCTAATATTTCCTAAGGTATATAATTTCTTACCGTTTTTATAATTTTCCCTTTACTTGTAGCTAAAAACCTATCTTGGTGCCAAATTTGAAGGTTCTAAGTTTGCTAGAAGTACCTTAGACTTTTGATGATCGGTCAGTCAGTGAGTGACAAAATGGTGTAACTTTGATCGCTCATAACTCTAAAACTATTGGTTCAAATGTCATGTAATTTTGAGGCTAAGCTTGTTTTAATGCTTTCTCTAGGTCATCGAAAACCGAAACCCTTAGCTTTTTCCGTTTCGATGATACAGGGGGGGTGAAATAGCCGCGAAACGCTTCGAGAAAAGTATGGTACGGCTGTGCCCGTTTTTTTTTTTTGCTCGAGACTTGGCAGGGGCACTGCCGTGCCCCCAGATATATCAAAATACGCGACGTATCACATGCATTAGATTAAGATATATATTCCTAGATATAGATTAAGGTATGTACCTATATGTCTTGAGATAGATTTACATGAGACAAGTTTATCTAGACAAGACAGGATTTTTACGGCACGAATAGCCATGGTACAGGATTCCCTATTTTTACCACTAAGCAAGCGTCTGCAGGCTCGATCCTCGTATATCATCAATATTTGTGTGATCTTTTCATACTTTCACTAATCATATAGGATATATACGAAAGTAACTCTGGCTGAGAAGTAACGCTTTCACTGCTAAGCCAATTAATCGATTTTGATGAAACTTAGTATGGATCCTAAGTCGAGGATATAGGCTTCTTGCCGCGATAGCCTAAATTCATACAGGTGGAGCTGCTGGCAAAAGTTAGTATCTCAAGTCTTATTAAAAGTCTTGCTTTTCTTTTGTGGATGAGATTTGTATTATATTTTTTAAATGCATCCTGGATTGTTGTTGTTGTTTTTCATCAGATATTTTCAGATATCAGTGTAAACAAACTACTATTTAGTGTAATTTTGCACAGTGCATTATAAATTATGCATTAAGGAAACAAAATGTCGTTGGGACGAGTTCTATCTGGTGATGAATCCGCTAAGGAGTATGCACGATTCTTCCACTCTGTGTACAGTGAAACGGCGGGCACACTGAGCGCGGAGGCGGCGTGCGGGGAGGCGACGCCGAGCAGCGCGTACGCACACCTCGACTGCCTCGAGCGGGCGGCCGTCCGGCGCGCGCTCACTGGTCTGCCGCCTAAGCGCTCAGTGGGCCCTGATGGGATTCCACCCTTCATTTTGAGGGATTGCCGCATGGTGTTAACTGGACCTCTGCTACACATATTTAATCTTTGTTTATCGGTAGCACACTTTCCGACTCGTTGGAAACTGACTCGGGTGGTACCTATACCGAAAGGTCGAGGTGGCACGGATGTCAGTGACTTCAGACCTATTGCGGTGCTGAGCGCACCAGCCAAAGTATTTGAGATGGCTGTTCACAATGACCTTTATGCACAGATTGGGGTTCATTTGTCTGATGCGCAGCATGGCTTCCGTCCTGGACGGGGTACAGCGGGAAACTTGCTTCACCTGATGACGCAGTTGGTACCGGCTGTTGACGCTGGTCATCAGGTTGACGTAGCCTACCTTGACTTCAAGAAGGCGTTCGACACAGTCGACCACGACATACTCTTGTCGAAGCTGGCAGGTATGGGCTGCACATTTCATACTGTAAAGTTCTTCGCCAGCTATCTTCGAGATAGGCGTCAATATGTCGACTGTGGCGGACACTTCTCGGAGCCCTACTACACAAGGTCGGGCGTCAGTCAGGGTAGTAATTTAGGACCCCTGTTATTTATTATCATGGTCAATGACTTACCGACGGTGATCAGGACAACGTGTCTACTGTTTGCTGATGACCTTAAGTTGTCAGCAGTGATGAAAGACACTGCTGATCGTGACATGCTGCAGCATGACTTGGATAGAATCACTGAATGGAGTCACTGCAATAAGCTATACCTTAATGTTTCAAAGTGCTCGGTGCTTTCATTCACCCGCACACGAAACCAACAACACCACCAGTACAGTATGAACGGGGAGCTGTTGCAGCGTGTCACGGAGGTAAAGGATTTAGGCATCCATTTCACCAGCGACTTACAGTTTCGCAAACATGTAGTACATGTTTGTAAGAAGGCGTACAGGAATCTGGGATTTATGCTGCGTCAGGCAAATGAGTTCACGAATGTCAGTGCATTAAGGGCTTTGTACGAGGCTCTTGTGAAGAGTCATCTTGAATACAATGCGGCCATTTGGAGTCCGAGTGAAATAAAGTATAAAAAAATGCTCGAGAAGATACAAAACAAGTATATCAGATTTATGTATTTGAAAATATACGGGATATATCCGGGATACCCATTACTGTACCCCACGTTATTCTGCCTCGGTATGGTGGGATACTACAAATTGGAAGTCAGGCGTGAAGTAGCATTGGCAACTTATCTTCTGAAGGTTTTGAGAGGTAAGGTACAAAACTCTGGTATACTCTCAGAGATAGGTTTTTGTATTCCGGACGAGTATGTGACGCGGCGGCGCAAGCCGCGGCTGCTGGTGGTGCCGCGTGCGCGCACTAACCTGCTGGGGCGCGCACCGCTCACTCGCGCGTTGCGCACGCTCAACACGGTGGCTGATGAAATTGACATATTTAACTGTACACTGAGCGAGTTCACAAGGGCTACTTACTGTGTAGTATGTAAGGATGTGTAGTATGTATGTGTATGTAAGGAAATGTAGGTAGTTAAGTTATAGTTAAGGAAACATACTTTAAGTTACTTTGTCGAATTAGGTTAAGTTATCTGTAATGGCAAGTAATATGTGTTAATAAATAAATAAATAAATAAATAAATAAACGTTATTTATTTAATCTTATTTTCTTCGATAGGTTCATAAACCATTTGTTATATTTTATGTCGTGAGTGTAGCGAACATATAAACTGACAATAAAATGGGATAAAGCCACTCCGACTCTGCCGAAAAGTAAATAGTGGCACCCACTATTTACTCTTCTCTCATTACTCCTTACTCATTACTCATCTCTCGACTGAATCTAACTAATATAGGTTTTTTTTTTCTTTTCGCGTGATAAAATCATCAAATGAGTCCACAGATTACCCCCTAATAGATACCGCATGCGAAACATTTTGTTCCTTTTCGTTAAATTATCTTTTTGCTAAATATCTTGTATTTTCTTGCGTCTATTAAATAACAAAAATACTTACAGGGTGTTAAGAAACCCCGACCCGAAAGGGTGATAGAGGGTTCACAATCACATGAGGCTCAAATAAGTAGGCCAGTATATTAGATTCCACCTAGTTACAAATAATGAACATCTGTGTAATGAATCATTTTATGCAATAAAAATGTTTGTGGTTTCATGACTAACATAAATAAATGAATGAATATAATTTTACTTGTTACTAGCTACAGTTCTTGTACATAAGAACATGGGATAGTTACCAACTCTGACACTGATCGAAAAAATCGCCATCTTGATTTTTTTGTGTAACCCATGTGAACCAAAGAATGGAATGAAACGTAAGGATGGAGTTAAATCCCTAGTGCAAAAGAAAATACTATGTAGATAGTTAGGATTTATGAGATGCGTAGGTAATTACAAAATTCAGGTGAGTAAATTCCTATTATTCAATTTTAACAGTTCTGAATATAAACAGATCCAATGTTATTTATGAAGCAGTTATTCAGCATCGAATTATAAATAAACAAACTTAAAGAAACTTCGTTCGCTTATTGAGACAGTATTGACAGCTGTCAAAGTGACAGATGTCAGATGTAAGTATCGACAAAAACACGCGTGAGAATATATACGCATAAAATTATGACCACGTTATTTATGGTACAAAATCCCCAATCTAGTTGCAGCGTTGCGAAGGATTAATTTTATACTGTGAGAAAAAAAATATGCAGAAGTTTTATAATAAATATATAAATAGAAAGATTGATATCATCGTCGAGCTCAAACTTGATCCCTAACAATAAAAGAATTATCTTTGAAATCTATCAACAACCGCTGATAATACATATCCGTACTTATCGAAACATTTACCGAAATGTGACGCTGACGTCACAATAAATATACATTAAAATTACATGTTATTGCCCACAATCAGATTGTATTTTATGTTTAAACATGATTCAACATTGTCATCATCATTAACCCGCTACTAAAGGCAATAAATAATGTAATCCATAGGGCAAATATTCTGCCAAAAAAATAATATATTGACGGGCCTGTTGGTCCAGTGATGAGTGACCCTGCCTGCTATACGAGTAGGGTATGAGTCGTGGGTTCGATTCCCACCCAGAACAAATCATTGAGTGATGCGCACGATCATTTCTCTGTGTCTGGGTGTAATTTATCCATAATTTGTACGTTTATTAGTTGTCGGGTTACAAGCTCGGCTTAGCTTAGGATCAGATAACCGTGTCTCCAGGAATATTATAAACCCAAATCTACGTTTTGGGGAGTAAATTAGTCTTCTCTTGTTCAAAAATTACTTGATGATGATTATGTATATGTAGAATTATAGATTCACATCGAATCTAGGTCCATCCGACCGCATGAAAGCCTAGATTCGTGTGGTTGACTTATGTAACTTTGTTTGAAACAAAGTCATTACATATGTAATGATCAGATCTTATTTCAAGAGAAGTAAAAAACTCTGAAGACCTGGTTTTGAATAGCTTAGAAGAGGCCTCTCTTTCGTAGTTAACCAAGATAGGATGAGTTAATTGATTGTTTATAAAGCCTGAGACCATATTGCTTCATATTCTGACAATATATCGAGCCTTTACCGCCGTTTTAGCGCAACCGACAAAAAACAAATTTTACAGGAGAAGGTTTTTTTTAAATATTTTTAAAAATAAATGTGCTAGTCAATTGAAATTTTACATACACTAATGATTTTCAGACATTTACATATGTAATGGAAAAAAATGCTAAAATATTTAGTATTTAAGCTATTTATGTCGCTTAATTTATTTTTGCTGTCATAATCTAAGGTTGTTTTGGCATTTACGATAAAAATATCCATTAATATTACTAATACAATAAACTATATTTTGATGAATAAATAGATATTTTAAAAGGCATTTAAATGAAATAGTTATAAAATATTGAAAATTAAAATTTATTGGAGTAATGAGATCAATCAGCATAATTACAAACTTAATTAGTTATTTAAAATAAAATAAAGTATTTCTTCTCGTACGAATGATCTTAACCTGTTTTCACTGAACACCAGGGTTATCTTGGTTTTTACAAAAAACATTAATTAAATAATTATATCAATCATTTGGATTAGTGAGATCAATATTGTATTAATATAAAATTAAATTAAATATTTTTAATTCTCCTCATCCTCATCTGTTTCAGCTAAAGCATCACGTACGTTTCCATCATGCTTCATACTTAAATATTCTTGATGGTATCTGTTTGGAATCACGTTTGTGTTACACAGACCCTGTAAATCTTTGTATTTAGCTAATGAAAGTTTGAGCTCTTCGACGTATAAAGGTGTAGGTCCCTTTTCCACAATAGCTTTGTTTGCTCTCGATCTGATGATGAAATCCATGTTTATTTCGTAATTGTCACTATCTTCGAAAAAACCGTATTGAAATTTAACAATAGGATTATTTCTATGAAATTGCACCACCCTTAATGAATTAAAATTAATCTTAAATTTTGCCGGTAATAAAGCTTGCGAAAAATTCTTCCAATCCATGAAGTCTCCATAGTTTAAAACATTTATATTGTAGTTTCTAGGCTTATTTCTAGTATTAGTAATCATAGTTGGCCACTCAGAAGGAGCCTATACTGTTTTATTACGCACAAAACTTTCAATAGTGCTATGAATAGAGTCAACAGGCATCATGGTGTGTCCCGGTAAAAGACAAGTTACTTTTATTTGTGTAATAGTAATTGCGGTTTTCAAGAAATGAATTATCATGGGTATCATTGCTCGATTCCTATTTTGCCCGGCACAGCTATCGGAGTATAAATTTATCTCGGCATTGGTACCTCTTTGGTCTACCATAATCAAGTATTTAAAAAGGACTGTAACAATTTTATTACAGCCTCTTTTTCCGTCGCATTCACCCCACAGGTAACAGTAACCTTCCCTTGTACCACTTTCGTATATACTTTCATTATAGTATGCATACTTCCTGGAATAGTATAGGGTAACACTTTTACCGTGTGGAGTATTCAGGACTTTTTCGGAGTTAGAATCAGTTAATTTGCTCATTTTTTGGTCTTCTAAAAACAGTTGCTTACATTTTTCTTTATCTAGAATGTGATTATTATATTCAGGGGTTTGCTCAAAAATAATTTTGTTCTCAGATGATAAATTTTTGAACTTCTCACAAAAAGCACATTTATCTTTTTTAGGCAGATGGAATCCGATATTAAAATCCCTTTTGAAAATGTTACGAAATACTCTTTTTGATAATACTGATGATTCTGGATTATTTTCTTTCACATAATTAACATACTGTAAATACAAAAACGATATATTTTGAAATTCTTGAGGTAAATATACTTTTGTTCTTTTATTGCGTCAATAATGGGATGGAACAGCAGGCAACATCTCAATAAATAATTTTAACTGTGCGACTTCTACCTCATCAGATTTATTATGAGGACGACTAGTTCTTCTGCCATCTCGAGTGGTATTCAGAGCTTTATTAGCATTTTCGATGGTGTATCTCATAGACATTTGGGATGTGTTTGGGGTCTTAAGCAAAAATTGTTGACATACTTTAATATTCTGTCCATTGTAGGTGATAAAATAATCGTATGATATGTATTTTGCGAACATTACTACTGGATCTTTTTCTTTTTTGTCTTTTATCACAACCTAATCCCCAATAGTTTTCAAAAATATTATTGCGACCATCTTCCGTAAATTTATTTGCACATGAGTTACCACATTTTTTATTCATACAAGGGTTTGGTTGTATAGATTTTCCTACAGCAGCCTTACGATTTTTTGGGGCCTTATCTTGCTGTATGTTCTCGGGAAAAGCAGTTCCAGGATTACTATCTTCTGATATGGGAAGTGGTGATATTAACTGCATAATTTGCTACAATTCAATAAGAACGATGTTTTTGTCGCATTACTTTCACAGAAATAAACAGGTCACGACAGGTTTGTTTATAGTAAACGCCTCATAGTCTATCACCTATGTCGGTTGCGATAACAAGTAGTGTCATTTGCGCTACAAAAAATTGATCGCAAGGCGCTTACGATAAAAATGCTTGTTGTCGCTTACGTTATGGCTTTAAAAATATATGTATTTACGATAATTTTAGCACTTGCTATAACTTTACAACGGTTAAATTTTGGCGGGAAATGTCAACAGGGATAGATCCGTTATGGTTTAAAATACTACTTACGATAAAAAAAGCATTTTCGACAAAAGTGTCGCTTACGATAATTTGGCGGTAACGGCTCGATATATATTCCAGATGACGAATCGTCTAAATAATGTGGTCTTTCCCGAGAAAATCGTCAACCGTATTTCTTGACACTGTCTTTGGACTGTCCAAGCGATTGTTTGTCACCAATTTCAGATGATAAGACGAAAACAAAACTCGAGTTTAAGATGTTTAAGTGTTTACATCACTGCATTCTACTTTAAAGCAACAAGACTGTGGGGCGTCTTGGGATTATCTTAAAACGTCAAAATAAGGTCTATGTAATACATTCTTCCTCTTCCGTCTAGCCTGCAAATCTTCCTTCCTAACTTAGCCAAGTTTCCTCTTCTAGCCTCTTGAAATAGCCATACGTCAACAAAAGCTGATTCTATATCGCAATCATCACAAACCGGCACTCAATACTTCTGCGTAGTCTTTTCCCAAGCTACGTTAGGGTCGGCTTCCAGTCTCACCGGGTTCATCTGAATACCGTACTTTTTAGGAGCGACTACCTATCTGACTTTCAAATCCAAAACAGCACTTAAAAAAATAAAACTAACTACGTAATAAGTTATTATTGTCTAGTAATTACCTGTAACTGCGGCGCAAACTGTAACCAACACAACACACCACAATAATTTCATTTTAATCACTTGAACATAACTTTAGTAAATATTTGGACGCTCCAGAGACGTGCGTTCGCCTCCTAATGTACTCGCTTACTGACGATGACAACTGACAAATGTATTAGTGTAAACATGTTGATAAAGGTAAGCGCACGCGCACACCGGGGTGTAACACAAAATAGAATCTTGAAACAAGTGGAGGGTATTTTTAGAAGGCAGGATTAGTGATCTCGTATCTTAAATTATAAACTGATCCTTTGGGTAGAGTTATAGCGGAGGAGCTACACTTGCTGTGTTGATGGCGCTTCCAATACCCGAGCCTATTGTGCTTCATGAAATATTACAGCTTGGTTTCAAGCGTTTAAAACGAGACTTCTGAGACGAGAAAGTCACATTATACGATATACATATAATGTGAAAAGGACCCGACGTCAATGATAGTGAATGCATGGGATGGATCGGCATCACTGAAACTTACAATGAATTTGTGAAATGGCTCCCCAAATTGCCGGATTTATCACAGCATAAAAATGCAGACAAAAAACTGACCGTTGATTTGAGAACTTGAGAAGTCGGTTAAAAAGTAAGTTTACTTTTCTTGATGATACAGTTATATTCAGAACATAAAACTATTTGAGTACTGACACCGGCGCCTGCACACCAGTGGTACAGCAATCCTAGCACTATCCGGCCACGTGTGTTGGCAGCCGCCGTGTTTGCATCCGAATGTAAATAAATATAAATAGCTGACATTTATAACTTCGCCATCGATGCGGCAATGATAGTTCATTTATTTTCTTATAGAATAGCTTTCTCCCTCGATTTTTTCAACTAACTTCTTAATTTTTGAATATAAGATCAACAACTATGTGAGTGTATAATACAATCTAAAACGAACTAAGAAAGACCGAGGATGGATCTTATCGACAATAATTTAATTTGTTTTATTGTATTTAACAATAATATCAGGGAAAGTTAGCAGGTGCAGAAGAAATGACCCTTATTTTTACCGACTTCGAGGCCTTATAATCCTAGTTAGATCTAATACTAGGTAAATATTAAGTTATACGGAGTTTTATAAGTACCAATTCTTTACAGAAAACTGTGCAGTATTAAACAACTATCTTAAACTTATAACCATTTTCAACTAACTCATGCGGCTTTTGAACACAAAAATCAATAGAAAAACATAATTACATGTGGTAAGACTAAAATCTAAAAATACTATAATATCCTTTCCTGTTTAAGTTACGTCCATCTCAAACTATTTCCACCATTACCGTTTAACATGTGGTATCTATCTGTCAGAGGCTGAACTGTTTAACTTACTAACAAGTTATACTTTAGATAAACTATTTGTAAACTAATACCAGAAAATAGAGGAAAGGTGACAATCATTTGACTGAACTAAAAGCCAAGTGGTATAGTCACCGACGTGCTTCGGGTTCGATCCCTGCATGGCACAATCATTATTTAGTGTGATCCACAAATTTTTGTTCCAAGTTTGGGTATTCTTGTTGGTATGAAAACCTCTGCGATATTTGAGAGTCTTTTAATAAATATAACAAGAATAAATAGAAATAGAACACCACTGGAACACTACGCAAGCAATGGGGGTTTTTTTAAGTTTGATGTGTTTGCCTGTAGATTCGTAGCGTGTTCGTAGTGTATAAACCAATGGACCGATAATGGTTTCTAGATTGATGATGGAGGTGGTCTTAGCAATAACTTAGGAAGATCTGTATTTTGTAAGCTATTAGAAACTGTAATTTGTCAGATGTTTTTTTTTACATAAGTTCAATGATGCTATGTTATCTTGGTTACAGTTTAGTGGAAATCTACCTTAGCATGCAAGATATCGGCGAATGTTATCGCTTTCTATGAAAACGCGTCTTTATCGATGTACTGCGGTTATCAATATTCGCTGACGAATTTTACATAAAGACGTACATTACATGCAATCATTTATTTATACATATAAATTTAATCCAAATTTACCGAGGTAAATATAAACTTTAGGACATCAAATAAGATGCCCACGAATTTCAGCTACAGTACTAAAAAGTCGCATCAAAATTCTTGCAGCAGTTTAAGCGTAGAGTTACAAATAATCTATACGCCTATAAGCCTTTACTAAATGTTATACGTTCTTTCATTGTATTGTAAACTTTTTGTTCATAAAGAAAAATAAATTAATCGTATCTTATTTTATTTAGTCCGGAAATGTCTACATACCAAAGTGTGTTCAACCAAACCGATGTAGTGTTATAAGTTAATTATTTTCGCAGAAACAAAGTAATCGACAACTTCCTGTCATGTGACATCTAATCTCTATCGCTAACAATTCATCAGATTCTGACATTTAGCACATAAACTAGTTTCTCTTATAACATAACTCACGAAAAAATATATGACCTTTTTAATAGGAATTATCAAGGAATGTGGGAAAGGCGGTGGGATGGACTTTTACCATAGAAACCCGCTGCGGTATTAGGTATCTAATGTGCGAAAGCAAAGCGTTAACGGAGCTAAAGCATTTGACAGCTAATTTTTCACAATTATGGCTTCAATCGCTGTGTTTTCGCAAGATATATAATACCGCTGGAGATGAACTTCCCTCCCTCCCCTTCCCTCTCTTTGGCGGGTACCAAACGAAAATTCCTGAAATTAAAATGTACTAGAACATGCTCTGTGATTTTCATCCAGAGTAGAAATGTATTGTCTCAAACGCTAGGTACTTAGTCATGCTAATTATATGCATATTTATGAGTGTTAACCAATTAGTTTCTGTACCATGTAACTATTTGTAAAGCAATTTTAAACAATAGGTAGCTAATATTTGTTCACTTTATTACCCCACTTACCTAAATCTATATGTAACTATAATATTGAGTCAATTAGTCCGTTTATACAAAATATTTAGATTCCAATCAATTATTTTTAGCAATAAACAATTCTTATCTGATGACTTATCGCTGAAATATGCGACCAGCTAAATATATATTGCACCAGTATTACAGGACATTCAAATACCGATGCGCGTAAAATTAGCATTGAATTCAGCGCCATCTAGCATAATTTATGTACACTGTTAAAAGCTGTCATGATTTGAAAGCTACAACTTACACAGTTTTTAATATTGCATAACAGATGTCGCTATTATAAGTAATTAAAAAAAGAATTTTAAGTCTTCTAAAATTAGTCTGTTCATAGAAATTTATTTTAACACATGACAGCAAGAGCCTAGGTAACTGTTGCAATAATTAAAAATGTGAGCAAAAAATTTCATGAAAATGACCTTGTGACGTCACAGAAACCTTGATACAAGGTCACAAAAATGCAAAATTTTTTTTCTTCACATCGCTCCAAAATACTCCAATTTTGCCCGCAAAAATGTAACAGTCGCTTCAACGTTGCCAAAAGGCGAATTTTGCGGGTAACCTCATTGAAGGCTGCGTCCTTGCGCCAAGGTTGCTTGTCCTCGCTCCAAGGTTCGAGCAAGGTCGACCTTCGCAGGATTGACATTGGCCTTAGACTGGAAACCTTGGATTGAAGGTCGGTGACGCTTCCGCGAATATTTTTAGTACTACAGTCGTTATCACATACCTACGTATGCGATTGTTCGCGTGACGAGTCGCGCGTCATGTGTCGATCAACGTGTAATTAGTTGGTATCACGGAGCAAATACAAAGGTTGGTATAGTGATATAGAGCAATTATATTGTGTTGTTTGTATTATTGATTGAATTGTTCTTCCGTGTAGGAATAGTGTTTTTAATTGGATATGTATAATTAGAGTAGGTACCATAATAATATGTGTGTCTACAGTTAGTTAAGATTTACATATTTACTTAACGAAGTTGTCAGTTTCAAGATTAATTTTAGTATAGTTGTAAGTGTTTGTTGTAATTAGTTACTTTAATAATAAAATATTTAAGTGTTGATTTGATATTATAAAATATATCATGGAGGTAAAGGATGATTCTCAGAAAATATCATTTAAAGTCAAAAGAGATAGGTAGTTCTGAATCAACGACGAACATTTGGAATAAATAGGTATTTCTTTTTGTGGTAAACTTTATTTAATAACAACAAAAAAATGTGGTAAGTAAAATTTTCTCAAAAACAATGACTATCATTTTATTGGTAACTCTAGTGAAAAGTGTTCTTCGTTTTTATTATTTATAAATTTTACAATATTCTAGACAGTAATGGCAAAAAGTATTATTTTAAGTCACTGATTTCATTATAAGTAAGTTATATAAGTACAATTTACAATCTCAATAATTACTTAAAACCTAAATAAATTAATCAAATAATCACAAAGCTTTTATTTTCTATTATTCTATTAATAGAAACTATTCAAATTAGACATTATTTATATACAATCAATTATCATGAACTTAGCAAAGAAAATAAACCTAACAATTTGATAGTCCTCACATTAACAACATTGATTTCTAAAATAGAGATAAAACTTATTTAGAAAGGCAGTGGTCAAAAATTGGTTCAATTTTAAATTAATTTATAATCTTATACCTACTAAATATTGAACCCTGTTTTATTTTATAATTTGTCATAATTTCACAACGCTACGCGCAATGAAATAAAATATAGCTAAATAAACTAAAAAAAAAATCTTCTTTGTCAACAAAACTGAGCCAAGAAAGTAACATTAATACATATAATCACAACTTGTATTAATTAATCTAAGTACTAATTAATTCACTGGTGTGTTTAAAATAAAGTAAATCTTTAGCGAATTTTCGACGCAGTTTTCTCCAGTAATTCTGAAAGATGACTTTGCACATCTAAACACGATGTACCATATAATTTTTTATTCAATACTTAGTTCAGCAGAAAACAGCCCAAAAATTCGCTAAACATCAACAACACAAGAACTTAAAAACCAAAAGTGTAGTAGTGTAAGCCAAGTTCAGATATCAGAAGACCTCCTTTCTGAAGGCGAAGCCGAACTGGTCGCACTTGACGCGCAGTATCTTGGCGAGCTGTGGTGGGCCGCAGTAGAACACCGTGACCTTGCCTTTGTTCTGCTCCTGCAGTTGCTTGAACACCTTATCCCAGTTCGGACGGCCAGCGTTCGTTCTGGTCTTCAACCCGGTTATTAGGTCGCGTTTCTCCTGAAAGTTCCAAAAGACCTGGTTGGTTACAAAGCCCAAAATTTATATGTTACAACTTGAATGTTTTACTATTGATACATAAAGGTGTTTAACCTATTACTATTACTAAACTGTATGGACGACAAACTTCAATGATACTACTATTTACCGTCAACATTATCCAACTTTCTACCTGCCAGTTCCTCTGCTATGTTGGGCAGCTCAAATATTTATTTACTTACATGGAGCAACTGCCTATCTGACTTCCACTATTCCTTTGTACCCAGTGTTACCTTCTCATGCAGCAGATCCAACGCCAGCTGCAGTCCCACGGCCTTCATGTCGGACTTCTGCAGCGCGCTGGTGATGTACATGTGCATCTCCAGGAACCGCTCCATGGCGCCGCCCAGCTCCGCCTGCTCGATCTCCAGCTGCGACAGCAGGGACACGAACCATTCAAACGAACGCTGCTCGCGGTTTATCCAGAAGAAATCCACCTGAAAATTGTAAATAAAAATTAATCTTTTTGATATTTCAAAATAATCTAGTTTCGTCAAATGGAATAGGAACGGTATATATTTTTTTTTTTGGTAGACATCCTTGCAATTAGCCTGAGCACAGGCTTTGACTGCTTCATCGGACTTTTGGCGAGGACCTTAAGGCCTCCGGCCAGGAAAATAGGAAAACTAACTACGTCAGCAACGTCAACTATGAGGGTGCCCTTCTGCCTGCGCCGTACGGACCGTCCAAGTAGATCTAAAGAGTGGAGGGATTGTATCTACGTACCTTCTTAAGGTTCATATTCTGCGTGGGCATGTCGGCGGCCCAGGAGTGTCCGCAGCTGGGGCAGTCGCGGCGCGCGCTCCAGTAGCGGTACATGACGGCCTGCAGGATGGACGCGAAGGGCGTCACGCCGATGCCGGCCGCCACCAGCGCCGCGTGCTGCGCCACGAAGATGTGCGAGGACGCCGCGCCGTACGGACCGTCCAGGTAGATCTAAAAAGTAGATATTTTCGGGTTATTTAACTGTAGGATTTAACCATATTAAATTGATGATGAGGTTCATTGATTTGTTCAGTGCTTAAGCTAGTTAAATAGGTGGTAACATGGTCGTGAGATCTGTATGAGAATCATCTTTACTGTATAGATGTTCTGAATTAATATTCTGAGTGTTACCAAATGGATAGATGAAAATCCTGTAAGATTGTAATGAAGCTTTGTTTCTTCTCGTATTTTCATCAATAAGCAACTAGACTCCAGTTTATAAAATGATTACCTCCAAGGGCTTCCCGACGGGGTAGTTCTCGAACTCATCAGTGGCTACAGAGCCATCGTTTTCATCTGACTTGTCAGGTTGGGACTCCACATCTCTATCTGGTGACAGACTCTTCGATAAACGTCGACGAGCTGGAAACAATCATTTATACCAATTTATTATTTTGAAGTAACGTTACATACAATAACAATTATACTCACTCATCTACATGCTTTGTTAACTTGAATACTTTGGCGTACACAGCGTTAGTTTTGTGTCTCAGCACACACTACCCGTATTTATTTTATGTATTAATCCACTGCCCTGTATAATGAGAAAGATAAGCATATCCTGTTTTTAGCTATAGTGTATACTGGCAGTTAAATCATTAAACCACATACCAAGAGTGAGTATGCTATCATTGCTCCTCCTTCTATCATCGAAGCTGGGCGTCTTGAAGGCGATGATGGTGGGCTTGGTGCGCATGTACCGGAAGCTGTGCACCAGCGACTTGTTGTGCGGGATGCGGCTCGCCAGCCCGAAGCTCTTGCGCGCGCTGCGGAGCGACTCCTCGTCTAACTTGCTCTCCGATTCTGAGCGCATGAAGTCGCGAAGTCTGGAAGAAAAAAAAATACATGTTTTAAACTCGCTGTACCTTTAAAGCTGTTTTGACCTATTAATTAAAATAAAATAAAAAAATTGCATATTTCAAACTCGCTGAAACTTTACAGCCGTTTTCATATCCCTGTAAAATAAAAATACCAGTGCACATTTGTATCGGTAGGCGGACACAACTTATGAAAAATTTGAAGTTTTCTTTCATCTAAATAAATAACGCATACCCAGTTCTTATGGGCAATGAATCTCACTGTTAGACAAGATAGGAAAAAAGATGGGAAAAATCACAGTCGTTTTTTCTCGAATGGGGTTCATAACAGAACCAAGTTGCGATTTGCGGTTTGCGAGGGAGGAAGTTTATATCCAGCTAATCGTTAGTCACAAGACTCGTGATGATTATTTTATCCACATTAAATACACACTAGTCTAACCTATTCACCTAGTAAAGTCTACTTACGCCATCAACCGCTGTCGCTTCTTAATGTTCTTCTGCACATCCGGCATGGAGCGAGACTTCTCCAGCGTCCGTGAGGGAGCCAGCAGCGTGGGGTGGTACGACACCTTCGAGAGGGGTGAGGGCACTGTAACATACAAAAACAACAATCATAATATAACGCCCTTTTTGACATATGAAACATGTATCGTTTCTTACAAGCCTATGGTGTCATAATGATAAAATAATTGCTACTTATGACATATTACGTAGGTCATCATTTCCCTCCCTAGTACCAATTTATTTGGGGTCGGTGAAATGCGAATTCAGCTTCCATTCATCTCTACTGCTTGTTATCTCAACATTTATATTCCTTTCTTTCTTTAATCCTGTTTCACAATAAATCTATCTCTTTTTTTTATTGTCTTGTTTACCAACTACTTAGTTGAATTTAATCTTCATCAATGTTCGAAACATACCACGTTATATATTACTTCAAAACTGGTCTGGGTTGAAATCTCACGCATACGAGGACAGTCTCATGATTAACTTACATTCAACGGGTTTCTGATCCTGCGCCGGCGAGTCCTCGACGAAGGCGTGGTTGGTGAAGCTAGTGGGCGAGAAGTCCACCGACCTCTTCTTGACGCTGTTGATGGAGCTCTTGCGACTCTTCTTGCTCTGGCTCGAGATGGAACGAGCTAGTTTTCTAGAAACGAGAAAGAAACTTAATTGTTAACTGAGTTCGCATACTATTTATTCCATTCCGGTTATCCAATCACATTCACAAAAGACATCGAACAAATATTTGAATTGTTCAAAACATGTTTCTAAGATCGAAAGGCGAATCAATCAAAGCCTGCGCTCAGACAAATAGTGTAGATGGCTTAATAAGACTAGTAAGCTCTCAGTTATGTACGGTAAGATTTACTGTAACAAAAGACAATGGAGAATGGGAGTCTTACTGGTGTCCATTCTCGATGGCGGGCAGGTCGGTGCCCTGCAGCCGCGCCTGCTCGCGCTCGAAGTACGAGTACAGCCGGTTGGTCCACTGCCCCACTCCGCGGATGTGAAGCCACAGGTAGCCTGCAATTGCATCATAAAAGATAATGAAATATAAATATAAGACAGGGTAATCAAATATATAACGCAGTGGTAGAATTAAGATGACAGATGCAACGAAGAAAGCGCCGCGCACAATCATAACCAATTTTTGTATTGATCAGCCGTACAGAAACCAGGGATGAAACAAGCAAAATAAATAAATGCAAGGATAGGTCTACCTTCTAGCTCCGGCGCACTGCTGATGGTAAACGGATGCCACTCATACGTTGCTATGGCGGGAATGTTCACGTACACGTAGTCGCCAGCGTGGAAGTCGAAGAGTGGCGGCCTCTTCACCACCAGGTGCGTCACGCGGGAGGGCAGCAGGATGCCCGAGGATATGTAGGTCTTGCCGCGCTCAGACCTTGGGGAAGTGAGAGGTGATAAGTAAGAAAGAATAAGAAGAAGCAGCTATGATTGGGATTGACCGTTTTGTAAAAGAGATAGTAATATGTAATGGTATGGATCTATCTTTTGCTTAACTGGAAATTTTGCCAGTCGACGATTATGTATTTAAATAAAAAAAATGTGGACAACATAATACACACTGTTCAGAATTCACTCACGGGATTAGATATGGAATCAAGGACAACGAATTTACTATTAACGACCATATCTTATACAAAGTCAAAAGTAGTTTTCTAAATTCACCCATCGGACTCCAAAACCCTAGCCTATGTAGATGGGGGATGTGTTCAGTAATCAAACCCGGGATCTCAGATCTAGCAAAACATTGAAAACAGATACACCGACCACGGAGCTATAGAAACAGTAATAGAAATAATGTAACATGTTTTCCAATTTACTTCCACTGAAAAGCTATAGGTACAATTCCTCTTACCTCATCCAGACGAGCCTCATGATCCTCTCGGAGACGTACACGGTGCCGGGAACCACGAACCACTTCCAGAAGTTGGGCCCGTGGAACAGCAGCAGCAGCCAGAACGGCACGTACAGCAGGTGCGTCCAGTAGAATATCTAAGACGTGAAGAACATATTTAAGCGGATAAAACATACATACTTATAATCGCTCTTCGGTTTAGGGTACTCTTGACCTGTGGTTAAGTACGTTTGTAATACCAATCCATGGAATGGTATGGGCTTCAAAGGTCTTTTTGGTACGTCTAGAATACAATAGTCAATTGCTACCAAAATCTACTCACCTCAAAGCTCCCCCCTCTCCTGATAAAAGGCTGGCTGCACACGAACATAACCAGTAGTATAGCAGCCAGCGCCACTCCGGTGGGGTTCGCGCAGCCGCCGATCAGACCAAACAATCCTGGCTTTTGGGTCAGAAGCCATTCCGATAGTGTGTAGTTATCCTTGTTCAGTTCAGGGTCATTTACTACTACCATACCTGGAAGGAAAATAAGGAAATCGAATTATTTTAGACCATAGTCATCTGAAGTGCTGTGAATGTTTCGTCTTTCGCTAAGAAACTTATTTCTTAAAGAAATGAATTGAATAATTATTTCTTTAAGAAATTGGATTTTTTTAACTTCTTTTAGGAACAACTCACAAACGGCCATCTAATACCATACATGCTTATATATAATCTTAAACCTACATATTACGAACCTACATAAAATATATAAATTACTATCAGTCACAGTCCAAATGGTCATGCTCAGCAAATAATTCGTCTGGATGGCAATCGAGCTCACGATCTCCGGTTTGGGTTAGCAATTGGTGTCTTTTACCACTAGACCTACAGGCTAGTTGAGTTTTAAAGTGATAACGTTAAACTTACTAAAGTTACAGAGATGCATAACAGTATGCACGGCGCTGTAGATGGTGACGAGCACTCCGGTGAGCTTGTGCAGGTAGATGTGGTGGTCGAGCGGCAGGAACGAGCTGCAGCCGCGCACGCGCAGCTGGGTGAGGCAGCTGCGCAGCATGAGGACTAACACCCACGAGCTGTTGAAGTTCAGGCACTGACCTGGGGGAACGGTTTTAATAACAGTAATATGGGTTTTAAAGACCTCCGGCAATTTTTGGCAAGTTTTCATCTCTAACACTAGTAAAAACATTCTTGGAATAAGTAAAAGCACCTAATTTAGACCTAAATATTCATTCAAACTGCTAAAATGCAATACGGATGAAGTATGAGAACACGTAAATGTTGCTCGTTCATAAAAAATCTGATCAAGTATGTTTCTTTGACAGCTTTTCTTTCGTATTTTATATAACAATAAAACCAAGGGTAAATTAAACTAGTATCTAAGAGATACAGATTAAATACTTTTTATTGAATCATCCTTAACCATTGCGGACAATAGGGTTGCAAAGAGAGTCAGTTAAATTACTTTTATAACTACTGCAGATCCAAAACAAGACACGTTTCTACTCTTACCACATGAAAGCAAATTAATAAACTAGGCATTCCAAAACTCACCACAAGCCCTAGCCAGTATAACGAATCCATTAGCATGTCTGTACTCGACGCAGCGAGCGACGAACAGCACGATATTAACAATGAAGAAGACGGCTAGGTAGGTGAGGTACACGTAGTTGTTGCGGAAGTAGGGGCGCGAGAGCTGGTACGGCTTCAGGTTGTAGAGGCGCTGCAGCAGGGAGATCGGCTTCTTGGGCTCTTCCTTAGGTGGGACCAGCCAGCGGTCGATACTGGAAGAAAAAAAAACGGTTATTGAATTGGGGTAATGTTCTTACCATACTGAAATGCTGGTAGCGTAATTCACAGGACTTGAGATGCGTATTCAGGATTTAATTTTAGAACGTATGTACGGTAAATATGTCTTGAACAAAAAGAAATTCAACTAGTACCTACATAAGAAAAACAGTTGTATTAATAATAAATCTTGTAATAAATGAGGATTTGATCAATTTTGATAGAGTTGCGCAGAATTGTCTGTGTCTTGATTACCAGGCTCGTAAGCACCTCTACACACATTATTCAAAAAGCGGTGAAAATGATGAGCAAACTTACATAATATCAGCCCAAATTTGTTAAATAATTGAAACTCAATTTTTCGCATCATAAATTTCAGATTGTGGTTTGTATTTGGTTGCGTGGTTATTTCGAGCAGAAATCAGTTTCAGCTTACCTAATAGACAAATTCTCTAGCAGCCCATCATGGTTGCTGAGCTGCTTCTTGAGCGCCTCATACGTGATAGCTCCTCTATGCTCTGTGTCCGCGTCCTCAAACATGGCGGTGGTCAGCTCCAGAAGCTGCTCGTCGCTGAACTGCATGCCGTTCTCCTCCATGCAGGCGCGCATCACGTGCTGGAGCTCGCGGTGCTGGATCAGACCGTCACCTGGAGGGAATTCACGTCATGTATTAAGCAAATATATGGGATAAATATTATACGTAGACACCAAAGCTTTTTAAGACTGACGCATAAGAAAAATAAGCCTATTATAACCGGCTACGAGGACCGATGCCTTTGAGGACCGACGCTAATAGAGACCGACGCCGGTATAAACCGACGCCTATGAGGACCGACGCCTATGGGAACGGACGCCTATGGGGACCGACGTCTATGAGGGCAGACGCCTATGGGCACGGACGCCTAAGGGGATGGACGCCTGTGGGTTCCGATGCCTATGAGGACCGACGCCTATGAGGACAGACGACTTTAGGAACGGACGCCCATGGGGACGGACGCCTATGGGAAACGACGCCTTTGAGAAAGAACGCCTATAAAAACGACGCTTTTAAGAAACGACGCCTATAAAAACGACGCTTATAGCGACCGACGCCTATGAGAAACGACGCCTATAAAAACGACGCTTATAGCGACCGACGCCTATGAGAAACGACACCTATAAAAAGGACGCCTATGAGAAACGACGCCTATGAGAAACGACGCCTTTGAGAAAAGACGCCTATAAAAAGGACGCCTATGAGAAACGACGCCTTTGACAAACGACGCCTATAAAAACGACGCTTATAGCGACCGACGCCTATGAGAAACGACGCCTATAAAAAACGACGCCTATAAAAAACGACGCCTATAAAAATCGACGCCTATAAAAACGACGATTTTAAGAAACGACGCCTATAAAAAGCGACGCCTATAAAAACGACGCTCATAGCGACCGACGCCTTAAGAAACGACGCCTATAAAAACGACGCTTATAGCGAGCGACGCCTATGAGAAACGACGCCTATTTAAACGACGCATATAAAAACGACGCCTTTGAGAAACGACGCCTATAAAAACGACGCCTATGAGGAACGACGCCTATAAAAAATGAAGCCTATAAAAAACGACGCCTATAATAAACGACGCCTATAAAAACAACGCTTATAGCGACCAACGCCTCTTAGAAACGACCCCTATAAAAACGACGCTTTTGAGAAACGACGCCTATGAGAAACGACGCCTATGAGGAACGACGCCTATGAGAAACGACGCCTATGAGAAACGACGCCTATGAGAAACGACGCCTATGAGAAACGACGCCTGTGACAAACGACGCCTCTAAAAACGACGCTTATAGCGACGGACGCCTATGAGAAATGACGCCTATAAAAAGGACGCCTATGAGAAACGACGCCTATAAAAACGACGCCTATGAGAAACAACGCCTATAAAAACGACGCCTATGAGAAACAACGCTTTTAAGAAACGACGCCTATAAAAACGACGCTTATAGGCAACCGACGCCTATGAGAAACGACGCCTATAAAAACGACGCCTATAAAAACGACGCTTATAGCGACCGATGCCTATGAGAAACGACGCCTATAAAAAGGACGCCTATGAGAAACGACGCCTTTGAGAAACGACGCCTTTGAGAAACGACGCCTATAAAAACGACGCCTATAAAAACGACGCCTATAAAAACGACGCTTATAGCGACCGACGCCTATGAGAAACGACGCCTATAAAAACGACGCCTATGAGAAACAACGCCTATAAAAACGACGCCTATGAGAAACAACGCTTTTTAGAAAAGACGCCTATAAAAAGCGACGCCTATAAAAAACGACACTTATAGCAACCGACGCCTATGAGAAACGACGCCTATAAAAACGACGCCTTTGAGAAACGACGCCTTTGAGAAACGACGCCTTTGAGAAACGACGCCTATAAAAAACGACGCCTATAAAAAACGACGCCTATAAAAAACGACGCCTATAAAAACGACGCCTATGAGAAACGACGCTATTAAGAAACGACGCCTATAAAAAGCGACGCCTATAAAAACGACGCTTATAGCGACCGACGCCTATGAGAAACGACGCCTATGAGGAACGACGCCTATACAAAATGACGCCTATAAAAAATGACGCCTATAAAAAACGACGCCTATAATAAACGACGCCTATAAATACGACGCCTATGAGAAACGACGCTATTAAGAAACGACGCCTATAAAAAGCGACGCCTATAAAAACGACGCTTATAGCGACCGACGCCTATGAGAAACGACGCCTATAAAAACGACGCTTATAGCGACGGACGCCTATGAGAAATGACGCCTATAAAAAGGACGCCTATGAGAAACGACGCCTATAAAAACGACGCCTATGAGAAACAACGCCTATAAAAACGACGCCTATGAGAAACAACGCTTTTAAGAAACGACGCCTATAAAAACGACGCTTATAGGCAACCGACGCCTATGAGAAACGACGCCTATAAAAACGACGCCTATAAAAACGACGCTTATAGCGACCGATGCCTATGAGAAACGACGCCTATAAAAAGGACGCCTATGAGAAACGACGCCTTTGAGAAACGACGCCTTTGAGAAACGACGCCTATAAAAACGACGCCTATAAAAACGACGCCTATAAAAACGACGCTTATAGCGACCGACGCCTATGAGAAACGACGCCTATAAAAACGACGCCTATGAGAAACAACGCCTATAAAAACGACGCCTATGAGAAACAACGCTTTTTAGAAAAGACGCCTATAAAAAGCGACGCCTATAAAAAACGACACTTATAGCAACCGACGCCTATGAGAAACGACGCCTATAAAAACGACGCCTTTGAGAAACGACGCCTTTGAGAAACGACGCCTTTGAGAAACGACGCCTATAAAAAACGACGCCTATAAAAAACGACGCCTATAAAAAACGACGCCTATAAAAACGACGCCTATGAGAAACGACGCTATTAAGAAACGACGCCTATAAAAAGCGACGCCTATAAAAACGACGCTTATAGCGACCGACGCCTATGAGAAACGACGCCTATGAGGAACGACGCCTATACAAAATGACGCCTATAAAAAATGACGCCTATAAAAAACGACGCCTATAATAAACGACGCCTATAAATACGACGCCTATGAGAAACGACGCTATTAAGAAACGACGCCTATAAAAAGCGACGCCTATAAAAACGACGCTTATAGCGACCGACGCCTATGAGAAACGACGCCTATAAAAACGACGCTTATAGCGACCGACGCCTATGAGAAAAGACGCCTATGAGAAACGACGCCTCTAAAAACGAGGCCTATAAAAAACGACGCCTATAAAAATCGACGCCTATAAAAACGACGCTTTTAAGAAACGACGCCTATAAAAAGCGACGCCTATAAAAACGACGCTTATAGCGACCGACGCCTATGAGAAACGAAGCCTATAAAAACGACGCTTATAGCGAGCGACGCCTATGAGAAACGACGCCTTTATAAACGACGCCTTTGAGAAACGACGCCTATAAAAACGACGCCTATGAGGAACGACGCCTATAAAAACGACGCCTATGAGGAACGACGCCTAAAAAAAACGGCGCCTATAAAAACGACGCTTATAGTGACCGACGCCTATTAGAAACGACCCCTATAAAAACGACACTTTTGAGAAACGACGCCTACGAGAAACGACGCCCATAAAAAGGACGCCTATGAGAAACGACGCCTTTGAGAAACGACGCCTATGAGAAACGACGCCTTTGAGAAACGACGCCTATAAAAACGACGCCTATAAAAACGACGCCTATAAAAACGACGCTTATAGCGACCGACGCCTATGAGAAACGACGCCTATAAAAACGACGCCTATGAGAAACAACGCCTATAAAAACGACGCCTATGAGAAACAACGCTTTTAAGAAACGACGCCTATAAAAAGCGACGCCTATAAAAACGACGCCTTTGACAAACGACGCCTATAAAAACGACGCTTATAGCGACCGACGCCTATGAGAAACGACGCCTTTGAGAAACGACGCCTATGAGAAACGACGCCTATGAGAAACGACGCCTATAAAAACGACGCTTATAGCGACCGACGCCTATGAGAAAAGACGCCTATGAGAAACGACGCCTCTAAAAAACGAGGCCTATAAAAAACGACGCTTTTAAGAAACGACGCCTATAAAAAGCGACGCCTATAAAAACGACGCTTATAGCGACCGACGCCTATGAGAAACGAAGCCTATAAAAACGACGCTTATAGCGAGCGACGCCTATGAGAAACGACGCCTTTATAAACGACGCCTTTGAGAAACGACGCCTATAAAAACGACGCCTATGAGGAACGACGCCTATAAAAACGACGCCTATGAGGAACGACGCCTATAAAAACGACGCTTATAGTGACCGACGCCTATTAGAAACGACCCCTATAAAAACGACGCTTTTGAGAAACGACGCCTACGAGAAACGACGCCTATAAAAACGACGCCTATAAAAACGACGCCTATAAAAACGACGCTTATAGCGACCGACGCCTATGAGAAACGACGCCTATAAAAACGACGCCTATGAGAAACAACGCCTATAAAAACGACGCCTATGAGAAACAACGCTTTTAAGAAACGACGCCTATAAAAAGCGACGCCTATAAAAACGACGCCTTTGACAAACGACGCCTATAAAAACGACGCTTATAGCGACCGACGCCTATGAGAAACGACGCCTATAAAAAGGACGCCTATGAGAAACGACGCCTTTGAGAAACGACGCCTATGAGAAACGACGCCTTTGAGAAACGACGCCTATAAAAACGACGCCTATAAAAACGACGCTTATAGCGACCGACGCCTACGAGAAACGACGCCTATAAAAACGACGCCTATAAAAACGACGCTTATAGCGACCGACGCCTATGAGAAACGACGCCTATAAAAACGACGCCTATGAGAAACAACGCCTATAAAAACGACGCCTATGAGAAACAACGCTTTTAAGAAACGACGCCTATAAAAAGCGACGCCTATAAAAACGACGCCTTTGACAAACGACGCCTATAAAAACGACGCTTATAGCGACCGACGCCTATGAGAAACGACGCCTATAAAAAGGACGCCTATGAGAAACGACGCCTTTGAGAAACGACGCCTATGAGAAACGACGCCTTTGAGAAACGACGCCTATAAAAACGACGCCTATAAAAACGACGCCTATAAAAACGACGCTTATAGCGACCGACGCCTATGAGAAACGACGCCTTTGAGAAACGACGCCTATAAAAAACGACGCCTATAAAACGACGCTTATAGCTACCGACGCCTATGAGAAACGACGCCTATAAGAAACGAAGCCTATAAAAAACGACGCCTATAAAAATCGACGCCTATAAAAACGACGTCTATGGGAAACGACGCTATTAAGAAGCGACGCCTATAAAAACGACGCTTATAGCGACCGACGCCTATGAGAAACGACGCCTATAAAAACGACGCTTATAGCGAGCGACACCTATGAGAAACGACGCCTATAAAAACGACGCCTTTGAGAAACGAAGCCTTTGAGAAACGACGCCTATAAAAACGACGCCTATGAGAAACGACGCCTATAAAAACGACGCCTATGAGAAACGACGCCTTTAAGAAACGATGCCTATAAAAAATTACGCCTATAAAAAACGACGCCTCTAATAAACGACGCCTATAATAACGACGCTTATAGCGACCGACGCCTATGAGAAACGACCCCTATAAAAACGATGCTTATGAGAAACGACGCCTATGAGAAACGACGCCTTTGAGAAACGACGCCTATGAGAAACGACGCCTATGAGAAACGACGCCTTTGACAAACGACGCCTATAAAAACGACGCTTATAGCGAGCGACGCCTTTGAGAAACGACCCCTATAAAAACGATGCTTATGAGAAACGACGCCTATGAGAAACGACGCCTTTGAGAAACGACGCCTATGAGAAACGACGCCTATGAGAAACGACGCCTTTGACAAAAATGACGCCTATTAAAACGACGCTTATAGCGACGGACGCCTACGAGAAACGACGCCTATAAAAAGGACGCCTATGAGAAACGACGCCTTTGAGAAACGACGCCTATGAGAAACGACGCCTTTGAGAAACGACGCCTATAAAAACGACGCCTATAAAAACGACGCCTATAAAAACGACGCCTATAAAAACGACGCTTATAGCGACCGACGCCTATGAGAAACGACGCCTATAAAAACGACGCTTATAGCGACCGACGCCTATGAGAAACGACGCCTTTAAAAACGACGCCTATGAGAAACAACGCTTTTAAGAAACGACGCCTTTAAAAAGCGACGCCTATAAAAACGACGCCTATAAAAACGACGCCTTTGAGAAACGACGCCTTTGAGAAACGACGCCTATAAAAAACGACGCCTATAAAACGACGCTTATAGCTACCGACGCCTATGAGAAACGACGCCTATAAGAAACGAAGCCTATAAAAAACGACGCCTATAAAAATCGACGCCTATAAAAACGACGTCTATGGGAAACGACGCTATTAAGAAGCGACGCCTATAAAAACGACGCTTATAGCGACCGACGCCTATGAGAAACGACGCCTATAAAAACGACGCTTATAGCGAGCGACACCTATGAGAAACGACGCCTATAAAAACGACGCCTTTGAGAAACGAAGCCTTTGAGAAACGACGCCTATAAAAACGACGCCTATGAGAAACGACGCCTATAAAAACGACGCCTATGAGAAACGACGCCTTTAAGAAACGATGCCTATAAAAAATTACGCCTATAAAAAACGACGCCTCTAATAAACGACGCCTATAATAACGACGCTTATAGCGACCGACGCCTATGAGAAACGACCCCTATAAAAACGATGCTTATGAGAAACGACGCCTATGAGAAACGACGCCTTTGAGAAACGACGCCTATGAGAAACGACGCCTATGAGAAACGACGCCTATGAGAAACGACGCCTATAAAAACGACGCTTATAGCGACCGACGCCTATGAGAAAAGACGCCTATGAGAAACGACGCCTCTAAAAAACGAGGCCTATAAAAAACGACGCTTTTAAGAAACGACGCCTATAAAAAGCGACGCCTATAAAAACGACGCTTATAGCGACCGACGCCTATGAGAAACGAAGCCTATAAAAACGACGCTTATAGCGAGCGACGCCTATGAGAAACGACGCCTTTATAAACGACGCCTTTGAGAAACGACGCCTATAAAAACGACGCCTATGAGGAACGACGCCTATAAAAACGACGCCTATGAGGAACGACGCCTATAAAAACGACGCTTATAGTGACCGACGCCTATTAGAAACGACCCCTATAAAAACGACGCTTTTGAGAAACGACGCCTACGAGAAACGACGCCTATAAAAACGACGCCTATAAAAACGACGCCTATAAAAACGACGCTTATAGCGACCGACGCCTATGAGAAACGACGCCTATAAAAACGACGCCTATGAGAAACAACGCCTATAAAAACGACGCCTATGAGAAACAACGCTTTTAAGAAACGACGCCTATAAAAAGCGACGCCTATAAAAACGACGCCTTTGACAAACGACGCCTATAAAAACGACGCTTATAGCGACCGACGCCTATGAGAAACGACGCCTATAAAAAGGACGCCTATGAGAAACGACGCCTTTGAGAAACGACGCCTATGAGAAACGACGCCTTTGAGAAACGACGCCTATAAAAACGACGCCTATAAAAACGACGCTTATAGCGACCGACGCCTACGAGAAACGACGCCTATAAAAACGACGCCTATAAAAACGACGCTTATAGCGACCGACGCCTATGAGAAACGACGCCTATAAAAACGACGCCTATGAGAAACAACGCCTATAAAAACGACGCCTATGAGAAACAACGCTTTTAAGAAACGACGCCTATAAAAAGCGACGCCTATAAAAACGACGCCTTTGACAAACGACGCCTATAAAAACGACGCTTATAGCGACCGACGCCTATGAGAAACGACGCCTATAAAAAGGACGCCTATGAGAAACGACGCCTTTGAGAAACGACGCCTATGAGAAACGACGCCTTTGAGAAACGACGCCTATAAAAACGACGCCTATAAAAACGACGCCTATAAAAACGACGCTTATAGCGACCGACGCCTATGAGAAACGACGCCTTTGAGAAACGACGCCTATAAAAAACGACGCCTATAAAACGACGCTTATAGCTACCGACGCCTATGAGAAACGACGCCTATAAGAAACGAAGCCTATAAAAAACGACGCCTATAAAAATCGACGCCTATAAAAACGACGTCTATGGGAAACGACGCTATTAAGAAGCGACGCCTATAAAAACGACGCTTATAGCGACCGACGCCTATGAGAAACGACGCCTATAAAAACGACGCTTATAGCGAGCGACACCTATGAGAAACGACGCCTATAAAAACGACGCCTTTGAGAAACGAAGCCTTTGAGAAACGACGCCTATAAAAACGACGCCTATGAGAAACGACGCCTATAAAAACGACGCCTATGAGAAACGACGCCTTTAAGAAACGATGCCTATAAAAAATTACGCCTATAAAAAACGACGCCTCTAATAAACGACGCCTATAATAACGACGCTTATAGCGACCGACGCCTATGAGAAACGACCCCTATAAAAACGATGCTTATGAGAAACGACGCCTATGAGAAACGACGCCTTTGAGAAACGACGCCTATGAGAAACGACGCCTATGAGAAACGACGCCTTTGACAAACGACGCCTATAAAAACGACGCTTATAGCGAGCGACGCCTTTGAGAAACGACCCCTATAAAAACGATGCTTATGAGAAACGACGCCTATGAGAAACGACGCCTTTGAGAAACGACGCCTATGAGAAACGACGCCTATGAGAAACGACGCCTTTGACAAAAATGACGCCTATTAAAACGACGCTTATAGCGACGGACGCCTACGAGAAACGACGCCTATAAAAAGGACGCCTATGAGAAACGACGCCTTTGAGAAACGACGCCTATGAGAAACGACGCCTTTGAGAAACGACGCCTATTAAAACGACGCCTATAAAAACGACGCCTATAAAAACGACGCCTATAAAAACGACGCTTATAGCGACCGACGCCTATGAGAAACGACGCCTATAAAAACGACGCTTATAGCGACCGACGCCTATGAGAAACGACGCCTTTAAAAACGACGCCTATGAGAAACAACGCTTTTAAGAAACGACGCCTTTAAAAAGCGACGCCTATAAAAACGACGCCTATAAAAACGACGCCTTTGAGAAACGACGCCTTTGAGAAACGACGCCTATAAAAAACGACGCCTATAAAACGACGCTTATAGCTACCGACGCCTATGAGAAACGACGCCTATAAGAAACGAAGCCTATAAAAAACGACGCCTATAAAAATCGACGCCTATAAAAACGACGTCTATGGGAAACGACGCTATTAAGAAGCGACGCCTATAAAAACGACGCTTATAGCGACCGACGCCTATGAGAAACGACGCCTATAAAAACGACGCTTATAGCGAGCGACACCTATGAGAAACGACGCCTATAAAAACGACGCCTTTGAGAAACGAAGCCTTTGAGAAACGACGCCTATAAAAACGACGCCTATGAGAAACGACGCCTATAAAAACGACGCCTATGAGAAACGACGCCTTTAAGAAACGATGCCTATAAAAAATTACGCCTATAAAAAACGACGCCTCTAATAAACGACGCCTATAATAACGACGCTTATAGCGACCGACGCCTATGAGAAACGACCCCTATAAAAACGATGCTTATGAGAAACGACGCCTATGAGAAACGACGCCTTTGAGAAACGACGCCTATGAGAAACGACGCCTATGAGAAACGACGCCTTTGACAAACGACGCCTATAAAAACGACGCTTATAGCGAGCGACGCCTATGAGAAACGACCCCTATAAAAACGATGCTTATGAGAAACGACGCCTATGAGAAACGACGCCTTTGAGAAACGACGCCTATGAGAAACGACGCCTATGAGAAACGACGCCTTTGACAAAAATGACGCCTATTAAAACGACGCTTATAGCGACGGACGCCTACGAGAAACGACGCCTATAAAAACGACGCTTATAGCGACCGACGCCTATGAGAAACGACGCCTATAAAAACGACGCCTATGAGAAACAACGCTTTTAAGAAACGACGCCTTTAAAAAGCGACGCCTATAAAAACGACGCTTATAGCAACCGACGCCTATGAGAAACGACGCCTATAAAAACGACGCCTATAAAACGACGCTTATAGCTACCGACGCCTATGAGAAACGACGCCTATAAGAAACGAAGCCTATAAAAAACGACGCCTATAAAAATCGACGCCTATAAAAACGACGCCTATGAGAAACGACGTCGAGTGGCGTACGCACCGGTTTTCAAGGTGTCGCTAGCTCTGAGGTCCCGGGTTTGATCCCCGGACGGGTCAATGTAGCAAGTCACTTTTCTACATTGTCTCGGGTCTGGGTGTTTGTGGTACCTTCGTTGTTTCTGAATTCCATAACACAAGTGCTTTATAGCTACTTACTTTGGGTTCAGAACAATGTATGTGATGTTGTCCGCATTTATTTATATTTATTTTATTATTTATAAAAAATATTTAAGTATATGACAATAATTCATTATGATAAGCGTATCCGAGAGTTTCGTGTTAAGCTTCAGAAAATTTAGATTGTCTATTGTTTATCATAATTGGTGTCACGTCACGTGTCTGGCATTTAGTTGCACTGTTTGTTAGAAACCAATCTGTTGAATTTAATTACCATGACGTATTGATAGATATTGGTTTATACGCATAGCTATGTTAATGTTGGTTACAGACCATAAAAACTATGAATTCACAAACAATAGATTAAGCTGGATAATTGACAAGGTATACACTTTTGCAATTGTTAAAACATCTTTTAAGTCATCTATTCATGAATTACCTATTGTTTTTGCAGTCTTTAAGCTATAATGCACACAACATTCATGTAAACAATTAAATGAAATGATGAAAGTCATCAAGTTACTTCAAATATTGTAGTTAAGGTATCTCTTTCTAACTCCCGACGCAAAAGGAGAAATGTTTAGAAATAAGTTTGACATGTAGGTCTGTCATAGCATCGTAACTCATACACGAATCGACAAATTGTAAATAGATTTTTTGTATAAAGCTGATGTTAACTTAAAAAAAAAAGATTGATCACGATCATTTATTGTGATCGAGATGGTTCTTTCTTGTAATTCATGAAGATTTGAATAGCAAATTGAATATTTTTTTGCAATTTTTTAAGTTAACTGGTTTTTTCTGATTTAATTTTTCTTGACAAGAATTGGAAAACCTATTGAGTTCTGAGGTTTACGCGAATATTAGACAATGTTGGAAAATTTTGGCCTGGCAGTTTCACATACCATCCAAGTCATAAACTTTAAACAGGAACCGTATCTTGTCCTCGGGGGTCTGGCCCGCGAACCGGTGCACCGCCGCGATGAACTCCTGAAGAGAGATGGCGCCAGAGTCATCCTCGTCGAAGATCTGGAACACCCGCTCCGTGAAGAATGGCTGCGGAGAATAAAAAAATATATTATTATAATCAAATATATTTTAGAACCTTGGTTGCAGTAGGTACTCATTTATGTATACAAACATACACATACATGAAAGAAATTCAATAAAAAAAATATACCATATTAAAATCATACTAAGACTGTCTTAAAAACGTAGAAGCAGTCGAGAGGTGCCGGATGTTTAGTTATAAAATAAATGGAGAACTTACGAGAAAAATAAACTTCTTATTTAGTATCAGCCACGCGTTAAATTATATGGGGCAACCTCTGTAAAACAAACTTAAACACATGCAGTGCAATGAGAATCTTCTTCTTTTGTTTTTTGTTTTTGAATTCAGTTACTAATACATAGGATCCTAAAGCACATGTCCCTTTTATAAAAATATTTTCCTCACATTCTTGCTGACGACGATCTTCTGGAACTGCTCCCTGGTGATCTCCTTCTCGTCGCCCACGGTCTCGCGGAACAGCTTCTCCAGGCGGTCCACGCTGTGCTTGTCGAAGCCGACTCGGGGTCTGGAAGGTAACACATGCTTGGGTAAAGTGTTTGTGTCATTATTTTGATGAGACATATGTAAAAACCTGAATGGTGAAAATGTCTTTATGTATTTATGCAAAAACTAAGAGTAATTGTATTTTCAGAGAAAGTTATGTATTATTTTCTTTAAAATTTGCATCTCTTTAGCTACCTACAATAGGGAGGATGAAAGCTACTACTAGGATTTAGCCAAAACATTTGGCTATCGTAATCATTTTGGGACATTAACAAAATATCATTTTCAATCCATCAATCAATGAATTCAGCCTGTTGTGATGAATAAATTTATCTCTCCCAAATAAAAATATGTCGATTAAAATTGACTTTTATTGAATGGTAAGTATGTAATATTGAAGTATAAGGTACCTGCTGCTGGTTACAGTCGATAGGAACTCCATTATTTCGTCTCCAGTCGCATATCCGTCACCATCCGTGTCGACCACTCTAAATAACTTGTTCGTCACCTAAAAACACTTATTTATTGAACACCAAGAAAATCCTATTAAAATATCACGCAGTTAATTAGAACGTAAATGATTTTTCAAAATACCCTACATTTGAATTGTATTAAATGTACCTACGTTTAGAACAAATAGTCTCTAAATGAATGTTTTAGTTTAATGTTACAAGGTAATTTAATGTTTTATTACTTAACAGAATAGTTAATTTCATAGATATCGATTTGTATCTACAAACTGAAAAATTAAAATATTTCTCTGTCTCAGTGCCATCTCTTAGGCACTTATAAAACTACGTAGTATATAGTTCGAACAATTCGCATACAGGTGGCGTTGTTACAACATACTTACGACTTTGTTTTTTAGGATTTGTTGAAACGTTTCTAACTTTATAACTCCATTTCCACATAACACGTATGCGACGCTTTCTACTTGTTCCACGAAGTCTATTTGTTTGTCCTCCCTGGAAATATAAATAATTCAGCTACAACGATATTATTTCTGCTACTTGTCGCTAGATGGCGCTGTTCACCAACGTCTTGATTGAAATCTATGGCTATGTAGTTACGAATGACTTAAAATAAAGTTGTGACTGTTTGTGACTGTTATCTACAAGATATCTAGAAGAAAATTTAAGGACCTTGATTTATAGAATATAGACAGCTAAAATGATAACTATTCATCCCCTGTTCAACCGGCAACTTTTAAAGTTCTTAATAAAACTTTACGATCGTCAATCTCAGTTACTCTATCGTCTACTCTCGTCAGTTCTTAGCAACTTACGTTAGTCTCTCCTTTAAGTATTCGAGCCATTCGTTCTGCACTAAATGGTCTTCTGAGTCCGCGTCGAACAGCCGGAATATTCGCTCCAACAGATCCTGAAACAAATGAAACAACAAATAATTATAACAGTCCCCTAAACTATTTATGTAATTAAGAAATGTTTACACGAGCCCCTCTCTATTGTTCAAGTTGTGAATTGAATGATGGTTTTTTTATATTTGCGACAAGAGCTTTCAGTTTCAGTTCAGTAGATATGTGGCTGTAGGTTGGCAATGATAAATAGCTTTAGAAGTTTAGACTAAGAATAGTGCGTACTGTACCTCTGTATTATTTAGTAGTTAGTACCTAATTTACATTACAAAATAGCGAAATTTGTGCTTCTACAGAAGTTGAATCCATCAAATAAACCGTAGAGTTCTGCCTACCCTTAAAATAATTCAAGCATGAAGATACAAAAATTTCAATAACAAATTATGTATCTGTGCCCAAACGCCAATCCGGTTGTCAATTAATTCAAGATTCAGGTTTCGTCGAATCAACGGCTCAATCGAGTCCCCGCATTAAGATGATTGCGATCGATTTGAATCGATAATATAATGTGACGTGTTTGTGTCACCCGTCAAATAACTCGATTCCGTTACGATCGAAATCGAGTAACATTAGCGTCGGAGAGTATTTAATTTATTTTATGTAAGTACGTGTAAGTGAGGTTGGAATTATCAAGTTAATTTGATTGCTTTTACATATTCTCGATAGGCCCAGTGTCCCTATTGGGCTTGCAGTTGCAGATTTATGAGTGATTTAAATAATGATTTGTTTAAATCCTTTTTAAGAATGTACTTTTCTAGGTACTCTTGTCCCATGCTGTGTTAGCCGTTCAGTGCAACATGCTATATAATATCAAAAAAATATCTAAATTTGGATATTCCAATTATTAGAATTGGAAAATTCCACCTATGGCAATTTATAAACTACTTATAGAATAGAATAGAATTTATTTATTTGCTTGGTATATGGTGTTTACAGATCTTACAAATTAATACAGTTGTTCATATTTAGCCTACTTTGTTCGGCATGCAAATTTATAACGAAATATTAAGTTAAGTTACAAAACCTAAAACATACACTTCAATTAACATAGGATTTTTTTTTTGTAAAATTTAGTCTTTTTTGTTATCTATTAACTTTATTAAATACAATTTTAAATTATTGGAAACTAAAAGAATATAACTATCTATTAATCGAGAAGTGTACATATGTAAAATAATTAAATTCTTAATTAAACCAAGTACCCGCAATACTATGTACATTGTACATACCTACATATGTTAAGCTGTGATGATGAACCTATGAATGATGAACCTACATATGATAAACTATAAATGTCAATGTCATACAACGTTTAATTAGCGTTTCCATTCATTAGCGGAATGATTCTCATCGTGTATGAGAGATGGTTCCCTTCGCCTCCGTACTTGTGAAACATTTAATCCTAGCGTGAGATTAAAGAGATTAAAAGAACTTGGAACATAATATTAGAACCCTTATTTCTAGTGATAATAGTAAATGCCATAAGATAAGTTAAGATAAATGTAAACATTCACTATTATGTAGCAATGTCAGAAATAGTCATAATCTTTTACTATCTCATATTTCTAACTGTTGTAAGTTGAACTGTGTATGATTCTTTGCAGTATACCTTTAATTCATACAATGTTCCCTATAATTCGCTTAACATATACCTACCTATTGATATTTACACTTAAAAAGCCTGAGTTTGAAACAGACATCATCGTCATCTCCTGAGCCTTTTACCAACTATGTTGGGGTCGGCTACCAGTCTTACCGGATTCAGCTGAATACCGTATGTTACATGGAGCGACTGCCTATCTGACCTCCACAACCCATTTTACTGGGAAACCCAGTATCCCATGGTAAAACTGCCTGTCAGAATTGACTTAACGACTGCCAAAGATCTATATATGACAGCCAGGACCTACTATTTAACGTGCTATCTGAAACACGGAAAGCACGAAAAACTAAGCTTGAAACAGACAATACATCAAAAATTTACTCATAAAATGTGTTACATCAAGGCGTTCCCACATCACAGTTAAATCAAGATAACTTCGTATCTGTCCGCTAGGGGGCGTTACTATCGACTGTCTCACCGACTGTTTGACAGTCAGACAGCTAGACAGTAAGGCAGTGAGACAGCATGTTAATGTTAACAGTCGCTAATTAGCATCGATGTATTGATTGTTGATAAACTTGTCAATTAGGTAGTAATTAAGACAATAGTGAATTGACAAAGCGCCTTTTTTGAAAGGTAGATAACTAAGCAGTTGAATCAACGAGGATCACAATACTAGTGAAGATAAATCATGCAAGCGCAAAATACGATGAGATTCCTTTGAAATTATATGACCACCTTCAGGGCTCCATCGTTAGACCATCTCTAAAGTATAATTAGTTTATATTGTCAACGGAGTTTCAAATTTCAGCTAAATCAATTGCCAAGAAATGGTCCAAAAATGGCTTTTCAAAAGACAAGATAAAAATATGTAATTTACAGAAAGTTTAAGTGACACAAAATATAATAACTAAAATAGTTTGTAACTAAAAACTAACAAAAAAATAAAGCTTTGGAATTACATGTCGCAGCCCTAGTATACCATAACACAGCATCACACGTCGTGACCGAACCGCTTGTGTCAGTCCTACCTACACCAGCTGTACACCGGTGTCGATGCTGTACACTAGTGCCTTATATTTATCACCCGGTTGGGAGAGCTACATGCTGTTTAGTTTCAGTCCAACTGCTTTTAGATAAGGAATTGATTAAAATGTTATTTGTTTTAGAGGTAAACAGAAAGCGTATTCATTTTATTATTTCATTCAGATTTTCGTTTTATTATTTGCTTATAAAATTCACAACTTCCGTGATACGAGCAAAAGCTTCAGTACATAATGTAATACTATACTTTTTATCTGTGCACAATTTAATGTCTAGAAGTAATATTAGAGCATAACAAAACTATGCCTTACGTTATATTACCTACGATGTTACGTATTTAAGTTATTTTTTAAACCAGGATATAATTCTTAAAAGTTAATTTTATTATTTTTAACATTCGTGTAACCTTAGGATCAAAAAATATCTTGCGTAATAAAATTATTTCATTTACTTGCACAGCAAAAATAGATCCTAGTTGTAGGTTATCCACTGAAACAATATCCTTGTCCTTTATACTAATCTATTAAAACAGTAGAGCGAACCTAGCAGTAAACTGTATGATTATTATCGGCCACACATGGGCTACCCTGTCGTGACTGTGTAGCCTCGCTCAGGTGATAAACATGTGTTTATGTGTTGCCTCTAACACACCTTGGATGATTAGATAATCATATTGTGTATCTACAATATACCTACTATGATGACTTTAAGTTCTTATCATGATATACAATGTACCTACTAAGATGACATTAAGCTTTAAGTTCTTGAGAAATATACTGGATTAAACTAACTGCCTGTCGCCGGTTTCTAAGTTCTGTTAAATTTCATCTCCTATCAAATTGAATTTTAATGTATTAAAAATTATTGCTTTATCTGCTTATGTCATTAATATATCAGATTCTGATTGATATTCAGATCAGAGCACATAATTTGAGTTATTAATAAACAAAATGTTAAATGTCTTTAAAAAAAACTAGTCCTAGTTAACAGTCCTAGTTTTTTTAAGTGATAAGCGACGTTTACAATTTAACTGGATAGTTTTATTTAGTTTATATTTTTTCTTATTTATTGTGTTGGCTTAGATTATATATTATTGTAAATATTTTAGTTAAATTTCTAAAATAAATAACAATTTAACTTTATAAATATTATTTATTACCTAGCCCACAGTTTATCATTATAATAACCATTCTGCCTACTCCTATCCTTCAATACAAGCGCAATGTTTGCAATGTGTTTACACGGCGCCGCTATCAGCCCCAATTAAGTATCGTTACACATTAAAGAAATAGATGCTATTACCATAATCGCTATTAACTGTGACGCTTACGAAAGCTGCCTTAGGGTACGTCACACATTGACGGTAAGAGCGATGAGCAAACCAAATTGTCGGAGCTTTTGAGCAAATCCTACTAAGTTTGACCTGAGAAGAAGTAACAGTTGTGTCATAATTAAACTCATTTTGCCTTTTAATTAAGTAGTTACCCATGTAGTAGTTTGTTGCTTTAATTTTGCTAGTTACTTAATATTATGAATTTAGAAATGTGTTGTTCTTTTTTTATGCTGTATTTACAAAATATTATTTAATGGGAAGGAGACTGTTTTTCAATTTTATTATTTGCTATAGCAAGAATTGCGAACGAATTATATACATACTGTATAGTCGTTTTATAGACTAGCAATTGAGTTTATACAATTATGTCAGTTATATACTAGAATTTATAATTAAAAAATACTGTTAACATACGTTAACAGTATTTTTACACATACGTATATGTACATAATGACATAACTATAATGTTTCGTTTTATTTTGAACTGCGAAAAGTGTGTCACACAGCTCGACGCTCTCGGCGCCTGTGTGTCTCATGTTTATACACATAATATTATAATTGCACAAGTAACATGGGGCGTGAGAACTGAACTAGTACATCGTCTAATATGCATACGTTATTAAACCTTTTACATTAAGGGGTAAGCAGACATCTAAAACTAAGCTCTTGCTTCTTCTACAACGCGATGCAAGTTGTCACTACGTTTACTAGTTTAAAGTTTATAATAGTTAAATAATATTAATGAGTTATGTCTCTAATGTTACCAGTGACATAAAAAAGTAAAAATAATACTATTATATGTAGTCTATTTTTTATCGATAGTGATAGGCATCAATGAAGGAGTCACCTGAAACTTTAGGTAAATAATTGATACCTCTTAGTCTGTCTGTCTGCCAAGCTTGCACGGCTAAACAGCTGAACCGATTGTGATGAACATAAAATACTGAAAGAATAGAGCGTTTGGTATTTACACAGTCCTGATTACCATGACCGAAATTCAATTTAGATCATACTTATAATAATGATTTATTTAAAACCACTTCTAGCATTACGCCATTTGTTAATTAACTTATGAGGCATCGTAAATAATTTTTAAGTGATACAGTAATCAATTTGCTATAGCGCCGGATGTTTGCTATAATATGTCGGTTTACAGAGACATATAATATACTATGTTGTTTAGAAAGTGTTGTGTATGTTGTCATGTCAATTAGTATTAGATATAGTTCATTTATTTGATTATTACTTAGCGTGATTAGCAAATTAAGAAGGGCGTATCCGTGTAATCGGCTTATTTTGTATACTTCCGTCCTAAGATGGTATGTTATTAATTGAATATGTTTTCAGGATAACTGATAAAATTGTATGTCTCGTGTTCCTTAACTAATCAATTATTTGTAAAATTAGCCAAACTCTAAGCAGTTTTACTGAGACACGAACTTTACTTTTTAGAAGTAAGCTTTAACTTTTTTGTACAAAAGTGTAGGTTCTGATCTCTTATGAATTTAGTTCTAATAAAATTTGAAAGGTAACATTGCTATATTTAAATTTTATTTTAGAATTACAATATAAAGCATGTTGCGAGCACTGACAGCAGACTTATAATTGATCTAAATAAACAAAGTTTTGAGCGGTTTTAGTACCGTGTAATTAAAATTACAAAATTTCATATAATTTACGATCGAAATATTTAAAGGTGTTATAAATAACATCAATTGACCTTCACTTATCCTAGCCATACAGCTACTACACAAGGCGTGAATCATATCAGCGTCACGCAGCGATTGCGACACGATTGCGACGCGATCGCGACTTTAATGCGACACTCGTGACGCACAGATTATGGACACGTATTAACGGTGATTTTGTTTCTAACATGTGTTTGTATTGTTCATAATATTCCCACGGAGTATTAGGTGTGTTATCAACTTAAGATATTGTGATGTCGGATTGGATTGTGGAGGGCATGGAGTGTCACTCCGCGACGTGCTGTAGGTTCAAGTAGTTAGTTGGTAGCATAGCTTTAGACTGAAGGCTCCACGTACAACAACGTACGTAACGTAACGTACGCCACGTACGATTGTACTGTGATTATACATAACTAGCTGTGCCCCGCGGTTTCACCCGCGTTAATACCTATATCCTGTGGATCCCTACTCCTTAAAATTTTAATATAGCCTATGTTAACGGTAGATAGTGTAGCTTCCCCACAGTGAAAGAATTTTTAAAACCATTCAAGTAGTTTCGGAGCCTATTCAATTCAAACAAACAATCAAACCTTTCCTCTTTATAATATTAGTATAGATAATAAGTCTTTACTTACAAAATAAAACTTTTTTTAAAACTTGTTTGTTTCTTAGTGTAAGTTCTTTCATCGTCATTATCATTTCAGCCCTGTATCAGAAATGCTGGGTTCAGGCTTCTCCTTTTCTATGTTATTGATGTAAGTTCCACATTTAATGCAAAACAAATAAAGACGTAAAGTGCATCAAGACACCCAGAAACTTGCACCTAGCTCAATTACTGACAGTATTTTAATTGGCAATCTAGAATATGATCAGACTTGAATCCACTTACTCTGTAGTCAAAAAACTTTTAGACTTCTTTCCATTCTTTTCTAAAAACAGTCCACATGCAAAGTGCAATTATTCTACCTCATTATAATATAATACAATCGCACAATACTCTCATAGACCTATAATCTGTATCTATTATGTAGTGTCGTATAATGTATTGAAATCGAGAGCCTGTCTCGCTGTTACTGACCCAATTGCAGTTATGTATGGAACACATTTCTTGAATATTACGCTGACATACAAAGAGGGGTAGGCAGAGATCTAACGGTAATTGTATTCGGATCACTTGATTTAAATGGTTTATAGTTTAACGTCTTTGTAATTACTTTGCCGATGTGTCTCCATAGTAGAGTCGGACCGATCGGCAGACCGATTTAAATAGGGAGTCGTAGGTATTTCTTAGATGTCATGTATCAACCATACATCTCTTGGGAAGTCTTATCACATAAACTAGATAGACACTCTAGTGTAGATGAGCCTTTGCGTGAATGTGCCAAATCATGTAGATTGTTAGCAGGGTTGGAGTTTCTAAAACGCATTAAAAAAAAAAAAAAAGTTTTAGGCTACTGGTTTTCCATTAAGCAATGTAAATATCTGCCGCCAAACTTGTGTTTTGTAATAGCTTACCAACTTGACAAGGCTTGACATTACATTGTGGGTGTGGAATGTGTGTACACTATAAATGCTACCTATAATGCACAACCTATATATACATACATATACCACTATACAGAACCTACATGTTTATACACCCACATCAGGAGAAATCATATCGAGACAGTTTAGAACAATAAATCGTGTCTCGAAAATCAGATAGAGACCCGTATAATCGGTACTAACAATAAAACTAAAAAGTTTGTCTGCTTGTTTGTACGCACTTAACTCTAATAATATAAGTCGAATTTGAATGAATCTTTTTGCATTTGATAGCTGTATTGTTGAGGAAGGTTATAGAGTAATTAACTCGACGATTACGAGATATCTCCTCATTATGGATTGATTTTAATAATTATTTTTGTCATTCCTTATAGGTAGTCCCAAAATAATTTTATTCAAGTCCGTTCCTTTTTTAAATCTATCTGTAATAAATTATAAATTTTTCGTAAATAATAAATTAAATGGCAGGTGAAACCGCATAGCATAGCTAGTTTATGCAAAGCGTTATAAATGTCGGTCAATCGTTTAGCGATTACAGTCAATACATTCAATTATCCAATCAGATTATACCGTATCATTACCCCGTTGTAATGCTGCACGTGACGCCCCGGGTTCGGTGCTCGAGGTTAGGTTAAGTGTTTTGTGTTTTTTAATAGAATTACTGGTGAGCAATGCTTTAGAAGCCCGCAGGCTCCGGTGTAGTGCTGTAGCATGTTGAAATAGATTTGGTAATGTAATTCTAATATTAAATTATAAGTCTGTCTATACATTCGAGAAAAAGTGAAAAAATATGCTAGTAATACCACATGGGTTGTATAAACTGCTAGGTAATAGCGCCCATCGAAACTCCGTTTCACAGGTTTTCTTTAAAATCTCTAGTGTCTTTCCGACTATTGAGGATTGGCAGTCAACTCTGAACACCTCTTAATATACCTAATTAAATAACAGATTTTTCATTATGTTAAAGAAAACACACCTATTTCACGTAAAAGAAAGCTAAAGCAAAATTAAATAAATCCTTAAAGCCACAACCTCATATTTTTGACAAAGGCTCACTAGTTTTGGCTGCTAACTTAGCTAGGAAACCGTACCATTTTAATGATTGTAATATCTATATTCTTCAAGAAGGATCTATATCAAGCTAGATGCAGTGGAGCTAGGAATGCGAGGCTAGCACTTAAATCACAACCAAAACAGAAGGCGATCGGGCCCCGCCATCGCGCCATACGTGTCCGAGAATGTTGCATTATAGTGCTACGGTGACCATGATGTACGCAGGACATTCAGGACCGAATAATTAGGTTGGTTTTGGATCACGTGAATTGACTGAAGAGCCCTGTTAGTAGAAACCTAAGCAGACCGACATGATACGATGATGAAAAATAGGAAATAAAAAGAAAATTCAAAGTTGAGAATGTTTTTCCTTTATTAAATAATAACGTATTTAATAAACTTTTAATTTAAATACAGGCAAATAGTGCCCAATCATAATACAAACGCAATTTCAAAGTAATTGTGATCTGAACATTTGAGATTTAAGTTTAATTGATTGTTTTTTTTTTTATTGGACCCGTCTCACTGAAACCTAGGTCCCTGTACAAACGCCATTAAATATGAACAAAAACCGCAACAAAATAATTCTATAAATATTAAAATCCCATAAATATGGTCACCGTACAATCTCACACTATAGATCATTGATCGATAGTAGATCATTAGGGCGGCGTGATCGATACCCGCAAGCGCGCATGCGTTATGCATGAGTGCCATGACTTATACGACTCGTGCGCGTTAGAGCGAGACAAAAAATAATTCAATTGAGTAGTGTAGCGTTGATCGAGTGACGGCTCGCAAAAAGTGCGCGCAAAAACTGTGGTGGTCATTAAAATGGTTCGTTAATTAAATGTTGTGGGGTGCAATGGCCGAGGTAGCTATAGCAGGTACTGATAGTTGAAAAATAAGTACTGAAATCAAAAATATTTCAGGCTTTAGGAATTGTAGTTACTTAATTCCTGTTACAAAAGATGGTTTCAAGACTAAAAAGCTTCATAATATATTTCGTAGGTACTTCTTTTTAGATCCGTTTTCAGTCGTTTCGTCCCTAGATTTAGCTTAGAATTAATATTCTTCAGTTTAGAAATAAGGTAGTTCTAAAATCGAGTATAATGATAAAAGGAGCTTTTTGCAAAATCAAACTGATTTGTGACGAATGGTATCCTTCTATTCAAAAAAATCTTTAGGGTTTAGAGGTTGAAAAAAAATCAGTTCTGAATTTAGGATCATGTGTGTGTCTAAAATATGGAATTAACGAATTGCTTCTAAAGTTACCTAATTCAGAACACCTGAAGCCTGAGGCAGTGACGTAAGTTTAAACTAATAAATAAGTCTACACAAGTAATAATGTTTATTGAAAATAATGTTACTTTAGGTATGTTGGGTAAAGTGGGTCATTGAGACGGCTTGTCATTGGCCAATGTCTGCCTCATGACGACCAATCGTAAGTGCGGCAATGTCACTCGTTAGATCACCTGTTACAAGTCATCTAGATTCTAGGTATTACATGTATAAGTATATGTATAGGTTAAACTAGAGATAATTAAGCTGTTTATATTCTTACAATTATAGATTGCAAGATGTAGGTTGAAATACCCTGTGCTGTATCATTGGAAAGCCCAGGATGCGCCGAACGGCATACGAGAATATGGGATGGAAGAATTTTCACCAATATCACTTTTTGTTACGTTTTCGAAAACGCGACAACCGTTGTCTCGGAAACTTTTTAAGATGAAAATAAAGAATCAGTTCAAATACAACCCGTTAATGGCGTAGTTAAATTTAATACTTGCAGAGTTCCGTTACTTCAGAAAAAATATCCCAACTAGAAATTGCACAACAACCTTACATCGCAGTAAATTATAACTGTTACAGTAAACAAACTTACAAAATTTATGAGAGGAAGTTTATCTGTTTAAGGAAACGAGAGCATGTTAGCTGCCAGCCAGCTCACTCCGACACACGTGTGTTGGAGCGACAGCACAGTGGTGTGTCGCTGACGTTAATTATGTGAGCGAGCATGCCGCGGCTAGGTATGCGCGCTTAGAAGTCTATCCCATCGGGCTTGTTACACCAGATACAATTAAATAGGTTTTTGTTGAGGTTGAGATTCTTAGAAGAGGCAGATAGTAAATATATAGCAAATATCCTAAGGTAGAGTCAAAAATCTAAAGGATTTTATAAATATGCCTGAGAGGCTGATCAAACTATACATAGACTGTTGCAAAAATAGCCTGACCAGGGTATCAGATACAAGAAGAGACACTTAAATAGGTACTGTAGTTGGTGTGAGTGAGAAAAATTCCTAATATCGCTCTTAGCGATAAGACCTAAGATTTATTATTATGTAATTCAAATGGTGTACAATAAATCTATCTATCTAATTACCATGATAAAATAAATAGTACTGCATAGATTTCTCATAGGTATTATATCGGCACGGTAATTATTTACGTGATATCGACTTTTCTTCTGCAAGTAAAACTACAAGTACCTTATACAGCTCACTTCATGTATTTATACAGACGGCGTCTCTCATCTGTCTTTGTACATATTTAACTTTTATGACTGCATTCTTTCATGTACCAATGATTCAATACAGCAATGCAAATACCTCATTTAAGCCTTGCATGTAACAACTTTACCTTACATAACTGGTCTAGTCTTCGGACGAACATTAAGACTCACGTCTGGTGTCGTAAGAATGCATAAAAAGCTTGAAATAGTTGTTCCTGTGAGAAACGCAATCGCGATCAGCTGTCAGGAATGGGAGCCGATGTGTGGAAACCAATTTCTTGGCAATTAGGACTGTTAAGGAGCGAGATGCGAGATGCGACGGGCCGATGAAAATGTTGAATGCTTGTAATTATACTACATTATACAGAGCTGTTTAAAACACAGAGAGGTATTGGTGTTAGGTCACAAACTGTTCGATTTTACTTAAGCTTTCGATAGAGTAGACATAAAGCTTTAATACAGAAAGGACAGTTTTTCTTCAAAAACTTCTACAATGATCGATTTTGCAAGGGGTTAATTTTAAACATTAATTAGTTTTATTAATATTGGTAACTTTTTGTGTTATTGGCCGCAGGGTAACATCTTTGGGCCAATTTGTTTTAGGCCTATATTAGTTAGTGACTTAATTTATGCCTTTGCTTTTTTTGTATGCTTAAGAAGTAAAAACACAAAAATATCCACTTATTGATATTTAGATTTAACGTACTTGTTTTGAGCCGTTATTCAAATCAAATGTCTTTTTGAAATCAGATTCTAATCGCAAAGTTACATAAACTTAATTTACTTCAATCAAACTCGCACTACCTACTTTAACACAACATTCTAATTAATATTGACAGAGAAATAACCTGTTTAGATGTATTTATGATGTTGCAGAAATTTCTAATCGATAATTTAATCGATTAACTATTTTTACAACTGCTATAAAATGTGCTACGTCCTGTCTTACACGGTGCACGGTCAGAAATGTTGTACTATCATATTTTTTATATACACTACATTTATGTTGCTCTGGACACGAATTGATTTGTAAATAATGAGCTTGTTCATAAAAACTTAATTAATCATAAGCAACTACTTTAATTATTTTTTAACCTTCTTAAACAGTTTAGGACAAGTAACATGCAGAAAAAAACTAATATCATCAATGATCAAGATGATATTAATAAAATCTACTTTCATTAGGTCTCTTAATTAATTGAATAAAACCTTTATGATCTAAAATAAGAATGACTGGCTGATTTCCAGGCACATTAAAAAGAAACACAACATTCGAATTCGAAAATTGAAAGTGCTGTCATGATTGACAGTTGTATGACGAACGTGTCACCCATTTGATATAAATATGAGCAAGAAACAAATGAATGCGTCGGTAACGGCTCGCGTCGCTGGTACTCGCATACATCTTGTATATTAGTGTGGTATAAGATGTAATTCGGTACACATGTCCCGCAATGAAGATATTCATTAGTCCATGTAGGTGCGCTGCTCTGTGCTGCGATCGCTACGTGACGGTTTTGCTAAAGGGGACGCGTTACTTGCTGTTTCTTAGGGCTGGCACGGATGAGAATCAATTAAATTTTAGACGCATTTAAATGTTCAGTCAAATTATGTAGTGAACTTGGAGAATCACATATTACAAGATATTTATGTGATACATAGTGGAAAGGTAAGTGTGTTTCGTTAAGCATCCTTTAAATTAGTTGAAAAGACATTGTTTAATGTATGTATACGAGTTTACTTGCTGCGACTGACATTGTTTTAATCTTACCAACATTTTGTATACGCAACTAAATAATAATAGTGTAGCCGGGTACTAATTTGTCATTAAATATCATTTTTTCGAGATTATTCCTATTCTAGATGAGATAGCCCTAGTTCCTCTGCGCAGGATCAGCCGCACGTCTGCGCGACGCATCGCGTTTTGCGCACACCTCCGCGAGTTTTTTGTCGCGCGCCCGACATACCCGCTGTCTAACCGGAAACCATAATTAGTGCCTTTTTAGACGAGCGACAAAAAGTCGCTCACGTTTTGTATATGGACGCGTAATTGGCATCCATTTTATATGAAAAAGTTGTCGGTAGCTGCGGTATGTGTGGGGGACACTTAGCTAGTGAGTGGGTGGGATGAGCTCGGTACCAACAGCCTCTAAATACTGAGGTTAAACTGAAAGATTTGAGTTTAAGGAGTTATGTTCGATAAGCGTGTTTGTCTGTCTGAATAAATGGTAGGTTTACTTGATAAAGAGTTCCAGAACGAAATTCAAAATAAAGCTGCAGCAAAGGGGTGGAAAGGAGAGGACTGAAAAACTAACTGCAACCATTAAGCAGGAAGAAGAAATTAACTTTATTTATTTGCTTTTCTACTGGAACCAAGTGCTTTTCATGGGCCACCGCATTTTCATATTTTATCAATCAACTATCAAGCCATAGTTTTATATTTTGTTTGTTGCTGCATGTGTAAAATTGACCCTGCCCCTGTCACACAGATATCCGGTAGCTAAACACAACGCGACATAGAGAAATCACCTCGATGGTTGGTCACCCATCACTCGGCAACCATCCATCATACCCGAGCATACCGCTAGTGATGTAATTATCTGCACCAGTCACGAGCCGTGATCGATTGCTGCTCGATACTAATGCTCGGCTCTAATCGATTCGATCGCAATCGAATAATTGAGTATTTATTTGTTTGAAGGTTTGTTGTGCTTAATGGTTTTTCTAGAAACCGATGTATGATTGGAACTATTAGGTACATGCCTTTCGTACTTTCAGGCGTCTGCATCGGCAGTGCAATTTATTAACTAACATTTATGTAAAATTTTACACTCTGTAACTCTACAATGTAACGTAATATTTTGACTACTCGTCCATCGAGACTTCTATAAAATGGTTAGATATCGTTTTTTCATTTCTTATACCTGCTGTTTTAGCACATAAATGTGGTTACCATGCTGAAACAACGTATTTCCTTTCTTTACTTCCTATCCCATAAGGTCGCATTACTTTAAGATAAATTGTCCCTTTGCACATAACCAACTCGCGCCTGACCACTTTATTAATTGCACCCCATTAGAAGCCATGTATGAGTTGAATGCGTTCACAAATATGAATGTGACGTGAACACATCTTAATGAAGCTCGGTCGAATACCTGTGCGGCAAATCTATGTTTATCTTGAGACGAAATGCTATAATTGTTGCGTTCTATGACTAAAATCATACTGGCCGTAATTAACAACCAATAGTTAAGAAAAAATGTTTTTTGTCCCACTTAGTGTTTAAATCTCCTAATTGGTCTTATGATAGAGATTTAACACAAATAATAGCTAGATTTTCTATTTTAAAACCCCGAATCCGAAAATCCGAATCCACTTGGTATGTTTCTTTAACTGCTTGTATTGTCATAGAGATAAAAAAATGGCATCAGCAAATTTCTTACTGTATTAGTAAAAAAAAAATTGAAATATACTACAAACGTGAAATATACTAAGTAGCAAGTAATCAAGGAAATCATCGGCTTTCTTACTCGTATACCACCTCTGATGTCATTTAGATCAATGACAAGTGTTGTCTGTGGGTAAGACACGAGCTACCGTATCTCTGTCTGACAGGCTGTTTGGGTGTCAGACTGACGCTCTGGTGACACTCCATTCATTATGTACTCTTAATTAGGCGGTGACACGGAAATTGTGATCCGATGATACTGGGTGACAAGTATGTCATACTCTATCGACTTGGTTGGTTAAAGTATATGACGAGGTCTTATACTTTGACCAATAAGCTGTGAAGTTATTTTTAGGTACTCTAATCTAATGAATATCCTAAATAACCACTAAAACAAGCAAATTCAAATTAAATACATATTTTTTTCAAACCTGAGCAAAAGGAGAGCATTTAAGACGGATACAGCTTTGACTACGCACCAATCAGAAATGTTTTACATTTTTTTTTTGTCTATACATGTAAAGCTCATTTAGTATAATTAGTTTTTCTTATAAAAAGCCAAGTTCCAAAGTCTCTCTTATCTAACCGCAGTCATCAAAAGCATTTTCCATCCATGTTTCCGTACTACTAATTAGTAATAATCATCTTAACGGCCTATTATAACCGTATAATAAGGAGAGCTATGAATTCTCCGAAAGCGACAACATTATGCCTTGTTTAGGCAGTTATTAGTACACACATACTTGCGCAGGCGCAGGGGCCCGATGCCGCTATTTTAAGTCAGTGAGTGGCAGGTGGCCATGTCTGTCGCAGAACTGACGAGAGGTGGAGCAGGAAGATTCTCGAATGTAGAGTACGCTTAGGCAAACGTAGTGTAGGACGCCCCCCGGCTAGATGGACCGATGACCTGTAGAAGGCAGCTGGCAGTGACTGGATGCAAAGGGCGGGAGATCGTGCGCTGTGGTGTTCCTTGGGGAGGCCATGTCCAGCAGTGGACTGCAACAGGCTGATATGATGATGATATGATGAGTGGCAGGTTAATAAACGTTCCAATACAATTGTTATTATGTCTCATTTTCGTATTCAGATAATTCCAGTTTGATGACAATGAAAATTAGGCACAATAACAAGTAAACAAGAACGTTCAGTAACCTGCCACTCACTGACTTGCAATAGCGGCATCGGGCCCCAGGGCGGCGCGTGCGCACACAAGAGTACCAGGTAATGATTAGCTCTAGTTACTGTCACGTAGTTATTATATCAGTAAGTATATGAGATAATTGTTTAATGTACACCTCGCTACCATCCTTGGGAAGCCAATCTATTTTAATGGGACTATTAGCAATTAGCTCAAGCCGACCGCGATATGAGGATTAGATAGTTAGAAATACCTTACCTAACCATAAAATCAATCATCTCAATATTTTTATTTTCATGTTTAAAAGAGTGAATGTGAATTTAATACTATCGTCTGATGATAGATCCCAAAGTTTGCTAGAGCATTTCGGCAACAGAACGACGCAATGCTATCACGGATGGGCTATTTTGGTTCGTCCTTACCGGGTATTAATTTAAATGGTCTACAAACCACGTCAACATGATAAATAGATGTAAAACCTTATTTGTATCTGTTAAAAGGAGGTTCTCAATTGTGTGTAACTCTATATCCAGCCTTTGTAGATATTATTACAAAAGCTGTTTTCAGAAAAGCTTAGCCTTTATCTTAATGCTCTGTTATCCATCACTTATATCGATTAAACAGGTATTTCTTATCATTAGCACCTGATTGAGTAAATATCTTAATACTGAACAGCTTACGCAGATTACGTGCACATTAAGCGCTACAGCTGACTGCCCACAGCGTCGTGTGCGCAGCTCTCTAAGCATTAACATAAGCTGCTCAGTTTATGTTGTAATGCTGTAGTTTAGTGACACCATACAGGTATAGAACAGAAGTACTAGTCTGAAGTACTTAAAGCTGTGAGAAAGCAAAATAACACAAACAAGCACGTCTTCTTCTGTTTGAGAGGATGGTATATTTTTATTTGAATTTAAATTTGGCCACACTAACTGCCAGTAACTCCTTCGTCTTTGGCGAAGTTCAGATGGATACACTTTATACAGGTTGTTAATCAAGGTCATATATATCCAAAAGGCATGAAGAGTACATCAGGTATAGAAACTTTCACCTCAAACAAAGTTAACTAAATATTTTCATCCAGTTCGTTCAACTGGGTACTTGACACGAAAAATCATATTACCATACCGCTGAAATGTTTTAGCAAGCGATAATAATATAATAAGACATTGAATCTGGCAGTGCTGTGGCAAAATTAAGAACGTGATTGATCGTATACTCTTTTTAAATTATAGATGTTTTATTTAATTAACCTACACTGCACCATCATTTACATCCTTTTATTGGGAACTATTTCGTAGTTCATACAAAGTCTAACTTCTGAACACCACCTGCTGTATGTCACACATGACTTATTATAAATTACATATCGATATGTTTTCTAATTAAACCGATCGTAATGGCGGCATCGGCGGGGCTCTGACGTTAAGGTGCGGTTCCGATGTACACGTAATTACATTAATATTACTCACCTATTATGTAATGGTCATTTATGTGCAATTTATCATGACATGTAATTATGTTACTGTGGAGTTTAGTAACTTGTGTCGGACTAAAGGGCGGAGGTCTCATGATCATTATTACTATATATGCCCACAAACTTTTGTCTACGGCTTTGACTGTGTGAAAGTCGATTAGCGTCGCAAAAAGACTATGTTATTTTTTTGGGATTCAAGCTTAGGTATTCCATACACAGTTTCATTAACATCTATTCAACGTTTTAGCTGTGAGTGCATAACATACAGACACAATTACTTTCGACTGTATTTTGTTACTATGGATATGGTTTGGGAGCTGTTTTATAACTATGGCACCAAATAAACAAATAAAGCACACTTCAAGTGAAAAAGGTCTTGTAGTAGAAATTACTAATCCTAAGATCACAGTACAATAGGTGCCCAAAATTATTAAATATGGATCAAAATTCAAAGCACAATGCAATGTACTCTACATATTTCGTTCATAAGACCACTCCTTAACCTGTCACTAGAGCCAAACCCGAGTGTGAGTCTTATCGATGCCGCATTGCCGCTTTATCGATCCACTTTCGATTGCTATCGATTATTTGGAGGCCGGTCTCGACGTCACACCTCGCACGTAACGCGATGTGAAGTGTCAAATATCGGTTACTTACATGTCATCACTGGGGCATGTTAAAAGTAAATTGAAAGCAATCTTTAATATGTGATTTTTTTATTTAGTTTGTGTTATTAGCGCAGCTGGCGGACGAATAACAATTTGTCACGAAGTTATATCATATTATGAAAATACTACGATTATGTTTGTTACAGGTAGGTGTATAATAGGATGTAGGATGAATACACTTATATGGAAATAATTCGGGACTTGGACATAAGAATATTTTTGCAACAAGAACACGAAATAAAACAGTAAAGCTCCTGGACTATTGCATGTATTACAGAAAATACACAAATTGTCGCTCAGTAAACTTAACTTAAGTATGCCACAGTTTTTTTTTTATTATTGAATTTAGTATGCCACGGTTAGCATTGATAGGTCACATTCAACTTAGATCAGAGTTTTATATACCTATTTGTGAAATAAAATTTGAAATAAAATAAAGTAATAATTGCCGCTAAAGCTTACATCATCTAAGATTCGCTGAAGTTTGCGGTCACGATCACAAGCAATAAGTAATTAGGCTGAGACACTAATTAGTATTGATTACACAACATCCTACTATCATATATTATCTAAACAAGATTGTTATAAAAGTTATAAGTAGTCTTTTAAATGTTAACGTTGGTGGAACCCCCACAGATACACAGGTGATTGTAAATTGCAACACATTTTATGCGAAAGAAAATGATCAAATAGAACAATATTTTGCAAATAAACTTAACGCGAATCAGTCTTTTATTTCTTTTAGTAACTTATTTTTAATCATAACAAGATAATATATTAATTATTGATGTACTAAGTACTTCTTTATTTATGTAGGTTTTTAAAATTCAAGATGACATGTTCAGATTTAACTTTCTTGAGTTTCGTTTTACAGCTTTTATATCAATTCCGAAGTCTCATACAAGAGTAATCTGTAAAAGCTTCTAAAAGTCTGAATCTCTCTCCAAACTTTCTGATGTTTATTTTCAAAAAAAAACTTCCCCGTGTATCTCCAGTTCCATAAAAATCTAAAACTCATAACAAGTAACCCGATCTTCCAACTAAAAACTTCTCAGCCTAGAAGCTCACAGTTAATTGATTATTATCACAAGCTCAGTGATATAACGATCGGACCGATCTCGAACGATAAGCGCTTGCTAACAAGCTGCTTGCCATAAGAGTATAATAAGATCTATAAATCACCCCGCGGTCAGCTGGTGTGGTTGACTGTGCTTGATCTTGTTAGCCATGTAGGGTGTAAGGATACGTCATTATACCAGTATATGTTACTAGCTGTGTCCTGCGGTTTCCATTGTTACACAGCCATTCTGTTATTCGGGGTACAGATGATCCAACAAATTCATCATCACCTCCCAAACCTTTTCCCAACAATGTTGATGATCCAACAAATTAAAGATCATTAAATCCGTCTACCCGTCCTTCAATTAAGATAGTATTAGTTTACCCGACTTAGCCTTATGCTCGTTTAAGAAGCTTTTCCATTTAATCTGGCTATAAAAATATTTTTTTTGTTTGTGTTAAAAACCTATAGCAATTAAAAGTATGACTTCTAAGCTATTGCTTTCTTTACAAATTTTGTAATATGCTAAGAACCTATTTCAGCCCTACTTTTAATATCCTAATAGATATAAACTTCAGTAAACTATGAATAACATCCTTAAAAAGAAAAAAGCTCTGTCCATATCAAAATCTACTGACGTAATATCGAGAGCATTTTATAGCCACCGTGTATAAAATGCAAATGTGTTCAATTTGGCTGTCATTGCAAAAGCTAATATACTGCTGTCTTACTCAGAATTAACATGAAATAATACGTAACGAGTTATGTCCCCGCGTGTGTAGTTAATAGCTTTGGTTATCCACACGACATGCTTTGAGTGGGTAGGCAGATAAATCGGAGGTACTAAGGATTCTCGAATGGGAAAGCGATGAGATTTGTCGCTTTTGTGACGTATGATCGAGAATTTTACTTTTTTTTCTTCTAATAGTCATTTTATGAGTTAAGAAACGTAGCTAAGTAAACATGATAACACAGAAAGCACCTTTATGCTAGCAAGATAATATTTACCAACAGCACTTCTAAAGAGCTTTTATATTTAAGAAAATTACAGAAAAATAACCAACGTAGCACCAAAATGAATTATTATTTCTCCATTATTGAACTTTATTTTAATCTGGGCTTTTCCTTTAAAATGATAGCATTGCAGGATACTCTGTGAAAATGATATATTCTTCACTTTTTTATCGTACCGCTTTACATTGGAACTTTAAAGCTCAAAAACTCCCACATTTAAAGTGACAAACTAGTGAGGACCCTTAGTAGTTCCGTACCTTGCTGCAGTAATCTAGACTGATGTGGCCTGACAGTCTGAGATTACCCAACAATCTGCTGTGTAAACACATTACTGGGGTTTATCATAATTTTACCAACACACATATATCTACCTGATTTATGTTACAAGCTCGCCGCTACGGCAGGAAACTTAGTCAGTTTGATCGTAGGAGTATAATTGCTTTGATTTCATAATCTAGCTTTATATTAATAGTTATTTCCCTAAATGGACATTTTGGCAATAAATTTTAGCTAGGCATTTAGTTTGAAACTGGAGATAATTTTGAGGCTAAGCTTTATTAAGACAGAAAAATTAATTCGATCATTTCGATAAGGCGATCGTAGAGAAAACCAAACAAAAATAGGTACAGTTATGAGTTGTCTATTTAAAAATAAATGCTGTTAAATATAAGGATAAGAAACAATATTATAATACTGAGGAATAAAGAAATCAATCTATTATTATGATTAAGTAATTTGGGGAACGGAACCTAAAGTAAGAGTTAACAGTTTTCAATCAATCAAACATCAGACATACTAATATTTTATTCAATAAAACTATCAAATCATACTTATTAATAGATTAATCTTCTTCAATTTAAACAAAACTAGTAAATTATTCCAACATTCTTAAAAACAATCGATCAAAAATCAATTTCAAATCTCGAAACAATTCTTAGAAAAAAAAATCCTGTTATCTGATTGGTCACACCACACGTAAGCTGACCAATCATAACCCCGCAGTGAATGCAAGGTTACTTCATATGAGGCGAAGGGATAGTAATTGTCTTTGGTAATTGTGCGCGTGACGTCATTTTACACATTCTAGGCTCTGTCAAGGCGAGGATCATATGTAGATCGTGTATAGACAAGGTTAGATCGGTCCTAGGTGTATGTCAGAAGGCTTCATTTTAAAGCGATTTGATTTAATTTGTTATAAATTGACTTAAGCTTTTGAATGTCAAATTATTTTTAATTGATTTTACAAAATCATTGTCCGTTAGAGATGGAATTCGATTTAAAAATGTTTGTACTATATGGATAGGTGAACTTTAAGTTTTTTTCAGAAGCTGAAACTACATTCATAATTAGTCCATTTAAGTGAATGAGAACTTTTCTAGTTATAAATAGTAAAAATAAAAGCTCAATTGCGCTTACAAGATTCAAATAATTTGTGATTTTTTCTACACCTATGAAAAATATACCTGAAACTTTTAATAGTAAAATCACTTTTAAGTAACTTTTAAACGTTTTAAATTATGGGAAAACACAATTAAAATGTGTGTTCAGACTTCAGGGAGTTAAAACTTAGTCGCGTAGCCGTTCTATAACTGTGTATCACTAAGACTTAATGTTGGTCATGAAACCGACTAGATACCCACGTAGTTGTATACCTATGAAAAGCTGCCAGTGCTCTAACCTTTCATGACATAACAAGTGCCAAGGCGAGCCTGACATTGTACTACACAATGCTATTGATATGGATATTATTATTTATGACATCCATTTTATAAGTGGACCAAGATTAACTGTTGTCTATGAACGTAGTATGATGGCTGAAATTAATAGAGTAATGATAATGTGGTGTTCGTAGGCTAAGGTTTATTGCACGTAAGGGGGGTAGGTAATTAGGTGTATTTAATTATGATTTTAATATACTCGTATGTATTTTTAATAATATACTATGGCTAGTGTCTGTGTCTAATATACTACGGATAGTGCTTTTTTCAACTGCCCTGTTAGTCTAGTGATCACTATCGGGAATACTGAGCACAAGGTATGGGTTTCGAATCCTATCGGACCAAAAATTCTTATTGGGATTTTTAGTTTAAATATACTCAATACAGAGTCGGTTTGAACTGACAGAACTGTTTCTTTTATATACCTATAGTATATCAACTGAAAAATTTCGTCAGTTTTCTTTACTTTTAGAAACAAAGCTAAAATCATGGTTCTTTCAGAATTCTGCCCATTTATAAATGATTCCAAGAAAATCAAGTACAATTAACGTAATGCCACTGTAACAACTGCAGTGGTAGTTGGCCTAGCTTGTCAACAGTCGTTCTGTGATTGGTCAATTAATTAACAAGAGTTATTTGATTGGCTGTTGTGAATGTGCGTCAGCCAGTAGCCGTCAATCTATACGCGAAGGTTGATCGTAAAGACGTCTGTGTGGTATGCTGGAGATTTTAACTATTTAGGTAAGAAATAAGCTTTTAAATGCTGAGGTTGGTCGAAGGAGATTGATTAGGTAGGTATCCAATTTTCATGTGATCTTCATTGTTTTCTTGAAACTATGTAGATTCATTATGTCCGTGCTCCCCATCTCGTTGCAATTGGATAGGAGACGACAAATGCAATTATTAACAGTGCAACTATTTTCGCGAACTTTAATTTCTTTAGCATCGGCAATTATGATCGTGAGTCAAATTGTGTGGAAAAGACGTGACATGATTACGTAAACCAATACATGATTATGAAGAAAAAGTGCAAGACATTCTCAAGACACCGAAAATTCCTCAACAAACAATCTGGGAGAAAGGATTTTGCCACCATAGGACCCTATGTTGTGTATATTACCTACTACATTACCTACCCTAAACATTTTCTTTAGAAGATATTTGATATATCACAATTACAATGTTTGTCTTCATCAGCTGCATAGTTGACCCCCATGAATCAGCCACAGTTAACCACAGTTGCCAGTTAAAGTAGTGTCCTAACTAAATTACAGTGTAGTCAGAGTTCCTAATGTTTGCAGTTAACTGCGAGATATATCGCTGTGGACCGTGTTACTGAATAATTAATGACTTAATTTATGCAGCTGGTTATATCAATAGCAACGAAATTAAATTACTGCAATTTGAGTATGTTTCTACTGTGCTGGTTATTAGGCTTTCTACGGCTTGACATTCATTTAATAATAATAATAATAATCCAGCCTATAAACGTCCCACAGCTGGGCACAGGCCTCTTCCCATATAGAGAAGGCACGAGCATTGATCACCACGCTTGATAAGAGCGGATTGGCGATTTCAGATCCCAAATTTTGGAATCCAGGTTTCCTCGCGATGTTTTCCTTCACCGTCTGTCAGAAGTGTCTTAGAATTATTAAGAAAGTACATAAAACATTGACATATATTTGGTCAGGTAAAAAAAAACACTGTTACATGTATTTCACCAAACCATAGCTAAAAAGCAGGGGATTATTTTTAACTGTTTAAATTTTAATAGTAGGTAAGCCTCTTAAATTCGGGCCACTAGTCTTATTCTTGAGGAATAAATTGATCGTGGAAAACTGTCATACAATCGTTTTCCAGGCTTTTCTTATGATATGCCTTTTTAATTAGAGCTTTTAACCAATTTGTCACCTGTCATGGCGTAATACTAATCAGCATTTACGGATCACACTCACATTAGTCCCATGTAAGAATCGAGCGGACAGCGTCGTGCAGCGGCAGTTAACCAGCCGTTCAATCAAGACAAAATTATATCAATTTACCCATAACTTACAGCGTTATCAACAAGCATAATGACTGGATTAGATTATGCGAGAAAAATCGTACAAGTTGCAGTACATTTCCGTCTATAATCGATCACTTACAACAAAATACAGTGCAAGTGCCGCAGTGTACAGCAACTCGCACGATATTCCTCGCATCGTCTAAACCAGGCCTTACAGAAGCCCTGCAGCCAAACCTTAGCGTAACTGGATCAATTGCGACACACAATCAATCACCTCGCGTCATTACCATATGAATGGGTATTTTGACAAATGGCCGCCGCGCCCCCTATCAGATGTAATTGCGATGGTATCACGTGTAATATTTCACCGGGTAACACGGTGCTGGGCTAAACGGCCGCTGATCGATCGAAGTCCAATGTTGGGCAACGCTAGAGATACAGCGATAACGTTTTGTAGGGTCACCGGAAAAAAAAAGATACGAGGTAAAATGGGTTGTTGATTTTCTCATGTCTTTGTTAGATCAATGAAAAATTTTAGACACGCTTTTTCCTCTTGTTACTAAAGGGTTTTTCTTGTATTTACCAAGTAAATTATAAAATAGAGGATAGGAATTGAATTTATCGTTTGAGATACAACGATTCATCGCAGTTAACTAAGGTCCATTTTATAATGGGAAGGCTTCTATATGCCATTTTCCGTTTGATAAGTTCGCCGCGGCGACCAACAGATGGCGCTATTACCTAGTTTCTGAATCGCGCTATGGTTTCGTTACACGAGTTTCATAGGGTTTGGCGACATCCCCTACAGCAGTATGCATTATATCACTATTCTCAGAGTTCCGCGATGGCGGATTGACGCGGTCCTTTGTCAGAATAGAATTTTTGAATAGTCTCAGGCGCTTGGTTAATAACCTTGCTCCCCTGAGATTTGTTAAGTCAGTTAAAGTTTAAGATTCCAAAATACTTGTCTTCAGTAGCGCATTTTTATATGTATTTTACTTGCTAATAAGGAAGAGAAATCGCTGTTGCAGTGAATAGCGCCATTTCGTTTTCAAGTCAAAAGTACATGTTTTAATCTTTTGTTTGTACGTAATACGAAACAATAATTAGTATAGGTATTTTGTTGTTGTTTTCCTTTGGAAGTTTCATTATTCTATTACCAGAAAAATTCCGAGAAGCCTTTCTAGGGCGAAGAAAGGCAGATTTTTCTACTAAACTATTTTTTTATGTTTTACCGAATTTTATTTAAACCCTACTAACGTAGTCATATGATTGTCGACATATCTAGATAAATAGTAAATTATATTACAAGATGTTATATCAATAATTATAAAAGGAATAAATATTTATAGTTATTGCATACCATCATTTACAATGAAGACATTAATATCAACATAACTATTTATTGAATAGCGTCCTTATCAAAGTTATTGAATAACGAAAGCGGAACTGGGGCCCAAAACTAGTCTTAATTAGGTCAAATCATTACTCGAGTCAATAAATAAAGTATGTGTTGCGAAATATTTAAAATTAAATAGTTATCATCATAAAAAATACCAATACCGTTTTATTAAAAGCCAGAATTCTCATACCAATTTAGAAACCAAGTACCAGTTTCTCTTTTCATTTCACTAATAACATAAATACTCTTATTACAATCGCGAAAGGTCGAAATTTGCATAAAAAACACTTTTGCAAATGCAACCGAACAATTCTTTGATTGACAAATGAATAATACCATTACAGAAATTGTAAACAGATCTTATTGCTACGGAATAAAGAACAAAGTCGTGCGAATGTTTGTTACGTAACCGCATGAAGTCGGTTTATTAAAAGCACAGAATTACGAAAAACCCCGATAGTGGTATTGAAATAAAATTTTATGACACTTGTGTGTAACGAGTATGCGGGAATTGTATTCGTGTGAATGTGAGTGTGGGGCCAGAAGAAAGGCGAATGTAAAAGAAGATTTTTCTTTGCTTTCTAATAGGTACTAAAATGGTATGAAAAATCATAATCATCATCATCAGCCGAAAGACGTCCACTGCTGAACAAAGGCCTCCCCCCTAGAACGCCACAATGAACGACAACTCGCCAATTGCATCCACCGGGTGCCCGCCACTTTGACGATATCGTCAGTCCAGCTGTATGAAAAACATTTAGTTTAAATTCTGCTACAAACTAAATATTCTACATTTATCTTCCACATTTATACATACAGACGGACAGACATAAGTAGAGTACATATTGCATACAATGCAGAATCCATAAGAAAAATGTGTTATGACAATAACCTTACGGCAATAAAATTTGCACAAAGGCAGATTAGTATGAAGATATTATAAGATCGCTAGTTTAGTGGCCCCACAATAGATCCTCAAGCATCTTGCAAAGCTTTTAAAGTCTTAACAAAGGTCACGAGTGTACCGAGTGCGTGCAAAATCCGCGCAGTTCCGAACTAACGAGGTTTTAATTCGTGTGTAATGATGTTACAGGCCACATATAGAAATTGCAGAAGAGCAAGTTGACGCAAGACTTGTACGGGTCATAAAATTAAATTAGGTCCTTTGAAAATAATGTACGCACTTTTTGTTCGGTAACGAAATTGATAACTTGCGGCATAGGGACAGATTATATTAAGTCCCTATGATTTGAATACGCTCAAAGATAACTTGATATACGTACGCCTTTTAAAGATTACTGTAAAAACAAGGGTATAATGCCTTTTTTTTAAATAAAAAGGCGTTAAAGCCTAAATTAAAATAAAGATATGGAAATGCCTACTTCAAAGCAGTAATGACGACCATTAGTATGCCTACTTCTCATGAGCCTTTTAAACTATCAGTTCAAGTTGCAAAGTTTGTTATTTTCTAAAAAACAATACCTATCTACATGTTATTTTATTTTTAGACATGTAACACAATATATCAATTGAAACAATTGCTCAACACTGACATTATAATTTACTTGTTTAAGACTAAGCTTCAATGACCGACAGCTTTCATTCATCATAAATCATTGTTCACTCACAGAAATATTATGTTCAGTGAGTGTTAGGGCGCGCTTACACGACGACGCTTGGCGATGATGCTTGCGACGACGCGGCGACGGCCGGTGTAACCCGATCGAAGCATCAAATCCAAAACGGTATTGGGCGCATATTTTGCTCTAATCCGCGAAAAACCTATAACACACAATAGTTGAGAACTGTCATTTTTAAAATCTGAGCATTTTTGCGTCACTTAGTACATGGAGCAGTATTTTCGATCTATATAATATCACGACATGGTGACCATATATTCCATACATGGAGCAATATAAAAGAATATCCATAAAGACTATCATATAAAATAGATTATCAGTGCCAACATAAGGAATACATTAATATTGGTCTCTTGTTTAACTACTGCCTCGTTGGCCTAGTGGTGCCAAGCGCGCCTGCTACGCTAGAGGTTTTGGGTTCGATTACCGAGGCGACCAAGGTGTTATTGTGTTTTTCTATGAAATTCTCAGTAGCAGGTCGGAGTTTGGATTTGTGCCCGGTTAGTGGCAATAGGCTCGCCCCCTATTACATGGGACCTAAAACATATCGGCAAACTGTGGGTGTACATTGGTACGCCTCTGCCTACCCCTTCGGGGATACAGGCGTGATGATATATTATGTTTTGTTTAACTACTTAGAAGCAAAGATATTTTTTTTTTTAGAAAAGTAACAATATTTATGAAATTCCTCTATATTTTAATTGCCAGTGTAACCACACCATTAGAAAACAAAGTTAAAGTTTTTTTACAAAGTTCTGAGTAATTGGCCTTCTGTAGTTCGATAGTGACGTGACCTTGCGCGACATACGATGCGCAAGCGAAGGCTAGTGTTGTAAACTTAATGATGCCAGTACACTTAACTTACCTAATGCTTTTGGTTTTATTTTATTGTGGTGGGATATTGCACGATGAACTTGTAAGTTTCTTTTTATAAGTTTTATATATTAACACTTGCTAGACTTTTAATTTAAAAAAGCTTATGTAAAGTATGACTTGTGTGTATTTTACTAAAATTGTAAGAGTAATATAGCTACAAACAAGTATATCTAGTGAAAAAATAACTTAAAAATCTATTAGTATATTTAAAACTATAATAACAAATCTTAACAAGCAATAAGAATGCTATAAACCAGTGGATCTCCAAAATTTCCAAGTTCTAATAAAACCTACTTTTTCTCTAGCAAAGTATTCAACGATGCTAGGAAATATAAAAGCTCTTCTTAGAGCTTTGATATTTCCTAACATACCATACCTCATCTATAACGAAATAATCAGCACCATAAGAAATATATAAACAAATATAAGTACTCACCTCATCCTGAAACGTCCTATGCAGACTCTCCTTGGTATACCGCTCGTCTCCTTGCTTGAAGATAGCCGAGCACTGCTTCAGCAGCGCCAGCCGCGTGCGTTCCTTCGCGCATTCTACCTCCATGATTGACGGCCGGTGACCCGTACGCGGCACGCCGAGACAGTTGCCGTCCAGACCACATAGTGACAAAGTACCATTAGTACCAATGGCACCATTGGTACCATTGCTAGTGCCCTTTTCCTTTTCCAAATCGATGGTCTCGAAATGTGTGACAATTTCGGGCGCTTTTCCGTTGGATGCCATATCTGTTTTTTATTAGATCTATGGCATTTTATTGAGTTCGAAATTTGAGTTTTGTGCAGTTTTTTTTGTATTTTTTTTGTTCACATGTTATTTCACTGTTTTATTAGTTTTTATTTATAGCACTGGTAGTTTAACTAGGAATATTTAAGTTAGGATGAGGAAAATCAGTTATAATGGTTTTGATCATAATTTGGGTATTTTATAGCTAATTCTTACGATATAACTAAATAAATACATACAAAATTAAATGTTAAAATGAATTATTGCTCCACAAGATAAATTATATTCTTTTCTTAGAAAAATTAAAAAATAAGAACGTTTACTTTGTTGTATACAATCAAATAGTTATGAACGGAATTACTAGTAATAAATTAATGCTAAATAATTTATAACTAGAAGTTACATTGGATATTGGTAATTATTATAAAGTCGTATAAAATATGATATTCTATAATATTACATCAGTTCCTTCTTATTATGCTCTTGTTTGTTTATTATCATTATGGAATTCTTCATTATTACATAAATGATTTATATGCATGTTTGTTTTTTCCTTAACAATTTATTATACACAATTGTCCGGGTGTTGATGGTAGTCTTGTATTACGAAAATAGACTGAAATGGCTTTAAAATAAAGGCGATTTAATGGCAATGTGTGGATTTAATTTGGTACCTAACTTTCTAAATAATTAATCTTTTAATTTAGATTTTTTGTAACTTGATTTACGAACGGTCTAATCTCACAATCAGGCTTATAGTCTATATGGAAGTCAGATAGGCAGTCGCTCTATATAAATTATCTACTTTCTTTTCCGCTGAATCCTGACTGGCAACCAACCAACATATTAAAAATGAGCACAGGTTACACCAAAGAGGTTTTATTTTTTCACTCTTATTTTAATTTATTGCTGCAAATAATAATTTATTAATACACAATACCCACGGAACAGGTCAAATACCTAGAGTAATGCCAAAAAAAATGTATCTTAATGTACACAATCAATCAACAAACAACATACACTAAGTACATACATTGTAGTACATATAATCCGCAAATGAGCCCATTAATCTCCACTGGTATCGAATGTAAATAAATACTCTTTTGATAATGATACGAAGGTAGATTGATACGATGCTGTGTAGGAGGCGACACTAATTGAATTGTTTTAACTTTCAGTGTGCTAATGGTTCCGTACACAAATAATTTTAAGTAGCTACTATCCAGTATAAAACAGTACGGGACTATTTCATTAGTGACACATATAAAAAATACAGTGAACTTAGTTTTCCCTGATCGAGATCAAACCCCAAAGAGGAGGCTTAAATGCGCTCTTAAATAGAACGCATTTGTTGGTTAAAGTGGAGCTTTGAACTTAGTTAAGAGAGTGAATTGAAATTAGCTATGTACCTACTGATCGCATTCACTATGAACATCATGATGATCTAGAGTTTTTACAAATAATCGGACTCTTATGGTTATAACTGTTTGCCAAAAATGTAGTTTTCAGAGTTATCTAAGTACCAATCGATGGTACATTATTATTATACTTATAATATTATCGTTATATAATAAACTTTTAAAGTTTGAAGACACTTAAAATTGCGATAATTTTTTGTACAATTAATATTACGCATTACCACTAGGTCCTTATTAATTTACTTGTCAATGTGATTCATAACATATTTCCCAACTACTAGCACGGCTCTCGGCCTACCCTTAGGCTATCGATGTATCATTACCCAGCGGACCCCCGATAGTCAAGGAGCCAGTCATAAATTTAAATTAATCAAGTTTGCGAATTCGGTGAAAGTCGGCGCTCCTATATTGTGATTACTATATGTCATATATGACGTAGGTATGTATATGTGTATAACCGATCGTGTTTTGATATCCGTTTGGCAAAGTTCTAGGACTATTTAGTCCGAGTTTTTTAAATAGCTGAAACGCCTAGGTAATACTAAATCATGGCATCGTAAGCTAGCGGTGGATGTAATTGGCGAGTTGTCGTTCATTGTGGCGTTCTAGTGGGGAGGCCTTTGTTCAGTAGTAGACGTCTTCCGGCTAGTGATGATGATGACTGTAAGCTAAACTGAAATGGAATTGCATCAGATGTACGCAACAAATATATGAATTAAAACCGTGTGTTGTATTGTGTCTGCTAGGTAAGTGTTACTACTTAACATAGTTTTTTAATAGTGTGTATTACTAACATCATATGGATCAAGGTCAGAAATGTTTTTTAATATTTTCCTATTTTAGCGAAACTTTGTGGTCTGTTTTTTTTACAAGTTTAAGTACAAACTTTTATCGTGTCTTCACCTCCTACAGTCATACGTTTTACACGATTAAGTGGGGATAAACTATACCAAAGTTATAGTAAAAAAAAATAACATACTACAAACACAAAAATTATATCTCGCACAGTTTTTTTGATGCAAAATGTTTTTTACATCTACCTAAAACTATACAGGGTATTTCAATTCTCCTCGGTGCAACTGTGTGAGCAGAAATGTTATGTGTGAAAAGTCTTGTAATCCAAAGCTAAAAAAAGCTGCGGAACATACATAATAATAAAATAATAATATATTCCTTGACAATTCACACGGTAATCTGATCCCAAGCTAAGCTCTAAGAGAGCTTGTGTTATGGTAACCAGACAACTGATAAACATACTTATATATTTCTAAATACATACATATTATAGATAAATTAAACCCAGACCAGCACAAGTGATCGTGCTCATCACACAAACATTTGTCCTGAGTGGGAATCGAACCCACGACCTACGGTATAGCAGTCAGGGTCACTAACCGCTAGACCAACAGGCCCGTCAACATAGAGGAAAGTCACTAGACATCTGATCGTCCATACTTTCTGGGACACCCTGTATACTTAGTATAGATAAAGAACGCGACAACTTTTTATATCTATCGGTATCATACACATTCACTAATATAATCTAATTAAAATACTAATTGAAAGTGACAATCATATTTTGACGTTACTTTGCGCGGGAGTTCATGTAGTGGAATTTTTTGCTAATATAATTGCTTTTGCTATACCTAAGCCAGATTTAATCGTACATTTTTCGACCAAGAGACAGGTAGGTGCCTAGGTATGTTTAATGCAGTTTTCAAAGTTCTGAACATAATCAAGCTAATTTTGTAAGTGCAGGTTAGGCCGAGTCTGTCATTTTTTGACATTACCTAACCTAAGTAAGATGCAATATTATTTAGGTATGTTTATCATGATTCAGCACTTTCTACAACAAGTCAAACTTATTAATCTCATCCATCCATTTTAACTGCCTCACTGACCTTTGAACTCCAAGAATCGACACAAAATAAATCATCGATAGATTTATCGATACTCGTCGCAGCACTAGTGACATTTGCGCAGCACTCGACGCGAGCTTTGCCGCGTAATTTGTTAGTGGCTGTCATGGCGGGCTAGCGGCGGAATTAATTATGTTTATCTTTTCACTTGGTTAGAGTAATGCGATGAGTAGAGAGACAACTGACAGCTGGCATTGAGCTCTATTTAGTCATTGCTCGTATTCGTATGAATGCGAAAGTTACTTCGGCAGTAAGTCAGTACAGACATAGATTGGGCCCAAAGAGGAAGATTGACATATAATGTTTTGAAGCTTAACGTTTAAGATAGTAGAGCTTTTTTATGTAAAATTTATAGCGTTTTGTTAAGTATATATCTCTCATATAGTATATATCTCCGAAACCCATTTTACTGCGTAACACAACACCCATAGTAATACTGGTTGTCCGAACGTATAGCATAACGACTGCCTAAGATCAAAATATTTTATTCAGAGTATATTTCCCTGACTGCCTCGTTGGCTTAGTGGCGCTAAGCGCGACTGCTACGTTAGAGGTCTTGGGTTCGATTCCCGAGTCGACCAAGGTGTTATTGGGTTTTTCTATGAAATTCTCAGTAGCAGGTCGGAGTTTGGATTTGTGCCCGGTTAGTGGCAATAGGCTCGCCCCCTATTACATGGGACCAAAAACATATCGGCGCACTGTGAGTGTACATTGGTACACCTCTGCCTACCCCTTCTGGGATTATGTTATGTTATATTTCCCTGGAGATCTTCCTAGGAAAAATACTAAGATTCCATAAAAATAATAAAGAATTTGTTATTTATTGTATTTAATAACTATAGCAAATTAATATTGATTATAATACGTCTCATCGAAGTTTTATGGGCTCATTTCTAGTTATGTTAATTTATAGTTATATTATTATGAATGTTAATTCAAATGGATTGATGGCACCGCATAACGGCAGCTCTAAAACTGTTATTTAAACTTCCGTTTAGATTTAATTTTGACATTTATTTATTACTTGAGTAGATTATGAAGCTGATTGAATTTGTTTTTTATACAAATGTGGATATATTAATTGTGCTACTCGAAATTAAAGAAATATATATTCTATGATTGTAAATAATTTATTTACACGAAGTTAATGTATGACATATGAAATGCTAAATATAAAATTAAATGTAGAAATACTTGGCATCTCAAATAATTACTTGAATGTATAACGAGGAAATTCAAGTCATTATAAAAACATAAGTTGTAAAATAAACTAAAAGACGTAGCTTGAGTGTAAAAAAGATGTTGCTTTTAATCTTAGTTATCCATATCGCACGTAATCTCCGATCAATATCAAACGTAGTGCGATCGGGCCCAAACTCGCGACTACCGCGAAAACACGCCCAAAGTAAATAATAGGCGCTTAGTAATGTATTACTAAATATTACATAAACGGGTTTATTATTTAAGTCAAATATTAACACGTGGTCCATGGCAGCTGATTATTGGTACTCTTAGCAACTGGCACCATACTTGTAGCACTGGCTGGTTTTAAAACGAGTATAAAAAAACATGAGGATATTATTTGAATTTAGAAAATAAATATCGTTATGGATTCTGAAAAATCACCTTTTTTATTTTTAAGACTGGTTCCTGGTGGTTCTATCACATTATGTCTGACTGATAGTCTTGCTTATTTTAAGGTGGAGCTAAGTACAGGTTCTAATCCAATTTATGTCTACTTGTACTAAGTACTAAGTCATAAGTTTAATAAACTGAACTAGTAAGGCTAGTAAGTAGAAATATAAAATAATATACACTATAAAAAAAAAAACAAGAAATCTAGAGGATTTCATGAATAGAAACCGAGTGACTATTAGATAATTTCTAAATTATATACAAAAATTATAAACGCTACAAAAGTAACGTATTTCCAAATCATAATAATAGAAAGGAATGTTTTCTCAAATTATAATAATAGCCGCCATTTTTAATTCATCGTAAACAAGTCTACAATCAGGTTGATAAACAATTTAACACAGGCAGTGGTTATAATCATTAAGTCGGGAATCGAATCTACGACCCTAGCAATAGACGAATAATTAGTCTTTAGATGACGATACATAATATGCATGCATGCACGCATACAAAATTAAATATTCGCCTTATTATATTCTCAAAAATACCCAAATTTCAAAACAATAAAAAATATTACCAAAAACCAAAACAACTGATTTTCCTCACAAAAAGAACACTTCACAAATTTCACCAAAAAAACATCACTTCGGTCAAAAAAAAATCCTAGCACTTAATGTTCCCAATTAGCAAGTGTTCCCAAATTAGTGTTTATTTCGTTCCACTGTGAGTGATCTAACGTTATGCGCGCGCGCAGCCTCCGTCGCCCGCTCCGTCACACTACGGGGAAGGGTTAGAGCACATCTAAGCGCTCAGCTTGAAAGTTAACAAGCTAACTTAACCTTACCAAAATATCATTATTGTTAAGTTCAATAAATATGATATTTAAAATATCGGCTAAAAAAATCACTCTTGGTATTTTTCTGGTATTAATTGCAACTACTTTACTTTTTAGGTGAAACTGGGGACTGCGATAGCTCTTCAATACACAGTCATAGTTCTAGGCAGTCTACTTCCACAGTAATAGGAGCATTACATTTCTAACTTAAATTTATTTTCCCAATTTTTGTGGTGAAAGTAGATTTTGCCTTTTCCATAAAAATAAATGGAAAACAGGATCACATTTTTTCGAAATAAAAAGACTTATTTCCAAGAATGTTTTACAATGAGAAGCTTTAGATAGATAGGTACTGGTTAGATTAGTATAGTTTAAAACTGATTGCTTCTCTATCATTCTTAATGTAGTTATTACACCTCCAGTTGTCCATTCGAAATATAATGAGATTACATCAATCAATGATCCTAGCTCTCCAATCTCAGAATATATTTAATTAAATTAAAAAGAAAAAATCGAAAATCGAACTTTTACTAAAGATCGTTGAGTGTTTAAAGTTTGTGGTTCAAATATCGAACGTTTATTTTAGAAAACGTTTGGCATTCGAATATGTTTTCAAAAACAAAACATTTACGTTCGATTTTCAAATCGGTGACATGTGGCGTTTGCCCGACTTATTGATTTAGTGGTCGCCTGCGCAGGTGTGTGGGCTACGCTTGATTGTAATTGGCACTATGTCAACAGAGACTTTTGCGGTTGTAAATTATATAGAATTTTGTAAGCTATGAATATATCGTAATATGTGTTGGTACATAATAGCAAGCTATGTACGGTAAAAAAAACGCAACCCTTTTTTTGGAAGAGATCTAAGCAGTTAGCCTGAGCGCAGGCCGTGATTCAAAGGACTCGCAAACCTTTAAACGTATCTATTTATTTAGTGTGCTATAGTAGAGCATATTTTTTTTCCTAGCCTAGACTGACCCACTGCAACTGCCTTTGCCAAACAGTGGAATATTATCTTTTATAAAAAAATTGAAATAAAGGCCTCAAGAAGGAAAGCTGTACAACGATCACTACAGAATCTACTTGATATCAATAATTTCAACCGGAGCTTGCAACTGTCAGAATATCAAAGTTCCAATGTTAATTTAAACCAAACCACTAAAGATGTTCGTATCCTCGTCACTCTCAGATAAACTTTCTCTTTCATGATGTTTGTACAGTCGACGCGTTAAGCCGCGGATTGCGCTGATCGGGTCCACTTCAAACCAGTAAAACAAGTTAATTTCGATTGACTGATGATTTTCGTCAATGTGACGAATAAAGGGTTACAATGTAGCGACAACTGGAAGCGAGAAAGATGCAAGTAAATGTCGTTTGATTGACGGGCCTGTTGGTCTAGTGGTTAGAGACCCAGACTGCTATACCGGAGGTCGTGGGTTCGATTCCCACCCGGGACAAATGTTTGTGTGATGAGCACGATCATTTGTTCGGTGTCTGGGTGTAATTTATCTATAATATTTATGTATTTAGAAATAATTAAGTATGTTTATCAGTTGTCTGGTTACCATAACACAAGCTCTGCTTAGCTTGGGATCAGACAACCGTGTGTGAGATGTCCCGGAATATTATTATATTATTTTTTTAAGGTTCCTTACCCCAAAAGGAAAAAACGGAACCCCTTTAGTATCATTCGTTGTCCATCCGTCCGTCAGTACGTCTGTCAAGACCGTTATTCTCAGGAACGCGTGGGAGGTATCAAGCTGAAAGGAGACAGATACGCTTTCATACAATTTTGGGCCAGAATGTAAAAGGATGAAATTGGTGTGAATTGATAGCTACTATATTAACAAACAATCACTGAAAATATGGCAGATTTTGGCAATCTGAGAGCTGAGATAAAAGAGATTAAGTTTAAGTAAAAAACTATACTTAACTGCCGTAGAGTATAGGTAAGAAACTAAAGAGTGAATTTATCATGGTTTGTTTAGTCCGCTTAGCAGTCAAGGTTTATGATGGTTTTGTTTTTTATTATTTAGACAGGATTTTTAATATTTCTGTAGAGTGGGAAGGAGATGATGTACAAAAATGAAAATCGAATTTTATTAGTATTTTTATTCATCTTCTATTATTACAAGAACGTCATCTAAGAATTGTGCAGGTGGTACTATGTTATATAGTAGAGGTACTTAGCCTAACTAAGGTACCATATTATTGACATCACATGGGCGCAGCAGCCCACAGTCCGTTTGCCTACGATGCAGTTAATATAATATTTTAATATTGCTTCCCTACGACCGACATATATACGAAAATATCCATGGTTTTGACATTGTTAGGATAATATTAGTGTTTTAGTTAGATATTTATAAAACGGCGCGTTCCATCTTTATAAAAAAAAACACGACAAAACTAGTTCATACTAGTGCTTACGATTCATACCCAGATAGGCTCACTCTTTAGTTTCTTGTATAATATATACTCTAAGGTAGATAATTCGACACTCGTTTAGTGTCAAATGTCGATTGATGTCAATGTCATGCATGTCCAGTCAGAGTTAGCACAGATTATAGAATACAATAATCGATTAGAAAATGTGAATCGATTTATCTTAATTATGTAAAACTTAATCTCTTCATACTCTCATTCTAATGGATTTAATTATTTTAATTAAATGTATCATCTAGTGAAAGCATTTTCGTAAATAGTACGAACTCTGTTAATGATGACATTAAAATGTCATCATCAACAGAGTATTTGCTTAGACTATTTACTTCGTAACCCAAACTTAATTATTTTTGATATTTCATTTTCTAGATTGTAAATTGAGTTGATTTTTCACACTTTGAAATAGAAAAATATAGCCTTTTTTTCAGCCATGTCTTAACTTATTACAATTTGGCCCAGAAATCCCCGTCTCCTTTACATCTAATATTAAGGTATATAATACTTTTAAGCTGTAATAAAATCAAACTTTTATGACAACGCAATCAAAAGAAATAGATACCTACAGGTTTGTACGGAACCCTCGGTGCGTGAGTCCGACTCGCACTTGGCCGGTTTTATACAAGTATGTGAAATCACTAAATCACGTGGATGATGTTAGACCAAGATGTTATTTAAAATCGAACTTGAGAAAAAACGTATGGTACCTAAAGTCACAGTGACTTTCTTGTACCAGACAGCTTTTTCCTTTATGCGAAACTCTTTTTTTTCATGATCTTCATAAAAAGGGTGTAACGATCAAAATCACCAAGAGAAGCTGTTCTTCTGTTCAGTTTAGCAGAGACCGGACGGAAACGAGATGCCGCCCGTGGGCTTCTGCAAAGGATGTCTCCCCGTATGTGCGCAGTGCGATTGTATCATTCTCTACATGCATATGTGTGATTGACATCCTCCACATATGTGAGATCGACCCCCCCCCCCCCTCCACATATATGACGTCGAAGTCTTCCACATATATGAGATCGATTCCCCCTCCACATATGTGACGTCGACATGCTCCACATATGTGAGATCGATCCCCCCTCCACATATGTGACGTCGTCATCCTCCACATATGTGACGTCGTCATCCTCCACATATGTGACGTCGACATGCTCCACATATGTTAGATCGTCATCCTCCACATATGTGAGATCGTCTTCCTCCACATATGTGACGTCGACATCTTCCACATATGTGACGTCGACATCTTCCACATATGTGAGATCGTCATCCTCCACATATGTGACGTCGACATCTTCCACATATGTGAGATCGACATCCTCCACATATGTGACGTCAACATCTTCCACATATGTGAGATCGTCATCCTCCACATATGTGACGTCGACATCTTCCACATATGTGAGATCGACATCCTCCACATATGTGACGTCAACATCTTCCACATATGTGACGTCGTCATCTTCCACATATGTGACGTCGACATCTTCCACATATGTGAGATCGTCATCCTCCACATATGTGACGTCGACATCTTCCACATATGTGAGATCGACATCCTCCACATATGTGACGTCAACATCTTCCACATATGTGACGTCGTCATCTTCCACATATGTGACGTCCGCATCTTCCACATATGTGACGTCGACACCCTCCACATATGTTAGATCGTCATCCTCCACATATGTGAGATCGTCTTCCTCCACATATGTGACGTCGACATCTTCCACATATGTGACGTCGACATCTTCCACATATGTGAGATCGTCATCCTCCACATATGTGACGTCGACATCTTCCACATATGTGACGTCGACATCTTCCAAATATGTGACGTCGATATCATCCACATATGTGACATCAACATGCTCCACATATGTGACGTCGTCATCCTCCACATATGTGACATCAACATGCTCCACATATGTGACGTCGACATCATCCACATATGTGACGTCGTCATCCTCCACATATGTGACGTCGACATCTTCCACATATGTGACGTCGACATCTTCCAAATATGTGACGTCGATATCATCCACATATGTGACATCAACATGCTCCACATATGTGACGTCGTCATTCTCCACATATGTGACATCAACATGCTCCACATATGTGACGTCGACATCATCCACATATGTGACATCAACATGCTCCACATATGTGACGTCGACATCATCCACATATGTGACGTCGTCATCCTCCACATATGTGACGTCGACATCTTCCACATATGTGACGTCGACATCTTCCAAATATGTGACGTCGATATCATCCACATATGTGACATCAACATGCTCCACATATGTGACGTCGTCATCCTCCACATATGTGACGTCGACATGCTCCACATATGTGACATCAACATGCTCCACATATGTGACGTCGACATCATCCACATATGTGACGTCGACATCTTCCACATATGTGACGTTGACATCTTCCACATATGTGAGATCGTCATCCTCCACATATGTGACGTCGACATCTTCCACATATGTGACGTCGTCATCCTCCACATATGTGACGTCGACATCTTCCACATATGTGAGATCGACATCCTCCACATATGTGACGTCAACAGCTTCCACATATGTGACGTCGTCATCTTCCACATATGTGACGTCGACAACTTCCACATATGTGACGTCGACATCTTGCACATATATGACATCGACATCTTCCACATATGTGAGATCGTCATCCTCCACATATGTGACGTCGACATCTTCCACACATATGTGAGATCGTCATCCTCCACATATGTGACGTCGATATCTTCCACATATGTCACGTCGACATCTTCCACATATGTGACGTCGACATCTTCTACATATGGGAGATCGGCATCCTCCACATATGTGACGTCGAAATCTTCCACATATGTGACGTCGACATCTTCCACATATGTGAGATCGTCATCCTCCACATATGTGACGTCGACATTTTCCACATATGTGAGATCGACATCTTCCACATATGTGACGTCGACATCTTGCACATATATGACATCGACATCTTCCACATATGTGAGATCGTCATCCTCCACATATGTGACGTCGACATCTTCCACACATATGTGAGATCGTCATCCTCCACATATGTGACGTCGACATCTTCCACATATGTCACGTCGACATCTTCCACATATGTGACGTCGTCATCCTCCACATATGTGACGTCGACATCTTCCACATATGTGAGATCGACATCCTCCACATATGTGACGTCAACATCTTCCACATATGTGACGTCGTCATCTTCCACATATGTGACGTCCGCATCTTCCACATATGTGACGTCCGCATCTTCCACATATGTGACGTCGACACCCTCCACATATGTTAGATCGTCATCCTCCACATATGTGAGATCGTCTTCCTCCACATATGTGACGTCGACATTTTCCACATATGTGAGATCGAAATCTTCCACATATGTGACGTCGACAACTTCCACATATGTGACGTCGACATCTTGCACATATATGACATCGACATCTTCCACATATGTGAGATCGTCATCCTCCACATATATGACGTCGACATCTTCCACACATATGTGAGATCGTCATCCTCCACATATGTGACGTCGATATCTTCCACATATGTCACGTCGACATCTTCCACATATGTGACGTCGACATCTTCTACATATGGGAGATCGGCATCCTCCACATATGTGACGTCGAAATCTTCCACATATGTGACGTCGACATCTTCCACATATGTGAGATCGTCATCCTCCACATATTTGACGTCGACATCTTCCACATATATGAGGTCGACATCTTGCACATATGTGACATCGACATCTTCCACATATGTGACGTAAACATCCTCCACATATGTGACGTCGTCATCCTCCACATATGTGACGTCGACATCTTCCACATATATGAGGTCGACATCTTGCAGATATGTGACATCGACATCTTCCACATATGTGACGTAAAGATCCTCCACATATGTGACGTCGTCATCCTCCACATATGTGACGTCGTCATCCTCCACATATGTGACGTCAACATGCTCCACATATGTGACGTCGACATCATCCACATATGTGACGTAAACATCCTCCACATATGTGACGTCGTCATCCTCCACATATGTGACGTCGACATGCTCCACATATGTGACATCAACATGCTCCACATATGTGACGTCGACATCATCCACATATGTGACGTCGACATCTTCCACATATGTGACGTCGACATCTTCCACATATGTGACGTCGACATCTTGCACATATGTGACGTCGACATCTTCCACATATGTGACGTCGACATCTTCCACATATGTGAGATCGTCATCCTCCACATATGTGAGATCGTCTTCCTCCATATATGTGACGTCGACATCTTCCACATATGTGACGTCGACATCTTCCACATATGTGAGATCATCATCCTCCACATATGTGACGTCGACATTTTCCACATATGTGAGATCGACATCTTCCACATATGTGACGTCGACATCTTGCACATATATGACATCGACATCTTCCACATATGTGAGATCGTCATCCTCCACATATGTGACGTCGACATCTTCCACATATGTCACGTCGACATCTTCCACATATGTGACGTCGTCATCCTCCACATATGTGACGTCGACATCTTCCACATATGTGAGATCGACATCCTCCACATATGTGACGTCAACAGCTTCCACATATGTGACGTCGTCATCTTCCACATATGTGACGTCGACAACTTCCACATATGTGACGTCGACATCTTGCACATATATGACATCGACATCTTCCACATATGTGAGATCGTCATCCTCCACATATGTGACGTCGACATCTTCCACACATATGTGAGATCGTCATCCTCCACATATGTGACGTCGATATCTTCCACATATGTCACGTCGACATCTTCCACATATGTGACGTCGACATCTTCCACATATGTGACGTCGTCATCCTCCACATATGTGACGTCGACATCTTCCACATATGTGAGATCGACATCCTCCACATATGTGACGTCAACATCTTCCACATATGTGACGTCGTCATCTTCCACATATGTGAGATCGTCATCCTCCACATATATGACGTCGACATCTTCCACACATATGTGAGATCGTCATCCTCCACATATGTGACGTCGATATCTTCCACATATGTCACGTCGACATCTTCCACATATGTGACGTCGACATCTTCTACATATGGGAGATCGGCATCCTCCACATATGTGACGTCGAAATCTTCCACATTTGTGACGTCGACATCTTCCACATATGTGAGATCGTCATCCTCCACATATTTGACGTCGACATCTTCCACATATATGAGGTCGACATCTTGCACATATGTGACATCGACATCTTCCACATATGTGACGTAAACATCCTCCACATATGTGACGTCGTCATCCTCCACATATGTGACGTCGACATGCTCCACATATGTGACGTCAACATGCTCCACATATGTGACGTCGACATCTTCCACATATATGAGGTCGACATCTTGCACATATGGGACATCGACATCTTCCACATATGTGACGTAAAGATCCTCCACATATGTGACGTCGTCATCCTCCACATATGTGACGTCGTCATCCTCCACATATGTGACGTCAACATGCTCCACATATGTGACGTCGACATCATCCACATATGTGACGTAAACATCCTCCACATATGTGACGTCGACATCTTCCACATATGTGACGTCGACATCTTCCACATATGTGACGTCGACATCTTCCACATATGTGACGTTCACATCTTCCACATATGTGACGTCGACATCTTGCACATATGTGACGTCGTCATCTTCCACATATGTGACGTCGACATCTTCCACATATGTGACGTCGACATCTTCCACATATATGAGATCGTCATCCTCCACATATGTGACGTCGACATCTTCCACATATGTGACGTCGACATCTTCCACATATGTGACGTCGACATCTTCCACATATGTGACGTCGACATCTTGCACATATGTGACATCGACATCTTCCACATATGTGAGATCGTCATCCTCCACATATGTGACGTCGACATCTTCCAAATATGTGACGTCGACATCTTCTACATATGTGAGATCGTCATCCTCCACATATGTGACGTCGACATCCTCCATATAATAATATGTGACGTCGACATCTTCCACATATGTGACGTCGACATCTTGCACATATGTGACGTCGACATCTTCCACATATGTGACGTCGACATCTTCCACATATGTGACGTCGACATCTTCCACATATGTGAGATCGTCATCCTCCACATATGTGACGTCGACATCTTCCACATATGTGACGTCGACATCTTCCACATATGAGACGTCGACATCTTGCACATATGTGACGTCGACATCTTCCACATATGTAACGTCGACATCTTCCACATACGTGACGTCGACATTTTCCACATATGTGAGACATCTTCCACATATGTGAGATCGTCATCCTCCACATATGTGACGTCGACATCTTCCACATATGTGACGTCGACATCTTCCACATATGTGAGATCGACATCTTCCACATATGTGACGTCGACATCTTCCACATATGGGAGATCGGCATCCTCCACATATGTGACGTCGAAATCTTCCACATATGTGACGTCGACATCTTCCACATATGTGAGATCGCCATCCTCCACATATGTGACGTCGACATCTTGCACATATGTGACATCGACATCTTCCACATATGTGAGATCGTCATCCTCCACATATGTGACGTCGACATCTTCCACATATGTGAGATCGGCATCCTCCACATATGTGAGATCGTCATCCTCCACATATGTGAGATCGTCATCCTCCACATATGTGACGTCGACAGCTTCCACTTATGTGATGTTGACATCCTCCACGTATGTGAGATCGACGTCCTCCATATGTGAGATGAAGTATTAAGTCTAGTGTTGAACTTAACTGACTATAATCCATGGTAGGGCCATTGCCACTTAATCTTCTAAAGCCCTCTATTACGGCTCTCACCTTAGATTACACATACAAGTCACTGCCCGCGGCGCTGCCCATAATATTTACGATGATAATTGTAAGAATTAATTAAGACGTTGCACGCCGCACGCCTGTCAAACTTGACACTTGAAAAGATTATAATAATTACAGGCTAAACTCTTAAATTACGACATAATTCGTTGTATTTGTAACATACTAATATTAACGGTATTTATAAAATGTTACACAAAACAATAAACACTTAATATGTAATCTAATAGCTTTGTTCCTTTTTCAAATCTAACAAAATGGCGAATCATCCGCAAACGTCAATTTTGAATTGAGAACGTTTAGCTAATTGTTTTGTAAGGTCAGGGTAGATTGTATTAAGCAATTAATTCTATAATAATTATTGTAGGCCTTTTATACACGAGGCAACGCAGTTCTCCGATACTTCGATTTAGTATCCAAGTGACTATCGCAATACAAATTCTTAACTCGTAGAAGTTCGCAGGCAACTGTCGTTTAAGACATCAGATACTTGTGTTGCCTTGTTTACCGTGTATGAAATACCTTAGTTTACTGACTGTATGATATACTTTTGGTAATTGAGAGATAGGTTCGAATCTATAATACTATTTACAAGTGTGGCGATTGATAGTCTTATTAAAACACCCAAAGCGAACTTCGAACCGGCGAAATTTAAATAATTAAGTCGTTAACATTATTAGTAACATTTTGTTAAATAAATTTAGTTTAAAAGTCAGCCCTTTAACCAATACGGATGTTTTCGTTTGAACCGGTTTAACAATATACTTTTTTACGTTTACCAAACCTTTGAGTGAACTGATGCTTTCGACAATATCATAACAAGGTACTCAGTATATCTGTGAAAGTCAATGCTAAAAATAAACTCGATTTCTTTTCAGATATGAATGAAAATTATGAGGCTTTTGTGATGATAGTTATAATGGGTAAAGTAATCAGATTTTTTGTCTGTCTTGTAGTCTTCTTTTATAACTTAAAAAAGGCTAGACAAAATAAGTCATCAGCTTTCTTGATTATTACTTGAGTGGAAAGAAGAATACTAAAATATCTGTAAGAGGTAGCTAAGTAGGACTGGATACCGAAGGCCTATGTCCGGCAGTGGGCTTACACAGAAAGAGTTAAATAGTCTCTTTCATTCAATATTTTTACATTTCACAGAAACTAAATACCATTTTGTATTATTTATCTAATTTAAACTACAAACAAATTGTTTGCAATATTGTACAGTGCAAGGTAAATAATTAAATTTAATATCATGCGGGCAAAGTCACAGGCTCAGCTAGTAAATGAATACCAGTACTAATTACACAATCAAAGGTGATCGGATAATTAAAAATTACTTTATAGCGGTCGACCCCGTTTCGCGAACAAATTGATTTTTGACCATATTCGTTTTTATTTACTACCAATCCGGAGTAAAAGTTTTATTTATTATAATAACAATTAAATAAATATATCGGTTTTATTGTTAAATATTGTTTTAAGAGAAAGGTGGTTTTTAAATATATTGATTCTAGAAAACCAGTTTTTTATGGTTTTTTTTTCATATCAATGAAAGTAGAGATTTAATCTACAAGTAATTTATTATAACCAATTATCCTGGTTGATCCTGCTCAAAACCGTCATCGTATTTATAACTGTCATTTTGACGCATGTCATTCTTGACGTAACTCCTAATTTGATTAAAAGATTGGCAGAAGGTTTGTCAACTTTTGGTTTCCATAAAGATTTATTGACACCTAAATGTTAGGAAATAATTGATATCACGACACTTATCTAATTAGATATAACTGTAATTAATTTAATTAAAATATTTCTTATTGCATTACCTGGGCTCAGTAATTGATCAAATTAAAGATAGATTGAATAAATTTAAATGTCACACTAGCGCTGTGACTGTCAAATTACGTGTTAAATCCACGTCGTTGAGCTTTGACAACATCCCTAGATCTTAGTGTTGGATAGGATACATATCGATGAATAAATACAAAAAACTAAAAACACAGGAACAGTACATTAATTGTTGATACAAACAATATTCACATAATTACCTTTGCAAGTTTTAAATGCTTCTATTTTGAGTCATATTACTCAAAATAGAAGCATTTAAAACTGGAAATTACATTTTAAATCAAATCAAAAAGTAAAAAAAGTAAAGTAAAGCTAGATAAACGGTAATTCCAATTTCGGAGATCTATTATTTATAATTATAAAAATACTTACTACTGGAGTTTTATGTAGGTAATAACATACTTTCTATAATGCACTTAATAAATATCGATAACCGTAAACCTTTCCCATCACTAATATTCCATACAATTTCAACTGCGGCACCTTTGATCCAAATACGGTAGTGATGTGACAGTATCGGTAATCTTAATCCCAGAAGCGAAGATTTAATTTAAATAACATAAGATTAATCTTTCTTTACGATGACAGCCTGTAATCCTGGTAGTCGGTATGTTATGTATTGCCCACATTAAAAATAATCTAGGTCAGGTGTTGCTACACTTAAAATTTGTTTTTAGCTGATAGACAATTACTAGTTTTTTTAAGTGGACGAGATAATTTCAGACTGACATTAAAAGCTACTAAAGAGCTACTGAACATAGTATTAAATATTTTTCTGTTTGTTTGTATGTCTTGGCTTTGGATATTATATTACTGGTTCAAATATAGTGTAATTGGGCTTATCTGATGGTATACATCTGTGCGAGCTGTCAAACTGCACCATTGTATGGAGATTTTAAAACGTTGGGGTCGTGAACGTATAGCCGTTTGGAGGTTCAAGAAAGCTTCCAATACTATTTTTATTTGTAGTGTTTTATAACATTGCTTTAGTCCATGACCGTAAAATTTGAGGAAACGGGAAAAAAAGAAATAAATGAATGAATGTTAAATTATTAATAGACTAGCTTTTGCCCGCGACTTCGTTCGCGTGGAATAGTGAATTTCATAGAAAAACTATCCTATGTCCTTTCTCAAGTTCCAAACTATGTCTGTACCAAATTTCACAAAAATCGGTTCAGTAATTTAGGTGCGAAGCAAAGACAGACAGACAGACAGACAGACAGACAGAGTTACTTTCGCATTTATAATATTAGTTTGTGGTAGCGCCATCTATCTGTTTAAGACGGACTACTAGTCGTCTCATCCATATTTCGCAATATTAGTTCCATTCATTCATTTGACCACTTTTGGAATGAGCGATGTGAACCCCGCCACTTCCTTACCGATCCTTTCGCACGCCTGGCGCGTAACGCACGTACGCGCTTTCGCAAACCGCCGGAAATAAACGAATCGCCGAGAGGAGACACACGATACCGCGCCCGTGTCGCTCCTGTGCTGCATCGCCTCCTTACTGCTGCTGCCGGATAGCGAACTTTTGTGATAATCCGCCCGCGGGTGTGGACGTGACAGTTTTGTGATCGCATCGGGAAGAACGCCGCCCGCCATCTTGGACTGCCCAACGCTGGAGAGCCAGGTATGCGTGCTTTTTCCCATAGACCTACATCGCTCGCTCACCTCTTGGCGATAATCAGCCATCCTCCAAAAATACAGTCCACTTAAATCTTATACCTCGTTTATTTCCAAACCATTTTTTTGGTCCGAACGACCCGGATTCATATATCCGTATTCCCGCTCGCGTAGGTATCTTTATAAGTGCCTACCTAGGTAGTTGTAGCACCTAGCTGCACTCCTAGTTCATAAATATATACCCATTACGTGGTTATTCCCGCACCCCCAGTAGGTAATATACTCAACGTAGCTACCTACTGACTTACAATAATAATTATAAACTAGGTATATAGTCGTTTTGTAAATTCATAATTTCAAGCGCCTTTTACCACCGCCTTTAAAGTCGTTGCCTTATTATTAGGTACAAGTACTTACTTTCCGCATAACATAAAACTACAGCATAATTTTAGGTTATTTACTTCTACCTACATTTTGTATATAAAATGTCGCAACAAAAGAAATGTACTTCTGACGAGAATGAATTAGCTATCTTAGAAGCTAAACGCAATGTTTTATTTGAGCGCATACAAAACATTTACGAGCGTTCAAAAACCGCCAAAATTTCCGATGTCAACAAAGAATCATTTCTTAGTTATTGTATGACAATAGACGATATTCGAACCGATTTTCATAAATTATTAGACGCTTATAACGCACAATTACTTTCTATTAATCCTGATTCTAAACCAAATTATCAGGCGTACACCTCATTTGAAGATCTATATTGTATCATAAAACGTATACAATCGCAGTTAGATAATCGACAGTCCGCGAAGCCCAGCGCCGGACCGGCTGTCCGAGCACCGAAACTGCCCGCGATTGAACTCGTGTCATTCGATGGCGATATACGAAACTGGCCATTATTTTATGCAAGTTTCAAGTCTACAGTGCACGATAACGCCTCGCTGACGGACGCTGACAGGTTGTACTATTTAATAGGTAAGCTGTCGCCGAAAGCGCAATCTACATTCGCAGGTGTCACACCAAGTGCTGAGAATTATCAGGTCATTTTCCAGTCACTTCTTGATAGGTATCAGGATACTCGCATCCTCGCGTCTACTTACTTTGATCAAGCTTTGAATCTTAAATTGTCTGGTCCCGCGTCAGTTTCGAATTTCCAACTGTTTATTGATAACTTTGTTACCGCAGTAAATTCCCTTAAAAACCTAAAGTTAGAAAACCTTGCAGACTTTATGTTATTGCAACTCGCATTAAAAAAGTTCGACACGGAAACCGTTCGTGCATTCGAGATGACCGAACGTCAAAATAAATTACCTACCCTAAATAGTTTTCTTTCATTCATTAAAGATCAGTGTCGAATATATCAGAATACGCAGCCTAGTTCGTCTAGCTCGTTTAGTAATAATAATACAAGTAAACAAAACTTTAATAAATCGCGAAATAGTAATAATAAGTCGGTCCCTAACCCACAATCTTACGTAGCATGTTCGGATTCCGCAAATAACTCACACAAGTGTCTGTGCGATAATATTGTTCACGACCACCTTTTTAAATGTCCAGCCTTTAATAATTTAAATCCGACTGCTCGTTTTAAATCCGCTAAAGAAAATAAAGCTTGTGTTAATTGTTTGAGTATTAAGCATAAAACAAGCGATTGTTCTAGTAAAACTAAGTGTCACTCATGCAATCAACAACATCATACGTTATTGCATTTTGAGAAAAAATCTCCGTTATTTGACCGCGGTAACCTTAACGTTAACGTAAATCCTAGTCCAGCTGTTTCGTTCTCTGTACCGCAGACACAGGCCGGTCGTACCACGGCGCCTGTCCTTCCCGCGTCTCAGCCCGGAGTTTCTTTGTGTACGACATCCATTGCGCTCGCACGCCGGCAGTGCGCACGCACTCAACATACTCAGCGCGAAGCAGAGCGTCAATGTAACGCGTCTACTACGATATTATTAGCGACCGCGCAAGTTATTATTTATGACGTGAACGACACACCGCGCGTGGTTCGTTGTTTACTTGATAGTGCATCACAAAGTAGCTTCATTACTTCGGATTGTTTAAAATGTCTTGGACTTTGGAATAACTTTAAAAATACTAACTTAGTAGTTAAAGGGATCGGTGGTTCAGAAAAATCTTGTAAGGGTTCCGTCGATATTAAAATACATTCGCGTTTCAATAATGATATTAATTTCAACGTTTCATCGCTTATTGTGGAACGTATTACGGACACGTTGCCTAGCGCTCACGTGGACGTGTCGTTACTCGCGCACCTCGAGACATTGCCGCTCGCTGATGCTCACTTTGCGCAGCCGGGTAATATCGATGTTTTGATCGGTGCTTCAGTTTTTCCGCACTTACTACTACCTAATGTTGTACGTAGTGAGCAATATAATTTACCTCCCGCTATTGAGACGGTATTTGGCTATGTAGTTATGGGTGCCGTACCTACGCTGCATAATACACATTATACTACGTCTTGCTGTTCTGTTCTTCAAGAAAATAATATTAATTCTCTTCTCAAGCGATTTTGGGAGCTTGAAGAGGTCTCCGCACCGCCCTCGTTGAGCCGTAAGGATCTCGAGTGTGAAGAACATTTCCGCGCTACCACTGTTCGCGACGATAGTGGTAGATATGTTGTAGCATTGCCGTTCTGTGGCGACCCGTATTCTTTAGGCGACTCGCACGCTGCTGCACTTAGGCGCTTATACTGTTTAGAACGTAAACTCGATGCGTGGCTTAAATTACGCGGTGCTTATAATGACGTCATGCGTGATTACATAAATAAAGGTTTTTTAAGCCCAGTTGTAAACGACGAGGGCAATTCTCTTCCCGCGTATTATATTCCGCATCACGGCGTGGTTCGCCAAGATAAGACCTCCACTAAACTTCGTGTGGCTTTAGATGCTAGTTGCCGAACTACATCGGGTCAGTCAATCAATGACATTTTGCATGCCGGTCCTGATCTACAGGGTGATTTATTTAACATCTTAGTTAAATTCCGCCTTTTCAAAATTGCACTTTCAGCTGATTGTAGACAAATGTTTCTCAATATCGGCATTCGCGAATCCGACCGTAGATTTCAACGAATTTTATATCGTTTTGACAATAGTGAGCCTTTAACCGTGTATCAATTTAATCGCGTTTGTTTTGGACTTAAGTCTAGTCCATATCACGCGTTACGAGTTGTCCGCCAGTTGATCGCTGATGAAGGCGACAACTTTCCCGCTGCAGTCGCTGTTGCTGCTTCCGCTTTATACATGGACGACATTGTCTGTAGTGTCGCATCCGCTCCGCAGGCAGTTTCGCTTTGTGAAGAGCTTATTCAGCTTTTCAAACGAGGCCAATTTGACCTTGTCAAATGGACAAGCAATTCCAAAGAGGTTCTCGCGCACATACCTGATTCGCATAAAGCTTCTCCGGACATTGAGTTCGAGAGGTCCGCACATCACAAGGTTCTTGGTTTACGCTGGGACAGACATTGTGATAACTTCCGCTTTGACATCTTATCACCAGGTGATAAGTGTACCAAACGCGCAATGCTATCCACAGTGGCTCGTTTATGGGACATAATGGGTTTTGTGGCTCCTACCATTTTGTATGCCAAGCTCTTGATCAAGGAGCTTTGGTTAGCAAAATGTGATTGGGATGACACTCCTCCCGACCATATTGTCGCTGCTTGGAAACAGTTTTGTGCTGAACTTCCAGCACTCAATAAAATAATTGTGCCGCGCTATCTAGGTTTAGTAGATGGATGTTTTGTTAATTTAATAGGTTTCGCTGACGCCAGTGAACGCGCTTATGGCAGAGTCATATATTTGCAAGTCCGCATTGGATCTAACCACTCTGTGCAGCTAGTTTGTGCCAAGTCTAAGGTCTCGCCTGTCAAAACCATTTCGGTTGCGAGACTGGAGTTGTGCGCGGCTCTGTCGCTGTCTCGGTTGCTTCGCAAAGTTCAAGACACAATTGCGCCCCATCACTCCATCAATAAGATATATGCATTTTCAGACTCCAAAGTAGTGCTCGCTTGGATTAATTCTTCTCCGCACCGCTGGCAGACCTTTGTCGCCAATCGCATTGATTGGAAGTTTATTCCGCCTGCTTCACCACATTTTGGCGGATGTTGGGAAAGCATGGTCAAAGTAATTAAAACGCATCTCTTCAGAGTCATAGGTCAACAAATCCTTTCTTACGAAGAGCTTTTAACTGTCTTCGTGCAAATCGAGGCACTTGTTAACTCGCGCCCGCTCACAGCACTCAGTAGTGACCCTGCTGAACCATCCGCGTTAACTCCCGCGCATTTTTTAAATACTGTGCCATTGTCGTCACTTCCCGCGCCTGAAGCAGACTCTTCTAGCTTGCTTCAGAGACATACTCTTCTTGACAACCTCGTACAGTCGTTTTGGCGGCGCTGGCGCTCAGAATATCTTCACCAACTTCAGGCTAGATCTAAATGGAATAGTCCTGCATCCCCTATACAGGAGGGTACGTTGGTAATTATTATAAATGATAATTCAGCACCGCTTTCATGGCCACTGGGCATTGTTGAGAAGTTACATACCGCAAAGGACGGCACAACCCGCGTCGTTACTGTAAAAACCGCTAAGGGTAGCTACGTGCGCCCTGTTGTACGTCTCTGTCCGCTACCGACTCAGTAAGATCTAGCTTGAAGTTGGATCTCTTTCTTAGTTTAGGTATTTAGTGTGTAATTCAATTATAATTTGTTCCGCTTTGTTAACGCAATTAATTTAAAATATTTTAACGCTCGCTGTCTTAGACTGTGTATAGGTTATGCGGTAGTACACCTTACATATCTAGATTATTATTATTATATTTCTTTTAAAGGCAACCCTTTAAGGCCGGGGGGAAATGGTAGCGCCATCTATCTGTTTAAGACGGACTACTAGTCGTCTCATCCATATTTCGCAATATTAGTTCCATTCATTCATTTGACCACTTTTGGAATGAGCGATGTGAACCCCGCCACTTCCTTACCGATCCTTTCGCACGCCTGGCGCGTAACGCACGTACGCGCTTTCGCAAACCGCCGGAAATAAACGAATCGCCGAGAGGAGACACACGATACCGCGCCCGTGTCGCTCCTGTGCTGCATCGCCTCCTTACTGCTGCTGCCGGATAGCGAACTTTTGTGATAATCCGCCCGCGGGTGTGGACGTGACAGTTTTGTGATCGCATCGGGAAGAACGCCGCCCGCCATCTTGGACTGCCCAACGCTGGAGAGCCAGGTATGCGTGCTTTTTCCCATAGACCTACATCGCTCGCTCACCTCTTGGCGATAATCAGCCATCCTCCAAAAATACAGTCCACTTAAATCTTATACCTCGTTTATTTCCAAACCAGTTTGGATATACTCCGTTCGGGCATTTTCTTTGTTCTAAAAGTTTTATTATATTGATATTACTTTTTTCATACCTTTTTACTATCATTTACTTTTACCCGATGAATTTTCAGTACTGAATTGATGCTGACGCTTGACCAATAGATGGCGCTGTATGTCCGGAATAAATTTTATTTTTATTTTATTTTTTTGTTATAAAAACTATCCTATGTCCTTTCTCAAGTTCCAAACTATGTCTGTACCAAATTTCACACAAATCGGTTCAGTAGTTTAGGCGTGAAGCAAAGACGGACAGACAGACAGAGTTACTTTCGCATTTATAATATTAGTTTGGAAGTTTGGATTTAAACTGTTCATGTTTTTTTTTGTAACGTTTTAAAATAAGGGCTATGCCCCGTTTATACTTAAAAAAAATCTTTAATTAAGAATGAGGACAAAACTAATTTTAAATCAAAAATTTGCAATAATATAAAAAGGTTCGTATCAAGGTTTAGTACTGAAAACAAATATTAACTAAGTTGTTGATCTTAGTAATAACGCTGAAAATGCCTTTAAATAAATTACTAAATGTATTTCAACCTCAAACCTGCCTATCTAATGGCAACAATCATTCTAAAAATGCATTTTTCAGTACTTCATATCAAAACAAAGTTGAAGAGGGCGCTCAATAGATGGCGTTACCCGTCGAATTAGATGTCGCAATGGTTTCGTTCACAAGAGGGGTGACTACCCCAACGCTTGGTGTATGAGATATTGGAGTCTTCTAAATAATATAGCGATTTAATCGCGGGCATCTAGGGCCCATGGAGTGTCTTGGTTAATTCTGGCTAATTCGATAATTTTTGGCTGAGTCGAGCATTTAGCTTCGGCTTTGATAAACTTGGAAAAAAATGCTAATTGTTCCATAACTGTAATAGTGATGATAACCAATTATTATTTTTTAGTCCATCTTTTAGATAATAAAAATATATTAGACACGTATTTTTTGTTTTGTCCCCTAGACAAAGAATGACGAAGATACAGCGATTTCAATTCTTGACGTCACGATTTAGCATAAATTGTACTCAGCCGTGACGTCACAAACCCCCACTACTGAAGTTTAAAGCGGTTTATCTTCCTGATAATTTATTGATTTGATAAAAGAAAAAATACGCGTCTGTTATATTTTGATTATCTAAATGAGGGACTAAATAAATTTTGACCTTTCATACCTAGTCATCTACTCTATTGTATGTCTAGACGGGCTAGGTAGATCTGATTAAAGCGAAGAATCTTAGCCAGTTGCGCCAATTATTTCGGTGATATATACAACATTTTCTAAACACTGCTTGGAAATCATTTATGATGATTTCTGTTTTATGAAAATTCAGTTACCGTTTTTGGCATTTTGGGAATACCCAAAAAAACACTTTTTCACTTTCACTCGTTTTGCCCTATACTTTCTTAACGACCAATTTTATCACGTTTCATATATATTCTTGTGTCAAATAAAAATCTTTGCTAAGTAATCTAAGCTAGTAGACATTAAAAGTGGCAGCAAATGTGAGTTCTCCTCTAATGGATGCGGGCATGAGGAGTGTATATGGTCAAAATGACCAGATTATAATGTACGGACAGATTCCTGAGAATATATTAAACTCATGCTATTTCTAGATAGATAGGTCTAGTAGTATAGCAGACAATTAGTTTGTAGGTTTGTAAGATTTGTTCATCAAGATCATGCCTTTCGGGAATATAGATTCAAATTCAAATTAACTTTATTTGTAAACATAGGTATTGAAAAGTTGTCATTCGTACATTTTAGTAGAGCTCTATGTCCTACCAATAAAATTGGTATACAAACATTGTTTTAAACATCATTCTGGATCCATACAAAGTCAGGTTCGAGTAAATAATGATAAACGCAAAGAAAAGCACTTTTTTCAATATGAAAGAAGTATCAGAGGATGTTCCCGGAAAAAACATAAATGCTTCATAAAAAAATTACAAAATACTTTCAAAGACCAAACCTGGTGATCTTGCTATATCTTCTTAATAATCAGCTAAAATCCTTGTAGGACAAGTGTGTCGGATCCCAGCAGGTGGCGACACGGTCGTGCCCTGCCGTGACGTCAGCTAAGTATGCTGTAGTTTAGTTAAAAATTTGGTATGTTATGACTTTCAAAGTGGTGTTTACATCAAGATTGTAATTAACAGGTTATTCACGAAAGTATATATACCCAAAAGGGATGGAGAGTAGGTACATCTGGTATGTATGTATGTACAGTTGACAAAATTACAGTTCGAAATAATAATATAATTTTTTTTCTTGCTAAATGTTACTACGATACGTCACTGCAGTGGTCTGGTAATCATGTTTGGGTTCAAATGTACTCTTCACCCCTTTTGGATAGATATACCCTTTCGGTGACACGTAGGGACACTAGCTGGTGCCTGCAACTTCGTCTGCGCAGGAGTACTTCAAGTTACTTATTTTCTTCTCCTTTCCGTCTGTCTTTATATCATTATCCTTTAATTACCTGTAAAATATCTCGACAATCTAAGATCTAGCAGTACCTAGGTATGTCGCATAATAAATAAGATCTTACCGTTTGATACCGGCCGGGAACAAGTCGGACAGTTAGATTTTAATTATAAATCATTAAGGAATAAGAATCTGCAACAAACCTGCCAGGATTGTCGTTAGATCTACTAGTTTTTATTTCTAACATAACTTCAGAAAATAATTATTGATCTGCTTGTTATTTATTTAACAACCATACCTACGGTATAGTAGTTCTTTGCACATTAATGAAAAAAAAACGACTACTTACACTTAAAAAAAACTAATTGAATAAATTTTGTGTAAAAATAAACGGGATGACATCTTAAGATACACGTTATCATCAACAAAAAAAACCTTTTTGAAAATAGGTCCACAATTTCCGAAGATATGGCCTAACACACATACAGACAATAAGTTAAAATAAAAAAAAAAAGAAAGAAAGAAAAACCATTTATTATCACATAAGTAAAAAGGACGCAACAAACAAAAAACCTAGACAACATAACAAAGAATAAGCCTACCACTATTTGAAGTATCCTTAAAACTGCGAGGTTTGGCAGGTACTTATTTGAATTTCACATTTATTAAATAAAAACACAAATCACGCAAAAAGTTTCTAATTAACGCAGATCAAATACAAAAACATCTAGTTTAGAAATCATAACAGTTCGGCTATTCAAAGCAAATTAGAAAGTGATTTCTCAAAGCTACAATTAAATTAATGTTATATAGCGTACCTGCTAATTATACATATATAATTATACTAGGTTAAAATACCAACGTTTTAGCTAATCATTCATTACATAAGCTTCTCTTAACTTTGACACGAGGATCACGACTCGTGACGTCACGTCTGATGGTTTTTTTTAATTAAGCTTCTTGACATGTGTTGGCTTGACCTAATGTCACATATAACTTTGATTATGATGGGATTTGTAACTTAAAATGATGATTTCGCCTAGGATGAACGTCAGTATTAAAACAAAGTCACCAGAAAATGATTTAATCTTAATTATGAGAAAAAAACCTAACTAAGAGGGAGGTTTTAATTACGTCGGCAAAATACGTGTCTATTTTAAATTATCTATATTCATAAAAAAATATTCAATTGTTTAGATTCAATTTGGCCGATAAAAGCCCAAGTCCCTCTCTTCTAAGTTTACAAAGAACCTTGTTGTTTTTAATTTTATTGTTGCTTAGGTAAGTAATAATAGTCTACCACCAAGCATCTTGTAAGCTTGCAAACATCTTATGTAGGTACACAACTCATTCGAACTAGATCCACAGACTATACCTATTCCATAAAAAATATCAAAGCACATAATATTATTCACCCCACATTTGTATACCCATATAAGTTGCAAGTTAATCAGCTAAATAATTACTTCCAATTTAATTAGGGTTTTTAAGCACAACTTATTAAAGTTCGCTCGCGGCTTGCATAATAAAACTCGTTATGCGAAGTGATTCGAGAAAAACTCACTTATTCTGAGCTTAATTAATTGTAATTAGAGGCCTCTTCTTATTTTGTGATAATTGAGGAATATTCTGAATTGTATCGGCTCCCTAGTAGGAAGGGAATCTCATGAAGAAGGAAGGTTCAAATTTATTGATGTCGTTATATTTTTACTGTTTTGTGGGTAATTACAATTACTGTTATTGTTTTGTTTATTTGGTTTCATTGAGCTTTTGTGTTTGGGGTAAGCAGAAAGGTAGGTTTATGTATTTGTAAGTGGTGCTTTGGGTACCTTAATTTCAGGGTCAGGTTTTGTAGCATTGTAAGAGCAGGCTAACTGCATAGGTCTGACTGCTTCACCGAACATATAGACATGCATTGTTTCAACAAAATCTTCAGTAGGACTTTTAGCAGTTTTTTGATCACGTAGTGCTAAAAATATCCATTAGTTACATTCAAGAACCTTGTTCATTATGAAATGTTGAACACTTGAACTGCAACATATTGTAAATTTATTTTTATTTCCTTTAGTGTAAGAGACTTACTTACCTTGCCAGCAGTCCAGCTTTTAAAAAACCTATAAAATAAATACCTAATATATCAAAACATGTCTTCAATAAACCTCTTCTCCTTTCTTCTCACCGCCTCATGATCTCCATCGTCCGCCACTCACAAGCTCATCGACATTGATCGCACAACATTAACTTATTATTATTTATTTTGACGAGACCCACTGATAACATCTGGGGCCCAATTCCGCTATTCAAAAGTCAGTGGGTGGCAGGTTAATGAACGTTCCAGTGTACTTGTTATTTTTCCTAATTTTCGTATTTATATGAGCCTATAATGAACAGTCAGTGGCAATCCTACAAGGAGTACATTTGTCATTAAACTAAAATCAACTTTTGACGACCTCCGTGGTCGAGTTGCGAACGCAACGGTTTTCATGGTGTCGCTAGCTCCGAGGTCCCGGGTCCGATCCCCGGACGGGTCAATGTAGAAAGTCAGTTTTCTAGATTGTCTCGCGTATGGGTGTTTGTGGTACTTTCGTTGTATCTGAATTCCATAACACAAGTGCTTAATAGCTACTTACTTTGGGTTCAGAGCAATGTATGTGATGTTGTCCGCATTATTATTATTATTACATTATTATCTGAATACGAAAATTAGGTACACACTGGAACGTTCATTAACCTGCCACCCACTGACTTTATAATAGCGGAATAGGACCCCTGACTGGCGAGAGCCTGGCTCAGAAGCAGTATAGCCGTATATTGGTAAGATATGATCTAAGTTACGACTGTAATTGGTGAATGTTTATGTGAGTCGCGGTCAAATGATTTTATTTGAAATCTATCTCTGTCACATTTACACTAATCTACTGTAAGAGTTAGGTTTAATGTATAGGAAAGAAAGAGCGTACTTTTTTTACGATAACTAGGTATACGGTATTCTATTATTTATTTTTGATTGCTTCAAAGGGACTTACAGTACTTACGAACGACAGACTTAAGTAAGGTACAGTCGCCGAAGATGGCCCGGCTCCTAGGATAGCCCACTTTAAAAAAAATACAGTTATGATTATTCGAGACATTTGAAATTTCGCGAGTTTATACTACTAGTACCATATACAATAATGTAAGTGTGTTTTATTACCGGCGCATCGCTATTTTGAATACAGATGACAGTTTGCTTGGTAATGTCGAGACGATGCACGTTTTATAAACTCCATTATCTTAATCTTTTTAAAAATTAACAAATTTAAAACAAAACTCTTTGCTCTAAACAGTGAAAATTCATATTCAATCTATTTATCAGCGAATTACAGGTGAGTGTTATTATTTTATTTCCTTTTTTATATTTTTACGTGATTTTACTCAACCCGGGTGCAATTTCCTATCATGGCCCATGATATAATTCCCTAACATAGCCCGGGACTTTCTAGGATTATTGAAGTGTAATGTTAGTATATTTTTATGTTTGTATGTTCGTTCTTTTTTTAAGTTTGACTTGTTATTGAGATTGAATAAGAATGTATTAAATTTGAAGTCAGCAATTTTTTTGAGGAACTATTTTTTTCTTTGTTTTATTCTATTTTTTATCGCAGATTAAAATGGAGCCTTCTACTTAAAAACGGCGCGGGGAATGGACAGAAACACAGCTGAAATCCGCCCTTCAAGCAGTAAAAAGCTGCCAAATATCACATTGAAAAGCTGTTGAAACATATGGCATACCAAGACGATTTTCAGTATTCCTTAGATAGCCCACCTATGAATGGTATTAAAAAAAAATTAAGAAAAAAGATAATTATTTATTTTTATTTTTGATGAGTTACTTTCAAAGTTGATCTTAAAGTAAAATTTTATTTTATTTTGTAGTTTGTTTTAATTTTATAGTTGATTTTAATTTTGATAGATTTAAGATAGCCCACATTTAAATTTTTGTTTGATTTTTTACCTTTTATGAAGAATATTATGAGAAGGATGTGTTTTTATTGTAATGTTTTATGTTTAACGTGTTTAAGTGTTCATAATACAAATATTTTCATTAATATTTTTCGGGCCATCTTCGGCGACCAGCTTCCCAAGATAGCCCAATACCAAGTTTCTAAAAAGGTGTTTATATTTGTATTAAAATGCTAAAAGCTGTACTACTTTTTTAGATATCTTGTTTCTCAAATAAATTTATTACAACTTCCACTATGATTTTTCTTCACATTACTTATCTGTAAGATTTTACGAGGTTTTGAAATTAGGTGGGCCTTCCAAGGCGCCTGTACCTTATTTGACATTAATTGTGTGTGTCATGTACCTACGTACAAAAATCTTGTGAGTTCTGTAGGAAAAATGAAATCTTGACAGACAGACGGAACGACTGACAAGTAGAAAGATGGACACGCAAGTGATCCTCTTTAACAGGTTCCATGTTAACCACCGATGCAATAAAGGGTCATAAGTTTAATTAGATTGTGGTTTCTTAAATTTCGTTATATATTTATTTTCACGTGTGGAATCTTAAAAACATGTGTGCAATAGTTATTATAATATGGTCTGTCCAAGTCACACTTATTGTGTTATAAACATCAGGATATGTAGATATCGGCGTCTAAACATGTGTTTATAATTTTTTATCGTGCAATAAATAAAACATCGTTTTACAAGCAGTCTTTAATTAATACTACTCTTATAATTATTATTTTATTAACAGCTATAAAAACATCTCTAATATAATACGTATATAGCTTTACATACTTTATAGATATACTTAAATATATTATTAGAATAATACTTTACAATGTTCTTTTTTCTTCTAAATATTTTACTTTAAGTTTACCTAAATGTTTTTATTTATTTGATTAAAATTATATTAACGTTTCAAAGAAATAAAAATGTCTATAAAGTTGTAGTAACTAACAAAATTGCGATAATTACTAAGAATCTACTATTTATAACTTAAATACTGGAAAATTGATTTTATGGTCTTTAATTTACTGGATTTGTCTCTGTCCCAAATACCACAGAACAAACATTGAAAAAAGACAAAATAATAAAAAAATGGTTTCACGGAACGGTTTCACCCGCGTAAGCTTAAGTACGCGGGAGAAATCAAAGGGCACAAAAAGTTATATTATACCACACTTTAAATCTAGCTCCTGGTTAAATACTCGTTGGCGATTTCCTTCCAGTCAGTCGGGTCCCCGTGCTCCGTCGGCTTTGACTTGCGGATCTTCTTCAGCAGCTCCCAGCCCTGGGCCTTCTCCGTGGAGGTCACGTACGTGTTGTTGGGGTCCTGTTCTAGCGTGTAGGCGCCTAGGATCAGGCTTTGGACCAAGCGGGATGAGATCAGCGTCTGGAGGAAAAGAGAAAAATTATGGTGATTTGTGTGATAAAAATATACCCAAAAAAGTCAAAATAACGTTTACTAATAACTATGGTATGGCGGATGATGTTTTTTATTAGTCAGGAAGGTTCTTAGCTGATATCGGAAAAGTTGCAAAGCTTGAGTAACATAAACAGCAAATAACTGAGTTCAGTAGTGCCATCTATCGGGAAATAGGAAAACTAGTTAACAGGACACAGGTGACATGGTTCAAATACCTGAAATCTTGTCTAATAAGCCATACAATTAATACTAGTTGAAAAAATACATATAAGGTTTATTAAAAATTTCCTATGGTTACGTTATTTTGACTTCAATGTTTGCTTTTCCATTCTTAGAGTAGAGCGCCATCTACTGACAAGTAGCCGAACTACTTCGTCTGTCACATAACTACGCCCAAGTGCTGCCATTTATTACCCACTCACCTTCAACAGCCTGTACTCGTCGTCGGGCAGGCGCCTGTTGACGGTGTATCCTGCGAGGACGTATCCTCCGGCCTTGAGGTCGCCGGTGATGAGCATCATGTACGTCATGGTGATGGCCAGCTCGAACACGTAGTACGAGTACTGGATGTCGCCGAAGTCAATGATACCAGTGATGCGGTACTCGGAGCTACTGTAATATAAATGGCAAAGATTACATTTAAAGACTGTTTTTTCTGTGAAAATATAGGCTAGCATTCGTGAAGAGGCAAACAGAGATCTTTTCCCAATTCCCCATTTCTTGCAATAGTTTTCGGATTTGAGGTCTAGCATTATTTTAAGCACATATTTTAGTAGTCCATGTTTAATTCGAAGTATTAGTATTATAATATATTATTATTATAAATTCAATTATAATTTCTAGAAGATTTTGCTTTTTAAGTTATATTTTATCCCGGTTTTTGCAGTGATTAAATCGGAAATGTTAGTTTTGACACATTTTACAGTTTTTGATTAGAATACTTATACTTATGACAGCGCCATCTTTTGGTTCTATGATAAATTAATGTTTTAAACGCACAAAAGGGCACATTAAATATGCGTTATTTCAAGGAATTTGTCAAACTGAGTTTTGTTAGATGGGTACATTATTTGTTTAAAAAAGAGGTAAAAAAAAAAACAGTTTTCTTCAACTCAACAATATTTCTGAGCGTTTGCAACTAGAATCATGTTAGTGGGTTGTTTAGAGGTATTTCTATTTACACTTTTTGCTAGTTGATAATACGTTAAAAAAAGGTTGTTCCCAAACAATCTTTCCAATGTAAAGGGATTTTGTTATGTTAGGATCGTTATATCATGGTTGCATTTTCGTGATTTTCAAACAAAGCCCCATGTTTGTACCAAGTTAAGCGAGTCCGAAACCAGTTAGGTACCACGTCTACACACTCTGCTTACCTCAACAGTATGCCGTTAAGGATGTTGGTACAAACTCTTAGGACAGACGACTTCACAGGCCTATGTTAACGATAACATTTAATTTAATTACGAATCTGTTTAATGCATATTGAAACATTTAGAAAATAATTACGGCTTATGCAAAATCTTTGGGAGATAACGTCAAATCTAGTCATCGTGGGATTTAGTTTTGTTTAAAATAATTCCCTCGACCCTTTAAACTGATGATAAATCTAATATCAGATTTCAGTATAATATAATCAGTAAATTACAGAAGAACCTTAACTAAAACTTATTATGTAAGGACGTAAGTATAGGTAGGTATGAAAATATAAGTAAACAAGTTACGAGAAAGCCCGACTGAAATTATGCTAAAAATAGGTATTGCAAAATCAGTAACGTTATTTGGTTAACAGCCTCAGTAACGAAGGCATTATCAACACATTTTCATCACGTTACGATAAGATATTACAGAACCCGTCAACACCTATCTCTCTAATAACGGCGGTAAGTACTAAACAAACAATCCCACTTAATGGAACATTATAACACTGATTACAGTAGGTATTATAAATAGCTAGCTACCGAAATAAAAAGCTTGAATAGGTACCTAAGTTACGATATCGAATAAGCTATAATATAAATATCAAATACTTATATCTAAGAGACTTCTTTAAGTAGTAAATTAATTGCTGTGCAGTCTGTCCACACTCTTAAAACGCCCGCAAAATTCTTTAACAAACAACATTCTTTAAGACAGTTATAGTCAATTCCGAAAATCTTAAAACTTCTCGTAATATTTTTATCATGTGATGGAAAATTTGATTTTTTTTAAGTAGCAAATCTATACTTGTAAAGGATCCCTTGAAGCGCACTATTTGGCGAAGACTGCTATTTCTATAAAGATTGTGCATTTCGCTTAACATCTCGGAACGGTAGACACGCTCTCTTGCAACCTCTCCAGCCTTTAATATTCCTATGAGCAGTTAATTAAATACTAGGGCAGTTAACTGCATAAAAAATGGGCTACATCACATTCATTGCTGTGAATGAAAAGTAAATAACCAAAGCACTTGTATTATGGATTTGAAAGACAACAAAGGAAGGAGTGATATTTAGTAAGGAAGAAGAGGAGGTATTTGGTAACATAGCCCCATAAGTTCGTGGCACCCACCTGCCGCCCGGCTTGAGGCCGACGAGGACGTTCATCTCGTTCACGTCTCCGTGGATGACGCCCTTCTCCAGCTCGTCCAGGCGGGGCACTATCGCGTACTTGAACTCCTCGATCACCTGACATAACAAATATTCTCATTAATTATGTATTTTCTACAGTATTGATGTAGTGCTAACCACATTGAATCAACTGCTGGTTTTCCTGAGATACCCAAAAAAGATTTCTTAGAAAGTAATCAGACTCATACCGATTGCTATTTCGGGCCGGTCCGATGTATAATTGATAAGCATCAAGACACAGACACGAAAAAAAGAAGAATAAACAGCGCCCTGCGGTTTCACCAGCGTTATACCCTCGTTCCAGTATTCATCTTGATACGGTATGAAGACGAACCCAACGAAATTTTTATCAAGAATTGATGATCGCGAATATAGGTGCATCTCTCATTCTTGACTAGATATTTTTCTCGATTTATGTTCGACTTTGTTCGGTAAATAGGTATGTACAATGAAATAATTCTAGCCTATAAACGTCACAGTACCGGGTCTCTTCCCACATGGAGAAGGCACGAACATTGATCACCATGCTTGCTCAAGTTTTAAGCTAGTTTTACGTGTACGACCTATAGAAAATGTATAGAACTTAGATATTTACCTCCTCAGCCAGGTCGAGTTTCTCTGCGTCCTTGATGACGTACTTGAACTTCTCGAGCTCCGGGACGCGCGTCAGCATCCACATGTGCTCGCGACCCACCAGACCGGAGTGGTTGAAGTTCTGTGGAGATAACACTATTTAGTAATATAGGTAGAGGTTGACTTAGCATGGGTACTGGACCTTCTAAGGAATATCCCTGAAGTTGTTTATGCTATTTAATTACGGATTCAATACCTATGTCTAATGGCATGATTGAAAATCATCTGACGTGATTGAAAAATTATACAGTTCATCAGGATTCTTCTAAACCTATCTTATAGGATTTTGATTTCCTACTGCTGCTTACTTGAGGTGTCGACGAACTACATAAAGCATTTCTTTCCGTTGCATGCAGATGTTTTTTCGAATTTATCATCGGTAAATTCTAATGTTTGACTTCCCATTTTCACATGTAAAAAATAAATGTCTAGCGAAAAATAACATTCATGTATTTCGAGGACATGAAATTATCGATAAATACCTAATTACATACATTGTGGCATGTAACAAGGCATGGCAGATACGATTACCCATAAAATGGCAGTGACATGCGCACAATACGAAAGCCTTGAGTTTAATGTGTCAGTCGGTCCAGCACTACGGGCCATTGTAGTGGAATCAACTGTGACTGCCATCTAGAGCGAGTTATACTGAACTCGTTTTAGATGTATGAATGCGCTCAAAACACAGGATAGAAGATGATTACCAGATCAATTAATACCTAGACTTTTTTCTTATTTATTTTGGCCCGAAGTCTAATTTATACCTCTTATTAAAGGTGTGGCAAACAAATGTCTCTATCATTAGAGTAAACTTTTATAAAATACTCAATATTGGTATCATACAAACGTCAAATCAGTCAATAACTTTAGAAGTGTCAATGATAAAACTGTTGGGTCAAAGGTTACTGCACTAACTTAATAGACACATTCCAGAAGAAAGGAACACTACTGTATAATATATTTAGGCGAAAACAAGTGATCACAATAATCGCAAATGTACTTTTATGCCTTTGACTGCTTAGCCGGAGTTTTGGCGAGGACCTTAAAGCCTCCAGCCAGAGCTTACTGTTATGCCCCTTGAACATGAGGCGACGCAAGTCTCCGATACCCAATGACTTTGGTCTCCATCGACTATCCGTGTTTGTCGGTAGTTGCTGGCTCGATTTATCCTCGACATGAGTGTAACGCACCTGCAACTTAGTGTCCAGGTTAGCGACGAACTCGCCGATCTGATATAGCAGGGTCTCGGACTTGGGCACGCTCTGCAGCAGCTCGCCGGGGACAAACTCCAGCAGGCGCACAGCGTGCTGCTTGCCGCCCAGCGTCTCCACGGAGTGCAGGTGCCCGTACACATTCCGGATCGGCTTCGGGCACGTCACGGAGCGAGTGGCTAGGGGATGAGGTTGGACAGTTTAGAGAACTATTGTGTTTGGCTCTTGAATAGGCTTAAAAGAGTTGACCGAAAGTCCCAGGATTTCTCCAAGTTGTCGGAGTTAAAATTTTCTGAATTTGCGCTCATACCGATGAACACAAAAAAACAATGCTCTATCTTCGCCATGTTGGGTAAAAAACAATAAGAAGAAATATTACTGCTATATGGTAGATACAAATCGTTGAACATCCCAAACTAATCTGCCGTTGACATCATCGGCATTATTTGTAAAAACAAGTCAAAAGTTCTGCAAAAAATATGGGCCAAGCTTACTTAGTTACCCAATGGGAAAAACATCGTGTCTTAACAAAAAAGTTTATACTTAGTTTGTAACTTCTAAGAAGCTATGCTAACAAATATCACTTACCCAAAAAGTTCATAATCTCATTCTGCGCCTCAACAACCGCCACATTCTGTGAGTCCATGGAGTTCATGATCTTCAGCACATAGCCGTTCTCGCTGTGTGACGTGATCAGCGGGTTCTTCACGTTGGGGTCCTCGATGATCTTGTAGTTCTTGTCGTCGTACCCGTTCAGCTCCGTCAGCTCCAGCACTGAGATGCCGTAAAGGCGCTCAACAAGGAGCTTCACACCTTCATGGTCGATTATCGGCTTGATCACCGTGCCTGGTTCTAATGTGTTCGTCATTTTGTCTGTGGTGAAAGAAAAAAAAATAAAACTAAATGATTAGTCGCTAGAAGGAGAGAGGATTTCGCTCAGTTATCGGATAATACGGGTTAAATATATAAGTAAAGTGACCTCGGATATTAAAGGTTTTCTTGTTGGTTTCAGTTTTCTGCCTTGTGTAATCAAATATGAATGAATAAGTTCATTAAATAGACTAACTAACAATCACATCATTTAACATATGTTTTGACAGATAATTAGCTAATTTTCTTTCAGAAACTGAAGAATTGGTTTTAATTATTTACAGCTAGATTTGTTTGACCGTGAACCACTGGGTTGTAGTAAAGATTACAAACTATTTACACTAAGTTTAACTTTGTGTAAAAAGTTTTTCTTTCTTTTTTCATAGCATATGTAAATGTTAGGGAAATAGGCCTGATAGTTTTTTGAATAACCTATGACTAAGCTCCTTTACCTTTTGAGCTGAGGTTTTGTACCTCAGTAAAGGTTACTTTTATGGTCCTGATTGTCGTCTCCAACAGTACACTGTACAACATGCAATTTGTTGTTACGTGCGATCTGTAGAGTCTTACTGATGACAAAAGTAGTTGACTGTTTACTGTTAAATTACACAATTACAACGATTAAAACGGGAGAAAGATGCTAAAACCTATTTATTAAATTTAAAAAGATGAGAAGGACTTCCAAGCTCGTAAACAATTTGTTCATAAAAAGTCATTAAGTAGCTCTTATTTATTGTTTAAATTCATAATAATTGCCCTACATAATCAATAATAAACAAAGCTAATTAATCATAAGGACTATCGTCTCCGTTGGTCTTAGTTCCTAGCTATTAATACTACGCGACGGTGGCGCCTCTCGCGGCCGCGTGCCGGAACTAACGTCACATGATTCAGTCTCGCGGTTTGGAAGATTACAAGATGTGTTGAGATAGTAATTTCTAGGTGAAAATTGTTTTGTTCTGTAATTCAAAGTTTTCTTTATAATTTATGTTCACACATATTTGGCATTTTCACCGTCATAGTAGCTTATGTGATCAAAGCTTATTTTCAGCGATATTTTTTACTTAATTTGAGCCTTAATCTTTCGCCTTTAGCGAAATAAGTGAAAACACTATTTTTCAATAAAAATCGCCCCTCGTACAGTTGGCAATAGACATTCTTATTAAACTAACATTTCAAGTTGAAGGTAAATTAAGTAACAATATTTTACTTGTGTAAATACGTCTTGTTACTGATTTTATTCATTTTAAAGCAAAACGTCATTAAAGGGATAAATAAAAAAAAATTAAAATGTGGAAAACATAGTAGAGTCATTGGCAAAGCCACAGGGCTTTTTAGAAAATTTAAAGTGTTAAATCAGGACTACAGTACCTACCTAGTCCTGATTTAATTTACGCTTCAAATTTACTTCAAAAATAGCTAAAAAAAGTTTAATGTAACTTAACATATATATCTCGCAAAATTTCTCAAAACTAACAAATCTTCAATCCTAACACACAAAAAAATATAACAAAAATATACCTGTAGACTTTCTCTGTAACAATATTTATCCTGTATATTAGCTCACCTCACAAGTGCTCACCGCTGTTCACAGTCAACAACTGGCTTAGAGATGCGTACACACAATCACACTGATAACACGAGATGAGGCGGTATTACGTGCGGCAGATGCTATTGCTATCCTGATAGCGACTGAGAGGAGAAAACAATGTTTAAGATCTTAGTGGAAGGACCGAAATACAGCAGAGTAATTTGGCTCTTCTCTCTTGATTTCAGAGATTTCTTATTTTTATTTGAAGATCTGAAATTCACAGCAGAGGATAAAGCGATAATTTCGTTGTCAGGATTGCGACAGCAGCTTTTAAGAAAGAACAAGTTAGTTCTATATACTTACAAGATTTCTGGTGGCGTATTTGTCTGTAGATGATATGGCATTCAGCAAGGACGAGAAATAAAAAGTCTTGGTAGTAAATATGTAGAAAAAATAATAAAACTAACCGACTCAGCTTAATATTAATCAGTCGCTTTCATTTCCGGAATATTATAGAATGGTAATTAACTAAATTTTTCATTTATCAACTTATTAAGTTGTAAACAAATAAATAATTAGTATCACGACACCTAATGCGGTCTTGTCATAACTCATAGAAGTTACGATGCTATTAAATAATTACAGTCTACTTAATTATAACTAAGTACCCATTGCCATGTTTAATTGACATGTTCTTATTGTCTAGATAATAATAGAATCGTTCGAAAAATTTATGTATTTCAAATATGTTTTTTAACAATTGCTGAATCAATCATATTATAACATCACATAAATATTATTTATATAGTGTTTTCTTGGTTATTTTTGTCAAATTGCATACCTGTATCTATTGCTATCACACCAATGTCCATCGCGACACGTAATAGGCGCGGTCTCGCTCGCTACTTGTCTGGTTCGTGACTCTCCGTTTGACAGATTACAGCTCTGCACATATTATATTTATTTATGTGTTATTTATCTTTTTGTTACGTAGGCATGTTGTGCCTTGTTATTCTATAATGGTTCGTTTCTGTAGGTATAGTGATTAAATTATCAGGTAATTATAATTATGAGTGTATTGTCTTTAAACTGCATCGGTTTTCTTACTTACTACTTGACCTACGACTACTTTTTTGTAGACCAATCTATTATGGAATGATACTTGTTTTTAAGGATTTTGTCACGGTTTATTTGATTATAGGTCCCGATTCGACACCTCTGTAGGTACCACGGTCACGGGACCTACCTTTAAGGCTCAATTTTATTGGTAGTTAGCTCCTCCTTCCTTAGGAATCAATGCCTGCTGTAAAACGACTAAGTTAACTACCAATTAAAATGAGCCTTTACTTGCAACAATTCTATTTCTCTGTTTAATATTATCCTCTAAATGCTTGTCCGTCTTCAATACTTATACAATTTGCAGTTCTATATATTTCTATATGTATACCTAGCTTCTTACTTTTGTTTTATTTTGTCCATTGTAAGTGATGTTGCTCTTCTCATACAAAAAAAAAATAGTATATCTAAGTATATGTGAGATAAGACCCAGACTTCAGGCTGTTTGCTTTGTCCCCCATTAGTCACAGCGTCTTCTGAGATAGCTTATTGTTTGTTATCGACCGTATCAGATGTGTTAACGACCTAACATTTTGAGACGATGTTATACTAAGAACAAGGACACGACAATCTAACAATCACGCCTGTGTCCCCGAAGGGTTAGGCAGAGGTGTACCAATGTACACCCACAGTTCGCCGGTATGTTTAGGTCCCATGTAATAGGGGGCGAGCCTATTGCCACTAACCGGGCACAAGGTAGAGCCGATCTTAAACTACGGACACTGCTATGGGATAGATATTAGTGGATTTTTTTTCTTATGCTTACGATTTAACAACCTCCGTGGTCCAGTCGCGTGCACACCGGTTTTCAAGGTGACCCTAACTCAGATGTCCCGGGGTTCGATCCAGTTTTTTATATTTTGTTTAAGTTTTAGTGTTGTGATGGTTTTGTTGTCTCTGATTCTATAGCTCTGCTTTAGTTACTTAGGGTACTTTTTGGAGTTGTGCGGTGTATTTGATGTTGTGCAGATAAATATTACTATGTTTATATTTATTTACGGGTAGCCAAAAAGTGAAAACATCTGAATAGGTAATGACAGGACTGATTTATCGTGACCACGATATAAGCTTACGTAGAAAGACTAGCTTTTAGAAGACCTTAGACGAGCATGTTTACACTAAAGTTTCCTTAATAAAATAACCTTTTGATAAAGATTTGATGAGTGACTATTCTTAAAAATATTAATGAATAGAGGGAAATATTTATTACTGATCTCAACACATGGGAAGGTCTTGTGTCAGTGTTCAGGATATTGTAATCTGTCGGAACTGTCCCCTCAAAGATGAACGACCCATTTCTCTCAATTGCCCGCTAAAACTGAGACGTTGAAGATGATGTAAGTCAGTATACTTATGATACTATCAAGGGGACGTGTGAGAATGCGTTGCAATTCTGAGTATTTAAGGGGAGCGTACGAAACGTAACAAAGGTACTTTGTTTAATCATTATTAAATAAGACACAAATTTCTAAGGCTTGGAGTAAATTGATGGAAATAGTTTCTAGGAAGATTTTATAAATACTTTAGATCTCAATTATACTCAAAGGCTATTAATTTCCTTTATATTATGACATTGTGTACTCGTTTCAGTTTCGGAAGTTGGGACGACAGCAGAAAATAGCAAAATATAACGATAAGATTCTCATAGACGAATTTGACTTCGCTAGTAATGAAATTGGACGCAAATGAAATTAAAACTCTACTAAAAACATTGCTGCCGTTTTTAAACACATAAAAATGCCATGTAATTGATTATATCACAGTCATGTGAAAATATGAGCTCAAAAATCATGTCGGTTCTTCGTGACATTCAATTGTTTTTGTTTATGTTCTGTTAGCGAGTTTATCGGAATATTTGGTGATCTATCATGATAGCGTGCTGCTGAGGATGCTTATCGCGTCATCGCGGGGTGAACGACACCAACACAATGATTTATTGCAGGATACATGGAGCTGGTGCAGTGGTTAGCACGTAGAATATAAAGACTGAGACTATCAACATAAAACTGACTAGGTTCTCTTTGATACAAGTGTTATACTTAGAACAGCGTAATACGAAGAGCAGCATTCTTACTGTAGGACCATCAAAATCTAGTTACGATTTGGTACGTAGAACGTCAGTCATCAGAAGAATGAATGTCACGAAAAACAGATTATAAAAATAAGATTAATATAAAAATATCTGTACATTTTTATCAAAAGATCAGCGACCAAAGTTATGTAGAGTCATATTCAAAAGTCAAGGCTTTACCTAGCCTACTATTAGATACCTAAAATTTATAAAAAACACACAGTAAAGTGTGTAAATTAAATTAATGGAGTGAGGTAGGTATAGGTACATTTGACACGATTTGACAAGTGTGTGGTAATTTGGAAGTTTGGCTTCAGTACCTCTGTAATAAAACAATTGACCGTGTTTTGAAATATATATTTTTTTAGCTAATTATTCAACCATTTTTTTTAAATTATCTTTTTATTTTTTATTATCTTTACATTTCAAATAAATAATTTATACATATATAGCTACATAAAATATTTATTTGAAATGTTTTAGTGTGTAAATTTAGTAGAATAGCTGACTCCCGATTCACCAATGGCCGTTGAAGCAGACAAGCCTGAGTCAGCTTGTTGACCGAGGGCCTAAAGGTAGCTCTGCTTTGCTGGATACTGAAGTGACGAAATCGAAAAGCTGAGAACTTAGGTAGGTAGAGCTTTTACTTATTTAATCACAGAAAACTATACTACAAGTTTAGCCTTGGAATGATATACACAGAGTTGATAGATTGACTTAAATATTTATATCCACTAACAATGCAAAGGAGTGTATTTTAATTTCTGTATTTAATTATTAAATTTTTGTCCAACACTGCCATCTTTTCTGTGCGTTTAGTACTAGGACAACTCCTACGTCATCCTTGTCATGTATCATACTATTCGTCAACAGATGGCGCTGCAAGTTCGACTAGATTAGTTTATCTATTCGATACAAGATGGCAGCACCTTTCATTTCTGATGTTTGAAATTCAAAAACAAATGTTTATTTGGTTTAAATACCCAAATTACCAATAATTAAGGTCATTATTAACGTTAGTGAAACTGTATGTCATTTTGTATTTAATTATTCAATAAGGATTACAATGTAATTAAATTTATTTATACCTTATCTGAGCTTTTGAAACATAAGTTCTTAAGCCGGAAATAATATAGATAACATAGATAATCAATAAACGTATTATTTAATTTTTTTAAACTAATTTCAATTTATTTGTAACGAGCTCAATTGTGCAATCTGTTTCTTAATCTTTTCTTCGTCTTAAATTCAAATGCAAATAACTCTTTTATTTAAGTTAATCAACCATTAACCCTTTTAATTAAACTGTCGCGCCCACAAAATCTACACACTTTCACACCGGGATCAACACCATCACATGCACGAATTAAAAACAAATTATAAACATCGCAGTCAATCGCCTCCGCCCCTACCCACTAATTGGCTTGCAGTAATCCGCGCCACGCGACACTCAAGAGAAACTAATTTACATGGTATGAGGTAGGTCGGCAGTGTTTACGATGTTGACATTGATTTTATTAAATTGTGTGGCGATTAAAATAGTGGGTCTGTTTCCAGGCTTAGTTGAATGCAGTTTGTAACTTGACTGGTAACTGTTGATATGATCTCCATAAACCATTTAGGTACTGATCGATAAAACAATATCTATTGATATCACATAAATAGCTGAATATTTTTTTTTTTTATTATTTCGATTTTGAAACGACTACTTTAATAAGGTATTTAGACCTTTATTCGCGGGAGGCTGCAAAATTATTCAAATTACTTGCACAAAGAAAACTTTCAACAAACATTTTTAGATCACACAAATGCTTTTTCTAGGCGAAAATCGAACCCGTAGCTTATACCGCGCGCAACGATAATTGGAGTGATTATCAGCACCACACGATTATCAGCTATCAACTATTACTCTTTTTTAGTACAAGTTTAACATGCTATAACATATGAAAGAGTCCTATGTACCTAGGTAAGTACAATAATATGATAAAGCCGACCTAGTTCTAGACTTCTAGTTAGACAAACTGAGAAGTCTAGATCAAATCTCTACTTTAAAAGTTTCTATTAGATAGACACTCTGCCTCAAACTTTGCCAAGGCAAATCCTTGTAAGTACTACCAATTTTATCTTCATCCTCTTCTTAATATTACAATAGTGCTTACCCCACATTCAAATAATACCGTGAAGATTTAATAAACAGTGGCATTTAACTTGAAGATATAAGACAAAGCCGCGCTCACAATTACAACAAAATTATCGCCATATTAAAGTTCATATCAAACGTATGACACTACCAAATTAAGTAGACCCCACTTGAACAACACATTGTATTGGCTTACGGTTCATCTTACATTGGCAGTTTATTATACTTTGACAAAATCTTGTTTTACGCTAGACGTGGTTTCACAGTCGCTTAGACTTCACCACGGTATATTGCCGTTGAAAATAAAGTTTGCCATGGCAATTTAAGTCTTAGTGCCTAGGAGTAAGGTGCTTATGATTATTTTGTCGTGTGCTTAATAAGTTTGTGTTCGCGTCCTAAGGCAAAATGTTCTTGAGATAGAAATCTTATAAAGGAAACGTCTTTTTCAGTTTCCCATTGTCTACAATTACTTGGCTTTGTGATCTCGACTATATGTTTGTCCTTATCTTACATGGACATTGTTGTGTAAATCTATCTCTTTTTAGCCTTCTTTGAAAATCCAATTTGAGATTTCCGTTCGCATCTGTGTTTTGTGGTTTTCTTTTGTTAATTATTTGTTTTTTATGTTGAAGTTGTGTTTATCAGATTGCGGGGAAAGAGTGTGCCTTGTTTTATTAAGGTTTATTTAAATGGCTCTGTAAAGTAGGTATAGTTAGTTGTTTTTTAGACAAATAATACGTATCGGTAACCTTTTATTTTATGTATGTTGTGTTTTAGCAAGAATATCTACAGCTTAGTTTTTTTGAAAGTAAGGAGATCAAAATAGTCTGTTCTGAAACACGATATGAAAACAATAATGAGCTTGTCATACAAATCACAGGGCGCAGTCATGGCTCTATACTGTTTGAAATTATATCAGTCACCATAATAACTAGCTTTACATTTATTAATATAGGTAAAAATGTAGAAAAAGAAAAATATAGAGCCGTTATATGGGAAGTGTGATAGTAACATATTTTTTCATTTGCTTAAAACATTTGAGGGCCTGTAAATAATTGTTGGTGACGCGAATAAAATTTGCATGTATATTTTTTAAATCGTAATAGTAATGGCCGAGTGCATTTAACATTCAACCCTGCTACCATAAAAGTGTAGAGTGTCGTTAAGGTGACATCGTGACAGGCGACAGTGAAGAGGTTTCGCTGGAAGATATTCAAATAGTAAGATATTAGCGAGGAGAGGAGGGCTTGCAGCTGATGGATGACCCCTAGGACTGTAGGGTACAGGGCTGCCAACTTACACATATTTGGCAAGAAACTTTGTGAAGATTTAGGTCTGTTCATTTTGATACGACTGTAGAACTATTCGGTTCAGTCCGGATAGTGTAATTTTGCTTGTGGGTAGGTAAAGGTAAGTGTGAGGTACTTAATAATAAAAATTTCGTTGACTATTTTCTTATTTGTTTCAACTACTTAAATGTCTATCAAAATATTATTTGGTATTCTAAAAAATATGTAGAATTAGGAAAGCACATACCTAAATCTTAAAGACATTAAGCGTTATGTACATAACCTAGATATACTATGCAGGATTAATAATTAATCTGATCACTAATCTCAGTTCCATTCATACTTAATTGTAAAACAGAATTTCAGGTACTTACTAACTGTTTTAACAGTAAGTACCTGAACTCATTAAGACAATCAATCAAAGCCATGAAAGGAACATAAAATAACGCCTTTATCAATACACAAACAGCCAAAGTACTTACCATTCAAGGAAAAAACATCAAAAACCGCAAAAAGATCGAATTACAACAAAAAATAAATATAATATCTTGCGCAACCCTAAGGCATATCAATGGCTGACCTTCCCGCTGTTAAAAAGAAATAAAAAAGTAATAAAACGCAAGGGGACAATAAAAAGCACAATAATAGCAGAGTTCCGTACGCGGCGAAGGAACCCTAATCCTTAAGCGATCGCTTTCCGCAGGGAAGGAGTGAATTCGTCGCGGGATATCACGCGAATTACCATATTTAGAGTTTTCTTTTTTTGTAAGTATTGATAAATTTTGTCTTCAATCTGTAGCTCCTCTGTAGATTTTAAATGGTTTTATGCATTGTAATTAATGTTGACTCTGCGGAGTGGGATAAGAAACGTTTGAAGTAGTGGTTGTAAAGTTACTATCTTTCTGTTACTTTTTTTTATTAAAAACTAAGAAATTATTTCTCGGTGAGTCCTAAACGCCTAAATCACCTAACTTCAAATCTGCTTACTGCAGGTATTGTACTATATTTGTATTGAAAAGTAAAATAAATTAGTTAATAATATTAGCAATAATTAAAAACCACATCATTTGGGCACACTGACCTTTAGCAACGTCCTTCAAAAACCAGAACTACTCGGTAATCCTATAGCTTCTACCTAGATTTCTCTAACATTACCTAACAAAAGAAGTACATTACCCAACAATTACCAATATTTAGCCATTAGGCCTACCAATAAGTATATTATTATTAAAGTTAACAAAACAACGTATATATAATCTCTGTTTAAAATTGATTCTCGAAACAAAAAAATTGCTCTAAGTATACTAAATTGTTCCTATCAGACGCAAGATAATTTTAAGTCGCTGTTGCTCTCCGTTTTTTGTATGGGTTCAGACAAAAATACATTCATTAGGGGTTTAACTTTTACATAAGTTACGTTTATGTCTCCCAGACTTAGCCTCTACGAAAGAGGTTGTGATATCCACCATTAAAAGGTTAAAAAGGTTCTATTTATAAGCCTACTGGAGGGCAGGGTGATGATGATAGGCCAAATATTAAAAAGTCAATCAGCTAATTCTTATGTTGCCTCTGTCATTTCAATAATAATAGAGATATAATACTTCGAAAATTTAATAATCGTGTTCCTATTTGGGGGTACTTACGTGTATCATAGGACTAGTCAAGCCAACTATAATACAATGATAATCCGGGACAACTCACACACGGTTATCTGATCCCAAGCTAAGCAAAGCTTGTGTTACGGTGACCAGACAACTGATTAACTGAAATATTTCTAAATACATACATGTTACAGATCAATTACACCCAGACACACAGACAAAATAAATAATCGTGTTTATCACACAAACATTTGTCCCGGGTGGGAATCGAACCCACGACATCCAGTATAGCAGTCAGGGTCACTTACCGCTAGACCAACAGGCCCGTCAAAACTGTCGTTCTTCTTCACCCTATTCATCCGGCATTGATAGCTTCCTATACAGCCAGCTTCGTCGTATATAGCTAGCTCATCCACCTGTAGTCTCTCCCTGTGGGTATACCTATGGTATGGTGCGTGGTTGTGTGTGGCGGTCGGCAAGTGTCGCACAAAGTCGATGTGTTCACTGCGTAGCTACTAACCGAGTGCGTGATATAAGTGCCAGCGCAGGGGCGGACTTGGATGACGCGAGTATAGAAACGTGGGCGATAGTGCAACAGGCAATAGAAACTCTGCTGTTTATACGATGACATAGTATTTTTAACTGATTTCTGTCTAGAGCCATAGACGCTTAAGGCGATAGGATACCCCAACGTCCTTGAGCATTGAACGTGAAACAAGCGGCCAGCGCTGACCGCCCCGCGCGCCCGCGTATTGCCCCGCACGTCATAGAGTATCACCGGACGCAGATGCGTTCGAAGCATTTTTGTCGCTACCTATTAGCTTTTACTCGTATTACAATAATCGATTGAATGTGTATTTTGAGAACAAAATATTCTTTAGTGAATTATGTTATTGTAGTTAAAGTGAATCAAAATATAGATTTCAATTAGTTATTTTGTAAAGAAATAATAACGCTTTTATAAATGTGCTTACACAAATAAAAAAGGTCCAAGTGCGAGCCGGACTCACCCATGAAGGGTTCCGTAGTAGCATTAGCAAGCAAAGTTTTGCTTTTAACTTTGTTTTTCATAGTGTGTGTATAAATGAAAAGAATAATTTGCGGTTTTTGAACATGTCCTATATCTAGAAAACTTATGGCTACGTCTCGTTTTAATGTAGTTATCTAAATAGTATAAATATATTTATATTTAGCGTCTACTCGCAAACAAAACTTAATACCTATTTACTAATAGTTTATGCACTACTAAAAATAACACTAAAACAACAACAAAACTTAAACTAAATATTCACAAACGTCCAAGCGCAGACAAAATGTCCGATTCCGAAGATCAACCGTACTATTGTACCAAACTTACTATCTTCATTGTGTTCTCTTTGACTGACTTTGACGCAATTTTTATAATAGGTAGGGCGCTAGCAGTGAGATGTAATATGCTGGCCCGTAGGTTTGCTAAATGTACAAATAATGTAAAAATTACGTTATTCAAGGCTTACTGTCAGACTTTTTATACCTGCAGCCTATGGGTCAAATATACGCGCAGATCATTTGATGCCCTACGTATCCAGTATAATAACGGCTTTAGGATGCTGTTGGGATTGCCCCGTTTTTGTAGCGCGTCAGGCATGTTTGCTGAGGCAAAAACAGATTGCTTTAAAGCTATTTTGCGCAAAAGAGTAGCATCTCTGATGCGTCGCATTCGGGACAGCACCAGCAGCATTCTAAATACAATTGTAAGTAGGGTAGACTGTCCTGTAGTGAGGTACTGGAACACCATACACATGGGCTCCAGACCGGTTCTGTTTAATATAAGATAGTACTAATATAAGATACTAACATAGTCTTAAGATTTTACTAACAATTATATGGATTTTCATGTACAAACCTGTGTGTGTATTATCTGAAATAAAAACCTATTATTATTATTATTATTATAATGCGGAGAGCGCTAACATGCGACACAGCCTTCCCGTGCGAACGCTAGGGTGAGACTGGCCCTCGCATCTAGTGACCGCGACGGGCTTGAATATTATGGTATTTTTTATTTTACGGCACGTAAGTAATAATTTTGTAAAATTTTGAACTTAAATTTTATAAAGCATTAAATTGTTTATGATTGTGTGAAAAAAATATTCAAATCGCTTCAGTTGTTTGAGAGCAGTAAGCAAATTATTGAAAATTTAAAGAGGATTTATTCGATTTTTTTACGACAAAAGTATGAAAAATAATAAAAAAACTAAACTTAAAATTTAAAGTCAAACATGTTGTGCGTATAAAGGTATTTTTTTTAATGTATTTGGTCCATCCGTCTAGTAGTAGTAGTCCTTCAAAGAGAGGTCTAGGTATTTTGTAGTTTGGCCTACCCTTTCGCCTTAATGCGTCTTGAAAAAAAAACAAGAAATGTAGGCAAAAGAAACAGCGTCAGGAAAAGAAAAAGTGAACAAATAAAAAGGAAATATAACTTATGATCCATCTTTTATGTATAGCAGTTATTTTTAGAAGATAGCTACATAATTTGTGTAAAATCACTCCTTATTGAAAATAATTCCATACCACAACTACAGGATAAGATTACTTTACATTATTTGCTTTGACTGTTTTGGTACCTAGCTCCACACCCCGATCCGTCCCTGTATTGCCACCATGCTAGTATTTTGTTAGTCGGCAGCTTTGTCGCGAAGTGGCTCGCTGCACCAGCTCTCCTGCATCCCGCTCCCTCGCCCCCAGTCCGAGCGGGACGGAGCACCGTCACGGGACACTGGCGAGGCCCGAGTGTGACAATATTTGGTCACTTATTGGCTACACTGGGAGCGAGCGCACACAAAAACTAGATTGTTTAACATTTTACTTCAATATTATTTTGGTTCTTTGGGAATTTTTAAAGTTAAAACTGTTTGTGTATTCCCTTTTTACCATCACGCGTCGTATTTCTAAAGGGTAGGTAGGTAATTCATTATTATAGAAACCCAGTGTTAATGTTAATGTTTAATTAGTCCGTCACTTTGCGCCTATTAGAATCTGCCAAGAAAAATAGTAATTGTATGCAAGTGAATTTTGTAGTGGGATTATTTTCTATAGAACTTTTTTAAGAGGCAGCAGTAGATTACATAAAACTGAAGAAAATGATAAAAAGCTCTTTGTTGCCATTTGTTCTTGTACGCGACCAGTTCATCACTCCATGGATCTTCCTCCTGGAACTTCTCTGCATGCTATAAACACAGCATAATTATACCATCTAAGTAATGTTTTATTCAAATAATACAATACAGTTTGATGTTACTTACTAATGTATTATTTGTCTTAAAGGCGCAGTCGCCAGTGACCTGTGTCGTAGATAAGTCCGTGAACCTACAGCAAGGTCGTGTGCGATGCTCAACTGTTTGGTGAGCGAGGTAACCGAAATAAGCACTTTTGAAGTTAATCTTTAAGAGTTATATAGCATTTACTCGTAAGATAAACATAAATATTTCGCTATGTGATTTATAGACAAATTTTTTGATTTAGAATTTGCCCAAATTATTTTATCTTACTTGTTTTAAAATGTATAATCTGAAATCTGTAGGTATGAGCAAGTTTATGGTTTAAGACAACAGTGAAATACGTCGAATCCTTAAAATAAAAAGGAAAACTAAATAGAAGCGATGTATTTCAAAAACCTAAATTGCTTATGAAACTTGTAAAAGCTCTACATTTCCCAACTAGGTTTATTTACAAAAATAATGATTTACATTTATTAATTTGAAAAAGGAGGGTTAATTTGGTTTATTATCAGCAATGCAGCAATAGGACGACAAGGGAGGTTGAAGGTTGACTATGAAAAAGAAATTGTTTTCTTTTTCAACATAACTTTGAAATAGTGTTACTTCAACACCTCTAACCACCACCACCACTCCAACACCCCAGATACCTTAGTAATTAGAAAAGTAAATTAAGATGGAAAATTCTTAGATTAAAAAATATAATTCGACATTGGTATAGGTAAACCCCCAGCCACCTAACCCACACTAGCACACGTACAGTATCGCTTATATTAACACACACACACGCGCGTAGTGACGCAACTATTAATCTGTGTGGTTTACTTAATTCCATTGTTTGCTCGCAATTAACCCGCTTCAAAGACACCAATTCGGTACTGTCAGTGACTAAAGTGGTATGGAAAGCAGGAGCTAAAGGCTTCTTCATTTTCTTATTCGTTATGGTAAAGCTTTTTTTGTAACTTGTTTTTAAATAAGTTTATTTATTTAATCCACAACCACACACAATACCTTCAGAGCAAGAATGCTCTGTAGTTAAATAACCCAGCAACCTTATGAGGGGTTTAGTTGAGTTTCTAAAACATAGACCCAATTTACAGCCTTTAAACTGATGGCTGAGTATATGACACTAAACTAATTTATAGGTTTTTTTTATCTCTGATCGTCTGTCAGTTATGTCCGCGACAGTACCCGCAGCAGTAACACGATCGCTGCGCGGTTGATCGCCTCAATACGCAGATATACAGACTGTTTGCCTTCTCTGTTTGACTGTACACCGCTCACACCACTATTTGGACATTTTAGAAACTTGAATTTCCATTTTCTGTGCGCGTATGTACCCCGAAATGTATTTACCAAACTACATTCGCTGTTCAATAATTTAAAATCGTTGCAATTTCAACCTTATTTCTTCGTTGCTAAGTTATATGTATGTTTTTAATGGTTTGGTTTTGTGTTTGGTATTTAATGGTATGTGCAAACAAAATAGTTAATAATAACACAATGATTTTAAGTCTTATTTGTATTAGAATAAGGTTGAAATGGAATGCAAATACACTTGTCATTGTAATAGGTTTCCTAATAGTATTTGTTAAGTTTTAACACAGATTTACTAAAGACATTTTTTCGGTTCTTAATTCAAATATGTATTTTTAATTATTCATTAGTCAGCCGCTTAAAAGATTTAGCCAAGAATAAGCTGAGATCAGCCTAGGAGTTGTTTGACTGTATTTTGTAAAATATTATTTTAAAACCAAATTGTAGAGCTTCATACAAATTATTTATCATTGCAGTTACATCTAAAAGTAAGCCAAATATAGCTGAAACCCATTTTATATTTTTTTTACGTTATACTTAAACGATTCATTCAAATATTTTTTGCATGGTAGCGAACAAAATGTAGATTCTTTCCATTTCAAGTTTTTAAAGCAATAAATTAGGTACTATGTATTTCCCGGCCCCAATTTAAGTATATTTATTTTTAGTAACATTACCATATTTAATAAATTGTTTAAGAAAGAAAGCATTATTTTCTGACAGTGAATATATTTAACCTTAGCATTTTACTAACAAAAGAACTATTAAAATAATACTTTCATCCCACAAAAAATATTATCCAGTATCCTACGAGTACCTGCAAATCCATTCAAATATTCCAACAACTAATTCATATTTTTTCTAAACTATTCATAGTTGCGCACAAAAACTATAGTTTAAACAATTGCGTAACTATAAGAAACTCAATACTTGCCGTAAGACGATACACACATTGTTTGCTTCTAAGTAATTACGTTTTGTTGGCAGGAACAATATTTTGCAAATAAGGTATCCGTGTGTGAAACATCTTAATAGCTTAATAGGATATTGGCGGATTATTTTGTTGAATAATATAACAGTAAACAGGATAATACTGTCAAATTGTATTATACTTTGCAACACAAAAGTTTAAAGCTCTCAATATAAACGAACCCAAAAAATGGGAATATCTTACCACATTGTAAATTCATTAATTTATAATATAACATAACATATCATCACGCCTGTATCCCCGAAGGATTAGGCAGAGGTGTACCAATGTACACCCACAGTTCGCCGATATGTTTTTAGGTCCCATGTAATAGGGGGCGAGCCTATTGCCACTAACCGGGCACAAATCCAAACTCCGACCTGCTACTGAGAATTTCATAGAAAAACCCAATAACACCTTGGTCAACCTGGGAATCGAACCCAAGACCTCTAGCGTAGCAGTCGCGCTTAGCGCCACTAGGCCAACGAGGCAGTCTTCATCACTATCACTACATAGTATAAAACAAAGTCGCTTCCCGCTGTCTGTCCCTATGTATGCTTAGATCTTTAAAACTACGCAATGGATTTTGATGCAGTTTTTTTTAATAGATAGAGTGATTCAAGAGGAAGGTTTATATGTATAATACATGCATAATATAGTAGAGAAACACGGATAATCTTAGAGATTTCTAATGTAAGGTCGTAAATGAACAAATTTTTGCGCTTTCATTGCAAACGCTGGCTGAACCCTACGAGATAGATAAAAATAATGTACTACAGTATTGTGCTCCTTAAAAAGATCTACAAAAAAGTCCGCGATGGCATATGTCTATCTCTTGAGGATAACCCACAATAACCATTTTTTATCGTTTATTTATTACTTATTCACGAAAAAGCTATTTTAAGCAATACAGTATTAATCCTTATCCAATTAAGTACCTTTAATAAATTGTGTATGTTATATAGATCAATATTGCCCTTTACAGCATGTAATTTAAATAAATATTTTCGAAGATATTACAAATTTAAAATTCAGGGACATAGCGGTTTCGGCGGTACCGGCAGGGGGGCGCGTGCCTATACCAAATAGTGCGTCCAAGGCTGTGCTTCGCCCTACAGAACTTTATGATTGTGTAGTTATATTGGGTATCAGCGTTGCACCCGAGCAAAGCCGGGGCGGGCCGCTAGTAATTTATAATGGCATAATTTATAATGAGAAGTACAATTAATTTAAATGTCATCAATGTTTTTGATTCAATTTGCATCAATTCTAGTTTGATATCCTCTTCTATCACGTGTAGAAAATCCCACAAAGCTAGCTACTACTACTTTTTTCCATTACTAGATTTTTTTGTCATCAATAAAGGAAAAGGAGTAACTCGGAAGTCCATTCAAAGAATACAAAATAGAAAGTTTCCCTTATCTCACGGAAACCACTCCTTTCTTAATACCAATGACATTTATAAATATAACTCTTCCCTTTCATTGCTTTTAATAAACCCACAAGTTTCACGTCCTTCGAAGGCTCAATAACATTTCTATCGGTTTTCTATCAAAAGTGTATTTAAAGGGTTTTCAATGGTGGTTTACCTGCCATTGCTGCCATTGTGAACATGTGTATTTCATAGTTTTTAAACAGACAATTAAATGTGAACAGCTGATGCTCGTATTAAATGACAATATCTTTGTTTAGACACCTTAAAAACTATTGTACTAGGATAGGCAAAGACGAAGGAAATTAGTAGTGAGGTAAAAGAGTTTTGGAGAAAGCGGATTATATCCGTAAGAAATTATTATCCGGAAGAACTCCCCTGGTTTTACCATTGTTTCACAAAATATTAGATCCGTTTATTCTAACTTCGACGACCTTCAACTAAACATAGTGAATCTTAGAACGAATATCGACTTGATAATCTTAACTGAATGTAGACTAAATCCAAATAAACAAATACCTCAAATAACCAACTATGACTCACACCAATCTACAAATCATCTCAACAAAGCTGATGGAGTGGTTGCTTATATTAAAAACACACATGTACATAAAACAAGAGAAATAACGTTAACTCACGCGTCTTGCTTGGAGGTTCATATCTCTCCTGACCTTATAGTAATTGCGATTTATCGTTCTCCCTCAACCGCAAACGCTGACGAATTTATCCGATCCTTAGATAACCACCTTACTACCATTGCATCAGCTAAAAATGTAATTATCACTGGTGACATTAATATTAATCTGATACTAAATCAAGGCGAACTATCCTACGAAAGCACAAATAGACTTAACTATCTCACGATGCTGGCAATGCATGGGCTTCTCCCTGGCCACTCGCTACCCACGAGAGGCAAAAACTGTCTGGACCATATCATTATAAAGCTGAAACCCGCCAGTAAAACAGCATCCATTGCAATCATTCACACTACTATCACAGATCACTTCATGACTTTCCTAAAAATTACAAACCACAAAAACGTAATAAAACCAACAAAAACAAAATCAGTCTTTAACCTAGAGAAGGCAATCGGCCTCTTAAAAGGTAGTAACTTGACAGACTTGCTCAAACTAACTAACCCTAACACACTTACTAATAATTTAATTAATATTCTCCGCAATTGCATCACGCTTAGTACTATCATTAAGACGATCCCGTTAAAAAGTAGAACCCTGAAGCCATGGATGACTGTGGGATTATTACGCTGTATACATAACCGAAATAACATGCAACGTAGACTGAGACTTGACCCGTTCAATGAGGTACTACAAATTACATATAAAAGGTATCGAAATTATTGTAACTGTATCATCAAAAAACAAAAACGCAAACATGACAGAGACCAACTTGCTAAAGCACACAAAAATCCTAAAAGAACGTGGCAACTCATTAACAGCATTACTCAGCGAAAACCTAGAAAAACACATAATTTGGCTCTCTTGGAACTATCCAATACCCCACAGAACTCTATTAATAAGGTGAATAGTTTTTTCTCTAACATAGGAAAGCATCTTGCGAATAGTATCACACCACCTCTGTCTTCTATGGTGGATGATATTGATTTTAACTCATCCTATACACCGACCTCATCCTTTGCTCTATTCGACACTGATCCGTGCGAAGTACATGCTACACTAATGGGCTTAAAACTAGACAGCGCCCCTGGTTGGGACAATATTTCCATTAGATTCCTTAAAGCTGCTCACGATCAAATCGTCCCAATCTTAACTTATCTGACAAACCTATGCTTCAAGCATGGGATCTTTCCGGATGCCTTGAAAGTTGCCCTAATAACGCCTGTGTACAAGTGTGGAGACAGCTCAGACCCGTCAAACTATAGGCCAATTTCAGTTCTGCCCTCTATCTCGAAAATCCTAGAAAGACTCTTAAACTCACGCTTAATTAAATACCTTTCCAAATACAACATTCTTTCCCCTACCCAGTTTGGGTTCCGACAGGGAAGGTCTACTGAGGATGCCGTCTTGTCACTAACATCTACTTTAGTTGACAAAGTGGATAAGGGCAGCAAATGCATGGCAGTTTTCCTTGACCTCAAAAAGGCCTTCGACACAGTGTCTGTCCCCATACTTCTGCACAGGCTCGAAAACATCGGCATAAGGGGGCCCCCTTTCGAACTATTCAAATCCTACCTGAATAAACGTAAACAAACAGTAAAAATAGGGGAGTACACTAGCTCAGAGGAAACAATTTCTTACGGCGTCGGGCAGGGGAGTGTCCTTGGTCCGACACTGTTCCTTATTTATATTAATAATCTTTGCAATATGAGTATTGACGGGGGTCGCATTTTCTCTTATGCGGATGATACCGCCATAGTCTTTGCTGATAAGACATGGGCAAAAGTAAGAAGTTCAGCCGAAACAGGCCTGTCAAAGATCGCAGCCTGGCTCAATCATAACCTCCTCACACTCAATTCGTCCAAGACCAACTACATATGCTTCACCAAGTATGCACACACGCAACCACCACTCGAATTCCGAATAAAGATCCACTGCTGTGCCAACCCCCCCACTCCTGACTGCTCTTGTACAAGTATTGACAGGTTACAGTATACTAAATACCTGGGCATCATGATTGACCAGCGCCTGTCCTGGCACATGCATACTGAACTACTCATGAAAAGGGTTAGGAGTCTAATATGGACTTTTAAAACGTTGCGACACATTGCTTCCAAGAATTTGCTGCAGAAAGTCTACGTATCTCTGGCCCAATCGATTCTTACGTACTGCTTGCCATGCTGGGGTGGGGCAACAAAAGTAAAATTCTTAGTACTCGAGAGGGCACAGCGTTCTCTGCTCAAGGTTATGCTCTTCAAACCATATAGGTTCCCAACCCAAAGCCTTTACCTAACCTCTGACCTTCTGTCTGTAAGGAAACTTTACCTACTCCATCTTATTCTGAAAAAACACAAATCCCTCCCTTACGATCCCTTAAAGCCGAGTATGAGTAGCAGAAGACGCCACCTAGTCGCCCCAACTGTCCCAGTTAGATCTGTTTTTGCTAAAAGGCAGTATGCATGGCAGTCTTCCCATTTATACAACCTATTGAATAAAGAACTTCACGTCTATCCTCTGAATCTCCGTGACTGTAAACTAGCTGTGACTGAATGGCTTAAGACTAAAAACTATGATGACATTGAGGCCATGGTAACATCGCTTCCATTATCTTACGGACCGCTGTAACGAAATTGTTAGTGGTGGAAGCTGATTCTGGCTTGCTCCGATCCCAAGACATTGTCGCAGGGCTAACCCATAACCAACACCAAAACTAAACCTAAACCTAACTGTAACCTAAACTTATTAATATATACATGTAAATAAACAAATTTAACTCAATCACAATGTACACCCACACACTATATACACTATACACTCATACACTTTCACGCACATATACACTCACTCTATTACACACTCTCACGTCCGCACACACTCACAACCCACTCGCATAAATCACACAAGTGCGCTCCTTCTGGTATTTTTGTATTTTCTTTTCTTTTATTTGATTTGTTTTCAATTGCATACACTGTATAATATTATGTGGAAGAGCGGAGTCACCTAACACAAGCATCCTCTTGCTTAAAAGGTGATCTCCAAAATTCGTATGTTAAGTCTTTTATGTAATTGAAATAAACATTTTTATTATTTTTTTATTATTAATTCATTCTATTAAATACAAGAGATTTGAAGAAATATAAATTAATATCAACATAACATCGAATGACTAGTCTATTTGAAGTTACTTAAATATTTATTACTGAATTAAATAGCTCAACTTAACAATATGAGTAGGTACCTAAGCTGATTGTCGTAGCTCGATCCACAATCCTACTAATATTATAAATGTGAAAGTTAGTGAGAATGGATGTGTGGATGTTTGTTACTCTTTCACGCAAAAACTACTGAATGGATTTTAAAGAAACTTTACAATAATGTAGTTGATCGGAATAACACATAGGCTATAATTTATAAATATAGTGTATGTATTTTCATTCACGCGGTTGAAACCGCGGGACACAGCTAGTAGCTCATACATTCATCAACATAATTTAGTTAGCTATTAAACAATTTTGGAAACTTAATCTGTTAGCAGAGGTTTTAACCTCAATTACTATAAATACTGTTATTACTATATGGTATTACTTTAGTCGTTTATTATATTACCGACCAGTTTTATTATAATGTGGTTCTGTAGTATGTTTTGAGAGCCGCAAGGGGTCCAATTAGTAAAGAATCGGTTATTTATCAAACTATTACTGATCGGTTCAAAGTAGCCACGCCTCAAACAATACACGAACAATACCAACAATTTACTGAAAACGTTTTAACTTTTATAATCATCTACAATCAAATACCAACTGTAAGAGAACTCGTTAAGGTCGACTTTCAAATTGAATTGTATTTTAAATTGTATAACAATTATTTAAAGTGCTTTATTTTTATATGACCTCGATCAATGTATTTACAACTAAACGCTATAGCTAATAAGGTTGAAAATCAATTGTAACTAAATAATAAAAAACATGAAATTGATTCCCTGTAGTTATAATTCAATAACAATTATTTGAGGGTCTATTATATTAAATAATGGAAATAATAAAACAATGTGGAGTGTTCTCGTGACGGTCGGTGCATTGAATGCAGTCAATGGGTGTCGTGTGGCGATGTGTATTGTGGGGTCTAATGCCAGGCATTGTTTCGGAGGCATTCTCTCAGATATATCGGGCAGAAGTAATTGAGATAATTGCTGATCACTTACGTTATGTTAACTCGAGTTTTTTAACGTTTATTGCTCTACCAAGAACTTAAGTAACTCTAACTATGTAGTTGATATGTATATAACGACTGTTTGCATCAAATAATTATTTTCTTCCCTTTTGTAGAATACAGGGATTAGGTACCTAACTGCGGGAGAATTGTACAATTATTGCAAATGAAATCTCTTTGTGTTTGCTTGGCTTTCGCAAGTTCGGTAATGCCTCTAAGCATCTTTAAGTAAAAAACTTAGATTACATTTCCTAAAACTTTCATTTACATTCAAAATGTTCGTGAGATACTTATGTTATTTTATCAAGCACATACCTCATTAATTCAAAATTTGAACCCATTTTCTATTTACGCACATTTCTCATTTCAGTTCACAAATCACAATGCATGTCTCTTAAAAATACTAGCATCTGTTTACAAAAACAAACAAGCACACAATATCAGCCAACCACCGAAGGTTAGCAAAAAGCCTGCCTCAAGCGATACCACACTGGTGGGAGTAGCGCGGGATCGCGGGCAAAGGCGAGGCAGGTGGAGGTCCCACGGTAAGGCTTGTTGGAGAGATAACATCGTGTGTTGACAATATAAGTGGCTGGTTAAAGAGCAACGATTAGCATTCATACATCTAACTAATGACAACGAAGGGTTACAATAGCTGGAAATTAGCACTATGTCAGGTTATGGCTCTTTCCGGGACAATATAGGCTGAGCCTTTAGCAACAGTTTATTAAATTTTATCGTCGAAATGCTTTTTAGTCTTTGTTTTATGTGTTACCTGGTCCTGGTATATATGTCCGAGCGTCAATTCTCTTCTTTAGATATTCACTGGGGTAGGCACCGAGTCATTGCTTATTGTATTCCTATTGCTACCCTCTACTTTCTAACGATTCCATAAAATAATTTATCCATTACATAAAAAAAACGTATTTTTTAAATATCTACAAAGAAAAGGATTATCTATCATTTTCGTAACAAAGCCCTAAAATGTAACCAAACCCACAATAAATGCTAGTATTATGCTACACCACAAAAGCTCGCTAATAGCGACAGGTTTACAAAAACGACACAAGTTCGATTCCCAGGCCGATCAGTATCTAATCGCCAAAGGGATATCTTTCTAAAAGACAAAGAAACCGCCCCCGACATTGTAACCAAACCAGAATGCACTTGTGGCACAATGCGTCAATATTTATAGAGATGAACGATAGTGAACACAATTGCGCTAAACGTTCTCAGATCACCAGATACTCACACAATGGTGGAAAAGGATAAATTGTGTGTTTTGTGGGATCGCTGGTTTATGGCAGTTTGGTTTGGCTGACTTTTTAAGCCGTGATTTCGTTATATTTTTGGTACAGATTGTTACCTTTAACCGTCCAGAATAAATGATTGACGGAAATAATGACAGGTTTCATACTAAATGCTTAACTGGGAACCGGGTAAATAAAAATTGGTCAAATTATTTACAGATTTCTACATAGTTCATTGTATTTTAAACAATGACAATAATATTAAACCTCTCTCCGCTTATAGTTTAATTTAAATCAATTCGAGATTAACGGCCAATACAATTTAAATCGTACGTATACCAAACCACACAAAAAAGTTTTACTACTTGGAACTAAATCGAAGCAAAAAACAACAAATACGTAAGTATAAACTTAATACATTTTCTAACAAAATCACTTCCTTATTGAACAATATTAGAGCTCGACACTTGATATTCTCAGTAGCAGGGTGTTTGCACAATTTGCGATTATCCGCAAGACCGCGCGACCAGTCGCACGTGTGGGTTCGCCCTAATTTGCTCACACGCCACTGGAGATCAGATTTGTTACAATTTTAATTTATTTGGCATGATGTTGCGTCCCGAGGTTTGCAACCCTGGTGTAGAAGCCTTTTAACTTGTGATCTGTTTATTTTGAGAAGATTAATTTGTTCTGTTTTAAGAGGGCAAATTTTAAGGCAAATTCTGTTCTTTTCTAACAGGAGTGTGCAGTCGCGATAAAAACGATGAGTAACTACACACTTGGGACAGCCCGAGAGGCTGGACGATGACACTAACGATGTTCAGGAAGTGCAGCAGTAACAAACTAAAACACGTGCACGTACCTTGGTCTGCTATGTCTGCTGCCGATGACCCGCCTGCGTTCTAATTTCACCACAGTTGTTGCTGAAGGTCACGAACTGCTCGGAATAGGGATTCCTAGCAGAATATCGATCGAGTTGACGCGTTTAAAGGGTTTTTCTTGGGATAGATCGCGGAGCGCGCGCGCGTGCAAGATGGTGAGAAAAAGAATTTTAGTTAGTGGGGCGGCCGTTCGTCCGTTAGCGGTTGTGACGTCATGACAGTTGCAGCAGGAGCACCAATCGGGTAACGAGTACGGCATGTATGACAACCGTCAAAACAGTTGTGATTGCCACTGCTGAAAATCGATAAGAACATCGTGTGTGTCCGTGGTACATTCTAAACGATCTGATTTTAGGAATCTGTATGATGACGAAACAAGGAGAAAAAGTGCTATTGCTAGTAAATAACAACTAGCTTTTATTTTCAATTGAAGTATTTAAATAAATAATAAATAAATAAATAAATAAATAAATGCGGACAACATCACATACATTGCTCTGAACCCAAAGTAAGTAGCTATTAAGCACTTGTGTTATGGAATTCAGAAACAACGAAGGTACCACAAACACCCAGACCCGAGACAATGTAGAAAAGTGACTTTCTACATTGACCCGTCCGGGGATCGAACCCGGGACCTCAGAGCTAGCGACACCTTGAAAACCGGTGCGTACGCCACTCGACCACGGAGGTCGTCAGTAAGTCGTAAGTATTTGTTCTGTATATTATTGCACTGAATCAATAGAATCTCATTTAAAACTCTTTAAAGAAGAAACTTTTTTTCTACCTTCACCTTACTTACTTTTAAATTCAAACCTTTAAGTTCACTAACTAGGTGTGTTCAAGGCAGCACACTTTAACATTACCAACGTATAGGTAAAGAATTTTCTACTGTGCTGTTTGTATTGTAATGCCTCTTTATTTAAATTGCCTCAAACTAGCAAGGGTTAGCTGTCATCCCTAAATACCTTATAACCAATACTTATTTAAATCTATCAATTGATATGCCACGAATATATTAAGTGATCAATAGAAAGGTATAATGCGGTCTAAATATACCCCACTGCAGCACTGTTCCGATCGCCATTCACATGTCAACAATAACAATACGACAAAAAATAAACAATAATACAACTCTATCGCATCCCACGCAAAAAATACCCAACACACTTCAATCACACGAATTTAAACCTTACATCCCTGACATAAAGGATATAGTAACTGTATAAGATATGTTGGTTTTAGAACAATAATGAAAAAAGGTTGTTATTCACGAATCGATTGTACAATAGTTATCGATAGCACTCGAGTGGTTTCGAATAACGATTATTTGACGTTTTAACTAATCGATGATCGTTTTGTCTGCGGTTAAGGTAGCATTTAATTGTTTTAAGTGGTGTGGACGTATCTTAGAACCTTTGAACAATAAAGGCTTTTCAGATTATTGACTGCCAGTAAGAATTCAACGTAATGAGGTTTTGTATGTTGAATGTGTGAATGAATAATCGTATATTCCAACATTAAGATTCGAGATGATTGCCTATGTATTTGACTACACTACCTATGCCTTGCCTATGTATCTGACTGACCTTCTGCTGTAGTCTCTAGTAACTGAACTTTCGGTGTATCTGAAAGGACATAATAATATAGTTTTACGATCACAAATAGAAGGGACTTTTAATAATAAGTACTTAAATTCAAAGCATTCAATCGTCCCTGTGTGGATAATCTTTCTAACATTTGATGATCAGCCATGCTTTTATACAACGGTGAACGGCATTGCATTCACATGTGAAACTGAGCTAAACCTAAACATAAACTATGCAACTGCAAACTACCATAGATTAACATTAAGTAATTAACATATAAAGGCAAAAGCATCTTACAAAACTATCCAAGCTAAGTACACCCGCCCACACAAGTTGGCAACTCAATCTAACGGCGGCCGAACATTTTAATTACTCGACTCTGTCCAGTGTCCGCCGCAGACGTAATAAATACGAATTAAAAACAAAAACAAAATGTCCGCGGGTCAGGCGACGGCGGGGGTGAGGTAGCGGGGCTAAGGGGGGAGGAAGGGAGGGAGGGGGAGGTGTTTCAATAATAAAAATAATTACCGAGTCAGTGTTAGTGACAGCGGTGGACCGGTTGGCTAGTGTGGAGATGGCTTCAACATTTCTATTTCTTTGTTTGAGGAAACCATTTTTTTTTTACTTTAATCCATCGTATATTCTGACTAGTAACTCGCTAAAAAAAGTGTTATAAAAATAACTGTATTCAGGATTTTTTAGTTTAAAGCCGCAAAGTTTTAAATAAGCAAGTCTTAAATTTTTCAGACTATCTGCGTTTGTACTATAATTTCTATTAAATAAAGGTCGAGCCAAACCAACTCTACGAACCTGCGTAGAATAAGATACATTACCGATTTTATTAATATTATAGAACGTGGATTAGCGCGAACCGGCCGTGGTCGAAAGCAGTCTGCTTGCGATCACGGCCGGTGTAACCTAGTCGAAACGTCAAGCCCTAAAGGTATTTATGCATGTTCGCGCTAATCCCCGTTCTATAATATTAATATGAACATGCAGCGCGATAGTTTAAAAGTTATTGTTACCGATTTTGTTGTCATTCTACGCAGGTTGAGGAACACTTGTAATCAGAGAGACAGCACTCTGATTACATTAGTAGTGTTCTTCAATGTGGTATTAATTCTATATATCTATGTGCCTATAGTCGCGAATAATTTATTTTCCTATCAAAATAGCCTACTCCATACTATGACACTCCTTTCGAGAGCGGCGCGAATATAAAATGTGTTGTGCGCCACAAGTATTGCGAATTAATCGAAACAGGAATACAATCGGAAGCCCCCGAGTGTACCGGGATCACCCCTTCCCCCCTCCCCGCCTGTGCCCGCAACCCTCACCCCCTGTGACACCCTGCTAAGAGAGTTGGACTAACTCTTTGAATGATGACTTATGGTGTAAATAGTTACGCAAAAAAGTTTTTTTTTTCTTGTATCTAAAGATACCGAAAGTTCGGTGGAATTGAAGGTTTATTCCATTCCATTGGTCTAGGCACAGGTCTGCAATAACATACTCAGTTTTTTTTTTTTAAATATTTTTTCAGAGTGTCTCTAAGTGACGTAACTATTGTATTTCAGTTTTACATATTAAATCAATTTCATTTATTACCTATTGACACGCTAAGAATGAGAAGAAGAGGAGTAAATAAAATTGTTCATCATTATCAAAATTAAACATTGCTTTTGAAACAATCTTATATGTCTCCATATTTTCAAAACATACACAAACAATACAATATATTTTCTATTAATTCCACGGATTTAATATTTTACCCACTAACCCAGGCTTACCCCTTAAAGTAATATAAGCGTGAAGATAAAGTTTTCCAAGAATTTCTGATTCAATAATCACCACAAATTGCAGTTAATCGTGACTTTTTTACAATTTTCCGTCGACTATTCTAAGGGCTGAAACTTTTACAAAGGACTCTCCATCCCTTTCACTCTTATTACTAACTTATATATCCATCTCTTTCGTTTAGAACTTTTTGTTATAATGATAGCGAAGTAATAAGAAAGTATTGAGTTATGATACGGCTTTATTGGACGGGTTTATGAAAAAGTACTAAAAAAAATAATTTATTTTATTGTTTGCAGAAAGGAGTCTAATTAAAATTCTATAAAGTTCATTAGAATGCTACGATAATGCTACGCGGCTACGAGGTTACGGTCGTAGCATGTAGAATGTAAGATTCATTTTGTTGCTACAAGTAAAGCGAACGTAAGTACTACAAGGATTGGATATTTTATTTTACCAGTCGGTCCATATCATTCAATCATTGCTTACCCAGTAAACAAAAGAAATAATGAAAATGTAAAACGAAAAGAAAATAATACATAAATTATACGTCCAAACTTTTTTTCGTCAAGCTTAATGTTAAAAACAATCATTTTAACGACAATAATCCACATCAAACTAATCTCCCATACAATCCCGCCTCAAAACCATTCAGCGAAACCAAAATAAAATTTCTCACGCAATTTAAAATTGGTCTAATTATTTAAAACCACCCCCTGGTATTTAAACTTTAGCAAACAATGAATCAAAAAGCGGTTAAACTGAAATCATAGCTAAGCGAGGTCGCGTGGCGTCCGCCCCGGTTGACGTAATCAGATCAAATGAGAAAGAACGAATGAATGAGCTAACACACTGTGACGTATGCGTTCACATTCTGTTTTTGAATTTAAGCTGTCAGTTGCAAACTTTTTTGAATTTCTTTTTAATTGTTGGCGTATTGCTTTTAAATGGTGGCAAGTAATTCGTACTTGTGGTTCCTGTTGTAAAACCGTTTTGTAAATAGATTTTTTTTTTAATATTTTTGCTAGTAGCTAATTACTACACAATATTTGAGGTTTAGGTTTTTATAGCTTAACTAGCTGTGCCCTGCGGTTTCACCCGCATGAATACCTAGGTCCCGTTCCCGGTGCCTTTATGTTATTCTGGGCGCAGATGAATCCAAACAAATCACTATCGTAACAAAGGTCAGGATTTACATGTTTTTTTCCCCGCGCAATTTTCCATTTTTTTTTTCTTCTTTCATAAGAACTTTCTACTGATAATAACTAACACAAGAAAAAAAAGAATTAGCGAAATTGGTCCAGGTTTTATTGAGTTATGCGCTTACCATGTCAATGATGTTTATTAGATCAGCTCGTAGATTTATTTCGCATATTTAACTTTATCGGCCGTTTGCTTGGCTTTTTATTCGACATTGTTGTAACCTTATTAATCGTTAATGTATAATCTTAGATTAACTTAACCAGGCTACAGCCTATCCAAACCAAAACACACACGCCAACCAACAATCTTGGTTGTTTGACGTCTAATTTAGTTCAGACAATGCATCCCGCAGACGGAGCCGTCGAGTGAGGCTGACGTCATTGTGGTGACGTCACTCGGCCGCTGACCATCGATGTCTCGTCGACGCTGAGAGTCTCTCTGTCTCTCTGTCTGTTGCCTGACAACTATCAAGATTGGTTCGAGTTCGCCGATGGCATTTGTTTCGATAGCGGCTAATTCAGCGATTAGCGTGTAGTGTAACTGTGGCTTCGTCTCTGCAGTGGTTTAAGTAAGATCTTAATACTGATACGCTAATCTTTGTTGTGCTTGAAACTGTTCTTTAAAGACTTTTGTCTTTTTTATTTTGTTTAATGCACTCATATTTAATATGGAATTGTGCATTTCAAATATGATATTTATAACAATAACGTAGCAGTTCTTTTCAGTAACTCCTGAAATAGATACATTTTTTTTTAATCTCTTTACAGTAAAAATGATTACTAAAGGAAATCTTCTGTATCATTTGCAAAATCTTATTTACGAGTATAATACGGTTTTTACATTGAGCGTCAATGTGACTGTCATTCTTCTTGACATTGTCTAAGTTAAGAATAATCTTACCTTCAACACTTCAGCAGGCCGACTTTACCAAAGAGGAGATGAGAATAGCGGGTCAGAAACTTTATTTTATACAAACAGCTACACTATGTAATATTACAACATAATAACATGAACATAATGAAATGTGTGCATAACGCAATTACATTAATCATTAACAACACATCTCCGCCCAGCACATCTCATCTCATCTTTAGTGTAGTCCGTCCCTTAGCCCATACTTACTCTATCAATATCTAGCGATCCAATGCAAGTCAGCGTCCAGTGAGGCGCTAATTACCGCGCGTCGTCGATAACGCTTTGTGGTAAGACGCATTGTGCCGCCATGTGGGCCCAGTGTGTTCGCTTACTGTGCTCACTACTTAGTGCTTACTGTATGTAGTAGTGTAGTAGGTAGGCTGTAAGGTACTGTGCTTGCTGGATGTGGTAGTGTAGGCGATAGGATTGGGGTTAGATTTACGGTGGTGAATAAAACTGTTATTTTGATTGGTTATTTCAAGCAATCAGATGCAACTCCATTGGAGGCTTTTGTTTTTTTGTGAATTTAACTTAAATCTTTGCCTGGATTGTATTAAACCTTATTATTTTGGTGTATTCGACGTTTACCAAGGGCCAGGGAATGCAAAAAGAAAACAATAAAAGAGACTATAGAAAATGCCGTTTTAGTGTATGAAAAATAATGTTTAATGCCTTTAGCATTAAGGAAAGGAAATTGATTTGTCAAATAACCGATGGTCTATTATAAGATATTTTAATACTTTATGTCACAGTTAAAAACATGTATTAGAAGAAGGTTATCAAGACTCTTTTGGAAGCTTTTTAAGGTTGACACTGAACCAGAAACTTTTCGAATCACAAAAAGACACGATATTTAATAGGATTAAAGTAAATAATACACTAGATATATTGAGCACGTTTATTAATTATTATTTTACATTACAATAGTTATTATCATCTCTAAACGTTACGGGTAAACATCGCTCTATCACTAGTATTTACATTGCATAATAATATCTTCTATTATTATCTAACTATTGAACACTAAATAATAAAGAGTATTTCATCGAAATATTACAATTGTTACATTCGTTTATTATTAAAATATAATTAATTATAGTTCTCTAAATAATCTTAATAGTATTATTAAATTAAAACAGTGTGTTTAATCAGTTGCAATTTAAAAACAGTTTGATGCCATATCTATTCTGAAATCTTATAACCAATCGATAGATATTTTTCCCAATGAAAATAAGACGTATAATTTCGAATTGATCTTTATAAAGAAAACATGAAAGTGCCCACAATAGCAGCAAAAACGATTCATGGATAGGCTCTAAATTTAGAACGTTATAATGTTTCATATTTACAGTTCTAATTTAAAACGGTGAAGATTAATCTAATTGTAAGGGATGTGAATTTCTATTAAAACAAAGCTGATTTACAACATAAATATTTCTGTAGTAAACCGTCTCAAAGTGTATTTTAAGAAGTATTATTACGTGTAATAAAATTTACTCAAAGAAACATTCCTTAATTATTGTGTACTCGACTAAAATTATACTAACTTGTTTAATTATTAAATGTATTTATAGTATTATTATGTATATTTACAATGTTTGTACAGCGTTGTACGCTTATATTAACTGTAGTCAATCTAATTAAAATATTCTACTCTACGGGACCAAGTACTATCAACTGGGAATTATTATAAAGGTTTATAAGTACGTACAATAATAATACTACAGTCAATCTTTATTATTAACTAGAAATAAAGCGCTTTTATTTACAATTTGTTGCAGTATTTTCAAGACAAGTTCATATTTTTTAAATTAAATTTTGTTCTTCTTCTTCTTTTCGTGTCGATGGTAGATTTAAATTGGAGTATATTGGCCCAGAAAGTTGCGACATTAATGGCAGCATCGTTAGCCTGCCTTAAGTCATCCAAAGTGCAGGTGTACGGATAAAACGGATGGTAAATTTTGTTAAAAGTTCTACTAGTAGTATCATTACAGCTCCGGATACGCAGAATGATTGAAACCAGAAAAATATTTATCAGAATGCACACATGAACATAGTAATCTTTTATCCAACACAATTTGTCGTCTTGAATCTTCACAGATTAAATAATGAAAACATTATAATCAAACGGTAAAAAATAAAAATAACTATGATAACTGTACACTTTATAATACCTACGATCTAAAAATATATTTAATGACAATAATGAGTATACCGACGGCATCAGCCTCAAACACTACCGTTGTACGTTAAATCACGTTAAAGTCCGCATACATAACGTCACAGTCCACATTAATGACGTCACAGTCCACGTTACAGCACAGTCCAGTACTTCTGGTACTAATCGGAGAAGCCCTCGTTGTTCGTGTTGTCTGACGTCGGCGAGGTCCCTGGCGAGGGCACCTGCAGCTGTCTGCCGTACATCAACTCAGTAGGCGGCATGAAGGATGATAAGTACTCTGGAGGAGGTCGAATGACCGTCGGCAGGTACCCTGTACCACTGTACGGTGGTGTCAGAAACCGTCGCGATGGTGAGAACTTAAAGCTCTGGTTCGACAGCGGAGAGAACGCGGATTTCGACTGGTATTGCATGTAGGGAGGCGACTCCTGAGTCACTTGGTACTGGGAATGTTCCCCGTTGATCATCATTTCCATAGCAGCTACTACGTCGCCTTTGCATCTCGTTAGGATCCCCTCGATCTCCTGTCGCCCGCGTCTCGGGAAGACCTTTATTAGTACGTCGACTGGTGACTTCTGGTACGGGGAAGGATCTTCGGTCACAGTTTCAACAGTTTCCTTTCGTTCTCGCCTAAACATTTTGTATTTAAAGTCAGGGTTATCCCATTTGTCTTCCTCTTCCTTTTTGACGGGGATTTCTTCTCTCTGCTCCTTCATGGAGAGGTTTTCTGGTGTGAGCGAGGGTTCTGTCTCGTCGAGTTCCTCTTCCACGTTGAGCTCGTGGTCGGAGGGCGAGCGCGGGGGCGGGGTGGCGAGCGGGGGGGTGGCGGCGGGGGTCTTGGCCTCCTGCTGCGTGTCGGTCGGCGGTGATGGGCTGGAGCACACTTCTGTGATCCGCGCGCGCTTTTGAACTGTTGACAAAAAATGGAGGTTAGACTTTGTTAAGTGGAAAATGGGGCAGATGGGTTGAATGTTATGGGGGTCGGATTCTAAATGATAGAACCTTAAAAAAAGTTTAGGTATGAGGCAATGTTACTATTATGCTTTTAGTACATTGACACCCACATTTATGTAAAGAGTTATCATAACACATCCCTGCAGTATAGTACAAATATTGTCCAAAGCCACCTCACCGACAAAATACGAAAACAAATCAATTTATAAAACACACACCAAAAATAATAACTGACATTCTTTCTCTGAAACATATTTCGTTTTGTGCGTTCAAAGTACACAAGCGTTGAGAAAATAATACAGTCGAGAACAAAAGTTCAAACAATGAGGGAAAACAAAAAGGCGAACCCGCGTGCGTCGCTGAGTGGCGGAGGGTACGCTGCAAACAAATATGGAACCGTGTTTAACTTAAATGTGGTTTCACAGTAATTGTTCAGAAAAGGTAAAAGTTAAAAGTCCAAGACGTAACTAAAAACAAAGTGAAAAATATACGGAGTTCATTTGTGGCACTCTTTAATTTACGATTGATATTTTAAAAACTTTTTATAATAGTTTCAAAAGATTTTTTAACATTGTTTCTTATTCTAAACAATTAAAAAAGAAGTAGTTTTAAATCAGTACAAAATATCAAATTATAATAATCTTTTTCAAATTAAAACCGTTTTCGATTCTCATGTACCTTTCTAAAACAAAAGACGTTAGCAATAGTTCCAAGTAAAACAAAGGCTCGTATATAGCGAGTTGTAAGTTATACAGGGTGATCGTGAACACGGGTCTGGAGTCATTGTGTCGCTGCAATTAGAAAGCACGCCGGCTCACTCGTCTGCACCAATTTAATGGCCGAAGTTATTGTTGTTTTTTAAACGGTGACGTGGGGCATCGAGAGTTTAACGCCAGTCGCCTGCCGTTTTAATAAGGTTTTAATAGATTTGGGTTGTTAGTGCCATTTTAGTTCCGATTTTTGTACCTATGGGTTTTGTTTGAATCTGTGTGGAGGTAATTTTAGATAATACTAGGTCTAGATCTATATCTAGTATTTAGTAACTAGGTAATTATTCTCTTAGATAGAGCTACTTGTCATGTGCATTCAAATAAATAAACGAAACTCATTTTATTATTTCAATGTAATACAGGAAGATAGGTAATGTTAGATAACTGTCAAGGACGATGTAAAAAAAAGAATTCGAACCGAAATGGAACAAAATCCGACAATTTAAAAAACCATAAAAGCATCTCGAGTGTACGCTCATTCAAATAAATCTACCACGACCATTAAAATGTAATCGAAACTCCCGCAAGCGTCCGCAAAAAACGATTACATTGAAAAGACACTGAGTATAAGTGAACCAATTCAACGAACACAATCATCAATGTAAAACGTTCTTTAAGAAAAAACCGAATGAATAGAAAAAAAAATGAGTCGTTTTGTGTTATAATAAAAGGTACGCCCTCGCACGAATATGCAAAAGAAAAAAGAAAAGATTTCATTAAAATAATACCTTCGAACAGTTTTATACAATACAAACAACTTTTATTGAATTACAATAAGTGAATACTGGCCATTTTAAATCTCATTATGTGTGTGCGAGCGAGATGGGAATACCGTTTTGAATGTGTGTGAGGGAGATGAATAGAGCTATAGAATTGTAAGTAGAATTAATATAGACATCTGCTGGTAAATGATGCTGTAGGTCCGTGTTTTAGTTTTGTGTTTTATTGTGTATCAACAATGTTTGGCATATGCGGTAATCACATAGGGGAGGTTTATATTTACATTAATATTGAAAAACACACATTGTTCACGGAAATAAATCCTATTGGCTGGTTGCAGGCTACGGTTACGTTAAAAAATTACTACATTGCTGCCAATTTCAGAATAACTATCAATTTCTTGGGCAGGGATGATCAACAATTATTTATTTTTGTTTGTCAAGTAACTGGCATCGACATGAACAAAATAATGTTTGCTTCTACAACTTTGTTCAATCAGCAATTTCAGCTTAAGATTTTTAGAGTTTACCGGTAAATATAGACTTAACATAATATGTTATCGATACTCTTATTAAAACGGCATAATTAACCCAAGCCCAACCCCAACAACTAGATAACACACAAATCCGTTCTGCGTTCGCGCGCCAATGTTTCGTGTAGATTTATGCGTCTGTTTATAACACTGGCCGGTCGCCCGAACAAAAGCAGCATTGTATTGTGTGCATAATAATGTCACTGCGGCAACTATTGTTGTGTGGTGCTGGTTTACGAGCGGAATCGAAGCTCAATGCAGAGTTTCAGAGCGTTTACATGTAGCTGTAGTATGGTCAGGAATTGGATTAATTTATTGAAATAATTGTTTTACGTAACAATGCCTACTCTTAGTGGCCTGTATACCTAGCATGTAGTCTGTAGTTTGCTGAATCCAAATCTAGGATGCCTTCTCAGAACCTTAATTGAAAAGAAATTGGGCAAAATAATTACGGTTAGATTGAATAGTGAAAACTGAACGCAAAATTAGAAAAAACTTTGCAGCGGAATAAAAATGTTTTTGTGTCTTCTTGTTACTCTGTTGCACATAAAGTACAGATCCGGATAACATAGGCAGTTATTACCGTAAAGCTTTATCAACTTGTAAGTACTTTCAGATGAGTACTAAAACACATAATAACCAACATATTGCAATCCCACACTAACCGAGTGCAGTGTTGACAGTCGCGTACAGTCGCCGCCATAAATTACTAGCACAAAGGCCCGCCTCCATTGTGCGCGAGATTTAGTGCGGCTGCGCCTGACTGTACATTACTATTCATTCGTGTTACTTGTTTGGTTGTACTCCGTGTAGGTGGCGCTGCTGCGGCGAAAGATTTATACGTTTATACTGTTAGGTTTGGTGATGAATTCATTACTGTTTTAGGTAGATTTGGACATACCATTTGGCAAAAAGAAACCAATAAATTGACCACTACAATTTACTAAAAGATTTTTATGGAACAACCACTAACTGTGTGGTTTTCAGATTGATAAAAATTGCTTAAAATCATTGTAACAATCTTTCGCCTGCTAAGGCTGTAGCAATCACACTATTATGTTAAAACAACTGAAAGTTACAGTATTTACAATATATCTTAAACAGTTGCAGTTTGGTACCCCTATTTCGCTAGAATCAGAAAACTCAACGTCTTCTTACTATTTAACGCTTTACTACTTAACAGCCCTCTTTAGTAATAAGTTAAAACATATTATTTACTATTTGTAGAACAGCTACAACTTATTTAATTTAAATAACCTGAATAGAAACAGAGGCTACCAACATAAAAACACTCTCATACACTAAATAACCCCTCAGTCCGATTAATTTTTGTGTTCAATTTAACAAAAACCTACCCCTCCAGTCAGTCCGCTAATTACGAACATTTGACTTAATATAAAGTAATTAGTGGACTGTTGGCGAAACATTCTTGTTTTTTTGCCTATTTCGGCCTCTTTGTGGGCACTCGTTTTGTTTTGTTTGTTAACGTTTCGTTTGAAAAGCTGTTTTTGAAGCTGCGTTTGAAAAACATCGATATGGGTTTAACTAGTGGTCGTTTTTAATTAATTTATTTGTGTAGAGAGTTGTTTTAGGCAGTCGATCAAACAACATCGGCAAAAGTATGACATTGAAAAGCGATTTGTTTCTCCTTTTAAGCATTGAGTACTGTCCTGAAATGTCTTACGGAAGACAGAAAAATGTATTGTGTACTTTTTTCGCAAAGTGTTCCTGGTATTTATTAGTATGGATTAAATATGTTTTTAATCAATTCAATTGAAGTCACACTATCTATCAAACATACGTGACTAAACTGACTACCAATAATTCACTCTAAATAAAATGCTCATAAACCCGCCCACAAATCATGTCAGCTTAACTCAACATTTGTCGATTTCTAATCACGTACAAACGGAACCCCATATTAATATCCAAATGACTGCAAAATTAATAAAAACACCCCCGAGTAGCGACCCCACTGTGACCCCACAGACCCCCGCACTAAGTCCATTCTCAAGTGATTAGCTATAACAGAATGAACTCCGGAACCCGCCGCGATTGTTCGCGACACCTATTATTTACAACCAAACATAAATCATACCAAATTACTCTTTATCCCCATTAAATAAAGTTTAAAATTGTTCGAAATTTATTGCAGTCTGAACGGAGTAACTTTGAATCGGCGGGCGGTAACAATAAAACCAATTGTTGACGATCTCTATTATTTAGTTTGGTGTTTGATTTTGAACTTTATCTTATGAACGTAGAGTCGTGTTTTGCTGTGCTAGTGTGTGGTGTGGTTATACATTTGATTGAGGTATTAGTGTTCTATTGGGATGCAATTATTCGGCAGGGTTGGCGCTGCTGGTGATAATTATATCCTTTATTTGAAATTCTTTGTTATTCGCTACGAGACACGCCTGCTACTTTCCTTTATTGTTTTGTTTTTAATTTTATTATTGACAACCATTCTGTCGTTAAAAGTTAGAACCTGATATTTCGCAAATAACTATTGGATAGTACATCAAAGATTTAAAATTTATGACAAACATATCATAATTATTATAATATAATAATGTTCTAGTCATTAATAAAAACCAGAACATAATAGATAGACTAGACTATAGGGCAATAAACAGTCAACAGTTTATGAAACTAACAAACGAACTAGTTTTCATTCGTATGATACAATTGAAATTAAATAAAATATTATTAAAAAATTGTACGCAAAAAGTACTTGTCCATCCAACCATGCAAATTGAACCAAAACACGACAAATAAATAACCCTAAAATTAAATAAAAAACACACAACCCTAGCGATATCGAAATCAAATTACAGTTGAGTATTTAATATGTCGAGAGATGATCCATTGTTGATCACCCTGTGTACGGCCGGCTTAAGTGAACCCGCTGTATATCGCTGTACAATATTGTCAGTTTAATAAGAGACAGTAATTGTATTAATTTAATTTACTTTTATTTGAAGTGGCTTGGTGTTTGATGGAGGGTGGATAAATTAAAAGTTGGGTATGACTGTCAGTACCTGCAAATATTTTTTGGTTTTATTTTGGTTAATTTTGACAGAAGTGGGTATTGTTGTTGGGATATAATGCTGGTCAAGCTACTGCGGCATTAGATATTTTAAAGGTTCAGTTACATTTACTGACCAATTATACGAATTACTTGCATGGCACTTAAAAGATCTCATTATCATAAGAGAAGTAGGAAATCTATCAAAATTATTTCGGGATTGAAAGCTAAAACAATCGAAATTTTTCGTATAGTAACAAAAGTTATAACTTGATCAAATTCTTTATTTTTCTGTCTTGTAAGTGCTAAATAAGTCTAATAAGTACGCCAATTCCTCATTAATACTTGATTATAAGAGTATCATAACTGAGACACAACATTAAAATTAATAATGTAGTCGTCATCACGCATTGTGTTCCCCTGACGTCATCAGATAAGTGATTGCAACTGTCACTTCAAACGATAGTTAATTAGTATTCGATTGTTTACGTCACCATACAGTCGTCATAGATAGTGGGTGCTGTGGGGGAGTCCACTGGTGGTAGATAAACTTGTATTAGATCATATCAGAAAACACTGATACAATTAACTTTACCGAATTGTAAAATTTTCAGTTCTGAATTGGCTTTGTTTGGTATCCTTTATTTTTCATATGAATTCTATCTTATGCCACGCAATAACGTAGGCATTAGAAAGAATTTTAGCTATAAGGTAGGATGAGGTTTGAATGTCTAAACTTTACTATTTAGAAACGTTAACCACTCATTAAAAAAAAACTACCAATCTAACTGTCAAATCAATCACAAATAAAAAAGATCTATTTATATGTGTTTACTGAGCTCAAGGTATAAAAACACAGCAACTTAAAAAACACAAATCCCAACAATCCAGTGATCCCAACTTTTTAATATAATCCCAACCCCAGATCGCGGGAAGCTACAAAAACTACGGAATAAAAGTAATCAGAGTATCGTATTACAAACAAATGAAGAACTGTTCACATAAACATTGCAGTAACAAGATCACTATAGATCACCTACTATGAACTCTTAAAACAAGACTGTTGACGTTGTGGAAACGAGACGCCGCTATCCGCAGTGTAGCGCGCTATCTCGCTTCCACAGTGACTACAGTCCTGGTTGGAGAGCGCATGGTACAGGGGCTGAGCACGTTAATATTGCCCGTCACAGTGTTTAGTGGAAAAATTTAATAAAACTCGGAAGCCTCCGAAATGTGAGGGTTGTGTTACAGGCGAGGTGGGATACACACATTACTCGCTTAGCTTTGTACTCGCTCATCTTTAAGGATTGTTAAAAAATTGTGGAAAGAGTGACAATATGGGCAGTGTAGTTTTGAGGTAGATCACATTATGAAGAAACTTTAGTAGGTATATGAAAAAACACAGGACGCAATCCATATTTTAAAGTAATGCTTATTTTATGTTTTTTCTATATTTTAACAAAAACACGAAATCCAATATATTGGTATCACTATTATTTAGTGTTGTGCACCAAATTATATTTTTTATACCTTGTGCGCTGTAGCTTGGTGCGGGTGACATTTGTCAGTATGACGTTGAAATCTATCAGTATCACATGGCTAAGGATGTAACGTTATGCAAGTCATTTTTATCGATTACGTTTTTCACAGCAAAAATCACATTCCCTTTTTTATTGTTATAAAAATTATTGTAATATTAAATTCTTCTAAGCGTGTCGATGGCAATCTATTTATATAGTGTCGGCCCAAAATTCTGCTACGAGAACTGCATAGTCAGTAGCTTGCATTAATATAAAATTAAATTGCAATATTCATTTTTGTATCAATTAAAAAATATATTTTTGTATATAAAATAAATAAAAACGCATTCAAAGCACTGTAACACGGTATTTTATATTTTTTTCATGATAGAATTTTTACGGCATTTAATGGAGACATCGTTAAAATATCAGTCACAGATTCAGATGATGAATTGAGTGACCATTCAGATGTTTCTGAAAAAAGTGCGTTTTTACTAGTTATAAAAATATCGACTATCCATCGTAGCAGTACATCCCATCACTAAAGTCGTATTTGGCGTTACGTTTTACGCATAACACTTTGCTTATTTTGTCTTCTAATATAATTATATTTGTAAACTAGAACATTCTGGTTGGTTTAATTTAATAAAAAACCATGATTTATGATTTAATATATTAAAAATATGGTGCACCTGAAATACTAAAGTCATAATTGTAAATGGCGGCAACTTTCAAGAGTGAAACGAAACATGACTGACAACTGTCACCCGCACCATGCTACACCGCACAAACTGTAGTCCAAATCCAACAAGTGCTTATCATTCTCTTTACATTACTACTCATTTTGCTAAACGATTAAAAAATCTTAAAAAATCAACTCTTCATCCCTCGCTCCGCTCCGCTCCCCTCGCGACCTCACCTCCGTCAAACAAACACAAATCAATCGTGTGGCGTGTATCAGTTACATTCGCAAATAAAAACAGAAAGTACTCTCGACAACATTATAAACTGAAAGTACAGTCAGTCGATCACTTTGAGGAAAAAGATTGTAATTCAATGTGGAAGGTATTTAAAGATGTTACGCTTTAAATAGAAATTGTTAAGATTAAATTAAATATTGCATTACCATTTTGAGATCTACCTTTCTTTGACTAATATCTAAAAATACCAGCCTAAGGTAATATAGAAACAGGACTTTATTCCGATACTAACATTATTCTACATAACGATAAAATGGTTCTGAATACATTAACTTTCTATGATTAACATAAATAGATTTTTTTAGTTCATAATGCAGACTATCCGAAAAAAAACACAGCTATAAACAAAAAAAAACATTCGAAAATAAATAGTTTATCGAATCGTAAGTACAAACATATCAAACACACTCGGATCGGATCCAACCCCACGGCTGTCGATTACTCAACCATTAACCTTTCTCTAGCACCACTCCACTCAAATAGACAACACACACACAAACCAAACTCGACCTTACACATACCACATAGAACTGATAATCCTTTGTCGAGACATGTTAACAGATCACCGAAATAGAGCATCGATTTGTAATCTTATAGTAAAAGAAGTAAGATTGAAATTGGAATGGTAAATGTCACGAAGATGTTTAGCTTTTTGCTCGTTTAAACACGCAAAAAACAAACATAATTTGGACTTTATTTCGTTAGCATAAGGTTGGATTTTCAATACTAAATGCAGTTAAGACGAAAGGATCTAGTAGTGATTCCAATTGAGTTTTTTTTTTTCTCGGAATAAAAAGGTTTCAATAACCGGTCAGCGGTTGAAGAGGTTTGTTGAAAAAGATCTCATTATTGAGTTATTCTATACTTTTGGAGAGTTCTTGATATTTGTGGGTCTGATATCCTACGATGTTATTGTTAACTTTGTTTACGTTTGAGTGGATACTTAAAAACGATCAATTAATTAGAAGTTATTTGTGGTTTGTATTGTATCTAATATAAGTTAGGTTAACTAATAGATCCTTGAAAAGAGATATAAAAAAAATGGCGTCATAGGTTGCTGTTTTTCCATAAAATGAATATATCAGTCCACGCCTAAAAATACACACAAATACTTTTCATGAAATATCTGTAAAAAGATTATCTCATTAGTAATATGGAACTCAAAAATGCAGCAGTTAAATTAAAAATAAATCCACTTCATGCAAACATCAGAGGCGTGCGCTATTAAATCCCTAATTCAAAGCGATTAACCATTTACAGAACATTAAAAAAATAAACTCTAACTAAAGCATTTTCCCTTAAACGAATAAAACACAAAATAAATATTCGCATCAAAAGCCAACCCTTTCATTCCCTTACAAATTGAGCTCTCATTATCCCATTTTATACAATGAAAACTCAGGTTTCATCCCACGCTGACCGGAGTGGACGCGAGACAAATATATACGACCCTAACGTGAGCGAAGAAGACAGATATATGTTTCAAGTGCCACTTCAAATATAAATGGTATCGGATTGGCGAGGAATGAGAGGGGAATAGTGGTTTGGTGTGTGTGTGAGAGGGAGGGAAGTATCTCGCAATGCGCTTGAGTGGACAGTACTTGTGTTGGTATAAAGATGTGTTGAGTGGTTCGTATTAGTTGGAATCGCTCGGCTGTGGCTTGAATGTAAACAAATGTATTGGATTTAATGTCTGCTGTGTTACCGTTAACTTGAGGAATTAAATGCCGTGACGGATGAACAGGCACACGACCGCTCAAGGTTCTTAACGTAAAAGTGCATTACAAGCACGAAAATACTAACTTACTTCTCATTTATAGTTATAAATAAGAATCAATTAAATATTAAGTTGTGACTGCTTTGTTTATTTGCACAGTTACTCGAGTTTTGAAGATTATGTATTCATTTTTTTTTATATAACCTTTTAAGTGTCCCACTGCTGGGCAAAGTCTCCCCCGTCTGACTCCAGACATTCCTGTCTCGAGCCACATGACACCAATCACTTATGAAGCGATCATTGTATTCAATACGAAAAAAATAATTAAAGAAAAAAAAGACCCTGTAATAGCGACTATTTTAATAGAGCAACGAAAAGAAATCGCAAGCCAAACAAAAAAACAACAAAAAAATGTTTTGTTATAAAAACCACCCCTAATTTGTTCCCTATCATTATCGAATCAGTACATTACCACAAAAAAAAGTTGGTCACCAACATTTGTGGCCACATATCAAATTACGTCACCATACGCATTCACAGTCCAACATTTGTCACGAAACCCAATACCGAGCAAACATTGGGACAAACACTTGGACAATTATTGGATTCTGTTACTCGAACGTTTTGATCTTCGTAATTGAGGAAAATGTTGAATTCAATTCACTTTAATAGATCTCGTCTAATAAGTCATTATTTTTATGTCTAAGCGAACTAATGTTTGTTCTACGAACTCGTAGCCAAACGTCTACGCCGTAGCACCGTAGCACGTGCTACGAACTTTTTGGTTTTAAAAGCTAAGTATTTAGTATTGTGCATTTATTTATGTCTAGATCACTCAAATCTCCTTATTTTTATGGCATCCTAGTACAATAAAAAGTATTGAATCACGCCTCATATGTAAAAATAATCGTACAATGCTTTTCCACTCGATTAGCTCGCTCGGTATAATGAAATCAGTGTTTCAGAATCATCGGATCGTTTTCAGTCGAACACGTGTATTCACATTTCAGGGAAGTGTTCATATTTCATGGAAATCATTTGTAATAACATTATTCGCATATCATTTACATTTGTTTGCTACGTGTTACCTATCTATAGACATTTTGTTATTTCATAGCAATGGGAATTATACGTGTATATTAAACTGTCCATTTGTATTATGCATTTCGTAGAATGACTGTAATGAATTATACCACATGATTGATGCACAAATATACAAAGACTAGTGTGCCGCGTGGGGTTACCCGCGTTAGTTCTCGTTTTTGTAAAATATATTTTTTTTTATCAATTTCCTAGTACTTTAATGTTGTGTATTATTCGAAGTGGGAAAAATACAAAAACAATGTTATAGTGTAACTAACCCAAACTTTATGTTCAAACAAAGAATAGGAGTTAACGGAACTTATAAGATAACATTTGCAGGAATAGAGTGAGTGCAACTAGCAAATGACAGAGGAGAATGACTTTTACAAAGATGCATAGGCCTCTCTTTGTTTAATGCAAGGACATAGGCCAAGCAGTGGATTATAAATCGCAAAAGTGATGATCAATGATGAAACTAGACTTCTTAGCCTGTATATTCTTATATCCAAACCACTACAATCCGCAATGAATCATAATTACTCAACAGCCAGAGCATAAAAAAGAAATCAATACTTAGCTAAAATAATATTAGTCCGAATTAAAATCAAACACAAATGACTACTCGACAATGCTTCTTATTATGTCCTAATATAAAAACTAAACTAGACCTATTTGTGTTAGGATTGCGATAACTGTGACGTCGGTGATTAAACTCGGATCAACTCAAACATTACTCACAATTCATCAATTAACAGAAGGTTAAGTGATTGGCAAACTTCACGCGTCGGTGGACAGAAGAGTTAACTGTCTTAATGACATATTGATGAAGTATTGTTAAGGGTTTTCCCTAATTAGATAGAGTGACTAATATTCGTTATAAATAAACTTACTTGGATATTTTATGCAGGCAACTTTTTTTTATTATTATCCTATTAGTAAGGTAAATCACTTAGGGATAGGTTATAAGGGCAGCATATCTATAAACTGCTAGTGCGCCGAATTTCATTATAAGCCGTTAAATCGTTTTTGAATGGTGAATTTTTAATTTCGACTATCCTAACTGGAGCTTATTTTAATCATGTGCCTTGTGTTGGATCCCATGACGATTAGATTAACACTCTTGAAACATTTGAAGAACATAGTAAAAACTTAAGTCATTTAATAAAATATGCGACGATAGTGCAGCCCAAAAAGAAGCACAGAAAATTTATGCATTCCATTCCTCCCACGCCACACAGTACATACATGGTACACACACGTAGTACATATTGTATGAAGGTACATAACATATACACTCACAATACAAAGTGTTTGGGCAATAAACCGCGCGACCGAGACGCAATATCGCGCCAATGTATTGTACAGTGTGGGCCAAGGCGTTAGAGGTAGCGGGGCGGGTATCATACTTTCTACATCTGCACTAAAATCTCTGTCATATGTGTTAACATCTTTCTCCTTTATCAGCCAGTCAGGTCTGTTTAGAGGCCTTTGCATTCGGGACTTACTTCGAAGAATAATTTCAGTAATTTGACTTACATGTCCATTTATACTAAATACATAAAATGAAAACAAACTCAATTCTAAACTACTAAAAAAATTTCAGCAAGGATACAGATTTTTCTTATCTCATCATAATTCTCTCAATTAATGTTGACTGCAACTTGTGATAACCACAGTAAAACTATTTATCCCTAAGACTCTCTACCCACACGACTACATAGCAGAGCGATAGATATAAACTGTGTTAGATATAAAGTATGAACACACTGTGTCAGCACTCCGCAGCCCGCATTCCGACGCGGACCGCAATATCGTAGCAATGTATTGCCTTTACTGGACAAGGCATACGCTGAAGCGGGGTGAAACAAAGTAGATAAAATTACCACGACTTTTAGCGATTATTTTATTTCAAGCTTATTATTTTGTATGCATTTTTAGACAAAATCGTCCCACTGCGTACTTAGTTATGTTTAAATAATATTTAATCGGTCCATATTTTTTAGGGATTTACTTTAGCTTATGTAGCTCCGGTGTGTCGAAAAATGCTCTTATCTATTCACAGTCATCATTATTAATAAAACGAAGTTACGTTAGTTACACCGATTACAACTAACAAACGGGTACACCGACGATCATAATTTGTTGTATTCGTCCTTACGCCGCAAAGCAGAATAACTTTAAAAACATCTTGAGACGACATAGGCAATTAAATCCTTGAATCTTGATCACAGCTAGTCGCAAATAAAACTTCTAATATCAGAACTTCATATTTAAGCTTAAGTAAAGTAAACTTATTCATTTTCTTTGGCTAATTTATCATATTGCAAGAAAAATACTGGCAACAATGTCTCCCCGCCCCCGCTCATCACTGACACCACTCTCCCTGGGCACGTCGGCGCGCGAGTGTTATGCGCCCCTCGCAATACTTATATCACTGTAATAAACATTACTCTCTCATATTGCACCTCCTACGGCCATACCTACCACTGCCACACTCTTATTAAATGACTCAATGTTCACACTTAGTATTGTCATTCATTTTATTATTCTCCACTTTGTCAGTATCTTATTGTCGCTCAGATTCCATAAAAGAATAAGTATTGATTGTCATGGACTAATTTATAGCTTTGTGTTATCCTGTTAGATTGAAGTGTTGTTTAGTAAATGGCAAAATCGACTTAAATATATTTTAATAATTTTATTATAAACTTTAGTTGTCGAGAAACCCTAATCTTTTCTTCAAGCTTCCTAGTACCAAGATATCTAAAATAAGCCGAAATAATACTTAAATGAAATAAGACAGAGTTGTGGATGTGTGGATGAATTTACATACATTGCTCTGAACCCAAAGTAGCTAAAGCACTAGTGTTATGGAACCTATAAAAAAAATATACTACTTTATCAAAATCCTAATGGTACTGGAGATATTAAAGCTGTGTTGTTGATACTAATTACTAACTTCACCTATTAGCATTATCTAAAGATTTTTTTCTGACAGACCTTGCCCAATTTTCACTAATATTACTATATAAAAAAGTTATTACAACATTCAACGCTTCTATGCTAAAATGCTACAAAAACCTTAATTATTTCATACAAAACACCACCCACGACCCCTAACACATTAAAAGGTAAAAACCTAACGTTTCCGGCGCTAACCGCCGCACCCCGCAGTACACTGTGTACTACAGTAACTGCTGTTCGTGGTTAGTGCAGTCCGCAGCTAGTTTCACATTAACTCGTAATCCAGTGCCATTCGTTTAGAAAGTGTAGAGAAACATAAACGGTGCGAATTTAATAACCAACTGCCGGTACTAAGGTGAACAGACTCACTTCGATCTCGCACGAATATAAAACAAGATCTTGCGATTTTTTACAAGATAATATTTAGAAGAAGACCAGCACCCAGCATTTGAATCAGTATGGGAAAGTTTAGAAAATATATCAGTGTGACTTTAATTATATTGTTTGTCACAACGTCCCTAAGTTAATTCCTGTCTTGCAAGCTATTAAGACTTAAGACTTTTTAAAAACTTTTTAAACTTATTAAAAATGAAGACCAATATATTGTTTAAATTAGTATTTTAGCAGAACTTCTCACTTTAACTAAACTTAAACATGCCATTTACAATTTTACTTTTCCCTATAGTAACTCTTTCGTGTGAAACCGTAGTAGGGCCCTAGGGCTTGCACTTTGATGTTGCACAAATGATTCACAAGCCAAGGAATTATAAACATTTGTATGAAGAAAGCTGTGAAACGGCGCAATGCCGCAATTAACGCGACTGAATCAGGAGTGCTCGAGTGCAGGCATTCAGCGCGGACTGAAACAAACGCCGAGTAAGTAGGTTTTAATGTGAGGGACGCCCGAAATAACATGGGTAGGTTCTTTACAGATTTAGGGAGTAAGGCGGTAATGGTTTTTTTTGTGGTAGGAAAGAAACTTTTAAGTCTGTGGCTTGTAACGAATTTTGTTGAATTGTAAGTAATGTATCAAATACGTATTAAGAACAGAATCTTAGTAGTCATCGTTTTCAGTTCTAATTCTAATTTCAGTTGTTCCTTATTATACACACTCCTAGCAAAAACAATAGTGAGTGCAGAATTAATAATAAAAAAACCTTTGCTTCAATTATAGGTCTCATAGGACCTTATGTTGGTAAAAACTGAAGTTACAGTACACGGAATTTACTTGTCTGGTTTCATTATTTCTTAGACCTCGCAAAACTCCTATACCTTGCACCACACATCTTACCGGCGCGTATTCGGTGACAAAAGTGCAAGCGAACGCGTCGCCTCGAGTAATTACGTTTTGAGCGCGACTGTATCGAGTGACGCTGCTTGCTGCCGGCGAGACGCGACACTCGTGTGCGTGACTGTACTTGACGAACGCGACGTAGGGTTGCATTTGAAATCCGAATCTAAGTTCAATTAAATTGCCGATGTGATGTAAGGAGGTTGATCTTGACGGTACCTTTGTATTGAACCTTCTTATACCGAACTCTTATTTATTGGCCTGCACCTATAACATGCAGAATATTCGACATATAACACCTACCATCAAATAAGGAGAGCTCGAAATTAAACTTAATTTGTTACCATTACGTTTTCTGAATTATTTGAGTTATTGCTACGCCGGCTACGCTTTCGTAGCAAATGCTACGAGGAAAGACAAACATTGATTACAGTATATATTTTAGAATAGTAGTTAATTAAATCGTTTTTACCCATAAGGTTACAAATACAGCAGCGTTGGTTAATTAGACTCTTCTGAAATTGTTCAGTTTATAAAATTGAATAGTAAAACTACTACAAATCGCTTTGCATTCAGCGCGTTTTTCCTAACAGTATAAAAAGAGAAATGAAATGAAACTGGCCTGCAGCAAGCTGTGTTCTACCCGTCGCTGCAACAATGCGTCGCGACTTTTTTAACTTTTTCCCCGCACTCTGCGTCGCCGAGAGTGGCAACACTTAACACTGTTGTGCCTTAATTGGTACCACTGCGCTTTTTATTTTCTTAAACTGTATTTTTTCCTCGTTTAAGGGGAGTTTTCAGTTCGCTCGGAAACGTTTTGTAATTTTTGTAGAATTTGTTTTAACGCGGAGGCAGACTGCGGAGGGTTGCGATCGATTACGGTTTAGCTTGCGGTTGTGCTTATTATATTTATAGTATAATAAAGTTAATTACAATTGTTTATTACATACAGCTCTGTACCTACGTTTATTGTGGCAAAAGCTCATCCTAAACTTTTTTTTTTAACAGTTATGCCTTTTAATTATGGTCTTTTGATATTTACGCGAAACTTTACTTAAGGTATTAGTTTCCTATGCAATAAGGCATATAACAGGTATTGAATAACTTAGCTATTTTACCGAAAATGAATACTGTAATCAGAATCATGTACCTATCAATAGCCGACGCCAATCAATCGTCCCATCTATCTACATAATCATTGGTTTGGAAATAAACGAGGTATAAGATTTAAGTGGACTGTATTTTTGGAGGATGGCTGATTATCGCCAAGAGGTGAGCGAGCGATGTAGGTCTATGGGAAAAAGCACGCATACCTGGCTCTCCAGCGTTGGGCAGTACAAGATGGCGGGCGGCGTTCTTCCCGATGCGATCACAAAACTGTCACGTTCACACCCGCGGGCGGATTATCACAAAAGTTCGCTATCCGGCAGCAGCAGTAAGGAGGCGATGCAGCACAGGAGCGACACGGGCGCGATATCGTGTGTCTCCTCTCGGCGATTCGTTTATTTCCAGGGGTTTGCGAAAGCGCGTACGTGCGTTACGCGCCAGGCGTGCGGAAGGATTGGTAAGGAAGTGGCGGGGTTCACATCGCTCATTCCAAAAGTGGTCAAATGAATGAATGGAACTAATATTGCGAAATATGGATGAGACGACTAGTAGTCCGTCTTAAACAGATAGATGGCGCTACCATTTCCCCCCGGCCTTAAAGGGTTGCCTTTAAAGAAATATAATAATAATAATCCAGATATGTAAGGTGTACTACCGCATAACCTATACACAGTCTAAGACAGCGAGCGTTAAAATATTTTAAATTAATTGCGTTAATTGAATTACAAACTAAATACCTAAACTAAGAAAGAGATCCAACTTCAAGCTAGATCTTACTGAGTCGGTAGCGGACAGAGACGTACAACAGGGCGCACATAGCTACCCTTAGCGGTTTTTACAGTAACGACGCGGGTTGTGCCGTCCTTCGCGGTATGTAACTTCTCAACAATGCCCAGTGGCCATGAAAGCGGTGCTGAATTATCATTTATAATAATTACCAACGTACCCTCCTGTATAGGGGATGCAGGACTATTCCATTTAGATCTAGCCTGAAGTTGGTGAAGATATTCTGAGCGCCAGCGCCGCCAAAACGACTGTACGAGGTTGTCAAGAAGAGTATGTCTCTGAAGCAAGCTAGAAGAGTCTGCTTCAGGCGCGGGAAGTGACGACAATGGCACAGTATTTAAAAAATGCGCGGGAGTTAACGCGGATGGTTCAGCAGGGTCACTACTGAGTGCTGTGAGCGGGCGCGAGTTAACAAGTGCCTCGATTTGCACGAGGACAGTTAAAAGCTCTTCGTAAGAAAGGATTTGTTGACCTATGACTCTGAAGAGCTGCGTTTTAATTACTTTGACCATGCTTTCCCAACATCCGCCAAAATGTGGTGAAGCAGGCGGAATAAACTTCCAATCAATGCGATTAATGGAAAGTTCCTCCTGAAGACGTGGACTATACTCTTTATTGAGAAATTTATAGAGATCGCGTAGATAAGAACTTGCACCCACGAAACATGTGCCGTTATCCGTGTATAAACACTTTACGGGACCACGTCGCGAAAGAAAACGTTTTAGAGCTGCGAGAAATGAAACCGTACTTAAATCCGTCGCAACTTCGATGTGCGTAGCGCGAGTTGTAAGGCATGTGAAAATACATAGCCAAGCTTTACGGCCTTTGACGCCTCTACCACGAACTGGTGTGTACTGCAGTGGTCCTGCGTAATCACAACCGGTATGTGTAAACGCTTTATCTACCTGGTTGACACGTTGGCTAGGAAGATCTGCCATTGGAGGAAAAATCGGACGCGGACGGAATTTAAAACAGGTGTTACATTTATGAATTATGTGGCGAATTATTCGTCGTGCAGCGAGAATCCAGTAGTTTTGCCTAAGTAAGGACATGAGTAACTCTGGACCTGCGTGGAGATGCTTCTTGTGATAGAAATCAACAAGAAGGTTGACTACATGGTCATGACGCGGCAGGATGCAAGGATGCTTGTAGTTGTAAGGTACGTCCGAATTTGACAAACGACCGCCAACACGTATGATGCCGTGCTCATCGAGAAACGGCTTCAGTTTAAGAAGAGCGGGAGAACAAGGAACGTTATTTATTAAATTTTGAACATCCTTACTAAAATGAACAGCCTGTAGGGCGTGCAACAATGTATACTCTGCGACCTCAAGATCAGAGCTTGAAACAGAAGTTCCATTAGGTAATTTCTTAATAAACCTACAGACATAAACGATGACACGTAGTAACTTAGACCACGATGACATGCGTAGCGCGAGTGCGTAAATAGGAGATTCCGCAACCTCAATGGTCACGGGATGAGAGACAGACTTCCGCTCAGGTATATCCTCGTCCTCTGCATCGTGGACAGATGGATGTATAGGCCACTCTGATGGATCACGAGAAATCCAAGAAGGGCCATGATGCCACAAAGGATGGTCCAGAAGATTAGCCGGAGTAACACCACGAGACAGGCAATCTGCAGGATTCTCAGTACCCGCGACGTGATTGAAACAAGTAGCAGGAATAAGTTCAATTATTTTAGTAATGCGATTGGCGACAAAGGTCTGCCAGCGGTGCGGAGAAGAATTAATCCAAGCGAGCACTACTTTGGAGTCTGAAAATGCATATATCTTATTGATGGAGTGATGGGGCGCAATTGTGTCTTGAACTTTGCGAAGCAACCGAGACAGCAACAGAGCCGCGCACAACTCCAGTCTCGCAACCGAAATGGTTTTGACAGGCGAGACCTTAGACTTGGCACAAACTAGCTGCACAGAGTAGTTAGATCCAATGCGGACTTGCAAATATATGACTCCGCCATAAGCGCGTTCACTGGCGTCAGCGAAACCTATTAAGTTAACAAAACATCCATCTACTAAACCTAGATGGCGCGGCACAATTATTTTATTGAGTGCGGGAAGTTCAGCACAAAACTGCTTCCAAACGGCGACAATATGGTCGGGAGGAGTGTCATCCCAATCACATTTTGCTAACCAAAGCTCTTTGATCAAGAGCTTGGCATACAAAATGGTAGGAGCCACAAAACCCATTATGTCCCATAAACGAGCCACTGTGGATAGCATTGCGCGTTTGGTACACTTATCACCTGGTGATAAGATGTCAAAGCGGAAGTTATCACAATGTCTGTCCCAGCGTAAACCAAGAACCTTGTGATGTGCGGACTTCTCGAACTCAATGTCCGGAGAAGCTTTATGCGAATCAGGTATGTGCGCGAGAACCTCTTTGGAATTGCTTGTCCATTTGACAAGGTCAAATTGGCCTCGTTTGAAAAGCTGAATAAGCTCTTCACAAAGCGAAACTGCTTGCGGAGCGGATGCGACACTACAGACAATGTCGTCCATGTATAAAGCGGAAGCAGCAACAGCGGCTGCAGCGGGAAAGTTGTCGCCTTCATCAGCGATCAACTGGCGGACAACTCGTAACGCGTGATATGGACTAGACTTAAGTCCAAAACAAACGCGATTAAATTGATACACGGTTAAAGGCTCACTATTGTCAAAACGATATAAAATTCGTTGAAATCTACGGTCGGATTCGCGAATGCCGATATTGAGAAACATTTGTCTACAATCAGCTGAAAGTGCAATTTTGAAAAGGCGGAATTTAATTAAGATGTTAAATAAATCACCCTGTAGATCAGGACCGGCATGCAAAATGTCATTGATCGACTGACCCGATGTAGTACGGCAACTAGCATCTAAAACCACACGAAGTTTAGTGGAGGTCTTATCTTCGCGAACCACGCCGTGATGCGGAATATAATACGCGGGAAGAGAATTGCCCTCGTCGTTTACAACTGGGCTTAAAAAACCTTTATTTATGTAATCACGCATGACGTCATTATAAGCACCGCGTAATTTAAGCGACGCATCGAGTTTACGTTCTAAACAGTATAAGCGCCTAAGTGCAGCAGCGTGCGAGTCGCCTAAAGAATACGGGTCGCCACAGAACGGCAATGCTACAACATATCTACCACTATCGTCGCGAACAGTGGTAGCGCGGAAATGTTCTTCACACTCGAGATCCTTACGGCTCAACGAGGGCGGTGCGGAGACCTCTTCAAGCTCCCAAAATCGCTTAAGAAGAGAATTAATATTATTTTCTTGAAGAACAGAACAGCAAGACGTAGTATAATGTGTATTATGCAGCGTAGGTACGGCACCCATAACTACATAGCCAAATACCGTCTCAATAGCGGGAGGTAAATTATATTGCTCACTACGTACAACATTAGGTAGTAGTAAGTGCGGAAAAACTGAAGCACCGATCAAAACATCGATATTACCCGGCTGCGCAAAGTGAGCATCAGCGAGCGGCAATGTCTCGAGGTGCGCGAGTAACGACACGTCCACGTGAGCGCTAGGCAACGTGTCCGTAATACGTTCCACAATAAGCGACGAAACGTTGAAATTAATATCATTATTGAAACGCGAATGTATTTTAATATCGACGGAACCCTTACAAGATTTTTCTGAACCACCGATCCCTTTAACTACTAAGTTAGTATTTTTAAAGCTATTCCAAAGTCCAAGACATTTTAAACAATTCGAAGTAATGAAGCTACTTTGTGATGCACTATCAAGTAAACAACGAACCAAGCGCGGTGTATTGTTCACGTCATAAATAATAACTTGCGCGGTCGCTAATAATATCGTAGTAGACGCGTTACATTGACGCTCTGCTTCGCGCTGAGTATGTTGAGTGCGTGCGCACTGCCGGCGTGCGAGCGCAATGGATGTCGTACACAAAGAAACTCCGGGCTGAGACGCGGGAAGGACAGGCGCCGTGGTACGAGCGGCCTGTGCCTGCGGTACAGAGAACGAAACAGCTGGACTAGGATTTACGTTAACGTTAAGGTTACCGCGGTCAAATAACGGAGATTTTTTCTCAAAATGCAATAACGTATGATGTTGTTGATTGCATGAGCGACACTTAGTTTTACTAGAACAATCGCTTGTTTTATGCTTAATACTCAAACAATTAACACAAGCTTTATTTTCTTTAGCGGATTTAAAACGAGCAGTCGGATCTAAATTATTAAAGGCTGGACATTTAAAAAGGTGGTCGTGAACAATATTGTCGCACAGACACTTGTGTGAGTTATTTGCGGAATCCGAACATGCTACGTAAGATTGTGGGTTAGGGACCGACTTATTATTACTACTTCGCGATTTATTAAAGTTTTGTTTACTTGTATTATTATTACTAAACGAGCTAGACGAACTAGGCTGCGTATTCTGATATATTCGACACTGATCCTTAATGAATGAAAGAAAACTATTTAGGGTAGGTAATTTATTTTGACGTTCGGTCATCTCGAATGCACGAACGGTTTCCGTGTCGAACTTTTTTAATGCGAGTTGCAATAACATAAAGTCTGCAAGGTTTTCTAACTTTAGGTTTTTAAGGGAATTTACTGCGGTAACAAAGTTATCAATAAACAGTTGGAAATTCGAAACTGACGCGGGACCAGACAATTTAAGATTCAAAGCTTGATCAAAGTAAGTAGACGCGAGGATGCGAGTATCCTGATACCTATCAAGAAGTGACTGGAAAATGACCTGATAATTCTCAGCACTTGGTGTGACACCTGCGAATGTAGATTGCGCTTTCGGCGACAGCTTACCTATTAAATAGTACAACCTGTCAGCGTCCGTCAGCGAGGCGTTATCGTGCACTGTAGACTTGAAACTTGCATAAAATAATGGCCAGTTTCGTATATCGCCATCGAATGACACGAGTTCAATCGCGGGCAGTTTCGGTGCTCGGACAGCCGGTCCGGCGCTGGGCTTCGCGGACTGTCGATTATCTAACTGCGATTGTATACGTTTTATGATACAATAAAGATCTTCAAATGAGGTGTATGCCTGATAATTTGGTTTAGATTCAGGATTAATAGAAAGTAATTGTGCGTTATAAGCGTCTAATAATTTATGAAAATCGGTTCGAATATCGTCTACTGTCATACAATAACTAAGAAATGATTCTTTGTTGACATCGGAAATTTTGGCGGTTTTTGAACGCTCGTAAATGTTTTGTATGCGCTCAAATAAAACATTGCGTTTAGCTTCTAAGATAGCTAATTCATTCTCGTCAGAAGTATATTTCTTTTGTTGCGACATTTTATATTCCAAATGTAGGTAGAAGTAAATAACCTAAAATTATGCTGTAGTTTTATGTTATGCGGAAAGTAAGTACTTGTACCTAATAATAAGGCAACGACTTTAAAGGCGGTGGTAAAAGGCGCTTGAAATTATGAATTTACAAAACGACTATATACCTAGTTTATAATTATTATTGTAAGTCAGTAGATAGCTACGTTGAGTATATTACCTACTGGGGGTGCGGGAATAACCACGTAATGGGTATATATTTACGAACTAGGAGTGCAGCTAGGTGCTACAACTACCTAGGTAGGCACTTAAAAGATACCTACGCGAGCGGGAATACGGATATATGAATCCGGGTCGTTCGGACCAAAAAAATGGTTTGGAAATAAACGAGGTATAAGATTTAAGTGGACTGTATTTTTGGAGGATGGCTGATTATCGCCAAGAGGTGAGCGAGCGATGTAGGTCTATGGGAAAAAGCACGCATACCTGGCTCTCCAGCGTTGGGCAGTACAAGATGGCGGGCGGCGTTCTTCCCGATGCGATCACAAAACTGTCACGTTCACACCCGCGGGCGGATTATCACAAAAGTTCGCTATCCGGCAGCAGCAGTAAGGAGGCGATGCAGCACAGGAGCGACACGGGCGCGATATCGTGTGTCTCCTCTCGGCGATTCGTTTATTTCCAGGGGTTTGCGAAAGCGCGTACGTGCGTTACGCGCCAGGCGTGCGGAAGGATTGGTAAGGAAGTGGCGGGGTTCACATCGCTCATTCCAAAAGTGGTCAAATGAATGAATGGAACTAATATTGCGAAATATGGATGAGACGACTAGTAGTCCGTCTTAAACAGATAGATGGCGCTACCAATCATCAACGATCGTATAATGTCACATGTAACACACTGTCGGTGACACTGACAAGGGTGATATATCCTCCTTGTATAATAATGTATATGTTCGGTATACAGAGTGTTATCGAAAGAAAATAGACAAAATATATACAAAAGAAAATATCTGGTATAGAGTCACCAAAAATAATATTTTTACACTTACTACCGCGTCAATACAACGCTTGCAGGTCTGATTTTTGGTGTCAGGTAAAAGATGCGAGAAATTGTTTATTAATATGAATTATTAAACGAAATCATTTTGAGCAGAAATGTTGTAAAAACCAACCACCAGTTTTGGATAGATATACCCATTCGGCTACACCCTGTATACGTGTAGCCGCGGGACAAGTAAGATTAGGTTCTTGGCGACAGTCTGGTCGTGAGGCGGCCTCGGGCGAGTCTCGCCTGTGTGATGTACAAAGCTAAGATAGTTGGACTGTTAACAACGTGTCTGAGAAAATAGAGTTGCTGGTACTGGAAGAAATCCTCTTAGGGTAAGTTCACATGTATTTTTTGAATTCAGTTATTACTTGGTGTTAGTAAAAAGATTACTGAAAATATGATGATTCTTTGAAAAATGGCTCACGTCTTTTTTCTCAGTGTAAAACATACTTTCCTCTATCATCTATTTCTCTCTTAATTATTTTCCTTAATCTGCATGCAGTACGTGTTACATGAATGGATCTTACAATGATAATATTTTCACAACAGCTTCTGCCAAGAATGGCAAGCAATAGAAGTCAGGTACCCATCGACGTATGATATGCATAGACTGCTACTATCGCTAGGTTCCCCTTGTGCCAAGCGAGACCAGTTTTTAGTCTGATCCTAGTACATTTCGTTTTTCATTTAAGTTAATTATCGCGCAACGAGAAACTTATATAAGAAAATATCTATGGTTTTGACATTGTGAGGATAATATTAGTGTTTTAGATAGATTTTTTAAAACGGCAAGTTCCATCTTCATACATAAATCACGACAATACTTGTTCACACTAGTGCTTACGGTTTAAACTCTGATAGGCTCACTCTATAGTTTCAGATGTATACTCTAAGCAGGTACCTAATACATAGTGACATTTGACGTGTGACATACCTGGAGCATCATCGGGCATGTCGTAGTGGTGCGGCGCGGGCGTCTGGCTGGCGTAGAGCAGGTTCAGCTCCCGCGCCTCGTTCTCCTCCTGCGCCTGCTGCCGCCGCAGCGCCACCTGCGCACACACCGGCTGTAGGAACTATGCGGGGCATAGCACTATATCAAACGATATTTGTAAGGGGCTACATACAAGTTTTGAAAGAAAACTTAAAGGTTCTAAAGTTAAGGTGTTGAAGTGATTGGGAGCAGAACCTCGTCAAAATGTGGAGCTTTGTCAACAAGCAAGCAACTTTGTCTAGTTTGGGATTACACGAAAGATTGTTCCATGAGGATCGAACCCACAGCACATCGCGCATTGGTGGTTGCCGTGAACTCTATCAGCCATCTATTTAGTCTATTTCTTCGACTTATTATTACCTTACAGGTACCAAATACAAAAAAAACTAGAAAGTACGCTGTTATCACCTGAACAGGCATGACTTGTTAGCGCTCGGCAACGACTGTTCGCTTAGCAACGATGCAGTTTCGCCAACGACAGTAGCGGTCTCCTGTATTGCAGCAGTAAGTGGGTCTCACCTGAGCGGCCATGACGCGCTGTCGCTCGGCGATGAGCGTGCACTTGGCGCACACGCAGTCCCGCCAGCGGCAGTAGCGCTTGTGGCCCTTGAGCGCCACCACGCGGGTATAGAGCTGTGTATGTTGCAGCAGTAAGTGGGTCTCACCTGAGCGGCCATGACGCGCTGTCGCTCGGCGATGAGCGTGCACTTGGCGCACACGCAGTCCCGCCAGCGGCAGTGGCGCTTGTGGCCCTTGAGCGCTACCACGCGGGTATAGAGCTGTGTATGTTGCAGCAGTAAGTGGGTCTCACCTGAGCGGCCATGACGCGCTGTCGCTCGGCGATGAGCGTGCACTTGGCGCACACGCAGTCCCGCCAGCGGCAGTGGCGCTTGTGGCCCTTGAGCGCTACCACGCGGGTATAGAGCTGTGTATGTTGCAGCAGTAAGTGGGTCTCACCTGAGCGGCCATGACGCGCTGTCGCTCGGCGATGAGCGTGCACTTGGCGCACACGCAGTCCCGCCAGCGGCAGTAGCGTTTTTGGCCCTTGAGCGCCACCACGCGGGTATAGAGCTGTGTATGTTGCAGCAGTAAGTGGGTCTCACCTGAGCGGCCATGACGCGCTGTCGCTCGGCGATGAGCGTGCACTTGGCGCACACGCAGTCCCGCCAGCGGCAGTAGCGCTTGTGGCCCTTGAGCGCCACCACGCGGGTTTAGAGCTGTGTATGTTGCAGCAGTAAGTGGGTCTCACCTGAGCGGCCATGACGCGCTGTCGCTCGGCGATGAGCGTGCACTTGGCGCACACGCAGTCCCGCCAGCGGCAGTAGCGCTTGTGGCCCTTGAGCGCGGACACCACGCCGTGGTTGCGGCAGCGCGCGCACTTCGGCGTCCGCTGGTGGGGCAAGCCCGACTGGTTATTATGTAGCAACTTCTTTGGATTATTGTTGGTGTTACAATACATAAGTACAATCCAAAGACCAGAACAAAAGGCTGAAGGAGCTGGATAACAAATGAGCTTTGTTGAATAAAATTGGTTATTGCATTGTAAACGGTTTTAACTTTACGTGTAGTTACTCTTCTTTTGCCTTTTTTTCTGGTCTAAGATAAAATCACATAAAAGATCTTCGAAGTATATAGGAAACAAACATAATGTAATATTATAGGGCATAGGGTATCGTTTTGTTACGTTCAATTGACATGATCGACCTAAACCAACTGACTGAACAGTCTTCAGCAAAACTGAAATTCTGGTAAGCCCTTTCCACGGAAGGAGCATAACCTTTCTAATTAGATATCTATTTGAAACGAATTTTCAAGAATTAACTTCAGCCATACTTCTACTATGAACTTATGACATTTTGTCATCTACCTGTAGAAAGGCGACTGGATATTTGGAAAAATACGATGACCTCGCAAACCTAACGACGACAATCAGAACCTAGAAACTGTGTCCGAATACACAATCAAAACTATTTTAAAATAACATTAATGAAACAAACGTGACAGAAAACAAGCTTAGCAAATATCTACGGATCATTTTAGACAAAGGAGAAGAAGGATTTGATAGTATACTGAATCAGTATTCTGAATAGCTTTTGACTAATATGAGACACACTTCCGCTTTTAAGACCCCAAATTGTATAAACTAAAAGATATATGAAAAGTAATGTGCTAATACAACAGTTGCAATGCGTTATTAAATTATTCGCAGTCCAATGCCTTGCACCTTTAATCTACCAACATCTGACCTCAATAACAAACCTACAATTACAGTCGAACCCGGAAACAACCCCCATACTTTACAACAAGACATATTAACTCTAAACTATTCATAACACTTAGTATCGCATTACAGCAACTCCATAACAAATATAACATGTTATGGTTACACTAACAGTGTTATGTTACATTGTTACATGCTTGAGTTATAGGGGAGAACTCGACACATTGCAATTTGTGTAATTATATCACTGAGAGGTAATAAGATGGTAATTGTTCGTGTATGACGTGTAGTGCAGGACGTGTTGGTAACTGATACTTTTATTATAATATAATACAGTAATAGAATTAGTTTGTTTTATTAGATAATATTATTATGTTAAATTCTTTAGTAACACAGATTAGTCGGTTGTAGCAATCGTATAACGAGACTTTTCTATTACAATATGTTTTTGTTTATATTTGTAATAATGTTTAATTTGTTACCTACATATCTGCTTCAACAAAATATTGATTTCATTTTTCTACTATCAGTAACTGACACAATCTGATAACTTGTATCTATGTATTGAAACTATATCAATTATCAACTCAACTATCGGCATTAAAAGTGCCTTGTAATTTTGCTTGAAAACAATTATTTCCCCCTATCGTCATTTATATTGGATGGATTTGGAGCAAAGTTAAATTTAAAACTTTTAAGTAGATCAACTTGAACACCTTCTACAAGAGAGGGACATCTTATTTGTCGCTCAATAATACGCTAGTCTGGTTCGCTGAAAGTAATTCTACCTGAAATATAGAACCAGCGACTGATGAAACCCAATTAAAAAGAGAACACATATTATTCACAAGTATCGAGGTTTCCTATGTTTTTCTGGAAGTGGCGTATTCAAAATAGAGTTGATTAGCGGGAGCGGTTAATCATCTGGATGACACAACACAAGTTATCTGCACACCACTTTTCTCAATAGTCCTGTATGCTAGGCTAGACATACTACGGATAAATGTTCATTACTCACTCGATAGCCTGGCTGCAACTGTTGATGGAAAATAACCGTTACAATACATGTGAATATGATTTAACATACGTCAAATTAATACGAGAATTAATTGGGTATACACGATCAAAAGAAGAATCAAAAATTCAAGAAAGTACGACGTAAGTAGTATGAAATTTCTTGCTTGCTTTCTTGCTTTCGACTATGGTCTTATTGTAAACCATCTCTTCCAAAGTTGGTCAAGAAGAAAAGACAGTCATAATCTTAATAAAAAAATGAAAAAGAAAACTGACGATCACTTAGTAACAAATGTATAAGTGGGATAAGTATTACCATACAAATAACCTGTACATCCTTTACAGAGAGCAAACCGTGATAAAAGCTCAATTAAGCTTAGAAGAAATTATCTCAACAATCTATACCTTCCTACATACTGAAACATTTATCCGACGCTACCTCCGACCGACGCCGCGACGGCAGAATAGGTTATAAGCTAGTTACTGATCACAAAATTATAACTTGATGCTGGAATTACTGCATTCTACATATACATATCTAAAACAAGTACTTAGAACAAAGTACCAATTTATTTGAACCCTATTTTCTAGCAATATAAATGTTAGATACATATCTGCCACGAAAAAACATCTTTGAAAGGTCACAATCAAATGGTACTAATATTAAATTTACCCTTACTATATGCTAGTGAAAATCAAATTGGATTGTAGAGACGTATTACTAAAAGTTACATTTAAAAATAACTTAAATGTTATATTAGCTAGAAGTATGGTTGACCCAAATAAATAAGCAGGGAAAAATATTAGATACACTCCACTTTTCATAACACGCTACATTAATCTAATAAAAAACTGATAATATGTAATTATTCTTACAAACTGTGAATCAAAGATAAATGAAATAGATACTAAACTATAACAATACGAGAAGACCTTACATTTCCATTGTCAACAAATGTAACGTTTCGAACTTATATTATTCGTGAAAGAAAATATTGTAAAATACATCTGTGAAATATTTCTTTCAAATATAAAGAAACTGTTCCGTATTATTATAATTATGCACACAGCTGAAAATTAAAAGAGTTTTTATTTTATGATCCTAATTATTTGTGTATTTACCTGATATCTCTCGGAGGCTCTGAGGAAGAAGGGCGGCAGCGCGGCCAGCACGGGGTGCTGCACCAGCTGCGACACGTCCACTCCGTTGGGCAGGGACATCTCCATCAACAACACTAGCCAACAGAACAACTACTGTCCCAACCCTAACTAACAACACAACACTAACATACTTCAAAAATAAAACACCCAAATTTTAAATCCAATCCAAATTCAAAATTTCAAAAAAATCTCTATTCGAATTTGGAACGCGAACGTTACAGTTAAGGCGACGCACTCCGCCGAGTTGTTTCGAACACTGTTGATTCATTTTGAACCGAACAGTTGCTGCCGCGACGCGCGACAGAGACGGAACGAGAGCGAAACGACACACTGTATTCAAACGTATATCTCTGTCCCTCTCACTCTGTAGTGTTAACTGTATATGTTGTATCATCCGGTTATATAAAATGTTGTAAGATGAGAGGCTCGGCTCCGCCAATGAGAAAGCTCCGAGACCCCGCCTCTGGAAATTGATTGGTTAGGGAATGCTGAAACTTAATTTATAAAGGTGACTTTTTTGAGAACCAGTTTTTTTATACGGACAAAGAGTGTATTGAATGAAGCACAAAAAACACAATTATGTTTGTTATTCGCGTCGTGGATTCCGTTTCGTTTTTATTTCTTTATTGTTCTGAAGTTGTTTTGTTTGATTGTTTAGTTATTGTGGCTGTAACGCGTGGAATATGCTCGTCGTAATGAGATGGCCGCGATTACTTTGTTGCCCACATCGCGGGCGCTCGCCGTGTGATGCGTTTCGACGCATTTCCATGGGATCGTTTGTTTTGTGCAATATCTTGTCATCTAAATTATGTTCCACTTATAGTCTTTTGGTATAATAAACGTATTTGTATATTTGATCCTCGTTTAAATTTTTATGATAAAGGGTAATGCACAAAACATGGGTATATTTACTGAGTACAGTTCTTTAGTGACTCTATTTTCCAATCGATACATAATATATATTTAAAAAGTGATTGAGTTCTATGAGACCTCAAGGCGGCTCAAGGAGTCTAGTTTAAGCTAGCCACTAACAGTCTAAATAAACGTTCAACTTAATTTAAAACCCAGGATTTACGAAAGTAGAGCAATTTCTACTTTAATTGTTATGCTAACTAAGGCTTCCTTTAAAGTTTTTCATAGTAAGATTAAAAAACGAAGAAATTATTTTGATTATCATAAAGAAAATGAAAATAGTTTCCCGAAGCTGCCATAGATACATGCATCAGAATCTTGTTTCTTGAGTCAAACCTCGGTGTAATGAAACAGGAATACATTAAAATATTAATGAAATTTGACACATCTCTCCAATAATATTACTTTCTTGGGTAGCAAAATAAAGGTGCATACTATAATTAAATAATGTTCTTCTTAATTACTTATTTAAACAAATTCAAACGTAACGGCAACCGTCGCCATCTTAATTCTAAATTCAAATATCGAACGTCAGAGCGGAAGGTGCGTTCAAATTGAAATATTTCAATTTACTTGTCGGCGGGAATTCGATTTAAATTACAATGAGAGGGTGTGGGAGGGGGGCGGTGGCGGGGGTAGCTCTGGGAGGGGGAGGGGGAGCGAAGTAATTATCAATGTATAACTGAATATCTGCGCGTTTTGTGTTTAAAGCCGATCGGGAATTTTTGTACGGGGTGTTGTATGTTTTCAGGGGACGCTCGAGTTTGGTGGGTACTCGGGTAGAATGACAATGTGCTACGTGAGTTTCAATCCAATTAGAGCCCTTTAGTCTTAGTGAGAAGAATTTTTAATACTAAATAAAGAAGTGTTAATTTTTTTTGCATGTTGGGCACCTCCTATTATATTATTCATTGTTAATACTTTTGCAGGACGTGACTCTATAATCGAAATCGTCAAAACAAACAATCTACAATCAACCCAAGAATCCTAATAAAGAGACAAATCTAAATACATCTCCGTAAGCTGACACTTCTTTTGCACTACCTATCATACATCTATACATCATCTTCAATAATATTCCCAACAATATCCATACGATATTTTCGTATACCTAGGGAATAAGTAAGTTAAAGTATTTCACTTAGTAGTGAATATCCTCACATTCCGATAGCAAAGTGTTCCCTCGGCGAGCTCATCCTCTATAGCGAACAGATACAGGTGTGGCAGCGCGGCCCGCGGGGGGGGGAGGCTCGCCCGTACCGCGGGACGAGGGGATGAGGGGGGAGGGGCAGAGGGGGGGGGGACAACGACGAGGCGCAAATGAGAATTCCGCAGAGCAACGATCAATTCGCGAAATGTGAACATTTCGCAAACGTCTCAAGTTGGGATAGGGATGGGGTGGTGTCGATTGACATTTGTATTTGGGCAATTGATGTTTTATTTGAGTTAGATAAGTGATTGTACTAATAAACAAGTATTTAGAAAAAAAATACTCATTCAGATATAGTATCCCACAGAAACGTTTCATATAGGTATGGGATATATTACCTTAGATTCGATTTGTAAAACAGAATGTTTTGTTAATATTGAGTCATACAGATTTTTTTCGTTTATTTAAATCGAACGGCATGAAAAGGATGCTGTGGTAGATTGGATATGAAATGCGGATAACGAGTTACGATGACGCTAATGACCAGCAGAAGACCTGCAAACAAAAGTCGAGTAGATTGATTGATACTAGTTCGAAAATTGCTATAAAATAGTTAAAAGCCACTCGATGTTGCAAAAATTACATGGGTATTTAATTATAATTATCTGCTACTTTTACCTAATAGTTACCAAAACTATAAGTTATATTTAATACACAATAATCGTATCTATCGATATAACATCCACTTCCCCATCCCTACTCGAGCGTGGGAGCGCGCGAATATCTTCGCAAGCGTTAAAATGAAATGTTCGCAATTTGAATATCCTTCTGTCGCACCCTCCCCCCCCCCTCCTCCCACAGCTCTCGCTGACACCCCCCCCCCCCCCCTGCGACGCCCGGAAGATATTACATGAACTAGTTCTATTTTAAATTGCTTTTACTTTGTATATGATTATGGAGGGTTTGTTCATGTTTTATGTTTTTGGCAGATATGTGAGTTTTTGAGGGGGTTAGTACACGTTTCTAGTGAATTATGCAGGGTAATAAAAGAGCTAGGTAAGACTCTTTGAACTTAAGTGAATAAATATGGTAGTTTACATTGTCTTCGGTTATGTTTTACTGCCTGTGATTACTTGAAGGCCGTAGCAGGCTCTTTGATCTGACTGAACGAAAGTAGTTTCTCTTGTTTTTTGGAAACTGTTCTGCATTGATTGATAACAGTTTCCTTACGTTGTAGTTACTAGACTGTAGCCATATAGACTATAGCACCCTAAAATTATAGCTATTGGTGTACGTTATAGGTGACGGTTTTCATTGTCACCACAATTTGTAGGAGTTTGTACCAATATGCACTCTACATTACTTTTAAGCAACACAATTAAAAAATATACCTGGCGTATATCCGTTCGTATACACCTTTTTCTTACAACAAGAGAAAATAAGCTTGATCCATAAGCTTTTCATAAGTGTTATTTGCCACGCTATACATGTGTCAATTGATTTTTATTACTTACTAGCTAGATAATAGATGAAAATCTTCAATACATTGTACCTACTTACAATTGTATGTCTCCATATCACTTGGTCGTCTCTTACGACGGGCGCGACTCGTACGGGTCGTCCTCCCGGATATTGTGTTGAGCAAGTAATTTGTCGTCTCGAGAGGCGTCATACACTGTGGCTCCTTTATCTTCGTCTTGTGACACAGCCTCTGTACCATTTGTGTTTGTTGTTAGGTATGTGTTCTATTGTTTGTGAGTAGGTAGCTATGGTTGGTTCCGGAAGGTGTGAGTGTTAGAAGTAAGGTAGCTAAAATGGTGGAATAATTGTTTCTTTGTCTGTTCGAGTTTCATAATTTGGAATGATTTAAATGGTTAAAACTAATTTATAATTCGAATAACCTAATTGTAGAACAAATGTTTTCTAGGACTGGATAATGATGGATGTTCAGGAAGTGGATTTGCCAGTTATATGTCCGACAGCTAACTTGATTATAACCTCGGTTTTGGGTAGAAAATGGCAGATGGTTTGTAAATTGTAGAGAAACAAGACGAAGGTGTTGATTTATGCAGTTTGTTCATCGTAAACGAACACGGTAAAAATATAGCTAAAAAGTTTACGAGAACCTTCTATTAAGCACACTGGGCTGCAACTATAACTGTTATTTGATTCATGTTACCAAATCTTACAGCATACTTACGTTAACATTGCGAGTAACTTAACGTAACTTGTAAGCCTCCAATCCCAGCCTAACCTATCACCGTCGCTCCCTCTCGCACACGCTCAGCCAGAAAAACCTAACATCTGCGACATTCGCCTTAATGAAGTGCGGCCCGCCCGCGCGCCCGCGACCAATCGCAGCGCTTGAAACTGTTGCCAGCGCCGCCATTGGTCCAAACTGTAGCAACACTGTTACCAACACTCTTTGAATTTGGAAAGACTTGTATCCAATGGAGGTTTTACCTACGGAGGTTTTGCTACCCTCCTATTGGTGTGTCGTGAATTTCAGCTGAACTTTAGCCGACCTCTCGTTATGTAATATCTTAGGAATGTACTACAACTTTAAGGTATCTAAATGTAACGTCTCTTCATATCTCTGAATCTAAGGATATCGGAGTAGGTAAGGACTAGGTTGAGTTCTATAAGTTACTTGCAATTGTTTTTGAAGACACTTCGTATACAATCAGTTTTAAAAGTTTATTTCTGATTGCTAAAATATCAAACTGTATCTTTTGGTGGCTATTAATAATTGCGATGGTTTATTACCAACATTATTCATAACACAGTTTTTATACATATAAGTAGGTAACCATTGTTATTGCTCTACAAGTTAGTTTTTTCGTACTTGACGGGCTACAGTTTGCACTTTTGAGTAACTAAATGCAATATTATCTGTTAGCGAAAACTTCTCATCACACTGCCAGGCACTGAGAAGGTAATTCTTGTCTTCTCTATGTGCCATAATCTTGGGTATCTTTTATCAAGCACTATAGATGCAAAGAGCATGTATGAAGGGAATTATGACAGTGGATGAAGCGAAACAAGTATGTAAGGATCGTAGCAAGTTGAAAGAAGTGGTCTCTGCCTACCCCTACGGGAAACAGGCGTGATTATATGTATGTATGTATAGATGGTTAATCATTAAATTACCAAATGCAAGAAAGTTCAAGGTACTCAATACATTACTAGCGGTATCTACCTTCAAAACTATCATTTTTCTTCACATTCCCTGCGTAAACATTCAAGGAGTCTTCAAGTGTCTCTCATATTTTATAACGTTTGACTTATAAACCAATAACCGGTATAATAGGGGTTGAGTCGGCGATAACCGGCAATAACCGGCGACAACCGGCAATATATCGCGGAAGACATTACCCTCGGCTGGTCTGCACAACTGGACCGCACACACACATGCATGCGCCTAGTGTATGTGTACACGCACACAGAGGATGGAGCCACAAATGACGGCGCTGTGTCACCGAGCTGACGCGGCCCAAACTACTGCCAGGGACAGAATAGGAAGGATCTTACTTGTTATATTGATAAGCCTTATATGTAGCTTCGATACCTTTTCAAAATATATTTAAAATTTAGGTATTTAATAAAAACACACGTCGAACTAATTGCCACCCAACGTAAAATCTAGAAACCCTGTAGGTTTTTTCCTACAGGATTTTAGATTTTACATACATGCAATAACACACATGTACATAACATTTGAACAATGCGTTATAATTATATTTGATCAGTTTTCAGTTAGGTATTTGTCTTCTCGAAAAGTATTAAGGTAATCGTTTTATTACATAAAAAATGCATTAGGTGGTAATTACAAAGCAAATCCTACTTAATTTTGGATGCAGCTATTTGAGTAATAATAGACTAGTTTGAGTCACGCTCACGCCAAATTTTATAGAACATAGTCTGTCTCTAAATCCACTCTAGTCTTTCTCTAGTTACAAAGCTGACCAACAAAAACAGAAAGCTCTTGCTCAGCGTCCGGGCACAGGCCAGGCACAGGCACACAGCCATACAGCCGCTCTCGTATTTTTTACCGTCTGTGAGTGAGTTTGATCGAGAGCCGAACGTTTCCCAACCCTTGCCCGTTTCGTTTAAGTAGGTCTTTTTGTGGCGGCAAAGTGTGCTCGCGTGCCGGACAACTAATGCCGGGAACTTTATCAAACGGTTTCATTTAGCTGTACTTTATTTCTTTACATTTAGCGAGTTTGATTAATTTGTGTGTGTTATTTTAAACTGTTGGAAATTGATAATTAATTTATTCAAATATACCTCAAATCTATTTCACGTATTTTCAAAAATGATTTACAAGACGTTAGGTAACTACTGTCGTACTGAGGCACCGGGTCCTCCTATAATTTCTCTCCGTACAGGGTCAAGCTCATTTCACCATCTTGAAAGGCAAAGCAAAGACTAGCCAACAGTTTAGCTAACGCCACTGTCCAACCAAACCTGAAAAAGATGCGCATCCAGCCAATAAAATAGACATCAACCTATTTTTAACCGATTTCAAAGAAGTAGGAGGTACTCAATTCTACTGTGTTTTTATATGTTTGTTACTAATTGTTACCGAAATTTTTGACTGGGTGAACCGATTTTAATGATTCGTTTTTATTTGAAACTGGTACTTCCCATGTGGTCCCATTTTGGTTTAGTTTTGCCATCGGGATCTATCCCAATATAAGACTTATTTTAAAGTCTTTTTTTTTTGTAAGAATTATTAAGTTAGTGTTAGCGGGGTCTAGTCGATTCGGCAGAACTGGGGTGACGTTTACATTTTTCTTTTTTGACTCTTCTTGGTTGATCTGCGACTTTTATAACACACACACAAGCCATCAATAACCAGTAGGACGCCATCAAACTGTACACAGGACACAGTAAAAAACTAATAAACTTTAACTAGAACAATATTGCTTAAAACTGCTCTGTGCGACCTGCTGAAGTGGCACATAGCGACATCTGTGATTGGGTAGCGAAACTTGTTGCCTTCATTTAACCATGCGCTGTTGCTATTGCTATCTGACACTAGATGTCAGTGTGGACGCTGTGTGAAATGTCTGTAGCTATTTCACCTATATCCTGTTGGGGCCGACAGACGTGTTCACTATATATTGCATTTACAAAACATTATGTATTGCATTGCAAAATATTTACGTGAATGAGACTCACATGGCGCTCAATCAAAACCGCTTCAGTTCTTTTCGATCTTGTTATCCGCAATTACCTTCAAAACACTCAAAAATGAAATATGATTAATTTATGTAAATGTAAAAATACCTTGTGTAATATTTTTGGTATATTAAAAACTGGTCTATAAAACATATATCATGTTTAATTATTATCCTGAATGTAGACTATAGTCACTGGCAGTTTCATTTCCAGCCATCTGGCGTACCTACTAACCTAAATATTGTTAAAAAACCAAAGAGGTCTAAAGCAAATTCCATTACCTATTGCAATAAAACCAGCTATCCACTTGTTTCTTTTTAATAAATTTGATTGTCGAACAATATGGCAGATCACAATGGCCAGTACCGAGTCCGCACTAATTCCACATTTTAGCAAAGAGTTGTCACGTGCATAAAGTTAAATATTTAGTAAACACAGGACGCGTGTGCACAACACACTCGGGTTTACAAACATTCGCTTTTTTGCTACATCCTGTGATTACAAACTAACAAAACTCTCATAACGACTTGCGCCGCGGATAAGAAACCTTTGTAGGCTAGGGAGCTGTTAAAAGTAAGTGACATTTTATCTTTTTTTTTATTTAGTACTTAACTATTTGCGTATAAGTTCCTAAAATCTAAGCCTAATTCAAAACGGAAAACAAAAGTCGTTTCTGATATTAATGTGTTACAATATTCTTTGCTTAACGATATCAAAATGTTAATCGTGTTGACTAATTTAATAGGTCCACTCTATCATATTTAAAGATTTATTATATAATAGAAAAAAAATACAGCCGAATTGAGAACTCCCTCCATTTTTTTGAAGTCGGTTGAAAAAGGGATACTAAACGAAATAAAATTATACTAGCTAGTTCCATGTATATAACCTTACTAAACCTTTAGGATATAAAATCAGTCAAAATGCCTGTAATAACATATCGAAATGCTTAGAGACCACTTTCAATTTTGAAATAGGTGTGTTATAATATACCTGATACCACCTTAATTTACTGTGAAAAGATTATAATGTATTTCGCAGAATATTTATTTTAGTAGCTACTTACCGTTCCTAACATCTCACTGACTGTTTGTAGATATTTGCCACCATCGGATATCGTGGTGTCGCCTCGTACTCATCAGAGATTTAAATAACACTATAACTCCAGCTTACAATATGCTTGAGGCTCAGTAATATCTACGTAAGTACCTACTTACAATCAAGGGTCCTTCAAAACATCACTAGAACTCCAAAAACCTAGCTCACATTTTCGAATACCTAGTCACCAATTAACCTTCATAGTTTACTAAGCATGCGTCAAACAGAACAAGACTAACACTAACTATTATTTCCAGATAAAACACAATGGCACGTCTATTTGTCAAACTCTTGTTCCTCACATTCTGCTTGAGCCAGTCCCACTCCATGATGATGAGAAACGATGCGCTTATATCTAAGATGGTGTCAGACTTCCAAAAGGACAACACGATGGCGTCGAACACCCCGCGCAGCGAGAGCAGAGCAGCAGCGGCGGCAGCGGCCGAGCCCGCGCAGCCCAAGAACGTGCTCACCCTCATGCAGAACGTCCTGTGCAAGAACTTCCCCTCCATTCCCTGCGACATGATCGTGGAAGACGAAACGCTCAGGAGGCTCATCGAGCGGTCCATCCAGCAGCTCAAGTACAAGAAGCTATCCATGGAGAAAACCACAGCCTTACCAGGATACCACCTCACCTTGTTCCCCAGCATAAACAGCGAAGATCTGTCGAATTTTCTTCAGGTCAGCGACACCGGGTACTATAGCAAAAGCAAGCCCGACAAGTCCAGAGTAAGAAAACATAAGAAAAGGCTCGCGAAGATTAACCTGGAGCAGACGCAAGACGGAGACACAAAGAAGAAAGGAAAAGGAAAGAAAGAAAGCACCAGAACAACACTATACAATGGACGAAAGAAGATCAGAAAGTTTTACCCTCACAAGATAAAGTACAAAGATAAGTTGAAGGGAAGGAAAGATTTCGGCGACTATTCGGAAGAAAAGCTGTCGATGTCTGTGGAGGTGCCGGACATGAACATGGGCGGGCGCAAGCGCATGAACTACAAGGTGGAGCCCGCGGACCCGCCCGTGTGGCGGATCGACTACATGAAGCACGGCGAGCCCAGCCTCAACATGTTCGGCTACGAGTCCGACCGCCTCAAGGAGAAGCTGGTGAAGACCGGGCCCAACGTCCTCGTGTCCGAGAACATCCTGGAACAGGCCTCGCGCAAGGACGTGCTGCACCCCGACGTCTACATCAAGAAGAACTTCATCAGGAAAAACAATCTCGAAATGAATTCCGGCGCCATTGACTAGCTTAGGAATGTTGATATGTTAAGATATTGAATAAACGTTTTAGTTCTATGCTTTTGTTTTTATATATCACAATCGAACAGCTGATAAACTACCTAAAAATTTCGTTGTATCATTTATCGAAATAGCAACCATGATATGGAATCGAACCACTTCCTCTGTCGATTTTGGACTGTCCTCATTGTGGGTAGCGCAACCTATTGAAAGTTTATAATGGCAGGAGTAAATTAAGGAACTGTCTAATATTGACTTCTTGAAACAAATCCTCTTTTTTTAGAAGTTGGCAGTCACTTCGTTTGTAACAAGGAAACAAGGAATTTTGAATACCTGCATGGGTATGTGTTTACCTATGTAGGTACCCATTTACCGATTATATCTATCACACAAATACTTTATCCTGCCGAAGTAAACGATGCTTTTAGCCTGCACCAGCTTGCCTGAAGTACTTATTCTTCCGTAGGTAGTCTGCGTACACTCTTGAATCACTTCTTTTTTAAGCACCAGATGTTAGTCTTTTGGAAAGATGTTTACAATATTGTCATGCAATAGTAACTTTTACCTGATTTCTATTGTGGTCTGCCACACTTGCTCACAGGCAGTAACACGTGGTCTTAATTTCATTGCTAGGTTCTTATTCAGTGATGTAGTGAGCCTGGCTGGAAGTCTAAAAAGCAGCTAAGGCACAGAATAATGAGCAGCACATAAACGAACAACTAAATAAGTCGTAGCGTAGTGGCACCAGTAATCGACATGCACCAGTAATCGACACTTTATTTTTTTATTTAATAAAATAAAGAGTAGGATACCGATTTATTTATTTGACGACACTGTAACATAGAAAGCACACTTATTACTGGCTCCCATTGACATTTGAGCGATATTTAAAGTTTTATTTGAAAGTAGCGGTGTGACAACTGATTGTGGCTCGAGTACCGGCGAGAAAAACAACATTTCTTACTGAAATCGTTAACGAAGGGAGTACATTTCTTTGTTAATTATGCTAATATATTGTAAGTTATTTGAAATTTATGAGTTTTACGGGTTTTTATAAGAACTAAAGGGTGGAATTTCGTTATAACACAAGTTCAAGATTATTTTAATATTAGTAAAATGTTGGTGTCGATCATTGGTGTTCACAAACTGACTTTCTCCAGTTATCGACACGTGTCGATAGTAATTATTAGAAACATTTTTCATTTGATAAGTGAATATATAGCTCTTCTAACTTTGCTTCTCGGTAGATATTTGAAGTAAACTAATCAAAGTTGACCTACCAGAAATCAACAAGTGACGATTATTGGGAAATAATATGTGTCAATGATTGGTTTTAGAGATGGCTCTGAGAAAAAATTATACTCCCGACCAGTTAGGTTCAGTGGGTCGTCTTAGGGGCGGAGGGTAGGAGTTGGAGCATACGCTTGGGCACTATGAGCACCAAAGAAAACAAAAAAAAAATAGTAAAAAAAATTGGGAGTCCTTTTTTAGATTTTTTTTTTTTTTATATAGAATTCCAGCATTTTTATTGCAGCATCTGATTAAGCTTATCTATAGAAACTATTTATGATCCTAGAAGTATGGCCCTACGACGCACAGTTTCCGACTTATGGGCCGTTTACATTAAAAGGCCGTTCAAGTAAAAGGCTCATAACTCGAAAATGGTGCGTCGTGGGGCCATGTTTTTTAGAACTTAAATAGTTGCTACAGACAAGGTCAACCTAATACAAGAAAAAAAATCGGAAAGATTCCGAAAAAAAATAAAAAATTTTAAGTCCTATACAGGACTTATAAAAATTATAGTTTTTTTTATGTCCCTAAATAATAAAAACTTAGATCCAGCAATCCCTTGTTGTTTTGCTTTATTAAGATTGTTAGCAATGCACTAAGTCGAGGTCCGAACCCCGCAGGGGGTGCCCTTAGTAGACGTTGCTAACGTAGTTAGTTTTTCCTATTGCTCTGGCTGGAGGCCTTAAGGTCCTCGCCAAAAGTCCGGTGAAGCAGTCAAAGCCTGCGCTCAGGCTAACTGCAAAGATCTATACCAAAAAAAAAAAAAATTATAGATTTTTTAACCATACGGTTAGGTAATAATTTTGCACGATTTGCTTTCATTATCAGTATTAAAGTACTATCATACCTGTGGTAGAAATACAATATAAATTTATTGCGCTATCGTACACAAACATTACATCCGTCTTACGAATTTTCGATCAGGTCACGTGTCCTGACGCGGGTTTATCATTTTTACTCATTACAAAAAAAAACTGTACAGCACCGCTAAAGAAGTTTTCGTCATACGAATTTTCGATCAGGTCACGTGTCCAGGGGCCCGATGTTTCTATTTTAAGTCAGTGAGTGGCAGGTATTTTCGTATCCAGATAATTTTAGTTTAATGAAAAATTTAGGTACACCTACTTGCCAATGTTGACTTTGTAGGATTGCCAGTGGCTATAACAAGTGTAAAGTGCACTGGAACGTTTATTAACCTGACGCGAGTTTAATTTTTTTTACCCATTACGAAAAGCCGCTAAAGAAGTGTTCAATTCAAAAATTAAAAATTATCAACACAGACAAAATCAGAACCAAAATCAAAATAAAAAAATCATTAATTTAAGTTAAGCTACAAAGTAGCACTTATCAAACGTCAAAATTTTAATACAAAAAAGACAGCACCCTAGGGGTCGGTTCATATCCGGCGGAAAAGGCAGCGCGCAACATCGGCCGCGCAACCCCAGAACGAACAAGCACACAACTTTACATCCAACCTCCCACACCTGACGCGTCGTCGGGGCAGTATGAAAGGCCGAATCCTCCATCATGCGCCCGACCGACCCAGCGCCACGCGACTGACAGCACGCCACCACCGTCAGATATGAAACGACCCTAAATCGCCCACCCTTCTCCAAGTGCTAGTCAACTTGTCAATATCTTCTGTCTTGTACGAGTATTTACATGATTAATACCCATTAGTAAGAGAAATATGGTTATTGTAACAAAATATGCATACTTATTAAACAGGTAATTTTATTTTAAAGACCGACAAATGTGGTCAAATGGTGTGATTATTTGGCAAATACTCATTATAGATAATAGTCGATAACTGGGGCGGCGATAACTGGTAAGTGTCGATAACTGGGGTGTCGATGACTGGGGTGTCGATAACTGGGGTGTCGATTACTGGTAACAGTCAAATGACTAGGTGTCGGTTACTGGAGATTCTTACACTTTTTCATTTTTTTGATTTTTTCTCTTGTCTGTTTATAGCAAATAAAAAAAATACATTATATTCTTATCTCAAGAATATACCTTACCATACTCAAATGTTACTTTTGGTTTAAAAGTGACTAATATACCTTTAATTTAATAAAGAAACCCACTATGATCGATTAAGATCCTTAAAGTGTCGATCATTGGTGCCACTACGCTACGTTAACGCCATCTGTGATTATCAAATGATGACTCAGCAAACCAATACGGAAACGAAACTAGGCATCGAACCTAAACCCGTCACGCTTGTTACTACACACTTAGGTGAGTAATGAAATATAAGAAAAGTACCCATGTGGTCGTCATATCGCTTGCTATCATTGCTATCAGTTATGAAATACAACATAATGGCACACAATAAAGTAACTGCCAATTATTTAATTGATAGACAAACATTTTACAACCGTCTTACAAAGTTCATAATCTAAACAGAACTTATCTACGACGATTAGAATTGAACTGCGTTATATAATTAAAACTTACTAAAGAGAGCACATCTTTATCGCGGTTTCAACAACGTAGTATTTATATATTGTTTTGTGTGCACAAACAAACAGTAGTGTTTCAACTGTCGTGGAGAGAGCACGTAAACAATGTCGCGTCCCGTTTTATCGACGCACGTATTAGATACGTCGACAGGAAAGCCGGCGGCTGGCGTCTTCGTCGAGTTGTTTAAGAATAAGGACAATACATGGAGGTCATGGCACAACTCTATGACGACTAGTGATGGGAGAATACAGTTCCCATTCACGCAGGAATCTATGGCGGCAGGAACGTACAAACTCGTGTTCAAAGTCGGGGATTATTATAAAATGCATGATAAGGAGACGCTGTATCCCTACGTCGAGGTATGTATAGTCGCTTGTTTATTTCTAAGTACCTAGTGCTTAACTCTCATGTTATTTAGAAAAGCAAATTACCTACTATTGTTTACGTTACTAGATGCTTTACTAGTGACACGAGAAATTGAACCTAGGTAAATGGTATCTTCACGCTTCACCGCTAATAAGTTATAGTGAAATGTAACTAATCTTAAGATTTCATTAATTGTAGAAACTCTTTATTAAATTAAAGCTCAGACGACCGATATGACTTGTTTTATGTATTAGTAATTTAATGCCATTAAATAGAGACCTATACTTACTTGCTTGTAGTACATAGGTAAAGAGCCAGCTTTTTATAGGAAAGCTGTCTACTAGTCTGTGCCATACGTCAGTTGAGTTTAAATCGCTTTTCATCTCAAATAAATTTCTGTTTACATAAACATGTAGATTTTATACCCGAGAATAACGGGTCAATGGTCGTTGACCTGATCTAGCACAGTATCTCGATCGCGCTGAGCAAAATGCGTAAATTAATTGAATCATTTGAACTTATTATCAGACTAGGTCAACAAAAAATACTTACCTACTGTAAGTGCTCTTAATATTAAGCCTACCATTCATAATATAGTAGCATTGGCACAGTCACAGTATACATACATATTAGTACAAGCAGGGATTGTAATGAAAATATTATTAATTTATTGATAACAGCGTCACCTATCGATTTGAGTGAAGACTAGTTTGCTTCAAAGTCAAGCACGATGTAAGCGTACTAGATGGCGCTACGGCCTCTAAATACAGAAAAGCAACATTCGGCAACATAGGTACCTAATATCTGCTCCGCACAGTCTTACGTGAAATTCCATAAATCATTAAAAATATTTTTATTTTACAGATTGTATTCAACACCAAAGACGGCGAGCACTACCACATCCCTCTGCTATTGACCCCCTTCGGGTACTCTACTTACAGAGGAAGCTAACGATTTGATGCCTTCGATATTATAATATGATTGATTAACTAAATGCTCATGTTTAATAGGGCTCATTAAGGAATTGTGCATGTGTCTTAAATAAAACATTATTTTCACTTTACACAATTTATTTCAATGCTCAACAAAACCTTAAGTAGGTAACCTATGAAACCTGCAAAATTATGTTCATTTAATCAACGAATTTAACGGCCGTTCATTAGTTAGCCTACATGATTGACACATTTACATAATACAATTACATTACGTTCTGCTGGTTACAAGTTTGTTCAAGAGAAAAGTCGGTCACTGTTATAAATGTATCGAGCTAATGGGCTGCAGCATAAATATGACGCTTACTCAAAACTCAAAACAAAGCGTAAAGTAATTGATTACTCCCTCATTACAAGTTTTTCATCAAATTAATGCACGAGCAAACTTGTGCCGCTCAACCATAAAATTGGTACACGGTTTCATAATTAATGAGATTGTTAACTGAAAATCAATAGGAAACAAGACTCAGAAACGCTATTTATTACGATTGTAAATATTTATCGATAATGGCCTTTTCAGGTAAACTACTGGGTTCCTATAACTATGGCTTGACACAATCAAATCACTGAATGGAATATGGAGCAGTTTCAAATATTGGAAGTCTTTGTTAGAATACAATATAGTTGATAAAAATAAATGAATTTTCTATCGGGTCTTATAATCTATAGTAAATATTAAACAGATAGATATATTAAATATCTATAATTAATATTAAATAGAATTCATACGTCTACATATGGAAATTTCTTAATAATCTATTTTCTATAAGAAAAATAAACATATATTTATGAATCAGGCAAACAGAACTATGTTATAATATGGAGATACTAGAGTAGTCATATAATTGCGTTCTTTCGTTGATCGTTACAGAAGTAATCTAAAATACCCTATTATTTTATTGGAACTATAAAAACACACTTTTATATAATTTATGTAACTGAGTAACCCTAGTGTAAAATTTCTCCTATAATTTATATTATATCAATCTATAAAAATAAGTAATTAACTTACAACCCCTACCATAACTATATGAAATCTAAAATACAAGATTGATACACAACAAAAATAAATGCAATGCGTGTTTCATTGTCTTTATGAAGGTTGAGATAGTATACTCATGTACTCCAATCTTTAACAATTCCACTATCTACGAACACCAGAAAATAACAGCTACTTGAATTAATAAAAAATTAATTAAAAAAAATATTATAATAGAAGTATCGTCTAGGATCTAAGAGCTAAGTTGGAACGCTGTTCACTACATTAAATTGCTTTTTGTAATAATCTCACGATGTGTTCTAGGGTTGTCTTATATACGAGTACCTATACAGGATTTTGTAACAATGTTTGGCAACGCGCTGCGGCATCAGGCATGTAGACTCTGTAAGGTAAATGGTCACATTCATCAGTAAGCGGCCGAGGCTTGTCTACACACCGTTTCTTCTCAACACACATCACTACAGTCTCAGTCTATCACATTTCTGTCCACATCTCCAGTATTCTTCATTGCTTCGACTTGTACATGCCTATGTCGTACTGGCGTTAACATTTTTAGCAAATTATTATCGACTATAACTGGTTATTGATGCAGAAATAGATAAACAAGTCTCATAAATGTCAATCCTTCAACTCTGAATTGTTATAAAAATCCTTAGAAACAAAACTAGTAACCATAACGAGCTGAACTTTCAAGGCAAGTCACGTTAAAACTAAATATTTTTTATGTTAATACCTTTGACCTAAATATTGCTTTCAATTATACTGCACATTGTCACACGAAATACCCATTTGACAACCCTACTATGAATAGCCTACACTACCATTTTCATAAACAACAAATAAAATTCTAAAAATGTTAACATTATGCCAAAGGAACAAAATTTGCAGAAACTAAGTTTCGTCAGGGAAGCCAAACCTTTTGCACATTAAGGGCGAAACATAATGAATGTTAAGAAACTCTCCGGCTTGCTCGATCAATAATACTTTTACCTGTTCGAGGCTGTGAAGAAAATATCATTAGGGAGCAGATGTAATCTGATTCAGTTTGAATCAATACTTACCAGGAAGGACATCGAGATTTCTGAGTGGCGACCCTCAGAAGGAGCATTGTACCGCCAACATCTAGTGTAGTAAAATCAGAATCAAACCATTAGAATCAAGATATTGCTTTACCAATGTTTACCACAACCTTGGACCTTATTACGGGAGCAGAAAGTCAATTTTCGCATGCGCTCTTCATGAATTCACAATGAGAAAGTTGTGACACTTAATAGTTTATTAATACACTTATGTTCATATGTACCAGCATACCACTTGGCTATCACAATCTTGTTCAGATGTCATGGAGTAGAGAATTCAAAAGTTTATTTATAACAGTTCAGTTCTAAATCAGTCTCATATCAAACTAAGCTATTAAACCTGACTTGATAACACTAGGAGATGATGTGTACGTTCATCATTTTGATTCTGTTTTAACTGACCTGAAATCCAATCTGTGGAAAGAAAGTAATTAGTGACAATGTTAATAGTAATAAAATATGTACCCACCTATTTCCCTTCCTCCTGACCGACTACCTCCTTGTATCTAGCAATCATTAGCTTTTTGACCGTGTCTCTGTAAGTTTCCCCAGGGGTTGGTGTGTAAATGCCTCTCTTTTGACCCAGGCCAGCTAAGCTAGGCCGTTGTTCAGCTTCAATGGGCGCAATTCTACCCTGCTCTTCTTTACCCAAGCCTCTACCTTCAGACCAGCCCATCTTTTGCAGCATTTTCCCTCCAATCGTATCGACGACTGAAGGCGGTGGGTGCGGCGCCATGGGTGGCGCCATGGCATCAGGAGGGTCATAACGCTTTCTAACTGGTATCTCATCTTCACCAAACTTCATTCGCCTCTCAGCTGCCCTGTCTCTGTATCCATTCGTTTGTGGAATCAGTTCATTCTTTTTGCGGAAATCAGCCAAATTTTGTTTATGCAAATCTGATAAAGACTTGTGTTTGTTCAGTACTTCAGCAGAAGGGAAGCGTCGTTTACAAATAAGGCAGGTTAGTTTGGACCAATCTATGATGCCCTCGTCATTATCAAAGACATGTTCAGTCTCAGCCACCCGCTTCATTAGGAATTCATCACCAGTCGTAGGTGGAGGAGACAATTCCCTGACATGGGTTAGTGATGGCCCAGAACCTAACACAGAAAAGCCAATGTCAGCAGAGCCTTTACTAGCTCCCATATCCAGGGGCTGCTCCATAACAATATTGCTTCTTGCATTTTCTTTCTTTTGGTTTAATGTTCGGGCCCAACGCTCCATGTCTTTAGCTATCTTTTTAGCTACTTTAACTTTGTCTTCTTTATCTCTCTTTTTCTTTTCCTCTGGCTCTTTGACTATAGTATTCTCAGTAGTGGCTGTCGGAGGGTTTGGCAATTTAGGCTGCTCAGTATTCTGGTGTGACTGAGTAGCTGCTCTGTAGGTAGAGTTGGTGGCATCCCAGTACATGTACTGGTTGGTCTGGCTGTTGTAAAAGTATTGACTGGTGCCATCATAGTATAGGCCTGTGCTTGGGTCATAATAATACCCAGAAGTTTCATCATACATAAATGTCCTAACATCAGGGGCAGAATAGACGGTTTTACCATCACCTATTGGGGCTTTGACAGTAGGGGTTGCTTGAGCAGTGGAAGACACAAATACTGGAACACTCACAGGAGTCCAGGCCATGTGCCGGGCGTGAGCGGCGGATATAGCGGACTGTGCCACGGCCGCAGCCGCATTGACCCGGTCTGCCTCAGACATAGCCTGAGAAGAAGCACTATAATTGGACATTTGAGCATAATAGGAAGAATAGTCAGTGCTAGGGGGTTTTTGAATTTTTTTAGGTTCATTGTAGAAACTAATAAGGACTTCTCTCCCGTCAATTTCTAAAGGTGGTTGTAAAGATGCCAATTCAGAGTGAGCAGCCGTTGAATCAGCAATTGAGTTGAAATTGATATAAGCTAAACATTTTGACGCACCAGTCAGAGTTTCTCTGCCAATGGTAATGCCAGCTATAGAGTCTAATATTGTTTTTGAGCATCGTTCCTTAATTGCCTCTAATATTTTCTCTTCAGTAGTCAAAGCATCTAGTCTCCTGAATAACAAGCGTTTTGTGATGCCTGCATTTTCTGACAAGCTATTCCTCTCATTATCGCCACCATAGACGATGCCTTCCGACCTCTTTCCCTGGCAGTTCCGCCTGTAGCACACCTGGCGGCGCTTGAAGTTGTACAGCCCGCACTTACAGAACCAATCCCCTGGGGAAGCGTTGATGGTCTGGTTGTCATCATGCTTGTCCCTGTTATCGTACTTATTCTCGTACTCTAGGTCCATCCGCTCGCGACTGCCCGACCGGCTGCTCGACCTAGAACTGGGCTTGCGATCCAACTCGCTGATGCTGGGCGGCGAGGGCGGAGCGGGCAAGTCGCGCTCGCGGTCGTCGTAGCGCTTGGGCGAGCGGCGGCGGTCTCGGTCGCGCGGGCGGTCGTAGCGCTCGCGGCGGTAGCGGTCCCGGCGGTCGCGGTCGTCGTCCCTATCGCGGTCGTAGCGCTCGCGCTCGCGGTCGAACCGTTCGTGGTGGTGGCGCTCGGCGCGGCGCTCGGGACTGGCGCTCCGGCGCGGCTCCCACACGGGAGTGCGCGGCCGGCCCTCCGCCCACCTGTCGTCCTCGCCCCACCTCGTGTTCCTCTCGTCACGGCCTCGCCACGACATCGCACACGCCTGTGAACATCACCCGTACGAATAAAGCGACTGTACTCACAAACCGTTCGACGCCGTAGTCCAGTGTCCTCCATGTTGATTGGCCTATAATCGCCGTTCAATAACCTTTCTCCTCGCTGTTCTATTGTTTACCTGCTGTAGCAGTCACAGGGAAGATAATATAAGCCTTTAATAATACACCTCTATCACTTTACATGAGACTTTATATATAAACAAATACAACACAATTATATTTGTAAATCAGAGCACAAAAAATTACACATTCTAAGAATATGCGTATATGACGCCATGTTTTTTTATCGATTAATGAAGTTAAGAATTCTAGTGTTGTGACCGAAGTCATGTCAACATGGTGAACAGCTGATTTGTAAACTCGACTAAATAGTTTGATTAACTATTTAAATTATTTTTTTTAATTTATCTGGGTTTTATAAAATTTACCAAGGAAAAAAAAGAAAAAGGTAATGATTAATAAAAAAATAACTTGCTCAACCTTAAAGCAAAATTGATAAATAGAATAAAAGAAATCGACTAAAGTCAGCGCCATCTTACCAACGCATTGGCAGCTGCTTTTAGTTTTATTTTCGCTTATTTCCGTAAGGTGGCAGTAGACTCCTCTAGGAATTGGTTTTGAAGGAATGCATAGAGGAATAGCTTTAGTTCAGTAATTATTGTTCTGAGAATGAGTCTTGACTTTTATTTTGTGATAGATAAAGTATTATTGGCTCAGAGGTGCAAATTAGAAGTTGGCTAATAGGTTAGTAATTAAAATATACAAGTTACATTATTTTTGTATAAGTTTTTATTTCATGACCTTGTCAATTGTAAATTCTACATATATGGAATTAATAAGCAGGAATACGTACCTAGCTAAATCTTGACTATTTTCAAATAAGCGCGAAGCTTTAAACTATCTTAACTTTATTACTATCTACAGCAGAGTGTACATTTACAAATAATTTTGCGATTGCGCTTTATCAGATGATCAAGTATTTCTGTCTCTTTCTAACGCTTGGCTAACACATAGCGACTTCTCGCTCAGACATTGACAATTACGACTTCATATAGTTGCCATTGCTAAATATTGACCTCTTAGCGACCAGCATACCTAAAACTACATAGACTTAATAATAAACAGAAGAGACACAAAGCTAACTTAAAATATTTTTTTGGTAATTGCAAATAGATTGTTTTACATAAACTGTTTAAAGACGTTCGTCGACGTTTAAAATTAGAATTCTTAGAATACTTCATAATTTTCTTTAATTTAGACATACATTTACATGTTACATAAATAACTGTATGTAGCAAAAATGTATTGGGAATGCGTATATTCAATACATTGTTATGCCATCGGTAACAGTATAAGGCGTTCATGTAAACTGGGTTTATTTACATGGGTATACATTACCGTTTTAGTGAGAGCTACCGTTATATTTTCGCTCACCTTGTGACACTATACCAGCAATCTATTGTACTTGGCATTTCGGCACTATCACATATAGCTCCTCTAGAGATGAATTTACTAACGGTAGGCCCCATAGAATTACATGAAAATACATTAAAACGAATAAAACCGACTCTAATCTAGCTAAGCCTTTAGAGGCTCACTCTAAAATGATATCTATTCAATAAACACTTTAATAACGCTAAAATGGAAGTGTCCTTTGTGTGATTACAATCAGTGATTGTAATATGCAAGTCTTACAGACGAGAGAACCTCTCAAGTGTCATGTACGTGACGTATGAAGCATGATACGTGCAAATGTAAGCATAACACAGGATAAATTCAAGCGCCTTCTAGACTCGCCAGGAAAATGACGTTCACGATCAAGCGAAGCCAGAGCCGATGTGTACCAATGTAGGTATACTCAATTGTTTATAAAATTACCTCGTTTCACTACGTTTACCGCGTATCATGTAATGTTCAATATAGCTAACATGAGTAATATGACTACATGTTGACAAATTGTTCAGCCCAGAGCAATTTTTTATCACATCGCCCATGTGGGAGATGTGTTGGGTAAAGCAAATACGCGGCCAGGTAATAGAATAAACTTAAGCGAGTATCCATTTAATTGGTGTCATCAGCACTGTCTTCATCATCAGAGTGATCAGGAACGTCAAATTCCTGGTAGGCGTAGCACTAGTCTTTCCTCCCGGTGAGCAGGTGCTCCTGCAGCGTGCTGATCTCGCGCTCAATGTTCTCGCGCGCCGCGGACTCGAAGCACTCGAACTCAGGCGTGTGGTACAGCTTTGGGATCTTAGCAAATTGGTTTAGCACCTGGAAACGATAGAGATTCTTAATAAGTTTCATAACACTTTCTGTCTTTTTGAGTACATATTAATTCACGTTATTGCTTTTCAGACATCAGTATTATGAGTAATATGCAAAACTATTTATTATTTTTGAGACATGACAGTAGCGTCTTAAACAGTTCGATGTTACCTTAATCCTTAAATCGACATAGTTCTCGTTGGTGAGCTTGGAGTATTCGGCACGCACAAGCTTGGCATGCGCGTCGTACTCCTCGCGCGAAGCAGCGAGCACGGCCAGCTCGCAGTCGCCGAACAGTTGCAGGTCCCGCAGTGGCGCGGGCCCGGCCGGCGTGCAGGCCGCCGCCGCGTCGCTCACGGCGGCCGCGATGGCCTCGCCCAGCGCCGCGCCCAGCGCCTCGCCCAGCGCCGCGCCGCCGAACACGAGCTCCAGGTCTGCGGGCTCCGTGCTGTCGGCCACGGGCGCGGCGTCCTCGGCCTCCGCGGCCGCCGCGGCCGCCGCCTCCGCCGCCGCGGCCTCCGCAGCCTCGGACGCGGCCTTACCCTCCGTCACCTCTCCGACCGCGACCTCTCGGCTGTCCATCGTCACTTCGCTACTTGAAAAGACTTCTACTTCATTGTCTGGACCAGTCGTACTGTCGGCGCCCGTGGTGCTATCAGGAACCATGGAGCTGTCAGGAAGGTCATCTCGCCGCGACCTGTGCATGATTGGAGGAGGTTTAATCTGCACTTCCACTGTAACCTCAGCGCCCTCCACGCTGTCAGGGCTGTCACTGCTGTCTGCACTGTCTCCGCTGCTCTCTCCACTGTCCGCACTCTCCCCTCCATCAGCGCTCTCGCCACCCTCCCCGCTCTCCCCACCGTCCGCGCTGTCCGCTGCGTCCGCGCTGTGGGCCCTGTACCGGCGGGCGGAGGGTGGGGGCGAGATGGATGAGCGGCTTGCACCGCACCACATCGCCTCATCGTCAGTCAGCAATGCCAGGATATAAGATGTCAGGTCTTGCTGAAGAAATATAATAAATTGTTATTTATTTTAATTAATGACAACGTAACGTATATCTCATAAAAGTAAAGGTGTTAAAGAGGTTTTCTTAAATTTACCATCTAATTTTGATCATTTATATATTTAGGAACTTGAGTGTTGTTGAGTGTTTTTTTGGAATATCTACCCTGACTAAGTTCTGTGGTTGTTTCAATGTGAGCGTGAGTTTGGTATCGCGCATTATAAAGGAGTTTTGTACTGACTTCTGTGTGTAGGTGTACTTACATTTTGCGGATGTTGACGTAGCAAGTCTGCCAGCAGTTTCACGGTGACCTCGGACGGAGTGTGCCTCAAGACGATTGCTAGTTTGAACGCGGCCGGTTGTATTACATCGTCGATCCCTTTATTTAGCAAGTTCTGCCACACGCCTGCCTGGAACCAGCAATGTATACCAAACTTAAATGTATTGCCGGGAGTTACTGCAGGTTGAGATCAAGGCTGTTCAACTCGTGTGTGTGCTGTTATTGTTACTAGGGAATACAACATTATGAGAATATACTTGTGTGATAGTTGCAGTGTATAATTCGAAGAATCCTGTTTCTTTGTAATATGTTATTATAAGATGTTTTGTAATGTTTTCATTTATTTTTAATTTGTAAAACTCTAAGACTGGAGGTAGAATAGGTGTGTAGGTTGTGGTTACCTGGTAGGCGATGCAGTTCCTGAGCGAGTGCCAGAGGCTGTCGGGCGGCGAGTTGTCGAGCACGCGCTGCCAGGCGGCGTCGGGGTCGGCGGCCGCCAGCGTGCCGCACGCGCCGCGCCACATGCGCCGCGCCGCGCAGCCCGGGCCCTCGTGCAGCCCGCCCGCCGGCAGCGGCCACGCCATCGCTGCCGCAACACACACAACTATACCCAACCACACTATTGTACTGTACACAAACACATATATAGCTGCTGTTATCAGATAGAGGATCTTATACACACGGGCAAAGGATGGCCGACCTAGTGATCATAAACAAGGTTGTCCCAGCCGACTATGAGAGTTAAACTGTTACAAATTCTTAAACAACTGTCATTTAACCTTCTGACAACAACATACTAACCAAATATGAAGTAAATAAACGCTTTATCAAAAGATACACAAAACAAATACAAGTACTTACACTAAATGTGTAATCAGAACTTGTCGGTAGGTATAGATATCAATGTTTAATAAATTATTTAATCTATGATATAATGCAGTCTAAAAATATACGTTTAAGTTAGGTTGAACTTGACACTAGTATTGAAATTAGACCAGTTTCTCAATAATTACTATTATTAACAGCGATCTAAATTTAAACTCCGTCCGATTACCTTCGTTCAATTTACTTCTTTATAATCCACACATACTTAAAGATGTCAAACTAATGAGCACACACTTCATTGATCAAATGACTGCCACAAACAATTACTTAATGAACTGGTTACTATTTATAGAAATACCTCACGCAGTGTTATTATCGGTACAAGTACCTATACAGTGTACGTGCGACACGCGAAACTATTATGTACATGCATACTTATCCGTTTATTTTAAAACAATTCTACCCTCATTCTCTAAACACGATCTGTCAAATAAATGTCACAACAACATGTTTATGGAAATAGTAGTAGTATAGGTATAATGTACATGACATGTATAGTTTAACTCGGGTCACTCAATAACAGTCTTTAAATGAAACGCTTAACGCAGCAATGTTTGCATCTTGCATGGCAACAAGACGACAATCGTGTTCTCGCGTGTTAAGTAAGTGTTTCAACCCGTTCTACAGAACAATGAAGCATAAAGTAGTTTCTTACCGCCCATGTCGGGCTCCTTCCACCAACCCGCCAGTTTGCCGGTTATAAGGCCGCTGGGCCTTCACTGTCTCTGAAAAACATTACGTGATTCCCGTTTACTAAATAAATCAAAAAGTCCTAATTTGTCGCCTCTATGAGATTAATTATTCTATGACACAAATATAACTCTGTTATAAGGAAGTGAAGGCTAGTAAAAAAGAAGTGTGTTATTAAATTTGAACATAGTTTTTTTCGGTTCCTTGGTTTTGATTAATTTTTAATAGAAACATGAGGATTTAGTTGTTCTATTTTATCTGTCCCTAACTCTGTGAAACAAGATATTGTTACCTGTGTAATGTACGGACAACAACTTAGCAAATAATTTACTTATTTTAAAGTTGTTTATTATTCTTCCCAAATGCAAAATCTATTTACATAGTTAAATGTAAAGCAGGCTGTATGTGAATTGACCTTCGTCGTTGTGGGTATTAATTCCATAAAAATCAAAATCATAAACACATTGAAAAGATTGCGATCAATAGTGATGTTACATAAGCAGAAAATAGATTAAAAAATCGACTTACATGAAAAATACCGGATATTCCTTCGTCAGAATATCAAAAATTAAAATCGTATATTCTATTTTGGTACGTGTGGCTGGCGCGTAGGGCGCGCTCGCGATGTGTCATGGCGGGCCGAGGGAGGCACCACGCGGCCGGCAGAACACATCGACAATCGATGGTTTCTGCTCGACACTGCGTGTTGATATGCGCGAATGTTTTCTCAGCGAACGCGATATTGTTTCATTCAGCACGTTGTTCCGGTCGATGACCGATTCATAATGAAGAAATGAAAAATTGCATTTCTGCTTGTCTGATTCGTTTTTAGTACTAGTTATGTTCTAACTACCTAATCTGAGGATGTCTAGATAATTTTATGTAGACAAGAATATTTAATCGTAAAATTAGAATCTTTATTTACAGCAATCAATGCTAAGTATATGACTAAAATTTATAGTATTCTTTACAAATGTATAGTTTCGATATTGTTTGTATTATACCGTTCTCAGCACTATTTGCCAGGGGTAGGGAATAAGAGCAGGCGAAACGCATGCGCGAGGGCTTTCGAAGGCCTCTACATTATTAGACCTTTGAAATCCATGGAACATAGATCTTATGCTTTACATCATAAGTTTTACTTTAAGTTGTTTCAGTTTATGCTGAATAACAAGATAATCAATAAAGAGTTTTATCGCGACCCAATAAGGTCTATATTGGCGGCGATCGATAACATGAGTCATACTTTTGGTCTGAACTTGAATAGTTAGTTGTGCTACATTGCTATATCATATGCTTCAGGCGTCTGGGACGGGATTAGGGCGCGGGTCATTGCCACTGAGTAGAAACATACTGACATAATTGTTATGACACAATTTATTTATTTATTTAGAATAGAACGGTACATATACCAATTACACTATTCCTAACACAATGAACAAAAATAACAAAAATGTTTGTACATTAAAACTATTCTATCGAAGTAGGTAACACATAATAATTAAATTACAAGCTATACATCGATAAATCGTATAAGGTCTTTTTCACTTTTAAACACTCTTTTACTCTACTCGCTCACAGAACTTCAAACATTCCGACAAAAATAATCCTCTGCCACTCGCAAACACGTCACACTCGGGTCTCGACTCCAGGAATTGGTTCAGTAATTTAAGAGTGCGGGGTAAAGGTGATTTAGCTCTACTGACAGTCCTACATGATGGTGTTGCAAAAAGATGATGCTTACGGTTGCGACAATAATTGTCGGGAGCGAAAATGCAAAGAAGCTCATTGTGGAGATCAGGCGCATCAATCTGTCCGTGAATGATTTTGTAAACAATCAAGATTTGCTGCATCATTCGCCTAACTTGAAGTGAGTTGTAACCTAGACTTCCCAGCAAAAACAGGGTTGGGTACAGATATGGGTAATAGCCGTAGGCACGTTTGTATAAGTATCTTAGAAACGCTTTCTGTACCTTTTCTATGAGTAGGACATATGTGCTCTCATGTGGGTTCCATATGGCAGCACTAGATTCTAATTTACTACGTACGAGCGTATTGTACAACAATTTGATGACGTTTTGACCTTGGAAATCACGACTATTTCGGAGAACAAAGCCGAGCCTACGAAAAGATTCCCTAGCTGTTGATGTCATATGATCATGGAAGGTAAGCTTTTGATCGAATGTGACGCCCAGGTCTTTTATGGCTATTGTTCTTTCTATTGTGCTGTCACCTAGTTTATAATCGGCGTGAATTGGGCACCGCATACGACCAAAGGTTAATACACGACACTTGCTAGGATTAAACTCCATTTTGTTTTGCTGACCCCAGTTGTAGAGGGCATTTATGTCATCTTGGAGAGCCAAGCAATCCGCGTGCGAATTTACTTCCATGAATATCTTCAGATCATCAGCATACAACAAACATTTAGAGTGCCTAAGAACGGTGGGAAGGTCGTTGATCATTAATAAGAACAACAGAGGTCCCAGGATAGAACCCTGACTTACTCCGGAGCGCGTGTGATAGGGGTTTGATTCATAAATACCCAATTTTACAAATTGCTGGCGATCTCGGAGATAGTCGGCGAAGAACCTCAAAAGTTTAGGGGAAAATCCAACGTCACTTAGTTTTGAAAGCAAAATGTCATTATTTACTCTGTCAAACGCCTTTTTGTAGTCAAAGTATAAAACGTCAACTTGACACCGACGATCGAGCCTGGATGAGATATAGTCTACTAGAGTAAGCAAATTAGTGTCTACTGATCTTTTAGGTCTAAACCCGTGTTGTTCATTGGACAGTTTGATTTCAACTTGATCCAAAATGTGTTTATGCAAAATGTTTTCAAAAACTTTTGCCAAAGAAGGTAATATTGCTATTGGCCGGTATTCCTCGACATTTATTTTATTATGACTTTTGGGTATCGGGCAAACTCTCGAAAGTTTAAACTGTCTAGGATATATTCCGTTTTGCAATGAGATATTGTATATATGAGTCAGTGGGACTATAAGAATTTTAGAAAGATATTTAATAAAATAAGGGGGTAAGTTGTCAGGACCTATTGAACTGTTAGATTTAAGTTTTTTGATACCATACATTACATCGTTAGGAGTAAACTGAAATATGTTGATTAGAGTACTGTTATCAGAACTTTCTGAGTTTGTGATGATATCAACATCTAAGTGCGGTACTTCATCCAAAAATACGCTAGAGAAAAATGTAGCAAAAGCCTCAGCTGCAGCGATACCAGACATTGATTCACCCTTGAAAGTAACGTTCGGTTCAAATCCACCTTTAGAACGAAGATTTGATATATATTTCCAAAAGTCCCGGGGATTGGATTTGATACCTCCTTCGATTTGGTTTAAATATGATGTGTGAGCCTCTGCGATGCGCAATTTTAAAGCCGATCTAAGATTAGAAAACATTTCATAGTCACCCGAAGAATTACTGCGCTTCCAAGTAGCGTGGAGTTTAAGTTTAAGTTTTAGTTCTTTAATTATATCATAGGTAAACCAAACGGGATATCGTCGATTCCTGTTTTTACAACGTCGTTTTTTAGGAATGCAGGTATCAAAGAGATTGTACAATGCATTATATAAGTGGTTAGTAGCAGAATGAACATTGGTGGTTTCAAGAACATGATCCCAAGAAACGTCCGCCGATAAAGAAAATAGTTGTTCCAGATCGCACTTACGGAAGTTCCAGTCGTGTTGAGGATTTATATTACTAGGTTCCGAAAGATCTGAGTGACGATGGTGCTCTATATTTACTGTGATGTCCAGAGCAGGATGATAGGCGTCGGGGGGTACTACTCCTTCGGTTTCTATGATGACGGATGAAGTTAATTTGCCATCTTACCGGACCAAGACCACATCTAACACACCTCCATACGAATTCACCACTTCATTCTTCTCAGACAGATTACAAAAAGATAAAAAATAACAATAATAATTTCTTATGTTTGTAGAAGCACTATTTAAGTTAATGTCACCTAAAATAATAACATCGCTTTTTAAATCTTGTATAAAACTCTCAATTTTGACAAACCAACACATATATTCTTCATCAGTTGCGCTTGGCTTTATATAAACAACACAAACAAACATATTATGTCCTTCATGAGAGAAGCTCGCCCAGAGGTCTTCCCCATGTTCCGTTTCTAACTCGTAGTGTCTTTTTAGCGAAATGGGGCATCGTGCAGCTAGAAGCACACCACCACATGGTGTCTTTCTGTCTCGCCGTAGTATATTCCAGACATTGAGAGTCAGTTCGGAGTCTTCTATTGAGGAATCTAAAAACGTTTCAGTTGCTGCTAGTAAGTTATTATTTAATATCATTATGTTGTTTCGCCACATATTTAATTTGGTTTTAAGGCCACGAACATTCTGATAAAAAATACTTATTGATTTTAACTTATTGTTTTGGTGAATCTCGAAAGGGCTGCTGAGGATGGACAGCTTCTCTTGTGTTATTAGTTCGATTAAACTTTCTATATTCGAACCAAGGTTTTAAACGTGCATTGAGTGGCCAGACATTTTCAGAATAGCATTTTTCGTAGTGCTCTGCTGGTATTCCAATTTTGTAGGATTTATAATTTCCTTTAGGTGTTAATTCTTCAACAGTGCACGAAACATCAGGCAGCAGTTGTTCAAGATACATTCTAATTTCGTCGACACTGGATTGCATATTCCACAGGTGAAAGTGCTTACGCGGTTCAATAGCTCTTAGGCATGTTATACCTGATCCAGCCGTGCCGCGCAAGAAGTTAGGGCGGCGACGCTTCTTAACTACTTCAGTCCATTGCTCAGCCGAGTCCTCAACAGAAACATCTGGGATCTCAATTGTGTCTATAACAGGCACTGGGTTACTATGTTTGATAGCCATATTAGCCTTTACAATCTTCTTCCGGGGTATTTTAGATACGTTAGGACGCATTTTTACGCCAACATTAGAAACTTTCGACTTCACAGCCTTACTTTCTAGACTCCCCAAGACTCACAAGACTAAAGATAACTTTTAATAAAATGTTGAGTTTAATCTAATAAGAATTTTCACGAATATCACCTTTCATATTAAGGTAAAAATCCGTATAAAACTAAAATTTACGGGTATCATACATATTCTTAGAATATGGGTCTTCCGCGTAGAAGACCCGGGCGGTGATGGAGGGATGAACTGGATGCATCTGAACAGGAGTGGCCACAACTTGCTGTAAACAGAAACGTCTGGAAGGAGGACCTGCAGTCCGCACAGTTCACGCTCAAAATAAATAACTATAACGAAAATAACCATCTAATGATTTTAATTCGAATTTTAACTGTTTCTTATTTCGACGGGTACCATGCAGTGCGTGTAGTCAGAAAAATAAAAGTTTGGAGTTTACTCAAATTAAACATAGACCTATATTAATATTTTATTTGACTTATAACATGATTCAATAGGGATAGAGCTCGTCCCATAGTTTGTAGCGGTCCTCGAACATGTTCTGTTTGACGGACGTGTCACTGCTGAGGCGGAGGTAGTTCCTCTGTTGCGGCGTCATGGCGGGCCAGCGCAGCGAGGACAGCTCGGGAGTGTCGCCGCGAGGGTTCGGGTCTCTGGGGGGACAGAATAGATGGGTACATGCTGGTAGGTAACTTATGGTATGGCAAAAAAACAAGTAGTTTTATGTTTATCACCTCGTGACTGAAAGGGTTGAGGTTAGGCTGCTTTTCGTGCATTAAGTTATTCACAATAATATATTATAATACGCTACGGTTTGAGAAAAGGTTATTAATTTCGTAAAACAGCACTTTAATTTTGTAACTTTCTGCAATTGCTTGCTTTTATTATTGTTACAGGCGGTCACAAATCAAAGTTTTAAGATTATTGAATTTCTCTCACTTATTGTACACATTCTCAGTAATAAATCAAAGTACTAACGCCCAGAAATCAATATTAGGAGACGTTAATCTAGATAGCTTGTCCGTTAAGTCCGAAATTGGAGTATTGCCAAATAATAAGCGTGCGGCCAATCTCGCTCTGACCTAATTCTGTTATCTATAATCTACAGATACTATGCTAGTGTGCCTAGACCTGGTAGGTCGATATTGGGACCTAAACCCCATTTTTCATGTAACTGTTGTCATTCGTTGAGAAGTTTTTATCAGAGCCATCTATTATGTCAGATAGGAGTTACAGTTAAATAAATATATCCTGTGTTTAAAAAAACGTATTTGGTTTTACAATATGATCTTACCCGTATCTTGCAAAGTTATACCAAATAGCGGTCATTTTGTCGACCATTTTGGAGTCGTGTGTGTCAGCGACATCTATCATTGGGTAGCGGTAACTCAACGAGAACAAGTAGATGAGGTCGTCATGGTGAGCTGCATCTAAACAGGTACAAACATGGTATGAATACACGAATACAATATTAAAACCAGATATCATTAAATAATTAAAATAAATATAAATGGACTTACAAACTGGTTTTTTCGTGGTAGGGTCCTCATAGTGACTGTGGTTCCCGACGTACGCGAACTCGTAGTAATACACAGGGTGTTTCGAGTGACGACACATTAAGTTAGCCAACCTGTAAGAATTACAATAATAAATTAAAACAAAATACTAAACCTATTACTTCTCCTAAACCACAAACAGAAACTTCAAACTTCAATTGAAAAAATTACGCAATTTTTTTATTCCTTGAACACAAGACATTTTGATCAACCTACATTTACGAAATACTTTTAAATACGTATACAATAATAATGAATTATACACACCTGTGCACAGGCCACCCTGTAAGAGAGTCTCCGTACAGCTTCCCCAGCGCTCGCGAGCTGGTCTCGTCATCCGCTATCGGCTTGTCTCCGAGGTACGCCTGCCTCAGTCGCGCCAGTCTCTCGCTGCTCTCGTTGCGGGGAAGGATGAACGCGATCGGAGCCACTCGGTCCCATTCGGCATTCATCGTGTCCATCATGGTTTTGTTTTTGACGATTGCTGAAAGGAAAGAAGTAAGCTGGTGGTAAATTTTGTAGATTAGCTGAATGGTAAGGTAGAGAGGTTCATGAGGTCAAATCTCCATGAGCGCTTGGTTCAAACATTTGTGTGTTCCACATTCATGTTTGCTCAAACTTTGTGTGTGTGATTTGAAAGTTTATGAAATCCAGCGACACACGGATTAAATTGACGGATGATGATGAAATAAATTTTCTAGGTTCCAAAAACGATAAAACCTAGCCCGGATACTGGGATGCACGTAAAATGCAAGAGTCACTAAAGCTTACGACTTGGAGATTACAAAGATAACACAGTTTTACTTACTGTAAGCTTTCCAGAAGAACTCGTCGGTGGTCTGACTGACTATGAAGGGCACGGTGTGCGTCCGGCCCTCCCGGATGGAGACCAGCGGGTCCTCCGCCAGGAATCGCTCCTGCCCGAAGTCAGGCTCCACCACTGGACGCCAGATGCTGAGCGGGTCGAAACCAAACTCCTGAAAATGTCCGTGAGTAGCTCTTTATGTAGGTAGTCTTAAATAATACGTATAAATCTGGTAGAGCATAAGGAGTGTGATTGAACGAGATCTTATACAATATTTCAATGTCATTCGTGTAAACCTAAAAAAGCAACATTATACAATACACCAACATTGACAATTGGGTCCTATATTGATAACATGTAATTAATCTCAGCTAATTCGACGCCTACAGCACATCCATTGAAAGTGTCAACACCAAGACAATTTTTTCCTGGTGACTAGGCGCTCAGCGAACTCAAAAAGTCATACCTAACTTAGGTAACAAATGTAAAGTTTATATTAATATTATAGAACGGGGATTAGCGCGAACATGCATAAATACCTTTAGGGCTTGACGTTTCGACCAGGTTACACCGGCCGTGGTCGCAAGCAGACTGTAAAGTTGTACAAATGTAAAGTTGTTCATAACTCACATAGAACCCGAGCAAGGAGCCCGACACCTCCTGCCAGGGCTTGCTCTTCAGGCAGTGGACTAGCGCGGCGGCGTCGTGCTCCGGGCATCCCGACAAGCGTGCCTGCGTGGCGGCCAGGTCGAGGCGCGCGCTCGGGCTGGCGTCCTTCGTCACCAGCGCGCCGCTCATCGCTATGCCGCGGTGGAACAGGCCTGGGGGAAACGTAGTATTAGGAGACACTTGTTTAAACATCGCTTGCCATATAAAAAAGTATTTATTGTTGTTTTACAAAACACATTTCTGCAGTACTGTATAATATGTACACAATTGATAGGAAAATATTTTAACAAAGGCATGTATGGTAACGGTGAAAGAAAACATCGTGAGGAAACCTGGATTCCAAAATTTGGGATCTGAAATCGCCAATCCGCAGTGAGAAAGCGTGACGATCAATGCTCGTACCTTTTCTATATGGCAAGAGGCCTGTACCCAGCAGTGGGCGTTTATAGGCTGGATGATGATGTATGGTATGGCTACAAAAATGGTTTACCCTACTATTCATATAAAGAACAATATCTTGGGACACAGAACAAATTTTATGATCATGCTCATCACACAAGTATACTTGGGCATCGAACTGACGACCTCTGGTCTGGTCTCGTCAGGGTCTCTAACCATTATACAACAAGCCAATGATGAAATCCAAACTAATATTATAAATGCGAAAGTAACTCTGTCTGTCTGTCTGTCTGTCTGTCTGTCTGTCTGTCTGTCTGTCTGTCTGTCTGTCTTTGCTTCACGCCTAAACTACTGAACCGATTTGTGTTAAATTTGGTACAGACATAGTTTGGAACTTGAGAAAGGACATAGGATAGTTTTTATAACAAAAAAAAAAAAAAAAAATTTATTCCGGACATACAGCGCCATCTATTGGTCAAGCGTCGGCATCAATTCAGTACTAAACATTCATCGGATAAAAGTAAATGATAATAAAAAGGTATGAAAAAAGTAATATCAATATGCTAAAACTTTTAGTACAAAGAAAATGCCCGAACGGAGTATATCCAAACTAATATTATAAATGCGAAAGTAACTCTGTCTGTCTGTCTGTCTTTGCTTCACGCCTAAACTACTGAACCGATTTGGGTGAAATTTGGTACAGACATAGTTTGGAACTTGAGAAAGGACATAGGATAGTTTTTATAACAAAAAAAAAATATTCCGGGCATACAGCGCCATCTATTGGTCAAGCGTCGGCATCAATTCAGTACTGAAAATTCATCGGATAAAAGTAAATGATAATAAAAAGGTATGAAAAAAGTAATATCAATATACTAAAACTTTTAGTACAAAGAAAATGCCCGAACAGAGTATATCCAAACTAATATTATAAATGCGAAAGCAACTCTGTCTGTCTGTCTGTCTGTCTTTGCTTCACGCCTAAACTACTGAACCGATTTGGGTGAAATTTGGTACAGACATAGTTTGGAACTTGAGAAAGGACATAGGATAGTTTTTATAACAAAAAAAAAAAATATTATTCCGCGCATACAGCGCCATCTATTGGTCAAGCGTCGGCATCAATTCAGTACTGAAAATTCATCGGATAAAAGTAAATTATAATAAAAAGGTATGAAAAAAGTAATATCAATATGCTAAAACTTTTAGTACAAAGAAAATGCCCGAACGGAGTATATCCAAACTAATATTATAAATGCGAAAGTAACTCTGTCTGTCTGTCTGTCTTTGCTTCACGCCTAAACTACTGAACCGATTTGGGTGAAATTTGGTACAGACATAGTTTGGAACTTGAGAAAGGACATAGGATAGTTTTTATAAAAAAAAAAAAAAAATATTCCGGGCATACAGCGCCATCTATTGGTCAAGCGTCGGCATCAATTCAGTACTGAAAATTCATCGGATAAAAGTAAATGATAATAAAAAGGTATGAAAAAAGTAATATCAATATACTAAAACTCTTAGTACAAAGAAAATGCCCGAACAGAGTATATCCAAACTAATATTATAAATGCGAAAGTAACTCTGTCTGTCTGTCTGTCTTTGCTTCACGCCTAAACTACTGAACCGATTTGTGTGAAATTTGGTACAGACATAGTTTGGAACTTGAGAAAGGACATAGGATAGTTTTTATAACAAAAAAATAAAATAAAAAAAATTAAATTTATTCCGGGCATACAGCGCCATCTATTGGTCAAGCGTCGGCATCAATTCAGTACTGAAAATTCATCGGATAAAAGTAAATGATAGTAAAAAGGGTATCAAAAAGTAATATCAATATACTTAAACTTTTAGTACAAAGAAAATGCCGGAACGGAGTATAAATAAATAATCCGAGTTGTCACTATGCTCGATAGATGGCGTTAGTATCGAAATAGATCGCGCTATGGTTTCGTTACACGCATTTGGTTGGGCATCGGCCGAGCGCTTCGGTACTGTCGTGGAAATTATGTTGATTTTTGAAGAGTTCTCTAGAATATCTTCCACATTTCATTTTTGAAAAGATCCCGCGAGATCGGGAACTACGTGGGTAAAACCAAAAATCTGCCGGAAGTCACTATTCCACGCGAACGAAGTCGCGGGCAAAAGCTAGTATATCCTATATTTTGCAAAATGACTAGCTTTATGGATATGAATTTTATTTCACCTTTAGACATAGGAGAGATGATATGCGACATGAGGCTATCAGACCCGGCGCTGTAGCCGGCGATGGTGACTTGGGCGGGGTCCCCGCTGAAGGCCGCCACGTTGCGCCGCACCCAGCGCAGCGCCGCCACCTGGTCCTTGAAGCCGTTGTTGCCGGGGGCCAGCTTGTTGCCCAGGGACAGGAAACCTATGGTACAGAAAAACAGAAAATGCTAGAGAAAATGATTTTAGGTACATATGTATGTAGGAATGGAACGCGACGGATGCATGAGATGTGTGAAAGAGACAGAAGCATAAGAGTGACTGAGACAAGTGATGTATGCTTGAGTTGACGTGAATGTTGATAAACAAGAAGGAACTCGAGAACACAAACGGGAAGAACGACGTGATGGTGTAAAAGAAGTAGGACGTTTAGAAGCAGTTGCTTAAAAAAAAGCTATTTTTTTTACTTATGAACCTGATCCCAAATGTATGTTGCATGAGCACAGAATATGGATTAGGTGGTAGAATACAGATGCAGCTTGACTCACCGAGTGACGCCAGTCTGTAGTTGATGGTGACGAGCACTATATCTCTGTCGAGCAGGTAGTGGGGGCCGGCGATGTCGCTGCGGCCGGACATGGAGTAGAACCCGCCCGCGTGGATGAAGAAGATCACCGGCAGAGGCTTCGAGCTGGAGATGACAACGGTTATTATACAATTTAGGTTAATAGGGGGTGCAAATGTATTTTAATGTTTGTCTAGTCCCCCGTACACAAGGTTTAATTTTCAACGTGCGAGTCATTTTCGTCGTCAGTTTAGACGCAACGCAAGCATTTGGTTAAGCTTTCGTATCTCCCATCCATGTTCGCCTATAGTCTCGCAAACACAGTACGAAACTGCAGTATACATCAAAATCCTTTTTTTAATGTATAAGTACATCATACATACCATCACGCCTGTATCGCCGAAGGGTTAGGCAGAGGTGTACCAGTGTTTAGGTCCCATGTAATAGGGGGCGAGCTCATTGCCTTAATGTGTAAGTACTATAATAATATACCTGTTATTATTTGGAGTGTAGACGTTGATGGTGAGACAGTCTTCGTCCACGGGGTACCCCTTTGGCGCAGTCTGCGTACACGCCGGTCCATCCTGTGTGGCGTCCACCTCGCCAGGGTATGTCAGAATCGGCTTCGGAGGCTGACACAAAGAAATTGAACCTTATACAGATCATGGTAAAGCTCAAAATTCAATAGGTACAAGTGGTGCGACTTAATCAAGAAATAAATTTATTGAGCAGGTCCGTGACAATGAGGAAAGTCGAGTCTGTCCAAGTCATAGTGACAGTTTAGTAAATGACGAACACTTCTCTGCGTAAACATGGAAACTTTTGTAGTTTAAACAACATTTTCCTTAAACTTGAATTTATGTAGAAAAACTAATAGCAGGTTTAAAAAAAACTGCTATCCTCTTTACCTCTTTACATGAATTAAATAAAGTTTTTACTGCAGCACGTATCTTTTTTTTTGTTATTTCCTTGTTTTAGTACCAATTACTGACATTGCGTGTTTGTCTGTTCTGGCGCGGCCGATGATATGGTAAGAGTGACAGTGTAGCATACTTAGAAAGAAAAAAAATTGAAAGTTGCATTGATATACCGTATTCATTCATTACCTGGAACCGCAGCTCGCCTATGGGTGGCTCTGCGTATCGTATCCCGCGGTAGGCCTGGAAGTGTCGCCCGCGCCGCGAGCGCAGCCACGCGCCGCGGAACACGCCCGACACGCTGCGCACCACCGGACCCGCCTCACAGGTCCCATCTGGACTTGCTGATATAAAATATAATCTTTACTGACCTTTACATTGCGTGTTTAACATAATACCAATTAATGTAATATTTATAAAAAGTAAATTTTGAACTGCTTATAATTTGCCATTACACCTGTATTGATATTTTTATAAACAAAGTTACTTGCCTATGTTTTGCAGAAAAAGTCATTCACCTATTATAGGTGAATGACTCTTTATTGATAATTTAGCGATTTTAGCAAATATAAATAAATAAAAATAATATTAATGGCTTTGAGTGTTATTTTATTAGAAGCCTGCAACTGTACTAACATATTGTGTCAACTAGATGCAAATCCTAATTTCTTTATTTTCTAGATTACCACATTGATCATCACGCTTGCCCATATTGACCTACGTCAACAGTGGCAAACTTTTCCACACACATACATACGAAAATTCTCTCTACACCTTTCTAAAGTTGTTTTTCAACATAGTGTAGGAGCACAGCAGTGTCATTCAGTAACATTTTTTTAATATCTCGACAGTGGAATCCGCGGTGAGATGTCAAATATTCGTATTCTCAAATTTGAATTCTAAATCAAGGCCAATTGGGTTCACTTTTGAATGAGCTTTATTCACAGAATATACTGGTCACCTCTCCATCTGTCTTCCTTCCCCCCGCGTACCCACTGACCTGCGTCCCCCGCAGCGCTGCACACCGCGCACAATGCAAGTAGCACTGCAGCCAACATTATCCTCAAGACGCAGACACACCACTGAGGGACGCGTGGTGGCTCAGCTCGTTATATATCACCTAGGTATACTTCATGTACCTATGTGTGCCTACCAGTAGGATGGGGTATTCTGCAAATACTAGCTTTAATTTTTTGGAGTACACTCTATGAGAATCAGTACTTACGTCTGTCTGTCAGCCGGCAGTAAGTAGAAATTTTCAGATAGTGTGTTCCTCTGTTGACATTGTAATAACATAATGACTTAGCACAAAATATATCATCCTATAATCAACACATAGACAGACCGAAAGACGCATTTTGGAATTATTTGTCTCATTTAAATAGCATTATATTTTTTTAGGATGAAACGGAACCTGCCATGCATGAGTCCGTCTCGTTCTTAGTTGATTTTTATTCGGTCGTCACACTGGAGTGTTGTGATATCTATACTTATCTACATCATCATCATCTCAGGCAAAATACGCACACTGCTGGAGGAAGACCTCTCCCAAGGCCTTCCACAATAACCGGTCCTGCGCGCCCCGCATCGTCTGTTCCTCATATATCTATATATTTATCACCGTAAAGTGACGTCATAACCACAATATTATTGTTTACATCTTTTAAAAGTAGGTAAACAGTCGACGATCAGTATTCCGTCCGCGCATGCGTCTAGCTCTATATCTCAATAATAAGGAAAAGGGATCCAATAATAGTTTTACTCTCCGAGGGAAACCCGGCGACCGCTATTACAGTACCTAGACCAGTATCTTGTACACCTTGTATCTACGCATTACATTTACAAAATCATGGCATAATTGGATTATGTAAACTCTTTATTCATTTAATAACTATCCTTATCGTAGCGCATGTCTATGCACTAGCCGTGCGAATTATGTTGAAACATCTTTCTTACAAAATTGATAAAATATGAGTATTAAAGATGTATTTTTTTTTCAGTATTTTGCAGTAACACAGGATAGATTTTTAAAGAAAACGAACGAGGCGAGCCCCTTCTTGCATGTCTACTAAATAAGTGTCTATTGTCCACACTGTAGGGTAACTTATGTATTTTTATCGACACCGCATAGGAGGTAAATAAAATAGTCCAATCCAAAATAATTATTTTAATTAAATAAAAATATCACAAAACAAATTCACACGCAGTTTTATACAGTCTTTGCTTATTTTTATTTACGCTTCAGAGTAGAGTTGACCGCAAGTACAATACCAACAACGACATACAAAACTCAACCATAAAACTTCCGCATAAAACCTACAATCACCTGCACCTCAGTACTGTATGGGGTACAGCTCGTCCCACACCTTGAACCGGTCCTCGAACATGTTCTGGTGGATGGTGAGGTGGTCTCCGCGGCGGAGGTACTTCCTCTGCTGCGGCGTCATGGCGGGCCACGAGAGGGTGGACAGCTCCGGTGTGTCACCGCGGGGGTTCGGGTCTCTGGAGGAACAGACACAGTTATGATAAATGAAGAATTAGTGGTGAGAAAGGTGCTTAAAGTTCTTAAAACTCTAGCCATTGTTATGAATAGTAAAAGCTCTTGTTCTGTGTAATACATGTCTATTGAATACGCAATAATAGCATTTTATGAGGAAAAGGCTACAAAGAAATTACGTAGTATGCTGTGACAGTGCCACAGACGGTTTTAAAAGTAAGATGACCATCAACTGACACAATAAATCTGACAGTTTGTCAGATTTTTTGTGTCAGTTAAATCACTCTATCTGTTCATAACTATGTTTTCATACCAGTTTTGAGTCAGTAAAGCTGTTGAATATTCCAAAAATCAGGAGTATTCTCTCACCCGTATCTAGCGAAGTTGTACCAGATGGCGGTCATCTCGTCGACGACGTGCGAGTCGCGGCTGTCGAGCGGGATGCTCGGGAACTGGTAGCTCAGCGTGAACACGTAGATCAGGTCGTCGTGGTGAGCAGCGCCTGGGGAGGGAATACCATCAGAATGTAGGTTACTGAAATAATGATGGACAGACAACCAGATATGGAAAGAGAGGTTTACAGACTCAAATAATATTAAATTAACCTACGTAAGCACTAAAGCTGAAATAGAACTGAAGAAACAACAAAGATTTGTAAAGTTCGTCGTCTATTTTTGACATTAGTAAGGCAGCAAACTTCAGTAGAGCATACCTCGTGGTCTTCCGTCAGGGTCCTGGTAGAACGAGTTGTTGCCGATGTACGCGAGCTCGTAGTACCACACAGGGTGCTTCGAGTGCCGGCACATTAGGTTAGCTAGCCTGGTAACAACAAAAACAACACTCGTTTTAAACATAAAGAAATGTGATAGAAAATGATAAATATTTTATAAAAGGTCTTTAGAGTCAAATACATGCTGACCATGCTGAACTTCATTACATAACTAAATCCTTAGATCGCTTTAAATATTTTTCAACAATGGAGGAGGCAATACTACCATACCTGTGTACTCCAAACCCAATAACGGAGTCTCCGTACAGCCTGCCGAGCGCCTTCTCACTCTCCCTGTCATTAGCCAGCGGCTTGTCCTGCAGGTACTCCGTCCGCAGCCGGCGCAGCGCCGCGCTCCGGTTCTCCGGCGGCAGCAGGAACGACACCGGCGCGATGCTCTCCCACTCCTCGTTCATGCTCTTCAGGAGAGTCGCGTTTTGGAGGACCGCTGGAGTATGCAGGTAGATTGAATTGGAAAGTCAAAAAAAGTATAGTACGAGGACCACTTCAAATTATGTTTGGATGGATTGTGGTCATTATTTGAGACATCTTGTTTTTACATAAGGGCTACATAAAACATTATCAGATACAAAACTATACATGGATGTTATAGAAACTGTGTACATAACCCACTAACGTCAGCCCTCGACTGCTATATAGCAAGGAGAATTATAATATTGTATGGAACGGGTAGTTTCTACAGTAGATCTACCAACATGTATAACATAACACTCACGGAAGGCCTTCCAGAAGAATTCGTCGGTGGTCTGGCTGATGATGTAGGGCACGGTGTGCATGCGGCCGAACTTGATGGAGTCCAGGGGGTCCTCGAGCAGGTAGCGCTCCTGGCCGAAGTCGGGCTCCACCACCGGCCCCCACAGACCCACCGGATCACCAGGGCCAAACGACTGGAGAGAATAACATCGTCATTGTTGAGGGTGTTGAACCGACTTCAAAAAGAGGAGGTTCTCAATTTGAGTTGGGTTATATTTTTATTTTTTTATTTTTTTGTATTTCGATCTTTGTGTTATAAACTTTATTAATACACAATTAAATCTAATATAAAAACAAACTCTAACTATACTAAAATTAAAACTTACATAAATAAAAACTAACAGGCGTCAAAGAACTCATCGTCATCCTTGTCAATGGCGGGGAACGTGCCCAGAAGGCTGGCAGCATTGCCACGTTGAATGGCTATGCCGATTCTCTGTGCAAGGAACAAACCAGCCCTCTGATCACGAGTAGATTCTACCAAACGTTTGGAAAGTTCTTTGAATAGATTTCGTGCGCTCGGACCCCATGACCCGAGCGTTTCAACCCCAAACGGCTCGAAAATATAATCACCCACAATGTTATTATACTTCCGCCGCTTAAGGGTCTCCGCAGCTCCAGCAGCAGCGCCAGGAGAGGCTGCTGAACTTAGAACGTGGGACGGCGCAAGGGTGTCGACGCACGTTGCGTCCCACACCAAAGGCCGACCCAATTTCCAAGGCAGCAATGACATACCGTCAGGTCTCTTGCCATCGCCGTGCACCAAACCATTGGGTTCCAAAACAGCTGGTACACCGGCGGTGACAAGAGCACGACGAATTATGTCATTCAAATTTGAGTGGCGAGATATACGCCCTGCGCTCCTGCTGCAGGACAGGCCATGGTGACCGAGGTTGTCGACTGTCTCACCGCATTGACAACGATGACATGCGACACAGGGTATACCTAAACGTAAACTCATGGCGAGCCGAAAAGTATTATTATCCAAAATGGTACCAAGAGTGGATGATGGAATAATATGTAAATACTTTATGCAATATCTACGGCAAGTTTGGATCGATTTTACTAATTATATATCGGGGTTATAAACCTCAGAAATCGGTGGTGTCATATTTTGTATCTCAATCAATCCAGTATTTTCTTTTTTTTCTTTTGTTGAAACTGGGTTTCATAACATTTATGGGTTAATCAATTATAATCAAAGCATTAGCAATAAAAACGCATGGAGTGCAAAATGTTGTGTTAAACAATAGTCATACCCAGAACTTGGGCAGTGAGTCTCCTATCTCCCTCCAGGGCTTGGTCATGAGGCAGTCGTAGATGACGGAGCTGTTGTCGGTGGGACAGTTGAGAATCTGGGCCTGCAGCACCGCCAGGTGGCGCTGGTGGGTCACCATGGGACCTTTGTTGATGGGAGACGCGCTCATCGATATAGCTCGGTGGAATAAACCTAAGGAAACATGATACTGGTTTTAAAAAATCCAAGCCCTACATTTTTATTTTGTTTTTATCCTTTTACATACCTTTAGCCATCGGCGAGATCATATGCAGCATAACACTGATGGACCCAGCGCTGCAGCCCGTGATGGTCACGAGGTTGGGGTCTCCTCCGAACGCTGCAATGTTGCGCTGAACCCACTTCAAGGCCGCCACCTGGTCTTTCATACCATTGTTGCCGGGGGCGTAGGCGTCGCCAGTGCTCATGAAACCTGGTACAATAGTTACAATAAGTGAAGCTCTCTTTGTCTATAATAGAAATATTGTTTTATTTTGGCATATGATAAGCTACAACTGCAACTAGTTTTTTGGAGCTTATCATCAGTGATATGTTACTGTTCAAGGCAAGATTTTATTGGTTGATTTATTTTGAAAGTTGCTTTTCAGTTTGGCCCATTAGCCAAGCTTAGAAGTGTACCAGGACAAATAATGTTTACCTAAGGATCCTATCCGGTAGTTAATGGTCACGAGCACGACATCCCTGTCCATGAGGTAGTGGGGGCCGGCGAGGTCGCTGCGCCCCGTCATCGAGTAGAACGCGCCCGCGTGGATGAAGAAGATCACCGGCAGGGGCTTTGAACTGGGATTATACAGAATAGAATAGAATAGATCTTTATTTACAGGAACTGTTGTTTAAGCAGGTAATTGGTTTGGAAGATATATTGAGCTGTCCGACGGAAATATGGACTATACTATCAGTCTCTGTCACACAGTTTTCTTTTGATAAGAAGGTATGAAAGATAAGATATTTTCCAGAGAACTGCTGTCAAAAATGCACTTAATTTATTGTTCTCTCGTGTCCAAAACTAAAAAACGTAGATATCTCAGCGTCATTGTAGCAAATCACCAGCAGTTTCATTTACCTGTTAGTATACGGCGTGTACACATTGACAGTGAGGCAGTCCTCATCCACATAGTAGGTGGGCGGCACGGGCAGCGGGCACGCCGGGCCCTCCTCGCTCGCGTCCACCTCGCCAGAGTACTGCAGCTTCAGCTTCGGAGGCTAAAGATAAAATTAGGAATTAATTAATTTTTGCGAATTTTATTGAGATATAAACACAGGCAGACTGTCCGTGACCATGGCCCCAGCAAAGGCGTCGAAAAGTAGCGAACTGACACCTGAATGACTTTCGCAATATAATCCGTAAAAAATAGTTTCATTTCAATGTTAGGATAGTTAAAAGACCCATCACAGGACAAAGGCTTTCTACTGTCCTTTCTTTTCTCTGCGATCCTACACATCTATTTCCCATATGAAACAGTCCTCATATTTAATGCTAAAAAGAGAACACGTTTTTGTAGAAAACCAGTTGGCAGATTGCAATGTTTTATTGGTTCATTTGTGTTTGTTAATTGCACCTTATTAGAGCATTATTGATTAATTTAGATTGTGGAACATTGCAATATTTTGTTATATAATACCTCAAGGCTGAAAACGTAAACATTTTCCTGTTACAGTATGACACTAGTTGTTGGTTTTTTTTCAAGCGTCCGTAGACTGCGTAGAGCTGACTAATCAATCCGCTATTTACTCATGTAAAATGCATATTTCTACATTGTTCACATATTGAAAGCTTTGTTTGAATGTTGATTCATAGGTTTTTGTTCTTGTTTTTTATTATCATTGTTATTCGTATTTTTTTCTTTATTTGCTATGTGTTATTGACCTGCGACCATTTGTATGAAAACAAAGTAAAGAATAATAGTTTTTTTTTCTTATAATATTTTTGACAAATAGGCGGACACAATTTGGTACACAGCATGTCTTGTTTACCAAACAGCTAGGGGGCTATTTATTTAAACCGATATTTCGACACATGATTTCGTGTTTTTCATATTGTATTCTCACACACATCACTACATAGTATAAAACAAAGTCGCTTCCCGCTGTCTGTCCCTATGTATGCTTAGATCTTTAAAACTACGCAACGGATTTTGATGCGGTTTTTTTTAATAGATAGAGTGATTCATGAGGAAGGTTCATATGTATAATACATACATAATAAAGTTGAGAAACACGGATAATCTTAGAGGTTTCTAATGTAAGGTCGTAAATGAACCCATTTTTTGCGCTTTCATTGCAAACGCTGGCTGAACCCTATGAGATAGATCAAAATAATGTACTACAGTATTGTGCACCTTAAAAAGATCTACAAAAAAGTCCGCGATGGCATATGTCTATCTCTTGAGGATAACCCACAATAACCATTTTTATCGTTTATTTATTACTTATTTACGAAAAAGCGATTTTAAGCAATACAGTAATAATCCTTATCCAATTAAGTACCTTTAATAAATTTTGCATGCAATATAGGTCCATATTGCCCTTCACAGCATGTAATTAAAATGAATATTTTCGAAGATATTACAAATTTAAAATGTAGGGACATAGCGGTTGCGGCGATACCGGCCGGAGGGCCGCGCGGGGGCCGCGGGTCGTGCCTATACCAAATAGTGCGTCCAAGGCTGTGCTTCGCCCTACAGAACTTTATGATTGTGTAGTTATATTTGGTATCAGCGTTGCACCCGAGCAAAGCCGGGGCGGGCCGCTAGTGGAAAATAAATTCAGCTTATTTAAATAATCTAGCACTGAGGTTTTATTAATTTAACGCTTAGAAATGTAATCCTTACCTGGAACCGTAGTTCGCCTATGGGTGGCTCAGCGTAGCGTATCCCGCGGTAGGCCTGGAAGCGTCGCCCGCGCCACGAGCGCAGCCACGCACCGCGGAACACGCCCGACACGCTGCGCACCACCGGACCTGCCTCGTCCGGTGCGGGGACCAGGGTTGAGGGCACTGTAGCTGTCTCTGGGGAGAATAGTAGAGATTTGGAACTGGGTAGATTGATTGTGGACATATTAAACAAGAAGTCGTGGTAAAGTTTTTTAGTAATGGTCGTTTTTTATCGTGTGGGATGGCTTAGGTAATGGTACTAAATACACTTCTCATCAAAAAAATCGAAACACTTTCGTTTTTATTGCTTTTGTCCTAAATTTTACAAAAGAGAATTAATTCCATGAAAAAAAAAACATTATTGTGTAGCTGGCAGTTTGGTCATTGCATTAAGAAGAAAAAAATCAAAATTCGAAATTAGAATTTCATTTATTTATCCTATAAATGAAATTAATCACTGTTTCGAGACAATGTGTATTTAGGGTTGGAGTACGTTTCTCGTTTAAAAACTAAAAATTAGCGCTTGTCTTTAAACTTTTTGTTTCTTATTTCATTTACTGTGACTTTGGGACGTCTGAAAAAACTTTTTTTTCTAAAACATATGGATACTTCGCCCGCAGAAGCCGCCCAAGTGGTGGCATTGCTGGATTCTGGACTTAGTCAGCGTGTTGTGGCTGCAAGATTGCATCTAAGCTTATCATCTATTCATAGAGTCTACAAACGCTATCGGGAGACTGGTTCGTTCACGCGCCGTTCAGGATCTGGCAGGAATCGGGTCACTTCTGAGCGAGATGATCGATTTATTGTAACAACTTCTTTACAAAATCGACGCCTTAACGCTTTTCAACTGCAGCAGCAGCTTCGCGTTGTACGAAGAGTAGCTGTAAGTGACTCTACAATAAGAAGAAGGGTGAAGGAGCGCGGATTGGCACCGCATAAGCCAGCGAATGGGCCGAAATTAACTGCAGACCATCGAAGAGCGCGCCTTAACTTTGCACACGAGCACCTAACTTGGTCATACCTTCAGTGGAGCAAAGTACTGTTTTCTGTTGAGTGTAAAATTATGCTGTATGGTAACGACGGAAGGAACAAGGTCTACAGAAGAGATGGAGAACGCTTTGCACAATGCTGCATTGAAGAAAAGATCAGCTATGGTGGCGGTTCGTGGACGGTTTGGGGAGGAATCAGCGCCGACGGTAAGACAGAACTTGCCTTTGTGTCTGGGCCACGGCTGCCTGCACTAAACTCTCATCGGTACATCGAACAGTGTCTTGAACCTCATGTGATGCCCTATGCACATTTTATTGGCAACGACTTCATATTCATGCACGACAATGCTAGAGCTCACACCGCGGGCGTCGTACGAGATTATCTTACCGAAGTCGGTATCTCCATTATGGTATGGCCAGCAAGAAGCCCGGACATGAATCCCATTGAACATCTTTGGGATGAATTAAAGATACGAATTCGAGCAAGAGATCCAGCCCAAGAAACACTTAGCCAGCTGCAAAATGCAATCCAAGAGGAATGGGATAATATACCACAGTCACGATCACAACATGTGATCGTGACTCTCATCCGATCGATGAAGAACCGTATGAAAGCAGTAATAAGAGCTCGCGGAGGGAATACAAGTTATTAAATAAACGATTCTTACATTTTTTTTCATTTACGCGTGTTGTTTTACCAATTTCTTTCATATTCCATACAGGGTAAAAATTACTCATTATACAAAATACGAAACCTATGAAGACTTAATTTGAATTTAGAACATTAACATTAGGATTTAAAAACCTCATACTACTCACTATTAAATGACATTTTATATTTATTCCTAAATATACACATTTTTCTGATAATCCTTATCAAATCATAAACTGCGAGGTGTTTCGATTTTTTTGATGAGAAGTGTATATAAGACAATAATTATGCTTTATTTTTAACCAATATGACATACATTGCTTGAACCCAAAGTAAGTAGCTATGCAGCACGTGTGCTATGGAATTCAGAAACAACGAAGATACCACAAACACCCAGACCCGAGACAACGTAGAAAACTGACTTTCTACATTTATCCGTCCGGCAATCGAACCCGGGATCTCAGAGCTAGCGACACCTTGAAAACCGGTGCGTACGCCACCCGACCACGGAGGTCGTCAAAGAACAGCCACATACTTATTCATTAATGTTACCAAAATTACTATCAACTATACTCATCGTCGTACATAATATTATATTTCAGCCAAACACGAATTACCTACCACGCAAAACACATGAAAACTTTGTTTACAAACAAACTTACCTGTTGTATGATGATGCTTGTGCTTGTGTGCGTGCACGCACACAGCGGCACAGGCGCACAGCGCGAGCAGGGCGCATGCGCGGGACAACATGGCGGCTGACATAAGGGACACGACTGTCGCGCCACGAGGAAAATACTGCTTTTATATGAATATAGCTGGATTATTCTGCAAGTGTTTCATACAATAACTATATGTTTCAGCCACGACGAGAAAAGAAGGCTGTATATAAGGCTGTGTATATATATAATAACTTTTAACTTTGTAAGTATCTCTCTGTGGCATCACAGCTCTCAAACTGATAGGCCGATTTTGATGCAGTTTTTTGGTTAAGGACTCCAGACGATTCACAGAAAAAAATGTTCTGAAGTTTGAACATCACCAGCTCTATTCTTTTTATGGGTTTTTTCACACTTTCTATTTTAGTTGCACGAAACCGTTTTTAGAGCTTCATCGGAAATATAATGAACCAATTAAAGTACCAATAATTTCTCTAATCTCCTTTTTTTAAAGACAATTAAAAGTTAAAGTCCGGTGAAGCAGTCAAAGCCTGCGCTCAGGCTAACTGCAAAGATCTCTACCAAAAAAAAAAAAAAAGACAATTAAAAGTAAATGAAAGTTAGTATTGTTTATATTCAATTATGTATATCGATAAGAAATAAAAAATAATACCTTTATCTTTAAGTACCTTGAACTTTCTAGTTTATCTATCACCTTTGATTCGTTACGGTTATATACGAAGATTTACTAATGTATATCAATTTTACATCAACACAATAATAGTTCTATTATTGATGACTACTAGGAAAATTACTACCGTAAAATATCTCACTCTTTATACATTAATTACTGCGAATTCTTAAAATGTTGAATGTTATAACATTTTTTGTCTTAGGTTATCATAATAATGTATAAGGATAAGTTTCAATTGTGTCGGTTTAGGCATGCTGTACAAGTGGGACACGCTGTCTGGGAAAACCACTCGCTGCAATCTTGTACTAGGTACCTAGTTAGTCTAGTTACAATTGTTACAATTTAGAGAACTGTATTGTTGTCTCATCTTCCTAGCCTTACATAAAGGATTATAGAAAAACCCGCAGGCAATCCTCTTCGGAATGTTCTGCGGTATAGCTCAGTGGGTCACCACTTGGCCATGACGTCTCTACAACTGCTGCTATGGACTCGATCATCACATGGGCGAAACATTTGTAAGATAAGCTCTCCAACGTAACTCCGACTAAATAATGTCTCAAGTCTGGGTGATCTGTAGACAGTAACTAACTATGTATGTATACATGTATTTATTTGAATTATTGGTTTGTGAAACCTTTTTCTACACAGCGATTACTTTAGTAGTTATAGAACGCTTACGAGAATTGGTTCTACAAATAATTAAATAAATACCATAGTTGAAAAAACTAAGTAGGTTACAGCTCCTAACGACTGGGTCATCCAGACGGTAAATGTGACTGTGTTAACTTGAGATGTACTTATTTGAATTACCTATGATGGCTCTCCTTGTTTAAGACAACTCACTGGGTTTTTTTCTTTATAGCTAGAATCATTACTGGCAGTCTTTTGTCCAAAACTTTAGGTACCTACCGTATACCTGATATTTCCGTAAGCACAGTAGTTTTCCTCAGAGCATTTCCGTGAGTCAGTTTGGAGACAATGCTAATAATGACGAATATTGTCTTTGCATATCTGGGGCTAAGTAGTCTCCGTTTTTAAAGTAGTGTTTGTGGTTTTGCCACTTATTTTAGGTCTAGAGTGTATGTGATGTTATCCACTTTTTTTTGTTAATAATATAATAATATTCCTGGACAATTCACACACGGTAATCTGATCCCAAGCTAAGCTCTAAGAGAGCTTGTGTTATGGTAACCAGACAACTGATAAACATACTTATATATTTCTAAATACATACATATTATAGATAAATTACACCTAGACCAGAACAAATGATCGTGCTCATCACACAAACATTTGTCTTGAGTGGGAATCGAACCCACCATACTATTTATGTATCTGCAATGACTTCGTTAGAGTTCCTTAAATAGGTGACAGGTACTGAGGCACTGCATGTTCCGTAGTGGAATGTTACAGCTTCATGAACCTCTTGTCCATCAGGAGCCATACCGATTCTACCATGAAACATTAAGGAGCAATTGAAACAGACAAATCAAATAAAATTTTTATTAACACAGATTCATACAAAACGTTACATATCTTAGCATAAAACTAAAGCCGGAAACCCACAGCGGCGCACGGAGAGGCTGTGCACGTGTGTTCAGCTTCGCTTTAGTACAAAATGTATGAGAGCGTTTCCACCGCAGCGCACGGACATGCTACGCAGCAATTGACGTCATAAACACACGCGTAGCTAACTCGAATAGGCGGAACGTAGCTCAGCCACGTGGCAGACCCACGCATCCCAGCTGCGTGGGTCGGCCATTTCTTGGCGACCCACGACTATGTACAGTCTCGAGCAAAAATATGTACACGCAATATTGTTAAGAAATTATTACTACGACTTTAAGTAAAATATTTTTTTTATTAAAAAAAATATTTGAACTATTTTATTTTCAAGTGTCATCTGTCAGTATGCATTGATTGCTAGATGGCAGAAGAGATTCGACAAAAAATCTCACTAATTTCGTTTAACAATTTCGCATATTATTATGTATACATATTTTTGCTCGTGACTGAACCCCACGCATAGCTATGAGCTGTGTGGGCGACACATCCGTGTCCGTGCGCCGCAGTGGAAACGGAGGCCGACGCCGCCGAACTAATGAACCCACGCAGCAGAGGTGAGCCACGCATCCGTGCACAGCCTGTACATATTCGTGTGTCGCCGTGAAATGGCCGACCCACGCAGCTGGGATGCGTCGCACGGCCGTGGGTTGAGCTATGTACCGGCCATTCGAGCTAGCCACGCGTGTGTTTATGACGTCAATTGCTGCGTAGCATGTCCGTGCGCTGCAGTGGAAACGCTTTCATACATTTTGTACTAAAGCGAAGCTAAACACACGTGCACAGCCTCTCCGTGCGCCGCTGTGGGTTTCCTAGTAATACTGGGGTGTAGTCAAAAGAGAGCTTTTATTGATATTGTGACAAAGTTGTACTTAAACGATTATTTTGTGACGACAAAAAGAATGTCCACTATGTTGTGGGTGGAAAGTGGCGCTAATGTTCATACACTACTTAAATAATGGAAACATCTAACCAAAGGCCTACTTTTTATATTGCTGTTAATTACAATGAGGCAAGCCTCTAGCAAGACAGCATGGACCTACGAAATTCGACCTTCATTCTTTACATTCAAGCCTTAATTTATTTATCTCTATGTGCACTTCTGGTAATCAATCGGGAAGAGTTCCTCCCACACCTTGAAGCGGTCCTCGAAGAGCTTCTGTTGCACCGCGAAGGGCTCGTCGACACGCAGGTACTTCCGCTCCTCTGGCTTGAACTGCGGCCACGAGAGCCCCGAGAGCTCCGGCGTGTCGCTGCGGGGGTTCGGGTCCCTGTGGAGAATCATAAATATAAGTCTTTGGGCTTGAGTTTTGGTACTAGGTTTTATAACAGTAAAATATCTTGAAAATGTTCTTGATGCAGCTTTAGCTAATAACTTAAAATTTAAGAGTCACATTGCAAAATTCTGTGTGTTAGAGTCTGTGGTGGGTATCTAAACTTTACAGTGGGCCATTTGAATTAAATAGCTGGACTTCCATTACCATAATTTTGGCATACAAAAATTCAGTTAGAGCTGTTACCCGTATCTAGCGAAGTTATATACGAGAGCGGTCATCTTGTCGACCATGTGCGAGTCACGGGTGTCGGCGAGCGGGATGGGCGGGAAGCTCGCGCTCACGTTGAACAGGTACAGCAGGTCGTCGTGGTGAGCAGCCGCTGCGGAAAGTGTGACGTCATCAGTAACAAGAGTCAGTGGATCTTACATCGTTTAGGGAGGAGCTATTGAAGCTCTTTCGTACGACGGCGACGGTATTAAAGTTCGTAACCTTGTTAAGTAGACCATTTTGGCATCAGACTGAACTACTATTTCAGGTTTTATCAATACAAAGAAACAGTGACTTAAATATGGTGGGTAACAAATAGCAGAGATATAAATTTAAGTAACACATTTAAAAGAACATAGGAATACTAAGTAAACAAATTGTTTTTGTTACTAACCTGTGGGCTTGTTGGTGACTGGGTCGACGTAGTGGCTGCTGTCGCCGACGTAGCCAAACTCGTAGTAGTACACCGGCTCCTGCGAGTGACGACCCAACAGGTTCACCAGCCTGCAAACAATTTAGTTAGTAAAATGTTTCGGACCTTTGATTACTACAGTGCGGTTAAGTAGTCTTAGCTACAGGCAGATAGAACCGTCTTCGCAATATCGCCAGCATGATGATGACACAATACCTGTTGATATACAGAATGCACTTAGGCCTAATGCGAGGATCTTACCATCTTAATTATTTGCTATCGACTAAACAAATGAATAAGAAAGGATGCTTGCATTCTGCAAACTCACCTGTGCACTCCAAATCCAATGATAGCATCGGAGTAGAGTTTCCCCAACGCATCGGTAGTGGCGCTGTCATTGCGGAGCTTGCGGTCCGCGCTCTCCGGCGGGAAGTACGCACTGTACGCAGTGCGCAGGCGGGCGGCGCGCGCGCCGGACGTGTCCTCGCCGAGGTAGAAGGCGATGTTCGCGAAGCGCGTGTAGTCGCCGTTCCACTTCGATAGTGCAATGGAGTCATTGGTCACATCTTGAAAAAAGAATGATTTAAAGAGGTGCTTTCTTTTTTTCTGCTGGTTTTAGTTGTGATCTGCTTGCGGAAAGATTGAAGAAGTCGTTGCTATATTTTTAGTGATTGTGAACTAAAAAAGAGTTTAGGTGATATTTTTTTTGGTAGAGATCTTTGCATTTAGTCCGAGAACAGGCTTTGACTGCAGTTCAGTTGACCACCTTGGCGACCTGCTGGCATTTCCTATACTTTTTTTTTCTAGTACTTAAATTACTTACGAGTATGAACGGCTATGATGCTACAGTTAACATTTAATTTTCCACATGATGGACCAACTGACAATGAAGAAGCAATACATTCCATTCAAATCAGCAGGGTTATAGTATTAGTACTAACCGTAAGCCTTCCAGAAGAACTCGTCCTGCGTCTGGCTGACTATATAAGGCACGCGCTGCAGGTCACCGCTGCACAGCGCTTGCAGCGGCTGGCGCGGCAGGAACCGCTCCTGCCCGAAGTCCAGCTCCTGCACCGGCACCCACACTAGCACCGGGTCGTACTTGTACTCCTACACATTAACATACATTAATACTGTACTGATTGAGTAGTACTGGTTGTATTAAAAATCACCAATAAATAAAATCACAATTATTTGCACCCGGAAATTAGATTTCTGGCACCAGTAACACCTCAGGCAAACATAAAGCCATTCTTCCTGCGTCTGATAGGGGCATTGGCGGAGATAATAATATCGCTTTTCGGATTGGATAAGACGCTGTGTCCGAAATTCAGTATTCAGGAAATTATTTTTCTGCCCAGACATTTCCCAAACTATGTTATTGTATGGGTCGACTTCTAGTGTTACCGAATCTCTTCTGAAAACTTTATTTCTACATGCAGCCACTGCCTGTCTGACCACCACAACCCATTTTACTGGGTAACATAGTATGCCAAAAGAACAACGTTTGATAGTGAACTGCAGGATAAGTTTTAATAATTATACTCACAAACATATTAGTCAAGGAGTCTCCAAGTTCCTTAGCGGTTTTAGTCTTAAGACAGTCGATGATGGCCTGCGAGCTGGCGGTGCTGCAGTTGAGGAGCCGCGCCTGCTTGTCCGCCAGGCGGCGCTGGTGGCGCGGGATCTCTATCTGCGAGATCGGCGACCCGCTCATGGACATCGCGCGATGGAAGAGACCTAGGAGATGGAAGTTCTAATTAAAATTGCTGCAATGTGTTCGTTACTCATTTACATTATTATTATTATAATGTATCTACACGAATTGTTTTCTTTATTTTAGACAGATTAAAATAATTCGTTTTATTTAAAATTTAGTATGTTACCTACTGGCCTACTGCCATTAAATGCCTGATATCGCTGTGCCCTAACAGGGTCCATGATTGTTCCTATAGCTTTAAGCCTGTTACACCTGTCAAAACATTGTGGAAAGCAAATAAAATATATGAATATTAATTATAACATAATTAAAACTTTTATTTGCTGATTTCTTTTACACCTGTTACACGGGTTTATGATTTAAAAATTACTATGTTTGCTCTATTAACCTAAGTAAATATCGTTTATTTGCTGTACCAATGATTGATAGCAAATAATAGCTTTTATTTTAACACATTTATATTTTATAGTTACTTTCGTTTGTTACAGTATAATTTGTTCCGTAATTTCGCCATCTCCATCACATCTTCGGTAGTATAGTGGTAAGTATCCCCGCCTGTCACGCGGGAGACCGGGTTTCGATTCCCCGCCGGAGAGAATCTTTTTGCATGTTTTTATTTTAGTATCTATCTACTTATAAACCTACAGCTGCATTTTATTACTATGTATTTACCATTGGTTTGGTATTTTATTTAAAATAAGTTTTTATTTTGAGAAGATAATTTTATGTACTGGTCTTTTTACCTTTGGACATGGGCGAGATGGTGTGCAGCATGACGCTGAAGGAGCCGGCGCTGTATCCGGCGATGGTGACTTGGGCGGGGTCTCCGCCGAAGGCCGCCACGTTGCGCCGCACCCAGCGCAGCGCCGCCACCTGGTCCTTGAAGCCGTTATTGCCGGGGGCCAGCGCGTCGCCCGTGCTTAGGAAACCTACGGAAAAACCATGTATCAATTAAGGAAATCGTAGTTGTCTACCATCTTACATGATGACGAGTTTTCAAGTAACAAAACAAATGTTCTCGGATGACACATTAAATTGGTTTTCACTATAGTAAATCTTCTGACTTCAATTTCTGGAACCCTGTTTTGTCATCGTTTACGTAAATAAAGGCTCCTGTACCTAGACTTAAGTTCATTAATTAATGAACATCGGATGATTAACCTGGTCGTTTCCTCGACTTCAACTTAATTGACAGAACCTCAACCGCAAGCCATGATTTAAAACAGTATGAGAGTATAGTCATGACCATTGAGCAAGCAGGTTCCACTAATACTGTATTAGTATAGTACCCCAGTATTAGCTATGTGTAGTAGCTTACCGAGTGATCCTAGTCGGTAGTTGATGGTGACGAGCACGACGTCCCGGTCGAGCAAGTAGTGCGGGCCGGCGACGTCGCTGCGCCCCGACACCGCGTAGAACCCGCCCGCGTGCATGAACACCACCACCGGCAGCTTACTCACACTAAACCACAACACATCAGTCAGGTATACAGAATAGAGACAAACGGGTTTACTTGTGGACATGTCTATACGAGAGCTAATTAAGGAAGATGAAAAAAGATGGTCACATTTATTTTGAGTACTAAATAACCTGTTTTTCGATACAATCAGTTTTTGTTTCAAGCATACTTTATTTCATTTTCTTTATTTTCAGTGTCGTGGTTAAGGCAAAATAAACTGCAACTTGCATAAATATCGGTTCCATGGAATTTAAGTTACTAAGCCACTTTTTTCACCAGACGAGATGTAATGTAATAGTAACGTAGGTACTTGTTGCCATCAGGGCGGTAGACGTTGAGGCGGAGACAGTCCTCGTCCACGGGGTAGTCGTCGCGCACGGGCTGCGGGCAGGCGGGCCCGTCCTGCCGCGCGTCCACCTCACTCTTATAGCTCGTGATCATCTGTGGAGGCTGGTGGACAAAAATAGAAATTTACAATTAAGGTTGGCACCAAATCGTTACAGTGATATCACAACTCTGCTGTCTCAATGTCTGCCCATGCAAAGGCAGTCGCTAGTTATTCCTAAAATAGCTAATATGAAATGATAAACAATCAATCTTAAGTTCAAAACATCAGAACAAACTTAAAGCAATTCAAAAAAATATGCACAAACAATGTTATTTTTAGAACACTCTGACCAGAGGACCAGTTATTCTTGTATCCCGGTCATAAACGCTCTTTTTTTTATCCTTTCTGTGAGCCTGATCGCAGGCTTTGACTGCTTCAGGGGACTTTCAAAAGGAGTATTTACCTGGAACCGTAGCTCTCCCACGGGTGGCTCTGCGTACCGTATCCCGCGGTAGGCCTGGATGCGTCGCCCGCGCCGCGAGCGCAGCCACGAGCCGCGGAACTGACCAGATGGACTCACTGTCAGAGGGTCTGATGCCGCATTTGAGGGCTCTAAATAAATAAGAGTTATATCATGAGAAAGTAAAATAATACAAACTGTATTATTATTGATGTGCATGCGAGTTGAGCATAATATCGTCTTAGTATTCCAATCATAAATTTTGTTTAGATTGAATATTTTAAACTTTATATTACGTGAAACGAGAGGTTTACGGAATATTATTTTTCCAACTAAATAATTACTCACCTAAGTACACGTTTATATTAAACCAAAAATATAAAGCTTTTCTTAAGCATTCCTCTTTTTAATTAATTTTTAAATTATCAGGGGTTAATTTTGTTAAAATGTTGCATATCAACAGTTATGATGAATAAAACCACAATGTTTTAGAGAAGCTCTCATTTACTAGATATAAAGCTACATTACCGATATCATCATAGCTGTCTCCATGGTGGTCCTTGTGGTGGTGCGCGGCGACGACCGCGAGCCCCACACACAGCAGCACTGCGCACGACCTCATCTCAGCAGGGGCAGAGCGACAACTGACGCGTCTAGCAGGGAAGCAGGCTTATATGGGATGAGAGTTGGGCTATTCTCCTGACTACAAGGAAATATTATGTTTAAATCTTTTTGGATTACTTATAATGAAAATGTGGTACATAGCATTTCCTGGTCCTAGATTTTAAATACTACACAACTGTATTTTGGCACCATGTAGTCGTGGTGTCAGACAATTATAAGTTTTATATAGCGTCGATAGAGTTTGTTGATAGATATATAGGACTATTTAATTAAACCTTTAATTCTATAAGAGGAAAGACGGATAAAATTTATCCTTAAGTTTACTTAGTGGGCCCAGGTTATCTGGTTATGACCCTTATAAACCGAGATACTACACACATAGCTAATTGTCTGCACTTTGCTTCTGTACGTCTGTGGTTTTAAAGAGGTCGGTTGTGAAAGAAGAAATGATTAGACGTGACTTAGTTCAACGATATTCCTAGCAGTGAATGTACTTACTTATTCAGGTAAATAAGGAAAACAACAAATAATTAAATGTAGCCGGCGCCATATTATCTCACAAGTGTTGTTTATGTTTTACATGTAGAACGACATCAATTATTACTTTATCTTTTTAGTTTAGAATGTGTCACAACTCACAAGATGCATACAACATCGTAATATCATAAATTATATACAGATATAATAATAAATGGCAACAATCACTGAACATCAATTTACTTCCTAAAATAAAAAGCAAGAAAATTAAGGGACTCTACATCGGGGGGCACGGCAGTGCCCCCGCCAAGTCGAGCGCGAAGCAAACACTGCCGTACCATCCTTTACTGGAACCATTTCGCCACATTTTCAGGCCTCTATTTGAGAACCTCTGGATAAGACCAGAACGCAGAAAATTTTGTCATCCAGTTAGCTGTAATTATATACTTAAAATCTAAAATTTCAGGTCTGTAGCTCATTTAGTTCCAAAGTTAAGCGAAACCAAAGTTTCGCATTTACGACACTCACTCATGATCATCAAAATAGAACTAGTACTTCCCATTAACTCAGAGAGCTGAAATTTGGTACAGAGTTAGGGTTTAATAGCCACATAAAGGGAAAACTATAAAAACTAGGATAATCGAAGATCTGGAGTACCTGGTGACCCTCATTAGAAAGCACACACACGAGCCCAAGCAAACTATTAGAGATCGACATACCGCCTTTACAAAAAATATTTAACTGGGTGGAGCCCAAAAATCTAAGGTCTGAAGTATCTGATGAAGAACTCTCAGCTGGTTTCAGCTGTATTACAGATATGGTAATGCACCCTTATACTATTCGTACTTAAAACAATCGACTGTCATTGCAAAAATCCAGAGTAGTGGGTCACATCTCCCAATTAAGTCTAGCCTATAGTGTCCCGCTGCTAGGCGAATGCCTCTCCTTCTGCTTTTAAGAGGAAAGGTAGGGGACTTTTCTCCATACAAACGCTCTCGTCTATTGTTCGCTGGCTTCTGAACTTAGTATGAATATTTTTGTAATGAAATAATGATTTTCAGTGTGTTCAGGAGGTAATGTAAATGTATGTCAATGTATTTTCATATTTTAAGAAAGCTCTTTTTACAAAATCTTTATGATTTACCTGGATCAAGGCAACAAAAACTACAGCTGCCTTAGTATGAAGAGTTAAGTGTTAGTAGTCACGAACGAATTGTGTTATAAAATAATCATTGGGCATTGAGTAAAAACAATAAGTAATAATAATCACGAGTAAATATACCATGTATTATTCTTTGTCAAGGAAGTACTATAGATGATGGTACAGATATGACATAATTTTTTTACGCCATAATTCACTCTTTGTCTGCAAAGGGCATCAAACTTACGTAAAGAAAAATAGTAAACACAAACACATAATAATCATTATTTATGCGTGTTGTGTAAAAAATGCACGACAAAAATGTAAACCATTCATAATATTTGCATGTCGTAAAAAGCAACATAATTTTAGAAAATATTTAATTAAAAAAATTAGTTACAAAAACACAAAAAGGGTATTTCGCCTAAGATTTGAACTGGCAGCAAGAATATTAATTCCCAATCGTACTACCACCAAGCTGTTTAATACTACGGCTAGAGTTTCAAAAAGTTCATCATATGCCTCCTTTTTACCGTCATGGTTACCCCTTGTTTATACGTCAATAATTCCAATTTACGAGTGCAGATGATAAAATGATTTTGGTAATCATGTAGACAACTATACGAAACGAGCACGCTTTGACATTATTTTTATCACACACTGTCAAATTACGCTCTCATTCCAATGATCCAAACTAATATTATAAATGCGAAAGTAACTCTGTCTGTCTGTCTGTCTTTCTGTCTGTCTGTCTGTCTGTCTTTGCTTCACGCCTTAACTACTGAACCGATTTGTGTGAAATTTGGTACAGACATAGTTTGGAACTCGAGAAAGGACATAGGATAGTTTTTATAACAAAAAAATAAAATAAAAAATAAAATTTATTCCGGACATACAGCGCCATCTATTGGTCAAGCGTCGGCATCAATTCAGTACTGAAAATTCATCGGATTAAAGTAAATGATAGTAAAAAGGTATGAAAAAAGTAATATCAATATGATAAAACTTTTAGTACAAAGAAAATGCCCGAACGGAGTATATCCAAACTAATCCAAACTAATATTATAAATGCGAAAGTAACTCTGTCTGTCTGTCTGTCTGTCTGTCTTTGCTTCACGCCTTAACTACTGAACCGATTTGTGTGAAATTTCGTACAGACATAGTTTGGAACTCGAAAAAGGACATAGGATAGTTTTTATAACAAAAAAATTAAATAAAAAATAAAATTTATTCCGGACATACAGCGCCATCTATTGGTCAAGCGTCGGCATCAATTCAGTACTGAAAATTCATCGGATAAAAGTAAATGATAGTAAAAAGGTATGAAAAAAGTAATATCAATATAATAAAACTTTTAGTACAAAGAAAATGCCCGAACGGAGTATATCCGAACTTCCAAACTAATATTATAAATGCGAAAGTAACTCTGTCTGTCTGTCTGTCTGTCTGTCTTTGCTTCACGCCTTAACTACTGAACCGATTTGTGTGAAATTTGGTACAGACATAGTTTGGAACTTGAGAAAGGAGATAGGATAGTTTTTATAACAAAAAAATAAAATAAAAAATAAAATTTATTCCGGACATACAGCGCCATCTATTGGTCAAGCGTCGGCATCAATTCAGTACTGAAAATTCATCGGAAAAAAGTAAATAATAGTAAAAAGGTATGAAAAAAGTAATATCAATATAGTTAAACTTTTAGTACAAAGTAAATGCCCGAACGGAGTATAAATAAATAATCCGAGTTGTCACTATGCTCGATAGATGACGTTTGGATCGAAATAGATCGCGCTATGGTTTCGTGACACGCATTTGGTTGGGCATCGGCCGAGCGCTTCGGTACTGTCGTGGAAATTGTGTTGATTTTTGAAGAGTTCCCTAGAATATCTTCCACATTTCATTTTTGAAAAGATCCCGCGAGATCGGGAACTACGTGGGTAAAACCAAAAATCTGCCGGAAGTCACTATTCCACGCGAACGAAGTCGCGGGCAAAAGCTAGTATTCTAATAAATCTCATTCGCAAACCTTGCTGTAGAACGATAGCACTACTTTCTTCAATAACCGAATTTTCAAAAGTCTTTCCGTCAGCGTTCCCTCTTAATACGCATATAAATAAAATTAAAGGAAAACTCTGGATAAGACTAGACTGGCTTTTATACTTATACTTACAACTTTACAAGATGATATAGTAGAAGGATTAACTTTATTCTACTCGAACATAACACAAATTAAACAAACAAATTACACTAAAATATTAATTTCGGTCAAGATTTGTATAATGCATTGGACTAAGAGTGGTGGTGAAAGCCGCACACGTCGCTAGATTAGCAAGTTGTTATTATAACAATTCGAAGATTTGAATAGGTTAGGAAGTTTCCGATTAGTGACGGATTATAATATTAATAAAGTGTGGCGTACTCCTTCCACAGACCTGCTTCCTAAAATATTTATTTTTAATGATTGTCATGGTGACGAAAAATAACACCTCTGTCAGATATCGGTTTTTACCTAAAGAAATATATTATGGGTTTTTATATCGTGTAAGAATTTTATTATAAAGAGAATTATGACTAAAATGTATTAAAAGTTGGGAATGTATAAATATCGAGGCATTATCCTCGATATTTGTAAAACTATAACTTAATGATTATTGATAATATAATTAATTTATCATTTAATGACATTATTATAAAGTTAAAATATTAGTTATGATAAAATAAGTGGTTGCATTGTGAGACAACCCGTTTTCCCGCCAACGCTAGCCGTGATTTGGCGCGTCATCGCTAGTTACGGAGAGTTGAAAATAAATATTGAAAACGATAAGTTGCAGTTTTCTTCTAGTTTAGTTTGGTCTTTTATAAAAATACTCGGCGTCCTACAATCGGCTGGCCTAAATAAAACTTATAGTATTACTTAAATATTAAGTAATACTGCTAGAAAAGAAAGAATTGTAATAGAAAAATATACACACATATATATACCTAAAAATTACTCCTAAAAAGAAAAAAAAGGTGTCAAATAAGAAAACCTAGTAAAATAAATCAATATACGTTTCTACAAAAAGAAGTGAAATCCCATCAAAAACATTCTGTAAAAAACTAGCCAAGTCTCGAAGGAGCTGCTTGTTTATCTCTAAAAAGTAATGAAATCTAGACAAAGTCGTACCAAATCTAAGGTTCCTTACTGCGATTTCTTTATTGTTCTAGTTAATGTTGTGTGACTTGGCCGTTGAAGGGTACATAAGGGTACAAAACCAGGTGCTTCATGACACCATTGCACCTATCTATCGCCAGGACCGCCACCCATTGATGATGGAAAATTACCATTTTGAAAACGTTTATTCAATAACCAGTCAATTGTAGGCTTAAGCTGCGTATATCAATAATACTTATGTATAGGAGCCATATACAAAACTGTATAAAAAAAAATCCAAAGTAGACGGACTTCTAAGATAATCATTGAGAGAAGTCCGTCTGTACGTCTATATCTCCAAAAAAAGAGAGCAGACGTCAGCATTGTCAATGCTGAATGCCTATGTTGCACAATCAACAACTGCCTTAAATGAGGTACTAGTTTCCAATTACCAATACCAGTATGGGCTATAATTTGGCTTAACAAACATAGGTAGTATCAATGTGTAAACAATACTGACTTGTACACACTAACGTATGAAGAATGTTCAACGGCCAAGTCACACAACATTAACTAGAATAATAAAAAAAATCGCAGTAAGGAACCTTAGACTTGGTACGACTTTGTCTAGATTTCATTACTTTTTAGAGATAAACAAGCAGCTCCTTCGAGACTTGGCTAGTTTTTTACAGAATGTTTTTGATGGGATCTAATTTTACTGTCATGAACTGACAACTAAATAGCTAAGGTTTATCTCCAAGTAATGTCTAGCTATTGCACTTCATATAATATATTGTTATTACATCAAGTACTTATAATACTATAGTAGAAGATAACGCCAAATAAATAAACATTGCATGTACAACCAATTTAAATTCATGTCAATAAATGCTAATTTAAAACAAAAATTGCGAATAATAAAATACGTTTAAGGAAAATGTATTGAAGTATGGAGCGTCGGGGTATTCCCAGCGATCTTGTATGAGCGTGTATGTCGTATAGATGCTAGTGCAGGTCGGGTGTGTATGAGTGTGTATGACACTTCCTCAAGGATGACTCGTGTGACGTAGTACTGTTTTACGAGGTGTTTCCTATATGTATTGCGAGTTTAATGACATCATAACTATAAAATATCTTACATCTATACTTGATCAAAGAGTCTGTAGTTCAAACCGTATGACAGAGTCCAGTGTTGCGGATGACGGCGCTAATTTATGTCGCCACATCTAAGCGTCACATTCATCAACAAAAATTTTTGTACATGTATATTCAATAAAATTCAATTATTTAAATACTTTTCACATGCATTCATTCATAGAGGAGTTTAAATAATAATTTCAGACCTATTTATGGGTGATGAATGGACTCTATCGGGCACAGTAAATAAGGAAACTTTTAACAGTTCAGTGCCCTTCAGCGCCATCTAGTGTGAAGTAACGTTAAATGAGAACCACTACATAGTATAAAACAAAGTCGCTTTCCGCTGTCTGTCCCTATGTATGCTTAAATCTTTAAAACTACGCAACGGATTTTCATGCGGTTTTTTTTAATAGATAGAGTGATTCAAGAGGAAGGTTTATATGTATAATACATGCATAATATAGTAGAGAAACACGGATAGTCTTAGAGATTTTTGACGTCAGGTCGTAAATCAACACATTTTTTGCGCTTTCATTGCAAACGCTGGCTGAACCCTACGAGATAGATCAAAATAATGTACTACAGTATTGTGCACCTTAAAAAGATCTACAAAAAAGTCCGCGATGGTATATGTCTATCTCTTGAGGGTAACCCACAATAACCATTTTTTATCCTTTATTTATTACTTATTCACGAAAAGACGATTTTAAGCAATACAGCATTAATGCTTATCCAATTAAGTACCTTCAAAAAATTGTGCATGTAATATAGATCAATATTACAGCATGTAATTTAAATGAATGTTTTCGAAGATATTACAGATTTAAAATGCAGGGACATAGCGGTTGCGGCGGTACCGGCCGGGGGGCCGCGCGGGGGCCGGGGGGGCGCGTGCCTATACCAAAAAATCTCAGATCACATCAAACAAGGGAGATATGTTATAGCGCCCCGGCACGTGCGTACGCATCTGGCTCAATTTGCACTTGATACCGATTTTTGCCGCCAGTCAAAAGTACCTACACGCTCGCGTCACGTCTCTCGATTTTTGCCAAAATGCCGAGTTGTTCTGTTGTTGTTTGCAAAAATACAAGCAAAAAAGTGAACTACGTGAAAGATGGAATCTCATTTCATGTGTAAGTATTACAATATTTACATATTTCTGCTATAAAACCACAAAAATAGAAATTAATTATAACATAAATGACATTAAGTGACAATTCATCCTTAGCGTAATAATAAATACATTGCTTGCTAAGTAAGTATCATTCAATTATTCGTTCCGCTCCATGGCGCAATGGATGCGTGCGTCACCAATACTCACAAATTCAAAATGTAATGTCAGTCGCGTGGTACCTCCGCTGTACCCGGCCGTAAAATAGTGATGTAGTTTCACGAGTGATCTGTCGTAACGATAAAACAATGTATCGATATAGTGTTAAAGCGTGTGTTTTAATGTTTTAGTTGTTTATTTAACTTTAACCGTCTTCAAAAAAGGTGGTTCTCAGTTCGACCCGTATGTATATATCCCGTATGTATATGTCAGCGAAACACGACGCCGACACTTCGTGTACATTAGTATTAGTTAATTACGTAGTATGTATTTATAGTATTATTAAGTTGTATTAAGTAGAGTATTGTTTATATTTATATAGGCCTTGATGCCTGAAATAAATGGATTATTATTATTATTATATGTATGCTATTGCGAGATTATCTCGTGTTCGGCTAAACCAATTTTAGTATGGTTTTCAGAAAAGTATTTGTTACGTTTAGGCAAAGGTACATTAGTACATATTGTAACCGACTTCTAAGAAAAGGAGGTTATCAATTCAACCCGTATGTATGTTATATTTCCAGAACTGCGTAGTTTCGTATATATTAGTCTATATCAGCGTCTGAACAAATGTGCCCAATTTCAAAAGTGTATGAATGTATGTTTTATGTTTGTATTCGCATATATGGAATTACCGAATTACTTAAGTCGGCCGGAAATATTTTTTTTTGTACTAGGTATTTTTCAACTTAGGGAATGCTGCAAGCTTTATTAAAATCGGTTCAGTAGTTTTAGAGATACGACGGTGTCAGTTTTTTAGCAAAAATTAAACTTTATCAAAGTTGGTACAACGATCTGAGCATGAAGAAGTAACAAACACACATATTCACAATTTTTCGCTTTTGTAATATTAGTTTGATTAGCAGTGCGCCCTGGGTTTGCTCGTGGTACATACTTAGTCTTTTACGCTCAGGTATAAAATACTTTACCTTTCTAATTTTGACATAGGTCCGATTTATCCTGGGATAAGCGCATTCAAACAAACCCTTCAGCTCGTTAATATAAGTGTAGAGTAATCTACCTACTCATTTGTTTAATTTTTCAAGTCAAATAGATATATCAATACCGAATAATACCGACTATATAATATTTTTTTATTTATTTGATGAACCATATTTTGTTGTCTGTTTCATCGATAAATATTTTATCGACCAATTTTTCCCATCATTAGCGTGTGTGAAAAATGCCGTGATTGGAGCATTGATTTGTGTGAGTTAACAGTAACAATGATATTGTTGTGTTTGTGGCAAATCACGTTGACTTTTATGTTTGTGTGTGCGCTGTTGAGATAATCGTTTGGGCGTGTACAAATATAAATGTGTGAAAATTGGCGACATCGGGTACGCATACTAAAATTACAAGGATAGCAAATCTCCCTTGTTTGATGTGATCTGAGCAAAAAATGCTTCTAAGGCTGTGCTTCGCCCTACAGAACTTTATGATTGTGTTATATTTGGTATCAGCGTTGCACCCGAGCAAAGCCGGGGCGGGCCGCTAGTCTCTTAATAAAACTTTTCTGAAAAGAATATTTATTGGAAATAAGCTTAACTTAGCCTAGTTAATACTAAAAAGGGACGAGCTGGCTTTCAAGAAGAAGGGGAGAAGAGCCAAGGATGTAGAACACCGTTGTTAGAAAGTACGAAGCTAGCTAAGAATATATGAGAACACATTAAAATAAACTTATCAATCATAATATATGAGCAAGAACGCATGTAGTGATGTTGCTTGCAGACAGTATAAAGGCGCTGAATAGTTTAGATCCACGACACTATAACATGTTATTTTATATGTTAAGGCTTAAACAATGCCAACGGCCACATAACTTGTTCCAGAGTCTAAGTATACTGCGGGAAAAGGTTTTAATGTAAACCTATAAACTTGTTTTATATTAATTACTTAAAAATAGTCGACACTGATACAATTCGTTTGTGTTTTGTTTTTCTCGGATAGAAAGTAGTAAAGGTACTGCGGATTTGTGACAAGCTGTGAAAAAGCTCTGGTAGAATAATTATCTAAATAGTTTTCATATTTAGACTACAAATTGTACTTATTTTAGATACTCTGCTCTACATTGACCCGTATGGAAAACTAGTTGAGTCGACTAGTTTTGCTCTTGTCATTTTTACTAGAATACTCCATAATTAAGCAGTGGGTAGGCACTAGCATGAGAGTAAATCATTCAGTATTGAAAGTTTCATTTGTTGGGAAACAGGTTTTTCACGCGGCTGTGTCTTGTTTTAACTAACATAGGTAATGCTCAGACGCATGGACCGGCGTTTGTCAAACACACGCAATGGATGGGTGTATACATATAGAGCTGTCAGTTTATTTAGAGCTTTCGTTAATATACTACAAAAAATATACCTACAACTGCTGAACAAGTTTGTGTTAGACAATCCTTGAATAAATGAAATGTAGAGACGTTTTCATATCGTTTTAAATAAAAATACTTATTCAGTAAACTTATAAATTATGGCATGCAAAAAAATCTTAGGTCTACAATTCCAGATCAATCATAGAAAATTGGAAACCATCCAAAATTGGAACACATCCAGATATATAATAGCTTTATAAGCTACTCTTCATTCAAGGCATCATAGTAGATCCAAAAGGGCTACTAAACTAATTACATGTTGGTACGGTGTCTACCATGTACCAGGCATACTAACACACGCAGTTTCTAATGGCGTTCACAGCTCTATAGCAGGTCCTCTCTCCAAGCAGTTTGAATGTCCCGTTCTCTCGGCGCGTCCCGCTACGAGAGCACCGCGACCAGCCAGTGCCAGTGTAACACCACTTCCGAACGCGGCAGAACGCATCCGCGCCCAAGCCACCAGAAAAAAATATATTTAAAAAGTTACGCCGGACGCGCACGCGAGCGGGCCAGTTCGAAAGTTGTTCAATATTTTTATGATAATAACTTTTTATAATTATTTTCATTTTAAAGCGATCTTTTAGTAGCTATTATAAATGTCCAGGTGAACTGTGCCACTTTCATCTTGTGTTGTGATTTATATTAAACGGTTTCTTCGATCAGAAAATGGCGCGACATTCGCTCATATTCTTGGTAAGTTGGCCCTTTTAATAATCCTTTCCAAAACTGGTAATTTATAAACCAGAGGTTATTATTTTACTTTGTGTTTATTTACTAACTCTGAATAGAAACTAATACCGGATGTCCGCGGTTTAAATAGTTGCTCACATCGATACATGCTGGCATCGGAATCTATCTCGGTAATAATTCTCAGAATGAAACTCACTTGATATGAAAATGCTCTCATAAATAAGTGGAAGACATGACGAGAAAGCGACCGTTTACAAGATACGATTGAGGAGAAATTGTGCGAGTACAAAAGGAGTAACATAAATAAAAATTGTTCTACATCTCGGCGCCGGCGAGCGCTGAATATTGTGCTCTACGCTCCGCTGATGCTGCGCTGAATTAGATGCTCTTGTGGTTTCTTGTAGCTCTATTACCTACTTAGGATTTATAATTCATTTATACTGTCAATAAACATTTTTACTTTTACATTTTATAAACTAGTTTATCCTGGTTATTATTACGGCATATTCGTCGAGTCTGTTTTCCAGAAAGCCTTTTTTATGTGATCTTGTAGATCTTGAATCAAACTTATTAAAGTAAAGTGTAAAGTTTTAAGCTATGAGAGATACATAGGTATGTATTTTCTCAGAAATCATTTTTTTCACTTTAGAGCTTTGGCCATAACATTTTGGTGCTTGTCCTCATTTTTTACATAATGTCGTATTCATTTTTACGACATACTCTGGGAGCGTTGTTTGTGCCCAAAACAACATAACTGCCACCAGCTGATTACATAAACAGGAATTTCGTAACTGTACCCCATGTGTGTCATCCCACATACATGAGGACCCGTTATGGAAATCAATAATTACCTTATTGGCCCATTTGTGATCACTCGCTTCTGGTTTTAAACGGTGTGCTTACATTGAAATCGTCTTAGTTCATGCATTCACCTCAATCTACTTTTATTTGTGGTCAAGCTATGAATTGTTAATTTGCCTAATGAAGAAAGCAAGATAATGTATTAAATTAACATTCTTATTACCTACACCTACCCGCAGATGGATTTTCCTTGTAGAGATAGAAATTTGACTATATATGCAAACTACTCGTAGACTGTACAGATGAATATTTCTAATAGGTCCAGAATCTTTTTCTAGCACATACCAGTAATCGCCAAAACTTTGAGATTCTAGTACTTAATGATAACTAAATACCAAACCAATACCAAAGGGCTATGTAAAAAGGCATTTTTATTTTGTTAGTAAAGAATCCAAAACTTTATAAGTAAAAAGCTCGTCAGTTCCTCTCTACTGAACGATCAAGAATAAACAGAAAAAAGGCTTGTCAACAACAACCTACTGAACCCACAAAAAATAAAACTTGCGGAAAAAACCTTAACCTCTTTTCGAGAGCCAAAAAAGTGGAAGTGAAGAGTTGCGTATTGGTGACTGAGTGACGGCTGACGGCTGGAGGCTGGACCAATTGTCTGAGAGAGAAAGTTTTGTTTATGTGGACTTGTGTGGAGACAGCTGATTTATATTCGTAACAGAATGCAGTACTGTTAAACGCGGACCTGCATATATGCTGTGCTAAGATGTTGCGGTGAAGTGGAAATAGGTTTTCCACTGAATATTCTGTAGATAATAAACAGATGTAAGAGTTCATTTATTATTTAAAGTGTATGATTATTTACAGTACAGTGCACAGTACCTAAGTATTGAATACAATCTTTTTGGTAGACAATACGAAAGTTGCACTCCATTTTATTTCAGTATCGAAAGTGGCTTTAATATTTTTACGATTCTAAAAGAACCTAACACCTTTTCTGTGGTTTGTTAACCGAACTTGAAAACAGAAGAGAATCTGTATATATCTTTTGTTAGGTGTTGTGAGAATCCTCTCGCTAAAGCAACCTGAAAAAAGAACTAAGTACTAATGTTAGAGGTCTGTGAAATAACTTTTGATTTTCTTCCTAAATCGAAACAAGAATCTGTTCCGATGTACAACATTTACATTCTATAATGACAGCGGCTATATAAGCCAAACAAGTATATTATAACAGTACCTTTCAGTGTGGCGTCGCTCGCGATGCGATCAACAATAATACGGTAGTTTACGTCCCTGTCGCTAACTAACATGAGTTTATACGAGTCGAGTGTCTCAAATAAAGGCATTTCTCAACGCAAGTGTATCTGATCCGATAACGTTCCGCCACCTTGAATATTCCATGAGCATCGCATACCACAGACCACGCAACATAACTACAAACTACACAGCTTTACAATCGTTAACATTGTCTATTGTTTCTGGCAGCCATTGCTCCATAAACCCAGTAAAATTGAGACGATCTTATTATTCACATTTAGAATTCTCTCCGCTTTGTAAGTTTGACTGTATGCGCCAATCTGTCACGCACGCATACCTGCAGGAGCCTAATTTTAAGCGGAAAATATTTTGAGCAATTCTTTTCTATTTATGTATTCCAATTCACAGAATTACTTAGAAACGTGATCGTTTGAAATACAATTTTGGAACGTCGAATGACAGTGATGAATGGCGCCAATAACTGTTAACGTTTTTGGTATTTTAGTTAATCTTCTATTACAGTATGTGTGTCGTGGAATGGCATAGCGCTCCACATGTCGGTCTGCCCACACGGCTGTGGCCTCGGAGGACCTTAACGGGACCACCGGTCCCGTTAAGCTTTCTCGCGACACGTATGGACGATTCCTAAACCGTCTTCAAGAATTAGGGTCATTCTTAAACCGAGATTAATGAGGAAAAAGTATGGCTTTGCCCACCAAAAAAACAACCGTGTTGGTTGTTTTTTTGTACCAGTTATTAAGGGCAACGCTTAGTAAGGAAAAATTATGCGTTCTCTGAACATTCTGTCTAACAGTTTGGACAAGTATTATGTGTTAAGTGTGATAAATGAAACGTCACAAACACTTAGCGCTGTTTATTTACAAAGCAAGCTGAGTTCGATAGCCTTACGTAGTATTCCTTAGACAGAAATACTGGAAACAATAGTTACCAACTGTCATATATTGTTAATGAATTGAGTGAATTCCAATGTTACATGTAGCTGACGTAGCAAAGTACTTGTTTGCCAAATCGGATGTCCTAAAGGATGTAAGTAAACAATCAACAAATAACTAACAAATTCACCTAAACTATTCACTGTAGAAAATATGCCTTTTTTTTTGACCCGGGTGAAATCCTTCATTGACTACCTCCACCTTGGGGAAGACGGAGGGGCGTGCCGGACTCCTACCGGGTAAAACCACCGGAGTGCTTCACCGTTCCCTATTGCCGGGGACCAGGCGGGAACGCATTTAGCAATACTACCGCGATATGTAGAGCACATGCCTACCACTTACAGCTAACAGTTTGGAATGAATTTCTTAGAAACTCATGATTTCGCCTTGAACACCCTGTTCAAGTCAAAATCGAAAACGAGTTTCTTATTTAGTGTAAACGGCTCAAAGGTCTCTGCCAGATTGATTGCTTGTCAGTAAAGACATCGGTCAAGTTAGGTATGTGTCATGTCCAACATAACAAACAATGTTGTTCACACATAGAATGATAGATCATACATGTTTACTCTTTTAGGAGGCTTAGATATTAGCTCTCTAACTTATCGTGGAGCGAAAACATTTCGTTTCTATTTGCTTAACGATGTTTGTAACAGCTGTTCACCTGTCACACGTTACTCTGTTAGGCATGTAATTGATACCTGATGACGTCACATCCCGTTAGCGGGGTCGCGTGACCTTCACCTATCGATCAGTGGGTCATCGCTCGGCGCCAGCAGCAGGCGCGCGGCAGGTCACTGCCGGCGAGCGGTCGGTGTGCGCATTCCTTTACGTTGAGAATGTTGAGCTATTCGGCGTTGGTCATAACAAACGTGATTACGGTATTTGGGAATATATTTAAGTTAGAACTAGTTGTTGCGTCCGTCATTCGAATTACAAACAAATAAAATAACATGAATACCTGAATCAACATAAAACAGCTAACAATAATACAAACGCATATTCCAGACTATATTCTTAACATTAAAACCCACTCATTTCTATCTATGTTTCTCTATCTGTACTTATAAACCTCCAAGTCAAAACATTAGCAACGTGTCCCAGTATTCCAACCTGCTCGGGATATAGGTCTGGTGACGTCACGCCGGGCACCGTTACACGCGTGACCTTCACCCAGATGCTAGCCTCGGTCGATGACCACGAGCTGACCACACTACAAGCATATGCAGAAGGTACACACAATAATACTCGTTCGATACAAGTGCTACACATAGTGAACAGTGAAATTAGTTCGTTTGGTGTTTTATGTGGAGTTGATCTTCGTAAATTCCATTTTGTTTTGATGATTGATCGAGAAATCGAATACGGATGTAATATTTCCTGTTTAACAAAGAGGCTTAGGTACCACGTCTAATCGTAAATAAACTTCTAAAATGCCATTTAGATATAAGGTTTTGATCATTATTTTTGACCTCCCACTCACAGGTACTAGTTATGTATAATCAGTAAAAGTGTGAACATTACTTAGTGTATTTAGTTGTATTTCTAGCGTTGTTGAGCGTGTGTTATCGTCGGATCTTCTTCATAATACAACATAACTGTCGGATAATTACACATTATGCAGTAACTAGCAACGGCATGTGAAACTACACACATGTGATTATACTCAACCATTGTACAGAAATAATTAAATAAAGTCGCATGTATTTTACAACTATGAGGTTTGTAAAACACAGATTATAATGTCAAAATATTTTATAGATTCGTGTATTGCCTATTTTAAGTTAAACACACTTCATAAAATTAACAATTTCTTAATCCACCCAGATGTCATCAATACAATAATAACATTTAATAAGATACATTAGGGTGAGAGATCCGGTTGTCGTCCGCCGCTAAACGCGCGTCTCGCTCCGTTTACCGCGCGCGCGCTGTGCTGCCGCACTGTGCTAACGGCATCACCTGTGTGGTGTGCTGCGGTTGGAGCACACTTCGCGTGCGGCCGATAATGCTGTGGAGTCATGGTGCTAATGTGAAGACAAACATAGCTGACGAGCGATGAGGCTTGTTCAGGAATTGACTTGTGGATATTTATGATTTCGTTTACAAAGATTTTTGCTATTCATACAGTAGGCGCAACTGACACTAAGATATGTAACTTACTCATATATACACCATTTTCCTGATAACGTAGTTAATCGTAGAAAAAGGGTTACCAAAAGTTCTGGGCTTGGCTTTCGTCAAAACTTTAAAACAAAAAATCTATGCAGACATAAGGCTTTTTCTATTTACTAGTTTCTACCGTATAATACCTAGTTATAGGCGTAATAATTCCTAATTACAACACCAAAATTGCAAAAGAAAGTAGTAAATTGACACGATAGCAATAGCGTTAACTCAGAAAAAGTAACAATAAAACAATTGAACACAATTCCGAATGTTTTTTAGTTCAGTTTATTAACTTTAAGTAGGTAATAACCGGCATAAAATTACACACGCGTACTCAAATCATTTGTTCGTCAGTCGTGGCTGTACCGCATGAAAGTGCAATTTGTGGGCAGCGAGCAAAAACGTGTGTGTCACTATAATATGTTGCGGACGGCGGTCGGCGAGTGATGGCGAAATGAAAGGGAATCGAGTGACGAGCGATGACGGACCGCGCGTGCTACTGAGTGCAGGACTGCTGTGGGGGAAATAAGTCAGATGACCGATAGACACAGGCTTTTGCTATAGGCTATTAAATCATATAAGTTTCTTTAAAATCTTTACATTTATTTATATCAGCTAGGCTACTTAGAAATATTTAAAAATCATGCTTAGAATAATTTGTATTACGTGGTTTCGTTCCAAATTTCCTTTAGCCTACGAAAAGGTGGTACGTTAGCTCGTCCTTCTACATATATTCTTACCCTTCTTCTGCTTAGCATTTGCCCAAGCTATGTTAGATTCAGTTTCAAGTCTGAACGGCTTCAATAGTTAGTACAACCAACTTAAAAGAAACCTTGACCCATCAATCTAATTGAGCAAACTTTTATTTTGTGAAAAGCTCCTTAATCGGTAGCTAATTAGAAACCTTTTGAACATCATAATAATATGTAATCAACGAGAGTAATGAGCAGTGAAAACATTTAGTACCAGTCATCTACAAACACTACACATTACTGATGTTACACTAATGACGGTGTTTGTCCATTTGTCCGCCGCAGAGCAACATTACAAAACCATGGTTGGCAAATCTTGCTAATCATACTTACCTGAAGATGACACACATATTACCTATAGCGGACGATTATCAACCTTATCTGGTTAGACATAAGGGCTTCGACCTCCCAAAGTGACAGTGGTTAGTGTGATTATGTGGTTACGACTGTGACAGTATCGCGGCCGCGCTGGGCGGCTCACCTGTTGCAACCGACATCTTTACAGTTACTGCCCATGTAGGTTTCATGCTAAAAAACTTATTAGGCCGTAGTCTTCCTTCTGCGATTGCACATTCTTCAGATTTCTATAAGACATTGTTGATTGTGGCAAGATTGAAATCTGTCTTTGTCACGCACATTTCTTGTACACATTGTCATAATCTTCATCGTTATATATAATGTCTTTGCTAAAGTATGATGGATACATGATAATTATGTAGTATTTGTTCTGTGCAACGAATATAAAGTTAAGCCCCTTAACCCTACATTAGTGTTGGAGTTTTATGAGAAATAAGCACCAGCAGTGTTGAGTTTAACAAACTGCAGAAACCACATCAAGGCGCACAAGTTTCACTTAGAAATTAACGAGTTTTACTTCAAGTTTCACGATTTAATAGCTCTCTGAATATTATTACTGCTAAAGCGCTTAAGACTCATTAATAAATCTGCAGCTAATTTAATGTTCCTCGTAAAAGTGTGCTAAAGTATTTTGTGATGAATGTTTCGCTTCCTAATGGTTTAATCTACTTAATTTGCAATGATAATTAACTCTTCAACTGTCAGCTTTTCGCTCTAATTTTCTTAATTAATGCATTTCGGAAATAGTTAAGTACCAAGTTTTGTTTCGTAAAATTACCATACTTAAACAAAAATAACAATAATATATTGCAATACAAGTATCTAGTCACATTGTTTACTAACGTAGTCCATGGTCAGGGTCACCTAGTATTATAAGCAATTTAAGCGCGGCCTGAGGATACCACATAAGACAGTTAATTACTTCTTCAACATGAAAACCAATACCTAACCAACTTAACACCGAAAACCTACCGACACAACAAGAGCTTTTGTCTGTAGGTTTAGGGTGCACCATTATTTAGCCACCTCGATACATTTACGCATTATTAAATAGCTCTAGCTTCAGTCATAAAGTGCAGTTCTTTTAATTCAACTGTTTTCTGTAAGCCCCTATCTCTCAAGGATCTTAAATGCCAAGATTGAATGTATTTCCTACATTAATTACCGATATGATGTGTATTATGTTAAGAAGCTACTATCAAACAAGTGTAACGCTCGGGCGGCGGGCGCGGGCGCGGCGATGCGGGTCAGCGCGGTAACGGTCCCGCGCCGCCGCCGCGCCGGCCGCACTGGACGCGCTCCCTACGCACGCCGCACTCACGACGAAAGTGCCAAGCTAGGCTCAACGATACCATTGTTACGGACAAGTTCATTAGCTGAGTTTGTAGTAAGGTCTATTAGTCGATCTCAAAGCCATCGTAAAGATATTATTGTCGAAGTCACTTAGATATTTAATTATTGAAGGTCGTGTCCTTGATGGAAATCCATCGAAGATCTGAATCTATCTCTATTTCTCCCGACCGGCTTTCCTTGTGGTTGTCACAGACGGGTCTATAAGCGCAGTTCCAACAACTCACAGTTTACGAGTATATAAAGTGTTAGGTAAAAAAGCAAATAATAATAAGGTTGAAACCCTTAACATTCTAAATAATTATCATACTAAAATGAAAACTGCATAGATGGTAGCTCTATCTAGTAGTATAGTATCTAACGGCTATCTAAATAAAAAATTTTCTTCTCAAATCACAGAACAGTTGTAATTTAATTCATGTAATTTGGACCGTAATAATACGTGAGCCAAAGACGATACACATGTTATTAGTCTCAATCACACATAACAGCATGTTCCAACAACGGCCGACGTCGGGGACGCTCCCCCTACACCACGCGTCGCGCAGTAAAAGTGGAGCGCTACCGAGGAATGTGACCGCTGACATTGTTGCGATGCTGTTAGATGCTCCGACACGCGCCAACTGATCTAGAATGAAGGCTCCATCTATATCATTCCACTTATATCAATGATACTACTGACCAAGCATGTTGTTTTTGAACGAAATAAAGTAGTGCTACTATGTCCCGTTGGCTATTATCATTTCAGTATAGTATTGTGGTACTTAATAGGGGAAACATAATGCAGGACCATACTTTCAGTAAAAAACGTCTTATAAAAGAAGAAGCATACCTGCATTGACCTATAACAGTAACAGACTTTTGTCTGTTTTTTTTATAATCCTTCATAAAAAGGAGGTGAGAAAAGGGCATAGGTTTGCTTTCTACTCTCCACTTAACTTTCCCATGATATCTGATTATAATCTAGGATCCTTACGTTATCTTTCGCGTTAGTGACAGTGCATCATTTATTCGGCGAGCGCCGCGCACGCGCCACACTGCCGTAATCTAGAGCTCGTGCGACGCGCGGCGTGTGCCAGTGCCCCTGTTCTGCGACACACTTCACCTCGCCCCTGCACTTGCTGCCACAATGCGCTTTGTTCACCTCACTGCTGTACTAATAACGGACACATTAAAATTCTAACACCTGCCAGGTCCAAATGCTTTCTTAGACAAGTTTAACAAAACAATTGTCCTGCCCGTCCTGCACCACCGCCACCTTCCAGGAATTAATGGAAGCCAACGAAAAGCTATTCAAGTGGCGACTGTATGGCCAAACAGATTTTAGAGATCATTGACTCTAGAAGAAGAAGAACAAAACAATGTTTTTCTCCTGTAATTAGAAGCACAAAAAAAGGTCCTCGCTTCTCGCTGCCCTTTTTCCAAACCACCTATGTTTGAGTTTGCTGTGGGAGTCTCGTCATTACAAATTAATGATTACCCACACGTATTAGTAACACATTAATGACTGGGCGTAAAAAGCTGTGATCGTACTCGTTCCCGTTAGGATGGCGGATAGCGTGACGATGGCACATCAATAATGTTTGCTGTACTTAATGTGCAGCTTCTCATTGTGAACTACACGCAGTTATGTGTCGCCTGGTGCATTGTGCAGCGTTATGTGACCGTATTACCGTAGTACTTCCCTAAAACAGGTATAGAGAGTCTTGGTAAAATTTTTGCACCCTCGATTAGACAGGCATTACACTGTTGCCATAATTTTGCAGAGGTCGCTGTCCAGTAATCCTCATGAACTGGTGCAGAAAGCTTTTGGCATGTTAAAATCCTCTTAGCTCGTATTTTACGTCTTTCCCAAAATCTATCGAAATCACAGTGATTTGATGAGCATTGAGCACTGCCTGATTCTTCTGCAAATCTCACTTAGTTATGTTTCGAAGACAATATCCCGACGCTCTATATATTAAACTCCTTTGCTTCTATTCCAGATCCTATGTATATCAGCGAGGCTGGTGCTGCCAGAGCCGACGCTGCCCACGTCCACCGCAGCGCCGGCCGAGCCGCGCGAGGAGGCGCCGGCCGAGGACGACCCGCCCGAGGGGTACTACGCCTTCGTCGAGTCGCCCAACGCCACGCCACCCAGGTATACCCACCTATGTTAACACAAACTGTTACAGAAAGGCTATACCTACCCAAAAGGGGTGAAGAATGTAGAGTCTGATTACAAAATTTCAGCTTAAAATTAGTTAATTAAATAATTGATATCCAATTTTTCTTTTTAATTACTTTATGTTGGGTATATGATATAGCCCCCCCATGTGATTCTTAATGCAATATTTTATTCCACCCACAATAGCAAACGAATATCAAAAGACCAAGGGTTTCCACTCTATCATTCAAATTCAAAATTCAAATTCAAATTCATTTTATTTGCAAGAATATAGTAAATACATAAGATGGCAAATTATTAGGTTGAACAGTACATAATATTCTGCCTTTATAGGGCATGCAAACATTATTCATAGTTAACTTACAGGAAAAGTATTAAAATAAGTAAGTATTACATTGTTAACATCAATTTTTCTAAGTTTTACAGTAAAATTATAGACATTATTTTCAATTTAAATATTATTACATTATTTATATGTCATTTTTATGCCAAATTTTATTTACACAGAATTGATATTATTACTACCACACAACATTAATTATTTACTATAATGGCCTTTCCAAGAATTCAGATACAGAATAAAAAGATTTTTCTAACAACCATCCTTTTAGATTTTTGATGAATAATTTATATGGAAGTTTATTTATTTCTCTAGGTAACTTATTATATATAAAGCCACACATAGCAAAACAATTATTTTTATAAAGTTGAGTTTTAGGGATTCTCGGCAGTACAATTCTGTCTGGATTTCTGGTGTTTCTTGGAAATATATCACTCGCAGTTTTAAACATATGGTGATGTAACTTAACAAACTTTGCAATTTCAAATATGTACATACAAGGTAGTGTAAGCAATTTTAACTTTTTAAATATGGGTTTGCAAGATATCCAGGGTGCTTCACCACATATGGCTCTGATGCATTTTTTTTGAGCTACGAATGCTTTGTTGACGTCAGTGGAATTACCCCAAAGTATTATCCCGTAGTTTAGCACCGAAGCCACATAGCCATGATAGGCGGTAAGGCCTGTGCTTTGAGCAGATACCTTTCTTAAGTTAGCTAGGACATAGACAAAACGATTCAGTTTACTGCATACATTGTTTACGTGACTCTTCCAATTTATATTCTTGTCCAATATTACTCCTAAAAATCTCATCTCGTTTACTTCTTCTATTTCGACACGCCGACAAGTGATATTCAAGTTTTTGTCTTTGCGGCCATAGGTGCTAAATTGAATAAATTTCGTTTTAGTCAAGTTTACATGTAAATTGTTATCGTCCAGCCATTTTATTATAGAGTCAATTGTTGTATTAATGTCGGTGTTAAATTTGTCAATATCATTAGAATTAGTAGTCATAATTAAAGAAATGTCATCAGCAAATAAAGTACAAGGATATTGAGTTATGTCTGGTAGATCATTGATATAAAGTAAAAAAAGAAGTGGGCCTAACACACTTCCTTGTGGAACACCATAATTATTAGTTTTGTAATCTGAATAAACGGCTTCCAACGTTTGCGACTTATTTATGTGACTAATCTCAACACACTGCTTACGATTATTCAAATACGATTCCAACCAAGTTAATGCGGTTCCACGAATACCATAAGCTTCTATTTTTTTTAACAATATTCGGTGTGAGACAAAGTCAAAAGCTTTGCTCATATCAAAAAAGATAACAGTCGTCGTATTTCCCGCGTCTACATTATCAATTACACGTGACATAAGGTTAAAGCATGCCATCGTAGTCGATTTATGTTTTTGGAATCCGTACTGTTCACTCTTCAGAATCTTATTCTTTTCAACAAATTCGATTATACGTTTTGACATACAAATTTCAAATAATTTAGATATTACGGGAATTATAGTAATAGGTCTATAGTTTTCAACTGAGTATTTGTCTCCCTTTTTATATATTGGTTTTACTATGGATAACTTAAGACAGTCTGGGAAGCAGCCTTCGGTAAATGAGAGGTTAATTAAATGAGTTAAAACTGGAGCTAATTCAACTGCACTTGCTTTGAGAATTTTCGTAGCAATGTCATCGTAACCAACCGATGTTGTGTTGTTCAAGGACATTATGATGTAATACATATCATTAGTATCAAACGGTCTTAGAAAAATACTATTACAATTAATTTCTACTTTGGTACCTATGCTAATATGGCCATTCGAGTCAGTTGAACGTATCAGATATTCATTGAAAGTTCTAGCTATATCTTTGGGGTTATTAATGATTTGTCCATTGTTAATAATGTTGGTTATAAATTCATTTATTGCATTCGTAATATAGAGCTGGGATCGATCAGAAGGTATGTAGTTATTTACCTTCCACTGCGTACTAAATGACCATCCATGAGACGTAAGGAATATTGAACATTGCAAGGTTAATTAAACAATTACTATGTGTATGATAGTCACTGATGAAGGAAAATTACCTCCAATTTTCCGCATTAAGCTAAATTTAGAACTTACAAGGTCTAAGATATTCTTAATTGTCTCGCACATTTAATAAAATTAAGAATACCTTAGTTTTTGTACTATCTACTACTACATACTAAGTCTCCATGCCTTACAATGCTATTTTGTAAATTAATACAACATAGCCCTATAATGAAGGTTCCTAACGCTTACTGGTCGAACGTGAAATAGGTTCCATATGGCATGCGGTCTGATTGCATACATAAACAAGATGTGGGCGTGCACTTGTAGGCCGATGAAAGTTCTAGCTTAAACACTCGGAACCTAGGCCGTCTGTACTACAGTAAGGAGGTTGCTTTAAATATATGTTGACCGGAATTGAGGGCAGATAGGAGGCCGCTTTGAATATCATTGATTCAATTTAGATTGGATTAGTTGTTGTTATGTATATATATGTATAGTGTATTTAGCTTGTGGTAAGTGCGTTTTCTACCGACAGTCTTCATGTACTTCAGTTCCTCCTTTTAAGACAACATAAACTTTGGTTTCAAATCAATGACAACTGACAAACGACTATAAATTCCATTAATATTACATAAAGAAATGAAATAACAATAACTTGGCTCACAAATGGTTATTGATAATAAATAATATACGATGTGCCTGACCTACAGCTTACATAAAGACAGACAAAATAAAACAACAGCGTTTCAACTCGTAGTAGTACGCGGAAAACTAATTTCATGTAGGTTTTACGATTTCCGCCCGATTGACGACTTTCTCTTAGCAATGGTTCTCGGTAACAATGCTGGAATATAATTACTGCGATGATGCCTGGATTCGACACTACAGACGAAAATAAATTGTTGTGGGATATATAACGTTCCAATCACACTTGCATTTCATTCACTAAAGGTTTCTGAATAATTGCTAGTGTGAAAAAAGAACAATCCTTTTTTTAACATATGTAGAACCGGGACTTATTGTGTCTCGATAAAGATTGTATCTCCCTATAGTTACTGTTAATCTTAATGTTCTACGCTTTCGAGAAACATAAAAACCGTCATCAAGTCACTGAGTTGCTGATGAGGCAGCCCTCAGGCTCTGCATGCGTAGCTCATCGCTTGAACCATGACTGTATGTGTGAACATTTTCAGAAGACTTCCCATCTTCAAGTAAATACCCAAGTACTACCCTAGAAATAAGGTTTTACCGATCTACCATATAAGCTTGTCAGTACAGAAGCTCTATGTAATGTTCAGGTATCTCTCGAATATGATTTGTTAGACATTAAGTGCCGCGAGCCGAAGAGAACTCGCACTTTCACTGAAAACCGCGATGTGCGACTCTAAACACAGGCTGTCCGTCATATTCTGGACATCTATAAAATGCCGTCAAAATAACGCTGATTCAGATAGTCTTGAAAGCCAACTGCCTCGTTGGCCTAGTGGTGTTAAGCGCGACTGCTACGCTAGAGGTCTTGGGTTCGTTTCCCAAGTCGACCAAGGTGTTATTGGGTTTTTCTATGAAATTCTCAGTAGCAGGTCGGAGTTTGGATTTGTGCCCGGTTAGTGGCAATAGGCTCGCCCCCTATTACATGAGACCTAAACATATCGGCGAACTGTGGGTTTACATTGACCTCTGCCTAACCCTTCGGGGATACAGGCGTGATGATATGTTATGTTATTCAGATAGTCTTGTAACATTAGGATACTGGATACCTATGCCGCGAGATCAGGGTTTGCTGAAAACTTAGTGCTGTGTTTATGATTGAAGACCTCTATAATTCTGTATAGTTTCTCCTTTCTGCATTCAGTTAGCTACAAGGCGCGTTGATTGTCAATGTGGGTGATCGATACACCATCTACGACTTGTGAATATATTTAAACGGATGATTGATAGCTTGTCATAGTTTACAAGTTGTTTTGACGAATGTGTTGCTATGAATAGCGTATGAGTTAGACTGTTATAGAAAGGTTAACTTCAATCAGTCATAGTGTTGTCACAGCCATCGAGAATTTATTGACGGACATAGTACTTACATTATAATTTAGATTCGTGTTGAGATTTCTTGTAGTGGGACCTAGTGATTTATGTTATAGTTTGACTTTGACAGTGTAAGTCCGGATTCTTCTTCTGTCTCTCTTATCTAATTTAAAACACAATTTATATTCCTACTTGTCTAGTTTCAAACCGCTTTCATAAGTATAAATATATAAAGACTATACTTTTTTTTGGTAGAGATCTTTGCAGTTAACCTGAGCGCAGGCTTCAACTGCTTCACCGGACTTTGCAAAAGACAATACCTAACAATCCGCGAGTTTTTGAGTTTTGACATAAGTAGGATTTCTTGTTTTATTCGACAAAATTTTGTAGATTTGTAGACTTCTTCAGGTTCTTCATTTAGTTTTTTGTCTTTTGTAACTTAGACCATCTCTTTTCCGAGGTATATCTATTTATATTTTTTGCTTATAACCTGTGCGTTGTCTGCAGAGTGCGTCCGCCGCCGTACCGGCAGGTGTCGTCGCCGTGCCCCGAGGCGGACGCGGCGCGCCCGCACGTGTCCGCCGCCAACCTGTGCGGGGACCTCAACCGCGGGCTCATACCCCGCAACCCCATGGGGCAGAACCCCAACGGAGAGCCCTACCCCTTGTGAGTACAACGCAATCATAACTCAGGATGTGACTGGTGGCGCCATCTGTTAGTTAAGTTTAACAACTTTTTAGGAGAACCTATTATGTTTTTTTGTATATTTTAAACTAATATTTGTGCATACACAAGGCATTTCTTTACCAAATAAGGCTGCTACACACCTGGTGCCTCCTATGTAAACTGCCGTTTCCGTGCGCCGCGTCAACCGGCGTGACCGGGCCATGAGGGCAGTGAATTGTGCCTCGCCCTGAGTGTAGGAACCTTAACGATGTCATGATCTAGTAATAAATGTTGTTATCGTTTGCAGTGAAGTGATCCGCAACCAGACGCTGCGGTTCCTGTCGCGCACGCTGCCCGTGCTGCGCGCGGACGACACTCTGCCGCGCGTGGCGCACCTGCCGCCGCAACACTACGCCAGCGACGCGGGAGAGCTCCAGCACAACCGGTGACTATATACTCCACTCCCATTATCATAGACATAGGGTCCCGCAGCTAGCCGCGGTTGGTCCGTCGATAGGTGACCATTTATAACATATCGAGACCCCTCCGTGTTTCAAAAGCACATTAAACAGTAGGTCCCAGCAGTCATACAAAGATCTTTGGCAGTCGTTAAAGTCAATTCTGACAAAGAGTCTTACTCTGGGATACCGCGTTTTTCAGCAAAATGAGTTGTGGAGGTCAGATATTCAGCTGAATCCGGTATGACTGGTAGCCGACCCATAGTTGGAAAAAGGCGCGGGAGATGATGATGGGAATTGAGCAGTGAGTGTGTTTCCGCAGGCTGGAGGAGCGCAGCCGGCGCTCGCTGGCGGAGGCTGGCGGCGAGGATGACGTCACACGCGCGGGGGCCCTGCGCGCGCAGCACCGCGCCGCGCCCGAGCCCGCGCGGGACTCGCGCAAGTTCTGCGACAACGGCGGAGTGTGAGTACACGCCTATACACTTACTTACCTAAGTCCATATAAAGCTGACACGCTAGACAAATAGCCTTGGGCGAGTTGAGCGTGACAACCTATGAAGCTTAAAGGTCGCGGTTCACCTCATAGAAAAATATAATAAGTAGGGTAACCAATATTCCGTTCATATTACATTGATCGATTATGTAACTTAACAGCTTTTTTCTAAATTTAACATTGCCACATGCTATGACCATGTAACATGATTAATCTGTTACTATGACGCTAAACAGAAAATTGAAGGAAATGGTTTATTTGGCCGTGGATGATCACGGCAACCAATGGTCCAGTTTGGTCGGTCTAGACCATACAATTTCTGAAAATATGGCACATTAAAAACTCCAGGCTAACTACCATGTCGACAATGAATTACGATCATACTAAAATGTATGTGAAAACTTTAGATACGTAGTGGAAGAAGTAAAACACACAGTAAAAGATCAAAATGTATTTATAGTAAATAACTTAACAATACTTAGGTATAAATCTAGGGCCGTTGAGTTCACTCAGGATTGTGATACATTACTCTCACAGATTTCGTTAGCGGATTTTGAATCTAAAAAGTTTTGTACAAAATTACAACCGGCTTCAATTATTATCTCATAATGAAATTACGTTTCATTAAACTATTTAACATGATGATGCAATCTGTCTGTCATGATATTAGAATCTGTAGCAACAATAATGGCATCATCGATTTGTAATATAATGACAAAAGTTGCACTAAAATTATTACAACTGTTTAAGGCACTGTATAATAGATGGCGCTGTGTGTACTGCGCGCAAATTACATTGATCTTAAAATTTAGCGATTTATGTGTTTAGAATAGATAGTTAACAAATAACATAGATTTTGTACACATATCTAGAACTCATTAGAAAAGTTGTTCAGAGTCTGGATGATAAAATTGGCTATGTTTTTGATCGAGCACAAGTGTACAAATGTAGTATGTATATTATGATTGTGAAAGTATTCAGTATGTAACTGTTCCTGGATTATTATAAACTGTCGTCAAATTTTGAACTACTGATATATTATGGACTAGTTCTCCATAATATTTTGTCAAATTGCCTAGGTTTGGTCTGGTTAAGTTCCAAGAAGATGACAGGTAGCCAGTGAATAAAGTAAATTCCAGTGGGGTATTGCAGGAATTTGGTTCAATTTAGTTGTTCACGCTAGGTTATTGCAAGGCAGATATAAGTTTAGTCTACCGACAGTGTATAACATTCCGCGGAGGGTGGTGAGCTAGCTGTGCGGTCCGGGCGTGTCGTGCGTGTCGTGAGCATCGTGTGCGTCGTGTGCAGCGTACTTGGCGCGCAGGTCGGCGAGCACGATCTCGAGCGCGTCCTGCCGCGTACCGTCCAGCATGCGCACGCGACTGTCGCCCTCCAACTGTGCGGGGCGGGGATATATACGTCAATATACTTATACATAGGCATATGAGTCACGGATTGCACAAAAACAAAACAGAAAATATAAAACTTTGTTGAAGTTTTAATCCATGTTTGGACCCATTAGTGGTGGACTTTGGTAACTAAATTTGTTAGATCACATTAACAGCGGCATCTATGGCGAAGTTATGGAACTCCAAATTTAATAGGTGCAAATAATAAAGTATCAATGTGTGTTATACCTGCGCCTTATACTTGAGATGCTCGGGCCACACGCACTGGTCGAAGTAGCCGTCCACGTCGGGCGGGTCGTACAGCCGGTAGATACGCCGGCTCAGGCACTCGCTGTACTCCAGCGTGAAGTAGTATCTAGCGTGGAAATACACCTTGCATGAGATATTCTAGCAAATACTGATTAAAGAAAATGCAATAAGACTCAATATGAAAAAGGCGAAAAGAAAAAGGAAGAGTTAATATACCTCAAGTCACAGAGATCCATGAGAGGCTGGTAGTTGAGCACGGTGAACCCCTCGATGATGAGGAACTTCTTCCCCGGCAGCGTGAAGTGCTCCTTCCCTGGCTCGGCGTGCTCGGCGTGCTCGTGCGCGCGCGGCGCGCCCGCCAGCACGGCTTGCGCGTCGCGCAGCATGGCGGGCATGTCGAGCGCGGCCAGCACGTCGTAGTTGTTGTGCGGCGGGCTGAGGCCCGGCACGCGCACGTGCTGCGGCGCGTCGTCCGGGAAGAAGTACTTGTCCTGGTGCAGCACGCTGACCGGGCGCAGGCGCGCGCGCAGCCAGCCCGCCAGCGTCGTCTTGCCGCCGCACGTCACGCCCGAGATGCCCACCACCACCCACTGCCCCCCCCCACCCGGCATGCCCCCCCCGCTCGGCGCCAGCCCCATTCAGTGCGCGCGCAGCTGCTGCAGCGTGAAGCACATCAGCCCGCCCACCAGCGCCAGCCCGCACACGCCGCACGATACTAGCACCCACTGCGGGTCCGGCACCACCCAGTACAGCACAGACTCTGCAACACCAACCACATACCTGTGTCTCTCCATGCTAACAACCAATGAACACAACGTCTGCACTTGTAGCTGAACATTCTAGATATAGAATCACATATACAAAGATTTTCCTGGCAGCTAAAAACAAACATAAAATAAGAAATAATCAGAAGTAAAAAATAAAAGGAGACTTACCTTCGTCAATAAACGGGTAACTGTTGATCCAGACAGCTAACAACACACAAACCGCACTGGTGGACACCAGAATCAGTTTGCCGAGCACCGCATCAGGTATGTCCATATATGTGCAACACTGCGATTAACAATGAACCGTATCACGTATCAATAAGCCATAGATTTAGCTGCAGAACAGTTGACTCTCGAAGTCTGCGAAGCTCTCGCCCTCGGGGAACAGGATGGACTTGTGGTCGTCCTTCGGGATCTCTATCTTGTCGGCCAGCGGCTTGCGCTTCACCGCGCGCTCCACGATCTGGAACAATACACTATTGTTAAAGAGAAAGATAGCTACCTTGCGGAATACACGGTAGAGAAGTAGCATAAACACTAGTATTTGCATTGAGACATCCAATATTATGCATTGGCAAACAGCATTCTAATTATATGAGCTACTGTACAGCAAAAGATACAGATAGTATCTACTGATTATGATCACCGTAGAAACTTACTTATTTATATGTGGGTAGATTTGTTTACAACACAAACTGCTTCCATGTTACAATAATTATATATTAAACAGCATTCCATATACATGGAGTATTCACTGTTTAATGAAATCTTAGCAGTTCATTAGTGCTCAATAAAACTCTCGTCAGTAAGACAGCAGTCTTGTAACTGATCCCAAATTATAATATTATTATCATGCTGATGAAACAACAATACATAAGATGTTATCACTAACTGTAAGTAAACCGTAATAACTCCTTATCACGTAACAAACAATGATTTGAAAATGTCTCGGTACAACAAAATATTAAGTTACTGATAATGTGTTTCAATTGTAGGTCATTGTAGAGCAACCTCAGATAAACTGACACAGTATTTTAATAGTAATCAATTTATTAGACTAAATGTACTACAGGTCAATGTTCAAGTATAACACAATAGACTTACAAACAGATAACTATGCAAATCACTTTCTGATACAACTCTCTGTGAGCTAACAGTACAACACGCACAAACACAGTATTTGATACAGTTCATGTCACACACACACATGCACGGATAGCTTATTATTCAATTGTCACGCATCACTTTACACAATGAAGTGGAACTATCTTAACAAGCTAACAATGTGCCCACAAGTACATGTGACTACATACACAACTATACAGTTACTGTAGACTGGACAGAACGTGCATATAGATAGCTTATTGTGTTACTTGAATATGTAATAAGCAATGAATGCTCAACTAAGTCACCTTGACCTTTGTCTAATTAATATTTAATTTTGACTTAACATCACTCACAGTATAAAAGTAGCATAAAAAAATCTTTTTATAAATGTAGTAACTTGGGTCACATTAAATCCTTTGAGTAAAGTGATGTATGATGTGATGCTTGTACCTTATCTACGACAGCAGTGTCCACGGTCTGTGCGGACAGCGCCAGCAGCTTCTTGATGTTCTCTTCCGCCACCGCCTCCTTAGACTTGGTCGGCTCCTTAGCTTTCTTGTTCTTACTCTTGAATTGATGTCTGTGATCTGAGAACAATCACATATTCAACACGGGTATAGCCAAAAGCGTGTCGCGTCGTGTTATGTAAGTTAAATAACTGTAATAATAAAACAGCCAATAAAAATAGCGAGTCTAATCCAGAGATATGAGCAATAAAGACTCGTGATTGCCGCCGGTGAGGTGACGTAACGCTAATCATCAATAGTGTGCGGTGCAGCATGACCTACCTTGACCCGCCTGCCTCAGCCGAGCTCTGCGGCCACCACGCTTAGCACCCACGCTGTCTGCAACCACACAACATACCACTTTAACAACATACACTTTATAAATAACTATCGGAAACATATTAAACAACCGCTTGTGACGTACCTTCCGGATCAACGAGTTCAAGAGCCTGTCGCACTAATGCTGACGACATTTTAATACAAAAATTCGTTGAGAAAACATAAGTGTAATTAAATAAGTACGATAACACCACTATAACCTTTAAATGTAAACGTCAAAATCAAATGTTGTCGAATGTCATTTTCAATGTCAAATATTGAAAGATACGTTTCGTTTTACACAGCAGCATCGACATGTGTTGAAGTAATTTGGAGAAATATTTCTTTTTATTTACAGATTTTGCATGTTATACCGTGCTATCAATGGTGACAGCGAGTCGAGTGCCAGTGTGGAGAGGCGCGAGGACCCCGGACCACAAGCTCACGGCGGCGCTCCGAATGCACCGCATCACAGATACGAGGTACGTTCCAGCCAGTAAAGAAGTCTGAATATCTTGAGATTAACTTCTCGAACGTTATACCTGTCTGGTTTGCGTTGTATGTTATTGTATATGATTGTATGTGTCAGGGCCCGCCGACGCCTTGCCCGGCGCGAGTGGAGTACGCGACGCCGGTGTTCGCGCGCAACTATCAGGGCGTGTGGCGCTACGTCGTGCAGATACCTTACGAGGGATACTTCACGCAGACCGTCGAGGTCACCAGGTCAGTGCTCTACACATTATTTATTCATAGATAAGTGATCGACTTCGTTATAAAGCAACATGATGTGCATTGTGTGTATGTGTGCAGATGCATGCAGTCCCGCTGCCACTACCTGGACGGCGGCTGCCTGAGCTCTCCGCGCTGGGTGTCGCTGCTGGTGGCCGAGCTGCACTACCCGCCCAGCCAGAACAAGCACACGCAGGTAACAAACACACACTACTGCTTCAGTTCATAGCTCTTACACCTCGAGAAAGGCACATAATTCACTCTCGTGTTCATCTAAATCATCATGGCAATTCCATAGCATATTTTTTTAATTAAGACCTTATTCTTTATGAAAACGCAAATAGTAGCATACAATGCAATAAATATATACTAATTTTATTTTTTCAAAGAGCTTTATAATGTGTCTGTAATGTGTGTTGTTATGTGCAGGAGTATGACCAATACGGCGCGAACCGAGCAGGCCAGCCCGAGCCGGAGCCGAGCACGGACAAGCCCCCGCACTGCGACGGACACGACGAGATGGGCTGCTACCAGGTACGGCACCAATTACTAGTCATTTACTGAACATTTTTCTTGTTGTTCCTATGACCTGTACGGTGAAAGTTATATATTTTCGCTTATCTGCTACACCACCGGAGGATTTTGTTCTGCCCCTTTACAGAGGACCAGACAAAAATACCATTGCAACCAAAATTAGTTAAGACATAGGCTATAAAAAATAAGGATTGCTCTATCTTGGCTCAAGAAATAAAATGAATAGACAGAACGATGAAGCACATGTATTTTAAAAAACATACGAACAGCTTATACTTACAATGTTGTTTCTGCATGTCCTTTTCGTGCAGTGTCGTTGTGTAGTTAGTTTAGCCACGTTAAGTGTAACCCTTGCATGTGCAGGTGCGGCTGTACTACGACTGGTTCCTGGTGCCGGGCTCCTGCAAGTGCTGGCGCCCCGACTACTTCGCGCGCTACGTCCGGCGCCGGCAGAACACAGAGCTCTAACACACACACACACACATGTGAACCTACTGCTCGTGTGTAGGACCTACAACATTACACGGAATCCTCTTATTTATCACAGTTTTCTCTTTAAAACTGCAAGATCAGGTCATTAATCCATCTAAGATAACCACATTGCTGAAGAACAAGCTTTTCAGTTTAAACCGAAGTTGTGACGCAGATATTGAAAATCGTGGAAAGCAAATACCCATATGTATGTATAATATCATCACACATCATTTCAATTCATAATACCTACTCTTAATTTACGAATAACGTTTCATTTGGTAATATTTTTGAGGGTTTCTACATTTCTGTTCAAATATATGCACTAGTGTCAACGAAAGTTGATTATAAAGAGCACTTCATGTAGATATTATTAGAACGTATATATTCCTATTGCTTGTAAGTTTGGTGCTACTTAAGGTGCTCTTGCTACTAATGTTGTGACGTTAAGACTGTATCTAATAGTAACTAAGTACTTAGGTATGTCCGTACCAAAATAATAATACATTGAAGGGAGGCGAGATCTCTTTATGAGTTAGATTATACTTTTATAAGCTAAGATTTCAGTACAGCAGACCTATAAGCTTCTTTAAAAAAGACAGCAGTTTAAATGATTTTTTTCACATGGCAACTACTAAAGATTTTAATTCCCTCCATTTTTCCAGTAGAAATATTGACTGTAATAAGCTATTTGTCTGTAGAAATGCTCGTTACGTATTAATGTTACTTTAGCGATAGAACAATTGTATTAAAGCTCAATTTGCATTTATAATTTGTAACTATGTAAAGATTTACACAACCATGCTTTCTTTAACTAATGGCTAAGGTTATATGAAGTTAATAATTTATATTTTACTATAACTGAACTCCGCGAGATGATTTGTGTAGTTTAAGAGAGCATGGTTTCGTTTTATGTTAGTACGATAAGTTAGTGTAATAATATCCTATTTATATATTAGGTTAAGTATCGTTGTAGTATCAATAAAGCACTCGAATCAAATCCATTTTCATTTAACTTCGTGTCCAACATGAGAAGCAATTAATTTCTGAGGAGAATGGAATAACAAACACGCATAATTAAATAAAGTTTATTAAAAAGTGATTGATTGCGAGACTGCTACACACTGGCTACGTGGCTACGTGGCTACGCGCTACGTGACGGCTACGTAGGACACTAGTCTACGTGCGAACACCAGTCAGTCTCGGACACTACAAAATTACAAAATATCTTACAACTACACATAGACCTAAGAAAAGGTAGACAGAGAGCTCGCCAACTTAATCTACTGAGACACTCTGTATAATATGTCCTTTTAAAACGGAGTAATCGCCTCTCAATGTGTTGTCAAGACGATTTGGAGATGCTCGGCCGTGTCTATCTTTCGTTAGGTCTGTGCATCTACACTGACGTTCAGGTATCTTTGGTAAGCTCCACACGCGTGGCTAAGTACATCGTCATGATAGTAATATACAAAACCTATGTGTATAGGATATAGTTACTCTCACATTTATTGATCAATGCATTTTACAATGCTTTCTAATATCTACCGTTGATAATTTTAAGAAACTATTATGTTTTACTATTTTAAGAAGTATATAAGGGACTAGTTAGTAATATTTGTGAAGTGGTATTTAGACAAATATGTTATTTAAGGCGCTTGTCCCACCGCGCCTTCTCGCTTCTCGCTGGCGGTGGGACATGTGTCTTAAATTTCGTAAATTGTAGAGTCGAAATATATAACTGTTAGACAGCCAATTATTTAAAATTGGCTAACAGTTAAGCATTTTCTTCCTGAAAACTAAAAATTCGGTTTCTATCCTGATTTATCGAATATTAAAATGAATAAAGATTGATATACAGTTATACACATTACAATATCGTTTATTACAAGAGTCGACAAATTACACATCCTTATAGACTCTACTGAGATCCTATATAATTACAAGCGTCTGTACTAATATCAAAATATATTTCTATTACTCCTTTGAGCGATTCTGTTATCAAACTCAGGTTCAATTTCGAGTGTCTTTCTTTCTATCCTAGTCCTAATGAGTATCAGATACAATATCATACAAAAATAATGACAGTCTATGTAACACCCGCATGTCATACTGTTCACACTCGCAGCGCTCTCGGCGCGGCGTCCGCAGTGACCGTGTCGTCTATGTACAGCACGTACTCCTTCCGCGCGTCGCCCGCCGCCTGCTCAGGGCCTCCCACATCGCTACTGCTCTCATCATCAGTACTGTTCACATCAAGAGACGCCCTCTCCACAATTCTACCGTTATCGAACACCAGTTCTGTCCTCGTCGTCGAGTCGACTTCTAAGTCGATAGAATTAGATGTCATCGGTAGAGATCGGTGTCCGCTCTCGATGAGATCGTTTTGCACGTTATCGATATCGATGCTGGTGTGCGGCTGGTCGCTGCTGTACCTGGTGAGTATGCGCACGGTGGGGGCCCCGTCCTTGGGGTTGGTGTAGGCAACGCAGCAGTCGGAGTAGGGCGGCGGGGGCTCCTCGTCGTGCTTGGCGGGGCCCCCGCCGGCGCCCGCGCACTCCGAGTACGGCGGGGGCAGGTCCGCGCTCGCCTCGGGGAACGCGGGGGGCACCAGCCGCGGCAGGGAGCCCAGCGATACTGTTTGATGTTGCACTGGAAATACAAAACGTCTCTTTGTAACTTTCGACAGGCAAAATAATTGTTTAAGGTAAAGGAATATTATCAAGAGGTTAACGTTGATTGGTGCTGAATTAAAGGCGTACTCTGACAAACTGTAAGCACAAGTAATATGGTGACACCTACGACTGGTGGCGGTAACATTCGGCGTGGACCATTCGTCAGACTCCTGTCTCCTCACTGGAATGAATAAATGAAATATTTTCATCACCATTTGTTATTTATTTTAGAATGTTTTTTTTATAGTTACTATGTAGGTAATATAGTACTGCACTATGTCGTACCTCCGTTGGCGGTGTAGATGTACTGTCCCTGCATCGTCTCCTGCTGATGGACGCCGGCGCCCACGTCTGGGAAGACAACACATGGTCTTATGTTCATGCTTTTGGCTACGTTATACTTTATGAGTAAGTGTTCATTGTATTAACCGAATCTTAACGTTTTCTAATGTATTTCTATGAATCTTGCAAAATGTAGAGAGCTACATGCTAAACATTTCAACAATTGATTAAATAGAGAAACCTGTTATGATTTTCGAACATTATACCTAGTATTGAATAAGTAAGTGATACTAACTGGTATGCATATAGATGGCCTTGAAGAGTCGCTTGTGCAGGCAGTTCTCAGCGGCGCGCACCAGCAGCACCAGCAGCGCCAGCAGCAGCGCGCCCCCCGCCCAGCCGCGCGCCGCCTGCCCCCAGCCCGCGCCCCCCGAGCCCGCCGCGCCCCCGCCCGCGCCCGCGCCCCCCGCGCCCACGGCACCCGCGTGCCCCGCCGCGCCCGCCGCGCCCCCGGCCGCACCCGACACGCCGCTACCCGGCAGCACTATCGACACCGGCTCGTACGGGCGGTAGCTCTGAAATAGACAACCAAACACCTTCGATTAGATACGGATACTTCGAGTTTAAATATATTTTTTGTAAGAATGTTTATATCCTAGGATGTAGCCAAGAGTGCGAGTGTATATCAGCTGTACCTTGATGTCGTGCGTGAAATATTTCTTTTTATTTACAGATTTTGCATGTTATACCGTGCTATCAATGGTGACAGCGAGTCGAGTGCCAGTGTGGAGAGGCGCGAGGACCCCGGACCACAAGCTCACGGCGGCGCTCCGAATGCACCGCATCACAGATACGAGGTACGTTCCAGCCAGTAAAGAAGTCTGAATATCTTGAGATTAACTTCTCGAACGTTATACCTGTCTGGTTTGCGTTGTATGTTATTGTATATGATTGTATGTGTCAGGGCCCGCCGACGCCTTGCCCGGCGCGAGTGGAGTACGCGACGCCGGTGTTCGCGCGCAACTATCAGGGCGTGTGGCGCTACGTCGTGCAGATACCTTACGAGGGATACTTCACGCAGACCGTCGAGGTCACCAGGTCAGTGCTCTACACATTATTTATTCATAGATAAGTGATCGACTTCGTTATAAAGCAACATGATGTGCATTGTGTGTATGTGTGCAGATGCATGCAGTCCCGCTGCCACTACCTGGACGGCGGCTGCCTGAGCTCTCCGCGCTGGGTGTCGCTGCTGGTGGCCGAGCTGCACTACCCGCCCAGCCAGAACAAGCACACGCAGGTAACAAACACACACTACTGCTTCAGTTCATAGCTCTTACACCTCGAGAAAGGCACATAATTCACTCTCGTGTTCATCTAAATCATCATGGCAATTCCATAGCATATTTTTTTAATTAAGACCTTATTCTTTATGAAAACGCAAATAGTAGCATACAATGCAATAAATATATACTAATTTTATTTTTTCAAAGAGCTTTATAATGTGTCTGTAATGTGTGTTGTTATGTGCAGGAGTATGACCAATACGGCGCGAACCGAGCAGGCCAGCCCGAGCCGGAGCCGAGCACGGACAAGCCCCCGCACTGCGACGGACACGACGAGATGGGCTGCTACCAGGTACGGCACCAATTACTAGTCATTTACTGAACATTTTTCTTGTTGTTCCTATGACCTGTACGGTGAAAGTTATATATTTTCGCTTATCTGCTACACCACCGGAGGATTTTGTTCTGCCCCTTTACAGAGGACCAGACAAAAATACCATTGCAACCAAAATTAGTTAAGACATAGGCTATAAAAAATAAGGATTGCTCTATCTTGGCTCAAGAAATAAAATGAATAGACAGAACGATGAAGCACATGTATTTTAAAAAACATACGAACAGCTTATACTTACAATGTTGTTTCTGCATGTCCTTTTCGTGCAGTGTCGTTGTGTAGTTAGTTTAGCCACGTTAAGTGTAACCCTTGCATGTGCAGGTGCGGCTGTACTACGACTGGTTCCTGGTGCCGGGCTCCTGCAAGTGCTGGCGCCCCGACTACTTCGCGCGCTACGTCCGGCGCCGGCAGAACACAGAGCTCTAACACACACACACACACATGTGAACCTACTGCTCGTGTGTAGGACCTACAACATTACACGGAATCCTCTTATTTATCACAGTTTTCTCTTTAAAACTGCAAGATCAGGTCATTAATCCATCTAAGATAACCACATTGCTGAAGAACAAGCTTTTCAGTTTAAACCGAAGTTGTGACGCAGATATTGAAAATCGTGGAAAGCAAATACCCATATGTATGTATAATATCATCACACATCATTTCAATTCATAATACCTACTCTTAATTTACGAATAACGTTTCATTTGGTAATATTTTTGAGGGTTTCTACATTTCTGTTCAAATATATGCACTAGTGTCAACGAAAGTTGATTATAAAGAGCACTTCATGTAGATATTATTAGAACGTATATATTCCTATTGCTTGTAAGTTTGGTGCTACTTAAGGTGCTCTTGCTACTAATGTTGTGACGTTAAGACTGTATCTAATAGTAACTAAGTACTTAGGTATGTCCGTACCAAAATAATAATACATTGAAGGGAGGCGAGATCTCTTTATGAGTTAGATTATACTTTTATAAGCTAAGATTTCAGTACAGCAGACCTATAAGCTTCTTTAAAAAAGACAGCAGTTTAAATGATTTTTTTCACATGGCAACTACTAAAGATTTTAATTCCCTCCATTTTTCCAGTAGAAATATTGACTGTAATAAGCTATTTGTCTGTAGAAATGCTCGTTACGTATTAATGTTACTTTAGCGATAGAACAATTGTATTAAAGCTCAATTTGCATTTATAATTTGTAACTATGTAAAGATTTACACAACCATGCTTTCTTTAACTAATGGCTAAGGTTATATGAAGTTAATAATTTATATTTTACTATAACTGAACTCCGCGAGATGATTTGTGTAGTTTAAGAGAGCATGGTTTCGTTTTATGTTAGTACGATAAGTTAGTGTAATAATATCCTATTTATATATTAGGTTAAGTATCGTTGTAGTATCAATAAAGCACTCGAATCAAATCCATTTTCATTTAACTTCGTGTCCAACATGAGAAGCAATTAATTTCTGAGGAGAATGGAATAACAAACACGCATAATTAAATAAAGTTTATTAAAAAGTGATTGATTGCGAGACTGCTACACACTGGCTACGTGGCTACGTGGCTACGCGCTACGTGACGGCTACGTAGGACACTAGTCTACGTGCGAACACCAGTCAGTCTCGGACACTACAAAATTACAAAATATCTTACAACTACACATAGACCTAAGAAAAGGTAGACAGAGAGCTCGCCAACTTAATCTACTGAGACACTCTGTATAATATGTCCTTTTAAAACGGAGTAATCGCCTCTCAATGTGTTGTCAAGACGATTTGGAGATGCTCGGCCGTGTCTATCTTTCGTTAGGTCTGTGCATCTACACTGACGTTCAGGTATCTTTGGTAAGCTCCACACGCGTGGCTAAGTACATCGTCATGATAGTAATATACAAAACCTATGTGTATAGGATATAGTTACTCTCACATTTATTGATCAATGCATTTTACAATGCTTTCTAATATCTACCGTTGATAATTTTAAGAAACTATTATGTTTTACTATTTTAAGAAGTATATAAGGGACTAGTTAGTAATATTTGTGAAGTGGTATTTAGACAAATATGTTATTTAAGGCGCTTGTCCCACCGCGCCTTCTCGCTTCTCGCTGGCGGTGGGACATGTGTCTTAAATTTCGTAAATTGTAGAGTCGAAATATATAACTGTTAGACAGCCAATTATTTAAAATTGGCTAACAGTTAAGCATTTTCTTCCTGAAAACTAAAAATTCGGTTTCTATCCTGATTTATCGAATATTAAAATGAATAAAGATTGATATACAGTTATACACATTACAATATCGTTTATTACAAGAGTCGACAAATTACACATCCTTATAGACTCTACTGAGATCCTATATAATTACAAGCGTCTGTACTAATATCAAAATATATTTCTATTACTCCTTTGAGCGATTCTGTTATCAAACTCAGGTTCAATTTCGAGTGTCTTTCTTTCTATCCTAGTCCTAATGAGTATCAGATACAATATCATACAAAAATAATGACAGTCTATGTAACACCCGCATGTCATACTGTTCACACTCGCAGCGCTCTCGGCGCGGCGTCCGCAGTGACCGTGTCGTCTATGTACAGCACGTACTCCTTCCGCGCGTCGCCCGCCGCCTGCTCAGGGCCTCCCACATCGCTACTGCTCTCATCATCAGTACTGTTCACATCAAGAGACGCCCTCTCCACAATTCTACCGTTATCGAACACCAGTTCTGTCCTCGTCGTCGAGTCGACTTCTAAGTCGATAGAATTAGATGTCATCGGTAGAGATCGGTGTCCGCTCTCGATGAGATCGTTTTGCACGTTATCGATATCGATGCTGGTGTGCGGCTGGTCGCTGCTGTACCTGGTGAGTATGCGCACGGTGGGGGCCCCGTCCTTGGGGTTGGTGTAGGCAACGCAGCAGTCGGAGTAGGGCGGCGGGGGCTCCTCGTCGTGCTTGGCGGGGCCCCCGCCGGCGCCCGCGCACTCCGAGTACGGCGGGGGCAGGTCCGCGCTCGCCTCGGGGAACGCGGGGGGCACCAGCCGCGGCAGGGAGCCCAGCGATACTGTTTGATGTTGCACTGGAAATACAAAACGTCTCTTTGTAACTTTCGACAGGCAAAATAATTGTTTAAGGTAAAGGAATATTATCAAGAGGTTAACGTTGATTGGTGCTGAATTAAAGGCGTACTCTGACAAACTGTAAGCACAAGTAATATGGTGACACCTACGACTGGTGGCGGTAACATTCGGCGTGGACCATTCGTCAGACTCCTGTCTCCTCACTGGAATGAATAAATGAAATATTTTCATCACCATTTGTTATTTATTTTAGAATGTTTTTTTTATAGTTACTATGTAGGTAATATAGTACTGCACTATGTCGTACCTCCGTTGGCGGTGTATATGTACTGTCCCTGCATCGTCTCCTGCTGATGGACGCCGGCGCCCACGTCTGGGAAGACAACACATGGTCTTATGTTCATGCTTTTGGCTACGTTATACTTTATGAGTAAGTGTTCATTGTATTAACCGAATCTTAACGTTTTCTAATGTATTTCTATGAATCTTGCAAAATGTAGAGAGCTACATGCTAAACATTTCAACAATTGATTAAATAGAGAAACCTGTTATGATTTTCGAACATTATACCTAGTATTGAATAAGTAAGTGATACTAACTGGTATGCATATAGATGGCCTTGAAGAGTCGCTTGTGCAGGCAGTTCTCAGCGGCGCGCACCAGCAGCACCAGCAGCGCCAGCAGCAGCGCGCCCCCCGCCCAGCCGCGCGCCGCCTGCCCCCAGCCCGCGCCCCCCGAGCCCGCCGCGCCCCCGCCCGCGCCCGCGCCCCCCGCGCCCACGGCACCCGCGTGCCCCGCCGCGCCCGCCGCGCCCCCGGCCGCACCCGACACGCCGCTACCCGGCAGCACTATCGACACCGGCTCGTACGGGCGGTAGCTCTGAAATAGACAACCAAACACCTTCGATTAGATACGGATACTTCGAGTTTAAATATATTTTTTGTAAGAATGTTTATATCCTAGGATGTAGCCAAGAGTGCGAGTGTATATCAGCTGTACCTTGATGTCGTGCCCGCGCCAGGCGTCGGCGTCGCGGTAGTGGTCGACGCGCCACGTCACCGGCGCGCTGCTCGCCGCCCACGGACGGTTCAGCAGGAAGCTCTTACCCAAAGAGTCCAGTCTGAAGGGAACAGACACTTTACAGTTAGGATGACATTAGCATATTTCTGTAAACACCCATCTACACGACACATCCGTGGAACATATTAAGCACATCTTTAAAAACATAAATAATATAGCCACTTCCACACCACGACAAGCATATGTTTATGTAACAATATTTTTAAGAACAATGAAAATTTTTTGGGTCTCTACCTCTAGTTACTTCATATTTGGTTTTAGCTCATGGTTTTTGAGAGTATAAAGATTTGTGAAGTTCTTTGTAAGTCTCGTTAAAAAAAAAAGTGTCTTTCCACATTCGAGCTCAGACTTACACTTGTTTTGGATAAGTATACAAGACGTGTGACCTGATGAAGTGTCGGCTGTCCTTCCGCAGGCCGTAGAAGGAGTACTTGTCATCGTGGTTGCGCGGCAGCAGTCGCACGTGGCTGCGGTAGTCGGGCGGGGACGCGCGCGCGCGGCCGCGCCGCTCCCACGTCACCCACGCCCACGGCGGCACCGTCGCCTGCATGCCGCGAGGCCACACGCCCACCCTGGCTGAAACACCGACACAACATCATCATATACATGTTCATACTACAACTAAACGGTTTCGCTCTTCCAATGCCATACTACTGTGGTCCATGAGCCTTCCCAGGACCTCCAATCTATCCTTAGCCAGTGTCTCTGTAAACTAGGATGACACACATCCAAGTCCATCCTCACCTCTTAATAGCGGGACTCAACGTCACCCTCTATGTTCAGGCATATTGCATGCCAGCTCATTTATGGGTGAGATTTATCCTTTGCAAATTGGACAAGTAATTTTTAGATGGGTAATTATTTTGCATAGAATATTGTTTCACATAAAACAAAACCTGATCAAACTTGAACATTGGAATGTCACCTAAGTACATTCCGAATAGAAACAATCGCCTATCGAAGCGCTCAGGCCGGTTCTCGCACAACCTTACCGTTCAAGCTTAAGAAATATAGGCCAGATGTAATCTCATTACTACCTGCCCTTCGGACACGCCTGCTGCGTGTTTGCCTACATTCAAGCAAGGAATTAGCCAGAAAACATAGAAACCGTTTTACTAGTGAATGATACATTTTTCATGCATTTTGGTCATGGACGATCAATTTTGGAACTGAGTAAGATGCATTTAGTGTTTTCAGTTCTAGTTGTTCCCCTCGCTGTCTCGAGTTATTGAAGCCTGAGTATTAAGTACGTCAGTATGTGTACCATCGGCGGGAGTGACACAGCGCCACAACGCCACATAGCTCGCTGAGCGGGCGCGATGTTCCGCGTGAGTGGTGTTACATATTGGTTCGCTTGCTCCACTTCACCATTACGCGCGGTTACGTCGCCGACACGACACGCTCGGTCACTTAATTGTGTCGCACCGAAGATACAATAACATACAATAATACTCTTCACTCTAAAGCCATGACTCTTTTAAAGACCCTTTTATAAACGAACGATATGTACAAATAATCTTCACAAATGTTCTAGAAAAATACCATAGTTGGAAAATATTTCTTATTACACTACAAATATTTCGTTTAAAGATCAAATTGATAGATAGAATGATCATTATATGTGAGTTTTGGAGCAACACATTAGTTTTACCAAAAGAGGTGAAACAAAAATAAAAAAATATGTGTTGCAGACCTTTGAGAGCAGATATAAAAAATATAGTTTTAGTAATAAGCTATTGTATAACTCTCCAACTTCTTTAAGCTGTGCCCTACTGGGTCCATAATTGTACCTATCTTATAAATGTAACACCTGTATTTAACACTATGGAATGCTATAATAAAGAATTGAGAATTGAATTGAGAATTGAGAATTGAGCATTTTAATTCTAATATTTTTTTTAATTTATTGCAATAATTTTATAAATCAGCCCTGCCTACATTGTATCGTATGGATTAGCGGAAACTTTTGATTGGAAGCAAATAGAATTTCATTGTAGGCCACTTTCAAGACGAAGCACGGTTTCAAATACCTTATTTGCTTACCTTAAAGACACACAACACCAATTATGTATTGACAAGGTATACTCCGTTCACTTGTCTTCCCTCTACACGGTTTCCACACCTGACCCTCAGAATGTTCGCACTTCTTACACTCCAGTTACTACTGGACACACACACTGAACAACTGAACTAATGAAGCAGTTTAAAGTAAACATACAGAGGTGTTATCGGCACCAACAGGATAACAAGCTGTTTTCCTCCACTCAACGATTTCTAATGCACGTTCCGAATGCGGTTCATTAATAATTAGTAAGACTTGCTCGCGGCTAACGACCATGTTCTGTAGGTTGGAGATAGACTGCAGTTATATCACTCCTCATCTGAGCTCTTTAATAAGTCGTTACGAGCCGATAGTGTAGGCTGACTGAGCCACCACGGCTGCATTCATAATGGACGATCATTAACTTGACCGAGGTACTTAGTGCAGTCGCTTGTGTTATGAAATGTCTATTCATATAATTGAACACTTAACTAAGATTTTGTTAGTAACGATGCCTAAATAATAATGAATACAAAGAGATCTAATTGTGTCGTAACTATGTTAATATTAGATATCTGGCGAATACTAACGAATGCAGAAACTCGACTGTTTATATAATGAGCAGTAATTAGTTAATTTACTTTACCGAGAAGTGTCGGGCGCCAAACGAATGGAATTGTTACTTCCAAATTGTTGGCATTTATTTTATAGTGTCTTGTATAACTTGCCAACCGGTGAGTGATTTCACGGAATCGGTATTATTTCAAGTATCATTAGTATTTGCTTCAAGAATTATAAAAAATGTAGGCATATACATCCTTCAATAACCAGCGTTTCAAAATATTTCCAAGGAGTTTTTTTTATTTCTTACTAGCTGTGCCCTGCGGTTTCACCCGCATAAATATCTAGGTCCCGTTCCCGGTGCCTTTATGTTTGGCCGGTGATGACTTATTTTTTTTTTCCGCGCAATTTTCCATTTTTTTTTCATAAGAACCTTCTCCTGATAATAACCAACACAACAAAAAAAGAATTAGTGGAATCGGCCCAGGCGTTATTGAGTTATGCGCTTACCAACACATTTAGCAATTCATTTTTATATATAAGATAACAATTTTATATGACCGTGTGTATTTTCCTTAATAGATTTGCAGTAGACAACTTAAGTACAATGTATGCAATCAAAGACACTGAACTGACATAATTTACATTGCCTTCAATACAATAAAAATAAGTTGAATAGCTAACCATAGCGTACAGACAGTGACATATCACAGCTCCGTCCACGTAAGAACCTATTCCCCTTAACTAAACAACAACAAAAGTGTATACTTAATGATTGAGTCTGTTGCAGCACGCGACGGCGACAAGTTGGCCCGGCAAGGCGGGTGTTCAGGTGTCCATGGAAACCGCAATGCAAATACTAGCGGAGGGTGAGTTTAATGGCGGTGCATAATGCAAGCCGCCCGCCACACGGTAGCGGCTTTAATTACTCTTTATTAGATACCAAGAACATTAATGCGAGGTACAATGTTCTTGAGTCTATGTAGACTTGATATCGATTCGATGCCATAAATCTCTAATATTGTTTATGGATCGTTTGCTGTTGTTTTCTGTCTTCAGGTTGCTATAAAAAGTTCTAAAAGTGGTGTCTAATTCTAGGAGACACTGGGATAAATAACATGATTGTATGCCATTTTGTCACTGTTACAAAACTTTGGTTTCGGTCCAAAAGTAAGGATGACTTAAAAGTGTAGTTTTGTATATAAACATGTAAATGTACTGAACTCTTCTTACTCTGAACTCTTTTAGTCGGGACAAATATTGTAACTCGCATCGGCTATTGTTTTGTGTATTGCTTATTGCTACATTTACTATAAGTAAATCTGCGCTCTTGCGATAGCGAAGTGCCAAGTCATGTATTGTATTGCAAGCAGTAGTTTAATAAGTGGACCGGCCAGACAGACATGAACGGGTTGCATTGTGACAGCTCACGCAGGCGGCGCATAGCAACAACACCCGCACCGCGCCAGGGCCTCGATACAGCTATTTAAAATGCATGTCAGTGGACGGTCAGTGTACTTGTCATTGTGATTATTTTCGTATTGAATTTGAAATTGAACTCTCGATGAGAATGATTGACCAATCAATGGTCGTAGTTACAGTTAGCAGAATCCCAGCCAATTATGGTAAAGATGATGACCAAATGAAGCTTGTCATTCGGTCAATTAGATAGCTGAATCGAGCCCCTGCCCGCGTGTCCCCGCGCAGTGCCGAGCGCTGCCCGCGCGGCTTGCGTAACGACGTTCATTACCGGCCGCGCCAGATTAGTGCACGCTCCTACTCTCGTGTTTTGTTAAGCCACACGTAAACAACTCAGCTATGCGAACGATTGCCTAACTTGTTGACTAACTTAACACCTTGGTTAGTTTATTGATATTCGATTTGATGTGCATAAAAGGTTTAGTTTAATATTTATGCCTGTAATCATTTCATAACATCAGTACATAATGTAGTTCAACAATATTAGTCAGTGGACACAACCTATATTTTCTAGGAATAGGTTGTAAAATTTAGATAAACCTGGGACCACTCATAAAATATCCAGGGACAACTCACAAACGGTCACCTGACCCCAAACCTGGTAGAGCTTACTATGGTAACCAGACAACTGATAAACATACTTAAATGTCTCTAAATACATGTATATTATAGAAATGCTTGCTTGCATTCCGTGTAAAACGCTAGTATTAAGCTAAGTGCATGAGACTAGAAGACGACTTGAAAATGGGAAGAGGTGAGGCCGAGTCATGTTAGGAACATAATCTGATCACCTACTACACAGTGCTATACTTCCAACCCTGGAATGTTTACAAATCGTCTTGATAATGTTGTTTGCACTGTTCTGTATACCGTCCGTGAGTTATCGACGTATACAAACATATCAAAGCTTTTCAGGGGCCGAAAGAGTATGGCCAAAGTTCGCTTTTCATAAAATTTTGCAAAACAGAATTAAATAAATTTAGGTGGTAGGTATAGTCCTGATGAGGTTATCCTACATAAAGCCTTAGTTCGCCGATGCTGAAGCCATGTTTCTTGAGCTGCGCTTCTTGCAAGCACGAACCTCGCTATGCGTCCCATACGACCGTCGCATTTTGCACAAAGATAACTCCAATGTTGTGATACCAGCGACATCCGCACACCGCGCCGTCATGTCAAGGTCACCCAATCAATCCTCATAAATAAGCGACTACTGACTGTAGTATATACGAGTAGGACAGCACTCACCGACGTTAGATGTCGACACACGGAAACTGAGCGCAACAGCTCACACGACACGGATGGCGACCGTTTACATCACATGTCTGTACACTGCACTGCAATCACAGGAGCATTCGCGAGGCAACATCGAACTAGATACAATGTACTGCACTGTGTGGCGACGACGGCGACCGCGACGACTGGCGGCGGATAAATAAACAGCGCGAGGGTGTGTCGGGCGCATGCGCGGCGCGGCTGCGACACTAGCGCCGCGGAGGGCCGCGGGGAAAGTGAAGCACGATACAGTTTGATGAGATGCTGCGCCGGGGGCTCGCCTCCTGACTGCGTGCGACCCGCGGATGACACCCACTATGAATACAGTGGGTCAAGTGCATGTCAGCAAGTATTGCAAGGACAATGTTCAGGTAGTTGGCTAACTAATTAGGTACACACACCCCTTTATGCTAGGTCTGACATGAAGAGATACAACAAAATTATTAATAATCAAGTAGCCCATTTCTATTCATGTCATTTAATACCTAAACGACCAGCTTACACAAGATTTCTTACAGAAGACTTCTGAATAGAATAATAATAATGATTTGCTTGCCACAAGTAATAAGTACATAACCTCGGAACTGTTATTTTACACAATCAATATAATATGTAACGACGTAAACCCTACAAAGCGCAGTAGTCATGTTTATCAACCGTCAAGTAGGTATATCAGCGCCAGCAACTGATCGAATTTACATAATCTTAATTGTCCATGTTACTATTACATTTAATTTCTAATGAACACCACCATTGACCAGAAGAAAACCTCCAATAGGTGTCCGTCCTCATGAACCGGAGAGTGTGAGGATGATACCTGGCTAACAACGGCATGTTGGTCACCATCAGCACATGGAGGAAGGTTCTGTTACCTCTTACAAGACGCTTGTGATGACAGGTCCCTGGGAATACAGACCTGACGTACAGACATTCAAGAGCTTTCTAAATTACAGAACTTATTCATCGCAATCCGGAAAGGCTTGAAGCCGCCCTCAACATAGCTTTGGAAAATGTCTCTTCAGAAGAAATTATGATGGTTTTCAATATATTGTATTACAGAAACCCTGTAGAATAGCATTACCTGCAGACCTCTCCTACTACGCTGTACTCTTACTGGCTCATATCTTGACACTCATCATATCATCTTCAAGGACGATACACTTTACTTACATATCTTAAGAATTTAGTTCAATAATACACTTACATCAATTTTGATAATTTATTACGTTTGACATTGTCAACATTATTTATGCCACTCGTTCGTAGTCTACGCTGCCACAGAATTATACAAAAACTTACAGGTGCAAAATAAACATGCAAATATTATTTTCCAATCGCCACGCACCAAAGAGTATTAATGCATACTTTTGAATACTTAATATTAATTATAATGATGCACATATACATTTATGAAACTATCTAGATATCAAAGCTACAAAATATATTTCCGAAACGGGACAAACGTTCGGTAAAATTAATCAAAGCCGAATAATACAAAAGGCATATAAAATCTGAGTGGAATCGGTCACGTCGCCCTTGTTCACACAAATGAGGGTAAATAGCGGAGTCGCGGCGGATTGTATGAGCAATGTGGACGAGTGCGAGTAACTGACTGGAATGCTGCGCTACATGCCGCGGGTTCAGTCCCAGGTGGTTTGCATGAACTTACTCTATTGATAATCCCCTGAGTGGACAGTAGGAACTCAAGTACCTTATATTATGTCAAAGTATTTAAACGAATTCTAAATCTCTTGTTATTTCAGGTATTAGGTAGCAATAGATACATTTAGAAATGTCATAAAGTTAAGGTGGTTTTTTATTTTCTATATTAATTTAACCTCGTTTAAGGTAATTATCACAACAAGTTTCCTCACCCCCCCCCCCCGCTCCCCCTTTCTCAGTTCGCCGTCGCGGAGCCGCGGGATGTGGGACGCGCCGCATCGATTGCCGGCTGATGTCATCCCTGCAAGTCGAACAACACATAAACACACGAAATATATGCACAATTCTACCAACTACAATATGCCAAGACCTTCTCAAATCTGGCAACTATAATCTGTGACAGATTTCCATTAAAACATAACACGCATAACCTTAGAATGACGACATACAAAGCAATAATTTTCAAGTCACATAGGGTTAGTACTAAATGCTACGAAATCAACTAGTTCGTAGCACACGTAGCCCTTATCTGTCATTTGCTACGATAGTGCTACAGTAAAGCTACGACTCGTAACTTTTGGATCATGATGATTTTACAATCAATGAGATGATAAAATTATAAAGCACCTAATAGGTACTTTCTAAATGTCAGTGGTTAGCGCACTATAGAACGCTTAATTATAGAAACGTGAAGGGAAAACGAAATCTATCTCAAGTTTGATCGCATCAAGGTCGCTTTTTGCTAGAGTTGCTTAAGTTATTGCTCTTACAGGTGATCGTTGAGTGTAGCTAGCAGCGGGCTCAGTAGCGTGGAGCACCGGGGATGCTGAGCGGGCGGTGTGTGTACGAGGCGGTGCGGGATCGATGCCGCGCGACACTCCGGCGCCACCGCGTGCGGGCACGAGACACACCGGGCACACTTTCATCATGAACTGAAAAAATATTATACGTTTTCTATGGAAACCAATTTAAATTAGTTTTTGTGTAACGATAGGATTTAACTGCCTATTTGTTATTCCATTGTATTTCCGTAGGAAAAAAGTCCGTGGGCGGTGTTTAGTATTGGGTTCATTTTCTTCTCGATCACACACCTCGGCTAAATTGTTATAGTTGATCATCTATTCTACAAATCTATAACTTAGTATTATATGTCAGGAGTATCCAGCTAGCCATGCCAACAAGCCCCATAACCGTATGACATGGCAGATGGTCTCGGTGTGTCGCAGCCTGTAGGTTTTACTCTCGTCGCAGCGAGAGTTTGGCAGCGAGCTGAGGCCGCGCGCGCTCGCCGCTCGCTCACAACACTCCGCCAGTGTCCGCACGCACGCACCGCACTCCACACCAGCACACAGTATTACACACGATACCACACAAATTAACTAAGTAATTCCAAACAAATCTGGTCGACTGTCTAGAAAAGAACGGAAAATTTTGGAAGATTTTTGTGACGAGAATATAGAAGTTTCGGGAAGTCGTCGGAAGACCGGAGCGACATCAGCTGATGTTGTAAATAATGAACAATACTTCGTAGACTCACAGCTCCAGTTTCTTCAGGTATGTATATATGTGCTGTGAATTCATTATCCTGCTGATTATTATGTGCCATTTAGAAGATAAATTGTTTGCATGTGTACCACGAGCAATCTAAATACATATATTTTTATATCATTTTAACCTACGCATTTAAACGGCCTTTATTCTGATCAAATGCAATATACATATAAAATTATGGATTTTTTTTCTAATCTAATAACTCTGTTTTACTTGTCAATACTTCTCCTATGGTTAAAATTTTCATGTGACGTATTTATGCTCTTTTAATCACTGGAAAAATACTGTAAGCAACCATCGTTTTAGGACATAAGTTTCCATGAGAAGGAAAGTTACAGTAAGCTTTAAACTATGTGATTGCGGCCAACAAATATAACAAAACACCTCTAAAGTGAATGCCAATTGACCACTCATAAGTAGTATTATGTACTGGATACTTAACGTTTCGGACAGGCAAACCTAGTTAGTACGTTTGATGCCGTATTTTAATGTTCTGAAATCTTGACCTTAAAACATCCTTTTTCATATAGTACCAGTTTACCTATTGAATGCTACCGATCTACTGTATACCCTACAGAGTGCAGCATGGGAGGCGCGGGCGCGGGCGCGGGGCGGGGAGCGGGGCGCAGCGCGGCGGCGGGCGGCGTGCTGGCGGCCGAGCTGTGCGCGCCGCTGCTGCTGCTGTGCTGGCTCTGCTGCTGGAACGACGACGCCAGCTCAGGTCCCGCACCACTCATATTAATAGTGTCCAGTGGCTGAACACAACGCTACTTGCTTTACTTTATATGGAGAGGATCTTATTGAGATAACAGTTGCTTTGTTTACTGTTTACATCTATTGTCTAGCCGGTTTGGTCCGTCCCACTTGAAACCTGCAAAATTTACTCCGTCAGGCTAAAATAAATAAGCTACTTGTATATACTTTAACTTAAAACATGTTCTGCATGCTTATGTTCACATAACGTTTGGTTGCAGACAGCACGTCCGGACGGCACCCGCAGCGACCCGTGCTCGCGCATGTGCACGGTCAGTACGCCATCACCAATGTATACCTAGTACACTCTAGTGTGTATGTACTACATACCCAAGTAACAGGAGTTCTTGGCAGACTTCCTTTTGTGGTTGTTAACAAATAAATAAAAAAAGAAATAAATTTAAAAAATAAAAAAAACCCGACTGCCTAAAAACACTTTAAATATAAACTGAAAAGTGAAAAAACAAGTACAACATAATTGACTGTAACAGTCGGGACCCATAATGAATGATTTTAGTCTAGCTTATTGAATGGGTATATTTAAAGTATTTTTAGGCAGTCGGGTTTTTTTTATTTTTTAAATTTATTTCTTTTTTGTTTTATACTTTTTAGTTAAAATCATAATTCGTCTAGCTGTTTCTTAAGGTTTCACCAGCGTACCAAGAGAACGTTTGGATAAAGAACAATTTTTTCACTTAGTATTTTTTTTATACGTAAATGTTATACCATTTTGGAATCCTCGTTACAAGCCCTTTAATTTGATACCAATATTGTAGCAATTTTTTTTTTTACCTCAATCTGTGGCTCCTCGTGACCGCCATGCTGTTTTTCTTTGACGTGACATATCTAAGAACACTTGGATAATCGATACGAATCCAACGATACCCTAATTATCGAAATCCAGTCGGCCGTTTCGAAGATATGAGGTAATAAAGAATATTAGACACATACATACATACAAGATACGCGCGAAAAACATAACCCTTCTTGGCAGTCGGGTAATAACGAAACCATTAAAGATAAAAAAAAGTTATATACTAAATTAGAATCTGATAGAAATGAATAGTAAATAGTCCAATATAAAGTCCGTGAAAAATTTAACTCAAACGGTAACTTCTTAGGTTATACGGAAGGTTCCTTGTATGTCCATCTTATACAGGATGTGACTACTTATATATTAACATTAATTTCAGAGTCGGCGTCCCGGCGACGCTCCAGCGACATGTTCGGGCGCCGCATCGGCAGCAGCGCTGTCTCGCTGCACCTGCCCAGCACCTCCGGTAGATAGCGCCTTCATACTGTACATAACATTAAGAGATCCAGACTCGTATAAAGTGGCAGTCATGGAGGCGACTGACCCGCCATGCCTTGACCCACTTGACGCATCACTGAAACTGAAACTCTGCCAAAAGTTCACGAGGTTCATTCTCGTCCTTATTTTATGATTGCCCCATAAAGTACAATAACCCATTAAGCCTTGTCAAAATATATTTGACTTTTCCCTTCTCCTTCATTTTTTGTGTCGTATCGTCAGGTTACAAGAAGCCGCTGTCGGCGCACCGCAGCCACGAGGAGATCGTGCGGCGCAAGTCGACGGCGCCGGAGAGCTCGCTGGACGCGCGCCACCACTCCGCGCCCAGCGTCATCGACGAGGTCATCCACCGCCGCGACTGGGAGCGCTCCGCCCGCGACCTCTACATCCCGCTCAACCCCGCGCCCGCGCCCGCGCCCGAGCCCCGCTCGCTCTCCAGCGAGAGCCCCGAGGCCCCGCACGCCACGCCCGAGTGCTCCTCCCTCGAGGACCGCAGCGACGAGCTCCCCGCCCGGCCCTGCAAGAAGCACCACTCCAACATCAAGTGCTCGCGAGGGAAGAAGGAGAAGGAGTCCACCGACATCAAGGACGACGACGCCACCGAGGCTTCCAGCTTCTACATCGGCGAGGGCCACGAGGACGACGACAAGGAGAACGACCTCCACGCCAAGTCCATCTACAAGGCAAAGGACGACAAGCAGAGCTTCAACGAGTCGATCCGCAGCCGCGAGGCGCCGCGCGCGCTCGGGCTCGGCTTCTGCCTGGATGACGTCATCGAGCAGCTGGACCGGCTGGGCTCGCTGGACCGCTCCGGCGCCGCGCACCACACCATGGAGTCCCGCGCCAGCCTCTCGCAGCGACACGTCTTCCCGCCGCCCTCCGTCGGTGAGTCACACCACAACACGATATATATATGTGCTGCGATACGTTATGTATATATACATATACTCATATCCTTAAATAACAGCATGCTTAACCCTCCAAATAACCTTAGGCCGCATTTCGAAAGATGCATACTGTATAGTACTGTATACTGATAATGTTTATATCTACTAATTCAGAAAACTCTTAACCAAACACCGTTAGGGCAAAGCTTTTTGGATTTTTTATATAACAAACATTCCGCAGCCTTTTCAACAGAAAGCTTTCGACAAGAGCTGTTGGAGCATGCTTGCGCTACTGTGTGTATATATGTTGGCATGTGTGTGTGCGAGTAGAGCCCGTGGGCTACGACGGCGGTGCATGCTATCTGGCCGAGGAGGGCACGCTGGCCGAGCTGCGCGCGCACGCGGGGCCCGAGGCCCGGGGCCGCGGCCCGCCGGGGCCCGGGCTGGCGGGGCCCGGCCGGCCGCGCTTCGCCAGCGACGGCGACATACTGGCGCCCACGCTCAGGCCCGAGTCTGGCGCCTTCTCAGGTGAGCTCCAGCAGGTACCTATGGCATACTACTCCAGTTCTCATGTGTAGTGTGTGCTGATGTGCCGCCGGTTGCAGAGAGCGACCTGGACCTGGAGCTGGAGGAGGCGGAGGAGCGGCCGCCGCCCTACGAGGAGGCGCAGCACTACGCCGCGCACGACGCGCGCAAGGAGACCGCCATATAGACGCCGCCACACACACTCACGCACAGCGGTGGACGTAGGATGCCAGCCAAAATTACGAAATTGTCATTAGTTTTTACAAATGTACAAAACTGCGCAAACTCTGCGCCGAAATGTTGAAAACATTAATGAAAGCCAACACATAAAGTAGACGCCATGTACGAATAACTACAAACAGCACAGGATAAATGAGTTTAAATAGGTACTGGACCTTGACGAAACCTTCAGAATTTGTAAATAAATCTTTCGTTTTATAAACCCTTTCCGAAAAGGAGTGGATGATACAAATGCGTATTCAAATAAGAAAGAAAAGATTTGCTTAGTTCGTAAAAAATATTTGAAAAAAAAATCTGCTACATAATTTAACGAAGTTGTTACGTTATAAGTGGTAGTATGCTAATTCATAACATACTAAGGAAAGTAACTGCAAAGCCCATTGAGAGGATAACTGAGAAAAAAGCCCCTGAAAACTAAGCATGTACTTTATAAATAAATACGTAAAAAGATCGCATATTTTGTGAAGCTTGGCGTCATTAACTTGTTAAAGCTTATACACATTAATGAATAAGTGACACTATATAATATACCGAGCTGTTATATTTATATCCCTTAGCTTGTCTTGTCTTGTGCAGGACTTGTCATTCAGTGTGTATCTATGTATTCGTAAACATGAGTTCTATTGTAAGTATTTATATAAGAATTAAGAAGAATATATTTTACTCCCTACAGAAGTACGGAAGCTATTATCTTGATGCGGTACAAAGAAATTAATAATTATAATTTAGAACAGAATTATATTTTGTATATGTGACGTGAAGTGAGAGTAATTATAGGAAAATGTATCTTCGATGTGGGTGAGAGTAAACTGCCCAGTGTACCCCCTAGCTGCCTGAGTACCTGTGGTACCTGTGGCAGCCAACACACACAGTGACATATATGTAGTAGGAAACAAATGAATAGCGAGAAAAATATTTTGGAATCCACATTTATTACTTACACTGATCTATATGTATTAAAGTGCATGTGTGTGTGTGTGTTGGTCCACCAAACATTATGAAATAAGGATGTATTCCGTTGTCCTGTGTCCGGTGCAAAGTATTACCTCTATTAGTTACTGTCAATTAGCTGTATTATAGTAAACTTCAATCATGGCTGCTAATATATTATATTGTAACACGTTATCGGTGTCGCCGTGAAACGCTTTTTGTGTACATACTATGTAGGTACTTCCAATTATTGTTAAATGAAAAATAAATGATCTCTAGTCAATCGTATCGTGTTAATAAACTTATGTTACGAACTCCAGGGGTTTTTATTTCATTATATCCGTTCCTCATTCCTCCGTATCTGAATAACACTGGCCGTCAATAAATATATTGTTTTTTTTTTAAGATTTGTAATGTAGTTTTGGAATGCAGCACTGACTCACCTTTTTATTCCGGACTGCGCCAGAAGGAGAAAGATATTCTCAACGATGAATTGTGTAGGCAGGTTTTTTTTTTATTTTTTTTCACCTTTTCCAATAAAATTAAGAAGCGCAGGTAGTATGAAAACAATTAAACGCGTATATTTAATTTAAATTTATTAACAACAGTACAAATTGATACATAGACATAAAGCTCGGTCAAAAGCGACGAACAATACAAACTCTTGGCACATTACATCGTTGTCTCGTCACGTCTAGAGACTGAAGCTATCGGTACACGCAGACAATGTTCATCATATAATATCTCAATTATTCAAATGGAGATACACAAACTCTATGCAAGGACCAATTATTTGATATTTACCTAACAATTATAAAATTCTGATAGACATCAAGCCATACAAATGTATAAAAATATTAAATGCGTACACATTACTAATGCAAGCTTTATAAAATGTAGATAATATGTTAAGAACATTGTTGTCGGCAATATCGATAACGTTTCGTTACAGCTAGTTGTTTCACATTACTATAGACGAGGCACCATGATATATATATAGACACGAACAAGCTGCTACAGTACAAGTGTTACTATCTAATAACAAATCAGTTAGTACAACAATATCAAACATAACATAACGATCACAACAACATGTCGGACGGTCACAGACTCCGGCGCGCGGCGGCCGCACAGCACGCAGCACGCAGCTCACACACATACACACATTCCAATATTTCTTTAACTCATTCTTACTTAATATAAAAAGTAAAGAATATAATATACAATAATAATAATCCAGCCTATAGAGAAGGCACGAGCATTGATCACCACGCTTGCTCTCTGCAGGTTGGCGATTTCAGATACCAAAGAATCATGTCCAGTTTTGACCTGAAATTTTTCTAACGAGTCTAGTGATGTAAAATATCGTAAAAAATTGCATTTTTTTTGCTCATTTCGTATTGCCTATTTGAATTTTTAAGTAAAGCCAGGAAAAAAAACGATGTTAATATGTTTATCAAACTCAATAGACTTTTATGCACGTTTTGTTTCACGGAATACGAAAAACTGGTTCGTTCGTCATTGTGGTTAATGAATGTTCAAAATAACCAATGCGTGTTTTTTTTTTTACTTTTCGTATTAATTTATTTTAGGATTTGTTTATATTAAGGTATGGAAAAAAAGAGTGTTCAGTTGACAAGTTACGCGTAAAACGAACTGCGCCGACTGAATGACAGGCTGTCATTTGTTTGACGTTTTACAGTCGTTCGTTGGCTTTGCTACGTATTGTACTGTGTGATTTTTCATTTATATTTTCTGATACTCTTACGACTTTTGCATTTTCCACGGACTTCGATACCACTTACGATTACTTTGACCTTTGTTATACGGACACCGATTTGTGCTTTTTTTGTGCGATATTCGCATATTATGACGTTGGTGTGGTACTTAGGTTGGGCCAGGCATGAAACCAACATTGTAGCTTCAGCGGTATTTTTAGATGAAGTGGTTGTACGAGAAGACATTGATTAAATAAATAAAAATGAATAAATCCTGTTTTTTATTTAATTTCCCTGTACTCTTCAAAAACATGTAGGTAGGTAGCTCTTCGTTATCTATTTACTTATGTTGTGATGGCCCAGAGGTTAACACCTTGCCTTTTATGCAAATCCGTGCAAGTGCCAATGTGTCTTTTTTTAATGCGTAGGTTTACTTTCTAAGTTTATCTTGGACATCAATGAAGCCGACCGATAGTTTAATGAACTATACCTAAATTGCCCAACTTGCACAAAGTGTAGTGTGGAATACAAGGATGGCATAACTTCACGCCTAAAATGTTTAAAACTCGGTATCGGCAGAATGTTAGGTATCTACCTACGAAAGATATACTGCTGTTTGCGACCGTGCTTCGATTTTAAGATGATATTACATTGGAGAGGGATTTATTTCTGAGTGATTGTAACTACTGGCGAATAAAGAAATAATTTGATTTAATTAACGTATAGTTTTTGAAGTTATAATAGTTGTCAAACCTTATCTGACAGCTGTTATAACCTCAAAAACTTATTTACGTTATAGCACTTTTCCTTGGCCTCTAAATGAAAAGATGATAAGTTATTGTGTTATTATAAACAATAAATGTTTTTATGCAACACTAGTTGTTGGTAGACGCGGCCTGTAAACCGAATCAAGTGACAGGTCAATTAATGTATAGAAAATGGGCATGATTCTTTGGAAAAAGAATATAAACAATATAATAATTAGGTACCTACAGGCTGGTAACACCGTAACATGTCTTACGTATAAAAAGTATTTTACATACTGAAAATTAAGTGAACCTGATTTATAAAACATAAAAAAAATATCACATAAATTCACGTTGATGGTCATTGGTCGGGTATTTATTTATCAAATATATGAATTACGAAGGTACTTACAAATATTTTCTATGATTTGATTACTACATAATATCATTAAATATACAAACGATGAAAATATTTATAAAATTGCTTGTAAGACTGATGATAATATAAACCTTAAAGTGATGTACATATTTAGGTAATTGATATTACTTACAAATTCTAATAAAATGTTTAACGATGGCGGCACACAATAATGAGCGTTTACATTTATTGAGGTAGTATAGACGACGCGGCTGCTGACATTATAGAGGTAACATTACATTATTAACTTACGTAGTAACATGGATGAAGAAAAATAGGTATATAACATTTATTTTCTAAATACCGGACTATAAATGTATTGGCCCGCTGTTTCAGATTGCACCCGCCTGTCCCGAGTACGGCCCTGGATGCATCTCTAAGTTCTCCGTAGACATTAGTTGGTCAAATCTCGCTTAATTATTATATTGGTATGTTTAGTATATTTACGGAATGCCGGAATCAGTAAAAAAGTAAACTTTTCAAAAGCTTTTTATAAAAGTCATATTTACCTTTCGTCATATTTTTATCACATTCGCTATCGCAAGGTAGAGTCAAAATAGTAGTTTCATCTATATTTAGAAATCGACGGTTATGATTAGTCCACACACGTGAACTGCCGGCGACGGGCAGATTTACCGCGCGGCGACGTCGACCGGTGCGGCGGCCGGTGCGGCCGGAGCGGGCGGCGGCTTGTCGGGGCGCGCCGGCTCCGGCGGCAGGTCCGGGCGCGCGGCCGCCGGCGGGGGTTGTCCGGCGTCCGCGCCGGTGTCGGTGCGCAGCGCGGCCGGGGACGTGGCCGCCGGGAACACGGTGTCACCCTTGCCGCCGCCCGCCGGCACCTGCCGACACAGCTTCGCCATCGCCGTCGCACTATCGCGGACCACTTCAACAACACAAACACCCTGTTACCACATATCTATGATTTCATAACTAGCGTACACCGAGTGCTGCATGCTTTGATGCTATGCTAGATTGGTGCTACCCAAATGGGCGACCTAGTGCATTCCCCGATCCTCGTCTCTTGGTAAATATATACAAATACATAGCACAGTGGTATGTGTACCTGGTTGTACGGGATAGGCGGTGGCGGCCGGCGGACGACACGACGCGCCCGGCAGCGACAGCGACTCCGCGGAGCTCAGCTCTTCAAACAGGACAACCGTACAGACGATGAACATACGAATAAACAGATGTTACGATACTAATATTTGTAGATGCATACAAGTTAATGTCAGATTTAGTAAAGGAACTACAAGACTACTAATCAAGGGATACTAGCTAATGGTTTGTAGAGGGAGTGGTTCTATAAGAATAGTCATGACGACAGTGAAAAAACGAATAAACAAAATATGGCAGTGTTGTCAGAACTCCATGAGAGTGACCTTTGACCTTCTTGATGAAGTAGTAGAAGAAGTAGAGGCAGAGCAGCAGCAGCAGCGCCAGCACGCCCACCAGCGCCACGTAGTAGGCCGCGTTGCTCGGCCGCCGCACGCCCCGGGGCGGGCCCACCGGGGAAGCCATCACTTCTGGAATTTGCTGTCGCATATATGGTACCTGTGAATGCAGTCAAAGTCAAAGTCAAAGTCAAAGTCCTTTATTTGCCAGAATGTAGGTGTACAGAGTATGATCTTAAATATAAAATGGCCCATTTACATTCTACCATTACATATGGTATGCAAATATTTGTTTTAGTAGACAAACACAACTGATATTATTTTAATGTTAATTATTTTAAAACCTTATAAAACAACAAATTAATATGAACTCCCGTAAATGATAATTGTGATACTAATTAATTAAACAATGTCAAAGTAATAAATGTATGTCAGTTCGAAAGATAAAAAATAATAATAATATAATATGTATGTCATTACAAGAGATTAAAAAAAAAATATTTTGAGTTTATGTCCATAATTATAAAAATAAATAAATAATTATCTTCGTCCACAATTATATTTTAAATGTCAAAGCTTTTATTAGCACTTTTGAGCCTACATTAATTTATAAGGTTTCAGTTCTTTTTCTTTAAGATCAGTTCACATCGCTTTGTGACCAAGCATCAAAACCCGATGAGTCAGAAAGTTCCAGAGGATGATGTTTTATTTAGGAAACTTGGGACAACGAAAACCTATGGAGACAATCAGTCTGTGACAGGCTCTACACTGTTCACATGACAATAATTTAATTATGTAGGTGTTGTTTTGTGCTGACTGAGAGCTTACAGTCAATTGAATACTCTCAGTAATCCACTCCAACGGATTTACTGCGCGATGTATCGGACACTTTCTCCACACTCCGCAAGTCCGCATACAAAGGGCCACGAGCAATGCTTACTTACTTACATGTTCAGAAGATGGTTATCTTTTATCGTCTAATATTCTAATGATTTGTACTTTCTGGATGCTAAATCTTGCATGAAAAGGGTATTTACTTTTAACAGCAAATTAATAGGTTTAAGGTCCAATCTTAAATCTCTCAAATTGTTAACTTTGGGTTGTTGAATAGTTTAAACGACATTCATAAAATAATAAAATATCGACTCACCAACTGCTGGAGGCTGCAACAAGCTCGCAGTCACCAGCACGTGACCCTCAGCTCACAGTCCCGCACCGCGCGCATCACGCACACTCCCCGCTGCGTGTGTCAGTCACATGTTAACTACGACAGCACGTCACAAAGAAAGTGTTGTGGTCGGGATCATGTCTGTCGCGCGGACATCATCGTAATGTGCCGCCGTCGCCGAGCGCGCCCGACTGCGCGACACCACTCGACACACTGCGACACTGTGTCGAGTTAGAGACAAGATTAGACCGACACAGAAGTGCCAGTCCGCAGGGCCACGGAACATAAGAGTCATTTGTCCAAACAAGGGAATTTTAAGTTTTTGACAACCTACTGTTTCATATAGCATGATTAGATTTGAGGATTGTCCACAATCTGTTGAAATCTGCAACAAGCGAGCACACTTGTTGTTTTGTTTTATTAAGTATCCCGGCAGTAAAGTCATAATTTGTCAATTCACGACGATAAAGTAGATGACAGCTTGTATGCAGCAAACCCATCGCTAAAACACTCGTATAATTCAAAGAAATTGCCTATGGTTTTGTCATGGCTCTGAGCTGGGGGTTGTAACTCTCGACTGTGTCGGTAGTTGGAATACACAAGTAATGGTGTCGGAGATGAGAGGCGCGACGTCGCAACAAGTGCGGCGACACTCCGGCGCCAGCAGACTCGCTCGCGCAGGGCTGGCGCGGACCAGCCGGGAATTATGGCTTTGTCTTTATTGACCCTTATCATCGTAGGTTCAGCGATTTGGATTTTTTATAATATGCGTACCGCGTACATGCAAACGATTATGTAATTTGCTTTGTAGAGCTATAGTTGGAGAATAAATAGGGACCAAAAGTACCTTGGAAGGTATCCACGACTGCGTAACTGCCTTTTCGTCTTGCGAATATTCATAAGTATCTGAATAGTTTATCAAATGTCCAGAAGGTTTTAATCTTAGTCCTTTAACTAAAAATAAGGTCATAAGGTCCATGAGGCAGCCCTGGCGCAGCGTCCCGCGGCGTCGCGGCGGCGGTGGACTGCGCATGCGCGGCGACCCTTACTACTCCACAGCACTCGCCACTCTAACACCAGCAGCATGCTGTGCTGGGCTTCAGACAGCATTAGGACGATGTCTAACTTACTATTTCTACTCTTCCGTCTCTAACAAGATATCTCGAGAAGTGACAAGCCTCACGACGCATTATAATTATACGAGCTAAAGCGGTAGGTTCCTAACAATTAGCTAAAGCATACCAATTTTACACAACATTTGAAGGCAAGTAAAGTGAGTCATCGACGGGCGAGCCACGAGCATGGCTCCTCACCAATCAATTGAACCAATTACCTAAACACTGTGGTTTTGAGGTGATTGCTTGACAGCAAAAGCGTGATATGGCTCGCTCGTTAGTCACATCCCAGTCTCCCTTTAGGGAGGTAAACGTTCCATCTGTCTTTGTATGGTCGCTCGAAAAGGCGTCGGTCTTAAAAGCGTCGGTCTTAAAAGCGTCGGTCCCAAAAGGCGTCAGTCTTAAAAGCGTCGGTCCCAAAAGGCGTTGATCTATATGAGCGTCGGTCCCAAAAGGCGTCGCTCTATATGAGCGTCGGTCCCACAAGGCGTCGCTCTATATGAGCGTCGGAGCCAAAAGACATCGGTCTCTATAAGCGTCGGTGCCAAAAGGCGTCGGTCCCAAAAGGCGTCGGTGTATATGAGCGTCGGTGCCTAAAGGCGTCCGTCTCTATAAGCGTCGGTGCCAAAAGGCGTCGGTCTTATAAGCGTCGGTCCCAAAAGGCGTCGGTGTATATGAGCGTCAGTGCCTTAAGGCGTCCGTCTCTATAAGCGTCGGTGCCAAAAGGCGTCGGTCTTATAAGCGTCGGTCCCAAAAGGTGTCGGTGTATATGAGCGTCGGTCCCACAAGGCGTCGGTCCCAAAAGGCGTCGCTCTATATGAGCGTCGGTGCCAAAAGGCGTCGGTCTTATAAGAGTCGGTCCCAAAAGGCGTCGCTCTATATGAGCGTCGGTGCCAAAAGGCGTCGGTCTTATGAGCGTCGGTCCCAAAAGGCGTCGGTGTATATGAGCGTCGGTCCCACAAGGCGTCGCTCTATATGAGCGCCGGTGCCAAAAGGCGTCCGTCTCTATAAGCGTCGGTGCCAAAAGGCGTCGGTCTTATAAGCGTCGGTCCCAAAAGGCGTCGGTGTATATGAGCGTCAGTGCCTTAAGGCGTCCGTCTCTATAAGCGTCGGTGCCAAAAGGCGTCGGTCTTATAAGCGTCGGTCCCAAAAGGTGTCGGTGTATATGAGCGTCGGTCCCACAAGGCGTCGGTCCCAAAAGGCGTCGCTCTATATGAACGTCGGTGCCAAAAGGCGTCGGTCTTATGAGCGTCGGTCCCAAAAGGCGTCGGTGTATATGAGCGTCGGTCCCACAAGGCGTCGCTCTATATGAGCGCCGGTGCCAAAAGGCGTCGGTCTTATAAGCGTCGGTCCCAAAAGGCGTCGCTCCATATGAGCGTCGGTGCCAAAAGGCGTCGGTCTTATAAGCGTCGGTCCCAAAAGGCGTCGCTCTATATGAGCGTCGGTCCCAAAAGGCGTCGTTCTATATGAGCGTCGGTGCCAAAAGGCGTCGGTCTTATAAGCGTCGGTCCCAAAAGGCGTCGCTCTATATGAGCGTCGGTACCAAAAGGCGTCGGTCCTATAAGCGTCGGTACCAAAAGGCGTCGCTCTATATGAGCGTCGGTCCCACAAGGCGTCGCTCTATATGAGCGTCGGTACCAAAAGGCGTCGGTCTTATAAGCGTCGGTCCCAAAAGGCGTCGCTCTATATGAGCGTCGGTACCAAAAGGCGTCGGTCTCTATAAGCGTCGGTCCCAAAAGGCGTCGCTCTATATGAGCGTCGGTGCCAAAAGGCGTCGGTCTTATAAGAGTCGGTCCCAAAAGGCGTCGCTCTATATGAGCGTTGGTGCCAAAAGGCGTCGGTCTTATAAGCGTCGGTCCCAAAAGGCGTCGCTCTATATGAGCGTCGGTGCCAAAAGGCGTCGGTCTTATAAGCGTCGGTCCCAAAAGGCGTCGCTCTATATGAGCGTCGGTACCAAAAGGCGTCGGTCTCTATAAGCGTCGGTCCCAAAAGGCGTCGGTCTCTATAAGCGTCGGTCTATATGAGCGTCGGTCCCACAAGGCGTCGCTCTATATGAGCGTCGGGACCAAAAGGCGTCGCTCTATATGAGCGTCGGTACCAAAAGGCGTCGGTCTTATAAGCGTCGGTCCCAAAAGGCGTCGCTCTATATGAGCGTCGGTCCCAAAAGGCGTCGTTCTATATGAGCGTCGGTGCCAAAAGGCGTCGCTCTATATGAGCGTCGGTGTCAAAAGGCGTCGGTCTTATAAGCGTCGGTCCCAAAAGGCGTCGCTCTATATGAGCGTCGGTACCTAAAGGCGTCGGTCTCTATAAGCGTCGGTCCCAAAGGGCGTCGCTCTATATGAGCGTCGGTACCAAAAGGCGTCGGTCTTATAAGCGTCGGTCCCAAAAGGCCTCGCTCTATATGAGCCACGGTGCCAAAAGGCGTCGGTCTTATAGGCGTCGGTCCTAAAAGGCGTCGGTCTCTATAAGCGTCGGTCTATATGAGCGTCGGTCCCACAAGGCGTCGCTCTATATGAGCGTCGGGACCAAAAGGCGTCGGTCTCTATAAGCGTCGGTGCCAAAAGGCGTCGGTCTTATGAGCGTCGGTCCCAAAAGGCGTCGCTCTATATGAGCGTCGGTCCCAAAAGGCGTCGCTCTATATGAGCGTCGGTACCAGAAGGCGTCGGTCTCTATAAGCGTCGGTCCCACAAGGCGTCGCTCTATATGAGCGTCGGTCCCAAAAGGCGTCGGTCTCTATAAGCGTCGGTCTATATGAGCGTCGGTCCCAAAAGGCGTCGGTCTATATGAGCTTCGGTGCCAAAAGGCGTCGGTCTTATAAGCGTCGGTCCCAAAAGGCGTCGCTCTATATGAGCGTCGGTACCAAAAGGCGTCGGTCTCTATAAGCGTCGGTCCCAAAAGGCGTCGCTCTATATGAGCCACGGTGCCAAAAGGCGTCGGTCTTATAAGCGTCGGTCCCAAAAGGCGTCGCTCTATATGAGCGTCGGTGCCAAAAGGCGTCGGTCTTATGAGCGTCGGTCCCAAAAGGCGTCGCTCTATATGAGCGTCGGTACCAAAAGGCGTCGGTCTTATAAGCGTCGGTCCCAAAAGGCGTCGCTCTATATGAGCGTCGGTCCCAAAAGGCGTCGTTCTATATGAGCGTCGGTGCCAAAAGGCGTCGGTCTTATAAGCGTCGGTCCCAAAAGGCGTCGCTCTATATGAGCGTCGGTGTCAAAAGGCGTCGGTCTTATAAGCGTCGGTCCCAAAAGGCGTCGCTCTATATGAGCGTCGGTACCAAAAGGCGTCGGTCTCTATAAGCGTCGGTCCCAAAAGGCGTCGCTCTATATGAGCGTCGGTACCAAAAGGCGTCGGTCTTATAAGAGTCGGTCCCAAAAGGCGTCGCTCTATATGAGCGTTGGTGCCAAAAGGCGTCGGTCTTATAAGCGTCGGTCCCAAAAGGCGTCGCTCTATATGAGCGTCGGTGTCAAAAGGCGTCGGTCTTATAAGAGTCGGTCCCAAAAGGCGTCGCTCTATATGAGCGTCGGTACCAAAAGGCGTCGGTCTCTATAAGCGTCGGTCCCAAAAGGCGTCGGTCTCTATAAGCGTCGGTCTATATGAGCGTCGGTCCCACAAGGCGTCGCTCTATATGAGCGTCGGGACCAAAAGGCGTCGGTCTTATAGGCGTCGGTCCTAAAAGGCGTCGGTCTCTATAAGCGTCGGTCTATATGAGCGTCGGTCCCACAAGGCGTCGCTCTATATGAGCGTCGGGACCAAAAGGCGTCGGTCTCTATAAGCGTCGGTCCCAAAAGTCGTCGCTCTATATGAGCGTCGGTGCCAAAAGGCGTCGGTCTTATAAGCGTCGGTCCCAAAAGGCGTCGCTCTATATGAGCGTCGGTACCAGAAGGCGTCGGTCTCTATAAGCGTCGGTCCCAAAAGGCGTCGCTCTATATGAGCGTCGGTCCCAAAAGGCGTCGGTCTCTATAAGCGTCGGTCTATATGAGCGTCGGTCCCAAAAGGCGTCGGTCTATATGAGCTTCGGTCCCAAAAGGCGTCGGTATCTATAAGCGTCGGTCCCAAAAGGCGTCGGTCTATATGAGCGTCGGTCCCAAAAGGCGTCGCTCTATATGAGCGTCGGTACCAGAAGGCGTCGGTCTCTATAAGCGTCGGTCCCAAAAGTCGTCGCTCTATATGAGCGTCGGTCCCAAAAGGCGTCGGTCTCTATAAGCGTCGGTCTATATGAGCGTCGGTCCCAAAAGGCGTCGCTCTATATGAGCCACGGTGCCAAAAGGCGTCGGTCTTATAAGCGTCGGTCCCAAAAGGCGTCGCTCTATACGAGCGTCGGTGCCAAAAGGCGTCGGTCTTATAAGCGTCGGTCCCAAAAGGCGTCGCTCTATATGAGCGTCGGTACCAAAAGGCGTCGGTCTTATAAGCGTCGGTCCCAAAAGGCGTCGCTCTATATGAGCGTCGGTACCAAAAGGCGTCGGTCTTATAAGCGTCGGTCCCAAAAGGCGTCGCTCTATATGAGCGTCGGTCCCAAAAGGCGTCGGTCTATATGAGCTTCGGTCCCAAAAGGCGTCGGTATCTATAAGCGTCGGTCCCAAAAGGCGTCGGTCTATATGAGCGTCGGTCCCAAAAGGCGTCGCTCTATATGAGCGTCGGTACCAGAAGGCGTCGGTCTCTATAAGCGTCGGTCCCAAAAGTCGTCGCTCTATATGAGCGTCGGTCCCAAAAGGCGTCGGTCTCTATAAGCGTCGGTCTATATGAGCGTCGGTCCCAAAAGGCGTCGCTCTATATGAGCCACGGTGCCAAAAGGCGTCGGTCTTATAAGCGTCGGTCCCAAAAGGCGTCGCTCTATACGAGCGTCGGTGCCAAAAGGCGTCGGTCTTATAAGCGTCGGTCCCAAAAGGCGTCGCTCTATATGAGCGTCGGTACCAAAAGGCGTCGGTCTTATAAGCGTCGGTCCCAAAAGGCGTCGCTCTATATGAGCGTCGGTCCCAAAAGGCGTCGTTCTATATGAGCGTCGGTGCCAAAAGGCGTCGGTCTTATAAGCGTCGGTCCCAAAAGGCGTCGCTCTATATGAGCGTCGGTACCAAAAGGCGTCGGTCTCTATAAGCGTCGGTCCCAAAAGGCGTCGCTCTATATGAGCGTCGGTCCCAAAAGGCGTCGGTCTCTATAAGCGTCGGTCTATATGAGCGTCGGTCCCAAAAGGCGTCGGTCTATATGAGCTTCGGTCCCAAAAGGCGTCGGTATCTATAAGCGTCGGTCCCAAAAGGCGTCGGTCTATATGAGCGTCGGTCCCACAAGGCGTCGCTCTAGTTGAGCGTCGGTGCCAAAAGGCGTCGGTCTTATAAGAGTCGGTCCCAAAAGGCGTCGCTCTATATGAGCGTTGGTGCCAAAAGGCGTCGGTCTTATAAGCGTCGGTCCCAAAAGGCGTCGGTCCCAAAAGGCGTCGCTCTATATGAGCGTCGGTGCCAAAAGGCGTCGGTCTTATAAGCGTCGGTCCCAAAAGGCGTCGCTCTATATGAGCGTCGGAGCCAAAAGGCATCGGTCTCTATAAGCGTCGGTGCCAAAAGGCGTCGGTCTTATAAGCGTCGGTCCCAAAAGGCGTCGGTGTATATGAGCGTCGGTGCCTAAAGGCGTCCGTCTCTATAAGCGTCGGTGCCAAAAGGCGTCGGTCTTATAAGCGTCGGTCCCAAAAGGCGTCGGTGTATATGAGCGTCGGTGCCTAAAGGCGTCCGTCTCTATAAGCGTCGGTGCCAAAAGGCGTCGGTCTTATAAGCGTCGGTCTATATGAGCGTCGGTCCCACAAGGCGTCGCTCTATATGAGCGTCGGGACCAAAAGGCGTCGGTCTATATGAGCGTCGGTCCCAAAAGGCGTCGGTATCTATAAGCGTCGGTCCCAAAAGGCGTCGGTCTATATGAGCGTCGGTCCCACAAGGCGTCGCTCTAGTTGAGCGTCGGTGCCAAAAGGCGTCGGTCTCTATTAGCGTCGGTCCCAAAAGGCGTCGGTCTCTATGAGCGTCGGTCCCAAAAGGCGTCGGTCTATATGAGCGTCGGTCCCAAAAGGCGTCTGTCTATATGAGCGTCGGTCCCAAAAGGCGTCGGTCTTATAGGCGTCGGTCCTAAAAGGCGTCGGTCTCTATAAGCGTCGGTCCCAAAAGGCGTCGGTCTATATGAGCGTCGGTCCCACAAGGCGTCGCTCTAGTTGAGCGTCGGTGCCAAAAGACGTCGGTCTCTATTAGCGTCGGTCCCAAAAGGCGTCGGTCTGTATGAGCGTCGGTCCCAAAAGGCGTCGGTCTATATGAGCGTCGGTCCCAAAAGGCGTCTGTCTATATGAGCGTCGGTCCCAAAAGGCGTCGGTCTTATAGGCGTCGGTCCTAAAAGGCGTCAGTCTCTATAAGCGTCGGTCTATATCAGCGTCGGTCCCAAAAGGCGTCGGTCTATATGAGCGTCGGTCCCAAAAGGCTTCGGTCTCTATGAGCGTCGGTCCCAAAAGGCGTCGGTCTATATGAGCGTCGGTCCCAAAAGGCGTCTGTCTATATGAGCGTCGGTCCTAAAAGGCGTCGATCTATATAAGCGTCACACTTAAAGGCGTCGGTCTATGTGAGCGTCGGTCCCAAAAGGCGTTAGTCTCTATAAGCGTCGGTTCCCATAAGTGTCGGTCGCAATATGGCACAAATCAAATCAAATCAAATCAAAATGTTTTTATTTCTTATAAACCAAAAAAAAAGGCTCTCAAGAAACGTTACGTTAACTCTACTGATTCTAGTTGCTCGGTTCCAAAGTGTCATTCCTATGAAGAAGAGCCGGCAAGAAACTTCATAGGTTACTCTTTTAAAAATAAACTTATTACAATTATTTTACATTATTGGTTAAATATATGCGTCAACACCGAGGTAAAACTAAGTTTATAAAATAACGAAAAAAATAAATTAAAATAATAATAATTTATGGCAATCAAACCGTTATAATGAATAATAAAAACCGCGTTGTTGACGCAGTCACAACAAAAAAGTACCAAAATTTAAAAATGAAATTGTATAAAAAAAAAAAAAAAAAAAAAAAAAAAAACAGTTTTACATACAATACATATGTAGTCAAAGAGACTGACTCTTCGTTCAAAGTATTGCACGGGAACGAAAACTAATTTCGCAGTTAAACCGCGGGGCAGAGCTAGGACATAAATACATAATATGAAAATGTTTATGTAAACTCTGGTGTCGCGCCATTTTAGAGCTACATGTGTGATCTACTCGATCTACTCTACTCTAAAGAACAATGGCAGGTCTCCATACTAAGAATTGTCTGGGATCAAATTGAAGCGTCCCGTAATGAAAAATATGTTCAAAGATTTGGCGTTAGCTCCAGAATCTATAAATGAGACTATTTTCATTTGGGAAAGCCGGAAAAAAAAGATTTCGCTGTTAGAATTTTATTATTTAGGTTATGAGTTAACGTCAATTATATCTATAAAACGCAGATCGAAAGTATGTCCTTAAGAAATGATAATGTGGTGTGGTCTAAGTGAGAATTAGAGTATTTACGGATAAATGAGAACCATCGATATTCTAATCCTCCGATATTCTAATGAATAAATAAAACCAACACATATGCGTTACGCACTTTATTTTGTATGAAAATTAAATATAATTGGAGAACAGTTTAAAACTTAATCAAAAATCTTCATCATGAGGAAATGCACCTTAGCGCTTACATAATAAAGCTCAAAATCATATTTGGAGTAAATACAGTATTCTTACAATATAATTAGGTATCTGCAGTAAATAATAGCAATCTGTTAAAATTCCGAACTTGGAAGATAATATATTTATATATTTGATCTATCTATTACACGTTATATAATGTACTACTTCGCGCCGCGACTCTCATATCACATTGTATACTTAACGCTAACCTCTCACACACACACACACACGCACACACGCGCGTTGTACCCGCGTCAGGTACATATGACACACACACAGCCACGCGTGCACATACAGGGCGAGTGTTGGTATATTATGTACATGTGTCAACATCAGCACACTGTATAGTACAGGCGGCTCGCCTTTCCCAAGTAATGTCTTTTAAACGTTCCTCTCGCCTCGATAACCTATTATACTTGAATATTATAGACACTTAGATGTAAATATAAATTGTTTAAGAAATGCCTCGAGGGCGGTGTAAAGTACGACACAACACAGTTACACACTGACGTCACAGTGCTCAGTACGTGTGGGGTGGTCGCTTAACACACAGGAATAATCTCGTAGTAAACAGTTAGTGGATATAGGGAAGACAACAGTTTGTCCACACTGCACACATCGTAACAGATCATGAGTCGTTCTAACTACACTACACAGTACAGCTACACACACTCACTCACACTCACTCACTCACTCACTCACTCGCGCTCACTCACTCACTCACTCACTCGCGCTCTTCTGGGGAAGTCTAAACAAAACTGAGCATGTCCGACAACCTTACAGTAGTAATGTGTGACACTCTGCACCGACACGTCTCGCATACAACAGCTAACATGAACTCTGTGTTAATCTCAAAATACTGCTAGAGCTATGTATCAGTAGGTACCTCCCAATTACAACTATAGACTAGACTTGTATCAACTGCGACGCATATACTCGACTTTTTAATTCTAGCTAAACGTATCTGAAAACATTTGACAGTTCGTGTTGGTACAACTCTAGTCGGAATTAATCTTTGATTTCTCTAAAAAATATGAATTACATTGTATGTAGATATCATAACAACAAGTAAGAATTATAATTTGAGATCTTTATCACTTACAACATTCAGTTAAAGATAAAATATCAAAAAAATATAAATTCTGTTGTGAAAGGTAGCAGGGGCGGTCCCCGCGAAAACAATTCGGAAATACTTTCTTTCATAAGCAACTTGATAAAACAATAATTCGTATAAATCAATAGGAGTTAGTATCGTTACACTTATGGACCCTCCGACAACACTCCTACCACTCCAGCCAGTCTCTGTATACGTCGCACAGTCTATGACGCGGCATGACGTCACGCTCCACCCGGAGGGTCCCTACGTACATATAGTGTTCTCTCTCCAACATATAACGTTTGTGTAGAGTGCGAGGGAGAGAGATTACTGCGGCGCGTGCGGGTTGTACGGCGGCTGCTTGTTGCCCATCACCTGGTCGTAGGACGGCGGGCACGCTGTAACACAACACGCGTATATTAATACATCATACATCGTATATGTAATACATCTACAAAATATTCATTAACTAAGTACTACAATCTAAAATGACTTGAAGGAAATAGAGGAACGGCTTCACTGGACTACGTTCAGAGATAAGTGAATGATATGTGTAGGTCACAAACTATGTTAGGTTCACGATAGTATGTAAAGGATGACTGGTTTTGTCGCCCATGCAGGGGAGAGACGCGGGGGAGGGGGGGAGAAGGGGGGGGGACTACGGTTACTCCAAGCTCTCACAACCATCGCGACACACACCAGGGCGCAGTCTCAAAACATTTAACAGAAAATACTGTCCAACAAAGTGAATGTTTGTGAGCAATGTCCCCGGCTGTGTGTGACGAGAGGTCGTGACGTCACCCACCGTGCGTGCTCCAGCCGGCCGGGGCGATCCCAAAGAAAGCTTCACACACAAGCAAACATATTATACTAGTTATATACACACATAACACACAGGTACATATATCTACAAGTATATACAAGGCTTGATTGAACAGCCAAGTGAAGTAATTTACAGCATTGTAAGGCTTATTTCTGACTAGACTCGTCGTATTTCGGGATAGCCCTGTTGCTAACAATGGTTGTTGCATCCACCCCTGCAATTCTCTTGTCGCGCTGAGGTATATATTTTTTACGAACTAGGTAGTGTATGTTGCTCTGCTAGTACAGTGGAGATCAGTGTTATCGCGAACTTAAACACTACACACCTGATAATAGCCCTGAGGACTGAGCCTCATACAAACATTTATATTACAAAGATAAGGAACCACTGAACGTACTCTCATGGACTGTCGTTTTGGAAGATTCAACTATTTACATAACACGTAGTCGCGTACCATCCACGTATCTCCTCGGGCGCCACGAGCATTGCCGACTACATCAGACCTTCTCTGTAACACTTCGGCATCGTGTCATACGTCTATCTCAAGTTAAAGCTCGTTTGCATAACCATTGGAGAATTAAAGCCAGTCCCGCCCTCAAATTCAAATTCAAATTCAAATTCTTTATTTTGCAAATAGGACTACATTCAATCACTTTCACACGTCTTCTTAATCTAGATGAGGTCGACATTTCCTAACTGACTACCCTGAGAAGAAATGTCGAAACAAACTCGGGGGTCACAGTCTCTTTTTAGTCCTGACAATACAATAGTAAATTTGTGTAAACAAATGCAGAGTATTTACTGGACTGGTCTTTAGAGGAAAGAACCAGATCGATCTGAGCAAGCCTGTGCCAGCAGACGGCAAGCATGCCCCGAATAGCTCATGCAGCTCAACCATTTTTGAGGGAGCTGCACAACCCGGTACACAACAATACCGCCAGTGGCACCATAAAAATATGTGGGGCAACAACTCACTCAGATCGCCAGATTAAAATACAAAAGTGAATAGAATATGATGTATAGAATATTTAATAAAACAAGACGATTAATGAATATACCTGCATAATGTTTACACTTACAATAAATACAATATACACTAAGAACATGAAGAAATTAAGTTATTTTATTGGCATGTAAAATTTATGTATAAGCATTATATGCAAAAGCACAGAACATGTCAAAATGTAAATGAATATGCAATAAGCACAACAAATGTCAAGATGGAAAAAAAAATGTATATGCAATAAGCATAAAACATGTCAATATGGAAGAAAAAAAAATTATATGCAATAGGCACAAATCATGTCAAAACAATATGTACAAATATATACACAAGCGATAGATGCATAAGCGAGCAGCTCAATCCCAGGCGTTTTTATCATTTACATATTCGGATATTTTGTAATATCCTTTTTTGGATAATTTGGATTTGATAAATGACTTGAATCTTTTAATAGGTAACTTACGAATATCAATGGGAAGTTTATTGTAAAAGCGTATACATTGACCCATAAACGAGTTGCTTACTCTATGGAGCCGAGTAGCATGAACACTTAAATTATGCTTGTTCCTGGTATTCAGACTATGAACATCAGACATTTTTACAAAATTTGATTCGTTCTTATGAACATACATTAAATTTTCAAATATATATTGTGAGGTTACAGTCAGAATGTTAATCTCTTTGAATTTCTCTCGGAGAGAAACTCTTGGGCCCAGATTATAAATAGCGCGAATAGCCCTTTTTGTAACACAAAAATTGAATTAATATCAGAACAACTTCCCCAAAGGAGAATACCGTACGTCATAAGACTATGAAAATAACTAAAATAAACAATTCTGGCTGTATCCACATCAGTTATCTGTCTGATTTTTTTCACAGCATAAGCGGCTGAACTAAGCCTTCCGGATAATTTGTTAATGTGAGGGCCCCACTGTAGTTTGGCATCAACAGTGATGCCAAGAAAAACAGTTGACTCAACCTAATTTGCCTTCTACGCCAGTCCACGCCTTTAACTAAATAATTAGGAAATAACTTAGGTGAAGCGCTTGTGACTCGCTTTAATAGCTGACGACAGCTAGACTGATCTAGAAGTGACGCGAACTGTGTCACCATTAAAATACTATTAGTACGTAATGACGCACTCTAATGAAATCCGTTGCGGTTTATTATATTTAACACAGGGAAGAGCGCCCATGTATCACGTGACTTATGCGTGCCGATAGTTATAGCGTTACTAAGGTGCACTCAACATTCAAAATTTACATGATTAGTATATTAACTAATCTTAGAATGAAGTGACATTAAGTTTTTTGTTGGACTGCAGAAAATACTCTACATATTTATTCATTTAAACTTTATACAAAGTGTACATAGGCGGACTTAATGCCACAGGTATTCTTTCCAGTCAACCTTAAGGTGATGCAGAGATAACATGGATAATATTATCTACATAATTATGTTATCAAATACCTATATATTGTTGGCATTGTACCTAACTACCAAACGAGCAAAGGTACTTCAAATGTGCTGAGTTAGCCCATGATATTGTTTAGTAGAAGTGCGGCGATCCCGCACGTCCGCGGTGCAGCGTACGTGCGGGTGTCGTAACATTCCGCGCGCGCGACTGTATCGTATGTGTTACGTGCGCAGGCGTCAGGCCGGGCAGGGGCTCGCTCTACCGAGACATAGATTGTTGCAAGTCTGTTGGCTAATCAAGTAAGCCTATTTAAAAGTCACCACCCTTGAAAGGCTGACATTATATCTTAACTTGCAGTCTCGATATCTTACTCTCACTGCCACGATCTTATAACGTTATATCTTATAACGTAAGGGCATTTACAAGCCACGTCTGGGTATTTCTGATCGTCACTATCCGTGCGATACCACTCGGGCAACAGGTTTAGTGACGTCACAGCGACCGGACGCGGAGGTCGGATCAATTTCCTTATACCGAGCGTTTTCCTTAACCACATGAGATAGCTACCAATACAAGTTCTGAGAAAGTTTAAAATAAAGTTAATCTTTTTTTATTTACTTTTTACCGTTTTCATTGCATCTCTTTCAGTTTTAGTGGCTCTTTTTTCATCGCGTGACACCTAAGCGTCATGAGCTCATTATGATTGGTTTCGTTCTTATTTTAAGCAGCTTTTCTGTATCGAAAGTAGTTATAGCAAAGTTGTGTCATCTCCGTTTGACTGTATAAGTACTGAGCCACAGAAGCATTCGCGAAGTCCCGTGTCGTCTGTGCACTGGTAGCGACGAGCTTATCTCGTAGCTGTTCTGTCGGAAGTGATAACACAGCCGCGCGGTACTCGCGCACCGATAACACACAACACAGGATATGTCAAACTACCCGCTGACAGCTATCTGCTTGATATTCCAAATCATTCTTTATATCAAGCAACATAGGTACCTGTTTGATACCTGACATGATAATCCAAATGTCTCAACGTGACTTCCTAATATTATTTAAGACTACTACTACATAAACTTATCAGGTTGAGATGCTATAATTAAATGTTTAGGACAGGATGTAATTCATTGTCTTAGGAAGAGAGGTATTAATTATCGAGATAAGATAGTGTGGTTTCTGATGATTCACATTAATAAAGCCCCCGCGTAGGAGCACCGGTGACCGGGCACTTGAGAACTAACAACGAACATTGTACTCGACGTTATGACGACATTCGCGACACTATTGTGCAACATACACAGCTAGACTCAACGATTGCCCTTGCTACGATCATTGCCCTCTTCCTTTGCAAAGCATCAAGGAATGCTGAAGAACTGGCGACGCAACCTTTACCTACTGCCTGGATGGTATCGCCCGCCGTCTAGATGGTACATCGAGGAGAGTTGTAGTTGTAATAAGGTTAGTCAGAGTACACATACCGTTAGCATCCGGCGCGCTGGGTGCCGGCGGGTAGGACCCAGCCGTGGGGAAGCCCGCTGTCGGGTAGGGGGCCCCGGTCGGGTAGGGTGCCCCGGTCGGGTAGGGGGCTCCAGTCGGGTAGGGAGCCCCAGTTGGGTAGGCGGCCGCAGTGGGGTAGGGGGCCCCAGTAGGGTAGGGGGCCGAGTTGTTCGGGTAGGGGGCCGCGGCCGGCGCGGGGTACGCCGCTGTGCCCACTGGGTATACCGTCACCGTTTGCGCTGCTGACGAACAGATATTGTTACATACTAATATTACATTGATGACTCATAATAACACATAACATTGTATCTAATTAATAATATTCATCTATCGCAAATTATTGTTTTTGATAGCGATAAGGCAATCATAAATTTATGAACCTAAAGTGTAATTATGAATCATACCAGGACGTATAACACACGCCGAAAAGCTTCTAACGTAGATATTACACAAGCAATGTAAATTCACGTGTCAGCATGTTGACAATGACAACACCTAAAACTTTTGTTGTTGGTTATGTGTGTACGTGTGTTGGTGTATGTATGTGTGTGCTCACCGGGGTAGAGCGCGGTGGTGTACTGCTGCTGCGGGTAGGGCGCCGAGCCGTCCTCGTTCACTTGCGGCGCTGCACACAACACATTCACATCAGGATGACACAAAAACCAAACACATTCACTACAAAACTTAAACTTACTAAGAATAAAACTCAATGCTAATCAACTGGCTCTTTGTATACATAGGTGCACAGAAACTTGTAGTCAATCTATTCTTTTAATTATCTCTAATGTCGGTAGTTTTCAAAATACTAGACATATTTTTGTGATTTTACATGTTTCGTCTTGAGATACTAAAATTATTATTCTGTAAACAACGAAACTAATAGAAGTAATATTGGGGGACACATTGATCACCTATCGACATACTGTATTCAGTGTGTCTTGTGTGTCATAGTGTAGTATAAGATATTGTGTTGGTACTGACGTGCGATGACGCGCCCGCGCGAGCCGCCGCGGCAGCAGCAGCGGCAGAGCAGGCCCAGCACCAGCAGCACGCCCACCAGCACCACCAGCCCCACCACCAGCTGCATGATCCAGTACGGGTGGTGTCTCACCGACGGGAACGAGTGCCCCTGATGAACACACACTCATATATCACACTGGAAACACACTACAACTGTGCTTACACTACAACATCTATATTTCTTGGAATGTGTTACAAACAGAATCCTTACGGCACATATTCTTTATTGTGTGGGTAGAATATTAAGCTGTTTGTTATCACATAAATGTTCAACTGGCGAGAGTTTGCAAGTGACTTTTTACAGACTAAGTAACTTTAAGTCATATTTCAGATAAACAGATAGCATGTTTTATTTATATAAGAAATATCATGATTATAATCTGGAAAACAATGGAATTACTTTATGTTGTCATCCAGCAGTCTCAGATTACAGATACTTTATAATATGTACTGTCAAAGATAACATGTACCACAACTATATCAGATGAGTAATGTTACAAAACAAAGTTGTTTTGTTGGATTTTATTAACATAAGCAGCATTTACAATTTGTATACAGTAAGTTTTATTAAAAACAAAACAGACAGAGTATAGGGAATAATACATAATCACAGCCAATATAACAATTTTACTTGATATTTATGTATACTTTCAACGCACCAATCTATAAGTAACCTACTCAGTAATACTGTATTTAAGATTTAAAAACTATATAATAATATGTAGACTGTATTCCCTTGCCTAGCTACCTGTTAGTTTTAATGTTTATCTAGCACAATAGATCACACTATATTATATTGAATGCTGAGTTTCTCACTGCCCAGCTGCACAACACTTGACCACTGTTATAGTTTGATACGTTTAATTAGCCCAGCCACACCATACAATAAAACCTGTATATAGCACTAATAGCAACTCAATACTTATTCATTGTACTTGTGATTGTCGCACTTATATTCAAAATGGACTCTATTAAATTGTATGACTTAATGAGATAACAATGAAGTATCTCCAGCGATTGGCGACGCGACTGTCGGAGTGTGACGCACTGTGACCAACAGGTCGCCCGCACTGGCCGCACTCACCACAGTCACCACCTACCTTATAGTCGTCGTCATTGAAATCATTCACGTCGAACATCACTGATCACTTAATAATACATTAACTTTCTGCGTCACACTTCTCACTACAGATACCGCACGACTGACGACTCTGGCGACTGAACTAACTAATATTAAAATACTTATCGGTGATATGAGTCACTACATCACATCGCACACACTCTTAATATACGGGGTTTACCCAATAGTACAAGGAAAACCAAAATATTTTTTAACCCTCTTATGATCACAAGATCGATTCTAGATACAGGCGCAGAACATTTAATATACCCTTAATTTAACAACTATAGCCATATTCATCATGTGGGGTATATTGCAAATCCGTTATTCAACAATCTGTAAAATTAACATGATAAAAATATTATGTATTGACATACCTATAAAGTTGGGGAGTATCGATTTGTCACAATCCACCCACAGACTCACAGACTTCACAGAGAACAGCACAGGCTATATAGCAGAAACAAACAAAACTAAGCGATGCCTGACGGACGTCAAAAGTTACCTATGTCAACAAAAAAATGCCTACTACAGAAAAACATTGCGATGTTCAGTAAATAAAAATAACACCGTATAAACACAAACTTAGCATCGGTTATGGTCGGTGACCAACTACAACTAGATTAGGACTAGTATTTAGGAAAGTAATAATCGTTTCTGTGGACAACCGCCATGGTGAAAACGGGCCTGCTGTAGTAAAAAGAAAACAGCTAGAATTTATTAAAATTCCAGCTTTTTCTGTGTATGTGTGTTATAAATGTTTTTATTAAGGCTCATGCTGAGGTTATCGAATCCTTAGCTATCGATTTCCATTTGGTACCTCTATGGTACAACGCATAGAGAAATATAATAAGTAGGGTAGTACAACGCATCAACGTATCTTATGCATCTTATATGCATAGACTCTCAGATCACATCAAACAAGGGAGATATGTTATAGCGCCCCGGCACGTGCGTACGCATCTGGCTCAATTTGCACTTGATACCGATTTTTGCCGCCAGTCAAAAGTACCTACACGCTCGCGTCACGTCTCTCGATTTTTGCCAAAATGCCGAGTTGTTCTGTTGTTGTTTGCAAAAATACAAGCAAAAAAGTGAACTACGTGAAAGATGGAATCTCATTTCATGTGTAAGTATTACAATATTTACATATTTCTGCTATAAAACCACAAAAATAGAAATTAATTATAACATAAATGACATTAAGTGACAATTCATCCTTAGCGTAATAATAAATACATTGCTTGCTAAGTAAGTATCATTCAATTATTTGTTCCGCTCCATGGCGCAATGGATGCGTGCGTCACCAATACTCACAAATTCAAAATGTAATGTCAGTCGCGTGGTACCTCCGCTGTACCCGGCCGTAAAATAGTGATGTAGTTTCACGAGTGATCTTTCGTAACGATAAAACAATGTATCGATATAGTGTTAAAGCGTGTGTTTTAATGTTTTAGTTGTTTATTTAACTTTAACCGTCTTCAAAAAAGGTGGTTCTCAGTTCGACCCGTATGTATATATCCCGTATGTATATGACAGCGAAACACGACGCCGACACTTCGTGAACATTAATATTAGTTAATTATGTAGTATGTATTTATAGTATTATTAAGTTGTATTAAGTAGAGTATTGTTTATATTTATATAGGCCTTGATGCCTGAAATAAATGGATTATTATTATTATTATATGTATGCTATTGCGAGATTATCTCGTGTTCGGCTAAACCAATTTTAGTATGGTTTTCAGAAAAGTATTTGTTACGTTTAGGCGAAGGTACATTAGTACATATTGTAACCGACTTCTAAGAAAAGGAGGTTATCAATTCAACCCGTATGTATGTTATATGTCCAGAACTGCGTAGTTTCGTATATATTAGTCTATATCAGCGTCTGAACAAATGTGCCCAATTTCAAAAGTGTATGTATGTATGTTTTATGTTTGTATTCGCATATATGGAATTACCGAATTACTTAAGTCGGCCGGAAATATTTTTTGTTGTACTAGGTATTATTCAACTTAGGGAATGCTGCAAGCTTTATTAAAATCGGTTCAGTAGTTTTAGAGATACGACGGTGTCAGTTTTTTAGCAAAAATTAAACTTTATCAAAGTTGGTACAACGATCTGAGCATGAAGAAGTAACAAACACACATATTCACAATTTTTCGCTTTTGTAATATTAGTTTGATTAGCAGTGCGCCCTGGGTTTGCTCGTGGTACATACATAGTCTTTTACGCTCAGGTATTAAATACTTTACCTTTCTAATTTTGACATAGGTCCGATTTATCCTGGGATAAGCGCATTCAAACAAACCCTTCAGCTCGTTAATATAAGTGTAGAGTAATCTACCTACTCATTTGTTTAATTTTTCAAGTCAAATAGATATATCAATACCGAATAATACCGACTATATAATATTTTTTTATTTATTTGATGAACCATATTTTGTTGTCTGTTTCATCGATAAATATTTTATCGACCAATTTTTCCCATCATTAGCGTGTGTGAAAAATGCCGTGATTGGAGCATTGATTTGTGTGAGTTAACAGTAACAATGATATTGTTGTGTTTGTGGCAAATCACGTTGACTTTTATGTTTGTGTGTGCGCTGTTGAGATAATCGTTTGGGCGTGTACAAATATAAATGTGTGAAAAGTGGCGACATCGGGTACGCATACTAAAATTACAAGGATAGCAAATCTCCCTTGTTTGATGTGATCTGAGCATAGACTGCTACTATCGCTAGGTTCCCCTTGTGCCAAGCGAGAGCAGTTTTTAGTCTGATCCTAGTACATTTCGTTTTTCATCTAAGTTAATTTTCGCGCAACGAGAAACTTATTTAAGAAAATATCGATGGTTTTGACATTTTTAGGATAATATTAGTGTTTTAGATAGATTTTTTAAAACGACAAGCTCATCTTCATACATAATTTACGACAACACTTGTTCACACTAGTGCTTACGGTTTAATCTCTGATAGGCTCACTCTATAGTTTCAGATGTATACTCTAAGGGTACAACGTGAATCGAGCGTGAATCTGGCCGTCAATGTCATGTATGAGAACTGTCAAGTGTCAATTACCTGAACCAAAAGCTAACCTCTATTTTGGTATTTAGAAGTTATCAACAAGTTTCTATAAACATGTATTTAGGACTGTTGAATCGAGCCTTATTACCATTTCGACAAGTGTGCGTCGTTCAATCATCACAGATCCACACGAGTGCTGTTAGTTATGCCGCCATAAGAAGAACTACTTCTGCTGCAGGAGGTGTACTATCCGTGCTATTTCTTGTTTAGTCGCATATAAATATAATAACTACTTTTGATATACATTTAGTAGTTTTCTCTTCACTAGACTAGACTTCTTCACGAAAATCATGAAACAAAAGAGATGTCGCATAACTATACATGCTTACTTGATTTTCAGGTGTGATGGGTCTGGGTAAGGGTAAGAAGAAGGTGGGCAAGCTGGGCACCATGGAAAAGAAGGAAATGCCAGTGGAGACGGACCCAGAGAAGCTAGTGAAGTATGTGTGCGGCTCTAACATATACACCACTGGGGAAGATGTCAAGGTTTGTACTGCAATACAATGATATTCTAATAAACAGATATGTTATAAGCGTGCAATCGTGAAGACTCGAAAAGGTTCTAATTGGGACCTATTGCCTTTCAACAACAACACTATTTGTCTATTTTTTTCTTATGGGTTTTATCGCGCTATCTCTTTTGTATAATTTTGACTTATAGTATGTCAGCTGCTGCTGCTGCGTGGAACACTTTTTTCAATTGTTTTGTATGTGTATAACATATCTGTTTATTAGAATATCATTGCTGCAATAGAATCACTTTCCTCGGAGGTTGTTCCAATCTCTTACTTATCCAAGCTAGATTTAGTGTACTTTTTCGTGTACTCAAATCTTGTGTAAAATGTGCATTGAACTGTGCAGCCTAGCAACACCAAAAACTATTCATATAAATGTTACGAATATGATAAGACGACAACAGAAAAAAAAACAAAATGCAACAAATCAACCCGTCATAATGTGTTGCAATTAGGCTCCGCCCCTAACAATAGTTTTGGCCATGGAGCTCCCAAACATCCCTGGTTGGCAGCATTACTGGAGGGCTTATTTAATATTTGTATGTAATGAATAACTTACAGATAAAAGAGGACAGTGAATACCCGGAGTGGCTGTGGAGCCTGAACACGGGGCGCGCGCCGGCGCTGGAGGAGCTGGACCCGGCCAGCAAGCAGTACTGGCTGCGCGTGCGCGCCGCCGGCATCCGCCGCAACAACAAGCTGCGCTCCATGCGCAAGTTCTAGTCGAGCCCACTCTCATGTGGCAACACTACACTGCTGGCCCTACCACTGTAGCAGTCTGTATCCTTTGGAGGTTTGCCTGTCAGATAGCAGAGAGGAATTCAGACTGAACAAGATGAATCTAGCATGAATAGGCAGTGACCAGTGTTATAGTGTAACTCAGTCTTGACTCATGATGTGATGCACACGCTGTGGCTCAAGTGCAAGGACTTTATTGTATTTAAATAGGTATAACTAGTGTACAAAGTTGTTACAAAATAAACAAGTTATTATAAAATGATTTATATTAATTGACAAAAAACTACAAATCAAAACTGTTCACAAAACAATTTACAAAGTGAGGAGTGGCTCTGTAGACTGTAAAGAATAACAACATTATTTACAATTATTAGCTTTCAATATAAAAGCAGATTACAAAAATACCTAATTTACTATAAACCACAATTGAAACTACACACGAATTTAAGTTCGATTACAATACACGAGTCTAATGTTTCGAGCCTAAACACAAGTGCTCGACACTTGTCACCGGACCGTACGATTTTTTTGGCGTCGACGTTTGGACGGACACATTGACATCACTCACAAGTGCAGATGTTGCTGGAATCGCATCACTAGTTGGCGCTGCAGACCTAGACCACACATCGAACTAGCTTTCAAATGGCCATGTACTGGACAAGAAGCTACGGCAGATGGCAACACTGGCTTACAATATAGTCAAACAATTTCACCAAGTTGATGTAAATCATTGTCAGCTACTTAGTAACCAATCACATAGCATCTGGCGGCCGGACACGCTACAGGCAGTCCATCGTGTCTTCCTTGATGATCATGGGCGGCGCGTAGTCGCCGTGCTTCGTGCCGAACGAGTACGAGTACGGGTTCTGAAACATTATGCCAACACGTCTTACATTACGAAACAAACTCCTTGCGTTGCTGCGAAAATGTCCTAGTCAGCTTAATTCACACTGCTGTGTAATTGAGTGCTCTTGACCGTAATCTTTAAACAAGCAAACATAAAAAATGTAACTGCCATGCAACATGCCTGCATGTTAGACAGATTAAAGTTGCTAATTAAATAGTAGGTCTCAGAATATGTCCCATAGTATGTAGACAATGGCCTCGTGTATGAGCGGGTTACCTTCTTAGTGTTGTAGAGGTTGGGCGGGTAGGCGGCGGGCCCGGGCGTGCGCGTGGCCTTGCCGGCGCCCTCCAGCCGCGCGCCCAGCGAGAACACCGGCTGTCTGCGGGCGGGGACCACGTTAGTAGTGCGGGGGCGCGGGGGCGCGGCGGCGCGAGCGGGGTGGGGGCGCGTACTCACTTGCACTTGTAGACGTTGGTGTCGCGCTGGAAGTAGACGGCGGGCCCGGGCGACTTGGCCTTGGGCATGAAGCCGACGCGCGCGCCCATGGTGTAGGCGGGCGTGCCGGGGCCCAGGCGCAGCGCGTAGGCGTTGGGCGCGGGCCCGGCGCGCTTGAGGCCGAAGCCGAGGCGCGCGCCCATGGAGTACACGGGCGCGCGTGGCTCGCGCATGGGCGGGCAGCGCTCCGGCGCGTGCGCGCCCGGGCCCGGCGTGCGCAGCGTGGACCGCGTGCCGAAGCGCGCGCCGAAGCTCCACGCCGGCGACGACATGAGCCCGTCGCGCGTCACGCGCTCGATGCGGTACGCGGGCCCCGGGCCGAGCCCCTTCACGCGGTAGCCGGCGTTGGTGCCGAACGAGTACATGGGGTTGCGGTAGCGCGACGGGTCGTGCTGCGGGAACCCCACCGTCGTCGGCAGCTGGTAGGCGCCCGGGCCGGGGCCTGCGCCCACACAACACAACCGCTCACTAAACCTTCCAAGCCAGTTACATTAATATGCCTACATTACAAAGTCTGATATGGATAAATTAAATTGGGCAGGGAAAATGTCGTATTCTATTTCTGTAGACAGGCTAATACCTCGAGGCTTTTATGTCTATGAATTATAATTCCATTACACTTTACAAGAACATCCTGCCATGGTCCGAGCAGGCCTGAGTAAATGTAAAAGTAGGTGATAACAAGGTTTACCTCCTTATCATGTCTACCTGACATCACCACTGCGTCAACAAGTATACGATAGCCACCTCTGCATGAGTAATTATCCACTGGAACTACATGGGCATAGCTGTTCCAGTCAAGTCATTCCGCAGACAGGGCAGGCCGCCCGGCCGCGCCGCCTTCAGTCCGCAGTCACTGTGCTCAGGTGATAGCTACTGTGCCTACAACTTACCCAACGGTTTTTTAGACATTGTGTGAGGTTATCTCCTTATTGTTTGAGTATGCAACACTAAAATTTGATCACATTGAATTTGTTGTTTTGCTTAAAAAAAATAACTAACTACGGTAATTTTGACATGGATCCGTCGGCCATGACCTGTTGTTATAAACAATTGAACTTTCAAACGTCGAAACCCGCGTCGTACGCACGGCAACGAGGATTTATGTAGCAGAGATAGGCGATGGTGCTCTCGATGCACCTTGTACCTATTGCGACAGACGTTTTTACCTTATGTAACTGTTGTATGTGGAAATAGATTGGATAAATATATAATACAAATGGTATTCATCATTTTTTATTGAAAATCGCAATGACGTTCGAAACAACTTGAAGTGAGTAGTGTTTGATAGAGATGCAGGCGGGTAGCACCCCGGCGCTCCTACTGCAGCGCGGCGTAGTGTCCGGCGGCGAGCGGCGCGCCCTCCGCCTCGCTGGCGTCGCTGTCCGCGTCCTCCGCGCTCGTGGCGCCCCACTGCGACAGACAAGCGAGCTGTAGCCACACGCCACCCACACTGCAGGAGCAGAGCCATGCACGCGGGCCGCACCTGCTCCGACAGCGGGTGCGCCGACAGCGCGCGGTACAGGTACGCGGCGTACAGCAGGTTGAGCACGCCCAGCGCGCGCATGGCGGTCTCGAAGCCCAGCCACCAGGACACCAGCCCGCCCAGCGCCGGGCCCAGCGCGTACGCCGCGCTCGACGCCGCCTGCAGCAGCGCGGCCACGTGCGGCGCCCGCGCCCGCCGCCGCGCCAGCAGCGCCGGCACCAGCGCCGCGTCCGCCGCGCCCAGCCCCGCGCCCAGCGCCGCGTGCGGCAGTGCCAGCCCCGCCACCTGCGCCGAGCGTCACTGTACCTGCTGCCGGCCGTGCGGGCGCGGGCGGTAGCAGGTAGGTACTCACGCTGGCGGCGTGCGGCACGGCGAGCGCGGCCAGAGCCACGCACAGCTGGCCGGCCAGCGCCACGCGCTCGGCGCCCAGCCGCCGCGCCGCGCCGCCCAGCAGGCTGGCCGCCAACAGGTAGCCCGCGCTGTCCGGGATGAACACCGCTCCCGTCACCCAGCGCTACACACGCATGTAGATGTCAAGTTACCATCGTTATCCATAGGTGGGGGTTATACGTCTGTCGTCGATGTTATACCTGCGGATGGAACTTGTGCATGATCCAGAGCGGCAGGCAGGGCTCGAGCGCGGCCATGACGCAGGTGGTGAGCAGCACGGCGCCCGCGCACGCGCCCGCCGAGCCGCGCCGCGCCAGCGCCCACACGCCGCGCGCCCCCACACCTCGCCCCGAGCAGCTCGCCTGCCGGGATACACAACATTTCTACGTCAAGCTATATACTTCGCAATTAATATTTCCTCAACATGTATTTCCATCCTACGTAAAACTCACACGGTTGAATTCCTCTTTATCCAGAAAAATGTACTGTAAGGCTAGAGAATAGAGACAATTAGTTAGGAAGTTGATCCTTCTGAAATGTATTGTAAGTTGAACAGCGGAGAATGTTACCGAGGTCGGCGGCGAGCGCGGCGGCGATCACGAGGAAGGGGGCGCCGCGGCTCCACAGCGCGGACGTCGCGCCGCCGAACGGGTAGCCCACCAGCACGCCTGCAGCACACACGCTCACACGCTCACACCCTCACTATACACTTCCTAGCCTCTACAAGTGCATTGCAATGAGAAAGAAGCCTTTGAGGAGACCTGATCCTGGACCGTCATCCATCGAATATCATAATATGTAATGAATAGGGTGCAACGATTGTTATTAACCGACTTCAAAAAAAGGAGGTTCTCAGTTTGACCTGTATGTATGTATGTATGTATGTATGTTTGTCCGCGATTATCCCTCTTAAGCTGAACCGATTATTATGCGGTTTTCAGAAAATAGTTTGTTAGATCAAGGTCATCAAGGAGAAGGTTTTAGGATTTCGTATATAACCGACTTGAAAAAAAGGAGGTTCTCAGGTAGACCGTTTAGATTATCCTATTATTTTGGTTATTTTATAAGCAGTATATTTAAAATTATTTCATACTTTTCAGTGAATCGGCTATTTGAAGGCGGTTCTCTTTTTTAAAAAAGAACTTAAATAGTTATCATTTTTACTTTTTTTTACTTATTTACTAAAGTAGATACATAATAATATGCATACATCTTAATCATGTCGGTATAGTGTCGAATTTTGTCGATATGAGCACACTGGACAAACAACCCCGTGAGCATCGTCGTTGTGTGGGAATTGGTTCTGTGGAGGAATAGAGTGTAGTTGTCACCGAGTGCGACGGCGCCGAGCAGCGCGCCGATGGCCCGGCCGGCGTGCGGCGCGGGCAGCGAGCGCGCGGCCAGCGCCAGCCCCGCCACGCCCGCCAGCGCCGCGCCCGCGCCGTGCGCCGCGCGCCCCAGCGCCACGCACAGCGCCGCGCGCCAGCCGCGCCCGCCGCTCACGCCGCCCAACACTGCCATCCAACACCGCAATCTATCTCACCATCTATTCATTATATATCGATGACTGAACACTTTACAGACGAAAACAATCATTATTTATTCTCCAGTAGAATTCCACACAGCCTTCATCCAGTGGGCAAGGTGGGCACCCTGCTCTTGCAAGTTGAAATCACCTGAGTACATCACCCTTCACTGTGCCAGGGACCATTACGAAACTTATTTGCAAACCATGGCGGTATAACCTGATTTAGCCCATATAGATTTTTTTTTATGGTCAGAAACTTTTAAATCACCAACGAAAAAACAGGGGCGTCTGTTCTATCTCTCTACGTGTCTGTCTCCCTCTGGGATCTTAGGTCCCCGATTATGAAGCGGTTCGATGAGGTTTTCAACAACATTTTTTATCTGAGTTTATCTTATATATTAATTGAAATAATTGAAAGTAGTGTGTAGCTTTTCACAGGACTGGCTCCTGTAAAGTGATCCCAAACGGTACGTACGCGGTAAACTTGGTGTGGTAGGTTTTGCTTCTCAGGGATAACTGGACATGCCTGTTGAAGGCGAGATTCACATCAAGAACTTTATTATATATATTATAAATAGCTTTTTTGTTTGACACCATGTCTCCAGAAAATTAAGATTTATTCTTATCTGAGGGTTCCTAATAAATTGGACATTTCGTCCATAACTCAATCTGGAATTAAAATAATTATGCAATAAAATCACATCTTACATAGATCTGCTATCCTTCGACAGAGAGGTTAATTAACTAATTGTTTGTTTAATAAAAGCTAACACGATTAAACCTCGAATTCGAGGTTGCGATGATCGATGTTACTATAGAGAACACGGAAAGGCACTTTTATATGATTGCACGACTCTACGTTCTCTAAGCCATGAGCGAAAGCGGGTACGTCAGGTACATACGTGGTAAAGAACAGCAGTGAGAGAGTTGAATAGGTACACCATTCGCAATAAACCAAATATATATTTTTTCTAGACAACCCTATCAGAATTGTATACGGCTTGAGCGTTTATCTGACCAATCAGATAGGTACAAAATAGAAATAGTTAAGCTGAATCTGAATAAACATGCGGTGACCGGTCGACAGAAATGTTGGGCTTAGCATAAAGTATACCGAGGGCGGCGAAGGCGAGTGTAGCGGTGGCGGCGCGCAGCACGGGCGCGGGTCCGCGGCGACACACGGCCGCGCCCGCCAGCGGCGCCACCAGCAGCTGCGCCGCCGCCTTCGCGCCCAGCACCGCGCCCACCACCGCCTGCGACGCGCCGCCTGCACACACACACACCTGTAGCTCACACCCGCAGTGCCGGGCGAGGGGCGTGGGCCACGCGCTAGCTACCGGCGTCGTCGTCCGCCATGCGCTGCACCGTGTGGTTGAGCACGCTGGCCAGCGCGCCGTCCTGCTTGGTCCACAGCTCCAGCGACTCGCCGCGCACCCAGTCCGGGATGATGGGCACTGTGGGCACATCACACGACTTGCACATCTCATCTCAAGCCGATTTCGTTTTATCAATGCTTGAGTAGTAAAACTGACCTAACACAGTGAGTAGGACGTTATCGAGAAAAAACGTTAAGTAAATGAGAGCGAAGGCGATGGCGCCACTGGGCGATGCCTCGTTTTCCTGCATTGTAGTGCCTGTTTAGACTCCAGTAGCAGTTGCAGGTAAGATCTATTTTATTAATGAGTGTATACACTTTGCAAAAAAATAGATATACATTCAAACGTCTGCACAACAGTGCGCCAGACTGGCAAGTGCCGCGTCGCCGCGTTACGGTCGCTCCAGTTCTGCGAGTCGCGTCTGTTCCTCACTGATAATAGATCCGATACATTTCCAATCAGCGCTCGGCGGCGCGTGTGCTCTTCCTGATTCAATTTTCTGCCTCGTGCTCCTGTAAGGACACCCTGCACCCACTCTGGTAACTCGATGTTGTAGCGATAAATTAGAAAACGCGTCACACGACAACGTTGACATCAAATACATAACGAACGCTGTTACCTTTTATTATAAGCTTCAAATGTGGCAACGGAAAAGTCGGGAGTTGGACAAACATTTTCTACCTTCACTAATCTCTACATCATCGTCCCAAGGTGCTACCGGATGACCAACACCAATTTTGCCGCGGTAACACCACCAATACCACGGCCAATGCTAATCGCGTAATTGGTTCGCACGAACTGCATGTCACTATCCGCCCCGTGAAGAACTCGATAGAGTAGAGATATAAATACCTATGGCATAGTAGGTTGTTCACCATGGGCCTGCAATAACCTGGCCGGGTTGTGGTGAAACACGTCCCAAGGGCGTCAGGTTATGTGGCTCATCAGAGGAGCAGCAGCCTCTGCAGCCCCGCCCTCTACCGTGGCATGACTGGCAACCAAAACTATGGAAGTGTACCACGTGAGCGCGACAAATGGATGTGCGATTAACGCTTATGCGACAAAACTGTACTGCGACTCACCGTAGTTCGAATGCACGCTAGTGCGACACACTGTAGATCGACATCTCGCTAGTGCGATATGAAGAAATAGAACATAAACATATAGAACCGACATAGGCCCAGACATCCATTGCTTGGTTAGGTTCAACTTTGTGACAGAGATCAATAGGTTAGGTTAGATATTGTGACCTTGCAATGGAGCGAGCGAAGCGAGCGACGGCCTTTGATTATTTAATATCTACTTATTTAATATATGTAATTCAAAATTTATCTCAGCAAACTACTGTAATACTGCATCAACGTACTACACTACCCTTGCTAGGTGTCAAACTACTGCAATACTGCACCAACGTACTGCACTACCGTAGTGTCGCACTACCGTAGTGTCGAACTACTGTCGCGCAATCGTTTGTCGCACTAGCGAGATGTCGATCTACAGTGTGTCGCACTAGCGTGCATTCGAACTACGGTGAGTCGCAGTACAGTTTTGTCGCATAAGCGTTAATCGCACATCCATTTGTCGCGCTCACGTAGTACACTCAAACTATGGACAAGGGGTAATACTCTCCATAGTTATGGCGCATAAAAGAGCATTTTGATTATGCGCTAATGAGGTACGAATTAGGATAAATCGTTTGCATGCTTCGCTAAGTAAGTTTTATGTAAAATGATTATGGTAGAGTCTGTGATGAAAGAGTAACGTCGCTGCAGCGTGGCGTGAAATGGAATTATACTTATTATGATAACATTAAAATCATTCCATAAATCTATTATGATAACGGCATATCTGAAAACATTAAATATGTTCGGAACTTAATTTTATAAATATTCGGTTATAGTAGCACCATAATTACACAACAGTGTTTATAACATGATGAAAAAGAACAGTGTTTTAGAACTTTTGAAGCCTGAGTCAGTAGCGTGGTCAGTAGTACCTAATAAGACTACTATTACCTATAAATGTGTATATATTTACTATATTTCCCATAGACGTAGAAAACTGTAGCTATGTGACGTGAATTTAATTACGCATACTACGCTTACGGATTATGATCATTGTTAAAAAAATTGTATATTTATTCTATAGCGCTGAGTTTATAAGTTTTACATAATTTTAATTAGATTTTCATTTCGCTTAGCTTGGGATTAGATAACCGTGTGTCAGTTCTCCCCGGAATATTATTATTTATACAGTTACAGCTTCTGTGTACGTAATACCATAAGTTTAGTGCATTATTAAAACGCAAAGTTACTGTCAGTCAGTTGCTCAGAGTAATTACTAAAGCATAGAGGGAACATCAAATTTCACTATAGTTGTACTCTTCTTACCTATGACACATCTAATATGAAAAAAAGGATAGATATATAGTTTTAAGGGATTTTTGCAGCTACGTTGTCCACTATTTTTGCTTCGGTAGTGATGTGCCGTATTTGGTAGAGGTATCGAAATAAATTTATTTCTTGACTGAATATGTACTTAGATTGAATGTATGTTATTTTTATGTAACATTTTTATAAAACAATTATACTAAAATTAAATCTTATATAAATCAATATAACTAACATGCGTCAAAAAACTCATCATTATCCTTGTCAATGGTGGGAAACGTGCCCGAAAGGCTGGCAGTATTGCCGCGTTGAATGGCTGTGCCGATTCTTTGTTCAAGGAACAAACCAGCCCTCTGATCACAAGTAGAGTCTACCAAACGTTCTTTAAAAAGATTTCATACAAACTCAACCAAAAACGGCTCGAAAATATAATAACCTATTAGGTTACTATATTTTCGCTTCGCATACATTATATTATATTTTCGCCATTTATGGGTCTCCGCAGCGCCAGAAGAGATCGCCGAACTAAAAACGTGGGATAGCGCAAGGGTGTCGGCGCACGTTGCGTCCCACACCAAAGGCCTTTTTGTAAAATATACATCACCAAGGCAATCAATACAAATTAAGTCCCAAATTTACAAATTATCAAGGGTTTAAAATAAAACAAATACGTAATTGGTTGACTAAAAGATCTAATGCAAAAATCTTTATTTTGATCGGCCTTTATAATCTAGGAGTTAAAGTAAAAAGAAACATAAACTATTTTTTTAATAAACAAAAACTCTCTGTGCCCCAAGGTTTCACCCGCGTGAATAACTAAGTGTAGTTCCTGATGTCTTTGTAGTTATTCGGTTATATTCGGGGCGGAGACGAGAACATTTTTTTCGGCTATGCTTAGTCCAACAACTTCTGGCTCTTGTTAGCACTTTACACCAGTTCTTCTATCATTCGGAGGCATACTGTAAAATAAAACGAAATTAGGTACAATTTAATAACATAAAATTAATTATCGTATCGAATAATATCGATGAAAAATTTCACTTCACTAGCATAACATAACCTCACAAATAAACATATTTCGTTTTTTTAATATTAATTCGCTTACACGATATAATAAGTAAAAAAGATAGGCTGAAGGGATCATTATCGGTCTAATGTGTATGTTATAAGTGATCGCATACAAAAATTACGCATGATTTTATTAGAAAATTGCAAAAAAACACTTACCGTTGAACGCTTACATATTTATTGATATATTTCCGTGATGAATATGATTTACACGATAAAACAAAACAACCCATATTACACGCTTATTTATCTGTCCTTTGCACCTTTTGTACACAATCAATTTGCTTATATTATGCAAAAAAATAATATTATTTGTAAGATAAACAATGACCAGCAACGACTGACATTCACAACGTATGATACGACTAAATCAAATACCTGTCAAATACTTTGGTCATTTTACTGTGTAGAAAAGGTTCTAATCTGCAACTATGTGCTCTTTTAATTGGTCGTCTAAAAAGAGACCAATTAACACCATTTGACAATTCTGGAGCGTCCATTTAGTTTGAAGCATATATGAGTCCATATATGTTTGTCTCTTTCATATATACCATCTGCACCATAAGGGAGAGAAGCTTAGATTCATCGTAATTTGTGTCTATTTTGTTCGCTCCGTCTATGTTAGTTATTAGTCTAAGGTCAGTTGTCATTCTGTGCCTTGAAAAAGGGATGTACAGATAAAGTATTCAAAAGATCGAAAAAATTATATTACAGTTTAAATAAAATAATTTAGTTTATAAAGACTAAAATGATAATATGGATACCATAATTCTCATAATTACAAGTTAAATATCGTGCAGTACATATAGTTGTAAGATATAATATCGTTAATAAGAATTTTAAACGGAACACTATGAAAAATAAAATAATTGTTTTTCAACGTAATTTTTTTTAATGAGCTTTTCTGACACTAGGATAAGGATTAATACAAGAAAATTTAACGTAAACAAATCACATTGGATTTTGAGCAGGGTGTGAACCGAATACGAATATATTTCATCGATATCTGACGTAAACCTCGCACGTCCGTCACTAGATATAAATTAGTTAGGCAGTCCGTCAGTCATGTCATCATCGGTGGCATTGTGTGGTGGGTCGATCGCCTAGGCCTACTACGTGTTCGTGTGTCGAGCGCTAGCGGACAGCACAGTGGCGCGGCCCGACGCCCGTGCTAGCGGCGCGCACGCCCGCGGCGGAGTCGCCCCGAGCCCCCGCCCTGCCCGGCCGCGGCTCTAGCTAGCTCTCCGCCCTTCCTGCATACAACCATGGTGAGTTTCTGTCATCACACTCGCCTCACGCCTGCCAGCTCGCGGCCGCGTCGCGCTGCGCCCCGAGCCGTCCCGCGTTCAGTCCGCCCGAGTCCCGGTGCCCGCGCCTTTCTCTTGCTCTGCTGTGTAAACTTTGGGGTACTGTTTTCATTCAGTTCACTAAACATTCATGCGCAAGCCGTGTTGACACAACTGGCGTTAATTAAAGTCGTCGACATTGATAATTAAAAACTGCAATGAGTAGGACATTGATGTACCATTGTAGAGTGTAAATGAGCCGTGTTGTCGTCAGAGCGATCAGAGTGCAGCGGAGCCGCTCAGCTGAGAGCCCTCGGTGCAGTGTAGTGTGTGCTCAGTGTGGCGGAGCAGTGCTCGCTGCTGTAACAGTGCTGTAATATCAACACACTATTGTTTTGCACAACAGCTGTGTTTTGATTCATTCATTTAAATAATCAATAAATGTGAAAGTACATGATTGACCCTGTTATTTAAATTAGGTATTGTTGTCAAAATTCTTAATTAGCAAACAACTTGTTTAAATAGTATTTGGCAATCAAATGACAGAGTGACATGTGTGTGTGATTCATATAATAATAAGCAGAGCAGTGTGTGTGCTCATGTGAAGCACACAGTGTGCGCAGCTTACCGTGCAGGTGAGGTCACCACAATGCCTCTGTTTACCAATGCATTTCCTTTACCTTCTGCTCTACTTTCATTTGTTGTTTTTTTTTGTTTATAAGAGTTTTGTTTCTTGGCATCTCTATGATTTTGATCAATATAGATGCTACTTAGAGAGCCTTAAATTGATCCATGTGTTATCTACAGACCAAAGTCATTGGCTCACTTCACTATTGACTAATTAGTTTAATTAAACAACTATATATGAATTCAATGAGATTAAGTAAGCACAAAGAGTGTCCCTCAGCCACCTGACGCAAGTAGTCTAGTGCATGCTGGTGTCCCGGGAGCCCGCACACCACCCGCCACTGGGTGTGTGTGTGTCATAACATTACATTATTTTGACACAGTGTCCCATAATATAAACATGCATTCGGGTGAGTACTATGAGAGCCCATTGTATGTTAATGTTACAAAACTAAGTACTTACATATATTGCACTTATAATATTTTATAAATGAATTCCGTGCCTCCTAGAGATAACAAACTAGATTCCACATCCACCTGGCACAGGCAACAGCTACACGTTCACCTCCCACTCTCACAGCAGGTGCCACACACACATTATCTCAGCAATAGCATTGCAACTACATTCTAACTTGAATAAAAGATCCTATGTTATCTGCCCTTATGAGGTAAATATCTGAATTTAAAATGGTATGTGTTGATAAGTGTTCAGTTTTACTGGTTCATTTATCATCATTTTCCTGTTAGTGATTCAGGCATAGAGGACACTTACACAATGTCCAGTGATCCAGTAGTGCTCACACTCTGCTCAGAGAGAGATGTGGTGTGCCGTGTGCTCACAGGTGTTAGTGCTCGGCTGTTGTGGGAACATGTTGGTGCATGCCTGTGTGCTGTTACACAGTGCAACAATCTGTTTACTAAATATATTATAGTTCCAAATAAGACGGGTTCAAACTAGGTGTTGTCTTTGTAAATGTCAAAAGTTAAAACATGCACGTATCTATTTGTGAACATTCTCACACATGTGACATTTGGTGTGAATTTATTATAACATATATGATAATGTAATGGCAGCTGCGAGCTCCGCGTCTGTGGACTGTTTCCAACCAACTGTATCATTTGATAACAGTTGGTTCAATAATGAGATTAATATTGGACATTGTTGACAAACTTGTTTTAGTGAATACTACAGAATGAGGCTGAGGTCATCTGTATTTCATTTATTCAGGTAAAATGCAATTTGTGTTATACATATGTGTGTAAAAGTGCAAGTTTCAATCATTATTGTATCTTTCTACTGTTGCCTATTGCTACGCCCAGGGTTTGCCTCCTGACTAAACACAGTGCTTGCTGTGCCAACAGGGCATTAACTAGAGGATCGTGAACACCTGGAATATAACCGGAGTATAACAAAGTGACAGTGTAGAGGCGCAGTTTTGGTAGCTCTGAGCAGCCTCGGCCTGCCTCGGCCGACTTCCGATAGTTGTCGGTTTTTGCTTCCTCGGAGTTCAACAAAGTTCGCAAAATGTGAAGTTATATACTTGGGACTTGGATCAATCACAACAATACAACTTCGCGAGTAAGTAAATAGCAGAGGCCATGTAAGATATAAATGTAAAAGATCGATGATGTGTAATAATAAAACGAGCATGCCGGATATTGGTAGTGTGCGTCTCTATAAAATATACGGAAAATTAGCATACTATTAAAACTTATTTATTCCATTATACCTATTTACATAATTTACTTTTATTTATAATATGTATCTGTATGTTTAGGTGAACGATGGAGGTACTTCATTCTGACATGAATAATGTTTACGTTTGATATAAAGTACCCATTAACAGTGTAGATGACTGGGTGTGAAAAGTCAAATCAATTTAGTCCGCTATTTGGAACCCAAAATGGACACGTATTTTTTCTTTTATCAAATCAATAACAAAATAAGAAGACAACCGCTGTAAAGTTCATGATTGGGGGCTTGTGACAGTTGTGACGCCAGGGGTTGCTACAATTTTTGCTTAGACATGACGTCACGCAAGATTTGTACTCACTGTATCTACATATTTCTTTTGCTTATGTAAAACACTATATACGTATCTATCATATGTATGTTTCTCATATCTAAAAGATGGACTAATACCTAAATAAAAACTAGTCATCATCTCTATTGTCATTCCACTCAGGAATTTAAACACAATCTGTAAAAGGTTCTTTAACTCATTATTTGTTTTCTTCTTTGACATAATCCAAAATCAGGGGTTCCTTGTTATTGAAAACAGTTCCCATCATCTTACTGCGGCTGAGTAATACCTGCCCTAGACGCCCTTACTCAAGGGCTCTGAAGGGTTTGCCTATGTATTATGTGCAAAGTTCCCCTCGATACAGCTGTTGTTGGTTCCCTTTCTGACAGAGTCGGATCTCACTCACTCGCGCTTGGGGTCAGTCGATAGCTCCACATTATAACCTCTCGTAAAGTGGCTGCCGACTCTATGATACTCCTGATAGTCATAACGGCTAGTAGCGAGAGAACATGCTCATGACTCGGCTTGTGATAATATCATAAGCATTGTCGAGGGCGTAGCGCGGCAGGTGCGCGGCTTATTAGTGTGACCAACACATGTCAGCGGAGAGCGTCGTACACACGGTTGTAGTGACTGCTGTAACTTGCTCAGTGTGGTCACCAGTCGGCAGCACTCGGCAGGCCCCCGCGTCGCTCTCCTCCGCGAGCCACGTGACTGCACGCTTGTTGCGTCTCACTACATAACAGTGGTCGCACAGTGGCCGCACAGTGGTCGCACACTGGAAGCAGGCAGAGCCGCTCTACTCGTTACTACTACTTTATAATTCACAAGACGTGATGCTCGCTCGCTATTGATCAGGTTTCGGTTGCGTTGCACTCTTGGTACCTAACTGCACTGAATAAGGTGTTACAGCATGTTGATAACAGTATATTGTACTTGTTATAAATAGTTATTCCAGATTTCAAGTTACTCACTATTGCATATGTATGAAAACCATTTTATAATATACTACTTACTAAATACCAAAATGACACCAGCGTAAACAAGCAGGAAGGTAAAATTTATAACAGGCAAATTAATTAAATAATTCAATTTTAGTATACAAGGCATAGGTACTAAAATGTTATTTAAAATGCCAATTACGAAATACACTTGTACCTATCAACTAATTCGGCAAAGCACGAAAAAATATTTAATAGGCAGCTCTACAGTTGGTTTTGGTTATGAATTATAAATGACTGGTGCCATATAAACACAGGTAGGTCTAAACAGTTCTAGAGTAGGGAAAGACTTTTTGAGGTTGACTTTACTGTTTTCAAAAAGATACGGATGATATTTTGAGATGGATGAGTTAGGTCACAACAGCCGAAATCTTGCAAACTCTACATAATGGCCCCAAACTTGAGGAAAATAAACTAGGTTGTGTCACTTTATCGTTAGTAGTTATGTAATAGGAAGGCATCTGAGCGTCTGTCTGGTGAGGATCAAGTGTCTCACGGCGCGACTCGCGAGGCGAGCATCGTGCGGCGCGCGGCGGCAACCTGATGACGCACGCGCTGTGTGTGTGTGCGGGGTGAAGAACCGGCCGAGCATCCGCGCCGCCCGCGCACGCACACACGCGCGCCGTCACCGCAGCCACCACTGACCGCGCACCCTGACCCCACCGACCACTACCTATACAGGCCACCATGCACGAAACATGCCCATACATAGCATACTATACACCTCCATGATGTATTATACAAGTAAACACCAATCAAACTATAAAGCATAAAATGTAACATATGTGGTACAAAACACCTTACCGGAAGTCTCAGTACTTACGTGTGTGCATTACAACAACAAATTCAATGAAAATCGATTCAACGGGGTTCAAGAAATTTGCAATCCAATTTGCAATACATATACATCCAGTGTGTCAACACATTTATGTATTGAAATACCTAGTTACCTAATTCAACGGATGAAGAAGGCATTTACAAATGGACTCGCATCAACTCGAAGGCAAGGAAACGGTTGCAATACTGGTTTTTATGTTTGTAATTTAATTGATCAAGGTTTATGGCCCTTTATTAAAATAACTCTTAAAATGTACTGGCCTGCATCAGCAACTAGCTGCTGACTGTCTTTAGCAGTGTCGGCATCTGATTTGCACACACGTCTTTGACATTACGCAGACCTACTTGCAAGAGATTTTTTTGCATCGTTAGAAGCCTCCCAAGGTTAAATCGCAATTATTTCGCGAAGTGTGGAAATACCCGATGACAGTCGTTGTTAATACTCGCCAGAGAAGTTAAAACCAGTGGTACTGTGAAGTGGTTACAGTCGACAACTTATTAATGTTAAGTTAATGTTTCATTGTGAGAGAGGTGTAACGGCACCAGCATTCGTTTCAATGCTATCTCAAGTATTTCTTTGACCTCCCGCGGCTCCCGCGCGCCCAGACAAAAAGTGTGCGACATGAGTCACGCTGCGCCCGCGCTCGCCAGCGCCGCCGCCGCGAGGCAGCCGACACTGCCTGCACCTGCGCGCCGAGCCTTCCGACTGACGCGCAGATAATGCCAGCAGTCTGATGCACCCACCACTTCTGTCTCAGAACGAGATCAGGTGTGTTGACATACTGATTTCTTCAGAGGAGGAACATTTCTTACCGCATATACCTAGTTACATGGTAACTTGATTGACTGATCTCCGTAGTTAAAGTCTTTTATTACGTTTCGCAGACTATTTGTCTGCATCGTGATATAAGATAATAAATAGTGTTCTCAGAGCTCTCGTCTCGCCTCGGACTATAATTAAATTAGGTTAGTTTTCGTAAGTCTAGGCATCTATGTATATCTGGATGACGTCTGCGCGCGCAGGCCGGCGTGCGCGCCGCACTCGCGTGACCTTGCGGGGCTGTTCACCCTGCAGCCGCCGCCGCCGCCGCCGCTGACGCTAGGCTTCCCATATGCCATTGTTCTAGGGGAGCTATGCGCTTTAACCGATGGTGCTATAGCTGTTATTAAATGATTACTGCTGAAGTTATATTAGAATAATAAATAGAACGGTAAGTATGACCTTGTTTACGTAGAACTTTAGGTAGACTGAACGAAAAGTTGTTGAGGCGATTGTCGGCACAGGTGATCTTACAAGCATCTGGGAAATGCAGTCTTTGGGCACCTCGCGCACTAGACGGCCACGACCACGACCAGTGGCCGCAACGATCAGATTTATTAAGTGGCGAAGTGCGCGACGTTTATATGGTTTCTTAAGTAAATCTGATCGTTGCGGCCACTGATCGTGGTCGTGGCCGTTTAGTGCGCGAGGTGCCTTAGTGTAGCTCTCCCTATGCGCGGCGGCGGTGAAGTCGGGTGAAGTGCTTCCGCAACAATTACCTGGAGTCGCGGCGTGTGCCGTGACGTCACTCGGGGTGTAAGGCTGAACTTCTCCGGGAAACTTCACACGTACTCATGCAGATTTATGTTGACGGTTCTAACATCACCAAAATACATGTCGCCAGCACCACTAGAAGCACTTTCAATATGTGTAAAGTTCCACTTGGCAATCGTTATCATCAGCGTTGTGTGCGCGCATAATGACGCGCAGTGAGGACCGAGCGAGTGCGTCGCCTGTCGACCAACACTTCTCATGTTTTACATAATCGTGTAAATTGCACGACCAGCTACTCGAGGTAGAGCCGCGTTTGTGCACTTCTTGCTTACATTACTGATATGAATATGAAATTATGGTAAACTGACGTGGGATCTGTCCGCGGGCAACCTTGGTATACGGTACGATGATAGTAATACATTAACAAATAATAGCAACATTAGCGGCCAGGTAAATTAGTTTATTATGCAATACTCATATTAGAAGTACGCAACTCATTCTATGAGGAGTAGCTTGTGTGGGTGCGAGTATACGTCAGACGTTCTGGCTTATTATTGATACGCTGGAGCGTGCATAACAAAGTGCAGCCGACCGCGCGGCCACCCACTGTCACTGTCGCCGGGCGTGGCGGCGGCTCGCGGCGTGGTGTTGCGTGACACCAATATCGCTAATAAAGCATTGCGGCAATAAGAGCTTCATACAGTGTGGAGTGCATCAGTCGCGGGTCACTCGCGCCGCCCGCGGCCAGCTCGCAGCACGCCACACGTTACACCTGCCACCACGCCATGTGACTGCAGCTCCGACCACTACCGTGTGGTGCTGACGCAAGCTATCCCGTCGTAGAGTGTGTTGTAAGTACAAGGATAGTACTATTGATTATTCCGTGGTATAAGTTCATGCCATGATGCTGCATCGATGCACAATGCGCAGCCGGCCTGACATTCGCCCTTGTAACAGTATCCGGCGACACGGCTCGCCACCTCGCCGGTTGCGCGGCGTCGCTCTCGGTACCTACTCGTACTAACACAAAGCGGGGCTCGTGACGGCTCTCAGCTGACGGTGACGCAACGCGCGCATCTCCAGCACGAGGGACCTTCACTTGAGGTTTACTTAACGAGTTCGTGACGGCGCGCCGAGCTTACATCATGTCGACAATTAACACCGACCTCGCCCCCCTCCCGCGCCCCCCCGTGGCTGTAGCACCGGTGTCGGCGCACGAGCTCGTGGCTGCAGCACATCTCCCAGCACTCGGCGAGGCCAGTGTCGAGGACATCCGTCCATCGTCACTTCCTAGATAGATTAGCGCGCACGAATATCGTTTTCACCGCCTATTAACAATTTGGACATTGAATACGACTTTGATTACATACTTACGTCATTAATTTAATTTTGGACACATACCTAATCAATTTTCATTAGAAAATACAATAATTTTACTGAGTCTTCAATATTATACTTTTCCTCCGTACGTTTACGTGTTACATGTATTCAGTAGCTTTACGAAAGCAAAGTGACAGATATACTCGTGTATGTTTTCGGTTTTATCGTCGAGGCCACCTTTCATTTTAAACTTAGTCCGTAGTACACGACGAGAATAAACAAACCAGCAGAGTTCTGCGAAGTATTCTCGCTCGAACGCACATGTCATGTATGTATATGTAAGAGTACAGCGAGCAGCGCGCCCACGCTGCCGATACTAGGCGAGTGACGAACTGTGTGGCGTCCGCGACTGACGAGCTACCGTCGTGTTGCAGGAGGTGTCTGGTGCGGCGCGGCGGTGAACCGGCCGGCATGGGCCACGTGCGGCGCTCGCACTGCGCGGCGCTCGCCGCCCTCGGCGCGCTGCTGCTGCTGCTGCTGGCGCGCCTGCCGCCCGCCGCGCCCCCCGCGCCGCGCGCGCCCCGCCCCGCGCCCCCGCACACCGCGCCCCCGCCCTCCGCGGCGCCGCGCACCAACACCAGCTCGCCCGCAGCGCCCGCCGCTCCACCCGCGCCCCCTGCGCCCCCGGCCGCGCCAGCCGAGCCCGCCAAGCCGGGGGCGGCCGCCGCTGAGTCCACCGCGGCGCCCCGCAGCGCGCCCCCCGCGCCTGCCGCGCCCCATGCGCCCCCAGTGGCCGCCGCGCCGCCCGCCTCCCCGGCGGCGGCGACCACGCGGCGCGACCCGCGCGTGGTGCTGACGCGCGACGTGTACGAGGCGGGCCACGAGCGGCCGCACCCCGAGCTGTGCCCGGCGCTGGGCGCGCGGCTGCGGCTGCTGGTGCTGGTGACGTCGGCGCCCTCGCATGCGGCGGCGCGCGACGCCGTGCGGCTGACGTGGGGGCACTACGCGGCGCGCGCGGACGTGGCGCTGGCCTTCGTGCTGGGCGCGCCCCCCGCCGCGCTGCGCCCCGCCATCGCCGCCGAGGACGCGCTCTACGGTGACGTCATCGTGGGCCGCTCGCTGGACTCGTACTCCAACCTCACGCTGAAGACGCTGTCCATGCTGGAGTGGGCGGACACGTACTGCCCGCGCGCGCCGCGCCTGCTCAAGACGGACGACGACATGTTCATCAACGTGCCGCGGCTGCTGGAGTTCGCAGCCGCGCCGTCGCGTGTCAACGCCACGCGCACCATCTGGGGCAAGGTGGTGCGGCGCTCGCTGCCCAAGCGCACCACCAAGTCCAAGTACTACGTGTCGCCGCTGCAGTTCCCGGGGCGCGTGTTCCCGGACTTCGCGACGGGCCCGGCCTACCTGCTGACGGCGGACTGCGTGCGGCCGCTGCTGGCCGCGGCTCCGGCCGAGCCGTACGTGCGGCTGGAAGACGTGTTCGTGACGGGCGTGCTGGCCTCGCGCCTGGGCTTGCGGCGGCTGCACGCGCCGGAGTTCTACAACAAGAAGGTGGCCGCGCACCCGTGCGCCGTGCAGCGCGGCCTGGCCATACACATGGTGCGCTACCACGAGCAGTTCGACCTCTGGCGCAAGCTGCTGGACGGCAAGACCAAGTGCGCGAGCTAGCCGACACTCTGTCCGGACACACCACACTGATATTATTTTTTTATTACGTTTTTTTTTACGGAACTATATTTTTTATATTCGGTCCCCGGCGGGCCACGCTATTGCGTGCGAGCTGCCAGCCGCGTGCCATACTCGAGAGACGTGACCGCTCACGGCGGACTCCCGCTTCGGTAGGTGTACCAGATCGATTTGTTTGTATATAAAGTACAAAGGAGTAGCCTGAGCAAGCAGTGGCTTGCCGCCTCGCCCGGCGCGCGGCCCTGCCCCCGGCCCCGGGGCCCCGCGGCCCCGCGGCCCTGCGTGTCGGACGGGGCCCCGCGGCCCTCGTGTCGGACGGGGCCACGCGGCCCTCGTGTCGGACGGGGTCCCGCGGCCCTGCGGCCCCGCGCGCGCGGGCGATGCCTTCCTAATCGACAAACTTTGAACAAGTATTTTATTCGGATTAACTGTGCGTGCAGGTTGTGCCAGATGTAAATAAACTATAGTATGTAATATGTACGTTGTACCGCATTGTTTTATTACCCTCTCCCCCCCCCCCTCCTTCCCTGTCCCAGTTTGAAGAAAAGTGGCACCAGCTACTAAGGAAACGAGATTACATCAGTGAAGGAGGAGAACCGAGCATTGCACTGCGCACCTTGTAATGTTACAGTGTGAAATATTTTGATACAACTCGTAACATCGATGCGCTTTTTTTTGTTGCGTCTGACATTACGGCAACAACTAAATCAGAATGCTCGCAAATTCAAATCTATATTAAATGATACATTATACTCAGGCTTCGTCCTCGGGATTAGCAAATAATACTTGTAGTTCCGCCAGGTGGAGCCATTCACGCACTTTATTTGAGGGTAGATAAATTAATAAAAAAAACACTGTTGTCACCGATGTGGGCGATCTCCTGTTTAGTGTCATTCGCTTTTCAGTGCTCGCCAAGATCACACATCGTGTCTTCAAAGTGTTAATTTAGTGTTACCTAATAAATAACATGCCGAAACGTAAGAGTGAAGAACGTTGTGATAAGTTATTTAAGCAACTCAAGAAATTAGAGAAAACATTACGACGAAGTTGTCGCAGCCGATCTTCGAGTACATCAACGTCCGGCATTCAAGGTCAGGTATCATGTGCCTATTAGGAATGAATATTTCATTAATTGTTGCAAACGATGTTCGTCAAATCATGTTTATCGAAAGCCTTACTAACGTATTTAGAGAAAACGAGGCTTCTTCGGAAGGATATTGACTCCCTCTTCATAAGTTTTAAAAAGGCTTATAGGCCTGTAGGTCCTCAAGATGATTCCTTTGCAAGGGCAATTGTTATTGGATCCCTTAATCAATAACTCTGATTGTGCTCATATATAAGTTGATTATTATAATAAGCCTAAATAAAGCAAATTAATTTTTCACTTAAATCTCTAAAAGTCTACAAGTATTATTTGCTAATCCCGAGGACGAAGCCTGAGTATAATTATCCAAAGTTCCCCCATTACCGTGAAATAATAAATTTCTTCTTCTCTAAACTAAATGACACGAAACAGGAGATCGCCCATAGAGAAATATAATAAAGATCGCCCACATCGGTGACAACAGTGTTATTTTTTATTAATTTATCTACCCTCAAATAAAGTGCGTGAATGGCTCCACCTGGCGGTACTACAAGTATTATTTGCTAATCCCGAGGACGAAGCCTGACTATAATTGTGATAGAACTTCACTTACAGGTAAGTTCGTTTAACCACTTATTATACGAGAATGCTCTTAGTCGAATCAAGGGAGCGCCTTATGGCCGTAAGGGAGGTAAATTCCTAACACCGATTAAATTGAACACACGTTGGTGCCAGCGCTCGTAGTAACGTTATATGAATATTTCGATATGTGTTACTATTTATTTATTTTTAATACTTCTTAGTTTTCCATCGGGGTACAATTTTCATGGATCACAATTCACAGTTTCGTTCGAGGAACATGCTCGATACGTGGATAACAACGGCAAAAATCCTGACGTTGGATCCACGCATCTACGTCTGGACGCTAACGTTGGCCGTTGGCGCCGATTCCTTTGCTACAATCCCATCGTAGGCGCCAATAATAAATGTGGCTAGATACTCGTTGGACAAGCTGAGCCGGTCATTCTTCTGAGGATTGGCTGAACCTTGGGCTAGCTCGACCTCCGTACAATACCACAGATTAAGTAATACTATTACCTACAATAACAATTATAAGAGAAAATTGAGCGCTTCTGCAATAATAGCATCTGCAGTCTTCACTGATCGCACTGAACTTATCTGTTTCATTTTATATCATTATCTCACAGAAGTCGTAGACTATACAATGAATTATAGAAACTGCGTCCGATCCGTGGAGGTATTACGTATCTGATTCTATTAAAAAACAAAAAGAAAAACTTCCAAAAAGGAGAAAGAGAGCATTTTTAAACTTGTATTTCGTTTATTATTCACAATGAAGACACATGCTTCCTAATAATCAAACAACATGCCGCCAACAACACTGACGAAAAAACACGACTTCAAAATAAGTCTTTTATAGTTTTCTTATGGATCCCAGTGTCAAAACTGGACTAAATTATGAAAAAATGGGACCACACTTGAAGCCCTACCTTTCAAATATAAAAATAATCATCAAAATCCGTTCACCCAGTTGAAAGTTCCGAGGTAACAAACAAAAAATGAAAGAAATATACAGTGTAATTGGATACTTCCTCCTTTTTGAAGTCGGTTAAAACTGATGACATTTAAGAAATTTGCTAATATTGATGAAATCAGTGGCAAAATAGTGATAATTTCAAAATAATAAGCTTTCTAATAAACTTGAACATCATCAAAAGTTAGCCGCTCTAGAGCGCGACGACACGGTTTCCTCACGTTCCGTTTGGTGCAGGTGCAGTCCGGACACGGGTGCTTCGGATAGTACCTGCACCGGATTGTTCGTGAGGAGTCCCCTTCGTGCCACCATTGTGGCGCAATCGACCAATAACATTCATTCCTATTCTATCCAAAGTATTTGAGAAAACGATGCAAAGTAGAATTACAGAATTTGTCACAAAGTATAATATTTTAAGATCAGAACAGAATGGTTTCCAAAGAAACTAATTGACTACACTTGCTGGGTTTTCACTCGTACGCAGCATAACCAAGTATATTGACGCAAAAATACTAATAACCGCCATTTTTTTCGATATGTCTAAGGCTTTTGATTGTGTGGACCATACAATTCTACTATATAAATGCGAAAAGTACGGTATCAGAGGTCCAGCACTGTCATGGATTGAAAGCTACCTAACAAATTTGTTGTTGTGTTGAATTATCAAATATCAATAAAAACGTACGTTTCAAGACCTTTCTAACACTGCAAACCACAACTCTCTAGGCCTCGTAGTTCCATAGATATGACAATCCAAAAATGACGACTCGTAGTATCCATCGAAAAAATCCTCTCGGAATTGATATGGCCATGAACAAACGGGTGGGTGGGAGGGCATCTTTTTTTAAATTTCCTGGATTTGTATTTGTCAGATCCGAACGAAAAAGGTGTCGTTGGATTCGTCTCGCTGATTGCTACCAGAAACTGGTAAAATAATATGAACCAGAAATAAAAAAGCTGAGAAATCCAAGAAAAACGGTTTTAAAATGAAAAATATGAAATAACTAACAAACCTAACTAAACTAACTTTATCAAACCTAACTTTTTTCAAAATATTTACTTTTGCAAAAGTTAGGTTAGGTAAGGTTTGAAGGTAACCTAACTTTATCAAACATAACTTTATCAAACCTAACTTTTTTCAAAATATTTACTTTTGAAAAAGTTAGGTTAGGTTAGGTTTGAAGCAAACCTGGGGTGCCTGGCAGAAAACCTCCACGTGTGCTCGGTGGCTGCTTGTCCGCTTGGTTTCTTGGGGACGAGCAGGTACCGGGCCGGTGCACCCTGGGTGCGGGCAACAGTCTCCTCGCGAGGGGTGGAGAGGGGGAGATTGTTGTCCGTAGCTAATTTCTGCCGGAGCGGAGGAGTCGCTCCCGAGGGCTCCCTATCTGCGCTCTGCTGCAGCGGAGTGCACGACCAGGGAGCGAGGTGGGGAAGACGGGTTTCCGCGGCGTGTACGTCGCGGTGACCGAGGTGGGAAAGACCGCGGGTTGCTCCTCAACCTGCGGTTTAAGGGCATCCGTGGCGAGGTGTTGGAGCCAGGTGCCGGGTGGTGGGTAGGCTTAGTTTAGGTTAGGGGGATTTAAAAAAAAAAAAAAAAAAAAAAAAAAAAAAAAAAAAAAAAAAAAAAAAAAAATTAGTTTTAGTGTTAGTTTGTAGACACCGAGCAGCGGGCGGTTTATCCTGCACCGGAGGCATCTGCGGGCCTCGGGAGACCTAAATACCCTCCCAAAAAGAGCGGCCGCATCGCCTTGGGGAAGCGATGTGAGTAGTACCCAAAACTTTTATGAATATGTCCGACGAAGTAGAAACTTTGTCATGCGCCCCGGCTGACGCCCGGCGCTCGCAGGTATCCGGGCCTGCGAGTGTTAAATTGACTACCGATGGATGCGCAGGGGTAGGCGACCAGGCCCCTGTAGCGGATGTGGCTACTGGAAGCAGTTTTGCGTCATGCGACCCGGTTGACGCCCGGCGCTCGCAGGTTCCCGGGCCTGCGAGTGTTAAATTGGTTACCGGCGGATGCGCAGGGACGTCTTCCATAAGGAAGCGTCCAGTGAGCCGGTCCTCAGACGAGGAAGGCCTGCCGGCCCCCAAGTTGCCAACTTCTAGGAGGGGTCGACCGGCAACGAGAGGAGCGAGTGCCTCGCAGCCGCGGAGGGATGGGCGCGGGCGTTTTGTGCGCGCCAGTGCCTCGGCGGCTAGCGAGGCTGAGAGTGACGTGGGGGTCACCACGGAGGACCCTGGCGATGGCGGTGACAGCTGTGCCTCGCTAGGGAGCTCAAAGGCGGAGCTCAACGCCGCCAAGAGGGAGCAGCGCAAAGCCGTCGCGGCCGACGAAGTGTCGGAAATGGCCCGACGCGCACGCGAGCGACGTGCTACTCTGGCGGCGGAGGGGGGAGAGCCTTCGGCGGTGGCCTTGAGCCAGCTGGCTCTCGACGGGGTGGACTTAGTCCTGAAGGTTGCCACTAAGTCTGGCAGCCTGAAGGGCACGTTCACCCGCGGCCTAAAGGAGGCTGCCGCGGACATCCGGGAGGCGGTTGGCATCCTCCTCAGCAGGACGGCCTCTGACGAGGTCGCGAAGCTGCAGGAGGAGAACAGCCGGCTCCGGCGTGACATGGAGGACCTCCAGCGGCAAGTCGCTGCGCTGAGCGAGCAGCAGCAGCGACGCTCGTCCGCCGCGCCAGTGGTGGCCCCTACTCCCGCACAGGGTCCGGCAATCGCTCGTACCGACGATGAGGTCGAGCGCATTGTCCGGATCTGCATGCTCCAGTGCGGGAGCATGATGAATGCCCGGTTGGAGGCGATTTCTCGGCGTCTCCCACCGGAAACCCTCCGTCCGCCCTTAGCGGCCGACGCACGGAGGACTGGGGAGCCGCCGAGACTCTCGCCTCAGAAGAGGAAGCCCGCGGAGGGTGCGAAAAGGCCCGCGGAGGGCGCAAAAAGGCCCGCGGAGGGAGCCCCCACGAGCGAGCCCACGACTGCCGGGTCTAAGGGTGAGACCTGGGCGAAAGTCGTGGGCCGTAAGAAGGCCCGCAAAGCCGCCAAGAAGGCCGCGGCCGCGGCACGCGCCTCCAGCCGTACCGAAAATACGGTTGCGCGGCCTGTGGGGCGGACTGGGAAAGGCGGACGCAAGGGGCCGGCCGTGCATGCCGTGCATACCCCGCGCTCTGAAGCTGTGGCGCTCACGCTACAGCCCGGGGCTGCGGAGCGCGGTGTGACTTACCGGTCGGTCATTGCGGAGGCCAAGGCCAAGATCAGATTGTCGGATCTTGGTCTTCAGTCCGTCACCGTCAGGCAGGCTGCCACGGGTGCGCGGCTATTCGAGGTGGCTGGCGCTGCAAGCGGCAGCGTGGAAAAGGCGGACGCTCTGGCCGCCAAGATGAGGGAAGTCCTCAACCCTGAGGACGTCCGGGTCTCCAGACCGGTGAAAACCGCAATGGTGCGGATCACTGATCTGGATGACTCAGTGACCTCAGAGGAGGTGGTGGCGGCCGTTGCCCGAAGCGGCGAGTGTCCGCCGGACAGCGTGCGGGTCGGCGAAATACGCGCCGATGCCACTGGACTCGGCGTGGTCTGGGTTCGGTGCCCTGTGGCATCGGCGAAGAAGATCGCCGACAGGGGCGAATTGCTGGTGGGCTGGGTTGCAGCGGGAGTAAAACTCCTGCAGCCCAGGGCTCTGCGGTGCTTCCGGTGCCTGGAAAAGGGGCACGTCCGGGCAAAGTGCACCGCCGAGGTCGACCGTAGCGATCTGTGCTATCGCTGCGGTCAGCCCGGCCACAAGGCGGCCCAGTGTTCCGCGGCCCCCAACTGCATCTTGTGTTCAGTTGCGGGGAAGCCAGCGGGACACCTAGCGGGCGGAGGGGCCTGTGGCGCGCCTGCCAGCAAGGCGCAAAAGAAAAAGAAGGGGGGCTCTAAGCCTGCCGGGGAAACCTCGCCTCCCCCGCAGGCTAGTAGCTCCGCGGCCGACTCCCGGCACAGGACTGTTGCCGAGGGAATGGAGTGTCAGTAATGGCACAAAAACATTTCCTCCAGGGCAACATCAACCACTGTGCCAGAGCTCAGGATCTTTTGCTCCAGAGCATGGCAGAGTGGTCGATTGACGTGGCTGTGGTCGCCGAGCCGTACCTCATCCCCGCCCGTGAAAACTGGCTGGGGTGCGCTGACGGTTTGGTGGCCATTATTGGCGAGACTCTGATCGACCCGTCTAGGGGCCGTGGCTGGGTTGCTGCGGTCTCGGGCGGTATCGTCATTGTGGGGGCGTACTTCTCCCCCAACAAGAGTCTCGCCGACTTTGAGGGTTTCCTTGTCGAGTTGGGCGCCGTCGTAGGCCGCTACCACCCTCGTCCCGTTCTTGTGCTCGGGGATCTCAACGCCAAGTCATCGGCGTGGGGATCTCCGGTCACTGACCTTCGGGGCGAGGTGCTGGAGGAGTGGGCGGTTGCGACAGGCCTGGTCGTCCTGAATCGGGGTTCGGAATTTACGTGCGTGCGACGGCGGGGCGGGTCGATAGTGGACGTTTCATTCGCTAGCCCCTCTGTCGCCGGCCGGGTCCGCGACTGGCGTGTCGCTGTGGAGGTGGAGACGCTATCGGACCACCGGTATATCCGGTTCGACGTCTCTGCCCAGACCACGGGCGGCCGCCATCCAACAACCCCGATCAACGACGGCCCGCGTTGGGCGCTTAAGCGCATCGACAGGGAACTACTCGAGGAAGCAGCCTTAGTCCAGTCCTGGACCTGGGAGTCGGCGACGGACGGCCCCGTCGACGTCGAGGCGGTGGCGCTGCGGTTTCGCGGGGCGATGACGCAGATCTGCGACGCGTCCATGCCCCGTGTCCGCCAACAGTCCGCAAGGCGCCGGGTGTACTGGTGGACCGCTGAGATCGCGCAATTGCGCGTGGCGTGCGTTGCGGCCCGCCGCCGGTACACCCGATACCGCAGACGGCGTCGACGGGATTCCGCCGAGGAGGACGCGCTGTATGAGGTGTACCGCGCGTCCAAGGAGACTCTGTGGCTGGCCATCGGCGACTCAAAGTCGCGTGCCAGGGAGGAGCTGCTGGGGTCCCTAGATCGGGACCCGTGGGGGCGTCCCTACCGCTGGGTAAGGGGCAAGTTGCGTCCCTGGGCGCCCCCACTGACGCAGACCATGCAGCCCCAGCTGCTGGAGGTGGTGGTGGAGACCCTCTTCCCTGTGCGAGTGGGACATGTTCCCCCGCCGATGGCATCGCCCTCAGCCACAGACTCTCCGGAAGAGGAGAGCACCGATGTCCGCGAAGTGACGCAAGAGGAGACGAGAGCGGCCGTGTCGCGACTCCGGGCGAAGAGCACAGCGCCCGGACCCGACGGAGTTCCTGGCCGAGCTCTCGTCTTGGCTCTGAAGGAGCTGGAGCCCCAGCTGAGGGGGCTCTTCACGGCATGTTTCGAGCGGGGTCAGTTTCCCGGCGTATGGAAGGAGGGGAGGCTGGTCCTGCTCAGAAAGGAGGGGCGCCCTGCGGACTCACCGTCCGCGTATCGGCCCATAGTGCTGCTTGACGAGGCGGGCAAACTGTTCGAGCGGATTATCGCGGATCGCCTCGTCAGCCACTTGTGCAGAGAGGGGCCGGACCTGGACGAGAACCAGTTCGGTTTTCGTCGGGGGCGCTCCACCATAGACGCAATCATGCGCGTGAGGGCCCTGGCGGAGGAGACGGTGTCCCGGGGTGGGGTGGTGTTGGCGGTGTCTTTAGACATCTCCAACGCATTCAACACCCTACCCTGGAGCTGCATTCGGGAGGCGCTGAAATACCATCACGTGCCTCCCTACCTCCGCCGTACAGTAGGGGCTTATCTGGAGGACAGATGCGTCACCTATCGGGGACGTGACGGTGCTACTCGGCACTTCATGTCGTGCGGTGTTCCACAGGGATCGGTCTTGGGACCGCTCCTGTGGAACATCGGATACGACTGGGTGCTGAGAGGTGAGCTCCCGTCGGGTGCAGACCTGACGTGTTATGCGGACGACACGCTTGTCACTGCCCGGGGGAGCTCACTTAGGGAAGCGACGTTGATAGCCACGGCTGCGGTGTCACAGGTGGTGAACCGCATCCGGCGCCTGGGCCTGGAGGTGGCCCTAAACAAGTCGGAGGCCATAGTGTTCCATGGCCCCCGACGGGCGCCGGCGCCGGGATCACACATTGTGGTCGGTGGGGCTCGGATAGCTGTCGGGTACACCATGAAGTACCTGGGATTGGTGCTCGACAGCCGGTGGGAATTCGGGCCTCACTTCCGGCGGCTAGCGCCCAAGCTGATGGGCGCGGCGGGCGCGCTTTCAACGTTGCTTCCTAACATGGGGGGCCCGAGCGCCGCCTGTAGGCGGTTGTACGTGGGAATCGTGCGGTCTATAGCCCTTTACGGGGCTCCCGTTTGGGCGCTAGACCTGACGGCCAGCACTCTCGCCATTCTGCGAAAGCCGCAGAGGGCGATGGCCGTCAGAGTCGCCCGCGGGTACCGCACGATTTCCTACGAGGCGGCTTGTGTCCTGGCCGGATCCCCGCCCTGGGACCTGGAGGCGAAAGTACTCGCGTCATTGTACCGATGGCGCGAGGAAGAGCGGGCGCGGGGCTCGACGCCGGTGCAGCGGCAGATCGAGCTGCGCCGAGGAGAGCTCCGTCAGGTCCTGGTGGCGGAATGGCGGCAAAGGCTTCTGCGCCCTGCCGCCGGCCTCGCTACCGTCGAGGCGATCCGGCCAGTACTCAACGACTGGCTCGGGAGAAGGCACGGTTCCCTGTCGTTTAGGGTGACGCAGGTGCTGTCGGGGCATGGGTGCTTCGGCAAGTACCTGTGTCGCATGGGCAGGGAGCCGGACGCTCGGTGCCACCACTGCGTCCATTGCGGGGAGGACACGGCGCAACACACGCTCGCTGAGTGTGTAGCTTGGGAGGAGCAGCGCCGTGTCCTCACAAATGAAGTAGGAGGCGATCTGTCGCTGCCGGCCGTAGTGCAGAGTATGGTCGGTAGCGCAGAGTCGTGGGACGCGGTGGTGTCCTTCTGCGAGGACGTGATGTCGCAGAAGGAGACTGCGGAACGGGAGAGGGAGATCTCGTCTCTCTTCCCCGGCCGCAGAAGGCGCACCGGGCGCAGGAGAAGGGCGGACAACGCCCTTTTCCGCCCCCCATGAATGGGTCCAGGGGCGAGGGACTTGGGGAAGTCCCCGCCCCCTAACCGCTGGACCCGAGGCGTAGGCGCGCGCGGGTGTCGGCGCGCGCCTCCGAGGCGGAGCACGGGGTAGTCTTACACCTCACTACCCCGTGCACGAGAGGAGGCCCGGACAACCGGGCCAGCACCAGCGTGGGGCTGCGGAAGAATTTGGATTCCCGCGGCCCCACGTGCACGTGCGAGGAGGAGACACCGGGGGGTTTTAGCCGGTAAGAGTCCGGCATGCCCCTCCGCCTCTCCCCAGGCGGAGGAAGTCCATGAGGATTTCCCCCCGAAAAAAAAAAAAAAAAAAAAAAAGGTTTGAAGCAAACCTACATTTATCAAACCTAACTTTATCAAACCTAACTTTATCAAACCTAACTTTATCAAACCTAACTTTATCAAACCTAACTTTATCAAACCTAACTTTATCAAACCTAACTTTATCAAACCAAACTTTATCAAACCTAACTTTATCAAACCTAACTTTATCAAACCTAACTTTTTTCAAAATATTTACTTTTGAAAAAGTTAGGTTAGGTTAGGTTTGAAGCAAACCTACCTTTATCAAACCTAACTTTATCAAACCTAACTTTATCAAACCTAACTTTATCAAACCTAACTTTTTTCAAAATATTTACTTTTGCAAAAGTTAGGTTAGGAAAGGTTTGAAGCTAACATAACTTTATCAAACATAACTTTATCAAACCTAACTTTATCAAACCTAACTTTTTTCAAAATATTTACTTTTGCAAAAGTTAGGTTAGGAAAGGTTTGAAGCTAACATAACTTTATCAAACATAACTTTATCAAACCTAACTTTATCAAACCTAACTTTTTTCAAAATATTTACTTTTGCAAAAGTTAGGTTAGGTTAGGTTTGAAGCTAACCTAACTTTATCAAACATAATTTAATCAAAACTAACTTTTTCAAAAGTAACTTTATCAAACCTAACTTTATCAAACCTAACTTTTTTCAAAATATTTACTTTTGAAAAAGTTAGGTTAGGTTAGGTTTGAATCAAACCTAACTTTATCAAACATAATTTAATCAAAACTAACTTTATCAAAAGTAACTTTATCAAACCTAACTTTATCAAACCTAACTTTATCAAACCTAACTTTATCAAACCTAACTTTATCAAACCTAACTTTATCAAACCTAACTTTATCAAACCTAACTTTATCAAACCAAACTTTATCAAACCTAACTTTATCAAACCTAACTTTTTTCAAAATATTTACTTTTGAAAAAGTTAGGTTAGGTTAGGTTTGAAGCAAACCTACCTTTATCAAACCTAACTTTATCAAACCTAACTTTATCAAACCTAACTTTATCAAACCTAACTTTATCAAACCTAACTTTATCAAACCTAACTTTATCAAAACTAACTTTATCAAACCTAACTTTATCAAACCTAACTTTATCAAACCTAACTTTATCAAACCAAACTTTATCAAACCTAACTTTATCAAACCTAACTTTATCAAACCTAACTTTTTTCAAAATATTTACTTTTGAAAAAGTTAGGTTAGGTTAGGTTTGAAGCAAACCTACCTTTATCAAACCTAACTTTATCAAACCTAACTTTATCAAACCTAACTTTTTTCAAAATATTTACTTTTGCAAAAGTTAGGTTAGGAAAGGTTTGAAGCTAACATAACTTTATCAAACATAACTTTATCAAACCTAACTTTATCAAACCTAACTTTTTTCAAAATATTTACTTTTGCAAAAGTTAGGTTAGGAAAGGTTTGAAGCTAACATAACTTTATCAAACATAACTTTATCAAACCTAACTTTATCAAACCTAACTTTTTTCAAAATATTTACTTTTGCAAAAGTTAGGTTAGGTTAGGTTTGAAGCTAACCTAACTTTATCAAACATAATTTAATCAAAACTAACTTTATCAAAAGTAACTTTATCAAACCTAACTTTATCAAACCTAACTTTTTTCAAAATATTTACTTTTGCAAAAATTAGGTTAGGTTAGGTTTGAAGCTAACCTAACTTTATCAAACATAACTTTATCAAACCTAACTTTTTTCAAAATATTTACTTTTGAAAAAGTTAGGTTAGGTTAGGTTTGAAGCAAACCTACATTTATCAAACCTAACTTTATCAAACCTAACTTTATCAAACCTAACTTTATCAAACCTAACTTTTTTCAAAATATTTACTTTTGCAAAAATTAGGTTAGGTTAGGTTTGAAGCTAACCTAACTTAATCAAACATAATTTAATCAAACCTAACTTTTTTCAAAATATTTACTTTTGAAAAAGTTAGGTAAGGTTAGGTTTGAATCAAACCTAACTTTATCAAACCTAATTTTATCAAACCTAATTTTTATCAAACCTTACTTTTTTCAAAATATTTACTTTTGCAAAAGTTAGGTTAGGTAAGGTTTGAAGGTAACCTAACTTTATCAAACATAACTTTATCAAACCTAACTTTTTTCAAAATATTTACTTTTGAAAAAGTTAGGTTAGGTTAGGTTTGAAGCAAACCTACATTTATCAAACCTAACTTTATCAAACCTAACTTTATCAAACCTAACTTTATCAAACCTAACTTTATCAAACCTAACTTTATCAAACCTAACTTTATCAAACCTAACTTTATCAAACCTAACTTTATCAAACCTAACTTTATCAAACCTAACTTTATCAAACCTAACTTTATCAAACCTAACTTTATCAAACCTAACTTTATCAAACCAAACTTTATCAAACCTAACTTTATCAAACCTAACTTTATCAAACCTAACTTTTTTCAAAATATTTACTTTTGAAAAAGTTAGGTTAGGTTAGGTTTGAAGCAAACCTACCTTTATCAAACCTAACTTTATCAAACCTAACTTTATCAAACCTAACTTTATCAAACCTAACTTTATCAAACCTAACTTTTTTCAAAATATTTACTTTTGCAAAAGTTAGGTTAGGAAAGGTTTGAAGCTAACATAACTTTATCAAACATAACTTTATCAAACCTAACTTTATCAAACCTAACTTTTTTCAAAATATTTACTTTTGCAAAAGTTAGGTTAGGAAAGGTTTGAAGCTAACATAACTTTATCAAACATAACTTTATCAAACCTAACTTTATCAAACCTAACTTTTTTCAAAATATTTACTTTTGCAAAAGTTAGGTTAGGTTAGGTTTGAAGCTAACCTACCTTTATCAAACCTAACTTTATCAAACCTAACTTTATCAAACCTAACTTTTTTCAAAATATTTACTTTTGAAAAAGTTAGGTTAGGTTAGGTTTGAAGCAAACCTACCTTTATCAAACCTAACTTTATCAAACCTAACTTTATCAAACCTAACTTTATCAAACCTAACTTTATCAAACCTAACTTTATCAAACCTAACTTTATCAAACCTAACTTTTTTCAAAATATTTACTTTTGCAAAAGTTAGGTTAGGAAAGGTTTGAAGCTAACATAACTTTATCAAACATAACTTTATCAAACCTAACTTTATCAAACCTAACTTTTTTCAAAATATTTACTTTTGCAAAAGTTAGGTTAGGAAAGGTTTGAAGCTAACATAACTTTATCAAACATAACTTTATCAAACCTAATTTTTATCAAACCTTACTTTTTTCAAAATATTTACTTTTGCAAAAGTTAGGTTAGGTAAGGTTTGAAGGTAACCTAACTTTATCAAACATAACTTTATCAAACCTAACTTTTTTCAAAATATTTACTTTTGAAAAAGTTAGGTTAGGTTAGGTTTGAAGCAAACCTACATTTATCAAACCTAACTTTATCAAACCTAACTTTATCAAACCTAACTTTATCAAACCTAACTTTATCAAACCTAACTTTATCAAACCTAACTTTATCAAACCTAACTTTATCAAACCTAACTTTATCAAACCTAACTTTATCAAACCTAACTTTATCAAACCTAACTTTATCAAACCTAACTTTATCAAACCTAACTTTATCAAACCAAACTTTATCAAACCTAACTTTATCAAACCTAACTTTTTTCAAAATATTTACTTTTGAAAAAGTTAGGTTAGGTTAGGTTTGAAGCAAACCTACCTTTATCAAACCTAACTTTATCAAACCTAACTTTATCAAACCTAACTTTTTTCAAAATATTTACTTTTGAAAAAGTTAGGTTAGGTTAGGTTTGAAGCAAACCTACCTTTATCAAACCTAACTTTATCAAACCTAACTTTATCAAACCTAACTTTATCAAACCTAACTTTATCAAACCTAACTTTATCAAACCTAACTTTTTTCAAAATATTTACTTTTGCAAAAGTTAGGTTAGGAAAGGTTTGAAGCTAACATAACTTTATCAAACATAACTTTATCAAACCTAACTTTATCAAACCTAACTTTTTTCAAAATATTTACTTTTGCAAAAGTTAGGTTAGGAAAGGTTTGAAGCTAACATAACTTTATCAAACATAACTTTATCAAACCTAATTTTTATCAAACCTTACTTTTTTCAAAATATTTACTTTTGCAAAAGTTAGGTTAGGTAAGGTTTGAAGGTAACCTAACTTTATCAAACATAACTTTATCAAACCTAACTTTTTTCAAAATATTTACTTTTGAAAAAGTTAGGTTAGGTTAGGTTTGAAGCAAACCTACATTTATCAAACCTAACTTTATCAAACCTAACTTTATCAAACCTAACTTTATCAAACCTAACTTTATCAAACCTAACTTTATCAAACCTAACTTTATCAAACCTAACTTTATCAAACCTAACTTTATCAAACCTAACTTTATCAAACCTAACTTTATCAAACCTAACTTTATCAAACCTAACTTTATCAAACCAAACTTTATCAAACCTAACTTTATCAAACCTAACTTTATCAAACCTAACTTTTTTCAAAATATTTACTTTTGAAAAAGTTAGGTTAGGTTAGGTTTGAAGCAAACCTACCTTTATCAAACCTAACTTTATCAAACCTAACTTTATCAAACCTAACTTTATCAAACCTAACTTTATCAAACCTAACTTTTTTCAAAATATTTACTTTTGCAAAAGTTAGGTTAGGAAAGGTTTGAAGCTAACATAACTTTATCAAACATAACTTTATCAAACCTAACTTTATCAAACCTAACTTTTTTCAAAATATTTACTTTTGCAAAAGTTAGGTTAGGAAAGGTTTGAAGCTAACATAACTTTATCAAACATAACTTTATCAAACCTAACTTTATCAAACTTAACTTTTTTCAAAATATTTACTTTTGCAAAAGTTAGGTTAGGAAAGGTTTGAAGCTAACATAACTTTATCAAACATAACTTTATCAAACCTAACTTTATCAAACCTAACTTTTTTCAAAATATTTACTTTTGCAAAAGTTAGGTTAGGTTAGGTTTGAAGCTAACCTAACTTTATCAAACATAATTTAATCAAAACTAACTTTTTCAAAAGTAACTTTATCAAACCTAACTTTATCAAACCTAACTTTTTTCAAAATATTTACTTTTGAAAAAGTTAGGTTAGGTTAGGTTTGAATCAAACCTAACTTTATCAAACCTAATTTTATCAAACCTAACTTTATCAAACCTAACTTTATCAAACCTAACTTTATCAAACCTAACTTTATCAAACCTAACTTTATCAAACCTAACTTTATCAAACCTAACTTTATCAAACCTAACTTTATCAAACCTAACTTTATCAAACCAAACTTTATCAAACCTAACTTTATCAAACCTAACTTTTTTCAAAATATTTACTTTTGAAAAAGTTAGGTTAGGTTAGGTTTGAAGCAAACCTACCTTTATCAAACCTAACTTTATCAAACCTAACTTTATCAAACCTAACTTTATCAAACCTAACTTTATCAAACCTAACTTTATCAAACCTAACTTTATCAAAACTAACTTTATCAAACCTAACTTTATCAAACCTAACTTTATCAAACCTAACTTTATCAAACCAAACTTTATCAAACCTAACTTTATCAAACCTAACTTTATCAAACCTAACTTTTTTCAAAATATTTACTTTTGAAAAAGTTAGGTTAGGTTAGGTTTGAAGCAAACCTACCTTTATCAAACCTAACTTTATCAAACCTAACTTTATCAAACCTAACTTTTTTCAAAATATTTACTTTTGCAAAAGTTAGGTTAGGAAAGGTTTGAAGCTAACATAACTTTATCAAACATAACTTTATCAAACCTAACTTTATCAAACCTAACTTTTTTCAAAATATTTACTTTTGCAAAAGTTAGGTTAGGAAAGGTTTGAAGCTAACATAACTTTATCAAACATAACTTTATCAAACCTAACTTTATCAAACCTAACTTTTTTCAAAATATTTACTTTTGCAAAAGTTAGGTTAGGTTAGGTTTGAAGCTAACCTAACTTTATCAAACATAATTTAATCAAAACTAACTTTATCAAAAGTAACTTTATCAAACCTAACTTTATCAAACCTAACTTTTTTCAAAATATTTACTTTTGCAAAAATTAGGTTAGGTTAGGTTTGAAGCTAACCTAACTTTATCAAACATAACTTTATCAAACCTAACTTTTTTCAAAATATTTACTTTTGAAAAAGTTAGGTTAGGTTAGGTTTGAAGCAAACCTACATTTATCAAACCTAACTTTATCAAACCTAACTTTATCAAACCTAACTTTATCAAACCTAACTTTTTTCAAAATATTTACTTTTGCAAAAATTAGGTTAGGTTAGGTTTGAAGCTAACCTAACTTAATCAAACATAATTTAATCAAACCTAACTTTTTTCAAAATATTTACTTTTGAAAAAGTTAGGTAAGGTTAGGTTTGAATCAAACCTAACTTTATCAAACCTAATTTTATCAAACCTAATTTTTATCAAACCTTACTTTTTTCAAAATATTTACTTTTGCAAAAGTTAGGTTAGGTAAGGTTTGAAGGTAACCTAACTTTATCAAACATAACTTTATCAAACCTAACTTTTTTCAAAATATTTACTTTTGAAAAAGTTAGGTTAGGTTAGGTTTGAAGCAAACCTACATTTATCAAACCTAACTTTATCAAACCTAACTTTATCAAACCTAACTTTATCAAACCTAACTTTATCAAACCTAACTTTATCAAACCTAACTTTATCAAACCTAACTTTATCAAACCTAACTTTATCAAACCTAACTTTATCAAACCTAACTTTATCAAACCTAACTTTATCAAACCTAACTTTATCAAACCTAACTTTATCAAACCAAACTTTATCAAACCTAACTTTATCAAACCTAACTTTATCAAACCTAACTTTTTTCAAAATATTTACTTTTGAAAAAGTTAGGTTAGGTTAGGTTTGAAGCAAACCTACCTTTATCAAACCTAACTTTATCAAACCTAACTTTATCAAACCTAACTTTATCAAACCTAACTTTATCAAACCTAACTTTTTTCAAAATATTTACTTTTGCAAAAGTTAGGTTAGGAAAGGTTTGAAGCTAACATAACTTTATCAAACATAACTTTATCAAACCTAACTTTATCAAACCTAACTTTTTTCAAAATATTTACTTTTGCAAAAGTTAGGTTAGGAAAGGTTTGAAGCTAACATAACTTTATCAAACATAACTTTATCAAACCTAACTTTATCAAACCTAACTTTTTTCAAAATATTTACTTTTGCAAAAGTTAGGTTAGGTTAGGTTTGAAGCTAACCTACCTTTATCAAACCTAACTTTATCAAACCTAACTTTATCAAACCTAACTTTTTTCAAAATATTTACTTTTGAAAAAGTTAGGTTAGGTTAGGTTTGAAGCAAACCTACCTTTATCAAACCTAACTTTATCAAACCTAACTTTATCAAACCTAACTTTATCAAACCTAACTTTATCAAACCTAACTTTATCAAACCTAACTTTATCAAACCTAACTTTTTTCAAAATATTTACTTTTGCAAAAGTTAGGTTAGGAAAGGTTTGAAGCTAACATAACTTTATCAAACATAACTTTATCAAACCTAACTTTATCAAACCTAACTTTTTTCAAAATATTTACTTTTGCAAAAGTTAGGTTAGGAAAGGTTTGAAGCTAACATAACTTTATCAAACATAACTTTATCAAACCTAATTTTTATCAAACCTTACTTTTTTCAAAATATTTACTTTTGCAAAAGTTAGGTTAGGTAAGGTTTGAAGGTAACCTAACTTTATCAAACATAACTTTATCAAACCTAACTTTTTTCAAAATATTTACTTTTGAAAAAGTTAGGTTAGGTTAGGTTTGAAGCAAACCTACATTTATCAAACCTAACTTTATCAAACCTAACTTTATCAAACCTAACTTTATCAAACCTAACTTTATCAAACCTAACTTTATCAAACCTAACTTTATCAAACCTAACTTTATCAAACCTAACTTTATCAAACCTAACTTTATCAAACCTAACTTTATCAAACCTAACTTTATCAAACCTAACTTTATCAAACCTAACTTTATCAAACCAAACTTTATCAAACCTAACTTTATCAAACCTAACTTTTTTCAAAATATTTACTTTTGAAAAAGTTAGGTTAGGTTAGGTTTGAAGCAAACCTACCTTTATCAAACCTAACTTTATCAAACCTAACTTTATCAAACCTAACTTTTTTCAAAATATTTACTTTTGAAAAAGTTAGGTTAGGTTAGGTTTGAAGCAAACCTACATTTATCAAACCTAACTTTATCAAACCTAACTTTTTTCAAAATATTTACTTTTGCAAAAGTTAGGTTAGGAAAGGTTTGAAGCTAACATAACTTTATCAAACATAACTTTATCAAACCTAACTTTATCAAACCTAACTTTTTTCAAAATATTTACTTTTGCAAAAGTTAGGTTAGGAAAGGTTTGAAGCTAACATAACTTTATCAAACATAACTTTATCAAACCTAACTTTATCAAACCTAACTTTTTTCAAAATATTTACTTTTGCAAAAGTTAGGTTAGGTTAGGTTTGAAGCTAACCTAACTTTATCAAACATAATTTAATCAAAACTAACTTTATCAAAAGTAACTTTATCAAACCTAACTTTATCAAACCTAACTTTTTTCAAAATATTTACTTTTGCAAAAATTAGGTTAGGTTAGGTTTGAAGCTAACCTAACTTTATCAAACATAACTTTATCAAACCTAACTTTTTTCAAAATATTTACTTTTGAAAAAGTTAGGTTAGGTTAGGTTTGAAGCAAACCTACATTTATCAAACCTAACTTTATCAAACCTAACTTTATCAAACCTAACTTTATCAAACCTAACTTTTTTCAAAATATTTACTTTTGCAAAAATTAGGTTAGGTTAGGTTTGAAGCTAACCTAACTTAATCAAACATAATTAAATCAAACCTAACTTTTTTCAAAATATTTACTTTTGAAAAAGTTAGGTAAGGTTAGGTTTGAATCAAACCTAACTTTATCAAACCTAATTTTATCAAACCTAATTTTTATCAAACCTTACTTTTTTCAAAATATTTACTTTTGCAAAAGTTAGGTTAGGTAAGGTTTGAAGGTAACCTAACTTTATCAAACATAACTTTATCAAACCTAACTTTTTTCAAAATATTTACTTTTGAAAAAGTTAGGTTAGGTTAGGTTTGAAGCAAACCTACATTTATCAAACCTAACTTTATCAAACCTAACTTTATCAAACCTAACTTTATCAAACCTAACTTTATCAAACCTAACTTTATCAAACCTAACTTTATCAAACCTAACTTTATCAAACCTAACTTTATCAAACCTAACTTTATCAAACCTAACTTTATCAAACCTAACTTTATCAAACCTAACTTTATCAAACCAAACTTTATCAAACCTAACTTTATCAAACCTAACTTTATCAAACCTAACTTTTTTCAAAATATTTACTTTTGAAAAAGTTAGGTTAGGTTAGGTTTGAAGCAAACCTACCTTTATCAAACCTAACTTTATCAAACCTAACTTTATCAAACCTAACTTTATCAAACCTAACTTTATCAAACCTAACTTTTTTCAAAATATTTACTTTTGCAAAAGTTAGGTTAGGAAAGGTTTGAAGCTAACATAACTTTATCAAACATAACTTTATCAAACCTAACTTTATCAAACCTAACTTTTTTCAAAATATTTACTTTTGCAAAAGTTAGGTTAGGAAAGGTTTGAAGCTAACATAACTTTATCAAACATAACTTTATCAAACCTAACTTTATCAAACCTAACTTTTTTCAAAATATTTACTTTTGCAAAAGTTAGGTTAGGTTAGGTTTGAAGCTAACCTACCTTTATCAAACCTAACTTTATCAAACCTAACTTTATCAAACCTAACTTTTTTCAAAATATTTACTTTTGAAAAAGTTAGGTTAGGTTAGGTTTGAAGCAAACCTACCTTTATCAAACCTAACTTTATCAAACCTAACTTTATCAAACCTAACTTTATCAAACCTAACTTTATCAAACCTAACTTTATCAAACCTAACTTTATCAAACCTAACTTTTTTCAAAATATTTACTTTTGCAAAAGTTAGGTTAGGAAAGGTTTGAAGCTAACATAACTTTATCAAACATAACTTTATCAAACCTAACTTTATCAAACCTAACTTTTTTCAAAATATTTACTTTTGCAAAAGTTAGGTTAGGAAAGGTTTGAAGCTAACATAACTTTATCAAACATAACTTTATCAAACCTAATTTTTATCAAACCTTACTTTTTTCAAAATATTTACTTTTGCAAAAGTTAGGTTAGGTAAGGTTTGAAGGTAACCTAACTTTATCAAACATAACTTTATCAAACCTAACTTTTTTCAAAATATTTACTTTTGAAAAAGTTAGGTTAGGTTAGGTTTGAAGCAAACCTACATTTATCAAACCTAACTTTATCAAACCTAACTTTATCAAACCTAACTTTATCAAACCTAACTTTATCAAACCTAACTTTATCAAACCTAACTTTATCAAACCTAACTTTATCAAACCTAACTTTATCAAACCTAACTTTATCAAACCTAACTTTATCAAACCTAACTTTATCAAACCTAACTTTATCAAACCTAACTTTATCAAACCAAACTTTATCAAACCTAACTTTATCAAACCTAACTTTTTTCAAAATATTTACTTTTGAAAAAGTTAGGTTAGGTTAGGTTTGAAGCAAACCTACCTTTATCAAACCTAACTTTATCAAACCTAACTTTATCAAACCTAACTTTTTTCAAAATATTTACTTTTGAAAAAGTTAGGTTAGGTTAGGTTTGAAGCAAACCTACCTTTATCAAACCTAACTTTATCAAACCTAACTTTATCAAACCTAACTTTATCAAACCTAACTTTATCAAACCTAACTTTTTTCAAAATATTTACTTTTGCAAAAGTTAGGTTAGGAAAGGTTTGAAGCTAACATAACTTTATCAAACATAACTTTATCAAACCTAACTTTATCAAACCTAACTTTTTTCAAAATATTTACTTTTGCAAAAGTTAGGTTAGGAAAGGTTTGAAGCTAACATAACTTTATCAAACATAACTTTATCAAACCTAACTTTATCAAACCTAACTTTTTTCAAAATATTTACTTTTGCAAAAGTTAGGTTAGGTTAGGTTTGAAGCTAACCTACCTTTATCAAACCTAACTTTATCAAACCTAACTTTATCAAACCTAACTTTTTTCAAAATATTTACTTTTGAAAAAGTTAGGTTAGGTTAGGTTTGAAGCAAACCTACCTTTATCAAACCTAACTTTATCAAACCTAACTTTATCAAACCTAACTTTATCAAACCTAACTTTATCAAACCTAACTTTATCAAACCTAACTTTATCAAACCTAACTTTTTTCAAAATATTTACTTTTGCAAAAGTTAGGTTAGGAAAGGTTTGAAGCTAACATAACTTTATCAAACATAACTTTATCAAACCTAACTTTATCAAACCTAACTTTTTTCAAAATATTTACTTTTGCAAAAGTTAGGTTAGGAAAGGTTTGAAGCTAACATAACTTTATCAAACATAACTTTATCAAACCTAATTTTTATCAAACCTTACTTTTTTCAAAATATTTACTTTTGCAAAAGTTAGGTTAGGTAAGGTTTGAAGGTAACCTAACTTTATCAAACATAACTTTATCAAACCTAACTTTTTTCAAAATATTTACTTTTGAAAAAGTTAGGTTAGGTTAGGTTTGAAGCAAACCTACATTTATCAAACCTAACTTTATCAAACCTAACTTTATCAAACCTAACTTTATCAAACCTAACTTTATCAAACCTAACTTTATCAAACCTAACTTTATCAAACCTAACTTTATCAAACCTAACTTTATCAAACCTAACTTTATCAAACCTAACTTTATCAAACCTAACTTTATCAAACCTAACTTTATCAAACCTAACTTTATCAAACCAAACTTTATCAAACCTAACTTTATCAAACCTAACTTTTTTCAAAATATTTACTTTTGAAAAAGTTAGGTTAGGTTAGGTTTGAAGCAAACCTACCTTTATCAAACCTAACTTTATCAAACCTAACTTTATCAAACCTAACTTTTTTCAAAATATTTACTTTTGAAAAAGTTAGGTTAGGTTAGGTTTGAAGCAAACCTACCTTTATCAAACCTAACTTTATCAAACCTAACTTTATCAAACCTAACTTTATCAAACCTAACTTTATCAAACCTAACTTTATCAAACCTAACTTTTTTCAAAATATTTACTTTTGAAAAAGTTAGGTTAGGTTAGGTTTGAAGCAAACCTACCTTTATCAAACCTAACTTTATCAAACCTAACTTTATCAAACCTAACTTTTTTCAAAATATTTACTTTTGCAAAAGTTAGGTTAGGAAAGGTTTGAAGCTAACATAACTTTATCAAACATAACTTTATCAAACCTAACTTTATCAAACCTAACTTTTTTCAAAATATTTACTTTTGCAAAAGTTAGGTTAGGAAAGGTTTGAAGCTAACATAACTTTATCAAACATAACTTTATCAAACCTAACTTTATCAAACCTAACTTTTTTCAAAATATTTACTTTTGCAAAAGTTAGGTTAGGTTAGGTTTGAAGCTAACCTAACTTTATCAAACATAATTTAATCAAAACTAACTTTATCAAAAGTAACTTTATCAAACCTAACTTTATCAAACCTAACTTTTTTCAAAATATTTACTTTTGCAAAAATTAGGTTAGGTTAGGTTTGAAGCTAACCTAACTTTATCAAACATAACTTTATCAAACCTAACTTTTTTCAAAATATTTACTTTTGAAAAAGTTAGGTTAGGTTAGGTTTGAAGCAAACCTACATTTATCAAACCTAACTTTATCAAACCTAACTTTATCAAACCTAACTTTATCAAACCTAACTTTTTTCAAAATATTTACTTTTGCAAAAATTAGGTTAGGTTAGGTTTGAAGCTAACCTAACTTAATCAAACATAATTAAATCAAACCTAACTTTTTTCAAAATATTTACTTTTGAAAAAGTTAGGTAAGGTTAGGTTTGAATCAAACCTAACTTTATCAAACCTAATTTTATCAAACCTAATTTTTATCAAACCTTACTTTTTTCAAAATATTTACTTTTGCAAAAGTTAGGTTAGGTAAGGTTTGAAGGTAACCTAACTTTATCAAACATAACTTTATCAAACCTAACTTTTTTCAAAATATTTACTTTTGAAAAAGTTAGGTTAGGTTAGGTTTGAAGCAAACCTACATTTATCAAACCTAACTTTATCAAACCTAACTTTATCAAACCTAACTTTATCAAACCTAACTTTATCAAACCTAACTTTATCAAACCTAACTTTATCAAACCTAACTTTATCAAACCTAACTTTATCAAACCTAACTTTATCAAACCTAACTTTATCAAACCTAACTTTATCAAACCTAACTTTATCAAACCAAACTTTATCAAACCTAACTTTATCAAACCTAACTTTATCAAACCTAACTTTTTTCAAAATATTTACTTTTGAAAAAGTTAGGTTAGGTTAGGTTTGAAGCAAACCTACCTTTATCAAACCTAACTTTATCAAACCTAACTTTATCAAACCTAACTTTATCAAACCTAACTTTATCAAACCTAACTTTTTTCAAAATATTTACTTTTGCAAAAGTTAGGTTAGGAAAGGTTTGAAGCTAACATAACTTTATCAAACATAACTTTATCAAACCTAACTTTATCAAACCTAACTTTTTTCAAAATATTTACTTTTGCAAAAGTTAGGTTAGGAAAGGTTTGAAGCTAACATAACTTTATCAAACATAACTTTATCAAACCTAACTTTATCAAACCTAACTTTTTTCAAAATATTTACTTTTGCAAAAGTTAGGTTAGGTTAGGTTTGAAGCTAACCTACCTTTATCAAACCTAACTTTATCAAACCTAACTTTATCAAACCTAACTTTTTTCAAAATATTTACTTTTGAAAAAGTTAGGTTAGGTTAGGTTTGAAGCAAACCTACCTTTATCAAACCTAACTTTATCAAACCTAACTTTATCAAACCTAACTTTATCAAACCTAACTTTATCAAACCTAACTTTATCAAACCTAACTTTATCAAACCTAACTTTTTTCAAAATATTTACTTTTGCAAAAGTTAGGTTAGGAAAGGTTTGAAGCTAACATAACTTTATCAAACATAACTTTATCAAACCTAACTTTATCAAACCTAACTTTTTTCAAAATATTTACTTTTGCAAAAGTTAGGTTAGGAAAGGTTTGAAGCTAACATAACTTTATCAAACATAACTTTATCAAACCTAATTTTTATCAAACCTTACTTTTTTCAAAATATTTACTTTTGCAAAAGTTAGGTTAGGTAAGGTTTGAAGGTAACCTAACTTTATCAAACATAACTTTATCAAACCTAACTTTTTTCAAAATATTTACTTTTGAAAAAGTTAGGTTAGGTTAGGTTTGAAGCAAACCTACATTTATCAAACCTAACTTTATCAAACCTAACTTTATCAAACCTAACTTTATCAAACCTAACTTTATCAAACCTAACTTTATCAAACCTAACTTTATCAAACCTAACTTTATCAAACCTAACTTTATCAAACCTAACTTTATCAAACCTAACTTTATCAAACCTAACTTTATCAAACCTAACTTTATCAAACCTAACTTTATCAAACCAAACTTTATCAAACCTAACTTTATCAAACCTAACTTTTTTCAAAATATTTACTTTTGAAAAAGTTAGGTTAGGTTAGGTTTGAAGCAAACCTACCTTTATCAAACCTAACTTTATCAAACCTAACTTTATCAAACCTAACTTTTTTCAAAATATTTACTTTTGAAAAAGTTAGGTTAGGTTAGGTTTGAAGCAAACCTACCTTTATCAAACCTAACTTTATCAAACCTAACTTTATCAAACCTAACTTTATCAAACCTAACTTTATCAAACCTAACTTTATCAAACCTAACTTTATCAAACCTAACTTTTTTCAAAATATTTACTTTTGCAAAAGTTAGGTTAGGAAAGGTTTGAAGCTAACATAACTTTATCAAACATAACTTTATCAAACCTAACTTTATCAAACCTAACTTTTTTCAAAATATTTACTTTTGCAAAAGTTAGGTTAGGAAAGGTTTGAAGCTAACATAACTTTATCAAACATAACTTTATCAAACCTAATTTTTATCAAACCTTACTTTTTTCAAAATATTTACTTTTGCAAAAGTTAGGTTAGGTAAGGTTTGAAGGTAACCTAACTTTATCAAACATAACTTTATCAAACCTAACTTTTTTCAAAATATTTACTTTTGAAAAAGTTAGGTTAGGTTAGGTTTGAAGCAAACCTACATTTATCAAACCTAACTTTATCAAACCTAACTTTATCAAACCTAACTTTATCAAACCTAACTTTATCAAACCTAACTTTATCAAACCTAACTTTATCAAACCTAACTTTATCAAACCTAACTTTATCAAACCTAACTTTATCAAACCTAACTTTATCAAACCTAACTTTATCAAACCTAACTTTATCAAACCAAACTTTATCAAACCTAACTTTATCAAACCTAACTTTATCAAACCTAACTTTTTTCAAAATATTTACTTTTGAAAAAGTTAGGTTAGGTTAGGTTTGAAGCAAACCTACCTTTATCAAACCTAACTTTATCAAACCTAACTTTATCAAACCTAACTTTATCAAACCTAACTTTATCAAACCTAACTTTTTTCAAAATATTTACTTTTGCAAAAGTTAGGTTAGGAAAGGTTTGAAGCTAACATAACTTTATCAAACATAACTTTATCAAACCTAACTTTATCAAACCTAACTTTTTTCAAAATATTTACTTTTGCAAAAGTTAGGTTAGGAAAGGTTTGAAGCTAACATAACTTTATCAAACATAACTTTATCAAACCTAACTTTATCAAACCTAACTTTTTTCAAAATATTTACTTTTGCAAAAGTTAGGTTAGGTTAGGTTTGAAGCTAACCTAACTTTATCAAACATAATTTAATCAAAACTAACTTTTTCAAAAGTAACTTTATCAAACCTAACTTTATCAAACCTAACTTTTTTCAAAATATTTACTTTTGAAAAAGTTAGGTTAGGTTAGGTTTGAATCAAACCTAACTTTATCAAACCTAACTTTATCAAACCTAACTTTATCAAACCTAACTTTATCAAACCTAACTTTATCAAACCTAACTTTATCAAACCTAACTTTATCAAACCTAACTTTATCAAACCTAACTTTATCAAACCTAACTTTATCAAACCAAACTTTATCAAACCTAACTTTATCAAACCTAACTTTTTTCAAAATATTTACTTTTGAAAAAGTTAGGTTAGGTTAGGTTTGAAGCAAACCTACCTTTATCAAACCTAACTTTATCAAACCTAACTTTATCAAACCTAACTTTATCAAACCTAACTTTTTTCAAAATATTTACTTTTGCAAAAGTTAGGTTAGGAAAGGTTTGAAGCTAACATAACTTTATCAAACATAACTTTATCAAACCTAATTTTATCAAACCTAATTTTTATCAAACCTTACTTTTTTCAAAATATTTACTTTTGCAAAAGTTAGGTTAGGTAAGGTTTGAAGGTAACCTAACTTTATCAAACATAACTTTATCAAACCTAACTTTTTTCAAAATATTTACTTTTGAAAAAGTTAGGTTAGGTTAGGTTTGAAGCAAACCTACATTTATCAAACCTAACTTTATCAAACCTAACTTTATCAAACCTAACTTTATCAAACCTAACTTTATCAAACCTAACTTTATCAAACCTAACTTTATCAAACCTAACTTTATCAAACCTAACTTTATCAAACCTAACTTTATCAAACCTAACTTTATCAAACCTAACTTTATCAAACCTAACTTTATCAAACCTAACTTTATCAAACCAAACTTTATCAAACCTAACTTTATCAAACCTAACTTTTTTCAAAATATTTACTTTTGAAAAAGTTAGGTTAGGTTAGGTTTGAAGCAAACCTACCTTTATCAAACCTAACTTTATCAAACCTAACTTTATCAAACCTAACTTTTTTCAAAATATTTACTTTTGAAAAAGTTAGGTTAGGTTAGGTTTGAAGCAAACCTACCTTTATCAAACCTAACTTTATCAAACCTAACTTTATCAAACCTAACTTTATCAAACCTAACTTTATCAAACCTAACTTTATCAAACCTAACTTTATCAAACCTAACTTTTTCAAAATATTTACTTTTGCAAAAGTTAGGTTAGGAAAGGTTTGAAGCTAACATAACTTTATCAAACATAACTTTATCAAACCTAACTTTATCAAACCTAACTTTTTTCAAAATATTTACTTTTGCAAAAGTTAGGTTAGGAAAGGTTTGAAGCTAACATAACTTTATCAAACATAACTTTATCAAACCTAATTTTTATCAAACCTTACTTTTTTCAAAATATTTACTTTTGCAAAAGTTAGGTTAGGTAAGGTTTGAAGGTAACCTAACTTTATCAAACATAACTTTATCAAACCTAACTTTTTTCAAAATATTTACTTTTGAAAAAGTTAGGTTAGGTTAGGTTTGAAGCAAACCTACATTTATCAAACCTAACTTTATCAAACCTAACTTTATCAAACCTAACTTTATCAAACCTAACTTTATCAAACCTAACTTTATCAAACCTAACTTTATCAAACCTAACTTTATCAAACCTAACTTTATCAAACCTAACTTTATCAAACCTAACTTTATCAAACCTAACTTTATCAAACCTAACTTTATCAAACCTAACTTTATCAAACCTAACTTTATCAAACCTAACTTTATCAAACCTAACTTTTTTCAAAATATTTACTTTTGAAAAAGTTAGGTTAGGTTAGGTTTGAAGCAAACCTACCTTTATCAAACCTAACTTTATCAAACCTAACTTTATCAAACCTAACTTTATCAAACCTAACTTTATCAAACCTAACTTTTTTCAAAATATTTACTTTTGCAAAAGTTAGGTTAGGAAAGGTTTGAAGCTAACATAACTTTATCAAACATAACTTTATCAAACCTAACTTTATCAAACCTAACTTTTTTCAAAATATTTACTTTTGCAAAAGTTAGGTTAGGAAAGGTTTGAAGCTAACATAACTTTATCAAACATAACTTTATCAAACCTAACTTTATCAAACCTAACTTTTTTCAAAATATTTACTTTTGCAAAAGTTAGGTTAGGTTAGGTTTGAAGCTAACCTAACTTTATCAAACATAATTTAATCAAAACTAACTTTTTCAAAAGTAACTTTATCAAACCTAACTTTATCAAACCTAACTTTTTTCAAAATATTTACTTTTGAAAAAGTTAGGTTAGGTTAGGTTTGAATCAAACCTAACTTTATCAAACCTAACTTTATCAAACCTAACTTTATCAAACCTAACTTTATCAAACCTAACTTTATCAAACCTAACTTTATCAAACCTAACTTTATCAAACCTAACTTTATCAAACCTAACTTTATCAAACCTAACTTTATCAAACCAAACTTTATCAAACCTAACTTTATCAAACCTAACTTTTTTCAAAATATTTACTTTTGAAAAAGTTAGGTTAGGTTAGGTTTGAAGCAAACCTACCTTTATCAAACCTAACTTTATCAAACCTAACTTTATCAAACCTAACTTTATCAAACCTAACTTTTTTCAAAATATTTACTTTTGCAAAAGTTAGGTTAGGAAAGGTTTGAAGCTAACATAACTTTATCAAACATAACTTTATCAAACCTAATTTTATCAAACCTAATTTTTATCAAACCTTACTTTTTTCAAAATATTTACTTTTGCAAAAGTTAGGTTAGGTAAGGTTTGAAGGTAACCTAACTTTATCAAACATAACTTTATCAAACCTAACTTTTTTCAAAATATTTACTTTTGAAAAAGTTAGGTTAGGTTAGGTTTGAAGCAAACCTACATTTATCAAACCTAACTTTATCAAACCTAACTTTATCAAACCTAACTTTATCAAACCTAACTTTATCAAACCTAACTTTATCAAACCTAACTTTATCAAACCTAACTTTATCAAACCTAACTTTATCAAACCTAACTTTATCAAACCTAACTTTATCAAACCTAACTTTATCAAACCTAACTTTATCAAACCAAACTTTATCAAACCTAACTTTATCAAACCTAACTTTATCAAACCTAACTTTTTTCAAAATATTTACTTTTGAAAAAGTTAGGTTAGGTTAGGTTTGAAGCAAACCTACCTTTATCAAACCTAACTTTATCAAACCTAACTTTATCAAACCTAACTTTATCAAACCTAACTTTATCAAACCTAACTTTTTTCAAAATATTTACTTTTGCAAAAGTTAGGTTAGGAAAGGTTTGAAGCTAACATAACTTTATCAAACATAACTTTATCAAACCTAACTTTATCAAACCTAACTTTTTTCAAAATATTTACTTTTGCAAAAGTTAGGTTAGGAAAGGTTTGAAGCTAACATAACTTTATCAAACATAACTTTATCAAACCTAACTTTATCAAACCTAACTTTTTTCAAAATATTTACTTTTGCAAAAGTTAGGTTAGGTTAGGTTTGAAGCTAACCTAACTTTATCAAACATAATTTAATCAAAACTAACTTTTTCAAAAGTAACTTTATCAAACCTAACTTTATCAAACCTAACTTTTTTCAAAATATTTACTTTTGAAAAAGTTAGGTTAGGTTAGGTTTGAATCAAACCTAACTTTATCAAACCTAATTTTATCAAACCTAACTTTATCAAACCTAACTTTATCAAACCTAACTTTATCAAACCTAACTTTATCAAACCTAACTTTATCAAACCTAACTTTATCAAACCTAACTTTATCAAACCTAACTTTATCAAACCAAACTTTATCAAACCTAACTTTATCAAACCTAACTTTTTTCAAAATATTTACTTTTGAAAAAGTTAGGTTAGGTTAGGTTTGAAGCAAACCTACCTTTATCAAACCTAACTTTATCAAACCTAACTTTATCAAACCTAACTTTTTTCAAAATATTTACTTTTGAAAAAGTTAGGTTAGGTTAGGTTTGAAGCAAACCTACCTTTATCAAACCTAACTTTATCAAACCTAACTTTATCAAACCTAACTTTATCAAACCTAACTTTATCAAACCTAACTTTATCAAACCTAACTTTATCAAACCTAACTTTTTTCAAAATATTTACTTTTGCAAAAGTTAGGTTAGGAAAGGTTTGAAGCTAACATAACTTTATCAAACATAACTTTATCAAACCTAACTTTATCAAACCTAACTTTTTTCAAAATATTTACTTTTGCAAAAGTTAGGTTAGGAAAGGTTTGAAGCTAACATAACTTTATCAAACATAACTTTATCAAACCTAATTTTTATCAAACCTTACTTTTTTCAAAATATTTACTTTTGCAAAAGTTAGGTTAGGTAAGGTTTGAAGGTAACCTAACTTTATCAAACATAACTTTATCAAACCTAACTTTTTTCAAAATATTTACTTTTGAAAAAGTTAGGTTAGGTTAGGTTTGAAGCAAACCTACATTTATCAAACCTAACTTTATCAAACCTAACTTTATCAAACCTAACTTTATCAAACCTAACTTTATCAAACCTAACTTTATCAAACCTAACTTTATCAAACCTAACTTTATCAAACCTAACTTTATCAAACCTAACTTTATCAAACCTAACTTTATCAAACCTAACTTTATCAAACCTAACTTTATCAAACCAAACTTTATCAAACCTAACTTTATCAAACCTAACTTTATCAAACCTAACTTTTTTCAAAATATTTACTTTTGAAAAAGTTAGGTTAGGTTAGGTTTGAAGCAAACCTACCTTTATCAAACCTAACTTTATCAAACCTAACTTTATCAAACCTAACTTTATCAAACCTAACTTTATCAAACCTAACTTTTTTCAAAATATTTACTTTTGCAAAAGTTAGGTTAGGAAAGGTTTGAAGCTAACATAACTTTATCAAACATAACTTTATCAAACCTAACTTTATCAAACCTAACTTTTTTCAAAATATTTACTTTTGCAAAAGTTAGGTTAGGAAAGGTTTGAAGCTAACATAACTTTATCAAACATAACTTTATCAAACCTAACTTTATCAAACCTAACTTTTTTCAAAATATTTACTTTTGCAAAAGTTAGGTTAGGTTAGGTTTGAAGCTAACCTAACTTTATCAAACATAATTTAATCAAAACTAACTTTTTCAAAAGTAACTTTATCAAACCTAACTTTATCAAACCTAACTTTTTTCAAAATATTTACTTTTGAAAAAGTTAGGTTAGGTTAGGTTTGAATCAAACCTAACTTTATCAAACCTAATTTTATCAAACCTAACTTTATCAAACCTAACTTTATCAAACCTAACTTTATCAAACCTAACTTTATCAAACCTAACTTTATCAAACCTAACTTTATCAAACCTAACTTTATCAAACCTAACTTTATCAAACCAAACTTTATCAAACCTAACTTTATCAAACCTAACTTTATCAAACCTAACTTTTTTCAAAATATTTACTTTTGAAAAAGTTAGGTTAGGTTAGGTTAGGTTAGGTTTTTTTTTTTTTTTTTTTTTCTTTTTATAAAAGCCTTTTGCCCTCTGACATAGTCAGAGACTTTATCTTTCTTTTTGTTTTTCAGAGCTGGATATGAGGTTTTTAATTTTTGTTTCGTTTGTTGGTGGCGCTGCAAACGCTCACTGCGAATTTAATGAATGAATTTCTAACGTTTTTGTTTGCGATGAGGCAGTGAGCGTTTGCAGCGCTCACTTCCTCGCCTACGGTCTGCTCAAGTTCTGCTCTTTGGGTTTGGAAGACGGGGCACTCAAACACACAGTGCATAACACTCTCCGCCACTTCGGGATCACAGATGCATGAAGGGCTCTCCTTGCACTTGAATCTGTGCAGATACTGGGAGAACCCTCCATGTCCCGTCAGCACTTGTGTTATGGCACCTTCTGGTGCAATTTTGCGGACGACTTTATAGGCATCCACTGCGCTCGGGAGGAACGTCCTGGTTACAGAAGCGGTCCCTCCGGCCAGGTATCTCCGGTTCCATTCGTCAAGGGTCTGGCTACGAAGCTGGTTTTTGACGAATGAAACCGGACACAGGTCGTAATCTGGCGATCGTCGGCTCGAAGTGGCCGCCTCCTTCGCCAGGACGTCTGCGCGCTCATTTCCCTCGAAGCCGGCGTGGGCCTTGATCCAGAACAAGGATACATCTTTGCCCCGGACCAAGGCCTCGCTGAGGTTTTGGCGCGCCTTATGCGCTAGTGGATGCATGGAGCTATGGCTAGTGACCGCCTGCAGTGCCGCCATCGAATCACTGTATATGCCATAGCTCCGTTCGTCGCCCTTTAGGGTTTCGCCCGTAGCCCGACATAGGGCCAGGAGCTCTGCCTGGTAGACTGTGCAGTAAGCTGGCAAGGATAGTTTCCGGGACTTGATTTCGGAACGGCTGTCCCATAGGGAGAATGCCGCTCCTACTTTGCCCCCTATCCTGCTGCCGTCGGTGTAAATACGGCGCTCCTGCACGTTGTTACGGTCTACCAGGCTTTGCTCGTCCAGGTTCTCGAAACCGAGTTCTGGACGTTGGGCCGGATGCGGGCTATCCGCAAAGCCCACCACACGCTCTACCTCCCGGTCTCCCAGCACCAGCCGGGACGACCCTTTGCGCGCTTCGTACAGTGCTGCTGCTTCTTTGATACGAAGGTCCAAAGGTAGTATCCCGGCCAGAATTAGGGCCGAGTGGAGGGAGACAGTGCGATAGGCCTTGCAGATTTTTTGGGCTATTCCCCTCTGCACCGTGTTTAGGCGTTTTTGTACCCCGATCTTCCCAGCGGCTGGTGCCCACGCGGCTGCGGCGTAGAGGATGATGGGCTCCACCACCGCAGCGTACAGCGTGCGGACTATCTCTGGATGCAGTCCCCAGCTGATCTTCGCAGCACGTTGGAGCTGCTTGTAAAAGCTTAGGGCCTTTCCACAGACGACCTCCACATGACTGTTGAAGGTCAGTTTGTCATCTATGGTCAGACCCAAAACTTTCACTTCGCGAGACATGGCAATGTCGACCCCGCCCATGCTCAGGTGAGGGGTGTCATATTTTAACTTTTTCGTCAAAAGCATGGCGCAAGTTTTATTTGGCGCGAATTTTAGCTTGTTTTTGACACCCCATCGCCTCACATGCTCGAGGGCGGCATTGGCACGTCGCTGCAACTCCAACGCGGTGTAGTCTGCGAAGAGGAGGACCACATCGTCCGCAAAGGCCTGGCAGTTGACCCCAGCCGCTTCCAGAGACTTTAGGAGGGAGTCTATGAGGACATTCCAGAGGATCGGACCGCCTATCGACCCCTGGACGCAACCCTTATGCGTGGCTTTGGCATGCTCTATCCCTGCGTATCTAAGCTTTACGCATCTGTCGTCTAGGTAGCTGTCCAGCAGACGCCTGATGTTTACTGGGCACTGTTCCTCAGCCAGTCTGACCTTGATGGCTGGCCACCAAGCGCTATCGAAGGCTCCCTCTATATCTAGCGAAACGAGCGTTACTAGCTTTTTAAGTTTTATTTCCGCTTTAATTTGGTTCACTAGATTATAGAGAGAGTCCTCCGTGCTTCTCTGTGGCATAAAGCCGTACTGGCGAGTACTTAGCCTTGGCACCAGGTGCCACTGGAGCCTAGCTACCACCATTTTTTCCAGGACCTTCCCGAGGACTGGTAACAGGCCGATTGGCCTGTACGATTTCGGCCTCCTGTAGTCGTCCTTACCCGGCTTCCTCAGGACCACGACTGTGGCCTCTTTCCAGGGCTTGGGAAAGTGCCCCAGACTGAGGCATTTGTTGGCCAGGGCAAGGAACGATTCGGGGTCCTGGAATATGGCTTGACGACAGATGTCGGCCGTAAAGCCGTCTGCTCCCGGCGCCTTTCTCGGGTTGAATGCTTGGACCGAGGACTTCAGCTCGTGCGCTGTGAACGGTGGGTCATGCACCTCATCATGGACCCGCTCGTTTACCCGCTTCGAGAGGTTTCTGATAGCCCTCTGGTCCTCGCTGTCCTCGCTTTCCGGGTCGGCAGGGTAAAAAGTATCCGCGAGAAAGGCTGCCGATTGAGCAGGGTCTAGAGCCACGCCATCTCGCTCAAGGGTTACGTCCTCCTGTCTCTTGGCGGTCCTTCCTATGACTCTGTATATGCCCTCCCAGACTCCCTCCCTATCTTGCTTAGAGCAGAACTCCTTCCAGCTCTGAATCTGGGCTTGCTTGGCCTTCTTCTCGTACTCTTCCTTATGTTTTAGGTACTCGGCAACGACACCATCGCGACGGACCGGCGCGGCGCAACGGATCCTTCTCCTCCTGGTAGCGACCACCTTCTTCAGCGCGGCGAGCTCTTCGGACCACCACGGCAAGGTAAGTTTACTTTTGTTTGTCTTTTCCGGTATGCATTTTTTGCATGCTTCTTCTATTGTGTTTATGAATGAATTTACTGTTTTTTCCAATTGTGTTGTATTATTAATTTTATCAATTTCTGTTTTATTAATTTTGTTTTCTATTTTTAATTGGGCCAGTTTCTCATGAAACTGGTCCCAATTTGCTTTTCTAGTATTATATTTACGTGTGGTTGATTTTATGTCGATTCCCAATGATTTTTGAAGGTTAATTTTGAATACAATGCCGTTATGGTCCGAGCTAGTCATGCCAACGTCTACGCGCCATCCATCCACCAGGCTGAGAAGGTCCGTTGAGCATGCCGTTATGTCAACGTGGCTACTGAAGACTTTCCCGCCTCTGACGGTGTCGAAAGTTGGTGTGGTGCCGCTGTTGAGTACATTTAGGTCGAGTTCTCCAAGAAGGCCGCACATCTCCTCACCTCTACTGTCCTCCACTCTACTTCCCCACCACGGGCTCTTTGCGTTTACATCTCCACCGATAAGCAGGCTTTGAGCTCCCATGCGGCGACGGATCGCTCCAAGGTGCTCCAGGTAAGGTGCGAGGGGTAGGTCAGGCTCGAAGTATACAGAGACCACCACGAGGTCCCAGGCACTGGTACGGATCCTCACCACTACGATGTTGTGCGTGGTGAGTTCTGGGTACTGTATGACGTCAAGGTCTTGGTCGAAGACGACGATGGCCGCCTTTACAGTCCCACTTCCCTCTTCCGATGCCTGGAATGTTCTCACCCCACGGTAGTCCCGCACCCTTCTCCTGCCACCCACGTATGGCTCCTGTATAAGAGCCATAGTCGCTTTCCTTTCCAGAGCCCCTTGGATAAGCTCTGCGGTCGCCAGCTCTTTCCTTTGGAGGTTAGCCTGCATTATCGGGTACGCTTTTAGCCCCGTGGTGGAGGCAGCCGATGTTTCTGCCATGGAGCCCTCAGCAATACGCTACTTTTGCTCGAGCCAGTGCGTCCCACCTGCGTCGGACGGGGCATTCTGAGCTGAATGCGTTGTGCCCCGTCATGTCTAGTTTTGCAGTGACGCAGTTGCAGCAGGTGGGAGCTGCATTGGCGAGCTTTTCAGCGCAGTCTTTGCGCAGATGAGGGCCCCCGCAGTGGCCGCACTTTTCGGTGGTCTCGACGCAGAGGCGTCTGCTGTGGCCGTATCCCAAGCACATCGAGCATTGGACCAGTGGCGACTGGTCCTCTACTCTGATGTGCTGTAAGTCCAGGTACACCTCAGACGCCCCCAGCAGCCGATTCCACAGAGTGGGGGATACCTTCGCGACCATATGGCAAAGCAGGTCGTTTCGGGCTTTCTTCCGGAATCTAATTTCAATTCGGTCGTCACCAGTTGCGAGGTCTCGGAAGAGTCTCTTGTTTTGCACCCTCAGGAACTCAATCGCCTCCTCGTTGGTGTGCGAGCTGAGAACGTCCCTGAGGATGATGAGAGGGTCCTGGTTTTGGACCTCTAGGACCTCGAGTTGTTGGTCTGCAGTCTCGATCTTCCTTTTGACCTTGTTTCGAGCTTCTTCGCTGCGACAACTGATGACGACTTTCCGGTCTTTAGCTTTCCGAAGTTTGTCAATTTGGATATCGCCCTGCTTTGCGTTGATCGCGACCCTAATCCTCCCTAACACATCCTCACCCGTTTCCATTTCGTCTCTGGAGGCTACCACCACCGAGTGAAGCGCTGTCGGGACCGGGCGTTTACGCCCTATTGTGCTCGCCGCTACACTCGCGTAGGTGATCGCCTCCAGCGACTCTTTTTTCTCTTCCAGAGCCTGTTGGAGTTTTTCGGCTCTCTCATTGCTCTCCCTCATCAGCGTCGTGTGTTCCGCTAGTGAGGAGAGCAATTGAGTGACCTGCAGGCTTCCTGGCTCCTTTTCTTGTTTTTCCTCCCCCCTCTTTCCTTTCTTTGTCCTGTTCTGGGAGTCTACAGCGTCGCCCTCCCTGTCCGCGCCCTTTAGCGCGGGCAAGGAAGGAGACACAGGTCTCTCGGCCTCATCTTCCTTCACAAGCTGGTAGAGCCTGTCGATGGCCTGCGTGACGTCGGCCTTTATGTCTGTTTTAAGGTTCCTAGACAGATTAAGAGCTGTCTTTGCCTTCGTCACGCAGGCCCTCGCCTCTTGAACTCTCCCAGCTCGCGCGGACAGAGGCTTTATTTTAGGGGCCACCGGTAGGGTGATTCGAGCTGGCAACTCGTCCACTGCAACGGTAGTCAAGGCAGCGGTAGATTGGGAAGCGGTCATGGCCTCTTCAGGAAAGAGGACTCTGCCCGCCTCCCAATCCCCTATGCTCCTTCTGACGTTTGTTTGACTTTTTGTTACAGTGGCCCGGTTGGCCTTCGGGGGAGTAGACGGCTGCTGCGACGCGGAAACTTTAGCGGGGGTGCGGAACATCGCTGAGGTGAGTGTGAATCCCAATCAATGACACCTAACCTAACCACAATAATCAATTTAGTAAGTTTGTAAAAGTTTTAAACACATTAATTAAAAGCTAAAATTTAAAAATAAGTTGTATAATATAAAATAAAATAAAATGTCATAAAATTGATGTCATCAGTGTAGATAATAATTATAACTAAAATATTAAAAGTGTTTTAATAGGAAGTAAAATATTAAATTTAAAGTGTCTGTGCTATTTTCTCTGCCGATTCAACGCTGCCTGTTGATCGGTGGGGTAAGCCGACCCTTTGTGACGTCGGAAGGGCCCAGGGAGCACCTTGCTAAGGCCAACTTAGCAGGGATACACTTCTTGCAAAAGCAAGAAGTGTCCAAAATTGACCTGTTATGGCAGAATTTTTGGTACCTTTAGAAAAGGTACGAGGTCCAGGAGTGGGCGGCGTGACCGACTGTCGCGTCTCCCTGTCAGTAATAAGGTGCTACTCAAGACCTATCCGACGCCACAAACCGCAACCCTCTAGCACTACCGATTCCGGAGATATGGCCTCCCAAAGAAATTGGGGTACAAAAAAGTGTATGGAAAAAGTCTCCGGAATCGATATGCCTAATGAAATAAGGGTGGGTGGGCGGGCCAGAAATTCGTAATTTTCTCGGCTCCTGGTAGTCGGAGCGCCACGGGAGTGGTACCGTTGTATGCGGCTGGACGTTTGCAAGCGAATGGCGTGAAAAAATTTAGGGGTCCGGGAACAAATTTCCCTGAAAAACCCTGAAAAACTGGTTTTTTAATAATATTTTTAAAGTATAAAAATTTTGTAAATCTATATAAACACACAATACGTGTGCTATATATTTAGAAAGGTCTGTAAGAGACCTACAAACTAATATAACCAAATGAAATTTTAACTAAACCGTTTTTGAAAAAATTGAATTTTAAAATGTTACTATTTTTTAAAGTTTTTTAATAATAAAGCTATTTGTTTTTAAAATGGGATGCCAAAATTATACTCAAACGAAAGCAGACGTCTTGAGCTGTAGGTCAACGAAGAAATCACGACAATCCACTGATAAACAGCGAAGTTATGACGTGTCAAACAAAAATATATCGCTATATAGCAATAAAAAACAAGAATTTTCGTATAAATACGAAAAATATCAAATATTTTCGCGTGTAAAGGCGCGAAGGTCAATAAATAGATCAAATTAGACACGTTTACAAAAAAGTTTGAACAGAATCGCACAAAAATTAAAAATTTTGTATACAAGTGAATTATTTGTGCGGCCGACTTAGGTGGATTTCAAGTACTTATGAATGACTCCACGAGATGTTATTTTGGTCGGGAACACACAAATTCGTAATTTCCTCGGCTCCTGGTAGTCGGAGCGCCACGCGAGTGGTACCGTTGGATTCGGCTGGACGTTTGCAAGCGAATGGCGTGAAAAAATTTGGGGGTCCGGGAACAAATTTCCCTGAAAAACCGTGAAAAACTGTTATTTTTTTGAATATTTTAAAATATAAAAATTTTGAAGAAATATATAGACACGCAATACGTGTGCTATATATTTAGAAAGGTCTGTAAAAGACCTACAAACTAATGTAACCAAATGAAATTTTAACTAAACCGTTTTTGAAAAAATTGAATTTTAAAATGTTACTATTTTTTAAAGTTTTTTAATAATAAAGCTATTTGTTTTTAAAATGGGATGCCAAAATTATACTCAAACGAAAGCAGACGTCTTGAGCTGTAGGTCAACGAAGAAATCACGACAATCCACTGATAAACAGCGAAGTTATGACGTGTCAAACAAAAATATATCGCTATATAGCAATAAAAAACAAGAATTTTCGTATAAATACGAAAAATATCAAATATTTTCGCGTGTAAAGGCGCGAAGGTCAATAAATAGATCAAATTAGACACGTTTACAAAAAAGTTTGAACAGAATCGCACAAAAATTAAAAATTTTGTATACAAGTGAATTATTTGTGCGGCCGACTTAGGTGGATTTCAAGTACTTATGAATGACTCCACGAGATGTTATTTTGGTCGGGAACACACAAATTCGTAATTTCCTCGGCTCCTGGTAGTCGGAGCGCCACGCGAGTGGTACCGTTGGATTCGGCTGGACGTTTGCAAGCGAATGGCGTGAAAAAATTTGGGGGTCCGGGAACAAATTTCCCTGAAAAACCGTGAAAAACTGTTATTTTTTTGAATATTTTAAAATATAAAAATTTTGAAGAAATATATAGACACGCAATACGTGTGCTATATATTTAGAAAGGTCTGTAAAAGACCTACAAACTAATGTAACCAAATGAAATTTTAACTAAACCGTTTTTGAAAAAATTGAATTTTAAAATGTTACTATTTTTTAAAGTTTTTTAATAATAAAGCTATTTGTTTTTAAAATGGGATGCCAAAATTATACTCAAACGAAAGCAGACGTCTTGAGCTGTAGGTCAACGAAGAAATCACGACAATCCACTGATAAACAGCGAAGTTATGACGTGTCAAACAAAAATATATCGCTATATAGCAATAAAAAACAAGAATTTTCGTATAAATACGAAAAATATCAAATATTTTCGCGTGTAAAGGCGCGAAGGTCAATAAATAGATCAAATTAGACACGTTTACAAAAAAGTTTGAACAGAATCGCACAAAAATTAAAAATTTTGTATACGGTTAGGTTAGGTTAGGTTAGGTTAGGTTAGGTTAGGTTAGGTTTTTTTTTTTTTTTTTTTTTTTTTGTGTTTATTCTTTCATCCCTCTGACATGGGGGTCAGAGTCCTTGGGATACGGCGGGACATTTTAGCAGGGTGGTGATTGGAAGAAGGAGTAAGAAGGTTGGCAGGTGTTACTCCACCTGCCGCAGGTGAGTGCTTCGTTCATGCGGTAAGTTGTGCTGTAGGGTGCCGGTCACTATCACAAATGTGGGTGATGCTTAGCATACACCCTGCCATTTGGTTCTCCTTTGAACCCTACAGGTACACGCGTTTTTCGGAACGAAGACTCTTCCGCGGCAGGGGCGCGCAGCGAGGATGCTGAGGGGCACTTTCTTTCCGGTGATGGCTTTTTGCTGGCCATGCGTTTTATAAGCCACAACGACAAGGTACATCTGCTCATTATGCTTTAATTTGGCCAGTTTCTTACGAAACTGGCCACAATTTGTCTTACGCAGGGTTTTATTTGGTACCTTGCCGCTATGTGCAACGCTGTTTACGCGCTTCACCACCGGATTGATCAGGCCCACTAGTGCCGTCTCGCAGACCACTGTGCCACTCCGTGTTGCCACTATTGTCGCGTGGCGGCCCTCAGCAATACGCCGTCTTAGCTCGAGCCAACGCGTCCCACTTGCGCCGGACGGGACATTCCATGCTAAACGCACTGTGTCCCGTCACTTCTAAGTTGGCTTTTGTGCAATTGCAGCAAGTGGGTGTTGCGTTGGCGAGTCTCTCGGCGCAGTTGCTACGGTGATGAGGGCCGCTGCAGTGTCCGCATTTCTCCACGGTCTCCGTGCAGAGGCGTCTGCTGTGCCCGTATCCAAGGCACATCGAGCATTGGACCAGCGGAGACTGGTCCTCCACTCGGATGAGCTGCAGGTCTACGTACACCTCAGCCGCCTCCACCAGCCTACCCCAGAGAACTGGGGACACCTTCGCGACAATGTGACACATGAGGTCATTGCGCGCCTTCTTCCTGAATAGGATCTCCACCCTGTCGTCGCCAGCTGGGAGGTCGCGGAACAGTTTCCGGTTTTGCACCCTCAGGAAGTCCAGAACGTCCTCATCCTTGTGAAAGGTGAGGACATCCCTGAGGGTGACGAGGGGGTCCTGATTTTTGACCATCAGGACCTCGAGCTGTTGGTCTGCTTCCTCGATTTTAGATTTTACCCTGTTCCGCTCCTCTTCTGTTCTACAGCTGACGACGATCTTTCGGTCCTTCGCCTTACGGACCCGGTCCACATGTAGGCCCTCAACTTTGGCGTTGAGGGCTGTCCGGATCCTCCCAAGGACTTGCTCCCCTGTGTCCATCTCGTCCCTGGACGTGACCACCACCGAGTGCAGGGCAGTAGGCTCCGGGCGTTTTCGCCCCTTTGCACTCGCCGCCACACTCGCATACGTGGGCACCTCCAGAGACTGAGTTTTCACCTGGAGGGCCTCCTTGAGCAGTTCCGCTTGCTCATTGCTCTCTCTCATTAGCTTACTGTGTTCGGCCAATGAGGAGAGCAACTCGGAGACCCTCGATTGAGCCCCTGCCTGTATTTCCGTGGCCTCCTCGCGGGGCTGCGGCTTACTTGTGGGCTCCTCCACTACGGCGTCAATAAACGCCGGCGGGGAGGGGCACACAGTCTTTTTGCCTTCGCCGTCCTTAATAAGTTGGTACAGCCTGTCGATGGCCTGGGTGACGGAGGCCTTTATGTCTGTTTTAAGATTGCGTGAAGCATTTAAGGCCATTTTGGCTTTCGTCACCCATGCCCTCGCCTCCTGCAACCTACTAGGCTGCACCAACACGGCTGGGCTCACCTCCGGGAAGAGGATCTTGGCCGCCTCCCGCTCCCCCATGTCCCTCCGGACTTTGGTCTGGGTTTTGAAGGCTTCGGTCTTAGTCGCCTGTCTCGGGGGAGTGGTTGGCGGAGATGGATCGGATGATTTTTTGGCAGGGGTGCGGAACATCTTGTGGAGGGATGAAAGTGGTTAGGTAGGGAAGAGGGAATAGGCCCAACTCTAACCCAACGTAACCGTTTGTGAAAATTTGGGTAAAGTTGTATAAGTTGTAAACACAGTGATATTTTGTAAAAAAATTTGTAAAAGTTGTATAAAGTAAAATGATTGTATATGTAAAAATAAATGTGGTATAAAATAAAGATTTTATTAAAAATTTAAAATTGTGCGATTATTTATTCAGTTTTACTGCTGTTTGACAGCCAGTGGCCAACGCCAAGGCACTGCAACGCTGAGCGGGACAATAAGGCACCGTACTAAGGCCAACTTAGTAGGTAAACACTTCTTATTTTGACAAGAAGTGTCCAAAATTGACTTAAGAAGGCAAAATTTATCGTACCTGCGAGACAGGTACAGGGTCCGGGTGAAGGCGGCGCAACCGAGTGTCGCGCAACTAGCTCAAAATTATGGTGCTATCCAAGCCCCGTCCAACGCCACAAACCGCAGCCCTCTAGCACTATCGACTCCGGAGCTATGGCCTCCCAAAGGAAATGGGGTATAAAAAGCTGAATAGAAAAAGTCTCCGGAATCGATATGCCTAATGAAATAAGGGTGGGTGGGCGGGCCAGAAATTTGCAATTTCCTCGGCTCCTGGTAGTCGGAGCGCCACGTGAGTGGTACCGTTGTATGCGGCTGGACGTTTGCAAGCGAATGGCGTGAAAAAATTTAGGGGTCCGGGAACAAATTTCCCTGAAAAACCGTGAAAAACTGATTTTTTAATAATATTTTTACAAGTTTTTAAAATAAAAAATTTTTGAAGATCTATATAAACACGCTATACGTGTACTATATATTTAGGAAGGTCTGTAAGAGACCTACAAACTAAATTAACCAGATGAAATTTTGACTTAACCGTTTTTGAAAAAATTAAATTGAAAAAAGTTACTATTTTTAGAAGTTTTTTAATAATAAAAGCTATTTGTTTTTAGGTGGGGATGCCAAAAATATACTCAAACGAAAGCAGACGTCTTGAGCTGTCGGTCAACGAAGAAATCGCAACAATCCACTGATAAACAGCGAAATTATCACGTGTCAAAGAAAATATGGTACCGCTATATAGCAATACAAACAACTATTTTCGTAAAAATACGAAAATTATCAATTATTTTCGCGTGTATAGGCGCGAAAGTCAACAATAATGTCAAAATGGACACGTTTACAAAAAATAATAGTCAAAATCGCACACAAATAAAAATTTTTGTTTTCGAGTGAACTGTTTGTTCGACCGGCTTAGGTGGATTTTCAAGTGATTATGTATCACTCCACGAGATGTTAGTTTGGTCGGGAACACAAATTTGCAATTTCCTCGGCTCCTGGTAGTCGGAGCGCCACGTGAGTGGTACCGTTGTATGCGGCTGGACGTTTGCAAGCGAATGGCGTGAAAAAATTTAGGGGTCCGGGAACAAATTTCCCTGAAAAACCGTGAAAAACTGATTTTTTAATAATATTTTTACAAGTTTTTAAAATAAAAAATTTTTGAAGATCTATATAAACACGCTATACGTGTACTATATATTTAGGAAGGTCTGTAAGAGACCTACAAACTAAATTAACCAGATGAAATTTTGACTAAACCGTTTTTGAAAAAATTAAATTGAAAAAAGTTACTATTTTTAGAAGTTTTTTAATAATAAAAGCTATTTGTTTTTAGGTGGGGATGCCAAAAATATACTCAAACGAAAGCAGACGTCTTGAGCTGTCGGTCAACGAAGAAATCGCAACAATCCACTGATAAACAGCGAAATTATCACGTGTCAAAGAAAATATGGTACCGCTATATAGCAATACAAACAACTATTTTCGTAAAAATACGAAAATTATCAATTATTTTCGCGTGTATAGGCGCGAAAGTCAACAATAATGTCAAAATGGACACGTTTACAAAAAATAATAGTCAAAATCGCACACAAATAAAAATTTTTGTTTTCGAGTGAACTGTTTGTTCGACCGGCTTAGGTGGATTTTCAAGTGATTATGTATCACTCCACGAGATGTTAGTTTGGTCGGGAACACAAATTTGCAATTTCCTCGGCTCCTGGTAGTCGGAGCGCCACGTGAGTGGTACCGTTGTATGCGGCTGGACGTTTGCAAGCGAATGGCGTGAAAAAATTTAGGGGTCCGGGAACAAATTTCCCTGAAAAACCGTGAAAAACTGATTTTTTAATAATATTTTTACAAGTTTTTAAAATAAAAAATTTTTGAAGATCTATATAAACACGCTATACGTGTACTATATATTTAGGAAGGTCTGTAAGAGACCTACAAACTAAATTAACCAGATGAAATTTTGACTAAACCGTTTTTGAAAAAATTAAATTGAAAAAAGTTACTATTTTTAGAAGTTTTTTAATAATAAAAGCTATTTGTTTTTAGGTGGGGATGCCAAAAATATACTCAAACGAAAGCAGACGTCTTGAGCTGTCGGTCAACGAAGAAATCGCAACAATCCACTGATAAACAGCGAAATTATCACGTGTCAAAGAAAATATGGTACCGCTATATAGCAATACAAACAACTATTTTCGTAAAAATACGAAAATTATCAATTATTTTCGCGTGTATAGGCGCGAAAGTCAACAATAATGTCAAAATGGACACGTTTACAAAAAATAATAGTCAAAATCGCACACAAATAAAAATTTTTGTTTTCGAGTGAACTGTTTGTTCGACCGGCTTAGGTGGATTTTCAAGTGATTATGTATCACTCCACGAGATGTTAGTTTGGTCGGGAACACAAATTTGCAATTTCCTCGGCTCCTGGTAGTCGGAGCGCCACGTGAGTGGTACCGTTGTATGCGGCTGGACGTTTGCAAGCGAATGGCGTGAAAAAATTTAGGGGTCCGGGAACAAATTTCCCTGAAAAACCGTGAAAAACTGATTTTTTAATAATATTTTTACAAGTTTTTAAAATAAAAAATTTTTGAAGATCTATATAAACACGCTATACGTGTACTATATATTTAGGAAGGTCTGTAAGAGACCTACAAACTAAATTAACCAGATGAAATTTTGACTAAACCGTTTTTGAAAAAATTAAATTGAAAAAAGTTACTATTTTTAGAAGTTTTTTAATAATAAAAGCTATTTGTTTTTAGGTGGGGATGCCAAAAATATACTCAAACGAAAGCAGACGTCTTGAGCTGTCGGTCAACGAAGAAATCGCAACAATCCACTGATAAACAGCGAAATTATCACGTGTCAAAGAAAATATGGTACCGCTATATAGCAATACAAACAACTATTTTCGTAAAAATACGAAAATTATCAATTATTTTCGCGTGTATAGGCGCGAAAGTCAACAATAATGTCAAAATGGACACGTTTACAAAAAATAATAGTCAAAATCGCACACAAATAAAAATTTTTGTTTTCCGGTTAGGTTAGGTTAGGTTAGGTTAGGTTAGGTTAGGTTAGGTTAGGTTAGGTTAGGTTAGGTTAGGTTAGGTTAGGTTAGGTTAGGTTAGGTTAGGTTAGGTTAGGTTAGGTTAGGTTTTTTTTTTTTTTTTTTTTTTTTTTTTTTTTTTTTTTTTTTTTTTTATACTAGTACCACTGGCGTGGGGATCCAGTGCCTATGCTAACTGCGCCTGATTCATACCAGTTCTCGCTTACATGCCTCTCGTACTATCATACCGCATACTACACTTGCATTCGTCATCTTTTATGCTTGCCACGGGTGGGATGCCCGTCTTTCCTCTATACTAACTACGTGTTTTACTTATTTGTATGTTTCCTTGTGGGTAAATAAATTTTTCAGGGGGTTGTTTATTTAATTTTTGAAAATAAATATTTAAACATGATACAATTTCTTGCACTCATTTTGTGCCCTAAATTACGTTTCCTTATTTTTATTACATTGCTTTAAACTTAAACTTATTTACTTAACATCTAGTTTACAATTAAGGGTACAGTATACTTATTGCCCTATCTTACATTCTATTTTATACTATTTATTTCTATTTTATAACTACATTTTACATACACTTTATTTACTTGATCACCTCACCGTGTATACTAATTATACCGGTTGGTGATCTACTTATTCTACTTATTATTTTTATTTACGTTTCTTACTATTTTGATACAGTAGTCTATAAACTTATTCCTAGTTGCTTTATTAGCTAGTAAATCTGATAAATTAGTTTTACAAATTTTCACATTTACTTCATTTTCAAGTCTGTTTCTACTTTGTTCGTAGATAGGGCATTCCGTCAGTATGTGCTCTACAGTTTCATTTACTTCTGGATCACATGGGCATGCCGGACTGTCCTTGCATTTGAACTTGTTCAAATACTCGGAAAATCCGCCATGCCCGGTAAGCACCTGTACGAGTAGTGGGTTCAGCTCTATCTTCCTTATGATCCTTATTGCTTCTACCGCTGTCGGGAAGAAGAGCTTGGTGGTTGCAGCTGTGGGTTCGCATTCGTACCTTTTATCCCATTCTTTGACTGTTTCCATCCTTATTGTTCGTTTTACAAACGACACCGGGCACCTGTCGTAATCCGGCTTTGTCTTCTTCTTTAGCGCTGCCTCCTTTGCAAGTGTATCTGCTCGCTCATTTCCTCTCATCCCCGCGTGGGCTTTAATCCAGTTTAGCTTCACTATTTTGCCTTTGGTTGTTGCCTCTTTTATGTTTTGCCTGGTTTCCACCGCTAAGGGATGTAGGGAGTCGTTGCGTGTAATTAGTTCTAGGGCAGATCTTGAGTCGCTATAAAGAGTGAAGACTCCGCCGGCTGTGTGTGTGTTTATGATGTGTGTTGCGTGTGTGAGTGCTAGGAGTTCGGCCTGGAAGACGGTGCAGAATTGCTCCAGCCTGAGCTTTTTGACCTTGGTCTCGGCACCATTATCCCAAATGGATAATGCTGCACCGACCTTACCCTCAATTTTGCTCCCGTCCGTGTAAATTTGTGGTCCGTCATTCTCATGCTGGGCCAACTCCTCACCGTCAACGATCAGTCCGAACTCCAGGTGTGTATGTGTAGCTGGGTGCGGTGCCTCGGTGTAGGGTGTTGGGATTTCCATGTCCCGGTCACCTAATACTCTCCTTGAGTGTCCTTTCCTGACCTCATATAGTGAGGCTGCTTCCTTTATTCTCAGGTCCAGCGGTAGCAGACCGGAGAGCACTAGAGCCGAGTTTAGTGACGTCGTCCTGTAGGCCTTTATGATTTTTTGGGCGAACCCCCGCTGCACCTCGTTCAGGTGCTTTCTTGTTCCAATTTTATCTGCTGCCTTCGCCCATGCGCTTGCCGCATACAATATTATAGGCTCCACTGCTGCCACATATATTGTCTTCACTATTTCCGGGGAGATTCCCCATTCAACCTTGGCCGCCCTTGCCAGATGTTTGTATATATTTATAGCTTTCCTACAAACGTTCTTTACATGTAGGTTGAACGTTAGCTTATCGTCTATTGTAAGACCAAGTATTTTTATGTCCCGCGACATAGCGATGTCCTCCCCGCCCATGCGCAGGAGTGGAGTGTCGTGCTTTAGCTTGTTGGTTATAGTCATAGCCTTTGTTTTTTGCGGCGCAAACCTAAGCTTATTCGCGACCCCCCACTCCCGCACCAAGGCTAGGGTCTCGTTCGCTCGCAGCGAGACTTCGAGGGCTGTCTCCCCGGAAAAGATCAACACGACATCGTCCGCGAAGGCTTGGCAGTATTCCCCTTTGTTTTGTAGCATTTTCAATAATGGATCAAGCAACACATTCCAAAACATGGGCCCCCCTATCGATCCCTGGACACATCCTTTTTCAGTTTTAGCTGTATGCTCAGCTCCTGCATATCGCACCGATACTCTGCGATTACTGAGGTAACTATCGACTACTCTCCTCAGGTTTATGGGGCATCTTGTTTTGGCGAGCTCACAGCGTATCGCGGGCCACCACGCGCTGTCGAAGGCTCCCTCTATGTCCAGTGACACCATGACCATGAGCTTTTTCTCTTTTAATTTCTGTCTAATATGCGCCATCAGGTCATAGAGGGAGTCCTCGGTGCTGCGCTGTGGTGTGAAACCGTACTGTCTTTTGCTCTGTTGACCAATTGTGTGCCACCTTATTCGCCTCATGAGCATTTTTTCGAATATTTTGCCCAGCACCGGGAGTAATCCTATGGGCCTATATGATTTTGGCGTTGTGTAGTTGTCCTTCCCGGGCTTGGGCAAAATAACCACCACAGCTTCTTTCCAGGGCGTGGGGAAGTGTGATAGTTCTAGACATTTATTTAACAATTGCAGGAAGATCTCTGGATTTTGCATTATTGCTACCCTGCAAATATCCGCGGTAAGACCGTCCACCCCGGGAGCCTTTTTAGGGTTGAAGCTATTCGCAGCCCATTTCAGTTCTTCTATTGTGAATGAAGGGTCCGTTGGTTCATCAACTTTCCCTTCATTCACTGTGTCGGCAGTATTTCTTACAGCTTTATGGGTTGCATTATCCTCCTCGTAATTGTCCTCGGGATAGAAGGCCTCCGCCAGGGCTCTTGCAGAGTCCGCTCCCTCCAGAATCCTGCCTCCCAGGACCAATGGAAGTTCTTCCTGCCTAGTGGTCGTCCTGCCTATCACCCGGTAGATACTATCCCACATACTTTCCTTATCCTGTTTGGAGCAGAAGCTTTTCCAGCTCTCTGTCTTCGTGTTGTTTACGAGCTGGGCATATTCCGTTTTCGCTCGGAGGTACTCCTGAAGTACCGTTTCGCGTCTCACCGGTGCCGCATTTACCAGACGTCTTTTAAGTTTCTTAACCTCGGCTTTTTTGTGCGTCAGTTCTTCCGTCCACCAAGGCAATCCTTTCCTTTTCCGCTCTGTGATTTTGGGAAGGTACTTTTCACAGGCTTCTATTAGGGCGTTTGTGTATGTTTTGATGTTGTAATCGATCCCATCTGTTGTATTAATTTCTAGTATTTGCCTGCTACTAATTTTTTCCCTTTCCCAAATCTGGTTTAATGTCTCTTGGAACTCAACCCAGTTTGCGTTCTTTGTTTTGTATTTTCGGGTGGTTCTTTTTATGTCTATTCCAATCGACTTTTGTAGTTTTAGCTCGAATAGGATTGCCTTGTGGTCGGATACTGTTATGTCGGCATTTAACCTCCAGTTTTCTATCTTGTCTAGTAAGTCCTCTGTACATGCGGTGATGTCTACGCAACTGGTATATCTTCTGCCGCCTCTGTAGTAATCGTATGTGGGATCAGTACCCCGGTTAAGGATATGCAGTCCGAACTCATCTAGTGCTGCTCCCAGACTCTGTCCCCTTCTGTTGGTGTCCACACTTCCCCACCAGATATTCCAGGCGTTCACGTCGCCTCCCAGTATCGTGTTCCTGCCATTCATCAGCTCCATGGTCTTTTGAAGAAGATTGATATCGATTCCGATATCTCCATCTCCTTCCAGGTACACCGATATTACCAAGATCTCCCATGCCTCTGTTCTTAGCTTGGCTACCACTATATTTTCTGTTGTCAGAGTCGGGTATTGGGTAAGATCTATGGTGTCGTCGAAAAGGATGATGGCAGACTTGATGGTTTTCTCCTTGCTATGTGCTTGGATGACTCGGGTGCCTTGGTGAGCCTTCAGTCTTTTGGTTGCACCTGTATATGGTTCTTGCACCAAAGCAAATGCAACTTTTCGTTTAATAGCCTCCATAACCAGTTCTTCTGTGGCTTGGCTGCATCTTTGGAGATTTGCCTGGATTACACGATACTGGGTAGGGCCCATGTTTGTGTTGTGTACATTGTTTATTGAGGTGCCCTTAGCAGTATGCTACTGTTGATCGGGCTAGGGCATCCCATTTCTTCTTGATTGGGCAGGACGAATCAAACGCGTTGTGTTCAAGGTTGTGATACTTGGCCTTTTCGCAGTTTCTGCACCTCGGTGGTATTCCAGCTATGTGATCTGGGCACTCAGACTTAAGGTGGAGTCCACCACAGTGACTACATAAATCCGCCGGGTCAGTGCAGTATCGCTTACTATGGCCATAGCCTAGACAGCGACTGCACTGAACCAGCGGTGTCTGGTCCTCAATCCTCACCGGTTGCAGATCGATCTGCACTATCTTTTTTGCTACTGCCCTTTGCCAGATACTTGGAGAAACGCTAACGACAGCATGGCATGTATGCGGGTTCCGGGCTCGCCTTCTGTACCTGAACTCCACCCTGTCGTCAGCTTTTTCGAGGCCGCAGAAGAGGTCTTTGTTTTGGTTCCGAAGGGCCTTCAAGATGTCTTCATCCGTGTGCATCTTGAGCACTCCCCTTAGAACCAAAAGTGGGTCCCGGTTTTTGACCTCCTCTACCGTAAGTTGATCTTTGGCAGCTTTCAATTTGGCCGTTAGCTTCTCTCTCTCTGTCTTGGAGCTGACTCCTATCACAACTTTCCTGTCCCTCGCTTTCCTAACATTGCGGACCTCTATCCATCCCTCTTTTGCGTCTACTGCATTCCTGATTTTTTCGAGAACCTGCTCTCCAGAATCTTGGTCGTTATTCGAAGTGACTACAAGTGAGTGGAGCGTCTCCCTTCCTCTATGTGTACTCCCACTTTGAACCGCCGTGTTTGCGGTCACACTTGCGTAAGTCATTGTAGTCACTTTTTCCAATAATTCCTTCTGCTTACTCATCTCATGCTTTAGTTCGGCCATCATAATATTGTTCTCTCGAAGTAGTTTCACATGCTCCTCAATCTGGGGAGTCTGTGAAACCACCTCGGAGGTCACTCCAGATGTTTCCGAAGCTGCCTGCAGTACGCTCCCTTGTTCCCCTTGAGCCGTTCCCTTTAGCTCGGCCTCAATACCTTTTATAAGGGAGAAAAGTTTGGTAAGGGCTGATAGCACTTCTTCCTTTATTTCCCTTTTCAGGTTACCGGCTTTGTTGAGGTGCAATTTCGCTCGTGCAATGCACTCTCTAGCCTCTATTGTTTTATTTTTCACCTGTCGTGGGGGTTGGGGTTTAGATCCGGACGCTAGCTGTGGAGGGGTTCTGGCAGTCTGCGTTGGGGGATGCTTACTTGGGGGGCTGGAGATGGTACCTGCCCTTGCGGCCTCCCAGTCATCTATTCTGTCCCCAATGCTGCGCCTCTCTGTATTCCCTGACTCCGGTTTCTTGGGCGAGGTTTTTGCCGCCTTTTGAGGGGGGGTCCTAATTCCAATCATCATGCCAAATAGTGGTACGCGTCAAAAATGCAAAATAAAATTTTAAAAGTGTAAATGTAAAGATGTATAACTAACCTACTGTAACAACACTAAACAGTTGTTACAAATAAACGCACATAAGAATTTAAAATGATCAAAATAATGTATATGGTAGACTTGAAAATGAAGCAAGTAGCTATTTCTGAGTGTTTTCCTTACCATATATTATTAAAATTTATATACAAAGATTATAAAGTTGGTAAATTTAACAAAAAACATAAAAAAAAAAATTCCAAAAAAATTTCAAAAAATTTTTTCCAGGTCTTATGGCTCTATCATGTAGTACTCCCGAAGACCTCCCCAAAAACCCCAAGCACCACCAACCTATCTCAAATAGTTCCGGAGATATAGGGGTTCAAAGAATCCAGACTTTGTCCGCGCACCCTAGGTCTTGATTTAAAAGTTGGATTTCTCCGGAACTATGGCTCGGATTTTGGCGTGCTTGGGCTCGTTGTATCGGCCTCGTCGAGCACCACAAGATAGCAATGTTAGATTTCCTGAAAATTTCAGGTCTCCAAATGTTTACAATTTTCAGCCTAGATTGCTGATAACGTCCTAAACTTGTGTGCCGAGAAAACCCCGGTCCTCTAGGACCTCTGGTTCGGGAGCTATGTCAAGTCAAAAATGACTTTGACAGTTCTATAACTGTCAATCAAGATGTTTAAGCGACTATAACTCCGCCTCCAGAAGTCGTAGACCACCGGTGTTTGGGTTATTCCTGGTCAGCGTGACCAGGACTGTCCGATTTTGAAGCTTTCAGGGTCCTGAAAAATTTCAGCCTGAAAAAGCCTGAAAGCTAAGTGAGCTGAAAGAGAGGGTCTCCCCGAGGTCCCCAGAACAAACCCCAGCCCTCTACGACCTCCGAGTCGGGAGCTACAGGCGCCTAAAGTTCGCCAAGATGGCCGCCGCGCTGTCAAAACCTGTTTTAAAACAGCTGTAACTCCTCAACCGTTTGTCGTAGGAACGTCGGGTTTCCACCAGGGGTCCTGGCTTGACTTACTCTACACGATGTTACTATTTTCAGGCCTGAAAATTTTCAGTCCCTGAAAACTCCTGAAATTTTGCACAAAGAATCTTTGCATGTAATCACACAATATATAAAAAATCCGGTTGCTCTAAGTCCAAAAACGGCCGAGTTGTAGAAGTCCAAAGTTTCTAGACTTTCGAAAAATGAAAGTCTAGATGTCTATTTCGGCCGTTTTTAAAGCTACAGAGTCAGTCTTTGGGCTTAGTCCTACTTCAATACCTATTCTGAGCCCCTCCAAATTGAAAAATTTTAATTATTTTAATTAATTCTATATAAAACAATAAAAAATATAAAAAAATCTATAACTTTACGGTTTTAAAAGATAAAAATTTGGAAAAAATTGTAAAAAATGCGGAATTAAAAGTACTTTACTGGTAATAAATAAAAAATAAAAAATTTAAATATTCGTCAAAGAAAATTTTTAAAATTTCAAAAAAGTCTTAAATTACTAATATTTATACTAAATTAAATTGTTAAAATTTTTCTGCGCTTACAGGGGGCTTCCTCAGGCTAGCGCGCAGCAGACGGCAGCAAAAAATGTTGGTCTTGTGGATCTTGTTTGGGAGCTATGAAGCTCCAAAGTTGAACTTTATAAAAGTCAATTACTCCGAATCTGGTGGCGCTAAAAATCTGGTCGAAGTGGTTTTCTGCTGTCCAGGCGAAGGTCTTTAGGTGGCCAAAATTCCAGGTCTCTAGGTACCGTATTTCGATGACCTCGTGTCACTTGAGGTTAAGAAAATTTTTCTTAAAAGTTAATTTGCGGTTTTTCCTTAAGTCCGATTTTCGTCCGCAGGGTGTCCAAAGATGCGCCTTGTTGCGCCCAATCAGATGGCGTAAAAAGTTTTTGTGACGTCACTGAACTTTTTGAGTTATTTCACTTTGAACACTTTTAACTTTCACTTTAACACGTGTTTTTAGCGTTTTTCGCACACTGTGGTTTTTCACGGTTTTTCCGGCTACAACGGATTATGTCACCGGATGCGCGGCACTGTTACGCAACTTTTGACGTATGACACGACACTGTAGGACACAAAAAACCTATTTTTAAGAATTTTTTAGTGGGACTTAGTTAATTTTCAGACTGTTTCGGCCCGTATCTGGACTCAGACTGGGTTAGGTTAGGTTAGGTTAGGTTAGGTTAGGTTAGGTTAGGTTAGGTTAGGTTAGGTTAGGTTAGGTTAGGTTAGGTTAGGTTAGGTTAGGTTAGGTTAGGTTAGGTTAGGTTAGGTTAGGTTAGGTTAGGTTAGGTTAGGTTAGGTTAGGTTAGGTTAGGTTAGGTTAGGTTAGGTTAGGTTAGGTTAGGTTAGGTTAGGTTTTTTTTTTTTTTTTTTTTTTTTTTTTTTTTATTATTTAATACGTTTAATCCCCTGACGTGGTCAGGGACTTTTTTATTCGTTTGTGTATTTTCGTTCTTATATTTTATTGTAGCTCACTTATTTGTTTCTTTTAGCAGCGGCGCTGCAAACGCTCACTGCAAATTCCATAAATTGTTTTCTTGACGTTTTGTTTGCTATGAGGCAGTGAGCGTTTGCAGCGCTCACCTCTACCTCAACTGACTGTTGCAGGTGGAATCTGTTCCTGCTGTGGGCCGGGCACTCAAAAATTAAGTGCACGACACTTTCGTGCACGTCGGGGTCGCAGATGCATGACGGGCTCTCCTTGCACTTGAACCGGTGCAGATACTGGGAGAACCCGCCATGTCCAGTCAGCATCTGCGTTATCACTCCTTGGGGTTGAATTTTACGGACGAGCCTGAAGGCGTCCACCGCGTTTGGGAGGAACAGCTTCGTGACGGAGGCAGTCTCGCCGTCCAGGTACCTCCGGTTCCACTCGCCAAGAGACTCGCCGCGAAGCTGACTCTTGACGAAAGATACCGGGCACCGGTCGTAGTCCGGCTTTCTCCGTCCCGAAACCGCTGCCTCCTTTGCGAGGATGTCGGCGCGCTCATTCCCCTCGAAACCGGCGTGGGCCTTGATCCAGAACAAGGAGACATCTTTGCCCCGGGCCAAGGCCTCGCAGAGGTTTTGGCGCGCCTGGAACGCTAGCGGATTCAAGGAGCCATGGTTTGTGACCGCCTGCAGTGCTGCCATCGAGTCACTGTACACACCATAGCTCCTCTCTCCGCACTTCAGGATCTCGTCCGTGGCTCGGCAGAGTGCCAGCAGTTCGGCCTGGTAGACTGTGCAGTACGCAGGCAAAGATAGTTTACGGGCTTTCAGTTCGGAGTGGCTGTCCCACACGGACAGCGCAGCTCCGACCTTACCCCCTATCTTGCTACCGTCTGTAAAAATACGGCGCGTCTGCACGTTGTGTTGTTCTACCAGGCTTTGGTTGTCCAGGCTTTTGAAGCTAAGCTCTGGACGCCGAGCCGGGTGTGGCATTTTCGCATAATCCACCACACGCTCCACCTCCCGGTCTCCTAGCACTAGCCGGGACGACCCTTTGCGCGCTTCATACAGGGCTGCTGCTTCCTGTATGCGCAGGTCGAGAGGAAGTATCCCGGCCAGTATTAGAGCCGAGTTTAGGGAGACCGTGCGGTATGATTTGCAGATTTTTTGAGCCACACCCCTCTGTACCGTCCCAAGGAGCTTTTTGACCCCGACTTTGTTGGCTGCAGGAGCCCATGCTGCCGCCGCGTACAAGACTATTGGCTCCACTGCCGCCGAGTAAATGGTGCGTATAACTTCCGGGTGCAGGCCCCAGCTGATCTTGGCTGTTCTCTGCAGCTGCTTGTAGATATTTAGGGCCTTCCTAGAGACGTTGGCGACATGACTGTTGAAAGTCAACTTGTCGTCAATGGTCAGCCCTAAAATCTTTACCTCTTTGGACATGCCAATGTCGACCCCGCCCATGCTCAGGCGGGGGGTGTCATATTTGAGCTTGTTTGTTATGAGCATTGCGCTCGTTTTGTGTGCTGCAAACTTTAGCTTATTTTTGACACCCCACCTCCAGACATGCTCGAGGGCGACATTGGCCTGTCGCTGCACCTCGGAACCAGTACACCCAGCGAACAGCAGAACAACGTCGTCCGCGAATGCCTGACAGCGGACTCCTTTTGCAGCCAACTCCTTGAGGAGGGGATCCAACAAAACGTTCCAGAGGATCGGTCCTCCAATCGAACCCTGGACGCATCCCTTTTGGGTTACCCTCTCGTGTTCTACCCCCGCATACCTCAGCTTCACACATCTGCCGTCAAGGTAGCTGTCCAGTAGCCTCCTGAGATTGACCGGACACTGTTCCTCAGCCAGTCTGACCCTGATGGCCGGCCACCAAGCACTGTCAAAGGCACCCTCTATATCTAGTGACACTAGCGTTATCAGCTTTTTATCTTTAACCTCCGCTTTTATTTGGTTCACCAGAGTATAGAGGGCGTCCTCCGTGCTTCGCTGTGGCATAAAGCCATACTGGCGAGTACTCAGTCTCGGTGTCAGGTGCCACTGGAGCCTTGCTACAACCATTTTCTCCAGGATCTTACCGAGGACAGGTAGCAGGCCGATTGGCCTGTACGACTTTGCCCTACGGTAGTCGTCCTTGCCTGGCTTCCTCAGGACCACGACTGTGGCCTCTTTCCAGGGCTTGGGGAAGTGCCCTAGACTGAGGCATGTGTTGGCCAAGGCAAGGAAGGACTCTGAGTCCTGGAGAATGGCGTGACTGCAGATGTCTGCCGTGAAGCCGTCGGCGCCCGGCGCCTTTTTCGGATTAAAGGCTCGGACCACAGACCTTAGCTCGTGCGCTGTGAACGGCGGGTCATGTACCTCACCATGGACCCGATCGTTCACCCGCTTCGCGAGGCTTCTGGTGGCCTTGTGGTCCTCGCCGTCCTCCGACTCGCGGTCCTCCGGGTAGAAGCATTCCGCGAGATAGGTCGCCGAGCGTGCGGGGTCGAGGGTTTCGCCATCTTTGATGAGGGTGACGTCTTCAGGTCGAGTGGAGGTCCTTCCGATCACCCTGTAGATCCCCTCCCACATCCCTTCCCGGTCTTGTTTTGTGCAGAACTGTTTCCAGCTCTGCACTTGAGCTATTTTGGCCTTCTTTTCATACTCTTCCTTTTCTTTCAGGTACTCAGCAACGACACCATCGCGACGGATCGGCGCGGCGCAACGGATCCTTCTCCTCCTGGTAGCAACCATTTTCTTCAGCGCGGCGAGCTCTTCGGACCACCACGGCAAGGTAAGTTTCTTTTTATTTTTCTTTTCTGGTATGCATTTTTTACATGCATGTTCTATTGTTTTTATGTATGACTCTACTGTTAATTCCAAATCTTTAATATTGTTAATTTTATCTATTACTGTTTTGTTTATTTTATTTTCTATTTTTAATTGGGCCAGTTTCTCATGAAACTGGTCCCAATTTGCTTTTCTTGTATTATATTTACGCGTTGTAGTTTTAATATTAATTCCTAATGATTTTTCTAATTTAATTTTGAATACAATGCCGTTGTGGTCAGAGCTTGTCATGCCCACGTCTACGCGCCATCCATCCACCAGGCTGAGAAGGTCCGTTGAGCATGCCGTTATGTCGACGTGACTACTAAAAACTTTCCCGCCTCTGACGGTGTCGAAAGTTGGTGTGGTGCCGCTGTTGAGTACATTTAGGTCGAGTTCTCCAAGAAGGCCGCACATCTCCTCACCTCTACTGTCCTCCACTCTACTTCCCCACCACGGGCTCTTTGCGTTTACGTCTCCACCGATAAGCAGGCTTTGAGCTCCCATGCGGCGACGGATCGCTCCAAGGTGCTCCAGATAAGGTGCGAGGGGTAGGTCAGGCTCGAAGTATACAGAGACCACCACGAGGTCCCAGGCACTGGTACGGATCCTCACCACTACGATGTTGTGCGTGGTGAGTTCTGGGTACTGTATGACGTCAAGGTCTTGGTCGAAGACGACGATGGCCGCCTTTACAGTCCCACTTCCCTCTTCCGATGCCTGGAATGTTCTCACCCCGCGGTAGTCCCGCATCCTTTTCTTGCCCCCCACATATGGCTCCTGTACAAGAGCCATAGTCGCTTTCCTTTCCAGAGCCCCTTGGATAAGCTCTGCGGTCGCCAGCTCTTTCCTTTGGAGGTTAGCCTGCATTACCGGGTACGCCTTCAGCCCCGCGGTGGAGGCAGCCGATGTTTCTGCCATGGAGCCCTCAGCAATACGCTACTTTTGCTCGAGCCAGTGCGTCCCACCTGCGTCGGACGGGGCATTCTGAGCTGAATGCGTTGTGCCCCGTCATGTCTAGTTTTGCAGCGACGCAGTTGCAGCAGGTGGGAGCTGCATTGGCGAGCTTTTCAGCGCAGTCTTTGCGCAGATGAGGGCCCCCGCAGTGGCCGCACTTTTCAGTGGTCTCGACGCAGAGGCGTCTGCTGTGGCCGTATCCCAAGCACATCGAGCATTGGACCAGTGGCGACTGGTCCTCTACTCTGATGTGCTGTAAGTCCAGGTACACCTCAGACGCCCCCAGCAGCCGATTCCACAGAGTGGGGGATACCTTCGCGACCATATGGCAAAGCAGGTCGTTTCGGGCTTTCTTCCGGAATCTAATTTCAATTCGGTCGTCACCAGTTGCGAGGTCTCGGAAGAGTCTCTTGTTTTGCACCCTCAGGAACTCAATCGCCTCCTCGTTGGTGTGCGAGCTGAGAACGTCCCTGAGGATGATGAGAGGGTCCTGGTTTTGGACCTCTAGGACCTCGAGTTGTTGGTCTGCAGTCTCGATCTTCCTTTTGACCTTGTTTCGAGCTTCTTCGCTGCGACAACTGATGACGACTTTCCGGTCTTTAGCTTTCCGAAGTTTGTCAATTTGGATATCGCCCTGCTTTGCGTTGATCGCGACCCTAATCCTCCCCAACACATCCTCACCCGTTTCCATTTCGTCCCTGGAGGCTACCACCACCGAGTGAAGCGCTGTCGGGACCGGGCGTTTACGCCCTATTGCAGTCGCTGCCACACTCGCGTAGGTGATCGCCTCCAGCGACTCTTTTTTCTCTTCCAGAGCCTGTTGGAGTTTTTCGGCTCTCTCATTGCTCTCCCTCATCAGCGTAGTGTGCTCCGCTAGTGAGGAGAGCAACTGAGTGACCTGCAGGCTTTCTGGCTCCTTTTCTTGTTTTTCCTCCCCCCTCTTTCCTTTCTTTGTCCTGTTCTGGGAGTCTACAGCGTCGCCCTCCCTGTCCGCGCCCTTTAGCGCGGGCAAGGAAGGAGACACAGGTCTCTCGGCCTCATCTTCCTTCACAAGCTGGTAGAGCCTGTCGATGGCCTGCGTGACGTCGGCCTTTATGTCTGTTTTAAGGTTCCTAGACAGATTAAGAGCTGTCTTTGCCTTCGTCACGCAGGCCCTTGCCTCTTGAACTCTCCCAGCTCGCGCGGACAGAGGCTTTATTTTAGGGGCCACCGGTAGGGTGATTCGAGCTGGCAACTCGTCCACTGCAACGGTAGTCAAGGCAGCGGTAGATTGGGAAGCGGTCATGGTCTCTTCAGGAAAGAGGACTCTGCCCGCCTCCCATTCCCCTATGCTCCTTCTGACGTTTGTTTGACTTTTTGTTACAGTGGCCCGGTTGGCCTTCGGGGGAGTAGACGGCTGCTGCGACGCGGAAACTTTAGCGGGGGTGCGGAACATCGCTGAGGTGAGTGTGAATCCCAATCAATAACACCTAACCTAACCACAATAATCAATTTAGTAAGTTTGTAAAAGTTTTAAACACATTAATTAAAAGCTAAAATTTAAAAATAAGTTGTAAAAGTTGTAAAATATAAAATAAAATAAAATGTCATAAAATTGATGTCATCAGTGTAGATAATAATTATAACTAAAATATTAAAGTGTTTTGATAGGAAGTAAAATATTAAATTTAAAGTGTCTGTGCTATTTTCTCTGCCGATTCAACGCTGCCTGTTGATCGGTGGGGTAAGCCGACCCTTTGTGACGTCGGAAGGGCCCAGGGAGCACCTTGCTAAGGCCAACTTAGCAGGGATACACTTCTTGCAAAAGCAAGAAGTGTCCAAAATTGACCTGTTATGGCAGAATTTTTGGTACCTTTAGCAAAGGTACGAGGTCCAGGAGTGGGCGGCGTGACCGACTGTCGCGTCTCCCTGTCAGTAATAAGGTGCTACTCAAGACCTATCCGACGCCACAAACCGCAACCCTCTAGCACTACCGATTCCGGAGATATGGCTTCCCAAAGAAATTGGGGTACAAAAAAGTGTATGGAAAAAGTCTCCGGAATCGATATGCCTAATGAAATAAGGGTGGGTGGGCGGGCCAGAAATTCGTAATTTCCTCGGCTCCTGGTAGTCGGAGCGCCACGGGAGTGGTACCGTTGGATTCGGCTGGACGTTTGCAAGCGAATGGCGTGAAAAAATTTGGGGGTCCGGGAACAAATTTCCCTGAAAAACCGTGAAAAACTGATTTTTTAATGATATTTTTAAAGTATAAAAATTTTGAAGATCTATATAAACACGCAATACGTGTGCTATATATTTAGAAAGGTCTGTAAGAGACCTACAAACTTATATAACCAAATGAAATTTTTACTAAACCGTTTTTGAAAAAATTGAATTTTAAAATGTTACTATTTTTTAAAGTTTTTTAATAATAAAAGCTATTTGTTTTTAAAATGGGATGCCAAAATTATACTCAAACGAAAGCAGACGTCTTGAGCTGTAGGTCAACGAAGAAATCACGACAATCCACTGATAAACAGCGAAGTTATGACGTGTCAAACAAAAATATATCGCTATATAGCAATAAAAAACAAGAATTTTCGTATAAATACGAAAAATATCAAATATTTTCGCGTGTAAAGGCGCGAAGGT